>CM068835.1:73670344-76417844 GCA_028554795.2 Sinohyriopsis cumingii | reverse complement strand
AAGATTAATTTATTTGCGCAAGCATTTATTTAGCTGATGGAAACAAACATTCAGATGTAGCAATGCCTTCGATGACCCCGCCACGTATTCACGCTCATTCATACTAGCACGACTATTGATAAATTGTCGTTTGTTTTGTTTGGAGGTGTTCGGGAGCTTTGGGCACTGATATAGACTCTACCTGGTCTTTTTCATTTACTACTAATGCTAATCATCCACGGGTTGCGCGTGGCATATAAATCGCCTAAAATGTCATGGGGACAGGGGCTATGACATGAATGAGGGACCCAAATGGGCCAAAAAATAAAAAAGTGGTTATAGTCACTACTAAATTAGTAGCATTAAAAAGCAAAAGGAGAACACGCTCAAATAATTTCATCACTGAATTTGCTGTAGGTGATCCTTTACTGGTAAATATTTGTGCTGCATAGGTAAACGAGAAACCGTTCATCACTATTAGAAAATGTTTGTAAAATAAAACTGGCAACTTATCCAACGGTTAGTTATTGTGCAGATACAATTTAAATTCATATCATTCAATAGTATATTTTGTTGAAGGAACCAAAACATAGTAAAAAATACAGATATGAACATTCACACTATTTTTTCGTTAATGGAATCTAACAAAAGCTCATATAATTCACTCCACAAAAACATGGCAGCTCACAACGATTCCTTGTTTATGGAAGGCTAAAATATATAGAACATTGGTGACACTAGAACAAATAAAATCGTTAATTTGAGTTTACTTTTCAATTTAATGTACGATTATTATTGTTGTAGTTATTGCTTTTAAACTTATTATTATTAGTAGTAGTAGTAGTAATATTAGTAGCAGTAGTAGTAGTAGTAGTAGTAGTAGTAGTAGTAGTAGTTGTAGTAGTAGTAGTAGTAGTAGTAGTAGTAGTTGTAGTAGTAGTAGTAGTAGTAATATTAGGAGTAGTATTAGTATTGATGTTGATCTAGGAAAGAAATCTGTCCTAACTCATGTGTATAAACCATTATGAAATATACGCTCCTATTTCGACGCTCGTAGTATCATTGTTCCCTGCTGATTACACGAGGTCATACAGGAAACGTTCCTTTGTGTACCAGGACCCAGCTACGTGGAAAGAAATAACCATTGACTTTAGAGGCAAAGACACAATGATCTTATTAAAGAGTGCTCTTAAAATTTATAGCAACTTCAGGAACAGGTTTAAGGACTTAAAAATGTTTACCTCCTTAGTTATTGCATGTTTATTTTTTAATTTCATGGTGTTTGTTTTAGTAATCATGTCGTTGTATGTTCATGTTGTTACGTGTTTAGGCTCCAATAAACAGTAAGAAAGGAAAAAGTGAAAATAACAAGCTTTAAAAAAAATAACAAATAATTTATTTCCCTGAAAAAATGCTGTAATGTTTTTGCGGTTTTAAGAATCAAATCCAAACATAATCCAAGAATAATCCACGAATACAATTTTAGAAGTCCTAATAATGAAATCTTCTAATGACTTCAAGTTCGAGTCCCGACAAAGAATCCAAGATGGAAGGCAATGACGTATGTTGTATCCTGTAAGGTGTTGTGGTCTGCAGTTCCTTGTAGATACACAATAAATAACACTCCGATGTTGGAAATCCAAATAAATTTTTTAAGAAACGTCTTTGTTCAAGAATTATGTATGAGTACTAAAATATTTCCAGAGAAACGAATTCATATTTAAAAATCCAAATAATCTGAAGGAATAATAAAATGTAATTCTCAAAACCAGCTACAACAGACATTTTCCAGTGTAAAGAAAAAGCTAAAAGCTGAGAATATTTATCCAAAACAAAGGTAATATCGTTTGTTAAAACGCAGTTTCGAAAATCCCCGAGTTGCGAAATCGAAGGGGATCTCGTGATCGTGTTTATATCATGTAGGCTTAGCATGACCCTGACGAAAACCAATAATTTTACTATACGAATATAAATAAAACGTTGTTTACATCAGAAATTGCGTAGTCCCATCACGGCCTGGAAAACAAACAATCATTTTAAAATAAAAATAGAACTTATTTACGTGGCTGCTACAAATGTTGAATAAAGGTCATGATCTAGGTCCACATTTGGTGTTTACGAAGAATGATTCAGCTCAACTGATTTTATGGAAAACTATCATCTCCAGTGAATAAATTTACATTACAATAACATGTAATACCAAAAGAAATTAAAACTGACAAACAAACAATTAAAATTTTTTAAAAAATATATTAAATCAGATATAAGCAACAATGCATTTTATCTAATATTGTTACGCGCTTACAGTTTCAAAATATTAGGTACTGTATTAAGTCCACATTATTATTATTATTATTATTATTATTATTAGCAGTAGTAGTATTGACAATACAATGTGCTGCAATAAAATTAATTGCTTAACAATGCACTTTGTTATTACTTTTAAAATTTACTTCATTATGAGAGAAGGTTGCAGATATATGTCATGTGACGCGTGAAAAAAGCATGCATTGCTAATCAAACGGCTTTGCAATATGATGGTAAGCTCCGAAACTATATCCTATTGTCTTTCTGTCAAATGTATTTAAGATATTAGAACATTGTCCCGTTTCCTTACACAAGTTGTTTAACTCATTAATCAATATAAACTGTTTCTTTTCATCACATGCAGTAATTGTGGGTCCAAGCTTAATTTTGCATATGCTAAACGAGTACTTATATATATATATATATATATATATATATATATATATATATATATATATATATATATATATATATATATATATATATATATATAAGTATATATGGTCTTAAACTAAGTAATATGAAAAGCATGAACGAATAAGTTTTGTAAATTTGTAAAATTCTACTACTAATTTATTTACCTTGAATACAAATTGAAAATTTAGAATAAACTTGCAGTAATCACAATTAAATCCTAAATAGTCCAACATATTATATTAACAGTCCTAATTAATAAAGTTCTAATTAAACTCCAGTGGTGATCGAAATAGGATCCAGTACTGAATGTGTTTATCTGCCTTTAGTACCCCGTCACGTGGAGGTGTACCAACAGTCTTTTGATGAATTACAGTAATATAATCCTATATATTTTTGTCTCCATTAACTATGATTGCAAAATAATATTTGTCAAATAATATTTCTGAAGAGCACTTTATATTTTCAGTGAATAATAGCGTGAATAAGTAATTCAATACATCTCAAATACTGTACACAACAGAAATCATTCTGCTAAAGATGTTTAATGTAAGAATGTGTAAATTCTCAAGTAAATATGATTATATAAACAGAAACCTTTGCAGTTAAATTAAAAGCCGTTCTGTTCAAGATGAGTATCCGTTATACGGGCAAATAGTAGTTGTATGTTTTAAAAGCTTGAAAAGAGTTATGCGATAAGCATATGCATCAAGTAGTTCTTCCACAATATCTTATGGGATCAAACTTTTCAAAAGAGTGCAAAAAATGGTCTGTTTTATCTTAATAGTGTCATACGCATAACGCTCGATTCTCGCATCACTGGAATCACCACAAATTAAAGAAATAAGATATTTCAATCACAATTACCGCATAATTCTAGACATTTGGGCTGGATAAAGGGTTGCTAGAAAACCTAGAAATGCCGCAATGTGAAGTAGATGCTTTGTAAACATGTACGTCTTATGCGGTTGGAGGCTTGATACTAACTATGAAATACCTTGATTTTATAAAATCATTGTAAACGTAATCTATTATTTTACCCTAAGTTTCGGTCTCGAATAACAGCACATTGTATATTTAGTTTTTTACCGATCAGCTGAGGAGCTATTTTACTTATTACAGATCTGAATCACCTGGACGACGAACACAGTGGGAGACTTTAGAAAAGCAATTTCCGATACCTCTAGCCCGGTAGACCAATGTCAAAAGGTCACGCACCGTGCAAACAAAGAAATAAAAAAAGACTATTCAGATCAGTTTTGTGCAGTTTTACATTTCAAACACACACACATACACACACACATCCACAAATATAGGCTTGCACCATACAGATCAAAGGGGTGAAATAATGTAAATACCACTTAAACTGAAACAAAGGTATAATGACAACTGACTATTCCAGTCAACTAAACAAATACACGTGCTCTTTTCCAATATATTTCACAAGAAAACGTTGGCAAAGAATATGATAAGATACATCAATGCAACATTCCAGCAATACAATATTTCGTAAGTCACTCTTAGAAACCAGTACACATTCCTAAGGTATGTCTTATGAACAACTAGCCGGGGGTAAAGAAAGAACAAAATGTGAGGAAAACATTTGCTACTCCAACATCTAGTTGACGCTGTTTTACTAGGATTCTTCTTCTTCCTCTTCTTCTTCTTCTTCTTCAAATTATTATTATTATTATTATTATTATTATTATTATTATTATTATTATTATTATTATTATTAAAGTCAAGTCTTAAGTTAGTAAATGGATCTTCTTATCATAAACAGAACAAATTAAAATTAATATTTTTTCCAACCATATGACAAAATAGCAAAAGTAAGACTACCGCAATATAATGTGCATCTTGCTTCTTCAATCTTCAGCAGACAGAATAGTAATGATAATGTTCGCAAACATGTGTGTTATTTCAAGTTTATGATGACATTTCAAGATATAAAATAAAAAAATTAAGCCATAAAGTGCTTCAAATGGAATTTCCAGTAACCAACTCATTATTATCTAATTGTTAGACACATAGTTTGCAAACTATAACAAAACCACTAAAAGATAAAATGAGCATGTTTCTTTTATGCATTTTTCTAAGCATCATTTCATTTGAATGGACAATTTCGATATGCCAGTGTTTATACACGATTGATTTTATGAATATGGGCAATGAAGTTAAGTTAACGTAAGGTGTAATGGTCAGACTGGCATGCTTGTTTACTTTTGTTCTTGTACAAATATACCTCCAGTTTTAAGAGTGAATATTTGAGGTTTATTCATAGCAAACAAGGGGTACGGAAGTGTTTGCGATGTAGCATTTTTCTGTTAAAAGTCAGCCTTACTTGAGTAAGGTACAAATGGACTATATATATATATATATATATATATATATATATATATATATATATATATATATATATATATATATATATATATAGTCCATATGTGTGTGTGTGTGTGTGTGTGTTTGTGTGTGTGCGTGTGTGTGTGTTTGGTAGATATATGTTTCCCGTGATGGGTGTATGATCGAAATAACAGACAAATTAATAGATGAATGGAAGAACACTCATATTAATAGATGAAGGGAGGGACACTTAGGTTAGTGTACCGTTTGAGACATATTGGGTGTTTAGAATCCTAAATTACAGACGGATTGTTCAGATACCTGAGTACTGTTCAGAGGTATGCAATTAAGCCTCTTTCCCGTGTGTCATAAGCACTGAAGCAGTTACCTTTAAACGGGAAGAGTGTAATGTTAGTATTATTGTAAAGAGCACGTGAAAACTATTGTCCGATATGTCGCGCCTTCATGTTATGCTTCATAGTAACACTATTATTGACGATAAATAGGATATCGCATTTATTTCCTTAACTTACAATAGGTTCGGGATACAGAATTATAAAGAAATATAAAAACGCTAGAGATAACAATCTTCATTTGAGGCAACTGAAGATTCATTGATAGGTTCTGCCAGGATAAATACGGGTAAAATAAAAGGAAATTATTCAACTTGAAATACTTTATTTGTTTTGGATTCAGTTACGCTATACCCTTGTGCCGTTTGGAAGAAATACCCTTTGGAGAATTTATTTGAAACAACAACAGTAAGGTAAGCACTAGTTATATTTGTATATATAAGTAATATAATGGGACACATTATGCCAAAGTGGGACCCCAAGAAATATTGGGTAAACGATTTTAGATCCAAACGGGAAATTTACATAGCCCTGCCATGTTCAAAGATATATATTGTAGCATAAGGTGACTGGCATCGTTCGAAGGAAATAAAGTATTATGTCATACATTTCACACGCGTTGGTCTGTTAGCTCTGTTTAGAAATGAACTCATTATCGTCCGAATCAGTCATGTTGTAACATGTGGGTTCTATTTTGAAGGGTAATGTAATTTATTGGAGTTTGTCTTCACTTCATGGTTTTATGTTTGTTTTGTAAAAATATATCATGACAGGTGTATTTGCCAATGAAATGTGCGTTCGTCTTACCCTAAATCAAAGACCGTACTTTGGTTTGCTCACCAGCTAAACCAGTCTATATAATTCACATACAACCCTATTATCTCGCTTATAAAGTTAAAATCTCTACCCCATTTTATGACATATTCACCCTACACTATCATCCTTTTAAAAAACAACACTACTTTCCTCATAATACTTACATATAAAAAATATAAATATAATACAAAAAACACTTTATCTACTTCCAACAATTCATTATCTACGATCTAGTCAACAATTATGCATTATCCACCAACTAATTAGCAACTATCGACACCTAGTTTCTTACCAGTAGTCACCATTTTATCTACTATTTGACACGCAGTGATCTGCTGCTAAATCAAACAATTATTTACTATAAATAGCCAGTGACCAGCTATCCACCTACTTGTTGTGCGCTATAAATGCCAGGATTTCTACTATCAAGCACACATTTTATTTAAGATCTTCATAATTATTTACAAACAAGTGTACCATACCATCAGAATGACCGCTCGTCATAATTAAAGTAAACCTCCTAACAAATACTTCCGATAGCAGTGGCTATCACCAACACATCTACTGCCCCACATTGTAGGATTTAAAAGAAGGAGCATAAAATAGAGTAGACCCGTTTTCAAAAAAAATAACTTCTTTATCTCCCCTTACTCACCCTAAAATCCTCTTTGCCCGATCCAGAATATCCATACTATCCCAATCGCTCCTTTTTCAAAACAAAACTAACACGATATATACAAAGACGAGGATCTAAAGAAAGAGGTGTATTTTTGTATGTCTTTCAATGTGTGAACATGTTTATATTGAATCACACCTTTTGATCGACCTCGTCCAATAATGTTTGCTCTTCGAAGTATAGTAGATGTACGAGACTCAAAGTAATATGAATACTTAAGGATTTACCATTTATTTTTACTTTTATTTAAGTACGAAACCAAACAAAATCGCTTTTTAAACTGCATGATCTGCGAAAAAAATAACTTGTTACTCCTGAGAATTAAATTTTAGATCTAGTATGGACATAACAACTAAAATTCTTTAAAATGAGCTCTTCAGTCCATCTCGATAATCAGCTTGTAAATATTTTATAAAAATTAAATATAACTGCTAATGTGGAAGCAAAGGAAGGTCTGTGAGCGGTGCAAAAGTATATTATTTCATGCTGATACATTCATGAACCGAAAAATATTCAAACGGATCTTTCTAATCAGATTGCTGGAAAGTATAATGAAGAAAGATAATATTAATTAATCGCCACTGAACTGAAATGTATGTGCAATTACATTCTAGAAACTTACACAATTTACTGAAATAGTCGGTACTTAATGTCTATACACAAGATGCCGCTATCGCTTGACCGGTTTGAAGCAGCTGTTCCGTTTTTTAGTGCCGTTTTCATGATATTTGTGCTTGCTGCCTGTTTTCATCTTCTTTATTCTGTTCATTAAGTATTGGCTGTTAAATTCGTATGTGTTTCTTCATCTCTTTGTTTTGGAAACGAGAATAATTAGACTTTTTCTCAGCTGTCTTGCTCCACTGTGTTTGAACAAACCGCCATCACGTGATACTCGCCTGTCAACCCGTTTAATGCTACGATGGACCCTCATTAATTGCTTTAAATGTTCACCCCTTGGCTCTCCACACTACATTGTGCACCAGACTAAACGAACTGGGTCCTCATTCATCATTACCTAAATGTAAACAGAAGCGAAAAAAGAAACGTTGTTTCAAAGCTGGCCGGCGTAGAACAGGAAGAATAATTCCAGTTATCTCCCTTATTTCGGCACAACCATTTGAAAAAATTTCGACTGTTAATTTAGATAACCTAATTCAAATCCCAATTAATTCGTCAACCTTTGTGTCAACTATCCAAGAAATAACTCTGCGCATTGCATTAATTTTATCAACGACCAAAATGTTGACATATTTTTCTTGACAGAAACATGGCTAAAAACATCAGGCGATGAGCTCAAGTGTGCGGATCTAACACCCACTGGTTACTCCATCAAGTCGTTCCCCCGTAATTCTCGCGGAGGTGGAATTGCTGTCATCACAAAGAACTCCATGATAAAACGTCTTAAGTACACCACAACATTCAATTTCGACAACACATCGTTTGAACTAGTCCAAACCACACTCACACTGGAGCAAAGGTCAGTCCATTTTTTCTGTCTATCGCCCTCCTCCTAGTAGAAAAAACAAGCTGGCTGACTCTCTCTTTTTGGAGCAGTTTACGAATCTCCTGGACTATGGAAATTCGATAGGTGGCAACCTGATTATTCTTGGAGATTTCAACTTTCACTTTGACTGTCCTGGAAACTGAAATACATCAAAACTCATAGATTGCATTAATGTTTTCAACCTCAAACAGTCAGTAACCAACCCACCCATAAACATGGTCACATTTTAGACTGGATTCTTCATAGACCTGATGATAACATTCTACGGTCCTCCAAGGTATCCCATGACCTTGCATCATATCACCTTTGCATTATATGCCATCTTGACGTATCAGTCCCTAACCCTCCACCTTTAGCTGCTACTAAGAGAAACCTCCGTATGATAAATAGAACCAAATTAATGCACGACATCCAAGCTAACCTAACAACTTGCTTACCTCCTACCGCAGAACAACTCGATAACTGTCTGCGTTCATTACTTGACAAACATGCCCCAGCTACCAAGTGCAGAGTATCAATTCAAAAGTGTTCTCCATGGTATAGCAGTGTTAGGGACCAGCTTCGCACTGCTAAAAGAGACCGCCGTAAAGCTGAGAGGCTTTGGCTTTCCACCAGACTCACTATTTATAAGCAAATCTATGAAGTCGCTAAGAAGAATGTCACAAATATAGTCCATGCAGCAATATCAGCCAACTACACTATTAAGATCATGGAAAGTTCCAGCTGCAAAGAGCTCTTCGAGATTATTAACAAGCTAATGTCAAAGAACAAATCAACACCACTTCCAACTATCTTCTCTCCAGTCGACCTTCCGGACATATTTGCAAATTTTTTCCGTGACAAAGTATAAACCATTAGAGATAAGCTTGACATCACAATTTCAGTTGGGATACAGAATTTGAGCGGCAAGCATTAGCAACATTTGAACCCGTCTCTATGGATTTCGTACGTACAATCCTGATGAAGAGTGCACCAAAGTCTTGTGAACTTGATCCAATTCCAACACCACTGCTACTTGAGTGCTTAGATCCAGTATTGCCTTCACTAACTGATGTTATTAATACCTCTCTGTCATCTGGGGAATGCCCATCATTTTTCAAAACTGCCATTGTAAAGCCTTTGCTGAAGAAACCAACACTAGACCATAACGATTTAAAGAACTACCGCCCAGTTTCTAATCTCCCATTCATTTAAAAAATCTTAGAAAAGGTTGTTCTATCATCGTTTCATTTATATGGCCTTAGTAGCGATATCACTTTGGAACTACTTTATTTTATATATTTGGGAAATATACCTGCCCTTGTGTACATTTTCTAAACTTATAGCTTCATATTTAAGCCTATTTCATTTTTCGACTCTGTGTTCTCCTCTCTCTCTCTCTCTCTCTCTCTCTCTCTCTCTCTCTCTCTCTCTCCCTCTCTCAGTTTAAGCATATTTTAATGCAATGGGAATAATATATTTGCAAAAGCACAGTTTTCAAAATAACAGGAAACGTGTCCAAAAGATCGTAAATGTTCCTCTTCATTATTAAATAAAAACACGGCAGCAAAATTATATCTGGTTCTCGTTATGTTTGCCTGTCTCTCTCACACACGCCAAAAAATTACCGTAAGTCCGATTACACCGCGTCTAACACATCCCTTAGAAAACACATCTGGTTGTTAGTTGATTCCCTGTCACAAACTGAAACTTGAGCTAGCAATTAGGCAAATTAGGCAGTTCATGATGTGTAAAATAATTAAATTATGACATTGTCGGTGTACTTTGTCGTTGTGGATCAAAGTGGATCGATGACCTTCGGCTGGTTAAGTTGGACTTCTATCAGTTATTTCATAAAAACACTGAACTGTATCAGTGTGAGAATATGAATAACTCCATAAATGGCGGTTTCATTTATATGGCCTTAGTAGCGATATCACTTTGGAACTACTTCTTTTATACATTTGGGAAATATATCTGCCCTTGTGTACGTTATCTAAACTTATAGCTTCATATTTAAGCCTATTTCATTTTTCGACTCTGTGTTCTTCTCTTTCTCTCTCTCTCTCTCTCTCTCTCTCTCTCTCCATGAACGAAATATCTTACAATAGGTCGAGCACATTTATATAGGCAACGAGGTGACATCAAAACAATCCATAGAACGAACCCCAAACAATAAAAAGAAGGTTGGAATATGAGCTTTTTTAAAAACGGGTTTCCACATTCCAAATTTTTAGCCACTGAATTAGTTTGGCCAGCCTTTATGCCATAATCAGTGCACTACTAACATTTCCAGTTACACTCAATGACAATCAGTTCATAATTTTAAGCCCAAATACTCTATTAAATACAACAGTAAAATTATTTAATTAGTGTTTTAGCTCTTATCTGACCCATACGCATGTTTAAACCAGAAGAGAAACGGGGATTAAGAAGTGCATAGTTGCAAAAAGAAAAATAAATTAATTCACAGTCAAAATTCGTGGGAAGCATCTGCTACCGAACTAGATTTCAATTGTACCGAGGTCAAAATTCGTGCCTGAATGCATAAATAAGGAAAATGACACAAACAAGCAATAACAAAATATTTATAGGTAAGCACATACTAATTACAAAATATATAATAAGTGTTGAATATAGATTCAAAGAACACAAAATAACATGTCATAATTATTACAAATGTATTTTATTTACCCGTCCTAGGACGGGATTCAAACAACGTAAAAATACTTTGCAAAATTGGATGGGCGAGTTTAAATGATTGTTTGATCATAAATTTAAACTAGAAATTATATATATATATATATATATATATATATATATATATATATATATATATATATATATATAATATATATATATAATATATATACACACATATATATATATATGTGTGTGTGTGTGTGTGTCTGTGTGCGTTCCTATGTGTGTATTTTGTAGATAGAAAGGTCATTGTCAAGATAGTTGGATGGTTGTATAAACAAATATACTGTTTATGGATGGAAGGACGGTCCAAAAGATCAGTGTGCGGATGAATTTTTTGGTAGTGTTTAAAGTCCTACAGTAGAGACTAGATGATGTAGAAGTTTTCCATCTCATGGCAACTTTACACCTGATAGGAATTACATCTATATAATTCATCGGTGCGTGCTACGTATGATATCAAACATGCCGTAGTTATTATTAAACTAAACCGAGTAATACAAATATTGTTCATAAAGGAAAAACGTAATATGGACAAAGGGGAAAATTCTTGGCACAGTATGTCTTCCTTAATTTTACGCATGACAGTGACTTGCGTCATACGATGACAGGCTGGATACCTGATAAATTTGCTTAATTTGCCAATAGCATCATTCGAAATACTTTCTTCCCATTTTTGAAAGAAATATTTATTCTTTAGAGGAAGAAGTCTTCATTTGATTCAAGTGTAACGAACCACAGAGGATGAATTAATAGGTTTCGCTCGATAAATACGGGTAAAGCTCGACTTGAGAGATTTTGTTCGTTTGTGATCCAGTTAATGTAGACCGTTGGGCTGTTTCAAAGAAATACGCTTTTGAACGACTGGAAGTAATGTAAGTACTTGTTATATTCTAAAAACCAAAATCTGTTTATCCATTTCATTACCCAAAATTCGCTAACCAGTGTAACGTGCATTGTCGTTACCCACTTGTGTTGCTTTTAGGGAGTAAAATCAGTTTTCTGTAATGTATACCTGGCCATAACTTGACTAAAAATAAAGGAACTTTCACCATAATCTTCAAGTTACGTCTCAAAAAATAAATTAAATTATAGCTAAATGTATGGTTAACCATCTCTCGCAAAATTTAAATTGAAAGTTATGAATCAAAAAATAGTGTAACTGTTTGTAAAGACAAATGGCCGAAAATATATTTTTCTTTGAAATATAAATATATGAGGTAAATTATCTCCCTCATCCCCCATCCACAACCATTTCATTCAGCTGTGGTGCTGATCCTCCTACGCGTTTATACTTTAATAATGTCTCATCGAAAAGTAGAATACAAATATACTCTGATATGTAACCCTGACATAACAAACCTAGAATAAAAATGATATGACAACGTAGTCATTATGCTAAGACCGATTGTAAACTAAACTCTCCACCTTATATGACATTGTGAAAGATTGCAAAATCTAAATTCCATGGAATAGGAAATTTCTTAAATATGAATTTCACTTAAAATTAATTTCTCTGAAATATTTGCAAATGCGGCTCCATATTCAAGAGTTAATTACCCAACGTGACACCTTGCTACTTAATCAAATATTTCACAAAACCAATTCAAGTGACCTAACCCACTTAATGATAGATAACATATTTCGTCTAAGAACCCGTCTTGCCCCACAAGCCAACGAGAAATTACCCCAAACTTGTCAACAGGTTTTAATATTAGAAATGTGATAACATCCATGTATGTATCCTTTGCAATCTGTACCCACTCTTAATATCTTAAAACATAATGTGTACCCCTGTACACAATTAACTATGTAATATCTTCTTTATATACAATCAACAACATTTAAAGTCACGAACAAATACTACACATGATATATATATATATATATATATATATATATATATATATATATATATATATATATATATATATATATATATACGATCACGTAATAAGAGTTCTAAATGTATAAGTAGCTTGTGATTGTGTGTTTGGACTTTTTTCACCCCTTTGTTGTCCTGACGCAATGCCACAGCCTCAGTCACCGTGATTTGTCAAGTAAGCACCAAGAAAAAGGCAGCCAGTGGATATATATATATATATATATATATATATATATATATATATATATATATATATATATATATATATGCCTACTGGGGAAACAGCAGTACTGAATCAAGGAATGCTTACGGGAATATATATATATATATATAGATTGCTGCGTGATTACATCAGCCATAACTAATAGATGCTGTATCAAGAAGATCGATCCTGAGTGTGTTTACATTCAGAGAGAGATCAGCGATTTGAGTTACTCTGCATCGGATAGGAACAGCTTTGCTAATATCGAAAAATAACTAAATATATTGAGTGAAAGAGTTGGAAAGATGACGTTGGCCTATAATTATTATCTGAGCTTACCATTACACGAGTTCACTAACATGTCTAGGTTGATTGATTGTAGTTAATATATGAGTTAAAAACAATTATTTTTCTTGCCGAGTTTATTAAATATATGACCCAAGATAGTATCAACCAAGGACGTTACGCTTTTCTCAGTTGTATACGATACTCTACCTGTCAGCAACATTGTTCATTTGTCAATTTTAGAACCTATTATTGTGCATTCACCGCCAAGGTTAAAACAGGTATTTTAATTTCACGCGTATGGCTAGTCATTATCTCCATATAATATATTTTGAACAGGAATGTGTTTTTTTTTTTTTTGTATTCAGCAGACGTAAAATAGAGAATTAAGTTTCTATTTTGTTTATAAGTGATCTGGATATAAATAGCGCTGTATATCGCTCGTCGCTAGGTCAGTGCAACGAATATTGGGTAATGTTGTCACTTGAAATCTGAGTATGATAATGTTTAATTATTAATGACATGCAAGCAGTGGTAGAGTTAGCACCTCTCTGCGATCCTAGTCCTTTCACACTTACCTTGTTACAAATTGTCCCATAGTTAAGCAATTCAATGGGTCTCTCTTTTTCTTCCACCATGAAGAAGAACATAACTTCAAAAATGCCTAAATTATGAAATCAGCTATTTAAGTAAACAAAAGGGTTGTGGTGGTGGTGATGTTGTCCTCCCCAAAAATTCACAAAAGGAAATCAACCCACCAAAAGGTATGTTTCATGTGTTAAGGTATCTAGTGATAGCTTTCTACATGAATTGTGCAAATTTTCAGTGATTGAACGTGCACTAGTACATACTTCTACTTTATATTCAATGTGAACCAAACAGGTCCTCTTGGTGACTGGAGCTTTCGGCTCAAAACATAGTCTGCCAATAACAAAATCGGACGGGGATCCTCGAGTGACCGAGTGGTCTAAAGCGCTCTCAGTTACGGATCACTGCCATCTGACCTCTGTCTGTGTAGGTTCGAGTCTCAGGTTTGGTCCAATGTGGGCATGAGAGAAAACTTTACAACAGCTCCCCGTGGGTCGGTGGTTCTTTCCGGGGTTTTTACGGGTTTTTCATCCACCATTTATACTTCTCGCCATGCATAGCCTCTCTTGTGCTGCAAAATAGCATTAAGCCATACAACAACAACAATAACAACGAAATCGGACAATTACATATTTGTTCCATACATACTGAAGTTAGAAGTCATCATTGTCAATGTCAGCCCATTACAGATTCTGTCTAAACAAATTTAGTTCTCAATTTTAATTAACTGTCACAGTCAGCCCATGGAACATGGGTGTATTCATTGTTACTGAAAAATAAAATGTAATGTTACTATACTTTGTATAGTACTATTAAAAGTAAAAGAAGTGGCATTATTCAGAACGAATATCAAGATAAGTTTAAGTTATTTATTTTGTTTTCTTTAAACACGCGCTGCGCACATTGCGACATCATAGCGCGGGGCATGCAATAATATTTGCATTAAAAAACACCTTTTCGTTGACGTCGTCCAATAATCTTCCAAGTATGGTAGATCTACGAGACTCAAAGTAAAGTAAATACTTAAAGATTTATTATTTATTTAAATTTATTTAAGCTTGAACCCAAACAAAATGACAGTTCAAACTACAGGATCTGCGAACAAAATCACTTGGTAATCCTGATAATTAAATTTTAGATCTAGTATGGACACAAAACTTAAATTCTTTAAAATGAGCTATTCAGTCCATCCCGAATAATCAGCTTGCACATATTATATACAAATTAAATTTCACTGCTATTGTGGAAGCAAAGGAAGGTCTGTGAGCGGTACAAAGGTATATTATTTCATGTTGACACAGGCATGAACCGAAAAATGTTCAAAAGGGTCTTTCTAATTGCTGGAAAGCGTAATGAAGAAAGAATAATTGAATTAATCGCCACTGAACTGAAAGGTATGTGCAATTAAATTCTAGAAACGTACACAATTTACCGAAATAGTTGGTACTGAATGTATATATGACCTGTACGACTTGTACGTCAACTTGATACTAACAATTCTACAAATGTGTACTTATACAAGATGGAAACAAACGTTGACTGTACTACTAGTTAAGATGAAATATTGTTCCTATATGTGTCTGTCGACCAAGACTATAACTGAGGAGAGCAGAAGGGAATATATAAGTCTAGATATGAAAAAAACACTGAACTCGTGGTCACAAAATTAAAGACCAAAATGATTAAAAAATTCAGGATCATGACAACATCTATATCATCCAAGCAATTATTAACACCAATAGCAAAGCATATTATAGTTTTATACAAAATTTTGTCTTAATGATAGTTTAAATTTTCATGTATTACCATATGTATACGATAGATAGATAAATATAGACAGGTAGTAAGAGAGAGATATAGAGATGAAAGAATAGTACAATGAAAGAGTGAAAGGATCTCTGCACACGTTATGCTTTCTGGAATTTAAACGAATATATACACTTTTGCTGAATATAGTAATATATACCGCACATATTTAATCAAATTTATATATCATCGTTTGAACCGATCCATAATTATTTCAATAATTTTCGACATGTTGGAAAATTTGTTCCAGGGGTTAGAATTTAAAATCTGAAGAGCAATGCAAGGAAACTAACTCAGGTTATAATTGACATAACACTGTAAGACAATGAAACGAATATCGTTTAGAGGAGAAATTACACTGATTAGTTATCTTCTTTGCTCTTGATTTCTCAACCACAGTTTTATTCACCCAATATGTAGCTTCAGTTGGTTCGGTTTATTAAATATCCACAGGATAACTTTTAATGCCTTAACCTTAAATAATATATATTGAAATTTCTAGCGCGTACTTTGTTAGTAATTGTCCACGTACGCATGCATATCGTTGTCTGGTAATGTCTGTGCCAACTTTTGTGCGGCCGTAATTTCAAGTCATGTATTCTTAAATGTTTCAGGAGAAACGTGTGCTAACAACGAACAATGTGATTTCGTGTACGGACGATTCAAACTAAGTTAATTCTAAACCTAATATAATAACCTTTGAAAGTTTTTTCTAAAGAATTTCTTACCGTCATACACACGCTACCATTGCTAAATATACAACATGATGTAAACAACCAATAACATTTGATGTTTTTCTTTACTACAATTGCCATATTTTAATGTACGTTTTAAAGCGGATAAAGCATTTGGAGTTGAAATGTATGCTACAAATCAAATTGTCTAAGCTACATAACATTGGTCTAGTGTTTAAATAAGAGCATGTTTACAGCCAGACTGCCATTTTACTACGTCTCAAATTTGTAATCGGCATATTTGCCCTTACATTATTATTTCTCTCTTTCTATCACACATATGCACCCACATTTGTGTGGCTTGCTGACTAGGATACCGTTAGACTAATGGGTAGCCTTTGAGTTTGCAAAAAGGGATGAGGTGTTATGCAAATTTCATAAAATAAGCAGATGTTTTTGAGAGATAAAAAAATACTTTTCTTGCGAATGGCAAGTAGTATTACTAACTTGTTAATCCTTTACACCTGAATGCTGGAAATCGTTGTTATTGCTAGCCTAATAATAAGAAGTATTTATTTAAATCTGAATTTAAGGAAGTCATATTGATATGTTAAAAGAACTGGGGTCAGAAATCCAACTTAAGCTTCTTCTTGTATATTCGGACTTATGGTATTTATGGATTCTATTGTTTGTTCTTTTGTGTGAAATCTAAGCTTAAGTACTTGAAAACGCCACATCCCACTACTCTCTCTCTCTCTATCTATCTATCTCTCTCTCTCCCTCTCTCTCTCCCCCCCCCTCTCTCTCTCTCTCTCTCTCCCTCTCTCTCTCTCTCTCTCCCTCTCTCTCTCTCTCTCAGTTTAAGCATATTATATTGTATTGCCATGGGAATAATATATTTGCAAAAGTACAGTTTTCAATATAACAGGAAACGTGGCCAAAAGATCGTAAATGTTCCTCTTCATTATCCAATACAAACAGGGTTTCAAAATAATATCAGCTTCTCTTTATGTTTGTCTGTCTCTCTCACACACGCCAAAAAATACCTTAAGTCAGATTACATCACGTCCTATACATCTCTAAGAAAACACATATGGTTGTTAATCGATTCCTTGTCACAAACTGAAACGTGAGCTAGCAATTAGGCAAATTAGGCAGTTCATGATGTGTACAATAATTAAATTATGAAATCTTCGACAGTCAAGGGTTGTCGATGCACTTTGTCGATGTGGATCAAAGTGTATCCATGACCTTCGGCTGGTTGGATCAAAGTGGATCGATGACCTTCGGCTGGTTAAGTTATATCAGTTATTTCATAATGACACTGAAAGGTATCAGTGTGAGAATAGTAATAACTCCACACTGGCGGTTTCATTTATATGGCCTTAGTAGCGATACACTTTGGAACTACATTATTTTATACATTTGGGAAATATATCTGCCCTTGTATACGTTATCTAAACTTATAGTTTCATATTTAAGCCTATTTCAATTTACGACTCTGTGTTCTTCTCTCTCTCTCTCTCTCTCTCTCTCTCTCTCTCTCTATGTACGAAGTATCTTCCAATAGGTCAAGCACATTTATATAAGCAACGAGGTGCCATCAAAACAATCCATAGAACGAACCCCAAACAATAAAAATGAGGATAGAAATATTAGCTTTTTTTAAAAATGGGTTTCCACTTGCATCGTGCAAATTATCAGCCACTGAATTAGTCTGACCTACCTTTATGCCATATTCTGTGTACTACTAACATTTATAGTTACACTCAGTGACAATCAGTTCACAATTTTAAGCCCAAATACTCTATTAAATATAATAGTTTAAAATTTTAATTAGTGTTTTAGCTCTTATCTGACTCCTAAACATGTTTGAAAACAGAAGAGAAAGCGGGGATTAAGAAGTGTCTTATTGCGAAAAGAAATGAATTGACCGTCAAAATAAGTGGGAAGCATCTGCTACCAAACTAGATTTCAAGGCTACCGAGGTCAAAATTCGCTCCTGAATGCATAGATAAGGAAGATAAAACAAACAAGCAATGAAAAAATCCTTATAGGTAAGCACACAATAATAAAAAAAAACGTAATGGGTGAGTTTAAAAGAAAGTTTGAACATGAATATAAAAAAGAAATTATATATATATATATATATATATATATATATATATATATATATATATATATATGTATATCTGTGTGTATGTATGTCTGTCTGTGTGCGTTTATATATATATATATATATATATATATATATATATATATATATATATATATATATATATAAATCTGTGTGTATGTATGTCTGTCTGTGTGCGTTCATATGTGTGTATTTTGTTGATAGAAAGGTCATTGTCAATATAGTTTTAGGGTTGTATAAACAAATAGACTGTTTTATGGATGGAAGGACGGTCCAAAAGATTAGTGTGCG
Organism: Sinohyriopsis cumingii; assembly: GCA_028554795.2. NCBI lineage: Eukaryota > Metazoa > Mollusca > Bivalvia > Unionida > Unionidae > Sinohyriopsis > Sinohyriopsis cumingii. The sequence goes on along the minus strand of CM068835.1, from coordinate 76,398,899 downwards.
GATGATTTCTTTGGTAGTGTTTAAAGTCATATAGTAGACACTAGATGGTGTATAAGTTTTCCATCTTATGGCAACTTTAATCCTGATCGGAATTACATCGATATAATTCATAGGTGCGTGCTACGTATGATATGAAACCTTCCGTAGTTATTATTAAACTAAATCGAGTAATACAAATATTGTTAATAAAGGAAAAACGTAATATCGACACAGGGAAAAACCCTTGGCAGAGTGTGTCCTACTTTATTTTATGCTTGGGAGCGACTTGCTTCATACAATGACAGTCTGGATACCCGATACATTTGCTTAATTTGCCAATAGCATTGGTCGAAATACTTTCTTCCCATTTTTGAAAGAAATGTTTTTACTTTAGAGATAGAAGTCTTAATTTGATTCAAGTGTAACGTACCAATGGGGATGAATTGATATGTTTGGCTAGGATAAATACGGGTAAAGCTCGACTTGGGAGACTTTGTTCGTTTCTGATCCACTTAATGTAGACCGTTGGACTCTTTCAAAGAAATGCCCTTTGACGAATTTATTTGAAACGATAGGAAATAAGGTAAGTACTTGTTATATTCTAAAAGCTAGAAACCAAAATCTGTTTATCCATTGCATTACCCAAATCTGGTTATCCATTTCAATTTAATCATTATGTACATGCATGCAGACAGATACTAGATTTTGGCTAAATGTATGCTGATCCGAAATTGGCTAACCAATGTAATGTGCATTGTCATAACCTACATGTGTTGCTTTTAGGCAGCATACTCAATTTTGTTTAATGTATGCTTGGCCATAATTTGACTAAAACCAAAGGGACTAACACCATAATCTTCAGGTAACGTCTCACAAAATAAATTAAATTATGGCTAAATGTATGGCTAGCCATCTTTCGCAAAATTTAAATTCAAAGTTATGAATCAAAAATAGTGTAACTGGTTGTAAAGACAAATAGCATAATTTTTTTTTTTGAAATATAAATCCATGATGTAACTTATATCCCTTATCCCCATCCACCATCATTTCATTTAGCTGTGGTGCTGATTCTCCTACGCGTTTATACTTTAATAATGTCTCATAGAATACAAATATACCCTGGTATGTAACCCTGATAAACCGAGAATCAAAATTATATGAGAACGTAGTCATTCAATATGCTAAGACAGATTGTAAACTAAACTCTCCACCTTAGATGAAAGATTGCAAAATCTAAATTCCGTGGAATAAAATATTTCCTAAATATGAATTTCACTAAAATTAATTTCTCTGAAATATTTGTAAACTGCGGCTCCAGGACCAGCTCCCAATTTATGTTAAGACTGCGTGATCATAACGTAAGTAACAGAAAAAATTCAAAAACAGCAAGTGTTGTAACATATGAGGAATAATTTAGTTATCTAAAGTTATATAATGGAATTGTAAGATGAACTTATGAATTTCAGAGTATCGAGTGTACTGGTTTGCCAGCAGTCCTGGTGTATCAAAATCAATATTTCCTTTGAAAACTCACAGCAATCCCAGAATAGTATTTTAGTCAAATGAGCATTTTGTAATTCCGATGAATAATACAAACAAATGTCGTCTATCAAATAATATCAAAACGCAACATTAAACACCTCTCCTGACTGAATTTAATACACAACCATTTGAAAAAAATCCGAAATAAGAATGAACCCAAATTGGATATAAAATGATTGCTCCGTTCTTTCTTAATATACACCTGCAATAGTTAATTACCCCACGTGACACCTTAATACTCAATCAAATATTTCACAAAACCGACTGGTCCCACAAGCCAACGATGAATCAATCCAAACTTTTTAACAGGTTTTATTATTAGAAATTTGATAACATTCATGTATGGATGCTTTGCAATCTCCACGCACTCTTAATATCTTAAAACAGAATGTGAACTTCTTTACACAATTAACTATGTAATATCTAATTTATAGATAATCAACAAAATGTAATGTCACGAACAAATATTGCACATGATATAGATACGGTCATGTAACAAGAGTTCTAAAGATATAAGTAGCTTGTGATTGGGTGTTTGAGCTTTTTTTCCCCTTTGTTGTCCTGACCCATAGCCACAGCCTAAATCACCGAGATTTGGCAAGTAAGCACCAATAAAAAGGTAGACAGTGGATTAATAATCCAAGCAAGAAATCAACACACCTTTTTTAGGAATGCTTCCGGGCTATATCTAGCTTGCTGCGTGACTACATCAACCGTAACTAATGGATATTGTATCAAGGCGGTCGATCCTGAGTGTGTTTACATTCAGAGAGAGATCAGCAATTTTAGTTAATCTGCATCGGATAGGAACAGCTTTGCCAATATCGAATAAAAACCTGAATATTTTGAGTGAAAGAGTTGGAAATATGACATTGGTCTGCAGTAACTTTCTGAGCTTACCATTACAAAAGTTTACTAAAAATGTCTGGGTTGATTGATTGTAGTTAATGGATAAGCTAAAAAAATTACTTTTCTTGCCAAGTGTATTAAATATATGACCAAATATCAGCCAAGGAAGTTACGCTTTTCTCAGTTGTATACGGTACTCTACGTGCCAACAACATTGTTCATTTGTCAATTTTAGAAACTATTGTGCATTCACCGCCGAGGTTAAAACAGCTATTTTAATTTCACGCGTATGGCTAGTCATTATCTCATTACAAGAGATTTTGAACAGGATGTGTTGTTTTTTTGTTTTTTTTTTTGTATTCAGCAGACGTAAAATAGAGAATTAGTTTCTATTTTGTTTGTAAGTGCTCTGAATATAAATAGCGCTGTATATCGCTCGTCGCTAGGTCAGTGCAACGAATGTTGGGTAATGTTGCCACTTGAAATCTGAGTATGATAGTGTTTTATTATTGATGACATGCAAGCAGTGGTATAGTTAGCACCTCTGTGCGATCCTAGTCCTTTCACACTTACCTTGTTATAAATTGTCCCATAGTTAAGCAATTCAATGGGTCTCTCTTTTTCTCCCGCCATCAAGACGAACAAAACTTCAAATATGCCTAAATTATGAAATCAGCTATTTAGGTAGACAACGGGTGGTGGTGGTGATGATGTTGTCATCCCAGAAATACACAAAACGAAATCAACCCACCAAAAGGTATGTTTCATGTGTTAATGTATCTAATGATAGCTTTCTACATGAATTATGCAAATTTTCAGTGACTGAACGTGCACTAGTACATATTTCTACTTTATATTCAATGTGAACCAAACAGTTCCTCTGCCAAGAACGAAATCGGACGTGGGCCTCTAGTGGTCTAAAGCGCTCTCCGTTACGGATCACTGCCATCTCACCTCTGTCTGCGTAGGTTAGTGTCTCAGATTTGGCCCAATGTGGGTATGTGAGAAAACTTTCCAGCAGCGTTTCGTGGGTCGGTGTTTCTTTCCGGGGTTTTCACGGGTTTTTCCTCCACCATTTATATTGGTCGCCATGCATATCCTCTCTTGTGCTGCAAAATGGCGTTAAACCCTACAACAACAACAACAACAACAACAACGAAATCGGACAATCACAGATTTGTTCCATACACACTGAAGTTAGAAATCATCATTGTCAATGTCGGCCCATTCTGGAGTCGACACATTACAGATTCTGTCCAAACAAATTAATTTTCAATCTGAATTAACTGTCACGGAGAGGCCATCAAAAAACTGCGTATTTGCTGTTACTGAAAAATAAAATGTAATGTTACTAATGTTAGTATACTTCATATAGTATTATTAAAAATAAAAGAAGTTGCATTATTAAGAACGAATATCAAGATAGATTAAAGTTATTTCTTTTGTTTTTGTGACATCAAAGCGCTTAGCATGCAATCATATTTGTATTGAATCACACCTTTTGGTAGACCTCGTCCAATAATGTTCGATCTTCCAAGTATAGTAGATGTACGAGACTCAAAGTAATGTGAATGCTTAAGGATTTACCATTTATTTTACTTTTTAAGTATGAAGCAAAACAAAATGGCTTTTCAAACTGCATGATCTGCGAAAAAAAATTAACTTGCTAATCCTGATAATGTAATTTTAGATCTAGTATGGACACAATAACTAAAATACTTTCAAATGAGCTATTCAGTCCATCCCGAATAATCATCTTGCAAATACTTAATATAAATTCAATTTCACTGCTAATGTAAAAGCAAACGAATGTCTGTGAGTGGTGCAAAAGTATATTATTTTATGTTCATACAGGCATGAACCGAAAAATATACAAACGAGTCTTTCTAATCAGATTACTGGAGAGCGTAATGAAGAAAGAAAATATTAATTAATCGCCAATGAACTGAAAGGTATGTGCATTTACATTCTAGTAACTTACACAATTTACTGAATGTCTATATGACCTGTACGACTTGAACTTCAGCTGGTTACTAACAAGTATGGACATGTGTACTTATAAAAAGATGGAAACAAACGATGACTGTACTACGATATAAGATGATATATTGCTCCTATAAGTGTCTGTTGACCAAGACTGTATCGGAAGAGAGCCGAAGGGAATATATCCGTACATATATGAAACTAATACTTAACTCGTGGTCACAAAATAAAAAAAAACGGAAATAATTAAGAAATTCAGGATCATGACAACTGAAATAATATCACCAAAAATGATCCTATTCAAAACTGGAAAAATTTGTAAGATGCAATGTAACACGAACATTTAATACTAATAAATGAATTGAAATTAAACAAAATATTAAGCACACAAAGAAAACAATTATTAACCGCTCAAACAATCATATATGAATGCTAAACAATGATAAGATTACCCTCAAATAGTAAGAACTGGTTTCATATAAACATGACACGTTTTCACTCACATAGCATTAAATGATTTAATATAAATTGGGACATATATATATTGCGGCGTCCAGTTCAACAGCACAAGGTATTTTCATCCCCACAGCTCTACTGAATGGTTAAGCATTCACCATGAATGGTCCGCCCCCATATTCTTCCTAAGGATCCGTAGAACCTCTTGTCCCGTGTAGACCCCTTGGTCCTGAAGCTTTGGTCTCTCACCACTAGATAACCATTATCTTCCTCAAGGCCAACGTCACTACTGACATCAGCACAACGTGTATATCTCAACCCAAGTTAGAACCACTGCTAAAACAACACCTACAGTACGATACAGACACACATATACAGCGTAGCTCTGTCACTATCGCTCTATCACTCCTTCACTTCATCAGCCCATTGCTCTATTTAGACCATTCACCCCTTTATGCTGAACATATCGAACTCCGTGTAATGTAAATGATAATGTCATGTATAACATGCAATGACGTAAGTGGCGCATGCACCAGAGTGGTGTTGATCATTTTATAAAAATCATGTCATCGGGACTGCCGTACGTGGTCAGCATAATATTCAGGCTCATACGTGAGCCTGTATCTGACGAGATTCTTACAGAATTTGAAGTACAATTCTCTCATCCCTTAGTTTATGCAACATTAATGTGAATATAGTCCTCTGTTCGTATATATACTGGTGAACTTGAAAACAGATCATAATAAAATCTAGCATTGCTTTACACAGTTGGAACTATCAAATGTGCACAATGAATATTATAATAAAACAATTATATCCTATAATAAAGATAGGAAAATACAATTAACATACCTCTACAGCTGAAGATATTGCAGCGTAAAGTGGACTGCTTACTAACAAAATTTAGTTTGAATGTACCATAAACAAAATGGCTATCATGCAATGCACGGCCTGTACGCTCAAAGTAGATCGGTTTTCCAATCGTAAGCACTTCGCTCGTACAGCATGAAGTGAACTGAACTGACTACATCGAAATAATGTACGATATAGATAAGCTACCATCAAGTAATGCTGTACACAGAAACGAAACCAGAGAACATTTTATTCCAAATATTCATAAACAGAAATATACACAATTCCGTGACACCCATTGCCTCTGTAAGATGTAGTTTGCAGATGGCATATGGACATTTTCTGCATGATATAATATTAGCAGGATTAACAGTTCATTTCATTGGTTACATACAGCTTGTCACACCGGTGCGAAACGTCGTTCCCTTTATATTCCCAGACAGGAACGGAAATCGACATTGTTTTGTACATTGAGATATTCACATGTTATGGAGCACTGCGAATACTTATTAGTGATCTAGGCGTATCTTCCTATCTCAAATCGTTCCTTCTCTGTGTGGAGTATTCAAGTAACGAAATCAGATATTGAACGTACAAACAGCACACTATCACATTGTTGCATAACATGATGCAGTCCGAACCAAGACGATTGGCCGTCCATTCTACCTAATATACTGCTTGTATTTTTTGAGCCCCGAAGTCAACTCTACTGGCAATTCACTCTTCACGTTGTCTTTGGGAAGAAATGACATTGTCTTTAGATGTGTCTCTTACACCTTGTAAGACTTTCCATAGACAAACAAATCCAATCTACAGTTGAAAAATTAGCAAAGCAAAACAAACATACCTGTAGTGTTTCATAACGTACATGTTATGTATAATAGCTACTTAATAAAACAAGCGGTAGGCACTGCATCAAACTCCAAGGATTTGTTTGCATTTGATTGCACAAACATGGGTGACTATATGCGCACCGATTTGTTGTTGCACGGGGATGTTTTGAGAAAGTTCGTGACAATGCCCTGCGCGTCTACAGGCTCGAACCTGCACATTACTTCCCATAACCATATATGGCATGTGATGCGTTGTTTTCTAAAGCCAAAATCGAATTGGAATATCTCACTAACATTGATCAGCATATGTTATTGAGCGGGCTCTCCGTAGAGGGAGTTCTTTGATGAGTTGCAGATATGCGCGCTCCAACAAACTGGACGTAGACGGGTACACAACAAGTATCCGCTGGCCCAACATGCTTTGCTGGCGCGCAGTATGTGCTCGTCTCCGTATCAGTAATCCAAACTGTAATAAAGCAATGTTAGATCCGGACGCAAATACCTGAAAGCACCAAACTAGTACCAAGTCTTAAGACCAAACAAACTTGTGTACTACACGTTCTAAACCTTTAACTCTATTTACGATTTGGCATGCATGTAACCAAGATCCATCGAGTGCTTGAATTTCGCAAGAACGCTTGGATTGCATCGAATATCTAAATGAATATATATATATATATATATATATATATATATATATGTATATATATATATATATATATATATATATATATATATATATATATATATGAGAACGTAGGCCATCAACGAGTTTGAGAAAGATTTTTTCAAGCTAGTGGACAATATTGTATTCGGAAAAAAAACATGAAGTGTCTGCGCAAAGGAATTCTAGTAGACCTTGTCCGTTATAATGAACAAGATAAGCTTCTAAATCTCATCGCCAATCCAGCCTTTTAAAACAGGAATATGTTACATGATGGACGTGTTGCCTTTCACAGTAAAATATTAAAAAAACTAATCTGCAAAAAACGGTCTATGTTGAATTGACAGTGTTGGACTTGTCGAAGTTGCTCATGCTCGAGTTTTACTGTACCCTGACAATAAATTCTGCTGAAGTACATCAGAACCAACGATGTGCACGTGGACATGGATCAGACATGTTTTGTAAATGAATTCGGTACCAGGGATTATCCGAAAGAACATCCGTTGTTTAGTACACAAATACAAAACAAAACATTGTGTAAGTTCAAAGACGAATGATCGGGTAAACCAATCGAACGGTATGTGGGACTGCGAACTAAAATTGATTTAATCGCGGTTGGACCGAAAGACGCTGAAAATAAAGAGAGCGAAAGGAGTCACACGGGTTATTATGCAGAAAAATCTCAAAGACAATATGTTCGAGAAGTTCTTTGCAAGGATCCACTTGTAATGTTCGTGGCCATGTGAGTAACCCGCGAGCATAAATGATCCAGTTATAGCTTGAAAGTCATGGATAAGATGCACGTCAGCACATTGACGTCCATGATATCATTTGATGCTTTATAAGCAAGGTCATCTCGGTCATGTCGGTAACGTGCATCATCAACACGATTCACAGGTATTTCAACAGGTTTTGGTTAGTTGTTAGAATCAAGGTGTATATCAGGCCAGGCCCACATCAATTGAATACAGAATGTGCTTGCTACAAGGATATTTACTCCATGGTGTTCCTGGTAGCTTTACTAATGCATCAACGATATCAGTGCCGACTGTTTAAATCGGAACATCTATAACCGGTGGTTCTCACAAACGTGAACTTCTTTGCTCCACATCGAAAACAAGTTACAGTAATAGCTCCTTCTCCATTACGTGTTTGAATTCGAGTTGGATTTAAAGTACGTGTCTTTGCCCGGCACACAATACAAAGACATGATTGAATTGTATACCATACAATTCAATGACATCACAAAAAAGAAACATTTACAGACGCTTTCACCGTCATTTGACTTCTCTGTACAAACAGCACCTGAAACATCCAGGCACGATGATAAAACTCGAAGTTCCGTATTTCCAAACTCAGATCGCACACTGATCATTGTGTCCTGTGGATCAAGTGTTGTCGAATATGATTTTACGATGGCTGATGTGGAATTAGTTGTATGTGATTGCGCCATCGGCTGATGATCAACCATGTTACAATGGTTTCAATGACTTCCACAAAGAGTAAAGTTGCGATTTCTTTTTCCAGCATAAATGAAGCACCTGCCACTAACTATTTGGATGCCAACGAAAACAATATGATAGTGTACGAAGAGTTAATGATTGAGCACTTAGCCAATCCCGCACGTGGGATGAATTTCGTAACATATTTGCACAGATCATAAAGGACCCCTATGGTTTTCACACGATTGGTTTGACTGTAACCTGCAAGAGTAAATACCGTGCGAGCATGGACTCATCTTACACACCAGTTTAACAATCATAGAAAATGACCGCCAGTGGTGTCATAGACGGGTATGGGAAGGACGCCGTGAAGCTGATTGTGAACAAAAGGAATTAATTCAAACTATTATAGAAAGCCGAAAAAAAAACGAAAATATATTACAGTTGCGATGAACTGCGTGACAAGACTCCCCAGGGGGGCTTTGACAAAAATGTGTCCTTCTGATTAAACCAACAAACGATAAAGGACATGAAATTGCAGAGCTTACTTGATAAGAAGAAGGATCGAGTCCAATTCGTAAGGTAGCTGAGCGCACCAAGGATATTAAGAAAGAAAAGAAGCAACTGCAGAGACTATTACGCGTTTGCTACAGGCTATTGCTGAAGTCAAAGAAGATATTGGTAAAATTGGAGAACTTGCAAAACGCTCCCGTATACTTGATGAAGAGGTTCAATAGGCTGTTGCTAGGTTATCAGTCGTGCTAGCCGAGTATTAAACATGCTGTTGTAAATCGGACAAACAACTGGGAATCCAGCGGCTCAATCGATTACAGATCGACAAAGATGATTAGTGACTCGAGCACCAAAGGTTCAAAATTGCACTATCATCAACAGAGACAAGGCCGGATATAATTGGTACTAGTATTAATGATGCCGCTCAGCAACGTGTGTCAGATTCAGTGATTTAAATCTAGCAATGGAAGGCGGATTACGGTTGTCTCGCACAAGGCTTTAGACGAAACTAACAATGTATTATCAATGCTATTTCAAAAATATGTCTAATTCTGCATTTGACATGAGCGCGTCTGTGTTAGTGGACCGAAACAAGCGAGATGTTCAGTATTACTTATGCCTGGTCAGCAGCCCCAATCGAGTAAAGGAAGAATTGCAAGTTTAGACACGTTTAGAGTCCCACTGTCATGAGATGCATTCTTGAAAGCTGAGTAAAAACGGGTACGTGACAACAATGGTACCAGTTACGATGCCAGTATCCAAGTTGGGTTTGTCAACAATGGAATCATGACGTTGTTTATCAGTGCATATTATTCCATCGATGAAAATGTAATCAAATCGATTATTGACAACATCGACATTAGACTACAATTCTTGAACTCGCCAGATACAGTGATGATTACACGAGAACAGCTGGCCCAACTATGTCGTATGTGAAATATACAACTAATAGTAAAGATAATAGAACGGTTACGTTTGGAAACGCCAGAAACGCTGCTGGAATGCTATTCTCCTCAGTCACATATATAGGTTTTGTAGAGATGTTTACAATGTTATTTTTGGAGTTAAACACTCATTCACCTTATTTCATCTTAACAACATCAATGATGCAATCTGCAGGTGCTGTATGTAAAGTTAAGTTGTCAACATTGACTTTGATGATCGCTGTGAATACTTCTTCATTGACTGTGAATCACGTTCGTTATCGTTTATGCAGTCAGCAACCGCTTTAATGCCATTCTTTCTCACAAATTCCAGAGATGCTTACCCACCATGTGATATAACAAGACAATTTACATAGTAAATAAATACACGGCATGGTCTTACCGCAGCATAAACAGCTTTTCCTAGCGTTTCAACTTACAGCGCGAGCAAATAGACAAGGGATGATATTTGACCAGCTTATTGTGACTGAAGTTTCTCCGGAATTAAACGGTCACCGGAAATCATCTGAAGAAATTCGACTTGACTATGCAGAAAAACAAAACCGCAAGCGCATATCACAATTTCTGGTAGTATATGGACCGCCATCAAAATATTTACACGGGTCTGCACATTTTCCAATAAGACTTTCGTACGTTCTACTCGATCTGTTACTGTAGTATCATCAATTTTCGTCGGGGCACCAGTCTTCGTGGTTTTCGTTTTTGCCCAGAACCACAAATTTAAATTCCCAACACAAAATGAGCCACGTAGGATGATGACACCCCCGTTTTCTTACAGTGTTTCATTCCTAGAGATTAACGCAGTTATACGTATTTGATAAGTCAATGTCAATAATGTAATCTGGTAATTAGATATTAGCTTTTACATGTGTTTGTTTTATTTTTTATTTTAACCTTTTGAAAAAAGAATTGAAAATCATTTTATATTGTTTCAATGCACACGTTCGGTAAGGTATCCGATAGCTGTAATTTTACACTCATTGCCTTACATCGATATGTGAGGTAAGTAAGGATAGAGAGAAAATAGAGAAAAAGCATAAGGAGTTCGAACAATAGTAATTATGTAAATGAAAGAAATCATCATACAAAATAACAGTATATGAAAATCAAATTTAATACTTATTCAAATCGATCCTTCATTCTAGTACAACTGTTGTTGAAACATTTAAATTCTTCCGAGAGCACATTTCATCCATGTATTTGTAATCCAAAAGAATAATAGTCATGTACAGTACTATAAATATTTACTGAATCACTATTATTAATAAAACGTTACGAATATATACTAATTGCTGCAGAATATTAAAGCTCATACCTCACAGATTTTTGGACAAAGCCAATGTATCAACATCGTGTCAATCAAGTCTCATGGTACTCACAAATGCTTCTCAGGTATATAATCCACACATTGCTGAATTAAACATGTCCAGCTTTCACAAAACCACTGATAATTAGGTCCGATATATCACTCATGGTCGTGTAAACTGCAATCATCCATTCATCGTGAATTGGCTTGATTAAAGAGGTTGCAAGATTTACAAATACTGTCCACTGATCGTCATCATTAGCATCTTTTTTCGTAATGGCGTCCATGACCTGTTTAGCATATCATTCGTGGAAGTGTGACTTTAATTCTTCTTTAGTAACCGATAGGCCTAGTGTTGTTGGCTGCGTCGACTTCCTCTGATGTTGAGCAGTCAGACGAACACATGATGAAGGTGATTAATCTTGACAGGTGCTTGATTTGTGCCCATCGAGAGGGGAGTATTGTTTTAGTGTTGTTGGCTGTGTCGGCTTCGACTAATGTTATTCACTTGGTCAAAACCACGCTGTAAGTATTGAACCAGGTCTTTGATTTGTGCTTATACAGGTGGTAATATTGCTTTAAACATTAAAGTGACCACCGTTTGCGTCGGCATAGATTTATATTTTGTATTCTTTCTTTGTGGTATTTGTAAAGGTTAAACCATGAAATTGAATACCTACTAATATGCAAATTTTGTCAGGCAAAACCACGAATTTAAGTATCCACGAAGATGACCTTTTCTTATTTACAAAACCACGGCATTTGAGCCAAACGAAAATAAATAATACTACAGTATTTTTGGAACAATTGGGGTTGTTTAGACAACCTGTTGTTGACATGTATTTTCATGCACGTCTTGGTGATGCTGGCGCTTATTATCACTGCTACTCTGTTATAAATTCTGACAAGACTATGTAACTGGAGAGTACAGATGAAGGTCATCGATGCAGCTGTGAAAAATACATAATTAAGCGTGTTACCCATTTAAATAATATCCTGCCACAAAGTGAATGTAGGCCTCAGTGAAAATCAACTTGCACAAATACAAATCGCAATTAAAAGTGATGTGGGTCACACTGAAACTTTCTCCAGGAAATATTAACAAACAATGTCCCTGTGTGATTGACCCAAACACAAGTCACTCAAATTAATGCGACCAAAAAGCAATGCCTCAATCACCTAAAAAATATGCAAGTCAGAGGTGAGGCAAATGCAAAGACCGTCGAAATAGTTCCATTCGATGCAGCGATTCCGCGTTGTTGGTAGCAGCGTGTCCAGTGGTTGCAAACGCTGCGGCTTTAGGAGCTGTCGGAACGGCACTGGGATAACGCTAAAAAAAGCTGTTGTCAGTGTATCATAAGACAAAAACCTTCAATTACGAGGAAGAAGTCGTCGAATACCATCTGGCAATAGTCTTCGATTGTCCGATCGCAGAAAAGTACGTCATTGATCAATCTTCATTTACTTGCAATGGCAAAATCAAACATTTCCGTTGTATCTTGATATTAAATGAACTTGCATCGATGGTGCCAAGCACACCTGAACCAGGTATTATTAACAAAGTTTGACAACATGAAATGGCACTCACTGGTCACTTACGTGGTAACACCTCAATTTTATTAGTTGTTTAACTCGTGTGGACTGAAACCACCAGTTAAAGTTGTTCATTATTTAACCATAAACGGTAAACATCAAATGTCTTTTTTCAACTATACTAGTTCAAACACAGTTGTATGATCCTATATACGATTATCTCTTGTTGTTTAAACATTGTGTGCACTTTCGTGAAGCAAAGTTTCTTGATCACCATCTCAATAAACACTTGTTGATTTCACATTAAAATACGTTTAATACTATACAAAATGTCTAGTAACATTTACAGATGTTGCTCAGGCCGACGACAAGCTGATGATGTGCATTTGAGCAGATTTGCCAGCAAAGTAGACTTATATGAGTTTACTAGTCGTTTTGTTATTGGCATTGATCCAGGTGAGGTTATGATGTTTTAAGATCAAACTGGTAAATTGAAAACTTCTAACACGGACATTAAATATATTAATCTCAAGTTAAAAAGAGCTGTCGCAAAACCCTTGGTTGACGTCACTCAGAACGTGGGTATAATATACACTGGTTTGTCGGTTGCGTTTAGAACTAAAAGATACTGATGTAGCTGAGCAAAACAACACATTGTATGTAAATATCGAACTTTTGCCCGCGCCCCGACTCATACCAATTCCTTGTTACCAAATCCGATGAATATTAGCCAAATCAGGAAATAAACCAATTGAAGATAAAATAGTAGTGCATGTCTGATTCGTTTTCACGTCTGATGCAAATGGCTTTGATAGACCCAAACTTCATATTGTAATTGTGCGAGTCTGGATCATACTTATGTATCATAACTGGGACTAAAGGTGCGTCGAGTCGAATGGCAATGTTGATAAATGATAAGCATCATATTGGTGTGAGTTTCACACCACTAATAACAACAATTAACTAGTCGAGTTGTATTGCTACGGAATCTTACACAGTTCGCTATCAGCATCATTAGAGGCCGAATATGAAATTGAGATAGAAGGAATCGCCGTTTATCTGAATCTTTACTTAATCATCTTTTGGCGTTTGTGTTTACGGTTAGTTTTATTGCTATATACGTAATTAATTGGGGCCCCGAGTGGCCGAGTGGTCTAAAGCGCTCACCGTTACGGATCACTGCCATCTCACCTCTGTCTGCGTCGGTTCGAGTCTCGGATTCGGCTAATGTGGTTATGTGAGAAAGCTTGCCAGAAGCTTCTCGTGGGTCGGTGGTTCTTTCCGGGGTTTTTCCGGGTTCTTCCTCCACCATTAATACTGGCCGCCATGTATAGCCTATCTTGTGCTGAAAAATGGCGTTAAACCCTAAAACAACAACAACGTAATTAATTCTGACGACGTGATGGGGTTGCGGAATATAACGACGGGGTTATGGATCAACTGGCAACGGATGTTAACATCGATAATAATCTGATTCCACTTTTCGATAAATATCTGTTTCAAAGTGGTGGTAACAAGCTATCGCCTGCACTGTTATATAATACTGTTCAAGTATACATTGGTCGATGGAACCACCCCAATGTACCACACCTAACTCAAGGACTGCTTGGAAACATCACACGTGCACGTGAAAACGCCAAAGTGTTGATGCAAGCACCAGGTACAAAAATAATCGTGTATTGTTTCTAAAATGGTTTAGTGGTATTTACTGATGAATCCATCCCAGTTCCATTGAGCAATGAATATTTTCCAGTAATATTGACTTAGTTGAAACAACACAAATCCATACTGGTAAGTAATAGTTATTGGGCGAGGACGATTGTCAGATATAAATGGTATAGGCGTTTTTTATAGTTTTATGCAATATTAAAATATACTATGTCACGAATGTTTAATTAACACATAGTAAAGCTAGATGTATTGACACTGACGATAATATATACTTGTGAATATTGCCCTTATGTTGATATGTTGCTTATATCAGTACTCTTTTCAGCAACCAATCCAGAATTAATTTTAGCTCTTATCGGTCATAGGTAACAAGATCTTACGACAATTAGCACAAGCTTATTATCACTCTTATATGGTCATAATATCAGCCATTTTAAAAATCTCATCGATTCTTCTAATCAAACAATATTCATACTAGCATGGGATTTGGGGGCTGGGGTGAAAAATAACTTGGATCTGACAACATGTATGACCGATACAACAGCCATCTTGAAAAAGATGTCATCGGTTCGTATCCTGGACAATCATATTGACATAGCGGTTTTACCAGAAGACATTGTATGATGTCTATTTGGAACTGAGTGAAAAATATGAAGATGTGATGTCCAACATGGCCACCACATCATCCATCTCGAAAATCTTATCATCGCTCCTTTTCCTGAATGGATGGTCATATCGGCATACATTTCCTCAAACTCTTTGTATAGCGTCCAAATGAAAAAGTGATACTTGTACATTCAATATGGTCATCGAAGTTGCCATCTGCAAAATCTTATTATTGATTCTCGTGAATGGATAGTTGCATTAGCATTGGGATTTTACTAAACAACTTAACATGATGTCTTCATTTCATCACATTCATTTAATTTCTCCCGTAATCTGGTTGGTCGCATGAGTGTCACTGATGACATCTCTCCACTTTGCCCTGTTCTCAACTGTTATTTTGCGACTTTGCAAAGCCCATTCCTGGCCACTCTTTGAAGTTTTCTTCCCATCTCTAAGAACTGTGTAATTATATTTGATAGGCCAGACGAGCGTGATATGAGGACAATCTTAGTTTGTGTTTCCTAACAGTAGTAAGATAGTTTATCTCTAGTTTTTATATCAACCACCGTGAATCACATGGATACAGGAATACGGAGAGGAGCGAATAAGTTTGGTCTTGGACCCGAACGTAATATTGTTTTCCCTCCATTATAGGCGTCAGCATAGCCACTGTAAGTTTTGTTAGCGCATTCTTGGAAAGAACCTCTTGTTTTGAACATTCCGCAGACGTTATAGCGCCTAGATGCTTGCAGCTCGTCACTATGCCCAGCATCTGTGTATTCAGTCTTATTTTCTATTAATGCCACTTGGGTTATTTGTCATATGCTTGGTCTTTTCAGCGTTGATCGCCATTCCATAGTTTAGTGATATTTGGCTGAGACTGTCCACGAAACCTGCCACTTATTGTTCATCTCCTGCTAATCCATCAATATTATCAGCGAAGCGCTGGTTGGTGACTGTTCTCTCTCCAACACTGACACTGCCCGCCTAGTCTCGAAACAGTCGGACATTATCCATTTCCGGTATATGTTAAAGAGAGCTGGTGAGAGAAGACAACCCTGTCTGACTCCGACTGTTGTTTTGAGCCAATCTCCTATATTGCCAGATGATGTATAATTGCTCCTAAATGAGTAGTATAACCCACGTACATCTATTATGGCTGCTACAATTACCATCTTGAAAATGTTGCTGTTTCTATTTATTTAATAAATGATCATATCGTCACGGGGCATTCACTGAAAATATTCTCAAGATATCAATTTGGTTATAAAATTCAATAGTGCTAATCTGAAATATTCAGCGTGTCTAACTTGATCACAATGTTGAAAATATTGCTAACATTATTATCCTAGATGGCAACGTCGTGGTTTTACCAAAAAAATATTTTATTGTATGGTTGGTCCGAATGGAATGGCAGCAATCTGATATCCAGTATGGCCACCACTGCAGTCTTTTTGTAAATCTTGATAACGTTACTCCTTTTAAACATAATGTCTCGTCCATATGAGTTTTCACAAGATGACTCCCTATGATGTATATTTATTTATAAATGAAACACGTACCAATTTTAATTCCAGGATGTTTACTAGAGCAACTATTTTAAAAATCTTGTCGCTGAAGAATATAACAGATGGGTTCATCACTCAATAGCTAATATAATGAAATGGTCAGTTGAAATCCAGAAAATTCTCTTCATTTAGTAGAGCATTAGTGAGCTATAAGTCTATACAAACAAAATCTCTTTTCTTCAAGAGGATGACATTGCTTAAAAGAATATCATGTTAATCTATGTGTAAACATTTCTTGTATTGATGGTACTCATACTCCAGTCATGTTGACAATGTAATTCAAAGGTGCCTATAGATTTAAATTTAAACGTAAGGCAGTTTTTACCATTAAAGTAGAGGGTTGAAGCAATTCTTCTTTTGGATGGTAGGAAAAGTAGCCATGCGGTTGCAGTATAACGGGATGTCACCTTTTGTGTCAGTGTGACAGGTATAGTGTCATCTATTCGTCTATTTTCCTGCAAATTAAAGTTATCTTCGAAGAAAAAATATTGGCCTCTGAGACAAGATAAGAGTTTCATCACTTTTGATTTACGTTAAGATAATGAAATATCTCAAACTCATTTGCAAGAGTATTTTACATTTCAGTTCATGTATCACAACGAATAGCGATATTATACTTATTTTGACCTATTCATCACATGCTTCTCACATAAGACGACTGTTGTTGACATCAGCGATTTGAGCACCAGTTTATCTAGACATTGTTTTATCTAGACCTTGTTTTATCTAGATCTTGTTTTATAAAGTCACATAAATGATGTACGGAACACTTATCTGCCGGTTGTGGTTCTGGAAGACACGCATGAGTTTTCTTGTCTCTGATAAGGACATGGCTTTAATGTGGTTTTCCTATAGGACATACCGACTAAAGACGTGCGTCGTGACCTCCAGATTCCTGTGCGTGAATACGTGGAGGCTTAGCTCTCGACCTCACCAATCATCGCATGTCACAGTAAAGTATGTCCTAAATAAAGCTTTGGCATCAGTTCTAGTGAGCCCGTGCTCTCCATCATAGACGTTTTGCGTGCCTAATGAAAATTCAGACCGCCAAGACGGCCAGTCTTTCTTGCAATGACGTCCCACACACTGGCCTCATGGCATTATGAGACAACAAACATTTTCAATCAGGCATAAATGCTTTTGTCACATATCCCAATTTTTAAGTTAAGAGCTGCGAATTTTACACGTATTACTTTAAATATATAATTGCGTCGCCTCTCCGTTCACAACTTACAATTATCTTGTGTTTCCCAGACCATACTGGGCTAAACGTCTCCCTTTGCTTCTACATCATCCTAAACGTGTAGGCGATTGGGCGAATAAACCTTCGCAATATGCCTTAGCATGAAATTTTGAGGCTCGTGTACTCATTGGACCCAAAGAACTATATGTGTGTGCAAAGTACTGTTTGGTCTTGTACTCTCTTGGTTAAATTTTCCGCCGTAAGTTAAGTTTGAGTTAATGAATTTTCAGAACTATATTGTAAATTACGAAATTTAGCTGGTTTCGTGTGTGAGTGGAGGATTGTGGGTGGCTCTCAACCGGCCAGGCAAACAGGATTTGCCACTTGGTAGGGTCTGAAGCAAATTCGCTATTTAACATCTCTTGAGTAATTTAAACCTAACGTTGTGTTCCATTAATTTTAAACCGTTTTTGTTGAATCCGTATAGACTGACGCTCTAACATTTAGTGAGATCTTAAGTTATGATTTTCTTTATACCATATATCCAGACATTATTATTTCATACGTATTGTTCAGTATCTTCTACTCTCTTCTCCAGGATATTTTCGACCGTTTCAGATCTAGACTATTCTCTAATTTGTCAACATTCAATTTTGAAAGTTTTTATTTAGTTCTTTAAACTGTTACTCTCACACTTAACCTCAGATGTGTGATACTATCCGTCGTTCTGTTGGGTTGTTAAAGAAAGCTTCAACTGCCTAAATGTAATTAATTGTTCCAGTATAATTTCACATGCAATCGTTGTAAGAGTACTTGACACGTCATGTCATGGAGATTAGTGACATCACATGGACACTGTAATTGTTTCGAAATTTCTCCGAGAAGCAGCATCGGAAAACTAAACAGGTAGTTTATACTTGAATATCATCCACAACGTCATATGGCACTAAACAGTACATCAGGCCTTTGTTCAGCGTGAAACAAATGTGAACAAGAGAAATAAATGAAAGGTTTGCTTTGTTTTGACCACAGAATAACATCACAACAGAAAGTTTTTTCATCCTAGAAGTAAACTGTTTTGTAGACCTCAAATAATATTGCATTTTGTTGTTGGTTTTCTTGAAAGTAAATCGTAGTTTCTACAGAGCCAACTATCAGAGAACATCACAAAAATAGGTGACATTCTCGCTGATATCAGCTTTAAAAAATTAACCTGCCAACCAGTGTCCACGATCTTCCTCTCTCTCTTTTAAAATTAAACGAATAACGTACACCTGATATACGGGTGAATGAGATGACGGCACAGCTTGGTTTAAGCTAATCGATATTTGATGCTCGTTATTTGTAGTTAAATACACATTTTACTATATATATATATATATATATATATATATATATATATATATATATATATATATATATATATATATATATATATATATATATATATATATATATATATATATATATGTATATATATATATATATATATGTAATGGAGTGTCTACATCGCCAATTTCCACCGATTGTAGTTGCGTTTGGAGATTTCCACTCTTTGCGATAGGTATGCACTCAACTAGAACGTGTAATGGTGCTATGTTAAATGTTTGAATTTTGATGGAATGCCTTTATATAGCATTTTTTTCTGCATTAAAAGGAATTGGTATTTGTTGAAGGGCCTTTATTCCTGAAACATGTTTTATCTTTACATTTGCAAACTATGCTTGTTCGGCACTGTAAGGCCCGTACTTTTCTGACGTGCCTTTCAACTTAATACATCTATAAAAGCTCTATACACTCACTACAAAAGCCTATGAGGAAAGAGTTGAAGGGGTCGTTGAGAACTACTTATCGAAATTATTGATTGGTGTAACGAGATTCTAGCGTTATAGGTACATGGCCATTGGCTGATAGCGAAGTATTTGGTGTCTTCTAGAGTACACCTAAAGCAAACATTGAGAAAGTAAAGTCAATGTTTGGTCATGCCATATTCTACCTTTGAGCTAACCTTGTTTATTTTTATTCAATGCTGCTACAAACTTCGAGCATCATCCCCCAATACGTAGTCTAACTCTTTCCCTTCCTGCACTGCTTACATTATATTGCTATCATGACTGATGTAATCTAATTACATTGTTTGGACCACGTAATTAAATCCATAACAAATGTACTTTCTGAAACACTGTAGTATGCACTTTATATTTGATATCTACAAAACAGCGCTTGTATTTTCTTGGATGGTATTTTGCAACATCGTTCCCTTTGAGTACTCTTTTAGTCCATCTTAACCTGTTAACACGCTATCTCTTGATTCCGAAACTGTTGCTTTATTGTAAGCTCACTGAATACACACTGAGTAGGATTTTCTAACAAAGAGCTCTCATGTGAAATAATTATCATGAATTTTTGAATCATGAATGCAATGTTTAACTTCCGTTTATGAGAAGAACTACGTGAGTATGGAATCAGTTACAGCACTGAGTATTGCTAAATCGTATACAATCTATACTTTAATATCTGAAGACTTCATTTTGTCTCACATCCGTTATGACATTCTGGTTAGCTCGTTTCCACAGAGGCTCTTATATGTACGTGTATAGTCAAGTAATTTCATGAATATGTTTGACATGGAGGGTAATACACACTACAGTTCAAGATCCTACAGCTTAAGTTTAGTTTGTGCATACAGCTATTTTCTGTGGCACTACAGTATGTAAGTTCAATATAGGATTAAATGATCATGGTTGGGTATTTATCGATGTGTACACTTTACCAAATCACTCACAAAGTAAATAAAGTCCGAAGGACTTTATGTTAACTGTGTGATTGATTAGGCAAACTTTACACATCGATAAATACTCAACCATGATCATTTAATCATTATAATTCCAATTTCGTGCTTTCGCTCGTCAAATCAACTTATTCCAATTTCATGAGCGCATACTTTCCTTTCATTCGCCGCTTTACATCGCCCAATAATAAATAATCTGTACAGAATCACACGAACATATTAACTAGAGTCACATTTACGTTTATTCAGAAACTTCATACTTTACATATTAGGCAATGGCTACCGGTGGTTTCAGCACATTTAATTTATTTAAAACATTCTTGTTCAATTTTAGTCAGTTCCATCTGCTACGTCAGATGACCATGACCTTACATAATAACAGCTGATACGGAATGAACACGTGTGCTAGATTAAAATTTCCAATCAAACCTTAAATCAAAATGTATTTTATCAATGAAGAACATGGAAATATGAACAAGATGATGCTATCCCTTATTAACATAAAGGTAACAATTAAATAAACTGTATACAGGAAAAGCATTTTATGTCTTTCTCAACAGCGTTAATACTTATGAACACTTGCTCAGTGATCTAATGTCAAATGAAATGTAATTGATGTCACAGTTACGTTTATTCGGCACCTTCATACTTTACATCTTAGGCAATGGCTACCCGTGGTGTCAGCACATTTCTTTCCATGCAAAAAAAGAAAAAAAAAAGAAAAAACAAAAACATAACGACATTCTTTTTTAATTTAGTATGTCCTATACATGAATAACATGTTATATCTTTTTCATCAGCGTTAATACTTATCTAATGTGAAATTAAATGTGCAGTTGTTAAATGTATAGTTGCTCGCAAAACCGGTCATATGTTGTGTTTGGTTGCATAGTTGAGTGCTGGAGTGCTGGAAGGCATTAATGACTACACATCCAAAATAATTTTAATTAGCAAAATAATTACTTTTATGGATTATTATATACATGTTTCAATGGTGTTAAGTCACATTGGTGGATATGGAAGTTTTACCATTTAAAAACTTTATTCAGTCTTTGAATAATGGTCTCATAAATATTTGTTTTTATTTTTGCGTCAGTGGTCTTATCACACCATGCCACCAACACCCACGGGCGTTTTTTTGAAATAAGCGAACAAAATTATAATGAAACAAAATTTTTAAAAAAATACCTTTTAAAACGCCAATGCCCCGTTTTGTGTTTCGTTCAGTAGGCTCTGAGTATTGGATTATTTAAATAGTTTTTAAATCCTCAGATAATTTCTTCAATCTTGGTTTATATCCTTTAGTGGCCTCAAAATTGACTAGCCCAGGTACCACGCTAATATTGTTGTTGTGGTGTATGGCTAAGGTGACTGAGGTCACGGGGTGCTTTGTGAGGGAATTTATCAATATGTTGTTATGTTTCATTTTCAGCGTTTCGAAACATCCATCTCATTATCGTCAAATCCATATACTTCTGCTTCAGTCGCTGATATTATTTATTTTAAGTCCTTGTCATCTAATTGTTAAAAAAAAAATCCGCAGAAAATCGCGGTGAAAAATCAACGTAATCGGCCATTTTGCGTGACTATGTAACAGATAAACGCCAAATTATAAACTATGCATTTCAATCAAAGAATATTGGAACAAAAGTATAAAAAGGGTATAATTTACATTTATTTGCTGAATAAAACATGTAAAAGATGAAACAATCGTTTGACACTGATGTGTATGCAATGTTTGTTTATATTGCAAACAGTACAAAAACCGAAAGTAGTCCCATAATGTATCGATGTGCAAAATCATACTGCAGAAGATCCATTTCATTTACAAAAATTGGAATTATAACAATTTGGTTGAATCATTTCCAGGGTACCACTCACAACATCCTAAAGTTATATCACAGTAGACAATTCCAAGTGATTACATTACCTACTGAACAATGATGTACATTCAAAGTGCCTGCATACTTTTTTTCAGCTAGGGATAATGTGACTCTTTATCCGAAAAGACAAGAAATGATTCAAAATGATGATAAGGTACCAACGAAGATGCGTATTTCATGAACAATATATAATTCTACCTTAACTCCTTTATACTAAACGTGAATAAAATCTATTAAATTTCAAAGAATTAGAAATAAACAAATCATAATATTATATTGCCTTTAATTAGTCCAGGTACATTTTATTAATTAAGTCGTTATGATTTGACAATGTAATGAATCTGATTAGGAAGAAAATTTACACCGTGTTCATCCTGATTGCGTAGAAACAGATTTGTTTTCTGTCCGACGCGACATATTATTCTGAAAGACACATTCAGCGTAGATGACTGTAATGTACATTGTAAAATGCATTCTTTGATCTAAAATCTTCTACAATAAGAAGTTAATATTTACTTTATCTGTTTCTGCCGTGTGGAACTGTTGTCTGCAACCATTTTAAGTTGCTCCATGTTTTTTTTTTATTACTATAACTTTCTAAACTGTGATAGTCTCACAATGATATATTTTCTCCTGATCGTGAACACGTAATTTGCTTGGTCTTTCATGTTCTTCCTGAAGATTTCTTTGCTTTTCTCTAAAGAGAGTCATACATTAGCATCTCGCCAAAAAAAAATAGTTCGGCCATACGACAGGAAAGATTTGGTATAAATTGACTAGTTATCAGTTATTATTATCATGTTTATAAAAGCAAGCAAATATATCATGTTCAAAAATGATTAACTGATATGTCAACATAGTTAGCAATACGCTAGTTACTTAAGAATAACGTGCAGCCATAGGTGCACAACCAAAATATGGACATAAATTTGCCGCTTTAACTTCACCGTCGACTAAGGTCAACACTGTTCCTTCTCTTTCTGATTTTGAGCGAGCAGAGAACATTATGATCTGCCCATGAATGATGTGTCCGCAGATAGCGATTTAACTGCATTTTCGTTTATATATAGATAATACCGCATTTTGCTTGTAATTTTGGGCACAGCTGGAGACATTTAGTATGACCTTTTATGAATCAGTCACCTTCAATATAGAACATTGTCATGATTGCATAATACTGGTACGATGACAACGAACCGAGACTATTGAAACAAGGAAAATCATAAATAGATTGAAAGATATGTATACAGATCACATTTACCTATGTAGTAGTATTTGAACACACAATGATATCATGCCTTCCACTACCCGGGAAAATGTATAGATATCATATATCGTTTTTATTCTTTATCAATCATTCACCTGTAGAATCCAGGAAAGACACATTCCGTTATGTTTGGTGTATATTTGTAATATTCTCTCTCTCTCTCTGTTATATGTGTATATACATTTGATGAAACCATAACCTCACATTGTTACCATATGTACCTGCATATAGATGGTTCGATAGAGGTTGGATATGTCATTAATACACCTCGTGGTATCGCCTCGAGGCAGTTACGCTATCAAACCTTTATTTTTACCACAGACATTACGACCTTACTAACAAATCTTGAACTTACATCGAAACCTCTGAAAAACAGATTCATCTTTTTCTCAGGTTCCATTTCTACAAGCAAAACCTTAAATTTACAAATGCCTAAAATATACCAAATGTTACGAACATATACAGTTTTGATATAATCTTCAATAAGCATCATGTACTGTTTGCTGCCTAGTCGCATTGTTATTAAGGGAGTAAATGACCTGATACAGCCGACAAAACAGACCTGTATTCGCCATTTTCTCAATTGGAGATTCCATATACTCAGCAAAATATTTTACAGACATGTTATATAGACGCTGGAAATATGTGAAATGAAAAATTCAAGACTAGCTTCGTAACTCAAAACACGTCATAGGATGGTGGTATCCTTCACATAAAACAAATCGCATGGACGGGTTGTTGTTGTGACAAACGCGTATAGGACACACATACCTGTCTTAAGTGTACGTTCTGAAGGCGGAGCCTCAAACTGAACGAGTGTACTGTCTTGTCCTGTGGCAGTGGAACACATTCTTGTCATGTTGATAGGCTTCAACAATCATATATATGTTTTTATATGAATTCAGTTAATGAAGTTGTTGTTGATGTACCAGAAAAGCAAACTTTTGAACATTTGTGTAAATGAGGAATAAATTAGAACAATTGTAACACTACATATTAAGAACGGTGTACATTTCACCTTTATTTCTTTTAATTTCTGTTAGTGACAACGAATATTAAAACCTGTCCCTTCTTTTTGTTATTTGGTAGTGCTTCATATGCATGTGTTTTGGAATTATTTATATTTACAAAGTTATTTTTTTTTATACAAACAATTGATATTTCACATTGTCTCACTTTAATTCTAATACATGTCATACAGGTAGTATTTTGATGAGTTGCCGTTAAATCGTAAAACATATGTACAACAGTTATTGTCTGTCTAAACCGTGATATATAGAAAAAGCACTTAGATTCTGTCTAAGCCGTGAAACATAAATACTTCATTCAGAGCCTGTCTAAACCGTAATACATACATACAGTACATAGTCTTTCTAAACCGTGATACGTACATACAACACTTCGAGTCTGTATAAACCGTAATACATGTGTTATGACATATATTTTGTCTCATCTCTTGCTATGAGAAGGGATTACTTATAAGTTAAGAAATGTATTTGCCCATGGTTATTGAGAGAGAGATAGATAGATAGATAGAGAGAGAGAGAGAGAGAGAGAGAGAGAGAGAGAGAGAGAGAAGAATGAGTTTAGGATCTCTAACAAGGGTGTCACCAGTAACCGTGGATATACGGCTACATCTTGGGGAATTAGGTAATGGGAATTGCTGTAAGGAAAAGACAGAGCTGTTCTGACTTGAGAAAAGAACTTGTATTGATATATATACTGCTATATTCTAAAGATACATGTATAAAGCCTTTATATTTAAAATACAAGAAATACATATACAATTGCACTTTCCCATCGAGCTTACCAACTTCATTGTATAATTTCTGCCTTTTAGAATGTAATACAGATAGCTAAATCTCGGTTACTTCATGATATCCAATGAGTATAAAATTCAATAGTTGCGATTAATGCAACAATCATTTTGAATAAATGTATTTTACTAAATTTAAAATAGAATACTAATCTGAAATAGGTTACTAAACATTACTCATCATTACGTAAAGAATCTTGCATTTCCAAATTAAATCTAAACCAATAATACATACCACAAATACAATTAAACATTCCATTATATTATAATATAAAATATAAAGAACTCACACAAATGTTGGAAAAATATGATTTTTACCGTTAAAGTCTCAAATATTAAAAGATGCCCATTTTTTAAACAAATTTACCTGCAAGGAAAAGACAGAGCTGTTCTGACTCGAGGAACGAACTAACCCTTCATAAGCCCGCTTCTCTATTCATACAGTTTTTTGCTTTCGCTCAGTCGAGTCAGAACAAGATGCTTGACCTTTCCCAGGGCCATCGTGTGAACAATCTGCGTAACTAATCCATTACTGATTTAATAATTTGCCTGTTCAGCAGCCTCCCCCACCCCCAAATCTAAATTGCTGACATTTGGATACGAGTGAAATGTATTTTATGCTGACAATCGCTGACATTTAGATGCTAACACAATGTATTGTATGCTGACAATTGCTGACATTTAGATACGAACGAAATGTATTTCATGGATTTCTGCACCTACTCGTAAAGCGCGATCTTTATAAAATAGCATACAGTTATATTACACAAATATATAAAATTTATCTCAATATATTTTCGCGGAAAATTACTTTCAATATAATTTAGTGAAAATTACTTTTAATACAATTTAGAGAAAATTGCAATCTTAATACTTTTACTTAAATGTTCTGTCCTAATACATGCATACAACATTTAGAGTCAATCTTAACCGTAATAAATACATACAAAATATATATGCTGTCTAAACCGTAATACATACATACACCATTTAGGGTTTTATAGACCAAAATACATACATAAAACATTTAGACTTTTGTAAACTGAAATACATACATACCACATGTATAGCTTTCTAGGCCGTAATACATACATCAAACATTTAAAGTTTTCTAAACCGTATACATACATACAACATTTAGGTCCTGTCTGAAACGTGAAACATACATACACCATTTACGGGCAGACCAAACCGTAATAAATACATGCACACTTTACAAGCTGTGTAAACCGTACTACATACATACACCATGGACAGGCTGTCTAAAATGTAATCGACACATACAGAATTTAGAGGCTGTCTTAACCGTAATATATACATAAACCATTTAGAATCTATCCAAACCGTGATACATACATAAAACAGTTAGAGGCTGTCAAACCGTAATACATACATACACCATTTAGAATCTATCTAAAACGTAATACATACATCAAACATTTAGAGGCTGTCTTAACCGTAATACATACATACACCATTTAGAATCTATCTAAACCGTGATACATACGTACAAAATTTAGAGACTTTCTTAAAAGTTAATCATACATACAACATTCTGAGGCTGTCTAAACCGTAATAAAGACATGCAACCTATAGAGGCTCTCTGAACTGTGATACAGACATACGCAGTTTAGAGGCTGTCTAATCCTTAATATATGCATGCAACATTTAAAGGCTGTCTAAGCCATAAAACATACATGCAACATTTAGAGGCTGTCAAAACCGTAAAACATTCAAACAAAATTTAGAGTCTGTCTAAACGAGAAACATTTCTAAATTACAAACGTTATTGATTTTGTTTTGTTCTTTTCCTCACATTTGCGGATGTTATTGCATATGTGTTAATGGTTATTAAGATAAAGAAATCGAAATAGTGCCATTTTATAATATGGGATTTAATATGTATCCTTTTTGGAATGTTTTTTCTTCCCTGTAAAGTGTGACTTGCACAACGTACTTCTAAATACCCTCCTAGACATTTGAATTTTTGTACACACGTCCCAATAAGTCGAAACGTATTATGTTACTATGCTATCAGTCCGTGAGGCGTCCGTCCGTCCGTCCGTTTTTCTGTTTGTCTTTAACCAATTTCGTTTCTGCCTAACAGTTTCAGTTCCTCAGTATCTAGCTATCAAACTTTGTGAATGGTTTGAACTTGGGGTAAAAAGGAATCCTGTTTATTTCAGGGTCAACAAGACAAAGGTCTATGTTATTGTGGCTTAAAACGTAGAAAGATTTACGCGCATAACTCGAGATTTGAACTTTAAACAGTTATTAATCTTTACACATGACCTTTACTTGGGTTAAGAAAGAGGACTTGCGACTTTGGTCTCAAACGATAAGGATCACTGCGATTGAAAGACAAAAGTCGATGCACGAACAAAATGAAGATGACTTACACTAAAAGTATGTACGAAGTGTATCGTCAATGAAATCAAAAAGTCATAAGGTCAGGGTTAAGTTACTAAATAAAGAATTAAAATGAATGTCGTACAACATGTTAGTTACTGACAACGTACCTTGACCTAAGTGTTTGCATTTAATGAATAGAAGAGACTGAATCATTTTTAATCATTCTGACTCAAATACAAATTATGCTTTTTTAGAAACGTATGATCTAGGGCAGATTGGTCTAACTGCCATCCCGCCGACCACATTTGGTCCGTACGTTTCTTTTGTATGGATAGCGCTCATACAACAATTAGATCTATAATTATAATGCAAATCAGTATATAGGGTCCTCGAACATTTTTCATGTCCAATTTCGTGGAATGTTTATTAAAATGGCCGTACTGTATTTAAAACTTCAGCAAAGAAAAATGTATTTGTACATGATTTAGAAAATCATTACATACATTAAATATGTAACAAGTATATAATTTTAACTTTATTTTATTTGTCTATAGCATACTGTGAACCCGTTAGTTTATGAAGAGCGTATAATAAATTGTAGATAGTATTTTCACAAGTCACTGTACCATCTCTTCCCTTAGACAAAAAAATTTTGTTTTTAATTTGTATTTTTATTTAAAATTAAAACCTTGAGCTTGTTTTAACGATAATCTTTGTTATTGGTCAACTGTAGAAATAGCTGTTATAACAGACGTCTTTGCACCTATCTAATTCATGTATCTTTCTTCGCAAAGGCTACAGTGAAAATGTGAGTGTGTGCGTGAATTATTTCTCATGGTAGTTACCGATATAGTGGGATAGATGCGTCATCATACGTGTCGTTAGAGGCGTATACGTGGAAGCAACCTATTTCCCGTGGATTGCATACCATGTTGATTAACGGAATGGGAGTTGAGGAAAGTCGGGTTCTTGCCACACCGATGCAGTACACTACATAGGTCTCAACTTCAACTGGACCTGTGATTAAGATGATCATTGTGTGTATCTAAATCACAGCGCTGTTATATTCAACTCACCATATTCTGTCATAAATGATAGCATGCTTTGAGGAAAGGAAACTGCTGTTTCTAAATATGGGATCATATAGTTACTGCATCGCCTTTGTGCAAGCTCTGTTTAAGGTTAAACTCCGTTAAGGGTCAAATTCGGAAATATATGTTTAAAACAGCGATCTCAATTGATCTAATTGATTTCTTTCATTTACGCAAGATACAAACCGAAATGTGATTAACTCCGTCAGTTCGTCTTTACTTGAATCGGTTAGAATCGCAGCAACACTGCGGTCTCACCTATTTGGAATTAACCCGATGCACCCTTGTACATGTTGTAAGAAGTGGCCAGTGACGGCAATCTAGATGCGGTGGGTTGTGTCCTATATCAGAGGAGCAGATGATCCTGGTAATAGAAGAGATGAGATGTAATTTGCTGGCACGCATCTACAGTACTTCCGCCTTAACTTCAGCTAGACCGGTGGAAGCAATGACCAACTTCGACCATCGACTAGTTACGAGAAGTCAAAAGCGTATAAAGATATCACAGTTTGTGATAGCAGAACTACTTCAGGGCTTGTGGGAGTGGTAAAGAGTGTAAGGTAACTTAGCTCATGCCAATGAATCAGTCCTCGATAGTCGATGAATCCAGACGTACAATCACTGAATGAACCAAACTAATACTAAATCTTGGAATCAAACGCAATTATGCATTACATGTTCGATACCTGCAGCTGTATCCATAGAGTGCTTGAATTTAGCCAGCACGCTTGGATGGAAACGTATATACAGATTAATACGGATTTGAGAATGAGCTTATGAAGGACTTTTTCAAGCTCATGAATAATTCTGGTCTAGGTAAACCATGGAGAATCCACGCTAACGAATTCGAATCGAACTTGTCCGTGATAGTGAACAAGACAAACTTTCGAAGACTCATCGCTGACCCGGTCTTTGAATCTCGGAAGATCTTTGGTTATGGACTTCTTGCCGTTCACAGTAAAAACTCAAAACAGCTGACAAAAAGAATTTGTGTTTTCGTCTGTTCTGGACATGTTGGAGCTTTTCATGTACGAATTTATCTAAAAGATCAAACAGTTTTAACAAGATTCTCTACACCGACACATCCGAACTAAAGAAGTATATATGGACATGAAACAACCATTTTAGGTCAATGAATGTGACACCCGCGATCACCCGAAAGAATATATATTGTTTCGTAACTCCAATACAAACTTTGATGGTAACTTGAAGAATGAGTTCTCGGGTGAACCGGTCGAAGATTATGTATATCCACGACCTAAAATGTATTCAGTTGAAGTCGACCAATCGCCTCTGAAAATAATATAGCTAAATGCGTTCCACAGATTATTGTGCAAAATGATCTCAAACACGAACAAAACGTGGAATTTCCTCAACGTGAATTAAAACACACAAGGTAAATTTGATTCGGTGTCAGAAGCAAGGTGTTTACCGATGCCCTAAAGTAAGTTTGTCCCCACTTGATACAGAGACGTGGATACACAAAGGTGGAATCACCAATTACGCGTTTGGACATAATGCTATTTTCAATCAACTTACCTCTGATAAATAACCGTGTTATAATAGATCTTAATGGTAGTTCAGAATTCGCAGAAACGACTTGCTATTTCAATCACACAAGTGTTAGGCTGCATGTTCATTAAAATCCTGTTCTTTGTCTTGGAGTATCAGATACAGAAAATCTTGTTTATGAGTTTCTGCACCAGTGCCTGCTTTGAAACATTCATCTGTGTAAATGTCTTTTGCCAAATCGCATTAGATGCTTTTAATCCGATTCTGCATGTGACATCATTGTTTAGTGCTGGTATGATTAGTGAAAATAGCGCGTCCCATTATGAGATTGCATTGCGATCCAAGACCGTTAAGGCTTCATGAACAAGTCTTGATGGGGTGACCTTAAAATACAAAATTGATATACCTATAAATAACCGTTCCGCAAGTGTACTATTAAATTGTTTCACAGTAGCTTGGTCACAATTAGTTTTGACATGTCCAACACGAAAGTGCGCACGGTGGGTATTTGGTCAACAACATATCAATGTAGCAACATATCCAATAAATTATTTACCAATGTCCACCTGTAACAATAGTGGTCATGTTAGTAATGAACGTCAATAAATGCGTTCGTATGCAACTGCGACACTTGCATAAACATTTGACGTATATGTTCATCATGTGGAATAAACAACTCAGCCTGACGGACCTCGTGCATTGCTTAACATCAAACCAATCAATACAATCTTGATTTGGTACTGGCGGGTAAATTTGCCACAGCGCTAATTTGGCGAATCATGTTTCAGCAATCCCATGAGTGACCTTTTTTGCTTTCGTTAACTTTAACACCGTGGCTCTCACCTCTCCTGACACTCGTTGGGGTTGCATAAGTGGTAACACCTCGACATCATTTGTATTTTGATTCGTATGTTCTTGTACCACCAGTTGAAGTTGTCAATTATTTACCTAGGTACAGTAGACAACAGTTGCTTTATTCGACTATACCAGTATTAACTCGGTTTGATGGTACTATATGGGTACATTTTGTTGTTAAAGGGGTAAGTTACATTCACAGATGTAACTATCATTGTTAACTTCACCAATGAATATCTTACACCTACATTGACTTAGGTAAGATGCGAAAGATCCTGGTTTTTATTAACACCAGTTATTGGCAAAGATCATTTTTAGATGTTAAAATATATAAGAGTGGTATGTGTATTTTAAGATGAAAAGGGAGTTAAACCCGCAGAACGCACAATTGCAAGAAATGAAAATATTTCCGAAGCAGAGGTTTTCTGTACTGGTATGACTGTTGTGCCATTAAAAAGGGGTAACTCTCTAGAAGTGCATTTGCATATTTCACTTCGACGTGATGAGTCTGGACTGGCCAGTGGCGCAATCGTACAACGCTATTCAATTAGTAATACAATAAATCAGTCGGACCATCAATGCTACCGGCGTAAAAAATATTTTAAAAATTCATTATTTAAGACTCTAGTGTCTCTGGTAGTATTAACTTATTTATTTTTATACGGTTACATTCACGAATACTTGTCTATGCAGAACTGCTTGCAGCGGCATAAAGTCGTCTCAACACGATTAGCGAACTGTATTCGATGGATATCGAGGATAAACAAATTAGCATGGCTGAGTTCCACACAGAGTTGGCGGAGATGAAAGTCACAGAAAATTTCCAACACAAATAACAAACGGCGTGCTTGCCTACTTGCAGGCAATACAAGTCGAGTAAAATAATTTTTACTTTCTTGGATTACTATTGTCAATCATCCGCATGTTGCACATTGTATGACGTTTTCCTGCCAAGTCATGGAGGATCGATGCCGTGGCTTTGGATCAAGGCCCAAAGGAGGAAAAATGCAAAACGCTCAATCTGACATTGCGTATATATTCAATCCTCTTTGCATGTATAATTTCATTTCTGGTTATATTGCTGCCTGTATTATTTAAAAAATTATAGTATGATTCAAAACATGCAGTAAATATATGATTGTTAAATAATCCAAAATCCTTCTAGAGCGCCCAATAAAGAAATTATAATCCATGATCAGCTCTATAACCCCGACTTGTTCTAATAGCTGGTGGAATATATTATCGAAGCAGATTGCAATAATTTATGAAGATATGTTTTCTTTGGCAACAGAGGAGAGTGTAGGAGTGCAGCCATTTACGTTCGATTATATTGTTTTAACTTCGAATGAGCGATTTTAATATGGGGTCGTACATTATGGTATAAGGCGTTCGTACAGAAGAAGTTCCACCTAAAATGATATGAAAATAGTGAATCAAAGATAGTCCGCAGATTTTACTTAATATGTGTAAAACACACTTCGGATCAATATCACATGACCGTTAAGATCCAACCAGATTCTAGAAACTCAGTCGCCCAAAGGTTTCGCATATATCTCGCTCATATATAATTTATATGCGTCACATAATGGTGTTATATACAATACAATTTCGCTATTACGACTACCAGAGAGACTGAAATAAAGTGATTGCACAAGTGGAGCATTCTAAATATCGGGATGTCGGCATCCATAAGGTAGTGGTTTGGGTGATCAACTACATGTAATCACGCGACTGCATTAGCGTTATGAAGGATAATTATTAACGGGACGGGCATAACTGACCGTAATCCGGAATAGAGTAGTTGTTTTACTTCGGACTGTATAAAGTTTCAGTCTTGAAGATAAATGTGGTTACTTGGATAAAAATTACTTTATTATATATTTTGTAGGATAGATAGGTGTTTTATCATTTTTATGCTGTTTGTAGCATTCATTATGTACATATTTTTATTATATTCTCATCTGTAAATCATTGGACTGTCCAATTAAAATATTTTTCATAATTCACTAGAGTAAATGATGAATGGGATCACGGGTGGCCGAGTGATCTCAAGCGCAGCCATTTATTAGATCACTGACACTAACATCAGTCTGCATGGGTTCGAGTCTCGACATGACCTAAGTGGGCAAGCTTGCCATTAGCTTCATGTGAGTCGGTGGTTCTTCCCGGGTTCTTCTTCCTCCACCTATACTGGCCGTCATGCAGAGCCAAGTAAAACGATGTTATACACATACCATCCAACCAATTTATGTTTTCCTAGCGTGGTAGATAGACAGTGATAACATTATGACCAAGAAATGCAAAGGGTATTGTTGTAATATTCTTAATCTAATGATAAGTATGTCCATTTAACATGCAGTTATACCAGGTTCGAATCAAGAAACTTTCTTTTCATTTTTTCTTTTTGTTTATGAGCTTCTAATGTTGAGTTATGAAAGCGAATTATGCTACTACTTCTATTTCCTATGCAAATATCAATAAAAACACAACAGAAAATAAATGGTGATAATCTGACATTATTCAAATAAAATGGGATTTAATCCAGTGAATACCGGATACATTACATTGAGTGGTAGACAATACTCGAGTTTTACACCCCACACAAATGAAATATATACATCAGGGAAGAAAAAAGGAAAGGAAATAGCAGGCATGTGCAAAAGCTAGAAAAAGATAACGTTACCACAACTAAGCCAAAGTATATAATGGAAAAAGTATACAGCTTTTACAAAGAACTGAACATTACACAAAGTATTTCACAGGGGGAGATAGAAGAATATTCTGGGAATATACAATTTTCGCAAATACCACAGGACTCTAGGTATCAGTGTGAAAAACTTATAATATCAAAAGAATAACTGCAACATTCGAACAACTCCAACAAGGCAAATCATCTGGTTCTGGTAGTCTAACATTAGAGTTTTATATTACCTTCAAATATCTTTTAATTCCAATATTAGACATAGTATATGTTAATATTCTTTTAAATAATGAAAAGACGCCCAAGTCGAAAGAAGGGGGAGAAACACTTATCTATAAGGGGAAAGGAGATGTAAAAGACCTAATGACTTGGGTACCGATATCGCTTTTAAATACAAACAATAAAATATATAGTGAGATCCTTGCTAACATAATTAAAACATATATTGGAAACATAATTAGCATTATTTTCAGAAAAAATATTTAACCTTGAAAGCAGCTATTGAATTTTCTGAAACTAAAGGAGAGACGACAGCCTTAGTCTTATAGATCAAGAAAAGGCCTGTGACAGAATAGAGCATAGTTACATAGATATAGTGTTTTATATACTTACTAAGAAATTTAATAGCTAACGTTCAGCGAAACAGGATTGTTCCTTATCGATGATATTATATATAATAGCAACAGAAACCCTCTGCCTAAAAATACATAACAATAAAACTATAAAAGGAATGAAACTCAACCTCTAAATTTAACTATAAATGGTACAATATGTTCATGACTGTACTGATTTTATTTCCGATGTTTACCCCTTCAAAACAATTAGAAGAGGAATATATGGACCAAGATTTAAAAAAAAACAAATCATGCAGAAACTGAAATAGTGTTAATAGGTAACTGGCGAGAGAACCGTCCTGGGCTCCTATTAGAACCTCTAATGATACACATAAAGGCTCTAGGAGTGACTTGGGGATATCTATGAGTATGAAAATTCAACAAAGATTAGAAAAACTACGAACTAACTTGCATATGTAGTTACATGCACACTTGAATATAATATACCGAATATACGTCGTTCAGACATATGTATAGCAAAATATGGTATATGTTTAATTCGGTAGATATTTTGGACAATATGATAAATACCATTTACAAAGAAATAATCATGTTCATATGGGGCGGGAAATTACAATAATTCCGCAGAGAATACTTATTTGAAGCAAAGATGGAGGGAGGACGAAATGTCCACACCTTAGACATAAGTAATTAGAAAAATATTTTAAATAGGATTACAAAATAACAAGATTAAAGGGGGTCTGTTTGTATGCCACTTTGCATGAAACATGGGTATACACAAAAAAACATTCGATATTGAACTGCAAAACAAATGCAAAAGAGAGAAAGACTTTAAGTGCAAAATTCGAACTCAGTATGGCAACTTTCAGATAGAAAGTCTATTATACACAACGGATATAAATATCAAACAGATATACGAAGAAATAATGAATTGCATTATAGACACCATGCTGAAGTGTAGTAGAGCATCTTTTCTCACTGTAAAATAACAACACGACACACTATAAACCCTGGTAAATCTTGTACAGAGAAACCTACATTTGTCTTTATGTTTGTCCATCCTGCAAAACAAGATGTCACGGGTGTGAAACTCGCGCCTGCATCCCAAATATATTTGTTTCCTTTTTTGTATATTTATATTCAAAGGTTCTTTTAAACTCACTCATTCGAATTTATTTATTTTATTTTACTTTTTTAATTCCCGCCCTAGGACGGTAATACAACCTCGCAACAATAAAACGATGATAACATTTCAAGTGTGTACCTTTTCTTTTCTTTTAGCGGGAGGGTTAGGTCCGGACCCCACCTCATCCGACCCTGCAATATCAAGCACCACACAAAAAAACAAACAAACGGACAAACATTAACATTAACATTAAGGGGAACAAAAGCACAAAACTAACACCAGATAATTGTATCATTAAAACGATTAACAAGCAACCTTTCTTTACAAACATATTCTTTCGACAAAGCAGAGGTTAGGGGTGGAATAAAGTAGGGCCGCTGTGAATGAAGCATGTTAGGAAGACCAGCCCACAGAGACCAGATGTCGTACTTGAGTGCCCTTCTACCACCACACCACACATGCCCGAAATAGTATGCCCTTTATGTTTTGCATGTGTCCTCCTTCCAAGTGACGTATTTCTTTCCGCATAAAAAACTAAGAGAAATAAGAAGACTAAAAGAGGTGATCTATAAAAACCAATCACAATATAAACACGTATGGGTAACAAAAATTCAATACGCACACATAAATGGATAAAAAATGATCACAGGAAAGGATTGCTGACTATTGCATGAGGAGGGGAGTACGAGCCTTGTATAAAAAAAGTATTTTAGGAATGGACAATGAACTGAAGGAAACCTGTAAGCAGAAATCAAACCACGTACACATCCCTCAAAAAGAAAATATGAACCCGAATTCAAAATATATATACAAAAATTCTCTTCCACATTCCTTTTCATTTTTCACGATAAATCCACAACAATAGATATTTATGGGAACATGAATGTGTAAAACAACATTCGGACAAAGGTCGGTCACCTCAAGGACTTATCAGTTTACATAGTTAAGGGTCCAAAGCTTCCACAAAAATAACAACAAGGATGTTAAGAGAAAAATGACATAATTTGCCAGAGAAAAACTTTTAATTAACTTTATTTTAATATGTTCAGAGAATATCCAGAAAACTGTATAGAAGCAATACTTAGAATTATAGCCCATATTTTTTATATTCGTTTTTCGGTTTTTGCTGCAGTTTTCACACACTTTTTGGGACTCGTGTTCTACTTAGCCAGACCCCAGTGAAGAACCCACGCTCTAGAGATTAAATGTCCAGACCTTGAATGTCAAACTTTTGCAAGCTAAATAGTCATAAATCCTATTCAAATATATTAAATGCTGTACAATTTTCAGAATTACTTTGAAGAAGCAAATTACTATTTTGTATGTAACTATGTAAAGTTTTTTATATTCCTAACTACATGCCTTATGCAAAATCTCCTAAGGGAGGAAATTAAGATTAATGAGCGAATAAATAATCCATACAAAAATAATGTTAATGCCAGCTGTATTCGAAAGATACATGTCGATACGACTATGATTTTAGGATGGTGGCGACAACTGTTTCCAAAATATATCCCAAAGTGAACATATCCGTTGGGTATTATTTCTATTTAGAAGTACATGGACATCAAGACTCCCCAGGTGATACAAGACTCTCCAACCCCATCACCTTCTATCCTAGTTTGAATTGAATGTTTTTTGATGAAATTCCTTCTGGAGTTTTGTATAGTACAGCTTGCATAGCACACGTAATTCGCGCCCCCAAAACCCCTTGTATTTTGGTCTATGGTTTAATGTTGGTGTACTGAATACCATAAGAAACATAATTAACAGCATGCTTAACTGCATAATGGTTGATTATTATACAATAATTCATGTTACTTTCACTGATGTCTAAGTGCTGCTGATAACCTCTCATATCATTTCTATATGTCTTCAACGTTACAAATCGGAGATCAGGTCTGACTGGTATGGTATTTTGAAGTAACAAACGTTTCTCTCATATATAAGACAGCTCCGGTGGCCTAGTATTTAGAGCTTCCGTCTCGGATACGGGAGGTCATTGGTTCAAACAATGTCCGAGTCATACCAAAGACTTATACAAATGGTACTAACATATGCCTTCCAAGGCGCTCAGAATTCGAGATTCGTGTTAGGACTGGTCGGCCTGGTGTCTGGATAATGTGATAGTGTGACATCATGCTACATGTCTGCGGTATCATGCCCCTTTGCTAGACAACACTATAAACTTCCACAGTGCAGAAATGGTAGCGATATGACTGAAAGTTTATTAAAGCTACGTTAAAAATCAAGTCACATACACGAACTCATACATAATGCAAGAAGTCAAATCAGAAATGAAACCGGAGCATTAACGCATGTTAAAGCACTTTGCTCATTTGTTTATTTGTGTGTTGTTGTTTTTGTTATTTGATTCGACGCGTTGGTGGACTTCGCATGGGTATGTTTTCTTAAATCCAACACGCACGACGGTTTCTTACGATAATAAATCACATTTACAATGTAATGTGAATATGGTAAAGGTCATTTTAAGTTGTAAATGACCCCTTCGCCAAATATAAGACTAAATCAGGCTGGCATATGGAACAGTATGAAGGCTCTGCACTCACAGGTAAACTTGAAAGTCTTCCAGTCCCCATCACAAATGGAAAACAAGTTCATACAAACCGTGCCCTAAGGGAGAAAAAAGAAATGCAGGCTTAGTAATTGGTCTCTCTATTTTTCTTATCAGCAGATGATCTGAATCAAAAACGTCGATTTCAAGCCTTTGATAACATTAGAGAAAAAAACAAAACAATCTGTAAATTCAGTTTCAACTGATTTAACATTAGGTTCTCAGCTATCTTGTAGTTTTAAAACATTAAACAAGACTCCACACATTGGGCTATATTTCGGGTTTGATTCGATTGAAGCAAATATAGAACGATGTTTGTATTCTGCAAAAATCGTGTTATTTCGTGTGGTTTTTGTGGGATTCTTATTTTTCTGCTTTTTTCCCCACACATAATTCTGAAACCTCCACAGAGCCGTTGAAAAGTCACGAAACTACTTGTCATACATGTGTTCACTCTTAATAATTTTAAAGATACACTTTTGACTCCATTTGCTCGTTCTTATTACAACACCACAAAAGTCAAAGATAACAGTCTAGACACAACACATACTTTGAGATGTTTAAACATTTTTTTTTATTTTCAAAATGTTCTGTACATTGTATATATTTCAATGTGGAAAGGCAGCGCAGGACTGGATGGGTGAAATTCGGGAGGGATTTGAGAATGATGGAATGATGATAAAATACACTTAACTTACACAAAGATCGACAGTAATTATATCCCAGTTCTTTTTTTTTTTAAACAAGACAATTTATAAATTGGAGACCTGTTCTAGAAAAAAGAAGCCGCTGTTTCGCATCTGGTAGAAAGTTGGACTCGTACTCCTAGGGTTTTTGGTTCAATACCTACCGAACTAATCCCAGAGCGGCTGTCTCAGAGTGTCCTTGGAAAAGGCACTTGGCTCCATTCTCTCATTTTAGATAGCAAACACATTAAAAAACATTGAAGGGGAAAATGGGGCGGGGGCGCCTCGAGGCTGTGGAGGTATTGATTCTTAGAAACGGTGGTAGTCAAAGTTTGTAAGCGCATTAACTGTTGTTGTGGCAGCTAAATTACAGAAAAATAAATAAATAAATAGTCGGCCTTACCGGAAGACAGCTTTGGTACATAAATAAATAAATAAATAAATAAATAAATAAATAGTCGGCCTTACCAGAAGACAATTATGGTAAAATTAGAGACAATGAAATCGAACCCTATCTAAATATATCAACAGCCCAAAATATCAATACTTAAACATTGGAAAAAAGTGAGATAAAACTATATTAAACCAAATGCACAGTTTGATTAATCAACCATGTGGAGACGTATAAAACTTACCGAGAGGGGAGTGGGATGCATGTGATGTATACAAATGTTTAAAATGCAGATAACCGAAACAAACAAGCTGGATATGGAAGATGCGATAATGAGAGGTTGTACTATGGAAAACAAAATGCAAAATATCTTCGTAAAGGAAAACTTCTGGTAACTGCTTTTTACAAGCCATTGCATCAAATGTAAGGTTTGTAGAAAAATATGGCTCTTACCAAAGAGTTTTTTTTTCATCAGTTCCGTAACCTAATTTTATCCAAATGAACCTATGTTTGACAGTCACTATCAAACCTTTAATTCAATTTCTACCGACTGACATTCTGCTTGCGGTTCTAATTATGTGCACAACTATGGACCAGCCTAGAAATGGGTGACGATATTTTTAATGGCAAATAATTAATTCATGATGAAATGTAAAGTTTTTGTGGAAAAAAGAGACAAGAAGATAAATTTAGTAGTTATATATACTTGACGTACGGACGAATGATAATAAGCGCAGCACTTGATTCGTTAGGGACATTATGTATAACGCATTTCATGCGATTGAAACCATGACAAGACACAAATTTCAGCGGGACATCTCGTTTTGTACAATTAAACACTTGCATCAAGGATGAGTCTATGCTGATGGTAGGTTTGTTCATGGCCAATTATAAATTACATCAATTTTAAATGTTATCGTGCTAAAAAAAGGTTTAATATAGGAGTTGAATTAGTAGAATGAGTCCTAAAGAGTGTTGCAGGGGATGAAAACTGCTATTTTCACAGTATGGTGACATTCCGTGCATAGAGAAACTTGATGATTGTGGAAGAGAAATAGAGAAGCTATCCCTAACATAGCTGATGAAAACAAAAGAAAAATATTTGGTAAAAATAATAAACAAAACAAAGCAAAACAAATAAAAATTAAATTCACAATAACTGTGATGCGATTAGGTTTTGAGCTGCTCAACTGACTGCCCACTAGCCCACAAAATCCACAGATCCAAGACAACCCACAACCAACAGAGCCCACAAAACTCAGAGCCCACAAAATCAAGAGTCCACAAAACCCATAAAGTTTGCAAGAATATTCCAACAGACACGAGCAAGTATGACAACAGTGCATTTAGTCGATTTTCACGATGATTAAATAAAGAAGTTATCAACTCGATATTTTACACGTTACTACATTACGATTGTATTCCCCCTAAAAAATAAAATCAGTTTGTGTTTTGTGGCACATACCGTGTTTACACAAGGTATGCACTATCGCCATATTACCGAGTTAGACCGCACGACCAGGGAAGACTGTATGTGTTCTTACAAAGCGAAATAGAGAATAGAAAGTCAAAGCTTAAATATAATGATGTACAAAAATTAAACAATGAGGAATACAAACACATTGAGTTTGTATTGTACAGTATTAAATGGTTAACTAAAGTAATTATTATTGATATTATCAAGGATGCCAGCCGCCGGCAATGATGCTCACTATTTTCGCTAACTCAAAACATTAAGACTATATCAGCTAACAATTATTCGAAGAAATAAACAAAACATAGAATCATAGAAATTATTAATCTTCATTCATTTTAAGAAATTCGCTGGCAATGAACTGATTAAAAAATCGAGACAGAATCGGGCGGCTTGTCTGAAGCGTTTACCGTGTACATGCATGTATATTTCACTCGAAAAAAATGCAGGATATTACAGTAAATTGCCAATTACAATCAT
The DNA here is from genome assembly GCA_028554795.2 of Sinohyriopsis cumingii. Lineage (NCBI taxonomy): Eukaryota > Metazoa > Mollusca > Bivalvia > Unionida > Unionidae > Sinohyriopsis > Sinohyriopsis cumingii. The sequence goes on along the minus strand of CM068835.1, from coordinate 76,357,400 downwards.
GCAAAAACAACTGAGTTAGAATTATTTTCATGTTCATAAACTGTTATGCTCACAATTTTGCAAAGGGTCTGACCCTCCCACTCCCAGGCGGCATTATGTAAAACCTGCATAAGAGGAATTCAGTCTCCGTTATTTTATTTCCATTTTAATTAAAGAACCAATGTGGCAATTTGCAACCAGTGTAGTCTAGCTAAATATTCTTTTATATATTCATAATTATAAAAAAATATAAAAATGCTGGATTATATGCAAAGAAAAATGATACTATAGCATACGTGTTGGACATCTTTTTTCCTCCCGCCCCCTCATAAATATAACTGATAATAAATGACTCCACAAGAGTGACGTTAAGATTTAGAATGAGTAATTCTGAAGTAAATACCATATATATATATATATATATATATATATATATATATATATATATATATATATATATATATATAAAGCCAAGAAACAATAACATAACCTGGATGAGGATCAATAGTCCATTTTCCCATCAAATTCATAACAAGGTCACTTCCAGATCATTATTAATTAAAAACGCAGACATTGAACTCAATATCAGCAAGCATATTTATATCGGGTGATAATTATCTTCATATATAAACTAAAATAAGCCTTAGCAATATAATATGTTGTTTACAGCAGAAAATAAAATGAAAAGGATGTGATTACTCAGGCAAACATCTACCCTGAATTACAGACCAAGGTCAAGCACACAAGATAAAGATACATAAAACTGGCCTTGCACATTTTGGCCAAATTTGAAAACTGTAGTTACTCATTCATCCAAAGTCTGCCATGCTATTTGATTTGCTGCAAGAAGCCTTTTTTCTTGCAGCAGACATCACGGTAGGCGTTGATACCATCATCTTGAGTAGGCATTATATTTTGTATGCCTTGGTTTCCATTCCGTGAAGTTATGCAAAGCAAAGAATGTTTCATATGGTAATGCTACAGATGTCCCATGCTATTTTTATCTTGTGAAAAATTTATTTCAAGCATCTCTAAATGTGGCTAAAAGTATAAGGCACTTTACTTTTTCATTAGAAATGCAAAACCATTCTTTACTTATTACAAGGCAATATCTTGCTTCTGACAAACAATACAGCATGGTGGGTAGGAATAATACACTGAAACATTTTATGAGATACATGGTCTAATTTTCATTTTTCTATCAGCCACAAGAGTACCATAAATTGTACACACAACATCCGTACCCACAAATATGAGTGTCAGTCAGTGCAATCCCCAATAAACAGTAGCTGCCCCCATACCACCATTGTGGTTTGTGGCACCCCCAAACCACCATTACTTTAAAGTCTTTATCTACTATATTATCATATACCTTATCTTTTCCATCTTAAATCAAACCAACCCACACTGTTAGGTTACTGTAACAAATGAAGTTTTCCTTTTGTGCACAACCCAGTTTTCTTCATGAGTAACGAATGTCCATTTAACTCCAATATCAAAACAGTTTGTTTTAAAGATAGGCAAATAGAAGCCATCAAACAATCCTGACTACAGTATAGGAATCAAATCTCAAGTGTATGTTTATAAATAATACATTTCCTTGAAGTTATTGAGACCTTTGACTTTTGACTTTGAACTCTAAAGCCACAAAATCAATAGATGTATTCCTTGTCTAAAATGTGAGTCATTCATAAAATTTGGTCAAACTTAAAACATTTGGTTCAAACTGAATTTATGGACCTTCTTTGCTTTCAACATTCAGTAGGTCTTTTTAGTCTCAATTGCATAACTTCAACAATTGCAGGTGAAAGAAGGTGACGAAGAACAGAAGATATTGTCAGTAAACTATTTTTCCTTAAATAGTCAGTGACCATGACCACTGACCAAAACATCAATGAAGCAGGGTGAATTTTGGAAGATGATTATTGCGCCTCAGCTGAGGGGAATCTTGTTGCAGTCACCACATGTAACAGTTAACTTCAATATATGGGCAACACTTGCAATAAATTACTACCTGCAAAGGATGGGATGCTCTGGTTTTGGGGCATGATTGGTTTTTAATCAGGTCCGACTGGGATTATTGTTAGGGGTATATCAGAGGCGACAAATAGCGGGAAATGAAGATACAGTGGTAAGCCAGAGACATTTTCGTGCCATTTGGAAATAAGTGTCATACAATCAGTTTTTCCAGAATAGTTCTGAATAAAGGCAGATTAGAGGAAACTATTCAACTTTCACAAGCCGTATTAAAATTGTAATGGTTAGATCAGGTTAATCCTAATTGGCTAAGCTAACCAAGGAGAGTGCTTTCCATATGAAATTGAACGTTTTAAGTATTCTTCTCGGAACGTTTAGGCAGTCCATTTTTTGAATGGAAGGGGAAGCCTGACTCCGAAGTAACCAAAGTCATTGTAAATATATTCAAGTACACATTCTAGATGATATCATTGTGAAACATCAAGACCATTGTCAAATATGCACATTCAAGGCCAATTGCACTTCAGCTCATGCAAAATTGGAATTTATTCGCAACGCCAATGTAATTCATATATAACTTTGGAAATGTAACATAACCTTTTGGGATTTATTCACAATTCTGTTACGTTTCTTCTATTTAAAGGAAACATATTATTTGTTGAATTTTAGAAAACGTGTTGGTATTCACTCGTTTCGTTTACTTAGTTTAAGTCTGTAGAGTTGTAAAAAGAAAACATTAAAAGTATTTTAGTGAAAATCCATTGTCAATATGAAAATCCATGCTTAGAGCGGGTTAGGAACTAGTGACAGCAAGATTTTCAAGACAGCCATTTTAACACTAATGTTAGATATACAGATGGCACAATTTTCACATAAAAACTAATTATTTTAAGAAGTCTACTGGTGAAAAACATAGATATAACAATCCAGATAGGAGGAACAAAAATAACGACACTTTCAATAGGACCAGCGTTGTAGCCATACTGAGGGTCAATTTGCATCATTTTTGTTCTGGAAAAACTATACATCAGAAGAACTCTTTTGATGAATAACCATATCACAATGACATTTCGCTGAAGAGAAGTAACAAGAACTTCCAAATGACCATTTGAGTGGCAAGTTTAGCATCATTGTCATTTATGACCAACCAGATATAATGAGAAGTCCTTTAGTTAAATCGCCATGCTGATATGACCATTAAAACGGACAATGTTTGTGGCTTGAGTGGCAACATTTTCATGAGACACCATAGGTTGTTTTAGTAAAATCCCCATGTTAATATAACCATCCATTCAGTAGGAGCAGTGATGATACAATTCTCAAAATTACAGCCATATTAGATTTTTGACCAGTACCATTTTCATAAGGCTATTCGCTATGGATGAGTAATGATATAATTTTTTTAAGCTTGATCCTGTGACAGCTATAATGGAACCCAGATCACCACCATTTTCATTTAGGACCAACTAGACATCATGAGACGTATTTTAGTTAAATCTTTATATCACCATCCATTGAGGAGGAGTAACGACAAGATTTTCAAATAGAAGCTACATGTATGCTATATCTTCTGGTGACAAATCCATGTAAGTATTATTGTACATTCAAGAGAAGTAAAGATAACAAGAATTTCATACTGGATGTCAGATCAGCACCGTCTTCATTTAGGACCAACTAGACCATGGGATGAATGAGTGTGTTAAAATGATCCCTGCAACAAACTAACAGAAACAGAAGTACGGATAACAAATGATGGACAATATACAATCATATACCCTCTTCTGTGATATGACCAGTTGAGCTAATAACAAGTTTTAATAGTAACTAAAGTAGTTTAAACTATCTCACCCCCACCCCATCATATAACCCGTTTGTAACTAAGCAGATCTAAACCAAACTGTATCAGTATAAAGAATTTACCATGTGATCCACTGACTTTCACCGAGGTATATGAACTGTCTCGTTCACTTCTGAAAACTATTTCCTTTCTTATGAACTTCTTTAAGTCATTTATATTATCTGATTTGAAATAATTAATGTCTGATCATCAATGACAAATCTAGATGGGGCTAGCTGGTAATTGTATGTTTCTTCTGAATGTGCAATGTTCATTATTCCTAATGATCATTCATCATTTTTTTTATTTCAAAATATGTGTCACACATTATGGGTTGATAATGGAAATGAACGAGATATGTAATTCATGTTAGCACTGGACTCCATCATAGCCGGTTAATCAAGTATCTATGTCAGTAAACATCCAAAAGTAAAGGTCATGCACCAGAAGCCTGGCAAAGGCAGATACAAAAGATACATATAGTTGCTATGCTAGCCAGTAATTAGCCTGGATACTATTAATGTGTGTGTGTTTGGGGTTTTTGAAGTAGCTTTAAACCATTGTCAGTCATATCACTATGATGTCTACAGTGCGAGACTTTATTGTGATGCCTAACACTTGGACACCATGTCGCAGACATATAGCATAATGTCCCACGCAGTTACATTATCATGACGCCACGCCAACCAGTCCCAACACTAACCTCTTAATGCTGAGCTCCTAGCGAGGCAGTTGTTGTACCATTTTTATAAGTATTTTTGATCTCCAGCATTCTAGGCAGATGTTCTTAACCACTTGGCCACTGGATCGGTCTGGAGAATATTAACAATCACACATTTAAGAAAAGAAAAGAACAAATGTCATTTGAATGTTGGAGTTTTAGTGTTTGGTGTTTAATTAACTGATTACTTTTTAATTGATATCATGGAACATTACAGTGCAACAGTGGGTTCTAAAGTGTCAGGGCTAAAATGATAGCGCAGTATGAATGCTACAGTAAGTTTTGACCCGATGAGAACACAGAACAAATTCAGCTGTTAAATATATCAAGTAATAAAGTTTATGTATTTTTCCAAAGATAAGTCCTGCGGTAAGAAAAACGATTTTCATGTAAGACTAATTGGAAATCATACAAAGATGTATGGTGAAAACCTCATATCAATAATAATTTTTGTTTAAGTAGAAATTCAATAGCAATTTCTTCAAGACGGCTGCCATGGCGGCCATATTGGATGTCAGATCGGAACTATTTTTATTTAGGACCAGCTAGACATCTTAAGAGGTTGTTTGGTGAACACCCCATGTTGACACAAGCATCCATGAATGATGAGTAATAATACTAATACTGTAGTGCCCATACTGAACTTATTATCAGCACTATTGTCATTTAAGCCCAATGAGTTTTCGGTGAAAGCTCCATGTTGATATGACCATCCATTCCGAAGTAAGGGTGACAAAACTTTCAAGATGTCTGATGTGGTTGATATATTGCATATCAGATCAACACCATTTTAGTTAGGACCAACTAGACATTATACAACGTCTCTTAGTGAAAACCCCTTGTTTATACGGCCATCCAATTAGAAGAAGTAGCAATAACAAGATTTACATGATGGCTGTCATTTGGGCTATACTAGAAGTCAGGTTGTTATCATTTTATCAAGGACCAACTAGCTAGCAGCATAATTCTTTTAGTAAAAACCCAGGTTGGTATGACCATTCATTCAGGAGAAGTAACCTTAACAAGAATTGTACGATGATCAGTGACAGCCATACTGGTGATACCGTTTTCATTAAGGACCAGCTAGACATAACGTGAAGTTTTTTAGTGCAGACAGAATACTGATATAACCATCCATTCAGAAATAGTGATACGATTTTTTTTATGATAGCCTCTGTGGTAGCCGTATTGTATATTTGAGCATCACCATGTTTAGACCCTGTGATGAAAGTGTTTGTAATGTTTCATGTCAATCCCATACGTAGTTTATGAGAAGCAGCGACAACAAACTTATGTTAAAACACACAAACGATGGACTAATGAAGATGGTCAACAGGCCTTCCAAAAACTCTTCTGTTATGTGACCAGTATAGCTATACAAAAATATGATATATGTATCCATTAGTTTAAAAACAAATTTAATTATTTTCAGAAGAAATTTATCTTCAATTAAAATAAAACAAAATATACAATTGAAAGCCCATTCCGCCTCATTGCTGGCTGTTCCTTGCTGGCCTTTACGTATACACGTGGGTCGCAAACACTCAACAGCCAAATCGTACCATTTTTTATGTTATGAACGTAAATTTTGACTATACATTTTGTAACTAATAATATCATTACTTTGTAAAACTAGTTGAATTAAAACAGTAATAATCAAAGGTTAAATGCCTGGTGATATACATGTACAACATATAGAAAAGGGTGGGGCCAATCACTTATGCGTTTACGGGGGACATTTAAAACAAACATTTCATATTCCAACTGCAAGTAAATTCTCCTGGACATCCATCATATCTGAATCATCAAGTTTGAAATTCGACTGAAATGATACCTTTTATGCAAGCTTAGTTACGAAACGGGTATCTCAGTTAGATACGTTTGTATTTACTATAGAATAGCCTCCAGTATTATATGTCAGTTTGGTTGTGGCTTTATACAAGTAGAATTGCTTCTTGTTCAAGGTATTCTTCCTGCTTTGATCAGTCTGTACTGTATTACATACAGGCTGAAAACATTATACATATGCTTTGTATTTTGCCCATAATTGCTCAGCCACATATTTGCCACGGCTAAAAATTATATTTACATTTGCGTTGCTGCTAATACATATTTGTATTGGGTTTAAACAAGTATCATTGGCAGAACTTCCATAACTACTCCGAACTAGAGGTGAAGAAAGGTTTTGGCTTGAGAGGTTAAAAATGCCAATTATATCCTGTTTATTTGGATCTGTTCATATTAATTTTAAGGTCAGTGCAAATGCTATCACTGTATTCACTATGATAATTGCAGCAGTGCTTACTCATTCAACTTTGAATGTATTAAGGTCGGTGCAAATAATATCACTGTGTTCACTATGACCATAGTGATCACTCATTCAGTTTTGAATTAGATCAATTTAGGACATACAACATTCGTACATAAGCTGAATTAGGTATGACCATACACTGAAAACAGATCATAAAAAAGAAACATTAATAGCAGGCTAATAAACAATTAATTATATAACTTCTTGCTAAATGTATTCAAAATGATTTCCTAAGCAGCAATTTGTCTATTAACACCGTACATAGTGCCGCACCCCCAATATGTTTCCTCTAGCACTGGTTTTAAAATTAAAGTGCCGGTAGGTAAGTAGAGATTTTAATTTTTTAAACATTATATGTGATACTGATTAGTAAATATAATATACAAAGCACATCAAGTGCTGGATTAAACTAGATGCACTAAACAATTTCTAGAATTTTTTGTATATTGTTTTTATCCTGCGGGTGAAACAAGTTCTAGGGTTGGCAATAAGAAAAGGGACTATCGGTTGACTGGAAAAACGCATTGTGAATAAAAAGCAGAATGAAAATTTTAGTTCTGTTGATGTTGGTTGAAACTTGAATTCAGCCAAGGAATGCCAAAGCAGGTTAATGGAGAGATATGTTTGTTTAATAAAATGAAGGTATTTAATAGCTTTGGCGAACATCATTATGTTTTTGTTGATTTCATTACAGAATCATACTCTGTGTTCAAAAAATGACAAACTGACGCTTAGGGCCGCTTTAACTTCAGATTGGACCCCTCCTGCATTCTAAGATTGGGTTTGTCAAAACAAAATCGAATTTGCCTGTGAAAACTATGATTGTGCTGATGATATGTGGAAATTTCTTTTCATGTTGAAAGACGAGTCAATTATTAAGCATTTATCCCCATGTACAACCCCTCACCCTTATGACCAGTGTCTCATTGTCATACTTCCATTGCATGCTGTAAACTTTCTGTAACGTGAAGCATGTGAACAATGAATGGGGAACATATTACCCAGACTACCCATTATTAGTGCTCATATCTGATTCTACCGATAGTAGGACATAACACATTTTTAAGGCTCTCTACTGCATATACCATTTTACAGTTGAATTCTACCACTTTTGAATTTTTGTTAATTAATAAAATTATGAAAAAGAAATGGTATTTGTACACGTTACACCCAAGCATTGCAGAAACCAGCCAAAATCAAACTACTTGATGCTGGAACTGTTGCAGCAGTCGCTGCAACCAGTGCAGTGATGCATGGCAGAGTAATGGGATTAAAGCTAACAACAACAACAACAACACAAGCTGTAAATATATTACCTTATTGTTGTAATCCGGGGATTGTGGGTGAAATGTGAGATTTTTTAGGTACTTGTATGATGAGTAATAAAACGATCAATTGTGGTAATTGTAGACTTTGTAATTTTTTGATTACAAATTATCTTTCCTTTGGCGAAGGTGAGATGGAAAAGAACACCTGACCAAAAATCCACTCGCTCACTAAAACTTGAGTAAGTATTTTGGATTGTTTTTGGTCTCGTTTGAAATGTTATGTTGTTGTTGAACATATTTCAAGTTTGTTGCATCATAATTGAGCTGTACCCTGCCCATACGTACACTAGAGTAATGCAACACTGGTTAAACATATTAAATGGCACCTACGAACAACATCAAAAATGTTAAGAGAAACTGTATAAAGCAAGACACATATGCTAATGAATATCAACACTGCTGATATTGATCTAGCAATGAGAACTAGTAATCAGTTATCTGACCATGACAATAGATAGGCAGCACCACCACTACCGATCCAGCAGGTGATATACACACATATCAATGTACATTCCAAAGTATGTTTTGGCATTGATCATAGAATTAAAATATGGTTTAATAACAATTTCTCAGTTAAGAGAAGAACTATCTAAAATAACTGTGAGGGTTTTGGGACAAAAAAATGAGCTGCTTGAAAGGTGTGTATGTTAAACTGCATCTTTTAACACATGTTACGCAGTGTCATTAATTAAAGCGTAAGTAGAAATTATTCATAAAAGGGTTGCATATAAAGTTATTGCATGATCCTAATGTGATTCCGTGGTCGAGAACACTCACCATTATACCATGACTTAGGGACTAATTTGTAAATAAAGTGTATTTTTATCTCCGTAAAGTGAAATATTAAAGATTTTAAACATATTTGTACCTTTCGAACTTGTATATGTGTCATGTTTACATCAATTGGACTTCACCAGCTGAATAGATAACAAATAAGTGAATGCATTTTTCCATTGTGCTTATTTTTACTTTTCAATTTTGATACTGATAAACAGGTTCGACTTGCAACCAAGTATAAATCAATATATTAATCACAAATATGCACTTAGTTGGTCGTTATGAAAATTTTAAATGTTTGGCTAGACCTATTGTTCTCTCAATACATATTTTTTTACTAATTATTTTCCTGTCATTTAAAACTACCCAGACACACTGTAACACACACTTTACGATGTTAAAGAAATTTGAACCTCACAATTCAGTTTAGGAAGTGTTCTGGCGAATATGAAATTCAACGGATAGAATAGATAGCACCAAGTTAGCCAGATCAGTTATGTTGCCACAAGTGTAAAGACTGCACCTATTGAACATAGGCGCATACAAGAGGTGGTCGCTGTACAGAGGTACATGGAAAACATTGTGAATTCATCACAGCCCTGCGATCTTGTAGTCTTCAAAGATTTGTTATTTCTGGCTGTGCCACAAGATGGTTTTATAAATATAATACACACTGTGGAAGACAAATGTCCATATTATTCAAGGGATTAAATAACGTGACTGCTTTCTGTGCCATATTCGAAACTTAAACGTACATGTATATTTCTCCAGAGTGAGAGTCACTCCTTGATGAAAGCCATTACCATCTTTTTCATATTCAATGATAACTTCTTTGCAATGGTGCACATAAATGTACTTTGTGTGTATAGCCGATAACCTTCAAGTCAAGGACATCAAGTACACTGACTTTTAAGGAATGAAACATTAAGAACTGAAATAGTCATATTGGTGAAATCTTTAATTCCATTTCAAATAGGAGCTTCTTGACAAATATAGTTATTAGCCATATTTAAAGTGAACAAGCAGTATTTCTTCTATAGCCAATATAACCAGAGCACAAAGAACAAACTTAAAGAACTACTGTTTTAATCCTATTTATTTCCAGCACATCCTTTTCAAAACCATGATTGCAAGCAAATGCTATTATATACACATGTATTGGATATAAAGCACTAAAACAAGTTTCGAAACAATACCGGTTCTAAAATTACCCCACATAATGCAAATAAAAGTTTTTTTTATGATGGCAATTTCGATTCCATACTATTCGAGGGATAAGTTAAAATTGTAAATGTTTTGACTAGACCTATCATTCTTTCAATATATACTTTCACTACTTATTTTCTGTCATTTAATACTACCCAGGCATAAAGCAACACTTACTCGACATAATTAAAGACATGTTAACGTCACAATTTAATATTGGAAGTGTTTTCTTTGTTTGTGACTGAAGGTAATTACAGAGGTAATCCGGTTGATGGACCAGTAGTCCTGGTGCTACCTAAGTAGTAATCATAACTCGGTGGTATCTACCATTGGACAATTTCTAACATCAAGACCTGTATGAAAATAATGCTTTACTTGACAAATTTTGAGATCTGAACAAAAACAAAAGTCAATTTAATATGATTTCATTAATTTCTTTTCATAGTTGACGTACTGAAGTTTCGATGTTGTGTGACAAATAATAGTTTTAAAAAATACGGCAATTTTGAGGACATGGAAACGGGAGTCAGCGCTTGTGATTTTTGTTTTTAAAAAGTCACCACCCTAGGCCAGTGTCCGAAAAATGTGTCTATGGTCACTGATATCCGAAGCACAACTGCCTTTGGCATCACTAGACAACAATCACATTTCAACCAACTAAAATATATGTGAAGTGAACTTACAATCGTATCCACTGGATTGTGTCAGAATTTGATTCCATTAGGAAATGTGTGTGTGTGTGTGTGTGTGTGAATTACCTTTTAATGCAGCTTTAACATTTTTGTCATATCAGTACTATATCTACAGAGTGGCAGTTTATAGTGATGTTTAACAATGGGGCATTATGACACAGACATGTATCATCATGTTCCACCCAGTCGCATTATCCTAACACCATACCCACCAGTCTTAACAATAACCTCTTAATGCTGAGCGCCAAGCGAGGCAGCAGCTATTACCATATATATATATATATATATATATATATATATATATATATATATATATATATATATATATATATATATATATATATATATATATATATATATATATATATATATATATATATATATATATATATATATATATATATATATATATATATCTTTAGTATGACTCAGCTGGGGTTTGAACCCTCTACCTCCAGCATCCCAGGCAGATACTCTAACCACTTAGACCATCAGAACGATTTCTATCAGGAAAAATACTTCCGAGTAGTCATAGTCAGACTAAAGCAAGTATACTTTAATATATGGAGCTATGCAAGTGAGACATATTCTTGAACATTATGCATCTAGTTACCCTGTCAGTCAACCAGGGAATATACTAAACAACGCTGATAATTTTGTAAGAAAGACCCATACAACATCAGTATCATGGTGGACGTCTTACATTGTCGAATTGGGTTAAGTGTACAATTTACCTGCAAGATATATATATAATAACCCATATTTCATTTGGGTGTACGACAAAAGCCCCACAAACAAATGAAGGAGAAAACATAATCCCCTCTGACAGAATATGTTTGTTTACTTTCTAAAATATCAGAAATGTACTGGTCTATTTTGAGATGGGACAAGAGAAAGAAAAAAAAATCGGAAATATTAATATTTAATTTAACTATGGAATTTCATTTTCATACAATGATATTGTGGTTTAGATTCTATGTACTTCACAAACTAACGGTAAACTCAATTCTCATTCCATCTCTATGCTAGAAATGCTATATTGGAAATGGATAGGGCATACTTGAAAAATAGAAGTGTTAAAAAACAGTTGAAGGTTTTAATGCAATGTATTAAAAGTGTGTGAACTGATGCTTATGAAATTGAGGTGCAATAAGTCCTTTTATATTTATGCATCTTAATCTCATTGTATGTCATTGTTAACCCGCACACTCAATTTCATTTATCTACCCAAACGATGTCCACACAGAGCTTTAAATGGGGCAGCGGGTGGGGGTGTGTGGGGTGAATAGACCATTTTAGAGCGGTCGTTTCATGAAAATAAAGCTTCCTACGAAGATGAAAATACAAGCGAAACCGAAGGCTCTAACCGATTGATATCTCTCTAACCGTGTTAGCTCATTTTTGTTATTTTTCATATTTTCAAATGTGTATGTGTGCTCGTTTACCTACTAGAACACTCACTGTTTGTCTTCACCCGCTGCTGCTCTAGTGTGGTGTAATTAAATCATTACTATATCAATAATTACACTAATCATGGAGTCTCACACAGGTAAACTAGCTCGTCAGCTACTAGGGGCATTACAAATATATTCCAGTTCATGATTCTGTCAAACAAAAATTACAAGAGCTCCAGGAATCTCAGGTTAAATTTACAAAAGGTACAAAACATTTATTTAAAACAATTGTCGATCCAACAAAGACAATTGTTACAACAACTGAGGAAGCACAAAATGTTCTCGAGACCTTGCCTATTGATATTGCTGGCCGTCTTCAAGCAACTCGACCACCACCGGGTCAACCTCCTCATCCACAACATGAAGATAAGCCACAACCTCTGCCAAAAGTTAGAATTAATATTACAAATAAATTCACGCATGAAGGTATTATCGCTATCACGGATTCAACCCAATTACTTGATATATGACGCACGTGTACCTGACGCACGAGGAAGAATTGAGTTGCAAGTTCAGGATACAAGTATATATTTCCTGCCCGCTGAGACATTCATTGTGATCAAAGGTGGACTTTTGAAAGCAGACGATACAGCTTAAGGAATTGGTGATCGAGTTGGTTTTGTTAATAATGGCATCATGGCGTTATTTAACAGTGCCACATGCATGATAGACGGAAAAATATTCAATCGTGTCTCGTAAATGTTGATGTTGCCACGACGATACTGGGTCTAGCAAAATATTCCGGTGATTACTCGAGATCAGCTGGTCCGTCGATGATGTTTGCGAAATATACTAATGATCAGCCCGAAAGCAGAAATGTGACACTGAATGCAGCTGGAACAGAAGTTGAATACAAATTTCAACATGGGATTAGCGGCACACAGGTCAATGTTAGATATCGGTGAATAATTTTCATTTCTGATTCCACTGTCACTCTATCACTGGCCGAAGAACAACGGTAGCTTTCTTTTATGGACTCAGGTGGTAAATCAACGTTGTCATGGTTGACAATAACCTCGGAGAGCATTAAAAGCCATATTAACGGTTTATTCACATGGCAGATATCATCACAGCAGGGGGTGTCAGCACCACGACATATATTTATTACTTTCTAATACTGAACGAATACATTCGCTGGAGCGAAATTTAATGGTGCTTGTCACGGCTGGGGTTAGTGAAGTTTCTTTGAGGATAAATGGACATCAATAACCGTCTGAATAAGTGTTGCTGAAGTTTGAAAATAAACACGTTGCACATGTTTATCATCGGCTAATGACTTTCATGGGGCATGATGAAAATGTTGATTCTGATTTGCTAATATCTCAGCGGAATTTAGCGACATTATATCAAATATATTATTTCTCACAGGAACATTTGGATTTTTTTAGACAACCTGTCGTTGATATACATTTCCGAGCCCGCGTGGCAAGAAGAATTATTTATAATTACAGAGCAATCGCTGTTATACGTTCAGATTTAATAATGATGCTTGAAGGTGTTCGCGGTCGAATGAGAGTAATTGATACACCAGTGGAGCACATGTAACACATGCAATTAAATCGCTCATGATATTATATGATCATTTGAATTTTATTCTGACTCCTGGTCGGATTAAACAGCTACAATAATTATCAAAAGGGAATTGTGCAAAAACATATCACAAAAATCAGAATAAATCGTAGGCGGTCCAAATAAACTGTCACTGACTGAACATCAACTCAGACACTTCAATGACGCAAAACTGTCAAAGACCGGCTTACGACTTAATCTTTATGCGGGTGCCATTAAAGACGCAATCAAGACGGGTGGTATATTTCCACTTCTCGCAGCTATACCAGAGTTGACAGCCGCTGCATCCCCAGCTGTTGCAAAAGCAGCTGCACTTGATGCTGTCGGAACTGCCGCTGGGATGGTATAAAAGAAAAAAAACAGGTCAGGGACTAAAAACTTTCCAAGAAGGGAAAGGTCTAAGACTGCCAGGAACGACTCATTTGTAGTACGGTCAGTCCACGGATAAAGGTTTAATACTGCCCGGGACACTTCGTTGAAACTTCCCATGTCCAATTTTAATTTACTTGCTGTTGCTAAGCGATTAAACATCAAAACCTTCAGAGGTGATTTTACGCGTGATCAGTTAGCAAAAACAACCAAACATGTTCAGGCCAGTAACATTAATATAGATGGAAGTTCTGGTTCAGATACTCATTGTCTTGCATACGCGATTGATCCACGTGGAGTTGTTTATTTTGATTCGTATATATTGGCGCCACCGAAAGAATATTTTAAATATGTTGACGCTGGTATGCATATCATTACGCCGATCTGGTTCAACATTACCAACACAGACAATAACTGATCCGCCGATATGTGATGTGATGTGATTTGGATTTTTAACGTAGCGTTAACAATGTTTCAGTCATATTGCTATGATGTCTGCAATGTGGCAGTTTATAATGTTGTCCGGCACTGTGGCATCATGCCGCAGACATGAAGCATGATGTCCAAACCAGTCGCATTATTCTGACACCAGGCCGACCAGTCCTAACATTAACCTCTTAATGCTGAGCGCCAAGCGAGGCAGCTTCTTGTACCATTTTTGTAATTCTTTTGTATGACTCGGTCGGGGATCGAACCGACGACCTCCCGCATCCGAGGCGGACGCTCTGACCACTAGGCCACCGGAGCGGATCCGCCAATATGTGGCCGTGAAGTACTTGCTGTACTCAACGATGTGTGAAGGTCGCCGACACGCCTCACAAAGTCGTGCACGAGTATACCACCAGACGGTATAGCCGACCACCGTCGTTTTAACAGGTTTTAGTGAATATACAATGGTAGATATTTTCGAAAGATCTTATCATGGTCTCAAACCTCAAGGTGAATTATCCAAGTATGCAACCTTTGACCAGGTCAAGGTCGAACTGGTTAATATTTTGCGTCTCACAGATGTGGATCAAAATGAAGTTGTTGTTTTTAAGGATCAACAAGGACGATTAAAGGCGAGCAATATTCCGTTGACGGATATTATTCTGCAAGTTCCAGATTCGACTGAATATAACTTAGTGGTGTTTATGAAGAACTGTATAATTACAAACTCGGAGGAATCAATCTTAACACTCATGGGAGATATTGTTGGACATATCAGTGAAAGCGGTGATGCAATGACTGGCGATCCAATCATAAGCAGAAATGCAAGTATCAATGTGAAAGAGCCAAAATCAGGTGATGACGTGGCAAGACAAAAATTATGTTGACAACGACAAAGTTACGATCAAAAATGATATCAGTAAATATTTTGCTAAGGCTGGTGATATAATGACTGGTGATATCAATATGGCTAATAATACCAATGCTTATTTAATAGAACAAGCAACTGACGATGAAGCTGCAACGAAGATATACATGGACAACAACAATTCCACGATGATAACCTCGTTAATGACAATCAGTGATGGATTGATCACGTTTAGATCTGAATATACTAGTCATGTAAACACGTTTCAAATTTTCGTAGAAAAATAAATATACATTATAATGAATTTTTTGAAAGTTCACAGTCGTTGATATTAAGTTCTCTGACATAAAAAAATTACAAATGGCGTAGTTCATCGTACAGCCCCAATCAACGCTACATATACTGTAGCGTCTGGATCAGCAGTATGGTACCCCAATAAATCCATCAAACATACCGCTGATGTTACTGGTATATATAGGTTCTCGGTACTCGGCGTTACAACATTTACAGTATCTACAACATGTTCACTGCGTCGTTATCCAGCTAATAGATCTTCGGGATCTGTGTTAGTGGTACTGGATCAAAACGATATATAAATATTTGTGGTGGAATCCGAATACAAGGCCCTCCACGTGTTGTACTACTGGTGTCTTCAATTCGTCCCCAGCATACCACCCATTTGAAATGTTAGAAATTTACATAATGAATCAAAACCCAATTGATGCTCAACGTTTCTGATACGAGCAAGTGTGTTTGTTGCAGACGCAACTGAAAACATATCGTTGATGAGTATACAGTAAAACTAAACGAATATCGCAGACGTGTTATTGTCATTGACATAATTATATATTCTGCATCTGCGGTAGTCGCTTTAACAGCAACTACAATCGGGTCATTGTCAGCGGCATACATAATAACACCAGATTTGGTATTGCAGTTATAACTGGTGTTGCTGGTATTCTTGATATCATGGACAAAAAATATCCTCGTGTGAGGCTAATAAATTACGCGAGTATACAATGTTGCTATCAGGGACAACATAGACACACGCAAAATTATCATCGCTGATATCATCAGGGCTCAACGAAGGAATAATATCAGATCAGGAGTTCGCATAAATGATTAAGGTTTACCATGAATCAACTGGAAACCAAGCCATCTTGTCTTTAGACAAGGACAGTGTCAACGACATTGATCCCTAATTTAAATCAGGAAGTAAATAATAATAATGTCACTAATGACTATGTTATCATACTTCTAGAACAAATAGTCTCTAATACATCACCGCCAACAATAACATTTTGAGAATATGTTTTTATGCGAGATCCTGACTGATCTCTTCTCAAATTAAATCATACAAATGCAAAGAATGGATGGAATAGTTGCCGAGATATAAAAACTAAATCATGCACAACTAATGATGGTGTGTTATTATTGTCGAAACAAACTTCGTAGTATGATTATTGATAATGTAATCGATTCAGCAAAGAATTCCCGATTAATGGAAGAAAACAAATCTGAGTCAGAATAAATATAAATAAATATGAATCTGAATCAAATTTTCATTTTCACAATCCCTTTTGACTTTCGTCAGTGACCTTGTCACTGAGGTATAATCGTACATAAGTTGTTTCAGCTGTCGCACAAGAGAACTCACAATCTTTTTGTTTGCTTGATAACTCAGATATAACTTGCTCAATCATGTTTGCGAGTGAAACATTTTTTGAATATCCTGCTATCGCTTTATTAAGGAATACATTTGTTTTCATCTGTATATCTACCAACACAGTTATACGTTTCTATAGCGCTTGAATAATTGAATTAAATTTTCAGAATTCATTATATAATAAATATTTGTATAATATTAAAATATATCTGATTCTGAAGAAATATTATAGTCTGAATAAATCTGAGTTAGAATAAAAAACTAAAAATAAACATAAACCCGAATCAGAATAATTATTATGATCTGAATAAATCTGAATCAGAATAAAAATATAACAACAAAAATAAATTTGAATCAAAATCAAAACATTTCTGAATCAGAATAAAAAACAAACAGTAGCACTTATAAAGGTTACCATTCCTTCGTTTTCCTTCTGTATTTACTGTTCCATGGGGGCCTATGGCCGGTGGGCACCTGTTTTTGGCTGACATTCTTTCTGAATGTCCTTGTGTGTGGGACCCTTCAATGAGGTTGAGAGCTCCTCATTTTTGCTGTTTATTTTCGGAGGCTCTAGTTTTTACATTCGTGCATAGACATACCCTCTGGTGAGTCCCTAAATGAGGGCTGCATAGGCTTTACAATTTCATGCAAACACAATCCAATATCAAACCCCGGGGACAGATATATGTTTGAAATATTAACATGATGTTACATAACGGGCAATTCCTACAAGCGATCAGTATACTGAATTAAATCTCAATTAGTATATGATTACGTTACCTACAGCGTGTATATATTTCAATTTTCAAACACTGTATAAAATATCTGCATTTAATAATCGCATACACATTTATATAACTAAATAAATCTGCCGGATATCATTCGGGAGCTAAAATACTTGCAGGTCTATTGTACTCCTGTATCTTATCTGGAAATCTAAAAATAGCTTACCTGGATTACACACAGGGGAAGCGCGGTTTGTTTTCCTGAATTTATCAGGGACATAATCAATGGGCAAAGTCAAGGGGTGTAGCATAAAAAAGGGTTACGGTCCTTGTATATCATACCAAAACAGAATCCCCGACGTAGTCAATGACGAAGTCAAGCGGGACAAGAAATACAGTGTGAGAGACACAACAACAAAATAATAATCGCGGCAGTCATATAATAACACACAGTAACAAGAGAGACTACTGCAAAAAACACTCTACAGAGAAAACTTTGTTTGAGAGAGTTATATACCTTCTTGTTGCAAGCAGCTACAGTTGAGACAAAGTAGATTCAGCTTCTGTCAGGAGATACCGAAATATTATTCGCTGGTTTTATTTCTTTGAAAAGGTGTATCTTGTTATATCATCTGCGAAATGTTGTACAAAATGCAGGCAAATATCAAAATATTTGCTACCTGTACTTAGCGATGGGAATTTTTTTCTTAGCTGAGCGAGTTACAGAACACTTCACAAACGCTATGCGTGGAAATGGTTTACGACGTAAAGCAATACATAAATGGGGAAAAACAATTAATGATACCGGAGCGTCTATCAAAGACTGAACTTGAAAAAAGTTAAAATTCCCAATAACGGTGAAGACACTAACCATAGAGATGTTTTGTACGAATCGAAATATAAATCGAAAGGAGCTTCGATAGAGATTGTTGATCCTGACGAACACGCCCGGACTTCGGATATAACAAATATTTCCACGAAATCGAAGTGTTAAATTATATAACTGTGACATGATAGATTTTATCAGAAATATCAGTGAGAGTGATCCTGTATCCGTTTGGTTGTTTCAAAGCTAAGAATTTGTGAACTATGATCAATCTGTAGGGCCTAATGGAGATATTTATCGTACATAATATCTCCACGACTAAATGAAAAATATTGCGTTGAAATACACGAACGATACTGATGTTATCGAACGATTACGTAGTAACTGTTTTCCCGTTTCGCCACTTGTTGAAAACGCTGCTCAGAAGGAAAATTCATTCAAACCGTCACTGTTGGAATATCTTTAAGATGTCCAACGCAGTTGTACCGAATACGAACATGGCGGATCATGGAATACGAAATAGGATTACAAGGATGTTATCTCGTCTGATATGGTTGCATGCTATCCTGGAAGTTTTCTTCGAGCTGGTGAATGTTCCGCATACTTCAAGATATTTGGACATCCAACACGCGAGATGACCATAGTTGCGATAAGTGGACCCCTGACAGATTTTGACTTAACAGGGTTAGCATGCATTGAGTCATTCGAGTTTGCATTGAAAAACCTTTATACCATTGACACCGTTTAGTTTGGAAAACATTTTAACGAACGCGTTTGGGCTCCAATAGTGTTATTACGATATAAGCTTAATGTGAAATATTGATATATTTGGTTTTAAGTGAAGCAATTATATCATATCGTCCGAGGAAACAAGTTAGGTTACCAAAACATAATAAATGTTATCTTGATGAAAGTCCGGACAATATCAATTTTGAAAATAAACTTGCAAAAGATCTTGGCAGAAAAATAATTGCTAAATTTATTCAAGGAGAATCATATGATCATAGACTACATTGTACAAGATTAATTATCGACGATACTGAACTTGATTTTATAATTTCTTATACAAAGGAGGGAAACACATTTGTAAGTCGGAATAATACTTATTTATCAGCCGGAACTAAATTAGGTAAAATTGTGAGCTAAACTGATGGCGACTCACCAATGTTTACCCATTTAAGATTACAGATGCTCGCGTGCGTTTAGATAAACGTTTCATCGATGATAAACAGACTTACTGATACCGCGGTTAGAGTCGCCATAGATTCATTTCATGTCAATACAAAAATACAGGATTGCTAAAATTATTACATATCGGCGCTGATGGGGCGAATGGAGAATATAAGGAGAATACAATTATTTGTTCTTCTGAATCTGCCCACCTTTAATCTTAGGAGATATACTATAGAAATAAAAATATGTCAAAACTTTCATCAACACCATCAGTATATCATCCTGTGACCAGATGAAAGACGTGTTATCTCAATGGACCCGGAGGTTCTTGAAAAACAACACATGCGATTGAATTATTTCGGAAATTTGATATAGTTGTATTAACTCCGACTCACCGACTTGCCAGAGAAATGAACGGACGATGCGTGAAATCTCATGCTTATCACAGCATTTTCCGATGGAAGGGAGATACATGGACTCCTGAGAAATTGGGTGAGAAATATATTCCTAACAATATTATTTGGGATGAGATATATGAGGTATTAAAAATGTTTCTTGATTGGTTGTTGACGAAAAATACTGCTGTTATCATGTGTGCCGATTATAGTCAAGCAACACCTTTGATTGGATCATATCTGCATGAATGGCTAGAAAATTTCGCACATTATTATGAGGAAATAACTGATGACCATAGAGCTATTGAGGAACCGCTTAAAGAATTTGAAAAGTTAATCAGGCTACAACCAGGTAAGATTCAATTGGAGATAATGCGTAAAGTAATTCCAGAGACTGTGATGAGTGTTTTTTTTTAATTTATGGATACCTGCTGATTTGATAGTTGCAAGTCGTACGATAATTCGTGATACACTTCAACAGCTACTATTTATGTTACATAAAGAAAAGTTTTTAGATTTACCTGTGCCATTATGTTATTGCCCAGCAGGCACACGCAAATAAAATATTGAAGTTGAGATTAAAAGGCCCTTGAAAGAGTCAAGGAGGAAACAAAAACTCGTTCTTAATAATATTGTTGTTGTTCCTGTGAGTGCCGTTTTGATGAGAGCGCATTAACGATGGACAAAATTTCGTTCAACCTAGATGTAGGTAAACTTTGTATCTAATGTCTGGAGCTATGATATTTCATTATTTATGCCAACAGTTTGATACGTAGAAACGATGATGATCAAATATTATCTGAAAATCTACTATGGTAATATAAATATATACGCTCTCAGCAAAGATATACGTAACACACGTGATGTTGCCGGAAGGTTTCGCACTTTTTGACCTTATTCATATATATACACTTTTACACTTTTTTCACAGAAACAGTAGAAAATCTTGTTTGACATTTGGGCGACACTAGATATATCGCATTTCTGCTTTTATATATACTATACATAACGATGATCAGCTTAACTTTTATCTGTTATTGAGGATTATGACTAGCTGACTTTTGTCATCTTTCTGAAAAGTAAACAATATGTTTACCTTAATTTCAGTTTTAAAAATAACTTCATTGCTTACAAGTTAGTGGGGTTTTCCTTAGAAAGTTATAATCTTAAAATGTATGCATACCTGTTTAATATTAATCTTTGGAAATCTATGATCAGATATCAAAGTTGTGTTCTGATATAATTTGAGGGAAGTTATTTATTTAAATTTTTTGTTGCAATTTCAAAGTGAACATTGACCTTTGGACTAACACAATACATTGTTATAATTAAGAACACATTCAAAGGCATTCTGCATTATATCATTTTGGTACATCAAGTCATTTGAGACTGTTGGAATTAATTCCGAACATTGCAAACTTCTGGACATGTGATAGGACATTTATGGTTTATTGGAATTTACTTATAATACTGCGGCGGTCTTTTGAACTTAGACTTTTACATTGTTTAAGACTATATAGTTATAAGACAACTATGGGCCTTGTCCGGAATCTTAATTGCTTTAAAACATTTCAGAGATATGAAAATGATTTTTAAACAGTTAAATTGAATTTGTTCGTGGTTTTTCATTGTCACTGGAAAGGATTCTAATTTTTCATATTCAAGTAATCTTTCGTTCTTAAATGTCATCAAATGTGATGAACTCCTTCACATCCTTCTCAGAAAGGGTTATAATATTCTATAAAAAATCAAGTTCCTTTAACTTGCCATATTTTTTATATTTCGCAAGTAAAGGCTTCTTTAGCAAATCAGTAAATAAAGGATAGTGTGGTTCAGTATTTGGATTTAAAAGAAAACTATCAAATGATAGTACCTCGAGGAGTTTGATTAGTAAGTCTGTCTCGGATTTTGATAGGAAAGTAAAGGTATTGCAGTTGAAATCATTTAAACTGGAATTAACAAGGCTTCATATTCGGAACGAAATGAAAAAACTGCAAATTCAGAATAAGAAACGTGAGAGGAAAATGCAGATACTGAAAGAGAGGAAAGCTAGAGGCAGAGACAAGAAAAGAGAGAGAAAAATAAATGCTGAGAGAGATAAAAAAAAAACCTCACATTCAGAGACAAGAACATGAGCGAAAGATGCAGGGAGATGAAAACAAAAGCTAGAGGAGATGGAATGCAGGTGGAGATAGGAGAAAGGGAATTGTCATGTAGAATAAAGGATTAGAAGTGGCAGGCGGAAAATGCACCCATCCACCTACCCATTATACACAAGTTCATATTTTGATGTTATCAGAAATATTAGTCTGTAGCACATGTTCAGGAAAAATAAGCTGACTTAATCATATTGAAACGATTTCTCAAGACATGAAATGGTCATGAGAGCATTATACTCTATTATTACAAAATTCGACTTATTTCCAGAGCTCAAGATAAGTGTTGCAAGCGAGTGCTCATTATACTGTGGGTAAGGAATATATATTGAAAGGTTATGTGCTAGTACATGATGCATATCGAAAGAAGTTTATGAATTGTAGAAAAGGAAATGAACAAACGGATATCGACTTTGCAAGAGAAACTGAGCTTATATTTGATGGCTAGTGCTAATCCAAGAAGGTTGATAAAGATTACTGTAACCTCAGACAGCTCTTTTGAAATGCGGAGTTGCATAATTGCATCCATAGTTATGTCAAAACCTATTTTGATAAGTATTGGGGGGGGGAACCTCTGAAAATGTTGATTGCATTCAAATTAAGACCTATTTTTGTGGAAACGTTAAAATCCTCGGACTTTCTCTTAATGAATAAACTCAAATGTTGCGCAAAGAAACCAGAAAGAAAAAGGTGTGAAAGAATGAATGTATGAAAAAGTACACAATAATATAATAAAAAAACAAATATTGAAAATAATTCGCAATATGTGATATAAATATATGCAAGAAAGCAAATCTAGCCTGAAATCGAAGTATACCTTGATCATTTTCAATATGCCATCAATTAAATTTTACAAACTGGAAGGAGCCAAAAATGACTCGAAAAGGAGTATTATTGCTGGGGGCGGCATACTTTTGTCAATCCTCAAAATATATGTGATACAACTAAAACTTGACTTTCTCATAATGTTTTATTTAAATTAACTTTAAGTCATAGAGGAAATTGCAGAGCGTGGACGAGAAGCGTTAGCCTGTGGAAAGCACTAGGTCAAAAACACAACTTAAGTACCTACTAAAACCAAAGTGTGTATAAAGGTAACAAATTAAAGATATTGGAAGTGTGTTATAGCGTTACTATTATGGAAAAGAATAGGCTAAAAAATCAAAAACAGGAATATGTTTGAGTAAAATAATAGGTAAATTATATAAAGCTTTTATTTAAGTGAATTCCTGGAAAGAAACTGAACCAAATGAGAAGAAAGCATGTATGGAATTCACCTTGAAATTAAATGAAATAGGTTTTTAGGAAATAATGAATTTGATAATGATGCCACGTCGAAAATAGCAACTATTCAAGAACGTGTCTTGGCGACCATACAAAAACACTAAAGGAAAACTTACATCAGTAATCTAGAGTAAAAATGATATTTTTAAAGGAACTGGACAATTCTTAAGTTGTGTGGTAAAAGGAAACGTTCAAAATATCGTAAATTGGAAAATATGCACAAGGTCAGTTTGGAAATAACAACGAAATGTGTATAATTCCCCTTGCACAAAACGGGCAACTAATATTCAAGAAACAACGTGTAGCATTAGTTGTTATAGCAATTATGAGAGAAAAGACAATATCAGCAGGTACCTTGTTCTAACTAATCTGTAACAATATTAATTTTAATATTGCTGCACCTACGGTGTCTCCTCCTCGATCTACACACTTTTATGATCGTCTGACTTCTTCTCTTGATGTTTTTCCAATCATGCTGTTTTTCCAATCACTTGTTGCATATCAAATTAAACTGTTTTATATCAATGCTATTGCTATTTGATTTGAAGGTATTGTCACAGGATAAATATGTTTTAGATTCAGCAGATTTTGCCTTTGGAAATAAACATGAAATATGTTTACTCACGTGAATAATCACATTTCTATTAAATGCAAAATCCCACAACCAAATATTTCCATCCCAGTTTAGTTGACTCCTCCAAACCATAATGCTATAATCTGTTCGTATATTTGTATAGAGTCATCATTGACAAATATTCAAAAGCATTCTTAAAGCGCTTTTAATGGTTTTCATTTAGAGTTTCAATGTACTTCTCTGCTATATAGTGTTGAAATAGAAGGGTTTTGGTTGTGCATTAAACAGAGTTTCAATGTAAAATGTATCGCTTCATATTTTTTTAAGTATTATGGTTGGAATGTGCATTAAAAAGTCTCATGTACTGTTTCTAGCTACATACGGTTTAAATATTATGATTGAGCTATGCATTAATTCTTATTCATTGTATTAGATTCCTCGTTGCAGATTGTTTAAATATCAGGCCTGGACAGTGCATTAAACATATTTAATGTACTTTTTTCACTGCATATTATTTAAATATTAGTATATTGCAGTAAAAGGATACAGTTATGCACAATTTTGTTTCTGAACCCGAAATCCATCGCATAAGGTCGATTATCCCGAACTATCAACTCATGATCAGTAAAGTCTGTTATTTTTGCCTGGAGATCTCCAATGTTTCTTTCTTTTGGCCCAGAAAAGCACTATAGTCTCTGCATATAAAAGTAAGCTTACTTAAGACCTCTTACCTATAATAAAGTGTTTTTTATGTTTCTTTTTCTACATTAAGGTTCTGATTTGTAGTCCTAACTTTTTCATAATTTCTTTTTTAATGCCTGCATAACTCTTTACATCCCTTGTTTTTGTGCATTTCATTTTTAATTTTCATATTTCAAGTACAATAACTATTTATGTAGTTAAATGTCACTTGCTAGTTAATGTACAATGAGAAAGTCTATGATCGAAAACTGTATACCAACACGCTGTGGCGGGTGTGCTAATTGGTCTTTCATCGTAGAGGTGTAAGAATTCTTCCTAAAGAAACTGAACTTGGTTAATTCCATATAATGTTTAGTGGCAGATAGATTGATGACTGTATTAATGTTATACGTAGTTATAATTTTGACCAGGAAATGCACAGTTCATTGATTAGTTTTGTTAATTGTTCTTTAATCTTCCTAAGTGAAATTTGAAAACATTGTAAACGTTCTCATGCTTGCACCAGCAGTTATGTGATGTTCATTGCCATTTATGAATTTTAAGATTTCATATATCAACTTTTAGTCTTTTTTATGCTCATCGTTCCCTATATCAGCTTTTGATATTTTCACTGCCATTATATTACGTTCACGGTTTTCTACATCAGCTTGAAGTATTTTCATTGACATTTATGACGTTCAAGGTCCTTTATATCAGCTTCTTGTCCATTTATTACCATTTATGGCGGTCAACGTTCGATATATCAGCTTTTAGACTTTTTTAATGTGTTAGCCTTTCAGGTTTATTTTAAATGTTATGGAAATGAACCTCATACTTTTCGATTTTATTTATAATAATTCGCATGTTGATTTCTTCTATGAGCCACTTAGGGCATTCTCTATATTGTGGTTACTAAATAGTTCATTGCTTAGAGGTGAAAATGGTTGACGTTCGCATGTCTTAACTCCTTTATTTTCTATTGCTCTGTTCCGTGCTTTATTACCCTTCTTTCACGTTATAGAAACTCAACGAATTTGTGAAACTAAATATTTTCCTACTCTTACTAGTTATGTATGTGTATAATGCTTCCTCTAATAATTTTTATGGCATAATGTTTTCAAGTTGTTGATAAGTATCACACGAAACAACATACCCTTTCCATTTTATACGTATGTACGTTTTGCTGTCAATTGGTATTGCTTTGAATATCCTTTTAACTTTGTATATGTCATGGTGTTTGTCGGATACAGATCACTCTTCTTCCTAAAACACGCTATCGGATATACTCGACCCCTGTGTCTTCCAAATTGTACAATACTGGATAGCCTGTAGGTACTTTCATGACTGTAAACATTTCGTCAATTAAGTTACAAAACAATGGCCTTTGCAAATGTTGTTTCGTATTTCGACATCATAACTGTTTCACCAATGCTGAACTTAGACGTAAGCTTGCTATTACGTATCATTGTTTCAAAGTAGTTTCATGACGATAAACATTTCGTCGGTTAAGTTAGAAAGTTCGCCATTGGAAATATTGCTTCTAATTTCAAAATTCGTAACTGTTTCACCAATGTTGAACTTCCGCATGAATCAGTTGTGAAATAATCGAGTGGAATATTTAATCAGTATTCTTCCTCGCTTTCGTCACTTCGGGTAATACCTAGATGAGTGTAAACACATCGGCATATTACTCTGTTCATTGCTTGCAAAATACTTACACACTCTGGTCTTTAACATTCAGTTAAGCATTCTGCCAAGAAAGATTTTTTGTTTGATTCAGTAGATGTTGAGTTAGTCATGTTTCTTTTCTAACAGATCATCAACGTCTCTATTATTTTTCTCAATCAAACCGCAGCTTCTTACCTCTTCTCTCTTTAAAGGGTTCTCTAAACACACCATATTTCTTGTTTTCACGTCGTGGTGTATTTATATTTATATATATTACAAAGTCACTACACTGTACCTGTAGTGTGTGCAGTTTAATATTTTTTTTATATTAGAACATGTCAACATATCACATTTTGTGACTCTGATTTGTCCAAATAAGCGCTTGAAATTCTTGTGCAGCATTCTTTTCACTGATTGACTGCGATAGTGGAACGTTTTTCCTAACTCCGCCTTCTGGAAGTTTTTGTTTTTACTATTAACATTGTGGCAGCCATTTTTCGAATCGATTTCCGAAATTGAATTGGAAAATAAAATGTTACGTATCTCTGAATATTTCCAATTTACCTCACAGGGGCTTGTTTTGTCATGTAAAGCATATCATGCTCTGAAACATGGCGTACAACCCGGAGACAAGAAAAACAAAGCACTAAGAGTAATTGTCATTTAATAGCGGATGTGGATGATTGGTAGGAACTGTGCCGGTAACATGGAATCCTCCCTGTACACAAGAGTGAACTGACTGTTAACTTACATAAATGAATTAACTCACCTCTGCTCGCAGAGTAGTTTTATCAAACCTCAGCATTTTTTCGCGGCAAAATAGCTAAACGAGCTAATTAATTTGTCTTATCAAATATAATCTGACTATAAATAAAGCAAGTAAGCGTATGTCTTGTGTAGTCAAATATCCCAAATCAACTCATGCAAACATCCGGTCACAAAAACATACACTAAATCTGACAATTTATGCACCCAGTAATCCCGCTTTCGCGTGAATTTCGCAACAATGGAATGCTTAATAGCAAAACATAGTGTTAACATCGATTTTGTCTCCTAACCGGTATCAAACTATATGACATTATGCGCGTTTGACAATCTGTGTTGAAAATGATTTTATCTGTGTAAAATGTTCTATTTATTCGGAAGGAAACCACATTTTTGATTTATAATTTGCACACAAATCAACGTTTAAAAACTAATGATTGTAGACGTACGGCGGTGACCGTATTTTAAAAGCAACGGATAAATGGTGAGTCATAATTAACGAAAGTATTCCTTCCATTTTGATTCTAAACCATTTAATTACAATATTACTATGTGATACACTGACAAGGCTTGCAAAATCTGGACAGTATTCAGTTCGTCTAATAAATTTAATCTTAGATCGTTACGCATTTTCTTTATATCAATGCCTTGTTTGTATTCAGTACGCTTCCAAGTGAGCAATGCCTGTTTGCCACTGGTTAGTTATCAGTGGTGGATTATATTGAAACTTCCTTTTCTCGCTTCCTTGCGTAATGTAGGTGGGCTGTTCAAGGTAACCGTTCTTTCAATTGTTTTCCTTTTGTCTCAATTAAATTATTCCAAGAATATGCTGATGCTTGTCTAAGCGATTTCTAGGATCGAACGAAAAATGTATTTCTTTGTCATACATTTAATATGGTCTGAATACAGCTATGGATAATTGTATGCTGACACTTTTTCTTTTGGTGTTAGCAAGCCATAATTATTTATTCAACTAACTATCATTTGTGGGTTTCATTCTTCAACAAATGCATGAATGCGATCAGATTAAAGTCACATCACATTGCTATGGTTGAACCAAAAATGGCTACTTCACATGCTTGGTCTCCATATGCCGTGTAATTCTATCTAGCTTTGTTTTCCATACATTCTATATCTGACTTTGTTGAATCCTTTCTGATTGGCTTTGCAAAACGTAACAGCTTATTTGCACTGTTAAGTGATGATTTATTCCAAGTTCGTCTTTGACCATGTTGATAGTTTGCACAGTCTCATGTAATGATCTATAATACAATCTGTAAATATGTATAATTGTAAAATAAATATTGTTATATTTCAATAAGTGAATACAAATTTCATTATTTAATATCATTTTATACTTTATACCATCCAAACAAGAAAATAAATATATATTATCGATGTTGTTTTTCTGTCAAACACCGTTATTTCTTATTCTGTTCACTATTTAAGCAATTGTATCAAGTCAATCAGAAACGCTTGAAAGAACTCTATGTATATTCCAACCATAAATAATGACTTTCTTGCTAAACCTCACTTCAGAAATTTCAGCTGACCTTTATGGAAAATATCTCAGTCCCAGGATTCGATATTTTAATCATTTCTCAAAATTGGTTGGGACTTTACAGTCTTCACCCTTAGGTTACGAAAGAATCCTCCTCTAACTTATTCGAATAATATTTTATAGTCTTTTGTAATATCCTGACTGATTCTAATCCATCATTCTATTTCTGCATCTCTAAAACGTTTATAACCCTATCCTGTTAAAAATGAAAATTTTTGGTCTGCTACATTTCTGTCGACCTGCAGTGTAATCCTCATTCTCAGATTATCACTTAATATCGGCAACATCATTCCTTCACATTCGAATAGTTTGTTACATTATATTTTCTCACCCATATATCGTTATATGAATCACTCTTATAGTGCGTGAACACACCACCACTAAGTACGAAACGAAATTTTAGAGTTTCAGAGGGCAGTCCAAGCTGAATTTTAATTTGATAATTTGCAATCAAGTACCACCACCACCACTAAGCGAATCCCTGATGCTAATTTGAACACCCTGATTGGGTTCGGGAGGGGGTACGAGGCAATTGCACCTGGGTCATGTTTAACAATTACTGGTTCATATATGTTTAAACATCATCTTTATTTGCGTGGAATCAAACTCGAATGAAGTTTCCACGAGGTGATCACGATAGAGTGTCCGCCTGCCTTAGTCGCATAACTATGGGCTCTACTTACAAATACACAGTTGAAAGAAATACATAAACTATACCAGCAGTGCTGTTCACAACAGTTCACATAAAATTGATAAGTATACACACTTACAGACAAATACATTATCAGTAACCACGTACTTATAGAATGTATCATTTATTGCATTAGGATCCGAGCATTTTAAACTTAAATCACGCCTCTTATGACATGTATAATTGTAACTGGTATTCATTTAGCTTGACCGTGGGCGCATTAATGCAATGCAATATGAGCCGCATGCTATTGTTAGCAGGTCAATATGTAACTAGGCACTACCATGTTAGCTGTGTAATTGTTAGCCCAGCCAAGGAAGTGACTGAAGACTTATGAGTTGTGAGCATAACGTGGAGCTTTTTCCGATTGTTGGATGTAGGTAAAAAAATACGCTACATTACTAAATATACTGTAATTGTATATATCCACTGACTAGTGATTTGTAATTAAATCATTGTTGTGATAATAATAATGAGTGATACTGCGTTTAGTGTGGAATCTCCTACGGCTAAATTAGCTAGAGAACGACTATAGGCAAGTAAGAAATATGTCCAGTCCGTGATTCTGTCAAACAACAACTGCAACAACGTCAGAAAGCTTAGGTGGAATTTACAGAAGGTACAGAACGATTATTTAAACCAATTGTCAAACCAAACCAAAAAGTTATTTAAGCAATTCAGGCAACAATAAAAAAGCTCTCGAGACATTACATGATGATATTTATTCCGTCTTCAACCCCACCCCCCCACCCCCACCCCACCTCCACCATTTGCACCAAACACGCAGTTCAACCACCACTACCACCAAACAGTAGAAATAATATCGAAGATAAATTTGCTGAGGAGGATATTGCTGCTATCGGGGATCCAACCAAAATGATCAATATTTCCGCTTATGGATATGGGTGTAGAGATCAAATATGTTAACCTCGAATATAGTTTCATTCTATAATCAGCCGTGTTTTGGTCGCTGTTGTATCATTTCAAATTCGTCCTTAATTTCTTCAACATTATGTTGAACCGTGAGACTATCTCATAAATAATCGTGTTAATATTTTCTTGGTTTATTATACAGTAATGCATTTCTTTAATAAACAACTATTCCCGAGACCAATGCGATAATGGGCTGCTGGATCATGTAAATTGATTATAATTAACCCATATGGTGTATTTTGAGCATGTGCAAGTATGTTTTTGAACTTACTTATATCCATGTTGCCGGGACACCAAGTCAAATGAATATTTCGTAGTATATGTGCATCAACACGGTTAAAGATATTCAAACAATTAGAGCTAGCTCTGATCAGTTTGGGAATCTGAGTGTACCTCTGTCTAACATAAATTACATTTTTTGCTTTTATGTCTGTCTCGTGAAAATATGTAAGATGAATTTATTTCTTGGTTAGGCATGACACCATCGTAAACCACAAGATTATTGACGCAGCTATCAAGATATTTTCATGACGGTCCATTACTGATGTCAGTAATAATCTCAAAGACGTATCCAGCGACAACATCGCTAATGTTGTTTTCCAAACAGTTTGCCTCTTCACCGAATTCTTTAAGAACATCATATCATAGTTGTTCATCCATGGATGAAGCTACTAATCAAAGTATGTCCCTTTTGAGCCATTTCATTATCAGGTTGAGCATCAATCTGAGTTTTACCAGACCCAGACGGATGATTTATAATGTTTCGAATATAATTTGGTTACGATGGATCATGTTTGACCAGTGCTTGCTCGCAAGTCGCTGTAAAGACAATCATGGTCATATTGGACAAATATAGTATTATTTATAATCGTGAGTTTATATTGTGTTAGATGTAAGGCCGTCACTTATACAACTGGGCTAAGAACAGCCACTACGACAAAAAAGAGGCGAGCACGTACAGGCAAGTGTGTAAAATATGGTACACAAAAACATACATTTACGTCGATGAATTTAGAGGACATCCAACATTGGTTAATTATGGGTCAAACCGGCTATTGTTCTCATAAACTGTCGACAAAAGAAACCCATCGGCATATTGATAATGCAGGTTACCTAATAATCGGTGAAGGAAAAACATGTTATCTTTAACATAGATCTGTTTACGAATGCTTTAATTGTCTGATCAAAAATGGTTTTGTTCTAGCCACATTAAATCAAATAGGCTCGATAATAGAGTACACAATTTAGAGGTATCACTCCAAAAGAAAACACAAAACGAAGAAGAAATTGCAAACACCAAAAAGACGCGCGTCCTATGAGATCTAAAATTTAGAGACTGGAAAAATGAAAGAATTTCTATCAATATATGCCGTCGGAAAATATTTTGATATTCATAAGCATTTAGTACATCGTGTTGCAGACAGTATTATTCCTCTCTGTCAAAGCGGTATAATACAATAATAAAACTTCAACTTTTAGAGTAATGTTACGCATTTTTAACCTTCAGTCAACTATAGGAAAAAAAGCTCCACGTTCTGCTTACAACGTCCAGGTCCGCAGTTAAGTGTTGACCTGTGTTAAAAATAACACAGCTAACATATAAGTGTCTAGTGATGTATTGACCTGCTACCAATAACACGCGGCTCACATTCCATTGCATTAATGCTCCCACGCTCAAGCTAAATAAATATCGGTTACCAATATACATGATTTGTAATCTTAAAATGCTCGGATACTAATATAAGAAATGATAAATTCTATAAGTGCGTGTTTACTGATAATTATTTTGTCTGTCTGCAAGTGTATGTATACATATAATTTCTCTGTGATATGTTGTAAACAGCACTGTTGGTATAATTTGTATGAATATTTTTAAGTAGAGCCCATAGGCGGACGGACACGCTTTACCTCGATCACCTTGTGGAAACTTGCATCAAGTGAGTCCAAAAGACAGACAATATTTGACGACGTTAGTAAACAAATGATTATAAGTGGGGAGACAGCTAGGAGCGAATGAAAAAGATGTTTAAATATCAATGAACGGGTAATTGTAAAACTTGATCCAGTTGCACTTGCGTGCCACCCCCCCCAACCCATTATTGTTGTTCCTTTTAGCATATGTGGTTCACTTGAGGGTGTGCTCGATTACAAATTAGCAAATTAAAATTCAGCCTGGACAGCCCTCTGAAACTCTAAAATTTCGTTTCGCACTTAGTGATTTGCTAGGTTCTATCTTAGCGCTAAATGAAAAAGATAATCAACTTACAAGCTTAATAATTACCTGTTCATTGATAGTTAAACATTACTCACTTGGGCGTGGCTATCTCCTTTTAGTATTTTTATTTTTGCTTTGTTGCTCCAGTCTGGCTTACATACAAGGACCTGATTGACCTTTGATAATAAAGAAATCAGCATTTTTACAAGACCAATTAGGCCCGGAGTACAACAAAAAAGTCCGTCCCCCTTGCTGATTGTCAATTATTGTTACAGTTGCAGTCTTTTGAAAACTACTAGACAGATCCAGTAATGAAGATTGGTAACATCACGGGAACATTAGTTTTGTTGGTTCAATTTGTCCAGGTGGCGTCATGGTGCAATAATACAGGTATGATATATTTTACACTTATCTGTAACAAATACTAATACTGCATAATAAATGGTTTAATTGGCCTTATCGTTTATGGGTGATGCAATGGAATTTTTAACTGTCTGTCATATGTTATACTTTACATTGCTCGATAAGTTAAGTAAGTAAATATACACTGCAACAAATATAGCCATATTTAAAATGCAAATAAAAGACAAGTGATTCTAATGTGACATGCTTTCAACCTGAATGCAATCATGCCAAAGCAATACTTACTTTTTTAAATGCTTTTCATTCTAACGCTAGCCGACTGGCATGTATAATAATCTTATTCTCTTAATAATTCGAGAAAATTGCACAGCCGGGTTGCAGGTTTAAATAATTGACACTGTCTTAGCAAGTCTATGTACTCTAACGCACATATTAAACACTGAGATACATCGGATTATATAGAGTGCTGCAAAAAGATTCCGGATCAAATGTTTGTGCGTGTGTGTGAGTGTATATGATTTGGATTTTTAACATAGCATTAATAATTGTTCAGTCATATCGCTACGATGTCTGCAGTGTAACAGTTTATTGTGATGTCTAGCACTGGGGCATCATGCCGCAGACATGTGGAATGATATCCCACCCAGTCACATTATCCTAACAACAGGCCTACCAGTCATAAACTAACCTCTTAATGGTGAACGTCAAGCGAAGCGAGGCAGCTGTTATTACCATTTTTGTAAGTCTTTGTTATGACGCGGTCGGGTTCGAACTCGCAACATCCCGAATCCGAGACGGACGCTCTAACCACTAGGCCAATTGAGCGGTCCCGGATCAAATGTAAACTATATATTTTAACCGAGTAACGAAATTGATATTACGAGTGATAAGAAACACTATTAAGTCGTTCTGAATGAGGTACATGTGGTCTAGAAAATAAATACTAATTTTGCTGTTTTAAATTTTCTTTACAAATATTTAGTGTTTTTTTTCTGAAACTGAGTAGATGTCTATGATGGCTATGAAATATAAATACTTTTGTCGTTACAGAAACATTGCAAATGTATAGCTCTTTAAAAACACATGAATAAAATGTTATCTTTTTTCACGTTTTACAAATATTGATAGCTGGTTATTAACATGTCTAGCTGTATTATACTTACACGTATCCTTTCACTGTCTGGGAGAAATACATAAACAAGCCAATTAAAGTACGACTTATAATAAAAGTAGAAGATTTACAGATGACTTATTTAATAATAATAATAATAATAATAATAATAATAATAATAATAATAATAATAATAATAATAATAATAATAATGATAATAATAATAATACAAGAAGACATTTTGCTTCATGATGCATCTCTTCCCACAAATTGTATATACAGTTTAAAAAGTCCAGTTGAGGAAAGACATTTTTATTTCATAGATTAGTTGTTTTTATGTCTTTATGCCGCTATTGTGAATATTATTTTTTTTCCACCGAGAAAATAGGCTTTGTCATTATCGTTGTTTAAGGAAGTCCATTTTGTTGCCATTATATATAACCAGACATATCTCACCTATTTAATCTATTTTAAATTCAATATGCTAATTCCAACTATTAGTAATATATCTTCAGGAAGATTTATTATTATTTCCTCTATGTAGATATCTTGCTGAATGATGGCTGGACGATATATAATGGAGCGCTTTATAACAGTTTCGACTATCCATATCTGAATTATACTGAGTGGGAGAGTCGTTGTGAGAATTATGGAGGTTCCTTAGTTACAATAAGAAATGCCAAAGAAAATGCCTTTGTGTATTCGATAAGGAAGTAAGTAATATTATGATAATACAGTAGGAAAAAAGTGATTCCGCTCTTAATATATTTATATTGAAATATAACACAGAAGAAAAATAGTCGTTTGTTTGCTATGTTGTTTCTTACTTTATGTCATTTTCGAGTATTTAAGTTTTTAAAAATATTTCTTTTTTTGCTTTCAGTAGAATAATTATAAATTGTTTTACAGGGTGGTTACAAAGAGTTCATCCCAGCCGGTTTTTCTTTATCCTGAACTTCTTGAATCATTCCTGAATTCGATTGATAGATTACAACTGTTACAACGATGATAGTCATATTAGAGGGGCTCTAGGACATATATTTTCAAACCACTACCTTTCCTTTAACTTTCTCTGTTCGAAATCTCTAGACATTTTGAAATTAGGCTCATGTTCAATCTAATCAGGCTGAAAATCTCATTTAAAGACGGTCAAACGTAGACGTACGTACAGTTTTCTGCGTCCAAAAATACAGTTTGACTACTCTGACATGATCACCTGCCGAATCAAAATAGTCTACATTATTGAAGTGTATGTTGATGCTTACATATTAGCTTATGTAATTATAAAAGCCTATGTACTGGTGGCGCAGATGGTACGAAATAGTTTTAATACGCAATAATGTGCTCTCATTTGAGAATAGCAGCTTCAATATGCAGTTTTAGAGCGCTAGGTAGACCAAGCAGTTCGTGGTGTAATGGGATCACAGGGGTCATTTTAAGTGTTACCGATTGAAAGTGTACGTTGATGAAATATTAACGGAATATCATCCTTTCTCGTAAAATACAATGATGAAAGGATGAGCCCTAAATCAGTTTATTTATAATGTACACAAACATACTCATCCCAAATTTAAACACATTGCCAGTTGAATGAGTAAAGCTTAACATGCGTTTCATCATTAATAAGTAACTTAGATGTATCCAACTGCATATATGGGCAAAGTAATTACCATATGTGAAAGTTTGTTTCCTCTCTCGCTCGTCAAACTTCTATATATAGTCAAATGACGGTTATCTCAACAGTTTCCAAGTGATGGCCAATGAGCAAGTGTACTTACTAAGGATCTGTACTTGACATTTGTCCGATTTCTTCTCGTCTCCTTCAAGCAGTATATGGTTAGGAGTGGTTCTCAACTGTTTTCAAGATGAGACTCAAAATAATGACCTCGACCCATCGTCTGTATTGGATATGTCTAGTTCTGTGTCATGTCCTTCAGATCTGTTTGTGGTTATTAATTGGGGATCTCAGCAGTTTCCAAGTTGTCACCCGGGAAAGGATACCCACAGGACAGATGTGGACCATCACTGGACCAGAGCTTGTAGCTCAAAAGACCAACGCCTATTATCATAGTACTGGCGTTGAAGATCACATAAACCAAATATTATAGTTCCATCTAAAATGCTACAAATATTTAGATTTTGTAGAAATAATCACCATCTATAGAAACCACCGCGTACACCTAAGGACACCACCAATCATATTCCAAAGTTTCAAGTTTGTACCTTTAATGTTGTTGGATACACTATTTTGCTAAATAAGGTACAGACAGACAAACATAAATACAGACGGATAAACAGGAAGACAGGCATGAATGACGATATAATTCTCACCTTTATAAAAGATGCATGACGATAAAGGTCATTGTCGTTTGTTTTAACTTAAAAAATATGAGTATGATTCGCAATGATAATCCTAAAAAAAAATGATTTCAAAGAATATCAAAATTTTCAGAAACATCTCTGGCTGGTCTACAAAGTACACATTTTATGAAACATAATTTCATGAAAAGAGAAACACAATAATTATTTACATACATTTATATCTAAATATAATGATATACCTAAATGCTACACACTTTACTACATCATCCAAACATTGTTTTGTTTTACAATTTTCAATAATACGTATACTTTTATAACAACCATAAAAACAGAAGCTCATGTTAAGATAGTATTTCGCATTACCCTTTGAATATATGATGTTCCACTTTCTGCCAATTTGTCATAAAATGAATATCTTTTTATTCAATATTCATTACCATAGAAAGGATGGCTGTGAGATACACACAAGTTGTGAATGAGAATAGATAAACTGGTACACGACATCTAGCACAATATCACATAGCAGTTGATTATTATTATTATTGTTGTTATCATTGTTATCATTATTATTATTATTATTATTATTATTATTATTATTATTACTTCGTCCAGTTCTATAAATGGAAAAAGATAAAACCTTAAAGATTGTGTTTTAAATATCAATTTATCTGTAAGTGATTTCATGGAGTTTGTGACAGCCGATTTCCTCGGATTAATAAGTATTCAAAGTATACAAATGTTGGCAAAAAAGAAAAATTGATACATTCCCTTCAGATGATAATGATAGATAACTGATTTAAAAAAGGAGAGCAACATTATGTAGATGCAAATATTCATGCAAAATATCACTTTCTTCTTTCCAAGAACACACATTTAAATGTATTTCAAAACAGAAATGTAACCATTTCTTTGTAAACACTCTAGGTAAAGTATAGATCTGATCAGGGTTTAAAATATGCATTTAATAATTCGCCATAAAGTTACACTTCAATCAATGGAAGCTATGTTCCCAATGACTCTAAACAAACAACATGGTTTTGGATTCTAATACAGGATAATCACTTGGAGGTCTCTGCTAAGCTGGCATATGTTTATTCTGGTTTTCAAGGTCCTTTATGTATTGTGATACCTGAAAAATTAAGGAATAAGGAACATAAACTAAAACAAATTCATAAGGCATGACACCCTGCTGAACGCACCTGCAGTCCTTACAGTAGACAAATAAAGTCATGTTGGGTAAAGCAACTGATTTGTGTATTAACGGCAACAGTTCTTTGACATAACAAATCGTGTTTGGCTTTGTAGTTATGCGCTCAATGAAAAGTCAAAAGAATAAAAATATATATTTACACCTTCACTCTCTACTCTAATATCCATTAATGCTAAATTTGTTTATAATATTTAATGTATCTCCATTAATATATCATTAAAGGAAAATATCATTGTGATTTAAGTTGATTGCAAGCATCGACTGGACATTATGGTACCGTCTAGATTCTAGAGCATTAATAATCCAGGTTTTGTATAATGCTTTTAAGAAGCTCCTTGTTCTCTCGTATCAAATTACTTTAAGCCGTTTCCCATATATGTTGGTAGCGTCTAGCTCCAATGTATCTTTGTCGTTTCTTGTATTTCGCTTTTATCGGAATTCAAAAATAATCCCGTATGTACCGCTAGAATTTTAACAAATCAACTTTTTCTTCAGAGATATGCGTCTCCGATAATTTCAGTGTTCACATGGGACCATGAGCTTATACGTAACAACCGCAGTTATATATGTCGAATATGTTAACTTTCTTATTTTGCCGTGTGTACAGATCGCAATACCTACGTCGCCGTTTCTGAAACGTGGACGTGTGAGTTAGATTATCTATGTCGAACCAAATGTTCACATTTACTTTATTTGGCAGACAACTGTGTTTATAAAAGTACAATACTCGTTTTGAGTTGTCTGGATTTTTATATTTGCATATACTATGCAGTGGTACTCTCGTAAGTCCATACAGAGCAAACTGTTTTCTGATGATCAGTATAAATGACGTTGACAATAACAGGAAGGAAAGTATTAACAACATAAATATGAGAGTTAAAAATGATACCATAAGCTTAACGCTTAAGCCATTGTGCAAATGAGAAAGGTGTGACAACTTCTATGCTCATTACAGCTATGATAAAGATTACAGTCACTCTTGGGGATAATCACAGCAACGTTTGATAAAGGTTTAATAGGCGGAGGTGGACGATGAAGTAGTGGAGGTGGAAGAGGAAAAAACTAAACAAACAATGAAACCTATTGCCAACTATTGGTATGCATCAGCCAAGAAAAGCTGCGGTGTTATTGATGGCATAAATGGCAACGAAATAAGCAGGCTTTAAGATCAGTTGTAAAGAGTGTTTCTTTATTATCTGAATATGTAATTTTGTTTATTTTGGCAATACTAAACCTGTCGTTTGCAGTTGCAATCAAAGGTTCATATTCAGTAGTAAAAATAAAATAAAAAAGGGGCATAGGGCTAAAACGTAATTACATCTTTCAAAAGGTAAATTGCATCTATTGCAATCATTAGCATAAACATAAAGGCGTTGGCATTTGTTTGAAAGTTTAGTCACGTTCAAATTGTAGTTTTCATTACAGGTGCGTCATCATTGTTGTTTTCATTGTTTTCATATTTCTTAATCACGTTTTCCTTTTTATTGCACTGCTATAACCTTGTTTTAACCATGTTTCAACCAAATTTTGTAACAGTGTCTTGAAGAGTCGAAACAGGCTGTGTAATATACATGTTAATGAAATATCAAGATCCTCAAAAGCATAATATAGCATTTAAGTCCTGCAAAGTTTACTTAAATGAAATGTACATAGTCAATACGAAACCTAGGTGTTAGTCTTGACAGTACTCTCTCATTACACCACCATGTAATGAATTTATGTATGGCTGCATATCTGGAGCTGAGACGCATCAGCTCCATTCGCAATATTATTTTGGTTGATGCCACTAAAACAATAATGTGTCCCCTAGCAATTTCAAGACTGGACTATTGGAATTCACTCATGCCTGGTTCGTTTCAGTATCAACTGCAGCCACCTCAACAAGTTCAAGTCACGGCTCCTCGGATCATTCTTAGAGTACTAATAAAATTGAGCTCACCTCCCCATACTCTGTAACTGTCACAAGCTACCCTATCAATCCAGAACCATACACTAAATATGTTCAGTATGCTATATTTCGTGTAATGGCTCCATTCCAATATAACTTTCTGATCTAATCATGTGTACAAGCCATCTAGAAACTGACGTTGTTCGTTAGACACTCGTATTCTTGTTGTTACCACTATTCAACCAAAGTCATACGAACAACGTTCTTTTGTATACCAGTGCCGTGCTACGTGCATCAAATTTCATATGTATCTTAGATACAAGAACACCGATCTCATTTAGGAGTGCTCTTTAAACTCACCTATTTCGACTAAACGATCAGATTTAAAGACGTAATACTTCCTTAGTTACTGGCAGCATGTTGTTTGTTTTGTAGTTTCAAGTCGCTTCCTTTGCATTCATGTTGTTATATGTGTTTTGTGTTGCCTAATATTGTAAAACACTATGAGCTTATAAAGATTAGGCGATGTTTTATGTCCACATTATTATTATTATTATTATTATTATTATTATTATTATTATTATTATTATTCCTTACTCTACTGTGGAAAAATATAGCAATCTGATTTCCTCAGGCAGTTTCCGCCAGTATTAAAATGCTCTATCACTAATATCGCTCGTACTCACTTGCTACATCAGATATTTTGCAAATCCCTGATGTTTTAATGTATGATATTCACATCCATTATCGACATCTTTTTGTATCAATATATATAATGCAGTGGAGTGGTTGATAGATATTGTTTGGAAATAGTTCTTGTGAAGGGTTAGAATGTTTCTTGTCAACATGTTTCGGTCAGGAGAATAATGTGTTTAGCCATCTTCATATCCTCCATATACACTTCGCATATTGACCACTAAACGTGTACTTGCTCAACGCCACCAAGGATAGTCTCTCTTCCTGTCTCTACTATTAAAAACCCCAGAAGGTACAATAAGGTGGGCAAGGTTTAATGATTTTAGTAATTTACCTTTATCTCGTTTCAGATTTTTCTGTGCTTATTATATAGGCTTAAAATTTGATGGTGTCAACTGGACCTGGAGTGACGGTACACCTGCAATGTGGACAAACTGGGCTCGTGGTAAAATATATATATTTTTCCTTTGTTACGAAGAACTTAGATTTGATTTCCTTCTGCACAACAACAGTAATAGATAATATAAGGATAAGGTTACAAATTCACTTTCCGTATACATCAATGCTGGAGAAAATATAATTATTTTGTCCACTAGATGGCCGCTAGATGGCCCAATACGCAATACATTAACTTACTGATTCAGGTACGTACAAACATTCCAAACAATCAAAGGTAGGGTTGTATGATATTTTATTGATATAAATATCCCTAAAGCAAGCTGTCAAGAAAATGTACTTTAATCATCAATTCCGAAACGGGTAGGAATATTACGATTCCAATCTACCTGAATGATCAAAACAGTTTATATACATAATATATTTGTAAA
This sequence comes from Sinohyriopsis cumingii, assembly GCA_028554795.2. Taxonomy (NCBI): domain Eukaryota; kingdom Metazoa; phylum Mollusca; class Bivalvia; order Unionida; family Unionidae; genus Sinohyriopsis; species Sinohyriopsis cumingii. The sequence continues at coordinate 76,316,153 of CM068835.1, read as the reverse complement.
TTTAGCACGGCAAATGGAGTAATTTTTTAAAAAAGAAAATTACACTCCGACATTACGGTAAATTGCCCTGTCTTGAAGTATTAAAAATAGCAGATAATATTTGCCAACATTAAGACAGATGTATGCTTCTCAGTTGACAACTAGATGTTTTTACCTCTAACAACAAGATATGGCTTGATTAATCGACAATAAAACAAACATCATTCACTGATTATTTCAAACTACTGGTCTCCTTCACGTACTGTCATATTTTGTCTTGTATGTACAATTCTCCGCACCCTGAATAACCCAATGGGTGTGAATGACAGCATGAGACCGCTTGCGCATTGCTGAAGCATTGTTACTATTTATATAAAAAAATTGCAATTTTAACGTTGTTAAAAAAAGACGTATACATACTCGATACAAAACGTTGCACAGAATGCTCATTTAAACAATATGCTGCTTGAGCTAAGTCAAAAGCGTTAATTTTACATGACTGCGGAGTTTGATAATTACATATTTATGTTTATATATGCAAGGGCCATATCATACAGACATGTATAGTGGCATGTTATTTGAACGCACAAATGAAACATGCAAACAAAACACGATAGAACAAACGATAGATAACTGTATTGTCAACCAAACAAAATAAACGAATGAAACTCCTCCCTGATAGTAAGTATATAATTGACAGAGACACATAATTAATTCCCCATAGACAATAACTCTTAAAATAAATGTATTAGCATCTGCTATAAGTAAATCTAAATACGTTTGGAACATGCGTCGCCGTTTGAGGTCGTAAAAACGTATATGTTGCAAGGCTCGCTTATAAGGGTATCAACCTTCTACTGGTAGACCGGTAGTCTGCATTGAGTGAATGCCACTTCATTTACAGTTTGGAGTGCATAGCTTTGATTTCATTTGTAATACAAAGCAAACCCACATCACATAACTAGCTGAGTAGAATCACTGCACGTCCACATCATTTGTTAGGAAAATAGTTGGCATAACATTAGAATATCCACCAACATCATCTCCTTGCCTTTTTTTAATGAGACATCACAGATACTTCCACAAGCTGATTCTGGTTCTCATAAATAATTAGTTCGCTGTGACATAAAATCTAAGATCTTTTTAACTAGCACGAATGTCACTGGACCACCTATTATTATACTTGAAAACTGCTGGAATATGTATTACAGAGTTACCTCTTATACTGCCATTTTCCAAAACGTCAAGGCAACAAAAAAATCTTATTGTGTTGTTGACTCTTGCATTGTCTACTTCCCTTGTTGGTAACATCTTTACCATGGTTTTTGTTTCTGAGAATTTGATAAATTTAAAAATAACAAATGAGTACATTTAAGAAGTAAATGTGAAAGCTAATGAACGATTTAATCTGAAAAAGAACTTCCATGCTAAAAATGACATTCTGCAGTACAATAAGTTTGTGCATATAAGTATGTACGTAAATATCCACATATATTTCGTCTGGGTAAATAACGCAGAACCAAACAGTTTAATCGCAAATTAAATATTGCAAAAATTAGTACTATGCAAATGTAATGAAAGAACCTAGATGTCAGAGTAAAATTAAAGAAGGGATTAAATGTGATAGAAAGAGTGCTTTGGGTGCCTTGTGACAGACTGGTAAATACGTTTTATGAAAGACAAATAATCCACCATAAGTACAAATGATACACCCAAGGTGACCCAGAAAGGTTCCAGAAAAATGATGGTTTGATGTACGTCTTCTGTAAAGAGCCGCTTGCAATTAGGGACACACATTTTGTAGATGGGGAGGAAGAAATATCACTATGGAAAAAAAATACAACATGGACGCTATACTTGGTGTTAGGAAATGTTTTCATCCTAGGATCTAAAGTTTTATGTACTAAATTGGGCATTTTATTAGTGTTATTTCAAATAAGGTTTAACAAAATATACACTGAACTTTAATGGTTAGATGAAGCAAAGTATAATAAATATACATTGAAGCATAGACTGGTAAACAAAACAAAGTGTAGACGAATATGAGTTTAAAATTGGTTAGTTTAAATAAATCAGAAATGACGGTTTCAAACTTAACAGAAAGCATTAGAATACCTGAATATATTGCTGACTAATGAATCATATCAATATAACATTATAATTTTCTATCGTGTACTATTGTAGTATTCATCATTTTGATGCTAACATTTACATTGTATTTCAAACAGTCAAAATGTCTTACCTTCTTCATATGCTGTCGTTCCATCTTTAACCCATTTCTTGTGCATTTCAAGTTGTAATATCCTCTACGACTTAACAACCTATCTCTTTTCGTGCTTGGCATTAATGTAACCAAATTATTCAAAACCAGAATATGTTTGGTTCCTTGCGAATTTCAAAAAACATAGCTAACACTTTACTCTCTAGAACGAAAAGGACAGGCTGCATGTTTTAACTATTGGATTGGTACAATTTCCTTTGTACTTACCGTTAATCAAAATTGTGTTCCGGTTCCACTTGTCTCAAAGGATGTTTACATAACAATACAAGCTACTTATCTATTTTGTAGCAATTTAGACAGGTACGAACGCTTTGGCCTAAGCTATTCCATTGTGAACAAGTATGGCAAATCGGAGAAAAACTTACAAATTTCTTCAGTGTCCATTGTTGATAATGGACTAGCTATAAACTTGGTGATATTTGTGTTTTACACCAGCTGTATTATTTGTATAGGAAATCATTTGACCTAAAGACCATATCAATTGTGTTGATGAAGATTTTGTTTTGGCTCCGCATGTTGTTACGTGTTACCTATAAAAGAAAGCATCAGTGGAACAGATATAAAGGATATAATCTAGCAATACATTTAATGATATTATTATATAAGGACTGTTCTCTTGCATTTTGATTGATTGTACGATACTATATTTAATATACTGTATATTGATGTTTCAATCAAAGAAATAAGATTCTACAAAATATTTGCCTATACAAATGATGGATTACGTTCTTTGATCAAGTTCAATTTCTATTTTGTTGTGGTTTTTCACGTAGTTTTAAATACTGTTATTTTGGATCTAAACATTAAGTGTTATCTTGCTTAAATGTGTGAGTGATTACAACGTTTATATTGACTATTGCTTTCCATGGACCTCTTTTGATTTGATTCAAATTAAAAAGGAAATGTTTTGCTTAATCAAACACTTGTACCACACTATCCAATGAAAACCTAGGCGAGCATAAAAAGGTGGCATCTGTATAATGAAAGGAATATCCCCAAAGCACAGTTGTGTCAGCAAAGCTTTGCTACTCAAGATTAAAAAAATAGTAACAAAACAACCAGCATGCATGTTATATTTCAATTGTGTTTATTTACATCTTTTATTTCCTCATTTACTTCTAATGATTTCTTCCGGACAAGATGCATAAACTTATCCAAATGGGACTCGGGGAGAATAGACGTAAAATGGTTAAATGACAAAAAATGTAGCGAAATCTTCAATTGGATGCTATGTTGCAATCCTACAATTGATTTCTCAAACTAACCAGATCATCAGTGTACAGAATGTTGGTGGTCATTGATGACACATGATATTATAAAGTTTGTTGTATCTTCTGAACATGATCTGAGTTGTTTTCAACTCTGGCGTCTACAAATATTTGATTCGTTGTTTTGACCACTTTTTTCACATATACCAATCCTGGTAAAGATTCTTCATTACAGAAGAGGAAAGCAAATGATGCTGAATAAACTGTTACCTTCAGTAGATCACATCAACCTCTTGGTGATGAAAAGCATAGAAAACAGTTTAAGGGGCAAAACTTCATCAATAAGAAAAAACCCAAACACATGTCTGTATTGCAATAATACGTATTTAAAGGAAATGGGTTCAAAATAGTTGGATACTTAACTCATATGGAAGGAGTTTGCAAACCAACAGTTAAGAAATCCAATTTTAAATGTGTGACAAATTTTATATTTATGATTTTATTAATTTAGATTGAAGTACTCAAAATGTTCAGTGGTTTGAATCTGACAAATTGAGTTTTAGTGTAGTAAGTGGTACCTTGGCAGTTTCTATGCTGGAGCAACTCAGTTAAAGAGACATAACAATTTGATGTATTACACTGTGTGTTACCGTTTGATACTTCTACCTAAATATTTGCCTTCTACATTTTCCCTTAAAATTTTCAGATGTTTCTCAATTCTGAAACAAAATATACTCTTTTCCATTTCGGGTGTAGATACTAGTTCCATTTTATTGTCTTGGGCTTCAAAATCATTTGAACTTTCCATGCGTGATACGTTTTACTCATAAACATACTCTCCATTCCCTTTCCCTTCAAGCCTTCCAGTTTGTAAACAACCTGATTACGTACAACTATGTGCCTCATTCTGAATATTTTGTCGGTGAAATTAGAAAGGTGTTTCTTTGCAAAGAGAGCCCTATAATTTTATATTATTGCTGCTGAACAGATATAGAAGTATTTAGTTCCATACCTATGAATTACCATGTAATGAGTATACCGAAAACATTATTCGACATTTTTTACCAATTTGTAGCCTTCATCTGGAATTAGACCGAAATATGCGTGATGACTGTTCTTGTATCCATGAATTAGCTTTTGCAAACCTTTAATCTATTTTCTGGTTTAAGTTTGAGCGAAATACTTCCACAATCTAATTCGTCAGAGTTGTCCTAATTGCTAATATATTTTGTGTGTGTGACCTGAAAAGAATTGTTTTCTCTGGCTTGATTATTTTGTTGCTAATCTATTTCCAATGATCAAGCTCTATTTTGCCATCCATTATTTGCATGAAGAAGTTGTAATCTAGTCGAGGATGTCATCTCTATGTTCAAAGTTTACTTTGAGCTGTTTGTATATTTAAAACGTAAAGTAAACAAAAACCTCTATCGAATACAAATATATTTTGTGTTCATCGAAATGTCTATTGTTTTCATCTTTGTATGTGAAATAGTTTGTCTCTCTACTACTGATCCTGTAGTCCTATCCGTAGAAAACTAGTATTATTCACGTGTGTTTTAATGCATACATGGATATGCTAAACATTATTTTAATTTAGCATATTTTATTCTTTTTTTTTGCCTGATGTAATATATTCTCACCATAGGGTGATATATTTGTATTAGACACTGAACTTTAAGGACCGTAGTAAAGATGACATCGATACTGTTAGTTTTCAGTCATCTCAAACAGTTTAAAAGATCGCGGGGGTGGGGGGGGACTTACAGCTTGAGAAACTGGCTTTTTGATCAAAAGACAAGTCATCGATTTCAGAGTGGTACTTTTATTTTCAATAAATTGGAACATCGTTTAATTCTAATCACAGGCATAAATGCTTTCAGATGTACATCAACGATTGTTATTACATTATGTTACGTAATATGGGCGTAAATAATGTAATAAGAAAAGGTAAAACTAAAACGCAATAAATTTCCCAAATAACAATTTATTTCCATACAATATAAAATGAAATGAAGCAAAATAATTAAAACTAACTTGCAATATTGTTTGAATTCTAACAATGTTTAATATATGTACTACCTATTTCACAGTAATTCCGAAACGGCCAAAATTATTCTGAATGAATGTTTCTAAGTCGATTATGTGATAGCACCACTGAATAAACATTGGTTTAAGATGCGAATATTGTCAGCTCAAGGTAAATCCAATGAACGTTGAAGTCCACGAACGTCCTTGAATGTTTAACGCAATCCAACGAAATTATTACGTATCAATATTTTGTAATATTATCACAATAATCCAGAAAGGTACCGTCTGTTGGGAATAAATATTTATCCGTTCTGCAATTTCAGCTTCCAGTAGATAATTGAATCATAATCGTATCGTGCCTCTTACTAGCTATAAGTGAGGATTGCAATGCTGCATATTTAATTACTTTCTATCAACTCCTCATGCGCATGAAGTGAACAATTCTTAATCACTAGAAATGATTCCAAGTATTTAAACTAGTATGTATTACGAAATATCCCCAACAGTCATTATCTGACGTTTAATTATTGAGACAATTAGCAAATAGGACATGCATGAGATCGCTAGAGTACAGACGTTCTCCCATGATAACGTGATGTTGACAGGTCCTTCCTTCAACTGATACCTGGCATAATCTGACCGAATTTGATGTTGACCTTAACTTGGCAGTACCGTTTATTTTAGAATGGAAGAAATGCATACATGTACTCTTCTTATAATACAGGCCGGTTACAGAAGTAAGAAATAAAAAGTAAATATTACTAACCCCAATGATAAATAAAAGCTATTATATAATATACTATCTGTTTTAGATATCCGTAATAATTGGTTCATTAAAAATTAAATTTCACACACTGCGTTATCATGTAATTTGTTTAATCAAACTTTACTTCCTAGATGTTATAAATATGTTTTGATGAACGTAGATCAATCTATTAAGGTTAATGAAATATTCACAGTGTGCCGTAAATTTAGCCCAATGCAAATGTGTGTACTTGTCTACATCACATAATTTATTTATCTCTGTACTGTATTAGTGATGAAACTGTTAGCTCATTGTTATCACAGTATTACCACAATTGAATGCTATCTGAAGTCACCACTTTTCTGAAACATTTAAATGCATCTATATTAAGTTTCAAATAGTAACATACAGCACATGAATTATATTGAATGTTGTTTTTTATGATAACTTTAACCATGGTTTCACCCAAATCTTTAAACAATTAAACACTATCTCCTGAAACAGAGGTTGACGCTATTATGATGAACTGACGTAATATTTCTATTCATGTTGAACTGATTGAATGTCTAAATCGAATCTCTAAAACCTGCTGAGTTAGTTAATCTGTGCGGCATCATTAAGCCGTGCGATGAATAGCAAATTAGTTTTCGTATTAATTTTTCAGTACTACACTTAAAACATTTTTAGCTTCATTTATCACAACAACAAGACTTCAACATAATTGGCGTGTTTCAGTATTATGGAGTGATTTCATGGGGGTGGAGGTGACAGGAAGGCAGATAGTAAAGTGGACATTGTGAATAACAGATAACAAATGTCTACTGGGTGGTACGTTTAATAAATGAATGAATTTTATTATATGTTTTGTGTCCAAAAAGCAACTTTTTTAAAAATAGGTAGCTGTCTTGTATTTCCATATTTCATTTACTAACCTATTTGCAGTATCAAAAGTTAAAATGGTCGATATTTAACTGGGTTAGTGCCTTTACTTGTAAGATGCTTTTCTTTGCATGTAGTATGGACCGTTTACAAATATCTTAAAGGACACTTTAATTATTTGTCTACTTTTTAAACTGCGGCCCATATTTGTTCAAAACGTATCGTATCTAATTCGAACATAATATACCTTCCCCGATACAATTTCCGAAAGATAAAAATATTGACAGCGACCCTGTAGAACAAAGCCACATTTGATACTTGTTAAAATTGGCTCTAATACGAAGATGGCTTTTTTATAGGGGTTGACATTATAGGAAAGTTAATCGTTCTGTCTTAAATAGTAAGTTGACAGAGATTGTTTTATTACAAATAACATCAGTTTATTTTCTATTCATCTGTTGCACATTAGCAAAGAATTGGACCTGTCTTACATTCTTCACTTCAGTTCTACTAAGACAATAGTTTTGTGAAGTTGTACCTTTAACTTGCAAGTGATTAGTAAATTTAACATTGCACTATTTACTGAATCTCCTCATTGTTCCGCCCCGAACAAATTATTGTTAAGCTTCCAGTACTTTAGATCTTATAAAAATGTATGCACGTTTAGGCACACCTGTATCATACTTGTATCCTAAGTATCCTAATCAGATATTTCGTTTCAATCTGAATATATGCTAAAAAAGATGATGAAGTTATGTTCGTCCGTTCTATCATAATGTATATTGCTTTAATAACATTTCAGGTTATGCGGCCTATAGACCATCACACGACTGTGCTTTTATAACCGACGATTCTCGGTGGATTGACTATTTCTGCGATACCACTTACTGGGGTATTTGCAAGTGCGCTATTGGTAAGTAGCTCAGTAAACCAGCAACAACTTTAATTTCCTTATGAAGCGTTATAAATATATTTCTCTTGGTATTGCACATGAGAAATGCAGATTGTTTTCTAATTGGCACTAGTAAATGAACCTGATATAATACCCGTAGCAACCTATACCATAATGTGGTATTTTGCGGAACCCATTGAACCAATGGTATACTTATTATCCACATGGTTATGAAATTAATGGATGTTACCTAGCAATAAGAACGATAAAGGTACTATTAAGGCTGTTTATTGGCGTGTTTTAACTGATTTAATCTGGGTTGCCTTCGCGCACATTCTCTCAGTACAATATAATATTCTTTGTAATCGATTAACGAATAAAATGTATGCAAACAGACAGAACTGAAGTATAAATAAACTATTAGATACTAGTTAATTTATATTTACTATATAATTAAAGTACATTATGTTAATGATGACTGTAACTTAATACAAATCTAGAATCAGCATATCGAACACATCTGCAGGTCTTTGGTCTCCCTAACAACAGTTACGAAGATACGATACATGGACAATGTTATGTTATGGGTAGATATTATGACAAAGTGTATTGATAAATGACAGATACAAAAGCTAATCTTGTTAGTTTACATACACATAACTATTAACGCCAATCATACGGTTTCAACAATCATGCATTTGTAACAGACTTAGGAAACAAAGTCGGAGAAACGATTCTGATGAAAGAGATTATGATAATTTATGAAACAATTGTTGTTTTATTTTATTTCGCTTTTATTTTATGTGCTAATTCTGATATTATTTACCAGAATACATTGCGGTCAAATAATATTATGATTTACAAAATTTATAAATTGACAAAAAAGTGTTACAGTCAGAATTCATTGATATCGGGGCTGCAACAAGGTCTAGTGTTCACCACAATAATTGAGCAGTCATCAATACATACTTTAAATACAAATATGAGAGCAATGACCGTAGTGCTTCATGTATTCCCTATTTATTTATTAGTGTATGATTTACAGACAATAGACCACTGGTCATCAAAATGACACTAAAAAACCTGCGCTATGACTTTCAATTTATGAAACAGGCCTCCAAACTTCTATGAAAACCCTGAATCCCTAGTCTTCAAAATTATATTGAAAATAATTAATCGGGTCCACTGATCCGCACTGTTTTACTAGGATAAGTGGGGCACTGGTCTTTTAAATTTTTTTCTCCAAAAGAAAAGATAAACTCTTACCGACTGGATCCACGTTTTGAAATAAATCTGGGCTATTGTTCAACAAAATTTACGGAAATAAACACTGGCCCACATTAAATGTTTATTAGAAACAATACAGTAAAACGGACAGTAGTTTCAAAATGTAATGAATACGTTAGGCCAGATAAAAACAAGAGCCATTGGTCGTCCTAATTTTACGAAACACCTTGATTAACAGTTGTTCATTTATTGTAGAACAACCTGAGCGAATGTTCGCCAAAAGTGTTATGAATATAAGATGAATTGGTCACAATGGCGACCGACATTCATACTTTTAAGAAAAGAACGTTTTGGTCAGTAAACGTTAATATATTAAGACAATTACTAGGCCAGGGGCTTTTTAATATAATGAATTAAACAATGTTTCAATGGTTTTAATATGACTGACAACCCGGCTTAGGAGGACAGAATATTTTCTGAAAAACCTGGTAAGTAGTCACTAAAATGTTATAAAAAAGCATGTAGTCGTCAATTTACTGTGAATTATCTGATTAACTGTTATCTGATTAACTGTTCATCAAAATAGTGTAAAAATGGTTGTTAAATATATACAAGACAAACCTGGGACAAAAGTCGCGAATCTTATGAAAAATGCTTTGGCCACATATAACACAAATCGGTAAATGATTGTAACAGGGTGATCTGTGCTGGGATTTGATTACAGTTAGAACACTAAAATCAATTACTTTAAAGAGCTTAATTTATGAGAGAGAGATACAGAGACAGAGACATAGAGAGAGCAGGTACTTTGCTACTCAAGTCTTGCATTTTAAAGTTGTGAAATTTCAGACAACGAAAGTCTCTGATGAAATCATACCAAGAATTAAGGCAGAGTTTAGGAATTCCCCTTCGTTCGGCGAACGTCACCCCATGTTTATGTTACAAGAGGCATTATGCATTGTAAAATATCCGTAAGATCATTCTTACCCAAAGTCCATTTCAGCTTCATTGTCCCAAAATTATGATCTAAGAAATATTATTTTAAGGAGTATGTTTAAGTGGAGCGACTTACAATTTGTCTATTAACGGAATTGAGAAATAAAAATTGTTTTGCAAAATGAATAAACATAGACGTACAGGAGATAGCAGCTGTTTCTTATCGTTACACAAATTTGTAAGAACTACATATTGGTACAACGTAATGGAGACATTTTCATCATTGGCGTGCACGAGGGAAGTGCAGATTTGATTACATTTTAATTCTTTTTCAAGGAGACAATATAGACAAGAAAACAGAGCAATAGAGTTCAAATTTGCTCGCAAAAATGTACCCAAATAAATAGTAAAATTCTAGTCCACGTGTTAGAAACAGGCCAAATATATTTCTTTCAGTGTATCCTTACATTATCACTTTCAGTTCAATGCATCAATTATTTCTTGCATTAAATAAAACGACAAAAGAGTGTTTAAAATTATTGGGAATTAATGATTTTTATGCGTAAATTTGAACGTATTTAATAAATCTTAGTCTGTTGAATTTGCCCTGAAATTTGATTGGAGATAAAATGTCCATTCAGTATGTAGAGTGCAATAAAAAGGGTCACTTAGAAGTCCAAAACTTGTGTTCCATTTGGGGAAAAAAGCGTCCACTTGTCCGTGACTGCAGCCTATATCCATTCATATCTCTGATATAACAATTGAGAAAATTCAAAGCTTAAGAGTAAAGCCATATATGCAATACAGATGGGCAGGTGACAAAATTACAGAGTACATGTTTAGGCCTATGGTTGGTTACGCACATAGGGATATGAAAACGCCAAATACTGATTTCACTAATCATAAAGTATATATTGAAAGAATGCGTGAATAAAAGAAATAATATAATACATTCAAAACCATATAATCTGTTTGTTCCTAGTCGGGGAAAAGCACTAGCTGGACACGGAGTAGGAATATGCATTTTGGTCTGAATGCCTTGACATATTCCAAAGCTGTATTAATTCTTTCTTTCTGCCCACTCCGAACAAAACACATATGTGGATGTTATTTATGTATTAAGGAAACAATTACCGCTACCGTTACTGGAACCGCTTCTTACTGTTAATTCCTTTTGCAAACATTTTTCTCAGTTAAGAATAAGAGTTGATACTATCATATCAGTAGGTGTAAAAGCAGTAGCAATTGCTACAACGTATTAAGTTTAGATAACATTATATTTTATACATGTTACATGAAATACTATTTCGGATCTTTTGATTTTAACTTTTTTCAAAATGTCGTCCTTTTAACGTTTATCTAGAGTTTTTCTTAAGCTCAGGTTTTATATATCTGACCTCATTTATTAATTCTGTTTCCTCTTTGTCAAGCAAAAAAATGCCTATTATCATTGCAACTACAGTCCGTTTTTCCTTCTTGTGAGGTAAATAATCTTGAAGCTGTTTGGGAGTCAATGTTTTGAAGTATTCATCTATCAAAAGCTCTTCTTTTTGTACTTTCTTGTCAAATGGCTCACTTCGTTAAATTGTTTAATTTCTGGTTCCTCGTTATCTCTTATAGGATGTTTGATTGTAGCTTCTGGGTCTATAGACTGTAATTCGGTAGAGTTCTCATTTTCTTGTGGACACCAAACACGTCTGATTTTGTTATTTAACCAAATTTTTTCAGAACATCATTTCCAAAAATTCTTTGATCTATATCGCTAGTTTAGTGTTTTTATCTGACTTACCCTTTCATAATTTAAATTAACCTGTGTTTGACAAAGTAATGTTTTAAATCCATTTTCTTTTAATTATACATTAGTTCATTTACATTAAACCCATCTTTGCTACACATTTTGCAAAGATTATTTGCTTATGTGTTAAACTTTTTGTCTTATTTATATGGGTTTGAAATCCCTCATTTGATAAGATCCAGTTAAGAACTCTTGGCTTAGTGTGACCGAAACCGGATAATCTTCACCAAAATTTTTTTATAAGGTGACTTGTCCAAACTATTGGAATAACCTCTTATTGCCGTTTCACGATATTTAAATGATCAAAACACGTTATTAGAAACACGCTATATATCCAACATGTATATATGTTACTAAAACAAAGCTGTTCTTGTGTTGACTAGTCGTTTTTACACCTATTCGTCGGATGCAAGTTTAGCTACTATTTGGTTTTCCGATTATGACATGTCATTCTGTTTTCTATCCTTTGTTATTCAGGATGTAAGATTAAATAATAGATTCATAAAACATGAAGATCCTATACAACGTGGCAACACTAAAATTAAGTTTGAATGTATATCTCCATTACTAACGATTGATTCAAAATCATAGCTTCAGTCGTATAATGATAAGAACAGAAACGCAGCTGTGCTCTTTTGCGATCATATCGCTAGAGACATGATTATGTATGAGGCAGCTAATATGATCTGAATATTTTCAAATGATTGCACAACATGTTTACTTCGCAAAGTAAAAATTTAGGGCAGAAGTTGACAAAACAACTAAAACAGTATTAACAACACAAAATCATACATAGGTAGTAATTTGAGAGTCAACATGTTTTTGTCAGAGACTTTTATTGTCTCCGACGTGACTGGAGTAGAACAGATGTTTATTGAATGCATGGCAGATGATACAAATCAGTTACAGCACTATATATATCGTCCTACAAATAGAATGGAGATTATGTGTAGTCACACATAAAAGGTACATTTACTCTGCTTCGGTCTTGCAAACCAAACCTCAGAACATTCTAATGAAAGATATGTTAAGTTAATTGTAATTCCTCAAGTTCAAACATTACAAAATGGAGGATGTCTATTTTTATTATAATAAACTCAATTATATTATTTTGAACAACTGTGATACCTATAATATGATCCCTGCAGTAGAACATGCTGGTATAAAGACGTGGAGTTAAAGACACACACGCAAACTTAATCTTGCCATTATAGTGATAGCATAAATAAATTTGATATTAATTCAAATATATTGCCAACAGTATGAAAGAAAACCACATCAGTAAAAATATTAGATTAATTTGAGATTCCCTTGTGTGATACTAAATAAGTCAAAAGTCAATGTTTTACTGTACAATGATGTAATAAAATAACCGGGTGGAATTTCGGATTTACAGCAGAACTCTTTTGATGGTGATACAAATACATTGTTTAATGGCGAAACTAATTCTGATTAATACGTATTTATAATATCTAAATAATGAAAATACAAATAAATGACCTAACATGATACAATTACAAGGGGTTAATGATTTACAGTGATTTCACAACGAAAGAATGATGTGTTTTACTCAGATAGTAAAACTGCGGTATTTTACACATATAGTAATAATGTATTCACTCAAATAATGAAAATGATGAAAACAAAGGGACAGATGTACAAAATATCTTTACAGTCCCAAAAACACACTGGGTATTACAAACCCCAAAGATTAGCCCACGACTAAAAGATTACACGTATGGAGTCAAACACTCCGTCACCAGTATACTTGGCTACCAGTCACACTTCTCAATCAAGCAGTCAGTATTGCAAGTTGGTCAATCAAGCAATCAGCGCCCACCAATCCTAGTCAGCAACGCCCGATCACCTGCTACTCGACCAGCAACACTATTCACTCAGCTCTACGACTTATAAGGTTCAGCTTCACAGCTTATGGTCAACTTACATGGTTAGCTCTGCAGCTCGTACCACGTCGACGCCGATCATTCCGTTAATTCTGATCACTCTGATCACTCAAATCAGCTTTACAGCAACGTAAACGTAAGCCGAAGCTACATAGAAAATATACAGAACTAAACGTGATAGAACAATAGTTATTACTTATACACAAAAATCAATATAACTCACATAGCTCCACAGCTGAAGATGCTTAAGTCCTTTACGTAGACCGCTCACTGACAAGACGTTCCATAATGTAAAGATTTTGACCTACGGTGAGGTATTTATACACAGACGATGCCGCAATACATCGTCTGTGCGCTGGAACTATTCGGTTCTTCCCATCGAAAGCACTTTGCACATGCGGCATAGGATGAGCCGAACTCACTATTTCGAATTCTTTGTACAATAAAAATAATGAAACCCTATTACACATATTTAATAAATAAAAGGGTTTATACAATTCCGTTCAAATGATTTAATTTCTTTTCTACTTGCGTAACTTTAATTACGGAATTCAAAACATAAACAATGACGTCTACCATGTTAATAGCTATATCAATATTTGGTGATGCAAACCAACATCTAAAGGTAGGTTTTTCTAATATGATACTTTTCATACTTACTAGAACAGAATGTTTAACTGTTATTATTGTTCTTTTAAGTGTTGGTTTTTGGGTATTTAAATAGTTTTCTTCAGAACATATACTTACTGTAATCCTTTTACGTCAACTGTCATTAGATTTCAGTGTAACAAAATAACCGGGTTGGATTTCGGATTGAAAAAGAACACTTTTGATGGTGATACAAATAAATATTTACTGTTAAAAGATTTGAATGAGAAAGGAATCATGATTAATATGTGCGTGTATACGATCAAAATATTGGACAAATTAACACAATCCGCACGAACCTAATAATGCAACAAATGTAAATGCAAATACATATCCTGACACAGTACAAGGACAAAGGTGAATGATTCACAGTACTTTACTCATATAGTAAAAGTTATACACTCAAATATATAACATGAGGTACATTACTCAGAAAGTAAAATGATGAAAACAAAGGGACATATATCATACACAATATCTTTAAAATATTATATGCATGAAGTAACAGCAAAAACACTCCGTCATTAATACATGTGACTACCAGTCACACTGGTCAATCATGCAGTTAGTATTTCACGTAGTCACCGACCATCATTGAATTTTTTGGATAATCAATCCATCAGCGCCCACCAATCCGGTCAGCAACTCCCAATCACCTGATACACTACCAGCAACACTGTTCACCCATCTCTGCGGCTGCTATGGTTCAGGTTTACAGATGATATTGTCACCTTATATGGTCAGCTCTACAGCTGGTACCCTGTCGGCTCGGATCAACTGAAAATACATTTAACACCGTGTATTATGCATGACACGGGCATATACGATAACACGTAATGACGTTATATACATGAGGCTTTTCAAACTGTATTATCGGCACTACATTACATAGCAATAAACAGGTTCATAAGTTAACATACCTGTGTCCGATAAGAATTATATGGTACTAAACGTTTATTAAAAATGCATCTCTATATTGATACTATAAATTTCTTGCTAAGTCACAAACAAGAATATAAAACATTTGTATTATATTACGTAAGACGAATCTACAGAGGAAAATGCCAAAATAAACTTGGAAGTACAAGATATATAACTTATACTCTACATAAGAAATTACTAAACATCTCACATACATCTACAGATGGAGATGTGCAAGTCCTTAAGTAGACTGCTCACTGAATAAGCGTTCAGTAATGTAAAGATTTAGTCTTACGTTGTGGCATTTATACACAGACGATGCAACCCTACATCTTCAGTAAGGTTAGTGGAAGTATTAGGTTTTTCCATCGAAAGCACTTCACACGTGCGGAACAGGATGGACCGAACTCGCTCTTTCGAAATATTGTACAATATACATAAATCATTATCGGGAATCGCTCTACACAAAAAAAAAAAAACAAACAAAAAACGAAACCCGAGTACATGTATTTAATTAATGAAGGGATTTATACAATTGCAGGCATATATGAAATTTACAAGTATATGGGAAGGATAATAATCTAATAATCTCACCATTCATTGCTTCGTTCCATTTGGATTTATCCTCAACATATGAAGACAAATTTCCTTTTTATTTTCAGCTGTTGGTTGTAATTCAAGCAATCCTTGTTCTAACTCTTATGCAGAATGCACTAGTGGAATTTGTCAGTGTAGGTCAGGATACACCTTAACAGGAACAAGCTGTGCAGCAGGTAAAAATCGCTATTCATATATGACTCAAAATAATTAATATTAGCCGGTTGAAAACTTAGCATTATGAATCGCAAGTGATATGGATCCTCCATCAAATTTTCTCGATATTTCTATAAACTGCTCATCATTAAAGCACCAATCCTTGAAAACAGGTTTACCACCAATTTGGCACAATAATTGTGGCATCAAACCTTTTTATATTTGTCGAAATGATTCTGCTTTGCCATCCACGTGGCCAATAGCATTGAAAATATAAGTAAAAATATCAATGACTGTTTGCAAAAAAATTACATAATTAGGGCAAATTGACAGAATCAATTCTTGCAAGAAGGTTGTTTTTGTAAGTTTGAACAAATAATACTGATTACCTGTCAAAACTGGCCACAGTTCCTAAACATGAAAAACAGTTTAAAATACTTTTTGCTGAAGATTAATGAGCAAAAATCTAACCAGAGTTTGACAACAAAAACATTACAGCAGGACTGTAATTCAAGGTTATGTAAATGATGCCGATTTGACGCTACATACGGGATGAATTTTTCAAAGGAAGACAGTAATATTAAATGACATCTTCTCAAAATAATTTTAACATACTTTGACCATAATTATAAATAAATCAGCCTAGCATTGAATACCATTAAATTTTGCATAAATGATGCTGATTCAATATTAAACGTGACCATTATTCCGACAACAATTGTTAATGTTGAAGCTACGTTAAAAATCCAAATACATACTCACACTAATTTTTCTAAGTTGCATTGTTTACAACTCGTTCAAAATCACTGACAGACTTATCATTAAATAGGTTTTTAAAAATGAGATTTGCATAGTCAAACCGTTTCCAAACATACTGCTAAAACATTAGTTTGAATAATGTTTCCTCTGATACGTCTAAGATTTTGATTTTGAAACATATTCGTTACTCCTTTAAGCTGATCTTTAATGAAACTGTTACCACTCTAATATTCAATATCATTGCTAAACCTACCTTTTGATCAACATTTGAATAAATCCATATGTTAGACGGGCATAATAATGCAGTTTCCTAAACATACAGTCGTACGTTTAATGTGGATTTTTATCCAACAGATGATATTGTTTCCTAATACAATCATGTTATCAAGAAAATTCGATAATTGATGAAGTATTCAATTTGGGCTGCATTTAAGAACTGTTCTTCCAGGCTCATATGATACTAGAGCTAAAACGCACATGTAAACAAGTAGATCATTACTTTCATCGTGGATTATTTTCTACTAGGAACTATAAAATGAAGGCGGGTTTTAAAATGTAGATATAGAAAGCAACTATCGCAATGATATATGTCGATGCTTCTGGAGTCAACACCTAGTCTAGAGTTTGCATTGAACACATTTGATAGAACAATAGTTCTGCGGAATTATTCAATGTTTTATGAAGATATAGGCAGATAAATCAGCCCTTCACTCATGATGATATTTATTTTCGGGTGAAGGGCTGATATCACCTGTACATTAAAAACTGCAATTATCTGCAAGCAAATCTGGCTGCACACATCGATGTGTATTTTATACACTTACCTGTATTTCTCGTGGTTGTGGAGCTATCGTCGGCTGAAGGGATCTTTTGGTGACATGTTGATTATATTTCTTGAGCAAATCATATATTTGATGACTTGGAAATCCACATGGAATAGCACAACCATCTGTCATATGGCCATTTTGAATTTCGCGCTTGATATGGTTCTTACCAATTACCGGTATGTGTCTAAAGTGTACGCGGGTTCGTTACGGAATAGTTTGCATGCAGCCAAATTGCAGGCCCACAACATCGTCCATCAGTATCAACACAGATTTGTGGGGTTGGTTTATAGGACTAATGCAGAGGGTACATGAATAATATCATTTCCTATGGGTATATACGACCAATATTTCAAACTCCAGTGACCAACACTTATCTTGAAGTATAGACCCGTTTTACAAACACTTACCTAGCAGACGTATACATATCGATCATCATGAGATTATACACTCGTCAATGAAAAATATGTTCATGTCAGAAAGTATCACAATGGAACTGGATGTATTGTTCAACGTCCTTTCGTTTGTCCGTAAGGCTGTTTTAATCCCGGTTGGCGTTCTCAGTCGTAGTTGACCCTTTTGTTTCAATATTTTAGAAAATTCAACAAGAGAATGATCCTTGCAATAAAGGTTGCATAAATAAACTTAATGATAAACAGAAGTGTACTTTTTGGAAATAATTTAAATTTATAATATTAATGTTTTCATTGATGCTGCCACTTATACTGCCTTGGGAAATGAATTGAGGTATACAGATATATATATATATATATATATATATATATATATATATATATATATATATATATATATATATATATATATATATATATATATATATATATATATATATATATATATATATATATATATATATATATATGTGTGTGTGTGTGTGTGTATATACACTATATTTAAGGTTGGTTTCAGATTATGCCATCCTCTTAGAATCACACATATACATCAGTTTGAAACTCGTATTTCAAAATTCAGTAATGATCATAATAATTCATAAGAAATACATCAACATATGACATTTATTCTAAAGTCAAGATAGGAAGTCTCCTGTTAAATGAATAATTCATCGAGTACATGATACATTTGCAGACTAACGAGTTGAAAGACAAGATCATCATCTATAACTTTCTATTCAGTGAGTGAACCTGGTTTTAGCTTGAAAAATGAATATATTACAGTCTGTTGATGATACCAAAGGTCGTTCAGCTAAGTAAGTGTTTCTAATGGTGAACAGTAAAGAAAAGGGGGAAGGTTACAGGGACAGGCACTTAGTACTTGACATTATACTAACGGCCAAATATTATTTTATTTTACATTAATAACTGTTACACTTGAGTAGGCTGAAATATTTGAACTCGAACACCTCTTATAATGTTGCAACAGAGTATAAGGTCACTCTATTGTCCTGGCCAACATAAATTTAAAAGCATCCTCTGAAATTGATGTTTTTAACATAACGGAACGTTTATTTAAATTTTCAGATGTTGGTTCACCATGTGATGCAATTAATGGATGTTCCAGCCCCTATGCAGATTGCACGAATGGCATTTGTCAGTGTAGATTAGGATACACCCAAACAGGAACCCTGTGTAATGCAGGTGAATTGCTTAATAGACGTATTAAATGTCGTACATTCTTGCAATAATTATTATCAAGCAAACTTCACAGTGTATTACACTGAAGCGTGCCTTCACAAATATGTTTTATGTTTTTTACTACTTCTTAAGAACCGAAGGAGCTTAAGAGTGTCTTTTATTAGTCGCAATTTTGGGACGTCAAGAAATTTCGTACAAAGCTTCATTCTGAAAGTGTACTATGCTCTACATAAAGCTGGTGTCCCTCAAACGTCAAGTATATCTGACACTATGGTCATCTTGAAAAAAATCTTATCACTGCATATCTTACAGAATAGATGATCATATTGTCATATCATTTTCAGGAAAGACTGGTTATCAGATGTTGATTGTAAGAAAAGCAAATGTTACGTCTCTGGCATGCTGCAATGTGCTGTCTATAAAAATATATTTTTCATTAAGTGCAAATTTGTCATATGTTCATGCAATAATTATCATCAAGCAAATTTGACAGTGTATTTGAGAGAAACGTCCCTGCACAAATATGTTTTAAGGCTCCGCTAGTTTAGTTTAGGCTCCTCTATGAGACGTTCTGTCTATATATTTCGTATCTATTGCAAATATTGTTTCACAGGTAACTTCTGCCTCCTACTCACGAAGAAATTTGTTTTATTATTTGTATTCATTCTTGACTTAAGATGAGTGAATATATTGCGCACACATAACGACTGTGTCACATGATTATTGCTCCCTATTTATAATCACTCACAGTGCATATTTCATCTTCTTTGTAATGATGTAACAGTCTATAGACATCTAGGTGTTGCTCACGTATGATAAATATTATTTCTTATAGTCTATTCTGTTAATGGTAATTCTTTGATGCTGTATGTTTCATTTTATACGTGATTTTCTTAAAATATGTTTAAAACCACGTAAATCAATTTTGATATCATAAAGCAAACTGGGGATGCAATTAAATTCTTTATTTTTAACTTCCTTAGGAAACAGAAAAGAAATTACAAGACAACAATAACAAATGCATAACGGACATGTATCATCTGGGCTTTCTAGCCCAAAGAATTATACTACCAATATCTAATGTAGCGAGTCAAAAAGTAAAAAAGCGAAAATAGTGAAAAGAACAAGTTTTGGAAGATTTAGCAAATATACTTCCCTAGAATACAAAGTGAAAGCAGAAAAAAGAACTTACAGTATTTGCGAATTAAATCCTTAACTAACCCATGAATTCCAGACACAAATCCTAGTAATTTAAAATCCTGAAACAACTTCAGGAAAAGTCCAGAAAAAATCCACAAAACTGAAGTCGGTGACATGTCTGTGGTAGCTATTAAGTGTTAATGTGTCAACATCCTTTTGTTGAATCTTACATACATAATTCCAGGTTTGAATGTACTATAAATTCCAGTGAATGTCTCAATCCAAGAGTTTTATCGGAACTCTTTTGTTTAGCCAGAGAAAATAATCACTTGAATTCAACACTTAGAACAAAAAAGATTCCAGCCCAAAACTACTGTTCACAACATATAATATAACTTTAAGTGCTAGATGCTAAAGCATGAATGCCCAAGTTATCACAAACACAAAATTATATGGTTCTCTACTTGACCTCACGTCCGAGAAAGCATTCCTAAAAAAAAAAAAAAGATGGAAAAAAACTTCTAGAATGATCCTGATGTTTACAAAATCAGAACCATAACTTGTAAAATTCAGTTAGAAAAGTCAAAAACCCTGACCCAAATAAATATATGTATTGCTTCTATTAATACAAATGTTGATATTATTCCCATTCATATAATGAATAATTTAGCTACAAATTAGTTGTTTACATCAAATGAAATGAAAAAGTCAATCAGGTCAAGCAGAAATGAACTCAAGTATGGACAAGGTAAACTCCAGGATACAATGTTCAATTATGATAGCATGTAATGAAATAAAATCAAATGAAAGAAAATGATAAACAATTAAATTAAATATATCATACAATTGTATACGTAACATTTTTCTGAAACCGCACATTAATGACTATGTTATACACAGTGCATGACAGATTAATGACTACATTATACACATAGTGTATGACAGATTAATGACTACATTATACACATAGTGTATGACAGATTAATGACTATATTTTACACATAGTGCATGACCGATTAATGACTACATTATACACACAGTGTATGACATATTAATGACTGCATTATACACATAGTGTATGACAGAGTAAGTACTACATTATACACATAGTGTATGACAGAGTAATGACTACATTATACACATAGTGTATGACATATTACTAACTATAACATCGTTAGTTTTGAATATCTTATATATATTATTACGTGTGCTACGGCAAACATTCCATATTTAGTTATGTTTAGAAATATACTTTTCTTTATCGAGTAAACATTGTGAGCAGTCCATTGAACCCTAGAGAAAGGTGCTAAAGAACATTTGCCAACATTTTACATTTGGAAACCGTACGATTGTATGAATGTATTTCGTAAAGAAAGAGTAGGTATCGTTTGATAAGATCCCGGAATCTAATATATTACATCACATTAAATTTTAGAAATTTAGTTGATAACATTAGTAGCCTAAAAATTAGTAATGATATTCTTTGAGACTATGATAAACATGACGTGGTAGTTCTTTAAACTGCATCACGGAATTTGAAAACTATACAATTTGTTAATTTTTTTAATAAACACCATGCTATATAAATTAAATATTTTTGTATATTTTGAGAGAAAAGCATATATATATATATATATATATATATATATATATATATATATATATATATATATATATATATATATATATATATATATATATATATATATATATATATATATATATATAACAGCCAGAATAATAAACGGCAGAACAAACATAGGCTTTGAAGGAAATAAATCCGCAATTATGGAAAGAGGTTACAACGAATCATGCAAGCAAAGGTGATACATTTTCATTTTAGACACATGTACTATTATCACGTGACAAAATCAATATTTGATGAGTTCACAAGGAAGTAAAATTTCAGAAACAATCATGAACAATAACATCAATTTTCATCGTATGGCTGACATAACAATATTTCGTGATAAACTATATTTATCTGAAAGAAATATGTGGAACATGAAATCTTATTATAGATCAAAGATATGTATATGCTGTCAAAAATTGGCCTATCTGAAAATTTTGTGGCCTCGTTCTAACAACCTTCAGGCACTGAATCAGTAAACAGTCTGAATATTTCGCTAAATGTTTAATCAATTATTAAAGGTCGTAACGTTGGTGAGAATTATGAACTGAAGGCAATTAAATGAAACACAAGCACTAAATGAATACCTTTGAAAGATCTTTCGAGATACTAAAAGCAGAACAACAAAGTGGTCTCTTATAAGTAAAACTTCACTGTTTCACACTTCTTATATTTGTTTAATTTTGTTTCATTTTTGGAGTTTAATAAATGATCTCAGGTTAAGGGCAATGTGTGCCCTTTCAAACGTTGTTTGTACGAAGAATACTTCATATATCGACCTATATGAAAAAGCGAAAATATAATCTTATTTGATGCAAGATCAATAGCTGTTTTTATCTAGTATATGTATCTACGTTATAAAACATGTCAAGTTATTTTCAGCACCACAAAGCAATATACATTAAGAGAACATATCATCAAATAAACCTTAACACATTTCTTGTCCTATACAAGTTTTAATAACAGAAATGGGAGGGATGATGTTTATACTATACTGCTTGCTTTTTACGACAACTATGTTTGACTATAATTTTCCACGATCTAAATTAGAAAGTACAAAAGCATTACCTCTAAATACAGACTTTGCTACTTTGCTTTCTAAGTTGTAAGACGAGTTTATTATTTCTGTGAAGAATATATCATAGCTAAACTCATTTAAAAATATAATAACATTTTCAATGCCTGTCAAACTACCAATATTTACTCTAAACGTTAACGCATATCAATCGATTGTTGGAACAAATTAAAGGAAACCAAATACAGTGATTTGAAGGAATGGCTGACTCAGAAAAAAGAAAAACATTACAGAAGCAACCAAAACAGAAAGATTTCCAAACGAAAGGATTTGTATTGATGACAATCAATTGCAGGTTTATATGACATTTACAGTCATATGGGAAGGATTCAGAATCATCCTTATCTCAACATGTATTGCTACGTTCCATCTGGATTTCACCTCAACATGTAAAGACAAATTTCATTTTTATTTTCAGCTGTTGGTTGTAATTCAAGCAATCCTTGTTCTAACCCTTATACAGAATGCACTAGTGGAATTTGTCAGTGTAGGTCAGGATACACCTTAACTGGAACAAGCTGTGCAGCAGGTAAATTATTGCTATTCATATATGACCCAAATAATTAATATTAGCCGGTTGAAATCTTGGCTTTATGCATCTCATCTACTGCGTTTTTAGCACACATTAATGTTAAACCATCCTAGTTTAAGAACATTAAAAGGAAACCGTCAGTGAAGTCATGATTCACTCTCAATTTTGTGCACCTTCATGTTTATCAACTGTTGACTATTGCCATCGTTGGTATAATTAGGTTAATATTTAAATGACTTCTGTTTGTAACTTGGTCACTGATAAAGAAGAAAATTCAATGCAAATTGTTAATTAAAGTTGTTTTAACGAAGTGAAAAGTGTGTTGATATGACATCAAATTGTAACCCCATTGCGAAAACAGAAATAACTCAAATGACTTCTTTTCAAACATTCTCAGCATAATTTGGTCAAAGTGATTATAATGCCGACAGGTCATTTAAAATGATTTCTGAGAATTGGTTACTTAGTAACTGCTACGTTTATTGCTCAAAGACCACTGAACCATTTGCAACCAAACTTCGTGGAGAGCATTTGAAGTTAATTTTAATCTCAAACTGTGATTCATGATGCTGAACCTTCAACATATATGATGATGTCTTTTACTAAAATATACAATATTTTAACAATTACTTATGTACAATTACTGAACATAAATTTTCGTGAAATTAAAAGTAAGGTCTCCTGGTATAAAGACCTTTACATATGTATACAGTTGATACCGGTCTACCATACAACACGGATGACATGTCTAGACATACAATTGATTTGGATCCGCTATAAGATTTCCTCGATATTTCTATAAACATCTAAATCCTTAAAGCAACACTCCTCAAAAACAGGTTTTTAGCCAATTGGACACTATTATTTTGGAATCAAACCTTTTTATATTTGTTCAAATTATTCTGCTCTGACATCAACGTGGCCACTATTATTGAAAATATAAGCAAAACATATAAATGACTGTTTGCAAAAAATCTACGTAATTTGACCAAATTGACAGAATCAGTTTTTCAAGTAGGTTTTGTTGTAAGTTTGAATAAATAATACTGAGTATCTGTCAAAACTGGCCACAGTTCCTAAACATGAAAAACAGTTTAAAATAATTTTTGATAAAAATTAATGAGCACAATCTAACCAGAATTTGACAACAAAAACACCATAGTAAGACTGTATTTCAAGGTTATGCAAATGATGGCAATTTGCCGCTACATACTGGTTGAATTTGTTTAATTTAATTGTAAATAAATCAGCCTAGCATTGAATACCATTACATTTTCCATAAAGGATGCTAATTCAATATTGAACGTTACCATTATTCCGGCAACAATTGTTAATGTTGATGCAACGTTAAAACTACAAATACATACTAGCACCAATTTCTCTAATTAGTAATATTGTTCAAAACGCCTTCAATATCACTGACAGACTTATCATTAAGCAGGTTTTTAAAAATGAGAGTTGCATACTCAAAACGTTTCCAAACACTATGCTAAAACAATATATCATTTATCCTCTCATACCTCTAAGATTGTGATTTTGAAACATATTCGTTACTCGTTCAAGCTGATCTTTAATGAAACTGATTGCTAAACCTTCCTTCCGATCAACCGTTTGAGTAAATCCATATGTTAGACGGGCAGAGCAATGCAGTTTCCTAAACGTATAGTCGTAAGTTTAATGTGGATTTGTATCCAACAGATGATATTGTTTCCTAATCCAGTCCTGTTATCCAGAAAATTTGATACTTAATAAAATATTCAGTATGGGCTGCATTTTATAACTGTTCTTCAAGGCTCATATGAAACTCGACCCACATCGCAAGTGTAAACATGTAGATCATTACTTTCATTGTGCATTATATTCAACTAAGTACCACAATATGAAGCCGGGTTTTGAAATGTAGATATACAAAGCAACAATCTCAGATAGATCAATGATATATGTCGATATTTCTGGAGCCAACACCTAGGCTAGAGTTAGCACTGAATTTCTAGAAACATATTTTTATTCAGTGTAGTATGCAGAAGGTCTATGAATTGAACTGGGTATGTACGACCGATATTTCATATTCCAGTGACAAACACTTATCTTGGAGTATAGACCTGTTTTACAAACACTTTTCTAGCAGAAGTATGCAGATCGATCATCATGAGTATTTACACTCTTCAATGAAAACTATGTTTATGTTAGAAGGTATCACACTAAAACTAGATTTATTGTTCAACATCCTTGCGTTTGTCCACAAGGCAGTTTTTAATCCCGCTTGGTTGCATAAATTAACTTAATGATAAACAAACGTGTACTACTTGGAATTAATATAAATTTCTAATGGTTATGCTGTCATTGTCTCTGCTACGTTTACAGCCTTAAAATATTTGAAATAATAATGTCTTGTTAGACTGTCTTTGTAAGCATAATTGTTTAAGTAGTACATTCATTCCCCAATCGGACAATGTTTTCGTCTATATGCTCATTTGTAAAATATAATGAGGTTCACTGGGAAAATGTGTGTGAGTGATTTGGATTTTTAACGCAGCTTTAACACTTTGTCAGTCATATCGCTACGATGTCTGCAGTGTGGCAGTTTATAGTGATGTCTAGTACTGGGGCATCATGCCGCAGACATGTAGAATGAAGTCCCACCAAGCCACATTCTCCTGACACCAAGTCGACCAGTCCTAACTCTAACCTCTTAATGATGAACGTCTAGCGAGGCAGCTGTTAGTACCATTTTGCATAAGTCTTTGGTATGACTTGGTCTAGGTTCGAACCAGCGACCCCCACTAGGCTATAGGAGCGATCGGAACATGTAGACCCATGTCGTAGGTTAAACACTACAGAAAATGAAACAGACATTTGAGAACTGTTTCAAGTCCCACGTTAAAGCACCTGCATTTGTTGATTCTCTGCTATGGAACTGAGGTTCCATGGCAGCTCCGGGCTATCATAGGTCCAGCCAGGGTCAACCACGGTATTGTATTCTTAAACAAAGCACTTAACTCCGATTGCCTCGACACTAAATAAACTAGCTGTGTGTCTGTGAGGGCAATCAAGAAAACAAATAGTTATGAAGATACCGAGTATCATATTAATGGCTGCAAAAGACCACAAGTAAAAATAAGATCATTTGTTTATGTTTATTCCGGATTATACTACTCCACTATCAGAAATGAAATAGGGATCTTATTCTAAGCATGAAGACACTATCTTCCATTAATATGTTTCTTATTTCTGCCTTGTTTACTCTCAATAACGAGAATTACCATCCGAGAAATTGAATACGAAGATAGTATGCAAACGTAATTATAAATTCATAATTAACTGATCAGGTTTAAATATAATATTTTGGTTACCTCCTGACTGGACGAAGCTGGAACTAAAATATTCGGCATTTACAGCGCACTAAAAGTAGAAGACGCCCTTTTTTGTGCTACGTTCAGTTAATAATTAAACCCTTTACTTAACAGATTTGTATTCATCGTGCAACACAAGTATTGGATGCAGCCACCTATATGCTGAATGCAAAGCAACTACGTCTGGCACTAATAGTACATGTCAATGTAAGAGCAATTACTCGGTGGATGGAAGTTTTTGCAGAGCAGGTAAAACACACTTAAAATAAATATATTCTAGTATTTAAACTACATCACAGGTAGACGGTGCAAACAAACGTTTTAATTCCATTTCACATGAACATTAAAATAATATTTCCCGTCTAGGGAACGTTATATCCACACTCGAAAGTAAAGAAGTTTCTTCATTTTCAAAATTGTTCATTATCATTTATTTCATTGAAGCCTTACCTGAAGCAGTGGGAGATATGGTAGCATCTTCATCCTAGTCCTCAGCATTGGCAAAGCCCCATGCAGCAATTTCTTGAAATAAATAGACTGATTAAATATGCTGGAAATTTGAAGTCATTAGTTCTTGACATCAGTAGGGAACTAATTCAAACATGCCCTTTGTTAAAAACAAGAAAGAATAGTCACATAATAATTATGTTATATATCTATGGATATTCGTCAATCATATTAATTACTTGTCATTTTCATGCATGGTAGCAACGATGTTTCAGTCGGAATGAGGTCATGTAGATTTGAAATTGATGGTAAAATTTTCTAGAATTTTCTCGTTTACATACGAACGTTCTCCAATCTATATTAAACATTTAAATTTTATGGAAATGTTAGTCTAGTCAAACATGAAATTTCCTTCTTCTTTCCTAAGGACATATCTCTCATACTCCAACCTTGTATGCTCAAATCAGTTGTTGAAT
The DNA here is from genome assembly GCA_028554795.2 of Sinohyriopsis cumingii. Taxonomy (NCBI): domain Eukaryota; kingdom Metazoa; phylum Mollusca; class Bivalvia; order Unionida; family Unionidae; genus Sinohyriopsis; species Sinohyriopsis cumingii. Next base: position 76,288,108 of record CM068835.1, on the reverse strand, counting down.
CAAACGGACAATATATTTGTGAACACAACTGCATATTATTTACAATAAATATCTTAAGATATAAAATAGTACAAATCGTTGTATATAGCTCAAGAAAATGTGTAATCAAATTTTCAAAACAGCATTTGTTATCCGGAGATATTTCTTTCTGTCGAACAGAGGATGTATAATTGCAAAGAACTCTCCAATGAACACGCGTTGCTTGTGGCGGTTAGCTACTTTGAACTGTAGCTACCATCATGGACAGATACATCTCTGGCATGCTGCAATGCGCTATCGTTAAAAATGTATTTTTCGCTAAATGCAAAATTATTAGACGTTCATGCAATAATTATTGTCAAGCGAAATTGACAGTGTATTTAAGAGAAACGTCCATGTACAAATATAGTTTATGTTGTATATTGTTTGTCAAAGACCGGAAGAGAAGATTATATGGAACGTGACTATAAATTAGATTCAAAGCAGCTCCTCCTAAACCAAAGTCGCCTTTATTCTATAAATATGGCACTAATTTTTGTCTTGCAGTCTACTTCGTCATAAATCGAACCAGGGTCTCTCAAGCATCCAATAACGAATTCACCTTCTAAGCAGGTGGTCTTATGACATGTAGAATAATTGAAAATTGTGTGTAGCTAACATTCTGCGTGGCTTCCCGGGCAACCCACTGAAACTATTATTACTAATCATTATGTAAGGATGGTCATACTGACATGGGGTTTTCACTGATACACAGATACTTGTTATGGGACTTAGCTAGGTCCTGGTAATGATGGATCCGGTTTGAAATTGCCACCAAGTTTTGTAGTTAGTCCTAATTAAAAAAAAGTCCTGATCAGACACGCAATATGTCCGGCGTGACCACCTTCTTAAAACTGTGGATATCACACTTCCTGCTTTTCAAATGATCCAGTCGACATAGGATGTAAGTGAAAGTGTTTCTTCTCTGATATATATCATTTCTCACACGTCAGCTATCTTGATGAACGTATTATTCTTCATATCAACATGGGTGTCACACGTGTATAATCTTTATCGTGTTCAGATGGCTCTTGAATATAATGACACATATATATGGTCACAACATCGGCTATTATGCACATCGAAGAGTACCAGTCCTTTTCATATTCTGAACTATCACTCCCTGTCTTATCAATACGTGTTTTTACTACATCACTTACTACAGGTTATAATTGGTTGTGAATAAGAATTTGTTCCATAACCTCCAAAATAGTAACGTTTGCAGCCACCTTTATAATATTCATAAGGCTACATCGTCTGATTGAAAGGTTACACGAAACAAATTAGTATTTCATTACATCACTGCAATACTCTGTAGGAGGTTCTAATTTAACGTTTTCATAATCTGACTGCAAACATGGAAACAATGATGAGATTGTGAATGCTTTTTGGTTTGATTAACCATTTCGAGAATCTGTAAAATTAAAACATTTACGAGGGACAACGAAAATTCAAAACAAATTCAAGCTGAATCCTAACGATTATTTTATATATCTTTGATATGTTTTAACGAAATTCAGACCACGAAGAGCAACCAGTGTATGACTCGAATCTATGGTCATCAATATGTAAAAGTAAAGTAGTGAAAACAACAGTTTACGTAAGATTCAATAAATAGTTTATTTGTCTAGAAAACAATGTGAAAAATCAAAAGACGCAGTATTTTGAATTAAATTCCAAACAGACTCGTAAGTGTCATATCACAGTTCATATGAACATAATGTTCGGAATGAATTCCAACAGTCTTCACTGTCCTGATATATCACAATGATATAAACCAGCATGTCTGGATTATAATCATTGTGATTGTTTCTTAATGGTCTTTCCCTCATCATTAACTTTTCAGATGTTAGTGCAAAATGCGATCAATGCTTTAGATGTTCCAACCCCTTTGCAAGTTGTGATGGCACTTGTCAGTGCCAATCAGGATATAAAACAAGTGGAACCCTCTGTAAAGCAGGTAAGTTATTCTTTATAATGCGATATTGCCAAACGATTTCAGTGTTAATTAGGTGATATAACAAAATGCTGCAAAATATATTGCTTAACCAGTACGTCCAACTTATTCTGCTAATATACACAATTTGATTATATATTTTTTTGAAACATTTAGCATTAAAATCTTATCATATAACTTTAATACATCCCTGGTATTTCTGCCTGTCAATCAGTCTGTAATCGAACCAGTTGAAGTCCAATAAACTACTTTTTCTCATGTTGATGCCTTTGATTAAACTTCATTTTAATGAAAATGTATAAATCTGTTATAAATAATCATTGCATGACCGAGAAAATAAATTTCAACCGTTGATATAGCATGATCTTTCCTAATTTATGATGGGTCAATTAAAGTTTCTCTTCAAGACCCAGTCATTTATCGATTCATATCAAGGGCACTTTCGTAAATGTGCAAGAGCTTGCTTCATTTTATTGTTGATGGTGTATTTTAGTGTATGTCAACGAGGATCTCGTGTAGCAAGCAGGCACTGCTGTAAATGGAGGGTTATATATTTTGTCTGTGTCTTATGACCATGTCACTGTATCTAACTGTCAAAATCTATGTTAAGAATCATTCTAATGTAAACATTTTTATCCGTAATGGTTTTGTCCTCCCCTTGCACTGAATGTTCCGCTTTTGGTGTAATATATAATACCACAAGTTGGAATTTGTGAGTGTAATTCAGTATATACCACTAGTGGAACCCTGTGTAAAATCGCTAAAATATTTTGCATGATAATACCTTCTTAAATATTAGTCGTATTAAAAAGAGCATGTTATAAGAACAAATATTACAAGATATGTATTAAGATGTTTAGCGGACATTTCAACCGAATAAAGTGATGCTTGTATCTTTAAATGAACATTCCATATTCTAATCTTACTAGGTTTAATGTATCTACTACAATCCTGAACTAATTCTTTATGTATACCTGTAAAAAATTGAAGACTTATCCCGACCGAAACATGATTCATTCTAAATAGACTTTTACTACTTGGTGTTTTTAACTTAATAGTCAGCGTTTGATGTAGCATGTTACATATCAATGTTTGTTGTAATTCATATTCAGACTGCACTAGTTGCACTTGTTAGTGTAATTCTGGATAGGCCCCAAAAATAATCCTCACTAAGTCAAGTCTTTTTTAACAAACAGACACATATACACAACCACGCTATATCTACAACATTTTCTAAAGTCTCATTTGCACCAGAAATTTATTTCTGACCTTTGCTAATATGCACTCATTCACGGGAGGCAAGATATACAGTGTAGCAAAATGTGTTATTGCGTAAAATATTCCATATTTCCCTGACAATATTCTGACTTTATGAATATTTCAAAGAGGACCTCTTGCGTTGAATACATGAGCTACAATTTATTTCGTATATTTTGCAACCTGATTTTCCTACGATTCATATGTTTACTGTATCCCTTCTGGGGACCATAGCAATGTTGGTGGCAAAATCTTGTGAAGGTTAATGTGTTATATTCCTGGCGTTTCTATCAATTCACTCACTATGCATACCAGTCCACACATATTGATAATCATTCTGACGAAATAATGTTGTTCGTGTATTATGGATTTCACCACAGCGTCTCAATTCTATGTTTAAACTGAATTTTCTGATATTTATACATGTTCAACATTCCCTGCAAAGCACATGAATTGTTTACATTTGAACTGTTAAGCAACTCATATTTTCATTTTGCACAGTAGTACATGTTGAGCGTTTAGAACATATTAATGTCACTGCATGATCTAAGTCAAGAAATTAAACATACTTCATGAATATTGCTTGTTATAAAATGTCATATTTTTTTTGACCAGACAGGGCAGTGTGCCAATTGTTCAGTATCACAAGATAATAACTCGGAATTTCTTGTTAATCTCTCACAAATACATGTCATAAAGATAGCTGCAGGAGAAGTATCGTGAGAAGCAGATGCCTCTCTACATCGACTTTATAGACATGACAAAGACGTTTGACCTGGTCAGTCGGAGCGGACTCTTCAGGCTCCTGCAGAAGATCGACAGCCCGCCACTACTACTCGCTTTCGTCACGTCGTTCCACGAGAACATGCACAGTATGGCGCAACATCGGAGGCCTTCCCAGTCAGGCGGCGACGCTCTTTGCCATCTTTTCCTCCATGCTACTCCAGTACGCCTTCAAGGACTGTAACGAGGGAGATTACATTCATGTCAGGGCTGACGGCAAGCTGTTCAACATCGCTCTTCTCCGTGCTACGACTAAAGTCATAGAGGCTATCATCCGTGAATTGCTCTTCGCCGACGATGCTGCCTTGACATCACACACGGAAGATGGACTTAAGCAGATCGTATGCCACCTCACCTACGCCATTAAGGAGTTTGGACTGACCATCACTCTGAAGAAAACGAACGTCATGACGTAGGACGCAGACCGCCTCCCTCCATCGCCATCGATGGGTACAACCTGGAAGTTGTTGAGAACTTCACATAACTTGGGTCCACAATCTCCAGCTCGCTTTTCCATTAATTCTGAGGTAAACGTCAGGAATGCCAAGGCATCAGCAGTTATGGCTAGACTGAATCAGAGGGTCTAGAACAACCCCAACCTCACTGAGAAAACCAAACTGCGCGTCTACCAGGCCTATGTGATCAGCACACTCCTCTACAGCAGAGAGTCATGGACCACCTATGCGAGCCACGAGAGGAAACTTACTAGCTTCCACCTGAGACTCCTGCGGCGCTATTTGCACATCCAGTGGCAGGACAAAGTACTCAACACAGAAGTTCTGGAATGCGATAAACATGAACAGGATATTCTCCATGCTTAACGAGAAGCGCCTTCGCTGGCTGGGCCATGACAAGAGAATGGGCCCAGGCCGCATTCCCAAATACCTGCTGTACGGAGAGCTAGCATAAGACACACGACTGACTGGACGGCAACGTCTGCGTCACAAAGATGTCTGCAAGAAGGACATGAAGACTGGAAACATCAAGTCAACGACTGGGAGACCTGTGCTAACGAACGCTACACCTGGAACTTAGCTGTCAGACGGGGCGTTCAGAAAGCCGAGGAAGCGACAAACACTAACATCGCTGCAAAGAGAGCCAGGAGGAAGGAGAAACAACAACAGTATAAACAAGCATCGACGTTCATCTACAGCAAGTGCAATAGAGACTTGTCACTCTATGCCCGGACTCTCCAGTCACTCAAGAAGGTGCAGATAGGACACCCTTCCGGTAGCTACACTATCATCTCCCGAAGACGGACAGATGCCGACGAACCATGCCATTAAATTTCACTAGCAGCATCCAAGCAGACAAGTCTTACATAATTGTGAAGTGGATTGGCGAAGAGAGTATTTTGTTGTTTACATATAGCCACATACAGAAAATCTTTATATCCGAATTATATTATGGACGCTGAAATATGTTTTAAAAAATGACGATTGATTTCCAGTCAAAAACAGTGGGATATATGTTGGTACTCCTTGCTTGCAAATTAATATATACTCGACATTAAAATATAAAAACCCCTTTATTCATGAAATTATAATTCATTTGTATCATTCCTTATATTCTGTGGAAAAGAGTTTCCCTCAAGCTGCACATTATCTGTATGAAACCCAAGAGCGATATATATGTTTTTAAACGCGCATATTTTTATCAGTGCCAGAAAGACTTTGCACATAATATGTTTAATGCCTTATATGTTGACAATTACTTGATCAGAGTGAATAAGGTTGATTGATTGAGTGGTTAATTGATTGAATGATTTAAGATTGATTGATTCATAATAATATTTTTGCATGTTCCACTCCTCTAGAATGGTTCTAAGAGTAGTATAATAAAATTGACATTGAAACGCAGGACATGCATTCACGTTGGAATGTAAATAGCCGTCGATAAATAAGAGGAGTAAAAAACAATTCATCTACACTATCTACTCTGAAATCTTCAACATACTCAAATATACGTTGTTAGGAATGGCGCTTACATTGAATAGACTATCACATGCAGGAATCATTGTCTAGAATCATTACCTAATTGCGCTTACCGTACATATTCGTAACATTGACAGATTAGATTTGGTCATTCTTGGTGTTACATAAAGAACACTGTATATCATGCGACATATTGATACATTTCAGCTGATGATAAATACGTTTAATTCAATGCACCTATTCACCAGTACTCACTATAAGCGTCTAGAAAGTGCAGATTCATGTCGGCACGGTCGACAGGTAGTGTTGGTGCAAAACATGAAGTTCCCTATTTATTCTGACGTCAAGATAGGAAGTGTCCTGTTGAAGGACTAGGACATGGAGTAGATGATACATTTGCAGTAGAACAAGTTAAATGACGATATCATCATCAGTAACTTTCCATTCAATGAATAAATATGACTATATTTTGAAAAATGAACCTGTTGCAGCCTGTTGTTGTCACCAAAAGCCATTCAACATGGATATTGTTTCTAATAATTTTAAATTGACGTAAGAGGGCTAAATTTACAGGGCAGCCTCTAGAGATTCAAAATTAAACTGATAGCTGATTATTATTTGATTTTATCTTAGTACTTGAAACTCTTATGTAGGCTGAGATCCATGCTTTTCAATAAACAAATATCCATGATTTTTTATGTCGTTGACCCTCTCATAACGATGCAGCGGCGTAGGAAGTAACCCTATTGTCCTGGCCACCATAGATTTATGATCATTACTGATCACGATGTTTTTTTAGCTGACTTTTTCCTCAAATAAATACTATGTTTATTTGCATTTTCAGATGTTGGTTCAAAATGTGATGCAACCAATGGATGTTTCAGCCTATTTGCAGACTGTACTAATGGCACTTGTCAGTGTAAGTCAGGATACAGCCAAAATGGAACCCTCTGTAAAGCAGGTGAGTAGTTTAATAAGCGTATCAAATGTCAAACGTTATTGCAATCATTATTATGATGTAAGCTTGATAGCATATTACATTAAAACGTTCCGCCACAAGTATATTGTATGTTTGCACTACTTCTCAAGGACCGAAAGGGCTTTACATTGTTTTTATTTATCTTAATTTAACGGTGATACTGGGTCGCAAGACATTTCATGCGCAGTTTCATTCTGACGGTCTACCGTACCCTGCATATAGTTTGTGTCCCTCGACAATCAAATATAGCAGTAAACATGGAAATCTTACAAATCATATTACTGCATATCATACAGAATAGATGATCATATTGTCATATCGTTTTCAGGAAATATTGCTAATTAGAGGAAGATGGTCCGAAAAGCAAACTGTACCTCTCTGGAGTGTTGCTATCTGCAATCTTAAAACACTACAGTGTTCACTGATTACATACTTATCATACTTTCCTTCAAAAAGTATTATCAAACAACAATAATAGTGTATTAGAAAGAAAAGCCCCTGAACAAATCTGTTTGGATTTTATATTACTTACCAGAAGATCTAATCATATGGGACGGAATGGTAATAACCAAAATAGTGCTCGGTCTTTAAATTTGCCACACATTTTTTACTTGACATATACTTAGCATAAATAAAACCAGTGACCCTTAAGCGTACTAGAACAGAGCCATCTCAACATCCATCATAGTTTTAATCTCAGATTTTCTTAGCTAAAGCAATATAGAAAATAAAATGGACATTTGAGAATTGTTTCAAGTCCTACATTATTGCACTAGTGTTTGTTGATTATCTGCTATGGAACTGTGGTTCCATGGCGGCTCAGTGCTACCATAGGTACAGCCAGGATCAGCCACAGTAGTATATTCTTAAACAAAGCACTTAAACCCAATTTTCCCGACACTAAATAACATATTTGGGTCCCTGTGCGATCAATCAAGAAAACAAACCGATATGGAGCTAGCCAGTATGATATTAATGGCTGCAAAAGACCGGAAATAAGATTAATATAATTTGTTTATGTTTATTCTGGATTATACTTCTCCACTATCAGAAAGGAAATAGGGATATTATTCTGAGCATGAAGACACTATCTTCCATTAATGTGTTTCTTATTTGTGCCTTCTTTACTCTCAATAACGAGAATTACCATTCGATAAATTGAATAAGAAAGGTAGTTTGGATAAGAAATTCTAAATTCATAAGTAACATTTCTGGGCTGAAAATAATATTCTGGTAACCTCCTGACGCAACGAAGCTGGAACTAGCAATGTCGACACTTACAGCTCATTAAATTAGAAGACGCCATTTTCGAGTTTTATGTTATGTTAGGTTAATGATAAAACCCTTTATGCAAGAAATAATATTTAATCTTTATCATTCCTTATATTCTGTGGAAAAGTGTTTCCTTCAAGTTGCATATCGCATTTATGAAACCCAATAGCGATATATATTTATTTATTTATTTATTTATTTATTTATTTATTTATTTATATCTGTTTTTAACGATCATATTTTCATCCGTGCGAAAACGTCTTTAAACATAATATGTTTAATGCCTTATATGTTGATAATTACTTGACCGGAGGGAAACAAGATCGATTGATTGAGTGGTTAATTGATTGAATGATTTAAGATATATTGATTCATAAAAATATATTTGTATGTTCCACTCCTCTGGAATTGTGCTAAGATTAGTATCATAAAAGTGACAGTGAAATGCATGTCTTGAACTCACATTGGAATGATAATAGCCGTCGACATATAAGATGCGTAAACAAAAATTGATCTACACTATCTACTTTGAAATCTTCAACATGCACAAAGATACATTGTTAGGAATGAAGCTTACATTGAATAGGTTATGCATGAGTCATGTCATTATGTCACTACCGTTGATGCAAACCCCAGTCAGTAGCTATTAATAGCAAACTAATTTATTCAAAGTTACAGAAGAACAGAAAATCTTCTGATTTAATAACTCGGATGTATAGGAGAGTTTAACTGTCTCGCCAAGCTCATTGGTTGCATAAAAAAATGTGTTCGTTACATTATCTAAACTATTATAAGCCATTATATATATATATATATATATATATATATATATATATATATATATATATATATATATGCACACATCCGACCTTTCGGCGACAGCGTCTAAATTGCAACCTTTCGGCGACATCGTTGCATACTGAATATGTGTGGGTCATGATTGTGCCTATATAGTGAATACTGTACAGAATACTGAATGGAATATGAAAACACACGAAAAAGTGGGAAAATAAAATAAATGACAAACATAAATTTTTTGTCGCCCATTTACTGTCGCCGAAAGGTAAAACTATGTACGGTCATTCAAAAAACCAACCTTTGGGAGACCGGTCGCCGAATGGTTCATGTGTCGCCCAAAGGTTTAGTATATATCTCGCTGATGTAAAATGTATATGTGTCACCTAACAATATTATATACATTGTATTTAGCTATTACGATTACCAGCGAGACGTTAATAAAGTGATCTCAAGGGTTAGACGGTCTGAATATCGGGGTTCTGCTGTCGGCATCCATACAATATTGGCTTATGTGATCACTTCTCGTAATCAGGCCACTGTTTTAGTATACTTATTAAACGGAACTGGAATAACTGGCCGTAATCCGGAATAGCGTAATGGTTTTAATTCGGACTGTATAAAGTTTTAATCTTAAAGATAGGCGTGGTTATTTAGATATAGATCGATTTTGCAAATATTTTGTGGGTGAGATTGTTGTTTAATCTTTATATCTTTTTATGCTGTATATAGCAATCATTATGTACATGAATTTCAGATGATTATACGTATTTTTGTTATACGCTAGTCTGCGAATCAGCCGATTTTCCATTTAAAATATTTTTTTCATAATTCTCTGGAGTCATTCATGAATGGGGTCACGGGTGGCCGATTGGTCTAACGCGCTCACCTTTATTATATCACTGTCACTGCCCTCCATCCGCATGGGTTCGACTCTTGACTCTACCTATGTGGGCATGCTAGAAAGCTTGCCAGTAGCTTCATGTGGGTCAGTGGTTCCTCTCTGGTTCTTTTTCCACCACAAATACTAGCCGCCATGTAGAGCCACATAAATTGGTGTTATACACGTACACGTACACATACCAACCAACCAACCAACCAACCAATCAAATTAAACTGGTTTTTGTCCTAATGTAATCGATAGACGTTGATAACATTATGAAGAAGAACATCGAAGAGTATTTTCGTAATATTCTTAGTTTAATGGTAAACATATCCACATATCACGCAGGTGTACCAGGTTGGAATCCAGCAACCTACTTTTCATTTTTCTTTTTGACTATGTGTATTCAACGTTGAGTTATGAAAGAGAACTATGTTATTACTAAGCAGTGGCCTTAGCAAACGCGTGGCTGGATTTTGGATTATTTGGCGGAACCTCTGGATTTACGCGAGGGGCCTCCTGTAAGCACTGCATTTGGAAATAATCTTTTGAACAAGTTTTTTACAATATCGAACTTATCGTTTCTTCCATCGATCTAAAGTTACTTTCTCTCTGTAGATATATTTTTAACATTTACTAAAGGATATATACTATCTTTAAACAATTTACTGATAATAAAAAATGAGTTTGTAAAACGTTTGATGAAAGTTTTAGACTTGGCTGACTTGAATAGTTTCAAATGTAGTCGTCACCGTCCAATTCATATACAGTTTTGCTAGCTGTTACAAAAATACACCATAATAGGAAGCGAACGTTTGAATTTTATTTTCATCAGTACGTGTACTGACCGCAGCCGTTTCAGGCATCCTGAAATACAGATTCGTATAATGCAGTAAAAACTGCAAAGAAATACAAGAAAACTGAATTATTCGACCGTTAATTTATCTACGATTTACCTGTTACCAAGTGAAGCTGGGCAGGATTCGATCAGAACCTATAACAATTAAATTACTCACTTGTAGATGACGAAGAATATAAAGCTATACTTAAAGTACTGTTAGAAATCTTTTTAAATAGGGAATATTACAACCTAATGGAAGAGCTGGGGAGGGGAATTAAGAAGAAAATTAAATCAATAACCAAAACATATTGGCAAGTCAAACAAAACATAAGACGGGGAAGACAAAGAGAGTGCAATACAGTAATAACTATTCAAACACAAAAGAAGAGGATAAAATAAAAGTGATGAAAGTACGAAGCTTTATAAGATTACAAATTAACTGGCACAAAATAATGGCAGGAGAATTCTCCAATTTACATATAAAAGCAAAAAGGATGCAAATCATGGAAGAAATAAGAAAACAAAATAGCAGGCATATGGAAAAACTAAAAGAAGATAACGTTACCATAACGAAACCAACATACATAATGGAAGAAACATACAGCTTTTAAAATGAACTAAACGCTACACAAATATATCACGGGGGGGAGTATGATAGAAGAATACGCTGGGAATATAGAATTGTCGCAAATCCCACAGGACTCTAGGTCTCTATGCGAAAAACGTATAATATAAAATGAAATTATTGCAGCATTCAAGCAACTCCATAAAGGAAAATCAATTGTTGGTCGTGGCTTAACGACATATGTATATATTACCTTACAATATCTCTTAATTCCAATATTAAAGATACGATATGTTAATATTCTATTAAATAACGAAATGACGTCCACGATGAAAGAAGGGGTAGAAACACTTATGTATAAGGGGAAAGGAGATGTAAAAGAAATAACCAGTTGGATATCGATATCGTTTTTAAATGCAGTCTATAAAATACACAGTAAGATCCTTTCTAACATGTGTCGGAAACATACTTAACCTTATAATCATAATAAAATTGTAACCTTAAAAACAGCGATTTATTTTTTGGAAACTAAAGAGAGGAGGGGCCTTGATCTTATATATCAAGAAAAGGCTTTTGACAGAATATAGTATAGTTACATAGATATAGTTTCTTATATATGCACGATGAAATTTAATATAGAACGTTCCGCGAGACAGGATTGTTCCTTATCGATATTATTTGTAATAGCAATAGATGCCCTCCGAATAAAAAAAACATTACAATAAAGATATAAAGGAAATTTAACTCCCAAACTTCAAAAAGGAACTATTAATGGTACAGTATGTTCGTGACTAATACAAATTTTACATCCGATGCCTACACCTTCAAACATTTAGAAAAGGAATTTATGGACTCCGGGAAAGCATTAGAATCTAAAATTGATCATGCAAAACAAATGAAATTGTTAATAAGTAACTGGCGGGAGAAAAACCCTGGACTTGAACCAGAACTTGTAACGACACGTGTAATAGGTTTAGGAGTGACTTGTGTGTATATGCGGGGGGGGGGGGCGGTATAAGAGTATACAAATTCAACACAATTGAGAAAAAACTACGAACTAACTTACAAATGTAGGCACATGCAAATTTGAATACAATGGATCAAATGCAGGTCGCTCAGACATATGTATATTAACATATAGTATATGTTTAACTAGGTAGATTTAAAGGACAGTATGATAGATAACTTTGACAAAGAAAGAATCCTGTTCATATAGGGAGGGAAGTTACATTACCTCCTCAGCGAAACTCATAAAGTAGGGATGACTAAATAATCAAACATCTTAGGCATCATAAATTGGAAAATATTTGAAAAAGCACTAAAAAATAAACTAGATAAAGGGGAGTCTGTGTAAAAGATATATAAGTAGTGAATAGGGGCGATATAGGGTCTAGGGGACTTACCATTAAAAACCACCCTGGGGGATATGGGGTCTATGTAAATTTAACATGGGAAAAAACCCTGGGCCTGTTTAGGGTCAAGGGAATTTAACATGGGAAAAATAATCTTGGGCCTGTTGAGGGTCAAGGGAAATTTAAACAGGGTGAGCCTGTTGAGCGTCAAGGGGAAATGGAACATGGGAATAAATCGTGGGACTGTCTAGGGACTAGGGGAAATGGAACAGGGTCGGGACCCTATTTTAATAAGGTCCCGACCTCATGGGTCTATGGAAACGGAACAGGCGAAAATTGAAACAGGGTAGGTAATGAAAGTCAAGATCTTTTCGAGACCTATGAAGGGGCCCTCAAAAGGGCCTTTGGTTCATCATCATCTTCTTCTTCTTTTATTTCCTCCACTTCTTTCACCAAGTTCTCACTTTTTCCATCATTCCTTTCTTCTTTTTCTTCTCCTCTGGCATCCAGTCTGGATGGCCCAATGCTCTGAACTTTTCCTGGACTTTGATCCAATTCTGATTGAGCCTCTCAAACTCTTCCTTTTTCTTTAAATTTTCCTTATTCTTTCTTTCTTTACTCCATTTCTCATTTATTTTCTTTACTTCTTCCTCCATTACTTTTCTCATTAGTTCTTCCGTTTTCTTAAGCTGGTCCAGGCCTTTTTTGACAAATGACCACTCTGTCCATTCCATTATGTCTTCCAAAAAACATCTTACTTCTAGCACATTATCCATGGCTTCTTTGAAGTGACCAGTCTTTGCATACTCTGGATCTATAAAGCCTCTTAGTCTTTTTACTTCTTCCATCATCTCTTTCGCCAGATCCATAGCTAATTTCAGGTTTGTCACTTGCCTTCTGACAAAATCCCTGGTAACTTCATGCTTCCATTCACATTTAATCCTTTCCACTACATAGGCTCCATCCACCATCCAATACCAAATATCCTTCAACTGGTTAAACAATTCTGTTACAGCCACCATCTTCCTTGTCTTTATTCCTTAGATTGGTGCGAACGACGAACACTGTGGGTTCTTATACGAAAAGCGCGGACGTGAAGGAAAACATCCCCCTAAGGCCCAAATCTTATATTACCTAGATCATCACTTAAAACGCGCGGACGTGAAGGAAAACATCCCCCTATTTTTCTCATTTCATATTATCTACTGTCCACATACGCGAAGCAGCAATAAGCAAACCCAAAATATACCATCCACACAAACCAACTTAAGCATTTACAAAACCCAATAATCTACTATCCACACAAACGTACGTGAGCTCTTACAAACACAAACACATACACTCACACTAGTAAAAAGAGTCAGTGTTTATATTCACACTACTCTACATACACACCTTGGCAAATGGATATCTTTTCTAGAGTATTGGTAGCCCTGGAAAGGGCTGTTTGTTTTGAACTCCAGGGCACCTGGTTAATGGTTGCACCTCCCCAGCCTGGCGCCGCTAACGCATCTCCGACTCCAATCTCCTTTCACTCTTTTTGCTGGGAGTGCAGAGGCGGAATGAGTAGCTTCAGAATCCCAATCTTCTGTCTCTGGGATTCTGAAATTTCCTTGTTGTGTCTGTGGTACAGCCATTCCTCTCTCCTTTTCCTCCTCTTCTTTTTTTCTTCTCTCCTCCTCCTCTTTCATCCTTCCTTCTTCCACTATAACCTCTGCGGCCAGCTCATTCAGTATGAGCCTGGCATATTCCAGGTGCACATGAAGTCCTAACAGTTTCGCTAGCCTTCTGCTCATTCTCTAGTGTTGATCAATCAACAAGGGTAGCTAGACTGCCGAGCGATTTTCAATTTATAGCTAAAGCGCGGACGTGAAGGAAAACATCCCCTAAGACAAAACTTATATTACCTAGATCATGACCAAACAACGCGCGGACCTAAAAGAAACACTCACTCACTTTTTTATACTACCCATCACTATTCTAAAACATGTTGACAAGCCACTTAAATAAAATACTTATACACACACACACACTTTCTAAGCAAGAAAAACAATTCATGTGCTTATACACGCACTTCTATTTTTTAACTTATTATAGGCAATTGATTGTTATTTCTTTTCTAGAGATTGGGGTAGCCCTGAAAAGGGCTGTTTTTTGTGTGCGAAGCTAGGGCGATCTTTTATATTCTAAGAATGCGACGTCCTTTGACGATAGACTTTCTGACGATAGGTCTGCTTCTTCGGAAAGAGAAGAAGAAAACTTTGGTGTCGATACGACAGTCGACAAAGCCTCTGTCAGGTTCAGGTTGCTGCTGCTGCTGTTGTTGCTGTTGCTGCTCTCTCTGCTGTTTCTGAAGTCTGTACTTCTCTGTCCATTCTTCTCTCTCCCTGTTAATTTCTTCTCTGAAGAGCTCTTCTGTCAGGTCTTCAGTGACTTTTAACATTCTCACATTCTCTGTCTCTCCAGGCTTCGGTATCAGACTGTGTCTGACCCTATGCAAATTCACGTAGGCTTCGTTTAGCTTAGCTAGTCTGAAGCACATCTTCGTAGGAGGATGAGTCAACAATGGATGGTTAGACTGGAGGCTACCCCGGCTTTAAAGTCAAAGCGGGGCCGTGAAGGAAAACATCCCTATACGGTTTTCGAGCCGGAACGTTCAATGAGTGTCATGAGAGGGATAGTAAGAAGTCAAAGAGCATGAATCAAGATTCCTATAGCCAAACAAAAGACAAAGGCATTTTTTTCAAAACACAATATTTTTTTATTCAAAATCACTTAACACTAACAAACAACTATAACATTTTTAACAATAATCAAACAATATAACATCAAACATTTTTTTCAAATGACAAACATTTTTTCAACTAACACATTATTTTCGACAGGGCTGTCAACGTTGTGAATGAAATTGTGATTTCCACTGTTGGAAGTCATTAGGCCATTGATGGACACTACATTTCCTAGCTTGAGACAAAAGACCAGCATAATGGTCACAAAACCATTGATCTACTTTCACGTCGTTTCTGGAAGAAGAACGAGGATCAAAATGAGTCACTAAATGTTTAAGGAATAGCCCAGGCTGCGATGATGCAGAAAATACACACAATATTGTCCACACATCAAGGAATCTGTGCCTTGTAATTTCACATTATTGAATCGGGTGGTCTGAGCATTTCTTCTCATAAAGTCAATGATATCGTCTTCCAAAGGGGGCAATCATTACGAATCGAAATATTCCACACATCCTTCTTGAGGAAAGTAGACGGCTACCCAGTGGGTTCCTGTCGTCCGTGTTGATCACATAAGCTTGATGGTCTTGAGGTTTGCGATGAGGGAGTTCATCTTTAGCACAGACGACAGGATTCCAAGAAGCCGTATACGAACCTTGGTTCAAAAGGTAATAAAGTTCATAGGTATCAATTTATTTGTGTGGTTTTCTTCTTCTTCACAGGTAATGATAAGTGATCAATTCGATCCTGATTTTCTCTTGGAAAATGTCTGACAAGTAAAAGGCGTTTAGCTCTGACGTCGGACCCTGGTTCACGAGAGTTTCGATGCGACGGATCTCCAGAGGCGTTAATGGAGGACAAGAATGTTCACGCAAGCCTTTATACCACTGATGCAACACGACTTCTTTCGAGATGAGACCCCAAGTTTCGTCCAGATATTCGTCCAATTTTTCTTCTTGACTCAGCAGCAGGCATTTATCGTGTTGAATTTGACTGTGAATCGCTTTGACATACATAGCACTCTTCCTTGATCAATTCTTTCATTTTTTCTGCCAGGACTGTAGCAAATCAGGAGACCAAATGGGCTTCTTGTTCTGCCCATCTTGACTTCATCATGATAACTTCTTCGTCTTTGTCTTGGGATTCTTCTTCTTCCACGGCCTCCTCACATTCTATGTCCAAAGTTTCTCCAATAGGTAAAGAGGGATAACAGTCTTCCATAGCTTCTAATAATCTAGAATGACTTCTCTCAAACTGTTGATTTATATCGTATTGTCAAATTCTGCATACAGGAGGACGTTCAGTGTGTTATCTGCAGGTATTGGATTCGCAAATTGAAGGTCCACACGTATCTGGTCGGATTTTATAGGGTGGAAATGTCCCTTGTCGCTGTCTTGGTCTGGAGTGAAATCAAAAACCCACAAAGCGTAGCCTCCTGCATAATCTTCGTACGAAATCCCGTGAATAATGTTGGTCCATAACTGACCGGTGGCTTCGTACATGGACAAGTACGATCACAAATAATTCCTGTCACCAAACGTAGGCTCAAATGGTCGTGTACACAGTGTCTTGCCATCGCGACTGACTTCGATTTTGGCTACGTTGTAATGTTGAAACTGAAAAGGGTTTTCGTTGTAGGTTCCGTTGAAGGCTGAATTCTTGACGATATCAATAATCAAACGCTTGTGTAACTGGCCTTGGATCAGATGATTTTGGTCATGGATCGCTGTCCAGCAGGAATGGTGAACGTTTTCACTTCCACGCGTCGTATCGGATACTTGGCGGTCGTTCTGCTCAACGTGTGACTGATGTCGTTTCCCACTTTAGGTAACACTTCCACACGACGCACGTAGAGCCTGGCTTCTTGGATGATAGGTTTGCATTCGTTAGCATTAGCCATCAAATGGAAAGCAGCAGTGCTACGATTCAGTCTCAGGCGGATATCCACGCCGTTCAGCAAATACTTTTCTTGCAGCCACATGTCTAAATGCATACGATCCATCAGTTCTAAACTACGTCCTTGCAGAATTTTCTAACGACGGTCATTAAATCCCACATTGTGAGGATCGTCATCTGCTGTCAGGGCTGTGTCGTTAAACGTGTTATCACCCGCTGTGTCAGGTTTCCATACCACGCAAGCATCCAAATGAGTATTCTTGGCTTCTTTTCCGTACGTCAGGAGATTTTCCAGGTAGGCACGATACCGGTAAGTATCCATGCTGCTGCTGACCAGTTTGTTATTCAAATACAAGTTCACTTCGCTGAACAAGGAATGCATCAAATTGTTGACTGGAGCTACTCTAGCAGTGTCTGCTGGATTGGAGTTGTCCTCCGCTTTGATCACTTTGACTTTCAAGTACAGGTAGCTGCTATTCAGATCGATGTAATCTTCGGGCTGACCTTTGATATCAAACTCCATGGGAGATGAATCGGTCAAAGAGGAGACGGGATGAAATTCCACCCATTGGGATTCTTGCATCGTCATCATGGTGGGTGGCATGGCAAACAGATCCAGTTCCGACTTGGACCAAGCACAAGACTCTCGGTGCATCATTTTTTTCTCTTTCTCAATGATGGAAAACGTGTAAGTCTCGAACGGTTCTTCTTTTCTTTCTCTTTCTAGCTTTAGAAGTGTGAATCTGGTGAAAGGGTGTTTTCTTCGTCGTCTCTTTCTGCCTTGTCCTTGCTGTGGCGTCAGGGAAGTAGGAATGCCTGACTCGGTAGCGTGCAGGGCTTTTATAGGTGTTTCTCGTCGGCCCAAAAGGTCTTTACCCGTTTGCAGCAAGATATTTGTGCCTGCTCTCATGAAAGCTTCTATGGGGTTTTGTTTGTCGATGATGACATTTTGGAGAAATTATTTGCCTTGTGTCAGTGCGGCATCTTTCAAGGCGTGCAATCCGCGTGTCACCATCGGTTTCAACACCGGAGCCACCGAACGAAAGGCCGATTTTAACATATCTCCTAAACTGTGTCCTCGCTGTCGAGCAACCCCTCGGTACACTGGATACATGACTTACAACTCGTGAGAGAACCGTTTTCGAAAATGGAGTTTCACCGTGACTTTTCCTTTGGTGAAAGGAATATTTTGTCCCAGATCTCTTTTTATAGCAATGTTGACCGTGTCCAAATGTACAAATTCACGGTGAACGTGATAAGTGTTTCCACCTTCCTCGTCAGCGGCCGTGGCAGAATCCACTTTGAATGAATGACACGTAGTAACGGTACGGAGGTGTGTCCCACCACGTTGTACTCCACCACATCGGAGTACACAAAAATCAAATTCAGTCCTTGGTTCAGTTCTACCGGTGAACGAAATAACTTGGGAAAAGAATCGTTGTCGGAAATGACTGGTAATTCGTTTTTCTTGATCATGGTCATTCCCATGTCCATGTCCCCGCCCAACATGTCAAATAATTCAGGACAAAATAAAATAAACATGATTTTACCCCCGTCAAATTTCATCAAGAAGCGACGAGCTGCTTTGTTGTATTCCATGGTGACATTTTTTTTTTGACATTTTCCAAAGCTTTAAGAAACACGGCATTAAATCTGATGGTAATGGTGCTGACCAAATTTTGACCACTAAAATAATAGCCTGGGGGAATGAACAAGTGGTAGGACCACTTTTGAGTTTTGTCATCATAGGTTTTATTGTCATATTTGACATCGGTATTCAAGTACTTTTGCAATGGTTCGTCATGAACTTCCACTGAAAAATAATTTTGATTGGGAAGGACATTGAGGACTTGGGTCGAGTGAATGATTTCTACCAAAGCCACTTCCCAATGGGCTTCGTGATCTAGTTGGATGGCCTGAGGCAATTTGGCCGTGTAACAGCACAACGTGTTCTTGGAAAACACCTCCAATGAACTGTCACTGGGTAAGGTTAAGTAAAATTGGTTAGTGTGACTCATGATTCCAGAGTTCAGTGGCTGTCCGAGGGGTTAGTGGAAGTCAGAGGCGTGTCTCCGCCCAAAATAGGGTTGTTGTTGTTGTTGGAGTGGTAACTGACACTGGCACTGGACACAAGGTTCCCGTTGTTCCCGTTGGAAGAGAATTTCAGGGAGGGATTGGGAAGCAGGTAACCGATGCAACTGCTTAATAAAATGGTCCACAATGGTTTATCTCCTTGTTGCAAACTCAAATTGGCGATGGCTGCCCCGATGACACAATACACCACAAAGATTTGGCAGAAAAAGACGATTTGCGTTTTAGGCACACGTTCTCCACACCACACCCACAAGGGTTGTTTTTGTATATCTTGCAGAGAAGAACTGTGTGAAGGAGTGGTCGCCGTAGCTGCGTCTGTGTGAAAGGGCATGATGGTCACTTCTTTTTATAGTCGATGACTTGCGAAGCGTCGATCCAAGAATCAAATCTGGGTGGATATCCTTTCCAACGTACTTTGACTTCTTTGACACGTCGTTTACCCACTTTACGGGTTCTGCGTTCGAGAATGCTTTCGATGTCGTGACACGTTGTAACTCGGGCAAATAAAACGTTCCTTTGAGCATTTCTCCGTTCATGTCTTCCAATTTATAGACGGCAGGATGACGGCCATGCACGCGTCCAGTGACACGAAACAATTGGGTAGTCCAGTTAGGTAAGTAACCTTTGTCGAAAGTGCGTTTGGTTTTGCCAATACGTACCCAATCTCCTACGTCCATCACTCCGCGTTTGTTGGGGACAGCCCTCGTCGGGGTCGTACCAAACAGGCGATCAGACACCAACACTTCGTTCTCGGGAGTCACCTCTTGCGGGGCACGTCCAATGCTTCGATGGTAAGATTGGTTGTACGCTTGCACCAGGTGCGGTAAGATGTCGATGTACTTCAGAGTGTGCTGATGTGTAAAATATTTCCACATGCGTTCTTTAAAAGTGCGTTGAAAACGTTCCACGATGCTGGCTTTGGTTTCGGGATTCTCGGTGGTAACAAAATGAATGTCACGTTTCTTTAATTCTTTTTTTTGGAAAGCTTGGTTTAGAAATTCGATACCTTTGTCCGTTTGCCATCGAAGAGGGTGACGACCACTTTGTTTCAACACTCGTTGCAGGGCTCGAACTAACTCGCTGCTCGATTTGGAAGTCAAGGGTACGACCCAGGCAAATTTGGAAAAGACGTCGATGACACAAAACAAATATTTGTAGCTACGATTGTAGCTGGCCAAATGAGAGACATCGGCTAAATCGGCTTGCCATTGATGATCGACTTCTGGCAAACTTGCGTCGAATGGATTTGTGTAAAGTGTAGGTAGCTTGTTCTTGTAACCATCGTTGCACTTGAGGTAAACGGAGACTTTTCAGTCGAGTTTTGGCAGCACGATACAAGTTTTGAACTCCTGCGTAACCTGCAGGATGGGAGGGATCGTAGTAAATGCTTTTTCCATTTTTTTATTTGTTTGTTAATAAGACACCAACTCTTGGATGCTGCTACTCTTTATCTCTTGGGGTATTTTCTTGGATTACAATGCTTTGTGTGTGCGACCGGCAATAGGTGTCGAGGAGGAGGATGTCTGAACAGGGGATATCGGTCTTTGTTTCACTTCCGTCTTCACCTTCTTTTTCTCTTCTGATGTAGAAAGGGTGGTCATCATCTTTTTAATTAATCCAATTCTGGAGGTAGGTGGTGTTGTTAACTTGCGTACTTTTTCTGGTGGAGTTTGAAACCCTTCTTCTTCTTCTCCTTTTTCTGTCTTGATTACTGGTAGTGGTGGTGGTAGAGGTGATGGTGCTGGACTTTTCATCAAGGTCTTAAAATCTTTCAGAGTGGGAAGAGCTGTTTCGTCTGAGGCTTTCTGGTGAAAGAGTTGCAGTCGTTGCAAGAGTTGACCGTACTTTTGCGATTTTTCTGTTTCGGACAAATCTTGGCGATCCATCAAGGTTTGCAATTCGTGTTGTAACTGGGACATTAAATTAGGATTGGGAGGTAAATGCGGGGTGCGTTGTTCCTGCCAACGATGGTATTCCATCCATCGTTTGTAAGGCACTAAAGCTAGTTTTCGTCCTTCCATGGGATGTCAGGGGTCGATTGTGAGATCTTGGGACTTCAGAGGGCCTTTTTATCTTGCTCCCACCAGTCCTCCCAAAATGGTTCCCAAGACTCCTTTCAGCAATGGACCTAACAAGAGGGGTAAAATTCCTCCACGTTGGACCAACATCTTCTTCTTTTGTCCGATGGGAATTTTCTTTTGAACCATTTGGCGAAGAACGTGACGATGTTTGCCTAATCATTGTTTATGATGTTTGCACAAATGGATCAACACGTTCAAACAACATTCGCACACGGTATCGATGACCTCTTTGGAGGCCGATTGAATGAGTTTATTTCGCAGGGGTGGAGAAGCTTTGGACGGGACAGATACCATGTCCCCATGTTTGACTAAACGAGGAGGTAGTCCATTACTTTCCTTTTCTTTCCTAGGGTTTTAGAAGAGGGATGTTTTCTGGAAGGTGACATCTTTGAGTCTTCAGGAGCACCAAAAACACTGATACCCCTACAGACCATTTTTATACTGGAACGCGTCGCCACTGGTTGTCTTTACGTCGTATCAACTTGAGAACAGGCATGACACGTCGTGCAGGGGTACGTAACGGACTAAATCGAGCGAGTTCTTGCTTGGACAAATCCAGTAAACTTTGTAACATGCCCGATCTTTCTTGAACTTTGATTTTGGGAGAAGGTACTTTTTGAGCAGCGGCCACTGCCGCTAAATTGGAGGGTCCTGCTACTGGGGAAGTTCTTGGGGTCATCAACGGAGAAGTTCTTGGTGTAATCAACGTCTCCAAGTACTTTTCAGTTCTTGGTGTCATCAACGGAGAAGTGAATGAACCTGAGGCTACCGGAGACACGGTCACCGCCGTTGCAGGTCGTGGTTTGCGAGTGTAAGGTTGCGTCCTGGCCGAAGTGCCTCTCTTGCGACTAGTTTTCTGTGGGCTTTTCTTTTTCTGGGGACTTTTTCTTTGTTTCTTTTTCTGAGGGCTTTTCTTTTTCCGGGGTGGTGACTGGTAAGAGGAGGGTCCCGCCACTGGAGAAGTTCTTGGAGACACGGGTCTCCTTGGGTACTTGGTCTTGACACCGTGGCTCTTTTTCTTCTTCTTGGAGCTTCGTTTGACTTTTTTCTTGGGGAGAAGTTTGGGAGCATTAGGATCCCATCTTAAGAGAGAACGAATGATGACCCCTCCTAGATTACCGCTCCCTGCAGGTTAAAAGATGATTTACTTTTTGGTTTGAGTGTCGATGCGGGGATCGGCCAGTTGGGTCAAAGCGACTTTGTTTCGATCAAAAAAGCATTTGGTTTGATGTGGAATCTGAATGGTCCCTTGTAGTAATTGACTTGCTGTCACTGTGAACCATCATAAGACTTCTTTGAGACTAGCTTCTAAGACACGACCCCATATTTGTGGATTTTTTCTCAACTGATGCCATACAAGGCGCGAATCAATTTGACGGAAAGATGCGACTGAAGGGACGTCATGTTCAAACTGTGTGAGACAGACGAAAAGTGTCTGAGGTTTTTATAGATTTTTTTGGAGTGAAAATAAGTAGAGGACGGAGACGTGTACAGGACAGGCCCTCCGTCTTGGCACCAGTGGTGAAACAATTGGGTACGAAATCGCAAATCATCGGGGGTCGTAGGTTTCAAATCGACGAGTAAATAAGCGTGTGGAGTTTGAGTGGCATCTTCGTACACCTGAGTCAGCCAAGGCGTTCCTAACTGTTTGGATAAGACATGCACTTGCGATTTATCTCGAGGGCTTTTAAACAAGACCACGTAATGCGCATTGAGACTGATGGTGCTATGGGCTTTACTTTGTTGAAACAAATTTTGAGTGATGTAAACGACACTAGCATTACGATGATGCCCTTTACGCGTGAACCACAGTTTAATTTATTCTTCGTCTTCTCCTAACATGTCGTCGAAAATTACCAAATGGGTTTGACGGGAGTCAAAGACGATTCCGTCGTCTTCTTTAGGAATGCCTTCCACAATCACGATGGAATCGCCTTGACTTTCTCGCAAGAGGCTGTACGCTGATTGCCACTCTTTGTAACACCACACGATGCGTTGAGGTGGCCGATCGATCAAATGATGTTTATGTTCGATCAAACGTTTGACAAATTCGGTTTTGCTTGAACCGCTAGGTCCAGCAATGAGCATGTTAAAGGGATGGCGAAGATACAAAGCCTCCCAACTGGCACGATCTAAGTGTTCGTCGATGACTTTGACGTGGAGGAAGAGGGAGCAGAGACAGCAGAGGTAGCCATAGTGTTAGGAATGTCACTTGTGACACGAAACCAAACAAGACAAGAGTTTATATACTTTTTTCAGGACACGTTTATTGAATGTTTTAAACATGAACACGAAAGACAAAAATACATAAAAGTCAAAGGCTTAAGTACAACGATAAAAGGCACATGAAAACCATCAACGTGGAATAGAAACAAGTGTCTGTACAACATGTTTTGGGTAATGTTCTGACCAGTTCTATAGGGGGTAAGGTCACACAAGTGTCCTCCCGAAAGGGTCTTTCAGGCATGTCCACGACAGTCCTGTCCTGGGTGACGGGTTCTTCTTCTGGTACCGTCACCAACACTGGCTCAAAAGTAACTTTTTTCTTTGAACAACTCTCGTGCATACTGGGCCACTTCTTGGGTGCAAGCTTCAAAACCCCTTTTTCTCCAGGCACGGACATCTATCTGTCCAGTGGGGGTGTAAGTCACAAGCTACACACACATCGTCATACACGTCTTCGGTAGCTAAAAGTTGACGAATCTTTTTTTCCCGTAGAGGTCGAGAAGTATGCAGATGAAAACGCAAGGCTTTGGGCAAAAGGAGTCTTTCGTGACCTTTTAAGGCCATTTGGGTGGTAAGTACTGTTCGTAAAGAGTCCACAAGGAATAGGCTGGTAAACGAAATCCCAGAAAAGAAGTCACTAAGACACACACCACTTGTCGACCCAAATTGAACGGAAACAGTTCTTGAACTAAGTGCTGGTAATCTTCCACGGTCTGAATAGTGTCATTGAGTTCCTTCCACGGAATCTGTTCAATCGCATGTGACATAAGGCGCGGCATGGATTCCAGATTTTATAGTCTCTTTATTTCGCAAGCAAATTCACGTACTTTCTAATTAGAGATCTTCGTTCTCCAGTTGGGAATCTAAATCTTGCATACTGTAACCTACACTTCAAAGTTCGTTTAGAAGTTTCCTCTTCCGCTAAGCAGATTCCACGTAAAATATGTTGGTAATCCTTTAACTCGTCTTCTTCAATGCGTTGCTCTAGGTGAATCTCGAAGTAACCAAAATCACAAACATTTCGTTCATTCACTAACTCAATGTGTTGAACAAGGTCTGACCACTGGAACAATTTCTGACGAATCAGTCCTCTTATACCATTCAGGTACTGTGGTTAAACATCTGGTGACGTAACGGATGCAATTGTTCTTTACGTTTGACTTGTATTTTGACCAGTTCTCGGTAAATGCGTTCTCTCAACTTCACAGGCAAAGCACGAATGTTCTCTTGCAAAGTATCCATGAATAGGTCATACTAAGTCCTCTTTCTGACACATGAAATGTACCGTGTGCACAGACATGGTTTTACTTCAGTGTCGAATCTAAATCGTTTAATCACTAATTTACACATTACAATTCGTTCAGAAGTTTCCTCTTTCACTTAGTTAACATTGTGTAAAAGATGTTGGTAATTTGTTAACTCTTCCTCTGGAATTCGATGTAGTAAGTTTAGAATCATCAATAACAAACCAATCCTTTTTAAAACCAGATGGTCGTTGATCAATGTCTGTCCAATGGAACACTTTCAACTGAATCAGTCCTTGTATAGCATTCAGGTACCAGTGGTTCAAACACCGGTGACGTAACGGATGCAACTGTTCTTTACGTTTCACTTGTATTTTGACCGGTTCTATGTAAATGCGTTCTCTCAACTCCACAGGCAAAGCGCGGATATTTTCTTGTAAAGTATCCATGAATAGGTCAGTCCGTACAATTCACAGTCTTCTCCTAGAGCAAAAGTAATCCACATAGTGAGTAATTTCTGACTACTGATATTCAGGGTGACGTCCAAGAATCTCATTGAACTCTTTTGATGTAAACGGTCTAGAGTGATATAATAGGATGAATGCACCCTTGACCCAGAGAAATCTAACACATTGATTATATTTTTCACTTTCCTCTTGTGAATTTCTCGGCACAAACGTTCTACAGTCACCCATTGAGATTTCACTCTGGCAAGTCCTTGCCAAACTTCCTTGTAAATCTTCTCTTGTAGTTCTTTAGGTAATGATTCAATATCGTTTTTGAAATGGAGTTTAAATACTGGTCTTGGTAATGTCCAACATTTGACTCCTAACCAATCTGATTTCTTCTTCTTCAACGACATGGTAAGTTACTTCAATGTCTCGGTCCCACTAAGGGTAAGTAATGACAATTCGGTGACCAACGAGCATGTTCTAGGTAGGCCGAATCTTGTGGTTCCCAGTGGTGAAGTGACACACCGCAACTGAAGCACTTGACTTTATCCCCTTCACCCAAGTAGAAAAATCCGGCTCTGGCTAATTCTTCGGGGGTCGGTCCTCCCAGATACTTAGGCCATTTTCCTTTGAACGATTGAAGACGATTTTCAAAGTCGCAGTATTTCGACAAACGCACAGTGAACGAATATTCGTCTTCCACAAGTTCGTTTCGATGAGGGTTGGATGACAAGGACAGGAGTTTTACTCAGTGGTGGATGACATCCGTAGGGAGGTAGACGTGAAGGTGGTCATTCCCCTTTAAAACTAAACCAAGTAAAACGTCTAAGAGGACTTTCGCATCCCTCAGGTTTGACACGCACAGCATCACTTTCCATGATAGGGGTAGTGACACTAAAGTTCCCATGATGCTTTAAGGCATCGCTAAGGTCACAACGTACAGCATCGTTCCCATCGCAAGGCTCACAATCGCATTCTACTTCAGAGTCCCCAAACTTGAATTTTGCCTGTCTGAACTTGTTTTATGTTTCTCTGAAGGTATTCATCTTGTTCGCTTAGTCTTGGTAGTCACAATGAACTATCGATCTTGACCATAGCCCCTTTTTATACTAGTCGCGATGCAGTCTCAAGCTTGTACACCGCTCCTTTTTTATGTTTAGTTTTGGAAGGTACCGTTTCTAAGGTGGCGTCATCATTGCACCGTAATGTCATGGGTGGAAAGGCTATAGCAAGGTAAGGGCAGTGCGTAGACCATCGAGTATGTTCCAGAACAGCTGAATCTTTATAGATACATAGATCCATTCGTAACTTCAGTCCGCAAGCGAAACACTGTACTTCGTATCCCAATCCTGACTGAGGTCCCAAGTAGACAAATCCTGTTCTAGCTAAAACATGCGACGAAGGTAATCCTTCCCTATCCGTGGGCCATGCTTGAAATGTTTCCATTCGACGGGCACAATCACAATAGTCAGGTAAGGAGACCGGAAAATGGTAGGGTTTGAACTTGGAGTTCTCACTGGATTTCTCACTCGATTCTTGCTGTGGCGAAGTCATACTTCTGGTGGGTGGCTATCCTCTTACAGCCAATGTTTTATACCGTTATGTCCATACGGCAAAGTAAAGTGGTTGGGAAGCCGCACTCGTTCTGGTATACGATTTGATAGACTTTTTCCAAGGGTCGACGTACGATGTGGTGAGTGGGTAAATGTACAATCTTGTTGGGCTGATAGGTGGTCACTTTAAAGTGTTCATCTTCTCTAGACTGCAAAGCTACTTTCAATACGCCAGTTCTTTCAGTTCACCACTCGATTGGTACGATAATTCAGAGTCAATCCTTTACAATTCGTGTGCACTTCTCCTTGTTTGTCCTGGTATTCGTAGCCGTAATTTTTAGGACCGCCACTGGCGAAACTTAGAATCTTGTCGTCGGGATGCTCGTCTGTCCAGGCTCCTAAACGGTCTCCTTCGATGTCAGGGTGCTGTTGACTCCGGTGATCGATGTAGATGCAACTGTCCGTGTCAAAGTACAGGACGCGTTCCCCTAACAGTTTTATAGCTTCGTACAATTTTAAACGAGCATGAGCTGTCACGTAAGCCTCAATGATGACATTTCCAAAGGGGTTGTCTTGTACAAAGTCCAGATCTTCTTCGTAATTGACTAAGATCAAATCCTCGCGAACGACGTCCACGTATTTTATGAATTTAGTTTTGTCGTGAATCATCTGGAAGTAGCGGGAAGGTTCTGTCAAATATTCCGTCTTGGGTAAGCACGGTCGTTGTGCCATTTTTCCCCACAAGTAATTTAACATCACTTTGGCAAACGATCGCGTGCCTTCGTTTTTCTCGATGTGGTCCAAAGTAATGCCTTCTTGTGCCCAGTATTTCTCTTTGAATGTCTTTTGGTTTTCGGGAATGTGACACCAGGACGGATAACCGCTGACTTCTTGCTTTAGTTTCAAAAAGGCATCCACGTAGTCTGCGAAAATGCCTTTCTGAGTGGGGTCACCCTTGTGGTATTGTTGTGTCTTGATGAAGTGACAAATTTCGTACACTTCTAACAGCTGGTATCCCGTGTCCAGAGTTTTAAACAATTCACGTCCCCGTAAGGCGCGTTCTTCTTGGGTGTGCTGGCAAGGCTGGCCTTGGTTGCACGTATCGGCACATGTACGGCACAAAGGAAGCATCAGTTTGTCTTGGCAATGGTGAGGTTAGACGGGATGGTACAAGCCGGTGGGAGGCAAAACATTGCACTTGATCAAGCCTTCGTATTGTCGAATGTTTTTCAGGTCGATGTGTTCCGTCAACAATTGTGGGTGCCCTGCAGGAAAGCGACAATATTTGCACACGTAGGGATACAGCGAACACACGTCCAAGAATTTGATTTCTTCTCCTTTCTCTTCGTCGGCTTGGTACAGCAAACAGGTGGCATTGGTCCTTCCTCCGTACAAACAATCCCTCGGGTTCAGGGGGTCCATGAACTAGTAACTTTCCACGATGCGTTTAAACTCGGGATCAGTTTTAAAACGGTGATCGTATTCGTGTTCCCACAATTCCACCACTTGGCATCCTTCCTGTTCTAACTTTAGGCGTTGTTGACAAGTGGACTGGTACAAGTCTTCCATGGTTCGCTGTAAAAACTGATTTTTAGTACCACGGTCAGGGTAACAGACGGGACAACCGTGAAATAAGGAACCGTTAAACTCGTACACGATCTTGGGGTTTTCTAAGTCCCAGCCATTGACCGAATGCGTTCCGATGGTCTTTTCGCCCTCTCCGTTGCGGGCATGCTGAATCCATTTGTCTTCCTTGTCGCACAAGTAATGTAACCAGCGTAGGGCTTTGACCGAGTATTGACGTTTGACATAGTTGGTCGTTTGAGGACTGATGACAGCCACGGTGTTTTCAGGCATGAATCGTTGCCGGTACACTAAGGAACACGCTTTGGCAATGTTGCAAGCTTCTTTCAAAGGATCGACCCCTCCGTGTTCCATGAACAGTTCTCGAAATTTTCCACAGCATCGCCGTAAAATGTCTACGTCGGAACGACAATACTTTAGCATTTCTTCCTGAAAGTCGAAAGGGTCGGAGGCGTGAGCCTGGTACCAAGCGTAGAAAGCTTCTCGTTGATCGGTACGCATGTTGTCAGGTCGTAATAGTGAGCCTCAGGCAAATAGGGTAGAACGGCGTGTTGATTGGCTTGCGTATTGAAAAAATGTGGAAAGTACCCTTTAGCCATTTCTGTCATTCCAAACGTTTTAGGCATTCGACTCAAAGGCATGGCCAAATAGCTCATCGAATCTTTAAAATGCACTTGTCCCACTTGCTTAAAATGATTTTGGCTCCGTTCAAAGTCACTTTAGGACGTTCGGTACCATGTTCCGTATAGTATCTCAAAAGAAACTGTCCATCGTATCCGGAGAAATTGTGAGCCATCACCGTGGCATGACGATGACAATCTCCGTAACGGTCGATGTCCTCTTGGCTCCACGTCTTGTCGATGGGGTGTAAGACCCATCGGGCGAAATAGGCTAGCGTGTTCGGTTCCCGAAAGATTTTTTCACGCCCTCCAGGATTCTTGCTGCAGTGAGGGCAATAACTCAAGATAGGTTCTTGAATGCACTTCTCGCACGCTCGATGAGCCGCGCAGGAATTAGGAATGTGAATGCCAGTCTCTTGCATGCATTCGAAATCGAAAAAGATGAAATTGCCTTTCTTCTTGTGGCCGTCCTCTTTCTCTGGTTGGGGTAGGTATTTTTGCACGTAGCATTCGTGTTCCAAGTCCACGATGTGGTGACAAATGTGACATTTTTTCTTTCCTCGATATACGTGTGCCTTGGCAGTATTGGTACATAGACCTTGTCCACACGTAGGGCACAATCTCAGCAGTTGACAGGCACATTTCTGCTGTGAACCTTGCGTCCTCAAATGTTGTTGTTAACGGGTAGGGCTGACAAATGTGCGCAGACAAGTAGAACAATGCACTCATTCTTGCCCTTCGTTCAGATAGGGTGGAGAGGCCAAACATCCTGAGCATTTCGATCCACAACGCTTGTGTTGCTCTCGATTGTTATAGCCATAGTCACATTTCTCACAGTAATAACTGTATCCTAGGAATGAGATGATACTAGTAATGGTATCGAAATGTTCATCGTGATGATAGACATGAATGTATTTTCCATCCTTAAAGTCTTGGCCTCGAAACAACCGAGGTCCGCGCACTTCTTGAGGGTGCACTTTCAAGGTGTAGCGTGGAGCTAGGACATCTTGCAATTTTTGCATCTCAGGAATGCCGCAGGGTGTGTCTTTGGGCAAGCCGGCTTGTTCTAACAGGAGTTCTGCTTCGTTTCGTTGTTTGGCTCGGTCGGATTCTCGAATGTTCTCCCAGGCTCTTTTCCATTCTGCCGTGTCGTTTTTTGTCGGCATAGGTTCGTCCCACCACGATAGCCCTGGCTAAACACATCTGGTCTTGAGAATTGTGAATTTGGACGAGACTATGCTTAATGCTACGAAGACCATTCACCAATGACACCTTTTTGCGTTGTCCGGTCCCTTGAGGAGGAGAGACGTGGGTCATGTCTAGTGTGGCTTTTCCATCGGTGATGTCAGACTGATCATTGGGTTGTTGTACGTGTTGAATCTTGTCCATGACTTTGGAAGCGGTCAATTCTGCAGGGGCTAAACTCGATCCAAACAGGGGATTTCAAGCCGTCGTGTTGTATAGAAAGTCTCAAGCGATCGTCTTCTTTGGGTTGACATTGTCGATTAAGTGTGGTGAGCAAAGAATCCCTCATCTCGGTGATGAACCCTTTTGCTTTCTCTAACGGTAGTTCGGACTTGAAATCTTTAAACTTCACCGTGTATTTGTAAGCTGTGGTTCTAAATTTTCTAAAGGGACGCTTTTCTGTCTCTTGAATGGAATAGTACTTTTCAGGGTTAACTAAGGGTGGTGATCTTTGTTTGGAGGAAAACTCTCTGGGTTTGGATTCTGGTTCACTCATGTCCTCTTCAAAATCACTGGCATGAATTTGTGCCAAGACTTCAGCCCTGGTACGAGGCGATAGATCACGTTTCTACCTCTTACTTTCTTCTTCTTTCTTCTCGAATGAATTGGATCGTTTCATCTTGAAGCAAAACGTCAAATGACTAAAGTTTAAACACCATGGGCTACTTTATAGTCATGGCAGACCAACGTATATAAAGGGTATGTGTCTTGTCCTTTCACTGTTCATTTCACTCTCAAACCGAGCACAACGATGGAAGAGACTATCCAGATCGAACGTTTCATCAGAGCTTTGCGAGGGGTCATCCGAAAATTGTCTGAACGACTACTCTCCTGCCTTTCGAGATAAAAGTCAAGATACTTGCTATATCTATCAGAAGAAAGGGCATTGGTCTTCAGAGTGTCCAGACCGTCAAAAAAGAAAAAAGGGGATAGAAGAGACAAAAGACAAGATACCTGTTATTATTGTCAAGAAAAAGGACATTGGTCTCCAGATTGCCCTAAGAAACAAGAGGAGTGAGAAGAAGAGAGGGATTCTGGAGAGGAAGAAGAAGAGGAAGAAGAAGAGGAAGAAAGCAGACAGGTGAAGAGAAAGAAACAGGAGAAGAAAAGAAGAAGGGAAGAAAGTCAGGATGAAGTGGAGAAAAAGACTGTGACGGTGAAGAAATTCAAAAAAAGACAGAGTGAACAATGAAACAGAAGTCTATGAACTTTTTAAAAGTGTTATGTTGTGAATTGTGAATTGGATTGTAAGTATTGATAAAAGAATAAATTAGATATAAAGATAAGTGCCTTTGGGTTTTGATTTTAAAATAAGAAGCTATACTCACGCACTCATACACAGATACGCATTATTGGGTAAAATTTTTTTTTTTAATTATTGGCAATTGAAAGTCTATCTCTTTTCGAGAGACATGGATGGCCCTGAAAAGGTCCTTTTTTGGTGTAGGGTGATTTTAAGCAATCAACTTTAACTGCCTTAAGCCTTTGCCACGGCCAAGGCCTACTTCTGGACTGCATACTGTTGATGATGATGATGATTTGGTTGAAATCACTAAAGATGGTATGGTAGGCTTAGTCAGAGAGTTGGAGTGTTTAGCTGGGGAAGGTCGCATTCTCTTCGGTCGTAATAAAGAAGTCTGATACATTTTGTTTCAGACTTCTTAACTCCGCTAAAAAGTCTAACAGTACCGTGACTGTTTGATTTTGACACCCTTGTTTCTTTGCTGCTGCTTCTTCTTCTTCTTGTTTTTTTCTTACCTCTTCTTCTTGCTGCTGTTGCTGTAGGAGAATAGCTTTGCTGTTGTATAAATTTCTCCAATTCTTCCTTCTGTCTCTGTCTAAAATTCTCCACGTGCTGTAATGAAGGAGAAGGTGACGAAGGTACCGGAACAAATTCTTGCGAAGTAAGAAAATCCACAAAATCCCAATTCACCTCTTCTGAAAGTAAGTCAGGGTTCCCTCGGGCAATCTCCACGACTGGTGTACCACAATTTATCGTTTTCTGAGTTTCCGTCATGTTGAAAAAACTAACGCATGGATTGACTGCGCACAGGCGCTAGCGAATCTATATAGACCACGTGACGTCACAGACTGCTCTCTTCGGATTGGACTTGGGCTGACTGAATTTTGTAACACGTGTTTGGATTGGTCAATGAACTCAATCCGTTTCGATCCTTCCTCTCCCTATAAATAAGTGCAGTTCACTGCATTCCGTCACCTGTTCTCGGCACCCCAACATGTGGACCGACGTACAATCTTCAACGCTTGTGTCTTCGATGATGTTCCGGACGGACATACCAATGTATGTCCGATCCAAGTGGACATTTATTTGTCCACAGGACAGACACCAGCCTGTGGATACGAAGAGTCTATGTGGAGAGGCAAGGATGCCTTAAGAGAGTCTTAATCTATGGTCCTGCAGTCAGGCGCAGCCTAAGGACAAGAAGAAGATGTCACAGATGCCCTTTATGTTAAGGGTATATTAACATAAAACCAAAGGCCCTTTTCAGGGCCACTCCAATATCTCGAAAAGATCTTGACTTTCATTGCCTACCCCATTTTTATTTTATTTTTTTTTTTATAAAAAAAAAATAGAGACCCCTCCCTGTTTCAATTTTTCCCTGTTCCATTTTCATAGGCCCATCAGGTCGGGACCCCATTTTCTCTTGACGTTCAACAGGCCCACGATTTATTCCCATGTTCCATTTCCCCTTGACGCTCAACAGGCCCACCCTATTTAAATTTCCCTTGACCCTCAACAGGCCCAAGATTAATTTTTCCCATGTTAAATTCCCTTGACCCTAAACAGGCCCAGGGTTTTTTCCCATGTTAAATTTACATAGACCCCATATCCCCCCAGGGTTTTTACCCATGTTAAATTTACATAGACCCCATATCCCCCCAGGGTGGTTTTTAATGGTAAGTCCCCTAGACCCTATATCGCCCCTATTCACTACTTATATATTTCTTTGTGTATACGTTGAAAAAAAATGCATGGGATGTACAGAAACAATAATATAACCAAATTAATAGAACCACCAACAAAAATGAGATATATAAAAACTATAGTTCTTAAATATATAGTCAGATCAAGAAAATATGGACTGAAGAAAAATTTGTTTGGCTAACTGGAGATGTATCATTTAGAAGATATTTAAAAAAATTACCCGTATATCACTTTGTGTAAAACAAAGTTTATACGCCAAAAAGTCATTCGATATTGAACTGAAAAGCAAATAAAGAGAGAACGAAATTAACTGCAAAAATAAAAACTAAGCATCGTACCATTGAGAGAGAAAGCGTACTATACACAACGGATAAAAATAGCAAAGAGCTATACAAAGAAATAATAAACTGCATTACAGATGTCTTGATCAGATGTGGTAGAACATCTTTTCCGATTTGAAAGAAAGAAGAAAAAAAAATAAAACAACACGGCATTGTAGAAAACCTGGTATATCTTATACATACAAAAAACATATTTGTCTTTCCATATGTTCGGCTGCCAAACAAGAGGTCACGAGTTTGAAACTCGTAGCGGCATTCGCAATATATTTTTTGAATTACCTTTTTATATTTATCTTCAAACTTCTTTTAAACTCTCTCCCCCAGTTTATTTATTTATTTTATTTTTTCTCTCCCCCAGTTTATTTATTTATTTATTTTATTTTTGAATTCCCGTCCTAGGACGGGCAATCAAAATATCATATAAAAACACCCACATTTGTCTTACTGTGAAATCCAGGCTGCCAAACAAGAGGTCGCGAGTTCGAAACGATGGCGGCATCACAATTCTTTCAAAACTTTATTTGTATTTGTATGTTTAAACTTTTTTTGTTTAAAGTCGCTGATCCCAAAATAAATTACGTTTTTTTATTCCCGTCCAAGGACGGGCAATTGACCTAGTAAATTAGAAATTCGCCGAAACACAGAAGGGGGGGGGAATGATGGTAGAGGTTGGTGCATTTCCAGAAAGGGCAGTCAGACATACCTCTTGCAGTAGAAGAGAGGAGCTCTAAGATATGAACTACACGGCTTCCCCGCCAGGAATGGGAGGAAAGAAACATACTGAAATACAATTTAACAAATAGAAAAGGAAAATCAATGGCTCAAGTACCCGAGTGGTCTAAGATGCTCGCCTTTAAAATCACAAAATATTCTCGTCTCGCTCGCTTCGGGTGATTCTAATTTCGGGCTAGAATTTAAGAAAACATATCCATCGTTAAGTCCGCCAACGCGTCGAATCAGATAAAAAACAACAACAACAACAACAACAACAACAATAAAACAAACAAATAAACAAAGTACTTTAACATGCGTTAATGCTCGGTGTTCCTTTCCTAATTGACTCTTGCATTATGTATGAGAGAAACGTTTATTACGTCAAAATACCATAACACTCGGACGTGATCTCCGATTTGTAACTTTGAAGAAATATAGAAATGGTATGAAGGGTTATCAGCTAGTTTAGACATCAATGGAGTAACCTCATTATGTGTAAATTCCTAATTATCAACCATTCTGAAGTTACGAATGTTGTTGATTTACACACCTGGCCAACGTGTTTCTCATGTTATTCACTACACCAATGTTAAATATATGACCAAAATATAATGGGGAGGTCGGGGTGGGTGGGTGGATTATATGTTCTATGTAAACTTTACTACAGACAATCCAGTGGGTAAACTGGATGGACTTCTGTCAAAAGAGATTCAACTCAAACTCGGATAGAAGGTGATGGGGTTGGAAATTTTTGTGTTGGGGGGGGGGGCGTGATTATAAAAATCGATTTTACCTAAACTCAATCCCTACTCCTACCTAATCACATTTCACTACTCCCCAACCAAGCCGGAGCAGACAAACATGGCCATTTCACCAGTGTCAAATATATCTGGGTAAAACGTAATGAAATTATATGCAATGCTTGTCTTGATGTCTAGGTATTTCTATACAGAAATAATATCCATTGGATATGGTCACTAGGGAAGATATTTTGGAAATTACATTGTCTCTACCATCCGAAGATAATAGTCGTATCGACATGTTCCTTTCTAACACGGCTGACATTAACAATACTTATGCATAGACTATTTTTTCACTCATTGATCTTTATTTCCTCCATTAAGAGATTTTGCATCAGGTATCGAGTTAGGTACATGACAAAAAAAGTTTTATAGTTACATAAAAGAATAGTTTCATGTATATAAAATATACACAGCACCTCCACGCACCAACAAAAGACAACAACAAGTAAACACAAGGCGTTTGCCTTTATACATGTAGCTATCGGAGTGTACTTTTCAAACATACTCAGGGGCCCCGAGTGGTCTAAAGCGCTAACCATTATGGATCACTGCAATACCACCTCTGTCTGCGTGGGCTCGAGTCTTGGGTTCGGCCAATGTGGGTATTTGAGAAAGCTTGCCAGTAGCATCTCGTGGGTCGGTGATTCCTCCCAGGGATCTCCCTTTACCATTAATACTGGCCGCCATGTATAGCCTCTCTTGTGCTGAAATATGGCATTAAACCCTACAACAACAATAACAACAACAACAACAAACATACCCTGATGGTTTCTTTCATTTCGGCAATCGCTATGATGCAAGTGACCCTAGATGCATTTCCCCAAGGATCCGAAAACTGAATCAATTCACTTCTTATATATGAACATTCAACTGAAATTATTAGTATCATTTAAAATTGAATATATTATATATGTATAACAACAACATATTGTTGTTCTTTTTATTGCTACTCGGATCAAAATTAAGAGTCATATTTTCAAAGTTAGCTGGCTTCTTAGGACTCATTTGCCTTAAAATAAGTAACAGAAAGAAGCAAAACCAACACAAGAACAACGCGCTAAATGGAATACTACCTTATCATTGGTCAACTGAAAATGAGTTACAAAAAAATACAGGACAGCATTTTATTTTAACCAATGAGGGGACAGTATTCCATTCAGCCGGATCTCACATATTAAGCGGGCGCGATCACGGCCATGTCGAGCAGTAGCGTGGGAAAATGATTTGACATTCCTTGCTCGTATGATATCAAGTCAAATGTTTGATAGGGATACACAGTCGACTGCCTGAGCTAAATATCGGTATCAAATTTATTAAGCTACGCAAAGCGTAGCTCGAAATATCAGCACTTAGGTCGCGCGAGCAGGGAGGCAAGTGTCCTCTCTTGTAGTTATTATACAGTACATGTATGACAGGTCAATTGTAAGCAACGATACGAGCCCCTGTAGTGAAAACGACATGTCCGGTTGCAACGATATTTTTGTCATCTTCATACGCATGAAATCCTTTATATATACCGTGCCCAACGAATCAGGTGCTAGTCCCTAAGTCAAGTCTATATAAATACTAAATTTACATCAACAGTATATTGTCATTTTCTTTCGCAAAAACTTTACATTTCAGAATTAATTATGGGCCATTGAAACTAATATACTCCATGTTATGGTCACTCATTGCTAGACTGGTTCATAGTTGTGCATATTATTAGTACCGCGAATCCAATATATATGTATACCGGCTAATTGACATAATGTCAATTGGTAGAAATTGAAGTTTTGAGAGTGACTGTAAAGTATAGATTCAGTTTGGATCTAAATAGGTTTTACGTGAACAAGAAAACGTCTTAGCAGTATCTAAAAGCAGCTTGATGACTTTACTTTTAATTTGATGTAAACAATAATTTCGTGTCTCTTGTAGTGAAAAGTGATAGGTTCGCAGATAAGGATGTGTGTGTGTGTGTGTGTGATTTGGATTTGTAACGTAGATTTAACAATTATTCAGTAATATCGCTACGATGAGTGGTGGTTTACAGTGATGCCTAGCACTGAGGAATCATAAGGTAGACATGTAGCATGATGTCCCACCCAGTCACATTATCCTGACACTAGGCCTACCAGTCCTAACACTAACCTCGTAATGCTGAGCGTATAGCGAGGCAGTCGTTTGTACCATTTTTGTCTTTGATATGACTCGGCCGGGGTTCGAACCCGAGACCTTTAGCATCCGAGGCGGACGCTCTAACCAATAGGCCACAGGAGCGGTCGCAGAGTAGGATGTACAAAACTGAGTCTTATAAGCTTGCTCTTCGCGTATCATGATACGTTCGGTGTTAGATCATTATGTCGGGTTTGCTTAATTGCAGAAAGAACTGGGGGCCCCGAGTGACCCAGTGGTCTAAAGCGCTCTCCGTTACGGATCACTGCCATCTCATCTCTGTCTGCGTAGGTTCGAGTCTCGCATTCAGCCAATGTGGGTATGTGAGAAAGCTTGCCCGTAGCTTCTCGTGGGTCTATGATTCTTTCCGGGATTTCCCTGGGTTATTCTTCCACCACTAATACTGGCCGCCATGTATAGCCTATCGTGTGCTGAAAAATGGCGTTAAACCCTACAACAACAACAACAACAACAACAAAAAAGAACTAACTTTATTTTAAAAAACGTGTCCTCACTATCTTTCTTAATTAGGTTTTCTGAGGATTCGGCAGTTGTGGTTAATATGGGGGGGGATAAAGCTGAATTTGTGACTATCAGTTCTTGCGCATGATATCATATATGTATATTTTCTTGATTTATTCTC
This sequence comes from Sinohyriopsis cumingii, assembly GCA_028554795.2. Classification (NCBI taxonomy): domain Eukaryota; kingdom Metazoa; phylum Mollusca; class Bivalvia; order Unionida; family Unionidae; genus Sinohyriopsis; species Sinohyriopsis cumingii. The sequence continues at coordinate 76,250,146 of CM068835.1, read as the reverse complement.
TGGTTCTTTTAGGCTCCATTAAATTATAGAAGGGTATATTTGCTTTGCTTTTAGAACTTTGTAGACAAATACTAATCTATTTTTCAATCTACGTATTTATAATGATTTCCAAGACAACTTATCCAGTATCGAGGTCATACTTCCTGGCATATAGTCATAATTTAATGTAACAAACATGGCTGCTCGTTTTCCGAAATCTTTTCAAGTTCATCTTCTAAATCATGGGAATTGGGGTCCCGTATTGTATAAGCGTAATCTAAATTAGGTCTTACTAAACCTTTGTAAGCGAGTTCTTTCGCATTTTATGGGCAAGATGACAAGATACGATACGTCTTTACTGGCTTAAAGTTCGAGTTAAATTTGAAGGTTCCATTTCAGATCACATGTACGTGTGAGCTTTAAATATTTTGTTTGATTGAGGTTTCCTAACATAGCATCTTCTAGTAAATACGACATGTTGGTTTTATGTGATTTCTTTCTTGCCAATAAGCATATGCTGCATTGTTAAGTTGGAATCGCATGCCACATTTTCGAACCCATCGTCCAAGCTTTTTTAATGTCATTTGCAATATCTTAGTATCATGCTCGGTTTTGATCAATCAGTAGCATGTACAGTCATCTGCGAATAGTCGGCATTCTTAGTCAATTTCAATTAGGATGTCACTGCTGTTGCTAGAAGAAGAGTGCTGGTCAAAGTATTGTTCCTTGCGGCACTCTAGAACCTACGTTGTACTAGTATTATGTATATTTACTTTGCATTGTTTGTTAGTTTTTACTTTTTATATTTCATTATATGCTATTGTAAAGTAACATTGTATATTGGACATAACCTTGTCCAAAATCAAGTTTATTTTCTATTTGACCATAATTGTTTTATGTTTTTATTTTATTATGTAAACAACTAATATGTAGTAAAATATTCTCTAAATGCATGGGTTATTATCAGGATCATTATTATTATAAGCACATATGTTTATTTGGGTCTGGGTCTATGTTATTCGCATTCCGCAACAATTTACCTGATATAGTCCAGGTTATATATTATAATTTTAGTAACAGACTTTCTAATAATAAACAACATTTTATTTTGTAATCATTCAGAACTTTATAGAAGGTTATTTTGCATCTGTTTTTCCCCATTTAATTGTGAACCGAGGTCAAGTAGGGGACTATACAATCTTGTCACTGGAAAGATTATTCACTCGTGCCAAATAATTAATTTGTATTACTGTTGTGTCCATTATTATTTTGGAATTTATTTCTTCAAATTATTTAATTCAATGATTATTTTCTCTGGAAATGCAGCGTGCTCACAGAAAATAATATTCTTGGATAGAGACATTAATTGGTACTTGCAGTGAATTAAAACCTGGAATTTTATTTGTGTTTTAATAAAAGACTGTTTGCACATCAGCATGATACATGTCCTCACAGACACACCAACTCCTTCAGCATTGAACTTACTTTGGATTTCTAAGTTTATTCAGAATTTTAAATTATTGGGACTTGTGTCTATAATTATGATTATTTTGGATTTAATTTGTAATACCGTAAGTTTTTTTCAATTTTCACTTTGTATTCAAGGCAAAGAAATTATTTGTTGAATTTTACAAAGCCTGTTGATTTTCACTTTTTTGGTTACTTGTTTTAAGAGCATAGACTTGTAACACCAGCCAGATTTTGGACTAATTGTCACTACATAAGATGTTGCAAAAAGCGCCTATCCAGCGTTGAGTTTTGCTTGCAATTCCACAATTCATGGCGGACATGTCAAAAGTTCTTTTCCAAGTCAAAAATACAAATTGTCTACTTGGTCATCTTTATCCACATATTTAGCCCGATCATTGATAACTTAGCAAGGTGTGTTTCGAACTCTGAAATTTCCGTAATACATCATCTTTATCATATAGTTATCCAAGTGTTTAATGATCAGAACAGACAATATGTGCAAGCTCTTTGCAAAGTACACTGGTGAGTGACAACGGGCGGTAATTATTGGCCATGGCGTGATTACCTTTTTCCAGTAGTGGCCATGCCATTTATTTTCCAGATACCATCCTTGGGATGTTGTAAATGTCCAGTGATTGTTAAAAGGTGTGTAAGTACTTGTGTCAACTCAGAAGATAGTGCCTTAAGTACATTTTTATTGTATCATCCGCTCCTGAAGTGTTTGATAGGTTTGAACCATATAGCAACGTTTTAAGTCCTAAACATGTCACTGCTGTATTACTCGTTTTTCCTTTGGGAATATACAAGGCGAAGCCATATCAACATTGGTTCAAACAATGCAGAATTGTGAGTTCATTGTATCGGTTTCTACTAGTATGGTGAATGAATGTCATGTGAGTCTTGTTTTTTTCCATGTATTTCCGGCATGACTTATAATCTAATGTTAGGCTTCCACTCATGTTGTTGATGTAATTGTGTGAAATTTAAATTTTAAACACACACACACTCATTCAGCTCTTACCCGTTTCCGTTTGTTCAAATTTGTCATTGTCGGCGAGTTCATATATTTGTCACCCTAGAGACAGATGAGAAGTTTGTTTTAAAAATTATGCCATACTGTAGGTTTACATGAGAAGCACTCTAGAGCCAAACAGTAATTTAACATTGTGTGTTCCTGGAGCCAAACGGGAATTTTCGGAATGATATTATTTTTATAAAAAAAATAAAATCTAATACGCCACATTTACAATCTAGCTACCCGTTTTGTTTTTAGTGCGATACACGTGTCTTATAATCATGCAACCGCTTTTTGATCACTATCCAAAGACACAGACTACAATCCAGCAATCTCAATAAGACCAGATCTCCGCTGTCAAACGTGAAGAAATGCGACGACCGTTTAAGGGTCATGTTCTGGTGACCTTTGAATTTGCCAACAGAAACGCAGCTTTAAAAAATCTGACAGTGAATCAAATCGTTCCGTACACATTGTTATTCTTCATCCACACTGCTCAGTCTCCAAACGCAAAGATATAAGACTTCATCTGGCTGGCTGATAAAATTAGCGATTATGGTAATAACAGGTTACCAGAACACGATCCCTAAGTTGTTGCTGTCAGATCTTCATGTACAACAGTGGAGATCTGATTTTAATCAATCCTGCTTTTGGATCACTGTTCAAGCACACAATCCTGCTATCCAGCAAAAGGTGTCGGAATGTTTATACATACGTGCTATACTTACATACAAACAGTAGAGTAATAATAGAGGTTTTTGATTGATGTAGATCTATAATTAATTTTTTTTTTAAATTATTATTCATGACTGAAAATGGCAGTGATTATCTTTAGTTGAAAATTCGCACGTTCATAGGTTCTATATTAAGATATTATGAACGTAAAATTGCATAGTATCTATAAATAGATGCTGACGCGCGTGTTTGCTGTTACTAATAACAAAATTAGTAAATCTTTTGACACGTTTTGGGTTGTTACCCATTGGACAGGTCGGTTAGGTGGGTTCTTAGAAGAAATGTTATTTCCTATTTTATACATTAGATCACGTGAACAGGTATTTTGAAATGTTAGATTAAGTAGTTAGATATGCATCATGGGGTTCATTGCGACAAACATTTGTTACTGATCGATTAAAAGGTATTGATCATTGTGATCATATTTTAACTACTCATTCTCTTATTTCTAATCAGGCTGGCAAATGACATTCACTTGTCGAAAGGGAAAAGATCCTGATATCTCAAGTATGTTTCAGAGGGTTATTGGTGAAGCTGATTCTGCAGATGTAACAACTTGATAGTTTTGGAAAATGGGTCGTTATGATAAAATCGAGACTATCTGAGGCACCCGCTGGTGAAGAGTGGTCAGTGAGCTATCAAACTGTTGCTCTTATGTCATATAGACAGGAAATTCATAGTTTAGCTCATTAAACTATCTTGGCTGGTCATTTATGAGTCAATGAAACCTATCAGAAGTTCTTGCATCATTTTTACATCGTCTTACATCATGCTTCCAAATATTGTAGATCTTGTTTAATTTGTCAATGGCTGGTTTCAGTTCTTTTGAACTATTTTTTGGGACATATATTATCCATGGACTTGTTAAAAGAAAATGCTTTTTTTATACAGAGGAATCTGATACTAATCTTTTTCAAGTTATATCTCTGACTGTGAAGTAGCAAGATATACTCTTCTGTCTACTCCTCAAAATTATAATTAAGGCAGGTCAAAAGTACAAAGGTAAGACTTTTTCAACCTGGTGATAAAGTTCTGTCTCTCTTGCCATGACTTCAGAATTATAGTTAGGTTAGATATTAACTGTCCTTACAAAGTTAAAAAGAAACTGATTTTGGAAATGTTTGGATTATTCAGTGGAAATAGACGGTGCTCATTGGTCTATAATTTGTTTTGGAACTAGTGGGAATTATTCAAACAAGGCCTGAATGATACCATTTTGACACATCAGGATTTTTGGCAAACAAGTATATTCTTGTATCTGAATATTATTCTGAGCATTTCATTCTTTTGGACCTTAATATGATTAATTTGGATTCAGTTCATAATTATATGTCACTCTTAGATTTTTTCCTCAGTTTTTCTTCCTTCTATGACTTAGTTTATGACTATAATCTGGTAACATTTACTGATACAGGTGACAACCCTCTATCCAACATGACTTAGTCATCATATCTTATGAAATCACACATGTATGCATGTGAACTGTGGATTATAATTCATGAAAGTTACCAACAGTACATGCAAGAGGTTAGTCATGTAGAGTAAAATATTGTGAATTAAACTGGAAACCAACAAAATACCGCTCTTACAACTCTACTTGAAAATCACGTCTTCATTATTGTGACATGATAAATACAACGAACTGCTCTTCTTTTTGGTATTTATAAACATTTTATTTTAAAAGGAAATTACTCGACTTGTACTCTTTGTAAATCAACAAACCCCTGGTTTCTTACATGTGCACAGAGTTGCCAGTGGTTTTTCATTTCCACCAACACTAACTCAAACTCGGCCATGCTAATTCTTTGATCCTCAATAGCCATCGAGTTATTAATTGTACTGAAACTGATTTGTGCTGCCATGAAAATTTGGAATAGACAAGTATTCCAGAATGCAGCCATAACGAAATAATTTTACCAGCACCATCTGTGACACTGGTTCTGACAATTCGTACCACACTCAGACCAAAGGCTGTTGCCGTGTCGATTCCACAAATAACATGTTGCACATTTTAAGTTTACCAGTTCGATCTTCAAAATTCACAATCTCATCTGGGTCAATGTTAGCAACAATGTGGCTGGTAAACTAAGCCAAATCTCAGCCAAATCTGCTTTGGTGGAAAATCCGCTCAGATTTTCATCAATACAATATCTGACCAAATATTAGCATACATTTTGAATAATGTTAAGCAAACTTAAACGTAATTTCAATACACATTTGCTGTGATGGTGAATGCTCAAGTGCATGCAATTCTTTAACAACAACATGACCATATTTTGTCCCATTTGACAATGATGGCTGTCAGTCTGGGCTATCACCATGGGTTAAATAATTAACAATTTTAGGAAATGGTACAAGCCAATACAAGTCAAAATATAAAATATGTTTGGGTCTTAGTATGTGTGTTACCCAATGCATTCTAGGTCCCGTAGTCGAGTCTAGGTTAAAAATGCCATTTTGTATTATTTGTGGAATCGTCGACGCGTGTTCCCCGCATAAAGACACCTAACATATGTTTGATTTTACCACTGCTAACAGCACTGAAATCTCTGTGAGAAATGGAAATATCCCACTGAACTTTTCCATTTGCTGGTACTGGAATATAAAGGAAAATCTTTCTCTAATTACAAATTCCATGAATAATTTTGCTTTAGTTTGTTTACTCTATCAGGATCATAAACTGTAATTGCTTCAACCCTGGATGTTACTTCATCAACATAAGTGTTTCCTCTACAGTGTTAATGTTACAGGGTGTTTTTATTGACATATATCTTAGCGAATCATTGTCGGAGTGCACAATAATACTCACTAACAGATCCACAAGGTCGGCAAGGCTGGTTATGTGATTTAACTCGGATGCCACATTTAACACACCTATTCCAACATGTCATGCGAGCAAATGTAATTTACAGTATACATAATGGCAAGTTCTGCTTAATAGTTAACATTTTCCAAGGCCAACACCTCTAGAGTCATTACATACCAATGCCACTGAACTTTATATATTTATAAATTGTATTCTAACAGAAATAATCATCTGTGTTTTCATAAAAATCATAATTTATGTTTCTAATTGTTGCGAGTATTTTGAATACCGTACGTATATGCTGGCAAGCTTTCTCACATACCCACATTGGCCTAGCCTGTGAATTGAACCCATGCAAATGTAACATGGCAGTGACCCCTTTAGACCAGTTAGGTACCTCCAGGGCGCCTAATTTTTTTTGGTTGGAATGATGGTGTACGTATTATCAGGTGTATGTCCTCCTCAGCATATACATATGGTCTTCAAAATACTCGCAGTAGACAGTATTCGATTGTATGGCCATTTGCTGTAAAATTTACATCACTGTGAAAGTAATTTGCAAACCTATGGTTGTGCATTTTACAAATATTTTTGCACCAGTCTGCATCAACCAAGGATACATGTCAAATAGAATTGTGTGTCTTAACATAATTTTCTTTAATTCAGTATCTGATCAAATCACGGAGTGTTGATTAATATGATCACAATGTATTATACAAATACATAAATGACCAAAGCTTGTACAATTACATCTGATGTTCTTAAAGCACTGCTTGTATATTGACACGATAGCTTTTCTCTTTGCATGTGAATGTCTTTCCACAAAACTTATAACACTGCATCATTTGCTTACATTCTTCATCGTCGAAAAAATATTATATTATTCATGTAAAGGTGTTGTTCGTAATTCAATATATTAATGCTAAAGACATCTTTCCCTAATTATTTCATTCTTGATGATCATAACTCTTAGGCTACAATATTCACTTAATGTTTTCAATGTCACCACTATCATCATCATTGCAGCTTTCATGTTTGGGTTCTCTAAATGCTAACTACTTCAGTTCTTTCCTATACAATATCAAAGGACTTTCCAGGATTTTTTTCTTCTCCCAAGTCATGTCTACCGGTACATCATTGCTACTCCAAGACAATTGCTAAGTTTAATACATTATCAATATGTCCAGGCTATGTCTTTAACAAGTCTCTGAATAAACTTTATGATACATTTATGTGAAACAGTAATTTAACCTTTACCTGTAGCATTGTGCATAATTCACTGATCTGGTAAAATTAAACCACAATTTGATATGTCAATACATTCTTTCAAAATACTATAATATCAATCTGTGACTTTTTTGCCATTTATATAAAGTGCGGTAATTGTCTAACATAAAAACTACCTCTGCTGCAGTTTGTAGAAAATAATTTCAAACTATCTCTGCCACAGAAAATAAAATCATTGTAGTGGTGATCAATATTCCTATTTCTGCCTTTACACAAGAATGTGTAGTATAGCCACAGTCAATATTATACGCCTGATTGAAAACTTCAGCTTTGTGTGTAATGCAGAAGAGTCACTTTCTTTACCACACATGCATTAATGCATATCAGGGTCATAATGAAAACTTGCTTATAAAAGTAAAGTCATGAAAGTCTTTTTGTCCATCTTCTTCTGAATAAGACATTGCCAGACCCTTTGCATGTGTACCTGGGCTCAACTGATCCACTTATTTTGTTTGGTTCATGAGTCAATTACTGGTGGTAAGACTAATGAAACCACCAATTTACTAGGGAAAAGCACAGGTGTAAAGGAATACAACCTTCCGATTGGATTGATGAGAAAGAAAACATAACCAAGACTGAAAGAAAGAAAGGTGAAAGCGCATGTCAATTTGTTTTCAATAAATAAAAAAGCCTTTTCTTTTTTCAAAAATCACCATATTTGATAATAAAAATAAGCTTCTCTAACTCAAAACCATAAAACAAACATGCAATGTTTTAAACCTAAACATGTTTACAAGGTTAACAAGTCTGGTTGAAATTTGTGTCAAGATTAATATAGCAGTTGCCGAGGGACACAAAATGATGCACGATGGACAAAAGTCAATACCAAAGCACAAAAAAGGCGATAATAGCAAAAGCTCACTTGGCTTTACAGCCAAGTTAAGTAAAACAAAAGCTCCTTCAAATAATGATACTCCGCTGGCTGAAATGAATTTCCAGGAACCAACGACTGTTTCTTTCTGTTAACTGATGGTGTGGAAACTATCTCTGATATTCTAGAGGGAAAAGACAATTTTCAAAATGGCCACCATGAGAACCATAATGGATGCAAGATTGGGGCCATTTTTTGTGTGAAGTTTTCTGGTGAAAACCCTATGTCAATATGACCATTCATTTAGGAAGAGTAGAGATACAATGTTTTTCAAGATAGTAGCTATCATACTGTCTATGCAGATTGGCATCATTAAAGACCAACGTTAAGTCATAGGGCTTGAACTTAGGTAACAAGACCAGGTAAAACCAAACAAGCATTCATGTCTTCCAAAATATAAATCTACTTAAATAAAATATAAAATCAAACAATGTGAGAGAATTATAAAAACTTAAAATGTTATGATGGCTGCCATAGTGGCCATTGTGGATGTCACCTCCACAATGTTTTGATTTATGACCATTAAAAGCCTTTTGGTGATAAACAAATGTCTATCCATTCAGAAGAATGCAAAAAAAAAAAATCAATATGGCTACAATGGTAGCCATGTTGATTGGAAGATTGGAACCATTGTCATTTACTTTCATATAGGCTTGATAATAAATCATCTGGTGCAAAACCACATGTCAATATGATTTTCCATTCATGAGATGACAGTAATAATATTTCTATGATGGCTGCCATAACAGTCACATCTAATGTCAGATCTGCACCAGAAACAAAATAAAAAATGTGTTTGGTTGCCTTGACCAACTCTAGCTAAATATGACCTATTTTTACCAGTGATGAATGAAAATGTGTATACATGTGATGATTAGTGTCATAATTTTTTTAATACAGATAAATATGCATTAATGTTCAATAATATGTTGCTTTGACCAACTCTTGCTAATAATTGGTTTAGTTAATAAATACAAAAATAAAAAAGTTTCATATTTCAAGAGGCAACAGTATCCAAGATCTCAGAAAGTCAGCTTAATGTAAACAAAGAACATAATTAACCAAACCTGAAATATAGGTCACAGTTCTAAAATTTTTTGCAAATGAGTAAAACAAACTTAAAATAATTAATCAAATTTCATGACTGTATAAAAATATTTGTAAGGAAATATTAACTAAAGGTACAGTGATATATGTAGTCATGGGAGGATGAGACCAGGTCTTTGTGACTAACTTTGTCAGTTGATTACTGTACAGGTCTTTGTAAAATTGTTTGTGTCACCACTGTCAAACAAGAGGTTGCGAGTTTCATATATAAAAAAAAATGGTATTTTTACCTTCAATTCCCATACCAGGTCAGGCAATTAACCAAGGTTTGAAAATAAATGTGGCCAGTCATACTGACCAATAGATGCCAGTAAATACCCATATTGTTTCCTCAAACAATGCAGTTTAAAGACAGTCCAACTTTCCAAACATTAAGAATATTAGCAATGCAAATATATTAATACTAAATTCGATCTCCACCTTAAGCATAATGTTCATTTCAGCTAATAATACAAAAATGCAGTGTATAGCTGCTTAGTTATAATTTCTATAAAACTTATTAAATAAACACAACACTATATGATAAAACAGTTAAAATTTTTGAAGTATTGTATATAAAGCCTCATTTCATGTAAGACTAATGAAATGATTACCAAGTGCAATGAATCTATTCAACTGTTTTCAAATATTTTGTATGAAGAAATAACAATTTAATGTTCCTGGTCACATTATAAAACAGCATGTTTTACCCTGCACACAACAATTATGGATGAACATGATTCAATGAGGGAACGTAGCCAGTTATCTTTACAAAAGGTGGAGCCACAGAAAAACCTGGTCCCGATATTTGGTCATCTTAGGACTTTATCATTCCTCAGAACAATCTATTATTGATCAGTCTAGATATATTAGTTTAATTAACTCATTATGAGACAATAAAAAGTAAAACAACTTTTGGAACAGTTTCATATTTAAACCTTGATAAAAAGTTTTATCAACAACATCACCCATGCCTAGTTTGCGTAACCTACTGATTAACTAATTTGTTCACATAAATAACTTAGCTTAGCCAATTCCCCCTCCCCCACCCCCCCGACTAATTGGTAATAAGCTTAACGTCCACATGTGAAATATCATACATGTAATGGATCACTTAACAAAAGGGGGGGAGGGCCAGAATCAGCTAGCTGATTATTCCCCCTCCCCCCCCCCCAATAGTTTCTTATTATTAATGGGTTCTACAGTAATATACTTAAGGCCTACACGTGAAATACCATACATAGAATGGGTCACTTAACAAATCGGGAGGTGGGGGTGGAACATGTGAAATATAATACATGTAATAAGTTCATGTAACAAACTCATATCGGATTTATTTCAAATGAGCCATTACATTAAATTTAATACAGATTACAATTTCAGACTAATAACCTTTCAAAAATCACCAACTTGGAATAAAATACCGCTTTTAATTATTGTTCATACTTCTTAGCAGTAGCCTAACACTATATTAAAATAGTCATTTGCAAGGTTTTGTTAATACATTCCAGACTGAGTGAACGGTTTGTGAACTCTTTTCCTTGATCGATAGAACCAAGGCGACATATGATATTAAGTAAATTTTTTTTTACTTCATCAGCACTTTTGTTGGGGAGACCTTCATCCTCAGACCATTTGAAAAAATGTATCTGTGGCTGCAATAATATATCTGTTCCCACTGTCTGTTATTGGAAGAGGACAGATAATATTGATTCCAACTAAACTCAACACTTTTGATGACACTGGTAAGGAATTCAGAGGAGGTACTGCTTGTATTGGCCTAGATTCAGTCTATTGTATTTATTGCAGTCACTGACATATTTTATTATGTTGTTTCATCCCCATCCAGTAATACCCTTCCTGGCATTTCTCATATGTTTTGTCATGTCCACCATGTGTATTTATCTGTTAAAATAAAAATATAACAATTCAATTATATTTCAAAAGTACAAGAAAAGAATGTTTACAATTTATAATTATGTACTTTGTGTACCACAGAGAGACAGAAGAGAGTAAGAGCAAGAGCTAGAGAGAAAGGAATTTAGATAGAAAAAGAAAAGAAGAGAGAGACAGAGGGAGATATAATGACAGGAAGAGGAGTATATGAGAGTTCAAGAGGCAGATGGTGAAAGGATAGAGAGAGAAAAAGTGAAAGAGTAAGACAAAAGAAAGAGATAGGAGAAGAAAGAGATAGTGAGAGGAATAGACATAGAAGAAGAGAGAGAGAGATATATAGAGGAGAGATAAGAAGACAGAGGAAGAAAGAGATAGGAGTAGAAAGAGAGATCGAGAGGAATAGACGAAGAAGAAATGTGAGAGAGAGATAGAGGAGATAAAAGACAGGAAGAAAGAGAGTAGAGGAAGAGAAAGAAAGAGGAAGACAGACACAGAGGAAATGGCAGAGAGAGAGAGAAACGAAGATAGGACAAGAGGGAGGAAGAAAGGGAAAGGGATTAAGAGGACAAGAGAGAAGACAAAGAGGAAGACTTAAGGAAGAGAGAGAGAAAAAAAGAAGACAATGGAAACGAGAGACAAGAGAACATAAGACGGGGAGAGAAATGAAGATAGAGAGAGAGAGGAAGAAAGAGATGAAGAATGAGAAGAAAACAAGAAAGTTTTTGTGCAAATGCATAATTTCGACAAATGGATCAAGGTTTCTTTGAGGCAAATTATACAGCACCTTTTGTGAACAGATCAGGCAGGTAGCTTACATCAGGGGCACAATCTTGATTTAGAGGGAGCCTAGTCATTGTGCTATCAGGTTCTTTTTCTTTAAGCTCTTCATGAATCTTAAATAAATCTTGTGTGAAAAGTAAAATCTGAGAAACTTGCAATGCCGTGTTCATTCATGGTACCAAAAGTTCTTCAATTAATGGCTACAAACACAGTTCACACTGCAATATATATTTATATAACTGCATGCCACAGTGTTGTCTAGTGAGTTCAAGCTGTTATAAACAGATAGATAACAAAACTTGTATGGATGTACTGTTAATCTGCACTGACATGCTTAAACTTTTGGCACAGAATATTGCCAGTTACAAAATCATGCAAAAACAACTCAGAATTAATGTCATGGCCATAAACTGTTATGATCACAACTCTGCAAGGGATCTGACCCTCTTCCCCCTGGCAACAATATGTTAAACCTGTTTAAGAGAAACTCAGTATCCTTTAATTTATTTATAATTTAATTAAAGAACCAATATGACTATTTGCAACTAGTGCAATATAGCTGCATTTTTAAAATATAAATTCATAATTATGAAAAGTATACAATTACTAGGTTCTATGCAAAGAAAAATGGCACTACATTATACCAGTATTGTACATCTCTTTTACGCCCCAAACACAACACTGACTGGTGCTATAACTCTATGGTCTTAAACTAAGTATCACAATATAGTGTAAACCAACAAGCTTTTCATAAAATTCAACAGACAATTTATTTCCCTAGAACACAAAGTGAAAGTTTAACAGGAACTTACACTACAGTGAATTACATCCCAAAGAGTCCCAAAAATTCTAATTTAAGTCCAATGGCTATCAAGTGTTTCAAATGAATTCCAGTAGTATTCCAAAAGAAATTCGATATTGAATGCACTGATGTGCCAGAAGTTAGGAAAGGTAAAAAGGTGCTGACAGTCTTGATGTAACACAACACTATAATCCAAAATATCCTTGAATAAATTCACAATAATTCCAAGATAGTAGTTTAGTCCTAAAATCAAAGAGCACTTTGTAATTGCAATCAATAATTGAAATAAAAAAATTAAATCTTCACAAAATATAACTGAACACACCTGACTCCACTAGACTGATGTTAAGATATGGAATGAATCATTCTGAAGTAAACAAAATAAATAAATAAATAAATAAATAAATAAATAAATATATATATATATATATATAACAAAAGCCAAGACACAATAATATAACCTGGATGAGGGTGAAAAGTTCATTTTCCTATTAAATTCACAATAATAATAATAATGATAATAATAATAATAATGAGGACTTTGTATAGCGCCTAATCTGTAGAAGCACTAAGCGCTTTACAACATTAGACAACACCTATAAGATCAAAAACAGATAATGATATGATTACAAACACAAACACCATGAAATTAGAAAACATAAAAAAAACATGCTAAGAATATTTAAGGTAGGAAACATTATTAGGTCTTTAAGTTTGTTCTTGCAGTCGAAATAAGTGAGTTTTGAGAGCACTCTTGAAAGGGATCACTGTGTCTTTGTCTCTAAGTTCAGTGGGCAATTCATTCCACATTTCTGGGTCCTGGTATGCAAAAGAACGCTGTCCATATGACTTTGTTTTCATAGTAGGAATAATGAGTATACGACTGTCAGAAGAGGAGCATTAGTATCTTCCTGGTGTCGAAACGTAGCAAGGAGAACAAATTTTATGTTTGATTCTGGATCAAATGGATAGCCAGTTTAGGGTACAGAGCAAGGTGTGCTCTGATCGTGGTACTCTACGATCCGATCAGCTGTGTTTTGAACTTTTTGACGTTTTTTGGAGTAGTTATTGAGATGAACCAGGCATAATTTAGTTAAGATAGTCCAGTCTTGAAAGTGCTAATGAACACACAAGTGTTTTAGTGGCATCAGCTGAAAGATATTTGCGAATTGAGCTGATGCGTCTCAGCTCAAGATATGCAGCCTTGCATATGTTCATGACATGTTGGTGCAATGTGAGAGTACTGTTCAGAGTAACACCTAGGTTTCATACTGATTGTGTGAATTTAATGTTGGTGTTGCTGATATTTATTTTTTGAAGTAAAGGATGTGAATGAGAACGTCTTTGTGTTGTAATCAGAATGGCATCAGTTTTATCATCATTTATCTGCAGCTTGTTAAAAATCATCCATGATTTCACACCAGAAATGTGCCTCTCTATGCCTTTGATGGTAGCTTGAACTTCAGTAGGGTGGCCAGATTTGTATATTTGGGTTGTCATCAGCGTACAATTGGTGAGACAAATGGATGATGATCTGGGACACTTGAGAGTGGCCAAGTGTATAGAATGAAGAGAACAGGTCCGAGAACAGACCCTTGTGGAACACCACAACATAGATCAACTGGGCTTGAGTGTATTCCATTTGCAGACAGAATTTATGTCCTGTTGACCAAGTAGGACTTGAACCACAGTAAGGCTGTATCATGAATGTCAAATACATGCTGGAGACGTGAAATAATATATCATGGTCATTGTGTCAAATGCTGCAGACAAATCAAGGAGGGTGAGAACTGTAATCTTTCCATTATCCAAAGCAGAGAGAATGTCACTAACTACTTTTAGAAGAGTAGTTTCAATACTGTGGCATGGGCGATATGCAGATTCTACATTGCTAAAAACATTGTTTGAATTCAGAAGAGATACAAGCTGGGATAGAACACCTTTTCTAAGATTTTTTTTTTTTGTATGAATGGGAGATCAGAAACTGGGCGGTAGTTCTTTAAATCGTTATCGTCGAGTGTTGGTTTCTTCAGCAAAGGCTTTACAATGGCAATTTTGAAAAATTATGGAAATTCCCCTGATGAGGGAGAGGTATTAATAACATCAGTTAGTGAAGACAATGCTGGATCTAAGCACTCACGCTGCATTGATGTTGGAATTGGATCAAATTCACATGACTGTGGTGCACTCTTCATCAGGATTGTACGTACGAAATCCATAGAGACAGGTTCAAATGCTGTTAATGGTTGTTTCTGTATCCCAACTGTATGGTGACGAGTCAACTGTAACGGTGGTGTCAAGCTTGTCTCTAATGGTTTGTAGTTTGTCACAGAAGAAATTTGCAAACATGTCCAGAAGGTCGACTTGAGAGAAGATAGTTGGAAGTGGTGTAGATTGTTTCCTTGACATTAGTTTGTTAGTAATCTTGAAGAGCTCTTTGCAGCTGGAACTTTCCATGATCTTAGTAGTGTAGTGGGCTGATTTCGCTCCATGGACAATATCTGTGACATTCTTCTAAGCAACTTCATAGATCTGCTTATGAATAGTGAGTGGTGGAAAGCCAAAGCCTTTCAGCTTTACGGCGGTCTCTTTTAGCAGTGCGAAGCTGGTCCCTAACACTGCTATATCATGGAGAACACTTTTGAATTGATACTCTGCACTTGGGAGCTGGGGCATGTTTGTCGAGCAATGAATGCTGGCAGTTATCGAGTTGTTCTGCTGTAGGAGGTAAGCAAGTTATTTGGTTTGCTTGTATGTCATGCATTAGTTTGCAAGGTTGCTTCCAGAACATTCTTCATTTAAAAAGGAAACAGACCCGTAAATCAACATCTGTAAACATGTTTATCTCTAAGTGATAATTATCTTAATATATAAACTAAAATCACAAACAACAGCAAAAACACAACAAACATTTCTGGCCAAATTTGAAAACTGTCAGTAGTTGTTGCATCACCCAAAGTCTGCCAAGCCATTTTATTTGCAGCAAGAAGCCTCATTTTTCTTCACCAGACATCACACTAGGCCTTTATTCCAACATCCTGAGTAGGAAAGATATTTTGCATGCCTTGGTTTCAATTCCATATGATCCTGATATTATGCAAAGTATGTTTCATATGGCAATGTGACAGATGTCCCATGCTATATTTTGTAAAAGTTTTCATGGAAACATCTCTAAATATGGCTGAAATTATGCGACACTTTACTTTTTTCATTAGAAATGCAAAACCATTCTTAACTCCTTAAAAGGCAATATCTTGCTTCTGACAAACATTAAAGCATGGTGGGTAGGAATATTCCACTTGATCATGTTCAGAGATACATGCTTTAAGTTTTGTTTTGTTATTACCAAATGATATGATAAATGGTACACCAAACATCCATTCCCAAAATTATGAGTATCTTTCAGTGCATTCCCCAAGAATCAGTAGCAGCCCTCGTACCTCCATTATGGTGGGTGGCACCTCAAAAGTCGTTACCTACTATAATATCAAATATCTCATCTTTCACAACTCAAATGCAATCAAATGACAATTTTGATCATGGAAATAAAAGTTTTCCTTTTTTAGACACTCAACCCATGTTTTTCATGGAGTAACTGTGCCCATTTGACTCCAATATCAAAACAGTTCTTTGTTTAAAGCATGAGATCCAAGCCAACACAATTTTTGACCAGAGTATGGGATGCAGATCTCAAGAATGTGTCAAGGCGGGTAATATATATTTTTTAAGTCAATGTGACCTTGGAGTTTGAGCTCAAAACCACAAAATCAGTAGATGTATTCCTTGTCTAAAATATGAGTCATCCTCAAACTTTGGTCAAATTAGGTTATAGAGTACCACAACCAATCATCTCCTAGATAATAATAACCAACAAAAGTGTCAAGTAACAAGTGGGACATTCTCTCACAATCAATTAGTGTCTTTTTCATCTCCTATGTGGGCCATTTACATGGTTTGGTCAAAGCAGTGAGTATGCATGTAGATAACCATCTTCAGTCTTTTAGTCCTAGCCACCCTGACTTATGATACCTAAAATTAATCAGACTCTTCCCAAAGCCATGCTGATCAAATTGTTTGGTAACCACAGACAGTAGGGAGCATAACTTATCCCTAACAAAATAAAGAACAAGCAGACTGACATCTGTAGAACAGGTGCACATATATTATTTAATGGTTGTTGTATAAAAACCGTAAGAAGAAATATTAAGGTTGCCATGCATTACTAGAAGGTACAGCTTACATGTACCTAGTCCAGAGGTCTCAAACTGATGGCCAATGGAATCATTTCCTGCAGCCCTCAACGACATATGGAATTTGTTGTTGTTGTTGTAGGGTTTAAAGCCATTTTTCAATGCAAGATAGGCTATACATGGCAGCCAGTATAAATGGTGGAGGAAGAACCTGGAAAACTCCCAGAAAAAAACACCAACCCAAGAGAAGCTACCAGTAAGCTTTCTCACATACCCATACTAGCCAGGCCTGAGACTCAAACCCACAGAGACAGAGGTGAGATGGCTGAGATCCATAGCAGTGAGAGTTTTAAAACTACTATGCCACTTTTGACCCCACGGAATTTGTAAAATAATTAATAATGCAATTCTTTTTTACAGTCAGCCAGTTTAATACAAATTGGATTGTTACATCATTTACTTCTTCTTTCCAACATTTCAACTAGCTATTTTTTATATGAACCACTTTTGACATGTCAAAACTTACTAATCTTTGAATTTCAATAAATGTCGAAACTCATTAATGTTTGAATTTAAATGTTTAAACTATGCAAGTTATATTTATTCCAAACGTCTGACATAATGTAGTTTTAAGTTCATCTTTGGCAACTATAAAATTAAAATTGTAAAAACAGCTCACTAGTTGAGGTTTTTGTGCTCACATTTGTGACTCTAACAAATGAAAGTATGATGCCAATTAATGCAGCAATATACTGATTAAAAACTACCAACACTTAATTAGCATGCAAGAAATTCCAATTGCAACTACAGTAGCTTATCACTGGGAAAATATTTCAATATAAATTATGGAAGAATCCCTCACTTTTTATTTGTGTTTTCAAAACAGGTTAATTGGAAGATCCAAACTGCACCTTTTCCTACTTTGATATACAAAAGAAAAATTCATGGTGCAGCATGCATTTCAGTTTTTTTTATCTAAGTATTTTTTCTTCTCTTGCTGGGAGTATACTATGCAAAAATAAGAGCAACTCTTGAGTAACATATAATTTTCATGCACAAAATTCAGTGTCATATTCCAGAAAATAACAACAACAGAAAATAACAACAACAATCTCCCAACTATAACAACAAATAATACTTTTACCACAATAAAATCTAGAATGGATTGATGCTTTTCTGAGAAGAATTTCCAGGACTTTAATACAATACCATTTTTTGGTAAAGACTAAGTAGACTGTTATGTATTCTATATTAACTTTTTAAATGATTATACACTGTTATGGGTCATTTTGTAGTTGTTGTTGTTGTGAGGTTTAATGCCATTTTTCAGCACACGATAGGCTATATATGGCGGCCAGTATTAATGGTGGCGGAAGAACCAGAGAAAACCCGGAAAAAAAAACACCGACCCACGATAAGCTATTAGCAAGCTTTCTCACATACCCACATTGGCTGAATCCGAGACTCAAACCAGCGCAGACAGGTGAGATGGCAGTTATCCATAACGGAGAGCGCTTTCGACCACTCGAGGCCCCAGGTCATTTTGTAAAGAACATATTAAATAGTAATCTTGTCCGTTATTATGGGCTTTTACTTTAAGATAATGTAATTTTGTTTGTAAACATGTTAACATGGATGTGAATTCAAGACATAGGTATTACCCTCTGAAAAACATTAACTACCTGCCCTTTTCTTAACAGCTTGGCAATATTTATGTAAACAGACATGACCTTTTTCTGTTCTTTTTTTAAATACAAATTTGATGGAAATTCTACTAAGATGACCGACTATTTCCCAGAAATGGTTTATTGCAACATAGCTCAAGAAAGAAGGTATATACATCATACATGTAATGTTGTTTAAATCAGAATTACTATTCCTATCTTAACATTTGTAGTGGAATGGGTCTTTTAGAAGTGTTCAATTATTATCTGAGGAGATTTATTTATTTTAATTGCCAGTATTCATTGGAATTACAAAGTTTTCATTGACTTTAGGATAAAATCACTCTTCAAGGATTATTGTGAATTAATTCAAGGGCATATTCTATGTTACATCAAATTGAAACAGCAAGACCATTTGCAAATTTAATACCATTCACATATCAGATCATGCAAGATTGGAATTTATTTGGAACACCACTGGAATTCATTTGGAACATTACACTTTTGGAAATGTGATATAAGTTATAGGACTATTTGGGATTTAATTCACAATACTGTTAAGTTCCGTTTATTAAATGGAAATAAATTATCTGTTGAATTTTACAAAACTTTTCTTTTACTTAGTTGAAGACGATAGAGTTGTAACAAGACAACATGAAAAGTCTTTTAGTACACTCCTGATGACAATATAATCATCCGTGCTTGGGGGAGGGTAGTGACTTCAACATTTTCAAGACAGCCAATGTAAAATCATTATTGGATATACCAATGGCAACATTTCCACTTAAAAACAGCTAGGTATCATAAGTCTACTTGTGAAAACCCTATGTTGATATAAGCATACATTTAGCAGGAGCAGAGATAACAACACTTTCAACATGGCCAGAATGGTGGTCATACTGTGAGTCATTTTACATTGTTTTCATTCAGGACTAACTAGACATCAGAAGAACTCTTCTGACGAATACCCATCTCAAAATGATTTTCCATTGAAGAGTAGAGCAAGAATTTCCAAAGGACCATTGGGTCATCAGTTTAGCATAATTGTCATTTATGACCAACTAGACATCAAAACAAGTCTTTCAGTTAAAACACCATGCTGAATTGACCATTAAATTGGTCACTGTGGTGGCCTGAGTGGCACCATTTTCATTAGACACCTTAAGTTTTTAGTAAAATCCACATGTTAATAAGAAATCCATTTAGCACAAAAAGTGATGACAAAGGTCTCAAAATAGCCACTATGATAGCCATATTGAAGGAGTAATGATAAAAAGCTTATAAGATCGATCAAGGCTGTGACAGCTATAATGAAACTCAGATCAGCACCCTTTTCATTTAAGACTAACAAGACATCATGAGAAGTCTTTTAGTTAAAACATTATATCACCATCCATTTAGAAGTAATGACAAGATTTTCAACTAGACGATACCTGTATGTTAAGACTTCTGGTGAAAACTCTGTTTTCATATTGGATGTCTGAGTAGCAGCGTCTTCATTTAGGACCAACTAGACCATGAGATGAATGTGTGTATAAGAAAAGGTTCACTGCCATCATCAATGTAGTTTAGGAGATTTGACAACAAAGTAGCAGTAACAGACAAATGGATGGGTAACAAATGATGCATGATAGACAATCATATAACCTCTTCTGTTCTATGACAAGTAAAGCTAAAATCAATTTTTAATAGTGCCTAAAGCAGTGTAAACCATGCCAATCCAACCCCTATCACTCATATGTAACTAAGCAAATCTAAACAAAGGTTTAGCAGTATAGAACATTTATGTGATCCACTGATTTTCACTGAAGTAAATTAAATCTCCCATTCACTACTGAAAACTGTATTTTCTTTCTTACGATGTTTCTTCGGGTAATTTCCACTATCTAATTTGGAATCACCAATGTTTGATCATTAATGACAGATCTAGATGGGGCTGGCTGGGTAATTTCATGCTTGTTCTGAAGGTGCAGTATTCGTTTTTCAGAATGATCATTCATCATTTGTTTAATTTGAAAATATGTGTCACACATTAAGAGTTGATAATGGAAATCACTGAAATATATAATTCACGATACTAGTGGACTCCATAATGGCAGGTCAATCATGTGATTATGTCAGAGCAAATAGAAACGCAAAGGTCATGCACCAGAAGCATGGTCAAGTCAGGTACAACAGATATATGTAGTGGCCAAGTTAGCCAGTAATTATCCTTGATTATATTAATAATCACACATATAAGAAAAGTTGCTGTTGTAGGGTTTAATGCCATTTTTCAGCACACGATAGGCTATACATGGCGACCAGTATTAATGGTGGAGGAAGAACCCGGGAAATACCCGGAAAGAACCACCGATCCTCGAGAAGCTAATGGCAAGCTTTCTCACATACCCACATTGGCCGAATCCGAGACTCGAACCTACACAGATAGAGGTGAGATGGCAGTGATCCGTAACAGAGAGCACTTTCGACCACTCGGGGACCCTATAATAAAAGAAAAGGTGTATTTGAATGATGGGGGTTTTAGTATTTGGTGATAGGGTATTTAATTAACTGAGTACTTTTTAATGGATGTTAGGAAAAATAAAGTATGGGTTCTAAAGTGTCACATGGCTAATATGATAGCCCAATAGGAAAGCTACCATAATTTTGGGCCGAATGAAAATACACAATACTTTCAACTGTTAAATATATCAAGCAAATAAATTAACTGTACTTTTCCAATGATAAGCCCTGCTGTAATGGACATCTTGGTCATCAGATTAGCACAGCTTTCATTTAAGACCAACTGGACATCATACAGCGGCATATGGTGAAAACCCCAATTCATTTTTACTTTCTGTTTAAGTAGAGATTCGATAACAAAAGTTTTAAAATGGCTGCCATGGTGGCTATATTGGATATCAGAACCATTTTTATTTAAGATCAGCTAGACATATTAAGTAGTCTTTTGGTGAATACCCCATGCTGACACAACCATCCATAATGGATGATTAGAAATAACAATATTTTAAAAAAGGCCACTGTAGTGGCCACACTGAACTTATTATCAGTACCACTGTCAATTAAGCCCAAGATATTTTTTTAGTTAATGCTCCATGATGATATGACCATCCATTCAAAAGTAGCAATGACGAGACTTTCAAGATGTCTAATGTAGTGGCCATATTGGATATCAGATCAGCACCATTTTAGTTAGGACCAAGCAGACAATATACAAAGTCTCTTATTGAAAACCCCATATTGATATGGACATAAAATGAGAAGAAGTAGCAATAACAAGATTTCCATGATGACTGTCATTTGGGCCATACCGGAAGTCAGACTGGCATCATTTTATCAAGAATGAAATCGCCAGCAGCAGAATGACCATTCATTCAGAAGTAACAGTAACAAGAATTTCAAGATGGTCAGTGGCAGCCATACTGGTGGTACCATTTTCATTAGGGAGCAACTAGATGTCAAGTGAAAACAGAATGGTGATAAGACCATCCATTTAGGAATAGTGATAACAATATTTTTAAGATGGACACTGTGGTCGCGATATTGGATGTCAGAGCAGCACCATTTTTAGACCCTGGGATGAATGTGACTGTAAAGTCTCAGGTAAATCCTATAAGTAGCTTAGGAGAAGCAGCAGCAAAAAACTTGTAACACAAACAATAGACTACGGAAGACAGTCAACAGACCATCTAAAATCACTTCTGGTATATGACCAGCAGAGCTAAAAAACAACAACAACATAATACATGTATCTATTAGTTTAAAAACAAATTTAATTATTTTGAAAACAAATTAATCTTGAGTTAAATGAAAACAAAATATCCTATTGAAAGCACCCTTCCCCACTACTGGCTGGTTCCTTGCTGGACTTCCAAGATGGTCACAAATATTCAACAGCCAAACCATGCCATCTTTTATGTAACGATCTGAAATTGTGGATCAACATTTTTATAACTATTGCGACCATTACTTTGTAAAGTAAAAGTCCAATTAGAAACAGTAATAATCAAAGGTTAAAAGCCTAAAGATATGCATGTAAACAACATAGAAACAAGGTGGGGGCCAATCAGTATGTACATATAGTGGGCATTTTTATATATAAAAAATTCATAGTGTAACTACAGGTACTTGTACTTCCTCATGAACATCCATCATATGTGATGTCATCAATTTTGCATTTAAACTGAAATGTCTACTATTATGCAAGTTTAGTTGTGAAATGGGTACCTCAAGTAGATAGGATTATATTTTTGTTATTGACAGAATAAACAAGCAACAGTCACATTGAGTCAAACTGCATGATCAACCAACTTCTTCCATACTTTGGCATATTCTTCCAACTGGCTACACTGCTATATCCCTGTTATGCCTTCAAATCCCTGCATTACATTTGCAATAATTACAATGTGCTTTCAGTAAGGCAATTACAAGCCCGCGATTATTTTTGAAAATATTGAGACGGCTTTTCCAGAAGCTGATTAGGCCAATATAGGCCAGTTCGATAAGGGTTGTTACCGCCCCTGAAAATAGTCTCCCTTGCAGAGCTCTTTGGTACATTGAAACCAGAAACCGTGTTCGTGAATTTACAATCCCTATTTCCGGCGAGCAATACTCCCATTATGGATGCATCAACTAACGTGCCAAAAGCGACTAGGAAGAGACATTATTGCAGTGTCTGTTCCAATTATCAGGGAAAATCTGTTGCCAACAAAACTATAATTCTCCACAAGTATCCTGCAGACGAAAGGTTGAGAAAAGCATGGATAAGGCGTATTAAAATTTTGATGCCACAATTCGCTTACAACAGACATGACCGCCTGTGTTCAGCGCATTTCTTAGATGGAAAATTTACCAAAGAACACAACATTCCATCGGTTTTCAACATGAAGTCGAAAAGAAAGATATTTGCATTGTCCAAGGTAATTTAATCTGAATTTATTAACGAATAACTCCATTAGAAAACTGCTTTTTATATCGTTGAAAGCTTTCTTGTGCTTATAAAAAGAGGGGTATCTGTTACATTTAATCTTTGAGAGATGATGATACATTTATATAAAAAAACAGCAAATAATCAGTTTTGTCCAATATGTAGTAAGATTGTGCATCTTGTATCTCAAATGCAATGCTTGAATTAAGAATGTTAAATCTAATGTCACATGTTAATGAATACATTATCTTAGGTTATATTTGTTTAAGGTTAAAGCACATAATGATTTGCCCAGAAATTATTTGTTAAGTTATTGAAAACTTAAATAATGTCAAATGATATATGACCAATATTACCAAGTTTCACATATCTTTTCAGTGCTCTTTGGAGAAGTCAGCTGCATCACAGCCTAATACAATGGATCTCAATGCTGATACTGCGAGTGATTTTGAAAAACGTGAAGACCAAGCAACACTGAAGACAACTTGTTGCGCAGAACAGGTCTCCCTGATTTTCAGTGACTACTGTGGAGCAGTTGAAGAAAAAGATATGTGTAGATTCTTACAGAAAGACATCCAGACATATCCATTTACTGTAGATTGTAATGAAAATGGAGTTTGAACCGTTCAGAACCTTTAGTCACTACTGTTGGTACACAGCCAGATGATAATTATTGTTCATGTCAGAGTGAGACATTTGGTAAGGTTATGCAAGTGGATTCATCTACAGACATTCAGGAAAAGCAAACGAAATCAATCGGGATTCAAGTAAAAAGACCTGACATTGCCTTTGAAAATATCAGTGAATCCAATGAAAAGTGTATGTTTTACACTGGAATTCCAGATCCTAACACAATTCGTCTTTTATATGATGCAATGAATGATGCTGGAGTACATTCATAACGAAAAGGAGATGGTACGAATCAGGGTCGCCCCAGATCTTTAAAACCAATGGATGAATTTATTTTAGTCTTGATGAGTTTACGGCTTGGCTTTCTGTTGCAAGACTTGGCAGGAAGCTTTCATATTTCAAAGACTACGTGCAATCACATTACAAACAGTTGGATATCATATCTGAGTGAATAATGGTGCTTTTTGATTTCCTGGCCATAGCGTGCACTTGTTAATAAGTATACGCCTCACAAATTCAAGAAGTATCCTTCTTGCAGAGTAATAATAGTAATAATCGACTGTACAGAAATATACACAGAGACACCTCAATCACTTGCAAACAAGTCACTGATGTATTCAAACTACAAATCACATATGACCTACAAGACATTAATAGGTATTAGTCCTTCTGGTCTAATAACATTTGCATCAGATTTGTGGGCTGGAAGTATCAGCGATAAGGAGCACACCCGGGCTAGTGGGATATTGGAAAAGTGTGAACTAGGCGATGCAATTATGGCTGATAAAGGTTTCCTTATATCTGACCTAACCACTCCAAGAGGAATCCATTTGATCATTCCACCACTGAAGTTTCAGAGATTTAATAGACGTCAGGTTGAAGAAACAAGAAGAATAGCAAATTTAAGAATAGAGGTAGAAAGAGCTATTGAGAGGGTCAAGAACTTTCGCATTCTGCAGGGTGTCATGCCTATCACCCTAACACATCAGGCTAGCAACATTTGGAAAATTTGTGTGGCGTTGGAAAATCGCCAACAACCACCAGTTCATGATAATGAACATGATGATTGATTAACTATGAACAATGTGTTGGCTATGTGAGCAAGAGGTCACAATTTGATAGTTGGTTTAACACATTTTCTTTGTATTTGAGTGTAAAACACCATGGTAACCATTTTGATTTTGTTTACCTACATGTATATATCATGATTGCATCTGAACATCCATATTTTTCAAAATCAAAATCTATATTGTGAAAATTTATTATATTTTTCTTGCATGCTATTTAGCATGATGTTTATTTCAAATAAAGTCTTGGAATATATAAGCCACAGTGGCCCATGCATAATCTTCCTTTAAAGAATGCAAATAAATCACATATTCTACTCATAAGAAGTTAGTGTGCAATCAGTAGTCCTATAAGTGTCACAGCAACATAATACTTTTATATGTAAAATGCATGATCAAGTCAACAAGTTGTCTGTTATCATTGCTGTGTAGTGTTTGTGTATATGTATATGAATGCCTGAGAAATCAACAATTAAATAAAATCAAGCAAAAAAATCAGTTTCTATCCTTTTTTATTGAATGCACATGATATGATCCAATAACATTATGTTTCTATTATATATAGAAAACTGAAGTTAAATTAAATTCATAATTAACATATCACAAGATAAACATATTTATATTGTTGTGACAAACACACATGCACTTGTTACACTATTACTTATGTTCTTGCACACATGTGCTTCCTGTTTTACACAGATACCAATTTTCTTAAGATTTCTCTCTCTCTCTCTCTCTCTCTCTCTCTCTCTCTCTCTCTCACACACACACACACACACACACACACATGAACTTGGCCCAATATTTCCTAAAAATTACATTCCACAAGTGCTTTCTCTAAAACATTAATTCCAACCCCAACTCCTCAGCTATGTACAGCAGTATAATATAGCTCGATATTAAGAACACTGACACACACCAAACGTTCGTATTCAGAATGACTTGAACATGGCATAATTTTGGACACAATGTTTCAATGTCTACATGTCAATGGACTTTGTAAATAGTCATAGTTCATTTGACAGATACAGCTGAGTGATACACATATATACGGATAAAGAAAGAATTATACAGTCTTTGATAATGTCATTTGATGTAAAAGCGGACTAATGCACATTATACATACTGATTACTGATTACTGATTATATAATGACAAGCCACGCTTGATACGTTCAGAGAAGAGCTCTGTTATAATTGTCTTTAAATAAAATGAATTCAGTTTTTCAAGCATCAGGATCCAAAATCTTTCATCAAAGAAAATTCTTTCCACGTGATGTCCCCTAAGGGCCCATATCACAAAGTCACACCATTTTCTATCACAAACTCCCATCTGACCCTGAACTTGATAATAATAATCATGACCTTGTTTAAGCTTAAGTTCAGCACCAATCACGTCACAACAAAAAGATCGGTCTTTGGTTACTTCCAATGGTGTCATGTCTCTAAATTTAAATGGGCATTTCACTTCTATTAGCCCTAATGATTCCTCAAAAGTGTTTGCAGGTCACCAAACCATCGGGACTGCTACCTAGATGGGGAAATTCCTCATTCACCCATAATCCACTCTGTTACAATAATGTCAGTGTGGATTACCTTTGATTTAATCTGATAGAGGCATTTTGCTGCTAGCTCATGTGTTCTACCCCAGCTTACACTGTCACTGTCAAACTGAATATATCCCATGACTTCCTTTACAGTACAATTAAGCGAAGTACTCTTTTTCAATTTACAAACACGTCCAAATTTTGAGTTTGTTATTCTGTCATTACGTGCTGACAACCAGTTTTTGTTATTTGCCTGTCCTTTAGTAATGTCTTGAATTCTCTCATATTCTTCCTTTTCACAATGAAGCGATGCAAAGTAGTCCTTAAAATATTTAATGCATTCATCACTCTGCAAGTTGGCCTTGTCATAATACATAAGATCAATGTTGTGTAATTTGGGTATTTCGCGTTTTGGGTAGGGTGCTTTAACATAGTCACCTGTACTTTTTAAAAAGGCTGCATAAGGGTTAACCAATTTGAGCTTGTTACTAAATTTCATCACATCCATTGGCTCAATAGGCGTGTCAGCACAGATATTAATGCTGGCCTTTTCCTTTGACTTTCTTTCTAATGTGCATTCTGTTGAGAACTTTAATTTTTTAAAAGTAAGGTCCTGGGATTTCTTTGGGCTCAGTTTCCTTGCTCTTGGCTTGTTCCACTTGCAAGCATCAGAAGTTGGTGCATTGAAGCCATCTTTCTTTTTGGAAGATATGTCAACCAAGGCATACAATAGTGCTGCTACATGATTGCACGATTCTCCTTCCCTGAGATTTGTTTTTAAAATTAGTATTTTTAAATGCTGATCTTAGGTGATTCAGTATTATTTAGGCAAATAATGGTGAATCAATCTGTCATTGTTACACACAAAGTATGCACTCAAATTACATAAAGTTCACTTAGAAAATTATGAAACCGGTGATTCTAACCGATGAAATCTGAACTATTTTACTGGATGTAGGTCACAGAAAAGATATTTATTATAAAATATGTCACCTAAATATGAACTTGTTTTGACATTTCAATTGTGTAATGCCTGATATTTGAAAATGGACTCAAAGCCCCGAAATATGCGTTAAATATATACAAACTGCAACAGTGCGGGCACATTGGACTTAAAATCCGATGGAGTAAATTAAGGTCAATATAAAAGCAGCTTTAATTTTAATTGATGCTGCAGAGAGTGTGCACAATAAAGAAAGTTTTTTTCTTCTTATTATTAATATTTATTATTTTTCTTTAAAAAAGTAAACACTCTTTCCCAGCACTGCATGTACAACCAGCAAAATGAACGTTCCCGGTTTCTTTGCATAAACAAATCCAAACGTCATAGTCCGGTTTCTTGTTTTCCGTCAGAGTCGGGAGGGAAGAAATAACTTTGCACTTAACAAATCCATGGGTGCAGTCTTCTAATAGGGGATGGAATTTAACACTATGTACATGGCGGTCTTCATAAAAGACACGAGCCTTCAGCTGTCTTTTGGCCTTCATACTTTCGGAGTCAGATGTACGCCTTTTGTTAAGCACCAGATAACTGTATAAGTCATTTTCACTAACATGTGGTATGTCTTCAACATTGCACGTCCAATGATCACGAAGCTGGTTCGGATCAGGTAATATCTCCCGAAACGGTGTCTTGAATTTTTCAATGGTTCGAAACTTCTCATTTATTCGGTCTTGTACATTTATTTCTCTCAACGTCTTAATACCTAAATCTGCCACTCCTTTCGTCCTTTTCAGTAGCTCGGCTTTATTTCCTGAAAGGTGGGCACCTCTATCCCGTAAATATGTCTTTAGGCACTTTACACTAAGGTTTTCCAGGTCACCGGTTTTGTTGATATCTTTGTTGGCTTCCATAGCAGCATATAGATTTGCTCGCCCGAAGAGCATTGCATCATGGGTAAATTAAGGGACTTAATAAGTCAAGAGACGTAACAACCCTTATCGAACTGGCCAATATAAGCATGTGCATCACGCTCAAAGGTATCACTTCGGAGGTTAAACCTAAAAGTGGGGAAAATATCTATCTAATATATCAGGGTGTACATCTTACATTGTATTATTGGGATTAAGTGTTAAAAAAAATTCCCATTACTTAAAACTAAAATTGTACTGCCATTTTTCTGACATGTGAAAAACCTTATCGTTCCTGGCACCATAGACACATATTTGTTGCTTACGATATACCGACAAATTATATTTCATAACCCATGTTACTGAGTGTAGGATAAAATGCACACAAAGAAATGAAGGATAGGACATAATCCCCTCTACCAGAACAAGTTTTAACTTTTTAAACCGTCAGAAATACTAGCCTATTTTAAAATGGGATGAGAGAAAAATAAAATTCAGAAATATTAATATTTAATTTACTTAAGGAATTTCATGATAATACAATGCTATTACGGCTCAGATTTTATGTAATTGACAAAATAATAGTCACATAGAGTACACTCAATTCTTAGTCTATCTCTATGCTAGGAATGCTCTATTTCCAATGGATATGGTATACTTTAAAAATGCACGTGTTAAAGAACAACTAAAGGATTTAATGCAATGGATTAAAAGTGTGTGTAATGATGCTTATAAAAGTGAGGTGAAAAACAAAAGTGTGTGCAATAAGTCCTTATATCATTAGGCATCTTAATCTCCTTATCTATTACAGTTATTATCTAACATCTAATGGGCACAACAAATTTAATTTATCTACTCAAAGGAGGCCCACACTAAGCTTGAGAATCAAATGGTCCATGGAGACACAAAAAGATGTATACCGCCATACCGGCCTATTCTGCACGTCGGGTAATTCTGCGCAACGATACGTCATTTCAGTAAACATTTGATCATGTGCTATTTTGGGTCAAAAATCAATTTTGTATTCAGAAGGAAGAATTGTACATTAATTAAGAAAAGTGATATTCATAAAGTGTACAAAATATCCCACATTTTGACTCGAAATGCACATAAAAATGTGATTTCTAAATGGCAATGTGAAGACCCACTTCATGACCTTCTTGAACCTGTAACCCCCAAAAACCGATTTACTGTGAATCTTATAGAATCATATAAAAATACATTATATAAAAGATGGAAATGTGTACCTTAAAACAAAACTGTATTTTTATCCAAGTTTCCAATTTTGCAAGAAGTTGTCCCAAATGTACAAAATCATCTGCTACCCAACGTGTCTACTTGCCGTTAAAACATAAATTCTCAACAAATTCCCCGGTGTATAGTCTGTTTCTAATTTATGTATTATTTTCTCGCCATCAATAAGACAAAAACACATTACATCCTATTTATTGTTGTTTCTCTTACACTTAATAGCTTATTTTTCATAAAATGTTGGGGGCCTCGAGTGGCCGAAAGCCCTGTTTGTTATGGATCATTGCCATCTCACCTCTATCTGCGTGGGTTCGAGTCTCGGATTCGGCTATGTGGATATGTGAGAAAGCTTGCCAGTAGCTTCCAGTGGGTCGGTGGTTTTTTCCAGGGTTTTCAAGGGTTTTTCCACCACCATTAGTACTGGCCGCCACGTATAGCCTATCGTGTGCTGAAAAATGGCGTTAAACCCTACAACAACAACAACATAAAATGTTGAACTTTACTAACTTTTTTACAAGATCGGTTTAGTTTGCTTAATATCTCTTGTCATTTATTGGCATTTTTACATTGAATTTTGTAAAACACACTATAATCCTGACCTAATTACTCGGCTGAATTTGCTGACAGAAACAGTCCAAAGTAATACATTTCATTTCTATAGCAATATGGATAAACATTACATCTTTTCAAAGCTATGCGCAGAAACGGCCAACATATCGCGAGTCAGGAAAACAGGGGGGTGGCATCCACTGCGTCCAAAATGAATATTGAATAGAATATTTTGGTGACAATTGCATCTTTTCAAATGGTAAGCATTGCTGTATCCGTTGTTTTCACGTGACGTAACAAAACTTGTGTACGTCCATATCCGCCATTTTGAGTCCCTAGCCCTGCAAACCAGCACCTAATGGCATCGTTTTTCCTGCATAAATATGAAGACACGTCTCATTTTGTGCGTAAGATTATAACAATATATCACATTCTGTTGTGCATGTCAACCACATGAGACTGAATGCGTGACTTTTCTACTTGTTTTCTTCAAGTAAAACACTTAAATTTCATCTATCCTTGTTATTCTTTTATAAACAAAATAGATCGATCAATAAACCAGCGCATAAACAAATGGAGACACAAACAAGTAGAAACATGTAATGATTGTTAATTGTCATGGGCTGAAATCAATCATTTGGTTATCGTTCAAGTTAAAAGGCTAATTGTTAATATATAATTTCATATTTCTAGAAGCATTTCAGGAATACTTCATTTTGACATTCGACACAAAGTCATGTTCCGTTTGGCACGTGTTTCGTTTGAATACACTGAAGATCAAGCTTCTTTGAACGGTTATTGCTTTCATTCAGTATCATCCTACGTCCAACATCTCCGTCACAAATACAATATTTGAGTATGCTAATTAAATTGATTTGTCAACTGTCTTTGGCACAAACACTGTTGTCGCGAAAAGTATTTGTGCATAAAAATTCTGACATAAAACATGTTACGAAATGTTAATTCGTAACTGATATTGTTTCCCGAAAATCATTCTCCGCAACCATCATTGTAAGATGACAACCTAGGGATATGATGCGAAACACTTTTTTAAAAATGTCAATAATGTGTTTGTAAAAAAAATAAAAAATAACTGCATTTCTATTTGATAGCAATATGCACGATTACGGTTCAACTTCACTATTCTGTCTTTCGATGTAAGCAAGGGAACTTCCAGCTCTATTATTTTCGTGCTATAGTGCACTTAATTTCAAGTATAATCTTTGTATCGTTTCGATGAAGTGAATGTCCTTATCGACAGTTAAATCAGAGTATTATCTTGAATATACATGATGACTAATGTTGTCAAAGGTTTGTTAGGGACTCAAAATGGCTGCGCAAGGTGCACGCACGTTGCATTGTGAGTTTGTGTGTACTCAATCGTGACGTCTGTGTAAACAACCGATTTTATTTTTGACAATCGTTCGATTTCGGTATGCGTTTTGCTTCAGTATTGGAAACAAAAACCTTAGGTGCGCAGAAATGCCCGACAGCAGTGTATATATATTGTGTTGGTTTAAAAAAAATTAAAAGGGGATAACTTGTACTGGGGGAGGGAATTATGTCTTGTCTCTTATTGTTAAGAGGTGGAAGGTGGGTGCTGTTCTGGGGTTATTTTATCTGTACCCGATATTCTTTATAGGTAATCGTCGTGCATGTCCTGACGGGCGAAAACGACGTTACTCCAAATAGTCAGTCATATATAGGTAAACTACCCTAAGCAACGATACGAGACACACACACACACCTATAATGGTGTGGCATTGTGTAGTATCTTCAGCACCTAAATTGCATGTAGATTAAATAAAAAGCCAATCTTTAACCTACAGTATGCACTATATCTAAGAATGATGCAAGTCACTGCGAGGTATTTTGTCCCAGTTTGCAACTGGAGTTATTGACGGAATAAACAAGCAACAGTCACATTCAGTCAAACTGCATGATCAACCAACCTCTTCTATACTTTGGAATATTCTTCCTACTGGCTACACTGCTAGATCCCTGTTAGATCAACAAATCCCTGCATTACATTTGCATTAATTACAATGCGCTTTGTGTAAGACAACTGCAAAACCGCGATTATTTTTGAAAATTTAGAGACAGCTTTTCCGGAAGCTGACAAGGCCAATATATAAGCATGCGCCTTACTCTCGAAGGTATCACTTCGAAGTTAAACCTAGAAGTGGGCAAAACATTTTGATAATATGCGGGGCTATGGTATTTCATTATATATCCTAACGGTGCGATATGTAAAACGATGATGATCAAAAATAAACTTAAAAACTTAGTGATATAAACATACACGCTACCAACAAAGATATACGTAATATACATGATGTCGCCGAAAGGTTGCACCGCGAATATATATACAAAATTTAAAATTGAAATATCTAAGCATCCTTTTCAATAAAGTTGACTTAAAAATAAGTTTTAACCTTATTACTATCTCATTTATATATATCAAGTGACCAATACAGTTGTATTTTAACAGAAACAGTAGAAAATACTGTCTGACTTTTGGGCGACACTAGATATATCCTTTCGGCGCCCGCGGTCGCCTAAAGGTTGCTCGTATGTCGACCAAAGGTCGCATTTTGGCTAATATATATATATGTATATATTACATGCAGGAATCCTTGTCTAAAATCACTATCTATTTGCGCTTACCGTACAATGCATATTCGTAACATTGACATATTATTTATGGTCATTCTAGCCGTGGCATAAAAAACACTGTATATCATGCGACATATTGATACAATTCAGCTGATGATAAATACGTTTAGTTAATTGCACCTATTCACCAGTACTCACTATAAGCGTCTAGAAAGTGCAGATTCATGTCGGCACGGTCGACAGGTAGTGTTGGTACAAAACATGAATTTCCCTATATTTCAGATATTTGCATATTAAATTTTAGAGGATATGTTGGTTTCTATCTCTGTCCATTATATGCAGATCTCACTTATACGTATAGAACTATTTTCACCATCTGAACATTTCGTTACTGCTACTCCTTCTGTAGGAATGGTTAGATTTCGTATTGTGCCATCGCACTGGACATCGTACCTAGACATATCGATCTGCATTTGGTATTTCAAAATTCAGCAATGATAGGAAGGATTCATAAGACATATATAAATGTATGAATATTTATTCTGACGTCAAGATAGGAAGTGTCCTGTTGAATGACTAGGACATGGAGTAGATGATACCTTTGCAGTAGAACAAGGTAAATGACGATATCATCATCAATAACTTTCCATTCAATGAATAAATCTCACTATATTTTGAAAAATGAATCTGTTGCAGCCTGTTGTTGTCAACAAAAGCCATTCAAAATGGAAATTGTTTCAAATAATTTTAAATTAACATAAAAGGGCTAACTTTACAGGGGCAGCCTTTAGAGACCCAAGATTAAACTGACAGCTGATTATTATTTGATTTTATCTTAGTAACTCAAACTCTTATGTAGGCTGAGATCCATGCTTTTCAATAAACAAATATCCATGATTTTGATCTCGTTGACCCTCTCATTACGATGCAGTGCTGTAGGAAGTAACCATATTGTCCTGGCCACCATAGATTTATGATCATTACTGAGCATGATGGTTTTTTAGCTGACTTTTTCCTAAAATAAATATAATGTTTATTTGCATTTTCAGATGTTGGTTCAAAATGTGATGCAACCAATGGATGTTTCAGCCTCTTTGCAGACTGTACTAATGGCACTTGTCAGTGTAAGTCAGGATACAACCAAAATGGAACCCTCTGTAAAGCAGGTGAGTAGTTTAATAAGCGTATCAAATGTCAAACGTTATTGCAATCATTATTATGATGTAAGCTTGATAGCATATGACATTAAAACGTTCCTCCATAAATATATTGTATGTTTGTACTACTTCTCAAGGACCGAAAGGGCTTTACATTGTTTTTATTTATCTTAATTTAGCGGTGATACTGGGTCGCAAGACAGTTCGTGCAGTTTCATTCTGACGGTCTACCGTGCCCTGCATATAGTTTGTGTCCCTCGACAATCGAATATAGCCGAAAACATGGAAATCTTACAAATCATATTACTGCATATCATACAGAATAGATGATCATATTGTCATATTCTTTTCAGGAAAGATTGCTAATTAGAGGAAGATGGTCCGAAAAGCAAACGGTACCTATCTGGAGTGTTGCTATCTGCAATCTCGAAACACTACAGCGTTCATTGATTACATATTATCATACTTTCCTTCAAAAAGTATTATAAAACAACATTAATAGTGTATTAGAAAGAAAAGCCCCTGAACAAATATGTTTGGGTTTATGTGCTTTGTTTAAGAATACACTACTGTGGCTGATCCTGGCTGTACCTATGGTAGGACATAGCCGCCATGGAACCTCAGCAGATAATCAACAAAGAGTAGTGCTATAATGTAGGACTTGAAACAATTCTCAAATGTCCATTTTATTTTCTGTATTGCTTTAGCTAAGAAAATCTGAGATTAAAACTATGATGGATGTTGAGATGGCTCTGTTATAGTACGCTTAAGAGTCACTGGTTTTATTTATGCTAAGTATATGTCAGGTAACAAATGTGTGGCAAATTTAAAGACCGAACACTATTTTGATTATTACAATTCCGTCCCATATGATTAGATCTTCTGGCAAGTAATATAAAACCCAATTTTCGCGACACTAAATAACATATTTGGGTCCCTGTCCGATCAATCAAGAAAACAAACTCTTATCGAGCTAGCCAGTATGATATTAATGGCTACAAATGACCACAAATATGGTTAATGTCATTTGTTTATGTTTATTCTGGATTATACTTCTCCACTATCATAAAGGAAATAGGGATATTATTCTGAGCATGAAGACACTATCTTCCATTAATTGTTTCTTATTTGTGCCTTCTGTACTCTCAATAACGAGAATTACCATCCGATAAATTGAATAAGAAAGGTAATTTAGCTAAGAAATTATATATACATAATTAACTTTTCGGTGCTGAAAATAATATTCTGGTAACCTCCTGACTCCAAGAAGCTTGTGGCATGGAGTATGCTTAGGCGCCACGGAAATACTTTATATTAAATCACTCGATTCCTCTGTTGAATAAATCCCAAGCAAAATATAATCCTGTTAAATTTGTAAAAGCTCCAATTTCATAACTTCCGATGATGTCATCACGGCTGAAGACTCATATAGGATGTAAGACGCGGAGCGGTACCACAATTATTTCAGAATTCATCATCAGTATGGTAATATGCATCATCGATATCTTCAATGAGTTTTTGCATTAACAAATGATACATCCGCAGGTCTATGATATCGTTAATGATTAACTGCTGACAAGTTGATACAGCTTCATTAACAACGTATGTTGGGTTGTTGCCGACGCGAACTCATCTCACTGATCTCACTAATTTTCCAACTTGTCCACGAGTTATTTTTTTTTTCTTTTTTTTTTTTGTTATTGGTCCACAGACACGCTTTCCCTGCGAATGTCAGCCCAGCTGTCTTGCACTCTCTACTTGAGACAAAACATTTGTTATTCCATGCATTTAAGTGCATGACCATTTGAACATTTTCTA
Source organism: Sinohyriopsis cumingii (assembly GCA_028554795.2). NCBI lineage: Eukaryota > Metazoa > Mollusca > Bivalvia > Unionida > Unionidae > Sinohyriopsis > Sinohyriopsis cumingii. The sequence continues at coordinate 76,214,151 of CM068835.1, read as the reverse complement.
CATTTCGTCTGTTCATACTCTGATGCTTCTTGGTTCTTTTTTGTCCTGCTTGATGGATAATTTTCGTCACAAGCTTTCAAGTCGTTCTCCAGTATTCTTCACCATATTTGCTGCCGGTTTTATAATCCTGCCACTTAGGTTCATATCTGTTTAGATTGCTAATGTTCACTCACTGTGTTGTTATTTCTCACTCTGCAAAATATTATCGCCGTGGTCTCTTTTAGTTCAAGCATTACATCGTCGTATACAACAATATTGTCTTCGCTCGTATCAACGTCGCAAATAGTAGGAGCTTGAGTGAATGTGCAAAGGAAATCAATAGTGAACGACAGACTTTTCGTGGATGGTTTGCTATTCAATGACTGAAACACTAGTGAAAAGTCTATGAGTAAATCACAACATAGTATATTTACAACTGACGGTGAATTATGTACAATCGATACCATTAAAATCATATTCAACAACCGTTCGATTCATCATGATCCAAAGGACCAATAATCATTCCACGAATTGAGTTTGGAAACACGGAACTTTTAGTTCCATTGTAGCTCTGACTGGGTGTTTTAGGTTTTGTCTGAACAGATAATTCAATGACGGTAAAGGCATCGTTTATATTTTTATGTGATTCCATATTGAGTGTCAACACAATTATTTATGATAAAATCGTGTCTTCATATTGTATACGTTGGCGCACAAAAACTCGTACCACAGATAAAGCGCGAGTTCAGATACGTAATAGTTAAGATTTTCATTGGAAATTATGCTCCACCTGGAGCAATCACGTTTACATTCATTAAAACAAGTTGAAGGCGATGTCGCTGCTCCATTAATAAAGTTACAGAGGACACCATGGATCAAATCCTGGTGAAAGCATATTCATTGATACACTTACTGCAGACCTCGTACTTGGCTTGATATTGAACTTCATTCTAAAGCAACCCAAAACCCTAGGAAGCATTTATAAATCGTGTCCATATTGCACGTAACCGATATATTCTTTCTAATAATGCATCAAGTTGTATCCGTGTGCACGAACGCTCTAATATGTACAAATACTTCTCACGAACAGAATGTTAATAATATTACACTAGATGAAAGAATCGATCGATGGATCATCAAATGAGGTATGAAGACAAAGATTGGTTTAGGAAGTGGATAAAAGTCCATTCATTGAGGGCAAATATATTAATATAATAAACAAACAAACAATCCTGAATAAGAAAAACAAAGTGTTTGAGCATACTTTGTCAAGGATATAAAGAGTGACCCATGGGACTGATCGAGCATGTTTGGCCAAACAATCGTTGTGACCAATTTGCATCTCTGCACTAGAAACAATTTCCAATAGATGGTTTGATGTGAGGACTCCCATTGAAGTTCATCAGGTGGATCTTTCATTTTGTACACATGTTCGTTTATGTGAACGATGCAATGACGAGGAATCCTTTCACCGTTTATTTTAATAAATGACTTCATCACCACCGCCGTTAGAATCACTCGGAAACAACAATGTTAGAATCACTCGGAAACATCTTTGTTAGGTATCTGTATATACTTTGAGAGTTAAAAGTGGGGTAGCGATGAGAAACTCTCTCGATATGGTCTATCCTTGACTTTAAAGTTTCAGACCGAATTGATTTTCTAGAGCAACTAACACATTATCATTTGGCACCTGTGAATAAATGAGCAGAAAATCACTGGAAGTGGAACCGAGTCTACTTCGTCCAGCAAAGCAGAGTATTTGTGCAAGAGGACTTGCAAGTCATTCCTGGAAATACGGAACTACAACCAAATAAATGTTTATACGTTAACGCATTAATACATTAATGTGGTGTTCGTACATCAGTGCACAGTAATACCCAGTGCAAAGCACACCAACATCAATGTCACAGCGCATCTTCATAAGTTGATTTACGGTACCCATACGCGTATGTGCTAATTTCATTAAGTAATACCCATTGTTTGGTGTCAAGTGGGTACAATCTCACATTGTTGCATCGGTATACACTAGGACGATGTGTCTTTGACCGAATTCACATCCCTGGGGCAAACATTCCAGACATTTATCATGACCGAGATCATTTTGTACAATATCTATCGCCAGTGGTTATATGGAAGAGTAAACGACCGGTGTCTGCATAAATCATCGTTTCACGATCCTGGTAAAACAGTTTAATTTTGTCCTAATAAAACTCGTACATAAGCAGTTCGTCAAGTCTAGATTTTGCGAGGTTTTACCATATACAGCATTAAATCCATCATAAACATCATCCGTGATTCAAATGATGGATCCGCGATGAGCCTAAATAATTGTAAAAATTTGATTATTATTCACCCATTAGTCTATAATTATATCCGGGATATAATTTGCACTTACATAAACGTATATAAAATAACAGATGTCACTATGGATCATCGATTTCTAGGTCAATATAAAATGTTTTCTAGTATCCGCAACAAGTTGAAATAAACTAGTCGAAACACAATACATTTAAAAGTTTAATTCCTGTAGATATAATCATGTAAAGGTTTGCAAACACAACGGTTTTTCTGTTTTATTTGTTTGTCTTGCCTATGTTTTGTATTTGCCTTTGAAAAAGACTCATTAAGATTCGAAAGCTCTCAGGCTAATTAGATAGTAGTTTTGCACTGTTTGTTGTCAGTTTATATATATATATATATATATATATATATATATATATATATATATATATATATATATATATATATATATATATATATATATATATAAGTGTTGACGTGCCTGTGATGGCCCGAGTTCTAATGATGTACCAACAGTACCAAGAGTTGTATCACTATAATACTATCCAAGCATTAAATCTTTATTTTTGAAATTTTATTCTTAATTCGAGTCTCTTTTTCCAAGAATGTTATCATATCACTTTTGTATTTGCGGCGAAGAAATAATTTTAACAAATACATTCCAGCCCGAGTGAAATAGTGAACACAATAGTTGATTCTGCGCAAGATCTTACGGCAATAATGAATATTTCCTGTGACAAGATTATATATTCCTCTATCTGACCTCAGATCACAATTATCATTTTCTAATAAAGACCATTACCTCATGCAATATTACCTTCTAGAAACCTCCTAGTTATAATTATAAGCCTATTGCTAAAATGGTTACATAAAATGTGTGGTAAAGAACTAGAAGACCTGACAAGTCACTGGGAATTTCCAATACCCTTGACTCAGACACAAATAATTATAATTACTTCTATCAATAATAAACCTAATAATAAACCTATATACATGCATACTAGTTTAGCTATGTACTAGATTTTTTAAAGAATAGACAAAACAATAACTAAGGTCAAGTTGACAATGAACATGATTTTGGAATAGGATACGTCTTACACACAATCTTATATTACAATAGCATATAATGTAATAAAACAATTTAAAAATAACTGATTCAAATTAAATATATATAGCACTTTAATCTCTTCTTTTGCATCCTCTACGTGTTTATTCTAAACTCTTTTATAAGATGGTAACAAAATTGGTGACATATCAGGATTATTTCGGACTTGTATTTATTACACGTAGAGGCAATTGTGTTTAACTTATTTAAAAATTGATGTACTGTTATCCATCTTATATTTATCAAACATATTTCTTTAAAAAAAATTTCTAAGTATAGTTCAATCGAACAAACCTAAGAATAGTAAACTTCACCTTTACCTGTGTCGCATGCGTTTTGGATTCTGAATGATACATCTACGAGTGCTTTAAAACATCTGTTAAAGCTGAACAAAATTGATCTGTGTATAGGAACTATATTCTTGGAGAACTCTTTTAAAGGATCCATAAATATTAAAATTAAAGCATTATATAAAGAAAACATGCAAATAAACCACTAATTTTGTTATTATAAACAACTCATCATGATCAGCTTATGAAATAAAATATGAAACGTTATGTATTATATTCTTCATTAATAGTTATTGAGGATATTTACATTGGGATGTATCAAACCATCGCTCAAAAGTATTTCTAAGTTCAGCGCTGCGTTAACTTTTCATTTTCATCATTTTTTTTTTTAAATTGAAATACAATATTCATTTCGACTACTTTATTTTGCCTTTTTTACATGACCATACCACCAGCATATAACAATTGTTGTGTTTGTTTAGAGTGAGTAAAACGTGACTAAATAACATAATTAACATATTAGGTCATTTTAGGTAGTACATGTTGTGTGACAAGAGGATAGAATCAGATTATTAGGTCAGACATAGAGAGGAAAGATACGAATACATGATCAAAATCGTCAATCAAACATTTGCAGAAAAATTCCTCTAATTAGAGTAAAGCTTATGGTGTCTTCATTTATGTTTTTACAATTGAATTTAACTTGCAAGTTTGCATTTATACACTGATGACAATTATATTTACATAGTACTGTTTCAATTTTGAAGAAAATTTTTGTGTGCAGTTTTTCACCTTTTGGACTCCGACCATTTGACTAGTATAAAGCCTTGTTAGGAAGATGAAGCCCAATAAGCACACTACTACTTAATTCTGATACACTAATTTTATAAGTTTCTTTCCATTTATATGCGGTTGATATCATTTGATTTCTAGATCATTTTAAGCTTCCGAAAAAAGGCCATTCTGACGAAAACTTAGTTGGCACAATATCAGCCAACATGTCTGGTATATAACAAAAATAGGTTAAATGAATCTATTATGCGTATATACATGACGTAAATATATTTGCATGACAATAAAATAGATTTTAACATTATGTATATTCTGCACACAGACCCTTTGGTATGCAGAAAAATTTCCACGAAACTACCAGCGATCATTCCCACTTATGACCTGCGATATACGCGTCTGATAAAGCAATGTAAGCGTTGTGTTTCCATCCAATGGTGTTGAATTTTCACACTAGCTTTTATGAAACAATCCCGCCAAAAGGACAAAATATCGAAACAAGTGGCTCATAAAATTGCATCAAAACGTAGGACCAAGATAGTGAAATCATAAGAGTATGAAACGAAACATTTTATCCCGGGGTTGCCGGCATAAACAGGTGTCTCCTTTAACATCTTCAGTATCATCGTTAGCTATCATCCTCCGAGGAACGTGTTAGCACAGTAGTTAATGTGGCCAACTTGGATCCGTCAAAGAACTGTTCGTGTCCTACGGTCGTATCAGGCAGAGCCAACTATTGTGCTGTATCTGTAGGCGAGACACCATGCTAAATATCATGCATTTTCTTCCTGTTCCGTAAAACTCTAAGCCAACCAACTTAATCACCATCTATTACATATCAAGGAGGAAAAGTAATATACAATTAACGATATTCAAGTCTCTGATATGTTTTGCCACTATGCGGGGGATGATATGAAGGGTACTGCTACCATTCCACCATTCATCCCATGCTTACCTGTTTCGATTAAAAGCCTGTCATTTTGTTCAAGTTAAAAACTTTCGCTTTGGCGTGAAAGAAATAGATTCTTTTAACACCATTGTATATAACCTCGGTAATGCATCTCTCGTTTCCTTACCTGATCTTAGCCACCGTAGCTTATTGTACGATCTGAACTAACTGCATATCTGCAACAATTTCTCGATTTCTCTCATGACGGTTTCTGCTTTCATTCTCACGAACAGGGCAACGCTAACTAGAAATCAGTTGAATGGCTTCGAAACAGCAGCATGTTTTTTACCCTTTTCCCAGGACCATTTATGTCAAAACTCTGAACTGACACCATAACGGCAATGAAATGGTCCCAAGAGTGATTTTTCGTGTATTCTTACTACTTGACGAAGGAAGGATTGATAAGCCTATTGAAACTATTTTTTTTATTCGATTGCTTATTTGCCTAGCAAACGAGGACCTACATAACGTACAGATGCATTTATTATGTATATCAATCCTGTTCCTGAAGCTAGAGCAGTCACCAGTGTGCTTTAACGGACGCAGACCTTTCTGCTCGATAGGTCACCGATGGGTTAAGAGGTCAAAAATCCGTCCGCTTAACACATAATAATGAGATAGGTATTTGTGGTAGAAATCAGTTTTTGAGAAAACATGTTTCTTGCCTTATACTTACCCTATCAAAAGACCAGCACTTAATTCATATGCACTCCTTCCCTCTCCCAGCAATTGATCCGCAGAAGATGGTACACGTTTAATCCAATAGCAACGGACATCTGATGTAATGTTTTCAACGTTTTCGACAATCCTCTATCATAACGAGACTGCTTAAGCTCGACTTCTGCCAAGTAAAGCAGGCGACCTTTAGCATCGTTGACATTAAATTACGTCAAAATATACGCTGTTTAGCTTATGAAGTTTGGTTTCTAGAGGTAGTGCAGGTATTTATAGCATATTATGAGAGGGTAAATATTTTTAAAAGAAACATATTCTTGAAAATTATATTTTCTTAAAATGGCACATTAAAGGACCAATAAAATTAATACAACCGTATTTCAATTTCAGGTGAAAAACGAACACTTACTCGTGAATAGCGATTTTTCGGCAAAATATCGTTTAAACAGATCACGGTTTCCAGACGTCAATACAACTTTATTTCGTTGAAATAAAGAACGATGTATTGAGCGTATAACCTATAAGTGATATGCAAGAGGAATTAAATAGTTGCCACTTGCTTTGAAATACCATTAAATGAGGGGATCGCTGTTTCTGTATTGTATATTTTTAAAGTGGATATTTCTATAATAAAAGAAACTATCGAAAACTTATGCAACACTAACATGTTCCATTACTGCCAGAATTATCGAAAAGAGAGAAAATTGCTGTTCTACACTTGATAAAAAATTTCAAGCGGACAATTTTAAACTTAATTATCAAATTTATGTTCGGTATATGTGTATATATTTTGTGAAATTGCATGGTGACTATTTTCAGGAAACCACGTGAAAAGAGAATGAAAGTGTAAATAAACACTGTTCGCCCAACACATATGCTGTTAAAAATATATGCAGATATGAACACATATAATATATGTCTAAGCATGTCTATCCAATGTTGTCTCTTAAAGGTACTAATTCTCATGTAAGACTGGTTGGTGGACTAGACCAATATGAGGGAAGAGTTGAGGTATACTACAATGGATCATGGGGCACTGTATGCGATGACAGATGGGATGATCTTGATGCCACAGTTGTATGCAAAATGCTTGGATACAGGTGAGGAAAAACTTGAGCTTTTGTTAGGTGAATGACCGTTTATGCGCGGTGATTACAAACATGTGTCTACGAGAAAGACCAAGATGTGTTTAATATGAGAAGTTTGTGTTACTGAGTTGTCAGTCATCTACTTTGACTTATGTGGATGTTGTACTTCAGGTGTAATACAATTTTTAAAAATCTTAAAACAAACATTTTTGATTCTGGAAAACAAATCTTTTAAATCTTTTAAGATCTACACGAACAAAACTAAACACACTTAATTTGTAGGCTAGCTGTAGATCAGCATCATCGCATCGAATAGTCCATATTAAATGTCACTCATGCATATATATATATATATATATATATATATATATATATATATATATATATATATATATATATATATATATACATACATGCATACGGATAGAGCTTTCTAGCACATATACCAATAGTTTTTGACGAAAATGTGCATCTTATATACTTGTAATAAGATTCAAACTTACCTCTGTTTGGCAACAGTACCAGTTTTCGGAGATAATCACTTCTGTGAAATGCAGCCACTATTGCTTTTTTATATTCGCCTTTAATTTCCACTTTAGGCGATATGTAAGCAACGTATGGAGTATATTTTGCAAGTGGTGTGCACTGTCAGCAAAGACAATTAAATCGTATGCATACAATAGTTCTAAGGTTTCTACAGACATTCCTATGTTTCCTAAGCTAAGAGGGTTTCAAGTCATTTAAAAAAGGAACAAAGTAAAGGCAATAAAATTAAACACATCGGTAATACGACTGGTAATACGATTGGTGAGCTTAGCATACGCTTTTACATCAGTTTAAATTGTCTTAGTGATTCTTAACAAATAAAAGCTCAACTTTAACGTCTGATATATATCCATCTGTGGTTTGATCATTATTATTTTAAAACCAAATACTCGTTTTTAAACACATATTTTCCCATTTAAATAGGTAGAGAAAATTACACCAAAATAATTTAGGTATTTATATTATGAACAAGATATACCTGTACATGGTGTGTATATGCTTTAGAAATAATTTACAAAAATATGAGAATGTAAAAATATAAATAAGTAAAACAATGGATAGCAAAAGTAATGTCTTACACGATGAATCAAGTTGAATATGAGCCAAAAAGTTTATAAAACCAAATTGTAGCAGATTTTATGATATTAAACGTATTTGAATAACAAATGAAGCGCTGTGCAAACATATAAACAGTTATGTCTATGCTTTACAAAAAAAGCTTGCGAAAATTTTATAAAAATCGAAATGTTCGTTTCCAGCAATTAAAAATTAAAAAACCTAAATGATGAAAAAAGAAATCCAGAAAATGTTTTGTTTGAACAAGGCAAAATAATTGAATAAGAATAAAAACACTTACTAGATTGGATTGATATAGAATATTATTCAAGTTATTCCGACACGAAAGCTAAAGAGTAATACGATTTAATATAATTTTAGAATCATGAGCAAATAGTTTAAATTAATATTGAAGATGTATGATATTACCTAAAATAAAAGAACCAAATTATCAATTAGAGCTACTGGTTAACATGGTAAGAACAAGGAAAAGATTTGAAACAAAAAGAGTTGAACAAATAGTTTTGGATGGACTATTGACCAAGGTAAAATATAACTTGATACCCAACTATTTGTAAACTGCAGGATATGAATGGAGATAATATTGGGAAAGTATTTTATGAATACGAGCCAACTCCATATGATAAACAAAAAATGACCCGGAACTTCTATACACAATATAAAATACATAAATTGATGAAATAAATATTCTCTACTAAAGTCTCAATGTGGTGACAACACCGTACGCTTTACAAAGGAGCACATTATCAATTCATGAAATTGATAAATATGAATAGTAACTTAATATGTCCTTGAATGTTTATGATTGTATACCAATCCGTGTGACAAAAAGGAGTTATATGAACGTATCGATTTATCGCTAGCCTCAAAAATCATTAATATTGATGGCAAAACTGTTAAGTGTCATTGTTATAATAATATCAACTGACTCATGTTACTGTCGGTTCAAAAAAGAAATATAATATATATGTGTATATTCGCAAGCAATGCGTAAAATATTTAAATTCTGTATAAATTTACTGTACACCATGCATAATGCATTTCATGCAAAACTATTCATAAAACGCTAGTAAATGTGCTTTTACACCATTTAAGAAATAACGTATGGTAACAAGTCAATTTCAAATAGTTCATAGACAGGAAAATCCAAAGCAATGACATCAAGATAGTGTTTATTCATTTAAGCAACAGTAGATAACTTTCCGAAATTGGGTGAGCAGTCATATAGAGAGAACATGATTGTATTGGACACTTTTATAAAATTATGCATATGTTTATCAGAATTACCAGACCAATGAATGTTATCGACTTAGCAATATCAACAGTGGATGAAGCACTTATCAGGGAATAAATTTACGACGTACTTGTGAAACTGTGATCACTGATGACAATACACAAGACTGTGATATAAATCTTAGATTCCAAAATGTATCCATTGATAATCCATACTATATTCAATACATATTTTAGCAAAAACCGATTCGAAACAGTAGGCAGTATAAATTCCAAAGAATTATGAGATATGTATTTCGTTCTCAAAAGAGTTTATTGATGATGAATTTTCTCAAATTGGTGCAGTATCAACAAAACTGCCACAGTTGTGATAACATTCTTGTTCATTGAGAGCTATATATTTACAACTATCATTATCTGAATTGTCAAACAATATGGGTTACCTTAAATTTAGATAACCTTGAAGTGTTTTGAAAGATATGGAACCAAACAATTTTAAAAAGGATGCTTACCCTCCTGAGTGTATAGAAGATTGTAATATATTTTATTGATGCACCTTAATTTCAATAGAAGCTTTTAACTGCAAACTAAAAAAATACTAAACTATAAAAGATGATCATCAATATTGGTTGATATCTTAAATATAGCATTTTAATCTAAATGTATGTGGAATTCCCCATGCTTATTAAGACTGAAATACTCTGATAATGTGTGATATTTTGGAGAAAGTATAAACTGTAGATATATCCAGTCCAGCGAATTGCTTCTTACTCCCAAATTTATCTGAGCATAATTCATTAAAAACTTATAATGTTAAGCTGGATTTATTACCAGTCATTCATTCGCACACTATTGAATATTGTGTCAGGGTATGACTATCAATGATAACGGATACATATACTAAATACATTCATGAAATGTATTATGAGAATGAGGGGGTTAATTCTTATGGTGAATAAGAGAAACGAGAACGAAGTGTATAAATGTAAGTTTATATTACAATCCGTAAGAATGAGTTACAAGCCAGCCAGTCATTGATATAGATTTTAGATAGTCATTCAGTAATGGAAACAGTTATTTGACAAAAATATACAACTATGATAATCTGATTATGGATTGATACGTGTGCTTGATTTGATATATAAAACACATACATGAATATTTTTATGTTAACCAACTAACACCAGATCAAGCAAAGGCTAACAAAATTGAAGTATCAGATTTACGTCAATTATTTTGGTTAAAACTATAATCCCGAGTTAACAAAACTAGCATGTGCTATACATTATTAATGTCAGTACGTAATTCGCTATAAAACTCTCGAACGATATATATCATTAGAATTATAACTGACGAAGATCAATAGAGCGATAACTTAGTAAAATCCCCCAGACTGGAAAATGAGTATTAGCTAAATACTAGATTAAGAACAAAATGAACCAACTGTTTTAAAATAATTTTAAACTGATGCAAACTGATGTTTTTCGTTATGGTTATTCATGGAGAAAATATTGCTTACAATGAAAGGCAACTTCAAGCTTTGAAAATATATTTATTCGTAAATTGATGAGCAACACTAAAAGTCAGAACACATTAAGTACATGATAAGAAGTAAATATAAGACACGATGGGAAAGTACAATATAACTGGGAGCAGCAAAAAATAACTATACTTGATCAGGATATAGTTATAGTATCAATACAAATAGAACAAAAGCGACTGAGATGGACAAGTGTATTCACGGAAAGTTTACTAAATAGATGAATCTAAAGGATTTAAGTATTGGTTTTATGACAGTATGTTCACACACAGACCATACTAATAACATAACGTTATTAATGATAAGTATGGATTCATAGTGATTTAGTATTAAAACATAAAACAGTCAGAATATAGGAGGAGGAAATTTCCGTATTTTCATCATAGTGATTGTTTACCGAATAATATGAATGTATTGGATAATTAAAATTGTCCGGATTAATAAACGATGATACGAATGGAGTTCCTTAATCGAATTTTCTAGATCGAGATTTTAAAGTGTTTAAAAAGGACGAGGTAATAATGAAATATATAGTGAAATATGAATATGAAGTGTGCGACGTACAACAATACACATGCTCTACAATGTATTTAATCACAGTAACTATGGAAGCATGTTAAGGTGCGGATGATAACAGATGCATAATGTTCAGAACTGGTGCTTTACCATTTGGATCAATTGATACTGAAAGTGAAGTTTATGTAAAAATCTGTGTCATGCTATACTATACTGAATTTTGGTATCATTGTCAAAGGTTTAAATATATAATCTACTTAAAGAGAATGCAGTGAAATAAAGGAAAGATTGCGAGAATAGGTTTGGGGAGAAATGGATGTGCAAGACAGGTAATACTAAATTGCTAAACAAGGGCATACATATACTGGTTGATAACACCTAAGAAAAGATTCGCCAATCATTGACTAACCTTTCCTACTTACTTTTTGATACTGTTGTGGGTTCTCTTTCTGTTAGTTTAATGCCAATTTCACTGAATATCCTTTATAAAAAACATGATCTTTAGTATACTCTAGAACCATCATCCTAATAAATCTCGAATTTCTTTTACCACAATCAGATATTTTCGTAAAAATATTCTAACACTAAAACATAGTTTGTCTTCCACTAAATTCTAAACTTTGTTTTAGCTAAACTGATAACTTTGTTCAAAACATCTTACAAACAAAATATTAGTTCCGGCAAATATTCTTGCTACCTTGTCTTACCAAATATTGGATCTGTAAGTAGTTATCTTCAGTTTATGGTAAATATGACTTATGCTGTACTGTGCGATTACAGATCATCATGCCAAATGTTATTTTAAGCCAAAGAGTATTTATTTCACTTTGTGGTATAGGTTTACCTTCGTCACCAGATTCCATGTAATAGATAAAGTCTACACGACCTTCACTATAATCTAACCAAAAGGAGAATTTGTTATTTGTTATATTTAGCGTTCGTATGTATGTATGTATGTATATATATATATATATATATATATATATATATATATATATATATATATGTGTGTGTGTGTGTGTGTGTGTGTGTGTGTAATCATAAATATAACCAGCTGTCAATATATAAATGTCATTAATTGATTACGCTAGTTCTGAGGAAATAAGTTTCAGGTGGTACGTTGGTTCCTAGATAACACACGCTGTAGTGATTATAATCGTATCACTTCCATCATATAGTCTATTTTCAAAGTATATTTATAAAATGAAAGAAAATATTGAAAACAGACAGGCTTAGGCAGCATATGACTCTCAATAAATAAGCGGTCAATGCGTTGGAGCGTGTTAAAGAAAGTGTTGAGCTCATGCGTCTGGTGTATCAACCATAAGAATAGTCGTCCACATATTGTCATCCTGTGTCACACCAACGACTGGATTTTCATCTAGTCAAAATCTTTAATGTGTTCAGTATCGCTGAGCTGGTCCCAAACGGTTGATTTTCATCTCCTCACTTTTATGAGTAAAGGTAATTTTGTCCAAGCGTTAGTGGTTTATCTGCAAGGTTAAACACATTAAATGCCGTGTGGTGGATGTCGTACTCTGAACTGCTGAAACAACAAAGCCGCTTTCACTACGATCGCTCGTACAGAGCCAGATTTGTGTCCAACCTCAAGGATATTTTATCTTGCTTTGTTAGTCGTGACTCGGGGTCGGTCTAACCAGATACGGACACGATCTTGCAAGTGTTCATACTGAGGATGCCTGTCGCCGGTGTTGATTTCTACTTACGTCGGTCGATAGATAACATCGCTGCCAATATGTCCAGTGATGGGTTGCGTTCAAGTGCCTTTAACAGCGCGATTGACATGTCGCCCAAAATCAGCTTGCCGGTCTTTATTGAATCTCGAGTGCGGAGTACGTTACCTGTAGTGACTCGGAATCACTTTCCCATGGTCTGCAAACATACAAAATTAATTCAGGGCAAGACCGCATTCGTTAAGTTAGAGAATATAGGATGTCACCACAATGTAAGCTACGCAGTGTGTTCCGTGTTGTTGAGAATAGTCGAGGTTGACGATGCCAGATTCATTCCAGCTGCGTCGGGTAGCTGTGCCAACTAGTATTGCAAGAGAAGTGTTTGAATTGTTTGGCTATAGAAAATAGTTCAATGATGGAGATATCATTTGCTTCAACACTGGAGGGCACAGTGGCGGGATTGATTTATCTTTTGAGATCAAGACTACCAGCTATGCAAACACCTCCATGTGCTGCTGCATTTGTTTGATGAGCATTATTATGACCACGACAGTATGCAGCCATAGAAGCTACGAGCTTTCTACTCGTCCCCCCCCCCCACCAACGCACCCATGCGATTTTCAGGAATAGATGTTGAAATAATGTCCTCCCGATGATGACATTTTCCAACATTGCTGTGGAAAATTGTTATTTCGCGAGGACGGATGTCGATCCCTTGAAGTTTCTGGTGCTGCCTAAGCGTGTGTATTAGTGTACTGAATGAAGTCCATGCCCAATCGAAAATTCGCTATCATACTTAGTTTGATGACATCAATCCGCCAGCGGTTGAGATTCAGATAAAGTTTTAGTTTGGTTCCATAGTGTGAAACTCAGGATAAATAGATATATCATGCTAGCAATAGTAACTTAAAGAAACATGGAACAGATTCCGTGAATTTAGAAATGCCACAGGTCGAGCACGTATTTCAACGACGCATGCTTCATGGTTGCCCTATATATCATCCTCACCGACACTTATACAATACCCATACAGCATTCACGTTGGAAAATTTATAAGAGAACATTTATCAAGGACGCCAGAGTTTGGAAAAGCAAGGATACCTAGTGGTGGATCTGTTGGAACATGATCATGATCAGCGTTTCAAAACGGATCCAGTATTCTGCGCATCGTTGCAGACTAATGTGAGTGGATATCGATCCTTTGATCCCAGGCAAGCTAAATACTTGACATCTCTAGATTTACTTAACGTAGTAGCGCACACTGACAAGGGTGCTGATACAGTTCTCATCCTCAATTGATATAGAACGTGTATTGGCTCCAAACTGAACTATGGTTGCGTTGCTATTGGTTCAGCGAGAAGCCATATTTGAAGATGCTTGATCCAATTCATCTTCAAGGAATAAGTCCCGCGCTAGGACATTTAAGACATCCCCTTGTGAAAGACTTCTCGCTAAAACGAACGAACAACCTTTCTCACATCGTAGAAAAATTATTTCCGCACAGTATGCTCTCAAATTACGATCAAATATTCTGAACGCTGCTTCTTAGGGTGTGTTTCAACCCAAATACAAATTATTGTACCAAAACAAACCAAATGCCACATTTTCCCTGAACAATGAAATATCATCCAGTCTTGCCAGTGCAAAAATTGATATTTCTAACATTCGGAACACATAGAGTTCTGGAACACTTCCCTGACTACTTGAGCAACCAAAAGTAACTTTTACGCTACTAGAGGGAACACAATCTGAGAAAAACCCTTCCATCTCCATCAACTCTTATCACAAACTCCTCGCCGAATTTAAAAACTACACAAGAATTGATACTAATGGATCGAAGGATGAGGAAAAGACTGCTACAGCCTTCGTTAGTGGAAAACACACAACACAAGTTTGCTTCAAAATGGCGCATCGAATTTTGTATCCGAAGTCAGAAATTGCTCTGCAGTGTATCGATCACAAACGTATTTTAATTAGCATCGTTTTCTCTGACTCACTATAAGTACTTCTATTACTACACATTAGAAAATTCGAAGACCCATTACAAACTAATATTCTCATCAAAAATACTGCGCTGAGTACCTCCCACAATATAGCATACTGTTGGTTACCCAGCCATATTGGTATTAAAGTTAATGAAAAAGACGATCGCGCTGCTAAATTTGCCCTATTCCTTGAACCATCGATTTTAAAATACCGTATACTGATTTTAAACCTAGTGTCAAAGAGTCTTTACGTCAGAAATGGCAAGCATCATGGAATGATACAGTGAATAATAAACTTCATGCAATCAAGCCAACCCTAGGAGAATGGACTCCTTCCTTCATAACAATTCTTAGGGACGAGGTAATTATTGCAAGAATTCGAATTGGTCATACTCATATAACCCATATTCACATGCTAAAAGGCGAAGACCCACGAGAGTGCATTTCTTGCAATTAATCATTCATGCTTTGTTAAGCATTTTGTGATAGAGTGTTTCGATCTCCAACCAACTCGCGATCAATACTACAATGTGCATGAGACGAATGAACCTTTTGTTACAATCAATATCTCTTGTATTCTAAAATTCCTGGAAGAAGTAAACAGTTATTATAAGATATAGCTTTTATGCTATCACATTGAGCATTTGTCTGTAACGTATATACCGTCCTTCATACTCAATACATTTTCATCTAAATCTACGTAAACCATTAACTTTCCCAGTTGATCGGGAAGCTTTATATATTATCCGTACAATCTTATCGTGTTGCTTTTAACTGTTTGATTTTATTATCACTGGTCGATAAAAAATCCTTTGATCACTTTTAAATAATCCTACATATAACCTGTTGTATGGCGCTAAGTAGCCTAACAGCGCTGAAGCGCCATAAAAATAAAATCAATTAATCAATTATGAACCAAAGCGACAGTTTTTTTTCGGGGGGGGGGGGCGAAACAAAGCAATGCTACAATGTTGTTGGACGAAGACGATGAGAATCAAGAAGAGCAAATCAAAATTACTTTATGTTTTTGGTATCATTGGATGTGTAAATATGTTCAATTTTCTATCGTACTGCTAAATAATTTCGACGAAACACCTCTACGTCCAACACATTCACCAGTACGTCTATCATTCCTGGTGGCAAACTTTAGAATAAAACTATGAATTCCAACATGTGTATTGATCATTTGAAAGACATAACATGGCCATAAAAGACAATCTTTGAGAAAATCATGCTGAATTGTCTGTAGGAAGAAATTGCTCAACGTCCTATGTTGCACAAAACGGAATAATTGTTGTCACAATTACTACAGTCACGGTTACTCAGCATTCCCTGGAGGAAGTCAGTAACACCTTTGAAGACCTAGTATATTACCCACTTGTTTTAACATAACTGATTCTACAAAGCGTACATTTTCGTTTCAAGTGCAGACGAAGTGTTTTGTGTGTGAGAATGTTTTGATGTTTCGTTTCCCAGCAAATTCTTTCTCGCTTATTTATCACTACTGCACACAATGACATGACCAATAAAACTATATGTGCACTAAAAGCTCATTGTGTTAAAAACGCTACGATCAGTGGTGACTATGGTTTTTCTACACGTCAGTGAAGAACAGGGTCGTCGCACTTTATCTCCCTTTTGTACGCACTGTTATGGTGTTATTTATATCAATACATTTTGATAATATTAATTGTTTAATGTTAATTGCAGCGAATATCTATCTTTGGATTTTGTTAAGTACATAGCCTTTACTTAGGATCTATAAATAGATGTATTCGTGTGTGTTTATAGTTAATAATTATAACAATATTAGTAAAATGTTGACACGTTTCTTGATTTTTGTCATTGTTCAGGTTTGTCAGGTGGTATCTTAGAAGAATTAAGTTAATTCCCATTGGGTGGTCTAAATCATGTGAGTTCCTTTACGATGTTGAAGATTTGCTATTTCTAACGTACGAGTAGTGTTCGAATGTGTGTTTAGCTTTTCGTCCGTACATACACACATGCATATATTGACTGGGCTAATTTCTTATTCTTATTTCTTATGATCCTTTTGTAACATCAAGGTTGCAGACGTACTTTTTGCTGTATTTAGATTCCATTGAGATGAACCATATTCTTTGGGATTATTCAGATGAAACATAAAGTGCTCATTAGGCTACACAATTATTCTTGAACTATTGTGAACGATTCAAAGGCGATCTGAACAATGCCATTTTGACAACTCCTTGCGGACCAGTACGTTTCCGGATCTGACATTTATACGGTAAATTTCATTCTTTTGGATATTGAGAGAACTGTTTCTGGATTAGTTTGGATTCAGTTTATGAAACGGAAAGTTCCTCTTGAATTTTCATTTTATCGATAATTAAATTGTTTGTTAATATTGATACAAAATTGTTAGTTTTACTTCTTTTCGTTACTTTGCTTATGACCATAGAGTCGTAACACTTACCAAGACGTGTGTATGGCTGGTTGGATACAGCAACAGATGTACCAGTGGAAAAATGTTTGTGATTGGAAAAGTCATGAAATCGACGCTTGGAAACAAGTTATGGATGTGTATGCAAACAAGTGATATTTAGAAAGGAACAGAGCATGAACATTTTTGAAATGTACATATGTGTGTTGTGCCATGGTAAACATGCATATAACGTCAATTGTTCTTGGTATTTTGTTTTCTTCAAAAGTGTCCAAATCACTCTTGAGTTATAGTTGCATCTTTCATTTTTAAGGCGATTGAGGAAAGGTCGGATCGTCAAAACTGGAAGTTACTGTATTGTCGCCATCCCTGTATCATGGTGATTTCTATCAAAATTGATTTTGTCAAGCGTGTGTTCGATTGTCCTCCAATACGTGCCATGTGATGCTGCAAAGAATGGCAATTCGTTAACATGATAATAAAAGTAACTCAGCGAGACTCCATTTTTGTAAATTCATCGCGAAGATATTGAGTCTGTATATTTTTGCCAACCCAAATATACTGTGTTCGATGACATGTTTGGAGAAGACGAAAACAAAATTAAACGTGCATTGAAACTGAAAAATACAATGCAAGTACTTATCACACCTCTGGAAACATGCTCAGCGTCAATATTCATATGTTGTGGTTTAAAAGCCAAAATGACAACTCTCAAGTTCATGTGTTGGCTAAACAGCTATAAACAAACTGGTTTAATTATGGTTATGACTATGCTAATTTTCACATGCATATTTACTGGTGGATCTCAGATTTCATAACAACTTGTTTCATAATTGGTGTCCGGAAGGTGATTTATTAATATCATGCCACAATGTTTATGTATTCGTCTTCCTAGAAGAAGCTAGGAGAACAACATTTACTTCTTTGTCGGTATTCAGGATTAGTTATATTTTATCACATAATCCTACTAAATTGGTTCTTGTACTGCATGATATCAGTCGCGAAAAAATGCATACGTGCGATTTTAATTATTAGAAGCCAGTCTCAAAGACGTGTGATGGGCATTTGTTCTCATTTCCTACTTTTGTACAATCCAAACTACCACACGAATCTAACTGCTTCATCAACATGGACACACTGGTTGCAAAAACAACTGTCGTACACGTTACACGAATCCATTCGACCAAGACTTAGATGCAGACAAAGGAAAGTAAGCGGAATAGAGCATCAATGGCAAGCTAATTTAGCAGGTGTCTCCCATTTCCTTTGTAAAATTGAAGTTACAGATATTTGATTTGGGTCGTTCGTGTGGTTTCAAAATCAGCTTGGGTGGTTTTTTGATGACAATATAAGTTCATAATAAGTAAGAACTTGAAAAATCGCCATGAAACTAAGTCAGCAGCACTACATAAAGGTACTGATTTGTTTAATCCAAGCCGTTCAAGATGTACTGAACACAATTACATTTCCTTTTTTCATCGCTGAAAATCCATAAACCAAAGTATTGTGAAATGTGTTCAGGGAAGACTGAAATAACGTATGTTGGAAATATTGTGCACATCAACATGATCTCAAATGCTTCAAAGTTTCACCACTTCTAGCGAAATCTTTCAATACATTGCACTATAGTAGAATAAGATGTTCTCCAAAAGAAATGGCTCATGAACAAAATGATTATGTTTCATCGATGGTTTGGCACGTTGGAGATCCGAACGAAGACAGAAGTGTTAAACACTTGAGGTAGGGTTAGTATTGGTTAGTACTGGAAAAATAAAATCCACTTTTGACGACGACTATTTACTGAATTCAAAGACAAGAACATAGATGTGGCTCACCAATAAATACATAGGAAGATATGAATGGAAAAGTGACAAAAATAAATTTTCCTTGCTCAAATTGCAAGGAGTAACTAAGAAATACGACACCGTGTGCGATGTTTAGAGCATTCTCGTTCAAATAACCTGTAAAGTGGAAAAACATTATTTATGAAGTTAAAGTCAATTGGAAACAATATCCCACAGTTTCGATTCTTTGATTGTAGGTACAAACGCCACTGACTATACAAAGACGTTGAAATCATTAAATTGCCGTTAAATATTGCATTCTCGTTTTCGATTTATTATGTTCCAAGAACTATAAAAATAGCAAAATCATGCATGATTTATTAAAAATACAATCGTCCATTGCGTTCAGATGATTGTTGTATCATGCGTAATTTTGGTACAGAGATTGGAAAAGAAACGTCCAGCAAGTATATCAACTCATTCAATATGATGTTGTATTGGCTAATGTCATGACAATCCCATTTTGAAACATTCCTACATTATCAACAACAACAGTAGCCTATAAATGCATTTCACATGATTGTCAAAGACATTGCTTCATCCAACTAGACCAGATAAAGGACAAAGCGGAAATGAAACCGATTCAACATGATATACACACTTAGTAAAGGAATAGGATAATAATTTATTTGGATGCTTCTATTATGAACCAAATCTGACGCACCTTTAAATTAATCAGGACAGAACTCAGTTTGTTTGCCACAAAGCTGAAGATGACAACAATGCAAGAATCCCTATGGCTAGAATGTCATATCGTGTCGACGTTGACCAATCTAGCTCCTCTCTTTTCGACTTTAAAATCAAACGAAAAACCGAACATTATATCAGTCTGAATAATAATTACTTGTATCTGGAACATACCATACTTTAAGTGGACAACTTCTATCTAGGCGTCAATAGCAGAGTTGCTGCCATCGACAATTGTATGCATTCGTTTTTCTGGGAAGTGGATTTCTACTTGAAGAGCAAACTGGTCAGTAGCGGTATGCAAACTTACTCTTACTTACCTTACCTTGAAAATCTCCTGACCTACAGAAACGAAGCTATAAGCAGACAATTCGATGCACCAGTGTTGTGGAAACCTGACAATTTGAGTGCCTTTAACGACAGAGTTAACGGAAGAACGTGATCTTCACAATATAGAATTTAATCATCATCAGCAAAAATCAAATCTGGCAGTGACGTAGTTCAGGAGTGATGACAATTTTACATTTGGGTACGTCGTTATGGCTGGTGGGGATACAATGCTAAGACTGAATCAAAATATTACTTTGTTCCTTTTCATGGCTGCTGAAAAGGAGTACAAAAATAACATTAAGCAAGTCAGACCATACGTCTATCCTAAAGTAGTAAATGACGTCGGTCAAGCTGTAAGCGGAACTGCATCTAAGTATCCCCTGTGACGAGTTTGGGTCGAATCCTTCATCACTGCTACTGGAGCAAAATCCATGATCGAATATCATGTCTCCTAGGATCAACTGTCAACACATTTGCTCACTGGTTTCGTCAGCAATACTGCCACCAGCAGAAAACTACTGCTCAATCTAGTTTCGGATGCACCGAATATATTAGTCCAAAGTAGAAGTGACTCAAAATGACCAGACATTTTGTGCCAGACCTTCGCAACCTAACCTTGCCCAGAAAATATATTTCAGATCCTAATGGACTCTATTTGGAACCAAAGAACAACTGGGGACCAACAGTACCCAAGGCATTTGTACGAAGTTTATTCCATCGTCCACAGCTATGAATGTATCTACTATTGAAACTTAAAGCGAGGTTTAGGTTGATACGCACAAAGTCCAACTCTTCCTGAGCAAGAAATTATAAAGGAAAACAAATATTACTCACATGGTGGGCACACATCTAACTAAAGGTGTGCTAAAAGATCAGATGCGACAAGGGAAGAACGATGATTGTGTGTTTATATTTTTACCTAGTTCTCTCCATATATTCATTTCTTTCGTTAAAGAGACTATTATGATGGCATGAATAATTTGATTTCTGTTTATAAGAGATGGTAAGGAAATTGTAGCTGAGGCAATGACTTTGATTTTGTTTATAGGTAGTTTAACTTCTATTTCACCCCCTTCTTTGACATCCTGCCTCTGTTTGAATCAGTTTTACTACTGTAGGTATATGTTCTGGTTAGTAAAAATGTGTATTGGTTAATAAAGTGTGTGCTGGACAGCTGTTATGTTTCTCATTTAGTAGGTGTAGGTGTAGTAGGTGTAGGTAATGGTAGATAGATGAGTGAGTGCTGGTCAGTTAGACTTGGTTTTCACATTACCGTTCCTCTTGGCTCCATAATGATCCTAATGTTAAACATATGGACTAATGCTAAATTCCAATTGACACTTTACTATCATTCTTTCAAAAAGGGGCGAGATTAATATTAATTAATCGGTGATGCAATATCGGCCCTTTTAACGCTATATTGGTCCACATTCGTAGCATTATATTTACTGAACTTAGAATTGTTCAAACTATCGTTTTCCGCTGCATTCTTTAAGCTTTATTTTTGGTGATTATTTTGTTAGAACAACACTTACTCAGAATAAAAATATTTTGTTCTAGTTGAAAGCGTAAATAATCTTTACCTTTATTAGATAATATACTAAGTATATATATTTTTATCTTTTTTTTTTGTTTCTCCAGCAATGGAAGTGCATTGAAATGTGCTGCTTTTGGCTGCAATATGGACTTAAATATATCTCTGGATGAGGTCAACTGTACTGGAAATGAAAGCTCTATTTACGACTGTTCTCATGATCCCTGGAAAGAACACAATTGTCTCCATGATGAAGATGCTGGAGTACGTTGTGGTAGGTAGATCATATCAGCTGTATATTTATAATCGGATGTACATGCATACATACATACATGCATACATACATACATACATACATACATACATACATACATACATACAGACATACATACAAACATACATACATACATACACGCATGCATTCATACATACATACATACATACATACATACATACATACATACATACAGACATACATACATACATACATTCATACATACATACATACATACATACATACATAGGCATGCATGCATGCGCACAAACATAGACACAAACATAGATACATACATAGATGCATACATACATACATAAATACATATATACATAAATACAGACACACACATACATACATACATACATACATACATACATACATACATACATACATACATACATACATACATATATACATACATACATACATACATACATACATACATACATACATACATACATACATACATACATACATACATGTGATTGCAGATTTGCATAATTGCAGGTATTGAGATATTTCGTTTTGTCAATACGGTATCTGACACAGTATTACTATTGTATTTTTGTCAATTTTCTGTTCTATTTTATTGGTGATATGCATTTTCTTCTTTATCTTTCCTTTCATTTCTAAATTCTTTATTTTACCCATAATGTGTGGAATGTAGTGGAGACATCTTTGATATAAACATAAATATAATTAAGTCTTGGATAAATATTTTGTTTCGTTCTAATCTGACACAATTATTGCCTCGATGACCATAAACTATGTCAGTATAATTAAGCAGACACAAATGTACAATGACTACTAGTGAAACTGATAATGGAAAGGAAACCTCAAATACACATCCCTTAAGGAAACAACTAAATAAAACGAAATACGTTTTCTAGAATTTTCTTCGTTTGCCCAAAATGATATTATTTGGAAAGAAGAGAACATAAAATACTGCATTGTGTTAAAACATGTTCAGATGAAGATTAATGTTATAGACCTGCATTTCGTTTACAACATATAATGAACGCCAATTTCGGTCATGCCTTTTAGTTTCAAGATCCATTGTGCAATTATACTTTGAAGCTTCAACAAAATTGTTTACCAATGTTCTTAACAGGATTAACTTATTACTTAACATTTGTATGTACTTATATGGAAAAGTGTTCTTCGCAACGGTAATTGTTCTTCAAAAATAACTGATGAATATGATATAGCATCGGTTATACATGTAGTAGCTGTTTAACAGAAAGCATCCGGCCTTATGTACTTACTGTCTTTTCCAATCATCCCTTCCACACTCTCTGACAGCGTTACTGTTCTTAGGAGTAATGTATGTAATCTTCTCTTTCCATTTTTATATTTTGTTGTAGACGTTTCGTATCGTTTGCTTTTTACGATTTCACCGCTATGCTGGACATATTTTGAAATGTTCGTTAAAATGATACACTTTGAAGATATATTCTTATATTGCCTTCTATTTCTTAGGAGGTTGTATGAATGGGATATCTGAGAAATATTATACTGTTACCCTACTTTGGGAAAAAGATTTAAATCCAAGGGATGTGTGCACGAACGCGTGTGTTTGGAAGGGGGTGGGGAGGAGCATAGTTTACACGAAGCTATTAGCAACCTAACTCTCTTCACCTTTGGCCTGATATGTACAATTTAAATTAGCAAGAGAATGAGGAAAGCGTGTTTCATTGTATGGAATATGGCGAATCCCTTTGTGACCTGTAATGTAAATGTTGCTTTTGAAAATAGATACCTTTACTAGTTAAAAGTTTGTATGTCATTTTGTTAACTCATTAATGATGTGGGAATGCTTCAATCTTTATATCATACGTTAAGAGTAATGCCTTTAAGGAGGAGTACAAAGACAATACAGCAAAAAAGAAAAAAATAAACTGATTATCCGTGAGAATGAGTCAATATTGTTTTGCGGAAATTTTTTGATAATTGAGGTGTTTCCAATGGGTTTTCTTATTAGTATTTTTATTAACATTTAATGTGATAAATAGTGTTTTCAATTGATGTCTATATTCACACAAGTTATCCACACTTGCAATTCCAATGTGCATTAACATCAATGTTCAGAGAACGAGTTCCTCCCGTTCTACATCGGTAAGTCATCTCCAGTGGTCTTGGGATGGATTATAGTCCCGATGTGCCCAACTGAACGTTCTGGTAGGCATATAATGCAGGGTGAGCGTAGTTAACTCACTGGTTTTCATATCAGATCAAACCCTGAAATTGTACGGGTATGAATCCAATAATTCAGCCTGTCCGGTTATGTTACTGTGATGAGTCAGTGAGCAAGGCATCTTCCCCAGGTAGACTAAATACCATACTTCTGATGTTTTGCTGTAAAACACCATGCGAAATCAAACATCATTGATACTTTAGAGAAATTTGTTTTTGAAGATATTCTTCTCGCAAAACTGTATAGACAAAGTGTTTCTTTTCATATCATATTTGACTCTGTAAATGAAACATAGATCAATATATTGTTCATAAGAAAATGAGATTTAGCAAAACGTTATCAGTTCTCATCTTAGTTGCAGCTTTATCTGAAAAAATTAAATCATTATGGTAATGATGATACATTCAGTGAAAATTAGTCATTTTATGTCATAGATGGAAACGAATGTTAACTCTTTTTTCAAATTTGCTATGCTAATCTCCCTTGATCTCATTTTTCAGATTTAGGATCCATTGTGCAGCGAAATGTTTGCCCTAAACAAGGTCTCTGCTTTGATGGATGCAGAATAACTTGCACACATAGTGAGTACAAGCCAAGTATATTGTATTTGTTAGTGTGAATCTTTTCGACTGAAATAAACTTTGTCCATATTTCTTTGCATTAGGCAATCGTTGCGGACACATTTTAATTTAGTGTCTGAAAACCTCGATATTTGCTTTAGTAAAAATTTCACTGACATCAAGCCTGTTAGATATATCTTTCCGAAATTGATGCAACAAGAATGATATATTTCGATTATCATTGACAACTATTGGATTTATTTTCTCTATTATCTCAAATCAGTTTGGAATAATCTCTTTATAACGTTTTCTCTATAGCCCAATTTGTGTATCTACTCAAATATATAACCAAATGCACTGTTCGGATGAATCTCGATGAATATATATATATATATATATATATATATATATATATATATATATATATATATATATATATATATATATATATATATATATATTATTTCCTATTAGTTATAGCATACATTCGGTCAATCAGACACTATAACATTTTTGGAGATAATTCTTGACAATTAATTCAGAACACAATATCTTCATGCACTCCACAATAACTCCACTAAAACATCAATAGCAGCTACAACCCATAGCTATTGGGCATTAGCATTAACGAATTTATTATTCTTATTCTTATTCTTATTATTATTATTATTATTATTATTATTACATTCACTTATATATTCGATTTTTTACGAGTATATGCCCTAACAGAAAAAAGTGAAGACAACAACTTTGTAAAATGTAACAAATAATTTATTCCCCTAGAATACAAAGTGAAAAATGAGAAAAAAAGAACTTACGGTGTTGTGAATTAAATCCAAAAATAATTAAAGAATTAAAGACACAAAAACTAGTAATAAAATGTCTTGAATAAAATTCCGTTCAAGTCCCGAAGAGATCCAAAATTGAAGGCCCTGATGTGTCTGTTATAGTCTACGATGTACTAATGTAACAATAGTCTCTTAATGAATCACAAAAGTATATTAAATTCCAATGAAAACCTTTATCCGATAATTTTGTCAGGGCACTTCTTTATTTCCAGATCAAATATTCACTTGAATTTAATAATTTTAAAAAAATAAAATTCAACCCAAGCTGGTCACAATAAAATATAACTGGAAGTGCAGGATGTAAAAGCACAAGCAGTAAAATCCTGACAGTCACTAGATAATATATTTCTCTGTTTGACCTTTGATCACAGATTAACATTTTCTGAAAACAACCATTATCTACTGGAAAATAATTTTATTGCATGATCAAATGAGCCTTTTTTCTTACAACATAATAACACATCAAATCCACTTGGGAATCTCCAAAGGCCTGACCCTGGTCAACACGTTTACGACTTCTTGTTTGCTTGAATAATAATTTGGTGAATCAGATAATACACATAGAAAATATTGAAATTAGTATTAGTTGTTTACATAAATGAAACTGAGCAAATTTAAAAACGTCAATCATGTCAAGCATAATTGAATTCAATTTTGGACAAGGTATAATCCAGCAAACAATGTTACATTATAAAAGCAGGTAATGAAATTTAAAAAGATTAAAACTAACAAACGAACAATTTAATTAAATATCCACAACACTTCTCATCGTAACGTAAAGGAAAGATTAATAAAAAAAGATTTTTCATTGTTAAGTCAAATATACCGTAAAAAACATAATAGGAAAAATTATGAATTACACAAATTATACATGAAACAATGTATTTATATACACTACAGGTGAAAGTACATCTGCTTTTAAATTGTCTTTTCCCTTATGTGCCTGATTTCAATTTCAATATTATATTCCTGCAACGACAAGCTCCAACTTAATCATCTTGCCTATGAAAGTAAGAGGGTTGTGATCACTAAACACAATACTCGGAAAAGGAGCTAAATTAATGTAAACGTCATTGTGCTGTAATACCAGTATCAAAGCCAGGGTTTCCTTCTTTATTGTTTATGTAATTTCTTAGGATGATCAACACCAGTTGTATCTTCTTGAATCAATGCTGTTCCAACCCCAACATCACTTGCATCAACATACAATTTAAATTACTGACTGAAATATGGCGCTGTAAGAACTGGTGCATTGTTAAGTATGGCTTTTAACTTACCTAAAGCATCCTGACATTTTTCAGTCCAAGGAAACTTGGTATTCTTACTCAATAAATCTCTCAGAGATTCAGCAATAATAAAAAAATTGACACAAAATTTTTGATAGTATCCAGCCATACCTGCAAATAACATTAGTTGATTTTTACTGATAGGCACAGAGAATTAAAATATAACCTTGACCTTAGCATCTATAGGTTTAATTTGTCCATGTCCCACGATATGTCCTAGAAATGTTACACTAGCATGTCAGAACTCACTTTTAGATAAGTTAATTGTCCAACTGACATCTGTGAGTCTCTCAAAGAATTTCCGAATTGTCGCTAAGTGTTCTTTCCAGGTGTCGTTGTAGATAATGACATCATCGATGTAAGCATCACAATTATCTGCACCAGATCTAATCATGTTCATAAATATACATAGAGAGAGAGAGAGAGAGAGAGAGAGAGAGAGAGAAAGACGGAGAGAGAATGAAGAGAGAGAGACAGAGAACTTCATAGCTTTTTTATATGTATTACCCTCTTGGGTCGATCTCCGATGTTCTCCGAAGAGAGAATATCACCTTAAACTGTGTTCGCTTTTGTAGGTCAATAAAATGTAGACCGCGATTTTAGTACTGGAGTTCAACCACATATTATTATAATTATTATAATTATTATAATTATAATTATTATTATTATTATTATTATTATTATTATTATTAGTTGTATTAGTATTAGTATTATTACCTTTGTTTCTAGTAATCAAAAAAAGATAGACTTTGTAGATTCGGTTTACTAAGAATTGAGATTTTCTTAAATAATTTAAATAAGCAGAAATTGAAAAAGAAAATACAATATTTATTCCTGATTTTGTAATTGCCTTCCGCTCAAGGATAAACTTTTCTTTCCATTCTTTAATTATAGTCTGATTCGTTTGTTCTTTATCGAATCGACTAACAAGCTTGTATCATGTAATCTTGTGGTAGGCCAACTGGAAATGCATATCGAACAGCCCGCGTTGGGTATATGTTAGAATTTATGTCTATCTGACATAATATTGTGCTAAGGCTCCACTTCCCTGACATTTATACGTAGTCTTGTCATCACTAACAATCCAAGTACAATTGATTGGCATCAGTAATAGTCCAAGTACAATTAATTCAAACCAGTATTGCCATCCTAGACAAGCAGAATAAAATCGTGTGCAAGACTAAATGTCTGGTCTTCACAATTAAGCTAATGGAGTCATCACATGGTTATAAACGTCGACCGGGCGATTGTGACGAAGACGACAATTCACATCTTTGGCAACGAGGTATTTTCTATCTATTATTCGGATGTCAAACGCTGTTATGGCGATAACTCAAAGATAACCAGAAAGCTTCAGTATATTGCTTACCAGAGCATATGTGAGTCCACATAGAAGAACCTGCTTGCTCTTAATTTAGTTCTGGAAAAGACTATGACAACATGGCACAAGACAATGCAATCGCAAACTGACTGCATTCGCCACTGAATTTAGAACTCATTGTGTCGCACGATAACTACCAGCAATGGATCGGAGACATTTGGAATCTGAGCTTAACTTCAAAGAATATTTCTGCTTGATCGAAAGCATATGAGATCAAACTACAGCTACGTCTACGGTAACATCTCACGGGATTAAACTATATTGTCACAGCTCGAGTTTCCGCACCAAATTTAGAAACAATACCAAGAACTTTCCAAACAAGACCTAGTGGAATATCGTTATCAGTGTCATTTCCATAATCATTATGAATATATTGATGCTGGTTGAAGAGCGATATTTTTAATATACTGTTGAGGAGTTTCTCAACCAGCTGCTCCCCCAAGGGTTTAGACCTACGCAACGGGGGACGAGGTCGGGAAACACTTTGCGAGAATCAAGTGAAGAGGTTGCCAAAGCCTGCATCTGACCGATGTTACATGTGGAATTTAACACGCCATATCGCTAAACACTACAACAACGATGTCTTCTTCCGCGCCCGCTAAAATGCAGCTTAGTACGTTGGTTGGCTGTTTTGGTGTGTGTGTGTGTGTGTGTGTGTGTGTGTGTGTGCGCGCGCGCGCGTGCGTTTGTATTTGGTGTAAACAGAGGACATTAATGAGATTACACACCAACGTACCGAGGACACACCTCCTACCGAGGACGTCCTCGGTTGGTAAAATGGTCAAATCTTGCTTCTCCCAACTATTTTAACCTAGAATAAAGTAAAATCATGATTTGTAGGAAGGTCCCCGTTTACACGCTTGGTACTTGTTCGCGATTTTGGACTGTATATATCCTCCTAAGTTGGTGATACACACGCCCGAAACCATGTTTTCGATTGCCCGGTGGAAAACTTGTAGAGAGATCTCCACTATCAAATTATACGTTGCAAAAACGTATTATCTCCCTTTAGATCCAAGCATCCGATACAAACTACTAAACTAAACTATAAGAAGATAAGCTGGTGCATATAACAGTCCCTGGTATTTGTATTAATATTTCATACATGTGAGACAATAGTGTTGGGAAACTCAGGATAAATTCATACCACACACGTTCAATCTATGACATGTATGAAAGAAGTTCATCAAAATGATATTGGAAATACGCATGAATTCTTTGTAGAGTTGCAATGAAACTGTAAATTATCCGACCCATCTGTAAAGTTAAAACGTCCTGTGTGCGGCGAGATTTTACACACGTTAAGATATTGAAAAGACATCCTTGATATGCAAAATTTATTTTGTGATTATTAAATGAGCTATATCCTCCCCTATTTAATAATTTGCCTATTTAGTATTCAAACAGGATATAACATATGTGATTCAAGTAAAAAATGTCCGTCATGATGAGATCGAATTATCGCTAACCGAATTTGGAAGTTACATGCACAGAACTTTAGTAAATATATAGAAAGATAAATATATTATACAGAAGTCAAACATTTATCATCAAGATGATCAGTCCCAAAATGAAACATTTAATTACAGGAATATATTTTCCATTATCACACTCTTAAGACCTGCGACTAAACGTGCAAGCAACCATACACTGTTGAATGCATTAAATGTTCTTTTAAATGTATTTACTTGCTTCCGTTGGTGATTGGATGACTTTGCTGAACATATCATGAATTATTGTATCGCTATTTCTGTTGTAAACGAAGTCTTATTAAAACAACACACAACATAAACATACAAGACGTCAATCTATATTGCTTTCCCAAATTTAAAGAGCTTTTTAACAATTGCCAAAACGCTCAGGATGTTCTACAGGACGAACTTGTATTTACAACTTAACAGAACATTTACTTAGAGCTGCATTAGACTGTAATATTCTTACTCATTTAGTCTTTTTTCAGTATGTTTAATACAGAAGGCGACGCGGGAAAAAATGTTTAAAGCTTCCAATCAGCGATACAAAACATTTTTATGTGGTACACTGAATTAGCAAATGTATAAACTAAATGTTTCTGAAGGTGAACCAACAGAGTGTTGTACCATTAACGTATATTCTTGTTCATTCATGGCTCCAAAACAAACAAACAAAAAAAAACAAAAAAAGAATAAACTGTTTGTAAAAAAGCTATTAGACAAGTATCCCCATTCACTAAATTTATACAAACATCTACTCTCATAGAACTTTGTTCTTCGCCTCTGCAATTACTGAACTTTAAAGCATTTTAAGAGGCTTCGATTCAGTTAACATATATAAGTTTTTGTTGTTGTTGTTGTCGTCGATGTTTTAGTCTATCATTATTCTTTGTCTTGAGGTTGAGATAAAACATTATACAGATTACAACAGAAATAATTTGGTATGGATCATCGATTTATTCAACCAAAGTTACTTGAAAAATAAAAAGTCTCCGTGAAATACACAATATGGCTAACACAAACATTCGTTCTTATTTTCAACTGTATATCTGCACATGCTCGAGAGAGAGCGAGAGAGAGAGAGAGAGAGAGAGAGAGAGAGAGAGAGAGAGAGAGAGAGAAGATTCGTACGCGTATAATGCAACAAAGATATTACTATATTTTGTCAAAAAGCGAATAGTCATTGCCAATAAGGCGAGTTTCCTGCCATAAATGATCTGATCCAGCCAAACAGTACTGCTATAATCCAGGGGTATTTTCTTGACCGAGCAGTATCAGTCCCTGCACGGTTCCACTATAAGTCATAAGTTTACCCCAAATTTACAAAGACTTCTCTACAACTTTGGTTATAAATTAGAAAGTACGACGTGTCCATTCTATACATACATTTATCGCTAATCAATGCAAGAACACAGATCTCAAAATTTGCCAAATATATATCAACCGCACATCTGCATTTTTTCTCTTCATCAACTTTCCGTACCGTCAGCAGTTCACGCAGTAGAAACTATACAACTATCCTCTAACACAGGGAACTATTTTTCATGCGCCACATTAGGCCAGTCAATTCACGGTTTCAAGGCATATTTCGCCAGGACAACTGCGTCACATTTGCCACCATGGCGACATAAGCGGTATCTGTCAAGTCCCTTTTTGTTTATTCTTTTGTGTAATTTACCGGTCTCCTGCCGAAAATACTGCCACTGCAGTCACACAACCAATGTACACCATTAGGTTTTAATAGGGACTATATTACTCCAGGGACACCCATGCGGTTTTGACCTGAATTCACTAAAAGTCAACCATGGCATCATGGAAACTTACTAACACTTCACTCCTTGACATTTGCTCCTACTCAATGGCTAGTAATTTAGGCTAAGGAATGTGTCCATTGCATAGAGTTCCAATAATCAAACAAGTAATCACACAAATCTAAAAACTCCTTAAAACGGGGCGCTACAACCAAATGCGCATACTCCAAATTTATTACGAGATGCTCTCCAAAGCGATGGATTAGTCTGAAGCGTGTTATGTCGTACCAAAGTCTAATTGCAGGACAATCAGCAAATCAATAAATTCATCAGTCCGTCAATAACAACAAGATATATATTCAAAAAATAACGTAATTGCCCTAAAGAACAGTTGTAGTCGAAACCCTTATAGAGGATACAGTTACTTAATAATAATGTGATTTAGATTTGAATTTAACGTAGCTTTAACAATCTTTCAGTCATATCGCTACGTTGTCTGCAGTGTGGCAGTTTATAGTGATGTCTATCATTGGGGCGTTACGCCACATACATGTAGCCTGATGTCACACGCAGTCACATTATTTTTACACCAGGCCGACTAAGTCAGAACACCGACCTCCTAATGCTGAGCGACTAGCGAGGCAGCTGTTAGTACCATTGTCATGTCTTTGTTATGGCTCTGCCTGGGTTCTAACCCGCAACCTCCCGCATCTGAGGCGGACGCTCAAACCACTAGGCCACCTGAGCGGTCGTACTGATTGTTAAGACTGGATTAGATGTGCAAATATGTCCTTGTTGATCATAATGTACAAATGTCCACGGTCTCCGTGATTTTGTCAAATAGTGTGCTTCCTTAGTTTGTATGGATTATACAGAACATTTGTGTATACGTGTGCGTCCTCGATTGCATTGCTAAATTTCATATTCCTTAGAATTGATAATACAGTTCCCTCTTTGATACATCACCATTTCTATTAATGTACTGCCTCAAACAGTATTTGATTTTGCTCTAACATCGCCAGAACAAATGTCATCGGTACGCGGTTCCATACACAAGTCCTCTATATCCACCAAATATAAGAATGTGTGTGTGTGTTTGTGACCATCCATGGCACAAAAGGCTGAGGCTACAGACCTATTATCCACGTACTCTTCTGTCATTATAGACTCACCATATCGTCCTTCTCTGTCTAACTATCAGAAGAAAGAGGGTACACAACACGCCGGACTAGATTTAGACAGAATCCGAGGCGCACATCATACATACGGACTTGAGTCTTTACTATTAGCTAGAGATCTTGCTCGTCATCGTTCAGGGCGAGCATACTCAAACTATAGTATTAACAACTGAACAGCTGCAAAACCCTAGAAAGACGGAGTATTATGCTGGTATATATTTCTTCTTCATGACGACATGCACAGGAATCGTCAATGAGATTCATAGAAGTACGATGCGGTTTTAAAAAAAATAATTCCGAAATGAGGTATACTATACTATAAGGACAACATCAGCTTTTCAAGAATATGTATTTTCATCATCAGAAGAATAATCAGCCCTGAGAAAGTTGTCATGATAGTAGAACCACTCTCGGCTGTTGTTAACGACAGTTCCCTCTACTAGTTATATGCTATTTGGCTCTTTAATTGTAATCAGTTTACTTCAGCGACCGAACAAGCAAGACAAATATTAAGGGAAGCTCTAAACGCCTTCGTACTTAGGTATTGTGTCCAGTGGAGTCTTTTGGGTGTGTGAGTATATTAGATTAAGACATCTGGTTTTATCATATTACAACGCTCGAGCGACCAACTTTTGAAAATATGTCTAATAGGCAGCAACAGGATTATGGATCACCTGCTTTCGGAGACATAGAGTGACACCGGGATCAGTTGTCAATGCCGCCCAATCCATAGTAGCACAGTGACGGAAGAATGCAGATATCCGCTAGAAAAGAACCAGTACACACTAGATGCAACACTAAGCAATACATTGGATTAAAGATCACTCTTTCAGCCCAAAAAGGAAATGATGACTCTGAAACTATTTACAGCTATACTAAAGCTGGGTCTCGATTCATGATTAACTAGGAGACGCTGTGGATGGTACACATACCTTACGTCTCTCTCTTTTCCAATATTCCGGAACAGACCTGAATTCGTACGTGATCTAGGTACTCATTTAACACAACATGTTGTGAACGTTATTATTCCAATGGCAACTTGTTAGTCAACTTTCTGTTGACATAACTAAGTTCAAGCAAGGCTAGTCTGGACACAGGATAATGCCTTCTCTGATTACTAAAAAGTCACTAATCAGGCTCACAAGCAATAACAGCGCAACTGTGAAATGCAACGACAGGAGACGGAAGCATATCATGTTACAAACCCGACAGTGACGTTGTATATACGAATCATGTTGCCGCTTTTCCAACTATATCGACATAGGCAAAGCAGAACCCCACCAAAATGAAACTAGACAATAGTATGAGAGATTATAAAAATATCGAGGCTAGGCGAAATAGAATGCACATATTCGAAAGTGAAAGCATTAACCTCCAAATACTTAAGGCTAGGAAAATGATCAGCAAGCAATAGTGCGGCGCGTTCGGAAACGTTATAACGACTACCCTGGTGCAGATGCAAGGTGACTTTGATACGCCGATATTGTTCAGTTATATTCGAAACCACAGGAACACGTAGAATTACAGCGAGTTACGAGCGTCCATTCGGAAGGAACAATGAGTGCTGGAATACGCGCTGACACTTGAACGACGGAAATACTCTTTATGATGAAAATTACAAACGATGCGTGGAGACTGCAAACAAGTCGTGAATATTACCTACCATAATGTTGTAGCTGCTGGTCTAGCATTGGACTACACCGAGGTATCAAACATCTTAATGGGTGCACATTCATAGCTTGATTTCACTACATACCACGGCCAGATAAATTATGGATGTATAATAAGCCAAGCCCACGAATGGTAGCACAAAGAAACGGATTGCCCTGTGTGGTCCATATACTTTATTTGTTTACGTTTGTATTGGTACAAGAAGTCCGTGTTGTGTTATTCATTCAGCTCCCGAGATGCTGGCTCCCTAGTTGGTTTCATGCGCGAGAATCTGATGGTCATACCTCCAGACACACAACTGTATCCCGTGACAAAAGGACGGTGGGAACGATATGAGCAATGCCTTATTTTCGTTTGTTTGCTTTAAAGAATCGTCAGTGACATGTCGCATGCCACTAAATATCGCATAGCAGATCGACACTGTACAGCTGAGTGTCATTGAGATCGTATACCAAGAGCAAAACTACTTCATATGTGACATACGGCTTCTTTTCTTTCTATTGTATTTCGAGAACGTCCTATACTTTAATTCCGTAAAAGATATATTTTCATTGGCAACCTCAATACTGGGCAGGGTTTCTGCCTCGATCATAAACTTAAGGAGAATTATTTGTGTCCAGCCATCATCCTGAAAATAGCTGCCCTACCAATCCGAGATCATAGAGTAGTAGTGTTGGCAAATCTATAGATATTACCTTGTCCAAGGCGTCTAGGCCTTTTTAGGAAGAGTTTCGTTAAATTCCATAATTCCATCTCTCTTTTAGGATACCCACAATTAGATCAATTCATTTTCAGTTTTTTAATTGCTAACTTTTAATAACTGCTAACCTTTTTATGTAATGTTTGGAATGTGTTTTTTTTTTTTTTTTTTTTTTTTTTTTTTTTTTTTTTTTTTTTTTTTGTACAATTCCAATGATGTTATAATGGTCAAAGTATATAAAAAACCATGGGTTTTTATTCTGGAAATATATTTGCGTAAACCCATTTGCTAATTTTCTGCCGAATATTGTAAAACTTTTTAAGTAGTTGTGCAATAGTGAAACCATTTTTAATGAATTCTTGCTATATTTGCAATATTGCAAACGTTTTTTCAATATTTTGCTACAGCGTTTTGTACAGATTTGTTTTTTAAATGTTCTTATAAATAATTTATTTTTAACCTATTTTAAAAATCCTTTTATTTGCAATTATTTATGGGTTTAGTTTTCATATCGTTTTCAAGTATCCATTTCAATTTTCATTTTGCTTTACTTTTTGAATAGTTGTATGTACTTTTAGTTCAATTTTGTTTTTAATTAAGGTTGTGTATACTTTTAAGTAAATGCTATCTTTATTATTTTGCAACATATATGATTAATTCTTTTTTTGTTTTGAAACATTATATTTTTTCTCTGATTTCGTTTAAATTTAGTTTAACATTTTAATTTGTTTGTGGTATTTTTTACATTTTAAAGATTCTGTTTAAATTATTTTACTTGTTTTTTAAATTTATATTTGATAAATGTTTTTCTTACTGATTTATGTCACTATGTTGTGTCTGAAAATCTTCTTGAGATGGTTTATTTCTTTTATACTTGTTATTTACGTTTTTAAATGTTTAATTTTGTTTGAAATTGTTTTTATTTTCTTAGTTTACTTAATGTTAAAATTGTTAAATGACGCAAAACATTTTTCTTTGAACATCTTACAATTTGCTTTAATTTGTTACAAATCTTATCTAGATTTTTCTATCATTTTACAAAAGTTAAATTTTGCTCTCATCGTTTCATTTTCATCGATAATGTCCTTGTCCCTTTTGGAAATATGGTATTACTTTTAGTTTAGGCCCATTTCTTATTTAGCGTTCAAGTTGTCTGTAAATATAAATCCTTGTCAGGTTCTTACTTTTGGTAGTATTTTTAGACTTGCACATTTTAATATAATGTTCCTTACACTTACAGCTACGGATTTTTATTTGTTTTGCGAGAATGTGTGCTTTTCAACAAGATTATATGTTGGTCAGTTTTGTGGATATTGAGTCGATGTTAGTCAGTATGTATGGGTGCTGGCCAATAAGGCTGTGTTCTGTTGGCTAGTATGTGTTGAAGATGAGCAGTAATTCTGAAAGCTACGTTGTCTATTGTAACTCGCAATGTTAAACGTCCATAGTGCGGCATAGTGTCATACAAAGTTCATGCTATAGACATGTCTAAAATTAAATTTGAATCCCCTATATTGCCATATGACAAGATGACCGGAGAATGGACTTTCAATAGGACCACATGAAGGCGTTATTAGCTACTAACATATATTGCAATCATGGTACATTTTTTGTCACAAATTACAGCTGATGCATAATGTTAATTTATCATAAAAGAATAGTGCGAAAGATCTTGGGAATTATGTAGTGGATATGCAATATGCAATTGTTGATATAAGTGCGTTATGTACAATGATTGTGAGTTGCGCTTTTTTAAGCAACATTTGTACATTGACCATTCTAATTTTCTCGACAAACACTTATCTTCGAATGCGCCAGTTTAGTGGTACAATTTCAGGACATTGCTCGACGGAACAACAAGAATGTTCCGCATTCTAATTGTTTGCGTTGTGTATATGCCTTGAATGCAATGCAAGAATAGATGCACAACTAGTGTTAACTACCCTCCGTGTCCCATTTATGTCAGTAGGTGATACCATCAAAAGGGGACACAACTTGCACTATTGCGACTTACAGGAATGGTTTTAGTATCCGTATTGTTGTTATTGCTGACAGGGTTATTTCAACGATGCAACATTTATCAAACAAGTCAGGAAATTATGTAACAGTAAAACCTTCTCCAAACGATTCGAACACAATAATTACTTTTTGCAACTGTATGTATAGATTGGATAAGCTAGCTTGAGACCTATGTAGTCAAACTGTCATCAATATAATACAACACAAAATAACGACAAAGATTAAAATTCAACATAAGGTGTTTGCTGACACTTTTGTGTTGTTGTTTTGTTTTCCTTTGTATGAGCCGACATCAACACTTCCATTTTGATATTTTTTCCAAGAGTCCAGTGGGACACCTGAAATCCTATTTAAAGAAACAGATAGGATAATCAGCAGTTTAAATATGACAGATCCGCCCTTACGTTGTTTTACAACTGCATCATCTTAACATTTGTTTTGATTCAAAAGTCTGTACTTCATGAAGTTGGCGTATTTGGACACTTGGCACGATTTAACTAAATTGCGTGTTTATATATAAATTTGGCTATGAGTCAGTATGAACCAACAATGATTAAAGGTGAAAATGTTTTGTATAACATTATTAGGAATTTCAATTTATAGCACAAACTATTTAAAATTTGAAAACACTATACAAAGCAACAAAGCCAACTTAAATAGTATATTTTAAGTAATATTTTCAACATTGGTGAACAAGTAATAAATTATTGTACCACGCTCGTATAAAGCCATGACAGCAAATCAAGCATGCTAAAATATTAGACATTTTGCCATCACGACGATCTAACTGGCAACTGCAGAGAATCGTATATTACTACTGTAATTTAAACTATAGATATATTCAACATATATCCTTAAACCCATTTATCAAAGTTTTTCTTTGGAAATTGTACCTCTCGTTCACTCCAGTTGCTGATGTTTTAACCGCTACTACTACCCAAGCATTCAAAATAAGGACAAAACAAATGTACATGCGGTGTATGTCTTATTTGTCTTTCAATGTATCTGCATGTATATGTTTGCTGAATATTTAATGGTGAAATATGTCTTTGGTTCTTTAAACTGTTGCTTCCTTTATAAATCTGCATAAAACATGTTTGTTATTGCTTCAAGAGCAATCATTGTTTTCTCTTCTGTTGAAATTGATTGGAATCTTTTTTTCTATGTATTTTATACATAGCATCATAAACTGTTTGAACCACTTCTCAGTGAGGCAAGTTTAATGCTGTTGTAAGCTGATTTAAACTCATAAAGCTGTTATAAGCTCACAATGCTGTTGTTAGCCGTTAAGCGGTTATGAACTCCTTCTCGATGAACCAAGTATAATATTTGGTAAAGAATTACTTCAGCCGTCTGAATAACGCTTTCACTTGTAATCTAGCTGTAGCTGTAGAAAACAATGTAAGTAAATTTATATATCTTTCTTCACGACTTTAGCAATTACATCATAAATAATTATTTCTTGCCAGAAATAAATATTCTTTAATCCATAACACTGGTTATCCATATATGTCACATCAAATACTTTTTAAAGTAATGGTAATTACTCCCCAGGGGAGGAATTCAATAACTCAATGGACAATAGTATTTATTCATCTCAAAATCGTGTTGCATTCTAACATTCTTAACATACCTTTAAACTTCAAAACTTTAGTAACTTGTCAACAACGAACATGGATGATGTTTATAACACCGATGCTGATTTTAGACGATTCAAACACTTGGAGTTTTACGGGAAATAAATGCTGCGATTTTAATATAAACAAGAACGTCACTTTCGATGATTGGAATTACATTAACACAGCCATAAGTCTATGCGATCTTCACAACGAAGGTCGGAGGGAATAATTATGCACGCGAGTGTATCGCAGTTCACGTGATATCCGATTGCAACCATTTCGGGCTTCCCCGTCAATACCTCATTTGTTTTCGTCGGACGGTGGCCCGAATTTTAAGTGTTGGTCTTCACACGCACGCATATGGGACTGAATTCATAAATATTGTGATCCTACGGAGAATTATATTTTTGACCGTAAAAGACCCTAATATTTTTCATATGCTTATACGAGGCCACATACAGATGTTCCATTTGGATTAAATCTCTAACGGTTGGCTGGAATTCCACAATTGTTGCTGAGAACAGTTCTTGGTTGTCCTGAAGATAATGGCATTTCCCCAAGCCAACGAACTCAGTTTGCAGGACCTGTCAATAATATGTACAATTTAGCGCCAGATATGAAACGCCCTTGGTGGCAGTTGCAAAGCCTTATCAACGACAGCATAAGTGTTGCAGGATTATATATTGTTTTGATTCGCGTCCCAACGCAGGCTGTTAGTGAGTTGATATTAATTACTTCCGTGCAGCCGGTTTGTCTTCCATGCAACAACTACCGGTTACCGAACCTTCGTTTTACTTAAGTGGAATAGGACGGGCACTTGTTCAATGTGCGCGTAAACACCTGACAATTAAACGTGTACGTGTTCTAACCGGTGCATATTACTAACGCTTGAAGACCTGTTTACGCGATATATTACGGGAATTTCCTTCAAGATTACGTCCCTAAATTGTACACGGGAGCACCCAAAGTTCTTGCAGTGATGGCCCCTTGATCTGCATCGATCGCTAAACAAGTTGCAATGCGAGGTTTAATATCGTTGCAGGAGGATCGAATAAAATGTCTGTGATCGCAGCTGGTACAATCGATTCAAATTCTACTGCAACAATTATTGACTCCACAACCAAACTTGTTACCATAGTATCGATTAATTCATTCATAGGAAATTCAAATAAGACCTTGACAGGTATGGCTATAAAAAGTAGGGGGCAATGAGGAAGTGGAGAAACAAATCTTGGAAGTGCATTTTTATGGACATTAAAAACATGTGTGTTGCATATTGTAAATTACATCTTTATGACAATTAAAAGAGAAAGCAACAACAACATTACCTGGCATAAATATAATTTAAACAAGCTTTCTTCAAAATCAGCTTGACGAATTACTTATGACATATCTGAATATATGATTGATTTTGTGGCTGTACTACCTGGTTTAATGTTTGTGATTCTTGAAGAATGTATAGAAGCAACGAAACAAAGAATAAGTAAATAATATAAACGGTTCAGCCAGCTCGTATGATACTACTTAACAAGTAAACTACATAAAAATGTATATGGACATTTATAAACGCTTGATTATCTGTTTATTGATCAAGATTTGCTGTTAAGTATTTTTTAAATATTTTTAGATGTATCAGCTAAGTTCTATTCTTGTTAACATAAGACGAAATTTTCAAATTACATTCTTTATATCTATTTGCAGCGTTGATAGATGTTGTGTAAATAGACGTATTTTGTATTTGTAAATGTAAAATACATATTACGTAAGACGGTATGTTTTAATTTAGTATTCCTTCACCAGTTATTTAATTCGTCCTTGTTACAAAAATGAGTTTGTGGTATGACTTCATCACATGAGAATGCTAAAATGTATTTCTTCAGCAGACAATTTTCTCCAGTACCCGACTGTTCTAGCGTCATGATTGTAATGTCGTTTGTATGCGCTTAAGACATCAATTGATGTTGGTATTCCAATGTTAATTTTGATATCATTCATATATACTATCAATCAAATATTTATATTGATATTTATACAGCCATGTAAAATATGGATATTAAAGGCACAGTAGTGCAGAGTTATGTAATTGCATGCATTGCAAATATCATGAAACTTATTTAATGTGGCAAATTATAAGCTAAAAAAATGCGCAAATATCTGATGCTTATATAGAAGTGATCAGTTAATTGCAAAATAAACGAGAGAAAATGCAGTTAATGGAGGGTCCGTTTTAATTTAAACATATAGGTCACGAACTGCTACGGAAATTGCACGAGACCACATTCAAGGCTATGTCATATTTGTCTAGTAGGCTTGTTATTAGGCACGTGATTGCAACTTAAATATATATATATAGTAACACAAATGGCGTACGTACGAGCACAGCAAACACGTAAAGATCGCCATCCTTGGTCGCGTTCCGAAAAGAAACGTCGATGAGTTGTTATATAAACTGAATGGGTACCAGTTTGTTTAATGAAGAACATTGATGGAAGAGTTTTGAACTGTCATTCGGTACTGAATCACCGAAACTGTCTACATTACAAGGTGTTGAAAGCAGTTTTATTATTTATTTTCGGACAAGGACTTAATTAGCTTTGTAAGATTTCCAGAATCTATATGATCCGATGATCGATATTTCACTCAGTAAATGCGTCGAGTGAGGGTAGGATAGTGATTTATAACAGTTCATTTGTTTACATGTACATTTCTTTTGAGTGACCGGTTCTTTGAATTATGTTCGTAAACTTATATACATATACTACAGTTTTCTCTCCCTCCCTCTCTCTCTCTCTCTCTCTCTCTCTCTCTCTCTCTCTCTCGCACACACACACACACACACACACACTTACACACAGACATCTTGGAGTAAAGGGAAAAGTACATTGCTTGAACAAACGTTTAATAACCTGTGCATGTAAATGTGTAGAACAAGTAATACATGTTTGATGTTGAACTGTTGATATGGTTTCCGATATCAGATTTTACCTTCATTCTCAGGATAGGCTGGATGGTAAGATGAATTGTATATCTTTGAAAGACCAGTAAATTCACTGAATAACACTGAAGTGGCAACAAATAGGAAAGGATTTCCAGTCATGATAGGAAAGGATGTTATATTGTTATCAAAGTATAAAGACTGGCAGGTTTCCATTTTTTATTAACTATTGTTTTGATGTCATTGAAAAAAATAATTTTTTGAACCCACGCTTGCTTTTTGAACTGTTAATTTACCCAGATAGCAATCCCCAAAACAGGCATAGCTGTAGAAAATAAGCAACTATCAGACACTTTTATTGTACGCTTTAATATCATATTTTTCAGCTATTGCAGTCAATTGTTAAACTGAGAAAAATAGTAATTTTATAAAATGGCTATTATTTCTGTTATAAAACCTTTGGAATTGGAAGACTATTTCAGTTTTGATAATTGTCGTTCAAGCACTTTTTACATTATCTGCCATTTTTCAAGGTTGCCAAACAAAAGGAAAATGTGGTTTTGTTACAACGATCCAAATACATATCGAACCATATCCAGGTTTATATGTCTCCCAATCTTGTAGGTATGTAATATATGAAAAGTAATGTACTTGAAATGTCAAAGTAATATGGAATATTGAAGGAATATTGCTTTTATAGTGATGGAAAAGTCAGTATGGATTACAAAGAGGATATTTGGCAAACAAGTTAGAAAATAATATACTCTTTCAAACAGGTTTCATTCATGCCCTAACATAGAAGGTGGCAAAAGGTCCTTCTTTCCTTGCAGGGTGATTAACACATCACACATCAAGGAACTTATACTGAAAGGCCTTATCTCTCTACTTGAGGACAGGCAGGATATAAGATGGATGAGAGTACTCAAGGAAGATTATCTCAGGAGAATTAGTAGAAACTCGGTACCTCAGGAACTGCCATCAACTTAAGTTTTTTTGTGAAGATCTTTTATGTTTGACCTTATTTACATAAATATGATATTGTGTCTGCTACGGCAGTTGCACGTACATAATATCCTGCAAAGAACATCAGTTGAAAACAAGGTATAACATAGTATCTGCAATCAGTGCAATTTTTTATTGTTGTCCACATTGTTTATAGAGCAGAAATAGAGCAGTGGTTTATGACATCTGAGTGATAGCATTATTGTATGATGCAATAAAGAGGTAATATTATGTAAAGTTACAACAAAACAACGAAATGTTATGGTATTTCATGAGGGAATTACCGTTTTTCCGAACCCGAACTTACCCTGCTGCCATTGTATGAATTGCCTATAGGAAGTATGTCTATTGACACTCATCAGCTCAGCCTCATCATCAAGGTTTGGAATATCTCATCTATAAATACTGGCTTCGAGAGCCACATCCAGGACAGGAACATCCAGGACTGGAACTTGATTTCATTCAAAAAATGTAAAAGA
This sequence comes from Sinohyriopsis cumingii, assembly GCA_028554795.2. NCBI lineage: Eukaryota > Metazoa > Mollusca > Bivalvia > Unionida > Unionidae > Sinohyriopsis > Sinohyriopsis cumingii. The sequence goes on along the minus strand of CM068835.1, from coordinate 76,170,693 downwards.
ATATAAATAATAACAGTAATAGAAATATGCCCTTATTCAAATTTTATTAATGTTATGTCTCTAAATTCCACTTTAAAATAATCCTGAATTAATATAGAATTCACATTGCACGTGGTTGTACTCTGATATAAACAGCGAGAGTTCTATCATAACTGGAATATATATTACGTACCGTTTATGTTAAGTTAGACAGATCTAAGTACTGTTAGGTTTGCCCATATTATGGATAAAGTTGTATGATCACAGAATGTAGTGGTCATTGATTAGACAACATGTTAAATAATTATGTCCACTGGGGTGGTACATTGTAATGAGGTAATTTCGTTTGAGTAGATATTTTTTGTGACCCTTAGACCTTTCAAGGTGTAAAATTTAATCTTGTTGATGAATTGGAAGGGATTTGCGTGCAGTTCATGGGTTTCCTCTTATAAACTTTTGGTTGATCGGATTTCTGATTAGTTGTTAAAGGAACCGACCTTGCTGACAAGTTGAATGTTCTGGAAAGTAATACTTGACCCTCTTCCCCATTCTGAAATTGTATCCTAGTCTTTTAAATCAAGGTAGTGAATAACCGAAATAGTATTCTTGTCTCAAACATGGTGACAGTCATTTAGTTGTGTTCAATTATTGTGTTCACTTGAACGATTTATTTATTTCAATTAATAATTTGAACTACAAGGTGATCATAAACTTCAGGATTAATTACCTATTTTGGAATTACTGTGAATTTATTTAAAGACAATTTGGACCATATAATTTTGATAAATTGTTATTTGATGCAATTCATTATTCAAAGCTACCGGTACATCAGCACAATAGTTTGCAATTCATTCGAAACACCACTGGAACTCAGTTTGAATACTGTATACTTTAGGGCTTGTGATATAACGTTTATGAAGATCTCACAGCCTGTCTGTCTACAAATATTGTAATGATGTGAAATTGTACGCATGAGATACAAAGGATTTTGAAGCTAAAATCTCAAAACTACGGTAAATTTAACGTTTAGAACATCATGTAATTAAATCAGGTATCAATCTATATATGCCACAGTGGTTGCAAATGTTGTATTGTAAAATTTTAACTACCCAAATTGTTTAATTTTGTTTGCAAATGTATTCATTAATTTGTTTTGTATCTTTGCAGAGGGAATGTGTATCACTCATATGCAGATGTTACATGTGTGTCCTGTACAACTGTGTAATGTTGCCATTTTCAGTTATTCGGTACCTTTATGTTATACATATTTTGTACATGAAGCTTAGGCACTCACATGCTCAAGAAATACTCACAATTTCTTGAAAGAATTAGAAAACGTTTACATTTCATCAAACAAACGTATTATTACCGAAATCATTTGCATTAATCACATGTGCAGAGGTGGCAACTAGAATATCCAGCAGCATGGGTAATTAATCTTATTACCCCAACTGTTGTATAAAATGTGAAGGAAATTTATTTTTCTTGTGCGCATTCACCTTATTATGAATTCTGGGCAAAATTGACAATTTAGGATTTCTTTAAATCCTGATGCTTTTCATGACATTATACATAGAGTATTATCTTTATATATTGGGGGTGATTTTTGAAATACTCTTTATGGCATTTATCAATTTAGCAACAGAAGAAGAAAAGTGCAGTCATTACTGTGCAGGTCTTAAAAAGATACATGAATCGTACACAAGTGTAATCGTTGTTCTTATTATCTTAACTGCTCTCAGGCTACTTAGCATGGTCTGATCACTACACTCCAAAGTAATATGTACAGCTATATATTGTATCATTTTGTATGTCTTTTGTAATAAAAATCAATTATTTTTACTTCGATTGTAAAATGTGTAAAAAATTAACGTTAATTCTACACTCATCTACAGCAGGTTCATATTTAGATGGCCACATGCATTAAAATTCATGCACAAGCATTCCTGTGCATTACCATGTGAAGTCTGACAAGTATGGTTGCTTTAATTGCTAAACCAACAGCCCTACATTATTATAAACAATGATTCCAAGGTTAAAAGGACACGTTTCTCGCATCATAAAAATGGAATCATTTCATGTTGAAGACACAATATATGATGATATATATTATATTTGGTTTCACAAAAGATTGCATTATACATGGTGTGGCCTCTGTATGTTCTATGGTATCTGTGTGTATGGTCTTTATCAAATGATAATAGGGTACGTCGCCACCAAACGTAAAGTGGTTAAACATGCACCTTATACAGATATATAGTCATTCAATGGAAGTATCCTTTCATTAGCTTTACTATATATTAATAACTGCTTTGCATGCTATCAATACAAAATTACCCTTATTCGTGCCTGCCTTTTTTCAAGTATGTTCAGCATTTTAGTCTGAGTTGAGTATATTCTGTTGTATACAGACTGCTCGGCATGTCTTCCTCCCTCTCCCTCGGTTTTCGCTCCATTACTTGTCCTCTCCTTCTTAAAATCACCCTGGACTTAAGCTCCAATGCAAGCTGATTTCTTCAGTCTGGGTAATAAAAAAGTTTCCACATTTGAGTTTATCTAGTAAACATTATAATTGCTATTGTGGGTCATTTGTCTCAGTAATGAATTTTGATATTTAAAAATATAGCATAATTTGATAACCAGTGTATTCATGAGTAGTTTTAAAACTTTAATAAATATAGTGATAAAGGAGAGTGATAAATTTAACGCACAAGAAGATGTGATTTGATGGACATTTTGGACATGGGTTCCCTAATCCAGTTGCAGATTTTAATACCTAAACTCCTTTGCCTACCACAGGCAAGCTGACCCAATTACTAGTTGTTTGTAAGGTATTAACATGGGGAAGCAAAACGCCATATCGTATATCATTTTTAAATTAGTGTCTTCATAATTGCATAATGTCCTTGTTACTCTTCCATTTGATGCTGCATGTTTAGTTGGTAAAAACACTTGCTTCTGATTGTTTGTTTTACAAGATGTACATGTTCACTTACTTGCCTGAAACGTCACTAAGACTATAAGAAAACAAGTGGTTAGCATCTTAGGTGTACACAATATATAGCATATAAGTATGCACATTAAGGTCAGCTTTATTCTTTTTGGGTTATGTTGATTACTGTCGAGCGCGAGTTTCAAGATGGAAACGGTGGTTTACGTTACGCTACGTACGAAGATATATGAAAGCTCGTATTTCTTGATGGCAAATTCTACTTACTTCATAATATTCAAAAATTGCCTTTTACGTATTATTAAATCAATCAATCTATATAAATATCACAACACGATTATAAGCAAATTCAGTTTCAGATAGACCATCGTGTCTAAAATGGTATTAAATATATATAAAACTGATTTAAATCTATATTAATTTTTGCAGTGTTAAAAGAATGGGTATTATCTACTTGTGGTTTTTCTTAGACATTAGCTTTCGTATTTCATGCAGTATATGCAACCAACATATTCATATACTCGGATGAGATTCATGCTTTATGATAGTAAACAGTCTGATGTTGATATATACACTGTCAACTCTAACTGACTGTGCCAATATTTAACAACACTGCGTTTTATGTCTGATCATTGAACCAATATTATCAACGATTAAAGTGTATATATTAAATATAGCTTATGGTTCGCGTGAAAAGTGGATGCTTTCTGTGTGGGATGTGTTTATAAATTTATCTCCTAACCCTTATCAACGGGTATGTTATATTCACGAATACACCGTTGCAAGAAAGTGGAGTCACCCGAGCTTAAGGCAATTGGTGCAGTGTTCCTGTAAATACTCAATAGAGGCAGAGTCTATAAGAAGTGATATGGTAGATCATAATATTGGTGGGAATTATACATTGAAAGCAATTAAAGGAAAAGAAACTATTAAATGTACTCAACTGAAATTTCACTTTGTGTTAACGAAAAGCGTATTCAGATACAATGCATAAGAAAAAATGGATAATTGCACCAAACATCTACAAATATTTCCTCAAAGCTCATGATCACAAAAGAGTTAAAGCTTGCCGGGGATAACCTAATTGTATCTTAAGTTCATAAAAGGAAACTAAACTTTTGGGTACATTGTCCAATCATGCAGAAAAGATAACATTTAAAGGAATATATTTAATTAGATTATACTTATATCGTTTTAATAAATAATGTTACAGTACAGAAGGTTTTTACTTTCTATAAATGTAATAGTTTACACAAATATATAATTTTTGAAATCACTCAAAATAGTATTAGGGACAAAATAATTCCTTGCAAAATAACATGTAAACACATAATACGTGCTATTCATAATTATAAAAATGATTTCTGTACAATCTTGTGCCACAATAACAAGTCCTACAAAAGTTTAACAAAATATTCATGCTTATATAAAATCCTCAGTTTCATGAATAACTCCTAACACAACAAATAATTACAGTTAATTACATCCCTTGCAAACGTTCGGGTCACTAATCCAACAAATACCACGCAAGTTCATAAGCACTGCCGCTCTTCTTTCAGAGATGTAATAATCCATATTTGCTGTCAAAGCACTGCGCGACGAATATAAATATTTTGGACACATATTATAAATAATTTTGATATTCGTCTTGACCTGTTCCTTCATACTGTATCAGATGATGAATTCATTTAACATCTCCTGAGTTTCGTATTTCCAATGTCATAGGCATAAACGAGCAGGAAAGTGTAAGAAATTGTATAATGTCTGCTTCAGTGTTATATGTATATGATACATGGGCTCGTTTTGTAATTAATAAGACCGAATGTCAAAACAGCATGGTTTGGAAGACATGTGATAGTTGAAAGCATGATAGTCGCATTTTCTTATTTCTTCATATGTAATTTGCATTGTTTGTTTGTTAGTTTCTTGTTTCATTTTTTATTTCATTGTATGCTATTGTTATGTAACATTGCATGTAAAATTTGACCTCGTCCAAATTTGAGTTAATTTCTTTTTGACCTGAATTGACCTTGTTCTGTAAACAACTAATACATAGCTAAATTATTCTGTATGTTTATGGGTCTAAAATCAGTATTAGTATTAATATAAGTAAATATGTTATTTGGGTGTAGGTCTAGGGTTTCGAATTTCCAATTATTTTATTTTACATAATTCAGGTTATGGATTTTATTTGGTAAACATCAGGATCATTCTAAAAGGTTGTTTCCATTAGGTACCAATTTTGTTATAAAATGCAAATTGTGATCTTGAGTCAAGTAGAGAACTATACAATCTTGTAAACGAGATGAATTTTCATTCTTGCTTAACGACCTACCACTTTCAAGTTGTATTATATGTTGTATCCAGTTGAGCTGGATAGTATTTCTTCACAATATTTAATTTAAATTATTATTTCTATGAAAATACAAAGAGCTCTGCCAAAATTCTTGAATAGAGACATTCAGTGGAATTTATAGTGAATTCAAATTTGGAATAATATTACTGTGATTTAACAAAAGACTGTTGACATATCAAAACTCTACAAGCTACCATAGACACATCATCGCCTTCAGGTTATGAATTTATTCTTGAGTTCTATTGAATTATTTCATTGATGATTTTAAATTGTTGGACTTGTGTCTGTAATTGTTGGATTATTTTGGGACATAATTCGCAATACATTAAGTTCTTTTTTTTTCATTTTCACTTTGTATTCTAAGGAAATAAATCATTTTTTGAATTTTAGAAACCGTGTTGTCTTTCACACTTTTCTGTTATTTATATTAAGATCATGTACCCGTACCACTTGTCAGCTATTTACGACATTTCATTAAATATTATTATTGTACAAAATTAATGATAATATGTTCACTAAATAAGTATTAGGCTTCGCAGGAATACGCCTTACTTTATAATAAATATAACGATAATGGCATTTCACAAGGGACTTCTAAGAGATTTATTTAATGTTCATCTATGTTAATTATTTAACACTTAGGCATTTCTGTTTTTCTTTTTTTATATTACATTTTCCTATGTTTGTACACGTTTCACTACGTTTGTATCACTTTCCCTGAAAAGAGGAAATAAAGATCGATGATGATGATGACCTAACAACAATGACAGAGAAAGACAATGTTTGCAAAATGTGTGTATCAATAAAAACATAATTCATTTTTTCACACGCTTACATTTAATAGTTTTACCTAGTGCAATATATTGAATAAAGTATCATCATATCTCAGGATGGTGATATTGAAAGTTATTTGCAATTATCCCATCTTTAACACTTGGCAATGTCTTTTCAGTATAAGTAAGTTATGATATTGTTTCTATTTTCCTGCACATGGTTTAATGTGCAATAACTGTACCTTCTGACATACACATTGTTGGTTTCCTACTAAAACTGTATCAACTATCACAAATCAGCTCCTTAACAAAATAATAATATTTTCAAAAAAACAACAATATGGTATGAATTTTTTCATTAGCTCTGAAGGTCCGTACAATCGCTTACACATTTACCAATGCATTGTATGAACAAACTAAATAAGATAGAATGAACTGAATCAAACGAATGGTTAAATTGACACACATTATATAGTCATATAAATTACACTAATAGTTTCATTGTAGGATTATGTAGTCAATTTACAAGCATGCTTAAAAGCTTAGGAACCAAACGAATCTGAACATGGTTATGATTGAGCCTGAATGGATTTCTGCCCAAGATATGAACCCAATACTTTTTTCTAATTTTAAGCATGTACAAGCAGAATCTATGCAGAATGGAGGAATGACACCTGCCATTGTCAGCCAGGATATACAGAATATATGTCTTTTCAGCAAGTATGTCAACCAGGTAAACTATGCACATTATATATATATATATATATATATATATATATATATATATATATATATATATATATATATATATATATATATATATATATGAAAAGCTATAAGATGATACTTAGCTGGCTATTTAAAAAGAAACTTGTACGTATAAACCATTATATTTTGTCTTTATTTAAATGACGACATTTTTGGCTCGAATATATTTTAAATTTGTGCAATTTAGTTTAATCCATTATCACCTATGATTGCCGATGTTACAATATCACAATGTTTAAACAACGTCTAGTTTGAAATCTAAAAACATTTTATAAATATGACACAGTTTATACAAATATTCATCATCTGCATTCAAATATTAGTTGTGTAGAAACTTCGATTCTGAGCAACTCCATTTTGTCTATCCAGTGTCTACTTTTTTAAACAAGCTCTTAGAAACACATTAGGCGCTGTCCTTGCCCACGTAGCCCTTTTTGGGTGTTGAATTGTTTCTTATTCTAATTTTTGCCCTTTTTACTTAACCTTTCTACCATTACATTCTTGCCCGATTCCGTTAAACAATATATAATTTCAAACAGATCACGAATCAATTTCATCAACTAGTGGTACATGTATGTTACATAACTAACGTTAGAGTAATACAAATCTAGTTTATTTTTCATCTTTACAGACCAGTGCCTCATATTGTTTCCTACATGTTTAACGAATGGTGACCATGTTTATTCAATGCAGAAGACAATGGGCCAGATTTTAATCATGAAATCGCAAAAACCTTTGCATTTATTTACTTAATGCCAGTTTGAGAATCACTACAGTTCGGTCATCCGGTATCTATCCTTTAACAATCATCCACTGATTGGGTTGTAGTTGACTATGTAATTTGAATATATTGATGTGATATCACGGTAAATTGAGTGCAAGAAAACAAAGCATAACCTGTTATTGAAGACACCCATATGTACTATAATACTTTGAATGGTTTTGGTCAGATATTAATAGAGTTGAGTGACTGCCTTTTCTAAATGTGTAAGTAAGAAATACAAGGAAAATCATAAACAATTAACAATAAATGCAAAACACTCATTTTTTAAGTGTTAAACTATTTGGCTTATTTCCTTATAAATAACATATACACCATATATATTACCATTTAAAAGTTCAGATGATCTGACAAATCTTAATCAATTGTGGATCCAAATTCAGTTTGAATAACAATATCGCAGCCAAAAATATGCATAGGAAAAATCAGGAAAAAATTCAGAAATTATGATTTAGCTTATAAAAACAGTCTACATATATATTTAGAAAGAGAACAACAAATCATTATTCAAATTTCGGAAGGTTTATTTTTAATTAAGTAACCAGAAAATATACAGGTCAATGATCGGAAACGTTTATTACATCATAAAGGACAAAATCGATCGCTTAAGTACAGATATTTAATACATTTCCAGTTACACTTATAACAGAGTGACATGAATGTCGAAGCATCTTCAGGAACATAAATACTGTAATTGGTGAGATATACTAACGAACAATTTTCAAAGGCACACTGTTTGATATACTGATCTATATACATGAAGGAGATTGGAGCAATTAACCATATTAAGAGCATCAAAGATTGTATAGTTTATTTGACTGTATAGGATGCGTATAAAGCACCAAATTGTATAGCAGCAAGGATAGTTATGAAATTTAAATGTAAGTTTGTTTTGGCTAAAAGCTATCGTCCAAATTTCACATAAGTGGTTCTTAGAAAAGACAAGTAATTTCAAGAGACCGTATGGTATATATATATATATATATATATATATATATATATATATATATATATATATATATATATATATATATATATATATATATATATATATATATATATATATATATAATTTTATATTGCGGTTTGCCATTGTCCGTATTTAAGGATTGGATTTTGAGCCTACCTGAACATTTTTCAAAAAGATTTTACTTCATTTTGAGGTCATTAAGCAGCCGTGATTGTGCCTTAGAGTGTTACGGGATCTGGATGTGTTTACAGTTGGATATAATGTTCCATTACGATGATTTATTTCTTTTATACAAAATGCCATAGTCAAGTGGGGGTGTACCTATAAAACGTTTTGTCATGAAAGGTTTCTTTTTTATGCTAATACATTTCTTTAAGAATATATCCTCAATGTTGTTTCTTGTGTTCTGATAAGATTATAAAGGTATCATTTGTTTAAATTATTCATTGGAATTTAAAGGAGATCATTGACATTTTGGACTAAGCAAAGTTTTTGGATTATTATTATTCATTGAAAGACATTCCGGATTATATCGTCGATATACATTAAGATTATTTGTATATCGTTACATTTTTGACTCTTTGTCCATCATCACTTTCAAGACTTGAAATTCTTTCGGAATATTATAAATATTCGGCCTTGCAATATAAAAGTTTAAATTAATTAGATGTATTTCGCAATGCCATAAGTTATTGTAAAAGGGCAAGGTTTGATAAAGGACGATTGTTGCCCCTAATCAGATTCCCATCAAAGTCGTATGAATAAAAAATTCAAATCAATACGATACTATGTGCATCTACGATATGAGAGAGAGAGAGAGAGAGAGATTTGTAAATTATAGAAAATGTTGGAGTGACTGCTCTTTTTGGACAGATCTTTAGTAAATTGCCAGTGTTTAGTTTATGATTTTGAACGTTTTAGACTTATTTTTAATATTGTTTATTTTTCAACTTGATTTGCATTTGCGTGTTTCGTATTTACACTTGTGAGTGTGACTTGTCAGTATCGGGTAACATTGTCAACCACAGCTGCAGCTATATTTCACATTAATTAATATAGATTTATAGACTGCGTTTCCTAATATTCATTCCTATTAATTTTGTGTTCTCTTCGTTGAAAGTGGCTCTACGTGGCCTTGGCAAGCGTGCATACAATGGACGTATATACTAATGCTCAGACAAAACGCACATAAATATGTCTTGGATATCCTACAAAAATACAATGCAGTTTTAAAAACTTGCGAGGTCAGGCATATTATACTGCAATGACAGCAACAGCTTCTAAACAATATCTGTCTTTGCAACAGAAGAAAATAACTGTCAGCCTTCAAACATTTGTCATTCCAGCAGATCATTCTGATCTCTTGTTCAAGTCTTGTCCGCCTACTAGTCATATGCTTATTCTCTCTTTAATTGTATTTAGTTAATTGCAACGACCACACTATTAAAAATCATGTGATTGGAAGCTCGAAACACCTTTCGACTTATCGACATGCTACGCCTCTTTGGGGTGCGTTAGTATATTAGACTAAGTAGTTTGATCTGGCTTATTGCAATTCCAGTGAATGTTGTGGAGGAAATCGGCAATGGTTAATAACACAATTATGGATTAACTGCTTTTTGAATCCGACTCCACTTTGTCAGTTGGATAAAATGGGAAACTACAAAATTGAAGCAATTTACGGCTGGAATGGAACTGAACTTGGATTCATGATGAACGAGACGTTGTGGAAGCTACGAACGCATTACTTTGCTGGCACTTCGTAAAATCCAGAAATGCGGCCTAAACTCGCAAGTAATCTCGGTAGTCATTAAACACAACATGATATTAGTGTCACTGTCACTAACTGTTATCATAATCAAGCACGACTTATCTGTATGCAGACTAACCCCTTGTCTGAAGAATAAAAGCTCACTAATCGGTGTCCAAGCAGAAGCAGCGCAATGTGTAGCTCAGCAACATAAGAAGGAGCCAAATCATGTAACAAACTCGACTGCGGTGACAATTACAGAGGCGGCTGCTGTTGACGTTGTATGCCGTCATCGCTTTTCCAGCTACATTTACAAAGTGCATCCTGAAGCAATAACGTCTATGTCAAGCATTTGTGACGGCGTAGTTGCTGGCTTGCTTCGATACCTGGCTATTGGACAGATGATCTCATAGCAGTAGCACTATCGAGATCCTATCTCAACCACAGGAAAGCCAGAACGACAAGGTTTTTGTGCTCCAATTCGGAATAAATAATGATTAATGGAATGCACGCAAGCACTGGAACGATGTAACATACCCAGTCATGGTCGTGAAAAGTATCAGCGCTACTATTCCAAAAGCAAAGGATAGTAAGCGTTGGAAAATTTCCAACTTTTAACTTGTCCAAAGCGGCTAGGGCCCTTTAAGGTCATAATCTCATTCATTTTCAACAATGCCATCTCGAATTTAGGGTTTGTTCAATTTTCTTATCAATACTTTATGTTTAAAGCGCTTAAAACTGCTTTTATTCGCTCTTTTTTAGCGTTGTTTTACACTCAGATTGATTTGCTCTACTTTTCTTTCAAGTACGTTTTATAATTAATGTTTTAGAAATTCAGTGTGCTTATAATATCTTAATTTCAGAATTTAATTGTTCTATGAAATATGATTGTTTTGGAATTTAGTTTTCTGTTGTTAATTTTGGTATATTTTTGTCTTCATTCGTTTATATCTATTTATGACATTATTAACAATTATTTTACTAGTTTTGGTCATGTTTTTCTGAGAAAAAATGTTCTTATAATTTTACATTATATGATGCCTTTGAAAATCGGCTTGAAACGCGTTATCATTAAAAATATTGGAAATTATTATTTAAATTTCAAATTTTATTTGTAATTGAACTTTGTTTTATTTGTTTTTTCCTTATACTTTTAAATAATTTTTTTACGCTTCAAATGTTTCTTTTTAATTTTTCAAAATTACTTCAACAATTTTTATTTGAAAATCTTGTCAGGCTTTCTTAGTATTTTAGAAATGTTAAGATTTGTGAGTCTCCGATAAAGTCCTTGTCCCTTTCGGAATTTTAGTACTACTTTTATTAATGGATATCTTTTAAAACAATTAGTCAAGGCCCAATTGTTATATAATATTCCGGTTTCGTAAACTCAAGACCGTGTGAGCTTTAAGTAATTTTAATTGTACGTGTACTCTAGACCATTCTAGTATAATGTTCTTATTTTCCTATTCTAGGCATTTGGTTTGGTTAGTGAGAATATGTGTTTCCTAATAAGATTGCCACGTAGTCAGTTTGTATGTGTATCGTCAAGGCGCCTGTCAGCAGATGTGGGTGCTAGTTGGAAAAACAGTATGGGCCAGAATGTGTTGTGGTTTCTCAGTAGCTCAGGACGCTACATCTCCAGTTTGTACACATATAATATCATTTAGGAATCAATACGAACACAGTTTTGTGCATATGTCAAAATGTTTTGCAAAATGGCATGAAAATCGAAAAATTGAATAAGAAAGTTAGTTAGGAAAAGTAAATCAAATCCAGAATTAATTTATCAGGGTAGAAAATAATATTTTGTTTGCCACATCACTTAACGTAGCTGGAACTAGCAAATTTGACACGTACAGCACAATAAAGTAGAAACGGCCCTTTTCGATTTTTGTGTTTATTTCCAGCTAATAATTAAACCCTTTACTTAACAGAGTTGAATTCATCGTGCAACACTAGTATTAGATGCAGCGACCAATATGCTGAATGCAAAGCAACTACGTCGGGCACTAATAACACCTGTCAATGTAAAAGCAATTACTCAGTTGTAGGAGGAATTTGCAAAGCAGGTAAAACACGTTTAAAATAAATATATTTTAGTATTTAAACTAAATCACAGGCAGACGATGCAAACAAAGGCTTAAATTCAAATTATTTATTATATTAACATTGACATAGTATTTCCCGTCGAGGGAACGCTATATCCTGTCTCGAAAGCAAAGACGTTTCTTCATTTCTAAATTACAATCGCAATGTTCATTGTTCCTTCTTACATTCAAGCCTTACCTGAGCATTGGAAGATATAACAGCATCTTCATCCTAGACCTCTGCCATGGCAATGTCCCATGCAGCAATTTCTTGGAAGCAGAGATTGATTAAATATGTTGGAAAATTAAATGTATTAGTTTTTGATATAAGAAGGGAACTCATGCGAACATTCCCTTTGTTAAACACTAGAAAGAATGGTTAGATCATAATCATGTTATATATCAGTGGATATTCTTAAATTAGATTGATTAATATTCATTGTCATTTTAGCAAAATGGTCTCATTCAGAATGAGTTCATGTAGATTTAAAATAGATTATAAATTATGCAAGAACTGTCCTGTTTATATAGCAGCGACTTCCATACTTTATTCAATGTTCAAGTTTTAGGAATATATTAATCTAGAACACATGAAGTTTTCTTCTTCTTTCCTAATGAGATATCCCTAACACTTCACCGTTATATAATCCACTCACTTGTCAAAACGAAATGGAAAATAGTACAAATTGGTGTCTTGAGCTAAATATATGGTGTGTTAATCAGATGTCTTAAAGTGGTATTTGATATCCGCAGATAATGTTTTCTTTTCATCAGTATATGTATATTTGCAAAGAGGACTCAAATGAACACGTCTTGCTTGTGACGGTTAGCTACTTTGAACCGTAGCAACCATTATGCACAGAAAACAAATTCCAGGTCTATTATCATCAAATCGATTATATTTTGAAATCATTTGTATCTCCTTATTAAACTATTGCAGTCCTTATCATTTGACCAGAAGTTTCTAACAATCCTCCGTCGATTGTCACCGATGGGAGTTAAATAATTACTTTTCTTAATCGTTCATTTTGCTGATATAACATATGAATTTCGAAACCAAGCAACCAAAACTAAATTCAAACTTAAGAATTTCAAGAACAAAATAACTGTATTGACGAAAATAGGAACGTATATAATGGTGTCAGTGTGTTAGAGTATAAAATAAGCTAATGACAAAATCCTGCTTGATTATGATTCAACAATTTCATTTTCAAAAGAAGGTCAAAGATTCCTAATTATTAATTCATAGTTTAAATTAATACTTGACATATCTCCTGCCTGTGTGTAGCTAGAAATGGCAAACTAAACACTAACTGCTTCCTGAAGAAGAATATTCCTTTATCGCTTAATTCTTGTGCTACGAGCAGTTAATAATTAAACACTTTGCTTAACAGATTTGAATTCATCCTGTATCACCAGTATTGGTTGCAGCGACCAATATGCTGAATGCAAAGTACCTACGTCTGGCACTAATGGCACTTGTCAGTGTAAGAACACTTATACGGTAGTTGGAGGAATTTGCAAAGCAGGTAAAACATGTTTGATATAGATAAGTTCTCCTAACAATAAGTATATAAGGAGGACGAAATTTTACATTCCTTTATTTATGTAAACCATATATGAAACCAAAACTTTTCTTTTCTTCATTTTCAGATTGCAATCGTAAAGTTCATTGTTCCTCTCTTGTTTGTGTCTTAGCTGAGCATTGCTAGATATAGTAGCATCTGTCTTGTAGTCTTCTACAATGTCAAATTCCTTTGCTGCGTCCTCGTAAATTCAGCATAGATTGTTTAAATATCCTCGAGAAATTAAGATATTAAATCTTGACATGAAAATGAGCATCTTGTGCGACCATGGCTTTGATGATAACTGGAGAGAATATTCACAAGATATTGGTAGAAACTAGTGGATATTCTCTAATTAGCGTGATGACTATTTGGTGTTCTACAAATCAGATACGATAGTGTTCAGGCGGAATGAGATGATGTAGATTTAACATTGATTAAACTATCTGCACGAGAAGTCTCCCTTTCGCTATTTCCGTTGTTCCAGCGTTTACCCGATTTTCACGCTTCATCAGTGTATCATTAAAGTCAAACATGAAATTAGGTTTTTCTTTACTAAGGTCGTATCTCGCATACTTCACTTTTTATGCTCAACGTAGTCGATAAATCGAAAGAAAAGTAAAACAATCAAAGATTTGTAGACCCAACTGTAGAGTATGTTGCTCAGTAATTCTCTTGAGATGGGAAACAGAAGTTATGGATGGGGTAAAGTATAAAACAAGCCATTAACTAAAGGCTGTTTCCTCATGTTACATGAGATTAAAATCACGAACAAATGATTTCTTCTTCAGCTACCACATAATGAATGACATCAAACGAAATGATAACTCTTTACAATTTTCAGTTCAATACTCTTTTTGATGTAACACTGAAATGTTTGACTGTCTTTGTATCCCTAATTTTTTTACGTAGTACCTTCATTCTTCATTCGAACACATATTTCGTCTCTATGCTCAATTTTGTAAACTATTCTGAGGTTCACGCGGAATATGTGAAACCACTTCTTAGGTAAAGCACTACATAAAATGAAATAGACATTTAAGAACTGTTTCAAGTCCCATTTTAATCCACCTATGTTTTTGTTGATTCTTTGTTATGAAGCAGAGGTTCCGTGGCGGCTCCGTGCTACCATAGCTCCAGCGTGGTCAGCCACCTTGGTGTATTCTTAAACAAAGCACTCAAACCCAATTGCCTCGACAATAAATAACCAATATGTGTCTCTGTGAGGGCAATGTAAAAGCATATACCGTTATAGAGCTACCCAGCATGATACTAATGGCTGCAAAAGAACGCAGATAAAGTTAGATCATATGTTCATGCTTATTCCGGATTTAAATTCTACATTATTAGTGATATTATTCTAAGGATCAAAACAATATCTTCAAATAATTTGGTTGCTGTCTGTTCCTTATTTATTCTCAATAATGCGAATTACCATCCGATAAATTAAATAAGAATTCTATTTTAAAAAAGTAACACTAAATCCATAATGATCTTATCAGGGTTGAACATAATATTTTGTTTTCCTCATGACTTAACGTAGCTGGAACTAGCAAATTCGACACGTACAGCTCACTAAAGTAGAAACGGCCCTTTTCGATTTGTGTGTTACGTTCAGTCAACAATTAAGCCCTTTACTTAACAGATTTGAATTCATCGTGCAACACTAGTATTGGATGCAGCGACCAATATGCTGAATGCAAAGCAACTACGTCGGGCACTAATAGCTCCTGTCAATGTAAGAGCAATTACTCAGTTGTTGGAGGAATCTGCAAAGCAGGTAAAACATGTTTGAAATAACATATTCCAGTATTTAAACTACATCACAGGCAGACGATGCAAACAAACGCTTTAATTCCATATATTTATCATATGAACATTGAAATAATACTTCCCCTCTAGGGAACCCAATATCCTCACATGAAAGCAAAGACGTTTCTTCATTTCTAAATTACAATCGCAATGTTCATTGTTCCCTCTTTCATTGAAGCCTTACTGAGCATTGGGAAATATAGTAGCATCTTCATCCTTGTCCTCAGCAGTGGCAATGTCGCATGCAACAATGTCCTGAAATAAATAGAGTGTTATTAAACATGCTGGTAAATTCAAGTTATTAGTTCTTGACATCAGAAGGGAACTAATGCGAGCATTCCCTTTGTTAAGAACTGGAAAGAATAGTTAGATCATAATTAGGTTATATATGTGGCTATTCGTAAATTAGATTGATTTCTCTTCATGCTTATGCCTGTTAGCAAAACCTTTTCACTCGGAATGAGGTCATGTAGATTTAAAATTGATTATAAATTCTGAAAGAACTGTCTGGGTTACTTATTAGCGTTTTCCAATCTTTATTCAATTTTCAAGTTTTAGGAATATATATATATATATATATATATATATATATATATATATATATATATATATATATATATATATATATATATATATATATATACATATATATATATATATATTCTAGCCAAACATGAAATTTTCTACTTCTTTCTCAATGACATATCTCAAATACTTCACCCTTGTATGTTTGACACAGCTGTTGAATCGAACGGACAACACATTCTTGCACAGGACTGCATATTCTGTTCAAAAAATATGTTGAGTTGGAAAATAGTACAGATTGGTGTCCTTAGCTGAAGATATTGTGTGTTAATCAGATGTCTTAAGTTGTTATTTGTTATCTGCAGAGAATGTTTTCTGTTCAACGGTATATGCATAGTTGCAAAGAATTCTCCAATGAACAGGTCATGCTTGTGGCGGTTAGTTACTTTGAACTGTAGCTACCAATATGGACAGAGAGAAACTCCAGCTCTATTATCATGAAATTCGATTAGATTTTGAAATTAATTTTATCTCCATACTAATCTAGTGCAGTCCTTTTCATTTGACGAGCAGCTTCTAACAATCCTGCGTCGATTGTCACCGATGAGAGTTAATGAATTACTTTTCTGAATTGTTCATTTCGCTGATGTAACATATGAATTTCTACAGCAAGCAGCCAAAACTAATTTCAAACTTTAGAAGTTCAAGAAGAAAAGAACTGTATTGACACGGCAAGAGCGAATATCAATGTTGTTAATGTGTTAGAGTATAAAATAAGCCAATGACAAAAGCCTGCTTGCTTAATTCAAAGTGAACCATCTTCACGAATTGATGTGCTCTGCAGTGTACACTGTAAATTGAATGACGTCAGGGGAAATGAGAAGTGTTTTATTTCCACTGATAGTAATATAAGCTCGTCTTTTTGATACAGCAATGCCTTTTTTAAATATCTTTCTTTTCATCGTATCTGTCGTAGCATATACTTTCACCATTCGAGGACTTTTTTCTTCATTACTCTATTTTTAATTGTGAAAGATACAGGGCTTGACGATTAACGTGTGCAAGCATTTCTGAGGCTTATTCCTAAAGCAAATGAAATAGGCTCACCAGAAATCTGTTTCAGTCCGCCCTTCATGAACCTGTGTTTGTTGATTTATTGATATGGACCTGAAGTCTCTTTGATATTCAATGCTACCATATTTCGAGTTCGGGTCCTGTACTGTATTCTTGGGCAAATCAATTTAATTCAGTTGCCTCGGCACTTAATGCTCTACTTGTGCCGCAGTGCCGGAAATCACCAAAACGATACCACACCAATATGGAACTATTCAGTATCATATTAAGTACTGCATGTACTCAATTATAAAGCATTAAGAATTTGGGGATTGGGTCATGTTTATTCCAGAACATATTCCACCACTTTCAGAAGAATAATAGGGATGATACTCTAAACAAGATGAAACGGTCTTCCATTTTATTTTTAAATATTCGTGCATTGCTTTCTTTCAAAGACTCCAATAAATGCTCGACATTATGAGTAAACAATGTCATTTTCAAAAGAAGGTGGTATATTCCTAATTATTAATGCATAGTTTAAATTAATATTTGACATAACTCCTGCATTGGTGTAGCTACACATGGCAAATTAGACACTAACTGCTTGCTAAAGCAGAAGAGGCCTTTATCGATTAATTCTTGTGCTACGAACACTTAATAATTAAACCCTTTGAATTCATCCTGTATCACCAGTATTGGATGCAGCGACCAATATGCTGAATGCAAAGTACCTACGTCTGGCACTAATGGCACTTGTCAGTGTAAGAACTCTTATACGGTAGTTGGAGGAATTTGCAAAGCAGGTAAAACATGTTTGATATAAATACGTTCTCCTAATAATAAGTATATAAGGAGGACGACATTTTACATTCCTTTATTTATGTAAACCACACATGAAACCAAGACTTTTCTTTTCTTCATTTTCAGATTGCAATCGTAAAGTTCATTGTTCCTCTCTTATTTGTGTCTTAGCTGAGCATTGCTAGATATAGTAGCATCTGTGTTGTAGTCTTCTACAATGTCAAATTCCTTTGCTGCGTCCTCGTAAATTCAACATAGATTGTTTAAATATCCTGGAGAAATTAAGATATTAAATCTTGACATGAAAATGAGCATCTTGTGCGACCATGGCTTTGATGATAACTGGAGAGAATATTCACAAGATATTGGTAGAAACTAGTGGATATTCTCTAATTAGCGTGATGACTATTTGGTGTTCTACAAATCAGATACGATAGTGTTCAGGCGGAATGAGATGATGTAGATTTAACATTGATTAAACTATCTGCACGAGAAGTCTCCCTTTCGCTATTTCCGTTGTTCCAGCGTTTACCCGATTTTCACGCTTCATCAGTGTATCATTAAAGTCAAACATGAAATTAGGTTTTTCTTTACTAAGGTCGTATCTCGCATACTTCACTTTTTATGCTCAACGTAGTCGATAAATCGAAAGAAAAGTAAAACAATCAAAGATTTGTAGACCCAACTGTAGATTATGTTGCTCAGTAATTCTCTTGAGATGGGAAACAGAAGTTATGGATGGGGTAAAGTATAAAACAAGCCATTAACTAAAGGATGTTTCCTCATGTTACATGAGATTAAAATCACGAACAAATGATTTCTTCTTCAGCTACCACATAATGAATGACATCAAACGAAATGATAACTCTTTACAATTTTCAGTTCAATACTCTTTTTGATGTAACACTGAAATGTTTGACTGTCTTTGTATCCCTAATTTTTTTACGTAGTACCTTCATTCTTCATTCGAACACATATTTCGTCTCTATGCTCAATTTTGTAAACTATTCTGAGGTTCACGCGGAATATGTGAAACCACTTCTTAGGTAAAGCACTACATAAAATGAAATAGACATTTAAGAACTGTTTCAAGTCCCATTTTAATCCACCTATGTTTTTGTTGATTCTTTGTTATGAAGCAGAGGTTCCGTGGCGGCTCCGTGCTACCATAGCTCCAGCGTGGTCAGCCACCTTGGTGTATTCTTAAACAAAGCACTCAAATCCAATTGCCTCGACAATAAATAACCAATATGTGTCTCTGTGAGGGCAATGTAAAAGCATATACCGTTATAGAGCTACCCAGCATGATACTAATGGCTGCAAAAGAACGCAGATAAAGTTAGATCATATGTTCATGCTTATTCCGGATTTAAATTCTACATTATTAGTGATATTATTCTAAGGATCAAAACAATATCTTCAAATAATTTGGTTGCTGTCTGTTCCTTATTTATTCTCAATAATGCGAATTACCATCCGATAAATTAAATAAGAATTCTATTTTAAAAAAGTAACACTAAATCCATAATGATCTTATCAGGGTTGAACATAATATTTTGTTTTCCTCATGACTTAACGTAGCTGGAACTAGCAAATTCGACACGTACAGCTCACTAAAGTAGAAACGGCCCTTTTCGATTTGTGTGTTACGTTCAGTCAACAATTAAGCCCTGTACTTAACATATTTGAATTCATCGTGCAACACTAGTATTGGATGCAGCGACCAATATGCTGAATGCAAAGCAACTACGTCGGGCACTAATAGCTCCTGTCAATGTAAGAGCAATTGCTCAGTTGTTGGAGGAATCTGCAAAGCAGGTAAAACATGTTTGAAATAACATATTCCAGTATTTAAACTACATCACAGGCAGACGATGCAAACAAACGCTTTAATTCCATATATTTATCATATGAACATTGAAATAATACTTCCCCTCTAGGGAACCCAATATCCTCACATGAAAGCAAAGACGTTTCTTCATTTCTAAATTACAATCGCAATGTTCATTGTTCCCTCTTTCATTGAAGCCTTACTGAGCATTGGGAAATATAGTAGCATCTTCATCCTTGTCCTCAGCAGTGGCAATGTCGCATGCAACAATGTCCTGAAATAAATAGAGTGTTATTAAACATGCTGGTAAATTCAAGTTATTAGTTCTTGACATCAGAAGGGAACTCATGCGAGCATTCCCTTTGTTAAGAACTGGAAAGAATAGTTAGATCATAATTAGGTTATATATGTGGCTATTCGTAAATTAGATTGATTTCTCTTCATACTCATGCGTGTTAGCAAAACCTTTTCACTCGGAATGAGGTCATGTAGATTTAAAATTGATTATAAATTCTGAAAGAACTGTCTGGGTTGCATACTAGCGTTTTCCAATCTTTATTCAATTTTCAAGTTTTAGGAATATATATATATATTCTAGCCAAACATGAAATTTTCTACTTCTTTCTTAATGACATATCTCAAATACTTCACCCTTGTATGTTTGACACAGCTGTTGAATCGAACGGACAACACATTCTTGCACAGGACTGCATATTCTGTTCAAAAAATATGTTGAGGGGGAAAATAGTACAGATTGGTGTCCTTAGCTGAAGATATTGTGTGTTAATCAGATGTCTTAAGTTGTTATTTGTTATCTGCAGAGAATGTTTTCTGTTCAACGGTATATGCATAATTGCAAAGAATTCTCTAATGAACAGGTCATGCTTGTGGCGGTTAGCTACTTTGAACTGTAGCTACCAATATGGACAGAGAGAAACTCCAGCTCTATTATCATGAAATTCGATTAGATTTTGAAATTAATTTTATCTCCATACTAATCTAGTGCAGTCCTTTTCATTTGACGAGCTGCTTCTAACAATCCTGCGTCGATTGTCACCGATGAGAGTTAATGAATTACGTTTCTGAATTGTTCATTTCGCTGATGTAACATATGAATTTCTACAGCAAGCAGCCAAAACTAATTTCAAACTTTAGAAGTTCAAGAAGAAAAGAACTGTATTGACACGGCAAGAGCGAATATCAATGTTGTTAATGTGTTAGAGTATAAAATAAGCCAATGACAAAAGCCTGCTTGCTTAATTCAAAGTGAACCATCTTCACGAATTGATGTGCTCTGCAGTGTACACTGTAAATTGAATGACGTCAGGGGAAATGAGAAGTGTTTTATTTCCACTGATAGTAATATAAGCTAGTCTTTTTGATACAGCAATGCCTTTTTTAAATATCTTTCTTTTCATCGTATCTGTCGTAGCATATACTTTCACTATTCGAGGACTTTTTTCTTCATTACTCTATTTTTAATTGTGAAAGATACAGGGCTTGACGATTAACGTGTGCAAGCATTTCTGAGGCTTATTCCTAAAGCAAATGAAATAGGCTCACCAGAAATCTGTTTCAGTCCGCCCTTCATGAACCTGTGTTTGTTGATTCATTGATATGGACCTGAAGTCTCTTTGATATTCAATGCTACCATATTTCGAGTTCGGGTCCTGTACTGTATTCTTGGGCAAATCAATTTAATTCAGTTGCCTCGGCACTTAATGCTCTACTTGTGCCGCAGTGCCGGAAATCACCAAAACGATACCACACCAATATGGAACTATTCAGTATCATATTAAGTACTGCATGTACTCAATTATAAAGCATTAAGAATTTGGGGATTGGGTCATGTTTATTCCAGAACATATTCCACCACTTTCAGAAGAATAATAGGGATGATACTCTAAACAAGATGAAACGGTCTTCCATTTTATTTTTAAATATTCGTGCATTGCTTTCTTTCAAAGACTCCAATAAATGCTCGACATTATGAGTAAACAATGTCATTTTCAAAAGAAGGTGGTATATTCCTAATTATTAATGCATAGTTTAAATTAATATTTGACATAACTCCTGCATTGGTGTAGCTACACATGGCAAATTAGACACTAACTGCTTGCTAAAGCAGAAGAGGCCTTTATCGATTAATTCTTGTGCTACGAACACTTAATAATTAAACCCTTTGCTTAACAGATTTGAATTCATCCTGTATCACCAGTATTGGATGCAGCGACCAATATGCTGAATGCAAAGTACCTACGTCTGGCACTAATGGCACTTGTCAGTGTAAGAACTCTTATACGGTAGTTGGAGGAATTTGCAAAGCAGGTAAAACATGTTTGATATAAATACGTTCTCCTAATAATAAGTATATAAGGAGGACGACATTTTACATTCCTTTATTTATGTAAACCACACATGAAACCAAGACTTTTCTTTTCTTCATTTTCAGATTGCAATCGTAAAGTTCATTGTTCCTCTCTTATTTGTGTCTTAGCTGAGCATTGCTAGATATAGTAGCATCTGTGTTGTAGTCTTCTACAATGTCAAATTCCTTTGCTGCGTCCTCGTAAATTCAACATAGATTGTTTAAATATCCTGGAGAAATTAAGATATTAAATCTTGACATGAAAATGAGCATCTTGTGCGACCATGGCTTTGATGATAACTGGAGAGAATATTCACAAGATATTGGTAGAAACTAGTGGATATTCTCTAATTAGCGTGATGACTATTTGGTGTTCTACAAATCAGATACGATAGTGTTCAGGCGGAATGAGATGATGTAGATTTAACATTGATTAAACTATCTGCACGAGAAGTCTCCCTTTCGCTATTTCCGTTGTTCCAGCGTTTACCCGATTTTCACGCTTCATCAGTGTATCATTAAAGTCAAACATGAAATTAGGTTTTTCTTTACTAAGGTCGTATCTCGCATACTTCACTTTTTATGCTCAACGTAGTCGATAAATCGAAAGAAAAGTAAAACAATCAAAGATTTGTAGACCCAACTGTAGATTATGTTGCTCAGTAATTCTCTTGAGATGGGAAACAGAAGTTATGGATGGGGTAAAGTATAAAACAAGCCATTAACTAAAGGCTGTTTCCTCATGTTACATGAGATTAAAATCACGAACAAATGATTTCTTCTTCAGCTACCACATAATGAATGACATCAAACGAAATGATAACTCTTTACAATTTTCAGTTCAATACTCTTTTTGATGTAACACTGAAATGTTTGACTGTCTTTGTATCCCTAATTTTTTTACGTAGTACCTTCATTCTTCATTCGAACACATATTTCGTCTCTATGCTCAATTTTGTAAACTATTCTGAGGTTCACGCGGAATATGTGAAACCACTTCTTAGGTAAAGCACTACATAAAATGAAATAGACATTTAAGAACTGTTTCAAGTCCCATTTTAATCCACCTATGTTTTTGTTGATTCTTTGTTATGAAGCAGAGGTTCCGTGGCGGCTCCGTGCTACCATAGCTCCAGCGTGGTCAGCCACCTTGGTGTATTCTTAAACAAAGCACTCAAACCCAATTGCCTCGACAATAAATAACCAATATGTGTCTCTGTGAGGGCAATGTAAAAGCATATACCGTTATAGAGCTACCCAGCATGATACTAATGGCTGCAAAAGAACGCAGATAAAGTTAGATCATATGTTCATGCTTATTCCGGATTTAAATTCTACATTATTAGTGATATTATTCTAAGGATCAAAACAATATCTTCAAATAATTTGGTTGCTGTCTGTTCCTTATTTATTCTCAATAATGCGAATTACCATCCGATAAATTAAATAAGAATTCTATTTTAAAAAGTAACACTAAATCCATAATGATCTTATCAGGGTTGAACATAATATTTTGTTTTCCTCATGACTTAACGTAGCTGGAACTAGCAAATTCGACACGTACAGCTCACTAAAGTAGAAACGGCCCTTTTCGATTTGTGTGTTACGTTCAGTCAACAATTAAGCCCTGTACTTAACAGATTTGAATTCATCGTGCAACACTAGTATTGGATGCAGCGACCAATATGCTGAATGCAAAGCAACTACGTCGGGCACTAATAGCTCCTGTCAATGTAAGAGCAATTACTCAGTTGTTGGAGGAATCTGCAAAGCAGGTAAAACATGTTTGAAATAACATATTCCAGTATTTAAACTACATCACAGGCAGACGATGCAAACAAACGCTTTAATTCCATATATTTATCATATGAACATTGAAATAATACTTCCCCTCTAGGGAACCCAATATCCTCACATGAAAGCAAAGACGTTTCTTCATTTCTAAATTACAATCGCAATGTTCATTGTTCCCTCTTTCATTGAAGCCTTACTGAGCATTGGGAAATATAGTAGCATCTTCATCCTTGTCCTCAGCAGTGGCAATGTCGCATGCAACAATGTCCTGAAATAAATAGAGTGTTATTAAACATGCTGGTAAATTCAAGTTATTAGTTCTTGACATCAGAAGGGAACTCATGCGAGCATTCCCTTTGTTAAGAACTGGAAAGAATAGTTAGATCATAATTAGGTTATATATGTGGCTATTCGTAAATTAGATTGATTTCTCTTCATACTCATGCGTGTTAGCAAAACCTTTTCACTCGGAATGAGGTCATGTAGATTTAAAATTGATTATAAATTCTGAAAGAACTGTCTGGGTTGCATACTAGCGTTTTCCAATCTTTATTCAATTTTCAAGTTTTAGGAATATATATATATATATTCTAGCCAAACATGAAATTTTCTACTTCTTTCTTAATGACATATCTCAAATACTTCACCCTTGTATGTTTGACACAGCTGTTGAATCGAACGGACAACACATTCTTGCACAGGACTGCATATTCTGTTCAAAAAATATGTTGAGGGGGAAAATAGTACAGATTGGTGTCCTTGGCTGAAGATATTGTGTGTTAATCAGATGTCTTAAGTTGTTATTTGTTATCTGCAGAGAATGTTTTCTGTTCAACGGTATATGCATAATTGCAAAGAATTCTCCAATGAACAGGTCATGCTTGTGGCGGTTAGCTACTTTGAACTGTAGCTACCAATATGGACAGAGAGAAACTCCAGCTCTATTATCATGAAATTCGATTAGATTTTGAAATTAATTTTATCTCCATACTAATCTAGTGCAGTCCTTTTCATTTGACGAGCTGCTTCTAACAATCCTGCGTCGATTGTCACCGATGAGAGTTAATGAATTACGTTTCTGAATTGTTCATTTCGCTGATGTAACATATGAATTTCTACAGCAAGCAGCCAAAACTAATTTCAAACTTTAGAAGTTCAAGAAGAAAAGAACTGTATTGACACGGCAAGAGCGAATATCAATGTTGTTAATGTGTTAGAGTATAAAATAAGCCAATGACAAAAGCCTGCTTGCTTAATTCAAAGTGAACCATCTTCACGAATTGATGTGCTCTGCAGTGTACACTGTAAATTGAATGACGTCAGGGGAAATGAGAAGTGTTTTATTTCCACTGATAGTAATATAAGCTAGTCTTTTTGATACAGCAATGCCTTTTTTAAATATCTTTCTTTTCATCGTATCTGTCGTAGCATATACTTTCACCATTCGAGGACTTTTTTCTTCATTACTCTATTTTTAATTGTGAAAGATACAGGGCTTGACGATTAACGTGTGCAAGCATTTCTGAGGCTTATTCCTAAAGCAAATGAAATAGGCTCACCAGAAATCTGTTTCAGTCCGCCCTTCATGAACCTGTGTTTGTTGATTCATTGATATGGACCTGAAGTCTCTTTGATATTCAATGCTACCATATTTCGAGTTCGGGTCCTGTACTGTATTCTTGGGCAAATCAATTTAATTCAGTTGCCTCGGCACTTAATACTCTACTTGTGCCGCAGTGCCGGAAATCACCAAAACGATACCACACCAATATGGAACTATTCAGTATCATATTAAGTACTGCATGTACTCAATTATAAAGCATTAAGAATTTGGGGATTGGGTCATGTTTATTCCAGAACATATTCCACCACTTTCAGAAGAATAATAGGGATGATACTCTAAACAAGATGAAACGGTCTTCCATTTTATTTTTAAATATTCGTGCATTGCTTTCTTTCAAAGACTCCAATAAATGCTCGACATTATGAGTAAACAATGTCATTTTCAAAAGAAGGTGGTATATTCCTAATTATTAATGCATAGTTTAAATTAATATTTGACATAACTCCTGCATTGGTGTAGCTACACATGGCAAATTAGACACTAACTGCTTGCTAAAGCAGAAGAGGCCTTTATCGATTAATTCTTGTGCTACGAACACTTAATAATTAAACCCTTTGCTTAACAGATTTGAATTCATCCTGTATCACCAGTATTGGATGCAGCGACCAATATGCTGAATGCAAAGTACCTACGTCTGGCACTAATGGCACTTGTCAGTGTAAGAACTCTTATACGGTAGTTGGAGGAATTTGCAAAGCAGGTAAAACATGTTTGATATAAATACGTTCTCCTAATAATAAGTATATAAGGAGGACGACATTTTACATTCCTTTATTTATGTAAACCACACATGAAACCAAGACTTTTCTTTTCTTCATTTTCAGATTGCAATCGTAAAGTTCATTGTTCCTCTCTTATTTGTGTCTTAGCTGAGCATTGCTAGATATAGTAGCATCTGTGTTGTAGTCTTCTACAATGTCAAATTCCTTTGCTGCGTCCTCGTAAATTCAACATAGATTGTTTAAATATCCTGGAGAAATTAAGATATTAAATCTTGACATGAAAATGAGCATCTTGTGCGACCATGGCTTTGATGATAACTGGAGAGAATATTCACAAGATATTGGTAGAAACTAGTGGATATTCTCTAATTAGCGTGATGACTATTTGGTGTTCTACAAATCAGATACGATAGTGTTCAGGCGGAATGAGATGATGTAGATTTAACATTGATTAAACTATCTGCACGAGAAGTCTCCCTTTCGCTATTTCCGTTGTTCCAGCGTTTACCCGATTTTCACGCTTCATCAGTGTATCATTAAAGTCAAACATGAAATTAGGTTTTTCTTTACTAAGGTCGTATCTCGCATGCTTCACTTTTTATGCTCAACGTAGTCGATAAATCGAAAGAAAAGTAAAACAATCAAAGATTTGTAGACCCAACTGTAGATTATGTTGCTCAGTAATTCTCTTGAGATGGGAAACAGAAGTTATGGATGGGGTAAAGTATAAAACAAGCCATTAACTAAAGGCTGTTTCCTCATGTTACATGAGATTAAAATCACGAACAAATGATTTCTTCTTCAGCTACCACATAATGAATGACATCAAACGAAATGATAACTCTTTAGAATTTTCAGTTCAATACTCTTTTTGATGTAACACTGAAATGTTTGATTGTCTTTGTATCCCTAATTTTTTTACGTAGTACCTTCATTCTTCATTCGAACACATATTTCGTCTCTATGCTGAATTTTGTAAACTATTCTGAGGTTCACGCGGAATATGTGAAACCACTTCTTAGGTAAAGCACTACATAAAATGAAATAGACATTTAAGAACTGTTTCAAGTCCCATTTTAATCCACCTATGTTTTTGTTGATTCTTTGTTATGAAGCAGAGGTTCCGTGGCGGCTCCGTGCTACCATAGCTCCAGCGTGGTCAGCCACCTTGGTGTATTCTTAAACAAAGCACTCAAACCCAATTGCCTCGACAATAAATAACCAATATGTGTCTCTGTGAGGGCAATGTAAAAGCATATACCGTTATAGAGCTACCCAGCATGATACTAATGGCTGCAAAAGAACGCAGATAAAGTTAGATCATATGTTCATGCTTATTCCGGATTTAAATTCTACATTATTAGTGATATTATTCTAAGGATCAAAACAATATCTTCAAATAATTTGGTTGCTGTCTGTTCCTTATTTATTCTCAATAATGCGAATTACCATCCGATAAATTAAATAAGAATACTATTTTAAAAAAGTAACACTAAATCCATAATGATCTTATCAGGGTTGAACATAATATTTTGTTTTCCTCATGACTTAACGTAGCTGGAACTAGCAAATTCGACACGTACAGCTCACTAAAGTAGAAACGGCCCTTTTCGATTTGTGTGTTACGTTCAGTCAACAATTAAGCCCTGTACTTATCAGATTTGAATTCATCGTGCAACACTAGTATTGGATGCAGCGACCAATATGCTGAATGCAAAGCAACTACGTCGGGCACTAATAGCTCCTGTCAATGTAAGAGCAATTACTCAGTTGTTGGAGGAATCTGCAAAGCAGGTAAAACATGTTTGAAATAACATATTCCAGTATTTAAACTACATCACAGGCAGACGATGCAAACAAACGCTTTAATTCCATATATTTATCATATGAACATTGAAATAATACTTCCCCTCTAGGGAACCCAATATCCTCACATGAAAGCAAAGACGTTTCTTCATTTCTAAATTACAATCGCAATGTTCATTGTTCCCTCTTTCATTGAAGCCTTACTGAGCATTGGGAAATATAGTAGCATCTTCATCCTTGTCCTCAGCAGTGGCAATGTCGCATGCAACAATGTCCTGAAATAAAAAGAGTGTTATTAAACATGCTGGTAAATTCAAGTTATTAGTTCTTGACATCAGAAGGGAACTCATGCGAGCATTCCCTTTGTTAAGAACTGGAAAGAATAGTTAGATCATAATTAGGTTATATATGTGGCTATTCGTAAATTAGATTGATTTCTCTTCATACTCATGCGTGTTAGCAAAACCTTTTCACTCGGAATGAGGTCATGTAGATTTAAAATTGATTATAAATTCTGAAAGAACTGTCTGGGTTGCATACTAGCGTTTTCCAATCTTTATTCAATTTTCAAGTTTTAGGAATATATATATATATTCTAGCCAAACATGAAATTTTCTACTTCTTTCTTAATGACATATCTCAAATACTTCACCCTTGTATGTTTGACACAGCTGTTGAATCGAACGGACAACACATTCTTGCACAGGACTGCATATTCTGTTCAAAAAATATGTTGAGGGGGAAAATAGTACAGATTGGTGTCCTTAGCTGAAGATATTGTGTGTTAATCAGATGTCTTAAGTTGTTATTTGTTATCTGCAGAGAATGTTTTCTGTTCAACGGTATATGCATAATTGCAAAGAATTCTCTAATGAACAGGTCATGCTTGTGGCGGTTAGCTACTTTGAACTGTAGCTACCAATATGGACAGAGAGAAACTCCAGCTCTATTATCATGAAATTCGATTAGATTTTGAAATTAATTTTATCTCCATACTAATCTAGTGCAGTCCTTTTCATTTGACGAGCTGCTTCTAACAATCCTGCGTCGATTGTCACCGATGAGAGTTAATGAATTACGTTTCTGAATTGTTCATTTCGCTGATGTAACATATGAATTTCTACAGCAAGCAGCCAAAACTAATTTCAAACTTTAGAAGTTCAAGAAGAAAAGAACTGTATTGACACGGCAAGAGCGAATATCAATGTTGTTAATGTGTTAGAGTATAAAATAAGCCAATGACAAAAGCCTGCTTGCTTAATTCAAAGTGAACCATCTTCACGAATTGATGTGCTCTGCAGTGTACACTGTAAATTGAATGACGTCAGGGGAAATGAGAAGTGTTTTATTTCCACTGATAGTAATATAAGCTAGTCTTTTTGATACAGCAATGCCTTTTTTAAATATCTTTCTTTTCATCGTATCTGTCGTAGCATATACTTTCACTATTCGAGGACTTTTTTCTTCATTACTCTATTTTTAATTGTGAAAGATACAGGGCTTGACGATTAACGTGTGCAAGCATTTCTGAGGCTTATTCCTAAAGCAAATGAAATAGGCTCACCAGAAATCTGTTTCAGTCCGCCCTTCATGAACCTGTGTTTGTTGATTCATTGATATGGACCTGAAGTCTCTTTGATATTCAATGCTACCATATTTCGAGTTCGGGTCCTGTACTGTATTCTTGGGCAAATCAATTTAATTCAGTTGCCTCGGCACTTAATGCTCTACTTGTGCCGCAGTGCCGGAAATCACCAAAACGATACCACACCAATATGGAACTATTCAGTATCATATTAAGTACTGCATGTACTCAATTATAAAGCATTAAGAATTTGGGGATTGGGTCATGTTTATTCCAGAACATATTCCACCACTTTCAGAAGAATAATAGGGATGATACTCTAAACAAGATGAAACGGTCTTCCATTTTATTTTTAAATATTCGTGCATTGCTTTCTTTCAAAGACTCCAATAAATGCTCGACATTATGAGTAAACAATGTCATTTTCAAAAGAAGGTGGTATATTCCTAATTATTAATGCATAGTTTAAATTAATATTTGACATAACTCCTGCATTGGTGTAGCTACACATGGCAAATTAGACACTAACTGCTTGCTAAAGCAGAAGAGGCCTTTATCGATTAATTCTTGTGCTACGAACACTTAATAATTAAACCCTTTGCTTAACAGATTTGAATTCATCCTGTATCACCAGTATTGGATGCAGCGACCAATATGCTGAATGCAAAGTACCTACGTCTGGCACTAATGGCACTTGTCAGTGTAAGAACTCTTATACGGTAGTTGGAGGAATTTGCAAAGCAGGTAAAACATGTTTGATATAAATACGTTCTCCTAATAATAAGTATATAAGGAGGACGACATTTTACATTCCTTTATTTATGTAAACCACACATGAAACCAAGACTTTTCTTTTCTTCATTTTCAGATTGCAATCGTAAAGTTCATTGTTCCTCTCTTATTTGTGTCTTAGCTGAGCATTGCTAGATATAGTAGCATCTGTGTTGTAGTCTTCTACAATGTCAAATTCCTTTGCTGCGTCCTCGTAAATTCAACATAGATTGTTTAAATATCCTGGAGAAATTAAGATATTAAATCTTGACATGAAAATGAGCATCTTGTGCGACCATGGCTTTGATGATAACTGGAGAGAATATTCACAAGATATTGGTAGAAACTAGTGGATATTCTCTAATTAGCGTGATGACTATTTGGTGTTCTACAAATCAGATACGATAGTGTTCAGGCGGAATGAGATGATGTAGATTTAACATTGATTAAACTATCTGCACGAGAAGTCTCCCTTTCGCTATTTCCGTTGTTCCAGCGTTTACCCGATTTTCACGCTTCATCAGTGTATCATTAAAGTCAAACATGAAATTAGGTTTTTCTTTACTAAGGTCGTATCTCGCATACTTCACTTTTTATGCTCAACGTAGTCGATAAATCGAAAGAAAAGTAAAACAATCAAAGATTTGTAGACCCAACTGTAGATTATGTTGCTCAGTAATTCTCTTGAGATGGGAAACAGAAGTTATGGATGGGGTAAAGTATAAAACAAGCCATTAACTAAAGGCTGTTTCCTCATGTTACATGAGATTAAAATCACGAACAAATGATTTCTTCTTCAGCTACCACATAATGAATGACATCAAACGAAATGATAACTCTTTACAATTTTCAGTTCAATACTCTTTTTGATGTAACACTGAAATGTTTGACTGTCTTTGTATCCCTAATTTTTTTACGTAGTACCTTCATTCTTCATTCGAACACATATTTCGTCTCTATGCTCAATTTTGTAAACTATTCTGAGGTTCACGCGGAATATGTGAAACCACTTCTTAGGTAAAGCACTACATAAAATGAAATAGACATTTAAGAACTGTTTCAAGTCCCATTTTAATCCACCTATGTTTTTGTTGATTCTTTGTTATGAAGCAGAGGTTCCGTGGCGGCTCCGTGCTACCATAGCTCCAGCGTGGTCAGCCACCTTGGTGTATTCTTAAACAAAGCACTCAAACCCAATTGCCTCGACAATAAATAACCAATATGTGTCTCTGTGAGGGCAATGTAAAAGCATATACCGTTATAGAGCTACCCAGCATGATACTAATGGCTGCAAAAGAACGCAGATAAAGTTAGATCATATGTTCATGCTTATTCCGGATTTAAATTCTACATTATTAGTGATATTATTCTAAGGATCAAAACAATATCTTCAAATAATTTGGTTGCTGTCTGTTCCTTATTTATTCTCAATAATGCGAATTACCATCCGATAAATTAAATAAGAATTCTATTTTAAAAAAGTAACACTAAATCCATAATGATCTTATCAGGGTTGAACATAATATTTTGTTTTCCTCATGACTTAACGTAGCTGGAACTAGCAAATTCGACACGTACAGCTCACTAAAGTAGAAACGGCCCTTTTCGATTTGTGTGTTACGTTCAGTCAACAATTAAGCCCTGTACTTAACAGATTTGAATTCATCGTGCAACACTAGTATTGGATGCAGCGACCAATATGCTGAATGCAAAGCAACTACGTCGGGCACTAATAGCTCCTGTCAATGTAAGAGCAATTACTCAGTTGTTGGAGGAATCTGCAAAGCAGGTAAAACATGTTTGAAATAACATATTCCAGTATTTAAACTACATCACAGGCAGACGATGCAAACAAACGCTTTAATTCCATATATTTATCATATGAACATTGAAATAATACTTCCCCTCTAGGGAACCCAATATCCTCACATGAAAGCAAAGACGTTTCTTCATTTCTAAATTACAATCGCAATGTTCATTGTTCCCTCTTTCATTGAAGCCTTACTGAGCATTGGGAAATATAGTAGCATCTTCATCCTTGTCCTCAGCAGTGGCAATGTCGCATGCAACAATGTCCTGAAATAAATAGAGTGTTATTAAACATGCTGGTAAATTCAAGTTATTAGTTCTTGACATCAGAAGGGAACTCATGCGAGCATTCCCTTTGTTAAGAACTGGAAAGAATAGTTAGATCATAATTAGGTTATATATGTGGCTATTCGTAAATTAGATTGATTTCTCTTCATACTCATGCGTGTTAGCAAAACCTTTTCACTCGGAATGAGGTCATGTAGATTTAAAATTGATTATAAATTCTGAAAGAACTGTCTGGGTTGCATACTAGCGTTTTCCAATCTTTATTCAATTTTCAAGTTTTAGGAATATATATATATATATATATTCTAGCCAAACATGAAATTTTCTACTTCTTTCTTAATGACATATCTCAAATACTTCACCCTTGTATGTTTGACACAGCTGTTGAATCGAACGGACAACACATTCTTGCACAGGACTGCATATTCTGTTCAAAAAATATGTTGAGGGGGAAAATAGTACAGATTGGTGTCCTTGGCTGAAGATATTGTGTGTTAATCAGATGTCTTAAGTTGTTATTTGTTATCTGCAGAGAATGTTTTCTGTTCAACGGTATATGCATAATTGCAAAGAATTCTCCAATGAACAGGTCATGCTTGTGGCGGTTAGCTACTTTGAACTGTAGCTACCAATATGGACAGAGAGAAACTCCAGCTCTATTATCATGAAATTCGATTAGATTTTGAAATTAATTTTATCTCCATACTAATCTAGTGCAGTCCTTTTCATTTGACGAGCTGCTTCTAACAATCCTGCGTCGATTGTCACCGATGAGAGTTAATGAATTACGTTTCTGAATTGTTCATTTCGCTGATGTAACATATGAATTTCTACAGCAAGCAGCCAAAACTAATTTCAAACTTTAGAAGTTCAAGAAGAAAAGAACTGTATTGACACGGCAAGAGCGAATATCAATGTTGTTAATGTGTTAGAGTATAAAATAAGCCAATGACAAAAGCCTGCTTGCTTAATTCAAAGTGAACCATCTTCACGAATTGATGTGCTCTGCAGTGTACACTGTAAATTGAATGACGTCAGGGGAAATGAGAAGTGTTTTATTTCCACTGATAGTAATATAAGCTAGTCTTTTTGATACAGCAATGCCTTTTTTAAATATCTTTCTTTTCATCGTATCTGTCGTAGCATATACTTTCACTATTCGAGGACTTTTTTCTTCATTACTCTATTTTTAATTGTGAAAGATACAGGGCTTGACGATTAACGTGTGCAAGCATTTCTGAGGCTTATTCCTAAAGCAAATGAAATAGGCTCACCAGAAATCTGTTTCAGTCCGCCCTTCATGAACCTGTGTTTGTTGATTCATTGATATGGACCTGAAGTCTCTTTGATATTCAATGCTACCATATTTCGAGTTCGGGTCCTGTACTGTATTCTTGGGCAAATCAATTTAATTCAGTTGCCTCGGCACTTAATACTCTACTTGTGCCGCAGTGCCGGAAATCACCAAAACGATACCACACCAATATGGAACTATTCAGTATCATATTAAGTACTGCATGTACTCAATTATAAAGCATTAAGAATTTGGGGTTGGGTCATGTTTATTCCAGAACATATTCCACCACTTTCAGAAGAATAATAGGGATGATACTCTAAACAAGATGAAACGGTCTTCCATTTTATTTTTAAATATTCGTGCATTGCTTTCTTTCAAAGACTCCAATAAATGCTCGACATTATGAGTAAACAATGTCATTTTCAAAAGAAGGTGGTATATTCCTAATTATTAATGCATAGTTTAAATTAATATTTGACATAACTCCTGCATTGGTGTAGCTACACATGGCAAATTAGACACTAACTGCTTGCTAAAGCAGAAGAGGCCTTTATCGATTAATTCTTGTGCTACGAACACTTAATAATTAAACCCTTTGCTTAACAGATTTGAATTCATCCTGTATCACCAGTATTGGATGCAGCGACCAATATGCTGAATGCAAAGTACCTACGTCTGGCACTAATGGCACTTGTCAGTGTAAGAACTCTTATACGGTAGTTGGAGGAATTTGCAAAGCAGGTAAAACATGTTTGATATAAATACGTTCTCCTAATAATAAGTATATAAGGAGGACGACATTTTACATTCCTTTATTTATGTAAACCACACATGAAACCAAGACTTTTCTTTTCTTCATTTTCAGATTGCAATCGTAAAGTTCATTGTTCCTCTCTTATTTGTGTCTTAGCTGAGCATTGCTAGATATAGTAGCATCTGTGTTGTAGTCTTCTACAATGTCAAATTCCTTTGCTGCGTCCTCGTAAATTCAACATAGATTGTTTAAATATCCTGGAGAAATTAAGATATTAAATCTTGACATGAAAATGAGCATCTTGTGCGACCATGGCTTTGATGATAACTGGAGAGAATATTCACAAGATATTGGTAGAAACTAGTGGATATTCTCTAATTAGCGTGATGACTATTTGGTGTTCTACAAATCAGATACGATAGTGTTCAGGCGGAATGAGATGATGTAGATTTAACATTGATTAAACTATCTGCACGAGAAGTCTCCCTTTCGCTATTTCCGTTGTTCCAGCGTTTACCCGATTTTCACGCTTCATCAGTGTATCATTAAAGTCAAACATGAAATTAGGTTTTTCTTTACTAAGGTCGTATCTCGCATACTTCACTTTTTATGCTCAACGTAGTCGATAAATCGAAAGAAAAGTAAAACAATCAAAGATTTGTAGACCCAACTGTAGATTATGTTGCTCAGTAATTCTCTTGAGATGGGAAACAGAAGTTATGGATGGGGTAAAGTATAAAACAAGCCATTAACTAAAGGCTGTTTCCTCATGTTACATGAGATTAAAATCACGAACAAATGATTTCTTCTTCAGCTACCACATAATGAATGACATCAAACGAAATGATAACTCTTTACAATTTTCAGTTCAATACTCTTTTTGATGTAACACTGAAATGTTTGACTGTCTTTGTATCCCTAATTTTTTTACGTAGTACCTTCATTCTTCATTCGAACACATATTTCGTCTCTATGCTCAATTTTGTAAACTATTCTGAGGTTCACGCGGAATATGTGAAACCACTTCTTAGGTAAAGCACTACATAAAATGAAATAGACATTTAAGAACTGTTTCAAGTCCCATTTTAATCCACCTATGTTTTTGTTGATTCTTTGTTATGAAGCAGAGGTTCCGTGGCGGCTCCGTGCTACCATAGCTCCAGCGTGGTCAGCCACCTTGGTGTATTCTTAAACAAAGCACTCAAACCCAATTGCCTCGACAATAAATAACCAATATGTGTCTCTGTGAGGGCAATGTAAAAGCATATACCGTTATAGAGCTACCCAGCATGATACTAATGGCTGCAAAAGAACGCAGATAAAGTTAGATCATATGTTCATGCTTATTCCGGATTTAATTCTACATTATTAGTGATATTATTCTAAGGATCAAAACAATATCTTCAAATAATTTGGTTGCTGTCTGTTCCTTATTTATTCTCAATAATGCGAATTACCATCCGATAAATTAAATAAGAATTCTATTTTAAAAAAGTAACACTCAATCCATAATGATCTTATCAGGGTTGAACATAATATTTTGTTTTCCTCATGACTTAACGTAGCTGGAACTAGCAAATTCGACACGTACAGCTCACTAAAGTAGAAACGGCCCTTTTCGATTTGTGTGTTACGTTCAGTCAACAATTAAGCCCTGTACTTAACAGATTTGAATTCATCGTGCAACACTAGTATTGGATGCAGCGACCAATATGCTGAATGCAAAGCAACTACGTCGGGCACTAATAGCTCCTGTCAATGTAAGAGCAATTACTCAGTTGTTGGAGGAATCTGCAAAGCAGGTAAAACATGTTTGAAATAACATATTCCAGTATTTAAACTACATCACAGGCAGACGATGCAAACAAACGCTTTAATTCCATATATTTATCATATGAACATTGAAATAATACTTCCCCTCTAGGGAACCCAATATCCTCACATGAAAGCAAAGACGTTTCTTCATTTCTAAATTACAATCGCAATGTTCATTGTTCCCTCTTTCATTGAAGCCTTACTGAGCATTGGGAAATATAGTAGCATCTTCATCCTTGTCCTCAGCAGTGGCAATGTCGCATGCAACAATGTCCTGAAATAAATAGAGTGTTATTAAACATGCTGGTAAATTCAAGTTATTAGTTCTTGACATCAGAAGGGAACTCATGCGAGCATTCCCTTTGTTAAGAACTGGAAAGAATAGTTAGATCATAATTAGGTTATATATGTGGCTATTCGTAAATTAGATTGATTTCTCTTCATACTCATGCGTGTTAGCAAAACCTTTTCACTCGGAATGAGGTCATGTAGATTTAAAATTGATTATAAATTCTGAAAGAACTGTCTGGGTTGCATACTAGCGTTTTCCAATCTTTATTCAATTTTCAAGTTTTAGGAATATATATATATATATATATTCTAGCCAAACATGAAATTTTCTACTTCTTTCTTAATGACATATCTCAAATACTTCACCCTTGTATGTTTGACACAGCTGTTGAATCGAACGGACAACACATTCTTGCACAGGACTGCATATTCTGTTCAAAAAATATGTTGAGGGGGAAAATAGTACAGATTGGTGTCCTTGGCTGAAGATATTGTGTGTTAATCAGATGTCTTAAGTTGTTATTTGTTATCTGCAGAGAATGTTTTCTGTTCAACGGTATATGCATAATTGCAAAGAATTCTCCAATGAACAGGTCATGCTTGTGGCGGTTAGCTACTTTGAACTGTAGCTACCAATATGGACAGAGAGAAACTCCAGCTCTATTATCATGAAATTCGATTAGATTTTGAAATTAATTTTATCTCCATACTAATCTAGTGCAGTCCTTTTCATTTGACGAGCTGCTTCTAACAATCCTGCGTCGATTGTCACCGATGAGAGTTAATGAATTACGTTTCTGAATTGTTCATTTCGCTGATGTAACATATGAATTTCTACAGCAAGCAGCCAAAACTAATTTCAAACTTTAGAAGTTCAAGAAGAAAAGAACTGTATTGACACGGCAAGAGCGAATATCAATGTTGTTAATGTGTTAGAGTATAAAATAAGCCAATGACAAAAGCCTGCTTGCTTAATTCAAAGTGAACCATCTTCACGAATTGATGTGCTCTGCAGTGTACACTGTAAATTGAATGACGTCAGGGGAAATGAGAAGTGTTTTATTTCCACTGATAGTAATATAAGCTAGTCTTTTTGATACAGCAATGCCTTTTTTAAATATCTTTCTTTTCATCGTATCTGTCGTAGCATATACTTTCACCATTCGAGGACTTTTTTCTTCATTACTCTATTTTTAATTGTGAAAGATACAGGGCTTGACGATTAACGTGTGCAAGCATTTCTGAGGCTTATTCCTAAAGCAAATGAAATAGGCTCACCAGAAATCTGTTTCAGTCCGCCCTTCATGAACCTGTGTTTGTTGATTCATTGATATGGACCTGAAGTCTCTTTGATATTCAATGCTACCATATTTCGAGTTCGGGTCCTGTACTGTATTCTTGGGCAAATCAATTTAATTCAGTTGCCTCGGCACTTAATACTCTACTTGTGCCGCAGTGCCGGAAATCACCAAAACGATACCACTCCAATATGGAACTATTCAGTATCATATTAAGTACTGCATGTACTCAATTATAAAGCATTAAGGAATTTGGGGTTGGGTCATGTTTATTCCAGAACATATTCCACCACTTTCAGAAGAATAATAGGGATGATACTCTAAACAAGATGAAACGGTCTTCCATTTTATTTTTAAATATTCGTGCATTGCTTTCTTCAAAGACTCCAATAAATGCTCGACATTATGAGTAAACAATGTCATTTTCAAAAGAAGGTGGTATATTCCTAATTATTAATGCATAGTTTAAATTAATATTTGACATAACTCCTGCATTGGTGTAGCTACACATGGCAAATTAGACACTAACTGCTTGCTAAAGCAGAAGAGGCCTTTATCGATTAATTCTTGTGCTACGAACACTTAATAATTAAACCCTTTGCTTAACAGATTTGAATTCATCCTGTATCACCAGTATTGGATGCAGCGACCAATATGCTGAATGCAAAGTACCTACGTCTGGCACTAATGGCACTTGTCAGTGTAAGAACTCTTATACGGTAGTTGGAGGAATTTGCAAAGCAGGTAAAACATGTTTGATATAAATACGTTCTCCTAATAATAAGTATATAAGGAGGACGACATTTTACATTCCTTTATTTATGTAAACCACACATGAAACCAAGACTTTTCTTTTCTTCATTTTCAGATTGCAATCGTAAAGTTCATTGTTCCTCTCTTATTTGTGTCTTAGCTGAGCATTGCTAGATATAGTAGCATCTGTGTTGTAGTCTTCTACAATGTCAAATTCCTTTGCTGCGTCCTCGTAAATTCAACATAGATTGTTTAAATATCCTGGAGAAATTAAGATATTAAATCTTGACATGAAAATGAGCATCTTGTGCGACCATGGCTTTGATGATAACTGGAGAGAATATTCACAAGATATTGGTAGAAACTAGTGGATATTCTCTAATTAGCGTGATGACTATTTGGTGTTCTACAAATCAGATACGATAGTGTTCAGGCGGAATGAGATGATGTAGATTTAACATTGATTAAACTATCTGCACGAGAAGTCTCCCTTTCGCTATTTCCGTTGTTCCAGCGTTTACCCGATTTTCACGCTTCATCAGTGTATCATTAAAGTCAAACATGAAATTAGGTTTTTCTTTACTAAGGTCGTATCTCGCATACTTCACTTTTTATGCTCAACGTAGTCGATAAATCGAAAGAAAAGTAAAACAATCAAAGATTTGTAGACCCAACTGTAGATTATGTTGCTCAGTAATTCTCTTGAGATGGGAAACAGAAGTTATGGATGGGGTAAAGTATAAAACAAGCCATTAACTAAAGGCTGTTTCCTCATGTTACATGAGATTAAAATCACGAACAAATGATTTCTTCTTCAGCTACCACATAATGAATGACATCAAACGAAATGATAACTCTTTAGAATTTTCAGTTCAATACTCTTTTTGATGTAACACTGAAATGTTTGATTGTCTTTGTATCCCTAATTTTTTTACGTAGTACCTTCATTCT
This sequence comes from Sinohyriopsis cumingii, assembly GCA_028554795.2. Classification (NCBI taxonomy): domain Eukaryota; kingdom Metazoa; phylum Mollusca; class Bivalvia; order Unionida; family Unionidae; genus Sinohyriopsis; species Sinohyriopsis cumingii. The sequence goes on along the minus strand of CM068835.1, from coordinate 76,130,763 downwards.
TCATTCGAACACATATTTCGTCTCTATGCTCAATTTTGTAAACTATTCTGAGGTTCACGCGGAATATGTGAAACCACTTCTTAGGTAAAGCACTACATAAAATGAAATAGACATTTAAGAACTGTTTCAAGTCCCATTTTAATCCACCTATGTTTTTGTTGATTCTTTGTTATGAAGCAGAGGTTCCGTGGCGGCTCCGTGCTACCATAGCTCCAGCGTGGTCAGCCACCTTGGTGTATTCTTAAACAAAGCACTCAAACCCAATTGCCTCGACAATAAATAACCAATATGTGTCTCTGTGAGGGCAATGTAAAAGCATATACCGTTATAGAGCTACCCAGCATGATACTAATGGCTGCAAAAGAACGCAGATAAAGTTAGATCATATGTTCATGCTTATTCCGGATTTAAATTCTACATTATTAGTGATATTATTCTAAGGATCAAAACAATATCTTCAAATAATTTGGTTGCTGTCTGTTCCTTATTTATTCTCAATAATGCGAATTACCATCCGATAAATTAAATAAGAATTCTATTTTAAAAAAGTAACACTAAATCCATAATGATCTTATCAGGGTTGAACATAATATTTTGTTTTCCTCATGACTTAACGTAGCTGGAACTAGCAAATTCGACACGTACAGCTCACTAAAGTAGAAACGGCCCTTTTCGATTTGTGTGTTACGTTCAGTCAACAATTAAGCCCTGTACTTAACAGATTTGAATTCATCGTGCAACACTAGTATTGGATGCAGCGACCAATATGCTGAATGCAAAGCAACTACGTCGGGCACTAATAGCTCCTGTCAATGTAAGAGCAATTACTCAGTTGTTGGAGGAATCTGCAAAGCAGGTAAAACATGTTTGAAATAACATATTCCAGTATTTAAACTACATCACAGGCAGACGATGCAAACAAACGCTTTAATTCCATATATTTATCATATGAACATTGAAATAATACTTCCCCTCTAGGGAACCCAATATCCTCACATGAAAGCAAAGACGTTTCTTCATTTCTAAATTACAATCGCAATGTTCATTGTTCCCTCTTTCATTGAAGCCTTACTGAGCATTGGGAAATATAGTAGCATCTTCATCCTTGTCCTCAGCAGTGGCAATGTCGCATGCAACAATGTCCTGAAATAAAAAGAGTGTTATTAAACATGCTGGTAAATTCAAGTTATTAGTTCTTGACATCAGAAGGGAACTCATGCGAGCATTCCCTTTGTTAAGAACTGGAAAGAATAGTTAGATCATAATTAGGTTATATATGTGGCTATTCGTAAATTAGATTGATTTCTCTTCATACTCATGCGTGTTAGCAAAACCTTTTCACTCGGAATGAGGTCATGTAGATTTAAAATTGATTATAAATTCTGAAAGAACTGTCTGGGTTGCATACTAGCGTTTTCCAATCTTTATTCAATTTTCAAGTTTTAGGAATATATATATATATATATTCTAGCCAAACATGAAATTTTCTACTTCTTTCTTAATGACATATCTCAAATACTTCACCCTTGTATGTTTGACACAGCTGTTGAATCGAACGGACAACACATTCTTGCACAGGACTGCATATTCTGTTCAAAAAATATGTTGAGGGGGAAAATAGTACAGATTGGTGTCCTTAGCTGAAGATATTGTGTGTTAATCAGATGTCTTAAGTTGTTATTTGTTATCTGCAGAGAATGTTTTCTGTTCAACGGTATATGCATAATTGCAAAGAATTCTCCAATGAACAGGTCATGCTTGTGGCGGTTAGCTACTTTGAACTGTAGCTACCAATATGGACAGAGAGAAACTCCAGCTCTATTATCATGAAATTCGATTAGATTTTGAAATTAATTTTATCTCCATACTAATCTAGTGCAGTCCTTTTCATTTGACGAGCTGCTTCTAACAATCCTGCGTCGATTGTCACCGATGAGAGTTAATGAATTACGTTTCTGAATTGTTCATTTCGCTGATGTAACATATGAATTTCTACAGCAAGCAGCCAAAACTAATTTCAAACTTTAGAAGTTCAAGAAGAAAAGAACTGTATTGACACGGCAAGAGCGAATATCAATGTTGTTAATGTGTTAGAGTATAAAATAAGCCAATGACAAAAGCCTGCTTGCTTAATTCAAAGTGAACCATCTTCACGAATTGATGTGCTCTGCAGTGTACACTGTAAATTGAATGACGTCAGGGGAAATGAGAAGTGTTTTATTTCCACTGATAGTAATATAAGCTAGTCTTTTTGATACAGCAATGCCTTTTTTAAATATCTTTCTTTTCATCGTATCTGTCGTAGCATATACTTTCACCATTCGAGGACTTTTTTCTTCATTACTCTATTTTTAATTGTGAAAGATACAGGGCTTGACGATTAACGTGTGCAAGCATTTCTGAGGCTTATTCCTAAAGCAAATGAAATAGGCTCACCAGAAATCTGTTTCAGTCCGCCCTTCATGAACCTGTGTTTGTTGATTCATTGATATGGACCTGAAGTCTCTTTGATATTCAATGCTACCATATTTCGAGTTCGGGTCCTGTACTGTATTCTTGGGCAAATCAATTTAATTCAGTTGCCTCGGCACTTAATGCTCTACTTGTGCCGCAGTGCCGGAAATCACCAAAACGATACCACACCAATATGGAACTATTCAGTATCATATTAAGTACTGCATGTACTCAATTATAAAGCATTAAGAATTTGGGGATTGGGTCATGTTTATTCCAGAACATATTCCACCACTTTCAGAAGAATAATAGGGATGATACTCTAAACAAGATGAAACGGTCTTCCATTTTATTTTTAAATATTCGTGCATTGCTTTCTTTCAAAGACTCCAATAAATGCTCGACATTATGAGTAAACAATGTCATTTTCAAAAGAAGGTGGTATATTCCTAATTATTAATGCATAGTTTAAATTAATATTTGACATAACTCCTGCATTGGTGTAGCTACACATGGCAAATTAGACACTAACTGCTTGCTAAAGCAGAAGAGGCCTTTATCGATTAATTCTTGTGCTACGAACACTTAATAATTAAACCCTTTGCTTAACAGATTTGAATTCATCCTGTATCACCAGTATTGGATGCAGCGACCAATATGCTGAATGCAAAGTACCTACGTCTGGCACTAATGGCACTTGTCAGTGTAAGAACTCGTATACGGTAGTTGGAGGAATTTGCAAAGCAGGTAAAACATGTTTGATATAAATACGTTCTCCTAATAATAAGTATATAAGGAGGACGACATTTTACATTCCTTTATTTATGTAAACCACACATGAAACCAAGACTTTTCTTTTCTTCATTTTCAGATTGCAATCGTAAAGTTCATTGTTCCTCTCTTATTTGTGTCTTAGCTGAGCATTGCTAGATATAGTAGCATCTGTGTTGTAGTCTTCTACAATGTCAAATTCCTTTGCTGCGTCCTCGTAAATTCAACATAGATTGTTTAAATATCCTGGAGAAATTAAGATATTAAATCTTGACATGAAAATGAGCATCTTGTGCGACCATGGCTTTGATGATAACTGGAGAGAATATTCACAAGATATTGGTAGAAACTAGTGGATATTCTCTAATTAGCGTGATGACTATTTGGTGTTCTACAAATCAGATACGATAGTGTTCAGGCGGAATGAGATGATGTAGATTTAACATTGATTAAACTATCTGCACGAGAAGTCTCCCTTTCGCTATTTCCGTTGTTCCAGCGTTTACCCGATTTTCACGCTTCATCAGTGTATCATTAAAGTCAAACATGAAATTAGGTTTTTCTTTACTAAGGTCGTATCTCGCATACTTCACTTTTTATGCTCAACGTAGTCGATAAATCGAAAGAAAAGTAAAACAATCAAAGACTTGTAGACCCAACTGTAGATTATGTTGCTCAGTAATTCTCTTGAGATGGGAAACAGAAGTTATGGATGGGGTAAAGTATAAAACAAGCCATTAACTAAAGGCTGTTTCCTCATGTTACATGAGATTAAAATCACGAACAAATGATTTCTTCTTCAGCTACCACATAATGAATGACATCAAACGAAATGATAACTCTTTACAATTTTCAGTTCAATACTCTTTTTGATGTAACACTGAAATGTTTGACTGTCTTTGTATCCCTAATTTTTTTACGTAGTACCTTCATTCTTCATTCGAACACATATTTCGTCTCTATGCTCAATTTTGTAAACTATTCTGAGGTTCACGCGGAATATGTGAAACCACTTCTTAGGTAAAGCACTACATAAAATGAAATAGACATTTAAGAACTGTTTCAAGTCCCATTTTAATCCACCTATGTTTTTGTTGATTCTTTGTTATGAAGCAGAGGTTCCGTGGCGGCTCCGTGCTACCATAGCTCCAGCGTGGTCAGCCACCTTGGTGTATTCTTAAACAAAGCACTCAAACCCAATTGCCTCGACAATAAATAACCAATATGTGTCTCTGTGAGGGCAATGTAAAAGCATATACCGTTATAGAGCTACCCAGCATGATACTAATGGCTGCAAAAGAACGCAGATAAAGTTAGATCATATGTTCATGCTTATTCCGGATTTAAATTCTACATTATTAGTGATATTATTCTAAGGATCAAAACAATATCTTCAAATAATTTGGTTGCTGTCTGTTCCTTATTTATTCTCAATAATGCGAATTACCATCCGATAAATTAAATAAGAATTCTATTTTAAAAAAGTAACACTAAATCCATAATGATCTTATCAGGGTTGAACATAATATTTTGTTTTCCTCATGACTTAACGTAGCTGGAACTAGCAAATTCGACACGTACAGCTCACTAAAGTAGAAACGGCCCTTTTCGATTTGTGTGTTACGTTCAGTCAACAATTAAGCCCTGTACTTAACAGATTTGAATTCATCGTGCAACACTAGTATTGGATGCAGCGACCAATATGCTGAATGCAAAGCAACTACGTCGGGCACTAATAGCTCCTGTCAATGTAAGAGCAATTACTCAGTTGTTGGAGGAATCTGCAAAGCAGGTAAAACATGTTTGAAATAACATATTCCAGTATTTAAACTACATCACAGGCAGACGATGCAAACAAACGCTTTAATTCCATATATTTATAATATGAACATTGAAATAATACTTCCCCTCTAGGGAACCCAATATCCTCACATGAAAGCAAAGACGTTTCTTCATTTCTAAATTACAATCGCAATGTTCATTGTTCCCTCTTTCATTGAAGCCTTACTGAGCATTGGGAAATATAGTAGCATCTTCATCCTTGTCCTCAGCAGTGGCAATGTCGCATGCAACAATGTCCTGAAATAAATAGAGTGTTATTAAACATGCTGGTAAATTCAAGTTATTAGTTCTTGACATCAGAAGGGAACTCATGCGAGCATTCCCTTTGTTAAGAACTGGAAAGAATAGTTAGATCATAATTAGGTTATATATGTGGCTATTCGTAAATTAGATTGATTTCTCTTCATACTCATGCGTGTTAGAAAAACCTTTTCACTCGGAATGAGGTCATGTAGATTTAAAATTGATTATAAATTCTGAAAGAACTGTCTGGGTTGCATACTAGCGTTTTCCAATCTTTATTCAATTTTCAAGTTTTAGGAATATATATATATATATTCTAGCCAAACATGAAATTTTCTACTTCTTTCTTAATGACATATCTCAAATACTTCACCCTTGTATGTTTGACACAGCTGTTGAATCGAACGGACAACACATTCTTGCACAGGACTGCATATTCTGTTCAAAAAATATGTTGAGGGGGAAAATAGTACAGATTGGTGTCCTTGGCTGAAGATATTGTGTGTTAATCAGATGTCTTAAGTTGTTATTTGTTATCTGCAGAGAATGTTTTCTGTTCAACGGTATATGCATAATTGCAAAGAATTCTCCAATGAACAGGTCATGCTTGTGGCGGTTAGCTACTTTGAACTGTAGCTACCAATATGGACAGAGAGAAACTCCAGCTCTATTATCATGAAATTCGATTAGATTTTGAAATTAATTTTATCTCCATACTAATCTAGTGCAGTCCTTTTCATTTGACGAGCTGCTTCTAACAATCCTGCGTCGATTGTCACCGATGAGAGTTAATGAATTACGTTTCTGAATTGTTCATTTCGCTGATGTAACATATGAATTTCTACAGCAAGCAGCCAAAACTAATTTCAAACTTTAGAAGTTCAAGAAGAAAAGAACTGTATTGACACGGCAAGAGCGAATATCAATGTTGTTAATGTGTTAGAGTATAAAATAAGCCAATGACAAAAGCCTGCTTGCTTAATTCAAAGTGAACCATCTTCACGAATTGATGTGCTCTGCAGTGTACACTGTAAATTGAATGACGTCAGGGGAAATGAGAAGTGTTTTATTTCCACTGATAGTAATATAAGCTAGTCTTTTTGATACAGCAATGCCTTTTTTAAATATCTTTCTTTTCATCGTATCTGTCGTAGCATATACTTTCACCATTCGAGGACTTTTTTCTTCATTACTCTATTTTTAATTGTGAAAGATACAGGGCTTGACGATTAACGTGTGCAAGCATTTCTGAGGCTTATTCCTAAAGCAAATGAAATAGGCTCACCAGAAATCTGTTTCAGTCCGCCCTTCATGAACCTGTGTTTGTTGATTCATTGATATGGACCTGAAGTCTCTTTGATATTCAATGCTACCATATTTCGAGTTCGGGTCCTGTACTGTATTCTTGGGCAAATCAATTTAATTCAGTTGCCTCGGCACTTAATACTCTACTTGTGCCGCAGTGCCGGAAATCACCAAAACGATACCACACCAATATGGAACTATTCAGTATCATATTAAGTACTGCATGTACTCAATTATAAAGCATTAAGAATTTGGGGTTGGGTCATGTTTATTCCAGAACATATTCCACCACTTTCAGAAGAATAATAGGGATGATACTCTAAACAAGATGAAACGGTCTTCCATTTTATTTTTAAATATTCGTGCATTGCTTTCTTTCAAAGACTCCAATAAATGCTCGACATTATGAGTAAACAATGTCATTTTCAAAAGAAGGTGGTATATTCCTAATTATTAATGCATAGTTTAAATTAATATTTGACATAACTCCTGCATTGGTGTAGCTACACATGGCAAATTAGACACTAACTGCTTGCTAAAGCAGAAGAGGCCTTTATCGATTAATTCTTGTGCTACGAACACTTAATAATTAAACCCTTTGCTTAACAGATTTGAATTCATCCTGTATCACCAGTATTGGATGCAGCGACCAATATGCTGAATGCAAAGTACCTACGTCTGGCACTAATGGCACTTGTCAGTGTAAGAACTCTTATACGGTAGTTGGAGGAATTTGCAAAGCAGGTAAAACATGTTTGATATAAATACGTTCTCCTAATAATAAGTATATAAGGAGGACGACATTTTACATTCCTTTATTTATGTAAACCACACATGAAACCAAGACTTTTCTTTTCTTCATTTTCAGATTGCAATCGTAAAGTTCATTGTTCCTCTCTTATTTGTGTCTTAGCTGAGCATTGCTAGATATAGTAGCATCTGTGTTGTAGTCTTCTACAATGTCAAATTCCTTTGCTGCGTCCTCGTAAATTCAACATAGATTGTTTAAATATCCTGGAGAAATTAAGATATTAAATCTTGACATGAAAATGAGCATCTTGTGCGACCATGGCTTTGATGATAACTGGAGAGAATATTCACAAGATATTGGTAGAAACTAGTGGATATTCTCTAATTAGCGTGATGACTATTTGGTGTTCTACAAATCAGATACGATAGTGTTCAGGCGGAATGAGATGATGTAGATTTAACATTGATTAAACTATCTGCACGAGAAGTCTCCCTTTCGCTATTTCCGTTGTTCCAGCGTTTACCCGATTTTCACGCTTCATCAGTGTATCATTAAAGTCAAACATGAAATTAGGTTTTTCTTTACTAAGGTCGTATCTCGCATACTTCACTTTTTATGCTCAACGTAGTCGATAAATCGAAAGAAAAGTAAAACAATCAAAGATTTGTAGACCCAACTGTAGATTATGTTGCTCAGTAATTCTCTTGAGATGGGAAACAGAAGTTATGGATGGGGTAAAGTATAAAACAAGCCATTAACTAAAGGCTGTTTCCTCATGTTACATGAGATTAAAATCACGAACAAATGATTTCTTCTTCAGCTACCACATAATGAATGACATCAAACGAAATGATAACTCTTTAGAATTTTCAGTTCAATACTCTTTTTGATGTAACACTGAAATGTTTGATTGTCTTTGTATCCCTAATTTTTTTACGTAGTACCTTCATTCTTCATTCGAACACATATTTCGTCTCTATGCTCAATTTTGTAAACTATTCTGAGGTTCACGCGGAATATGTGAAACCACTTCTTAGGTAAAGCACTACATAAAATGAAATAGACATTTAAGAACTGTTTCAAGTCCCATTTTAATCCACCTATGTTTTTGTTGATTCTTTGTTATGAAGCAGAGGTTCCGTGGCGGCTCCGTGCTACCATAGCTCCAGCGTGGTCAGCCACCTTGGTGTATTCTTAAACAAAGCACTCAAACCCAATTGCCTCGACAATAAATAACCAATATGTGTCTCTGTGAGGGCAATGTAAAAGCATATACCGTTATAGAGCTACCCAGCATGATACTAATGGCTGCAAAAGAACGCAGATAAAGTTAGATCATATGTTCATGCTTATTCCGGATTTAAATTCTACATTATTAGTGATATTATTCTAAGGATCAAAACAATATCTTCAAATAATTTGGTTGCTGTCTGTTCCTTATTTATTCTCAATAATGCGAATTACCATCCGATAAATTAAATAAGAATTCTATTTTAAAAAAGTAACACTAAATCCATAATGATCTTATCAGGGTTGAACATAATATTTTGTTTTCCTCATGACTTAACGTAGCTGGAACTAGCAAATTCGACACGTACAGCTCACTAAAGTAGAAACGGCCCTTTTCGATTTGTGTGTTACGTTCAGTCAACAATTAAGCCCTGTACTTAACAGATTTGAATTCATCGTGCAACACTAGTATTGGATGCAGCGACCAATATGCTGAATGCAAAGCAACTACGTCGGGCACTAATAGCTCCTGTCAATGTAAGAGCAATTACTCAGTTGTTGGAGGAATCTGCAAAGCAGGTAAAACATGTTTGAAATAACATATTCCAGTATTTAAACTACATCACAGGCAGACGATGCAAACAAACGCTTTAATTCCATATATTTATCATATGAACATTGAAATAATACTTCCCCTCTAGGGAACCCAATATCCTCACATGAAAGCAAAGACGTTTCTTCATTTCTAAATTACAATCGCAATGTTCATTGTTCCCTCTTTCATTGAAGCCTTACTGAGCATTGGGAAATATAGTAGCATCTTCATCCTTGTCCTCAGCAGTGGCAATGTCGCATGCAACAATGTCCTGAAATAAAAAGAGTGTTATTAAACATGCTGGTAAATTCAAGTTATTAGTTCTTGACATCAGAAGGGAACTCATGCGAGCATTCCCTTTGTTAAGAACTGGAAAGAATAGTTAGATCATAATTAGGTTATATATGTGGCTATTCGTAAATTAGATTGATTTCTCTTCATACTCATGCGTGTTAGCAAAACCTTTTCACTCGGAATGAGGTCATGTAGATTTAAAATTGATTATAAATTCTGAAAGAACTGTCTGGGTTGCATACTAGCGTTTTCCAATCTTTATTCAATTTTCAAGTTTTAGGAATATATATATATATTCTAGCCAAACATGAAATTTTCTACTTCTTTCTTAATGACATATCTCAAATACTTCACCCTTGTATGTTTGACACAGCTGTTGAATCGAACGGACAACACATTCTTGCACAGGACTGCATATTCTGTTCAAAAAATATGTTGAGGGGGAAAATAGTACAGATTGGTGTCCTTGGCTGAAGATATTGTGTGTTAATCAGATGTCTTAAGTTGTTATTTGTTATCTGCAGAGAATGTTTTCTGTTCAACGGTATATGCATAATTGCAAAGAATTCTCCAATGAACAGGTCATGCTTGTGGCGGTTAGCTACTTTGAACTGTAGCTACCAATATGGACAGAGAGAAACTCCAGCTCTATTATCATGAAATTCGATTAGATTTTGAAATTAATTTTATCTCCATACTAATCTAGTGCAGTCCTTTTCATTTGACGAGCTGCTTCTAACAATCCTGCGTCGATTGTCACCGATGAGAGTTAATGAATTACGTTTCTGAATTGTTCATTTCGCTGATGTAACATATGAATTTCTACAGCAAGCAGCCAAAACTAATTTCAAACTTTAGAAGTTCAAGAAGAAAAGAACTGTATTGACACGGCAAGAGCGAATATCAATGTTGTTAATGTGTTAGAGTATAAAATAAGCCAATGACAAAAGCCTGCTTGCTTAATTCAAAGTGAACCATCTTCACGAATTGATGTGCTCTGCAGTGTACACTGTAAATTGAATGACGTCAGGGGAAATGAGAAGTGTTTTATTTCCACTGATAGTAATATAAGCTAGTCTTTTTGATACAGCAATGCCTTTTTTAAATATCTTTCTTTTCATCGTATCTGTCGTAGCATATACTTTCACCATTCGAGGACTTTTTTCTTCATTACTCTATTTTTAATTGTGAAAGATACAGGGCTTGACGATTAACGTGTGCAAGCATTTCTGAGGCTTATTCCTAAAGCAAATGAAATAGGCTCACCAGAAATCTGTTTCAGTCCGCCCTTCATGAACCTGTGTTTGTTGATTCATTGATATGGACCTGAAGTCTCTTTGATATTCAATGCTACCATATTTCGAGTTCGGGTCCTGTACTGTATTCTTGGGCAAATCAATTTAATTCAGTTGCCTCGGCACTTAATACTCTACTTGTGCCGCAGTGCCGGAAATCACCAAAACGATACCACACCAATATGGAACTATTCAGTATCATATTAAGTACTGCATGTACTCAATTATAAAGCATTAAGAATTTGGGGTTGGGTCATGTTTATTCCAGAACATATTCCACCACTTTCAGAAGAATAATAGGGATGATACTCTAAACAAGATGAAACGGTCTTCCATTTTATTTTTAAATATTCGTGCATTGCTTTCTTTCAAAGACTCCAATAAATGCTCGACATTATGAGTAAACAATGTCATTTTCAAAAGAAGGTGGTATATTCCTAATTATTAATGCATAGTTTAAATTAATATTTGACATAACTCCTGCATTGGTGTAGCTACACATGGCAAATTAGACACTAACTGCTTGCTAAAGCAGAAGAGGCCTTTATCGATTAATTCTTGTGCTACGAACACTTAATAATTAAACCCTTTGCTTAACAGATTTGAATTCATCCTGTATCACCAGTATTGGATGCAGCGACCAATATGCTGAATGCAAAGTACCTACGTCTGGCACTAATGGCACTTGTCAGTGTAAGAACTCTTATACGGTAGTTGGAGGAATTTGCAAAGCAGGTAAAACACGTTTGATATAAATACGTTCTCCTAATAATAAGTATATAAGGAGGACGACATTTTACATTCCTTTATTTATGTAAACCACACATGAAACCAAGACTTTTCTTTTCTTCATTTTCAGATTGCAATCGTAAAGTTCATTGTTCCTCTCTTATTTGTGTCTTAGCTGAGCATTGCTAGATATAGTAGCATCTGTGTTGTAGTCTTCTACAATGTCAAATTCCTTTGCTGCGTCCTCGTAAATTCAACATAGATTGTTTAAATATCCTGGAGAAATTAAGATATTAAATCTTGACATGAAAATGAGCATCTTGTGCGACCATGGCTTTGATGATAACTGGAGAGAATATTCACAAGATATTGGTAGAAACTAGTGGATATTCTCTAATTAGCGTGATGACTATTTGGTGTTCTACAAATCAGATACGATAGTGTTCAGGCGGAATGAGATGATGTAGATTTAACATTGATTAAACTATCTGCACGAGAAGTCTCCCTTTCGCTATTTCCGTTGTTCCAGCGTTTACCCGATTTTCACGCTTCATCAGTGTATCATTAAAGTCAAACATGAAATTAGGTTTTTCTTTACTAAGGTCGTATCTCGCATACTTCACTTTTTATGCTCAACGTAGTCGATAAATCGAAAGAAAAGTAAAACAATCAAAGATTTGTAGACCCAACTGTAGATTATGTTGCTCAGTAATTCTCTTGAGATGGGAAACAGAAGTTATGGATGGGGTAAAGTATAAAACAAGCCATTAACTAAAGGCTGTTTCCTCATGTTACATGAGATTAAAATCACGAACAAATGATTTCTTCTTCAGCTACCACATAATGAATGACATCAAACGAAATGATAACTCTTTAGAATTTTCAGTTCAATACTCTTTTTGATGTAACACTGAAATGTTTGATTGTCTTTGTATCCCTAATTTTTTTACGTAGTACCTTCATTCTTCATTCGAACACATATTTCGTCTCTATGCTCAATTTTGTAAACTATTCTGAGGTTCACGCGGAATATGTGAAACCACTTCTTAGGTAAAGCACTACATAAAATGAAATAGACATTTAAGAACTGTTTCAAGTCCCATTTTAATCCACCTATGTTTTTGTTGATTCTTTGTTATGAAGCAGAGGTTCCGTGGCGGCTCCGTGCTACCATAGCTCCAGCGTGGTCAGCCACCTTGGTGTATTCTTAAACAAAGCACTCAAACCCAATTGCCTCGACAATAAATAACCAATATGTGTCTCTGTGAGGGCAATGTAAAAGCATATACCGTTATAGAGCTACCCAGCATGATACTAATGGCTGCAAAAGAACGCAGATAAAGTTAGATCATATGTTCATGCTTATTCCGGATTTAAATTCTACATTATTAGTGATATTATTCTAAGGATCAAAACAATATCTTCAAATAATTTGGTTGCTGTCTGTTCCTTATTTATTCTCAATAATGCGAATTACCATCCGATAAATTAAATAAGAATTCTATTTTAAAAAAGTAACACTAAATCCATAATGATCTTATCAGGGTTGAACATAATATTTTGTTTTCCTCATGACTTAACGTAGCTGGAACTAGCAAATTCGACACGTACAGCTCACTAAAGTAGAAACGGCCCTTTTCGATTTGTGTGTTACGTTCAGTCAACAATTAAGCCCTGTACTTAACAGATTTGAATTCATCGTGCAACACTAGTATTGGATGCAGCGACCAATATGCTGAATGCAAAGCAACTACGTCGGGCACTAATAGCTCCTGTCAATGTAAGAGCAATTACTCAGTTGTTGGAGGAATCTGCAAAGCAGGTAAAACATGTTTGAAATAACATATTCCAGTATTTAAACTACATCACAGGCAGACGATGCAAACAAACGCTTTAATTCCATATATTTATCATATGAACATTGAAATAATACTTCCCCTCTAGGGAACCCAATATCCTCACATGAAAGCAAAGACGTTTCTTCATTTCTAAATTACAATCGCAATGTTCATTGTTCCCTCTTTCATTGAAGCCTTACTGAGCATTGGGAAATATAGTAGCATCTTCATCCTTGTCCTCAGCAGTGGCAATGTCGCATGCAACAATGTCCTGAAATAAAAAGAGTGTTATTAAACATGCTGGTAAATTCAAGTTATTAGTTCTTGACATCAGAAGGGAACTCATGCGAGCATTCCCTTTGTTAAGAACTGGAAAGAATAGTTAGATCATAATTAGGTTATATATGTGGCTATTCGTAAATTAGATTGATTTCTCTTCATACTCATGCGTGTTAGCAAAACCTTTTCACTCGGAATGAGGTCATGTAGATTTAAAATTGATTATAAATTCTGAAAGAACTGTCTGGGTTGCATACTAGCGTTTTCCAATCTTTATTCAATTTTCAAGTTTTAGGAATATATATATATATATATTCTAGCCAAACATGAAATTTTCTACTTCTTTCTTAATGACATATCTCAAATACTTCACCCTTGTATGTTTGACACAGCTGTTGAATCGAACGGACAACACATTCTTGCACAGGACTGCATATTCTGTTCAAAAAATATGTTGAGGGGGAAAATAGTACAGATTGGTGTCCTTAGCTGAAGATATTGTGTGTTAATCAGATGTCTTAAGTTGTTATTTGTTATCTGCAGAGAATGTTTTCTGTTCAACGGTATATGCATAATTGCAAAGAATTCTCCAATGAACAGGTCATGCTTGTGGCGGTTAGCTACTTTGAACTGTAGCTACCAATATGGACAGAGAGAAACTCCAGCTCTATTATCATGAAATTCGATTAGATTTTGAAATTAATTTTATCTCCATACTAATCTAGTGCAGTCCTTTTCATTTGACGAGCTGCTTCTAACAATCCTGCGTCGATTGTCACCGATGAGAGTTAATGAATTACTTTTCTGAATTGTTCATTTCGCTGATGTAACATATGAATTTCTACAGCAAGCAGCCAAAACTAATTTCAAACTTTAGAAGTTCAAGAAGAAAAGAACTGTATTGACACGGCAAGAGCGAATATCAATGTTGTTAATGTGTTAGAGTATAAAATAAGCCAATGACAAAAGCCTGCTTGCTTAATTCAAAGTGAACCATCTTCACGAATTGATGTGCTCTGCAGTGTACACTGTAAATTGAATGACGTCAGGGGAAATGAGAAGTCTTTTATTTCCACTGATAGTAATATAAGCTAGTCTTTTTGATACAGCAATGCCTTTTTTAAATATCTTTCTTTTCATCGTATCTGTCGTAGCATATACTTTCACCATTCGAGGACTTTTTTCTTCATTACTCTATTTTTAATTGTGAAAGATACAGGGCTTGACGGTTAACGTGTGCAAGCATTTCTGAGGCTTATTCCTAAAGCAAATGAAATAGGCTCACCAGAAATCTGTTTCAGTCCGCCCTTCATGAACCTGTGTTTGTTGATTTATTGATATGGACCTGAAGTCTCTTTGATATTCAATGCTACCATATTTCGAGTTCGGGTCCTGTACTGTATTCTTGGGCAAATCAATTTAATTCAGTTGCCTCGGCACTTAATGCTCTACTTGTGCCGCAGTGCCGGAAATCACCAAAACGATACCACACCAATATGGAACTATTCAGTATCATATTAAGTACTGCATGTACTCAATTATAAAGCATTAAGAATTTGGGGATTGGGTCATGTTTATTCCAGAACATATTCCACCACTTTCAAAAGAATAATAGGGATGATACTCTAAACAAGATGAAACGGTCTTCCATTTTATTTTTAAATATTCATGCATTGCTTTCTTTCAAAGACTCCAATAAATGCTCGACATTATGAGTAAACAATGTCATTTTCAAAAGAAGGTGGTATATTCCTAATTATTAATGCATAGTTTAAATTAATATTTGACATAACTCCTGCATTGGTGTAGCTACACATGGCAAATTAGATACTAACTGCTTGCTAAAGCAGAAGAGGTCTTTATCGATTAATTCTTGTGCTACGAACACTTAATAATTAAACCCTTTGCTTAACAGATTTGAATTCATCCTGTATCACCAGTATTGGATGCAGCGACCAATATGCTGAATGCAAAGTACCTACGTCTGGCACTAATGGCACTTGTCAGTGTAAGAACTCTTATACGGTAGTTGGAGGAATTTGCAAAGCAGGTAAAACATGTTTGATATAAATACGTTCTCCTAATAATAAGTATATAAGGAGGACGACATTTTACATTCCTTTATTTATGTAAACCACACATGAAACCAAGACTTTTCTTTTCTTCATTTTCAGATTGCAATCGTAAAGTTCATTGTTCCTCTCTTATTTGTGTCTTAGCTGAGCATTGCTAGATATAGTAGCATCTGTGTTGTAGTCTTCTACAATGTCAAATTCCTTTGCTGCGTCCTCGTAAATTCAACATAGATTGTTTAAATATCCTGGAGAAATTAAGATATTAAATCTTGACATGAAAATGAGCATCTTGTGCGACCATGGCTTTGATGATAACTGGAGAGAATATTCACAAGATATTGGTAGAAACTAGTGGATATTCTCTAATTAGCGTGATGACTATTTGGTGTTCTACAAATCAGATACGATAGTGTTCAGGCGGAATGAGATGATGTAGATTTAACATTGATTAAACTATCTGCACGAGAAGTCTCCCTTTCGCTGCTTCCGTTGTTCCAGCGTTTACCCGATTTTCACGCTTCATCAGTGTATCATTAAAGTCAAACATGAAATTAGGTTTTTCTTTACTAAGGTCGTATCTCGCATACTTCACTTTTTATGCTCAACGTAGTCGATAAATCGAAAGAAAAGTAAAACAATCAAAGATTTGTAGACCCAACTGTAGATTATGTTGCTCAGTAATTCTCTTGAGATGGGAAACAGAAGTTATGGATGGGGTAAAATATAAAACAAGCCATTAACTAAAGGCTGTTTCCTCATGTTACATGAGATTAAAATCACGAACAAATGATTTCTTCTTCAGCTACCACATAATGAATGACATCAAACGAAATGATAACTCTTTAGAATTTTCATTTCAATACTCTTTTTGATGTAACACTGAAATGTTTGACTGTCTTTGTATCCCTAATTTTTTTACGTAGTACCTTCATTCTTCATTCGAACACATATTTCGTCTCTATGCTCAATTTTGTAAACTATTCTGAGGTTCACGCGGAATATGTGAAACCACTTCTTAGGTAAAGCACTACATAAAATGAAATAGACATTTAAGAACTGTTTCAAGTCCCATTTTAATCCACCTATGTTTTTGTTGATTCTTTGTTATGAAGCAGAGGTTCCGTGGCGGCTCCGTGCTACCATAGCTCCAGCGTGGTCAGCCACCTTGGTGTATTCTTAAACAAAGCACTCAAACCCAATTGCCTCGACAATAAATAACCAATATGTGTCTCTGTGAGGGCAATGTAAAAGCATATACCGTTATAGAGCTACCCAGCATGATACTAATGGCTGCAAAAGAACGCAGATAAAGTTAGATCATATGTTCATGCTTATTCCGGATTTAAATTCTACATTATTAGTGATATTATTCTAAGGATCAAAACAATATCTTCAAATAATTTGGTTGCTGTCTGTTCCTTATTTATTCTCAATAATGCGAATTACCATCCGATAAATTAAATAAGAATACTATTTTAAAAAAGTAACACTAAATCCATAATGATCTTATCAGGGTTGAACATAATATTTTGTTTTCCTCATGACTTAACGTAGCTGGAACTAGCAAATTCGACACGTACAGCTCACTAAAGTAGAAACGGCCCTTTTCGATTTGTGTGTTACGTTCAGTCAACAATTAAGCCCTGTACTTAACAGATTTGAATTCATCGTGCAACACTAATATTGGATGCAGCGACCAATATGCTGAATGCAAAGCAACTACGTCGGGCACTAATAGCTCCTGTCAATGTAAGAGCAATTACTCAGTTGTTGGAGGAATCTGCAAAGCAGGTAAAACATGTTTGAAATAACATATTCCAGTATTTAAACTACATCACAGGCAGACGATGCAAACAAACGCTTTAATTCCATATATTTATCATATGAACATTGAAATAATACTTCCCCTCTAGGGAACCCAATATCCTCACATGAAAGCAAAGACGTTTCTTCATTTCTAAATTACAATCGCAATGTTCATTGTTCCCTCTTTCATTGAAGCCTTACTGAGCATTGGGAAATATAGTAGCATCTTCATCCTTGTCCTCAGCAGTGGCAATGTCGCATGCAACAATGTCCTGAAATAAATAGAGTGTTATTAAACATGCTGGTAAATTCAAGTTATTAGTTCTTGACATCAGAAGGGAACTCATGCGAGCATTCCCTTTGTTAAGAACTGGAAAGAATAGTTAGATCATAATTAGGTTATATATGTGGCTATTCGTAAATTAGATTGATTTCTCTTCATACTCATGCGTGTTAGCAAAACCTTTTCACTCGGAATGAGGTCATGTAGATTTAAAATTGATTATAAATTCTGAAAGAACTGTCTGGGTTGCATACTAGCGTTTTCCAATCTTTATTCAATTTTCAAGTTTTAGGAATATATATATATATATATTCTAGCCAAACATGAAATTTTCTACTTCTTTCTTAATGACATATCTCAAATACTTCACCCTTGTATGTTTGACACAGCTGTTGAATCGAACGGACAACACATTCTTGCACAGGACTGCATATTCTGTTCAAAAAATATGTTGAGGGGGAAAATAGTACAGATTGGTGTCCTTAGCTGAAGATATTGTGTGTTAATCAGATGTCTTAAGTTGTTATTTGTTATCTGCAGAGAATGTTTTCTGTTCAACGGTATATGCATAATTGCAAAGAATTCTCCAATGAACAGGTCATGCTTGTGGCGGTTAGCTACTTTGAACTGTAGCTACCAATATGGACAGAGAGAAACTCCAGCTCTATTATCATGAAATTCGATTAGATTTTGAAATTAATTTTATCTCCATACTAATCTAGTGCAGTCCTTTTCATTTGACGAGCTGCTTCTAACAATCCTGCGTCGATTGTCACCGATGAGAGTTAATGAATTACTTTTCTGAATTGTTCATTTCGCTGATGTAACATATGAATTTCTACAGCAAGCAGCCAAAACTAATTTCAAACTTTAGAAGTTCAAGAAGAAAAGAACTGTATTGACACGGCAAGAGCGAATATCAATGTTCTTAATGTGTTAGAGTATAAAATAAGCCAATGACAAAAGCCTGCTTGCTTAATTCAAAGTGAACCATCTTCACGAATTGATGTGCTCTGCAGTGTACACTGTAAATTGAATGACGTCAGGGGAAATGAGAAGTCTTTTATTTCCACTGATAGTAATATAAGCTAGTCTTTTTGATACAGCAATGCCTTTTTTAAATATCTTTCTTTTCATCGTATCTGTCGTAGCATATACTTTCACCATTCGAGGACTTTTTTCTTCATTACTCTATTTTTAATTGTGAAAGATACAGGGCTTGACGGTTAACGTGTGCAAGCATTTCTGAGGCTTATTCCTAAAGCAAATGAAATAGGCTCACCAGAAATCTGTTTCAGTCCGCCCTTCATGAACCTGTGTTTGTTGATTTATTGATATGGACCTGAAGTCTCTTTGATATTCAATGCTACCATATTTCGAGTTCGGGTCCTGTACTGTATTCTTGGGCAAATCAATTTAATTCAGTTGCCTCGGCACTTAATGCTCTACTTGTGCCGCAGTGCCGGAAATCACCAAAACGATACCACACCAATATGGAACTATTCAGTATCATATTAAGTACTGCATGTACTCAATTATAAAGCATTAAGAATTTGGGGATTGGGTCATGTTTATTCCAGAACATATTCCACCACTTTCAAAAGAATAATAGGGATGATACTCTAAACAAGATGAAACGGTCTTCCATTTTATTTTTAAATATTCATGCATTGCTTTCTTTCAAAGACTCCAATAAATGCTCGACATTATGAGTAAACAATGTCATTTTCAAAAGAAGGTGGTATATTCCTAATTATTAATGCATAGTTTAAATTAATATTTGACATAACTCCTGCATTGGTGTAGCTACACATGGCAAATTAGATACTAACTGCTTGCTAAAGCAGAAGAGGTCTTTATCGATTAATTCTTGTGCTACGAACACTTAATAATTAAACCCTTTGCTTAACAGATTTGAATTCATCCTGTATCACCAGTATTGGATGCAGCGACCAATATGCTGAATGCAAAGTACCTACGTCTGGCACTAATGGCACTTGTCAGTGTAAGAACTCTTATACGGTAGTTGGAGGAATTTGCAAAGCAGGTAAAACATGTTTGATATAAATACGTTCTCCTAATAATAAGTATATAAGGAGGACGACATTTTACATTCCTTTATTTATGTAAACCACACATGAAACCAAGACTTTTCTTTTCTTCATTTTCAGATTGCAATCGTAAAGTTCATTGTTCCTCTCTTATTTGTGTCTTAGCTGAGCATTGCTAGATATAGTAGCATCTGTGTTGTAGTCTTCTACAATGTCAAATTCCTTTGCTGCGTCCTCGTAAATTCAACATAGATTGTTTAAATATCCTGGAGAAATTAAGATATTAAATCTTGACATGAAAATGAGCATCTTGTGCGACCATGGCTTTGATGATAACTGGAGAGAATATTCACAAGATATTGGTAGAAACTAGTGGATATTCTCTAATTAGCGTGATGACTATTTGGTGTTCTACAAATCAGATACGATAGTGTTCAGGCGGAATGAGATGATGTAGATTTAACATTGATTAAACTATCTGCACGAGAAGTCTCCCTTTCGCTGCTTCCGTTGTTCCAGCGTTTACCCGATTTTCACGCTTCATCAGTGTATCATTAAAGTCAAACATGAAATTAGGTTTTTCTTTACTAAGGTCGTATCTCGCATACTTCACTTTTTATGCTCAACGTAGTCGATAAATCGAAAGAAAAGTAAAACAATCAAAGATTTGTAGACCCAACTGTAGATTATGTTGCTCAGTAATTCTCTTGAGATGGGAAACAGAAGTTATGGATGGGGTAAAATATAAAACAAGCCATTAACTAAAGGCTGTTTCCTCATGTTACATGAGATTAAAATCACGAACAAATGATTTCTTCTTCAGCTACCACATAATGAATGACATCAAACGAAATGATAACTCTTTAGAATTTTCATTTCAATACTCTTTTTGATGTAACACTGAAATGTTTGACTGTCTTTGTATCCCTAATTTTTTTACGTAGTACCTTCATTCTTCATTCGAACACATATTTCGTCTCTATGCTCAATTTTGTAAACTATTCTGAGGTTCACGCGGAATATGTGAAACCACTTCTTAGGTAAAGCACTACATAAAATGAAATAGACATTTAAGAACTGTTTCAAGTCCCATTTTAATCCACCTATGTTTTTGTTGATTCTTTGTTATGAAGCAGAGGTTCCGTGGCGGCTCCGTGCTACCATAGCTCCAGCGTGGTCAGCCACCTTGGTGTATTCTTAAACAAAGCACTCAAACCCAATTGCCTCGACAATAAATAACCAATATGTGTCTCTGTGAGGGCAATGTAAAAGCATATACCGTTATAGAGCTACCCAGCATGATACTAATGGCTGCAAAAGAACGCAGATAAAGTTAGATCATATGTTCATGCTTATTCCGGATTTAAATTCTACATTATTAGTGATATTATTCTAAGGATCAAAACAATATCTTCAAATAATTTGGTTGCTGTCTGTTCCTTATTTATTCTCAATAATGCGAATTACCATCCGATAAATTAAATAAGAATACTATTTTAAAAAAGTAACACTAAATCCATAATGATCTTATCAGGGTTGAACATAATATTTTGTTTTCCTCATGACTTAACGTAGCTGGAACTAGCAAATTCGACACGTACAGCTCACTAAAGTAGAAACGGCCCTTTTCGATTTGTGTGTTACGTTCAGTCAACAATTAAGCCCTGTACTTAACAGATTTGAATTCATCGTGCAACACTAATATTGGATGCAGCGACCAATATGCTGAATGCAAAGCAACTACGTCGGGCACTAATAGCTCCTGTCAATGTAAGAGCAATTACTCAGTTGTTGGAGGAATCTGCAAAGCAGGTAAAACATGTTTGAAATAACATATTCCAGTATTTAAACTACATCACAGGCAGACGATGCAAACAAACGCTTTAATTCCATATATTTATCATATGAACATTGAAATAATACTTCCCCTCTAGGGAACCCAATATCCTCACATGAAAGCAAAGACGTTTCTTCATTTCTAAATTACAATCGCAATGTTCATTGTTCCCTCTTTCATTGAAGCCTTACTGAGCATTGGGAAATATAGTAGCATCTTCATCCTTGTCCTCAGCAGTGGCAATGTCGCATGCAACAATGTCCTGAAATAAATAGAGTGTTATTAAACATGCTGGTAAATTCAAGTTATTAGTTCTTGACATCAGAAGGGAACTCATGCGAGCATTCCCTTTGTTAAGAACTGGAAAGAATAGTTAGATCATAATTAGGTTATATATGTGGCTATTCGTAAATTAGATTGATTTCTCTTCATACTCATGCGTGTTAGCAAAACCTTTTCACTCGGAATGAGGTCATGTAGATTTAAAATTGATTATAAATTCTGAAAGAACTGTCTGGGTTGCATACTAGCGTTTTCCAATCTTTATTCAATTTTCAAGTTTTAGGAATATATATATATATATATATATATATATATATATATATATATATATATATATATTCTAGCCAAACATGAAATTTTCTACTTCTTTCTTAATGACATATCTCAAATACTTCACCCTTGTATGTTTGACACAGCTGTTGAATCGAACGGACAACACATTCTTGCACAGGACTGCATATTCTGTTCAAAAAATATGTTGAGGGGGAAAATAATACAGATTGGTGTCCTTAGCTGAAGATATTGTGTGTTAATCAGATGTCTTAAGTTGTTATTTGTTATCTGCAGAGAATGTTTTCTGTTCAACGGTATATGTATAATTGCAAAGAATTCTCCAATGAACAGGTCATGCTTGTGGCGGTTAGCTACTTTGAACTGTAGCTACCAATATGGACAGAGAGAAACTCCAGCTCTATTATCATGAAATTCGATTAGATTTTGAAATTAATTTTATCTCCATACTAATCTAGTGCAGTCCTTTTCATTTGACGAGCTGCTTCTAACAATCCTGCGTCGATTGTCACCGATGAGAGTTAATGAATTACTTTTCTGAATTGTTCATTTCGCTGATGTAACATATGAATTTCTACAGCAAGCAGCCAAAACTAATTTCAAACTTTAGAAGTTCAAGAAGAAAAGAACTGTATTGACACGGCAAGAGCGAATATCAATGTTGTTAATGTGTTAGAGTATAAAATAAGCCAATGACAAAAGCCTGCTTGCTTAATTCAAAGTGAACCATCTTCACGAATTGATGTGCTCTGCAGTGTACACTGTAAATTGAATGACGTCAGGGGAAATGAGAAGTGTTTTATTTCCACTGATAGTAATATAAGCTAGTTATTTTGATACAGCAATGCCTTTTTTAAATATCTTTCTTTTCATCGTATCTGTCGTAGCATATACTTTCACCATTCGAGGACTTTTTTCTTCATTACTCTAGTTTTAATTGTGAAAGATACAGGGCTTGACGATTAACGTGTGCAAGCATTTCTGAGGCTTATTCCTAAAGCAAATGAAATAGGCTCACCAGAAATCTGTTTCAGTCCGCCCTTCATGAACCTGTGTTTGTTGATTTATTGATATGGACCTGAAGTCTCTTTGATATTCAATGCTACCATATTTCGAGTTCGGGTCCTGTACTGTATTCTTGGGCAAATCAATTTAATTCAGTTGCCTCGGCACTTAATGCTCTACTTGTGCCGCAGTGCCGGAAATCACCAAAACGATACCACACCAATATGGAACTATTCAGTATCATATTAAGTACTGCATGTACTCAATTATAAAGCATTAAGAATTTGGGGATTGGGTCATGTTTATTCCAGAACATATTCCACCACTTTCAGAAGAATAATAGGGATGATACTCTAAACAAGATGAAACGGTCTTCCATTTTATTTTTAAATATTCGTGCATTGCTTTCTTTCAAAGACTCCAATAAATGCTCGACATTATGAGTAAACAATGTCATTTTCAAAAGAAGGTGGTATATTCCTAATTATTAATGCATAGTTTAAATTAATATTTGACATAACTCCTGCATTGGTGTAGCTACACATGGCAAATTAGACACTAACTTCTTGCTAAAGCAGAAGAGGCCTTTATCGATTAATTCTTGTGCTACGAACACTTAATAATTAAACCCTTTGCTTAACAGATTTGAATTCATCCTGTATCACCAGTATTGGATGCAGCGACCAATATTCTGAATGCAAAGTACCTACGTCTGGCACTAATGGCACTTGTCAGTGTAAGAACTCTTATACGGTAGTTGGAGGAATTTGCAAAGCAGGTAAAACATGTTTGATATAAATAAGTTCTCCTAATAATAAGTATATAAGGAGGACGACATTTTACATTCCTTTATTTATGTAAACCACACATGAAACCAAGACTTTTCTTTTCTTCATTTTCAGATTGCAATCGTAAAGTTCATTGTTCCTCTCTTATTTGTGTCTTAGCTGAGCATTGCTAGATATAGTAGCATCTGTGTTGTAGTCTTCTACAATGTCAAATTCCTTTGCTGCGTCCTCGTAAATTCAACATAGATTGTTTAAATATCCTGGAGAAATTAAGATATTAAATCTTGACATGAAAATGAGCATCTTGTGCGACCATGGCTTTGATGATAACTGGAGAGAATATTCACAAGATATTGGTAGAAACTAGTGGATATTCTCTAATTAGCGTGATGACTATTTGGTGTCCTACAAATCAGATACGATAGTGTTCAGGCGGAATGAGATGATGTAGATTTAACATTGATTAAACTATCTGCACGAGAAGTCTCCCTTTCGCTATTTCCGTTGTTCCAGCGTTTACCCGATTTTCACGCTTCATCAGTGTATCATTAAAGTCAAACATGAAATTAGGTTTTTCTTTACTAAGGTCGTATCTCGCATACTTCACTTTTTATGCTCAACGTAGTCGATAAATCGAAAGAAAAGTAAAACAATCAAAGATTTGTAGACCCAACTGTAGATTATGTTGCTCAGTAATTCTCTTGAGATGGGAAACAGAAGTTATGGATGGGGTAAAGTATAAAACAAGCCATTAACTAAAGGCTGTTTCCTCATGTTACATGAGATTAAAATCACGAACAAATGATTTCTTCTTCAGCTACCACATAATGAATGACATCAAACGAAATGATAACTCTTTACAATTTTCAGTTCAATACTCTTTTTGATGTAACACTGAAATGTTTGACTGTCTTTGTATCCCTAATTTTTTTACGTAGTACCTTCATTCTTCATTCGAACACATATTTCGTCTCTATGCTCAATTTTGTAAACTATTCTGAGGTTCACGCGGAATATGTGAAACCACTTCTTAGGTAAAGCACTACATAAAATGAAATAGACATTTAAGAACTGTTTCAAGTCCCATTTTAATCCACCTATGTTTTTGTTGATTCTTTGTTATGAAGCAGAGGTTCCGTGGCGGCTCCGTGCTACCATAGCTCCAGCGTGGTCAGCCACCTTGGTGTATTCTTAAACAAAGCACTCAAACCCAATTGCCTCGACAATAAATAACCAATATGTGTCTCTGTGAGGGCAATGTAAAAGCATATACCGTTATAGAGCTACCCAGCATGATACTAATGGCTGCAAAAGAACGCAGATAAAGTTAGATCATATGTTCATGCTTATTCCGGATTTAAATTCTACATTATTAGTGATATTATTCTAAGGATCAAAACAATATCTTCAAATAATTTGGTTGCTGTCTGTTCCTTATTTATTCTCAATAATGCGAATTACCATCCGATAAATTAAATAAGAATTCTATTTTAAAAAAGTAACACTAAATCCATAATGATCTTATCAGGGTTGAACATAATATTTTGTTTTCCTCATGACTTAACGTAGCTGGAACTAGCAAATTCGACACGTACAGCTCACTAAAGTAGAAACGGCCCTTTTCGATTTGTGTGTTACGTTTAGTCAACAATTAAGCCCTTTACTTAATAGATTTGAATTCATCGTGCAACACTAGTATTGGATGCAGCGACCAATATGCTGAATGCAAAGCAACTACGTCGGGCACTAATAGCTCCTGTCAATGTAAGAGCAATTACTCAGTTGTTGGAGGAATCTGCAAAGCAGGTAAAACATGTTTGAAATAACATATTCCAGTATTTAAACTACATCACAGGCAGACGATGCAAACAAACGCTTTAATTCCATATATTTATCATATGAACATTGAAATAATACTTCCCCTCTAGGGAACCCAATATCCTCACATGAAAGCAAAGACGTTTCTTCATTTCTAAATTACAATCGCAATGTTCATTGTTCCCTCTTTCATTGAAGCCTTACTGAGCATTGGGAAATATAGTAGCATCTTCATCCTTGTCCTCAGCAGTGGCAATGTCGCATGCAACAATGTCCTGAAATAAATAGAGTGTTATTAAACATGCTGGTAAATTCAAGTTATTAGTTCTTGACATCAGAAGGGAACTCATGCGAGCATTCCCTTTGTTAAGAACTGGAAAGAATAGTTAGATCATAATTAGGTTATATATGTGGCTATTCGTAAATTAGATTCATTTCTCTTCATACTCATGCGTGTTAGCAAAACCTTTTCACTCGGAATGAGGTCATGTAGATTTAAAATTGATTATAAATTCTGAAAGAACTGTCTGGGTTACATACTAGCGTTTTCCAGTCTTTATTCAATTTTCAAGTTTTAGGAATATATATATATATATATATATATATATATATATATATATATATATATATATATATATTCTAGCCAAACATGAAATTTTCTACTTCTTTCTTAATGACATATCTCAAATACTTCACCCTTGTATGTTTGACACAGCTGTTGAATCGAACGGACAACACATTCTTGCACAGGACTGCATATTCTGTTCAAAAAATATGTTGAGGGGGAAAATAATACAGATTGGTGTCCTTAGCTGAAGATATTGTGTGTTAATCAGATGTCTTAAGTTGTTATTTGTTATCTGCAGAGAATGTTTTCTGTTCAACGGTATATGCATAATTGCAAAGAATTCTCCAATGAACAGGTCATGCTTGTGGCGGTTAGCTACTTTGAACTGTAGCTACCAATATGGACAGAGAGAAACTCCAGCTCTATTATCATGAAATTCGATTAGATTTTGAAATTAATTTTATCTCCATACTAATCTAGTGCAGTCCTTTTCATTTGACGAGCTGCTTCTAACAATCAAGCGTCGATTGTCACCGATGAGAGTTAATGAATTACTTTTCTGAATTGTTCATTTCGCTGATGTAACATATGAATTTCTACAGCAAGCAGCCAAAACTAATTTCAAACTTTAGAAGTTCAAGAAGAAAAGAACTGTATTGACACGGCAAGAGCGAATATCAATGTTGTTAATGTGTTAGAGTATAAAATAAGCCAATGACAAAAGCCTGCTTGCTTAATTCAAAGTGAACCATCTTCACGAATTGATGTGCTCTGCAGTGTACACTGTAAATTGAATGACGTCAGGGGAAATGAGAAGTCTTTTATTTCCACTGATAGTAATATAAGCTAGTCTTTTTGATACAGCAATGCCTTTTTTAAATATCTTTCTTTTCATCGTATCTGTCGTAGCATATACTTTCACCATTCGAGGACTTTTTTCTTCATTACTCTATTTTTAATTGTGAAAGATACAGGGCTTGACGATTAACGTGTGCAAGCATTTCTGAGGCTTATTCCTAAAGCAAATGAAATAGGCTCACCAGAAATCTGTTTCAGTCCGCCCTTCATGAACCTGTGTTTGTTGATTTATTGATATGGACCTGAAGTCTCTTTGATATTCAATGCTACCATATTTCGAGTTCGGGTCCTGTACTGTATTCTTGGGCAAATCAATTTAATTCAGTTGCCTCGGCACTTAATGCTCTACTTGTGCCGCAGTGCCGGAAATCACCAAAACGATACCACACAAATATGGAACTATTCAGTATCATATTAAGTACTGCATGTACTCAATTATAAAGCATTAAGAATTTGGGGATTGGGTCATGTTTACTCCAGAACATATTCCACCACTTTCAAAAGAATAATAGGGATGATACTCTAAACAAGATGAAACGGTCTTCCATTTAATTTTTAAATATTCATGCATTGCTTTCTTTCAAAGACTCCAATAAATGCTCGACATTATGAGTAAACAATGTCATTTTCAAAAGAAGGTGGTATATTCCTAATTATTAATGCATAGTTTAAATTAATATTTGACATAACTCCTGCATTGTTGTAGCTACGCATGGCAAATTAGACATTAACTTCTTGCTGAAGCAGAAGAGGCCTTTATCGATTAATTCTTGTGCTACGAACACTTAATAATTAAACCCTTTGCTTAACAGATTTGAATTCATCCTGTATTACCACTACTGGATGCAGCGACCAATATGCTGAATGCAAAGTACCTACGTCTGGCACTAATGGCACTTGTCAGTGTAAGAACTATTATACGGTAGTTGGAGGAATTTGCAAAGCAGGTAAAACATGTTTGATATAAATAAGTTCTCCTAATAATAAGTATATAAGGAGGACGACATTTTACATTCCTTTATTTATGTAAACCACACATGAAACCAAGACTTTTCTTTTCTTCATTTTCAGATTGCAATCGTAAAGTTCATTGTTCCTCTCTTATTTGTGTCTTAGCTGAGCATTGCTAGATATAGTAGCATCTGTGTTGTAGTCTTCTACAATGTCAAATTCCTTTGCTGCGTCCTCGTAAATTCAACATAGATTGTTTAAATATCCTGGAGAAATTAAGATATTAAATCTTGACATGAAAATGAGCTTCTTGTGCGACCATGGCTTTGATGATAACTGGAGAGAATATTCACAAGATATTGGTGGAAACTAGTGGATATTCTCTAATTAGCGTGATGACTATTTGGTGTTCTACAAATCAGATACGATAGTGTTCAGGCGGAATGAGATGATGTAGATTTAACATTGATTAAACTATCTGCACGAGAAGTCTCCCTTTCGCTGCTTCCGTTGTTCCAGTGTTTACCCGATTTTCACGCTTCATCAGTGTATCATTAAAGTCAAACATGAAATTAGGTTTTTCTTTACTAAGGTCGTATCTCGCATACTTCACTTTTTATGCTCAACGTAGTCGATAAATCGAAAGAAAAGTAAAACAATCAAAGATTTGTAGACCCAACTGTAGATTATGTTGCTCAGTAATTCTCTTGAGATGGGAAACAGAAGTTATGGATGGGGTAAAGTATAAAACAAGCCATTAACTAAAGGCTGTTTCCTCATGTTACATGATATTAAAATCACGAACAAATGATTTCTTCTTCAGCTACCACATAATGAATGACATCAAACCAAATGATAACTCTTTACAATTTTCAGTACAATACTCTTTTTGATGTAACACTGAAATGTTTGACTGTCTTTGTATCCATAAGTTTTGACGTAGTACCTTCATTCTTCATTCGAACACATATTTCGTCTCTATGCTCAATTTTGTAAACTATTCTGAGGTTCACGCGGAATATGTGAAACCACTTCTTAGGTAAAGCACTACATAAAATGAAATAGACATTTAAGAACTGTTTCAAGTCCCATTTTAATCCACCTATGTTTTTGTTGATTCTTTGTTATGAAGCAGAGCTTCCGTGGCGTCTCCGTGCTTCCACAGCTCCAGCGTGGTCAGCCACCGTAGCGTATTCTTAAACAAAGCACTCAAACCCAATTGCCTCGACAATAAATAACCAATCTGTGTCTCTCTGAGGGCAATGAAAAAGCATATACCGTTATAGAGCTACCCAGCATGATACTAATGGCTGCAAAAGAACGCAGATAAAGTTAAGATCATTTGTTCATGCTTATTCTGGATTATACTTCTACATTATTAGTGATATTATTCTAAGGATCAAAACAATATCTTCAAATAATTTGGTTGCTGTCTGTTCCTTATTTATTCTCAATAATGCGAATTACCATCCGATAAATTAAATAAGAATTCTATTTTGGAAAAGTAACACTAAATCCATAATGATCTTATCAGGGTTGAACATAATATTTTGTTTTCCTCATGACTTAACGTAGCTGGAACTAGCAAATTCGACACGTACAGCTCACTAAAGTAGAAACGGCCCTTTTCGATTTGTGTGTTACGTTCAGTCAACAATTAAGGCCTTTACTTAACAGATTTGAATTCATCGTGCAACACTAGTATTGGATGCAGCGACCAATATGCTGAATGCAAAGCAACTACGTCGGGCACTAATAGCTCCTGTCAATGTAAGAGCAATTACTCAGTTGTTGGAGGAATCTGCAAAGCAGGTAAAACATGTTTGAAATAACATATTCCAGTATTTAAACTACATCACAGGCAGACGATGCAAACAAACGCTTTAATTCCATATATTTATCATATGAACATTGAAATAATACTTCCCCTCTAGGGAACCCAATATCCTCACATGAAAGCAAAGACGTTTCTTCATTTCTAAATTACAATCGCAATGTTCATTGTTCCCTCTTTCATTGAAGCCTTACTGAGCATTGGGAAATATAGTAGCATCTTCATCCTTGTCCTCAGCAGTGGCAATGTCGCATGCAACAATGTCCTGAAATAGAGTGTTATTAAACATGCTGGTAAATTCAAGTTATTAGTTCTTGACATCAGAAGGGAACTCATGCGAGCATTCCCTTTGTTAAGAACTGGAAAGAATAGTTAGATCATAATTAGGTTATATATGTGGCTATTCGTAAATTAGATTCATTTCTCTTCATACTCATGCGTGTTAGCAAAACCTTTTCACTCGGAATGAGGTCATGTAGATTTAAAATTGATTATAAATTCTGAAAGAACTGTCTGGGTTACATACTAGCGTTTTCCAATCTTTATTCAATTTTCAAGTTTTAGGAATATATATATATATTCTAGCCAAACATGAAATTTTCTACTTCTTTCTTAATGACATATCTCAAATACTTCACCCTTGTATGTTTGACACAGCTGTTGAATCGAACGGACAACACATTCTTGCACAGGACTGCATATTCTGTTCAAAAAATATGTTGAGGGGGAAAATAGTACAGATTGGTGTCCTTGGCTGAAGATATTGTGTGTTAATCAGATGTCTTAAGTTGTTATTTGTTATCTGCAGAGAATGTTTTCTGTTCAACGGTATATGCATAATTGCAAAGAATTCTCCAATGAACAGGTCATGCTTGTGGCGGTTAGCTACTTTGAACTGTAGCTACCAATATGGACAGAGAGAAACTCCAGCTCTATTATCATGAAATTCGATTAGATTTTGAAATTAATTTTATCTCCATACTAATCTAGTGCAGTCCTTTTCATTTGACGAGCTGCTTCTAACAATCAAGCGTCGATTGTCACCGATGAGAGTTAATGAATTACGTTTCTGAATTGTTCATTTTGCTGATGTAACATATGAATTTCTACAGCAAGCAGCCAAAACTAATTTCAAACTTTAGAAGTTCAAGAAGAAAAGAACTGTATTGACACGGCAAGAGCGAATATCAATGTTGTTAATGTGTTAGAGTATAAAATAAGCCAATGACAAAAGCCTGCTTGCTTAATTCAAAGTGAACCATCTTCACGAATTGATGTGCTCTGCAGTGTACACTGTAAATTGAATGACGTCAGGGGAAATGAGAAGTGTTTTATTTCCACTGATAGTAATATAAGCTAGTCTTTTTGATACAGCAATGCCTTTTTTAAATATCTTTCTTTTCATCGTATCTATCGTAGCATATGCTTTCACCATTCGAGGACTTTTTTCTTCATTACTCTAGTTTTAATTGTGAAAGATACAGGGCTTGACGATTAACGTGTGCAAGCATTTCTGAGGCTTATTCCTAAAGCAAATGAAATAGGCTCACCAGAAATCTGTTTCAGTCCGCCCTTCATGAACCTGTGTTTGTTGATTTATTGATATGGACCTGAAGTCTCTTTGATATTCAATGCTACCATATTTCGAGTTTGGGTCCTGTACTGTATTCTTGGGCAAATCAATTTAATTCAATTGCCTCGGCACTTAATGCTCTACTTGTGCCGCAGTGCCGGAAATCACCAAAACGATACCACACCAATATGGAACTATTTAGTATCATATTAAGTACTGCATGTAATCAATTATAAAGCATTAAGAATTTGGGGATTGGGTCCTGTTTATTCCGGAACATATTCCACCACTTTCAGAAGAATAATAGGGATGATACTCTAAACAAGATGAAACGGTCTTCCATTTTATTTTTAAATATTCGTGCATTGCTTTCTTTCATAAACTCCAAGAAATGCTCGACATTATGAGTAAACAATGTCATTTTCAAAAGAAGGTGGTATATTCCTAATTATTAATGCATAGTTTAAATTAATATTTGACATAACTTCTGCATTATTGTAGCTACGCATGGCAAATTAGACACTAACTGCTTGCTGAAGCAGAAGAGACCTTTATCGATTAATTCTTGTGCTACGAACACTTAATAATTAAACCCTTTGCTTAACAGATTTGAATTCATCCTGTATCACCAGTATTGGATGCAGCGACCAATATTCTGAATGCAAAGTACCTACGTCTGGCACTAATGGCACTTGTCAGTGTAAGAACTCTTATACGGTAGTTGGAGGAATTTGCAAAGCAGGTAAAACATGTTTGATATAAATAAGTTCTCCTAATAATAAGTATATAAGGAGGACGACATTTTACATTCCTTTATTTATGTAAACCACACATGAAACCAAGACTTTTCTTTTCTTCATTTTCAGATTGCAATCGTAAAGTTCATTGTTCCTCACTTATTTGTGTCTTAGCTGAGCATTGCTAGATATAGTATCATCTGTGTTGTAGTCTTCTACAATGTCAAATTCCTTTGCTGCGTCCTCGTAAATTCAACATAGATTGTTTAAATCTCCTGGAGAAATTAAGATATTAAATCTTGACATGAAAATGAGCTTCTTGTGCGACCATGGCTTTGATGATAACTGGAGAGAATATTCACAAGATATTGCTGGAAACTAGTGGATATTCTCTAATTAGCGTGATGACTATTTGGTGTTCTACAAATCAGATACGATAGTGTTCAGGCGGAATGAGATGATGTAGATTTAACATTGATTAAACTATCTGCACGAGAAGTCTCCCTTTCGCTATTTCCGTTGTTCCAGCGTTTACCCGATTTTCACGCTTCATCAGTGTATCATTAAAGTCAAACATGAAATTAGGTTTTTCTTTACTAAGGTCGTATCTCGCATACTTCACTTTTTATGCTCAACGTAGTCGATAAATCGAAAGAAAAGTAAAACAATCAAAGATTTGTAGACCCAACTGTAGATTATGTTGCTCAGTAATTCTCTTGAGATGGGAAACAGAAGTTATGGATGGGGTAAAGTATAAAACAAGCCATTAACTAAAGGCTGTTTCCTCATGTTACATGATATTAAAATCACGAACAAATGATTTCTTCTTCAGCTACCACATAATGAATGACATCAAACCAAATGATAACTCTTTACAATTTTCAGTACAATACTCTTTTTGATGTAACACTGAAATGTTTGACTGTCTTTGTATCCATAAGTTTTGACGTAGTACCTTCATTCTTCATTCGAACACATATTTCGTCTCTATGCTCAATTTTGTAAACTATTCTGAGGTTCACGCGGAATATGTGAAACCACTTCTTAGGTAAAGCACTACATAAAATGAAATAGACATTTAAGAACTGTTTCAAGTCCCATTTTAATCCACCTATGTTTTTGTTGATTCTTTGTTATGAAGCAGGGCTTCCGTGGCGTCTCCGTGCTTCCATAGCTCCAGCGTGGTCAGCCACCGTAGTGTATTCTTAAACAAAGCACTCAAACCCAATTGCCTCGACAATAAATAACCAATCTGTGTCTCTGTGAGGGCAATGAAAAGCATATACCGTTATAGAGCTACCCAGCATGATACTAATGGCTGCAAAAGAACGCAGATAAAGTTAAGATCATTTGTTCATGCTTATTCTGGATTATACTTCTACATTATTAGTGATATTATTCTAAGGATCAAAACAATATCTTCAAATAATTTGGTTGCTGTCTGTTCCTTATTTATTCTCAATAATGCGAATTACCATCCGATAAATTAAATAAGAATTCTATTTTGGAAAAGTAACACTAAATCCATAATGATCTTATCAGGGTTGAACATAATATTTTGTTTTCCTCATGACTTAACGTAGCTGGAACTAGCAAATTCGACACGTACAGCTCACTAAAGTAGAAACGGCCCTTTTCGATTTGTGTGTTACGTTTAGTCAACAATTAAGCCCTATACTTAACAGATTTGAATTCATCGTGCAACACTAGTATTGGATGCAGCGACCAATATGCTGAATGCAAAGCAACTACGTCGGGCACTAATAGCTCCTGTCAATGTAAGAGCAATTACTCAGTTGTTGGAGGAATCTGCAAAGCAGGTAAAACATGTTTGAAATAACATATTCTAGTATTTAAACTACATCACAGGCAGACGATGCAAACAAACGCTTTAATTCCATATATTTATCATATGAACATTGAAATAATACTTCCCCTCTAGGGAACCCAATATCCTCACATGAAAGCAAAGACATTTCTTTATTTTCAAATTACAATCGCAATGTTCATTGTTCCCTCTTTCATTGAAGCCTTACTGAGCATTGGGAAATATAGTAGCATCTTCATCCTTGTCCTCAGCAGTGGCAATGTCGCATGCAACAATGTCCTGAAATAAATAGAGTGTTATTAAACATGCTGGTAAATTCAAGTTATTAGTTCTTGACATCAGAAGGAAACTCATGCGAACATTCCCTTTGTTAAGAACTGGAAAGAATAGTTAGATCATAATTAGGTTATATATGTGGCTATTCGTAAATTAGATTCATTTCTCTTCATACTCATGCGTGTTAGCAAAACCTTTTCACTCGGAATGAGGTCATGTAGATTTAAAATTGATTATAAATTCTGAAAGAACCGTCTGGGTTACATACTAGCGTTTTCCAATCTTTATTCAATTTTCAAGTTTTAGGAATATATATATATATTCTAGCCAAACATGAAATTTTCTACTTCTTTCTTAATGACATATCTCAAATACTTCACCCTTGTATGTTTGACACAGCTGTTGAATCGAACGGACAACACATTCTTGCACAGGACTGCATATTCTGTTCAAAAAATATGTTGAGGGGGAAAATAGTACAGATTGGTGTCCTTGGCTGAAGATATTGTGTGTTAATCAGATGTCTTAAGTTGTTATTTGTTATCTGCAGAGAATGTTTTCTGTTCAACGGTATATGCATAATTGCAAAGAATTCTCCAATGAACAGGTCATGCTTGTGGCGGTTAGCTACTTTGAACTGTAGCTACCAATATGGACAGAGAGAAACTCCAGCTCTATTATCATGAAATTCGATTAGATTTTGAAATTAATTTTATCTCCATACTAATCTAGTGCAGTCCTTTTCATTTGACGAGCTGCTTCTAACAATCAAGCGTCGATTGTCACCGATGAGAGTTAATGAATTACGTTTCTGAATTGTTCATTTTGCTGATGTAACATATGAATTTCTACAGCAAGCAGCCAAAACTAATTTCAAACTTTAGAAGTTCAAGAAGAAAAGAACTGTATTGACACGGCAAGAGCGAATATCAATGTTGTTAATGTGTTAGAGTATAAAATAAGCCAATGACAAAAGCCTGCTTGCTTAATTCAAAGTGAACCATCTTCACGAATTGATGTGCTCTGCAGTGTACACTGTAAATTGAATGACGTCAGGGGAAATGAGAAGTGTTTTATTTCCACTGATAGTAATATAAGCTAGTCTTTTTGATACAGCAATGCCTTTTTTAAATATCTTTCTTTTCATCGTATCTATCGTAGCATATGCTTTCACCATTCGAGGACTTTTTTCTTCATTACTCTAGTTTTAATTGTGAAAGATACAGGGCTTGACGATTAACGTGTGCAAGCATTTCTGAGGCTTATTCCTAAAGCAAATGAAATAGGCTCACCAGAAATCTGTTTCAGTCCGCCCTTCATGAACCTGTGTTTGTTGATTTATTGATATGGACCTGAAGTCTCTTTGATATTCAATGCTACCATATTTCGAGTTTGGGTCCTGTACTGTATTCTTGGGCAAATCAATTTAATTCAATTGCCTCGGCACTTAATGCTCTACTTGTGCCGCAGTGCCGGAAATCACCAAAACGATACCACACCAATATGGAACTATTTAGTATCATATTAAGTACTGCATGTAATCAATTATAAAGCATTAAGAATTTGGGGATTGGGTCCTGTTTATTCCGGAACATATTCCACCACTTTCAGAAGAATAATAGGGATGATACTCTAAACAAGATGAAACGGTCTTCCATTTTATTTTTAAATATTCGTGCATTGCTTTCTTTCATAAACTCCAAGAAATGCTCGACATTATGAGTAAACAATGTCATTTTCAAAAGAAGGTGGTATATTCCTAATTATTAATGCATAGTTTAAATTAATATTTGACATAACTTCTGCATTATTGTAGCTACGCATGGCAAATTAGACACTAACTGCTTGCTGAAGCAGAAGAGACCTTTATCGATTAATTCTTGTGCTACGAACACTTAATAATTAAACCCTTTGCTTAACAGATTTGAATTCATCCTGTATCACCAGTATTGGATGCAGCGACCAATATTCTGAATGCAAAGTACCTACGTCTGGCACTAATGGCACTTGTCAGTGTAAGAACTCTTATACGGTAGTTGGAGGAATTTGCAAAGCAGGTAAAACATGTTTGATATAAATAAGTTCTCCTAATAATAAGTATATAAGGAGGACGACATTTTACATTCCTTTATTTATGTAAACCACACATGAAACCAAGACTTTTCTTTTCTTCATTTTCAGATTGCAATCGTAAAGTTCATTGTTCCTCACTTATTTGTGTCTTAGCTGAGCATTGCTAGATATAGTATCATCTGTGTTGTAGTCTTCTACAATGTCAAATTCCTTTGCTGCGTCCTCGTAAATTCAACATAGATTGTTTAAATCTCCTGGAGAAATTAAGATATTAAATCTTGACATGAAAATGAGCTTCTTGTGCGACCATGGCTTTGATGATAACTGGAGAGAATATTCACAAGATATTGCTGGAAACTAGTGGATATTCTCTAATTAGCGTGATGACTATTTGGTGTTCTACAAATCAGATACGATAGTGTTCAGGCGGAATGAGATGATGTAGATTTAACATTGATTAAACTATCTGCACGAGAAGTCTCCCTTTCGCTATTTCCGTTGTTCCAGCGTTTACCCGATTTTCACGCTTCATCAGTGTATCATTAAAGTCAAACATGAAATTAGGTTTTTCTTTACTAAGGTCGTATCTCGCATACTTCACTTTTTATGCTCAACGTAGTCGATAAATCGAAAGAAAAGTAAAACAATCAAAGATTTG
The DNA here is from genome assembly GCA_028554795.2 of Sinohyriopsis cumingii. Lineage (NCBI taxonomy): Eukaryota > Metazoa > Mollusca > Bivalvia > Unionida > Unionidae > Sinohyriopsis > Sinohyriopsis cumingii. Next base: position 76,093,545 of record CM068835.1, on the reverse strand, counting down.
TAGACCCAACTGTAGATTATGTTGCTCAGTAATTCTCTTGAGATGGGAAACAGAAGTTATGGATGGGGTAAAGTATAAAACAAGCCATTAACTAAAGGCTGTTTCCTCATGTTACATGATATTAAAATCACGAACAAATGATTTCTTCTTCAGCTACCACATAATGAATGACATCAAACCAAATGATAACTCTTTACAATTTTCAGTACAATACTCTTTTTGATGTAACACTGAAATGTTTGACTGTCTTTGTATCCATAAGTTTTGACGTAGTACCTTCATTCTTCATTCGAACACATATTTCGTCTCTATGCTCAATTTTGTAAACTATTCTGAGGTTCACGCGGAATATGTGAAACCACTTCTTAGGTAAAGCACTACATAAAATGAAATAGACATTTAAGAACTGTTTCAAGTCCCATTTTAATCCACCTATGTTTTTGTTGATTCTTTGTTATGAAGCAGGGCTTCCGTGGCGTCTCCGTGCTTCCATAGCTCCAGCGTGGTCAGCCACCGTAGTGTATTCTTAAACAAAGCACTCAAACCCAATTGCCTCGACAATAAATAACCAATCTGTGTCTCTGTGAGGGCAATGAAAAGCATATACCGTTATAGAGCTACCCAGCATGATACTAATGGCTGCAAAAGAACGCAGATAAAGTTAAGATCATTTGTTCATGCTTATTCTGGATTATACTTCTACATTATTAGTGATATTATTCTAAGGATCAAAACAATATCTTCAAATAATTTGGTTGCTGTCTGTTCCTTATTTATTCTCAATAATGCGAATTACCATCCGATAAATTAAATAAGAATTCTATTTTGGAAAAGTAACACTAAATCCATAATGATCTTATCAGGGTTGAACATAATATTTTGTTTTCCTCATGACTTAACGTAGCTGGAACTAGCAAATTCGACACGTACAGCTCACTAAAGTAGAAACGGCCCTTTTCGATTTGTGTGTTACGTTTAGTCAACAATTAAGCCCTATACTTAACAGATTTGAATTCATCGTGCAACACTAGTATTGGATGCAGCGACCAATATGCTGAATGCAAAGCAACTACGTCGGGCACTAATAGCTCCTGTCAATGTAAGAGCAATTACTCAGTTGTTGGAGGAATCTGCAAAGCAGGTAAAACATGTTTGAAATAACATATTCTAGTATTTAAACTACATCACAGGCAGACGATGCAAACAAACGCTTTAATTCCATATATTTATCATATGAACATTGAAATAATACTTCCCCTCTAGGGAACCCAATATCCTCACATGAAAGCAAAGACATTTCTTTATTTTCAAATTACAATCGCAATGTTCATTGTTCCCTCTTTCATTGAAGCCTTACTGAGCATTGGGAAATATAGTAGCATCTTCATCCTTGTCCTCAGCAGTGGCAATGTCGCATGCAACAATGTCCTGAAATAAATAGAGTGTTATTAAACATGCTGGTAAATTCAAGTTATTAGTTCTTGACATCAGAAGGAAACTCATGCGAACATTCCCTTTGTTAAGAACTGGAAAGAATAGTTAGATCATAATTAGGTTATATATGTGGCTATTCGTAAATTAGATTCATTTCTCTTCATACTCATGCGTGTTAGCAAAACCTTTTCACTCGGAATGAGGTCATGTAGATTTAAAATTGATTATAAATTCTGAAAGAACCGTCTGGGTTACATACTAGCGTTTTCCAATCTTTATTCAATTTTCAAGTTTTAGGAATATATATATATATTCTAGCCAAACATGAAATTTTCTACTTCTTTCTTAATGACATATCTCAAATACTTCACCCTTGTATGTTTGACACAGCTGTTGAATCGAACGGACAACACATTCTTGCACAGGACTGCATATTCTGTTCAAAAAATATGTTGAGGGGGAAAATAGTACAGATTGGTGTCCTTGGCTGAAGATATTGTGTGTTAATCAGATGTCTTAAGTTGTTATTTGTTATCTGCAGAGAATGTTTTCTGTTCAACGGTATATGCATAATTGCAAAGAATTCTCCAATGAACAGGTCATGCTTGTGGCGGTTAGCTACTTTGAACTGTAGCTACCAATATGGACAGAGAGAAACTCCAGCTCTATTATCATGAAATTCGATTAGATTTTGAAATTAATTTTATCTCCATACTAATCTAGTGCAGTCCTTTTCATTTGACGAGCTGCTTCTAACAATCAAGCGTCGATTGTCACCGATGAGAGTTAATGAATTACGTTTCTGAATTGTTCATTTTGCTGATGTAACATATGAATTTCTACAGCAAGCAGCCAAAACTAATTTCAAACTTTAGAAGTTCAAGAAGAAAAGAACTGTATTGACACGGCAAGAGCGAATATCAATGTTGTTAATGTGTTAGAGTATAAAATAAGCCAATGACAAAAGCCTGCTTGCTTAATTCAAAGTGAACCATCTTCACGAATTGATGTGCTCTGCAGTGTACACTGTAAATTGAATGACGTCAGGGGAAATGAGAAGTGTTTTATTTCCACTGATAGTAATATAAGCTAGTCTTTTTGATACAGCAATGCCTTTTTTAAATATCTTTCTTTTCATCGTATCTATCGTAGCATATGCTTTCACCATTCGAGGACTTTTTTCTTCATTACTCTAGTTTTAATTGTGAAAGATACAGGGCTTGACGATTAACGTGTGCAAGCATTTCTGAGGCTTATTCCTAAAGCAAATGAAATAGGCTCACCAGAAATCTGTTTCAGTCCGCCCTTCATGAACCTGTGTTTGTTGATTTATTGATATGGACCTGAAGTCTCTTTGATATTCAATGCTACCATATTTCGAGTTTGGGTCCTGTACTGTATTCTTGGGCAAATCAATTTAATTCAATTGCCTCGGCACTTAATGCTCTACTTGTGCCGCAGTGCCGGAAATCACCAAAACGATACCACACCAATATGGAACTATTTAGTATCATATTAAGTACTGCATGTAATCAATTATAAAGCATTAAGAATTTGGGGATTGGGTCCTGTTTATTCCGGAACATATTCCACCACTTTCAGAAGAATAATAGGGATGATACTCTAAACAAGATGAAACGGTCTTCCATTTTATTTTTAAATATTCGTGCATTGCTTTCTTTCATAAACTCCAAGAAATGCTCGACATTATGAGTAAACAATGTCATTTTCAAAAGAAGGTGGTATATTCCTAATTATTAATGCATAGTTTAAATTAATATTTGACATAACTTCTGCATTATTGTAGCTACGCATGGCAAATTAGACACTAACTGCTTGCTGAAGCAGAAGAGACCTTTATCGATTAATTCTTGTGCTACGAACACTTAATAATTAAACCCTTTGCTTAACAGATTTGAATTCATCCTGTATCACCAGTATTGGATGCAGCGACCAATATTCTGAATGCAAAGTACCTACGTCTGGCACTAATGGCACTTGTCAGTGTAAGAACTCTTATACGGTAGTTGGAGGAATTTGCAAAGCAGGTAAAACATGTTTGATATAAATAAGTTCTCCTAATAATAAGTATATAAGGAGGACGACATTTTACATTCCTTTATTTATGTAAACCACACATGAAACCAAGACTTTTCTTTTCTTCATTTTCAGATTGCAATCGTAAAGTTCATTGTTCCTCACTTATTTGTGTCTTAGCTGAGCATTGCTAGATATAGTATCATCTGTGTTGTAGTCTTCTACAATGTCAAATTCCTTTGCTGCGTCCTCGTAAATTCAACATAGATTGTTTAAATCTCCTGGAGAAATTAAGATATTAAATCTTGACATGAAAATGAGCTTCTTGTGCGACCATGGCTTTGATGATAACTGGAGAGAATATTCACAAGATATTGCTGGAAACTAGTGGATATTCTCTAATTAGCGTGATGACTATTTGGTGTTCTACAAATCAGATACGATAGTGTTCAGGCGGAATGAGATGATGTAGATTTAACATTGATTAAACTATCTGCACGAGAAGTCTCCCTTTCGCTATTTCCGTTGTTCCAGCGTTTACCCGATTTTCACGCTTCATCAGTGTATCATTAAAGTCAAACATGAAATTAGGTTTTTCTTTACTAAGGTCGTATCTCGCATACTTCACTTTTTATGCTCAACGTAGTCGATAAATCGAAAGAAAAGTAAAACAATCAAAGATTTGTAGACCCAACTGTAGATTATGTTGCTCAGTAATTCTCTTGAGATGGGAAACAGAAGTTATGGATGGGGTAAAGTATAAAACAAGCCATTAACTAAAGGCTGTTTCCTCATGTTACATGATATTAAAATCACGAACAAATGATTTCTTCTTCAGCTACCACATAATGAATGACATCAAACCAAATGATAACTCTTTACAATTTTCAGTACAATACTCTTTTTGATGTAACACTGAAATGTTTGACTGTCTTTGTATCCATAAGTTTTGACGTAGTACCTTCATTCTTCATTCGAACACATATTTCGTCTCTATGCTCAATTTTGTAAACTATTCTGAGGTTCACGCGGAATATGTGAAACCACTTCTTAGGTAAAGCACTACATAAAATGAAATAGACATTTAAGAACTGTTTCAAGTCCCATTTTAATCCACCTATGTTTTTGTTGATTCTTTGTTATGAAGCAGGGCTTCCGTGGCGTCTCCGTGCTTCCATAGCTCCAGCGTGGTCAGCCACCGTAGTGTATTCTTAAACAAAGCACTCAAACCCAATTGCCTCGACAATAAATAACCAATCTGTGTCTCTGTGAGGGCAATGAAAAGCATATACCGTTATAGAGCTACCCAGCATGATACTAATGGCTGCAAAAGAACGCAGATAAAGTTAAGATCATTTGTTCATGCTTATTCTGGATTATACTTCTACATTATTAGTGATATTATTCTAAGGATCAAAACAATATCTTCAAATAATTTGGTTGCTGTCTGTTCCTTATTTATTCTCAATAATGCGAATTACCATCCGATAAATTAAATAAGAATTCTATTTTGGAAAAGTAACACTAAATCCATAATGATCTTATCAGGGTTGAACATAATATTTTGTTTTCCTCATGACTTAACGTAGCTGGAACTAGCAAATTCGACACGTACAGCTCACTAAAGTAGAAACGGCCCTTTTCGATTTGTGTGTTACGTTTAGTCAACAATTAAGCCCTATACTTAACAGATTTGAATTCATCGTGCAACACTAGTATTGGATGCAGCGACCAATATGCTGAATGCAAAGCAACTACGTCGGGCACTAATAGCTCCTGTCAATGTAAGAGCAATTACTCAGTTGTTGGAGGAATCTGCAAAGCAGGTAAAACATGTTTGAAATAACATATTCTAGTATTTAAACTACATCACAGGCAGACGATGCAAACAAACGCTTTAATTCCATATATTTATCATATGAACATTGAAATAATACTTCCCCTCTAGGGAACCCAATATCCTCACATGAAAGCAAAGACATTTCTTTATTTTCAAATTACAATCGCAATGTTCATTGTTCCCTCTTTCATTGAAGCCTTACTGAGCATTGGGAAATATAGTAGCATCTTCATCCTTGTCCTCAGCAGTGGCAATGTCGCATGCAACAATGTCCTGAAATAAATAGAGTGTTATTAAACATGCTGGTAAATTCAAGTTATTAGTTCTTGACATCAGAAGGAAACTCATGCGAACATTCCCTTTGTTAAGAACTGGAAAGAATAGTTAGATCATAATTAGGTTATATATGTGGCTATTCGTAAATTAGATTCATTTCTCTTCATACTCATGCGTGTTAGCAAAACCTTTTCACTCGGAATGAGGTCATGTAGATTTAAAATTGATTATAAATTCTGAAAGAACCGTCTGGGTTACATACTAGCGTTTTCCAATCTTTATTCAATTTTCAAGTTTTAGGAATATATATATATATTCTAGCCAAACATGAAATTTTCTACTTCTTTCTTAATGACATATCTCAAATACTTCACCCTTGTATGTTTGACACAGCTGTTGAATCGAACGGACAACACATTCTTGCACAGGACTGCATATTCTGTTCAAAAAATATGTTGAGGGGGAAAATAGTACAGATTGGTGTCCTTGGCTGAAGATATTGTGTGTTAATCAGATGTCTTAAGTTGTTATTTGTTATCTGCAGAGAATGTTTTCTGTTCAACGGTATATGCATAATTGCAAAGAATTCTCCAATGAACAGGTCATGCTTGTGGCGGTTAGCTACTTTGAACTGTAGCTACCAATATGGACAGAGAGAAACTCCAGCTCTATTATCATGAAATTCGATTAGATTTTGAAATTAATTTTATCTCCATACTAATCTAGTGCAGTCCTTTTCATTTGACGAGCTGCTTCTAACAATCAAGCGTCGATTGTCACCGATGAGAGTTAATGAATTACGTTTCTGAATTGTTCATTTTGCTGATGTAACATATGAATTTCTACAGCAAGCAGCCAAAACTAATTTCAAACTTTAGAAGTTCAAGAAGAAAAGAACTGTATTGACACGGCAAGAGCGAATATCAATGTTGTTAATGTGTTAGAGTATAAAATAAGCCAATGACAAAAGCCTGCTTGCTTAATTCAAAGTGAACCATCTTCACGAATTGATGTGCTCTGCAGTGTACACTGTAAATTGAATGACGTCAGGGGAAATGAGAAGTGTTTTATTTCCACTGATAGTAATATAAGCTAGTCTTTTTGATACAGCAATGCCTTTTTTAAATATCTTTCTTTTCATCGTATCTATCGTAGCATATGCTTTCACCATTCGAGGACTTTTTTCTTCATTACTCTAGTTTTAATTGTGAAAGATACAGGGCTTGACGATTAACGTGTGCAAGCATTTCTGAGGATTATTCCTAAAGCAAATGAAATAGGCTCACCAGAAATCTGTTTCAGTCCGCCCTTCATGAACCTGTGTTTGTTGATTTATTGATATGGACCTGAAGTCTCTTTGATATTCAATGCTACCATATTTCGAGTTTGGGTCCTGTACTGTATTCTTGGGCAAATCAATTTAATTCAATTGCCTCGGCACTTAATGCTCTACTTGTGCCGCAGTGCCGGAAATCACCAAAACGATACCACACCAATATGGAACTATTTAGTATCATATTAAGTACTGCATGTAATCAATTATAAAGCATTAAGAATTTGGGGATTGGGTCCTGTTTATTCCGGAACATATTCCACCACTTTCAGAAGAATAATAGGGATGATACTCTAAACAAGATGAAACGGTCTTCCATTTTATTTTTAAATATTCGTGCATTGCTTTCTTTCATAAACTCCAAGAAATGCTCGACATTATGAGTAAACAATGTCATTTTCAAAAGAAGGTGGTATATTCCTAATTATTAATGCATAGTTTAAATTAATATTTGACATAACTTCTGCATTATTGTAGCTACGCATGGCAAATTAGACACTAACTGCTTGCTGAAGCAGAAGAGACCTTTATCGATTAATTCTTGTGCTACGAACACTTAATAATTAAACCCTTTGCTTAACAGATTTGAATTCATCCTGTATCACCAGTATTGGATGCAGCGACCAATATTCTGAATGCAAAGTACCTACGTCTGGCACTAATGGCACTTGTCAGTGTAAGAACTCTTATACGGTAGTTGGAGGAATTTGCAAAGCAGGTAAAACATGTTTGATATAAATAAGTTCTCCTAATAATAAGTATATAAGGAGGACGACATTTTACATTCCTTTATTTATGTAAACCACACATGAAACCAAGACTTTTCTTTTCTTCATTTTCAGATTGCAATCGTAAAGTTCATTGTTCCTCACTTATTTGTGTCTTAGCTGAGCATTGCTAGATATAGTATCATCTGTGTTGTAGTCTTCTACAATGTCAAATTCCTTTGCTGCGTCCTCGTAAATTCAACATAGATTGTTTAAATCTCCTGGAGAAATTAAGATATTAAATCTTGACATGAAAATGAGCTTCTTGTGCGACCATGGCTTTGATGATAACTGGAGAGAATATTCACAAGATATTGCTGGAAACTAGTGGATATTCTCTAATTAGCGTGATGACTATTTGGTGTTCTACAAATCAGATACGATAGTGTTCAGGCGGAATGAGATGATGTAGATTTAACATTGATTAAACTATCTGCACGAGAAGTCTCCCTTTCGCTATTTCCGTTGTTCCAGCGTTTACCCGATTTTCACGCTTCATCAGTGTATCATTAAAGTCAAACATGAAATTAGGTTTTTCTTTACTAAGGTCGTATCTCGCATACTTCACTTTTTATGCTCAACGTAGTCGATAAATCGAAAGAAAAGTAAAACAATCAAAGATTTGTAGACCCAACTGTAGATTATGTTGCTCAGTAATTCTCTTGAGATGGGAAACAGAAGTTATGGATGGGGTAAAGTATAAAACAAGCCATTAACTAAAGGCTGTTTCCTCATGTTACATGATATTAAAATCACGAACAAATGATTTCTTCTTCAGCTACCACATAATGAATGACATCAAACCAAATGATAACTCTTTACAATTTTCAGTACAATACTCTTTTTGATGTAACACTGAAATGTTTGACTGTCTTTGTATCCATAAGTTTTGACGTAGTACCTTCATTCTTCATTCGAACACATATTTCGTCTCTATGCTCAATTTTGTAAACTATTCTGAGGTTCACGCGGAATATGTGAAACCACTTCTTAGGTAAAGCACTACATAAAATGAAATAGACATTTAAGAACTGTTTCAAGTCCCATTTTAATCCACCTATGTTTTTGTTGATTCTTTGTTATGAAGCAGGGCTTCCGTGGCGTCTCCGTGCTTCCATAGCTCCAGCGTGGTCAGCCACCGTAGTGTATTCTTAAACAAAGCACTCAAACCCAATTGCCTCGACAATAAATAACCAATCTGTGTCTCTGTGAGGGCAATGAAAAGCATATACCGTTATAGAGCTACCCAGCATGATACTAATGGCTGCAAAAGAACGCAGATAAAGTTAAGATCATTTGTTCATGCTTATTCTGGATTATACTTCTACATTATTAGTGATATTATTCTAAGGATCAAAACAATATCTTCAAATAATTTGGTTGCTGTCTGTTCCTTATTTATTCTCAATAATGCGAATTACCATCCGATAAATTAAATAAGAATTCTATTTTGGAAAAGTAACACTAAATCCATAATGATCTTATCAGGGTTGAACATAATATTTTGTTTTCCTCATGACTTAACGTAGCTGGAACTAGCAAATTCGACACGTACAGCTCACTAAAGTAGAAACGGCCCTTTTCGATTTGTGTGTTACGTTTAGTCAACAATTAAGCCCTATACTTAACAGATTTGAATTCATCGTGCAACACTAGTATTGGATGCAGCGACCAATATGCTGAATGCAAAGCAACTACGTCGGGCACTAATAGCTCCTGTCAATGTAAGAGCAATTACTCAGTTGTTGGAGGAATCTGCAAAGCAGGTAAAACATGTTTGAAATAACATATTCTAGTATTTAAACTACATCACAGGCAGACGATGCAAACAAACGCTTTAATTCCATATATGTATCATATGAACATTGAAATAATACTTCCCCTCTAGGGAACCCAATATCCTCACATGAAAGCAAAGACGTTTCTTCATTTCTAAATTACAATCGCAATGTTCATTGTTCCCTCTTTCATTGAAGCCTTACTGAGCATTGGGAAATATAGTAGCATCTTCATCCTTGTCCTCAGCAGTGGCAATGTCGCATGCAACAATGTCCTGAAATAAATAGAGTGTTATTAAACATGCTGGTAAATTCAAGTTATTAGTTCTTGACATCAGAAGGGAACTCATGCGAGCATTCCCTTTGTTAAGAACTGGAAAGAATAGTTAGATCATAATTAGGTTATATATGTGGCTATTCGTAAATTAGATTCATTTCTCTTCATACTCATGCGTGTTAGCAAAACCTTTTCACTCGGAATGAGGTCATGTAGATTTAAAATTGATTATAAATTCTGAAAGAACTGTCTGGGTTACATACTAGCGTTTTCCAATCTTTATTCAATTTTCAAGTTTTAGGAATATATATATATATTCTAGCCAAACATGAAATTTTCTACTTCTTTCTTAATGACATATCTCAAATACTTCACCCTTGTATGTTTGACACAGCTGTTGAATCGAACGGACAACACATTCTTGCACAGGACTGCATATTCTGTTCAAAAAATATGTTGAGGGGGAAAATAGTACAGATTGGTGTCCTTGGCTGAAGATATTGTGTGTTAATCAGATGTCTTAAGTTGTTATTTGTTATCTGCAGAGAATGTTTTCTGTTCAACGGTATATGCATAATTGCAAAGAATTCTCCAATGAACAGGTCATGCTTGTGGCGGTTAGCTACTTTGAACTGTAGCTACCAATATGGACAGAGAGAAATTCCAGCTCTATTATCATGAAATTCGATTAGATTTTGAAATTAATTTTATCTCCATACTAATCTAGTGCAGTCCTTTTCATTTGACGAGCTGCTTCTAACAATCCTGCGTCGATTGTCACCGATGAGAGTTAATGAATTACTTTTCTGAATTGTTCATTTTGCTGATGTAACATATGAATTTCTACAGCAAGCAGCCAAAACTAATTTCAAACTTTAGAAGTTCAAGAAGAAAAGAACTGTATTGACACGGCAAGAGCGAATATCAATGTTGTTAATGTGTTAGAGTATAAAATAAGCCAATGACAAAAGCCTGCTTGCTTAATTCAAAGTGAACCATCTTCACGAATTGATGTGCTCTGCAGTGTACACTGTAAATTGAATGACGTCAGGGGAAATGAGAAGTGTTTTATTTCCACTGATAGTAATATAAGCTAGTCTTTTTGATACAGCAATGCCTTTTTGAAATATCTTTCTTTTCATCGTATCTATCGTAGCGTATGCTTTCACAATTCGAGGACTTTTTTCTTCATTACTCTAGTTTTAATTGTGAAAGATACAGGGCTTGACGATTAACGTGTGCAAGCATTTCTGAGGATTATTCCTAAAGCAAATGAAATAGGCTCACCAGAAATCTGTTTCAGTCCGCCCTTCATGAACCTGTGTTTGTTGATTTATTGATATGGACCTGAAGTCTCTTTGATATTCAATGCTACCATATTTCGAGTTTGGGTCCTGTACTGTATTCTTGGGCAAATCAATTTAATTCAATTGCCTCGGCACTTAATGCTCTACTTGTGCCGCAGTGCCGGAAATCACCAAAACGATACCACACCAATATGGAACTATTTAGTATCATATTAAGTACTGCATGTAATCAATTATAAAGCATTAAGAATTTGGGGATTGGGTCATGTTTATTCCGGAACATATTCCACCACTTTCAGAAGAATAATAGGTATGATACTCTAAACAAGATGAAACGGTCTTCCATTTTATTTTTAAATACTCGTGCATTGCTTTCTTTCAAAAACTCCAAGAAATGCTCGACATTATGAGTAAACAATGTCATTTTCAAAAGAAGGTGGTATATTCCTAATTATTAATGCATAGTTTAAATTAATATTTGACATAACTTCTGCATTGGTGTAGCTACGCATGGCAAATTAGACACTAACTGCTTGCTGAAGCAGAAGAGGCCTTTATCGATTAATTCTTGTGTTACGAACACTTAATAATTAAACCCTTTGCTTAACAGATTTGAATTCATCCTGTATCACCAGTACTGGATGCAGCGACCAATATGCTGAATGCAAAGTACCTACGTCTGGCACTAATGGCACTTGTCAGTGTAAGAACTCTTATACGGTAGTTGGAGGAATTTGCAAAGCAGGTAAAACATGTTTGATATAAATAAGTTCTCCTAATAATAAGTATATAAGGAGGACGACATTTTACATTCCTTTATTTATGTAAACCACACATGAAACCAAGACTTTTCTTTTCTTCATTTTCAGATTGCAATCGTAAAGTTCATTGTTCCTCTCTTATTTGTGTCTTAGCTGAGCATTGCTAGATATAGTAGCATCTGTGTTGTAGTCTTCTACAATGTCAAATTCCTTTGCTGCGTCCTCGTAAATTCAACATAGATTGTTTAAATATCCTGGAGAAATTAAGATATTAAATCTTGACATGAAAATGAGCTTCTTGTGCGACCATGGCTTTGATGATAACTGGAGAGAATATTCACAAGATATTGGTGGAAACTAGTGGATATTCTCTAATTAGCGTGATGACTATTTGGTGTTCTACAAATCAGATACGATAGTGTTCAGGCGGAATGAGATGATGTAGATTTAACATTGATTAAACTATCTGCACGAGAAGTCTCCCTTTCGCTGCTTCCGTTGTTCCAGTGTTTACCCGATTTTCACGCTTCATCAGTGTATCATTAAAGTCAAACATGAAATTAGGTTTTTCTTTACTAAGGTCGTATCTCGCATACTTCACTTTTTATGCTCAACGTAGTCGATAAATCGAAAGAAAAGTAAAACAATCAAAGATTTGTAGACCCAACTGTAGATTATGTTGCTCAGTAATTCTCTTGAGATGGGAAACAGAAGTTATGGATGGGGTAAAGTATAAAACAAGCCATTAACTAAAGGCTGTTTCCTCATGTTACATGATATTAAAATCACGAACAAATGATTTCTTCTTCAGCTACCACATAATGAATGACATCAAACCAAATGATAACTCTTTACAATTTTCAGTACAATACTCTTTTTGATGTAACACTGAAATGTTTGACTGTCTTTGTATCCATAAGTTTTGACGTAGTACCTTCATTCTTCATTCGAACACATATTTCGTCTCTATGCTCAATTTTGTAAACTATTCTGAGGTTCACGCGGAATATGTGAAACCACTTCTTAGGTAAAGCACTACATAAAATGAAATAGACATTTAAGAACTGTTTCAAGTCCCATTTTAATCCACCTATGTTTTTGTTGATTCTTTGTTATGAAGCAGGGCTTCCGTGGCGTCTCCGTGCTTCCACAGCTCCAGCGTGGTCAGCCACCGTAGCGTATTCTTAAACAAAGCACTCAAACCCAATTGCCTCGACAATAAATAACCAATCTGTGTCTCTCTGAGGGCAATGAAAAAGCATATACCGTTATAGAGCTACCCAGCATGATACTAATGGCTGCAAAAGAACGCAGATAAAGTTAAGATCATTTGTTCATGCTTATTCTGGATTATACTTCTACATTATTAGTGATATTATTCTAAGGATCAAAACAATATCTTCAAATAATTTGGTTGCTGTCTGTTCCTTATTTATTCTCAATAATGCGAATTACCATCCGATAAATTAAATAAGAATTCTATTTTGGAAAAGTAACACTAAATCCATAATGATCTTATCAGGGTTGAACATAATATTTTGTTTTCCTCATGACTTAACGTAGCTGGAACTAGCAAATTCGACACGTACAGCTCACTAAAGTAGAAACGGCCCTTTTCGATTTGTGTGTTACGTTCAGTCAACAATTAAGGCCTTTACTTAACAGATTTGAATTCATCGTGCAACACTAGTATTGGATGCAGCGACCAATATGCTGAATGCAAAGCAACTACGTCGGGCACTAATAGCTCCTGTCAATGTAAGAGCAATTACTCAGTTGTTGGAGGAATCTGCAAAGCAGGTAAAACATGTTTGAAATAACATATTCCAGTATTTAAACTACATCACAGGCAGACGATGCAAACAAACGCTTTAATTCCATATATTTATCATATGAACATTGAAATAATACTTCCCCTCTAGGGAACCCAATATCCTCACATGAAAGCAAAGACGTTTCTTCATTTCTAAATTACAATCGCAATGTTCATTGTTCCCTCTTTCATTGAAGCCTTACTGAGCATTGGGAAATATAGTAGCATCTTCATCCTTGTCCTCAGCAGTGGCAATGTCGCATGCAACCATGTCCTGAAATAGAGTGTTATTAAACATGCTGGTAAATTCAAGTTATTAGTTCTTGACATCAGAAGGGAACTCATGCGAGCATTCCCTTTGTTAAGAACTGGAAAGAATAGTTAGATCATAATTAGGTTATATATGTGGCTATTCGTAAATTAGATTCATTTCTCTTCATACTCATGCGTGTTAGCAAAACCTTTTCACTCGGAATGAGGTCATGTAGATTTAAAATTGATTATAAATTCTGAAAGAACTGTCTGGGTTACATACTAGCGTTTTCCAATCTTTATTCAATTTTCAAGTTTTAGGAATATATATATATATTCTAGCCAAACATGAAATTTTCTACTTCTTTCTTAATGACATATCTCAAATACTTCACCCTTGTATGTTTGACACAGCTGTTGAATCGAACGGACAACACATTCTTGCACAGGACTGCATATTCTGTTCAAAAAATATGTTGAGGGGGAAAATAGTACAGATTGGTGTCCTTGGCTGAAGATATTGTGTGTTAATCAGATGTCTTAAGTTGTTATTTGTTATCTGCAGAGAATGTTTTCTGTTCAACGGTATATGCATAATTGCAAAGAATTCTCCAATGAACAGGTCATGCTTGTGGCGGTTAGCTACTTTGAACTGTAGCTACCAATATGGACAGAGAGAAATTCCAGCTCTATTATCATGAAATTCGATTAGATTTTGAAATTAATTTTATCTCCATACTAATCTAGTGCAGTCCTTTTCATTTGACGAGCTGCTTCTAACAATCCTGCGTCGATTGTCACCGATGAGAGTTAATGAATTACTTTTCTGAATTGTTCATTTTGCTGATGTAACATATGAATTTCTACAGCAAGCAGCCAAAACTAATTTCAAACTTTAGAAGTTCAAGAAGAAAAGAACTGTATTGACACGGCAAGAGCGAATATCAATGTTGTTAATGTGTTAGAGTATAAAATAAGCCAATGACAAAAGCCTGCTTGCTTAATTCAAAGTGAACCATCTTCACGAATTGATGTGCTCTGCAGTGTACACTGTAAATTGAATGACGTCAGGGGAAATGAGAAGTGTTTTATTTCCACTGATAGTAATATAAGCTAGTCTTTTTGATACAGCAATGCCTTTTTGAAATATCTTTCTTTTCATCGTATCTATCGTAGCGTATGCTTTCACAATTCGAGGACTTTTTTCTTCATTACTCTAGTTTTAATTGTGAAAGATACAGGGCTTGACGATTAACGTGTGCAAGCATTTCTGAGGATTATTCCTAAAGCAAATGAAATAGGCTCACCAGAAATCTGTTTCAGTCCGCCCTTCATGAACCTGTGTTTGTTGATTTATTGATATGGACCTGAAGTCTCTTTGATATTCAATGCTACCATATTTCGAGTTTGGGTCCTGTACTGTATTCTTGGGCAAATCAATTTAATTCAATTGCCTCGGCACTTAATGCTCTACTTGTGCCGCAGTGCCGGAAATCACCAAAACGATACCACACCAATATGGAACTATTTAGTATCATATTAAGTACTGCATGTAATCAATTATAAAGCATTAAGAATTTGGGGATTGGGTCATGTTTATTCCGGAACATATTCCACCACTTTCAGAAGAATAATAGGGGTGATACTCTAAACAAGATGAAACGGTCTTCCATTTTATTTTTAAATATTCGTGCATTGCTTTCTTTCATAAACTCCAAGAAATGCTCGACATTATGAGTAAACAATGTCATTTTCAAAAGAAGGTGGTATATTCCTAATTATTAATGCATAGTTTAAATTAATATTTGACATAACTTCTGCATTATTGTAGCTACGCATGGCAAATTAGACACTAACTGCTTGCTGAAGCAGAAGAGACCTTTATCGATTAATTCTTGTGCTACGAACACTTAATAATTAAACCCTTTGCTTAACAGATTTGAATTCATCCTGTATCACCAGTATTGGATGCAGCGACCAATATTCTGAATGCAAAGTACCTACGTCTGGCACTAATGGCACTTGTCAGTGTAAGAACTCTTATACGGTAGTTGGAGGAATTTGCAAAGCAGGTAAAACATGTTTGATATAAATAAGTTCTCCTAATAATAAGTATATAAGGAGGACGACATTTTACATTCCTTTATTTATGTAAACCACACATGAAACCAAGACTTTTCTTTTCTTCATTTTCAGATTGCAATCGTAAAGTTCATTGTTCCTCACTTATTTGTGTCTTAGCTGAGCATTGCTAGATATAGTATCATCTGTGTTGTAGTCTTCTACAATGTCAAATTCCTTTGCTGCGTCCTCGTAAATTCAACATAGATTGTTTAAATCTCCTGGAGAAATTAAGATATTAAATCTTGACATGAAAATGAGCTTCTTGTGCGACCATGGCTTTGATGATAACTGGAGAGAATATTCACAAGATATTGCTGGAAACTAGTGGATATTCTCTAATTAGCGTGATGACTATTTGGTGTTCTACAAATCAGATACGATAGTGTTCAGGCGGAATGAGATGATGTAGATTTAACATTGATTAAACTATCTGCACGAGAAGTCTCCCTTTCGCTATTTCCGTTGTTCCAGCGTTTACCCGATTTTCACGCTTCATCAGTGTATCATTAAAGTCAAACATGAAATTAGGTTTTTCTTTACTAAGGTCGTATCTCGCATACTTCACTTTTTATGCTCAACGTAGTCGATAAATCGAAAGAAAAGTAAAACAATCAAAGATTTGTAGACCCAACTGTAGATTATGTTGCTCAGTAATTCTCTTGAGATGGGAAACAGAAGTTATGGATGGGGTAAAGTATAAAACAAGCCATTAACTAAAGGCTGTTTCCTCATGTTACATGATATTAAAATCACGAACAAATGATTTCTTCTTCAGCTACCACATAATGAATGACATCAAACCAAATGATAACTCTTTACAATTTTCAGTACAATACTCTTTTTGATGTAACACTGAAATGTTTGACTGTCTTTGTATCCATAAGTTTTGACGTAGTACCTTCATTCTTCATTCGAACACATATTTCGTCTCTATGCTCAATTTTGTAAACTATTCTGAGGTTCACGCGGAATATGTGAAACCACTTCTTAGGTAAAGCACTACATAAAATGAAATAGACATTTAAGAACTGTTTCAAGTCCCATTTTAATCCACCTATGTTTTTGTTGATTCTTTGTTATGAAGCAGAGCTTCCGTGGCGTCTCCGTGCTTCCATAGCTCCAGCGTGGTCAGCCACCGTAGTGTATTCTTAAACAAAGCACTCAAACCCAATTGCCTCGACAATAAATAACCAATCTGTGTCTCTGTGATGGCAATGAAAAGCATATACCGTTATAGAGCTACCCAGCATGATACTAATGGCTGCAAAAGAACGCAGATAAAGTTAAGATCATTTGTTCATGCTTATTCTGGATTATACTTCTACATTATTAGTGATATTATTCTAAGGATCAAAACAATATCTTCAAATAATTTGGTTGCTGTCTGTTCCTTATTTATTCTCAATAATGCGAATTACCATCCGATAAATTAAATAAGAATTCTATTTTGGAAAAGTAACACTAAATCCATAATGATCTTATCAGGGTTGAACATAATATTTTGTTTTCCTCATGACTTAACGTAGCTGGAACTAGCAAATTCGACACGTACAGCTCACTAAAGTAGAAACGGCCCTTTTCGATTTGTGTGTTACGTTTAGTCAACAATTAAGCCCTATACTTAACAGATTTGAATTCATCGTGCAACACTAGTATTGGATGCAGCGACCAATATGCTGAATGCAAAGCAACTACGTCGGGCACTAATAGCTCCTGTCAATGTAAGAGCAATTACTCAGTTGTTGGAGGAATCTGCAAAGCAGGTAAAACATGTTTGAAATAACATATTCTAGTATTTAAACTACATCACAGGCAGACGATGCAAACAAACGCTTTAATTCCATATATGTATCATATGAACATTGAAATAATACTTCCCCTCTAGGGAACCCAATATCCTCACATGAAAGCAAAGACGTTTCTTCATTTCTAAATTACAATCGCAATGTTCATTGTTCCCTCTTTCATTGAAGCCTTACTGAGCATTGGGAAATATAGTAGCATCTTCATCCTTGTCCTCAGCAGTGGCAATGTCGCATGCAACAATGTCCTGAAATAAATAGAGTGTTATTAAACATGCTGGTAAATTCAAGTTATTAGTTCTTGACATCAGAAGGGAACTCATGCGAGCATTCCCTTTGTTAAGAACTGGAAAGAATAGTTAGATCATAATTAGGTTATATATGTGGCTATTCGTAAATTAGATTCATTTCTCTTCATACTCATGCGTGTTAGCAAAACCTTTTCACTCGGAATGAGGTCATGTAGATTTAAAATTGATTATAAATTCTGAAAGAACTGTCTGGGTTACATACTAGCGTTTTCCAATCTTTATTCAATTTTCAAGTTTTAGGAATATATATATATATTCTAGCCAAACATGAAATTTTCTACTTCTTTCTTAATGACATATCTCAAATACTTCACCCTTGTATGTTTGACACAGCTGTTGAATCGAACGGACAACACATTCTTGCACAGGACTGCATATTCTGTTCAAAAAATATGTTGAGGGGGAAAATAGTACAGATTGGTGTCCTTGGCTGAAGATATTGTGTGTTAATCAGATGTCTTAAGTTGTTATTTGTTATCTGCAGAGAATGTTTTCTGTTCAACGGTATATGCATAATTGCAAAGAATTCTCCAATGAACAGGTCATGCTTGTGGCGGTTAGCTACTTTGAACTGTAGCTACCAATATGGACAGAGAGAAATTCCAGCTCTATTATCATGAAATTCGATTAGATTTTGAAATTAAGTTTATCTCCATACTAATCTAGTGCAGTCCTTTTCATTTGACGAGCTGCTTCTAACAATCCTGCGTCGATTGTCACCGATGAGAGTTAATGAATTACTTTTCTGAATTGTTCATTTTGCTGATGTAACATATGAATTTCTACAGCAAGCAGCCAAAACTAATTTCAAACTTTAGAAGTTCAAGAAGAAAAGAACTGTATTGACACGGCAAGAGCGAATATCAATGTTGTTAATGTGTTAGAGTATAAAATAAGCCAATGACAAAAGCCTGCTTGCTTAATTCAAAGTGAACCATCTTCACGAATTGATGTGCTCTGCAGTGTACACTGTAAATTGAATGACGTCAGGGGAAATGAGAAGTGTTTTATTTCCACTGATAGTAATATAAGCTAGTCTTTTTGATACAGCAATGCCTTTTTGAAATATCTTTCTTTTCATCGTATCTATCGTAGCGTATGCTTTCACAATTCGAGGACTTTTTTCTTCATTACTCTAGTTTTAATTGTGAAAGATACAGGGCTTGACGATTAACGTGTGCAAGCATTTCTGAGGATTATTCCTAAAGCAAATGAAATAGGCTCACCAGAAATCTGTTTCAGTCCGCCCTTCATGAACCTGTGTTTGTTGATTTATTGATATGGACCTGAAGTCTCTTTGATATTCAATGCTACCATATTTCGAGTTTGGGTCCTGTACTGTATTCTTGGGCAAATCAATTTAATTCAATTGCCTCGGCACTTAATGCTCTACTTGTGCCGCAGTGCCGGAAATCACCAAAACGATACCACACCAATATGGAACTATTTAGTATCATATTAAGTACTGCATGTAATCAATTATAAAGCATTAAGAATTTGGGGATTGGGTCATGTTTATTCCGGAACATATTCCACCACTTTCAGAAGAATAATAGGTATGATACTCTAAACAAGATGAAACGGTCTTCCATTTTATTTTTAAATACTCGTGCATTGCTTTCTTTCAAAAACTCCAAGAAATGCTCGACATTATGAGTAAACAATGTCATTTTCAAAAGAAGGTGGTATATTCCTAATTATTAATGCATAGTTTAAATTAATATTTGACATAACTTCTGCATTGGTGTAGCTACGCATGGCAAATTAGACACTAACTGCTTGCTGAAGCAGAAGAGGCCTTTATCGATTAATTCTTGTGTTACGAACACTTAATAATTAAACCCTTTGCTTAACAGATTTGAATTCATCCTGTATCACCAGTACTGGATGCAGCGACCAATATGCTGAATGCAAAGTACCTACGTCTGGCACTAATGGCACTTGTCAGTGTAAGAACTCTTATACGGTAGTTGGAGGAATTTGCAAAGCAGGTAAAACATGTTTGATATAAATAAGTTCTCCTAATAATAAGTATATAAGGAGGACGACATTTTACATTCCTTTATTTATGTAAACCACACATGAAACCAAGACTTTTCTTTTCTTCATTTTCAGATTGCAATCGTAAAGTTCATTGTTCCTCTCTTATTTGTGTCTTAGCTGAGCATTGCTAGATATAGTAGCATCTGTGTTGTAGTCTTCTACAATGTCAAATTCCTTTGCTGCGTCCTCGTAAATTCAACATAGATTGTTTAAATATCCTGGAGAAATTAAGATATTAAATCTTGACATGAAAATGAGCTTCTTGTGCGACCATGGCTTTGATGATAACTGGAGAGAATATTCACAAGATATTGGTGGAAACTAGTGGATATTCTCTAATTAGCGTGATGACTATTTGGTGTTCTACAAATCAGATACGATAGTGTTCAGGCGGAATGAGATGATGTAGATTTAACATTGATTAAACTATCTGCACGAGAAGTCTCCCTTTCGCTGCTTCCGTTGTTCCAGTGTTTACCCGATTTTCACGCTTCATCAGTGTATCATTAAAGTCAAACATGAAATTAGGTTTTTCTTTACTAAGGTCGTATCTCGCATACTTCACTTTTTATGCTCAACGTAGTCGATAAATCGAAAGAAAAGTAAAACAATCAAAGATTTGTAGACCCAACTGTAGATTATGTTGCTCAGTAATTCTCTTGAGATGGGAAACAGAAGTTATGGATGGGGTAAAGTATAAAACAAGCCATTAACTAAAGGCTGTTTCCTCATGTTACATGATATTAAAATCACGAACAAATGATTTCTTCTTCAGCTACCACATAATGAATGACATCAAACCAAATGATAACTCTTTACAATTTTCAGTACAATACTCTTTTTGATGTAACACTGAAATGTTTGACTGTCTTTGTATCCATAAGTTTTGACGTAGTACCTTCATTCTTCATTCGAACACATATTTCGTCTCTATGCTCAATTTTGTAAACTATTCTGAGGTTCACGCGGAATATGTGAAACCACTTCTTAGGTAAAGCACTACATAAAATGAAATAGACATTTAAGAACTGTTTCAAGTCCCATTTTAATCCACCTATGTTTTTGTTGATTCTTTGTTATGAAGCAGAGCTTCCGTGGCGTCTCCGTGCTTCCACAGCTCCAGCGTGGTCAGCCACCGTAGCGTATTCTTAAACAAAGCACTCAAACCCAATTGCCTCGACAATAAATAACCAATCTGTGTCTCTGTGAGGGCAATGAAAAAGCATATACCGTTATAGAGCTACCCAGCATGATACTAATGGCTGCAAAAGAACGCAGATAAAGTTAAGATCATTTGTTCATGCTTATTCTGGATTATACTTCTACATTATTAGTGATATTATTCTAAGGATCAAAACAATATCTTCAAATAATTTGGTTGCTGTCTGTTCCTTATTTATTCTCAATAATGCGAATTACCATCCGATAAATTAAATAAGAATTCTATTTTGGAAAAGTAACACTAAATCCATAATGATCTTATCAGGGTTGAACATAATATTTTGTTTTCCTCATGACTTAACGTAGCTGGAACTAGCAAATTCGACACGTACAGCTCACTAAAGTAGAAACGGCCCTTTTCGATTTGTGTGTTACGTTCAGTCAACAATTAAGGCCTTTACTTAACAGATTTGAATTCATCGTGCAACACTAGTATTGGATGCAGCGACCAATATGCTGAATGCAAAGCAACTACGTCGGGCACTAATAGCTCCTGTCAATGTAAGAGCAATTACTCAGTTGTTGGAGGAATCTGCAAAGCAGGTAAAACATGTTTGAAATAACATATTCCAGTATTTAAACTACATCACAGGCAGACGATGCAAACAAACGCTTTAATTCCATATATCTATCATATGAACATTGAAATAATACTTCCCCTCTAGGGAACCCAATATCCTCACATGAAAGCAAAGACGTTTCTTCATTTCTAAATTACAATCGCAATGTTCATTGTTCCCTCTTTCATTGAAGCCTTACTGAGCATTGGGAAATATAGTAGCATCTTCATCCTTGTCCTCAGCAGTGGCAATGTCGCATGCAACAATGTCCTGAAATAGAGTGTTATTAAACATGCTGGTAAATTCAAGTTATTAGTTCTTGACATCAGAAGGGAACTCATGCGAGCATTCCCTTTGTTAAGAACTGGAAAGAATAGTTAGATCATAATTAGGTTATATATGTGGCTATTCGTAAATTAGATTCATTTCTCTTCATACTCATGCGTGTTAGCAAAACCTTTTCACTCGGAATGAGGTCATGTAGATTTAAAATTGATTATAAATTCTGAAAGAACTGTCTGGGTTACATACTAGCGTTTTCCAATCTTTATTCAATTTTCAAGTTTTAGGAATATATATATATATTCTAGCCAAACATGAAATTTTCTACTTCTTTCTTAATGACATATCTCAAATACTTCACCCTTGTATGTTTGACACAGCTGTTGAATCGAACGGACAACACATTCTTGCACAGGACTGCATATTCTGTTCAAAAAATATGTTGAGGGGGAAAATAGTACAGATTGGTGTCCTTGGCTGAAGATATTGTGTGTTAATCAGATGTCTTAAGTTGTTATTTGTTATCTGCAGAGAATGTTTTCTGTTCAACGGTATATGCATAATTGCAAAGAATTCTCCAATGAACAGGTCATGCTTGTGGCGGTTAGCTACTTTGAACTGTAGCTACCAATATGGACAGAGAGAAATTCCAGCTCTATTATCATGAAATTCGATTAGATTTTGAAATTAATTTTATCTCCATACTAATCTAGTGCAGTCCTTTTCATTTGACGAGCTGCTTCTAACAATCCTGCGTCGATTGTCACCGATGAGAGTTAATGAATTACTTTTCTGAATTGTTCATTTTGCTGATGTAACATATGAATTTCTACAGCAAGCAGCCAAAACTAATTTCAAACTTTAGAAGTTCAAGAAGAAAAGAACTGTATTGACACGGCAAGAGCGAATATCAATGTTGTTAATGTGTTAGAGTATAAAATAAGCCAATGACAAAAGCCTGCTTGCTTAATTCAAAGTGAACCATCTTCACGAATTGATGTGCTCTGCAGTGTACACTGTAAATTGAATGACGTCAGGGGAAATGAGAAGTGTTTTATTTCCACTGATAGTAATATAAGCTAGTCTTTTTGATACAGCAATGCCTTTTTGAAATATCTTTCTTTTCATCGTATCTATCGTAGCGTATGCTTTCACAATTCGAGGACTTTTTTCTTCATTACTCTAGTTTTAATTGTGAAAGATACAGGGCTTGACGATTAACGTGTGCAAGCATTTCTGAGGATTATTCCTAAAGCAAATGAAATAGGCTCACCAGAAATCTGTTTCAGTCCGCCCTTCATGAACCTGTGTTTGTTGATTTATTGATATGGACCTGAAGTCTCTTTGATATTCAATGCTACCATATTTCGAGTTTGGGTCCTGTACTGTATTCTTGGGCAAATCAATTTAATTCAATTGCCTCGGCACTTAATGCTCTACTTGTGCCGCAGTGCCGGAAATCACCAAAACGATACCACACCAATATGGAACTATTTAGTATCATATTAAGTACTGCATGTAATCAATTATAAAGCATTAAGAATTTGGGGATTGGGTCATGTTTATTCCGGAACATATTCCACCACTTTCAGAAGAATAATAGGTATGATACTCTAAACAAGATGAAACGGTCTTCCATTTTATTTTTAAATACTCGTGCATTGCTTTCTTTCAAAAACTCCAAGAAATGCTCGACATTATGAGTAAACAATGTCATTTTCAAAAGAAGGTGGTATATTCCTAATTATTAATGCATAGTTTAAATTAATATTTGACATAACTTCTGCATTGGTGTAGCTACGCATGGCAAATTAGACACTAACTGCTTGCTGAAGCAGAAGAGGCCTTTATCGATTAATTCTTGTGTTACGAACACTTAATAATTAAACCCTTTGCTTAACAGATTTGAATTCATCCTGTATCACCAGTACTGGATGCAGCGACCAATATGCTGAATGCAAAGTACCTACGTCTGGCACTAATGGCACTTGTCAGTGTAAGAACTCTTATACGGTAGTTGGAGGAATTTGCAAAGCAGGTAAAACATGTTTGATATAAATAAGTTCTCCTAATAATAAGTATATAAGGAGGACGACACTTTACATTCCTTTATTTATGTAAACCACACATGAAACCAAGACTTTTCTTTTCTTCATTTTCAGATTGCAATCGTAAAGTTCATTGTTCCTCTCTTATTTGTGTCTTAGCTGAGCATTGCTAGATATAGTAGCATCTGTGTTGTAGTCTTCTACAATGTCAAATTCCTTTGCTGCGTCCTCGTAAATTCAACATAGATTGTTTAAATATCCTGGAGAAATTAAGATATTAAATCTTGACATGAAAATGAGCTTCTTGTGCGACCATGGCTTTGATGATAACTGGAGAGAATATTCACAAGATATTGGTGGAAACTAGTGGATATTCTCTAATTAGCGTGATGACTATTTGGTGTTCTACAAATCAGATACGATAGTGTTCAGGCGGAATGAGATGATGTAGATTTAACATTGATTAAACTATCTGCACGAGAAGTCTCCCTTTCGCTGCTTCCGTTGTTCCAGTGTTTACCCGATTTTCACGCTTCATCAGTGTATCATTAAAGTCAAACATGAAATTAGGTTTTTCTTTACTAAGGTCGTATCTCGCATACTTCACTTTTTATGCTCAACGTAGTCGATAAATCGAAAGAAAAGTAAAACAATCAAAGATTTGTAGACCCAACTGTAGATTATGTTGCTCAGTAATTCTCTTGAGATGGGAAACAGAAGTTATGGATGGGGTAAAGTATAAAACAAGCCATTAACTAAAGGCTGTTTCCTCATGTTACATGATATTAAAATCACGAACAAATGATTTCTTCTTCAGCTACCACATAATGAATGACATCAAACCAAATGATAACTCTTTACAATCTTCAGTACAATACTCTTTTTGATGTAACACTGAAATGTTTGACTGTCTTTGTATCCATAAGTTTTGACGTAGTACCTTCATTCTTCATTCGAACACATATTTCGTCTCTATGCTCAATTTTGTAAACTATTCTGAGGTTCACGCGGAATATGTGAAACCACTTCTTAGGTAAAGCACTACATAAAATGAAATAGACATTTAAGAACTGTTTCAAGTCCCATTTTAATCCACCTATGTTTTTGTTGATTCTTTGTTATGAAGCAGAGCTTCCGTGGCGTCTCCGTGCTTCCACAGCTCCAGCGTGGTCAGCCACCGTAGCGTATTCTTAAACAAAGCACTCAAACCCAATTGCCTCGACAATAAATAACCAATCTGTGTCTCTGTGAGGGCAATGAAAAAGCATATACCGTTATAGAGCTACCCAGCATGATACTAATGGCTGCAAAAGAACGCAGATAAAGTTAAGATCATTTGTTCATGCTTATTCTGGATTATACTTCTACATTATTAGTGATATTATTCTAAGGATCAAAACAATATCTTCAAATAATTTGGTTGCTGTCTGTTCCTTATTTATTCTCAATAATGCGAATTACCATCCGATAAATTAAATAAGAATTCTATTTTGGAAAAGTAACACTAAATCCATAATGATCTTATCAGGGTTGAACATAATATTTTGTTTTCCTCATGACTTAACGTAGCTGGAACTAGCAAATTCGACACGTACAGCTCACTAAAGTAGAAACGGCCCTTTTCGATTTGTGTGTTACGTTCAGTCAACAATTAAGGCCTTTACTTAACAGATTTGAATTCATCGTGCAACACTAGTATTGGATGCAGCGACCAATATGCTGAATGCAAAGCAACTACGTCGGGCACTAATAGCTCCTGTCAATGTAAGAGCAATTACTCAGTTGTTGGAGGAATCTGCAAAGCAGGTAAAACATGTTTGAAATAACATATTCCAGTATTTAAACTACATCACAGGCAGACGATGCAAACAAACGCTTTAATTCCATATATTTATCATATGAACATTGAAATAATACTTCCCCTCTAGGGAACCCAATATCCTCACATGAAAGCAAAGACGTTTCTTCATTTCTAAATTACAATCGCAATGTTCATTGTTCCCTCTTTCATTGAAGCCTTACTGAGCATTGGGAAATATAGTAGCATCTTCATCCTTGTCCTCAGCAGTGGCAATGTCGCATGCAACAATGTCCTGAAATAGAGTGTTATTAAACATGCTGGTAAATTCAAGTTATTAGTTCTTGACATCAGAAGGGAACTCATGCGAGCATTCCCTTTGTTAAGAACTGGAAAGAATAGTTAGATCATAATTAGGTTATATATGTGGCTATTCGTAAATTAGATTCATTTCTCTTCATACTCATGCGTGTTAGCAAAACCTTTTCACTCGGAATGAGGTCATGTAGATTTAAAATTGATTATAAATTCTGAAAGAACTGTCTGGGTTACATACTAGCGTTTTCCAATCTTTATTCAATTTTCAAGTTTTAGGAATATATATATATATTCTAGCCAAACATGAAATTTTCTACTTCTTTCTTAATGACATATCTCAAATACTTCACCCTTGTATGTTTGACACAGCTGTTGAATCGAACGGACAACACATTCTTGCACAGGACTGCATATTCTGTTCAAAAAATATGTTGAGGGGGAAAATAGTACAGATTGGTGTCCTTGGCTGAAGATATTGTGTGTTAATCAGATGTCTTAAGTTGTTATTTGTTATCTGCAGAGAATGTTTTCTGTTCAACGGTATATGCATAATTGCAAAGAATTCTCCAATGAACAGGTCATGCTTGTGGCGGTTAGCTACTTTGAACTGTAGCTACCAATATGGACAGAGAGAAATTCCAGCTCTATTATCATGAAATTCGATTAGATTTTGAAATTAATTTTATCTCCATACTAATCTAGTGCAGTCCTTTTCATTTGACGAGCTGCTTCTAACAATCCTGCGTCGATTGTCACCGATGAGAGTTAATGAATTACTTTTCTGAATTGTTCATTTTGCTGATGTAACATATGAATTTCTACAGCAAGCAGCCAAAACTAATTTCAAACTTTAGAAGTTCAAGAAGAAAAGAACTGTATTGACACGGCAAGAGCGAATATCAATGTTGTTAATGTGTTAGAGTATAAAATAAGCCAATGACAAAAGCCTGCTTGCTTAATTCAAAGTGAACCATCTTCACGAATTGATGTGCTCTGCAGTGTACACTGTAAATTGAATGACGTCAGGGGAAATGAGAAGTGTTTTATTTCCACTGATAGTAATATAAGCTAGTCTTTTTGATACAGCAATGCCTTTTTGAAATATCTTTCTTTTCATCGTATCTATCGTAGCGTATGCTTTCACAATTCGAGGACTTTTTTCTTCATTACTCTAGTTTTAATTGTGAAAGATACAGGGCTTGACGATTAACGTGTGCAAGCATTTCTGAGGCTTATTCCTAAAGCAAATGAAATAGGCTCACCAGAAATCTGTTTCAGTCCGCCCTTCATGAACCTGTGTTTGTTGATTTATTGATATGGACCTGAAGTCTCTTTGATATTCAATGCTACCATATTTCGAGTTTGGGTCCTGTACTGTATTCTTGGGCAAATCAATTTAATTCAATTGCCTCGGCACTTAATGCTCTACTTGTGCCGCAGTGCCGGAAATCACCAAAACGATACCACACCAATATGGAACTATTTAGTATCATATTAAGTACTGCATGTAATCAATTATAAAGCATTAAGAATTTGGGGATTGGGTCATGTTTATTCCGGAACATATTCCACCACTTTCAGAAGAATAATAGGTATGATACTCTAAACAAGATGAAACGGTCTTCCATTTTATTTTTAAATACTCGTGCATTGCTTTCTTTCAAAAACTCCAAGAAATGCTCGACATTATGAGTAAACAATGTCATTTTCAAAAGAAGGTGGTATATTCCTAATTATTAATGCATAGTTTAAATTAATATTTGACATAACTTCTGCATTGGTGTAGCTACGCATGGCAAATTAGACACTAACTGCTTGCTGAAGCAGAAGAGGCCTTTATCGATTAATTCTTGTGTTACGAACACTTAATAATTAAACCCTTTGCTTAACAGATTTGAATTCATCCTGTATCACCAGTACTGGATGCAGCGACCAATATGCTGAATGCAAAGTACCTACGTCTGGCACTAATGGCACTTGTCAGTGTAAGAACTCTTATACGGTAGTTGGAGGAATTTGCAAAGCAGGTAAAACATGTTTGATATAAATAAGTTCTCCTAATAATAAGTATATAAGGAGGACGACACTTTACATTCCTTTATTTATGTAAACCACACATGAAACCAAGACTTTTCTTTTCTTCATTTTCAGATTGCAATCGTAAAGTTCATTGTTCCTCTCTTATTTGTGTCTTAGCTGAGCATTGCTAGATATAGTAGCATCTGTGTTGTAGTCTTCTACAATGTCAAATTCCTTTGCTGCGTCCTCGTAAATTCAACATAGATTGTTTAAATATCCTGGAGAAATTAAGATATTAAATCTTGACATGAAAATGAGCTTCTTGTGCGACCATGGCTTTGATGATAACTGGAGAGAATATTCACAAGATATTGGTGGAAACTAGTGGATATTCTCTAATTAGCGTGATGACTATTTGGTGTTCTACAAATCAGATACGATAGTGTTCAGGCGGAATGAGATGATGTAGATTTAACATTGATTAAACTATCTGCACGAGAAGTCTCCCTTTCGCTGCTTCCGTTGTTCCAGTGTTTACCCGATTTTCACGCTTCATCAGTGTATCATTAAAGTCAAACATGAAATTAGGTTTTTCTTTACTAAGGTCGTATCTCGCATACTTCACTTTTTATGCTCAACGTAGTCGATAAATCGAAAGAAAAGTAAAACAATCAAAGATTTGTAGACCCAACTGTAGATTATGTTGCTCAGTAATTCTCTTGAGATGGGAAACAGAAGTTATGGATGGGGTAAAGTATAAAACAAGCCATTAACTAAAGGCTGTTTCCTCATGTTACATGATATTAAAATCACGAACAAATGATTTCTTCTTCAGCTACCACATAATGAATGACATCAAACCAAATGATAACTCTTTACAATCTTCAGTACAATACTCTTTTTGATGTAACACTGAAATGTTTGACTGTCTTTGTATCCATAAGTTTTGACGTAGTACCTTCATTCTTCATTCGAACACATATTTCGTCTCTATGCTCAATTTTGTAAACTATTCTGAGGTTCACGCGGAATATGTGAAACCACTTCTTAGGTAAAGCACTACATAAAATGAAATAGACATTTAAGAACTGTTTCAAGTCCCATTTTAATCCACCTATGTTTTTGTTGATTCTTTGTTATGAAGCAGAGCTTCCGTGGCGTCTCCGTGCTTCCACAGCTCCAGCGTGGTCAGCCACCGTAGCGTATTCTTAAACAAAGCACTCAAACCCAATTGCCTCGACAATAAATAACCAATCTGTGTCTCTGTGAGGGCAATGAAAAAGCATATACCGTTATAGAGCTACCCAGCATGATACTAATGGCTGCAAAAGAACGCAGATAAAGTTAAGATCATTTGTTCATGCTTATTCTGGATTATACTTCTACATTATTAGTGATATTATTCTAAGGATCAAAACAATATCTTCAAATAATTTGGTTGCTGTCTGTTCCTTATTTATTCTCAATAATGCGAATTACCATCCGATAAATTAAATAAGAATTCTATTTTGGAAAAGTAACACTAAATCCATAATGATCTTATCAGGGTTGAACATAATATTTTGTTTTCCTCATGACTTAACGTAGCTGGAACTAGCAAATTCGACACGTACAGCTCACTAAAGTAGAAACGGCCCTTTTCGATTTGTGTGTTACGTTCAGTCAACAATTAAGGCCTTTACTTAACAGATTTGAATTCATCGTGCAACACTAGTATTGGATGCAGCGACCAATATGCTGAATGCAAAGCAACTACGTCGGGCACTAATAGCTCCTGTCAATGTAAGAGCAATTACTCAGTTGTTGGAGGAATCTGCAAAGCAGGTAAAACATGTTTGAAATAACATATTCCAGTATTTAAACTACATCACAGGCAGACGATGCAAACAAACGCTTTAATTCCATATATTTATCATATGAACATTGAAATAATACTTCCCCTCTAGGGAACCCAATATCCTCACATGAAAGCAAAGACGTTTCTTCATTTCTAAATTACAATCGCAATGTTCATTGTTCCCTCTTTCATTGAAGCCTTACTGAGCATTGGGAAATATAGTAGCATCTTCATCCTTGTCCTCAGCAGTGGCAATGTCGCATGCAACAATGTCCTGAAATAGAGTGTTATTAAACATGCTGGTAAATTCAAGTTATTAGTTCTTGACATCAGAAGGGAACTCATGCGAGCATTCCCTTTGTTAAGAACTGGAAAGAATAGTTAGATCATAATTAGGTTATATATGTGGCTATTCGTAAATTAGATTCATTTCTCTTCATACTCATGCGTGTTAGCAAAACCTTTTCACTCGGAATGAGGTCATGTAGATTTAAAATTGATTATAAATTCTGAAAGAACTGTCTGGGTTACATACTAGCGTTTTCCAATCTTTATTCAATTTTCAAGTTTTAGGAATATATATATATATTCTAGCCAAACATGAAATTTTCTACTTCTTTCTTAATGACATATCTCAAATACTTCACCCTTGTATGTTTGACACAGCTGTTGAATCGAACGGACAACACATTCTTGCACAGGACTGCATATTCTGTTCAAAAAATATGTTGAGGGGGAAAATAGTACAGATTGGTGTCCTTGGCTGAAGATATTGTGTGTTAATCAGATGTCTTAAGTTGTTATTTGTTATCTGCAGAGAATGTTTTCTGTTCAACGGTATATGCATAATTGCAAAGAATTCTCCAATGAACAGGTCATGCTTGTGGCGGTTAGCTACTTTGAACTGTAGCTACCAATATGGACAGAGAGAAATTCCAGCTCTATTATCATGAAATTCGATTAGATTTTGAAATTAATTTTATCTCCATACTAATCTAGTGCAGTCCTTTTCATTTGACGAGCTGCTTCTAACAATCCTGCGTCGATTGTCACCGATGAGAGTTAATGAATTACTTTTCTGAATTGTTCATTTTGCTGATGTAACATATGAATTTCTACAGCAAGCAGCCAAAACTAATTTCAAACTTTAGAAGTTCAAGAAGAAAAGAACTGTATTGACACGGCAAGAGCGAATATCAATGTTGTTAATGTGTTAGAGTATAAAATAAGCCAATGACAAAAGCCTGCTTGCTTAATTCAAAGTGAACCATCTTCACGAATTGATGTGCTCTGCAGTGTACACTGTAAATTGAATGACGTCAGGGGAAATGAGAAGTGTTTTATTTCCACTGATAGTAATATAAGCTAGTCTTTTTGATACAGCAATGCCTTTTTGAAATATCTTTCTTTTCATCGTATCTATCGTAGCGTATGCTTTCACAATTCGAGGACTTTTTTCTTCATTACTCTAGTTTTAATTGTGAAAGATACAGGGCTTGACGATTAACGTGTGCAAGCATTTCTGAGGCTTATTCCTAAAGCAAATGAAATAGGCTCACCAGAAATCTGTTTCAGTCCGCCCTTCATGAACCTGTGTTTGTTGATTTATTGATATGGACCTGAAGTCTCTTTGATATTCAATGCTACCATATTTCGAGTTTGGGTCCTGTACTGTATTCTTGGGCAAATCAATTTAATTCAATTGCCTCGGCACTTAATGCTCTACTTGTGCCGCAGTGCCGGAAATCACCAAAACGATACCACACCAATATGGAACTATTTAGTAACATATTAAGTACTGCATGTAATCAATTATAAAGCATTAAGAATTTGGGGATTGGGTCATGTTTATTCCGGAACATATTCCACCACTTTCAGAAGAATAATAGGGATGATACTCTAAACAAGATGAAACGGTCTTCCATTTTATTTTTAAATATTCGTGCATTGCTTTCTGTCAAAAACTCCAAGAAATGCTCGACATTATGAGTAAACAATGTCATTTTCAAAAGAAGGTGGTATATTCCTAATTATTAATGCATAGTTTAAATTAATATTTGACATAACTTCTGCATTGGTGTAGCTACGCATGGCAAATTAGACACTAACTGCTTGCTGAAGCAGAAGAGGCCTTTATCGATTAATTCTTGTGTTACGAACACTTAATAATTAAACCCTTTGCTTAACAGATTTGAATTCATCCTGTATCACCAGTACTGGATGCAGCGACCAATATGCTGAATGCAAAGTACCTACGTCTGGCACTAATGGCACTTGTCAGTGTAAGAACTCTTATACGGTAGTTGGAGGAATTTGCAAAGCAGGTAAAACATGTTTGATATAAATAAGTTCTCCTAATAATAAGTATATAAGGAGGACGACATTTTACATTCCTTTATTTATGTAAACCACACATGAAACCAAGACTTTTCTTTTCTTCATTTTCAGATTGCAATCGTAAAGTTCATTGTTCCTCTCTTATTTGTGTCTTAGCTGAGCATTGCTAGATATAGTAGCATCTGTGTTGTAGTCTTCTACAATGTCAAATTCCTTTGCTGCGTCCTCGTAAATTCAACATAGATTGTTTAAATATCCTGGAGAAATTAAGATATTAAATCTTGACATGAAAATGAGCTTCTTGTGCGACCATGGCTTTGATGATAACTGGAGAGAATATTCACAAGATATTGGTGGAAACTAGTGGATATTCTCTAATTAGCGTGATGACTATTTGGTGTTCTACAAATCAGATACGATAGTGTTCAGGCGGAATGAGATGATGTAGATTTAACATTGATTAAACTATCTGCACGAGAAGTCTCCCTTTCGCTGCTTCCGTTGTTCCAGTGTTTACCCGATTTTCACGCTTCATCAGTGTATCATTAAAGTCAAACATGAAATTAGGTTTTTCTTTACTAAGGTCGTATCTCGCATACTTCACTTTTTATGCTCAACGTAGTCGATAAATCGAACGAAAAGTAAAACAATCAAAGATTTGTAGACCCAACTGTAGATTATGTTGCTCAGTAATTCTCTTGAGATGGGAAACAGAAGTTATGGATGGGGTAAAGTATAAAACAAGCCATTAACTAAAGGCTGTTTCCTCATGTTACATGATATTAAAATCACGAACAAATGATTTCTTCTTCAGCTACCACATAATGAATGACATCAAACCAAATGATAACTCTTTACAATCTTCAGTACAATACTCTTTTTGATGTAACACTGAAATGTTTGACTGTCTTTGTATCCATAAGTTTTGACGTAGTACCTTCATTCTTCATTCGAACACATATTTCGTCTCTATGCTCAATTTTGTAAACTATTCTGAGGTTCACGCGGAATATGTGAAACCACTTCTTAGGTAAAGCACTACATAAAATGAAATAGACATTTAAGAACTGTTTCAAGTCCCATTTTAATCCACCTATGTTTTTGTTGATTCTTTGTTATGAAGCAGAGCTTCCGTGGCGTCTCCGTGCTTCCATAGCTCCAGCGTGGTCAGCCACCGTAGTGTATTCTTAAACAAAGCACTCAAACCCAATTGCCTCGACAATAAATAACCAATCTGTGTCTCTGTGAGGGCAATGAAAAAGCATATACCGTTATAGAGCTACCCAGCATGATACTAATGGCTGCAAAAGAACGCAGATAAAGTTAAGATCATTTGTTCATGCTTATTCTGGATTATACTTCTACATTATTAGTGATATTATTCTAAGGATCAAAACAATATCTTCAAATAATTTGGTTGCTGTCTGTTCCTTATTTATTCTCAATAATGCGAATTACCATCCGATAAATTAAATAAGAATTCTATTTTGGAAAAGTAACACTAAATCCATAATGATCTTATCAGGGTTGAACATAATATTTTGTTTTCCTCATGACTTAACGTAGCTGGAACTAGCAAATTCGACACGTACAGCTCACTAAAGTAGAAACGGCCCTTTTCGATTTGTGTGTTACGTTCAGTCAACAATTAAGCCCTTTACTTAACAGATTTGAATTCATCGTGCAACACTAGTATTGGATGCAGCGACCAATATGCTGAATGCAAAGCAACTACGTCGGGCACTAATAGCTCCTGTCAATGTAAGAGCAATTACTCAGTTGTTGGAGGAATCTGCAAAGCAGGTAAAACATGTTTGAAATAACATATTCCAGTATTTAAACTACATCACAGGCAGACGATGCAAACAAACGCTTTAATTCCATATATTTATCATATGAACATTGAAATAATACTTCCCCTCTAGGGAACCCAATATCCTCACATGAAAGCAAAGACGTTTCTTCATTTCTAAATTACAATCGCAATGTTCATTGTTCCCTCTTTCATTGAAGCCTTACTGAGCATTGGGAAATATAGTAGCATCTTCATCCTTGTCCTCAGCAGTGGCAATGTCGCATGCAACACTGTCCTGAAATAGAGTGTTATTAAACATGCTGGTAAATTCAAGTTATTAGTTCTTGACATCAGAAGGGAACTCATGCGAGCATTCCCTTTGTTAAGAACTGGAAAGAATAGTTAGATCATAATTAGGTTATATATGTGGCTATTCGTAAATTAGATTCATTTCTCTTCATACTCATGCGTGTTAGCAAAACCTTTTCACTCAGAATGAGGTCATGTAGATTTAAAATTGATTATAAATTCTGAAAGAACTGTCTGGGTTACATACTAGCGTTTTCCAATCTTTATTCAATTTTCAAGTTTTAGGAATATATATATATATTCTAGCCAAACATGAAATTTTCTACTTCTTTCTTAATGACATATCTCAAACACTTCACCCTTGTATGTTTGACACAGCTGTTGAATCGAACGGACAACACATTCTTGCACAGGACTGCATATTCTGTTCAAAAAATATGTTGAGGGGGAAAATAGTACAGATTGGTGTCCTTGGCTGAAGATATTGTGTGTTAATCAGATGTCTTAAGTTGTTATTTGTTATCTGCAGAGAATGTTTTCTGTTCAACGGTATATGCATAATTGCAAAGAATTCTCCAATGAACAGGTCATGCTTGTGGCGGTTAGCTACTTTGAACTGTAGCTACCAATATGGACAGAGAGAAACTCCAGCTCTATTATCATGAAATTCGATTAGATTTTGAAATTAATTTTATCTCCATACTAATCTAGTGCAGTCCTTTTCATTTGACGAGCTGCTTCTAACAACCCTGCGTCGATTGCACCGATGAGAGTTAATGAATTACGTTTCTGAATTGTTCATTTTGCTGATGTAACATATGAATTTCTACAGCAAGCAGCCAAAACTAATTTCAAACTTTAGAAGTTCAAGAAGAAAAGAACTGTATTGACACGGCAAGAGCGAATATCAATGTTGTTAATGTGTTAGAGTATAAAATAAGCCAATGACAAAAGCCTGCTTGCTTAATTCAAACTGAACCATCTTCACGAATTGATGTGCTCTGCAGTGTACACTGTAAATTGAATGACGTCAGGGGAAATGAGAAGTGTTTTATTTCCACTGATAGTAATATAAGCTAGTCTTTTTGATACAGCAATGCCTTTTTTAAATATCTTTCTTTTCATCCTATCTGTCGTAGCATATACTTTCACCATTCGAGGACTTTTTTCTTCATTACTCTATTTTTAATTGTGAAAGATACAGGGCGTGACCATTAACGTGCGCAAGCATTTCTGAAGCTTATTCCTAAAGCAAATGAAATAGGCTCACCATAAATCTGTTTCAGTCCGCCCTTCATGAACCTGTGTTTGTTGATTTACTGATATGGACCTCAGGTCTCTTTGATATTCAATGCTACCATATTTCGAGTTCGTGTCCTGTACTGTATTCTTGGGCAAATCAATTTAATTCAATTGCCTCGGCACTTAAAGCTCTACTTGTGCCGCAGTGCCGGAAATCACCAAAACGATACCACACCAATATGGAACTATTTAGTATCATATTAAGTACTGCATGTAATCAATTATAAAGCATTAAGAATTTGGGGATTGGGTCATGTTTATTCCGGAACATATTCCACCACTTTCAGAAGAATAATAGGGATGATACTCTAAACAAGATGAAACGGTCTTCCATTTTATTTTTAAATATTCGTGCATTGCTTTCTTTCAAAAACTCCAAGAAATGCTCGACATTATGAGTAAACAATGTCATTTTCAAAAGAAGGTGGTATATTCCTAATTATTAATGCAGAGCTTAAATTAATATTTGACATAACTCCTGCCTTGGTGTAGCTACATATGGCAAATTAGACACTAACTGCTTGCTGAAGCAGAAGAGGCCTTTATCGATTAATTCTTGTGCTACGAACACTTAATAATTAAACCCTTTGCTTAACAGATTTGAATTCAACCTGTATCACCAGTATTGGATGCAGCGACCAATATGCTGAATGCAAAGTACCTACGTCTGGCACTAATGGCACTTGTCAGTGTAAGAACTCTTATACGGTAGTTGGAGGAATTTGCAAAGCAGGTAAAACATGTTTGATATAAATAAGTTCTCCTAAAATTAAGTATATAAGGAGGACGACATTTTACATTCCTTTATTTATGTGAACCACACATGAAACCAAGACTTTTCTTTTCTTCATTTTCAGATTGCAATCGTAAAGTTCATTGTTCCTCTCTTATTTGTGTCTTAGCTGAGCATTGCTAGATATAGTAGCATCTGTGTTGTAGTCTTCTACAATGTCAAATTCCTTTGCTGCGTCCTCGTAAATTCAACATAGATTGTTTAAATATCCTCGAGAAATTAAGATATTAAACCTTGAGCTTCTTATGCGACCATGGCTTTGATGATAACTGGAGAGAATATTTACAAGATATTGGTAGAAACTAGTGGATATTCTCTAATTAGCGTGATGACTATTTGGTGTTCTACAAATCAGATACGATAGTGTTCAGGCGGAATGAGATGATGTAGATTTAACATTGATTAAACTATCTGCACGAGAAGTCTCCCTTTCGCTACTTCCGTTGTTCCAGTGTTTACCCGATCTTCACGCTTCATCAGTGTATCATTAAAGTCAAACATGAAATTAGGTTTTTCTTTACTAAGGTCGTGTCTCGTATACTTCACTTTTTATGCTCACCGTAGTCGATAAATCGAAAGAAAAGTAAAACAATCAAAGATTTGTAGACCCAACTGTAGGTTATGTTGCTCAGTAATTCTCTTGAGATGGGAAACAGAAGTTATGGATGGGGTAAAGTATAAAACAAGCCATTAACTAAAGGCTGTTTCCTCATGTTACATGATATTAAAATCACGAACAAATGATTTCTTCTTCAGCTACCACATAATGAATGACATCAAACCAAATGATAACTCTTTACAATTTTCAGTACAATACTCTTTTTGATGTAACACTGAAATGTTTGACTGTCTTTGTATCCATAAGTTTTGACGTAGTACCTTCATTCTTCATTCGAACACATATTTCGTCTCTATGCTCAATTTTGTAAACTATTCTGAGGTTCACGCGGAACATGTGAAACCACTTCTTAGGTAAAGCACTACATAAAATGAAATAGACATTTAAGAACTGTTTCAAGTCCCATTTTAATCCACCTATGTTTTTGTTGATTCTTTGTTATGAAGCAGATGTTCCGTGGCGGCTCCGTGCTACCATAGCTCCAGCGTGGTCAGCCACCGTAGTGTATTCCTAAACAAAGCACTCAAACCCAATTGCCTCTACAATAAATAACCAATCTGTGTCTCTGTGAGGGCAATAAAAAAGCATATACCGTTATAGAGCTACCCAGCATGATATTAATGACTGCAAAAGAACGCAGATAAAGATAAGATCATTTGTTCATGCTTATTCCGGATTATACTTCTACATTTTTAGTGATATTATTCAAAGGATCAGAACACTATCTTCAAATAATTTGGTTGCTGTATGTTCCTTATTTATTTTCAATAATGAGAATTACCATCCGATAAATTAAACAAGAATTCTATTTTGAATATTAACCCTAAATCCATAATGATCTTATCAGGGTTGAAAATAATATTTTGTTTACCTCATGATTTAACGCAGCTGGAACTAGCAAATTCGACACCTACAGCTCTCTAAAGTAGAAACGGCTTTTTTCGATTTGTGTTACGTTCAGTCAATAATTAAGCTCTTTACTTAACAGATTTGAATTCATCGTGCAACACTAGTATTGGATGCAGCGACCAACATGCTGAATGCAAAGCAACTACGTCGGGCGCTAATAGCACCTGTCAATGTAAGAGCAATTACTCAGTTGTTGGAGGAGTCTGCAAAGCAGGTAAAACACGTTTGAAATAATATATTCTAGTATTTAAACTACATCACAGGCAGACGATGCAAACAAACGCTTTAATTCCATATATTTATCATATGAACATTGAAATAATACTTCCCCTCTAGGGAATCCAATATCCTCACATGAAAGCAAAGACGTTTCTTCATTTTTAAATTACAATCGCAATGTTCATTATTCCTTCTTTCATTGAAGCCTTACTGAGCATTGGGAAATATAGTAGCATCTTCATCCTTGTCAACGGCAGTGGCAAAGTCGCATGCAGCATTTTCGTGAAATAAATAGATTGTGATTAAACATGCTGGTAAATTCAAGTTATTAGTTCTTGACATCAGAAGGGAACTCATGCGAACATTCCCTTTGTTAAGAACTAAAAAGAACAGTTAGATCATAATTATGCTATCTATATGTGGATATTCGTAAATTAGATTTTTTTTTTTCATACTCATGCGTGTTAGCAAAACTTTTTCATTCGGAATGAGTTTATGTAGATTTAAAATTAATGATAAATTCTGAAAGAACTATCTGGGTTACATACTAGCGTTTTCCAATCTTTATTCAATTTCAAGTTTTAGGAATATATATATATATTCTAGCCAAACATGAAATTTTCTACTTCTGTCTTAATGACATCTGAAAAACTTCACCCTTGTATATTTGACTCAGCTGTTGAATCGAACGGACAACACATTCGTGCACAGGTCTGCATATTCTGTTCAATAAATGTGTTGAGGTGGAAAATAGTACAGATTGGTGTCCTTAGCTGAAGATATTGTGTGTTAATCAGATGTCTTAAGTTGTTATTTGTTATCTGCAGAGATTGTTTTCTGTTCAACGGTATATGCATAATTGCAAAGAATTCTCCAATGAACAGGTCATGCTTGTGGCGGTTAGCTACTTTGAACTGTAGCTACCAATATGGACAGAGAGAAATTCCAGCTCTATGATCATGAAATTCGATTAGATTTTGAAATTAATTTTATCTCTATACTAATCTGTTGCAGTCCTTTTCATTTGACGAGCAGCTTCTAACAATCCTGCGTCGATTGTCACCGATGAGAATTAATGAATTACTTTTCTGAATTGTTCATTTTGCTGATGTAACATATGAATTTCTACAGCAAGCAGCCAAAACTAATTTCAAACTTGAGAATTTCAAGAAGAAAAGAACTGTATTGACACGGCAAGAACCAATATCAATGTTGTGAATATGTTAGAGTATAAAATAAGCCAATGACAAAAGCCTGCTTGCTCCATTCAAAGTGAACCATCTGCACGAATTTATTTGCTCTCCAGTGTACAATATAAATTGAATGACGTCAGGGGAAATGAGAAGAGTTTTCTCTACACTGATAGTCATATAAGCAGGTATTTTTGATACAGCAATGCCTTTTTAATATAATTTTTTATCCATATATTCTGTCATAGTATATACTTTCACCATTCAAGCTTTTATTTCTTCATTACATTCCAGAAAGTTGTTTCAGTCCGACCTTGATGAACCTGTGTTTGTAAATTCATTGATATGGACCTGAGGTCTCTTTGATATTCGATGCTACCATATGTCCAGTTCGGGTCCTGTACTGTATTCTTGGGCAAATCAATTTAATCCAATTGCCTCGGCACTTAATGCTCTACTTGTACCTCAGTGCCTGAAATCACCAAAAGTATACCACACCAACGTGAATATATTTAGTATGATATTAAAGACTGCATGAATCCAAGTATAAAGCAGTAAAAAATTTGGGTCATCCTTATTCCGGAACATATTCCCACACTTTCAGAAGAATAATAGGGATGATACTCTCAGCATGAAGAAACGGTCTTCCATTTTATTACTTTTAGTACACTGCTTGCTCTCAATAACTCCAATAACTGCCCGACATGATGAGTAATTAATTTCATTTTGAAAAGAAGGTCTTATATTACTGTTTGTTACCTCAAAATTTAAATTCATATTTGACATTATTCCTGCCTTGGTGTAGCTACAATTGTCAGATTATACACTAACTTATTGCCGAAGCAGAAGAGGCCGTTATCAATTAATTCTTGTGCAACGAGCTGTTAAAAGTTAAACCATTTGCTCAACAGATTTGAGTACATCCTGTACCACAAGTATTGGATGCAGCGACCAATATGCTGAATGCAAAGTACCTAAGTCTGGCATCAATGGCACTTGTCAGTGTAAGAAAACTTATTCGGTTGTTAAAGGAATTTGCAAAGCAGGTAACGCATGTTTGATATAAATTAGTTCTTCTTATAATAAGTATATAATAAAGTCAGCATTTTAAATTTCTTTATTTCTATAAACCACACAAGTGTTTTATTTTCATGATTTTCATATTGCAATCGTAATGTTCATGATTCTTATCTCATTCGTGCCTTTTCTGAGCATTTCCAGATATGGTAGCATCTGTGTTGTAGTCTTCAAGAATGTCAAATTCCCATGCTGCGTCCTCATAAAGTCAATTTCGATTGTTTAAATATGATGGAAAAATTTAGATATTTATTCTTGACATCAAAAGGTAACTCCTTGTGCGTACATGCCTTTTGATGATAACTGGAAAGAATATTCACACGAATATTTTATCCTCTATTCTCATTTTGTACAATATTCTACCGTTCGCGCGGAACATGTGGAACCATTTTTATGTAAAGAACCACGGAAAATGAAAAAGACATTTGAGAACCGATTCAAGTCCCATGTTAATGCACCTGTGTTTGTTGATTCTGTGCTATGGAGGTTTTATTCCG
This sequence comes from Sinohyriopsis cumingii, assembly GCA_028554795.2. Lineage (NCBI taxonomy): Eukaryota > Metazoa > Mollusca > Bivalvia > Unionida > Unionidae > Sinohyriopsis > Sinohyriopsis cumingii. Next base: position 76,052,260 of record CM068835.1, on the reverse strand, counting down.
TGGCGGCTCTGTGTTTACTACAATCGTGCGTGTAATTTCATTATTAATGCTCCTATGACGAGTACATACCTTATTATGCATTCGCGTGATCGCTCGAAAATGCTAACCCCCGAGTCCTAGATCGCTCTGTACTACGACATCACACATTAGCATTTCCTGCGCGTGACTATGTCCAAATAACCGTTCTTCTGTTGTGCGACTAAATCTTTCCACAGTAGCTGTTCACCGTGAATGTTAGCATGTCTAGCATGAACTCACAAGCGGTGTTTTGTTAACAATTCAGCAACAGGTCCGACAAATTCTTCACCAGGATTCACTTGTAACAGCCTTATCCATATTAGGGATCCGCCTGTATAAATGCTTTCCAGTGCATCTACGACACTTTCAAAACATTTTAACGTCAATTTCTCAGCTTCCTTGTATCTTCTGGCAATATCGGCAATGGTTAAGGCGTATTTCTATGTGTGCAGTCGATCCTTCCGATCACGTTCATGATCATGTGGAAGAAATCAGTGATCAGCCTAAAGAATCTTTTTTGACATCAAACCAACAACATGAAATGTTTCTTTGCACTGGTAGGTAGATTTGCCATAAAGCTAGTTTAGCCAGCCATGTTCGAATACCCATGAGAGTAGTATATGGGGAAACTTTACATGCAAGTTAAAATACAGTACAGACCCCCCTCCCCTTGTGCACGTTTACTGACAAGATTGTTCAGACCCCCTTGGACACGTTTACGGACAATGGGAATTGAACATAGGGAATATTGGGTCTGTATACAGACAAGGGATAATGGGGTTGTTGTATAAGGATAATATGAATGAAATAGGTGAGGTGATGTCACGGTACTGAACATTGGCAACAATGTCCACCTCCGTTCTATTAAGTGATATGTCCATCCCCGCCCAGCATTCAATCCAGTTATATGTCCCGCCCTGCCAAGCATTGTTTGATTGGTCTAGCTTATGAACTAGCTTAACTTACTCGCCACCCGCCACCCGCTGCCTGCCACTCGCTGTACTATCTAAATTTACCTGCCCGCCAATCGTTATGGCCTTTCACGGTGATATAGCGACAAAGGGAAATACAATAGGTGTGGTGACGTCGCGGTACTATACATTTGCAACAATGTGGCAAGGAGCTGACCTCAATCCGGCCAAACAGCAAACAGCGACATGGGGTAGCGGGTAAGTTCAGCTAGTTCAGCGAGCAGCGGATGGCATGTAAGTTCATCTATATCAGAGTGTGGCGGTTACTGGGTAGCGGGTTGCGGGTAAGTTCAGCTACTTCAGCGGATAGCGGGTGGCGGATATGTTGAACTAGGGTAGCAGCTGGCGGTTAAGGTCAGATAGTTCATAAACTATAACGATAAAACAACGCTTGGAGTGGTGGGACATATTCCTACTTTATAGACATAGACAAATAAAACATAAACAACGCCTAATCTATAAAATCGAATAAAACAAATTTAGGCAGAAAAGCAAATCTTTTCGAGGCATATGAGTGGTCCATAGAAAGGGCCTATGGGTTTCTTCTATTTTCATACAGACAACAAAATATACTATCCACACACAGGAAGAGAAGTAAAAACAAACCACAAATATACTATCCACACAAACGCATGCGAACGCATACAAACACACACTCTAATATCCACACAAAAGGTACGCGCACACATACAAACCCAAAATATAGTATCAACACATACAAACCCACACATACAATCCCACAATATAGTATCAAAACCCCAGTATCTACTATCCCCACACGGCAAGGACAAAAATAAAACAATATCTAATATCCACACAAACATACAAGCATGCATCGAAACCACACATTTACTCTTTACACAACGTAGGCGCACGCATACAAACACAATATCTACTATCCACACAAACGTACGCGAACGTATTTAAAACACACACTCTACTATCCACTCAAACATACACTCTACTATCTACAGAGAAGGGAAGGGGCAAACAACAAGCCCCAAATATACTATCCACAAAGAGGGAAAGTTGAAAACACAAACCCACATTATACTATCCACTCACGGGGGGGAAAAGAAAATAAACCCCAAATATACCCCAAAACACACACTATACTATCCACACAAACGTACGCGCACGCATACAAAAGCAAACTATACTATGAAAAACCCCAATATCTACTATCCGTACATGTGCACACGAAGTGTAAAGTGAAAGGATTGACTCTCCATTATCGCAACAGTTAACTGGTGAATGTTGGCGTATTGAAAGAAGCCTTGCGGTCTGGACAGGGTGGAAACTTTAAATAGACCACATGCGAACTGCACAAGATTGTACGTCTACCGACACACCAAATCGTCAGTCGACCTCGGAATAAGTGTATCAAATCGTGTACCAGATGCGATTGCGACTTCCCAACCACTTCACTTTACCGTACGGACACGTCGATATTGGTCAGCATATGAAAATGGAAAACGTCCAAGACCGATTGTTCATTGTAACAACCAAGACCAGACGAGAAAGATGAATTATTTTACACAGACATCCTTCACGTTCTCAGATCCTCAAGTGGCGTGCGATGATGTGACTTGCGATGAGATCGATGGCGTACACTGTGACCTCAGCGATTCAGTACCACATCATAGGAACTTTGCTATCACTGCTACAGCCACTACACCTACAATGAAAAGTGATGTTTTGCGTGCCAAACCTGACGGATGCGAAAGAGATACCATTCGTTACAGAACACCTTATCACTTTAGAGGTTTTCATTGTCAATGTCATGCTCCACGTGAAACCATGCGTCTACCAACCTTCGGATGCCATCTAGCCCTGAGGAAACTACTGCAGATTTCACGGTACCCTCATCGAAATGAGCCTGTGAAAGACGAATATTCATTCCCTGTTCGTTTATCTGAATACTGCAACTTTGAAAGTCGATTCCAAACGTTCCAACGAAAATTGCTTAAATATCTGGGATGGACTACCCCCGAAGATTTATCCAGAGGCTGATTTTTCTACTTGGGTGAAGGGGATAAGGTCAAGTGTTTTAGAAGCGGTGTGTCACTTTATTAGTGGAAACAGAAAGATTCCGCTTACCCAGAACATGCTCGATGGTCTCCTCATTGTCACTAGTGACCTTTAGTGGGACCCTTGTCATTCATTGAAGTGGCAAACCATGTCGTTTAAGAAACCAGATCGTTGTACAGTGACTTGTTTATATTCCACATTGATCGTTTTAATGTGCATTTTATCCATGTACTTAACCATTTGGCTTTTATGTATTTATGTCTTTCATGTTGTTCCATTTTAACTTGCAATAAACATGTCTTGAAAAAAGTATAAAAACTCTTGTCTTTTCTGCCTTCTTGTACAAAGTGACATTCCTTACACTATAGCTAATTCTACTGTCTCTGCTCCCTCTTCATCCATTTTCAGATTCATCGACGAACACTTAGATCTTGCCATTTGTGAGGCCTTGTATCGGCACCATCCCGTTAACATGTTAATTGCTGGACCTATCGGTTAAGGCGAAACCGAATTTGTCAAACGTTTGATCGAACATAAATATCATTTGATCGATCGTTCACCTTAGCGGATCGTGTGGTGTTACAAAGAGTGGCAGTTGGTATACAGTCTCTTGATAGAAAGTCATAGCGATTCCATTTTATTTGTGGAAGGTATTCCTAGCGAAGACGTCTGGGATGTGTCTGTCTCCAGTCCAACCCACCTGGTCCTCTTCGACGACATGTTAGGAGAAGACGAAGAAGAAATTAAACTGTGGTCTACGCGCAAAGGTCATCATGGTAATGCCATCGTCATTTACAACACCCAAAATTTGTTACAACAAGGAAAAGCCCATCGCACATTCAGTCTAAAAGTTCATTACGTGGTCTTGTTTAAAATCCCGAGAGATCAATCGCAAGTGCAAGTCTTAGCCAAACAGTTAGGAACGCGTTGGGTGACTCATGCGTAAGAGTATGACACTCACATGCCACATGCCTATTTACTCGTATATATAAAACCCACCACCCCCAATTATTTGCGATTTTGTACCAATTTGTTTCACCACTGGTGCCAATACGGAAAGCCCGTTGTGTACATGATCCCTTCGTCGACTTAACAACAACAACAAAAGAATCTATAAAACCCTCGAATACTTTGGGTCTGTCTCACATAGCGTCAACATAACGTACCATCGGTCTCATCTTCTCGTCTAATTTATTCGTGCCTTATACGGCATCAGTCGCGAACAAAATCCAGAAATGGCTGTTCGTATCTTAGATGCCTGTCTCAAAGAAGTCTTATGATGGTAAACGGTGTCAGAACGTCAATTACTGCAAGGCATCATTTACACTCCACATCAAACAAAACGCTCTTTTGAGAGAAGCAAAGAAGCCTTGACGCAACTGGCCGATCCTGGAATCGACACTCAAACCAAAAAGCAAATCATTTTAAAATCTGGAGGTGTACCGCTCCGGTGGCCTAGCGGTTAGAGCGTCCACCTCGGAAGCTGAAGGTCGTGGGTTCGATCTCCGGCCGAATCACACCATAGACTCGTTTGGTGCTCAGCATTAAGAGGTTAGTATTAGGACTGGTCGGCCTGGTGTCATGATAATGTGACTGGGTGGGACATCATGCTACATGTTTGCGGCTTGATGCCCCAGTGCTAGACATCCCTATAAATTGTCACAATGCAGACATCGTAGCAATATCACTGAAAATTGTTAAAGCTACGTTAAAAATCCAAATCACACTCAATAAAATCTGGAGGTAGCGGTTCTCCAGGAGGTGTCATCATTCTTTCCCTCTTGAAATGGGATCCCGATGGACCCGAATTCCTCCACAAGAAAAACGCCACTCCAAAGAAAGCCTAACATACACAGGAGAAGAAAAAGAGGAATACTGTCAAGACCAGATCACAACAACATAAAAAGAAAAGTCTATAGAAAAAGAAAAAGAAAAGCCCACGTAACAGATCCGGGAAAACTTCTTCTTTCCGCAACAGGCCACCACCTATAGCGACGGTGACCCCGTCTCGAGTTGTCTCAGGTTCTTCCACTCTTCCGTTGCTAGTTATGCCAACCAAGCTCAATTTGACACCCGTTCTTCCTCATTTGATGAAACAATGGAAATCCGCGTCTCCAAAAACTTCACCTCCAGCGGTGAGACCCACCTGCTCTTTGGCTACAGCGGCTATTGCTGACAATGTACCTACCCCCAAAATCAAAGTCCAAGAGAGATCGGTCATGTTACAGGGTTTATTGGATTTGTCCAAGCAAGAACTGTCCCGATTTAGTCCGTTGTGAATCCCTCCACGAGTTGTGATACCTCTCATCAGGTTAATACAACGTAATGACAATCAGTAGCGACGCATTCCAGTATAAAAAAGACCTGCGGTAAAGGATGGTAATCAGTGTTTTGTGATCCTGAACAATCAAAGATGTCCCCTAAAAGGACTACACACCACTCTCTAGCTAAAAAAGGAAAGAAAATTAAATTACTGCCTCCTCGTTTAGCCAAACATTTGTCTGTCCTGTCCAAAGCTCCTTTACCCATGCGAAAACAAGTCTTTCAAACAGCCTCTAAAGACGTCGTCGATACCGTGTGTATTTGTTGCCTGAACGTCTTGAAAAGAACGATACCTTTGTCTCAACACCAGAAACAATACTTAGCCAAGCATCGACACGTTCTACGCCGAATGATCCAAAAGAAAATACCCATTTGTCAAAAGAAGACGATGTTGATAGAAGACGGATGAATTGTACCCCTGTTTTAGGACCCTAGCTAACAGGAGTATTGGGAACAATGCTGGGAAGACTAATGGGGGCAAGATAAGAAAGGTCCAAGCAGATAAAAGGGACCTTTGGAGTCAAAAGATCTCGTACGTGACAATTATAATCGAATAGAAGAACGAAAACTGGCTTTAGTGCCTTACAAACGATGAATGGAATGCAATCGTTGGCAAAAACAACGGACCCCGCCTTTAACTCTCAATCCTCATTTGACCGAGATGTCTCAGCTACTTAATGAAAAGAAGACCAAAGCCATCCGATTACCGCCACCAGCACAGTCATTACTGCAATCGACTTCTACTTTCGTGGCAAATCGGACACGTAAAGCCATTTCCTAACCACCATTTCGCCCCGTCCAAAGCAGCCAGTATTTACTAAGATCCAGCTCATCCTGCAGGATACGGAGGAGTTCAGAAATTGTATCGTGCTGCCAAAATCCGCCTGAAAAGTCTCAGTTTACCTCAGGTGTAAAGGTGGTTACAAGAACACGCCACGTACAATTTACACAAACCCATTCAACGAAAATTTCCAGAATTCGCACTGGAGTGGAGGGAAGTGATCATCAATGGCATAAAGATTTAGCCAATGTCTCTTATTTGGCCACCTACAATCGTGGCTACATATATTTGTTTTGTGTCATCCAAGTCGTTTCCAAATTTGCTGGGTCGTGCCATTGACTTCCAAATCGAGCAGTGAGTTAGTTCAAGCCCTTAAACTGGTGTTGAAACAAATTGGTCGTCATCCTCTTCGATGGATAACCGACAAAGGCACCGAATGTCTTGACCAAGCTTTCCAAAAAGCATTAAAGAAACGTGACATTCATTTTTTCACCACCGAGATTACAGAAACCAATGCCAGCATCGTGAAACATTTTCCACGCACCTTGAAAGAATGCATGTGGAAATATTATACGCATCAACACACTCTCAATTACATCGACGTCTTATAGCACCTGGTCCAAGCGTACGACCAATCTTGCCATCGCAGCATCAGACGTACGTTGCAATAAGTGACTCCCGACAACGAAGAGACTGTTTTTGAGTGCCTGTTTGCTACGTCACCGACGATGACTGTCCCCAACAAAAGTGGAGTGTTGGCCGCAGGAGATTGGGTGCGCAATGGCAAAACGAAACGCACTTTTGACAAAGGTTACTTGCCCAATTAGACCACCGAATTGTTTCGTGTCACCGGACGAGTGCGTGGCCGTCATCTTGTCGTCTATGAATTGGAAGACATGAACGGGGAAGTGTTAAAAGGAATGTTTTACTTGCCCGAGTTATAACGCATGACCAAAAATGAAGACGAAGTTTACGACATCGAAAGCATTCGGGAACGAAGAACCCGTAAAGTGGACAACGACGAGTCAAAGAAGTCAAAGTACGTTGGAAAAGATATCCACCTAGTTTTGATTCTTGGATCGACTCTTCGCAAGTAGTCGACGATAAAAATAAGTGACCATCAAGCCATTCAACACAGCCTCGGCTACCACAACATCCGCAGTGACCACTCCTTCACCCAGTTCATCTCTGCAAGATCTACAAAAGCAACCCTTGTAGGTGTGATGTGGAGAACGTGTGCATAAAACGCAAATTGTCTTTTTCTGCCAAATCTTTGTGGTGTATTGTGTCATCGGTGCTGCCATTGTCAATCTGAGTTTGCAACAAGGGGTCAAACAATTGTGGACCATTTTATTGAGCAGTTGCATTGGTTACCGTCTTCATATTACTTCCATTAAATATTCCTCAAACGGGAAGAACGGAAGTCTTGCGTCCAATGTCAGTCACCACTCCAACAATAACCACACCAGCAATTTCAGATACTCCTCTGACTTTGAGTGACCCCTCGGACAGCAGCAGAGCTCTGTAATTATGAACAACAATAACCAGTTTTACTTAACGTTACAAGTGACAGTTCCATGGAGGTGTTTACCAACAATACGTTGTGCTGTTACACGGCCAAATTGATTTACCCTACACAAATCAAAAACATCACTGAAACTCAAAACACTTTCCAGGTCGAAATCCTGTACTCCGCATTGCAAGAAGAGATCTGATTTTCAGGTGACACAAAGTCAGCAAGCAATTTATCATTCAGCATCTACACTTTGAAAATTTCGGCAGGCTGATATTTTAGCGGTGAACATTTGGTGGACACATTTGCTGACAGGATCGAGGCAGCGTTTGGAAAAGCCCTGAACAGAGCCTAAAAAGTGTTAAGATTGAGTACCATAAAGTGGCTCGTCGCCTACTGATGAAATTGCAGGATAACGAAACGTTGTCCATCAGGTTTAATGGTACTTTGTTTGAAATCGTAGGCGGACATCCACAGTTGGTAGCACAAAATCTGTGTCTGAAGATCAACAGTAATATGGATTTTTACAGAGCTTTTGGATCCCCTGTAGAACTGAACGAAGGACTCAATTTAATCTTTTTGTACTCTGATGTGGTGGAGTACAATGTGGTGGGAAACACCTTTACTACGTGTCATTCCTTTCAAAGTGGATTCTACCAAGATCAATGTCCAGGATGGTGAAAACACCTAATGTGTTCACCGCGACTTCGTACATCCTCACTATTTGCCCGTAAGTATGTCGTATTTCGACACTGTCAACATTGCTATAAAAGGAGATCTGGAACAGAATATTCCATTCTCCAAAGGGAACGTCATAGTGAAACTCCATTTTCGAAAACGATTATCGAACGACTCGTAAGTCATTTATCCTGTGTACCGAGGTGTCGCTCGACAGCTAGGAAAGATTTAGGAGATATGCCGAAATCGGCCTTTCGTTCGGAGGCTCCGGTATTAAAACCGATGGGGACACGAGGATTACCAACTTTGATAGATGCCGCATGGACTCACGGCAAAAATTTCTCCAAAATGTGATCATCGACAATCAGAACACCAAAAGAAGCTTTTTTGAGAGCAGGCAAAAATGTCTTTCTTTAACCGGGCAAAGACACTTTGGGCCGACGAGAAACTTTAATAAATGCCTTGGACGCTGCCGAGTTAGTCATTCCTGCTTCCCTGACGCAACAGAAACGACAAAGCAGATAGAGACGGCGAAGACACCTTTCCAGAGGCCTTCATACCATCACAGCTAAAAACACAAAGAAATGAAGCACCGTCCGAGACTTAGACGTTTATGATTATTAAAAAACAGAGAGAACAAAGAAAGAAAGAAAATGATGCAACGAGAGTCTTGCGTCTGTTCCAAGTCGGAACTGAATATGTTTGCCATGCCATGCTCCTTGATGACGATGCAAAAATCCCTATCGGTCGAATTTCATCCCGTCTGCTCTGTCATGGACTCAGGATCAACTCCCATCGAGTTTGAAATCAAAGGACAGCCGAAGATTACATCGATCTGAATAGCTATTACTTCTACTTGAAAGTGAATGTGACCGACACATCAACGGATGGTCCCGATATAAAAGACGAAGATAACGCAGCCCCCGTCAACAATTGCATGCATTCCTTGCTCAGTGGAGTAGATTTGTAACTGAATAACAAACTACTCAGTAGCAACATGGATATATGGACACGCACCCTTACGGAGAGTACCTGGAAATCTCTTGACGTACGGAAAAGAAGCAAAGAACACCCATCTGGATGCTTGTGTGGTATGGAAACATGATATATCATGCAAATTCAACAATACCGATTTGATTACAGATAAAGAACCAAACCACAATGTGGGATTCAACAGTCGACGAAACAAACTCAAAGGACCCGACACAAATTTAGAACTGATGCATCGTTTGCATATAGACATGTGGTTGCAAGCGAAGTATTTGCTAACTGAAGTCGAGGTCCCCCTGAGACTGAATCGTAGCAGTTCCCTTTTCCATTTGATATCTGAGTAAGCCTGTTACAAAACGGTCATTCAAGAATCCAGATTCTACGTACGACGTGTGAAAATGTTACCTAAAGTGGGAAACGACATCAGTCACACTTTGAGTAGAACGACCGACAAGTATCCGATAGGACGTCTGTAAGTGAAAACTTGTACCATTCCCGCTGGACATCAATCGATGATCGAAGATCATCTGTTTCAAGGATAGTTACTCAAACGTCTGATCATTGGTATTATCAAGACTACAGCATTCAATGTAGCCTTCGAGGAAAAATCCTTTAGAGTTTCAGAACTACAACGCGTCCAAGATCAAAGTCAGTCGAGATAGCAAAACCTTGTGTACCAGGTCTTTAGAACCTGACTTTAGTGAAGAGAAGAATTACTAGAGATCGTACTTGTCCCTGTACGAAGCCAAGGGACAGTAAGAACCAACGTCAGTCACGGCATTATTTACGGGGATTATGCAGAAGGTTACACTTTGTGGGCCTTTGATTTCACTCAAGACCTAGGCAGCGACTATGGACATTTTCATCCTATAAAATCCGGCCAAATTCGTGTGGAACTTCAGTTTGCAACGCCAAGACAAAGACGAAGATGAAGTCCAGATGGCCAGAACAAGAAAAACATTTAGTATCCTGTTTTACCAAACACCTGTCGGATAAAATTACGGGAATGGTCACGAAAGATTGCTATGGATGTCAAAACGAACAACCCAGTCAAATTCAACATAATAAATGTCTGATGATGACTCCAGAAGAAAAATTGGACGAGTATCTGGACAAAGCGTGTAGTCTGATCTCGGAAGAAGTGGTGTTGCATCAGTGGTATAATGACTTGAGTGATCATTCATCCCCTCGATTGATGGCTCTTGAGATCCGTCACATCGAAGCTCTCTTTGCTCAGAGTGCAGAAACAAAGCGAAGAAACCGTTACTTCTCAGAGATTTTCAAGAAAAAAAGTTAGGATTGAATTGATGACTTATCATTACCTGTGAAAAAGCAAGAAAAAAACAACAACACAAAAAATGGATACATGGGAATTGTATTATTTTTCGAACCACAGTTCTTACACAGCTTTTTGGAATCCTGTCGTGTGTGCTAAAGATGAACTGCCTCATCGCAAACCTCAAGATCATCAAGTCTATGTCATCAACACGGACGACAGCCATCTTCCAGGAATCCACTGTGTAGCCGTTTATTTCCCTAAAGAGGGTTGTGTGGAGAATTTTGATTCGTATGGATTGCCACATTTGGAAGATGACATCATCTACTTTATGGGAAGAAATGCCAAGGCGACACTAATCAATAATGTGAAATTACAAGGCACAGATTCCATGTGTGTGGACGATAGCGTGTGTATTTTCTTCATCAACGCAGTTTTGGATACTCGTTAGAACATTTAGTGACTTATTTTTATCGTCCTTTTTAGGAAGGTTGGCAAAGTAGATCGTTGGTTTTGTGTCCATTATGGCTATATTTTGCCATTAGCTAGGAAACGTAGTGTACATCAATGGCCCAATGATTTCCATCAGTGGAAATCACACTTCACAGCATTGTCAACCTTGCCAAAAATAGTTTATTTGTTTGAAAAAGGTGTCGTTTGTTAAAAAAAATATGTTATGGTTAATTATTGCTTGTTTGTTATTTGCATAAAAATGGTTTGTTTTGAAAAATAATTTGTCTGTAGCTTGTTTTCATTTTTTTTTTTCTTCATGATACATGCTATTTGACTTCTCTCTATCCCTCACCCTAAAATCAAACTATTATAGCGTTCTGACCCAACAAAAATTGTAGATATATTTTCCCTCACGTCCGTGCTTGACAAATATAAAGAAGAGCATTCGTCAATCTGGCTACCCATCGTTGATTAATCAACTGTGAGCAAATGAGCAGCAGAATTACAAAACTCCTGGAACTCCAAATGCGCATGGAGTGTGCCAGGCGCCTTCTGGACAAACTGGCTATGGAGGCAGTTGTAGAAAGTGCGATAATATAATTGGATGAGGAGGAGAGGAAAAAGAAGAAAGAGAAGGAATAAAGAATCCTGCCTCAACTTATGCTGAAACCTCTGTGTGAGGTCAAGCTTGCGGTGGGGACGCCTCCATCATTCCAACCAACAAGACAACCGGCACCACAACCAAAACAGCGGCAGCTACAGCCACCAGTACCAGTGCCATAGATAAGGAGTCCTCATCATCCCCGACTGAAAAATAGAAAACAGACGGAAGTCTTCACTATCCCACAAAGTGGAGACTGGGATGATGAGGCCAATGAACCCGCCTTTGGGCTCCCAAGAACAAATGTAAATTGGGGGCAGGACTGGATTACACGTTTCGTGTGTGGAGCCAGGCCTGGGAAATGCCAGAATTGGCCCAATGTATTTGACGTTAAAATAACAGCCCTTCTCATGGCTAACCAGATATCTAGAAAAGAGACTATTCAAGTTAATAGTTTGAGTGAGTGTGGAATAGTGTGATTATAAACACTCACTCCATTACTGATGTGATTGTGTGTGTGTCTTTGTATGAGCTCGCGTAGGTTTGTGTGGATAGTAGAATGTGTGTTTGTGTAAGTGCGCGTACGTTTGTGTGGACAGTAGATTTTGAAGATCGTTTTCTCCCTCCCGTGTGTGGATAGTAAATAGTGGGGTTTATGATAGTATATTTTGGGTTTGTATGCCTTCGCATTCGTTTGTGTAGATAGCAGATATTGTGTCTTTCTTTATCATTCCCGTGTGTGGATAGTAGATATTTGAATTTTTAATAGTATATTTTGGGTTTGTATGCGTTTGCGTAAGTTCTTTTGAATAGTAGATATTGTCGGTTTTTTCTCCTTCCGTGTGTGGATAGTAAATATTGGGTTTTTTATAGTATATTGTGGGTTTGTATACGTTCATCTACGTTTATGTGGATAGTATATATTGTGTTGGTGTGGATAGTAGAGTGTGTGTTTGTGTGTTTGTATGCATGTGCATACGTTTGTGTGGATAGTAGGGTATGTGTTTGTGTGGATAGTCGAGTGTGTGTTTGTATGAGTTCGCGTACATTTGTGTGGATAGTATATTTGTGGCTTGTTTTGTCTCCTCTTCCTGTGTGTGGATAGTATATTTGTTGTTTGAATGAAAATAGAAGAAACCCAAAGCCCCTTTTTAAGGACCATTCATATGCCTCGAAAAGATTTGCTTTCTTGCCTAAATATTTTTAGTTGATTTTATAGCGTATGTGTTGTATGTTTTATATATCTATGTCTATAAAGATGTTCTATGTTCCGCCCCGCCAAGCTTTATTTTATTGGTATAGCTTATGAACTAGCTGAAATTACCCGCCTCCAACTACCCACTGAACAAGCTGAACTTACCCGCCACCCGCTACCCGCTACCTGCTGAACTAGCTGAATTTACCGCCACCCGCTACTTTCTGAACTAACTGAACTTACCCGCTACCACTGTCACTGTTTGCGGTTGGGCCCAATTGAGGTCAGCTTCTTGCCAATGTCTAGTACCCTGAAGTCACCTTACCTATTCCATTTCCCTCGTCGCTATATCACCGTGAAAGGCTATAACGCTTGGCGGGGCGGGTAAGTTTAGATATTACAGTTGCAGGTAGAGAGTATTGGGTTGCGAGTAAACGTTCGGATAGTTTATAAACTATACCAATAAAACAATGCTTGGCGGGGCGGGACAAAGAACTAGATAGAATGCTTGGAGGAGCGGCACATATCACTTTATATAACGCCTGGTGGACATTGTTGCCAATGTCCAAAACCGTGACGTTCATTCCTATTATCCCTATACAACAACCCCACTTTCCTTTGTCTGTATACAGACCAAATATTCCCTATGTTCAATTCGCATTGTCCGTAAACGTGCCCAACGGGGTCTGAAAAGTCTTGTCCGTAAATGTGCTCATGGGGTGTCTGTAATGTATTGTACGTATATTGACCCCGTATACTGCTCATGAGTGATCTTTCTAGCATTTACACAAGTTTCCACAGCGGCTTCACGTCTCCAGTACCCACACAGGATGTAGAATAGTTTTGATAATGTTCGCATTTTGTATCCATTATTTGTTTGTATTAATGTTATTCACTTTTAATAAGAAGGTTTGCCTCCAAGTGCAGTCATGACCTTCACGCCTCCTTTGATGGTCTACTTTGCATTTCGTTATGTAGCACCTGGCACCGCAATCACATGTGCCATGAATGAGATCCGAATCAATGCTTTGACATGATCGGACATAATTTGATCCTTTATAAACAAGGTTATATCGGCAACACGCAGCATCAACACGATTTGCTGGTGATTCACCAGGCTCTGGTTAGTTGTTATAATTTTTTTTATATGTAAAGCCGTTTAACAGGCCAATAGCAATTCTATCCAGGTATATGTTCTTCAACGTGACATTTACTATATGGCGTTCCAGGTAATGTTGTTAACTGCCGACCTTTTGTTTTTAATAAATGTGAACTTCTTTGCTCTATATCCAAAACAGGTTCAATTAATCGCTGCTGGTCCATTACGTGTTTGTACTCGAGTTGGGTTCACTGTACGTATTTATGCGCGAAATCGTATACAATAGGAAGAATGTGATGTATTATTTTCTGTATTATTCAACGACATCACGAACAAGGAAAACATGACAGATGCTTTTAGAAAAATGAACTGACTTTTCCATAATTGACTTTTGTGCGCAAGCAACACCTAAACCAAGCATAGATATGTATTTCCAAACTCTCTCCGTGGGTTGATCATTGGCTCTGCTAGAACAGGAAACACTCAATTGTTGCTGAATGTGATTTTACCATGCTAAATTTTGGATCGGTTATAAGTGATTCCGCAGGCGACTGATGAATAGCCGTGCTATGATGCTTTAAATGATTTTTTTTAAAGCATTGAGTGAAAAAGAGACAACCCTACGGTTTCGTCTATTTTAACATTGTTAAGAGACCTACCATTGACAATTTGGATGCAAACGAAAACTTGCCTGCTGAATCCGACAATGTGATGCTTGAGCTCCAAGGCAATCCCGCGCAATTATTAAAAGAGGAGGCCGATGTAATCTATTTGACTCAACGATAGTCACACGTGCCTAAAGGGATCGGTGAAAACTGTTACATGTACCATTTTATGGCATTGATGCATATGGTTTTGGAAATATTCATTGGACTTGGTGTGCCGAAGACCATTTGTGAGATGAATTTCTTGACCCGTTTGCGCGGATAATAAAGGACCTGATTAGGTTTCTCACCTTTGATTTTCGTGCAAGTTGCAGTCACATCAGTAAATATCGCTTGGGTCTGGACATAAACATGTCTCTCAAGTCAATTTAACAATCAAAACCAAGGATTCAGCTGTCTGCCAGTGACGTCACAGAAATATATGAAAAGTTAGAATTCAGTGTGACATTTTCTACAGTTTTACTGCTGGTGAATCACGCACACTTGAGATCGCACTAGCCTAACTTTGAGTTTATTACAGTTGGCTTAATATCCGATCACAATCGTTTGGTGGACTCCTCGCTAAACTTCCCTCGGGCACTTACGACATGGAATCGATCAATGAAAATTTAGACGAAGAATCACATAAAAAACCGACAAAGCCTACAAACAACCTGCTAATGCGATCATACTTCTTTGTGCTGAATCGAATTTCAAACGCATACAGTTGATATTTCACGGTCATCGTACAAATCAGTGGTTCACATGACGAATTTACAGAGATAAACGATTTTTACGTATGGGATATCATACTTCGCCTGACATAGTCAAAATTACCTCAACGACGCAGATAATTTTAACAAGTGGCACCGCCAGTGGAAAACAAGTCTTAAACAACCGGCATATTTATTCAGGGTTATAAACTGGTTGGGATTTCACCAACAGTCGAACGGGTGATTTGAAATCAATAACGCCTAAAACACCTGTATATCTTCCATGTCATAATAATCAGTTGACACATATTCGTTTTACTCTTGTGGATCAGAAAGGCATACTGTTGATCTGCACGGGGAAACATGAAGGCTACAACTGTGCATTAGATATCGATCTGACATTTAATATGATTACATTTGCTTGTGGATGTGTAAAACACGTGGGTGTTGTTTACGTGATAAAACCCGTTTACGCGACATGTAGTGGCACTCTCCTGGGAGTTGCTTGTAGATTGTTCACAGGCGCACCAATTCCATTCGCCGATATTATCAAAAGCATTGTTTTAGATCGGATGGAGAAAACTGAGATTACAAGCCGCTCAGCTGCATCGAGATTGATTCTAACGATTAGCGACTCGAGCACCATAAAAACGGTTACTCTACCATCAACTGAAACTGAACTGGTTGCGGTTGGTAAAAGTATTAATGAAGCCGCTCAACAATGATTGCTAGTACCACTGCTCAAATTCATTAATTGCATAAATATCAATAAAAATTGGATTGCGGTTGAGGATGTATTATGGGTGGTTTTTTCCGTGTATTTCTGGTTTTCATCACTGTATGACTCTATCCGCTTGCTTGGGCGACTTCATGTTCATGGATTAATAATACTAATTGTTTATGGGTGGTATATAGCATGCGACTTATGGGTAAAAGACAATGGGGTACCGCGCCGGTGGGATATGATGTAACATATATGCAGCATGATGCCCCAGAGGTAGACTAAACTATAAACTGCCACACAACAGACACCGTAGCGATATGATTTAATTTGTTTTAAACCTACGTCAAAAATCCAAAATAACACACACACACACACAAGTAAATGGGAACAGAGGCAGTGACCTAAAAATGGATGATTGGAGCACTCAAAAAAGTCCAAAAGTAGTACAATGACACTGCTTTAGCTCATGACTTCAAGAGGGAACTCCTTATGTGTACGTGCCTTTTGATGATACTTGGATCATCCCACCACATTTGTGTCATTTATTTCTGGAAATTCGTGTATTAGGTCGATATTTTTCAGGCAGAATGAGGTCATGTGAATTTATTATTGTTTTAACAATCTGCACGAGGTTTATTTTTACCTATTACCGTTTTGCAAATGTTTATTCAATTTGAAAGATTCATGGATTTATTAATCAAGTCAGACATAAAGTTATGTTTTTCTTTACTAATGATATAACTTTAATATTGCACCCTTTTAAGTTCGACTCAGTTGTTGAATCGCGAGGACAATTGTGCAGGGATGGGAAATAGTAAAATGTTTTGTCATTAGCTCAAGCTATTATGTGGTAACGATATTTTCAAAACGGTATTTGGGATCTGCGGATATGTATCTCTGTCGGCAGAATATTTAAAATTGACAACTACTCCCTAATAAACACATTTTGCGTGGGAGATGGGACTGTTAGCTGCTTATAACATTAGCGACTATTATCATGAAATGAGGTTACATTTTCAAATGAATTGTGTCTCCACAGTAAACTATTCCGGTCTTGATCATTTTACCAGCAAGCAGCAGGGAGGGTGAACAGACCATTTGCTGGAAGGTCCATTTTTGACAAATAACGTTTTCTACTAAAGTGAAAAAATAAGGTCAGTAACATCAAACCGAAGCCTCTAACGTACAGAAAGTTTTTCTATTTGGGTTACTTTATCTTTGTCGAGTGTGTTTTTCAAAAGTATGTTTACCCACCGTGACACTCATTTTTGGTCGCACCCCCTCTTCTGCTATAGTATGTGAGTCATTAAATCATCAATATATTAATAATGGAATTTTACACGAGTAAATTAGCTCGAGAAAGATTAGAAGCAATCAGAAAATATATGCCTGTTCGTGACGCAATTAAAGGAAAACTTCAAGAATGCCAGGAAGAACAAGTTGATTATGAAGAAGAAAAATAATTTTTTTTTTAACCTGTTACAAAGGCTACTGAAGTGTTGCAGAAGCTACTAAAACCCTTCTTCTGGCAGAACACAAACTGCTGAGCGAACCGAAAAGATATCGAGAAGAACCAACAGACGAAAAAGATTTTAAAAGATCTTGCAGCTATAGCTGCTGCTGTGCCACAACCTGCCCCTCAACTTGAAAAAGAATTTGAAGGAGCTGTTTGTGAAAACCCAAAATTAAAACCAAAGAAAGAAAGAGTTGTAAAGCTTGATACATTTACTGAAAATGCTATTATGAATAGAAGAAAATGAATTTGATCATATTGCATATACGAGTGAAATTATTTAGCGGTATGGAAATAATTTAGAAGACAACCTAAATCTAAAACAGAGTCTCCGCGACATCAACCTCCGCCACAATTACCTCCACCACTACAACCTAAATAAAAAACTGAAATTCAACAAAAACTACAACGATTATAATTAGAAAAGTTAAAAAAGTTGAATTTAAGTTTTCTGCTGAAGGTCTTAAAACTATTAAACAACCGAAAACGTATTCTGCACTAGCACATATTAATTTAGATTATGAAGGAAGAAATAAATATTTAAAACCTGAATATGTTGGATCTTCGTCTGAAGATGATTGGATTAAATATGTATATTTTACAACTATTACTCTTTATCCTGTTAATAAAAATGGCACACATCGAAAACACTTTATATACTTTAATAAAAACATCGAAGAAATAAGATAATTACAACCTTCTCAGCCGAAAAAACAACCTGAACCAGAAATTGTAACTGAAGCTATCAGTAAATTTACACCTAATGGTTTACAAACTATCAGGGACGCAGATTATTTTGGGTTAGGACTTATTGCTGAGAAATATAATGAAAGAGATAATTATTCAGAACCTGAACATGTTACATCTACACCAGAAAGAAGTTGGATTAAAGATATTTGTTTATTAAATATGGTTGAAAGGCGTATGATGATAAAAATCAGCCTAAAAAAATTATGGAATTTGTAGAAGGAATAAAACAAAAAGATGAATCACATATGTTACAACCAGACGAAGAACAAAATCTTCTTAGTTGGTTGAAAACTCCTGAGCCGAAAATAGGAATCAGATAAGGAATTTGCCCTGAAAATGTTCTTGCCGATGTTGAACGATTAGAACTTTTGATCGGAGGAAAACTTGCAGGAAATCATTCTCCAGAAAGTATTAATGAAATATCCGATATTTGTCAAAGATTGTTTACAGGCGGTATTATGGGGCGTAATGTTTACCATTCTCATTAATGAAATTGTTGTTGATTATTACAGCGACTGAAAACAATTAATTAATCACCTTGAAATTTAAAAACAAAATGTTATACACAATCCGCAAAATGGATCGGTCATAGTTAGGGTAGTATATTCAAGATTACCAACGTATAAAGATAATTACAGAGATTGACTTGGTGATGTCGTTATGGGTTTATTCAGAAGGATGGCTGCAAACGCAGTACCGATTGCAAAACAATTAGGGATGAAAGCTATTGAAACTATTCGAGATAAAGCATTACGTTATGTTGGTAATCTTGCTGGTAAAACATTTTCAACAATCAAAGAAAGATTAGCTCGAACAGTACGAATAAAACCACAGCCAGTAAAATTACCCAGTGCTGAAGTTATGCCTGCAAATATCAGTAAAATAATAAATCAAGCTGCCAATACAAATCTAGCAGAGTTGGCTATTAATAAAATCGTTCCTACAAAATTGACTAATGAAATGATGTTGTTAAATACAAGTTTTATTTCAGGAAGTGGTCTTTTTGTTAGACGATATTAATTATAATAAAAATGTTTAAGCGTATGATATGGACGCACCAGTTCTTAAAGATGAATGTATACGCGATTGTCAACAGTATTCTTGTGACACACGTGTACCCGATCAACGTGGTCGAATCGAATTACAAGTTCAATATATAAGCAGATATTTCTTACCTGCTGAAGAAATTAGTGAAGCAGAAGGATATCTTATAAAAAGAGACGATATACTATATGTAGCTGCTGATAAAGTTAGTTTTGTTAATAACGGTACTATGGCGTTGTTTGATAGCGCTATGTACAGACGGAATAAGTATTAAAACAATTGAAAAAGACGTTGATGTAGCCACAACGATATTAAATTTGGCTAGATATTCAGATGATTATACAACATCAGCTGGACCGGCAATGGTGTTTGTCAAGGATAACACTTACCATCCCTAACATAAACGTAACAATGAATGCAGCTGGAAATGAAGTTGCGTCAATGAACGACAATTACAATCTAGGATTTGATGTACGTGGATCACTATTGAAAAGTGATCGTATAATATTTTCATGTGCAATTCAACTGTCACATATCTTTGGATTGTGTAGAAATGTCAGAAAAGTTATCTATGGAGCTAAACATACAGTTATACTTGTTAGAAAAGCTACTGATGATGATGCACTTTAGCATATTGAAGGAGCTAATCCTGCTGCAACTGCAGCACTCCATGGAAAAGTAACATTGTCGAAACTTTCGTTGCGGATGCCAGAAATGATTCCAACAGTTGTTGAAGAAGAGAAGTTAATTAGTTTTATGAATTCAGGCGAAAAATCATTGTTATCATGGTTGACAATGACCACAGATAGCAATCAGATTAATGTTGTTGGGCTATTTACATGATATATAGCATCATAGCAAGGGGTTTCTGCACCAAGACATATATTTATCGCTTTAAAAAATGATGATTTAAACTCACAAACACATAGCCATATGCTATTTGACAACCTCAGAGTTAGTGAAGTTTCTTTAAGGATAAATGGGCATCAAGAACCATTTGAAGATATATTGCTAGATTATGCTCAAAATCATGTAGCATGTGCATATCATCGTATCAAGACAGTTATGGGACTTGATCAAAATATAGATACTGGTTTACAACTATCACAGTTAGATTTTACAAGCCTATATCCGATCTATTTTTTTTCATTAGAACATTTAGGTTTATTCAAACAATCTGTTGTTGTTATTCATTTTCGAGCTCGCTTGAACCCAGTAGGTGGCGCTCATTTCCTAGTTCTTGCTATTATACTTAGCGATAAAGCAATGATACTTGAAGGCACTGGTTAACGAATACAAGTTATTGACGCACCCATAGAAAACATGTAACATCTCAGTTGAAAATAAGGTATTACTTATACAAATATCATATCATGTTAGTCTCAATCTGGATCCTGATCAGATCAAAAAACTTCAAATTCAGCAAAGAACTGTGGAATAAAAATATCACCAAAAAAAAAAAGATCAGATCACAGGTGGTCAATATAAACTATCATTGTGAGAACGCCAATTCCTGCATTTCAGTAGCGCCAAACAATCGAACACATGCGTTTAACTCGATCTTTATGCTGGTGCAGTTAAAGACTCAGTTAAAACAGGCGTTAATAGCCGCTGCATCCGCAGATGTTGCAAAAGCAGCTGCACTTGGTGCTATTGGAACTGCTGCTGGGATGGCATTAAAGAAAGCAACAGGACAGGGATTTAAAAAGGGGAAGGGGTCTAAGATTACCAGGAGCTCCTCATCGATACGGCCGAGGACTGACACCCCAATATCTAATTTTGGTTTGCATAAGGCTGCTAAAACATTAAACATCAAACATTTTAAAGGTGCTTTTATGCGTGATCAATTACCAAAACAACCAAACAATATTGAAACCGGTATTATTAATCTCGATAATAGTTCTAGTCTTGGTACTCATTCGGTTGAATATGCATATAATCCACGTGGAATTGTTTATTTTGATTGGTATGGACTGGTTCCACCAATAGAATTTATAAATTACGTAAAAACAAAAAAAATCACCAGTCTGGTATTCATCATTACCAACATCAACAATAAGAGATCCGGCAATATGCGGGTGTGAAGTACTTGCTGTACTCGACGATGTGTCATCATCAACATTACAACCTGATAAAGTCGTACACAAGAATACAAGTAGACGCGTCGTTTTGAACAGATCTTAAAGTATAATATTATATATTAACGGAAGATCTTCTCACCTGATTAAGACTCGGCAAGGCGATTTATCTAAATATGCAACCCTTGACGAGGTCAAGGATGAACTCGCTAAAATGTTGAGTCCTGCAAATGTGGACCAAAATGAAGTTGTTTTTCAGGATAAACAAAGACGATTAAAGACGAGTAATATCCCGTTGACAGATATTATTCTGCGGGTTCCAGATGCAACAGAAGATAACTTACTAAAAACGGTAAAATTAAAAACTCGGAGGAATCAATTCGATCAATCATGGGAGAAATTGCTGTACGTATCAGACGAATTTGAGATAGTATGTAATGTGATCTCAATATGAGTAAATATACAATTATTAATGCGAGAGTACCAAAATCAGATGATGATGTGGTAACAAAAAGATACGTAGACAGCAACAGCAACACGATCAGAACTGAGATTAATGGTCGTTTATTTTTTACCAGAGGTGATACAATGACAAGTTCTCTCAATATAACTAATAATAACATTAATGGTCTTGGAGAACCAGAATCAAGCGATGACGCTGCAACGAAGAAATATGTCAATGACAGCAACATTCCGATGATGAACTCGTTAATGACAATCAACGATGGAATAACCACATTTAGATCTAGATATTCTAATCCTATGCAAACATTTTAAATTTTCGTAGAAACAAATATAGCCATTAATATATTTTTAGGAAGTACACCAGTCATCGATATTAATCTCTCTGTTATAAAAACAATTACCGATCGTGTAGTATATACAGTAACATCGGGATCAGCTTTATGGTTATTAGTCAATAAATCCATTAAACATCGCGCTGAGGTTACCGGTATATATGTAGTTTTAAAAATCGGTACTACAACATATACAATCTCTACTACAATTTCACGGCGTTTTCCAATAACTGGATCCTCTGGAAATATATTAGTTATGATGGATCAAAACGACGAGGTAATATTCATGGTGGAACCCGAAAAAAGTAACAACGTGTTGTATTATTGGTGTTTTGAATTAATTGCTAGATTACCATCTACTTAAAATATAATGAGCTCCCCAATCAACGTTCAACGTGCAGAGCAACATTACAGATGTAATCAAGCACGTTAATAGCAAACAAAACTGAAAAATATCGTTGACGAGTATGCACTAAATGTGGAAAAATATTGCAGACATGTAGTTGTCATCGACATAATTGTATACTCGGCGTCTGCTGTTATCGGTGGAGCCGGTGTAATATTATGAACAATAACACCATCGCTAGCGATGGGACCAACAGTTATAACAATCTGTGTTTCAGCTGGTCTTCGTAATATCATCGCAACAAAATTATGTACATTTACAAACACAACGTTATATGAGCACAAAGTAAAAATGTGTGCAGCGATGTTAGCATACTCCATATTATCCTCGTTATTATCAACAAGCCTTAGTAATGGGAAAATATCAGATTTTGAGTTCACAGAGATGATTGAAATTTTCAAGGAAGTAATGACTTTGATAGAAACCACGCCTGATTTAGAAAATCGGGATTTGAATAATAATGTTAACTCCGAACAAGCTGCTTCAGCAGATTGTCGTTAATATAACTCCGTCAAAAACTACGATGAGAAAAGTGACCACATCTAATCCAGAATTTAGTGATAATTCTCCAACTGCAATTCCTGCGAAAGAAATAGGGCTAACATAATTACGAGAATATTACAGCTGCCCAAATATCAGATCAAAATCAGTCGGTGGATTGCCAGTGAATAATTCGCAGCATGATGCCAGTGCTAGATATCACTATAAACTGCCACACTGCAGACATCCTAGCAATATTTTTAAATTGTTAAAGCTACATTAAAATCCAAATCACACATATATTCCATTATTATGTCCATCTTCCCATCATATCAAATCTTGTTAGCTCAGTTATACAGAAAATATTTTGGGTATATGCATTTTGCTAACACAAATTTAGTTATTTTCATCATATGTACATTTCAGATGGATACTCCATACTGGATACTATTATTAATATAACTGATTCAGCTGGTATATATAATGGAAGTTCAGTAACTATGACCTGTATGGCGACAGTAGTTGGAAATGCGCAGCCAGAGTTCACCTGGAAATACAACAAGAATATCATGCGCCCTGTAAACGGCTCTCGGATAAGCATCTCGGATATTATAGTTGACTCTGACACACCACATAAAATGTATAACAGTCTGTCATTTCGTCCAATACAGGTTTCAGATTCAGGTAAGAAATACAAGAGCTCTATCTAATATTAAGCAGTCATTTTAGTTAGCTGTGTGCTTAGATCATGGACAATATCCAAAAGTACAATAGCCAAAGACTTTTCAGCCACAATACATGAAAGTAACATAGAGGCATACCAACATTCTCTTTATTGCGCATGTTGCAAATGTAAACAGCTTCACCACTATCTCAGAAGTTTTTAATATGTGTAGAGTGCCCGACATGAAATGTAGCATATTTGATCATCACCTTCGTGTTCAAATGACTTTGTTCCTGCAGTTTTGAAAGAGTTATGGCCTTTTTGACTTGCAGTTGAATACACTGTATGCCACAATATTTTGAGTGCTGCTGGTTTTACCGATATAACTGGATCATAATAAAACTTTGTCAGGTAAATTACACGACGTGCATGATATCACTACTTCTGCGGGTTTTGGTGGAGTTGTTTCGACTTGTAGCCTGATGTAGTGTAGGACAAAATCTTGTGAACTGAGCTAGTCCGACAGATTTTAGTGAATTGCTTTGAAACTGAGTCCTGTCATCGAAGATGTGCATTTTTTTAAAAAATTACTTTGATTTAACATTTTTTTTCCCAATTACCCCTCATTATGGCCTATAGCTGTATGAAGTGCAAGAAATAATCTTGCTTTTTTTAATGGATTGCTGTGAAATTTGGTAATTATATGAAGATATGCATGTTAACTAAGCAGTTTATGCACACACTATTTTCAGAAGGTTTGTGAGCATTTAGCTGCTACAGACTCATCTTCATAGAGTAGAAGAAGTATGCAGGGTATATTTGTATATAAGTATATTTGTATGTGCAAAGTGTTCACCATTGCCATGGTTTAATTATGTTTTGTTTCTGTCTTATTAAAGGTACTTACGAATGTATTATTACGGATCAGTTCTTGCGAACATCAACAAAGAATATATGTGTCTATGTATTGAGTCAACCTGTGGTATCGATACAACCATTGACACAGACTGTAGATGCTGGAGCCACAGTCAACATTACTTGTAACGTCGAAGCCACAGTCAACATTACTTGTAAGGTCGAAAGCAATGAGACATTATCTCAGATGGTTTGGTACAGAAATGGTATTAACTTCAATTCAACAAGCAAGCTTCCAGGTTAATAATATATGTGCATGTCATGGGATCTTCATCTATTGTGTCTGCTTTTGTCTACCATTCTCTGTCTGCTGACTGTCTATTTCCACTAAATAGCAAGACTTAATATATAACTTTTAGAAGAACTTCAGTGTCAGTAATGTATTTTGCAAGACTGGTGATGCATTTTAATTATGAAGTCACACATTTTATTTTTATCATTTTCTATATTTACCAGAAAATTGTGGATAGTAATAGTATTGTGCAATATATCTGAATTTTATGTCTTGTATGCTTGGTGTTCCAGGTTTGCATGCATAAGCAGAAAGCCGGTCTCATTCTTGTTCACATTGTAAGGGTCCGTGTCACATATCACCTACATCAGTTGTTATATTCAACCAGATCTTAATGATAGCATATAAGAAGTGGACTGCATATTGGAAAGTCTTCATGAAGTCACGATGCTAGAAAATTGATCACTCACTACATGAATTGTCAAAGTGTAGTGAGACATGTTCAAGTATAGTTCATATAACTTATCATTATATGTCTTCATCACCTAATGAATTTACTACATAAAGAGGTTCAATGTTTATAATTACATATATTTATAAAAACAGTAACAAATTCCCCAAAAGAGATAACATAACTACTCGAAAAGGGTACACATAAAAAGTAAGCAGAAGCTCAGAAGATAGCCAAGATCTGTGATAAGGATCAGTGGTGAATCAGCCTTAAAAGCAAGTCATAAGTAGGTAACAGTAACCTGGTTTTGGTGGGAAAATGTATGTATGTATATATGTGTGTGTGTATGTATGTATGTATATATGTATGTATGTATGTATGTATGTATGTATGTATGTATGTATGTATGTATGTATGTATGTATGTATGTATGTATGTATGTATGTATGTATGTATGTATGTATGTATGTATGCATGCATGCATGCATGCATGCAT
This sequence comes from Sinohyriopsis cumingii, assembly GCA_028554795.2. NCBI lineage: Eukaryota > Metazoa > Mollusca > Bivalvia > Unionida > Unionidae > Sinohyriopsis > Sinohyriopsis cumingii. The sequence goes on along the minus strand of CM068835.1, from coordinate 76,026,425 downwards.
GCATGCATGCATGTATGTATGTATGTATGTATGTATGTATGTATGTATGTATGTATGTATGTATGTATGTATGTATGGTATGTATGAATGTGTGTATGTATGTATGTACCACCACGTATGCATGTACGTATGTATGTATATATCATCTACTTCATAAAGTCAGCATAGTTATCATACTTTGTTAGCGACAGCTATGTATCTATCCTATTCAATAGGTAGTGAGCTAGCTAACTAGATGGACGAGTGTTCTGACAACTATAGTGTCATATTTGTGAGTGGTATTAAGATTCAACAATTTTCTGCTTAATCAGGTGAAACAGGAACTCGTAGCACATCACAGTACAAACTTGAGAAATATAGTAATAATTACCGATTTTTACCAACCCTTTGTAACAAGTATGTAGATTGGTTAAAATCACATCATATGCTGCATAAAATTAATGTCATGATAGAACTATCAGATCTAAGTTTACATGATTACTTAAATGTAGTATATATGACCGATATGAAGCACATGTAGCAAATTTTGATGTGTTTGAACTATATGATTAGTCAATGCTCTCCCCCTGAGTTTTCATTCCATCACAGGGAAAGGTGTATCATGTGATGGTATGTATGTATTTGTCAATCCCTTGTCCATCTGTCAGTTATTTATTATGATTGGGTCTGACTTGCACTATGATCTAGGATGCATTTGACATATTTCGTACATCACAGTTCACAAGTGTTTGATTTTATTAAGTAACATATAAAGTGCTCCCTCTGTACAATGCTGTTCATGATAGCCATGCAAGTCACCCATAGGTGAGGGAGTATTACATCGAGGATGTTCTAAAAAGATATCTTGATAGTACATTAAAACAAAAGCATATAATTTAATGACGTGAAAGTACCTTATAATCAGTTTTCATGAGCTAAGAACTATGTGTGTTATATGCTGTCAGTGGTATACTGATGGGGTTTGATGGGGTGTGTTATATGCTGTCAGTAGTATACTGATAGAGTTTAATGGGGTGTGTTATATGCTGTCAGTGGTATACTGATGGGGTGTGTTATATGCTGTCAGTGGTATACTGATGGGTTTTGTGGGGTTGTTTATACGCTGTCAGCGTATACTGATGGGGTTTGATGGGGTGTGTTATATGCTGTCAGTGGTATACTGATGGGGTTTGATGGGGTGTGTTATATGCTGTCAGTGGTATAATGATGGGGTTTTATGGGGTGTGTTATATGCTGTCAGTAGTATACTGATGGGATTGATGGGGTGTGTTATATGCTGTCAGTGGTATACTGATGGGGTTTGATGGGGTGTGTTATATGCCGGCAGTGGTATACTGATGGGCTTGATGGGGTTTGTTATATGCTATCAGTGGTATACTGATGGGCTTGATGGGGTTTGTTATATGCTGTCAGTGGTATACTGATGGGGTTTGATTGGGTGTGTTATATGCTGTCAGTGGTATACGGATGGGGTGTTCGTATTGAGGGACCATTGTACAGGTAGATTAGTTAACACAAACGGCCAGAGATTTGATTATTTAGGATTCTATAAAATACAAAGATCTCGAAATAATGTGTATATATAGGAAAAGAAAAACTGATTAGGTATCATGCTTTTATTGTACAGATAATTTTTTTACTTAACTACCTTCTCCATAATGAACTGTATTAAATGAATCAAAGCTTTTTATTCACCAAGTACTCATTTTGCTAAGTTCCCTTGCTGCCTTTGATTACATGTGTAAATTAGCAGGAGAAACCTCTGATTTTGTTTAGATACCTCAATTATGGTACTTAAATAATAATACATATAACCGGGTTTGATTGGTCAATTTAAATGAGCTTACTTGAAATAATATCACTGACCAGTGACTAGCTCTTAACATAGGATTTCCATACCTTTTAACTTTTTTCTGCCTCCTTTATTTCATTTGATACAAAAGGCATAAGCAGTGTGATAGTACAAACAAGTCTACCTTTAGCTGATAGTACAAACCAGTCTACTTTTAGCTGACTGTAACAATACAACAAACACTTATGCAAGCAGAGATCCAAACGTGACAGAAATACTTGTTGACATAGATGTGACATGGTAGATTAACACTTTCCCCATTTGAGCACAATAGGCCACATGATATTACCATTACATTGAAACTGAATTAACAGATAGAACTAAAACATATAATTTGATTGACAAAATTTATTCAACTGGTATTAATTTTTTAAAATGGTGCCTCCAGTACACATTTTTGACATTTCATGTGTACAAATTTCATTGAATATTCATATATTACAGTGCATTAACATCTTTTTCTAAAGAAGTTGTGAATTTTGTATGTTGATTCAAACTTCCAGGCACTAAACATTGTTTTCAACAATAAAATCAAGAGACATTTCTGGGTTTCATTTACCAGTTTTGATCGTGATTTTCTTAATGTTTATCAGATGAGGCTGATTATTTTGGTATTTTCTGGGAAAAAAACGGATCAACATCTAGCCCTTCATTATAAGTGTATTTGCAAGTAATTCGGACATGAGTTACCAAGGGAGCGGTGCATTGAGATCCACCACCCTATAATTAAATATATACATTAACTAAGGTAAATTCAGATATTCTTCAAAAATTGACTCCCGGGTCTGTTCTTACAATCAGAAATTTAACCTAAGGACACACAAGTTTAGGGAGGTGTGAAACAAAGAACAGAAGTATAATAAGGATATGTGTTTTCTGAATGCTGCTAATCATTTACTGTCATGAGGTAATGTATTTAATAGTTTAATTATCAACTTGTATGGCAATAGTGTCATACAAATTTGAATCCAAAGATTTCCAGTATCATCTAGAATTTCTTTATATTTCAGGGGAAACATTCTACATAGCTGGTACAACATACATATTAACACGCAGAAATATAACTTCTAGAACTGTATACGAATGTTACGGGGTAAATAGTGCTGGATCAGGAGAGAAGAGGCAAGCCAATATATATGTAATATTACCAGGGTCAGGACAGAATGTGACCTGTAACAATGAAACTGATGATAGGAAAACAGAATGGTCAAGAACACTGCAAAACACTTATGATATCAAGTCATGCCCACCAGGAATGTCAGGTAATGTAAAGTTATAATGCCAAGTTAATGTTTACTTATTAAATCACATGATAAGGAGGAAAATTTGAAAACTGGAGGATCCTATGGCCACGATGGAAGAGACATTAAATAGGGACTGCTGCAGCAATGTTAAAGATCCACACAGTAATTTGATATAACAGCTTAAGTTGCAGATGGAGACATTAAGTAGAGACAAACATCATCCTCTAATAATTTTACTTTTCTGCTGTCTGATCTGATAAAAAGATAAAGTTAGTTAATTACATATAACCTATGACCATCAGTGTATTTAGCTATTAGCACATTATTATTGTATCCCACTTTATTTACTGGAATAATTATGATCTAACTCAAAATTATTTAATCTCTTACACTTAAGTTCGAACTTACTGAGTATTTTATATCATTGGATAATTTTGTCACTAGTTCTGATTTAACTGAAGCTGACTAGCAACAGGCATAGTCACAGGAGCCAGATTTTTAATTAATAAAATATGACAAACTGTCTTGACAACATCATACACTAAATAACCGTCTCTCTCTCTCTCTCTCTCTCTCTCTCTCTCTCTCTCTCTCTCTATATATATATATATATATATATATATATATATATATATATATATATATATATATACATACATACATACATACATACAGACATACATACAGTTTGACCCCGCTTTAGTGCGCTCCGTTATAACGTGAATTCGGATATAACGCAGTCGTGGCGTGCCTCCCGAAATTTAATATACATGTATTTTTCTTGTTCACAAAAATAAATTTCTTCAAAAGTACGAAAAAAAACGTAAAAAGCTGCTTATCATTTTGGAGAAGAGATCGCGTATGAATAATACAAGACGATCGTGGCTTGTCCCCAAATATTTTAATAGGCATTTTTCTCGCACACGAAAAAGTATGTTCTTCTTATAAGTAAGAAGAAGAAAAAAACGCATACAAAGTTTATTCTGGATTGCGTAGGTCTTCGCCAATGTCGCAAACTTGGATTGTTTTTCCTTATTGGCTGCAAAACATACCATGTGGCTTTTTATTTATTCGCGACATTGTTGGCTGTTTAAAATTTTATATACACCACTCCCTCGATAATTCGCGAACCCATTTATAACGCGGTGTCAGGCGTGGATCCCATTTTTTAAACCCGAAAATACCCCCAAAAATTATCTTATATTTGTTGAACTTGAAGAAAATCGCGATCATGATTGGTAACGGAAACTTTCATGTATCGCTTGTGTTTTATCGTTAAAAACGGTAGATAGGACCTGGAAATTTTAATCAACACTATGAAATATCAAATTTAAAAATAACTCATACAATTTTTTGTATTTTGTTTCCAAACGACATTCCTAGTATACCGCAATTAACGATATGTAAGGAAATTTCGATCAATGAAAATGTAATTTACGCCGAGTGGAGGCAGTACTTTCAAAAATAAATACAAATGAAATAATTTTTTAATCAATTAAAATGTGTGCTCTAGTTCCATCTTTTAGTTACTTTTAAGTGTAATCGTCATAAGTGCAATGTGTCCTCTTGTAATTAAACTTAAAATGCGTCAATCTACCGTAACAGCTATGTCCGCGAGTGTTTATCTGAGAACCTAATTAAGTGCTGACCGTGTTTTGATAACTGACTTGCGGAAGTATTTGTTGTATTGTTGCACTGAATTAAAATCTGGCCTCCTTTATATTATCACGTTAATTATGTATTTTGAAAACAAAACGGAGGTGGAATAAAAGAAAAGTTAAAAGGCACAAAAATCGGACTAACTTAAAATCAACGGCCTCGATCGTATGTCGGGTGAACTCACTTCATTTGATCAATCGAACACTGTAATACACGTTACTGTGTATGTAACAGAAACTACCTTAAATTAACCGACTTGTTTCATAACTGATCAAAGATAGCGAAAAGAATACTTCATAAAATAAAGAGCTTAATTTCACAGATACGGACCATTGTGGGCAAGCAAGTTTCAGAGAATTCTTGAACTGGCATTTAGAGATATCCTCAGGAATGATAAGCTGTTTAATTATTACTTCCAATGAAATCACGCCATTAAGACTAATTTAACAATAACAAATTGAGTTTCGACATAGACGTGTCACGAAACAAATGTCGCGTGTTTTTGAAAAAACGAGTCTTGTTGGTGGTGTATCAACAGTTAGTCTAGTTCCCAAATTGTGGACTATCGATTTGGCAAGATACCACTACGGGAACCACACTCATCAACAAACAAAACGTAGTGACGTAATACACATATTTTTCGCACACACGTGATGGTTGTTCAAACCAGTTGGAACAATCTTTCAAATCTTGGATATTATGAGAGAAACAAATGTTATGTAAGCAGAATAACGAAAAACTTCATTGGAAAAAGCGCATTATTAAGTTATTATCAACGTGATTGTAAAATGAGGATTCAGTCATTAAACAGCCCAGTTCCCTAACGCCGCCCCCCTCCCTTTACGGTTTTCTCGATGTTAAAGGGATTATTTTTTGGGGGAAGGTCCCTCTGTAACTCGCGCCTCGCTTATAGTGCGGTCTATGTTTGTGGACCCCGTTGTGCGCGAGTTATCGAGGGAGAGGTGTACGACCATTGGTTTGGAGTGCAGAGGCCCCATGAAAGGAAGCCGCAGACTGGATATAAAATGCACTGAAATTTATCTATTGTTACATAAACAAATGCCTTGTTAATACTCACAAACCATCTAAACAGTGCATATATCATAATCCGCTTATCTTGACATCTAGCATGAGTTCTGTATGTTGCGAAATATTCGTTTTTTTTTTTGTTGTTGTTGACATTTCTTGTAACGGAGATCAACCGGACAAGGCATTGTTTCGTAATCAATCTTTCATTGGATTTTCGGCCGCTCGATAGTAATTAATATATTTACAAAGACTGACATTTGTGTGTGAATGGTAAGTAAAATTCCTCTTCTTTTCAACAGAATTCAATCCTTCAGAACACTCACGTTTTTTGTAATAATCCTTGTCATCAGAACACCTGCGTCTCTATCGTCCGTTGACCCTTTATTAATTTCCAGACGCATGCGTGGAAGGCAGCATCATGCTGCTACCACAAATGTTAAACAAAATACATCTTACTTATAGGTTTATTCAGTAGGCATTTAAGGGACAGTAACTAGAATAGTCTAAACGACGGCCAATTCCTTTTAAAAAATGTACCCAGATAAAATAGTTTGCTGAAATTTCAAAGGAAATAGATTGAAGCACCGACTGTTATGAAAACGTACTCAGCAAATGGAAAAAAATACCAGTCTCAATCATGCAATGCAATTATTTGATGTTGCCGCCACAATAAGAGATGGGCATTCGTTTGGTTCTCCAAAGCTGTCCTTTAGCGCATGCACCCTTCAACAAAGAAAGCTGACGATCTTTCAATAACAGCAAAGAACTTTTCTTCAAAGGAAGTCAGTACCAAACTTAAATAAAAGTTATGGAATCTGATGGATTTTTGCATTTTCCAACGCGACTGGAACATGTTAAATATGCTGTGAAAGTTTCCTTTTTGTACGGAAAAAGTTTATGCTTACGAATGCTACCAACTGCGGCTTAAAACGCAAACTAATTTTTACCGAATTGGAACGTACTTTAAAGTAAGTGTGTTTTGTTATTCCTTACATGATTATTCTATGTTTTTCCACTGAATTCAGACCAATATGACCTGTTACAAAATTAATGAATATTTGAAAGATGTGTGTGCATATTTTCGATGGAATCACTTGTATTGTGGATTCGATGTATATGATGAGGTTCGCAAGTGAGTACACGGTGTTGATACTCTGTTCATGTTATACATTAGACATTTATATATAAACACGATTCACGTATATGTACCAATTCATGGTTCTCTAAATAAAGTAAACTATTATATATGTCTTCTCTGTTTTCACTACAGGTATATTTCTCATTTGATATGCACCAGTTAAGATGGTATCTGTGCCGACGAAGCACGTATTTTACCGCCCGCATTTATTACCCACACCTCCCACAATTTTTTGGGGGGTACATTTTATTCAGATAACTGACATGGTTGCATATAACACGGTTCTGAATATAACGAAGTCGGGTTTTATGGCTCCCAACTACCGTGTTATAGCGGGGTGATGTTGTTGTTGATGTAGGCTTTTACGCCATTTTTCAGCATAAGATAGGCTATACATGGCGGCCAGTATTAATGGTGGAGGAAGAACCCAGGAAATCCCCGGAAAGAACCACCGACCCTCGAGAAGCTACTGGCAAGCTTTCTCACATACCCACATTGGCCGAATCCGAGACTCGAACCTACGCAGACAGACGTGAGATGGCAGTGATCCGTAACACTGTATATATATATATATATATATATATATATATATATATATATATATATATATATATATATATATATATAAAGTACAGATAATGGGTATTTCATGCTTTCAATCTTTTTTGCCATTTTCTATTGATCAAACGTCAGACATGTGTGGTATAGGCCCTTAGTATATCACTAATGCATCCACTCCGACTCCACGTGTTTTGTATCGCTGCTTCTGTTTTCATCACGTTGATATTTGCACCTGTATTGTGTACAAATTGACACATTACATTTTTTATTTTATTTTTTTTATTTTTTATTTTTTATTTTTTTATTTTTAAATTACCAAATTGCATCAGATCATAGAAATAGTGAGTTCATGAAAAAGAAAACAATATCAAACATCTCAATTCTGATCATAGATGCAGTACCGTGTCTGGTATCGAGATCGAAAGGGGGGTATGATAATGTTTAGTGATTTTCACAAATTCGAAGAGCAGGCTTAAATTAGGTCTGAACAATATAATGTATCATTAGTTTGGTTAAAACTAATATGAGGACATATAATATAAAAAAAAATCCTTCATATTCTTCATAATCGCTCCTCTGCACTTTTACTTAAAAAAAATGATACTGAAAATATTCTCATCGGTCCATTCCATGGGAGTTCACGGTTTTTGTTACTTGTTGCAGAACCTTTTGCATGATCTTTTGTTTGTGGGGAAAAGGAGGCTCAGCTGCTGAAAATTCGCACGTATATTAATCAATCATATCACATTGTCTTTCACAGTCATCCAATTAGGATAATCGTTGTTTAAATATTTTGGTTTTTATGGCAAATTTGCAATCAGTGAATATGTCAGTAGAATTTGCAGTTTATGACAGTAATGGACAAAAATATTTGAACAAAGTCAATGAAATCTTTTTATAGCAATTTCAGTTTGTGCATGCTGGCCAGAAAATAGTTTCCCATATTAATACAGAACTACTCAGGTTAAGTACACAAGTATTGTATAAAAGATCTCTATGAACACTTATAAAGAATCATATCTTTATAAAAATAGAAAAATATTCACCTTTATTTATATTTCACTAATATTGTGAGAAGTTTGTATGATGAATTTTGAAGAACATTTTATGAATACAATGATATAGAAATCTCGATACATTGTTAAGAAATATCATGGTGGTGCATCAAAGTACTTGAATGTTTTATGAACTTGGTTCATGACATTTCATGAACTTCAAAGATATTATAATAGTTCACAAAAGTTCTTCAGTGTGTTCATGAACTTCAAGTACATGATTCATCAAACTTCTTAAAGTGTTTATGAACTTAGCTGAGGAACTTTCATGAATATTTGTTCATGAACTCAAATGATGAACTGATCATGAACATTTCAAGAACATTCATGAACAGTTTATGAATGTTCATGAAGTCACGAATTTGTTTTTGTATGGGCACACATCAGCATACATTTCAACACCAATAATATTGTCTCTTCTGAATTAAAGTCAGTTGAAGGGGCCTTTCTGTAATATGTACAGACACTTTTGGGATAAAATCCTAATTGACATGACTTTTTAAGTCTAATTTGGAATAACACCACCCTGCTGACTGTTGCCATTTTGAATTTAATCTGGGTGTTCCATCAGATCCAACAACAAATCAACTGCAAGTTTCCCTCACTCACTCATTTTAAAGTTTTGTTTGTTTTGGTCTTGTGACTTGACTTGACATATATTTTGTGCCATTTCTTTTGTTTTGTTTAATCATGCGTTAAATGAACTGAATGAGAAATCCTCTAAAATGGGTCATTTTAAATATACTTTCAAAGTACATGTGAAGGTCACATGACAAATGTACAAATGCTTCAGCTGACACTATGCGGACAGATTTATTGGTGTGTATGTATATGTGCTGTTTAAATGTTTGATATTTTCAGGTCCATTTTGACCAATGCACTGCGATTTTAGCATCATTTATAATCCCACTGCGGCAGACCCGTGTACCAAGCATAGACCAGGAAACATTCAATAGATTCTGACACAAATTAGTTGTAAATTGCCTCATAGACCACGACTTGCATCTTATGGGCTTCGTATCATTTAGAAGAGTTGTGGCCCCTGAGTACCTATCTTCCTGGATTTGCCCTCTGAAGCATTGCTTTACCAAATATTATCAAATTTTAACGCAAGTGGATTTCCAGCATTGAAGGTCATCGTTTAGATGAGTTATGGACCCTGAATGTTCATTCTCCTTTATTTCCCTTACAAGTTGCTATGTTAAAGGCTCTGTCAAGTGAATTGTAGTTAGTGAGATCCTTTGTGATGTATCTGCCAATACAAGCTCAATTTACTATTAATTTCTTCTAACATGACAAAAACAGAAAACTTTTATATCAAATAATTTATTTTTCTGATTCAGAAAACTTTATTTCTTGAATATACTAGTATTAAAATTTCACATAAGTACATTGATGCTAAAATATTATGATTAATAATTTGTATGTGCCTGAGTTCTGATGCAACTGTTAAGAATGTGTGAAGTTGAGAAATAAATTTTGAAAACATGATTTCTGTATGTTTTAGGTGAAGCAAAACGATACTGTTCAGAAGGTGGAGTATGGATGAATGCCTCCTATGACAACTGTATTAATAAGGCATTGCTGGATCTGCAGACACAGGTATGAATACAAAAACTGGCCATTGATAACAATATCCATATTACATAGCTGCATGGTGTTACTGGTATTCCAGCTTACTATGGTAATTATTTTTTATGGTGCTTGCCACATTACTTTTTTATTACACTGGTACTTATGTAGCTTCCATCAGTAATGAATGTACAGAAGTGCATGAGGAATCTAATATTATGGGTTTATTACAGTTAACAGCATGTTCCATGTTACATGACAAAATTGTCTAAAAGCACAGTCACAAATTGATTTTGAATATTACATATATATAAAGTCTTAGGATTTGATGCTCCTCTAATCACGTTTGTTAACATGATATCAAAAAGGGATGTTGTGAAAGGTATTTTTCAGTTCAAATCCCATTTTTCTTTGTTTCAGCTTAAGGAACAAATTAAAAAGTAAATGCCAGGTTTAGTTATTTTCTCGCATATGTTAATGTGTCATTACACTACAAATTATATAACAGTTATCATACACATGCATATTTCTTTTGAGATGTTATATTTTATTTTCTCTTATATCTAGATAATTATTTTCTTTTACAAATAATATAATGGATATCATGTGGTGTTATTTTGCTAAACATTTTCTAGTTATGTCTTTAAAACAGTGTCAGAATATTAAATTGTTGGTCTCCTGATATAAGTTTGGTACACTGTGGTACATACTAATATGTGTTCAAAAACGCCATGGTACAAAATTGTATTTGGTACCCAGGTTAACCATATTGTCTATAATAACATACTGCTAGAGCTGCAAACACATATATGAATAAGATGCTACACCACGGGTAACAAAGTCCGTATTGTATTAATAAAACATTGCTAGAACTGCAGACGCAGGTATGAAACGGGAATATATACCAGGAGTAAAAATAACCATATTGTGTTAATAACACATTGCTAGAACTGCAGGCACAGGTATCAAACGGGAATATATGCCAGGAGTAAAAATAACCATATTGTGTTAATAACACATTGCTAGAACTGCAGACACAGGTATCAAACATGAATATATACCAGGAGTAAAAATAACCATATTGTGTTAATAGCACATTGCTAGAACTGCAGGTATAGGTATCAAACGGGAATATATACCAGGAGTAAAAATAACCATATTGTGTTAATAACACATTGCTAGAACTGCAGGTATAGGTATCAAACGGGAATATATACCAGGAGTAAAAATAACCATATTGTGTTAATAACACATTGCTAGAACTGCAGGCACAGGTATCAAACATGAATATATACCAGGAGTAAAAATAACCATATTTTGTTAATAACACATTGCTAGAACTGCAGGTATAGGTATAAAACAGGAATATATAGCAGAAGTAAAAATAACCATATTGTGTTAATAACACACTGCTAGAACTGCAGGTATAGGTATCAAACAGGAATATATACCGGGAGTAAAAATAACCATACTGTGTTAATAACACATTGCTAGAACTGCAGGTACAGGTATCAAACGGGAATATATACCAGGTGTAAAAATAACCATATTGAATAAATAACACACTGCTATATCTACAGATAAAGGAAAAAATGTTTTAGGAATAATTTTTTAAACGTTTGTATTGTTTTTGTTAGCATTTTTAATACATTATTGGCAACATCATGCCAATGCAATGAGAGTTAAGTGCCTTCCTGGGTATATACCAAGGCAGCCACCCAGGCTGGCCTATGTAGGTATTGGACCTACAGTCCTTACCATCAGCGGTACAGTGGTATCCCTCATGAACGCTCCCAAAACCAAGTGGCCACCCACCTCTTATGACCAGAATCCCTTGGTACCAATATGTTTGTGTTCAAACGTACCCTTTGAGAAAGGTCATCTCTCCAATATGACCAGCAGCCAGCATGTTAGTGCAAAAATGTAATATTTACACCTCACAATTGGCCACATTTGATTTTTTAATGTGTCCTGAACCAATAGTTAACTCATACAGTACGGTAAGAAATCCAATTATCTTTATTGAAGTCTGTTTCCCGATGTCAGCTTTTTATTACTGAAAGAAATGTTAGCTAAAGTACATGTACCAATAAGGTTAATATCATATCATTAACACCGATGTTTACAGGAAATGGGGTGAAATGTTGTGATAGGATTTTTGGCTTCACACAGCAGTTCAGTTACTTCTTTGATGATTATGACCATATGCAATTGTCAAGATCATAACATGCTCAACATTGGCTAAATATATATTTTGAGGATTAATACACAGAGAAATTAAACTTGAACAAAACAGGGTACCAAATGGAGATTGAAAAATCATATGACAGTACAAGTAACACTTCATTTATAAGCAAGGCATTTCGTTCACTCAACAAAAGTTTTGTATGCATACTTGAATTGTAGTACTGTACAATTATACTAATAGGAATAAATTGTTACAAAGCTCTAACATGTCATCACACAAAGAGAGAATCAGTACTTTAGAAGAAAAGGGAAAATTTATTTGACCTGATGACAATTGGGAAAGTTCAAGAATACTTGCTGAAAAATTATATTTTCGGAAGACTCAAATAAACCACATCATAACAGATAAAGAGAATATTCTGCAGTAGTGGCAAAATGAAGTAAATGGAAAGAGAATTGTTATAAATGCTGAGCAATACGTGTACCAAAATTAAAATGATATTTTTGAATGGTTTGCATTGCACATGCCAAAAACACCCTACTTGCACTTCATGCTTACAAATAAGAACAATTCATGTATATTAACTTGAAATAAGTATGTTCTTAAGACAAGAATTAATGCAACTTTTAAATGCAGATATGAAATGCTTTGAAATTCCATGTAGCGTTTTTCCTACATACACATACATATACATATTCAAACTTGTCACAAATATAGTAACTCTCTGGAAAGGCCACACATTTTATATGGCACTTTTTCATTGCAAAGACATATGGATGGTTGATTGACTGGGTGTATGAATAGGTAGTTTGATTGATAGATGTACACATACATGTCTTTATAATCTGTGAATTCCTACTTGAATCGTGTTCTCTTTGGGATATTGATTCAAATTGGAATAATGATTGGATGACTGGAGATATGAATAGATAGATGATTAAGGTAGGTAGGTAGGTTGAGACCAATATGGAAAGATACCAACATTACTCTTGGCTCCAAATTAAGGCTGATGCCCTTGATTGTCATATCCATCTTTCTGTATGCTTGTGAAATATGGACACTCACATTGGATCTACAAAAAATGATTCAAACCTTCTAAATGAGTTGCTACTGCAAGATCTTTGGCATCTCATATACATAGACCATGTACTAACCAATGAAGAGGTCCACAACAGGATCCAGTGAGCCATCAGACCCTATGAAGATCTCTTGACCACTGTAAAAATGCGCAAACTGAAGTGGAACGGTCACGATTCATGATCAACTGGACTGCACAGTGCGAGGGTGTAGAATAATATGCAGATAAAAAAGAGGTGGGAAGACAACATTAATGAGTGGACAGGCATGGGATTTGGAGATTCCCAAAGGGCAGTAGAGAATAGCGAAAGATAGAGAGAATCGTTTGTAAAGTCAACTGTGGTGACCCAACGACCTCTTGGGTTAAGGGATTGATGATGAGGATGATGATGATGATGATGATGATGATGATGATGATGATGAAGTAAGTATATAGGTAGATTGTTAGATAGGTGTATATATGTTTAGGTAGGTAGGTAGGTAGGTAGATAGATATATATTGGCCTTTGCAAACTATTAATTCCTGCCTGAGGTAAGTTATCTATATTGGAATATTGACACAAATAGTAGATTCCTGAGATTTTGTAATTAATTATATTACAAATGGATTAAACCCTGTAATAATTTATAAATGACAAACATTCTAATTATTTCAGACTGAAAACATCAAAAATGGGCTGGCTCCAAACTTAGTACCAGAATTCTTGGCAAAGCTAACAAATGTGACAAACACAACTGTGAAGCTGGAGAAAGCAGAGGTTCAAGTTGTCAGCCGCGTACTGGATAATGTTATACAGATTTCTAACGAAACCAACAATATCACAAATGTTGAAGTAGAGGTATTCTAGCTATGACATATATTGTTACACTAACTTGTTTTTAACTTAAAGATTTTTAATATTTTCTATGAATTTTTTGGACTGAAAGGTTTGGAATAGATTTGAAGAGGTGTTATCTTGAAGACTTTGCATTAAATTCCATTTCTTTGACATACACAGTGACAAACCCTTTGCATAAAATTCCTTTGCTACAACATGCAAAGTGATGGGGCTTGATGAAAGCATTTATCAGGTAGAGATAAACTATGGTGTTACTTTTCAGCATATCTGCATCATGACTTAAAGCTGTGCAATCTTACAATTGAGTATCAGGTTTTAGAACACTTTAACACGTTCCTCTCTACAATCGAGACTATTTTGATTATTAATAATTATACACTGGGTAAATTGACAAAAATACCATAAGTTGCAATTTTTTTATTCTGTTGAAAATAATTGATGTGCAAAAACAAAACCAACTTTCTCAAAATAGCTTCAATATATGCATCGAAATATATTAACCATTCTGGTAGGTTTAAGGAAAGGTCGTAGTTGATATGTCACTATTTTGCAAAAATATGTGTTTAATGAATATTATGGAGGCTGAATCCATTCATTAATTCTTCCAAGCATTGTTCTATTTCATCTTTATCTGTACTTTAACCATATATATTCACTTGTAAGTCAATTTAACATCAAATTGCACAAATAGTTTCATAATGTACCAGTAGATCTGGGCCTCTGCAGCTCATTAGGAATCAATAGAACCAACAAACATATACCCTGATATGTTTGTGTGTTATTTTAATGTCTGATCAGGATCTGTGTTATTTGAACGAAGATTTGGCTTAATATCAAGTAAGGATGGTATTCTAATAAATTGATCATCTCTTTCTTTTTGTCACATCTAAATATATTAAAGAATGCAACGTTTTCAAAATTATGTTAAATTTAATGTGCGCAAAATTATTGGTAATCACCCTAAAATGCCTGCTGTAACATGAAATATCATTTGTATGAACATTTTGGCACTCACTTGTAAGTGCATGATTTGATGACTGGTGATCATGTGTAATGCATCCATATGGTTCTCAAATATCAGCAAAAGTGTTGTTTTTATGCTGTGGTAACTACTTTAAAATTGTATAGCTTAGCTTTATCACTAACATGCTGCTGCATGTATAAAACTTAATATACTTAACCCTTTGGACGCCTCTACTACATTCACATGGAAGCGCCTTTTGACACCTCTACTCCATTTGCGTGGAAGCGCCTTTTGATGCCTGCTATAAACATCAGTCATTTTAAGCAGGTTTTGGTAGCACCACCTATTAGATACTATATTCATGACTGCGAATGACCATTACATCAGGTCACGTGGTCACTGTTTATGCTCTGGACAAAATCTGCTATTTAAAGTAATTGGGTTGTATTCTCCACTCTCCAAAATGGAGGTCACATATTTCATTCAGTACTTACAAAGTTTTCACAATTAGAATGACAACTATGAAAGCTTCAAGAAATTAAGTAAAGGCTCTGACATTGATGTAGGCAGCAATTAGTTTTTATAAATTATCAAATTCAGATGACATAGTGATGTAGACGCGGACAGAAAACTTGTAAATTTCGAGTATGAGTAATGGCAGCTACGGTTTGTCATGCGGCTTCACTGGCTTGAATGAAGAATGAGTTTTCTAAAGATTTTAAAGCACATACAAAATTCTTCTGTGAAAAATAATTATACAGCTATAACGATCAGACTTTACTCTTATATTTTCCATACATAATATATGTGTTCCAAAAATGTAAAATGGTTACAAATGCTGTTTAACGTATCATACACCGTATCATACACTACACTACTTAACAGTTAACAGGCAGGCCTATGTGTATGGAGTCGAATAGGTAACAGGTGTTCTAGTTATAGCGCACTGCACTGTGTAACTTTGATGTAAAAGGTTAATGTACTTTCAGAAAATGATTTTCCCAAATATTCGTAAAAAATGGGGCACTATTATCTCTTATATTAATTCCATTGGTCCTCAAAATGTATTAGTTTGAATTTATTAGGGAGAAACAGTTTAAATTAAAATTGTTTATTCATACTGTTTTAGATTTTGACCAATTTGATTATTACTTTTAAAAAATGTATCACACTTTTAGTAGTAATATTAAGTAATATTAACTTTCATTAATATTTTTTTGTTTGAAGAATTTTCTCCAGATTGCTAGCAATGTAATTGATGAAACAAACAGCCCGTCTTGGCAAGCAATAATTGATGAGAACAAGGAAGGGGCATCAGTAGTACTTCGGAATGTAGAACAGTATAGCAGACTCAAAGCACAAGTAATCAACTCAACTGGTGAACCTGTACAAAGATTTATCAAGAAGAACCTACGTAAGAATATTCTGATATTTTATTTAATAAAAATAATGAAATGACAAGTAACGTAAACTTTTTTCATAACAAAGTAATTCAGATTTTAACAGTAAGGGCTCTCACAGACCCTGAAGGTTTGTGAAATTTCATGTAGCCATTTCATGATCATTAGAGTTCATGAAAAAGGAGTTGTTGAAGGGTTTGTGAAAGTTTTTGAATTGGAAGTTCACATGTTTGGTCATGTTTTATTTTCATTCCATTAAAAAAGAAAATGAAAATTTTGGTTTGAGATTTTGGAATTTGTCTATTTATCTGATCTGACCTACCTTTTGTCTTATCATAAATTACTCCATTCTTCCATTCTAACCAAAGTTTGGAAGGATGGAAATGATTTGTTAAAACAGCTATCTGACATAAACCATTCTTTGAAATAATCAGGATGGCAGGTTTAAATGGCTTTCATATATTCATTATATAATTAAGTGATGACATCTTTTAATATCAGTCAACAAAATTGCTCGTAATTTTGTTACCTTCGGGAGTGCTTAGAGAGTAGTGATGAGATACAATTGACAAATTCCATTAGTGACGAATCAATAGCACCATTTGTATGTGGCCATCAAATTGATATGAGAGGGAATCAAGAGAGGCAAACTCACTTATTTAGAGCAGATCAGAAAAGAAAATATATGCATTAAGAAAAATAAGACTCGGATGAATATTGTTGATCAGCTATGGCACTTTTAAGTATGAACATGGACTGATGACAATCCGACATAGTAAAAGTGTTTCAATATTATCTGGTTTTAATGGAACCCATCAATGTTTAGGATCACTATTTTTTCAAGATTCAGTATGTTTCAGATAATTTGGCATATATGACTTTATGCACATCATGTTAAAATTGGGGCTTTTAGCCAAATGGCTAGCAAAATCAAATCATAGTTTACTTCACTTGTTAGTAGCATTTATAATAGTTTCCTCTGTTTGTAAGAAAAGCTTTGAGTAGCTGCATTTATTAATATTTATTCAACAACTGACTAACTGGGACTGTATCACTGATGTGTGTGAATATTGTAGTGGTAGCATTTTATTCAACCTTGAGTGCTTTTGTTACAGGTCGAATTGTGTTTGTATTTATTTACACCACAGTCTTGTAGATGACTTCAGCTAGGGTGCCACAAGTGTTCAAGTGGTCTAAGCACTCACTGTTACAAATCACTGCCATCTCACCTGTCTGCAAACGTTCACGTCTCAGGTTTGGCCAATTTGGGTTTGTGAAAAAGCTTACCAGTAGCTTCATGTGGGTTGGTGGTTCTTTCCAAGGTTTTCATGGGTTCTTCCTTCACCATTTATCCGTTCTGCCATAATTTAGCCTATCTTGTGCCGAAAAATGGCATTAAACATTATAACAAGAACAACAATAACGATTTTCTCTATCTAAAGACCTTATAATTTGGAAAGCTTTTAATTTTAATTTATAAATCTGTTTATCAAGGATCAGATAATTTCTGCATAAACAATTCCTGCATGGTTTTATGGGGAAAAAAGTGGCCAAGACATTACAAATGTGATTATGACTTTTAAATAAGTTGTGATAATGACTGTACCAAGATATGATAGCTAACCACTTTTACATGCATTACAAACAATTATGTTCCCCTGTTCTGATTATTCTGTTCTATGTTGACTTGTAATTAATATATGTCATATGTTTTATTTATCATTAGGTCTTGAAGTTTGTAAAATTGGTCAGTTGAAAGTTCATAAAAAGTTCATGAATTTTGTTTCTCAAAGTCTGTATTATCCCTGAAAATGTTTCCAGATGCATATTTTAAAAAAATAGTCTTTCCATTGTTAGTTTGAAAATTTGAATTAAAGCGCAATATTACCTTGAAAATTCATTGTTAACAATAATAAGCAAGACAAATTTTCATGCTTATAGCACACCTGCCCACTCATGAGATGCGTGTGTGAATGTGTGATTTGAATTTTTAACATAGCTTTAACAATTTTTCAGTCTTTTCGCTACGATGTCTGCAGTGTGGCCATTTATAACACTGGGGCATCATGCTGCAGACATGTAGCATGAAGTCCTACCCAGTCACATGATCCTGACACCAGGTCAGTCAGTCCGTACACTAACATCTTAATGCTGAGCACCTAGCAAGGCTGCTGTTAGTACCATTTTTATACGTCTTTGGTATGACTTCGCTGGGGATTGAACCCACGATCTCCCGCATCCTAGGCGGACACTTTAACCACGAGGCCACCGGAGTGGTCTCTTGAGAGACATAATAACCATACAGAATGTATTGATCAGAGAAGTTTTATAGAGAATTGATTCATTTTAATTTCAGTAAACTGACCTTTTCAACAACTACTCTATAATAACTGCATAATAACAATTTCAGGATCAAAGTCATTATAACTTTTCTATGTGTTTTCATAATGCCAGAATCAAATACAGCTTTTAAACATGGCTCATTTATTTCCTGCAAATTGTGTATAATGCCATAATTAAATTCACCTTTCTGACACTGCTAATGGTGCATTGTTATTTTTGTAAGTAAAAGAAAAGCTAAAAAGTTGTAATGGTGTCAGAACAGGTCTGCATTAATCCATATGCATTCCTGTCCAGTAAAAGAGGAGAGTCATAATTTACATGCCAGATATTCAATAAATATCTGCCCATGTTTCAGGTGGAAATGTTAACAGTATCTTTTTTTCAGTACGTTACTCTTTAATTAAGAAATACTTAATTGACCAAGATTATAGTCAATATTTCATCGAAGATACTCTCTTGGTTCTAAATGTTTCTGGAACACTATGCTACGTTTTAAAAGAACATACATCTGAGGATGAAAACAAGCGCACATTTGATAATAAATAAATGATGGGATAATTGTTTGAATGTAAAAGATATTAAAAGTCTTTAAACAAAACGGTGGCTTTTCAGCCATTGGGCTGATGTTTTTTCTTCTTCTATAGGGCCTAGATTTTTTAACTATTGAGACATCCCACACTAGTTGTGATATATGGCAGCTAAACTTCATGACTACTTTAATACCATATATATTAGCAAAAAAGTTTTATATGTAAAAAGACCATTTTTATGGCACATCAATATATTATTAACTATATAATGCTGATGAAATGGAAGCATTTCCTAAGGAAACATTCCTGCCGCTGACCAGGTTGCATTATATACATGTGGAACCCACGAGCCTTGGACATCAGATCCATAGGTTGGTCAACTGAGAAAAGTATAGGGAAAATTTGAAGAACTTTATAATTGAAACCATTTTCCAGCATATTTTCTAAATTTCATACCTGCCAATTTTTCAGACAGTGCCAACTTACTTCCAAACTATCAGTTTAAATTTTTTAAAATATAATTTTGGTACTGAAATATAAAATTCTCTTTTCAATTTCAGTTGTGGAAATAGGATACAAGCCAGTGAGTGATATTCAGTTCCCAAACATAAGTGCAAATGGATCAGCTTTTACAAATGGTTCAGGCAGTAGTTTCTTCCTTTCTCGAGATGTTTTAAGCAATGGTAAGCTTTCACTCAGGGGAAAAAACTTATTATTAGAAAAAATTGGAATCACATAACATTATTGATATAATATTTTCTTTAATATTTTCACCAATGGAAAAATGGAAAATAGAATATTAGTTTTAAAAAACCTTTTGTGTATTCTCATGGCAGAGGACATACTATTTGTGCTTTGATCCATCTATCACTTTCTCTTCTGCTCTGTAACTTTACAATTATTTGAGATTCAGGGATGAAACATGGTAAATATACACATGATTTGAATATGTGTTGTATAACATTTTAGTGTCCTATCTTCAGGGTCATGGCTTGCTATTCTACATTTTCCATCACATTTTCCCTTTGCTTTACTACTTTACGACTTTAAAATTGTTCGAGATCAAGGGATGAGACTTCGCATAATTATACATAATTATACATGATCGCTATAAAGCGTTTTACGTACCATATATTTTGCATGCTGGAAAGTGGCATTAAACACACAAGAAAGGCAACAACATGATTCATTGTGCACATCTGAGCTCTTATCCTCAAGAATAAGGTTCCACATACCTGCTGACCTTTTTGATTTTGTCATAAGGTTTACTAAAAAGATAATCCTCAAAACTTTGAACTGAACTGTAGCCAAAACAATTCTTCAAAGGTTTTAAACTCTGTCGGTTGGTCAGTTGAACCCATCCCAGCTGTACATAGGAAAAACTCTGAGAATTGGTTACTGACTTTCCGAGGTAATGGTCCAAGGACAATTTTTTAAAACCAATTTCCATGGTTTTTATTATGAAGCATCCGACGTTGACCTCGGACTTCCAAAGTTTTTTGTAACCAATACTCCAAGGTTTCATAGGAATCCTTGAACATGTCCATGGTTTTCAAACATTCTGAGAATTCCCCGGACATGTTATCTGATGATTACTATGACATATCATCTGAATTGTCCTCATACGTATTGTCTGAGGTGTCGTTGGACATATTGCCCAAGGTGTCATCAGACATATTGTGCGAGGTTTTCTCGGACATATTGTCTTCGGACATATCGTCCACGGATTCCTCGGACACCTCCCTGGCGTAAAACATCAGACCAACAATAATGAAGTAATTATTACACACTATAAGAACACATATTATTTTTAATTTGTTCAACATGTACAAATAAAATTAATAAAAGGTCCAAATATCAAGAATGCTTATGATTCCTTTAGTGTCAAATTGTCCATTTAATTTTGAAAATTCATTCCTCGATATACTGGTTTCACTTCACTGATTTTCTTATTTATCATC
The DNA here is from genome assembly GCA_028554795.2 of Sinohyriopsis cumingii. Lineage (NCBI taxonomy): Eukaryota > Metazoa > Mollusca > Bivalvia > Unionida > Unionidae > Sinohyriopsis > Sinohyriopsis cumingii. The sequence continues at coordinate 76,005,013 of CM068835.1, read as the reverse complement.
ACCTTTTTGATATTAAAAATATTTCTTTTGAATCAGTTATGTTAGAAAAAATATTGGTTTAAAATATAAAATGTGATGAATTAATAAAACAAACAGTACACATATGACAAAGTTGTTATTGACAGCCTTCAATTTACAAATTATGTTTAGAATCATGTGGTTCTGAAAACAAGGTATTAAACCTGAAAATGTTATAGTTCTATAACTGACTGTTCTTTGAATTTGGGACCATCATTCTAAACTGTTTTACAACAAATACAATCAAGATTGTCTTCTGTTCCTAGTTCCATGCCTGACAAGTTCAAATTAATGTATCGTTATTTCACTGCATACTCTAACGCTGTATTATCGCGGGCTTTACATTATTGCAGCAAACGAGATTTTCTGATTACTTTTTTATATCCCCTGTCTATTCGTTGTTTACAGAGGTAACGTTGTAGCTAGTGAGGATGCAAATAATGTTTTGTGCACTTTCCTATACAATGTCAACATTTTTATAAGTTTGCAATGAAAAAGAATAAACACCACTTTTTTGTAAAGTGTATGCAATTACGTTGATCATACAAAACTCGTGTCGATCTTGCTATACCAATATTGGCTTTGATTATGAAATGTATTCAGTGTATTTTCTGATGCTTGATGATTATAAGTCATATTCTGATATTGACACGCAGGTCCTTACACAGTTACACTTGAACTTTCATTTCATGGTATCCAATATGGACCAAAATTGTCAAAACGTTGCTTATGATTCTATTTATCCTACATATATCGGAAAGCAATAATAGTTTAACTATTTTTAAAATCTATAATATTTCAGTATAAATAATAACATGAATGATATATTCATATATATTTATAAATATTTCTCTGCCCACATTGCACTTAAATGCTAAGTGATATATATTTTTTCATTCTTAATTTCTGTTGTTGTTATTGTGGATTTCAACTTAACGGACATAAGTGAATTCAGTTGAGTCACCGCATCCTTTATTTTCCTGGAAGTGCAAGCGAGGACATTCCATCTTATCACTAAGTTGAAATTTATGTTTATTATATATGTGCAGCCTACAATACATAAGTTAGGTACATACCGCAATAATATAGAGTTGTTCCCCCTTAGTACGATAATCTGGGTCAGCTGCCATATGTGGATTACTATACATTTACATGATTGGATTGACCAAGATGTTTTATAGGAATAGATAGAGGGAAAGTTAGAGAAACTTAACAATGTGTAACAATACAGCAATAACAGATTGATTTTAATCTGCACCGATAACATTAAGTACCGCGATCATACAGCGTTCCAGGATACTGTAATCAACTCTTAAAAGATACAACATAATGCTTGTTGCTTAGAAAGTTTTAGCAAATTTAAAATTGCTGCATTTTTATATTACCTTTGACTTTTTGGCATTACTGTCTTAGTCTGTTTTGGTGTTGCCATCTTGGTGGTCTATTTTGTTGATATTGTATTACATGTTTTTGGTTGTTTTGATGATTGTGGATTTGTATCTTTACTAGTTTCAACCCTAAATTTAAAATAAGTGCAAACGTTTAAAAAATATGCAATACATTTCATGCCATTTACCAGTGATGGGAATTGATTACTATGGAAAAAATACATATATCCACGTTTATTGTTGAAAAGAAATGTGTTTGGCATGTTGTCCTTTAAAAACAAAAAAGTAATCATTTGAATAATGCAACCTGACATCCTTTATAAAGTTAAGAGATCAGTGATTCTTGCATTTTTGCAAATTCGTACACAGCAGGTAAAATAGAGCATGAGATTTGTATGATAGAATCCATATTTCCTTTTCAATTAGACAAACAAAAGAAATCTAATTTAAGTACTGTTTAATATCATCAACATATGACACTCATGACGATGAATCATTTTGATATGGTGCACAAATTTACACCCAAAATGAAGGGCATATATTATCAGGGTTTGCAAAGTCAATACAATTGTTACACAGTGGCCATCATGTGATGTCATGAATCACTACCTCTTAATTCAAAGTAGAATGCAGCAGCAAGTTCGGATAAACACATGATGATATGCCAGGCCAGTACAGTTATATAAATTAAAATATACTGTACTTAAAGAAAATGGATAAAGTAATATAGCATTTTATGAATATACTGAATCAGCAATTAATCTGATTGATTGATTTGTAAATTTCCTAACACTATATGCATGGATGTCCTGTTCTGTTCTTACATGTCTTTAACACTATTCATAAACCTATTCTTCTGATTTAATGCACTATGATAATGCTGTACACAGTTATTATAAGATCCATTTTTGTGTCATTAAATAGTTTTGAGTTTTATTGTTCTATATACGATTTTAAACGGGACTTCTTTTTCATGTTTAATAATAATAATACTTAAATCCATTAATTGTTTTCTTCTAAATTCAAATAATATTAACAAATTAGTCTGCTTTGCTCTATTGAAAATGGACATAGTTAAATAATTTTTATAGTTAAAGTGTACTATATTCTTGTAATTCACTTCCAAAGACTTATAACTGAATCTTACAAAGAAAAAATTAGAAAAACAACAACAATAATAAGAGAGTATTATTATCATGAGTATTATTATGATTATTATCATATATCATATATAAGGACTAAACAATGCATAGACGCAGGAACACTCAGTCCAATTTCCATACCATTGTTTTCTGATTAAAAAAAATTTAAATCCCTCTTTTACAAATCACACAAGCTATCAATGAGATAAAGATGAAAAGAACAATAAGATTTAATGAATGCTGTAGGCCTATATGTTAGTGTCCAAAAACAATACTGTTGGTGTTGCAATGCATAGTGGGTAAATGATATCATTCACTATTTATAGTTTGCCAAACAGCCCCATTCCCATCCAAAACAGACATAACTGACTGAAAAATTGATGAATTGTACAGTCAGCCTATGAAACTAGAGCCAATAAATGTTCTTATCTTTTTCAAATTTAATGTAATATAATAAAAATCGAAACAAACTTACCTTCAGTCCTTCCAATAATTCCTTCTGTAATCCCAAAACTCGGCAACCTTGCAGACAGCAAATCTCCAACTATGTAATCTTCGAGTGCCTGTCTCCTCTGAACAATACTTAGGTGGCTATGAACATTTCCAGTAGTAGGATTATCATATACATAACGCAAACACGTTATGGAGATTGATGAATTAAAACAAATGCAATAGGAAATACAAGTTGGGTTGGGTGGCCTTATAAACATATATACGAAAGAGGCTTTAACAAAGCACTGACATTGTCAGTATTTTTAAGACAAACAAGGTCAAGAAGCAGAATTAATTTACAAATGCATTTGAAGAAAATAAATAAATTGGAGAAGAAGCTATTGAAGTTCAGATATACCTCGTCCAGAGAAAAACTTGCCATGTATTTGCAGTTGGCAAACTATTTGTGTCCACGGGAAATATAGAGGGAACAGTTTGTATTTAGGTGTAAGAATTTAGGTGTACAAATTAAAATCTTTATCAACTACAAGTACACTAACACAAGCTTGTGTTTTTAACTTGATCATTTACCACTTACAATTTAGCTACAATTTAACTATTGATATATATTTTTACTTGATCACTGAAAGGATTGATGTGGCTTTACAAATCTTACATGAGGATTACAAATGTTGCCTTTTTATTTGGAAAATGTCTTTTACAGTACCTTGTTTGTCTACATTTCATGAATACTTGAATTGTATATGAAGTAATTACAAGTAAAAGAATCTTACACCTGTTTAAACTCATAGTGAAGACATTGTTCAAATCTATATCTTCAATAACTTTGGATGTTATTTTTCATGTTATTTAAACATCAAAATTCAACTTTCTTTGTAAAGTTTAATATTTTTAAAACTCCAAATGGATTATATGTGTTTTAGAGATGGAATCAGTGTTGTACAAGCAGAGTCCGACCCCCTTTTTGTTGTCAGGAAACATAATGAAGTGTTTGGTGTATTCTTCCCAAATCATTTTGAAAGGGATTAAACTTCCATGTCACTGTGCTATTATTATCTGTCATATTAAAAACGATAATTAAGAATAGTGCCACGCCAATCATCCATGTAATTTTTTCAGACTCATCTGTTTATTTATAATTATTATTCTTGTAACTAATGTGACAAATAAACAGTGTCATACAATTTATCAGAAAACATTTTTACACTAATAGTTTATGATCCTTCTAAACTGGTACTTTACATTATTATTCCTGTAACTAACACACAAATAGAAATTTCAAATTGCATGTGATCCTTTAAACATTGAAGACTTTACTTTAGAATTAGTTGTTAGAAAATATGTGTTTACATTTGTCCTGTATGGTTACAGGGCAATATAATTGGGACCACAGTGTTACACTAAGATGATTGTATGAAGTGATTAAAAGTGCACGAATGCTAAGAATTTGTTCTAACAGAGGTGGGGGAGATTCTAGCATGTATATAGGTTTTGGTTCTTTATCTCCATGTACATAAGACGTGAAACCAGAAGTTATGATCCTGTTCGGCACCATGATGCCTGAACTAAGATGGTTCACTGTAAAATCCATATCAATCAATCTACATTAATTAAGTCAATTTTTTATTCAAATCCTAGACTTGTTAATTGTTTTGGTAATGACAAACTTTATTTATTTTAATAAACTGTAACTGTTTTTATTTCCGACGTTTTCCGAGCCAAAAATAAACTAAGTTCTCATGTCCAAAGCCATGTCCAAGGTATGTCATATTTTGTTTTAATATTCAAGGTAATGTCTGAGGTTTGCATATAAAACCTTGGACAAAATATCAGCATTGTCTGAGGTTTCACAGGTTTTTCTAGGAAACCCATGGAAAAACGTCAGATGTCCAAGGTTTTAGATCAAAATTCCAAGTATATTCTAAAAACTGTACACTCGGTATGTTCATATAAACTGCCTGCAAAATCAAGCTCATGCATAGTCTGGAAATGCCATCCTGCAAACAAGAATGTAAAGTGAAGAGGATAATCATCTCTTTTAAAGTTTCTAAAGTTGGTACAAATGTTTATAAGAAAAACAACAAAAACACCCCCCACAATTAAGATATTTGGCTCTCCTTGGCAAATATCATGAAAGGCAGGAGTTAAATTATTCAGCATAGTGTTGTGCCCATTTGTTTTTTTTGTAGTTGCTAACATCATGAGAGATGATTGATACCACCACATGAATAACAAAAACAAATATTGAGACTCCTTCGGTTGGGAGTTCTAGCAGGTAGCTCCTGATCTCAGATGGAACTGCAATTTTTGAAATTGAGTTGGAGAAGATTAACACAAATGTGCAATTTATGAACTTTTCTTTGTTGTATATAATGTTTCATTTGCTGTATCAGATCTGACTTTAAAACTTTTCATGTGCCTGTTTTTCAAATTGACAATATTAGTATATCGTCTTTCATTGCACCTTACAGAAAATTGGTCTAAATCATTAAAATGTAATAACTGCTTTACTGACATGTTTTAGGATTGTCAGATCATGGTCACAGCTGAATATTTTAAGGTTTAGTTTCTTTCTGTTTTTATGTCATAAAATATGTTTGAGATGCACAACTGGCCTTTATACATGCATGCTTGTCAGTTTGATGATACCTCATTTATCAACTGATGTTTTCAACTGAAATTTGGGTAAACTCAATTACTATTATTCAATATTAAAAATTTGTGTCCAGAAAACCGCTCCAGTTCAGGAGCTGTTTTCTAATTGCAATGATTACAGATGAGATGCCATATTATATGTAACACATTTTTTAAAATGGCTTCCTCTTTAACTTCTTGTTTCTTTAATTAGGGAATTTTAAATCTTATTCCGGTGCATACTTCAACAATGTTTCGGAAATAATGAGGAAGAATGTGATCCATAATGGGTAAGTAATAATACAAACATCAGGCAAGAATTGTTTAACTTGCAGAACGAATACAAAGCACACAATTGTATATGATATGTATTGTTTGCACTCACCTTTAAGTCACCTCTAACTGAAGAAAACATAGACCTTGATCTGCTCTCACATATAGTGCTAATATATCAGATTATGTATTGTTTGTTCTACAGATTTTGCCAGATAAACTGCATAGAACCAGTTCTGACAGTACATTATGCAATAGTAGGTCTAGATCTGATTTGACTCACAGGTGATTATATATGGTATATCAATAATTTTGATTAGGGTATTGTATATCTTGTATAGATTTACTGGGTGATTTATGGCATGGAAAATATTTAAAAATATGAAACCCAAGAAATTATTCAAGGCTTGCAAATATTTGCAACTAATTACATCCATAAAGTCATATGATTAAAATTTAATGAAATGTAAAAAGACTTTGCAGTCTGTATGTAATTTTGTTTATCAGAATAAATTCATCAAATAATTAGCACTTTTAATAGGATTCTATTAATTGGATAATTTATTCTAAATTAATTATATCTAGTCTTTAAAAGCAACAGTTAGTTGAAATGCTGCGTTTAATTATTGCCATAAGCTTACAAAATAGATATGTCTTTCAAAATGAGTAAGGTCATAGGGTTTAAAACCTGAATTTATTTTTCTTATTAGGTCCATCACAAACAGAGATGACCTGGGTATAAATTCAGCAGTGCTGTCCCTGCAACTTGACCCCTCACCTGCTTCGCTGTCTCCTCCCCTTAAACTGACATTTAAACATTTTTCAGTAAGTGAACTACAATTTGACACTGCATGAATATTTGTCTTTAATTGTATAACCTTCCAACAAATGTGGGTGTAGGGTGGTAGTATTATTTTCTGCTATTTGTAAAGGTCAGTAACCTTGTATCTATCAGTCTTTATTCCACACAGTAATCTAGGTCCTAGTGGAAATATATTCACTGACGTTTTGTGATTTTGTTTCTTTGACAACAATAAATCCTATTATTTTCAGGTCATTAACTTGAAGTTCTGGCATATGTTACTAAAATATAAAGGTTTTACCATTTACTTTCAGCATGGTAAAGTAATAAAGATTTGGCCATTTTATCTCTTTTCCATGTGGTAAAGTAATACAGATTTTGACATATAATTTCCTTTCCATGTGGTAAAGAAATAAAGATTTCATCATATCCTTTCCTGTTGTGAGGTAACGTAACTCAGATTTGGCCATTATATTTCCTTTCCATATGAACAGATAGTAAAGATTTAGCCATTTTGTGTCTTTCCCATATGTTAAACTAAGTTATTGGGGATAGGATTTATTTAAATTTGCCACTTGTGTTTAACTTAAATGCAAAAAAGTTCTGTAGATTTTGGTTTCAGTAGCCCAGTGTCAAGGATACTGTTTATAAATATAGACTTGGCCATTTCCTTTCCTTTCCTTACATTAACATAGGCTCTAAGCAACAGGTTTCATTGAATGTAAAAATTCATTGAAAGTAACAATTCATGTTTTATCTGTTAAAAACATATATTATTTTAGTAGTGTTCAGTAAGCTGAGAGATCAGGGCCACTTTTAAGAAAATTAGATATGACAATTTCGTTTGTTTGTAAAATAAATGAACTTCTGGTTGACAAATGTCAGTGAAAATTAGATAACAATGTTTCTCTTTAAAGAATGGAAATAGGTTTTTAAAGTATATGTTTGAGTCTGTAGTTGAAAGTTGAAGGTTGCTGATACTAAAAGTAGATTTGACACCATTGCATTTCATTTCTGCTATATAACCTAACATCTAGTGAAGAGGTTTCATTTAGCAATATAAATAACATGAAAGTAGCATTATAAATATCATAAGACTAAGAAAAAAGCATTTGGATTGGTGGATCAGTGAGATTAAGAAAAAAGCATTTCGATTATTGGAGCAGTGAAATTACGAACAATGCATTTAGATTACTGGATCAGAAAATTAAGAAAAAAAATAGATTATTGGATCAGTGAGATCAAGAACAAATCATTTGGATTATTGGATCAGTGAGATTATGAAAACAGTATTTGAATTACTGGATCAGTGAGATTAAGAACAAAGTAGTTGGATTAGTGGAGCAGTACCTTGACAGATATTTTAGTAGCTCAGTTTGTAGTGCGTTGGACTTGCAATGCAATTCTTATTTCCTGGTGCAGTGCCCACGCAAGCCACCAAGGTCAGCTCCCTAGGTCTGAAATTCATAAAAGTTTGTAGTTAGTGATTTTGTGGTTTTAATGACATATTTCAGCATATGTAGTCTAATTATGGTGGCCAGTATATTTGTTCACAGGGCTTTGAAATTCTGTCAGTACAGTAAGCAATTGGCAGAAGATAAGACATGGAAAAAATATCCTATAAATACATAGGCAAAGTTGGAAAATTAGTCTGTTTGGGTAGGGGAACAATATAAAATTTTGTTATTTTTTATGTCCTTCCAAATATTTGTACAAATCATACCTTCTCTAAAGTTTGAATGCATTGACAAAGAGATGGTTAGCCACAATGATTGATACAAATATTCAGAATGGCATCAGAAACAATTTATGAATTTTTATATTACATCCCTACCCATCCAGAGGCTATGTTTCTAACCTTTTCTTATATAAATAAATATGTATGCACATGATTTTTCCCCATATATATTCTGCCATTTTGTTTACTACAGTGATAGAATTTCAAAGGCATGTGATCTTGCAGATGGAGAACCCAGGTAAACGCCTGGAAAACCACCAACCCACATGAAACTTATATGGCAGACTTTCTCATAAATCCATGTTGTCCAATCCTGAGAATCAAACCCACAGAGGTGAGATGTCAGTGATCTGTAAAGGTGAGCACCTAAGACCATTCAGCCACATAACCTCCACTCTCCTTCGAAAAATCACTTAGCTCCCATTTTTTCAGCATTATGTGGCCAAATCCAGAGTTGAATTTAGTCAAGGATTAGGGGTGGGATTTGTATATTTTAGGAACAAATCTTTCTTTGGTAAATTGTGGGAATTATATTGATGATAATAAAATTCAACAACTAAAGGTCAAAACAAAACGTATCTAGACTAGCAGGAATGAGAAAGATGTTTATATAGATTCATTTAATTTTGTCCCAGATAAAATCAATTTGTGAAAAAACAAGGGACAGTTTAATTTCATGAAACAATAACAATCTGTAGAGTATAGTAGGTAAATCAACATGACTTTTTATTCCAGGCAAATTATTCAAAACCAGAATGCAGATTTTGGAAGTTTAATGCAGAGTAAGTATAGGCCAACACTTAGTTAACTGCTTCGGATTATTTTAAAAATTCATTCATGGACATTAAACACAGTCAGTGAAATAATAGAAAAAAGGAATTATTTTTGCCAAACCATATCAACTTTTAATCAGTATTATACTGTTAATCAGGATTCTGACTGTCAGCTGAAAAGGCGATTAGAATTGCTTTCTGTTCCCAGAAGTCATCTTTAATGTATATATACAATGTCTGTTTTGCATTTTGATCTGAGGATAACCAGCTGTTTTTGAGTTATGCCCTCTTAAAATATACTCTCCTTTTGATTAAATGTTCATGATGCATTTATCTAAGTATTAATGCATGAGTGAAAATCGCTCAGGGTTGTAGTTTGCTAATTCAAGATCCCCCAGAGTTGTTTCAGTTAATTATGTTGAGCATTGGTTGCTCTCAGTGAAATGACCAATTAACTGATTTGGTTGAACATTGGCTACCTTCACTTAAATGACCTTTTTATTTGTTTGGTTGAGCTATGGCCATCTTCGGTGATCTTTGAATTTATTTGGTTAGCATTGTCCACCTTCAATAGCATGGCCAACTGTAGTATAAATGACTAACTGTTTGAGCATTGGTTGTCTTCACTGACATGACCAATTAAACGTTCTATTTTTTATTGGTTGATTTATTGTGTGACGCAATGGGTTGATGGAAAACTTTCACCATGAAACTTAATCTTAACGTGTTTATTTACTTTTTAAAGCACTATTATTTGACAATTTTAAATAAGTCTTGCCATACTTCATTTCAGTACATAGATGATGCTCACTTTTGTAAATAATATGTGTCTCACTATAGCTTTGATATGTAATAGCTTGTTTACTAAATATTTATCACCTGAATTTATATGTTAGTACAAATAATTGTTGCTTCTATTTTGACTCACTGTCTGTTGCATCCATATTTTAGTGTCTTTGGTGCATTAATAATAAACGAACTGCACCGTGTGTCAATTTAATTGTAATAAATGATTGTAATTTTCCTTTCAGTGGACATGGGAATGGGGCATGGTCAAGTGATGGCTGTAAGCTTGTGTCAACTAGCGATTACTCTACTGTGTGTGAATGTGCTCATCTTACAAACTTTGCTATTCTAATGAGTCCTGGAAAAACGGTAAGTTGAGGAAATTCAGATTGCAGATTATCCATCCTATGTTTATATTACCATTGCTTTGATTTAGCATAATGTTGTTGAATAATTGAGCAAACATAATTAACATTGAAATTTAGATATCCAATTTGTCTTTTACCACAGTTATCATTAGAAAATGTGCACCAGCTTTGAAAACTCCTAACCCATATATGTCATAATGCAGTGGAAGATTAGGGTAAATGGATTACATTTAAAATCATAACATTCTTTGGAATGTTGTTAGTGCAGTGTATATTACAATCAGATTTAGTGTTTCTTGTGATACATCATCATTGCATTCATCAGAAAATATGGATCATCAGTATTGATTTGATATCACCCACATCATCCAATGTAAAGTTTGTTTCCAATTCACTGCAATACGGGGGGCCCTGGGTGGGTGAATGGTCTTAGGCTGTTGCTTTTACATGTCACTGAGATTTCACCTCTGTCTTCATTGGTTTGAGTCTTGGCTCAGCCAGCAATGGTATGTCAGAAAACTTGCCACTAGCTTCCTGTGGGTCACTGGTTCTTACTGCCGTTTTCCTAGCTTCTTCTTCCACCAGATATACCTGCAACAATGTATAACCTATCATGTGTTGGAAAATGGCATTAAGCCCACAAGAAAAACAACAACAGCGCTGTAATACATGGTATCATTACCAATTAGTTTGCTTTTAAGAATCAGTTGAGTCCCAATGTAAGTATGTTTCTTTAAGACATGTTTCTCAGATATAAATATCAATAATCTACAGGCAGTGGCCAGTCTAGGAAAATGGAATTTTCTCCAAGCTGTAAACTTGGCCTTGTTTTGATTGTCAGACATTTATTGATATGAAATAGAATAAACATATGATATAATTGTAACAATAAGTGCACAATGTTAGGCTCATGATAAGCTTGCCTTGTTTCTTTATCTCTTCAATATCTCACACTATTTCAAGTGTGCATGCGTTTCAGGAAGAATAACTGACAGCCATAGCAAACCTAGATGATTCAGTAGACCAAATTTGAGGGCCTTTGTTTTCTCAGCTGTTTATTTATTGCACAGCAATATCTTAGATACTATTGTGCTGACACTCGTGAAAATTGATGTGTAATTACATCTCAAAGAAAGTAACCTAACTGTATTAAAGCTAAGTCTGTTTGACCTACTTTTCAAGCTTGAGTGACTTTTCAATTTGGAGCAGTTCGTTCATTACATGTTCAATGTCTTTAATCCCATTTTGACCTGCACTCATAATGTGAATAAATCTTAACAAGGGCAGCTATGATACCTAAGTCTGGAGAGTATCAGATTTGTAATCTAAGAGTTGATGGTTCAGTTTTCACTATGGCCAGCTCATGTCAGCTGCGTGGGTGTATCCATGGGAAAGGCACTTTGCTCTCATTACCTTAGCTAGATATAGCCAGTAATGAGTTACAAAGTGCCAATAAAAAACAGCAATTTTGATAACACCTTCTAGCAAGAGAAACTCCAGCATACCATCACTACACCATTTAGACAATATATTCATGCTTTATTGACTTGTTTATATTTACTCTCTGTTTGTAACATCCTCATTTTGAGGCTGTCCAGCCACACTACTGTACTGCTGATCATGATGTCTGCTTTGACAGCCTGATAAGGAAGTCCATTAACCTACTTTTCAAGCTTGAGTGCCTTTGAATTTTGAGCAGTTCATTCTTTTCATCACCAATATTTTCATCATGTTTTATCTTTACTCACAAAAAAGGTATGTGGGTACATCTTAACAAGGTTAGGTGGTAGAGTGCCAGACTGATTATCTATTGCTTGCAAGTTCATTACTCACCCAGGGCAGCACAGATCAGCATGTCTCACTCCTTACGAAAGACACTTCGCTCTCATTCTTCAGCTTGATATTGCCAATAATGAGTTGAAAATGCTGTTACAACCAGCAATTATAATGTTCTCAAGCATGAAAAACTCTAACATACCAACACTACATTTTGACCATGTATTCTTGTTTTAGCAATTTTTTTTTTTATATTTAGCTAACTCTTTGTATCTTTTTGGCTAAGACTTATGAAAATTTCAATTTGGATACATGTTAGTATGAGTAATCCCTACCTATACAAACTCAATGCATATTGATGAGGGTAATCTCATCATATACAAACTCAATGCAGTTTAGTGTGAGTAATCTCTACCTATACAAAATCAATCAGTGTGAGCTAATTTTCATACTAGACTAACATTTGTGTTTCAACTATCCATTTATTATAATCTCATCCTTTTTTACCTACACTCAGGAAACTTAGCATATTGAGTGACCTCAAGATGAATAGCTGAGCCATACCAAATTAGGTTACTGTAACCTAATTTTCACACTGAGTAATTTGTATTTTCATATCTCAGCTCATTATACCAGCAATAATTTGGATCTTGTATCGGCTACACTCATGAAAATCAGTGTGTGAGTGTATCACAAGAATAATAAATTGACCTTATATTATGACCTAATTTTCAGGGGTCAATGCATTTTACATCCATACCAGACTAAATTGTAATCTACTGTAAATATTAATCTGTTGGAAATAAGATTCGTGCTTACCAGTAAGCACCTTCAAATTTTTGTTTATAGATCCTTTTTTTTACTGCATTGACCAAATCCAGGCCACATGTTTTACTGCTGATCATTACTTTTCTTTTTACAGCCTGATAAGGACCAGGTGCCTCTTAGCATCATATCGCTAATTGGATGTGCAATATCGATATTCTGTCTTTGTGTGACTATGATTGCACATTTCATTGTTTGGAGGTATGTATTTCATATCACTATGATCTTCACGTGAGTATTAATAGTTCTAGTTTCTATGACTTTGATTCATATGTAGTTACATAAGCAAACGGATGAATGATTGTTGTTGTTGTTGTTGATAGGCTATACATGACAACCACTGAATAACTGGTGAAGGAAGAACTAGGGAAAACACCGGGAAGAACCATTGACCCACGAGAAGCTACTAGCAAGCTTACTCGCGTACCCATGTTAGCCGAGCCTGAGACTCTAACCCATGGAGGTAGAGGTGAGATGGCAGTGATCCGGAATGGTGCGCGCTTAGACCACTTTGCCACATGGGGCCGCCATGGATGAATGAACTATACAGCATAAAGTAGCATGCTTGGTGTCTAACAACCTTCCGCGAGCAGTCACCAGGTTGGATGAAAAAGTTATGTTTTTTTATGGAGGAAGGGAGTTTTACTGTTGAATGTTTGTGAATATCATGAAAAAGGAAAATGGAAATTCATAAGCTGGTTGGTCATGAAAGTTAACTTTTGTAGGATGTTGACTATATTGAAGGTTTAACTTTGGATTACTAGAGGACAAGGTTTCATTACGCACCTAATAATGTTATGTACCTTTGCTACCCTTTGTCCAAATTATATATGCAATCTTCCCTCTATGTCCAAATGATAATATCATCTTTACCATATAATATAAACCATTTATACATTAAGACTTTGAATGTCTAACAGTCCTGGAAACCCTATTTGTTAATCGTTTTGATTTATGCACTGCAAGTTCTTGGACAGTCACGGTCATTTATTGTATTCTTGTAACTAATCTTGGATATAATAAGACCATGAAACAATGGAAAGCCGTTTTAATAAATACAATTATGTATGATGCAAATTCATCTTGTTGAATCATATCTGAAAATTATGATCTATGAAGTTGTACATCATACGTAGTTATTGGTTCACAGATAACATCATTCACTAGATGTGACAAAAGATAAAAATGATCTATTATCTCTAAGTTATCTCTTTCGAAGTTAATGAAAATGATCTATTTTGAAATTAATAGTTGCCTGGGAGATATAACACAATATTCACTGTGAAACCCATATTTAGCATCTTCTAGTATATATGTCCACCTATCACTTACAATCACAATCATTTTGAATGGATCGATTTTATTTTGAAAGTGTATTGTTGGCAGCGACCACCTTTACAATATAACGGTTGATCATGATGTTCTGGCACATAATGCATTTTGACACTGCCATGAGTGACTCTTTCAAAAAAAGAAATGATCATTGCTGACATTTATTTAATCTGTTGTTACCAGAACTGCTTAGTGCATATATGTATCTGTAGACAAAATGTAAATTGTCTTAAAACAACATTGCTATGCTTAACTGCATCTCATATACAAAGACTGACATTTATTTATTTCAAAATAAAATATGAATCATTTAATGACAAAACCAAAACTCTTAATTCCCTGACGGCATACAGAAATTGCCTCAGTAAATTAAGGGTGTAACAGGCAATGGTTAATCATAAAGAGGATTTACAGGATTCTATAATGGCAGTTAGTGAGATGTACTTTAATCTGGTTGTGTGTTTTGTATCAAACAACTCCTAGCTGCATCACCTATAGATTTTCGGAACTGATAGCCAGACTTGACTATTTTTTGTGTGATTTTTTTGTATAGGTTTAGTGCAAACATGCATAAATAATCATGATCTGGGTGGGTGTCCTTGATAATGACTGAATTAATGACTGCATCAAATATACAGTCAATAGACATATTACATTGAAAGTAGATGTTAAGTCACCAAAAGGACATAAGTATAATTTGTTTCTACAAATCAGACCTTTTATCCCAAGGTATATAATTTTGAATGCTTTCTTGTCAAAATTTGAAACCAGCCTTGCCTAAAAGACTTTCTCCATACCAACATGTGCATTTAGGCAGAGTCAAGCTGAAATGTTGTTCCATAAATGGCAATCAGTTACTTGCAAATTTCTGTGAATTCCAATAGATATACCTGTTTCTCACAATAAATCTGGTATTTTGGTGATTTGTTTGTTTCAGATGTATTGGGACAGTCTCACAATATAAAGAAGTTATTGATTTTAAAATTTCATGTTTATAAACATAATATGTTTTTACCCATTAGAAAGGATCATAAATGGTCCTTTGAAAGACGGAAAACTAAAATTCACCTTGTGTAAAAACCTGGAAAAGACCTAGATATTTTTGGTGTAAAATGCGTGGATCACCCTGTAAATCACATCCTAATTTATTGAGTCATTATATAATGTTTCCCCGCTTAGTCTTATAAAAATAGTATATCTCCATTTTAAAAAAAAAAACGAGTAAGAGGGAACCGCTGATGATGAAGCTTAAAGCACAACTAATGTTCACTCAGATGAGACATCATTATGTGGATTAACTGTAATAATAATAATGCATTTATATCAAGATCAGTATTTTCATGTTTCTCTGCAGATATGTGAAGTCTGATAGAAGCAGTCTTTTGATGAATTTATGTTTAGCCCTATTAATCTCGTACATCATATTCCTGGCTGGTGTAGATCAAACAGAAAACAAGGTAAGCCTGGCTGATATTTTACTAAATTATGTTTGCACATGCAGCAAACAATGACTCTGATCAAGCAGCAATAGATATATTTTCCTACGAAAATGATTCTTTTACAGGAATATATATTGCACCAGAAATCCAAGCAGAACTGGAGGTCCCAAATGATGCTACATTATAATTCTTTAAAAAAAAGTTTATGTTTAACCTAAATATTATATTATCCTTGGGAAGTACTACATTGATTCTTCCTAAAAAAAATTCTAAGTCAGAGCCAAGTAATATTTAATATTTTATTTTATTGAAACTGTGTACTATTTTCTGTGAATGAATTACCATATAATGGGTATATCTACATCTTATAATGTTAGTACTGATTCCTCCTTGACATACATTGAGTGATCACATTAACACTGGGAAATAAGCCTGCTACCTCCTGAAGACAACCTGTCAAATGATGAGAATTCGTATTTCTATCCTGGATAAAAAACTGGTCAACAGCTCATTCCCATTGCCTGACTTTGCCACCACCAGGTGTTGCTAGTTTTAAAGCTTCACTTACATATAACAGCATTCTACGAGGCACCTCCTTTTAATCAAAAACCAAGTTTGAACTACTCTTCCAGGATGTTATATACATTTGAATTCCTATTCATTCCTCATAAGTTGGTAAATATTGTTTGAATATTGCATATATTTTATGAATTTTGTTTCATTTATTGGACTTGGCAAATTTATCATGCACATGGTTCAACACGCTATCATTGATGCATATTGATGTTCATTTTTCGAGCACACTGCCTATTGTGTGCTCACCCAGTTAGTACTGGGTGTTATTTTTGAAACTTTGTAACTCACTGCATCATTAATGTATGCATTTTTGCTTTGATTTGTTTCATCTTCTCGTTTTTTTTGAAACCTGTCGATGGGGTGTAATGAATTCAACAAGATCAAGGTTAAGGGAGACATGCATGAGTCCTGGCTTGTGTGTATAAAGTTCACTTCGTCAATACCATGCAGCATGTGCACAGTATGGTTCAATAGTGGATAGATTACAGTTTTGCAAAAGGCGACCAAGGCAAGGAAAGAGGTGACGACAATGCAAATTTTAAAAACTTACCCCTATTTGTAGGCAGTCCAAGTGGTGGTGTATGTCCCTTCCACATGTCTGAGTATGGCCTTCGGGTGTGTAAGTCTGGGCTAATGTGATGTCAATGGATCCAGAGGATCTATCCTTTACTAAGGTCTTGCCATCTGTACAAGTCCATGATCATTCAGTTGGTTGAACCATCCATAAAACCAGTCCAGCCATCTCAACGAAGGAACCATACTATAAGATCGATCCTTGTCACCAAGTCTATAACTTCATTTTTCAGCAATTACATATATCTCATTGATAGATCTTTCTGTTATACCATGATACAGCTACATGCACTTAAAATTATGGAAATTAAGTGATAGATCTCTCCATCTAGCCAGGTTTACAGCTTCATCTCCTAAAGTTAAGGAGATTTTAATAATAGATTTTCTGTCCTAATATGCTAATAGCTATATAAAATCAAAAGTCAGACGACTTTTGCCCAAGACACATTCATAATGCTGGACAAATCTGAGCTTACAATACCGGATCGGTCGTCGCCCGGGTCAACAAGGACCGCGCCTGCCGTTGTTCACCAGGACGGAGGTGACAAGTGTGCTACTGGTACTATGCATACAATCAGAGCGAGACACAACATTGCCATCGCCACCTGGAACATTAGAACTCTGGCGCAAATTGGAAGACTCCAAGAGTTGACACATGAGCTGGAACACTACACATGGCACATTCTGGGGCTCTGTGAAGTTAGATGGAAATCCATAGGAGAACACCAAACCGAAGATGGGCATATATTATACTATAGTGGAGAGTGTGACAAGTCCATAAATGGAGCAGGCTTCCTTGTAAACAAAGCCATCAAGGGATCCGTGCTTGAATGCTGCCCCATAGCTAGCAGAAGCATTTCCATTCGTCTGAAAGCATCTCCCTTTAACATCACAATTATCCAAGTATATGCTCCAACTACCGATCATGATGATGAAGAAATAGAGGAGTTTTACAACAAACTACAGGGTATTCTAAACATGGTCAGTAGGAAAGATATCCTCATTGTCCAAGGAGACTGGAATGCCAAAGTTGGCAAAGATGCTCTAAAAGACTGGGAAGTACATTGTGGACCTTCTTGCAATGAGCTTACCAATGAAAGAGGGAGACGGCTGCTCAAGTTCGCAAGCTACAACAACTTGGTACTAGCCAACACCCTGAGACAACATAAAGCTTCACGATGCTGGAAATTGTACTCACCAAATGGAACCCATCACAACCAGATCGACTACATACTGGTTCAGAACCGTTACCGATCTGGCATCAATAGAGAAACAAGGTCATTCCCAAGTGTTGATGTTGGGAGTGATCACGACCTCGTGATTATAAACTTCTGAGTGAGGCTGATGAAAATTAACAAGCAAAAGAACATCAGGCTCAAATTCAACCTTGAACAACTGAAGGACCCTAACATCTGCAAGTCATTCCAAGCCACAATTGGAGGAAAATTTGTTCCACTCCTTGTGATGGATGGTGATGTCAATGAGATGACAGACACCTTCAACACAGTCATGACAGCAGCTGCCAAGGACATCATTGGCCTCCATCGCCCGAAGAAAAAACCCTGGGTTACAGAAGAGATTCTGAAGTTGTGTGATGCCCGAAGAGAACTAAAAAACACCAGACACACAACAGGGGCATTGAAGTACCGAGAAATAAACAAGAATATCAGAAAAAAACTTGAGCAAAGCAAAAGAAAATTGGATTGGACAAAAGTGCACAGAAATGGAGAACAGTCTGATAATGAATTACAGCAAAAAGGCATTCCAAATTGTGAAAGACCTCACCAGACAGAACAACCAAGAGTCAGTACCATTCAAGACAAAAGTGGAAAATGCCTCACAGAAGTTAGTGACATTGCAGAAAGATGGACTGAGTATTGCAAAGAACTCTATAACCATCAGTCCACAGGAGACCCAGAGGAGCTTGAAGTTCCAAACTCTTCAAATGATGATGACTTGCCCATTCTCGAAGAAGATTGAGTCAGCAATAAGAGCACTGAAGAATGGGAAGGCAACTAGAGTAGACAACATCCCAGCTGAACTTATCAAGAATGGGGGAGAATCAGTGAAAGAACTACTAATAAAAATCTGCAACAAGATCTGGCAGACAGGTGAATGGCCAACACAATGGACCCAGTCACTGATTATAACACTTCCCAAAAAAGGCAATCTCCAGCTGTGCCAAAATTACAGGACTATCAGTTTGATCAGCCATGCTAGTAAGGTAATGCTGAAGATCATCTTGAACAGACTGAAACCAAAAGCAGAAGAAATAATCGCTGAAGAACAGGCCGGGTTCCGGAGTGGAAGAAGCACAATAGAACAAATATTAAATCTCAGGGTTCTGTGCGAAAAGTACTCGCAACACCAACAAGACATCTATCATGTGTTCATAGATTTCAAAAAAGGCCTTTGACAGAGTGTGGCATGAGACAATGTGGGCCACAATGAAGAAGTATAACATGGGTCAAAAGTTAACCAATACAATCAAGGCTACCAGTGCAGTAATTGCCCAAGGTGCTGTGGGAGACTGGTTCCAGACAACAGTGGGTGTGCGTCAAGACTGTCTCCTGTCACCCACGCTTTTCAACATCTACTTAGAGCGCATCATAAGCGAAGCCCTGGAAAACCACTGTGGGACAGTCAGCATTGGAGGGCGTAACATCACCAACATCCGCTTTGCAGACGACATTGATGAACTGGCAGGCAGTGAAGACGAGCTAGCCACCTTAGTGAAGAACCTGGATGAAACATCTTCCAGATTTGACATGGAGATAAGCGCTGAGAAGAAAAAACTGATGACAAATAGTGGCAAACAAATCGCAGCCAAGATTAAAGTCAGAGGACATAAACTGGAAACAGTAAGCCAGTTCAAATATCTTGGTTCCATAATCACTGAAGAGGGATCAAGAGCAGAAATTTTGTCAAGAGCAGCACAAACAATGGCAGCTATGTCAAAGCTAAGACCCATCTGGAGAGACAAGAATATCTGTCTGAAAACTAAAATCAGACTATTGCGAGCTCTGGTCATCTCAGTCTTTTTGTACTCATGTGAGGCATGAATCCTGACAGCAGAATTACAACGAAGAATCCAGTCACTTGAAATGAGATGCTACAGAACCATCCTTGGCATCTCTTACATGGACCACATCACAAATGAAGAAGTGCGTAACACCATCAGGCGCGAAGTAGGGGAATATGAGGACCTCCTCACCACTGTCAAAAAGAGAAAGCTGAAATGGTATGGCCATGTCACTAGAGCCAATAGTTTATCCACAACAGTCCTGCAGGGCAGCGTAAATGGTGGCAGAAAAAGAGGTAGACAGAGAAAAAAGTGGACTGACAACATCACAGAATGGACCAGGAATAGTTTTGCGGAGACACAGGCATTGGTACATGATCGAGAAAAGTGGAGGGAACTGGTCAGATGTTCAGCAGCACAGTGCCTCAACGACCACACTTGGTCATGAGACTGATGATGATGACGATGATGATGATGATATAAAATCACAAATACTGGGAACTTAATTATAGATCCATCTGTCTCCACTGGAGCAAGGCTACCCAAGCAAATTATGAAGGGGGATTTAGTGGTATATACATCTGTCCAGCCGTGCCCATGTTATGGCTGGAATCAGTACCAACTGGTCGCCTTCCTAATAATATCTGTTATCAGCATCAACCGGACTGGCTTCCTCAAACTCGCTAACTGTGCCGTCATACTTCCTAAAAACCAGACATCCTTACTAGTATTACAAAATCATCTGGTATGGCCAGCTTCTTTTTAATGCACTGCTTATCCGCAAAATATTGACCTTAACTTATATCAAGATGTTGGCATTGTGACATCATTGCCACAGGGAATGGTGTATTCTGGAATGGAAGCAGACTATGAACAATGTGATACAAGATACATTCCACTGCCTACCATAGCAAGCTCAAAGCATTGGATAAAAATTAGTGGCGATTAACATGCCTGCCTCATGAAGATGTATCATTTATCATCACCCTTTTCTCTGGTAAAAACAACGTATATGGAAAATCTCCTCCAAAAGCATCACAAGGTCTATTTACATGAGCACAAGCAATATGTTGTTATTTTTTAATTGTTCTGTAATTTATTTTATATTGTGTGCTTGACTTTTGTCCAAGATTGAGGATAGGGTTGTGTCTGAACATAATTTTTTGTCATGAATAGGTTATAAATAAGTTGTTTACTGATATTCGAGTTCAAAGTATAGCCTTATTTATAAACTTAGTTTGTTCTGGAAATAAAGTTCTGACTCACTGATGGTAAATCAAACTATTTAAGACTGTTGGTACATTAACACATTCAACAATGGAATTCATTCAAAGCACTCTATGCCTTTTGACATGTCATAGAACATGTAGGATTATTTTGGATGTATTTCACAATACTTTTAGTTCCTCTTAAATTTTCACTATGTAACTTAGAAAAGTAAATTAGTTATTAACTTTACTAAACTTCTTAGATTTGCTTAGTAATAACAGAAAAAGACTGCCCTGCATTCATCCCAGTGTTTGATTGACCTGGGTATGGGGGTTATAACCAATCACAGTATTGTACATCCCTCTGATGTTCGTATCATACGGATTGTCTAATTTATAAAGTTGTTTCCTGCAGGACAGATATATCAGCCAAGGAGTTCTTCCAACTCCTCAGGTTATTCAATGCGGTAGTAGATTTTATCCTGCAGGGCTGCCTTTATGTGTGCCCGTTATAAATGAATTTGATGGTTCAATGACACCCTTTTCCAGTTCACTCAATCAAAAGGTCAGTATTATGAAGAAAGTTTGATCATTCACGTCAGTGGTGCAATCATTGTTGGCTCAAGATAATAAATCATCTAAAGTGACATTATGTACAAATGATATTACTTATGGTTAGGGAGCCCGATCGTTGCCTGACTTACGGTCAAGAGCAAATGAGGACAGGGATTTCACAATAATCGTCATTTGAAAGATATGCCTTTCAGTTCTAGAAGACCTACTCTGCAAGAAGGCAGTCCTGGTTATGCTGGAGTTGTGTAATTATTTTCTTTACTCAGGGGCACCAAATTACCCAACCTATTCGAACATTCGCATTAGTATCTCGCTCAGTTTAAACACTATACACATTTGGCATGGGGAGATAGTGGGTAAGAGATTTTGCTATTTGTTTATGTGAGATATGTCGAAAATAAGACACAAATGTTCTTCTTTTCAGTAGAGCCAGATTTGGGAAGTAGCGGGCTTATATCCTTAAGTTGATGTGATCAGAAAGTATTCTCTCAGAAGCATAATTTACTTAAAAGTTCATACTTCTATGACATGCATGTGATAATTCATTTGCCTTGTAATACATCTTAGGCTAATCTTACCACTGGAAGCCATATATCTGATCAGATTATACGACTTTAATAAAATGTGCTCTGAACAAACACCTGTTATTTAATAATATTGTTAGATCTGTTATGTAAGGCTGAACATTATTATAGAAATGCATTGTTGTGAGCAAGCATTTGCTGAACACCATAGGGGTCATAATGTTGTGTGATGTTTTTCAACATGATTATGTTTGACTACATCACAAAATGGGAAATTTACACCACTGACCTTGATATAATAATTTGTAACCACAATCAATTTACTTAAATCTACGCGTAGCATTGCATGCAATGAATTCTAAACTAAAGGTAATTGTCAGCTAAAAGTCATTGTAATGCAATGGTCCCCATTTTGGAACGAAAGAACAATTCCTTTTAAAGAAAACAACATGGATGTACATATTGGAGAGGTCTTTTTTTTTTCTTTAGTTAGTGTGAAAAGCCATCACAATGTCAATAATGTCATGATGAGAGAATGAAAGATCTCATCTGCCTTTCACTTGTAGGGCAGTTAGTACTCTGTTTCACCATTTGTCTCTGGACTTTAATATGACTCAGTCATGGCTGAGATATGTCAGTGTCTCAATAATTTACAAGCATTTTAATTATGTAGTTCATCTTAAGGTTCCTTTTAGGTGCTGCTTTATTTATGTTGCAATTATTAAAACCCAAACACTAAGCAGAATGTACCACTGCCAAAGCTCTCATTATCTATATCGCATTGGCTATGTCCATTGTTTGCATAGGTAGTATGTATATGCATCTGTCAAAATAAGCCTTTGGATTGTGCCACTCACTTTATTTATTTTACATTGGGTTAGTTATGTTGTTTCATTTAATATTTATATATTCCATATTTACCAAAGGAGACTGGTCAGAACTATAATTAGTTTCACACAACATGGTGAATTTTGTCCTATATTTAATTTTCAGTTCAGCTTAGTGTCATTAACTGTAGCAAAAGTACATAATTCATATCACATAAAGTATATAAAATGAATTAGGTACCTTAACTACATTTGAGCTTGCTGACCTGAAAATTTACTGACTTACAGATAGGATAAAATTCGTAATAGAATGTGGTATGAAATATACTTCAGTTATTATTACAGTTGACATGGATATGTTAGCATCTTCATGAATATACATGGGAATGTTTTAGGATGGATGTGTATTTATTCTGAGATTAGTGAGTGTAATAATAACAGCCAAGAAAAAGTAATAGAATATATGTATGGTACTAATGAGTATTTTATTGTAAACTCAGTTGAACATTTACCAACCTGTTATGAGAGATCATCTTCCTTTTTGTTAGCAGAAAAGGCGGTTTCTTAAGACAGGTTTTACTGTATTATCAAGATCTCTGATGACTCTGATTTTGAACAACATTTACATCAATCTGATTAAAATTATATCTCCGCTGTCCTACTTGAAGATATGACGATTAACGCTTACGGGTCATGTTCTGGTGACCTTTGAATTGGCGAATTGAAATGCAGCTTAAAAAATCTTAAAGTGAATCAAATCGTTCGCTACACATTCATTCTTTTCATCCACATTGCTCAGTATCCAAATGCGAATATGTAAGATTTCATATGATTGGTTGATAAAATTAGCGATTATGATAATAATATAGGTTACCAGAACATGACCCTTAAGCAGTCACTTTCAGATCATCGTGTATAACAGTGGAGATCTTATTTTAATCAGATTTTATTTACACATATTAATGAGGAGATTTTGCATGGAATGGTTTGCTTGTGAACACTACTGAGTCTCATAGTTGAACATAATTTGATTAAACTTGGCACGTAAGCTTGTATCATGAACATCTCAGATGAATTTAATTATGAGTGAGGACCACAGATACTGAGATCATCTTGTATCTGATTTATTGAGCTTGTTAAAATTATTGAAGTCATACTTATGGATTGTGTTTGGTCTGATATTGCTGTGTAATTATTATCAAGATCTTATATTGTGAATAACATACATACATATTATTAATTTGATCATGTCGCATAGCTTGTTAACAGTCTAGTTGCATTTTCTATCAGATTTGATATGTAATTTTACAACCTTAATATCATGAATGAGTTAAACCATTGTTTATAGCACTTGCATATGTCAAAAGATTCAATTTCTGTAATTTCATATTGCCACAGTGCATACACATTGAACAGTGGATGCAATTAAGTTTCAATTTCACGTAAGACAAATGGAATAACCTGTTGAGGGCAATTAATAAAATCACACGTTTGGACAGTGATTCTGAGTTTTCCTGCTTGCTGAACAAAGCATTAGAAGCAACGAAAAATTAATTTTATAATACAAGAAGCATATCTGTTTAAATATACCAAGTTATGAAAGGCAACATAAACATACATTATAGGGATTAATAAATGATTATTTGGTATGCAAACTAAACAAAAATATATGTTGGCAATATAACAAGGAACATTCTATTAAAATTATTAATTGAATAATATAATATTATCATATTTATGAGGCAAGTTTGTAAAATACCTGTAAAGTATTACAGTTTTGTAAATGAAATAGCTTTCATTTAGCAAACAAGCAGTGTTGGAATATAACAATATAACAACCGATACATTCGCTGATTAGACATATAGACTAGGAGTTTCCCTTTTCTCCTCCCCCTGTTTCAAGACTCAAAGAACCAATTTCTATCGGGTTACATATATACATAAAGGGGTGACACGCTGCTAGTGAGTCAGAGTTGCAAAGTGAAAAACACAACCTAAATTGGATAGACTGATACATATATATTCACAAAACCATAGTACAATATATTTATTATATTGAATGGAACGTCACAAATAATTTGACTTATAATTTGTTCTAATTAAATCCATTTAAATCAACATTGCTTATATTTAATTATGTTCATGAGAAAGACTTTTAGAAAAGCAATATTTTTATTAAACAATTTCTAAGTTTATGTATTTTTTGAAGAAAATTGTTCACTAAATTTGACCAATTTTGAAATTCTTGAATATTTCGAAACTAGTCTGAATTGTTGTGTTAAAAAGAGTTTGATGTGTTTTTTGTTTTGCAATATTAACAAACCTGGAACATTTGTTCTTTATATATCATCTCATACATTGTGCATTATTCAAGGTATTTGGTAAATCAGTGTGATTACTGACTTATTATTTTAAATGTATATATCTATTGTTAGCATTTAGTTACAAAAATGTATAAAAAAAGTATACATTCCTCCAGAAACACTTGCATTTTAACTACCAACAGAATACAAACCTCTGCTCTTAAAAATGTCCTGAGAAATTAAGTAGTCAATCTAGGCTGAGCAGATGGTATGAATTGAGTGAGGTTAGTGTTTTGGGGCCTCTTCTTATATGGTCCTTAGCTCAAAAATACAAATAGAAACTCATTCCTCCCTTCCATAAGAATTAAGTTATTAAGTGGTATATAATCCTTGAGCATGTGTAATACGACATGTCCAATTCAAAGTCAATATTAAAAAGCATTCCATTTCAAACTACTGATTTGTAAGGAACAAGGTCAATTTTAAAGTGATTTACGTTTCCAGACATATTTGCTGGTCACCACGATATTTAGAATAGATAGCGTGATAATGTCAGAGTCTTACCATATATATATATATATATATATATATATATATATATATATATATATATATATATATATATATATATATATATATATATATATATATATATGCCATTTTTACATCTTTCAGAATGCTTGCACTGCTGTGACAGCCCTTCTCCACTATTTTTACCTAGCTGTTTTCTTCCTGATGTTAGCCTATGGAATAGAGATTGCTGTGTCTGTAATCTATGTATTTGTCACAAGGTCACGTGCACAATGGTTGCTGCCTATTGCATGGAGTAAGTTTCTCTTTTCAATCAAAATTATTTTCATTATTATATTATAATAATTGTATATGATGATTCCAGCTTTTTATGTAGAATATCTAATGTGATGTCATTGTACTAAATTTTCATAATTGTATGTTATGTCTGAGTACAGCTTGTGTTCATGTTTAAAACTCCATTTTCGAATGTACTGGAAATCTATTTCATGTACATAGCAATTGATCATGTAAGAATAACAATAATAAACAATTTGCAGTATATAAGTGTTTGCAGGACTATTTGGGCGCAGTTATGAATCCTTTGACACGCTCTTACCTCATACACCAGAAAATGATTGATCATTGCTAAGTATGTATTATCCCATTTTGAAATCATATTGCTGTCTATCATTGATAAATACAATCGGAAATATTGATCTTACAATAATGACTGCATGATCACGTTTAAGGGCATTTTTGAAGCTGAATTATTAGATTATACTGTTAGTATTGTATTATACGGCTGACAAGACAAAACTACAATGCAGTTCAGAAAATCAATGTTCCAACCACTTTTCCAAAACATTTGACTTTGGAAAAATGCTTTGTCCTTACCAAATTGTTTTATTTTTATAATTTTTCAACTTCATAAACTAGTATGTATAAAGTGGATGGCAGCATTTGTAACTGATTTGGATATAACTGTATTGCTTTCCTTATTATTAAGGGTACTATATTATATACTGCAGGATATTATAGCTGCGTACTGTATCAAATGTATAAAGCCTGCCTTTATTTTCTAAGTAAATCCCTCAAATATTTTGGAAAGTGACTCCTTTGCTCACATAAAATGGTAAATTTTTGCCTAAATGTATTCATAGACCCTGATTAATTCTGCCCTTTTTATAGTTTTAGTTGCCTATTTGTGAGAATATCAGCTATTTTTTATATGTTTTTATATTATTAAAAGTAAAACAAAACTTTAATGTGACCCTGCTACCAAAACCCCCAATAATATGGCACAGAGGACTGGAATTTCTAAAGGTCACTAAAGGTCAATCATTCTACCTGATTATACAAGAAATAATACACATATAGGTGTAATTTTGTTATGGATATAATAAAGCTCATTTTAATTTACTCAATGTCAAAACGAAAATGTTGAAATTGTTTGAAAATCAATTTTCTCGTGATTATAACTTCCTTTGGATTCAAAACTCAAAATGTGTGCAGACTGTTTATTCTGCCAATTTGAAACGTACTGTACAAAACTCAAGAATATAAGACGATCGTGCAGAAACCGCTTGCACGTGATAACTGGTACAGAATTGTATTTTATATAGACATGATAGCATGATGAAGCAACATATTGTATCACCTCTGAACGTCCAACTGTTTGAAGAAAAATCAAAATGTAATGCTGTTAAATATATTGCAAACTTGGAAAATAATTACGGAATAGTGATGAATATACAGTTTTTTCATTTTGATTCTTCCACAATTTGGTCCAAAACAAATGATAACTGATCTGGTGTAATATATCTGCCTGCATTTTAGAAATAATCGGACCCTAGACAAACTAGTTAATAGAATTGTTGACTTATCTGTACTTTGGTAATACATATTTTCTTTAAATTCTTTATGTGAACAGCAGGTCTTTAGCTGA
The DNA here is from genome assembly GCA_028554795.2 of Sinohyriopsis cumingii. Lineage (NCBI taxonomy): Eukaryota > Metazoa > Mollusca > Bivalvia > Unionida > Unionidae > Sinohyriopsis > Sinohyriopsis cumingii. The sequence goes on along the minus strand of CM068835.1, from coordinate 75,977,202 downwards.
TGTTAGAAAAGTCACATGCAACAAGTGAATGATGTACTTTTTATTAACATTTGCATTGTTTAGAAGGAATATTCACTTAAGAAGAAGATGTTACCATGCCAGGTGGCAGAGTTTAACCTGGTGAATGAAATCTTGACCTTTGGTGTATGGAAAGTTGCATTTGACTGAGACTAAACTCTTAGTGTCAACCACTTATTGTACATAAATATAGACCAGTCATGTCCTCTGCGATATTGCTACCGAGATGTAGCAACCCTGCAATTTGCAGAGTTTGCAAATATAAAACATTCAACATTCTCTGATAAAACTTATGTTCCATATTTGTTATGCCTAAATTGTGAATAAATAAGGTTGTTAAAAAGTATTGCATACTGCTAATATCATCATGTGTCATGATAGATGCATTATGAATTTCTGTCCCTATCGATGCATTACAGAACACCAGTAAGTACTTGACAGTGACCAATATAGGGAATATATTCAGTCGTGTTACACAACGCAGCTGTCGGTGTGTAATAATGGGGGTTAGGTGGTGGGAAATATTTGGCTGGAGTCCCACTGGTCATTGTTTATGTATCCTTAAGTAAGCATTTAACACCTTACTCCAGTCAAGTCAGACTTTCAGTGGCAACCAGTATCGGCTTGAAAAATTAACTTTTTATTATATATTGCATGTTAACCTGACACTATATAAAATGTAAATAAAGTTCAGTCAAACTCAGGGAAATAATTTAGTTCAAGCTTTTGAAAATCAACTTTATCTTCCACAATTTTGTGCACCACAGTATTCCTGAAGTAAAATTAATAAATGATATGATAGCATCAAAGGCTTTCCAAATGGTTTGTTCTGTGCTGAAGTTGATTATAGTTACTGCCATAATAAATATCGTATAGCAACGAATGTTGTTTGAGATAAATAGTTTCATCAAATAAATTATTCAACAATTCACTTGTTGTTAGTTCTACTTCCCATGATCTTGTTGATCGTAATAAAATAGTGTGTTTGTGAAATCCAATATGTTCACCATACAAGACATCTTAAAAATATTGTTATCACTACTTCTCCTGAATGGAAAGTCTTATTGACATAGGGTTTTCACTTAAAGATTTCTTATGATCTATAGTTGGTCCTTAATGAAAATGTTGTTGGTCTGATATCCACTATGACTGACATATAAGCTATGTTGAAGATCTTCATTATGCGATTCCTCCTGGATGAACATATCATCATGGGACTTTTACTTAAAAACTTGTGAGGACTAGCTGACCCCATTGGTCCTAATCAACCATTTAACATGGTTTTCATGGCAGCCATCTTGAATATCCTGTTATTTCTCATTCACCTAAAAGGAAATTCCTATTGACATGGGGTTTCCACCAGATGACATCAAGTTTGTCATAAATGAAAAGAAGCTGATATGATGACCAATATGGCTTTCACAGCAGCCATCTTGAAAATCTTGTTATCGCTACTCCTGAAGAAAAAATTATATTGACGCAAGGTTTTCATCAGAATACATCTTATGATATTTAATTGATCTTAAATGAAAATGATCATGATGTGACCACCAATGTGGCCGACACAATGCCCCTTTCCAACATGTTGGTGTCGGTACTTCTTCTAGATCAGTTGTCCTTTTGGTATTGTACTGTCACTGAAGGCTTCTTTTGATATCTATTTGGTCCGAATGGAAATTGTGTGAATCTGAAATCTATTATGAACTTCAAGTCAGACACATTGAAAATTTTGTTACTATTACTTCTCCAAAGGTCATATCAACATGGGGATTCATGGGAAATGTCTTGCAATGTCTTCTTGGTCCTAAACTAAAATCTGATCTGATGTCCAGTATGACTGGCCATCTTGAACATAGGATTTTCATCAGAAGAGTTGTTATAGTGTCTTTAATAAGTTATGCAATGTGACCATCAATATTGTCATCCTGATGACCATCCAGAGAATATCTCATTTTCTGCCAAACGGATGACTATTTCAACATCTGATATTCACAGTCTTCTTATGATACTTAGTTTGACCGAAATGAAAATGGTAACACTGTACATGTACATACAATATGGCTGTCATGACAGCTCTCCTTGATATCATGTTAGTGCTGTTCACCCTGAAACGTCATATTGATTTGGAGTTGTCACCCCAAAAATTCAATTGATGACTAACTGACCTAATGAAAATGGTGCCAATCTGACATTCTATATGCCTACCACATCAGCTAATTTGAAAATCTTGTTAAAACTGAAGACTATCTGATATCATGTCAACACACAGCAATCAGACGAAGGAGATGGTTTTATCTTGAATGTATGGAATTTATGTTCAGTCAGTAGAGCTTCAGTCAATTTGAAGAATTCTTGTTAAATCAGCTGCAATTATGTTTGCCCACAATAGCTTCTAAGTTTGCAACAATTTCCAACCTTAGCACTATTAAAGGACAGTGGCTGCGGACCTTTGACTTAAAAACAGAAAATTGGTGCTTTATAAGGGCTAAAAAATTAAAGCATCAGTTCATACTGCAGCTTCAGCATTATAATTGTCTAAATAGTCAGTAATGAGTTTATTACGTTTAGCATTGAAGTGATGTAATCACAAGTTTCAGTTGTGCAGCAGATATTGTAAACAAACTAATAATACAATGATGTAATGGTGATTATATGGGAATTTCATGTCATTTATTTTGTACAAATATAAAATAAATTAAATTCTGGTGTGGATAAAATATAAATTTGTTTCCTAAACAAATTGTAACATGCACTTTCCCTTTAAAGCTCTTACTGTATGTCATGAATGAAACCCTAATCGCTTATGAAATGTAGTACACCCAGTAAGCAACCATGAACATGGAATAAATACTGTACATATTCACTTATAGATCAGGTCCAAGTGCATACTGCATAAATCCAGATCTGCCAGCGCATAATACACAATCCGACATTGATATATGCCATTTTGATAGGAATAATTAATAAAACCAACAACATAGACCTTATTCATCCAGCACATTTTAAGGGTCTATGTCATGCAGTAGGACCCAACCAATAAGCTAGTATACATAGCAAGTAATTTTAACAATTTTGACAATGAGTTGTGAGATAATGTGATCATATAAAACATGCTAGGTTAGAGACAGTAAAGTGCAATAAACATAACTTTTTTTATACATATCATTGCCATTCATTCATTGTGTTTTTAATGAGGAAAAATATATCTGATTGGAGCCATATTTGTGAGCTACGAAACATTGTTTGTGCTTTCAGTTTTGCCAGCTGTAGTAGTTGCCGTATCTCTGGGTGTGACAAAGCTAGAGGGATATGGAAATGAGAAATTGTAAGTGAACTTTTAGGAATAGTCATGTAGCATCACTGTCTTTCTAGCTAGTCTTGTCATGTAGCATCACTCGCTTTGTAGGTAGTCTAATCATGTATCATCACTGTCTTTGTAGCTAGTCTAGTAATGTAGCAACACTGTTTTTGTAGCTAGTCTAGTCATGTAGCATTACTGTCTTGGTAGCTAGTCTACTCATGTAGCATCACTATCTTTGTAGCTAGTCTAGTCATGTAGCATCGCTGTCTTTGTAGCTAGTCTGTCATGTAGCATCACTGTATTTGTAGCTAGTCTAGTCATGTAGCATCAATGTCTTTGTAGCTAGTCTAGCCATGTAGCATCACAACCTGTGCAGCTAGTCTGTCATGTATCATCACTGTCTTTCTAGCTAGTCTAGTCATGTAGCATCACTGTCTTTGTAGCTAGTCTAGCCATGTAGCATCACAACCTGTGCAGCTAGTCTGTCATGTAGCATCACTGTATTTGTAGCTGGTCTAGTCATGTAGCATCACTGTCTTTGTAGCTAGTCTAGTCATGTAGCATCACTGTTTTGTAGCTAGTCTAGTCATGTAGCATCACTGTCTATGTAGCTAATCTAGTCATGTATCATCACTGTCTTTGTAGCTAGTCTAGTCATGTAGCAACACTGTCTTTGTAGCTAGTCTAGTCATGTAGCAACACTGTCTTTCTAGCTAGTCTAGTCATGTAGCATCACTACCTTTGTAGCTAGTCTAGCCATGTAGCATCACAAGCTGTGCAGCTAGTCTAGTCATGTAGCATCACTATCTTTGTAGCTAGTCTAGTCATCTAGCATCACTACCTTTGTAGCTAGACTAGTCATCTAGCATCACTACCTTTGTAGCTAGTCTAGTCATGTAGCATCACTACCTTAGTAGCTAGTCTAGTCATGTAGCATCGCTGTCTTTGTAGCTAGTCTAGTCATGTAGCATCACTGTCTGTGTAGCTAGTCTAGTCATGTAGCATCACTGCCTTTGTAGCTAGTCTAGTCATGTATCATCACTGTCTATGTAGCTAATCTAGTCATGTATCATCACTGTCTTTCTAGCTAGTCTAGTCATGTAGCATCACTGTCTTTGTAGCTAGTCTACCCATGTAGCATCACTAACTTTGTAGCTAGTCTAGTCATGTAGCATCAATACAATAGTAGCTAGTCTAGTCATCTAGTGTCATTACCTTTGTAGCTAGTCTAGTCGTGTAGCATCACTAACTTTTTAGCTAGTCTAGTCATGTAGTATCACTACCTTTGTAACTTGTCTAGTCATGTAGCATCACTGTCTATGTAGTTAGTCTAGTCATGTAACATCACTACCGGTGCAGTTAGTCTAGTCATGTGGCATCACTACCTTTGTAACTAGACTAGTCATGTAGCATCACTACCTTTGTAGCTAGTCTAGTCATGTAGCATCACTAACTTTGTAGCTAGTCTAGTCATGGAGCATCACTACCTTTTTAGCTAGTCTAGTCATGCAGCATCACTGCCTTTGTAGCTAGTCTAGTCATGTAGCATCACTACCTGTGTAGCTAGTCTAGTCATGAAGCATCACTACCTTTGTAGCTAGTCTAGTCATGCATTATCACTACATTTCTAGCTAGTCTAGTCATGCAGCATTACTGTCTTTGTAGCTAGTCTAGTCATGCAGCATCACTGTCAATGTAGCTAGTCTAGTCATGCAGTATCACTACCTTTCTAGCTAGTCTAGTGATGCAGCATCACTGTCTTTGTAGCTAGTCTACTCATGTAGCATCACTGTCTTTGTAGCTAGTCTAACAAGTAGCATCACTACCTTTGTAGCTAGTCTAGTCGTGTAGCATCATTATCTTTGTAGTTAACATGCTCAAAGTTTAAGAGAACAATGTTGTTGGCCCATGTTCACAATCATTCATGTGTTATGCTGTGCAAGTTTTTACTTTAACATCTGTATTTATGAATACATTTTAATCAGACATGGAATGCATATTTTTGTCAAGCCAGCCTTTTCAGAAGCTCAACATTGTGATCACTTTGATATCCATATGAATGTCAGAACATAACATGCATCCATCAATATGTCCGTCTGTATATACCCTATATTAACTTCAACGTTAAAGGCTTTTATTTGTTCGATACTATTTAACTAACCGTCTTAGGTTTTGAAATATTATGTCAGTATGCTCTTATCTTATACCATTCTGGTTCATATGTCATTCCATAGTGTAAGGATGTTTTGCAGTGCAAGCTTCAGATTAACCTAGATATTAAAGTTGTATACCTTGCTTATACATCAGTAATGTGGTTAGTTTATCGAGTACTGTTGGTCACAGAGACACGTGTGTTGATGTGTACATACATCGTGGTATAAAAGACACCAATGTGCCAAACATAGATCATCGTGGCAAACACTCTATACTTGTCTGACTTAAGTTGAGATGTTCATTTATGTCATCAGTTGGTTGGAGAGTCATGCAATTTCAGTGGATGCATCGTGTTGTTTAATGCTAAATAGACACAAGGAGGTCAGATTGATTTAGCTCCTATGACTCATTATACCTTTTGCATTTTGGTTAGTTTATTGGGTACTTGTAGTCACATAAACATGGAAATTGATGTATACGTATTGTTCTTAGTGCAATACCTTTTCATCAAAGTAATTAAATGACATATGTTTCAGTTTGAGGTTCATGAGGTAATGCGACATAGAGGTAGTGGTGACCTTCTTATTATTTTTTAGGTCTCAAATGAGTTACATCTGAGGAGGTTCGAACATACTAATCATATGTTCTGGCATATGCTAGGCTTATCATGATTTTAAGGCTATTCAATGACCTATTGACTTTTAGTGACTTGGATCATTTCCAGCATCACTCATGTAACTGTGAATTTATTTTCCATTCAAAATCAGTATGAGATCATATACTGACAAGACCCTTGGGCACACAATCACAGACACAAAAAACACTTTAGGTTTGATTACTTGATAAATGTGGTATTTTAACTTTTTTAAGATTTTATATTTTTTCGAAGAAAAGTGTCCGAGTAATCCAAAATAATGTACATTTATGTATAGGTTGGTGTGCATTTTTGTTGGCTTTTCTCATCAATATCTATCCCAAAATAAGTGTCTTTATATAGAGATGAATGGTGACAAAGTGTTATGTCAATATTGCCCATAATTGTAGTACTAAATGAGTACTAAAAACTTCATCGAATTTCCACAGGCTGAACATTATCAAATATTCAAAGGAAAGGAGATAGTAGTAAGAAATATTTTCAGAATAATATGATTATTAAGATTAAATTTGTTTTCTTGAATAGAATATCTGTGCAGCAGATCATTTCCTTCAGGAGGTATCTTGCTAGACTTAGGCTGTACAAGTTTTTGACTTTTTTATTATTTGAATGCTGTGTTCCATGTTGCTCACTCTGAGTTTAAAAATTGTTTACCTTGTATTTCAGTTGTTGGCTATCAATAGAGGATGGTCTAATATGGGCATTTGTTGGTCCAGCAGCATTAGTTATTTTGGTAAGAAAGCTATGATTAAATTGCCAAAGAGTGGTACATTGGACACTATTTGTTCATTTAAATGTTTTACTATGTATTAAATTGCCAAAGACTGGTACATTGTTCTTGCTCAGTTTGATTTGTATCATATTATATAAAACATTACACACCAACGAACACGAATGTATGTATTTTTATGTACTTTAATTTGATTTGGATTCAGTTCTAAATCACTTAGTAATTGACTTCAGATTTCGTTCATAGAATATAAACAGCTTTTACATGTTCAGGTTGCACCTCATAAAGAGGGCTGGACCATTGCACAACATTTCTATGGTAAATGTTTTTTCTTGACTTCAAGAAAGCCTTTGATCTAACTGAAATTCTTCTGTGAAGATTGAACTGTTACAAGCTTGATAATTCTTGCTTAAACTTGTTTAGGTCATGCCAAAGCTAAAGGTCTCAGCAAGTAACCATTAGCATTATTAGCCAACAAATTTACATTATTCACTTACTTATTATTCAAGGATCTGTTTTATTTCCTCTCCTATAGTGTATTAATGTAAATAATCTTCCATTAACTAATTAATCCACCAATATAGATGTGTTTGCAGATGTTGCAAAATTGTATTTATTAATGGTTTAAATATTGATGTTATCCAAAACTAAATTATACTTGGATCTTGTTGGATGAGCAAAATGTATAATTTTTTTGACAAAATACAAAAGTAACGGAACCTTGAATTAACTCCTACAATAAATAATAATCAGTTAGAAATTGTCAAACACGAAAAACTTGTAGGTAGATCAGAATTTACAATAGGATGACCATACTGACAAATATCTAAAACACTGTCATCCAAAATTGACATACTCAGAAAAATCAAGACTATTTACCTACATATACTCTCATGCAATACTACAATTCCTTCAGATGTATTGGTAAACTGTACCAAATCTGAGCTTGACAAGATTTATAAATTTCATATAATGGCCGCACGCATGTTTTTTAGATGTGTCTATTGATAATTCATCAAAACCACTGATTGTAGAATAAAATGATTTATAATTTATGAAAGGATTGATTATCTCAAGGTGGTTCTTGTGTATCAACGTCTACATGGAGCCACACCAGACATTCTTTAGAGGGCATATTCATTCTTATTCAATATATCACATGGAAACCTTCATCCACCAAAAACAAGAACAGGCAATTAAAGAAACATTTTCAATACTCTACAAAGTTCTGAAGAACAAACTTACACTGCATGTAAATGCTGCAAACAATATAACAGTATTTATGAAGAGATATAAAGTGTATGTATGTGTTACTAATAGCATATGATATAATTTAGTATCTATGCTACTAAACGCATTTTAAAATAAATAGTAATTACTATTATCTTTTGTATGAAGGAGATTATTATACTTTTCATAACAGTGCCATAGTAGAAAATATTCATTCAATAAATTGGTCGCCCTTTTTGAACAAATAATTATTATCATTGTTATTATTATTACTACTACGTTGGGCATTTAAATTTAAATTGACCTGGAGAGATAAATAAGTTTTCTTAGGAGTACCAACAGTTGGAAAGAAGACGCATTTGAAACAAATAACTTATAATACAACTAAAGATCTCGTTTCCTTGCTATTCTTTTTTTCCAGTTTTAGATGTTAATATGAAATTCTTTTATATAAATTAACTTGTAAAGGCTTATTGACAATCAGAACCAAATTATTACAATCGTAGATCCAGGTCTGCTCTCATAAAATTAATATCCTAATAGATCATGGTATGTACTGTTTGTTCTATTTATGACTTAAGCCAATAGTTTGGATCCTAAATGTGTCAGCATCTGTGTGTTGTAATATATTTATCTTATGGTAATTCAATATTTTCATAAATATTCTATACAGTTGGTAAATCACATGTAAGTTCAAATCTTATTTAGCTAGCACATAATCTGTATTCAGCACCTTGTTTATATAGCTGCTTCTTATTGATTTATTTTTCAGCTTAATTTTATCATCATAATAGTGGTGTTCCAACGGATGTTTAGCTCCTCTGCCATGATGACCAAGTCTGAAAAGCTTAAAGCTAAGTGAGTATAATCTTGTTCCATTAAAAATATGTACTGTTTTTAGATTGTTGGTAGATTAATGTATTATCTTATTGTGTTCATGTGAAGATTTATATATAGATACATGGACTTTGCGTCACCAGTCAAGAATTATATACCAGTTATTGAAGCGCCTTTCTCCAGGTCAAGCACATAGGCCAAATTTGGAATGACCATTTTTTTTTTTTTTTTTTCATTCTATACTATCACGGTACTGGTGTTTTAAGTAAGACTGCCACCTTTATGTTAGGGTGATAATGTCTTTATATCTATATATATATATATAGATATTGTATCTAGTGGGTGGTGGGAGGGGTGGGAAGAGGTTGGAGACTGAAGGGCTTTTCTGAAACGTTGCCTTGTAAACAACCAGCTTCAAGTTATTTCCTTGTTCATCATATATTAGTCCATGGTCCTGGTGTGCTGCGTAATGTCTTGAACCTTATGTTCAGATTCCAGTACACTAAACATTCCACCTATACCAGTGTAATGGGGTTATTGGTGCAAGTGGGAACTTGTTCCTTCATCGCTGGCATGATTGAGCCATGTTTCCTTCGGTCTTTTGTTGTTGTTTTTGGTTTTGGTAGCATTTCTTTTAGCCCTCAAAGGATTGTTTTCCGTGTTCGTTCAATGCAGCATATTCTGGTATGACTTTAAAAGACAGGTACCCGACGTATTACAGAAGGGGTAAAATTCCAAACATTAAAGTTGTATTGATACACACAAGACAGTATTGTGGTTCATTGCAGCCCCTATTGGTAATTGTCTACTAACACCTTTGGGGAACCGAACTGGATTGCCTGGATGAGCTGGTCTTATTCGGTTGGATGAATATGACAGAGGGATGGCATCATGTTTGTTCTATCTGCTCTCATGAAATACCTGAAAATATAGTTTTAAGTGTGTGATATCTTATCTGGCTTAACCCATTTGAATCAAGCATCAAAAATGTTCATCATGGAACCAGCAAAGTGCATTACTTGCAAACAGAGTCATAACCTCCATATATTGCTTCAAACAGTGCAATGGTAAAAGTGTGGTTCCAGGTGGTGAGCAACTGAATAAATGACAAATTCTCTCTTTTGAGCAATATTAAGTTGCAAGAAAAGATTATTGGGTGAAAAGAGATGGAAACAGCAAGTTGTGGAAGTCAGTTTATACACCAGATCAAAAACCTGCAGTGTCATTTTATCAGGTTTGTATGACCCTATGATCTTAAACTAAGTAACAGAAGAAAGCGAAAACCAACAAGATTTTGTAAAATACAACAAATACTTTACCTTCCTGAAAATATACAAAGAACTTACAGTATTGGAAATCAAATCCAAAATAGTCATAAAAGTTATATCACATGTCAAATTCTAACCTTGTTCAAAGAGACTTCACCTTATTGCTTGGAAAGAGAAAATTCTAGCATGATCTGACCTGAGAAATAAGGTTCCGCTCCAATAAACATAACAAACGATCAGTACAAGTGATCAATTTATTTAGCTTTAGCTTCGCCATTGGCAAATCTGAACAGATGCAGGAATCCACAAAAATGATGAAAATGGACCCAACAAAAAAGTATAACAAACAAGAATGCAAAGCATGAAGAACATTTAATGGATACTGGAAAATAAATTGGTTGTGGGTCAAATAGGATCAAAATACAAGAACAATGTTGTTTTCAGTCTGCTTTTATCTGATATATTATGCAACGTATATGGTGGTTCAATGACCTTAAAGGTCAGTCCATGACAGGTGTATACTAAAAGCAAAGACCATTAGGCGTGTTCAAGACAGCTACTGGCAAAAAACTAATGACGAAGGCGAAGGGCCTAATGTTGCAGTAGCACGTGCCTAAATTGCTAAAGCCATTACTAAACTGAATATAGTTCAGAGACATTGTATGTTATACCGGTTATGTTGCACAATCACGAAAACCATTTTTAGATTTTGGACTGGTGTTAATCTAGGTGAAATTGATATCAGTTCACATGGATGCCCTAACTTCATCGGATGTATTGCTGACTACCTTCTGGGTTCAATCAAACAATATTAAATCAAAGTTGTGTATCGTGAATATATAAATATATATATATATATATATATATATATATATATATATATATATATATATATATATATATATATATATATATATATATATATATATATATATATATATATATATATATATATGTTATTTGTCACCGCTGAATTTCCAGTTGAATTGTGCACATTACTTCAAGACCTTCAGATGGATATTTACTGGAAAAAAAATGTTTTGTTAACAGTTGGCATTGCATCTGAAAATCTTAAACTTAGCGCTAAATGTCATTCTGAAAACCATCTATCATTAATATGTGTCAATTATGAAGGTGCATCTGTCCATCTAGTCAAGTGGATTCCTTAGTTTTGCTAATTAACTTGAACGAGCTATTCTTGATGAAAACAAGTCAGTGTCATACATGATAATGCAAAGGAAACTTGTTTAAAGCTCATACATGTAACTATGTAATGAATTCGATGTTCCTCACAACTGCTCTGTCTATCTCATATTTTACTATATGCATATCTGGCCTTGCTCACTTAGATAATGTCAGGCGCTGGATCTAACACCAATCAACACATTTTAAAAGCCCTACTCATCGTTACACTGATTCATTCTTGTCAACTATAAACAGTCTGTGGTTTGTGGTGTTGTGAGTTTAACGCCATTGTTCAACACTTGATATTCCCTATATGGCGGCCAGTATATCTCATAGAGGAAGGACCCAACGAAAACCTTGGGAAGAACCAACTAACCTACAGAATCGTAGTGGAAAGCATTCTTACATACCCTCTTTGGCTGAACTGAAGACTCGAACCCAGGTGGACATAGATTCAATATCAGTGATCTGTAAAGGTGAGTGCCTTAGATCACTCAATCACCTGGGGCCCCGACAATGAACAGTGCTTCTTTTATAAAATGTGGTCAGAAGGGCCATACAGTCACGTGATCCATGTTAAAATCAGAGTTATATACTAAGTGTTCTTATAACAAGGTTCACTGTAGTAATACGGACTGATAAAATGAATGCAACAAAAGGATGTGATGCCACATTATGTTCAGTTGCTTTTAGACAAGTACTAAATTTATGGGAAGCAGTGAAAACAACAAAACACAACAATTTAAAGAGTTATGTGACTTTACTGATCTCTTCAGAAGATGGGTAGTGATATGCTGTGTGGCTTTATAGTGAGAAACATCTGTATTTACATTACCATAATATGGGGTAGCGCCTATATATATTTCAAGATGAGGTAAATCTAACTAAAACTAAAATATATGTATTATATTTGAATGTTGTAATGAATCATCACCGAACATTTTGTCTTGAATTTTCATATTTATTTGTTCTTATTTTCTCTACCTAGAACCGCTGTTCGAAGTCTTTGCGTTCTTTTGCCCATCACAGGAATCACATGGGTGTTTGGAATATTGTCAGTCAATGAAGATCTGGTTGTCTTCCAATATGTGTTTGCAATAATAAACTCCTTGCAGGTATGCATGAATGAATAGTCACTTAAAAAATGTTTAGTATGAATTTAATGTCTTTTTACCAGAACATCATTTTTGCTTGTTCATATAGGTGATACTATAATTTGTATTTTTAGTATCATTTAGTGCATTATTTGGGAATATAGACTTTTCTGAGTACACCAGATTCATTTGTTAAAATATTGTTTGAAAATTTCAGTTTATTCATGGATATGATACATCTGAATAGATATAACAGAGAAATGTGTGTGTGTGATTAGGATTTTTACTGTAGCTTTAACAATTGTTAAGTCATATCGCTATGATGTCTGCAGTGTGGCAGTTTATAGTGATGTCTAGCACTGGGGCATCAAGCCGCAGACATGTAGCATGATGTCCCACCCAGTCACATTATCCTGACACCAGGCCGACCAGTCCTAACACTAATCTGTTAATGCTGAGCGACAAGAGAGGCAGCTATTAGTACCATTTTTGTAAGTCTTTGGTATGACTCGGCTGGGGTTCAAGCCCACGACCTCCCGCTTCCGAGGTGGGCGCTCTAACAACTACGCCAACGGAGCGGTTGACAGATAAATAAGATAATTGGTGCAAACATAATGTTACATAATTTGCAGTATTTATATTTTGGCTAGTTATTGTTTTCTTCTTTTATGTTTGAATTAAAGATGAGTATTGCCACAAACACTGAATCCAGAAATGTCATTTTGGTGAAACGGGTTTATTGTATACACTTTTGTGTGCATAGTATTGTCATGTTAAATTGTTTCTCTTTCAATTTTCAGGGACTTTTCATTTTCTTGTTCCATTGCGTCTTCAATCATCACGTAAGTTCAAAATAAATGCGCTTTTATGAATATTAAGTCTCTAATCTGAATGCATGTAAACACGATGCTTATATTAAAGCACTATCTTTAGAATCAACCACTTGCTTCATGGACATGTTTTTGTACAGTTCAGTTTTGCTCTAGACACAAACCCTTTGATAAGTAGCAATAACACCTTAGCTTCAGATAATAAAAAATGAGTATATTTTGGCTGATTTTAAGCAAATAAATTCAGAATATTGTTTATTTCATTTATTTATCTGCACATGTGTACCTATATTTGATCGGTTTTAACTTCATGAATATTTTTAAAAAATACTGTCCAGGATCAAGGCATATATATAATATGTGTAGCATTTTCCTACTTTTAAATTCAAGTAAAATGTCTTGTGAATTGATCGAAACAAGACTATATAAAACTGATGATGACTTTTGTATGCCTGCATAAGAAGGAACATACTACATTGTGATGTCGCCAAATTGGTTTCCACGCAATAGTTTTAGTTGTCCACCTTCTATAGTTACCAAACTGTGTTGATGTTTCCATTCGGAGTTCGGAAGAACCTGTCAATCTCAGGGTCAGAAGGGCAAATGTCAAGGTTTTTGTGACTGATTAAAGAGATTAGTTTCCACACCATAACAGTGGTTCCTTTAATCAACGGTTACCAACATTTATGAAGAGCTTTCAAATGGTGTATGGATAAATCATATTGGTTTTTGAATCAAAGGGCTAAGTCATGTACTAAAATGTAAAACAAAATGGTTGCTGCATAGAAGCAGAAGCTTATGGGAAGATACTTCAATTAAACCGTGTAAATATCTCGCACTTGAGGTAATTTAGAAGCTATTGAGTTTTGGGTCCAAACGTCAACGAACAGGGTCTCTGAAAGAAGATAAATTGTTTCCAAGCAAAAACAGTGGGTTTGCATCTCAGACCATTCCCAAACCATGTGATGGCTTGCACTTACAGTAAGAAAGAAACCTATCGATATGAGGATCAAAAGACCAAATGACATGTTCACTCCAAAAAAAAGAAAATGGTGTCAGTACATAAATAGAATTTACCTACATCGAGACTATTCAATTTTAAATAGATATTACCATATATTGAAATAAAAAGGGCATCCAAGTGGCATATTTTGCAGAGTTGAGAAGACTTCATATATAGAATTGACTGGTTCAAACAGGTAGCAAACACATCTTTTGATTTCATTCACACTTTATGTTAGCAAGACCATTGACTATCACACTTGCAAGAATAACATGGCCATATTTTACGGGACTTTCCCATAACTGACTTAATATGCGTACATAATTCAGAAGCAACAGCAGGCGGGGCCCCGAGTGGCCGAGTGGTCTAACGCGCTCACCGTTACGGATCACTGCCATCTCACCTCTGTCTGCGTGGGTTCGAGTCTAGGATTCGGCCAATGTGGGTATGTGAGAAAGCTTGCCAGTTGCTTCTCGAGGGTCGTTGGTTCTTTCCGGGGACTTCCCGGTTTCTTCCTCCACCATTAATACTGGCCGCCATGTATAGCCTATCGTGTGCTGAAAAATGGCGTTAAACCCTACAACAACAACAACAAGCAACAGCAGCTCTGTTGATGGAGTGTCAAACTGGTTATCCCAGGATTGCTAATTTTTTACCCGTTCAGGTCAACCGTCTTTGTGTATCCTTAAGAACAGCACATGCCACCCCCTTACTTGGTATAATATTTCCTAAAATGTGTTGAAAATGTTAAAAATTAAACAACAATGCAGAATTCTTGCATTTCACAATGCTCCGACCATTGTTTGAATGGTGACAGGGCATAATGGCAATGTATATAAGTGATAAAATTGTATGGTTTCTTGAGTGTCCTTTATATATAAATTTCACTGTATTCTGTGACTAAAAGCAAGCTGACTGAATATCTGTTTTTTTTAGCTGTTTCTCTAACTTCCTTGTGTATGGAAATTCGATGGGTGGCAATACAATTATTCTTGGAGATTTCAGTTGTCACTTTGACTGTCCTGAAAATCCAAACACTTTAAAACTTCTAGATTATATTCACACTTTCCCTACAACCCTCCGCCCTTCCTTCTTTGCTACTAAAATAAACCTCCATATGATAAGTGGAACCAAAGTAATGCATGACATCCCAGTAAACCTAGCATCTTTGTTTTGTTTTGTAATTTCATGGTGTTTGTGTAATCTTGTTGTCCTATATTTTTATATGTTGTATAATATTGTAAAGCACTCAGGTCTTCTAAAGATTAGGAGCTGTGCTAGGTTCACATTATTATTATCATCAATGATATTATTGTAAACATTGCCTCATCTTTTTCTTAAAGCTAAAGGAAGCCATAAAGCAAATTAATGCTAAAAGAAGGCGCAGCCAGGTATCTATTTCAACGACTCTAAAGAGTCTTTCACGCAGCTCTGGACCAAACGTAAGTATTAAAGGTGGATGTACTTTACAAACTTCACAATGTTTGTAAGATGGTAAGGGCTGTTCCAGTAAACCATATATCCCCGGGGACGGCACTTCAAAAAAAACTTCTGTAGGAGGTTGTGTTTCAGGCTATTTTGATTCTGATAGTGGAAGGTTGGTTAGGAAAATCACTTATATTGTGGGTTGTGTTAACAAAATGAGACATCGTTGCTGGGGTTGTCAGGAAAAATAACAAACCGAATATATATTTAAAATCGCACCTAACCCCCTCCTAGTAGTCTAACGTTTATAAAACATTGGGTCAGAAAATCATGTCAGTACACGTGAATGCACGTAATTTGTACGAATTCGCCTACTTCTAAAGTAGTGATACGCGTTCCGCAAATTACGGCAACGTCGCGGATATAAAATATGTGTTTTGCGCAGTATGCAATTTTTATTAAACTTTCAACTTTAAAAGTGCATTTTGCGACATAACTGCAGCACTTGTTGCTACATCCAGATAGCTGCATACTTCGATTCGACATGACTGGCTGTTAAACTAAATTTGATTGGTTTATTGGGCCCTGGAACAAGCATTTATGGCACTTTTAACCTTATTTTCATCATGGAAGTTTTACAAATGTGTGTTTCAATTAAGGTCCACACGTAAAACCAAAATGGCGGAATTACAACAGGGTTTGTATTCAGACGACGTTTTCAGTCGGCAAATACTGGCTGGTGATAGCTATGATGACAATGAATTTCATGTATATCAGTCTGTTGGACATCGGGAAAATGTCTATTGAAATACCAGTGTGTGATTTTGATACCAAAATTGATGTTGAATGCGATGTTGAATGCGAGTCTGATGTACGTGTGGGATGGACAATATGTCGCTTATATTTATTTAAGATACCCATGTCTGAACAAGCACAGTATGGGAATGTTGGACTTAAACCATAATACAGCATTATGAAAGAGAAAAAGTCTGGCATAAGAGGCAGCAAAGCACTGATTCAAGGAAGTGAATCTTTGGCAGAGTTCATGTTAGTGAAAACTCAAGGGTCTCGGAAATGCTTAATCACGCGTATTTGGATGCCATTTTTTTTATTGGGGACGCAGAAAATCACTTAGGCAAGAGTCATCCGTACGCATGTAATAGGTGGGCGGAAAAATTCAAAGACTTGCCAGTTCTGCTTTAGCCACCTGCTTATTTGGAAAATGTGTTAATCTATTAGCTGTGCTGATATTTGCAATGACATAATTTAGTGGCTGAGAGCTCCTCCCCGGACATTTCACCATTATAAGAGTATATCAAACGAACATGCTCCAGTATTTGGGCGGCAAGATCAAAGGTTTTGACCTGCAGCTGCGTCGGAAAATCTACTGATATTTACAGTGCTTGAAATCAGAGGCAAAAAGACACAGATATGTATATGTGGTCATTTATAACAGTACATCATATTAACAACTTTAGCTTTCATTATTGTGTTCATATCCGAGTGTAGCGGAGTAAGCAGTGCACGTGACCTCGGACTCATGACATGTTGAGACTTAGACTTGAATGAGTATTTTTGGTTTCAACCACAAACTGACGGAGATTGTAACGACATTCAGGAGAGTGCTGAAGTTGTTAGAATTGATAGTTTGGATGGGACAGTAGCCAAGTGTAAGAAAGTGTGTGATGCCTAGCTTTGTGCTTTGAATGTGACCTTTTTTGGATTGACAAAATTCAGACTCTGATGGACAAACAAGAGCTATGTCAGTGTTATAAAGAATGTAGAAATTAAACTCAATGGCAACCAATAGTTATTATAATATGCATAGGTTTATGGGATGAGATTGCAACTTTTGCTGGTGGGACTCTTATTTTTGCCAAATTATTTAAAATCCGAGTGAGACCTCTGGAAAACATTTCTTTTTGGAACACAGATATCCAAGAGAGAATACCAATGGGGCCATACCTGTGAGATTTTGAAAAATGCACAGCCATAAAGAACAGTAACTTGTTCAAGCTAGTTATGCATATGCGTTTCAGACAGCTGGCAATGCAAGGAGTTCTCAGCACAGAATGCTATTTGTACACAGAACAGGAGGATCATATTATATTCAGAAACAATTAAAATTAACAGATTAATGCTCATAGGGAACATAAGAGAATCCCCATACAACATAATTACGTGTGTGTAGATCACTAGTTAGCCGAACCACTATGGCAACAAAAGAAGATCGAGACAAACTTTCACATCATGCAGATGTATTACCAAATGAAGTACATGCTCTCTATGTGCAAAAAGTGAATGACATTAAACATAAGAGATTGACTGATCTGTGTAAACTGAAAGCAAGATGGATAAAATATGTCCTGTTTGTGTTCGGTTCTTCCTATGTATATTTTGATCATGGTGATATTTTCTGCAGACTTTTTGGCACTTAGTTCCAAGCCATCATTTGGTATTTGTATTACAAATTGGATTACTATTATCTATTACACAACATTTGGAAGCAGTGGCAATAACTAATGAAATTGGTGACAAAATACTTGATGTTATTCTGATATATAGATTCTTAACTACACTACTAATCTGTTCATCCTGATTCTTTTTTACCATCTCCTTTAGTTTTACTGGTACCAGTACTTTTAATAAATTGTAGCTTATATTTTCTTGCAATCTAAATATTGGTAATCAAGTATTATTGTTAAAAGGTAAAATGTGCTTAGTTTTGTTGTAAAGTCTAACAATATGAATTGGCAAGGGACTAAAGTAAAAAGCGGATCAACTTTATGTGTGCAGAAACTATTGCCATATTACAGTATTGTTAGAAACAACAGAAAAGTTGTACAAGATGTATTTTGCATTTGGCATTAAAGTCTCACATTAAATAACAATTGAAGTAGCCATGATAGTAAGTGTAGGATGCAACTGTACTAATTTCACCTTTGGAATATTAAAATCTTGAATGTGACAGAGGAACATAGCTCCAAAATACACACATCAATTTTAGAACCTGTTCATTGACTATGAATCAAGTATATAATCCGAGTCCAACTGAATTGTTGGAAACATTTTAATTCTTTTAACAACATCGTAATTAGCTGTCAGATATGGAGCAAGCCTATGGTCTTTCTGCCATCCCAACCAAGACCCCACCACAACCTCGTGACCATGCCCAATGACACCACAGTAATAATCGCTATACAACTAGAGATGACATCTGAGTATTTTGATTTCCGTAGAGCCTTAACAGAGTGAAACAGTAAGACAAAGTGACAGATATTTAAGCGTTAGGAACATATTTAACAATGGCTATTCCTCCCGCCACCACTTCCTCAATGGAGATTACACACACACAAAAGTTAGAGTAAATCCTGAAATCCTGGCAGCATCCCTGCAAGGGAGATAACTTGATTATTGTATTTGATTTTATTGGTTTCTGGTTATCCCATGGTATTAATGTTACTTGAACATTATCTTACAGTGTGTCCAGTCAGCATGGTCCAAAAATGCTTACAACCACTCAGAGTTGTTGAAGGACTCACGTTACTACAGATACGAAAGAATGAGGACCATACTATAAATCAGTGAAGATAAAATAGAATATATATGGGTTTGACTGTCCCTGATTGGTTGATAAAGGAAATACAAGATTTTAGTAAAAATGATATTTTGAGAGCTTTACTGCTAGTAACTGAAAAAAGTGAGGGAAATTGTTTTATTAACATAATTTTTGTCCCTTTAAAGAACTTTGTTTGGAAGACTCGTTACTGAAATCAGCAGCTGACGTTTTGGTGCAGCACTGAAAGTACACATTTCCAATTTGTGTAGATGTTATGGCTTTCTTTTCACAAAAGCTGTCGTCATACATGTACTGATACAAATTTGATCATGAGCACTTAAAATTTGAAGTTACTGAATCATGTTTGCACAGTTTTATAGGGGTAACTGAATTAGTACAGCGAGTCCTGAATTCTTGAGTTTTGTGCAGAAACATGGAAGCCAAACAGAATACATCCAGAAATGTAGAGGTTTTCCATCTTGAATTTAGTTTCCCTGTTGCATTTTACATTGATATGCATATTCACAGACAATTAGTATAGAAGTAGGAAAAGTAAGAGACAAAATTTAGATAGATTTCAAAGACAAGACAGACAGTATGTGGGGGGACAAGATCATAAGAACAGGTCGGAATGGAGAAGTATACTAAAAGCAATAATGAGTAGAAGTGTGACTCTCCTTCTGGTTATATCTGTTCTGGTTTGTTCCTGTCCATTCTGGTGATTATGTCCAATGAATCAGTATGGTTGGAAAAACAAATTGGCAAATTGTGCAGATTATGATTACCGATATACACTGTACTTCTGCCTGAGAGATGTGAATAATTTTATTTCTTAGTTTGTTGATTCTGATTGTTGTCCAATTTAAATGCATCATTGAAAAACATTGATGCATTCTCATCCTTTGTTACAAATATTTATTACAGATGCATATCTCCAGATATTGGTGAATATAGCTTAAATAAGTTATAACAGTTATATTTGGAACAATGGACAATGTTTTAGAAACTTTAAGTGAGCTAAAATGTAAACTTTTCGGCAGCGTGTGATGCAGGATTGCTTAAAACTTCTCCATCTCATATGCCCACCATGAAATATCTATTTATACAAACGGATGATGACTTTTTGGTAACTGTCAGAAAGGCATAATTGACGTTATTTAAAGGTCTACAAAAATTACTAGAGTCAGAATTTATAAAATCATACAGCTGTGGCAAAAATGATGGACTAGTACCTTTACTGTTGTTGCCACAGTTGATTAGTTGGTTGATTTAGTTTGGCTTGGTTTGTTTTTCTTTTTGGGGGTTGGGGTAACAATATATTAGGTGGAGGAAGAACCCCGAAAGACCACCAACCCAAACTGGTTGATCTGTGACAAAAACTCGCACTGTGAGATGTGCAAGTGATGTAAAAGCAAGCTCCTTAATACACTTGGGTATATAGAGCCTATGTTGATTTGATGTTTATCTCCAACTTCCAAAGTCATTTAGACAGGAGATCTCGGGTTTCGATAGATCATTATGGCCTTTACACCATTTTCAGATGAAATGAATCTATATATGGCAACCAGTTTTCATGTTAAAGGAAATCCAAGTACTTTACAGACACGAAACACCACTTATGTAGAACTGATGACCTTCCACAAGTAACTGACAACATTCTCAATTACACATTGGATGCAAGTAATCACATGACAAGCATCTTGTACCACTCGGCCATAGAAGTCCCTCAGATCTGTATCACATACTAGCATCTTATACATCTCTGCCATGAAAGCCCATCAGGCCATAGGTATAAGTCTCATATGAAAGACTAGAAGTGGGAGATAGAACCTGCAACACCTGGAATGAAAGTGTAGAATGTTACTGCTAGGCCAACAGTGATGATGATGATGATGCCCTTGTCAATACAGTTAACTGCAATGACATTGATTTTACGATTACTCTGGGAAAAATGATGCATTGACTTTCATCCATTTTTAAAAATATAATTAATGATATAAAAAATTTTGACTTCCAATATTTCTTTTCTTTTTTCAAACTTTATATTAGTCTTGCAACAAGCATAAAAATAAGACATTGGTAACTGAAATATGTGTTCTTACAAGAGATGATATAGTGTAAAAGTTGGCAGAAATAATGTAACATCACTTTCACAGGCATTAATAGGGTTTGTTTTCTGACAAATCATGTATTATAAGTTTACCAAAACATTTATTTAAAAAAATAATAATAACAAGGAATCATAGAATCTGACCGCACATTTAAAGCAATACAAGATTCAACTATTATTCTAATAAAAAGCAGCATGCCTGAGAACAAAGAAAAATAGCAAAACATAGTGATCACTTTAGTAAACACACAGTTCAGTTTAGTAAGGATACAAATTCATGATTCCTGTATTAGAATACAAATCCCTATTATAAAATCTGTATTCATGGATATTAAATTAGTAGGTATTAAGGGACTGTTCAGTGACATATGCAAATAATACGCCATCATGAAAATTTGATTTCACAGTATCGGAGACATACATGGCTGAGAGACAAACAAACAAAAGGAGAAAAGATTGATATAATGAATGAATACAAATACAAATATGCAGTAGATTATATGTACTATAATAATTCAGTAGATTACCTCCAGCCAGCTGGCATTTAAATTGCTTCTGTCCCCAACCCAATATTAAAATCGCTTCTACTGCCCACTAACCCATAGCCAGAAATTATGTTAAAAAATATGCTTCTGCAGGAGGCAGTGTTTTTCGATTAAAATATATCTGACGGTGGATCATAAATTTTTTAAATTGCTTCCGTTGTGGGTTGGTTGAATTTGAAAAAACCTTCCCCCGCGGGTATATGTTTTACTGGAACAGCCCTAACTAAGAATAAGTCCTCTTCTATAAGACTGTAGACCATATTTGAAGGCAAACAAAGTCTATGTTAGAGGCTAGTTTTTTTACCTGTCAAAGATACATTTTTTTTATTAAATACTCCATACATAATCCATCTTTAATCATTATATACAAAATATGCAGTATCTTGTGAGATTGAGCAGTTTTAAATATCATACACGTTCAATATTAGCTACGTTCCAAATAAGGAAAATACTTTGCGGAGTGTACAATGACAAAGCAACACGCTATTGTTCACCATCTTACCAATTACCTTTTTAGATGTTCTAGTCTTTTTTTTCAAGGAACCTCCATACAAAATCAAACGTCAAATGTGAACTAAAAATGAACATTAGTGACCCATTTCCAGTTGTAGTTCTCTTTTTCATGCATTTTGTCTGTATCCTTGATTAAAACAAGATATAGAATAGTGTTCCTATCTCAGTGATATCAGCTCTAAGATGTTCTATTTTTAGATGTGAGGAATTCGTATTGGAATGGTTTAGCTGTTTGTATAAATATATATAAGTACAATTTTCTTTTTAGCATTACACTTTTCAGTTGGTGAAATTTACTTTCATAGAACAATAATATATTTTGTGAACTATAAACTGGTTTAAAGTTAGGACTTTTCTGGAGTATATATTGAAAAGATTATTGTTTTATACTAACTAATGTGGTGAACTCATTCTTGGTTCTAATCATGCTCCTAACCCGTACGAAATGTTCCACATGGATTGGATATGGAATCCAAACATACTTCTACAGACATATCCATATGGACATTTTTATTCTATAGCTGAACCACTCTTATGGATTTCAGTGTATCCATATGGAAATGTTATGGATTCCGTTCGTGCTCTATGAAAATCCCACGAAATATGTAAATTAGTCCATGAGATCTGTAGGTTGTCCATATGGAATTTGTGAATAGTCCATATGGAATTTGTAAATATTCCATATGGAATTTGATAATAGTCCATCCCATACGAAATTTTCTAGGCGTATTTAAAGCGGATTTCAAACGGGTTTTTTATGCGCTTTCTGCCTAAACCATAAATAAATCTTCTTCAGATTTATATTAAACTTCCTAATGATTATTTGACATCATTTGGAATCAGTGATAAATATTCACAATAATTTTTAAAATGGATTATTTTGACATACGTTATCAAATATGACATAGGTTTTTCTTGACCTCATTTTCTTTCATTGCATACAAAACTTAATCCATGATCGCATCACTCAAGTCTTTTTCATTTTACTGAAACGTTTGATGAGATTTGAAAATGTGGTGAGATCTTGCTAATATTTCACTGAAATATTTGTGAAGTTTCACAAAAAATTTGACTAAAACATTTATGAGACTTCACTAAAATTTTGATCATTATATAGTATTTTACTGAAGTTTCAGTAGTTTTTCAGATATTTAGAAGGTATCAAATTAATAATTGACATGAATTAAACATGACTTTATTAACAAAGGTGATATTAAGTGTGCATGAAAACAAATATACAGATGTTGTAATTATATGACATCCAAGGCAAGAGATATGGGAGTTAATAATAATAATAATGACTTTATTTAGAGACGGTAGCTGAATTAGTTACAGAACTAATCTACCTTAAAGCCTTCTATATGTTATGTAAAATATATTCGACATGATGTGAAGAATATGGCTTGACACTAAATAATTGATTTTACAAATCAAAGTATCAAGCCTGGAACTTATGCACAGGCATCTGTGAAAACATAATCATATATAAAATATCAACTATTAATCTGCATTGAAAAATTCAACTGTGAAAATAATTCAAAATCACAGAAAAGCATCTATTTTTGACATTGATTATAAAAAGAAGAAATCCTAGGAACCTGGCTTATGTCACATGTATTGCATACTTGATTTGTGATAATTGTACAAACTATGATGCTGTTGTGGTCTCTTGACTTACTCCTTGTTCTATAAGCAGCCGTGACGAACGTTTATCATGATATTATTACTCTTATTTTACACTAAATTCTAACACACCTAGACTATTTTGATAATATACACAATAATGCCTCACGATATTCAAAGATGATTATACGTGTGGGCCAAGAACATTCCGCAAAGATATGACAGTCTTTGATAGACATGGATATTTGGCAACAATTCCCACCAGTGATCTATATTTTGTCCATCTTTACATTCATTCTGGAAGTTAATCAGTTTTGACTTAAATAACTTCGAAATCATCCTGGTTGAATTCCTTGTCCTATTTAGCACGTTAGCCGCTACTGTAAAGCTCTTTATGGCACAAAAAGCAAAATGCTAGTCCTGGTTATTCAATATCGTATCACGCTTGAAAATTAGAATCGCCATGTTTAGGAAGCATGCTCATTCCCATCAGTTTCCGTTACGCAACGATTCATTGGACAAGTACACATTTTTGACCAATCAGAAAGCTCTTTACTGCGATCATCTTTTAAATATTAAACGGAATAAATACGTATTAGAAAGCTCGTTTCGGAATGGGATCGGATAGAGCATTATCTAAAAAATAGTTTCGGAGACGATATTTTTAAAAATAGGGTCCGTATCGAAGAAAATCAGATTTAGGTCAGGAAAAAAAGCGAAATTCTGATTTGAAACGGAAAACAAGAAAACTTAAATCCAGTTTAAGTTAAACGAAAATACAACAACAACAACAAAATTTGAGAAAGAAACATAACAAGGAAAGATGTGGAAATAAGTTATTGTGCCCAAAATAAACAATATAATTAAAGCTATCAGAAACAGGGAATATAAATGCTGCTGAAAATCAATAAAATTGTACAAGAAACAAAACATTAATGTTCTTATATCTTATTGATACTTTTTTATTGAAATGTCACTGATATTACAATCACAAAATTTCACTATTGTTTCAGAATTGTTGACAAACCCTTAGTGCAATTTCAATCACAAATTCCCACTGATATTGTCAGAAATGTTGGCAGAGTCAGTGAATTTTCAATGACAAACTTTAAATGATATTTTCAGAAATTTTAGTAAAATCTCCTAAAATACCATAATTTTAGTGAAAAAGGACATTTCAGTGAATGTCAAAAAATGTTTACTGTGATTTTGCTGAAATTTCAGTCACATTCTCACTAGGGTATGATTTCTTTAGAGCATATTGTAATAGGAAGCCAAATTATTATTTTTCAGAGTAAGCATTAGATCAAGCCCAAAATACACCTTGCACAAAATTTTCTAAGTCCAAAGATTCATCTATGCATGTGCTACCATATTTTAATTTTGTGATCATGTCTATATTTTCTCTACTTTTTGGGTCATGTCTTTGTCTGTTTTTAGTCATCTGTGGAAATAAATTAAAGAAAACTGGCATGCATGTGTTTCTTCAAATTTGTATGAGTATATATTCATCCTTCCACATCAACTACACTGACTTGTACATGTACTCTAACTCCCACCAATATCTATATTTGAATCAGACAGTTAAGGTGATTAATTTTTCAGATTTTCCATGATGGCATAATACATGAACCTGCTTTCCATATGGATAAAATTGCTTATGGATTCAAGTTGCAGCTTTATTCCATATGGAATTTTCACTTGCTGTGAAGTACTTATGGAATTGATATGGAATAAATTGTCTGACCCCATAAGTTTTTCAGTCCATATCTCTTCCATACGGATTCCTGAAGTATTCCATATGGAATCCGTGAGAAATGTTTGTACGGGAAGGTAGCATTGTGTTCCAAGAATACATTCAAGGCATTTTTCAGTATGAAACCAAAAACGTAAATATATCAAATCACTTTTAAAGGAAGGAGATTTTGATTCAGTCTTTCTATCCAATGATATATACATGTAGTTGTACACGTACATGTATTATGTACAACTTCCTTCATACCCTCCATTACTGTTAAAAAAGGGACATGGAACTTGGGTCAGTGATATTTCTATGGATGTATATTTTACCAACACTTTTTGGAACTTTTATACATTCCTTAGGGTGGGCCTGGGATGGTAGGTGTGATTTTACACATATTTCAAATAGCTCTTGTTTCTCTCACTTACTCAAGAATATTCATAGTGATCAATGCCTCAAGTTTCAAAACATTTCAGACTTTTTATCGGCAAGGATATAAAATATAAAATGTTGAGTTTCCTTCCATAGAGCCATATACTATCCACATGTTGGGCAAGAAAAGATGAATGTATACATGCTACTGACATTTACCTTAAGGCACATCCCTAACTTTGGGTTTCAATTAGAAATTATTCTGCCTGTGTTTGTAGTAAACAGGACCCTTTGAGATGTGCCAGACATTCATAGTTTAAATACGTTTTTCTCAGTATACACAGAGTTGTGGAATTTTATCTTAGGTTTGTTTTGTATAAATATTTCAGGCATGATGTAGAATCCTATTTATACCTTGAGTCATGAATCATCTGATCATATCTCTTTGACAGATATGCACACTACACATTTAGTACTGCTTGTTTTGTTTACTCAGGCCCGTACTGTCGGCCACACATTTATGAACATGATGACACATAGCAACCCAGTGTAATATTTAAATTTCAGAAATTTGATACCCTTGAAGAAAATCAAAAGAATAATGCATCTGATCTTGAAGGTAAGTTGTTTAAGTTTAAAATGGATTTATATATTTAAATCGTATTTAAATCCCTTAAAGAAATATGTTGACTATGTAAAACAAATATGAATATATCTTGTCCCATTTTGCTTTAGCTATGGTCTTTTTTTACTATCGTCTGTGTGGACGGATCGATAGATTGATGAATGCTAGTTGGTAAATATATATATATATATATATATATATATATATATATATATATATATATATATATATATATATATATATATATATATATATATAATAGCTTTTTCAAATGCATTCCCAAAATGTAATACCTTAGAAGAACGACTACCTTGCAAATCAAGCGCCCCCCCCCCCCCAGCTAACCACTATAAACTTAAAAACTCAATATTGTCTAGCAACCTAGGTGGAGGTCAGGTATAGTGATCTCCATTGGCACATGAATTGGTACCAAATCCTATGAAATTGATAGGTAATACTTCTCTCTAAATCAGAGAGGACTCACAAAATCCGCAAGCAGTTTGGTCAATTTCTTCCTCAAAAAAGATGGAAGGAGTTTCATATTTGAAGGGGAGTATACTCTGTCTATTAATTTTCAACTTTCTTTTTCTTACTCTTGCCAACGCCAAAGTTTCCAAACTTTCTATGTTTCACTTTTGACATCTTATCATAATTAGGCAACTTTGGTACATAATTGCACAGGTTGCATTGGCAACCCCTCACATTACTATAAGTACATGTATGGTGCATTATATAGAAAACTCATTTAATATGGCTATGTAATTTCCTACCTAGTCAGAATACATATAGTTTCTATATTATGTTCTCTAAATGTTTAATGCATAGCCATATGCATGACACTTTACTGATTTTACGTGTACTGGATGTCATTGGGCCAACAGGTACCATTGCCTCATAGGAGATATTGTAGCACTGGCTTTTTAAGTATTATAATGATTCTTCAGTTTCATTTTTTTATGTGCAGGTTATGTGTATACTATTGGAAACTTATTTATATTCCTATATAGCTTATACAGATATCTACAGGTACATTTTCTATACATGTTGTACCCAGTAGCGTAAGATCTTTTTTGTTACAAATGACACTTCAGTGATCTTATCTGTATAGGTAATCGACTATTGCCATTCTACTGGCAAGATGTTATAATAATTTTATTATTATTTGCCTTCCATTGCCCATATGTAATTACTATAAGCGATGCTCCAGTGCTTCTTAATGCACAGTCAGCCAATTCGCATTCCTAACAGGATATTTATGACTCATTTACATAGCATGCATTTTCTACATATTATTACTGATGATATAATGTTCAATCTGTACAGAGCCCTTTATAGGCCTAGGGTAAGCATACATGGATCGTACAATTTAAAAATGTAGGACACTGACTGTGGTAAGTAGATATAGGGTATGTTCTATCTTGTCTTGCAGATTTAGACCATAAGTTAACCATTTTGTCATTGCCAGTCAAATTTGTAGTTTTATCTGGTTGACATTCCAGGAATACATGATGGACTTGCATATTATGTACAGCAGTAAATCAGCTTGAGGATGAAAACATCTGCTTGCACACAAGGGTTTGCACCGTGTCAGTTGAGGGCAGTGAGATTGAGAGCAGCTAGGGAGGCCATGTTCTTTTCCTTTAATTACAGTGGGCTACAACCACAATCGACCATACAGCCACCAGACTACATAATTGTCCGTTTTGTTGACTCTCAAGTGTTGTAAAACTTAAGAACCCACTTGATGAACCAGTCTTACAAGGATCTGTGTAACCCACAGGCACTTCCTGTGCAAAGCCTACAGTTTATATTGACACCCTCATGGATCAATATTAACCGCATATTAACTCCAAACACATCCGTGGTACACCGTCCCTCTTGGTGCCTCACTTTTCAAGAGATGTCCTCACTTGCCCTAAAGCCTTTGCACCTCCCAAGAAACTGTATTTAGCAATACATTAGAAGTAATAGGATCCACACTTGTACGTACTACAAGTGTAGTGATCGACCAACTTCAACATTCTTCTCTACTTCTCATATAGCACAGAAGACATCGACTTCACTACCTTAACCTATAAACGATGAAATGGGCATTAAAATTCCCTCATCATTATTAGATCTTACTTGGTTGAGTGAATCTCTGCCTTGCAGATTTGGACTCAAGTTTCTAAAACCAATCACATTGGAAGTCTGTCCTTGTTTAACTGCATCACCTGTCTAAAGAATATTCTACTTTCAATTGCTTTCCCAGTTGGAACACTTACTGACACTTTAGGATTGATTGTGTTTTCAATCATAAGCTCCATGTTTCTATAGATATCTTTTATCACCAATGCCTTCTCTCTTTTCCATTTGAATACCCATGAGTTGATTTGCAAAGTCTTGACCATAGGATCAGCCTTACATTTATGACAATTCTTAATATTTAGACCAAATGTTATATCATTCCACTCCGAATTTCACTTTAGTAAGCGTGATGATATGCATTGAATGGTCACTTTATAACCTAGAGGCACAACATACTAAATCCTTAATTGCTACTAGGAATTTACAACAGGTGGAAAAAGATACAATGCTATGTACCTATCCTTAAGGACTAATCATTACCTAAGGTACACTCACAACCAAATTCATTCTCATATTTATGATCAGGTTGAATAAGTGGAAGAGTCAGAGGGAGGTCGATCGTTCTCACCAGCATTCTAGGAGACCATTCATTTCTCAGCGTTTTGTATACTGGTCCCTTATCCCAGCATTATCATAGATCCAGGTAAGGTGAAGATTTCAATCTTTCATGGATGAATGGGAACGATTTACCATGACGACATGAAGCTCCGACATTTGTTTCCTGTGGATTCGGGAACATGTTTAGCGCACCAACTAATCATCTGGCCAGAGTTCCTTCAGCTACAATGCAGCGCTTATTAGTTGGTCCTCAACCTAAGCACATTCCATCACATCTTTTCTGCCATTGATTTCAAGTGTTACCCTCCTGAAATTCTTAATATCCTGGTCAATAAGAGCATCTCCAACCTCATCACCCTTTAAGGGTCGGTTGACTAGGTCTGTAATAATTGCTCATGCAAGACAAGCGTGTTTCCTGAGAATGATACACGAATAGATGCAATGGTAAGTTACATACTTATTTGAAGCAATGCATCTGCTAAAAAAAATTCGTCACTGGCCATGTTTTACTCGTTGCAACAGGGGGAGAGTTAATCCTAAGTCTCTTTATTGGACTCCTCTAATACCGGATATTTGACCATTGGACAAACTCTCACAATTGGCAACCATACGATGTTGCATCTCAAAGGCACTTTTTACTTGCGTTGGCAACACATCTGCTTACACATCTTCTGGCAATCACAATCTCTAAGGAGAAAGACTTCTACTATTTCATCATTATCTCACCAGACCAGGATAGAAAGTCCTGAATAATCAGTGCATTTTATATTAATTGGAATGATCAAACATGTACACTTCTCCAACACCTCAGGTCCAGGAGTGGATACAAGAATCGGCAAATCGGAGTGTCTCCTCATCCTGATTGCTTCATTCAAATGTGAAATATTGGACCAACCTCAACAATCACAACAGAATCATTAGAAATCGAGATATTCGCTCATCTGAATTTAGAAACCATCAGGTGTTTCATTCAACCATAGAGTTACCGAACCTGCTCGTTGAGATATATTGTAATAAAAAAAGACAGTTTTCACCACAAGTGGATGGGAATCCTCAAGCGAGATGGCTATTCCCTTTAGAGACATTAGAGCTTAATTATTTCACCGACTTTATAATTCCTGCCTCATCCCTACTTTTGTAGTTGGAAGGAAAAATCAGCAATACAATTTTATTGATGGACCCATCACCTTGTAGTGCAGACAGGATGGATCAATATCGCTCATGACGACCTCTGCATTCATTACATGAGGAATCAGATATTGGCAATAATTCCTGTTCTGGACACTTTATATTATGGTCGTCAATGGGATTTCAGGACTAATGAGCCGTTTCATCGATCACACCTAATTTTACTTGCAAGAAGGAAAGGATGATATATCAACATAAACATTTTCATTCTGAATAAAGTGGGCTATCTTTTCTGCGTACTGGACTAAACTCACAACAATGAATTTGTTTCATACTTGACTAATGATACCCATTTTAGCTGCATCAATCATTGAACAGAAGAATTCATGGAATGGCCAGTTATCTATCAGTCATCCGCCATCCATCCTTTAGCACAAGTTTGTTCTCGTTACTCCTCCTAAACTACTTCTAGAATTGTACCAGAATCTTGCACTTACATTCAGCTACGGTCTAGTTGGTCCTAAGTGAAACTGTTGTCACTTGGGGATCCCCTATGGTCACTAAAATGGCCATTATGAACATAGTATCATTACCTTCATGTTTCCTGACCAAAAAGTCATATTGACATGTGGATTCACTACAACATTTCTTATTATGTAATTTTGATCCTAAATGAAAATTATGCAGTTTGTATATGTAGGATGGCTGCCAGAGAAGCCATCTTTAAAATCTAAGTATCACTAATTATGTTAAAGGGACTGGTATATCAACATCGAGGTTTCACTGAAATACTTATTCTGATGTCTAGTTTTCCTAATTGACAGACAATGAAGCTACATATGGCAGCGTATTTCAGGCAGGACATATTTTAGAGTAAGAAACTCTGGCTTTGTTAATAAAGGTTTTTAAACATAAAAAAAAATATATTTAAGGCATAAAGGTCATTACAGGCTCTGGCATTTATTCTTTATTATGAGCGGGGTGCGTGGGTGCAGCAATTGACTGTTTCTAGTAGCAGGTAAATTTAAATTTGTCACTGCTCACAAACAAACAAACACACACACAGAGCCACCTTTGTCACATTTAATGATACAAAATAGACAGAAATGGTCTTATCTTGATTTGCAGGAAAACAATTTTGGTCAGTAGAGTATCTTTCACTTTATGGGACTCTTGAATTCTTTAATAGAAATGAATGATGACAGAATAAGACTGTTTTGCAAACATCCAATAATACTGAGCATTTAATTTTCACACCATTAAAGTATTATCTTTTCCAATTGTGTTCATGATACTGGGGACTTGCACTGAAATATATGAACATAGCAATATAAATATACTGACACAAGACTGCTTAGCTTTGTTCTAATGATTAGCACTTTGTAAAAGTTTCGAACCAAAAGAATACAAGAAAAGCAGTTTACTCAGAGCATAATGCTGACTATATATTGTTATGACAGCTGTTGACAACCTAATGATCCTTGACATGACAATACACGCTAATTAATATTATGGTATTCATTGTCTCCAGCCATTTACAATAAGAGAATATTGTCAGCAACACAGTAATGTCCAGGTCAGTCTAACTTCTTGCTGAGGCTGATGTTTTTCCTTTTGGAAAATCTACGGATTGGTGTTCAAAACATTTTCAGTTGTACATATTAAAAATAATACACGGTTGTGTCTTTTTTCCTGTGTAGTGTAGTGCAACTATTCCATGCCTTATGTGTTTATTAGTACAAACAGTATATAGTTGTACTTACTCATAATACCATTTGTTCAGTAATGAAATGTGCGCTGACATTTATAATTTCTATATTGAGGAATAAACTAGTGCAAACTTGCAAACATGTTCAAAGGAATATTGTATCCTACCCCACTTCCCAAACCCAGTTTTGAGTCTCTCTCGCTTATGTCGCACATGATGCATGTAGACCACACCTACTGAGGGATATCAATGAAGGTTCAGAGTTCAGAGAGTCCATGATGAAGCTGGTACAAATCTGACCTCCACCACATGAAAAGTTTGTTATAGCTACAGCTACTCATTCTCAAGTGCTTGTTAAAGATTTAAGGTGGAATTATTTCTGTATTACTTCATATAACATGCAAATTATACTGAATGAAAATGATGAAGCCCTGACCTGTGACACTAATTAAATTCATGGTAATATAGTTTGTTTTTAACTTCATTTCACGAACCATGTTAAACGCCAACATTCTTATGTTGATTGTAATGTTAAACATAGTGACTCTAATGTGAATGGACTGTTATCAAACCTGTTTTTATAGATTTATTGAAAGAATACAACATGAGTACCAGTTTAGGTGCAAATTAGTACTAAGCTTATGACTGGCTACAATCAAATCTTGTGATGCCAAAAGATGCAAGTTTATTCAAAACATGAGAAAAGAACTTCTTGATTTTGCATTCATACACGTTATGAGTTATTTTACAACCTTGGTTAAAATGTACTGGTAGTTGTTGTTTGCTAGAGATTCCTTATTATTATTTAAATTAAAATCTATTAAATGACCTGTTCCCAAAATTACATATTTAAAATTGAGCCAAATTAATTAGGCATAGCCCTAAAGAAGAAAACACTTACTATTGCATTTGAGGTAAAAAAGGAAAGATCAAGGTCACTACAACTGAAAGGAAAACAACAAATGCTTTCTACACAATAATATTTTTTCTACACCTCAGTCCTGGACTAAAGTGTGTGGATGGTTTGTGTTTGGGGATAATGAAGAATGCCTACTGATTCCGGGTATATAGGTCATCATACATATTAATTGTGTCTGAAAGAAGAACAATGTAATTTGCATTAACAACATTTGTTCTAGACTATGTACCTTGAGCAAAGTTTATAGAGGGCTTGTACTTATGATTTGGATGAGAGATATTGAACTTAAGGTCTAATGATCAATGTTCAGTTGATTGTGGTTACAGAGAAAATGGATCTATTGTATAGTGACATTTGTTCTAGAGTAAGTTCCTTTAGCAAACGTTTTGGATATCTTACTCTGATTAGGATAATAAATGAAGCAAAACGTAGTAGCTGTTTGCAGTCTCCAGGCT
Source organism: Sinohyriopsis cumingii (assembly GCA_028554795.2). NCBI lineage: Eukaryota > Metazoa > Mollusca > Bivalvia > Unionida > Unionidae > Sinohyriopsis > Sinohyriopsis cumingii. The sequence continues at coordinate 75,943,489 of CM068835.1, read as the reverse complement.
ACCCATCAAAGTGTTTACAAACTGTTTCCATCTCAGATAAAAAGCATTTGCAAACTGTTTTCATCTCGCATGCAATGTGTTTCTGACAATATACCTTCTGAGTATTTTCTGTACCTAGATTTAAAATGGATATGCTTGCTGACACATTATGTATACCATTACATATTCGTCTGCTTAACGTTGATCGACAAAACAAACGAAATCAATTTTTAAAACAAACTAACAATATCTCGTTGTAGTTGCAAGCAAGGATTCTTTCCTGGGGTCTGATAGAGAGATGCAAAAGCAGGTAGAATCATATGCCAAAGATGGTCTACCAAACAATGAATATGCAGCAGAGTCCAGTAAAAATCTTCAAGACAAGAGGAGTGGTCATAATATTAGCATACAAGATGTGAAAATATCAAATAATCTTCGTGATTCAGCAAATTCTAGTATCAGTGCTGGAGACTCTAAAATTCATAGAGAGGTATGTGAATTTAATGTACATATAATACATAGGTTTTTCACTATAAAATACATGTGTTACACTGGTTTCTCTAAAAGCCATTTTAACGTATGGTACAGACCTGCAGCCATATTGCATATGCAATCAATTGCTAATTTAAACGTTTAAAAACCGACAAATTATGACTGAATTAGGCAGAGAACATTCTGGTATGAAGGGGTACCAAATTAATGCAAATAATGATGACCCACTATCATATACGGCCCCTACTAATAATAAGAAACTATGAACAACAACTTCACAAAACCTCTTGAACAGAATGTCATCAAATTTGTTAGAAAACATTTTGTCACGAAAACCACTGCAAATAATTCCATCATTCTTCGATTATATCCACTTTTACTAGACATAAAACAGTCAGTTAACAGAAAAAATAAACAAATACTTTAAATAGCATGCTATTGAAATCTTTTAAATAGAATGTGACCAAACATGACAGAAATGATACTGGTATGAAGGCCTTTCAAATTGGTTCAAAGGGTGTTCGAATGGTCTAAGGTATTTGGTTTTACCGCTCACTCACATCTGTCCATATTAGTTTGAGTCTGAGGCTCAGCCAGTATGGGGATGTAAAAAGATTGCCAGTTGTTTCATGTTTGTAAGTGGTTTTTCCCAGGCTTTTCCCAGGTTCTTCCTCCGATAAATATACTGACCCCTACGTATAGCCTGTCATTTGCTAAAACATGGCTGTCACCACAAAAATCAAGAAAAGCAGCAAACAAATAATGTCAAAATGCGTGCAAATATGGCCGCTTTAAAGATAAAGCTTTAAACAGATAAGAAAACTGCTATCCTGACATGAAAACGTTTGACTTGTTGAAATGATTCCCATCCACCATCATCTATGGCAACTCTAACTAAAAATTTGAACAAGTTCTTTTTAATCCTAGCTTATTACAATTGATTAAATAAGTTTGTAAAATAAAAGAGAAAAAGACGATTAAATTGCTACTTCTGTAACAATGATAAACACTGTTTAACCAAACTGTAAAGAAAGCATCATGGCATATACAGCTTTAACAATTTTAACCATAATGCCAATCCACCTTCAGATGTGGATGACTTTACTAGACCTAGAAGAAACAAACTTCAAATGACTTCTTTGATAAATCTAATCTGTGAAAATTTATCCAATTTCACAGCAAATATTCAAATAATAAGGGCCTCATAAATTTATACCCATGATGCTAATTTGCTGTCTGACATATGGCAGCTATTACCACAAATTGAAAATAATATATGTGATGCAATCACAGATAACTACTGGATAGAATTTAAACATTTTTGACATATGCATCCTAGCAAAGGAGCCTTGGAATATAAGACAAATAGTAACGATCTAGGATCAGTCATATTAATAATGATAACAAAACATTGAGCAACTTTTAAACAAATTATTATATACCATATGAAATTAATAACATTGTAAGAAATTTAAACAAAATTGCATCTTACTGTCCAGATTTCTTGGCTAGTTGCTCTTGCATTTTACTATTAGGCAAATGACTGCCAGGTGAGCAGTCTCAGGCCCACTTGTGCCTTTTGTTTGTGTCTGGATCATGTTTTACACAAATCAAATCAATACACTTTGTTCATGTCTGTTTGATATAATTATATTTATATACAGAGATAGACAATAAATACAGCTGTGCTAAGAAAACTGAAGGCACTGTGAATCAAAACAATTCATTAGAATCTTGAGTTTTTTCATGTTTTTAAGATGTGTGCAAGTTCAGGATTTAAGCTGGAACTAAATATATCATTTAACAGAGTTTCCATATGTCAACAAAAGCCAATGAGTTTTTGTTTTTCCGGAAATACATGGAAATGGATGTGATGTCAAGGAAAATTCAAGTTTTCATTAAATATCATTGTAGTAATACTGGTGTTTGTGTTATCAATTCTGTAGAAGACGTTTCTCAGTAGAGTCTATCTTTATGACAGATGTTTAATTTTGACATCGGTATTTTGATTGGTATTTTGATTTTTGTTAGTAACACATGCAAATATTAAAACCCCTTGTTAAGATTTAGTATTAATTTCATCAGCACTTTGTTGTTGTTGTTGTTGTGGGGTTTAACGCCATTTTTCAGCACATGATAGGCTATGCATGGCGGCCAGTATTAATGGTGGAGGAAGAACCCTGAAAAACCCCGGGAATAACCACCGACCCACGAGAAGCTACTGGCATGCTTTCTCACATACCCACATTGGCCGAATCCTAGACATGAACCCCTGCACTTTTGTAATATTAATGAATATATTGCATTATGATTACTGAATCTATTGCACTTTAATGACTATATATATATATATATATATATATATATATATATATATATATATATATATATATATATATATATATATATATATATATATTGGGAGCTCCAGGCCTAAATGAAAACTGGTTATTTTAACATTAAACAGACTAGGGAGAGAGGAGAAAGATATACCATAATATACCATTGCAATTAATTGTATACATGTATGTGTGATGGATTCACACTTTTGTATTGTCAACCATTTGAATGCAGGTATTATTTGAATGGGGCGCACATACCCACCTGTGAAGGCAGTAATTATATATACATGATGTTGTTTAGTCCATTCAAGTTACTATATGTTCCAAGATGACAGTGACTTAAGTGTGACTCAGAGGTTTGATGGTTGGTGCAAATTTGGAATTTAATTTGTGTATACTGAAATATCTTTTGTTTTTGCCTTGTCTCATGTTTGAGGTTTTGAAAAAAAGACATTTTCTTGGGTACCTATTTCCATTGTTTTCCTTTCAAAGTTTGCATATTTGTAAGCACCTAATTGTGTTGATTAAAGACCAAATTTTTCATGAATGAATCAAATCTGTTCTTGCTGAGCCGACTTTGACAAGAGCTCATTAAAACAATTACTTTGGCATTCATTGCATGTTTGTTTATCCGTACATTAATCCACATTCTAGTTTAAATTCATTGTTTAATTACAGTTTTTACTTCTTACGTCCCTTTTATTTCAATATCGTTTTATCACAATCTTCTGATTTGGATAACAGTTGGGGGAATCCTAAAATCCTCAACAAACAAAACATAATCAAATTCGGTAATGTAAACACCTCAAATGAGAGGACACCTCTGTTGTATTGCCCCATACATATTACATAATTCACTTCTTAGTCTAATGGTGGGACATGTACACTCCAATCTGTTTATAATTGACATTCTAGGGCTACCTGTCCTTTTCATAAAGGGTAAATACTGTAATTTAATGAAATGGAGATAAGGAATTATGAAATGTGTATTAAGGAGATGTGTCCTTTATAAGGAGGTCTACTAGGGCTGGTTTGTCCTGTATATTAACACTACTATGTTTACATTAATCAATATTATCTAATCATCAGTACATTATCCTATAATTCAATTTTCAGCCTAAAGCAAACAGAAACATAACCAAAGCCAAAAAACATCGCAAGCCACAGAAAGGCTCAAGAGAACGTTCACAAGAGTATCAGCATTCTTCATTTGATATGGCATACATGGGTCCGCAGATCTACCGTCGTAGCTCAGAAAACATAGCTGGTTATGTATCATATAATCCATATGGCGGACTTTATGCATATGGGACTCAGTGGATGTCCACTGTGAACCCCGGGCAATACCATCAGCCTCATAGACAAAAGTCAGGAAAGAAAGTGTTGTAGATGAATATACATAATGTTACATGATAAATTTGTGCATTTTTTGGAACATGTATTTTGATGATTAACTGTTCTTTATATTTGCTGTTTATTATTGAAATGCATTTATGGCAAGAAAAAAATATTACTAGATTTGCATATTAGCTAGAAACGAAAAACAATCAACACTTCTACATTTATTTTACGTTCAAGACAAATAGCTATGTTTCAGAAAAAGGTGTACTCTTTCGATTGCATTAAATTCCTAGGCTTGCAATACAATTTTCCAAGTAATGGCCAGAATTTGCCTTGAAATGTACATATATGTTTAACTATCCAGCACATTATAAAAGCAATGTTCAAAGACATTTCCAATACAGGTCTAGCTTCTATTCTTAATTACCCATTATTTTTTACTTGTTTCATATTCATTCTAACTGGGTTTTTGTCTCTGTTACATTATGAAGAAGTTTGATTCCTTAAATTAATTATACAACCTCGAACATATCTTACAATAGCAGACATCAACATTTATCTGCATACAACATCACATGTCTCGTTATTTTCAATCACCAAATATATAGTTTCTATTGAACTGAATCATCATCTGAAATGTTTGCCATTTAATCTGTTGATTTAGGCAATTTGATTCATTGCACCATTACATTTGTCCTTTATATTGTGAAATCTTCTTTTAAAGTAAGTTTCACACAGCCTGTATAAGCACATTTTTTAACATATCCCAGTTGTGAATGATATAGTTCTATATTTGATTTTTCATAACGTACCAGCAGGTCAAGGTCTGGACTCATTTGGAACATCGTTGACTTTTTCCATCAACTGCTGGAAAACATTCAGATGCAAGTAACAGTCATTTTGAACTACTATCAGGCCCATGTTTGTTATTATGTCATTGTTGTTGCTTTGGGTTTAATGGCAAGTTTCATTGCAAGACAGGGTATACATCGTGTCCAGTATAACAGGCAGAAGAAGAACCCAGGATAACCTTGGTGTAAACCACCATTCCATGGGAAGCTAATGACAGTTAATATTTAATAGTAGCATCATACCATCGCATTGAATCTATGATGTGTCATCACAGGCACGCAATGCAAGCAATTGAAACTGAATGATTTCGTAGCTTTATTCATTACACAGTGACATGAGTACCGTTACAATTAAATATGTTTGCATTTTTTATTGTTGAAACGTAGTTAAGTGTTATTTTGAAGACCTGTCATAATATAAGGCTCTTTGTACATCTAGCAGGATGTTTGTTGGCCAAAAATGTTTGGAAGTATCAATTTCATAACCACTAGGTCTCTTTTCAGAGAGTTGAAATTATTCAACTAGCATCAGACATTGACATTCCAAATGGTCCTACACTGATAATTCTGCATAATTGTAAGTGAATTTTCTATACCCTGATACACGATGAGATCATGACAAATATTGGTTTGCAATATTAACAGCCTGATCTGTTTTGTGCAGATATGAAAATATTGTGGTGATATCTATCCTCTGTTTGTTTTTCTGACCTCCTTTCTTGACATCTGTCGCATAAAACAGCTCCAATGGAGTCGGACAGACATTACATATCAGTAATATATCATATTGTGAGAAAAATGACTTTAAAATTTTGACCGACTTACAGTTTTGATTCTTGTTTTCCATTTACCAAATAATAATACAATTTTAAACAATTTATTTTTACAGTCTTTGTAAGCTACATATTTTAGCTAATCTAAGGCAGTAATAATATTGTATTGTTTCACTATTATTTTTATAACATAAAATTGCATGTATATTCTATACATTATTAATGCTTCGCAAAAGTGAACCTAAATAGTTTTTGTTTTTGCATTTCTTGTTAATAAATATATGTGATTGCTGAGAAAATATAATCTGACATAATTTGTACTAACTCTCAATGCATATTTTGTTGAATCTCAAATCCAAGTATTCTGAATGTACTACTGGTGTGACATGACACCACTCTTGATGTAATATACTTGTATATTTAGAAATAGGGTGCAATGGGATGTCAGTAATAGATGTACCCATATGGAGACATGGTGTAGCAGAATGTCTGAAATACACTTTCCCACTTGGAGATAGTGTGCAGCAGGGTATCTTCCCTTTGAAGTCCTGATAATAGGTTAAGACAACAACGATATAACAACGTCAATTATGGCTACATTTTTAAAACCATTTTGTGGTTTATGTACATGCAGCCATAAAGCAAAGACATATAAAAAATATCACAGACTTTTGGGTATCACTGCTGGGTGACAGCTGAAATGGGTACAATGGTTGAGATCATTAGTGATTTTTAAAAGGCATGTATACTCAATGATGTGTCACAAATGAAAGGGTATCAAACATGACATTTCTTAAGCTACGATGCAAACAATGTGATTTCCATACAACATCCGGGATATTACTTTACCATATTTAGTTTACTTTGCGATATTATAATGATCTAGTTGAATTATGTAGAGAAGAAAATGTTAAACAAAATCGTGTACAATTACGTCAACAAAATATTTTTGTAAAATGCTTACCAGGTGTATCTGTGGTACAGTTGTCGAAATCAGGTTGCTACACCTTAGGCCATTTTATTGAATAAGTTATCCAAATATCTCCTAGAAATTGTTATGGACATTTTATGATTTACATTACATTAAATCTCTGTAAATATTGCGCATTTGCGTCTTTCTGTAACTGTAAGATATTGCAAGAATGACTATCTTATTGTATGATCTTAATGGAATTTGTACAATATAACAACTATTATAATATTACAGTCTTTAAACTGTCATAACACTAATTGGTGGACCTTGTCCTGTACACCTCTGCACATCACATACACACCATTGCGGTCCCTCATCTTCTAGACCTACAATAATAATTATATAGAACACATTTGTGGTTTTATAACCTGTTTTTCGAAAATGCTTTGTAGACGTTTGAAATTGATAGAAGAAATAATAAAAAAATCAATATAAAATTAAATAGTTTGCAATATTGAACATACACATTGCTACAATATTGTTACTAAGAGATCATTTTCACCTCATAATATGATGGAAGGTAGGTTGCTAAATGGGTGACATCATCCCCACAGGACCTTCTGTTAACTCAGCAATCAAAAGGAATACAAGTCAATAGGACTGGCCTTTAATTGTTATATAGCATGCAATGAATATGACTTGTGCCTGGATTATCATTTTGCATAACTAATTAAAGACCAAGGAGAACATCAAACAATAAGTTTACCTCATCCTCATCCTTGGTGCATTGACCATTTGCATTGATATTTTGAGATTTAAAGCTTTATTGCCATCTTAATGGGACTTATGGTTTTACCTCCTTTGGTATTTGTCTTAATGCATGGACCCCAACAAGTAAAATAATTGCACTTTTAAATATGTAAAAGTGATATTCCAACCTTTGTTCATGTCTGGTAACTCAAAACATATTTTGTTACCCAAATTGCTCAAAATATACTTTGAATTAAATTATTGGAACACTTGTAAAAGACAAATTAAATACCATTGATCAGAAGGTATCAAATTTAGAGCTGTATCTAGATTACAATAATTAAGGTATTGTAGATATATTTTGTGTCGATGGAGCATATACATGGTTTAAAGTTAATTCTCTTCCAGGATGTTACATGTATGTTTTGTACTAGAACATATTTTTGTCAATGATGTGAAAACTATATTCAAATTAATGCAGTATCTGTTCATGGGTGCTCCATTTTACTATATATATAAATATATTCATTTGTTGTTTCCATGCTAGAGTACATGTTGTTTATAAGCAAAGGATCCCTTGTCAAGTAAAAGGTCCCGTTATATATAGTTTTTTTAATTACAAATTTGAATCATATGTAATTTTATTTTGGCGTGAATATCATCACAATTTACATATAAAATATTTGGCAGTGATGTTCATGTTTTGATGCAACTTTGATCTATATGTGACCTATATACGTTATTCTTTTAGTGCCATTTAATGGTTATAACCATCTTATATCTGAATTCATGTTATAACAATGAGTGTTATAGCAGGGATTTCCTGTAATACCCTGCATACATGTTTTAAGTATTGATTATATATTTGGTCCACTAAATACCTTTAGTTTCAGTTATTTTGTTATAGCAAAATTTACTTCATTTAACCATGTTATATGTTTTGAGCCTGTGCTACAATGAACAATGATACGCTTTTAAATATTTGCCATTTTAGTGTAATTTTGTTGTAATGACCACAATAAAAATTCCAAAGCACATGTCGTTGTTATCAGCATTAACACATAGATAAATTATATGAGTCGATCCGATATCTCAGAAAGTGTGTTATTTCTTTACAACAATGTTGTACGTTTTTTATCAGTTGGTCCTTTATGTTGTTGCTAGGGGGCATAGATGTTAGTTTTACGGTATTACTGTATTGGTGTTGGCATAAACATTAAACGTTTGCTCAGTTTCTTTTTCAAATATGTTACCTAATCCTAATACCGTAGGGGAACCACTGCTACGTCTATAATAGTCCAGCTCTCGCATATACTACTACTAGCTAAAGGGAAGTAAAAGTTGTCTGCCGACCTATGTGGTGGTAAGGCAAAGGGATCTCCATTTAGGTATAAAACTTGGCGGCAAAACTTAAAAATGCATCAGTAACTACTTCAGCTCATGCCAAGAAGCATGCTCTCGTTACGAGAATCCTAGTCAAAGCCTGAATCTACATAGATAGAACACCAGTACAAGTTGAAGGAGTTTTCCACTTGTAAGGAAAATATACTCCATCTATAGCTTCAACTTTTTCTTTTTCAATCTTCTGCCTTACAAGGTGATAACACCTTGTTGATGTCACACATTCAGGTACATTTTCACATTCAGTTCAGGCTTTTATACATGCAAGTCTATAAAACTCTTATATATGTGTAATTTCATTACAAACGGTTACATAGTTTCTATTCCTACGCATTCGTAGCGTCCGGGCACCACGCTCAATATTTGTAATTGTACTGGGAGTCTATGGAGCTTGTTTCCCAAAAAGTATTGCCTCATAATATATATTGTCGTACCTACGTCTATAACGCTGCCTCATGTCACTTTTCTGGTCCTGTTTTTGTGTGTAATGTAGACACTCGTGTACATTAACGTATTGATTCCGTTCTGATCAGACAAGTACAGCTCAGCGCTCTGTACAGTGCTTATTTAGTCGCGTCCTGCTGATGTATGTTTCCATAGGCGACACTTTAGACATGTTTATGTGCATAAACAATCAATCATGCTTTAGGTGCACTTATTTATATGCGACTTGACAAGTCAGGTTCGGGCTGCATTATGTATGTGTGTGCATGTCTTTATCCTCTTAAGAATTTCCCTATAAATGAATAATTCGGTATTCTCTGGCTCATACAGGTTAGTTCCATTTAATATGATATCATTAGTTCTGCAATGCCACGCTTCAATGATTATATCTGTACCGGTCGTCCGTGACCTTACCTTCAGGTGGCATTGTACAGAGATCTTCTGCTATTACTTATTCCAGTGTAACCGTGATTTGGTGATAGCTCTGCGACCACACGGTATTCAAAAACATCATCTGGAATCCCACAAGGCATATACCTTCTCTCCAGTGCAGGTATTATTGTCATTATACTTTACCTGTATGCTTCATTGTTTTATTACACTGTATGTTGTCAATTTCTTATTCGTCCTTTGCACACTTTAGCTCTGTACGAACCTTGTTTTCTGACGACAGGTGCGCGTTTACAGTTTGATACGTTTTGTTCTATTTTATCTCATATAATATCACGATGGTCAAACCGCAAACAACATGCAGCTCAAAACAAAGACACCACCAGTCGACATGGTGACTGTTACCTCAATGTGAATATGTATGGTGATTGTGATTTGTATGCGTTTACAAGTCGAGCTCGTTGTTTTGGCGCTGATCCAGGTGAGCTTGTGATTTTTGAAGATCAAACTGGTAAACTTAAAACGTCGAACACGGAAATCAAGATATTATAGTCAAGTTGAAAGACTCTGACGCAAAGAAAACAACCTGGTTGTAGTCTTTGAAAACGGGGGAATCAAAGGCATAGGTTTGTCGGTTGCCTTTCTCAGAAAGATATTGATGAAGCTGAAGCTGCAGTTAAACAACACATGAATGGAAAGATCGCAGAGTTTCCACGCCCACCACGCTTATAATTTCCAGTTACCAAATTCTTGGATCATCTAAATCAGGAGAGAAACAACTGAGTAAAAAAATCTTAGCACATGGTCGACTTCATTTGTACAGCAAATGGCTTTGAGAGACCTAATTTTCACGTTGTAATTGTGTGCCAGTATGAACCATATTTCTTTTTTAAAATTGGAACTAAGGGTGCGTGGAGTCGAATGGAAATGTTGATACATGATAAGTACCATCTTTTGGGTTTAGTTTCGCACCAATAGTAAAAGCAATTGACAAACTGACCACTATTTCTATCGAATCTTATACAGTTGCATTATAAGCAACATTACAGGCCAGAGATGAAATTCAGATCAAAAGAAACGTGGTTTGTCCATATGTTTGTCCTAACCGTCTTGGGGTGTTGGGCCAAATGGCAGCGGATACTGACATCGATAACAATTTCGTTCCTCTTCTCGATAAATATCTGCTTCGAAGTGGTGTTACCAGACCACCAGTTGAACTGGTATATAATTTTGTTATCGTTGAATTTGAAGTTGGTCGTTGGAACTACCCTGATCTACCACAACTAGCTCAAGGTCAGCTTGGACTCATCGCACATGCATGTAGAAACGCCCAAGCGTGGATTGCACCAACTGGTGTACAAACAAACCGGGATTGTTTCAACAATGCAGAATTGGTATTAACTGTTGTGCCCACCCCAGTTTTGTCCACCAATGAATATTTTCCACAATCATTTACTCTCCGTTCGAACATTAGCTTGTGTTTCACAGTCTGCACTGGACTAGAAGTTTTTATTTACGTCTACGTCACCCTAAACTTGTAGGTGATTGGGCAATTAAAGGTTCGCAATATTTCTTAAGTTAACTTTACATTATCCATACATTATTATGTCCTACGTACTGTTCCGTGTCTTCTTCTCTTTTCGTCAGGAACCTTTCAACTGTTTGCATATCTAGACTATATTCTAATGTTTCAGCATTTAACGTTTAATTTTGTTTTCTTCACATTCACACTTAACAGCAGATAATATCAGCGTTCGTTTTGTAACAAAAAAAAGAAACACTTATTTGCCTACATGTAAATAATTATTCAATTCTAATTTCAACTGCAGTTGTTTTATGAATACTTGCCACGTCCAAGCTAAGAAGACTGGGAACATAATATCACATGGGCATTGATTATATTTTTCCAATTTCTCCAAAAAGGCGTCACCGGAAAACAGCACAGGTAGTGTATATTTGAGTATGTAAAAGGTCGTATGGCTCTAAATATTGCCTAGTACATTTGTTCATTGTGTAAAAAATGTGAAAAAGATGACAGAAATTAAACGTTTGTTATATTGGAACCATAGAATAACTAATGTGTTTTCATCATAAAATTAAAATGATGTTGTAGACCCCAAATAATATTGGATTCTGTTGTTGGTTTAATGGTGTATTGACTTTTAGTTTCTACAGCTCCAACCAAAAGAAAATATCACAATTTGCTTTGATATGTATCAATTAAAATCCATAAAATAGGACATTTTTATTGCTTTATTTTATAACTTAGAACATATAAAATAAAAATAAAAAGGAAAAAAGACAAGCATAAATTACGTAGAATTTAAAGAAAACTTAGCAATATTTCACGAGGAAATCCATTCGTGATTACTGAGGAATTCGTATGAAGAGACATTATTTTTGTATGCAATTTAGTTACATCTTTAACAACACCTGTGGTTCCTTAGGTAATTCATAAGGTTTTTGCCTACACAGACTAGAATATGGTATACATAGCACTGTTATGTAGATGCATTTCCTCACAAAGTTTAACTTATCTACAACATGTGCTGAGTCAAACAGTAATCAAACTAAACACAAGATATATTCAGATGCAATATGTTTGAAGTAATAGTTTACATATATTTGTGTTCATATGCGAGTTTTGCAAACATACATGGGGCCCCGAGTGGCCAAGTGGTCTAAAGCGCTCTCCGTTACGGATTACTGCCATCTCACCTCTGTCTGGGTGGGTACGAGTCTAGGATTCGGCCAATGTGGGTATGTGAGAAAGCTTGCCAGTAGCTTCTCGTGGGTCGGTGGTTCTTCCCGGGTTTTTTCCCGGGTTCTTCCTCTACCATTAATACTGGCCGCCAGGCATAGCCTATCATGTGCTGAAAAATGGCGTTAAACCCACAACAACAACAACAACAACAACAAAAGCAAACATACATCATTTATAGAACGTGTGTTCACCACTTAACCATTCATATGGTTTTAGAAGTAGAGGTTTAGAATGTAAACTCTTGACACTGATACATTGATCATAGAAACGTATACCTTTATCACGTTTTGTTTGTGGCTTGACGGAAGCCTAAACTAAAACGATTATATCGTTGTGGAGTAATTACACTGAAGTGTATTAAACAAGGATACAGCACGGCGGAGAATATCATATGTAATGGATTCAAATAAAGTTAAAGCAAAGCATCTCTGTATCGCTCATAAATACGAAATTTTATATTTAGTCTAGCATGGTTTGTGATCCAGAACAAGCAAAGATATACAATCTCCTAAAAATCAATAAGCATCCAGGACATTTTCCTTTATTTCAAGGTCATGTGTAACAAGATCCAGCTAAAACTTTCATTAATATAAGTCAGATTTACTAGTCTTCTTGATTTAAATCGCTTGGTTTCAATGTTCTAAGCCGGCTTGTCCAGTAAGATTCCTTTTCTTTCCTGGTTTCGGAACTCCATTTGGGCTTGTAAGTAGTTGCTATAAGTGCTATATCACTGAAAGCGTGGCCATGGGAGGAGAAGTGTTCATTTGCGATGTCATAAATTTACATAAAATAACAGATGACGCAATGGCTCATCGATTTCTAGGTCAATATAACATATCTTTCAGCATCCGCAACAAGTCATAGTCATGTAAAGATGTACAAAGACAACAGTAGAAAAGGAAGTAAGATATAGATTTCATACACTAGACACCAGACACATAAACGCTCAACTGAATTAGAGTCTTCTTCAAGCAAACTCTTCAGTGATGTGAGTAATCCATATTTAGTACGAATCCTGTGAGTGTATTTTAAAGACGAAACATTGTCAGGTGTAAGCTCTTCACAAACTCTGCTCAAGAGACAATGTATGCTGTATAAAACACGACTAATTGTGTAGAATTACTTTTATTATTCCAGTCACAGTAACATTAACATTTGGCCCTCTAAACAATAGAGTTCTTTCTTTGCAAAGTTGAAGTCGACAGCAACATTGCTGAAGGTACGTGGTTGATAACTACCACTTTTTGATAAAAAAAAACATTGTTCTCCTTTCAGTCAGAGTGACCTCGACCTACATCATTTATGACTCTAAAATTGATAGGTTGCTTCCTTACATTAACTGCTAGCCGACAATTGGTTCATGTATGTGATGCTGTGATGCAGATTAACGTTATAAACATTTACTATTTTAATTTGTTCAGCTACTGCAAATTTCAACTTGGACGTTTTTATCTCAAAATTGATAGTCTGATATTATTCCAATTGCAAACTATCTGCAACATTGGCAACTATACATGGTCGATAGCTGAAGTTATTGTGCAGAAAACGTTAGACGTGTTTCAGACATTGACCTTGACCTTTAATTTTGTGACTCCAATATCATTTAGGTTCGACCTTATTCCAAGTGCTTGCCATCTCACAAAGTGTGGTAACTCTTTAGTTTGTGGACAACTCCAGTTAATGCGCAGCAATAAAACTGGTAACAGACAAACCACTGGCAAGAAAACATAACATAATATGCTATGCCTAATGAATGGTTTAAATCAATCATAACAGGACGAGAGTACCAGTATGTTCAATCCAAAGTAGCGTCCTCAAATTCACATGCGAATTGCATTAAAAATGATGCTGTTTTTTATCTGTATCAAACAGTTATGTGATCCACAGCATAGTTTATGCATTGCTGTCTTTCTACCACTCCATCACCTTGGTTAGATCGCAATGTACCTGTCAAATATGCGTGATTATTGTATCGATATTAAATAAAGACCAATACCAACCATGCGCCAGTTATCACGAAGGCTGCAAAGTTTACCTAAATGTCTAACTTTTTTACATGGTGTACTATAATCGAAACTATACCGTTTACTTGTACAAAATAGAAATTCAACCTTTCCTCTAATATACCCATCCGGCTTACTACATAGCTGACTGATATTATAATGGGCACGCTGTAACTGGCTCAGCTTGTGATTGTTTTATTTGGATTTCATTTATCTACCGCTTATCATGACTGGATTCAGTAAGTAAAATATTCCTTTGTTTAATATATCTGACAATTAAAATAAACATCGGTATGAATGTCATAATAAGATATCTTGATAAGCACTTTTATAGTTGAACAAACATATTTTTACCGTTTCCGAACGATGTTATAACGTTTTCTTAATTAAGGTGGGAAATACCGCTGGTTGCGCTAGGAAGAAAGATGGTCAAATAACTAGTTCTTAGCTTTAATGCATGTTTTTAGATCTTTCCAAACCATAGATAAAGACTTTTTCAAACATTTAAGCATTTGTTAATTAATAATATACATTTTTGAGAGATGGCGCATATGCTATTACAAAGAAACACATATTTTCTCAGCTAAAAAAAACTGAAAAGAGAAAGAAACTCAGAACAGACAATAAGAACGAGATAAAGAATTAGTATTTTGTTTTCAGGAAAATACCACGTGCACAACAAAATGAAGAATGGAATAAAACCCGGTCAGTGCGACGAAGCAGGGGAAGAAACATAACCAACGCTATCTTCCGTTTTCTGAGACCAACCTTCATTACCCTTGTTTCGAACCATTGCATAGCAGAATGTTGTCAGAGTTGGAGACAGTTTGTGGTTGTCAAGATCTTTGTTTTCTGGGATACAATTTATGTTCCTTTTCATTTTAAAACACTTAACCCTTTTTAAACTTCAGTTCATGGTAAACATTACCCCATAAACATTTCTACAGGATGATAAGCAACGAAACTTTTGATGGAATCCAATGCAGGTCAAAGGTAATAATCCCACTCAAAGAAAGCAAATATCATTAGCAGTTTGAATGTAATGTATCACGATATGGAAAAATATATGTGAAACCTGGTCCACTGAAAGGATTGTTGACTTTTTTGTCCCCCATATATAAATATTTATTTTAAAAAACTTGCTGATTGAAAGAAGTTACCGATTTCAATGAAAAAGATGTTAGGGATGTTGACATGATCATAAGGTTTTAAGTTACTTATTGCACCGATTAGGCTGTTAGGGATGTTGACTTCGTCTACCAATAAAAGATACCAAACCAAACCAAAATCCAAGAATCCGAGAATACTTTAAAACTGCTGCCACACCTCCAAAACTACCACCACTACCACTACTAATGCCTCTACTATTACTAATGATACTACTGTTACTGCTAATGATATTACTACTACAACAACTACTACTAAAATAATAATAATAATAATAATAATAATAATAATAATAATAATAATGTATTAATAATTGTTTTAAAAGCAGTATAAAGCTATGCTAAGAAAATTATTTCAAATTAATTAGATTCGCTAAATTATTCTATTGGAGTGGCAGTATTCCGTACCTGAATTATTTTCTTCAAATTGCGAGCGATATTGGGAGAAGTAGACCAGACTGATATTCAAATTACACTCATTTCAGGCATAAATAGAAACATAGTCTGACTGCTTTGAAAAAAGAATCATTTATATTCAGACATTTCAAATAAAACAAAACGCTGCCAAATCTTTTATACCACCAAAAGTCAAAATTTACATTAAATATTGCTTAAATATTATGTTTTGTGCTAATTTACTAATTTACATGGATGTAATTGTTATTGGCACATATATGTGGCAAATCACAAAAATATTTTGAAAGTCAATAGTTTATGACACTAAGAGTATATTTGATGCAGTTTATATTTATATTTTGAAAGATTTAAAGATTGTCCGAAGTGCAATACAGCCTAGACATATCTTATCTTCGGCACGATAAGTGGAAACCAGTAACCAGCGTAATTTAGAAAATTAAAAATTATCTTTGTAACGGAACACAACATATTTATCACAAATATTTGATTTAGAAGATTATAGTGACTAATATGTCGTGAGCTACATCTCTCGTACACAATATAACTTGTACAAAAGGAAAACAGCCAAAACTTAAATTCTCATTGAATTTAGCGAAATGTTTGGATTGTCTTCCAAATAATTTAAGCGCATTTCGTGAGGAGGCACTGTAGCCGAAACGCACACGCTAAATTCAAATGGTGTTTTGTAGGTAATGCATATAGCTATTGTTTGTAGAGGATGGGACATTTTTAAACGTTAGCAAAACTTTGTCTCTTGGCCACAATCTTCTGACCCAAGAGTACAAAATGATATCAGAAACGTTATCAATATCAGAACTAATGAAGCTGCTCAACTAACGCTGGTATTTAAAAATAAATAGAATAAATTTATAAGTCTGATCAGTCAATGTATGTTCAGCATTATATCAGATTTGGAATTAAACAATTAGCTCCTATTGTTAAATAGGGAAAAACATTAAGTAAATGGATAGCTAAAATACTAAGTCTTGCCCTCTTGCAAAATTCCATCATTTCTGATTGCAGATATTTCAATCAGCATTAATTTTCGTACCTATAATTTGACAAGGTTAATTGCAAAAGGTATATTTGCTTCTCTAACAAAGTCATTGCAACGGCACTATTTGCAAGATAAGCGGCATATACAACATTTATGTTTTTATTTATTATGAGGACATTTTGTATGTCTTCAATGCGATCATAAAGGAATAAATTATAGGACTTACGTCACATAATTGTTTCATTTCTTTCTGACAGGAAAAACGTTTTTCTGTGTGGAAACATACATACATGAGACTTAGTGATATGTCAATATGTTATATTGTCACTCATGCCTTTGCCGCTAATGAAGATACAATGTTTCCCAAGCACTTGTGAAATATTTCTTTCACCGTTCTCAAAACATAGATATTATCTATATCTTACAATGTGGTTGATGGCTGGTAAGAGCTTCCATGAACTGACCTGAAAATAACATTTTGGTGTGAAAAACATTGTGACCTTTAGCTGGCTTGTTACCTACAATTTTGTAATGAAATTATGATAAATGTTTCTATAATGGATTATTATTTATACTAGATATTTAACCATATCATATTACATCAACTGAAACGTTCAATGGCATTAGAACAATAGGCATTTGGTTCTATAAAAAATGTTTTTCATGGCCCGATTTTAAACCTCGTGGTTGTCAACATATAGGCCAGACGCAGTCATTTACATTTAGAAAAAGCAGTATTTCTTTTCTAATTCAGCCCTAAAGAAATTTAAGAATTGTGCCAGTCGTGATGTAAATCACTTTCGAAATGTTGCAAGGTTTTTTGGTTAAGTCAGCACAAAATGACATAAAAGTGACTGACCAATTCAGTGAAAGATCTTCCAAATTAACGATGATTCAAAGGTTACCTCCAATCTTCTCACGGTTACGGTTATTTAAAGGTGCCATATTGTTTTGTTCTTCCTTATAATCGAATCAGAGGGTGTAATGTGTTATGTATGTGTTAGTGCCATTATTTTTTGTCTATTATTAATGATTAGATGTTGTGTATAATTTATTTTTGTAATTGCAGTTGGTCCAGAATCAAGTTCATTTTGTACCTGACTATGGACATTATTTTGTAAACAACGTAATGCATGCGTAATATTTCTCTGCGAATATAGATTAGATATAAGCATCATTATTTTAGTCTGAATCTAAGACATTGGTATCCCGAACTGGAAAAAATGGTTTACCTGATGTTTGCTAATGATTTTTATTATAATTTTAGTAATAGACTTTATTTTTCTTGACGAAATGAAATGAAACTTTTGCCCTGATCTGGTATAATGAGTATGTCTTCGTTTGTATATAATACTGTTTACTTGAAAACATAATCAATTTTCCATAATATGTGAAGCAAAATTATTCTTACTTTATGTTGAGTTGTCTTACTTTTGTGGATTTATGTATTCAATTAATATCCACTAAACTTACAAATTGCTCAATAATAGTCCTGGATAGTTTTGAAATTAGAGTGAATTCAGGCAACAACCTCGATGATATTATTGAATTGATACATCAAAAAGATGTTAGCACATATTCATGTTCCATGTCACTGTCACATTATCACATTTATGGACTACAGCACATCAACACAATCAGTGTTTGAACGTGTTTGCAACCCCACTGGAATTTAATTGGAATGTCTAAGGCTATCTGGGACATAATTCATGACACTGTACGTTCTTTTTAAATTTTCACTTTGTATTCCAGAGAAATAATTGATTTGTTAACACCACAAAATTAATGTTGTTTGATTTTTTTCCGTTGCATGGTTTACAGCCATGGAATCGTAACCGAAACTTGGCGATTCGTCAAAGGGATACGAAGTTTTGGAAAATATTTCCGAAAATTGAAAGTTAAATTCACTTTGATTTGGAATTATTTTAGTTTCAGTATTTTGACCGCACATGTTTAAGAAATATTTAGTGAAACCACTCTAAAGCGGAGAACTTGTTTAAAATTGTACACAGGAAGAGTTACAATCATTGCAATGTATGAATTGCTTAAACTTGTAAAACAATCTGGTCGTTGAGATAAAACTGTTTCTTTAAAGAAGCAAAACAAAATGTAATTTCTTTCATTATTTGTTGAAAAAGAATGCTTGGATAAAGGTTCTTCTGGTTTACTTAGTAAGTTTCTAAATAGCTCTGAGTTGATGCTAATAAAATTGAAATTGGAAAATTATGGAAATAGAGATAAGAAAGCTTCAGCATCAAAAATAAAACGGAGACAAATGCAACAGAAGAAGATCAAAGAGAGATTTAAATGCAGTTACAGACTGAAGAAAGAGAAATTCAGTTGCAGAAACACGAAATAAAGAAACAAATGCAGACCGATGAAGAGAAAATAGAAAGACGAAGGCAGTTGGAGAATGTGAAAGACAAGAAACAAATGCAGATGATAAAAGAAGAAAGAGAAATGCAATAGCAAAAAGAGAAAGTTGAGAGAGAAAGATAATGAGAGATAAGAGAGGCTCCTACAAATGCAAATGATGAGAGTAAAAGAATAGAGGTTAACATATTGGAATAGGGAAATACGAAAGGACGTAAGGAACTTGGAATGTAGATTTAAAGATTTATAACTGCCAAGTGGAAAATACTAACCTCCCCAGTTACATACAAGTTCAGCTTTTGATGTTACCATACAGTTTAGGTTAGTGCCCTCTCTTAAAGGAAAACAAAAAGAAACATATTTTTCTCAGTTTGACAAAATTGATGAAACTTTTAAATGGCCAAGAAAGTATTGGAATCTTTTATTACAAAGTGTACTTACTGTAAAACAGCATACAGTCTGCACTTCCCTCTCAGTACGTAAAAGTGTTGATTATGATGTTGTCAGTGAATGTATCCTGAAAGTTTATTAGTTAGTACCTGAGAAATATCGACAAAAGTTTATGAACTATGAAAAAGAAACTAGACAGACCAAAAGCAAATCGGCAAGAAAAATGAGAACAACTATTTGATAGGTGATTTTTAGCCAAGAACGTTGTTCATGAATATCATAAACATAGACTTCTCATATTAATTAATGAGTTCAAGAATTACTTCCATAGTGAAGTAAAAAAATATACACCATTAAGCAAAAGGTCGAAACTTTAGAAAATGTTGCTCCTACAGATGACGATTATTCTTTAACTCACAAAGTTCATTTTGTCGGAAGGTCATGCTCTCAGCAGTCTTTCGATTGAATGCCATTTCAGTCTCATGCGGTCACTTCCAAGTATCATTTTGGTTCAAAGTTTAGGAATAATGTTTCTTATAAGACTGATCAGAATTCCATATATCTTTCGACGTTGACCTATTGCAAGAAAAAGAGTACGTTATTTTTCATTTTTATAGATTGAAAAATAAGCAACAGAATCAAAACCGAGCTATTCTAAATGTTCTTTTTTCCAATAGGTCAAGTTCACGGTCATACCCAGCTTATGCGGTTACTAGAGCTATGGCAAATAAAGCTCATGAGAATCATGTTGATCAGGAAGTTTGTTGTTTTACCTGACAGAATTATTGGTCAGGTTTTTGATGAGGTCACTTTCGCTCCCAATACTGATCAGTCGATAGGTCTTGGTTACAGAAATCCTCGTTATTTGTTCTATCAAGGTTACAAACGATAATCACTCCTTGTAGCACAGGAACAAAAATTTTTATCTCCTGTTTATTTCAGAGGGCTATTAGCTAAAATGAAGCCAAATAAAGACATGTTTGCTATTCTCTTCAACCTGGGGTCATTATAGAAAAATGATGACCACCTGAGGTTTCTTCGGTTGATGAATGGTTAGTGAGCTATCAGATTGTTTTCCCAAGTCGTATTGACAGGAAATTCGAAGAATTCATAGTCTAGCAAAAGAAATGTATTTGTATTGGTCAATAAGACCTATCACAAGATCTTGCATCGAAAATTAAAAGTAATATTTGTAAGTACGGTACGTCTTGTCGCACCGTTCTGACCTTACGAAAACCAAATATACGGAAGTCTCATCTGCAACTTATTCCTGCATTGACGAACCATTTAGTAGAGCAATGATATACTATGTCGGTCCATTGCCTAACAACAAGTCAACAACGAAATTACGATGTGTCAAAAATAAGCGGGAGAGAAGTTTGTTGCTTGGTGATAGAGTTCTCACTATGTTGCCTGTATCTTAGAATTCTCTTTAGGCTTACTACTATGACCTTTACAAGGCTGAAAAAGAAAATTGGTGACTTGAATTATAGCATTAACACTCCTGTTAAGTGCACAATAATATTTTGGACAGATTATTAACTTGGAATTATACTGAATTCAGACGACATATTTGTTTGTATCATTATGGTAAAAAGGACTTCTTGTACATCTCTACGTTCCAAGCCACTAGCATTAACACATTCGAGACTAGAGGTGCATTAGCATATTCAGTGTTTGAACATGTCTGGAATACCTATGGAATTTAATTGGAAATCTATTCATTTGGACTTGTGTTAGAAATTATATGAATATTTAGGATCTAATCACAATAATGCAAGTACTTTACAAAATATTCACGTTGTATTCAATGAAAATATTTTTTTTGAAGTTTACATTGTTGTGTTTACTTGATTTAGTTATATCGGATTTATTATATATTACTTTCAATTTAAATCTTTTTATGTCAGTTTTAATTTTTTTATTTTTTATTACATGCGATTGTAATGTAAATTTATTCACTACAGTTGATACTTGTTTACAGAAAATAGTTTTACTTTGACTGATCGTTTTAGTAAACACCAGTTGTAGACCTAGATCCTGGCCTTGATTCAAAATTAGTAAAAACAACGTAAATAAGTTCTATTTTGATTTTAAAATGATCGGTTGTTTTCGAGGTCAAGATGGGATTACTGATTCAAGATGTAAAGAATTTTTTTATATTTTATTTCTTGGAGTACAATAATTGGTTTTCGTCAAAGCCACACTGGGTGTACGTGATCTTCAAGAAGTAAATAATTTCGACGAGGTCTGGAACATGATCACGTGACCTCCTTTTGCGTTTTAGAATAAGATATAACCTTTGTTTTGGAGAGATATTCTTACACTGAAAGTTGTATCTTGTACAGTTGGAGTTATTTCAAATTACTTGGATCCAAAAGGATTAATTGTTTTCTCGGAAAATGCGTGTGCTCATATGAAATTATTGAACAAGGTTATCTCTTCTAAAAATTGATTCCGAGTTCCAAAACCGTAGTGATATTTCTTATTTCTACAAGAACTGTTGACTTGAACACTATATATTACAGCATACGTCATCATTATAACATTTTATTATTAGGACTACTAAAAGTTTAGTCGTGGATTATTCCCGGATTATTTTTGGATTTGATTCTTAAAATCCGTAAGTTCATATTTTTCTTCATTTTTACAGAATTTTTCCAGTGAATAAAATTATATTTTTCAAAGATTGTCGTTTTCACTCTTTTGTATGTTTCTGTTTATTCGAGCTTAAGCACGTAACATAAGAACTGAGAGCTCGTCCTAAGGATAATTTTGAATTTTGGCTATATCTCAGAAAATTGTGTTTTTTGGGTGTTTTTTCTTTCGAAATTTGAATTCCCCTAGTTTTTGAAATTTTTAGTGAAATCAGTTAGCTTTTTTTAAAATATCATAAAAAGTAGAGAATTTTTTAAAGCTTTTACTCATGAGTGGTTGAACATTTTGAAAATCAAAGCACAGCTAAAACGTTTGAATTACAGATAAGACAGGTTCAGTTTCAGATCGGAAAGATGCAAGTGGAAAGAGAGATGGAAGTGAGACGAATGCTCTCTCAGAGAGCGAGAGATGAAAGACAAATGCAGTTTCAAAAATAGATGGAAGATGCATGGAGTTGTAAAAAGAGAGTGAGGAGAGAGAAAGACAAATGCAGTTACAAAAGGAAGAGAGAGAGATGGATGCAAAGGGAGACGAATGAGAGGGAATTTCGAATTAGGTTAAACTAGTTAGAGCTGGCATATGAAAGACACTACCCTACTTTTGATGTTTTAAGACATATCACGTTAGTATTTCCGTTTCTGGAAGAAGAAGTTGACAGATGTTTCCTTCGTTTTGAAAGAATTGCAGAGAGTTTTAAGTGGCCAAGAGATTACTGGATTCTGGTATTGCAATGTATACTCACTGGTAAAGCTAGTGATATTTAGTGCAGAGAGCTGACTATGCTGTAGTTAAGGACTATATCTTGATGGGTTATGATCTAGTTCCAGAGGCTTATCGGCAAAAATTCAGAAACTATAAAAAGAAGCTGACCATACATATGTCTAATTTGCATGGGTAAAAGCACAACAATTTGATAGGTAGTTCTCTTTTATAAAGGTTAATAAAGATTACGAAAGTGTCATACAACTCATATTGGTTAAAGAGGTTTAAAATTGTGTCCATAATAACATTAAGCAATATTTTGACAAGCATCATACTGAGACCTTGGAAAATGCTGCTCGAGCTGCTAATGAGTATTCTTTAAATCATAAAGTTTCTGATGTAAATAAGTCTTCTACTCCACAGTCTTCTGGCAGAAAAGTATTTCCTCCTACGTGTATATATTGCAAGAAAAAAAGACACGTTATTTCTGATTGCTACAATTTAAAAAATAGTCATCAGACTCAAGGTAGACCTATTCCTAATGCTCTTATGTCTAATAGGTCAAGGTCACTGTCATGTATTGAAAGCAATACATGTTTTGGGTCTAATAAACCCCAGTCTGATTTTATTATGGAGAATTATGAACCATTCATATCAAATGGGTCCGAATCACTCATGGGTGGTTCGGCCAATCATATCATTAATACAATTTTAAGGGACACAGGAGCTTCTCAGTCTTTACTTGTCAGGTACTTTGCCTTATCTGAGAAGTATTCTTCTAATGAGAGTGTTCATATTCAGAGAATAGAGTGCGGCCTTGTTAATATTCTTCTCCATTGTGTAAATGTATCATCAGACTTAGTCTCATGACCCGAGAAAGTCGGAACAGTCTCTGTTTTACCTGTTGCGGGCATTCATTTATTGCTAGAAACAAGGTTGTGGTTGATCTACTTGTCAATGACAAGCCTTGTTGGATCAGAAATTCGATCCAATTGAAAAAGAATTCCCTGATTTATTCCCAGCTTGTGCAGTTACCAGTGCCATGGCAAAGAAGCTCTTGAGAATGATGTTGATAAGAAATTTATTACTTTAGCTGACACGTGTATTGATCAGGATCTTGATGAGGTCACTTTTACTCCTTGTTTGGATAAATTACTTGTCGTCGAGAAGTAAGAAGATCATGAGAGCTCCTGTTTGTTTCAACTTGCCATTAGTGAAACTGAAGCTACTGAAGTTCCTGTCTGTTATTTCATTAAAACTGGAATTTTTACGGAAAAATGGAGACCTCCCGAGATTCCTGCTGATGACGAATGTTCATTAAACTATCAAACGGTAGTTCCCAAACCTTACGTACAGGAAATACTTAGTCTGGTCCATGAACTCCATTGTCTGGTCATTTAGGGATCAATAAAACTTACTACAAGATCTTACATCACTTCCATTGGCCAAAAATCAAAAGTGAGGTTAGTAAACACTTTAGATATTGGCATACTTGTCAAATGGTACGAAAACCCATCCAGAAAATTCCCAAGGCTCGTCTACAACTTATTCCTGCCTTTTAAGAACCATTTAGTATAATTATGGTATACTGTGTTGGTCCCTTACCTAAGCCCAAGTCAGGTAACCAATACCTGTTGACCATTATGTGGGCGTCAACAAGGTTTCCAGAGGCAATTATCCTGAAGAATATGAAATCTAAAATAATAGTAAAAACTTTGATATGTGTACTGATTATTGGAAGATGAATAGCGTGACAAAAACAGACTTGTTCCCATTACCAAGAATTGATAACTGTATTGATAAGATCGGGAATGCAAAGTATGTTACCAAATTTGACCTTCTGAAAGGATATTGGCAAATTCCACTTAACGGAACGAGCAAAGGAAATTTCGGCGTTCGTGACTCCAGATGGACTTTACCAATATAAAGTAAAGCTGTTTGGGATGAAAAGGGTCGCCAAGTACATTTCAACGTCTCGTGAATATGATTACCTCTGGTCTAGACAATTGTGATTCTTACATCGATGATGTCATCATCTACAACCACACCTAGAAAGAACATTTAGCAACAATTCAGAAATTCTTTGACAGACTCACTGATGGATGTTTGACAATTAATTTATCTTAAAGTGAGTTCTGCCGTGCTAGTATATTTTTTCTAGGATATATCATGGGACATGGACAAGTTAAACCTAGAAATGCTAACGTCAAGGTTATCTCTGAATTTCCCGTGCCTGTAAATAAAAAGCAACTGACGCAATTTTTGGGCAATGCCGGAAACTATCGAAAGTTTTGTTCCAACTTTTCTATAATTGCTGAATCCCCAAGCAATATATTGAGTAAGAAAAACAACTTCCTTTGGACTAAAAATGTCAGGAGGCTTTTGACAAGTTGAAAGCCATACTTAAAAGCGCGCCAGTTCTTACATCTCCATATTTTAACCAATCAGTTAAACTGTCTGTTGATGCAAGTGATGTTGTGGTTGGAGTAGTTTTGATTCAAGAAGATGAAAATGGTATTGATTATCTAGTGTGCTATTTCTCTAAGAAATTAAATAAGCACCAACGAATTATTGAAAATATTGGTAGCACAACATTTTGAAGTTTATTTTTTTTCAGCACTTCCTCAATTATTGTTTTTAGCAACCACAACCCCCTTTCTTTCATCGGCAAGATGAAAAATAAAAATCAAAGACTACTAAGGTAGAGTTTGTTGTTATAGAAATATAATCTTGACATCAGGCACATCAAGGGAAAATATACTTTCCCGAGAATAACAATGACTTATTTCATGTACACTGTGCGCAATTTATTTAAGTTCTTTTTTACTCCGTGTATAGTTAGCATGTGGTAAAAAGAAAACGTTTTGTACAAATATTTCTTTTCCTTTATGGGGGAAGTGTTATATATATATTTGATTTATATATATCTGATTTAATATATATTAATTTCAATTTAATTGTTTGTTTGTCAGTTTAATTTGTTTTTTATCTTTTATTACATGCGATTGGAATATAAATGTATTCGCTAGGGATGATACTTTTTACAGAAAATAGTTTGACCTTGACTGTTCGTTTTAGTAAACTCCAGGTGTGGACTTAGATCCTGACCTTGTTTCAATATTAGTAACAACCACGTAAATAAAGTTATATTTTCATTTTAAAATGATTGATTGTTGTCGAGGTCACGATGGGACTACTGATTTAAGATGTAAACAACTTGTTTATATATGTATTTTCTTACAGTAGAACGATTGGTTTTCGTCAGGGCCACACTTGGTGCACGTGATCGTTAACAAGTAAATACTTTCGACGAGGTTCTTGAACATGTTCACGTTACCCCCTTTTGCGTTTTAGAATACGATCTAACCTTGGATTTTGAGAGATATTCTCAGTAGTTGGGCTCTCACACTGGAAGTTGTATGTTGTTCTGCTTGGAGTTATTTCATATTACTTGGATTCAAAAGAAATAATTTTTTGGTTTGCTCGAAAGCGCGTATGCTCATGTGAAATTGTTGAGCAAGGACAGCTTTTCTAAAAATGTATTCAAATTTCCAAAACCGGAGTGATATTTCTTATTTCTACAAGGAACTGTAGACTTCAACACTACATATTACATCTTACGTCATCGTCTTTCATCTTTGATTCTTCGTCTGGACTCGAGCTTGAAATCTTTATAACATTTTATTATTAGGACTACTAAAATTTGAGTCGTGAATTATTCTCGGATAATATTTGGATTTGATTCTTAAAACCAGTAAGTTCATATTTTTTCATCTTTACAGAATATTTCCAGTGAACAAAATTATTATATTTTTCAATGCTTGTTGTTTTAACTATTTCGTGTGTTACTGTTTATTCTAGCCTAAACAGGTAACATAAGAACAAAACTTGTTGCGTTTTGCTCATTTCTGTTATTTGGTTTAAGACCACAGAGTTGTAATAAACGATATGCATGAATAGTCTAAGTGAAGGTGGATCCGATCTAATGAGTATAGAATGTTGAGTTAGGTATTACTCTAATGAGTATAGAGTGATGAGTTAGGTGTAACTCTAATGATTATAGAGTGATGAGTAAGGTATCACTCTAATGAGTACAGCACGATGAGTTATGCATCACTCCAGTGAGTACAGAGTTATGAGTTAGGTATGACCCTAGTGAATATAGAAAGAAGAGTTAGGTGAAAATAGGTGGAGTGGCACCGATATCTTTAACAAACACAAAGTCGCTATGTTCGAATTTCAATGAATGAATCATACATAGTACAATTAATATTGTCATATTTGCACACACACACACACACACACACACACACACACACACACACACGCTGTGCGGTATAAGGTTATTTGATGTCAGCAATTGAATAAAAACATAGCTATTAGTTTTATTCTATATTTGTCAGACAAAGAAAACTGTTTGAAAATGATTTCCACCAATCAAACTGAGCCTGCACACCTATGAAATGTAGAGAGTATATAAAAGCTGCCAATGTGTTTTTCTTTATACCCAAGATCAGAATCATCTATTATACATGAGCAAAGGTAATATGGATAAAGAAAAATGAGTTAAAGATTTTATAAAAAAATAAACAATGTCAATTGTTAATGAATATTGGTAATTTTCTAAATATTAAATGCGTACTCGAAAAAAAAGGAATAAAAAGTAATGTGGATTTGAAAAGCTCAGTCAAAAGTTAGTGTTAAGTTACCAAATTAGGGTTTTTATTAAGTAATATGTAGTTTTTTGCTTATGAAATATTACTTTAAAATGCACTTTTCCACGCCTACCTAGATATGACCTCGATTAGACTGAACCAGAAAGAAACGATAAATTCTCATGATCGCGATAAGAAGCTATCTGGCGCTGGGTTTTTTTGTGGGATTTTTTGCGGGTGAAATAAATCGATCACATACGACCAGAAAGAAATATCATCGGTTCTTCAGAAAATACTAAGTGATGTAGCGAGAGAAATTGCATGATGTTACTTACCGTACATTCAATCGCAGATATAAATTTTTCGTTGCAATATGTCTCGATTGTTTGGCGACATAAAGGGAGCAGTATGCCATTGCAATATCAATTTATTTGCCATAAATGCTAAAGTAAGTGACAAAGGCGAATGAATACAGCACGTTTCAAGACCATGGAAGCACCAGCCTCTATAAAAAGAATGATCTGTTTGTAATTGCTCAAACAAAGAAAAAAAGAATTAAGAAAAAATGATCAACGGATCACGAAAAGTACATATTGATAACTTTTACGTTCAGTTCATATTTGCATATGTAATTTATTTGTATTGTCATAACCTTTTCGTTACCGCAACGTTGGCTTAAGTAGTTAAAGCATCGGCCTCGGATGCTGGATGTCGAGGGTTCCAACCCTGGTCGATTTATACCAAATACTTACAAAATTTATACTAACATATGCCTCGCTTGGCACTTAGCAATAAGAGATTAGTTTTTTGACTGGTGTCAGGATAATGTGAGTGGGTGGGACATGATGCTACATGTCTGTGGCATGAAGGCCCCCTTGTTAGACATCACTATGAACTGCCACAATGCAGACACCATTGCGATATGATTCACATTAAGCTACGTGATATATCCATATCACACACATATCTCTTTAGCCAAAAAAAAATAATCATAAGAGAGCAAATTAACAGTTGCCGCACACTAAAGAGAGACATATCAGTAGTTTATCATATGTTCAAAAATAACTACAGAACTTATTTACTGCCAATAATAACCATAACCAGATAACAATGTATATATTATAACTGCAAAATATCAGCATCAGCGTGACGTCTCTGTCACGATATCAACGCAGCAGAAACATATATTATCACATAATAGGCATATTTTTTTTCCAATAGTATGTGCTGTTAGACATTTTTTATATTACCACATGCTAAAATATCACTTTTTGTGATTCTGATTGGTCAAACTAAGGCCATGAGATTATTGTGTAGTATCCTCTTTATTGAATGGCTGGGATCGTGGGAAAACGTTTTTAACCCGCCTTCTTGAATGTTTGGTTTTAATGAACATTTTGGGGGGCCATTTTCTAACTCGACTCTCGAAAGGAAATTGAGGAAAGATTATCTCGGCTGCCTGAATATGGATATATTACCTCCACAGCGGTTTGTTATGCCATGTATAACTATATCATAATGAGAAACATTGCGTAAATCCACAAGACAAGAACATCAATAACAAGTAAAACCAAGGGTATTGCTTATTTGATGGCGGGGCGGGGAGAGGGTTTGGTATATATGTAGCATATATAATCCACCGTATATACAAGCGTGGTTTAAATGTTAACTACAAAAGTAAATAAACTCACCTCTGTTCACAGAACAATTTGGACATAAATGGGTCTCCTAACTGACAGAACTTCATCCAACC
Organism: Sinohyriopsis cumingii; assembly: GCA_028554795.2. Classification (NCBI taxonomy): domain Eukaryota; kingdom Metazoa; phylum Mollusca; class Bivalvia; order Unionida; family Unionidae; genus Sinohyriopsis; species Sinohyriopsis cumingii. Next base: position 75,913,935 of record CM068835.1, on the reverse strand, counting down.
ACAGGATCTTTACGCAGTATGTATGTGATGCGAATCCGAGTCAAAAAGAAATTTTTTACGTCTTCTGTGCAGTCTATTGTTCCTTTCGAATAATGAAAATATCGGTCACAAATGCATTGCAGTAAATGTGTGAATTTCTGCATCCAGTAATCCTATTTCACATAAATATCGCAACAATGTTACGTTTAGTTATGCAAATGACATTTTAGGGTAAACATGTACTCCAGTCCTGCAGTTTACCGGATCAATGTGGCATCACATCGCATCTATCATTCTGTTTTGAAAAATGATTTAGTCGTTATAAAATGTTATGTTTATTCGGATGGAAGTTTTGTCTTTGATCTATCGTTGGTAAAAATGCACAGTCTACTTTTATTAGTTCAACTTTGTTTGGGACTATACTTTATGGGTATGCGGTGAACTCGCCACATGGAGAACTCGCCCTGGGATAACTCGCCCCAACGTATCTGGAGAAGTCGCCAAAGAGTGGTTGGAGAAGTCGCCCCAATTGGTTGGATAAGTCACCCCAAAACTTGTCACCCAGATAACTTTTTAAACAGAGAATTAAATCATCTGTTACGTGATCCATATATATATATATATATATATATATATATATATATATATATATATGCGATCACAAAAGAGATATTAACTGGTAATCATGAAAAGCAGTATAAAGTAATATTTCTAAGGACGAAATTAAGTTTGTATTTATCTAATGAATGACGACAGTATAGTGATTGAAAAGGATGATAAGTCAAACACTATTATTATTATGAATCAAGATGATTTTGTAAAAGAAGTTGAACGTCAATTAAATGATGAAAAATGCTACAAACATGTTATCGAAGACCCGTCAATAGAAATTAAATTTAAAAATTCAACATGCTTTAATGAGATCGCTACAAATAATAATTCCGTATATGAGGAATTTGATACTTTCACTCTTAACATACGTACCCCTCAATTCTACATATTACCCAAAACTCATAAAAATCTTGACCATAATTTACCTTTAAATTATCCAGGATGACCCATTATATCAGGTTGTAATTCATATACTGAAAACCTATCCAAATTTATAAAATGCATCTAATGATTTGAAGAACAGAGGAAAAGGGACAGATGACACTTAGTTTTCGTTAAGTATAGAAGCGGAGTTAATGAAATAAAAAAATTGAAAAATTGCAAATTTTATAAATTTAATAAGTTATTAAGTTGTAGAAAAACAACAATAAATAAAGTTTTAACAACCATGTGGCGACATCGCAAAATTACTATATATGATCCTTGGGACGACTTCTCCAGGCAAAGTGGGGCGACTTCTTCGACCACCAAGGTTTCCAGAAGCTGGACACATTCAACTCGTTTCATAAATTAAATATTAAATCGTTAACCATTTGAGGTCCTCTATGTAAGGTTTCTATATATTTATTTTTGTCGTTGTTGTTGTTGTTTTTTTTATACACTTGCAGTTTAAATATTCGAGTAATCGTCATGAGATTTGAGCGACTGTGTGTGAGAAAGAGAGAGAGAGAGAGATTCACCACAATCTTTTCGAATAAATCATGTTTTAGGATCATACGACTGTTTAGAACATGATCAAATTTGTAGTTGGCAGAATTGAAGGATCTGCATACATGTTGTACCTGATAAAAATGGAAACGGTATCCATGTTGAAACAGTGGTACAAAAGTCATAGATAAGAGATGCGAATAAGAAAGAAAATACATACATGTGTGTATTATAACATTTTTGCATTACATTTTTATACGGCAAGTCTCGTTTCCTTTTAATGAAAATCTTATACATCTCGTGGTATATCATTGATACAGTTTAATACTATATATATATTTATTTGTATCACATACAAAAACACATATGTGCACTTTACATGGAGTTTCTTTTTGGCGATTGGGGCACCAGACAGATCCCCCACCCCCACATTGTCGAAAAATAGAAAAGTGTTTTATATGCATGTGTGTCCTGAATAGAGTTTCGATATGCTCAAGGCAACTCAGTATTGACCAAGTGAATGAACTCCTACATCCATGCAAGAGTGTCCCTTCTTTTCAGCTCTAACACATTTATTTTTCTTTTCCTTTTTTACTTTTCACATTTTTCAAATTTATTTAGATTTTTCTTTTTGTGTTTAGAAGGGGATGTTTTCTCCTTTTGAATTGTGATTTTCATTTTCGATAATTTGCTATTTGCATTTTTACCTAGTCTAGGATTAGGAGATAGTTAAATGCTTGTGTAGTTAGTTTGTTCATATAGTAAATAAATCATATACATTTACAGAAGAGTGAGATCCACTCACTGATATTTCTGAGTGACGACAATTCACCACTCAGTGCAATGGCAGTAAATGAAGTACACGCAACAGAGCGTGACCATGTGGCAATACGTACAGCAGGTACCAAGATTAGGACATACTTCAATACAATGATTGAAGGTGATGCAGGATGTAAAAAAAAAAAACTAATAGCCTTTCACCTAGAAGGTTGTCAGACTTTAAATTTCGGAAAGATTGAAAACTGCCCCAAGCAGGCGAAAATTTTGACGGCATTGAAAGTACAAGGTCTGCAAATTCAGGATATAGAGGGCCTACAAAATGGTGGTAAAAGTAAACACATATTGTACCCTAAGAACGAACACCCCTCTAATTAAAGAAAGGGAAATAGAGATCAAAGGGTTGAAAGTAAGAATTACTGACGCAGAGCCCATAGTCAAAGAGGTCTAGGCCACAACAATCGATGTATTCGTATCTGGCCTCCCTCTGGAAGTTGATACAAGAGAAATTATTGAAAAACTACAAGAAAAACTAAGAGTGCGTGTTAAAAGCAGTAAAATGGCAACAGTGTATGGCTTCCAAACTGTTAAAACTGGAGTAAGAATAATACAAGTACCAAAGCAAAAAGCCAGAAGAATTTCAGCTTACTTATATGTGATGGGCTTCTTGCTTATAATTTGGTACAGAGGTTCAGATAGAGAGAGACCTTGTAATAAATGTAAGCAAATTGGTCATGGACCAAAGGAATGTACAAGTCAGCCGAGCAGCATAAGACCCCAAACTTAAGCTGGAAAACTGGCCTCTAGTGTACCAAGTACAAGAACTCAACCTTTGGAAACTGATGGTCAAGACGCAATCGTAAAAACTATACAGCAAATAAGAAAAGAGAGTGGAGAAGGGATACCGGTCACCCTACTGGATTTCGAGCAATCAGAAATAAGGGAGACAGGGGATGAGATACAAAAGACCTCAGAATGGCTGCAATTCCTCACCCCATATAAAACAATAAAAGAGACGGGACCAAAAAAGGGGCAAACCAGCACTTACAGCAGGTTTGATGTGCTAAGGGAAGATGAAGAGGAATTGGAAACTGAGAAAGAGGCGGCAGAACTGAGCGGGCTGCTGCCCCTTACATCAACACCTATACCCACTACAAGGAAAAAGAGAAATCTCTGTCAATGTCGTCACCAAGTGACGATATATCTACAGAAGAAACATCAACAATAAAAAGTGAATGAGAATATCCCCCCAAAAATTAGAGAACAAAAATTGAAGGACATGACAGAAAACGGGAATGAACAAACACAGGACAGAAAAAGTGACCCTAAAAATGAAAATGAGGACAAAGACGAAAGCGGAAATAACGAAAATGATAATGACGATGATGATGATGACGAAGATGAAGAACTGGAACTGGCTCTAATCAAATGCAAATTAAGTATGACGGAATCGGACAAAGAAACAGATATGGAAACCGAACAGGAAAATGAAACTGACTTTACAGAAAACAAAGCGACTAATATATCGAAAGCCGATGGGGGGGGGGGGGGGCAGTGCCCCCAACTAACTAAACATTTTATCTTTAAACAACCACTAATAACAAAATAAACAAATAGCTCATATACATAGTGTACTAATTATAAGAAAGCGGCTACCTGGAGGAAACAGAAATGGAAGGGACAAACTTCCGAATTGCTTCAATCAATACTAATGGATTTGATAAAGAGAAAGTCAATAAATTAATACACTTAACTGAGTATGATGTAATCCTTTTACAGGAAACTCATAATAATTTTACCAAAGAATGTATAGTTATGATAGAAGAACAAATGCATGTAATTGTAATTTTAAATAATTTTAAGCAAGATGATATACGAGCAGGTGTAGCCACAATTATTGAGAACAAAACTGGTTTAAATTGGGAAAGAATAGAAAAAGTGGAAAATTTGAAGGGAAGGGCAATACATATACTTTTAAATAAATTTCATATAATCAATGTATACTGTCCAGCCACCAGATACAAGAGACATGAATTCATCCAAAATTTAAGTAAACCTGTCAACGACTACACAATGGAACAATTAGTTATAGGAGGTAATTTTAACTGGGTGGGGAAGAGTGTAGACAGAAGAGGGGGACTATCAACAAATGACTATAATTCAAGGGAAATAATGGAAAAACTTTTGAAAGACCACAATCTAGTGGATATATATAGAAGATTAAATTTATTAAATACAGAATACACACATGAATACAAAATCAAGAGGGCTAGTAGATTGGATAAATTTTATGCTACTAAATATGAAGAAAAAATACACAAAAAGGCAGAAATTATTGATTTCAAAATTTCAGATCACAAATTAGTAAATTTAGAAATGAATTTAAATAATAGGAATAAATGGGGGAAAGGGATAATAATAGAATACTAGAAGAAGAGGGTTTTGTGGGAGAAGTTAAAAATGAATTAATCAACATAAAGAATGACAAAGGGGACATTGTAAGTAATATATTGTCAGATTGGGACGTACTAAAAGATAAAATTAAAAAAAAATAGCAATTTATCACTCAAAGAAGCGTAGACAAATACAACAAATGGAAAAAGTAGAATTAAAACTAAGACTTAAAATTAAAACATTAACTGATGAGAAAAGGAAAACATATACGGATAGGTCGAATCAAATAGCAGAGGAAGAAAGAAAAGGTTTAGAGATAAGAGCGGGAAAGTTTAATAAAATTTATAAAAAGGCAGAAGGTCTGTATAAAAGGGAGGAAATGAGGAGAAGATGAGAGAAAACAATAGATAAACTAAAGGATAATGGAATAGAAATAAAGGATAAAAAATAAATAATGGGGAAAATAAGAGAATACTACACTAACTTATACACGTCTCAAAACATATATACACGGGTAATATTAGATTATATAGAAGGGGTACCATGTGAATTGATATCGTCAGAACACAGAAACCTGTGTGATTATTTCATCATAAATGAAGAAATAATATCCACCATTAAAGAACTAGCAAAAGGTAAACCTCCAGTGAGAGATGGACTCACTGCGGAATTCTACAAAAAATTCCAAAGTGAGTTAGCGCCGATTATTGAATGTTTATATAATAATATACTTTAAAAAAATGATACAGTGTCTAAATCCATGAGGGAAGGGTTAATAACAATTATATACAAAGGGAAAGGCGACAGGGAAGAACTTAAAAATTGGAGATCCATCTCCCTCTTAAATACAGACTATAAAATGTTAAGTAGAATTTTAGCAAATAGAGTTAAGAAAGGAATTAATGAAATAATAAATATGAATCAAACTTGTGGAAAAAAGGTAGAAACATTCAAAGTAATATTTTTAATATAAGAACTATAATTGAATTTGTAAATGAAACAGGAACGAAAAGTGCTATGGTACTTTTTGACTAAGAGAAAGCTTTCGACAGATTAGAATATAACTACTTACAAAAAGTATTAGAAAAATTTGGTTTTGGAACAAACTTCCTAAACTGGACCAAAATCCTGTTTAACATAATAAATGCAAGTGTACAGGTCAATGGAGCTGTAACGGAAATATTTGACATAGAAAGATCAGTGAGGCAAGGTTGCCCACTGTCAATGCTATTATATGTAATAGCAATAGACATTCTAAGTATTAAAATCAGAACCAACAAAAGAATAGAAGTATCAAAGTTCCAACTTTAAAAGAGGATTTTAAAATGCTCCAACATGCTGATGATTGTACAAACTTTATTAAAGACTCTAATTCCAATAAACACTTGGTAAAGGAATGCGAATCTTTCGGAAAAGTGTCGGGGTCAAAAATCAATCATGACAAAAATGATATACTAAAAATAGAGAACTGGAGAGGAAACCACCCGGGTTTCCAACCACACTTAATTAAAGACAGGGTTAAAGCCCTAGGAATTTGTTTTTGTTGTTGAAAGAATGAAGAGGAAAACTGCAAAAATGTAAAAATGAAAATAAGTGAAAATATCAAAATCTGGGCACTTACGCCATTATGCATAATGGATCGAACGCAAGGTGCAAAAACGTATTTATATTCTAATTTGAATTATCTTTTAAATTCTGTAGATGTAGGGAACAATGAACTTGACAAAATTGATAATGACATTATAAAATATATTTGGAATTTTAAAACACATTATGTTAAAAATATTTACATTATATAGGGCCATGAATAGGGGAGGGCTGTCCCTACCAAGCCCAATTTTAATTAAATGTTCCAATATTTTAAATAGATTTAAAAAGCTAAATAACCAACCAAAAACTCCTTGGGAAGCGTTATATATATATATATATATATATATATATATATATATATATATATATATATATATATATATATATATTGGTTTGGTTTTACCATTAAAAATAGAAGTGATATATACAAAAATAATAAGTTAGTCAAAAAACTGAAAGTACCAAGGAAATTTAGAAATATAAAAGAACTTTTATGTACATATCGGGATGTTGATGAACTATGGGGAATTGAAACGAAGAAAACCTATAATTGGATAAGGGAAAATTTAACCCTAAGAATAAAAAATAAAGTAGAAGAAGAAAACATCTCCGTTAATTGGGATGGAGTTTGGAGGCACTGGGCCAACATCGGCTCACGCAAGATTCAAAGTATAATATTCAAGTACTTACATAACGCACGTTAACTGGAGAAGTCGCACTACGAAGAAGAATGATTGGAACAATTGTTAAATGCCCCATGTGCAAAAATGCAAATTTTACGAAATATCATGCTATAGTACAGTGCGAAGAAAGGAAAATTGAAAGAATTCAATTGATAATGGAAATCTATAAGAATGAGAAATACAGAAGAAATCAAATCCTATATTTAGACGGCAACTTCGATAAAAATTTAATAAGGAAGATTACGGATTATGTAACTACAACAATGATGGCGTGTAGCCAAGTCATAACAATTAAAAAATAATAAATTATAATAAATAAATTAAGGTTCATTTAAAGATTTTGGGGCCTGTGGACTGTGGGTGAGGAGAAGGGGGCGGGAGGGGGCGCTTGGGAGGGCACCCCTTATAGATGTCACCTTGAAACGGACCGGAAATCCCAATCTCGCTCCTTGACTCTGATGCTCTCTGGGCCGTGAGGCAACATAATCTCTAGATGTGGTTTAAGATTAAAATAAATGTAACAATTCTAAAGATAAATTAAAAAAATAATTTAAACATAGACACTGTGTGTACCTTAAAACTATCTTTTTAGATTAGGGAAAGTTTTAAATACTCTAACAAATATGAACAGGGATGGACAGGGATCCTTAATGGGGAAAGTACGAGATAACGACGTCATGGAGCTATGTCACATGGCACCACGCGAAGTGAACAGGCCTATGAAAGAGTTTTGGAAAACTACCCCAGGTAGGAAAACTTACATGCATAACATAAAAACAAAGACTCTCGTGTAATTTTCTCTTCAATTTCTTTCCTTCAACAGTACAGCTCTCGTACTGTAGAGTTAATCCACTTTGTGTGGGAAACTTAAATCCTCTTGGAACTTTGGCAATAATCCAATAAATAATTAGAGGCGGCCTAACTCGAGTTGAGAGAAATACAAATGAATAAAGAATATGTGGACCCCAATTCGAGCACAGCCGATCTCAATCGACTAATCAATTTTGCGAAGAACGACACAGATTAACACTCACATGAAACAATAGGAACTTTTTTCTTCTCTTTCTTCAATCAAACCAGTATTACACCGCTACTTCGCCGAAATTCAAAATTCAAATGAATTAATATAAAAGTAAAGTTTTGATCCAAATAGTATCTGGATCCCAAGACAACTGGGGACAATTTGACAATAACTGGCTATCCCTACACGAAAACTGTATAGACTGCACACATACAATATAGCATATACTCATATAGCACACACGGGATATAGGCAACCTTTAGCCAAGGTCTACTTGGAATCTAGGGAAGGGATTTCGAGTTAGGTGATATAAATCCACTCGGAAAAACAACCCAATAAATAACACTAGGGTTTTTAAAAAACATTTTAAAAAATACCCCATCTCAAATTTAATCTAAATAAATTTTTGATCTAAATTCTATCTTAAAATAAAACAAACAACATATTTGTGGGGGGTAACACTTACACATAAAAGACCATTTATTTTTTGGGGATAAGTAGGTGGGGGCATCTGTCTGGTACCCCCCCCCAAAAAAAAATTGTGTCCCTATAAAATGTAGTTCTATGATTTTTCTTGTCGTTCAATCACCTATGGAGTTGAAAAGTTGATTATTTTCTTCATGAGTTTCTATTTGTATTCGTATTTATTAACGCAATATATGACGCACTCATGATTTAAACATAATATATGGTTTTATGAAGAAAATAGTGCACTACAAACACTGTTAGCCTCCTCTACACTGAACCTGAACTGTTATTCATTCACAAAATTTCGTATGTAAATTAGCTTGGAATATAAACGAAGCAAAATGACGAACCAGCAAGAGGTAATTAAAATATTATAATATATTGACTGTTCATTCGAACCATTAATCTGATTCAGTTAGCATTTCTGAAGACTATAAAATTCTCTCTCTCCCTCTCTATCGCCCTCTCTCTCTGTCTCTGTCTCTCTCTCTCTCTCTCTCTCTCTCTCTCTCTCTTTGAACGGTTTAACTTAACTTTACCATCTTTCATAGGTCCAGAGACATCGTCGTATGTCACAATCGAAAATCCCCAACGCTCGTATTTTTATGAATGTTCGCCCGTATCAAGCTGCGATAATCGGGGGGGGGGGGGCGATTAGGGCATTTTAATATTTAATAATTAATAATAGATTTGTAGAACATTATAATAGGTTTAAGAAACAACAAAAAACAATGCATTAAATAGGCTATAGTATGTGTGCCTAGTAACCAACACATTTATCATATACTCCTAGTGTCGACTGGAAAGTGTAAACATACCGTTACGACGAACCAGATTACTGTAGGTTACTTGGTGCAACTTGAGTTTTAATGTTTTCCTCCAGCGCATTATGTTTTTCTCTCTCACTCCAGATTTTTGTTTATTTTGTTCCTTACGCACGAGAGAGGAGAGGGAAATTGATAAAAGGAAATGATTCCGATGAAATTGTGTACCATTTTAATTTCATTTAGAAAACAGTGACTAATACTACTTTCAATCAGTATTTTCATATGTCATTTATGATTAATGAATGAGTAGAAATTCATCATTGATCTACAGGCCTTTACTTGAAAGAATGCGTTTATATTTGTATTATTGTGCCAAGGGCGGATCACATTTTGATGAACACTAGTATTGGTATGTCAATTTTCTTTATACCAACACTTTAAATGCCATTTTAATTTAATTTATGTGGTATAAATAAGTATATATATATATATATATATATATATATATATATATATATATATATATATATATATATATATATATATATATATATATATATTTGCATGTGTGCATAAAAACCAAAAATATTGAATTGTATTGAAAACATAAGATTCTTGTGTTGTACAAAATGCACTTCATGCTACTATTCTCTTTGATAGTCGGAAATATTATTTCCTTCTTTATTCATTTTATTTATGAGTTTCGTTATCATGCCAATTAAGAGATGTGTGAAATACCTGGTCAATTATGTTGGACCTGTCATTTCACATATCATTTAATTGACATGATACTGGTTTATGTTTTGTCTAGAATCATTTGCTAAGTGACTTTGAAACTACTGTATACAGTTTACTAATCTATCCCCTGAGAGTCGTTGACGATCACAGTTATAACTTATATTGTTATGTACACACACTGATAACAATAATACCGCATATAATAGATACCAACATTAATATGTGTTGTTTTGATTGTTATGGGTCCTCTAACTATGAAAGATTAAACACCTGTCAGCAATTGTTAACGTTTATTATTTTAGCCATTGTATGACCAACTAACAAGAAAATATTTTGATTATTCTTTCTGACCAGGAATATTATTATATTATCCTGTTAACAAGAGCTACGCGAAGTGAACAGGCCCGGGTTGAGTCCGGAAAATTCTCCACATGAGGAATATCAGGACAAACAAAAAAGAAATATCCAACACCCTCTACATACCAACCCCATACAGTCGTTAGACTGTATAAGCTACCTCGTTCAGGAAAATTAACAACATTTTGGCACCATTCGATTTAATAAAATGGAATTATAAAAGGCAGCAACCCTTATAAGGGCGATGTATATGGACATAAAAAGCCCAAAATTATGCTGACCTAAAAAAAATTAAAAAAAGCGAAGTACGACTCACATATAGCACGCATTAAAACAATAAGATATTTTTTATCTTCAAAAACAGTACACCGTAACTTTGCCAAAATTCAAAATTTCAAATAAAACAAGTAAAATTAACAGGTATTCTTTATAAACTGTGGTAAGAAACATGTGAACAAATTTGGTTCAGAAGACTGTCCCAACATAGACACACTATAGCACGAACAAACAAAAAGCATACTCACAGATAGCAAACACGGGACATAGCAGACCTCTAGCCAAGGTCACCAAAATCTCAATAGGGGAGTGACCCCAGTTTTAGGTGATAGAAACCGAACCGGAAGAACAAACGTACCGAAAACACTAGGAGTTAAATACCCTGTCAAAAAATTCATAGCATAAAATATTTGATCCAAATCCTTTTTAAAAAAAATATAAACAGAGCAACATATCAGGTGGTTTCAAGTATACATAAAAACACTTCCCCATTTTTGGCTAGGATGGGGGGGGGGGCATCTGTCTGGTGCTCCCCTACCCGCCCCCTCCCCCAAAAAAGTTAACAAAAGCTCAGGACGTCGAGGATAGCGGGCGTGTTTTTTGTGCGTTTTTTAAAAAGATTGCTTGAATTGCTTGAATAGTGTAAGAGTGGCACGTATAGAGGACCTTATCCTAGTATCTGTCTGTTCAAACTTATCCCATGTGGAGAAGAATTTAAGTGACAGTTATTTCAATATCGGGTGAGCAATACTTTTGCAGTAGTTATTTTGATTTTTTTCCTTTGATGACCCAATTTTCGGTTATTTGTGTTTCATGCTATTTTCTTTACTTTTTTTTGTTTTTTTTTTTTGTTTGTTACATTTTTGTATATATTTTGATAGGACTACAATATTTTGCTTTTTAGAATCCAAGACTGTTTAGCACTTTGATTTTGTTTGCAAGGGTTAACCGTCTAATATTTTCAAAAATTCATTGAAGTTAATTAGCAAATACTAAATAGTGGTGTGAGCCCACGGTCTCTAAATTGGATCTTTAGCCCTGAACAGAGTTCAGAGAAACAATGGATCAAGTAGAATTAGGAACAATTAGTACCAAACCAACCGGTTCTAAGCTCAGTACTTACTACAAAACAAAAGTAGAGGAAGGTATGCTATTTGCATATCACCCCAAGGGCTGTCAAACAATAGATTTTGGAAAAACAGCGAATGCACAGAGGCAGCGAGATGTACTAATGGCCCTACATGTACAAGGGATTGACTTGGGGAAAATCGTTGGCCTCCATAATGGTGGATATAACAAGTACGTTTTATATCCCAAAGACTATGACACCCCCCTAACCAGATCTGAGTCAATAGAAGTAAAGGGGCTAACTGCACAAGTTAGAGAAACACCACTCTTTATAAGGGAAATAGAAGGAAAAACAAGTGAAATATTTGCGTCTGGGCTACCACTTGAAATAGACATAAAAAAATCGGTGCATAAAGTAGAAACCAACTTTCAAAAGCAAGTCAGGGCGCACAAGATGGCCACCATTTGGGGGTTCGTGCCAATTAAATCGGGAATAAGAATTTACTGGTCAAGAAAGAAGATACAAAATAATACCAGCACATTTCTATGTAATGGGCTTTAGACTCAAAACATGATACAAGAGATGTGAGTTGGAGAGAAAATGTCTGAAATGTGGACAAACCGGGCATGACCCACAACAACGCACAAATAAACCATCAGCCCTTACATACGCAAGTAAGGTGACGACAGTCTTAGACACACACATAATAGACGATGAGGTGCGTGCAGAAAATTCATTTGCACAAATACAGCAAAATAAAGTCACAAAACTGACCAGTGAAACGGTGCAATCAGAGATAGCGGTGCCAATACCGGAAATAAACCAAAGTTTGGAGCAATCTCAAATTACGCCAGAATGGGCAAAAATTCTCAGCCCAAATAAAACTGGCATTTGAAACATTACAAAACATCACAAAGAAAAATAAGAGACCGAAAAATACCGACAGAACAAATGGACAGACGGACATAACGGACAAGAAAGAAATAGACGATGAAGACGAAGAAGAAGACGAAGACAAAAATAACGAGGGAAGCAAAAGCGACTAGGATTTTGAGACTGGGACAGAATACGAAAGTGACACTGACGATACACATAGGACCGGAAATACAATGGAAACATAAATAGGCACGGAAAATACAATTGACAAGACCAATGCTACTGATGAAAACACAACAGAAACTCCAATTAACAGTACACTAGGGGGTGACCCAGTGCCCCCACAAATAGACCCATAAATCTAATCTAATCTAACAAAAAAGTAAACATTACACTGTTTTTCTAAGATTAAATTATGTAACAGTGAGAACAGCCGTGCAACAACCTGGCGAAATGACAAAAATGGAAGGAACAAACTTCCGTTTACTGCCAATAAATGCTAATGGGATAAATAAAGAAAAAATACTAAAACTTAATAACGACTTAATTTACGATGTTTTCTTTTTACAAGAAACTCACAATGGCTTCACCAATGAGCTTATATATTTATGTGAGGAAAAACTTAATGGAATAGTAATATTAAATAATTACACAGGAAGAGACTTAAGAGGGGCGTTGCAACAATAATTAAAAATAAAAAAGGTGTTAAATGGGAAAGAAAGGATAAATGTTTTTGTCTTTTTGTTTTTTTTTTGTTTTTTTTTTTAAAGGGAGATTACTACACATAGTTATGGAGAACATACATTTCGTTAATATATATCTACCAGCTAATAAATACCAAAAGAAACAATTTTTAGACAGACACTCAAAATATCTCAAAAAATATACAATGGAAAATTTAATATTAGGGGCGACTTTAATTGGGTGGGGGATAATATGGACAGAACAGATAAACTGACAATTAATGATCTAAGATTTACACTAGAAATGGAAAATTTCTTCACAAAACATAAACTAACAGATGTATATAGACGATTGAATATTTTAAAAAGAGATTTTACCTATGAATATAAAACAGATAAGGGTAGCAGATTGGACAAATTTCGATGTACAAATTATGATAAAAAATATACAAAGAGGCAGGCATCATGAACTTTAAATTATCTGACCATAAATTAATATACGTTGAAATAGAAGTAAAATCCAGAAATCAATGGGGGGAAAGGAAGTTGGAAATTTAATAATAAAATACTGGAAGAAGTAGATTTTGTTAAAGAGATAAGAGAAGAAATTAAAAAGTTTATAGAAATGGTAAATTATGATATTTTAAATGAATGGGACCAACTTAAAAACATATTTAAAAAGAAAGCAATACCATTTGGAAAAATAAGGAAACAGAAAAGTTTAATGGAAAGAGAAGAAATAAATATACAACTAGGAAAAAGTAACACAGTAGAAGTGCTACAAAAACTACGAAAATGACTAAATAAGATACTGGAAGTAGAAGGAAAAGGTAGAGAGATAAGAACAGGAAAATTTACAAGTGTATAAAAAAATGCAGACTGACTCTATAGAAGAGAAGAATTAAAAAGAGAGGGAGAAAAGTGTATTGAAAGTTTGAAAATAATTAATAATGAGATAGCAACAGACAAAGGTAAAATCTTGAACCACATTAAAAACTACTACACTAGCTTATACAAAACAGAAGAAATAGAAGATAAATCAATTGATGATTATTTACAAGAAATTTAATGCGAGGTGATATCGTCAGAACACAAAGACTTGTGTGACGAAATCACCTCGACGGAAGAAATTTTAAATAGATTCAAGACGCTAACCAAAAGGAAATCCCAGGTGGAGATGGACTCACCGAAGAATTCTATCAAAAATTCAGCGGTGAGTTGTCGCCCATTCTTGAATGGTTGTTCAACAACATTTTACTAAGAAATGAAACCATGACAAAACGTATGAGGGAAGGATTAATCAAATTAATATATAAAGGGAAGGGAGATAGAGAAGACCTAAAAAATTAGAGAAAAAGCTTTCGATAGATTACAGAATAACTACATACAAAAAGCTCTAGAACAATATTTGTTTTTGGAAACAATTTCCAAAAATGGACCAAAATCCTATACAACAAAATAACTTCAAAAGTGCAGGTCAACGGAGCTAGTATTGAGCAATTTGAAATCCAAAGATCAGTGCGGCAAGGATGCCCACTATCTATAATATTATATATAATATTATATGTAATAGCAATAGAAATACTAAGTATAAAAATAAGATTAAATACAAGGATTGAAGGCATAAAAGTTCCAAATATAAAAGAGGAAATAAAGATGTTACAACACGCCGATGATTGTACATACTTCATAAAAGACCCTAATTCCTAAAACTATTTGATACAGGAATTTGAAAACCTTGGAAATGCCTCGGGGTCAAAATTCAACCATGAAGAAACAGAAATGCTAAAAATAAGAAACTGGAGAGGAAATCACTCAGGATTACTCCTCACCACCACCACCACCCCACCCCCATCAGATCAAGGAGAAAATCAAAGCACTATGTATATATTACGGAAAAGGAGAAGAGCAAGAAAACTGTAAGGAAATGAGAGAAAAAATAGACAAACATGTGAACATCTGGGCACCTACGCCACTCTGCCTCATGGAACGAGCCCAAATGACCAAAACATACATATATACAAAGATTAATTATATACTAAAGTCAAACGACATTAACAATACAACATTTAAAAAAAAATCATAAACCCATCATTAACCATATTTGGTATTTTAAAACACATTATGTAAATTTTTTTTTTTATATAAAGCAAGGGAAAAAGGAGGACTAGCAATAACGAATCCAATGTTAATTAAGCATGCTAATATCCTAAATAGGTTTTAAAAACATACAAACAGAGCCAGAATAGCCGTGGGAAGGGATATATGTATATTGGTTTGGTTTTTTTTTATGAGAAACAGAAGAAACGTCTATCAAAATAATAAACTTGTAAAAAAAACTAGAAGTACCTAGAAAATTTAGATATGTTCAAGAACTACTACAGATGTATAGAGATAATAAAGAGCTATGGGAACTAGATGATAAACTTACATACCAATGGATAAGGGAAATAACTACATAAAAGTATAAAAATAACGTAGAAGAAGATAAGCTATATATTAATTGGGAAAGAACATGGGGGCACTGGGTTAAACTAGGCTCCCTTAAAATACAAAGCCTCTGCTTCAAATACATGCATGATGCATGGTTGACGGGAGAGGTTGCAATGCGACGGCATATTGTCCGAGTACCGCCAAATTGTCCACTGTGTAAAAAAAAAAAAAAAAAAAAGAAAAAAAAAAAAAAAAATATTTTTAGCAAACATTATGTTATCACTCAGTGCGAGCAGAGAAAAGTAGAAAGACAAAGAGTTATAGAGAAAATTAGTAAGAACGACATATATAGAAAAGAAAACTTACTATAATTAGATGCGGGATTTGACAAAAAAACACTATATAAAATAACTGAATATATTGTAGACACAATGAAAGCCTGTGGCCAGCTCATAGTGATGGGGAAACAAAAAAAATTAAAAAAGAATAATAATTTTAAAAAATATTTAAAAAATAAAATAATTTAAATTCTTTCATTTCAATCTCAATTTAAATTTTGAAACATTTTACAAGTAAATATAAAAATCTCCCAGTCATATAAATTCCTAAAACTAAATATTTGTAGAAATATCCCACACATAAAATGTTATTATGACTCAAATCTTCCAGTCAAATAACTTGCTAAACCTAAATTATTATTATAAATTATTTTTTTCATCATTCTCTCATTCTTAATGGGTATAGGAATTGAAAAAAACCGGGAGGGACAGGGATCCCTAATGAGGAAAGTACGAGATAATGAAGTCACGGGGCTACGTCACATGGCGCTACGCGAAGTGAACAGGCCCGTGTAAGTGTTTTGGAAATGTCCCCAGGTGGGAAACTCAGGCGTACAACACAAAGAAATAAACACTTGTAAATACTCTCGACCTAATTCACTCTGTCTCTGTTACTCAGCTCCCGTACTGTGTATCTATCCCCATTTAGCGGGAAATACATATAAAAATTACCTTTTGGGGTTTTTTTGTGGAACATTATCTTAAATATATATAAAGGTGGACTAACTCGACCACGAAGAAATAAGTAAATAAAGAAAGTGTGGACCCCTGCTCGAGCCCAACCGACCTAATCATATTAATTTAAACGAAAAACGACACAGACCAACACACACATAAAACAATAGATTCTTTTCTTCTTTCAAAACCAATAGTCCACCGTTCCTTCGCCAAATTCCAAATTTGAAATAAATATGACCATTAATAAAATATAAGATTGTAAGACAAATGGGTTAAAATTTGAAATAACTGGCTATCCCTACAAAGAAAACTATATATAGCACACATACATATAGCAATATACACATAGCAAACACGTGATATAGGTGACCTCTTGCCAAGGTCAACTAGAAAATCAGGAATGGGACTTCGAGTAAAGTGATAGAAACCAACTCAGAAGAACCACCCTGTAGAAAACACTAGGAAATCCAACAAATACCCCGTCAAAAATTATCTTAAAACAAATTTTTGATCGGAATTCTTTTTATAAACACTTTCCTTTTTTTGGACAAGTGGGGTGGGGGCATCTGTCTGGTGCCCCCCCCCCCAAAAAAAAAAAAATTAACATTCATTGACGCCACAGGATTATCGATGGTTTACAGAGTGTTTCTTAGGGCAGCTCGAAAGTCAATAGGAGGGGAGTGAAAGAGAGAAGACAAACGTGTATGGGTTATCTCCCGTAACCCACTCGACACCCTTAATTTTCTTTTTACAAACACTGAATAAAAGGAAAGCTACAACAGTGTCACCCTCATCACAAGAGTGCTCTCTTTATGAAATTGAAAATGACACCCCTAAAAAAACTCATGGAAAAATGAGACCAAAATGTTGAAATTCAAACTCAAAAAGAAACGACTAGAGCAAATAAATGAGTCACACGAAATTACAACGAATGAAAGCGACAATGACGGCAACGAAGATAGCGATGAATTCGAGGTAGGAACTGAATATGACAGTATGATAGATGACACAAACCAGGCCGGGGACACTATGGAAACTGAAATGGAAACGAAAACGAAAAACAGACTGACAAAACAAACAGAAATGAAGAAGAATCCCTAGACACACCAAATGACAGTACAACAGGGGGAGACCCAGTGAACCCCCCCCCCCCCAATATAACTAACTCATCTAAATTACCTACTAACTTCAGCTTCAATAATTTAAAATTAAAATGCTACAATTAATATAACCATAAAAGCGGCAACCTGGAGAGAAGACAAAATTGGAAGGAAAAAACTTTCGTTTATTGTCGATAAATGTAAATGGGATTAATAGAGAGAAAATTTTAAAATTAAGTACTTTAAGAAACTATGACGTAAGTTTCCTGCAGGAAACACACAGTGGCTTTACTAAAGAGCTAATCATAGTTTGTGAAGAGAAAAATGAATGGGATTGTATTACTAAATGATTTTAAAGAGAAAGCTGTAAGAGGGGGATTCGCCACATTAATAAGAAATACAAATGGGTTTAAATTCGAAAGGAAGGAGGAAGGGGAGTTTTTTAAACGGAGATTGATACATGTATTTTTAGAAGGTGTGCATTTTGTTAATACCTATATTCCGGCTAATAAATATCGCAAACAGCAATTCATTGAAAAATTATCAAAATATATGGGGAAATATACTATGGAAGATCTAATTTTAGGGGCTAATTTAAATTGGGTAGGGGACAACGTTGACAGAATAGGACCTTTAACTGCTAATGATTAAGATTTAAACTAGAAATGGAAAAAAATTATAACAAACCATAACCTGGTAGACATTTACAGACGTTTAAATATGTCAAGAAGGGAATTAACTTTTGAATATGAAACAGTAAACGGGAGTAGACTTTTTAAATTTCTTGGAACAAATTTTGAGAAACACATATTTAAAGAAACAGGAATTATAGACTTTAAAATATCCGACCAGAAACTCATTTTTCTGGAATTAGGTATAAATAATAAAATTAGAGTGAGCTGGAAACTTAATAATAGAATTTTAGAGAAATCAGATTTTGTTGAAAAAATAAAAAAAAGATATTCAAAATTTATAGATAAAGGGAATAGTGATATTATAGAGGAATGGGACATACTACAGACAGTTTTTTAAACAAAAGGCAATTAAATTCTCAAAATAAGGAGCACAAAAATTAAATTATAAAAAGAAGCGTTAGGAAACCTATTAAATAATGACATTAAACCTGATTTTAAAAATGATCTGAAAGATAGACTGGAAAAAAATAATAAAATATTAGCAAAAAGTAAAAGAAATAAGAGCAGGGAAATTTACGGAAATATATAGAAGGGCTGAGGGGTTAAAGCATTAGGTTTATCCTTTTGGAAAGATGAAGAAAAGGAAAACTGCAAAAATAAAATGAAAATAAAAATAAATGAGAATGTGAAAATCTGGGCGCTTATCCTATTATGCATCATAGGACGGGCCCAAGTGGCCAAAACATACACGTAGGCAAACATTAACTAAATTTTAAAAACAATCGATGTAAAAAATGAAATACTTCACCAAATTGATAGTGAAATCATCAGCTACATATGGGACTTTAAAACCCATTATGTTAATAAAGAAAATATATATAGAGCAAGGGAGAGAGGGGCTAGCAATACCTAGCCCCTTACTAATTAAATGTGCAAACATACTAAACAGATTTAAAAGATTGCATGCAGAGCCGAAGATATCATGGGAAGGGCTATGCATGTATTGGTTCTGGCTTTTCATGAGGAATAAGAAGGAAATTTATCAGACCAATAGATTGACAAAAAGATTAGAGGTACCTAGGAAATTTAGGAGTATCAAAGAACTTTTACAGAAATATAGGGACAATAAGAGATTATGGAACACAAATGAAAAACTAACCTATAAATGAATAAGAGAGGTAATATTAAATGCAAGATAGAGCTAGAGAATATTCATATGAACTGAGACAGAGCATGGGGGCACTGGGTCAAACTAGGCTCCCTAAAAAGCAAAAGCCTCTGCTTCAAATACATGCATAATGCATGGTTGACAGGAGAGGTTGCAGTAAGACGGCGTATGGTCAGAGTACCACCACTATGTACACTGTGCAAAACGCTACTTTTAGTAAGCACCATAAAATAATCCAATTTGAAAAAAGGAAATTAAAAAGACTAAGAATAATAGCTGAAATAAGTAAAAAAAGATACATATAAAATACAGAACATCTTGAATTTAGAAGGCAAATTTGACACGAAAAAACTCTATTTGATTACAGATTTTATAATTGAGACAATGAACAAATGCGGACAAATCATTGTAATGGGAAGGGAGGAGAGAAGGGGGTCAGGATATAACACCCCTTAAGGATGGATACCGGAAACTGACCTTGGCACCCCAACTCACCCACCGGCTTAGACCTTAGTACTCGGAAATAAGAACCTAATGTCATAAAATTCGTGAAGTAAATTATATTAAGAATGATAACTATTAACAAAAATAAAGGATATATATATATATATATATATATATATATATATATATATATATATATATATATATATATATATATATATAGGAAAGGGACAGGGGACATATATGGGGAAAGTACGAGTCGAGGATACCATGGGGCTAAGTCACAAGACGCTACGCGAAGTGGACAGGCCCATGGAAGAGCTTAGAAATACACCCCATATAGGAAACTATGCATACACACAGAAATAAAAGGGTGTGATAAATATAGGTTAATAGGGCTATGACTTGCTTTCACTATACTATCCTTTCTAGACTATACAGCTCCCTCTCTATAGTCTCGAATCCCCCTTGCGGGTTTGACTCCAATAAAAGCAATTTCGGCCATTTTGTTTCCTAAATAAAGTAGACTCGGCCTGCTCAAGCAAGGAGAAATATATACAAATAAATTAAATATGGACCCTAGCTCAAGTACAGTCAGTCTTATTCTAAGTTATGCGAGAAACGGCACGAATGATCACACACGTGAGACACTAGGCCCTTTTTTATTCAAATATTTACACCGTTTATTCGCCAAAAAAGCAAAATTGAAAATACGTTTAAAGTAAATCATTGGAGATTACATCCAATAATCATATAATAGGACAACTGTGATTTTGAATTTGATTAAGTGAGGCTATCCGCACATGAAAACGATATAGCATACACACAATATAGCATACACATATAGCATACAAGGGACATAGGGGACCTCTAGCAAATGTCAACTACATAACTAGGGAAGGAATTCCGAGAAAGGTGTTTGAAACCTATCTTGGATGAACAACCCTATAGAAACACTAGAGAACTTTAGAAGTACCCCAACCAAAATATATTTAAAA
The DNA here is from genome assembly GCA_028554795.2 of Sinohyriopsis cumingii. Lineage (NCBI taxonomy): Eukaryota > Metazoa > Mollusca > Bivalvia > Unionida > Unionidae > Sinohyriopsis > Sinohyriopsis cumingii. The sequence goes on along the minus strand of CM068835.1, from coordinate 75,892,924 downwards.
TAAACTTTTCATTCAAAATTCTTTTTACAAAATTACGCAAACAACACACCTTTCGGGGATACAAAAACACACAAAACAACCTTTTTTCTTTTTTGGACAGGTGGCGGGGGAGCATTTGTCTGGTCCCCCCCCCCCCAAGAAAAAGAAAGTGAACGTTATAATTTGAAAGTATAACTTTTTGCCATATTTTTGATGTTGTTGTTGATGTTGCTGCTAACAGATTTAATTGCAATACTTTTTAAGAAATGGTTCTCAGATCGTTCATAAATCAGATGAAAGTCTGACGAATTTGAAAGGCTTTTCGAATGCAAATTAGATAAATAAAAGGATAGATAACCTCAAGTGAACTGAAACTACTCGATATTAAGTAAAATTGATATATTTCTGAATTTGATAAAATAAATCATTTTAATCAATTTTCGATTTGTGCGTGAAACATTTAATTGAATTTCAGCCTCCCAAAACTTTATAACGTTTCGTAGATATTATCAAGCTGATTTCAAAATGATTAATAAGATTGTATAAGGTCTCCACGGTAGAGGCAAAAAATGTCCACTCGTTGAGAACCATACATATCATTTTGAGATAAGCAGAGGCTTGTTGAGGGTAGGATCTTTTAATAGTACCCAGCACTTGTCACAACTGTCATGTAGCATCAGCTGCACACTAAAAAAATAAATAAACATAACACTTTATATTTGTTTTCTTATTGAAAACTTAATTAAAGCCGAAGCAAAGGACAAAAGTACAACCAGGTAGAGAAAGAAACAGAGAGAGGGGAAGGAGGGAGAGAAAGTCCTGCATCGTCTTTTGAATGTTAAATTCCGCAACTATTATGATCGACGATATAAGATGAATGTCAAAGCTTCACAAGTATATAACGAGTAAAATATACTCGTAAAAAACATGAATAACTTTTTACCTGGCAATGTTTATAGACGTATCATATGATATGCAAGATTGCTTTAAATCTTTTTGTATAATTGTAATTAAATAAGCAGAATGGAACACAAAATTTAAAACAATAGAAAGATATGCTTTTAATAAGTTACTGTAACCGTTCTACTAAGATACGATTATTTGATAACCAAACGCATGGGAAGATAGTAGGTTTATAGCTCAAGCTAGGACCGGAACATCAACAACAATAATTATTATTGTTATTATTAGTATTGTTGTTATTGTTGTTGTTGTTGACAGTTTCAGGTTTAGTTCGATCTCCTGCATGGACTAAACTTGTACTAGCATCATGTGTATTAAAACCAGGTTGATCGATAGCTCATCCCGGGTAATATATATACAGCAACTTATTTTTAAAATTATATAAACGGGGCTTTTTGTTTCTTTTTCTTAGACGTATTTCTTACCTTAGGAAATTTTATTTTCAGCAATGAAATTTCAATACAAATACTTTTGACTAATGCGAATAAGAAACAAAATGTATCTTTGAAAGTAAAACATAAAAAGAAAGGAAAAGAAAAGAATTATTACAAACAAATTAGTAACGTCTATAGTGATCGGTGACATACCGTATTTTTAGCGAACAGTTATTACAGGAAGTGTGCACAGATCTAAACCGTCTATGCTTTTGAAAACGAAATAGCCAAATAACAGAACAAGAAAGAGCTAGAAAAACTCCAGCATTTTTATACCTTCACCCAGATGAAGGGAGCAATGAAGCAGACCCTAATCGGAGTAAGTGTTTCTATCTATCTATCTATCTAAAAAGAGAACAACTATATGCCTCTTGAAATTTCTGTCCTTTTAAAAAAATCAAATCTGGGACTATTTCTTAAACTAAGCTGAGGAATATAGTATATATATATAGAACTCGCCCCATGGATAACTCGCCCCAACGTATCTGGATAAGTCGTCCCAGAGTGGATGGAGAAGTGGCCCCACATGATTGGAGAAGCCATCCGAGAACTCTTCACCCACAAAACCTGTTTAATATTTATCTTTGAAATAAATAAGTCATTTAAAAGAGAGAATTGTGTATCTTAGAAAAGTACTGATAGCAGCAAAGATGTCGCATTTTGAAGTATTAAATTACGTAATTGAGATTACAATTCATCGTGATTAACATTCGCACTAAATACAAATATAGCACCCCACAAACGCCGTTATCCATTTCAACTGTTAACTTAAGCCCTGTATATGTCAGACTATTTTTACCTATCACTGCGTAATCGCTGCTTGCTGCTCTTGATGCTGTTTAGTACTGTCACCATTGTCAGGCGTTATAGTAGACTGGTTTGTTAGAAAGTTACCAAACACACGATGATATTGTCATCTGTGTGGTGTCCAAGATGGAAAGAAATTAATGCAGTCCCGACTGTTACATCATATAACAGATTAATTTATAGTTTCATAATTTCCATCATAATTCTTGTCTCCATCCATCAATAAACAGACCGTTCATTGTAACTGTTTTTTTTTATAACTATTTATTTGCAATGAACGCCATTATTTTCTATGTAATTTAATCTCTGCCTCTTATTTTAGTAATATCTAAATTGTATCATCGAGTACCCTCTTTAATAGAAACAAACCCGGGTTAGAATAACTGAAATACGTCTTATTTGATGGCTTCATTTCGCCTGTTCTATATTATATGATGCAACTGTATCCAAATTTGCTGATTTCCTACTTTTCATCGGACAACTTCTAAAACAACAGGAATACTTGTTTAAAAAGCAGTATTGTTGGTATCAGAGGTTCATTTACGGAGGAGTTTATAATAGATTCGATTGCATATCAAAATCACGATTCCTCATTGTTTGTTAACATTGATATAAACATATTTGTCCTTAAACTGGTTTAAATTCATCGATGTTCAAAAAAATGTAATTAATTTTATCAAACGTACTATTAAGTAGTCACAGTCATTTTTGTACAGGGTTCAGATTGTCCAATAGATTGTTCAATTCCTTTTCCATGATTAAATATGTTCAGCTCGTATCCGAATACATTTACTTTTACATATTTTTCGTTCTCTTGGTACTGAATAATATGAAAAACAGTGCCATTGTTTTCCATTAGCGCTTATTTCTGACAGGTATACGGCAACCCTGTTTAAATATTGGCAGCAAAAAGTATTCGATTTTGAATCCTTATTTTATATCGTTGTTAAACTCTCATATTTATATTATAAAATTACATTAATATGGGTACTGCAACAAATCTCAATTTTATTGCACTTTGTTCTCTCCATCTCTGAAAAGTTAGAAATTATATACCAAATGAAATAGCATTAAAGGCCTGTTTACGCTTTGTCATTCAATATTTCCAACATCAATTTAGTATGCACCTTTGACTTTGTATGTAACTGCATCAGATGAATATGCATTTTTCATTCCACACCTACGTTCAAGACTGTTTCCACTCGTTGTATAATAAACCCTTCCTTCGCATTCTGCATTTATCTTGTTTGTGTAATATCGATAAAACAAATATATATCATTTATAATTGAAAGTCTGTGTGGTCATATAAACTCGTTACATTTCTCAGAACAACACATACCGGAACACAACAAGACATGTTTTTCTTTTAATAAAATGTTACTGTTAACTATCTTGATATATCTATTATACTAACATTATTCGTTAATGTGGTAATTGCTCTCAAACTCGGACCAGGCTGATTCGTTCAAATCACTGACTGATCTGGCCCATTTAGCTGGCTGATTCTGCCCAACTTCCAAGCTGATTCGGACCATATGAAATATTATTCAGTTTAGTCAAGGATTTAAATGTGACATTTAAATTTGATTTAAAGGACGATCTTCTCATTATGTCCCAAGTACGTCTAGCAGTTCAAATATACATTTAAGGTAACAAAATCCCGTTAGTACACGTGACTATGGTGCTGTTATATAAAATAAAATAACTTAATCCTGTTTGTTTTTTTGCATCGGCAATTTAGTAGTGAAATGTTTTTTAAACTTCTTGTTCAACTTTAAATAGTTTGTTTTATTGAGGAATATTAAAATTACGAACACTGACACAAAATAAGAAATAAACTAAATGAAGGACGTAGTACAAGTGAGCTTTCATAGACCGCCCGAATTCGACGCATTAGCCATGATGTTGAACTCAATAGCGACCGCATTTCCTGGGTAGGGAATAATTATGCTTTTTATATAGTTGAAGTAACATTCGTAAATGGTTAGAAAATCTCCATGAAAAATCAGATTAAATTGTTCAGCTAGAGAGACGATAATATAACCCTCTTGTTTACCGACGGTCAGCACCAATTCAGTCGATTTCGGCATGACTTTGTTTCTTAGGTTGAAACCCTTTCATGTATAAAAATGTAAACGTCACATCATGCTTCTACAAGCTAAAACGCATCTAATTATTTGAAGAGCAGAGTAAAACGGGACAGAGAACGGTTTTTTATGTTAAGTACAGAAGCGGAGTTGATCAAATGGAAAAGTTGAAAAGTTTCACAATTGATGGATTTAATAAGTTATTAAGTTGAAGAAAAACAACAATAAATAAAGCCATAACAACCAAGTGGCAACATCTCAGATTTAGTATATATGATCATTGGAGCGACTTCTCCAGGCACAGTGGGGTAACTTCTTCGACTACTATATGGCGACTTCTTCTGACACATGGGATGAGCTCTCCTAGGGATTCTCCACGGGGAGAGTTCTCCATAATTCGATGAATATAATATACAATCAACTATCACCTGATTACAGTGTATATTTATCACACATACACGATTGCTTCTTTCTTTGTTGTAGTTTTCCGCACCTCTTTGTGAATATACTGTGATTTTTCAAATCCATATTACCGTTGGCTTGTCAGTCGTTTCTTCCGCGACATTCAGATATATTCTCGCACGACCACTGGCTTAATAAATCGTCGTATCTCAGATAAATGGATACTATAACACGCGGACTTTGCTGACAGTAGTTATCGAATACCTCCCCTTCCTCAACCGCAAGATGCGCATAGACTGATCACCTACATTATGCCTATTGGAGTAACAACTGTGCATGTAATGCTTTCTCAGAGCCCCCCCCCCTTCCCCGAAAAAAAGAAACAACAAAACATAACAATGCTGGAATAATTCAACTTTTAATTTCTGCATTTAACCTTCGACTTTCATCTAGACTCTCCTTTGTAGAGAGTTCATAATAATACATCTTCTGCACATAACTGCCATACTGATAATCGAATCCAGGAAAAGGTCAAGGTTATAAGGTACCAATTGTTAGGTATAAGTATTCTAATTTGCAGGTCGATCTTAAATCTTTATGGAAATCAATAATAGCAAGAAATGTGTAATTGGTGTACGTTAGAAACTCTCGATTTAACATCCGTAAAGCAGAAATTGAAATATTGCATGATCCAGTAAACTTACATCTAAGTGTTTTGGGATAAACTAATTACATGTATCTGGAGGGGGGATTCGTATTTTTAACGTAGTTTTAACAAATTTTCAGTCATATCGCAACGATGTTTGCAATATGGCAGTTTATAGTGATGTCTGACATCAGGTCAACCAGTTATAACTATAATATCTTAATGCTGATTACCAAATGAGGCAGTTGTGATTACCATTTTTGTAAGTCTTTGGTATGACTTGGCCGGGGATCGAACCCACCACATCAAGCATCCGAGACAAACGCTCTAACCACTAGGCCAGCGGAGCGGCTTTTGTATTTTGTGTATAGGATGCACTGTTTTATCGGCACAGTCGACATTATATTTGATAGCATGAAAGAGAGTGATTAAAAAATACAACCAACTGTCATGTTTGGATATATGAGACACCAATATATTTGAATTCGCTGGAAATGGATGCAATATTATTACCAATGCGTGAGTTAAGAATTTTCTCATGATTGCTTTTTATCATTTTCAGTCCATCGCCACTGTTATCATCATTATCTTCACTGTAGTCGTTCAGATTGTTGTAATATTCATAAGATCTTCCCAATTATATGTTTGGACGGTCTTTAGTTTGTGGCATATTAAAAAATGGTTTGGGTTTACGAGCTTAATGTTTGATTAAGGTTTGTTTATATATATGGTCATTGTTAACCTCATTTTCACATTTAAATCAGAACCAATATTTGTTATCAGTCATGTTCGTAATGTTTTCACTTACCGACATCAACATCATTGTACATTGCAACATCAATAACATGTCTAGGTATTGCTGGTACGTCGCGTATATGATTCATAATTTCCTTATTTAATCAATTATTCTTGTATGGTCTTAACTATTAGGTCCATTTTATTTGTCAGCAATGGAATTACTGAAATGTGGCATACCGTTGTGTTCTTTAGGGGCAAGGAATGACATTGATCTAGCTAACAATAGGATGTTTAATTGTTTATGAATGACAAAATAAAGGAATTAAGTAAATCTTCTTGTCACCGTTTTTCTCACACAAAACCACAACTACAAAACATATACATTCACCTAGCCACACTAATGTCCTTACATTATTATCCTTTCAGCAGTCATGGATTCACAAAGATACACACACACACACACACACACATACACACACACACACAACTGAAACGTGTACGACGGCTTTTATTCTGTGAGCAGCTGACATTATGAATAGTAATCTTCAGAAGATATGCCAGAGACGAACTTCCAGTTCCCTATTTATTCTTATTTTCAATGTTCGTGTTTCTTTGTCTGTGTACTTTGACGTCTTTAAGGAATGACGTTCTTCAATTCAATGATGTCATAAGCGTCCTCAAAATCATAATACGTTATTCACAAACGTACTGAAGAAGCTCGTGGAATAACGTCATCCCTATTCCAATATTACAAAAAGTGTTCTCTTATCTCATAGCTCGATTTGAATGAAATGGTTAAAGGAAAACAACTTATACATTTCGTGCATGCAGGTTGTTTTTGTCCGTGTAATTTAACCTTGCTTTTTTCTAATTAATTTTGTTAGCAAAGGGTGTTGCATGTTAACTGTGTTTACGGTTCTATTTTTCTCTTTACACTGCAACTGTTCTCTTATTTTTGTGCTTTCTTTTAAAATATTTGGAATTTTAAATTGACCTGTCTGCTATTCATTTCATGCTATTATTTCCGAATATGCAATATAATTTTAGAATAGGCATGTCCCTGACCAAGTGATGGGGTTGACGGGATATAAACTTGATTTTACTCAGCTAAGCATTACCCAATCAGAAATCAACGACGAAGAGATTTGGTCCCCAAAGGTTCAGGGAAACCGAAAACTGTCGGGTGAAATCTTTCTTTAATAGCCAATAATTAATACTTAAAATAAATATGTTACTCACCTACTGAATTAAAATATTTACCAAATTATGTCATTTATAACCAAACATGACTGAAACAAAACAGCTATAATTAATATTTTCGCGTAGTGGTCCTTATTATTTATGTATCCGATCTAGCACAGATTACAAACTAGGTACGATTTTTCTCCAAATCTTAAACGAGTATTATTTTTTTTTTATTTTAAATTCTTCATATCTAGTATTCAGGTATGTGCTATGGTTTACTGGCATATCAGAAAAATGCAGGTTATGTTATACCATTTAAACGCTATGTTTCACGAAAGTAAACATAACGAATTGTCAAAATACACAACGTTTTTCAGATAAAGACTCACTCGGAGAAACGATGTTGTGGCTAAGACCCGGTCCACATGTCTACCAGGATCTCAGATCGGCCGCCTTAGACTGTGAGTAAACGAAATAATAATATGAACAAAAATATGTCGAGACGGATATATACTTTTAGATAATAAGGAAAGCAAGATGTGTTTTTAGATTACTCAACCGACCAGTTAGTTAATGTTCAACACGTCACTAAATAAAAGAATATATCAACCAGTCAATGCTTACCGTTTTGAGTCATATGCAAAATTACAAAAACAGAAAAAAGGGTACATTATACGTACACGCCATCTCATGTGAGTTCCATTATCAGGACCTATAACTAACATACTCTGTGCAGGATGCCCTCTATCATGTTTCGTCCTTCTTTAATCTGTTTGCTATCAAGATATAATAAACTGTTTTCTATTTATTATTCAAAACAGGAGTTTTCTGATACCAAATGCCTGTCCTAAATTGGTGCATGAAGTTTCAAGTTTTCCAACAAGCTCAAACTTGATCGCGAAAATGGTAACCCACTAGGATGGTATGTAGTTGAGATTATTTATTCTTTCGGTTTCCGAATATGTATGGGAGCTTCTTCTGGGAACTTTGTACGGCTTAAAACGTTGGGTTGCATATACAAATTGTATCTATAATTAAAATGTCATATTTTATAACGTTTTTCGGAAAGGTTGTGGGGTAAATAAATCGACTATTAATCATCTTATAACTACTTATTAGAGAACTTGTGAGCATTTACAATTGCAGCTGGCCTGAGTTCAAGTTCGCAACTGAAAACGCTTACAAAACTCGCTGAAATCATGCATTTTTTTTTAGTTAAAATGTTAATAACACTTGTGGAGTTTACATTAAGACGTTTTGCTTTAGACATTTTCTTGATATATTAACTTAAGCTATCACAATCCAATAGCACGCCAAACATATTTTTAGCCTAGAAATACTATCTGAAATACGCATTCCACGTTTATTTCAGGACTGGATATGTATGGGAACTGGAGAATTGATGGGATTAAAATAGCGACCGGTGAATTCAGAATAAAATCGCTTCATGGATTTTTTAGTTTCATAAACAAAAATTATCACTGGGCGAATTGGAAATTTAATAACCGGCTGGTGGAAAGGTATCAGAGTAAGGATTGACAAAAATAGCAACCAAAAAAAAAAAAAAAACCCGTTCATTGTTCATCTTACGCATTGCTTTATGAACATTCAATTGTTTTCGTTCGCACCAACTTATTGTCTGTTTTGCGTAAATCCCACATTCAAGTGTCCTGTCAGAAAACAAAATGTGATTACATGGGTCATGTTTATTCGATGTGGTGAGTCGTTAATTACCTTGATATGAATAAAGTGACAAATCTGATTTCTTTCTTTTGATACAGAGAATGCGTCTGTGGAAAAAAATATGGCTGATGCAGGTCAAATTGTAAAAGTGACCAAATACTTCAGAAAGAGAAATCCAGATGAAATCTCATTAATAAATGGTTCGTTGTCATGTTCACACAATATTTTGTTTAGAGGCATATGGACTAATTCTTAACACTTCCTCTGGGTATCTAGCTCTAAAACAGTGACAAACATGGTTTCTAATTTATTCTCTCTCTCTCGCTCTCTCTCTCTCTCCATATATTTATGTTTATGTATGTCTGTCTGTTTCTCTCTCTCGTTGTTAAAACAAGTGAATACATTAAAAGGCATATGTAAAGTGAATGTAATAATCAGAGAAAGCTTATTTACTGCGCAGTGAAACCTTTTGTTAAAAATTTAGTTTGCTGAATAATGCTATATAAGCCTATCAAACTTGAATGTCTTCACAAACATTTTAGGTGTTCATTATTTGGTTTGGCTCGTCTTTTTAGGGATGTCTCTCAAGTGTCTAACTCCTCCAAACAATAATGGAATGGTATACAGCCACACTGTATATATACTTCTTGTCAGAAAGAGGACAGGGTTCTTTCCAGTAGAATGTTTGTAAAAAACAAAGAAATACATCGAGATTCCACGACTTGTAGTCAATGATAGAATGGTGTATTCTTTTTACACTGTTTTACAAAGATCTTAGCTTGTACATGTAATAATTTGGTGAATAAACTGATATGTTAAACTCTTGCGTTCTTCTTTCATTTAATAAAATAGAATATAATCCAATTTCAATTTTCGAATCCAGCTAGGTCACTGTTTGGGGTGTTTTATAGTCGTCGCGCATCTATATATAGAGTAATTGGGCCAATCATCATGTTCTTGAATAGCATTTGTATTATTGCAATGAGTGAAGAATGCTACTTCAAACCAGTTTTTAACATTAAATAGAAAGCAAAATAATCTTTAAATTCAGCTTCATTGGTTTGCATAAAACTACGAAGCAAACAGTGTGATATGGTCGTTTTCATAAATGTCATTGCACTCGAAATTCCAGTGAATATTTTCAAATGTAACTATTTCCAGCAAATACCAAAAATATGCCATGCTGATTTTATTACATGCTTTGTCCAGGTTAATTGCTAACATTAGTAAGACGGTCTTGGTGCATCTGCACTAATCGCAAATCACTGGAGTTCATCACATGATGTAGGAACATGAAGGAAATATACAAAAACGTAATTATTAGAGTGGCAAGATTAATATCATTAAAAAGACAAACCATTGTAAATAGATGTTTGAAAATTACTTAAGCATCTCAGATGCATTCATGGCCAAATAGTCTGTGAAAGTAAATTAAATTAGTAAAAGCATGTGTCAATTTGTAGCTATTTGAGGAATAATGGTACCTTCTTTAAGGTACAAGAAATATATTTCTACACGAATTATGTCTTATAAATGCATCTGAATTACCACTATATGATCTTATAAGTAAGTAATATAAAAGAGTGAGAAACAATAAGCGTTGTAAATGTAGTACACACTTTATTTCCCTAGATTATAAAATTGAAAAATGTATGTAAAAACACTTATGATATAACCACTTAAATCAACAACAAAAAATCCCAGAATTAATAACACAAGTCCTAATGAATAAAGTTCCGAATAGACTTGACTGGTGTTCTAAATAATTTCCAAAGCTGAAGGACCTGGTATTGATGTGTCGTAAGTGACCTGTAGTCTCTAATGTACTAATGTACCACTAATATAAGTTTTAATGATGTGCCGACAGTATTTCGTTGAGTAACTTTAATATAATCCAAGGCTTCCTTGTTTGAATTCACTAATCAATGTCTCTTTCCAAGAGATATTTTAGAAATGAGCACTTGTATTTACAGAGAAAAAGTATTTTAAATTTAAGAATTTCAGTCCAAATCAAAGTCTATCACAACAATGATTCTGTCCCAATATCTTACAGAATGAATTAATAATTTCCAAATAAACAAGATTATATGAAAACTAAGACAACACAAGAACTAGGATATAGGACAACATTTCTTATCCAGAACAAAGTTATACAAGGTATGCTACTAAAATTATAATATAGAATGCGGTAAACATTAGGTAGACCCGGCATTTCAGAGGGAGTTTCCAATGTTCTGGACTGAGATTTAGAGGAGCATTGTTTATAAAATATCAAATTCGATGATTCTAGTCAGGTAGAAAATAAACTTCACATTGGACAAGGTCAGCAATAAAATATAATTTTACCTAACCCATAGGCATATAATAAATTGTAAAAGAACAAACTATTAAATGATGCAAATGAAATAAACATAACACTTGCCACAGACAATAATCCATATCTAAACTTCGACATTTTGAACAATTAAGATATAATAAGACAATTATAAATCAACATACAAATGACTCTTGGGATTCCCAAGTGCCTCTGCTAATGTTAAGGTATCTACTATATATGAAATTTTGTTTTTCAAAAATGGATCATCGATTTCTAAAGTTTCTATTTCATGTTTAGTTAAGACAAGTCATATGCTTCGTCCAGATCCATTTACTCACAATTAAACAATCATGTTAAACTTGTTTTCGGTGTCGAAAGGTAATTGCATGGGTACATGTAGCAACAAACTAACACGTGTTTTGACGATTGTGATCAAATATTGCGACATATTTGTTATTTTATGTTGTTGTTAATATGCAAGTAAAGTAATACAAAATATAACGAAGTTGTTCGTATGATTAGTCCTTACAGTCGAAATATTTCTATAGTTGCATCAGTGTATTCAAGCTGGTTCAAACACATCATGGAAGTTCGATTTTTATGAGTATGGGAAATTAATCCGTATGCGTGAAATTTACTTTGTTAAGTATGATATCATACGACGTTCCTCTTATACGGCTGTTTTCTGAGGTACTTTGTATCCTGGAACATATCACACATGAGCAAATGCAATCAAACTTCACATGAATTATTCAGTATTTCATCGGTTACATTACATACAAATGTATTAAAAAGATAACCATTTTGTCATTTCTTCAAGGTATCACCACACTAATGCATTCGCTTACCATTCTCCATACTCCCGTTTCTTTGTGCCCCGCCCCCAACTCATATTAGAAAGTGAAAAGCACCAACGATATAAAAGATGCACAAAACGTATTGAATTCATGCCATCTTCTCCGCATTTTGACCTAAACGGTATTTTCTTTGCTAACACGGTTCTATATTGTAAGGCAACATATGTGATGTAGTTCAGAGTCTTCAATAAACTCTGAATAATGCAGTACATTTCTAACACGTTAGGAATTAAATCTATTTGAGCACATACATCTAATATTAATGCTAGTTATTGCAAATATTGGATAGCGATGACAGTTTTTATTTTCTTCCCGAAAATAGACTGTTCGAGAAACCCGAAATAACAGCGAGCAGGATGTTTGGTTATTTACAACGTCAATTTGATGAAAACGTCAAGGAAAATGTATTGTTAGAGCCCACCTGGAGACAATCTATTTATAAAACATAAACTGTTGAAATAAATAATTACCTTTTGTTCATTATTTATATCCATGATACGTTTTTACTTTTAAAATGAGGTGGGATTGGGAGAAAAAAACATGCGAGATGGTAAGCGAATGACAGCTGAGGAAACAACGTTTGTATCACAATTGTTCTTTGGCTCTTGGCTATAGCGTAGGACGACAGCAAAACAGTGCATGTCTTTCACGAACAAAACCCTATAAAACGTACATGAATAAAGTTATGCAAGGAGGTTCTGAAGGAAATAAGTTGGAAGAATTTTGTGTCTGAAGAATGGAATAGAAGTATAATAATAATAATAAATGCAATTATTTGGATAGATTTTCTCGCAAAATTGACCTCGGGTACCGAAAATGGATGCCTGGCTGATACGATCGCAACGGATATGTTAATTTTTTCGTTTAGGCGAAACTCTCTAAGAGGTTCCAATTGTAGCATCTAGTATCGTTCCTTACCTGCGCTTTCTATGCCTGTCCACCCGGGTTGGGTTCAATTGGTAACATCTAAAGTTGGCAGCATTCGCGTTGATTTTGTTGCGAATGTGGCTTTTTTTACTATGCATTCTCTTTCTTTAATCACTGGTTTCGCTAACATATTGAAACATATCTTGCATGTCCAGAGATAGATTATATTATTAGCTCGACATCCTAGCTTCTGATTGATCCTGTAGTTAACTCCTGTTGTCGAATCTTCGAACAATGTAGTCTCGGGCACATGTTTGTAAATTAGGTAACTCTTGTGTTTTGTTCCGCAACTTTAGGTGCCTTAGTCTGTGGCCTTGTATGAAGTGCCATGGCACGTACCTGATGGTCCTTGAAAGTTTTGTATTTATATTATAAATCAGAAAACGAATATGTTTTTCAAGCTATTTGAGCAGCAGAGGGGGCGAATCCGACATTTTGTCCAATCGTCATTTGGCTTAATTAGTACTTTCTGCACTCAACGATCTAGTGTCGTCAGCGCCTGGTAAAAAAAAAACGACGTCGTCGTCGAGGGGATCGTCCGGACGTCATTTGGTTTAATTAATACCTTCTGCGCGCCGATCCCAGCGTCGTCAGCGTCCGGTAAGCACATCGACGACCGCGTCGATGTCATCGCCCCCTCTGCTGCTAAGTAGTTATTTACAATGAAAATTATTTACAACTAACCGAATATTTGGTCAAGTCCGATACGATATCGTGTCCGAGGATCATGTAAATTTATCGTTACGAATCCATGTGGGGTCGACTGAGCATGACTAAAAAAGTTTCGAAAAACATTAAAGTCCATGTCACCGCCGCACCATGTCTGCCAAATATTTCGTAGCGTGTGTGTATCAACGCCGTTGAACACAGCAAGAATATTACAGTTGTCTCTAATTACTTTTGGAATCTGAGTGTATCGTTGAGTGACATATATCACGTCAGTGTTTTTATGCCTGCCTCTGGAAAATATCCTAGCTGGGTTTTTTTGATTGTCTAACATAACATCATCGTACACGACTAGATTGTTAACGTCGCCATCAATATCATCAATACCCGGTGCATCATTGATATCCGTAATAAACTCAATAACATTTTTTTTAGCGATCGCTGATGCATTCTCGTTGAAATCTTTCAACACCTCGTAGCATCGTTGATCATCTACGCTAGGGGCGATTAAATACAACTTATCCCACTTCATCCATCTCATTATTAAATTGAGTAACAATTGCGTCTTGCCGGATCCAGATGGTCCGATGATAATCATCCGGATCGAGTTTGGTAACGCTGCAACATGCTTAACTGGTTCTCTTGTTTTAGTCGCCGAAAAATCAATTATATTCATATCTCTATACATAAATTATGGATCTATATTGTGTGAAGTGTAGAGTGCGTACTGGCACAAATGATATGACAACCGCTACAACAAGAAATAACAGATCGGCGCTTACTGGTAAGTGTGTACAATGCGGTACAAAGAAATTTAGATTTATTTCTATTAGACCCGGAGATGTTTTAAAAAAAAGCGAGGAGGTGACATCGCAGCCAAATTGGCAAAACTCCCCGGAACACCGTGGGCAAAGTATCCAGGAGAAAAGCACCTCCCAGGATATAACTACTGTGGCCCCGGAACACGATTAGATATTAGACTCGATGATCAAAATCAGCCCAAACCCGGTGAGTATCCAATAAACGCTATCGATAAGGCGTGTCATGCTCATGATGTTGCTTACAAAAGTAGCGATCTGCAACAGCGTCATATCGCGGATGTAAAATTAATTCACGCATTAAATGCTATTCCTGATCAATCCGTCAAAGAAAAATTAGCCTCATGGTTGGTAAAATCGGCTATGAAAGGTAAATTAATGATTGGAAGCGGAGCTTCTGGCGCTGGTAATTGAAAACGATAGCGTTTATAATAACAACATGGATTCCATCTATTATTCTCCGAGAGGATACTGGAAGGGGAAGGCCGCAATTGGTAAGCTTGCAAGCGCTGCAAAGGTAACAAAGACCACTGCGGCTAATTGGTTATCCAAACAGGCTATATGGCAAATCTATCTACCACCGCCTAAACAAATCAACTTCTCGCGCTTTGATGTCAGCGTACCTAATGAAGTTCATCAGGCTGATATACTATTTCTGCCGCATGACAACGGTTACAAATACGCGCTAACCGTAGTTGATGTTGCGAGTCGATACAAACAAGCGGAGCCGTTAAAAACAAAGTCGGCAACTGAAGTAGCCGCTGCGTTTGAAAGAATTTATCGAAGAGGCCCTCTGCACTGGCCAAATCTATTACAAGTTGATCCCGGTAGTGAATTTCGCGGCGCTGTTTTATCAACGCTGAAACATCATAGCGTCGCGATACGACGAGGTCATACTGCGCTACATCGTGATCAGGCAATTGTTGAACGATTCAATCGGACTCTTGCTGAACGGTTATTTGGATATCAATACGCGAAGGAATTCATCCAAGAAAAACGATCTCGTGAATGGGTTAAAAGGTTGCCAGGTGTAATTGCAGCGTTAAATAACGAGATTACCCGAGCAATCAACATGAAGCCCAGCGACGCGATTAAATACGAGTATATACCCGGAAAATCAAAAATAAATAGCGTTTCCAAGCCGATTCTTGGCGATGTCACTGTTAGATATCTATATGAACCAGGAGAGCTTGAAGGCGGTAAAAAAAGAGCTACTGATCCTATTTGGAGTGTTACCACACATAACATATCAACGATAACACGATCAACTGGTAGACCACCGATCTATAGACTGGATTCAACTGCTCCTCAGCGCGGATTTACACGCGAGCAACTACAAGTGATACCTAACAATACTCAATTGCCACCACGTGGTCTTAACTAGCGCCGTTGCGTCTATTGCACTCAAGACAGGTCAACCTCACATTGTTTTTGACATGACCGAGACTGTTATCGATCCTATCCACGGTAAATTGGCGAGTGTCTTTATCCGAATAACGCCAACTCATTATACAATTGCAACTCGCGCAGTGATTATTCTGTTGTTGTCGTAGCGAGATTATTAATTCGGCATCAATATCAAAACGCCGCTGTTTTTTTTTATCCTGTTGGCGGTAACCCGAGAGTTTTCTATCAATGACGCTTGCATCGATGGTGACTTTGTCGCCGGCTTCGTCAGTGACTCCGTCAATAACAATTCTTCGAAGCTGATTTATCCTTCGTACTCTGGACACTGCAAGATAGACTAGATTCGACCATTCGATGCGATTATCAACTATCCAAACAATTGTGTCCGTGATGGTTAGTCCCTGCGAGGAATGTATTGTTGTTGCGTATCCTAGCGTCCACGGGGATTTATCAGCACGTAGCGCGTCCTCGACGACACCGATATCAACGAGCACGATATCATTCAGCACGAGAATTTGTTTTTCTGTCCGGCCTGGAATTTCAACTTCAATGTTCTGCCGCCGTGTGTCCGCGGGTCTATAACATAATGGCACTGGACGCGTTGGAAACTTTTCCTTATGCAACGTAAACAACTTCCGCTGAAGTGTGTCTCTGACTATCTTTCTACTCGCTACAATCAAATCGTTTGGTCTCCATGTTTCCCAGAATTCATTCAACGGCGTTTCCGGAATTACCTCGCGGATTATTTCACACTGAACTCTATCCGGCTGTAATCTGATTAGTTTTTTAACCTCGCGCAGTTGTTCATCAAGTGCTCGGTAATCAGTATCGGTTTCTTCATAATAGTCCACAAAACCCCTTAACCAATCATGTGGACCCTCGCCGACAAATGGTGGTGGTTGGCCATGATCTCCACACATGATTACCGCTGTATTCGCGCGCAGCAACCACTCAAGAAACATTTGTAAAGTATCTAACGAAACAGTACATATCTCATCCCAGATGATAATGTCGGGAATAAATTTTTCACCCATTCGATCAGGAGTCCACTCACCGCCGCTGTATCGAAAAAAGCTATGATAAGTAACGGCGTCAACATTTCGTTGTTTTATCTCTCGCGCTAGTCTATGGGTCGGTGTAAGCACGATTATACTTGCCCGCGTTCGAAATAATTCAATTGCCCGAGTCGTCTTTCCTGACCCGCCACAGCCGCTTAAATAAACTGTTTTATGTCTACAAATTGGATCAGAACACGATGGTGCATTAGACCATTCTGACAATTTATCACCGCGTAAGTAGTTGTTCTCAACGGTGACATCTGCTGACGGGGAATAATCGCGTCGTATTTCATTTTTAATTCTCCATGTACCCCAACTCTCGTCCGGACTAGTAAACTCGGCTACGTTTCCCTTATACGCTACGTCAACATAAAATGAATCAACGGCTACTCTAACCGCGGTATCGGGGAATCTATTTATCATCGAGAATAAATTGATAGCGGCATAACCCAGCATAGACGCCCTCAAATGTGGATACGCCGGGCTGTCTCCATCGCTGTAGGTAACAACTGTACCCAACCTCGTTCCATTGGACAAGAAAGCTGTTTTGCAGTTCACGTATCTATTTTTTACCACTGCGTCCTTGATTACGAAATCATATTCTGCGTCATCTATAATCAGCCGTGAGCAATATCGTTTGTAGTCGTGGTTTTTTCCACCTTGTGTGAACTTACCAATTATTCTTCTACCGAGATCTTTTGCCTCGCGGTTTCGTTGGTTAAATATCCTCCTGGACCATTCGATGATATATTCCTCGTCGGCATCAATGTTTTTTCTGGACTCGTCAATTATGCTATCTAGACGCTCCGGTTCTGGTAACCAGACTTCAGTCTGTGCCCGGTATGATATAATCGCGTCACTGACAATCAACGAAACTAGCATGCTACAATCAATCATATACCGTAGCAGCGCTATTGGCAGCCACTTCTTTTCAGCCATGTGTCTACCGATCCAAATATAGCAACAGCGATGGAGTCCTGCCGCGAATTCAAATGATACTATGCGAGCGAATCCGGTTAAATCAAAATCAGGCAGTGGTCCATTAATAGCAACACGAGTCATTTCATGACTGGGGTGTCCAAATCGTCTAAAGTACTCAGCGGCGGATCCATACCCGAGAAAACTCGCTGGATAACAGGCAACCATATCAACCGAGATCATAGCGTCGCGGTTGTATTCAGTGTTCCATAGTCCACCGTGATAGTATTCCAAACAACTGGATTGTACATCCGGTAGAAATTCCCTGCGCGTTGGTCTCCACGCATTTTTCCTTGCTGCAACACGAGCTACAACCGATGGAATTGTAAAACAATTTGTTAGCAGTTGTTCATCATGCTCTTCAAATTCCATGGCGGTTTTTTTCATCCTGTTGTGAAATGCTTCAGTGCGATATAATTCGCCGTTTGGTCTTACAAACTGATCAAAGGTATCCGCATCGTTTTCAGCGCTGCGAAGTAACCACACTGATACAGGGTCGTTTTTACACAAGTAGGCAATAGCATCAAATAGTTTCCTCTCCGCGAGAAAACCGTCCTTGGAGAATTGTTCTCCCAGGAATTCTTCGGGTATATACCTTACTGTTCTATCCCGTGGAAACACTGTGATCGCGGGCGTCCATGCGTGTTCGTTATGATCAATAATTTTGATTGGGGCCCCATTTGATTTGTACTTTGATTCGTATAATACTTCACCGGTTATTGTTGTAACGGTTATTGGAAATCTCAACGACGTTTCTAATCTCGCTATGTCGCTGATGGTTGCTCCACGCTCTTTTACGGTTAGTTCCCACTGGTTGATTTTGCTACGTCGTAAATCAGTCAATTTGTTTCCTCGACATGCATTTGTAAAATGCTCTATTATTCGTTCTGCTACACAATTTATCCCAGTTGACTGTTTCATCGGTTTCAGTTTTCCGATATCAGGTTTCTTATTTAACGGGTATATTCCATAAACAACTGCTGTTTCAGGATACGCTCGTTCATAGTATGGTCTGTCAATTCCGGTTAACAACCCCGGCTTGGAGTCGCGGCTGACAGTGACTGTTTTCTTGTCGCTGAGAACTGGTTCAAATTTATCACGCATGATCCAATCGCCTGATTCCACCCGGACAATGAATTTTACTCTGAAGAAATACCTTTTACCGTCAAGTTGTGATATTATCGTTGCTGCGCGGTTGTCGTTCATGGTAGCATCAACAACACCATCAATTCGAAATGTTGACCAACTATGAGATGCACCATCACGCTTGAATTCATTGATACAATCGCGTATTTTACTCAACAGGGTTTTATCGTTTATTAACGCTTTTGGTGTGTCCTTGAGGACTCTATCGAGATTGAACTTAATATTTTTCCAGGGCTTAATTACTGCTAATCTCTCAAACTCATCCATATAATTAAAACAAGTATTTAAATAAAAGAATATAGTATAATGAATAAATGCAAATGGTTGATGATTGGGTCGACAACCCCGTGCAATAAATCATGCAGAGGTGAATTCTGCGGGTATCATTTACAAAGCGTTCGTAATGGTTCTCTTGGCCCCCTCCCGTGCTTGGTTTGTCACGTCGGTGTAAGAGGAAAATCGCAGTTGTGTATCAATTGTGGCGGAAAGCGATACAGGGAACTAAAACGCTATTACGATAAACGAATAAAAAACGCCGTCATCGACCCCACCGCCGACAAAATCATCAAAACTCCTCAAGACTACATTGAAAGGTTTATAATTAAACCAAATAATGAATTAGACAAGTAGTATTATTATACAAATGGACCAAGAGTTCAGACCTCACCCTGTGTTTGTTAATTACGAGGCATCTCGCGACGGCGTTGTTAGAAATTGTAGACTGAAGAAGCCGGTTGGATGGAAAAATAATCAGGGATATTTGATGTTTGGTGCCGGAAAAAAGAAGTATTTTGTTCATAGGGCGGTATTTGAAGCATTTAACGGATTAATCGAGAATGGGTTTGTTATTGATCATATTAATAATAATAAGACTGATAATTCTCTTACAAACTTGCAAGCTATCTCGCAAAGTCAAAATACCAAAAAAGGGGAAACTGGTAAATACTCAAAGAAAGCAAAACCCGTAAAGTCATTTGATACAACAACTCACGAGGAAAAAATATTTCAGTCGATGAATGAGGCAGGAAAATATTTTGACATTTGTATCGCCTCAATACGAAGAGTAGCAGAACGAGTATATCAAACAGCGATCTCAAAAAAGACGAGTCACAGAATTCGATTTTCATATATAACATCAAAGGGAGATAACTCGTTTTGTGATAGCGTCGCATGACAAGAGTTACGTCCCTTGAAGTCCAATTAATGTTGCGATTAATTAATCATTTTACGATGAAAACTAATGAAATACACGCTGTTATCTAACAGCTATATTCTTTTTTTTAATGTTTTATTTGAGTATTTGGTTTCATTTAAATGCCGTGAAACACCATTAATAAGTATTTAAGGATTCAACGATTCAAGGGAATTCAAATTAACACACACCTTGTGAGTGACGCCGCTGTATTAGTCACTTTATATATAAGTTGACTCGTTATAAGCCTGGGGCTTTCGAAAGCCAATTCAACTAATCAAAACTAACCCACGCTCTTGACCCGGGCGTGTGGTTGTCTTTTGTTCACAATCATGCAACCGGGTTAATTTAATTGGGTTGCTTTTGATTGGTTGAATTGGCCGTAGAGTTCCGCCCCGCCGTTTTATGTTTGTGCTGTCTTGTGTCGTCCCATCATCCATCAATCATTTCATTGTAAATATATTCATCCTTAATTAAGTATATGTATATGCCTGCAATCTGCCACAACACTCGAGTGGAGATCTACGGCATTGTACTGTCCATGTATGCCTGCAATCTGCCACAACACTCGAGTGGAGATCTACGGCATTGTACTGTCCATGTATGCCTGCAATCTGCCACAACACTCGAGTGGAGATCTACGGCATTGTACAGTCCATACAAAAAACGGGGTCAAAAATGACCCCAATAATTTTATTTAAACTTAAATTTTATTAAAATTTTTGATATTAGAAATAAGATGTTTATAAGAATATGGATTCCCAAGACATCAATAATATATTAACTGAGATTTCAAAATTAAAAAATCAAGGAATTGAATTATCTGATGGTCTCGACAGTGAAAAAATATTATCCGATTATGAGATTATTAACGAACAGTCGAAACGGGGGCGTTTTACCCTGGCCCGCGAGTATTTTTTTATAAAACGATTACAACATACGATTAATGAGAACCTGTACCACAATGACGCAAATGCATTCATTGGACTATTCACTGCCGTTGAAATAATACGAAAAAAACTCGGACGTGTTTATGAACGACGCCGGGAGATTTCTAGTAAGATCAAAAACATTAGAAGGATTATAGACGAAAACTCCGTGGAGCTCCCGATGGTACACTCGGCGGAAAATTAGAAAATTGCGGATCAATTTACAATAATGGTAGGCGAATCACTTACTACTCGGCTAGCCAGAGAGCGGCTAGCAGCGCTTAAAAAGTTCATACCGTTACGAGACAGGGTCCGAGAACAACTTCAAACGCGGCAGCAACTACAAACCGATTTTACTGTTGGAAGCGAACAACTCTTTGCCCCGGTAACTAAAGCGACTAAGGATGTTACAGCGGCAACAGAACGAGCAATATATGGGGATATTCCTAAGGAAGGCGAACGGAAAGAGGTGCCTCTTCTTCCTGTACTTGAAAAGATAGCAGCAGAGACAGAACAAACACAGCAACGGATAAAACAACTTTCCAGTGATATAAAAACCCAACGAGAGTATGAACGATTAGCTGATATTGATGATTCTGAACAGGGTGATGTTGGTGAACTTCAAAAAATTTCCACTCAAAAAGGGGTCTCCTTTATAGATAAACTCACTGAAGATGCTATAACACAAATAAAACGACCTCAATTACTGAAATTCGACGATTATAGGATTTTTGGTAATTTTGCCGCTCAAAGCTATTATTCAAGAAATGACTTTTTAAAAGACGAGTATAAAAAACAGTAATATAAAACGAGATGACTGGGTTAATTGGTTGTATAAAACGAATAAAGGGGTTGATCGCTTGCATACAAAAGAATTGGGATATAAAGAATTTAGAAGGGGAATTGATGATTATGATATACAACAACAACAAGAAATACTACAACAGAAAAAAGAAGAAGTCCGAGAAAAACGTCAAAAAAAAGCTGGTTCTAAAAAAACAAGCGGAGAGGGATATCCAAGTGGTAGTGGTCTAGTTGAAAACGTTAGTGTTACCTGTCCTGGTAGTGTTCTCAGTGATATATCACGGCTAGAGGTACTAATCGGAGGAAAACGAGCCGGAAATAACTCTACGGAAATAATCAATGAGGCCGCTGATATTTGCAAGCGGTTATTTGCAGGTGGTATCATAGACATTAATGCATATCGAACGCTCATAGACGAACTCGTGGATGATTAAAAAAATTATAAAATTATAAAATTATCGTTTTTGTTAATTTTTGACTGTTTTTGGCCATTTTTTGACTGTTTTTGACCATTTTTTGACTGTTTTTGGCCATTTTTTGACTGTTTTTGGCCATTTTTTGACTGTTTTTGGCCATTTTTTGAGGGCAAAAACCCAAGGAAATCATTTAGAGAAAATCGATGTTTTTCTGAAAAATCGAGAAAAAAACGACTATAGGCAACAAAAAACGACCAAAAATGACTAAAAATCAAGAAAAAACCAGAAAAAAAACGGATTTTTATCGAGGGCAAAAACCCAAGGAAATTTTGATAAAATTTATTCCGGTTTTCCACACGGCGGTGGGGGGGGTAATCAATCACTGGTGATCACAATCACTGGTGATTACAATCACTAATTGGAAAACTGGTGTTTTTAATAAGGATGATCATACACTACAACCACGATAAACCAGTACTCGTCTACGTGGTAAACTCGCGATTGCCTATTTACCGCGCGTGGTACGGAGACGGTCTCGGTAGCACCATTGCGGGGTTATTTACAAGAATGGCTCCAAAAGTAGCGCCGTTAGCCAAACAATTAGGAATGAAGGCTATTGATGTTATTCGTGATAAGGGTATTAGTGCCATTGGAGATGTCGCCGGAAAGGCGCTTTCAGCCGCACGGGACAAACTAATGTCGTTGGTGAAATCTAGGGGATTTTCAAGAAAAAAACAAAAACCACCGGTGATGCCATCAACGACAGTGATGCCTGCAAATGTCAGTAAAGTAATAAATAACGCCGTGGAAGAAAAACTAGCGTCGTTGGTAAACAATAATCAAGATGACATCGCAAACATAATAGCGGGAAGTGGTTTAAAACCACGACGATGATTTAGATGCAGCAGCGTATTATTAAATAAAATGTTTAAACGAACAGCTGACCCGGCGTTTGATATGGACGCACCAGTGCACAAGGATGATTCTGTCCGTAATTATCAATTTTATTCCTATCATGCAGTACAACCCAACATACGATCGCGAATTGAACTTCAAGTCCATGATACCAGTAAATATTTTTTACCGTGTGAAGCGTTTATTGAAATCGAAGGAGAACTTGTAACAGAGGCCGATACTCCTGCTGTACCAGCACCGTATCCAGATGGTACCAAAGTTGGCTTAGTCAATAACGGCGTAATGGCGCTATTTGAGAGCGCAAAATATCTCATTGACGGGCGAGAGATCGAGTCTATAGAACGCGATGTTGATGTTGCTACAACAATAATCGGGCTAGCAAGATATTCCGACGATTATACAAGATCAGCGGGTCCATCTATGATGTTTGCAAAGGATAATAAAAACACTGCTGGAAACTCGCAATTTGTGGTAAGACGACCAAGAAATAATGCTAATAACAATGACGCTGATGTTGAGAATATGATTATAAACAGCGATCCTAATTTCAACCTCGGAGCTGCAACACGCATATCAATGTTAACAGGACCGCGTAGATCTTTCTCATGCGCGATTCCACTGCATCATATATTTGGATTTTGTAGGAACGTGCGAAAAGTTATCTACGGAGCAAAGCATACCGTGGTGCTTGTGCGAAAAGGTGATGATAGAAATGCAATTTGGAGAATTTCAGCGGATCTTGCAAATCCAAATAATGACTCTGGTAAAGTCGTTTTAACTAAAATATTATTGTGGATGCCAGTAATAACTCCATCCATTACCACAGAGGCACGATTGCTATCCTTTATGGAGCAGGGAGGAAAATCATTACTAAGTTGGCTAACAACAACAACAGATACTAAGCAATCAAATATCAATGGTATATTCACATGGAACCTGGCATCACAACAAGGCATTTCGGCTCCACGTCATATATTTGTCGCGTTGCAGGATATGACGAGAGTTGATAATCAATTATCCAGCCATATGATATTTGATCGATTAGGCGTTACTGACGTCTCGCTGAGAATAAACGGTCAGCAGGAACCATCCGAGGATATACAGCTTAATTACGGTCAAAACCATATTGCACGCGTGTACCATCGGTTGCTGTCGTATATGAGTCGTGATCAAAACGTCGACACTGGTTTGCAAATATCACAATATGATTTCAGAGAACTATATCCGATCTATTACTTTTCGCTGGAACATCTTGATTTAACGAGACAATCCGTCGTTGATATACACTTCCGAGCTAATGTAACTCGCGGCGTTATTGCTGATTATAGAGCTAATGCTGTCATTCTCAGCGATAAATCAATGCTGTTGGAAGGTGTTGGTGGACGAATGAGAATCGTTGATGCGCCAGTGGAAAACATGTAATTGAAAGCACAAACGCGTTTACAATAAATGTCGTATAGTGTCGTCAGTGTAGAGTTGACTGATGGTCAAGTCAAGAAATTACGATCAAAGTCGGCTAAACAATGCGGAACCACAATAACGCTGAAGCCGTCACAGATGGCAGGTGGTAATCATAAGATATCGTTGACGGCGCGTCAAATAAAACATTTCAATGATGCGATGAAGAATAAAAAGGGTGTTCAAATAGATTTTTCAGCCGCAGCAATTAAAAACATGGAAAAGACCGGTGGGATATTTCCGCTGTTAGCCGCGATTCCAGCGTTGATTGCCGCGGCCGCACCAGCAGTGGCTAAGGCGGCGGCGTTAGGAGCCGTTGGTACCGCGGCGGGAATGGCATTGAAGAAGGCAACCGGGAAAGGCTACAAAAAAAAACGACCCGTGGCCGGAAAGGGTCTAAGACTACCGGGAACCCCGTATTCATGGTACTCGGGAAAGGGTCTAAGACTACCGGGAACCGTTTATTGACTCGGGAGTCTATGACTCCCATGTCTAATTTTGATTTAATAGACGCCGCAAACGCGCTAGCGATAAAAAAACTTCAGAGGTGTTTTTATGAGGGATCAATTACCGGCGGCACCAAGAAATATTGAAACCGGCATAATTAACCTCGATGGGTCCTCCGGAGCGGGAACTCATTGGGTTGCGTACGCGATTGATCCGCGCGCGATCGTCTATTTTGATTCATACGGGTTAGCCCCGCCGAACGAGTTTATGCGGTATATCCGGGCGTGTTCAGCCCGGGTTTTTTATTCCACGCTGCCAACACAGCAGTTAAGTGACCCACCGATATGCGGCCGTGAGGTATTGAACGTACTCGCGGCGATTTCATCATCGCGGAAACCACCTCATGTGGTTGTAAACGAATACACTAGTGGGGTCGTAGAGGCCCGGCTGGTTAATTAGAAACGCTGTTTTTTTTTACAATAATAATGATTGATATCTGGGGGCGACCGGTTTCGGCGCTGAAAGGATCCACGGAAACGCCCGCCACCGATGACATAAAAAAACTAATCGAGGATGAAATCGCTGATACGTTGAATTTAACCAGTGTTGACCCAGGCGAAATAGTTGTATTTCAAGACCGCCAGGGTAAATTGAAATCCGGTAATGTGTCGCTGAATGACGTTTTAACACGACAGCGTGACGCCGCCGAGGGCACTATCGCGCTGTATACCGGCGACGGACGACTCAAACCGGGTGAACATATATCGGCGGTAACATTAGTCAAAGACGGTTTTATAAGGTTGGATAGATCGGTGACCGAACTTGACGCGCAGGTGAAAAAATCTGCCACCGAGGTGAAAAAATCTATCACCGATATACAACTCACTACCGCTAGTTTTTTCGGGACCCCGGCGGTAACCGAACCAAATCTTTCAGCAATAATGGGTGCTATTTTGGATTTTGCAACGCTGTCGGGTCAATTTATCTCGTTACGGAAAAATGTTAACAGGATCGATGACAACTTTGATAAATTCTTTGGTAAAAAAAATACCAGACCGGATGAGATTACAACAACTATAAATGATATCACTGCGTATAGACAGGAAATAGAAACAATCAAAACTGATGTTGCAACGAACAAAGGGAGTGTAGACGCGCATGAACGGGAAATAGAAATAATTGGCGCTAATGTTGCAACGATCATAAATAATGTAGACTCGCATGGACGGAAAATAGAAACAATCAAAACTGATGTTACAACGATCATAAATAATATGGACACGCATACACAAGAAATAGGAATAATCAAAACTGATATTGAAGCGAACAAAAAGAGTGTAGACGCGCATACACAGGAAATAGGAACAATCAAAACTGATGTTGAAGCGAACAAAAAGGGTGTGGACGCGCATACACAGGAAATAGGAACAATCAAAACCGATATTGAAGCGAACAAAAAAAATGTAGACACGTATTGGCGGGGAATAGGATTAATCAAAACTGATGTTGCAGCGAACAAAAAAGGTATAGACGTGCATACATATGAAATAGGAACAATCAAACTTGATGTTGCAGCGAACAAAAAAAGTATGACAGAGAATACACGGGAAATAGAAACAATCAAAACTAATGTTGCAACGAACAAGAATAATATAGACGCGAATTTGCGGAGAATAGAAATAATCAAAACTGATGTTGAAGCGATTAAAGACGGACTACCGAGAATAACAGAGCAACTCGAAACTAATATTGAAGCGAACAAAAAAAATGTAGACGCGTATGGAGGGGAAATAAAAACAATCAAAACTGATGTTGAAGCGATTAAGGACAGACTACCTAGAATGACAGAGCAACTCGAAAAAATGAAAACACCTCATGGGATCATCGGCAGTGGCGTATACACGGTTCAATACGGATCATTCGATTGGACTCCTACGCGTAATGCAATAGATGTCACCGCAATTGTTAAGGGTATTTATCGATTGACATTGATTTCGGCGATGCAGTTCAGTATATCATCGCCGAGTTCATCCGGGTTTAACAATACAATATCAACAATCATCGACAAGGATACAATCGAACGGTTTATAATTAAAGCCGTTGATAGCAGTCTATTTAGGGCAAACATCACATGGTATGCGGAATTTGTAGTGGATCTAAGTAATTAAAAACACTAGCTCTTTTAAAATAAAAATGACCACCAAGGTAATTGAATCAGAGGTATCACCGACGTCACATCAATATCGATTCGATACCGCAAAAGAATTCTCCGCGAACTTAAAAACGCTTTCCGAACAATACCGTGCAAAAATAAAAAAATACCGTCGTAAAATAACCGCCATCGACGCGGTCGTGTACTCGGTGTCGGGTATAGTAGCTGGCACCGGTGTTATTTTATCCACGGTGACCACGATAGCCCCGATCGCTGTTCCAATCGCAGTCTCCGCGATGACAACAGTTGCTGGAGTCGCCAACGCAATCACTAGAAAGATATCATCGTGTTTTCAGAAAAAACTCAACGAGTATACAGTAAAACATCAAATAGTATCCGACGCATACTCGAAATTATCCGGGTTGATCTCGTTATCGATTGATAATTTGTTCGTATCCGATGTTGAATTCTCCACGATGGTCCAGTTGTATAGCTCCGCGATGTCAAAAATCGAGGATTTTTAACTGGAAGCCGGAACCACCTGGTTGCTGAAATTAGACACTAAAGACAACGAATAATAATAATGTCGCTGAACCCCGAAGGGTTTCAGTTGCTTCAACGGATCGCGGAGAACACCACTCCGGTACAAACAAATATGATATCGATAACATCAACGAAACCCGAATTCAGTGTGAACTTCCCGTCGCCGGTTCCAGTGAAGGAAATAGCGCTGGCAAAATTGCGAATATATCACAGTTGGCCTAATATTCGAGCGGACGCATTTAACGGACAACAACCTAATAACTCGCTGGTTTTTGCACGGACAAATAAACCCGATGGGACCCCAAACTGGGAGGAGGTTACAATGCCAACTGGGTCATACCAAATAGAGCAAATCAATAAAGAATTTCAACGCAGGATAAAATCGATCACAGGAAAAGAATCAAAAATCGCTATTACGGTTCATGAACCGACGTTATCGTCGACGATTGAAATAAGCACACCGGGGTATATGGTTGATATTTATAACAGTTCAATAAGAACCATACTAGGATGGCCTAAGAATCCACCCGCGGACGCCCCCCCATCAACTATCCTCAGATACGATAACGGAGATGGTGGTAGGCATATTGCTCCATACAACGTAAATATTGCATCGGTGATAGCGATTAATCTAGTGTGCGATGTTATCGAAGGGAGTTACCAGGTGGATACCAAGCAATCAAATCAAGCTCAACAGGGGTATATCCTTTATTCGTTTTCACCAACAGCCCCTCCGGGATTTTTGATCATTGAGAGTCCGATTAATCCGGTCTATATGCGATGCCATGATCGGTTTTTAACGAGAATTAATTTTAGAATTACCGATCAGTCAAATAACCTAATTGACCTACAAGAGGAGGAGTTAGTGATCACTCTGTTTGTAAGATCATAGCAGCAGAGGGGGCGATGACATCGACGCGGTCGTCGATGTGCTTACCGGACGCTGACGACGCTGGGATCGGCGCGCAGAAGGTATTAATTAAACCAAATGACGTTCCGGACAATTGTCGATTTGGCCCCTCGACGATGACAACGACGACGACGTCGTTTTTTTTTTACCAGGCGCTGACGACACTAGATCGTTGAGTGCAGAAAGTACTAATTAAGCCAAATGACGATTGGACAAAATGTCGGATTCGCCCCCTCTGCTGCTATTTGGAAACAAATTTATTATCCTAAGAAGCTTAGTTCACCCAGGATGGACAATTGGGGTGGGGGAGTAAGAGAGACACGGATGTTTCTTATCCCAGTGATCGTGATCGCTCTCTACAGCCCTGAGTTACCCCTCCACCCAAACTAAAATTTAAGCCGTATTTGAGATCGGGTTTTGTGACTCATATTCACTGTAGCAGATGTTTTACAACTGACTAGGATTCGATTACTCTTAACAGAGCTGACACCACCAACTGGACTGAGTTTCAAATTGTACCAAAGATGTGGATGTGATGGGCAGTTACAATCCCTGACACCACGTCCGTTGAAATAACGCTTGCAACATATTGGTGCAGCCTCAGGAAAATTTGCACAAGGAAGAAATGCCATTCTGTTCTAAAAGGAACAGAAACCACAATTATATAGGTCTGATCTGTGTTCATTAGTCAACAGTACGTGATTGTGCGAAAAGTCTGACAAATGACAGGCGTAAAAAAACAAATAGGACACATAAAGCACAACCAAGGTGCATCACTCTAAATGCAAACTTAAAGTATTCCATGGACTTTTGTTTAAGATTTTATATGAATTAAGGACGTCACTATTCTACTTGTAACATTGCTTATTACATATGTTAGTCCATTTCTCACAATCGTACGAGTTATTTCCCTTATACCATTATATTAGATTTGCTATTCGTACACATGATAGTACATGTGCTGGAGGCACACACTCACACTCACGTACACACACACACACACACACACACACACACACACACACATATATATCCATCCATCCATCCATCCATCCATCCGTACATACATACATACATACATACATACATATACTGATAATTTCCCTCAAGTAAACTTTAACTTAGATCTGTTGACATTTTGAATTTTTGCATACCACATTCTGAATAGAGTTCGTTAATAACTTCAAAGGTTATGACAATGAAATCTCCCACCTCTTTTAAACAACAACATCCCCTATCCATCGACCTTCTCATACCTTCTACCGTCATTTCATCTACAAATGGTAAACATTTTCAGGTGTATCATGCAAAGCAAAACATACAACTCAGTGCAGATTTAGATCATTCAGGGCCACTTTATGCAACGGCGTTTCCTTTCGAATTTGTTACTTTATAGATTTGTTACGTTATTAAGCATGTGTTTTGTATTTGCTTTGCTAAAGATCTGAAATCTGTCGACAAAGCTGATTAAGAACTTATAAGGAGGCCACTAACTTTGTAAGTAGTGAATATATTTGATAGTTACGAATCACTGGCATCTCACCTCTGTCTGCGTGGGTTCGAATCTAGGCAAATGTGGGTATGTGAGAAAGCTTGCCAGTAGCTTATCGTGGGTCGGTGGTTCTTCCGGGGTTTTCTCGGGTTCTTCCACCACCATTAATATTAGCCGACATGCATAGCTTATCCTGTGGTGAAAACATGGCGTTAAACCCCACAACAACAACAACAACCTTTAATAAACACTAGTGGTAGCTCAAAATAGGATGAAAACTCACACAATATAAATAATGTGACAAGGCCATGTTGCAATTGACTTACCACTGTTTGGTCAGTCAGTCAGTTATACATATACACATGCACATATACACATGTATGCTATAATGTCTTGCGTCAAAGGAGTGTTGATATATTACAGCGTTCCATTCTATGCAATGTTTTCCATCCAGGTTACTTTAAATCGTGTACATAAATCTGTATAGATAAGTTTAAAACAATGTTTGATTAATCTCGATGAGTAATATGATACGAGGTTATAACTAGCAAGGGTATATTTATATCGCTGTTATCAGGCACGCAGGTCGGACGATACACGTAAAGCTCAAGAACGATATGAGTCAGCATGTATTATATCTACATGGTAATTAGATGTACTATCAAAACCAATATGATGAAAACAAAAATGAAGAAGTAAATTATTATTAAAATGTTTGGTCTGTAATGAATCTTGCGTAAACCTTGAAGTATATCATCTTTATAGCATGTTCATTAATTACATTTTTTAAGATGTCAATATTAAAGTTCCCCTCTCCTACCCGCCCCGCCTCCCCCCCCCCCAACATATCTTATCATACAGCTAGAGACCGTTCAACGACAAAATAAATAAACAACAAAGAAACATCTTTCGGTAATCATGAGTTAAATCAACGTCTGTTTTTTTTTATTGCGCCTCCTTTATATAACGAGTTAGTGAAAATACATTGCATAAGTACTATTTTTAATGTTATTTGTGTCGTTTATACTGCTTTAATTTAGGTAATTTATATGTTATTTCTTCTATCAGTTATAAATTACTTATATGTAAAGTAAATGAGGTTTTCTGTCGTTACTTCCCGTTGACTTAATTTCGCTTTGACGTCATAAAATATAATACTACTTTATATTCCTTAAACTATGTTGAACATATTCGAAATAGTTCTTTATTTACTTACAGATGATATACTTTCATTCACATCTTCTTTCTTGATAATTATTAAAGCAACCGTTTTATCTATCCCCTATGTCACACTTCGACTTTGATCAACACTGATTTCAAACCAATGCATTCCAAAACGTTTCCGTCCTCGTTACTGCTATTGATTCATTATTCTGATGTACGTGGCAACAAGTTCTGACCGGAATACCGAGGATGTCCAGCAACGTCGCATGATGCCATACATCGTTCATTCTAGGTGTTTATAATTTCATTTTTTTTATAAATTGACCAAGGTTTCAAGAATTTGATTGGATGTAGGCCGTCACGTGATACTGATCTGGAATATTGTACTTTTCAAAACAGTATGCGGACTAATTTTGGTTATCTTTCTCAAGGTCATTTTATGTTAAGCTTTATCTATATGAACGCCTTACACCATAATAATAAGAATAACAAGCCCCCACTCACCCACTCCTGTGATTTCAAATCAAAATTTACAAACTCCATATTAAAATCTATCATTACAAGGTAAACATATGTAACTGCCCGGACCATCCTGAACTCTCACACTCACCCCTTTTGCTGAAAAAGGTACATGGTAGTATTTACAAACCAATCTTCAGAAATGATTGCATTTCGTTTTGAGATATTCCAGCAGCTCGTCATATGTCAAGCTAGGATCTCACCAAAAATGGACACAATTTTGATTTTTGAAAGCTCGCAATGCGTAGAAACCAACAACAACGGATGCTGTAGCAACACGCGCCATATACAAGCGTAACGTTCAACAAAATGGAATAGCCTGGTTGAAACAGCAGCAGCCACTGTATATATATATATATATATATATATATATATATATATATATATATATATATATATATATATATATATATAATAGTAATAATAATAATTATGAACTTGTATAGCACCTAATCGTTAGAATCTCTAAGCGCTTTACAACATTAGACAACACGTAAAAGAAAGGAAAACCATAAATACTGATATGATTACAAACACAAACACCATGAAATCAGAAAGCATAAAAAACATGCTGAGAATATTTACGGTAGGAAACATTATTAGGTCATTAAGTTTATTATTGCAGTGGTTATAAGTGAGTTTTGAGAGCACTCTTGAAAATGATCACTGTGTCTTTGTGTCTAAGTTCAGTGGGCAATTCATTCCACGTTGCTGGGTTCTGGTATGCAAAAGAACGCTGTCCATATGACTTTCTTTTCATAGTGGGAATAATGAGTGCACAATTGTCAGAAGAGGAGCGTAAGTATCTTGCTTGTGTGTACACATGGGTGAGGTCTGATAGGTATGTTGGACTAGAGTCCGTCAGTGAAACGTAGCACACAGAACAAATTTTGTGTTTGATCCTGGATCGAATGGATAGCCACTGTAGGGTACAGATCAGCGGGGAGGTGTGCTCTGATCGTGGTACTTTAAGTATGATCCGAGCAGCTGTGTTTTATATATTTATATACAATACTACTACTACTACTAATAATAATAATAATACTAATGCTACTAATAATATTAGTAGTAAAATAATGATAATACCAATATATCACTGGCAGGACCCGCTATGACACTGCCCTATATAACTGTATAAAGAATCGACGACTCCTAGCAAGCGAGGATCTGGCTATGTATTTTATCGCAATTGAGGGGCAAATCGATGAAAACTTCGAGGTACCTAAAAGTGAATGTTTTGTTGATGAGATCTGCTGATATTATGACAGAAATGAATTAAATTTGAATTAGAAGGAATAAATGATCATGGCTGAGTGTTTATCGATGAATAATTCGTACCTTATCGCTCACAAAGTTAGCATAAAGTTCTTTGGACTTTATTTACTTTGTGATTGATTAGGTAAATGTTGCATATCGATACATACCCACCCATGATCATTTAATCCTTTAGTATATTTTACCACCCTCTATTACTTTACATATCCGTTGTTTTCACAAAGCGTGTGCACTTTTATATTTCCCTTTTGGCTTCCCTAGACACGCAAACCGGCCCCTAACAACGTTGGTTGTTCTTGCCACATAAGTATAAAGGCACGTCTTATTTTGTGCTTAAGGATATCTTAATATATCTCATTATGTTGTGTATATCAAATACACTGGACCGAATTCGTGACTTTTCCCTTTTTACTAATATATAACATTAAAAGTTATGCCATCTTGTTTATTATTTAGGTTGAAACCAGCAGTACGTGCCACCTGGAAGTCGGAAAAATGACTAATACAGATGATATTCAAGGGCAAGCTGAAGGAAGAAAACCGATCCTAGTGTGGTCAGATGAAACGCTTCAATGATTCCCTCATGTCGTCCTTGAAGAACGTCAGTACTCACTGAGATTCTTGGAAATATCGCAGACAGGATAACATTACCTGACCCATACAGGATTATAGACTTTGAAATAAGAAGAATGGGAGCTTGTAATGTGTTACCATTACTACCCATGTTAATCCACTGCTACTAGTCCATTCATTAGATTACCTTTGAAGTTGCGTTCTAACGATAAACAAAGAAACTATTTTCTAGACTGAATTGTGAGGTTAAAATTTCTTTAATTATGCCAAGGACGTATTGTTGTGTGCTTGGGTAGTATTAATTGATAGAAAAATAAGTAATACAGGGTAAAAATTGAACGAAAGTTAGGTCTAGCAAAAACAAATACAATTCTAACATATATTTCACTAGCTTGGAGTCAAATCGCCATCCGAAAAATAACTTTTATTTGATTTATCTTGAGTAATTTTATAACAGGTATTATTTCAAAACGAACAGAAACAATACATATATAATATGTGTTATATACATTATTATTTGCTCGCAATCATAACTTTTTAAAGGAAATGGAATAAACATGACTTAAACATGAATCTGTGTAGTTCTTTTAATCGAGTTCAGAATATATTGGCTATGCAGAAATGATCTTTCTCTGATAACAATATTTGTGAAGAAGTTCCAATTTGAAATGTGTCTATAAACATTTCAGATATTTCATCATTTCTGTTATTAATGTATCGTTCTTATAAGTGTTAATATAGTTGATGTCATTGACTTCAGTGTTATTGGTTGTACACATAAATTACATTTACGTGCACAGGTGCACAGAAATTATGCTTGAAATTAAGAAAACAAATTTAGTCATAACTGTACCGTTATATAATGTTATGTTTTAAATATGGTACAGAAAGCGGTTGAATTATGTAATTACTGAACGAATATATATTTTTACTTCGAGAAATGTTAATTTCATTTACAAAGCCATCAGGTGACTCAGCCAGAAATATAATATTTTTGGAAACTACAAGTTCACAGGGCTGTAGTGAATTCCCAATATCCCCCATGTACCGCTGTATAGCGACCGTCTCGTGTTTGTGCCTATGCTCAATAGATGCGATCATGTCATTTGTGACGACAAGAAATTAATTGGCTAACTTGGCTCCATATGTTCTGTCCGTTGCCTTGCATATTTCCCCGAACACTTTCTGGATTAATTTGTGTGGTGAAGATTAATTTAATTATGCGGAGTATGTGTTATTATGTGCCTCAGTAATATTAAATGGCAGAACAATAATTAGAAAAGAGTACACAATGAAATAATGATAGGTCTGGACAAAACATTTGAAATGTTAAAAATGAAGAACTCAGTAAATATTTGTGATTAATATATTGATTTATATTCGACTGCTAGTGTATTGTGTGCATCCATATAAAAATTAAAAAATAGATTAAATGGCATTTAAATTATTTGGCCAGCGTAACTTCGATCGAAATGACATCACGTTAGAAGAATAACAATATTTTTGAAATATTTAATACTTTTCTTTAAGGAGATAAAAGTACACTTTCTTTCCAAATATTCCTTTGGCCGTGGCTTAATAATTAGAACTCTCGAGCAATGAACCACATTATAACCCTAAAATAACAATACATGTAACCAATTTAAGAAGAATTTCTGTTTAAGATTTCATTACCGAGATCGTGTTGTAAGTGCTAAAAGACTCGTTTTAACATACAAACCTTTTAAACCAGGTCATTATTTCGCTAAGATATTCTGCCATTTATATTCCATATTTCTTTTCTTAACTGAGGAATCGTTATTAAACCAAAATTTGATTTTGAGATCAATACCTAAACATGCAAGTACGTGTGTATCATCTGCTGGAATGGTAACGGTGGCGCTGCCTAATACATTATCAAGGAAAGATAACTGACTACTTGTCCTCATTGCAGAGGAATTCCAGGAGCGCTATTGATTAAGCAATCACAAGCAGTGTTTCCTGTTAAATGTGCAACATATAATTAAGAGCACAAGTAGGCCTTATCAGATACTCACGTACTCACATAAACCAAGTCAATTTATGACGTCATGGTATATTCGAGTTTTATATATTTTAAATATATGTGCATACTAAAATGACCATCATAATGAGCACATAGATAAGTAATTGTTCTTGATTCGATTTTTTAAAATCTCAAATGTTGCGGCGAAGAAATATGTCGAAATCCGATAATCCATGTTTTATTTATAAATCACTTAATGAATTATGCAGACACGACCAAATATATTACGCGGCCTACTCTCGCAGAATCGAGTCAAGGCAGCAGGAAAGGCTTGGAAATCATATGATCTTTACTTAAGAACTAATTACCGGTGCAAATATTGTCCTCAAAGTTTTTAAATCACGAATCAGAAAGCAATACATGTCTTAACAAGACATATTCATTTCTCAAATGTTTATTCAACAAATAGGTAATTAGAAATAACATTTTATTACAAATTTAATATAATCAAATAAACAACTGTATCTTTATCTTATGTCCGCTACATCGATGAAACATTATTGATTAATGTTAACTGAATAATGCACTCTAGGTTGTGCAGATGTTAGCTTAACGTGGTTTTGATGATGAAGGAAGACCACGGATATAATCACCGACGGTTGTGTTACTAACTGTCCTTAATTGCAAGATAGTAATTCTGCAAATAACATAATGTATTACACGTTTGAGACAGTCAGAAATTCATAGCAATTAGCGTTTTGTAACATTATATGACATTCGTTTATAAAGCAAAACTTTACGAAAACCGTGTCAAACGCTTTGTGTAGGTTTAGAAATACAATCTATGTTTAATGGACGTAGTAAATACTCTTTAGCCAATGGTTATTCAAACCAACAGGCACTGTTTTGCTTGAATAATATGGGTGGAGGTCACATTTACATGGGGTAATCAGGTTGTGTTTTTACAAAAATTTATTAAATAAACTGAAATAATTTATTTAAAATTTTATAATTGGAAGAAATGATACTCTTGTCTAATTATTGATTCTCGATTCGTCTCCGGCTTCAAAAATGGGAGTAATTAAAGTCTTTCTCCAACTGAATTTGAAAGAAAAATGGCCTGTCAGACTGCAGTAGATATGAGAAACGACATGAAAATGAATGATAATGATGATGAATTTGAGAGAATTAGGCTAAACAACTCCATCCTTGACGATATTATCTTATCCATGCATTAATTTAGCAGTGAATTGCATAAGCGTGACCTGGACCCGTTTATAATGTTGCATTCCTTTAAAATGCTCTTCAGCCTAGGCAGAACAGCTGTTGTCTGTGCAATCCTGGAAAGAACCTTGTATTTTCTGACCAAAGGGCCCTTGCTGCCTCCTATAGTTAAGGAGATACAGTGGCTATTTAGCAGTGGACAGCTGCCTCCCATGGAGGATATGCATCGTTCATCCCATAATGCGTAGCTGCCTCCTTTTGTGGAAAGTGTTTCACTGCTCCCTACTTTGGCGGAGCGGATGCACCGCACCTCATATAGCGTGTCGCTGCCTCCCATCTAGGAGTGGTGATGCGTCGCTAGCACCCCTTCAGGGGGACTGTGTCGCACCCTAACACTTGGAGTGAGTAGCACCACACCATCCCAAGTAATGCATCAGTTGGAGATCCCATATTTTCTTGTTATCACATTATGACCTCACTGTACAGTAATAGGGTTTCATATTATCCCATTTTATCTCTATAGGATGTGGGGACATTCGCCTCAGAGGTCTTGTTCAAGTATGTGACTTGGGCATTTAAATCTTTCCTTAATCACTTCATCTCCGGTAAAAACTGTTCAGAAAGCAAGAGGCATCGCTTTTTCCGTGACTGACAGACGTTTTCTTATTTCTTCAGCTGATGACATTCTGTCAGGCACTACTCACCGTGTTGATGTACGGGGCTTAGTGCAGAGCGTTCTTATACACTCTTCATATCAGAGGTGCTTGGTGAAACCCACACACTCTGAAGTTCAAAGTATCATCGATTACACTATCTCCATTATAATTGACTCTCATGAATTCGATGTGGAGGAATCATTAGTGACACATGCTTCCTCCATTTTGAATGTGAAAGCGGTATGGTGTCTTGATAAGTCGATAAATGATATTAATCACCTCTCCACCTTTTTATATCACCTACAGTTCAGAATGTTCGCTTCCAGTTTTGGAACAGATCTTGAGGATTCAACCTTAACCAAACGTTTTCCTTCCCCAACAAAAGTCTACGATTGAGGAAACAGTGAAGACGTTTTGACAACCATCATCTGACAACGTCGAGAATATGTCGTTCCTTCCTTAACTTTACGATCTCTGGTATCTTTTGCAAGCTACTGGGTACATTTTCAAAAGTGTCTTATGAATCGTACACCAACCTGATACCGGTGCAGCTAAGGTGCGTATTTCACGTGAAGCGTAAGTGACATTGAAGCCATGAAGCGGCAAGTCAGACTACCCGTCACC
This sequence comes from Sinohyriopsis cumingii, assembly GCA_028554795.2. Classification (NCBI taxonomy): domain Eukaryota; kingdom Metazoa; phylum Mollusca; class Bivalvia; order Unionida; family Unionidae; genus Sinohyriopsis; species Sinohyriopsis cumingii. Next base: position 75,854,548 of record CM068835.1, on the reverse strand, counting down.
ATAGTCTCACATGCCGACCTCTTCTCAACTGTTCCTTCTAATATGATGAGAGAAGCCTCCCAGAACCCAGCCGCTGCGCCTCAAATCGTGTTGTAAATTGTGGCCATGACGCCTCTGCATGCAGGTTGTCTTCATGACTTTGTCGCCTTAACTTCTTTACATCCGCCGTGACTTTGCTTTGGACTCCTCAAAGGTATTGCCCGACCACAGTAACGTCCTTCTTGGGGCTGCTCTGCTAGAAGCAAAATGACTGTTTAGAGGCCTCATTCCCAACGGTGCATCTCAAAACTTGCTAAATAATCAACATAAATAATTCATATGCACTACCGGAAAATGTCAACGTAAATCTGCCTCGAAAACCTTCTGCCAAGCTCGTCATGCAGACAACGACTAAAACCAAGCTGCAACTTAAAATTATACCTCATCCTCGTCATCAGTCGGGTTCCGACAATACTAGGTTACCGATAAACCTAGAAAGGAAGGAAAATATTTTCGCCACATTGTTTTCTAAGGGACTTGAACCCTCTCATCTTTCTTCCAGACGTTCCCTTCAATGCTCGCTTAGATCACTTTCGAGGTCTGGTCAAGTAACACGGATAATGGACTTTTTGGCACCGATTCCAGTTTCGGGAACTATATCCAGGATCCCCATCTTTCTTCACCAATGCAATCTGGTGAAACTAAGGATGTAAATGAACACCCTTTTATAGAAACAGTCGAGAAGGTTCTGAACAAACAATCACCAGGTATATTGTCGTGTACCTTTCTGATTCACAATATAAGTGGAAGATTTAGCATAATAATCAACTCATTAAAAGTCTTGATTCTGATAGAATATTTTAATATAGAGGACACCTTGTCAATCCGAAATGTGCTTTGCCAGTCCGGTCAGGGACTTTATATTGACCTTCTGGATGCTTATCTACATATCCTCATGTTTCCTCATTAAACAAACAACACCGGATTTGCGTTGACCAGAAAGTTTTTAAATTCCTGGTCCTATCATTCGAAATTTCTTCCGCACCCAGAGGATTCCGCCAAGTTATGGGAATAGTAGCGACTTACGTCAAAGTAATGGGAACACATATTCCTCAGTATTTCGATGACTAGCTTATCCAAATGGTCAGGTCCATTACCATCATCAGGATCTGATCCGCTGTTCATCCATGGTAACTCACCAAGTGCTTTTACCTCAAAATCAACAAAACGGAACTCATTCCCTCGCAAAACATTGCTTTTGTGGGGATATATTTTCTCACAAATTAGAGTTTCATTGAATCGGATTGATCGAATCCTGTTTCAGTTAGAGATGCAACGAGAACAAACGTCATTGCTCGGCTTTACATATCCCATTTGGGAGCTTTGGTTGCCGCCGCCTCCTGGTTATATTAGGTCGTCTTCATATGCGACCTCCACAGTCCCTTCTTCCTATAAGGTCGATAAATATAAATAGACTCATGATGGATGTCCCTATGCATGAACATGAGCCCCAGTCGTATATGTTCGCCAACGCGTGAGACTCCGGTTGGGGCTCGGATTTAGAATGGAAACGGTGGACAGAAACCTACAGAGTATTTGGACCCCATCGGAATCATCCCTCCAATTAAAACAACATAGAAATGAATGCAGTATACCTAGCACTGCATGATTGCATCGACAGAGTAAGGGGTCGGTGTTTGGTGGTCTCTTGCGAAAATACGTTCGTCGAAGCTTATCCCCTACGTCAGGGGGTTCTTCCTCCACCATTAATACTGGCCGCCATGTATAGCCTATCGTGTGCTGAAAAATGGCGTTAAACCCCACAGCAACAACAACAACCTACGTCAGGTAGACGCACATGCCACTTCTATTTGTGTGAAAATATGGAATCTCCACCACTGGGCCACCTAGGAGAACATAACGCTCCTAACTTTTCGTATTCCAGGCGAAATGAATGTTTTAGTGCACAGTCTCTCCATAAATGGTTAAGCCATCCTCCCAGAATGGACGCTTTATCATTGTGTTACAGAGTCTCATTTCTCGCTGCGCGAAAGACCGCTAGCTGATCTCCTTGCACCAGACACAACAATAGACCTCCACTTTGCGTTTCTCCTGAGCCAAATCACGGGCAGTAGATACATTTAGTCTCCAATGGAACCTGCTGTATACTTACGCCATTTGACCCTTCCTACTGCTTCCTACGTCAGTACTCTCACTGCTCAGATCATCCATATAGGCCCACTGTGGCCTTATGACTCGTGGTTCAGCGATCTTCTATACATTTTGATCGCTCAACCCAACTTTCTTTCTCACAGGAGGGATCTTCTGACACAACACCACGGATAACACCTACACAACAGCCCACCAATTTTCCACCTTCAAGTACGGCCCATGAGACGATAAACAACACCATATAAAAGACATCCGGGAATTTGCTAACAAAAATGGGAATTGTTGACACTGAAAACTTCATTTTATTAGCTACATTATATATGTATTTGGCAGAGTAACTCTGATTGGGATATTATTATCAAGACAAATCTATTTATGAGAGAGAGAGAGAGAGAGAGAGAGAGAGAGAAAACAGAAAACACGAACATGCGAAGAGAACAGAAAGCGAAACACACGGATACAATGAAAAAGAAAATGTTTGACTAAGAGGAGAAATGTCCAAACAGAATGCAACTTCTCTACTGAAAATCTTCAGAGGAATGTCAGTATTGCAAAGGAATATGTGTGCGTAACACGTTGATATATGCCATATGTACGTACATAAAACAATGAATTGTTTGTTTAGAATACGTTTATTTTAAAACGTCGGCCTTGGCCTGTATCATTTGCACAACATCCCATTCGGCTACAATGTTGGCAAACGTAACATACCTCAGACGTCAAGCATGTGATCAAGGGTAAATAAACATTATCATTTTTTCAATATTCGAAATTAATTAATAAAAAATAATGTTATTTAAAACAATAGTGTTCGCAATCAACTTTTAATGAAAAGATTTTGTGAATGTGATTTCATTTGTGAGAAGAATACTCACACATTAGGTATTTTCCTTTCTGATGGAAACTACTAAAATTTAGCGAACGGAAACTCGCTCTGCCAATTACAGTAGGACGTGATTTTCAACTTGAATCGATCGATAGTATCATATAACAGACTCAGTCTTGTGCATGAGAGACGAAAGAAAAAGTTTGCGGCTAGCCTCTACCAGTCATCAAGATCTAGTTAGTTTAGATTGTTTCAAATTAATACACATCAAACCTAAGGTTTATAGTTTCAATGCATGTACGCGGTGTGTGTGTGTGTGTGTGTGTGTGTGTGTGTGTGTGAGTGAGTGAGTGTCCGTGCCTGCCTCTACATATATGTATCAATACTTATAGATATCCCAATGGAAAATAAAACGTTTGAAGGAAAAAAAGAGATCCGGATGTGTCTTTAAATTTGGAACATATGGCACTCATACCATTTAGCTTAATTTGTATTCTTTGGGTGAGAAAGAAAACCCAAGGAAAAGATCATTATCGTGGATGAACAAGAGACATTCCCAGAACGTATAACAACATTAACAATACATGACGGTCCAGGAGGCCTAATTCGTAAAACCAACTTTCTTGAGTTTTAGAGCCCGTGAAGATAAAACTACAGAAGCGGAATAATCTATTTTCCTTTTGAATTAAAAGCTGAATACTATGAATGAATAATTTCAGTAAATGTCAATTTACACTTTATAAAGTTGATGATGTTTTGTTTCTAAATAGTGATAGTTATTATGAAGTAATAATCCACCATATTTTATCTTTAATCTATGCGACCTTCCTTTTTTTGAACAGCGTGCTTAATACTGTACTCTCATCATTTGTTGTTTCAATTGTTACAAGTATTTAAATTCTTTAGCAAACAATCGTGATACCTAGTCTTCATATTTGATATTGAAAGCATATGTCATAAACCTCAGAAGTGGACGCTCAATGAAATGAATACTTTAATTCCACAAACTCTTAAGGGTATGAAAGGATGGACGTAAAGTACGTATAAATAAAAACATGATTTAAGTGTATGATATTTCGTATATGAAATCCACAAGTGTTTGAAAGGAATTAAATAATGCATGTATGCATAAGAAATACATTATCTTGTTTTAAGTGATTGATATCTCATATAAAAAATATACAAACCTATAATTGTTTGAAAGTATGGAAGTAAAGTATGTATGCAAAAAAATCCCAACAAAATACATTCTCTAGGTTTAAGTGTATGATATTTCACATATGCAATCCACAAACTCGTAAGTGTTTGAAAGGATAGAAGTAATGTATGTATGCATACAAACATACATTCTCTTGGTGTAAGTTTATGATATTTCATATATGAAATTCACAATCTCGTAAGTGTTTCAAAGGATGGAAGCAATGTAAAAAAAAAAACCACATACATTATATTGGTTTAAGTGATTGATATTTCATATATGAAATTACCATATTCGTAAGTGTTTGAAAGGATGTAAGTAATGTATGTATGGATAACAAAACATACTTTATATTGGTTTAAGTGTATGATATTTCATGTATGAAATACACAAACTCGTAAATGTTTGAAAGGATGTAAGTAATGTATTTATGCATACAAAACATACATTCTCTATGTTTATGTGTATGAAATTTCATATATGAAATCCACAAACTCGTAAGTGTTTGACAGGATGGAAGTAATACTGTAGGTATGCACAAATAACATACATTATCTTAGTTTAAGTGTATGTTTTTCCATATATAAAATCCACAAACTCGTACATGTTTGAAAGGATGGAAATAATGTATGTATGCATGCAAAACATACATTCTCAGTGTATGCTATTTCATATATAAAATCCACAAACTTGTAAGTGTTTGAAAGGATGAAACGAATAAATATTTCAATAAAAATAACATACATTCACTTGGTTTAAGTGTATGATTATAAAATCTACAATTTAAGTTTCATTTTCTTTGTTCTGAGGTCTTCTGTGGATTCTTACTATCACAAGACAGAAAATAAGAAAGTATAATAAATGTCTAATATTGTACAACATTCCCTCCATAGTATTAATGCTTAGAATTACAAATAGCTATCCGTTTTATCATAACGTTCAAAGTAAAATATTTTCGTTAAAAATCCATTTTTATTCAGTACTGTTGAAGCAATTCCATTAGATTATATTTCTAGATTTAACCCTCAGACAGTTTGTGAGATAGACCTCCATCCCAAATACTAACTTTACATGATCCAAGAAAACAATAAAGCCTGGAGAAAACTGTTCAAAATTAATTGGATGACCTTCACGAATTGTGTTTCAGCATGATCTAAGAACTAAGTGTTATAGTAGACATTTAGCCGTAATTACTTCAGTACATTATTTAAATGACTATGCACGATAATATTTGCATCAACAGTCACACCTCCCTTTCTGAAACAAACGTTATATTATTATTATTATTATTATTATTATTGTTATTTATTATTATTATTATTGCTAAATGGGGAAATAGGCACTGATACATGCAACAAACTATTAGTATGATGTGGTATAAAGTGAAAGATATCTCCCTAGGCAATGTATTTATATACATAATACATGTAGAATTATCCTGCCGATGCATTGTTTGCACCACTGTTGAATGAACCATGGGGTTCCACTCCAAAGCCAACTATGAAAACGTTAGCCACTATAATGCACATCACCAGTACATTCCCGACCTTATCAAGTACATTCGCTACTTTGTTATCCATCAAAACCACTCCCTTGTCTGGGATTTCTGTCAAGGTTTCAGGTATATTGTCCACGGCGCCTTTTTCGATTGACCAGATGATAAGCATGCAAATTGTGAAAATGACCTGCAGTGAAATGGACACTACTATGGCGACCAGTAGGAGATAGTAATATTTATCTTTAGACCCAAGTTCTAATAGCGCTCGGAGCTGAGAAACGTTGGCCATCAGCAAGGCAACGTCCATCATTTGGTGAATAAAGTTTCTCTTTACTACATACAAGTTGCTTGGTGGGTTTGTCTGAAATAGAAATATGTTGCCAGTCATAGGGCCGAAATATTGTTTCGAAAAGCAATGAATTCAAAGAACGAACGAAAATCATATTTCGAACAAACTGATAACATTACAACTAATTAATAGCTAGCTTCAACATTGTTAATATGAAAGACAAATGAAAATACGAAAGAAAAATAAATATACAAAATCATAAATACAAACAATTCCTCTATATTTCAAAAATGGATATAATGTATAATGCTTTCTTACACACACACACACACACACACATACATATATATATATATATATATATATATATATATATATATATATATATATATATATATATATATATAAGTCTTAAGCTACTTAAACTGAGAAAATATGTAACAAAATGTTAATATTTTCAGAGCTACTTGATAGAATGTTCGCATTCAACATATCGCCTTCGGGCTTAAAGATACCTTTGTAAAAGTTCAAATAGTGGTTTTGGTGGGTTTGCACCATGTTTTCAGCACATGATAATTGGTACTAGGCGGTCAGAAAATATTATAAACAAAAATCTGAGAAAAAAAAAACGGAGAGAACCAGCGACTGAAAAGAAGTTACTAACAAACTTTCGCACAGGGCCATGTTCACCTAGGTTGAGACTAGAACCAATGCAGACAGAGGTGCGATTTCAGTGATATGTAAAACGCTGATAACGAACGCCCTTTGGCTAGATCTTTTTTAATGCTAATTTCTTTGGTATCTGCGTTTCTGTTTGTTCGTGACGGGCACAAATCTAGTAGGTCTCGTGCGACTGGTTTAGCACTGTGTATCACTATTTTTCTTCGCACACACATGCAGATATATATGTGTGTGTAAAAGAGATATGAATACAGGCTATCATCTTCACCGTGACATGAAACAGCCAGTCGAATCCAGAATGTACATCTAACTATGACTAAGATGGAAACAAGCCAGTAAGTCCACTTTCTCGATACAGGAGTGTTTTCATGAATCTAAGGGGTTCAAAACAAATGTGACACCAACAGGTAATTAAGATCTCATTATCTGAAAGTATGTGTTGCATGTCTGAGTGCAAAAAAGACCGCTTTAGCTTTTTCCGTCAAACAAAACAAAGCAAGAAACATTAATATTCTTAAGCAGGAATCGAATGGTATTTAGATGAGCTGACCTTTTATCGACAAATTGGATATTCAGTGTTAATGTTGCTCTTTCTCAAAGTATATACATGAAGCAAGACCATATTGTGTGGTTAGAACCCATACTAATTTCACAAGCGGTTATTAAGTCAAATGAACATGGTTGGGCTCCACTCTGATATAAAATTTTGCATCATGCATGTTTTAGCAACTTAACTTATGAGGGTGATGTTGAAAAATGTTAACCATGAATCTATGTATTTGTACTACTGACATATGTTTTCTTTACTTGCAGCTGTCTTGCAAAGGAAAACGAAAGGAAAAAGATTCTTTCCAGCACGCAGTAGTTTAAATCACAGTATTCGTTGATAGTAGCTTTTCCTACTTATGCGGGCAAATTCTCAACGGATTGTAGAGTAAAGAACACAATATATTGAAGTGTATGTGTAGCATCGACAAATAAGTTTCTTTTGCATTACAATTACCATCTTGTATGAATATCCATTTATAATGTCTTTTTTGCCGTTGAAGCAACAGGTATATCTACCACTTTATTACTGAAAATATATTAGAATAGGTAAGTGATACAGCAGAACAATCCATGAGAGTGCTTGATTTCCTGAAAGGGAAGGAATAATCAAAACACGGTAAAACTCATTTTTTCTTGTCCTTATATCAAAGGCAGCAGCAATGATACGAAAAATAATTTTGACCTATTGAAAATGGGTTCAATACCTGAAGTGCATTATCAACTTCATCAACCGTCGTATTGACCTCTGTTGTAACATCACTGCTCTTCGATCTGGTCACGTCTATGTCAAAAACTAAATTGTCCTCCGACATTTTGCCAAAAAGGTCGTAATTTCCTGAAGCAAAATCGAATGGTGCATACACAGTGTTTTCATCAAACTCCTTATCTGAGAGAATATCTGATCGTAATAATACTGGTATTGTTCGATTATTTTACGGAAAACACTCATCTGGTGTATCACACGATACACCACTTTAATGGCGGTAACCATATCAGAGTGATATTATGCACATTAGTACTATGTGATTAATTTTACTGTCCAATATATAGGTAAATGACCTATTTTTTCATTTTCTTCTTTGATTTTATAAATTTATACTGAAGCTTTATTCATCACATTTTGTTTCAGTATTGACATGCACATAATTTTATAGATTACACAAGAAGAAGAATTGAAACATGGCATATTTATTTATTGCAAAATGCATTCTAAAAATAGTGTACTTTTCTAACGAATTATCTGTCTGTTTTCCGAATATTTGTTAAATCAGCGACATTGACAGAGATATTGGAACATATGTGATTTGAAATCTCTGAGAGAGAGAGAGAAAGAGAGAGAGACTCACCGATCCTGTCGTATCCAGCTTAATAAAATAACAATTTCCGAATACTTATTAGACCGGTTTCTAGTTGTCTTACTTAATTGTAATAGGTGCCATGGCTTATATATGCATCGAATGATGCCGATTAATTCAGTGTTTGTGTTGAAATGTGTTTCCCCAGTGATGTAAGCCATATATCCGTACGATCTTGATTATTTAATTTGGGGTAAGAAAGCGATTGAACCAAATTTATAGCTTGTGAAATACGATAAAGGGTGTTAGATCTATCTTTTCTGTAACCTCAAAGAGAAGATAAATCTTCAATCCAGTGTGCGTTGTTATGTAGATAGTGAGCGGATGACGACGGGTGCGTGCAAAATTGATTTGTTCTGGATGGCTAATGCGATTTTCTATTTATAAATAAGCAATTGATTTTAAAGCTTTTTCATCCTGAATTTTGTTTTTGTAAATTATTTTCCTGGACAACGTTAGACTTAAGTTACGGTATCCGCTAGATAGTATCATACACATATTTTCATTTATATTAATCGGTATAATTACTTAACTTTTCAGGTAACGTGCCTAATTTTTAAGCTATTTTAAAATATACTCTTTGTGAAGCATATGATCAATGAAAACAATGAATTTACAATCAAATGCGACTTATTAAGCGTAATTATTTTGTTGGTTTCAATTAACTACCATTACGTCATGGACCTTAGAGTCACTTCGTTTTTTTCTGTACAGTCTTTAAATCTCATTCTAATGAAACAACCCATCGAAGCGATTAAAAACGGTAAGACGTTCAGACAAGAAAAAAAATCCCATTAGAGATAGGTAGCTGCTACGCTGGTATATTTGGGGCTCTTCATCATTTCTCCCAAAATATTGCTAACATCAAAGGTTGAAGCATGAATGTGCCTTGAATAAAGAGTATTCTTCAATATGGCGGTATCCAATTTGAAGCAAGTTTTTTCCCTGTAACATTATAATAAGCAATACCGACTGAATGTAGTTTAATACAGACACCGAATTAGTGGCTACGCAGCTCGGCTGCTTTTTTGTCTGAGCGGCTGTACTTTCTTCAGATACTTGAAATAATTTTTTCTCTTGGCTGACACACGTAGCAACTGACAAGAAGTTATGTTCGTGATGCCATATTGTGAGATCATTTTTAACGTCAATGCAGAATAATGTACAATAGGCACGAACAATCACTGTATCGCGTGTTCTGGTACACCACCAAAAAACATAATATATTTTTGGGGTGGATCAAGCTCGGCTGTGTCAGTTGTGATTCAACTGAAAATCCATTTTCAAGCTATCTATAATGTACATTTCTCTGAAAGAAAATGCATCGGGGTTATTTAATTATTGATTAAATAATAGATCTTTCCATTTGAATTACGATTCTTTATGAAATCGTTTGACTAAAGTAAAGAAATGTAAATCTCTTGCACAAATTACAAGTAAAAACAAGCATCTGGGTGCGATAGAGAGAAGAAAACAAATAATGGGTTGTGCCGTTATTATTTGCAATAGTTCACATTAAAGCCGGGGAGCTAGAACATTAGTAGTTTTATATTTATCCTGAAAGACATTTATATTTTATAAAACTTTATAAAATGAGTTCTGCCACGAGAGGCCTAGTGGTCTGAAGCGCTCACCGTCACGGATCACTGCCATCTGTCTGCTTGCGTTCGAGTTTCGGGCTCGGCCAATGTGGATATTGAGAAAGCTTGCCAGTAGCTTCTCGTGGTGGGTGGTTCTTTCTGGGTGTTTTCCCGGGTTCGTCCTCCACCATTTATACTGGTTGTCGTGTATAGTCTATCTTGTGCTGAAAAAAGGGCGATATACTCTACAAAACAACAACAAATTGAGTTCACAATATATTTATTTTAACTTTGCAGAGTAGATAAAACTTATCCTCCGAATCTCCTACAAACCGATACGTATGTAAATAAAAATTTTACGAAGCGGTTCAAAAGTCTTAAATTTTCATACAAAATGGTTTTCCGTTTTAATATTACATTTACAAATATGACGTATTCTCCAGTGACGCTAAGTATGATTGTGTCTGCCCATATTTACCCTAACATTCAGATAAATGACTTTAAAGCTTGCAAAATAAGCTAAGACACAATGTGTTTTCTATTACATCTAGTCTAGATATGGTTTTCGGCTAAAGTCTAAACAAATTATACTGCATACGCTTAATATTTTTAGTCATTAATTTGTCTTTATCAGCTTTCTATGGCAATATGAAAATATTTTGGCGTGAAGATTGTTTTAAACATTGGTTCATCTCTTTAACGTTCATCATGATAAATGCCACCATTGTAGCTGCATATTAAATCATATTATTGACATTTTGAGCAATTTAACCATTATTTCATCGCCGTCATGGTATAGGTTTATTTAAGAATGTTTATCCCTAATTCACCAAAGCCAAAACTGCTTGTAGTAGAATTTTGCATTACAAACTCGGATCAACAGGGTGGAACAAGTTCTCTCACAGTATCACAAATTTTAAGCGGTATGATACTTTCTGAAGTTTAAACAGATCGCCTTTGACAGAGAATACTACCTTAGCTGCTTGTTCAACCAGACGCTGATGTTGGCATTTATATCCAACACCAAGTACACCAACACTTGACTCTAATGATTGCAAGAACTAACTCTCTGTTCCTAATCTCTTATACGTCTAAACAATCTTTCGAAAATATAGTTTCATCCCAGCTTTCATCTCATCCATGTTTAAATTTGCTTTTATCAATCTGCAGTCTGCATGCTGCCCTCGCCATAGTACTTAAACTACTTTTGTGAGTACTATGGTTCAACTCCTACTTATTCAACAGGACACAGATTGTGTCCGTAAATGGAAAACATCCCAGTCAGTTGATCTATGGTTTGGTGTTCCACGTGGCTCTGTTTCTGGCCCCATAATTTCATTCGACACACTCCGCCGCTCTCAAGAGTCATAGATCGATCTCCAGTGTCTCATCAATTGTACAATGATGACATTCAAATATGCAAATCCACCTATCCAAATGAAATTGAGGCTACCATTCAAGGTGTAGAGATATGCACTTCCATGACCGCTTCAGTGGTCTAAGTTGTTAGAGAGTCCGCCTCAGATGACGAAGGTCGCGAGTTCTAACGCCATACGAGTCATATCAAGGACTTATACAAACTGCATTAGCATCTGCTTAGCTTGGTACTCAGCATTAACAGGTTAGTATTTAGACCATTCGGACTGATGAAAGGATAAAGGGACTAGATGTAACTTGATGCCACATGTTAGCTGCATGATGCCTCAGTGATAGATATCTGTATATACTGCCACACTGGAGACATCATGGCGATATGACTCAAATTCTTAAAGCTACGCGAGAAAACCAAAAACTCACACACACAGTTGTGTATCCAATGTGAAGTCATAGATGACATGTAACAAGCTACAGAGAAATGATGATAAAACTAAATCCATCCTGATCACCAAGAAGATACTTTTGCAATCGAAGCCTATACTTCAAATAATAAGTACCATCCAAATCAAGAATGACACCTAGGTGTCACTCTGTACGCTGTCATTACACCAATTTGTAATGAGCATATGTAAGGCTGCATTTCTGGAGCTGAGACGCCTAAGCTACATTCGCAATTTTCTGTCGGATGATACTACTAAAACACTTATGTATTCCTTAGTATTTTCATGACTGGATTATGTTAATGCGCCTCTGTCGAGTTCATCTCATTTTCTGCAAAATGTCACAAAGATAAGGTAAAGAGAATACGAAGAACTGAACACACTTCCCGTCTGCTCTGTAGGCTTCACTGGCGAACCGTTCGAGCCAGAACCAAACACAAAATATGTTCACAAAGTTATTATTTGGCTGACCGTCTTCAGTCCAGTATACCTATCTGACCTCATCATGGTGTTCACAAGGAACATACGCCCCTCTTGCGACACTCACTTGCATTGTAATTGTTTCCACTGTTAAAACAAAGTCGTATTGTCAAAGTTCTTTTGCGTACAAGGACCTAGCTTCGTGGAATGAAATACCCGTTTATCAAAATACAAGCTTCGTTCACTTTCGTTTAAAACCACTATCTACACACCCGAATATCTTATACAAAACTCCGTTAGACTTATATACGCGCTAAAAGAAATAATGCAATTTTGAAACTGTACAATGCAATCGTGTTGATATAGTCGAAGTGGGGGGTGTCATTCATGACACACTTGCCACGTTTCAAAATATAATTTCAGGTAATAGCAAAACGGATGATACGACAATAACGCACCTTTATGTTACGATTTCATTCCAAGTTCCATCGCGCAAATGTTTGCCATTTCAAAATAGATCCTATAAATTATATTTCTCAGAGAAAGACCAAACTTGTTGCTAATAACTGCTAAATCTGCATCAAATCACTGGCATTATCAAAAACCCATCACTCTTCCACTTCTCCGGCTTAACATCCACTGTATTCTCCTCCACGGACTCAAGTGAATAAAGTTTGAGAAAATGACAAGAACGGCAATCAAAACTGCAAACTGGATATTGCTGCACTACATGCATGTAAGGTACGGTTGACATAGGACGCAATATTTCGATGAAATATAGATAATCCCTCATCGGTTGATCCGTTGCTAGCTTCAGAAGCATGCATATAACAGCTTGGATAATGTTTGTTCTTCAGAATTCAGCAGCTTATGTTTAGTATTCTCACTGAGGGTTTTAAGCAGTTAACTGGTCAGCAGATTTTAGGCTCTTCAGAAATTCAGTCTACTGTTTTACGTCCATCTGCCCAATATTGATCAAGTATCTCTCTTTCCCCTTTACGTGTTTCCAGTCATACTGAGTCAAAATGTTAAAACTAATGCAGATCCAAGTGAATGGTTGGATATCAATCGTGTTATGATTTATAAAATGTATAAATAGATCTGGTAAAATTATTTTAGTTTCCTTTTGATTTGTACTTACGATCGGTGTTTTCTACAAATAAATTATTATAATTTTTAAAATAAACAATCATAAACAATAAGCGATATCATGGCTTATCTGATTGAATTGAAGGTGAAACTCTAGGGAAAAGGAAAAGTAATATGTGAGCATGCGCAGCATATTCAAGAATTCAAGTCAAAACTGAACCTTCTTCCGGCACAGACTAAGAAGGACGATTTGACTCTGTTTGCAAACCTAGCTAGATTTCTAGAAACAAAATGAATAGTGTGTTCTATACGACGTAAAGCGGCAGCCATATGCGAACGCGTGTTGAAGCTGGTTTTTTCTTCTGCCCAGTCTGGAACACATGAAAGTTTGGCGGAATTCTTCAAACACGGAGATGTGGGAATCTATTCTAACCGACAAGGATCTGCCCACTTTGAAATCGGCATTTCGAAATTATTGTGGCTACGCTGAAAAATAAGTTGCCCACCATGGTCGTAGATGATACATTATTGTAAATGAAGCAGAAATACCTGTTCTGGACAGAGATAGAGAGCTCTGAAGTGGTAAGTATATCATGTGTTTTATCTACGTAACTTGGACACGTAAGAAACTTTAAATTTCCGTACAAAATCAAAGCAAACAGGTGAATTAGAACAATTGATTTTTGAGAGCGATTCGAATCTGGCACTTTTGCAGCGAATACATTTCTGTCGAATTTATGGAGTACAGTATCGGGCATCAAAAGTCGTCTCGTGGTTTTGTTGCCTGTTATGTTTCGCTGTTAAGAAAAGGTAGTATTCCTACATTACCTATCAGCTGATTTCGATACATGTCAACTGAACTAGATATATATTTATAAAAACGTAACAAAACAAAACAACACATTACTGCAATAACTGGAATAATCTGGTCATATTATAATATTTGCTAGTATATACATGCATAGCTGCATACTAGAAATTTTTGAACACAGCTCCAAAGGTAAATACCACTGGATTATTCAGTATGCTATTTCAGACAGTGTTCAGGTATGAATGTAGTAGTAGTAGTTGCTGTTGTTGTAGAAGTTAACGCCATTTTTCAGTACAAGATAGGCTATACATGGCGGTCAGTATAAATGGTGGAGGATGAACCCGGAACAAACCCAGAAAGAACCACCGACCCACGAGAAGCTAATGGCAAGCATTGGCCGAGACCAAGACTCTAACACACACACAAAAGTGAGATGTCAGTGATCCGTAACGGTGAGCGCATTAAACCATTCGGGCACTCGGGGCCCCCGAACTCAATTCGTGCAATTTTATAATATATTAGTGTCATTAAGGATAAAAAGAAAAGAACTGATGATCTAGCTCTCCATGGCGGACAGTATAAATGGTGGAGGATGAACTCTGGAAAACCCAGGAAAGAACCATCAACCCACGAGAAGCTACTGGCAAGCTTTCTCACATACCCACATAGGCCGAACCTTAGACTCGAACCCACGCAGACAGAGCTGAGATGGAAATGATCCGTAACGGTGAGCGCTTATTAGAGCAATCGGCTAATCGGGGTCCCGGCTTGAATGTAAATGTGCTTTAGCGTTTTAATGGAAATTTAGCTTTAAGGTGACCAGCCTCTACCTCGTTTCTGACGTTTAACACCTTCTCCCTTTTTGCTAACGTTATATTTGTACGTTATCATGTCTTGTAATGTTAAGTTTGAGTACGCTGATAACAGTCATCTTAATTAGCAAATATGGCTTTCTTTATGCATTTTATTAATAAACGTGTCATGTTTCTTACCTATATTTCAAATGCATGCCTTGTATGATGTGGTACATGTGTATGTATCTTTGATATCAATAAAATAATATCTGCATATTGTATATTGCTCTTTGTCATTTAAGCTACTCTTACATTAGACATCATAATGTTTCTGATCTGTATTACCTTTTAACTTCTAGCACCCTTAAACTTGCTCAGCGGAGCTAGTATTGATATGTCAATCAAAACCAACGACGTTAAGTAAAAAATAATTGTACCGCGTATCTTCGTATTTGTTGAAGCTTATGCACAGATTCAATTTTGGTAATTGTTAAGTTCACTATTTTTTACATTATTTTTGTTACATTTACACTAATATTAACACCAGTTTTGTCATTTAAGTTGCTCTTACTTTGGGCATCACAATGTTTCCGATCTTTATTACATTTTATCTTCTAGCGGCCTTAAACTTGCTCCGCGGAGCTAGAATTGATATGTCAATCAGACCAACGACGTTAGATAAAATTATTTGCATCGCGTATTTTCTTATATATGGTGTCGACTCTTATGCACAAATTCAATTTTGGCAATTATTAAGTTCACTATTTTTTAGATTACTTTTCTTACATTTTCACTGATATTAACACCAGTTTTGCATACCACGTTACTGTTACAGATCCTTTCTCCAGAGGTACGTGGCAACTCGTTTTAATATGTACCTTAAGAATGCCCAGAAACATTTCATAATCTCGAAGGCAGTTGAACCTATTAATCACAATAGAGACGGTTGTAAGTTATAAGCTATTTTGCTTAATTCTCATTTGTAGTTATACCCATATTATCATCGCTACTTATTTAAGAGTCTAATTCATATAGACTGACTATATTCACCTTGTTGCCTTTTTCTGCTCGACGTGAATCCCACCCAACACATACCAAAATACCAAAATAGTCGAAGTAAATTATCAAAATTGGTGTACGAAGTAATTTATTCGGTATATTTTGATAATATTGTCCAGCATTAGAAACAATATACTACAAATCAATGTAAGCTGCATGGAATGGACATTATCTACGATCATTGTCAAATATGGAAAATAATAATTTGACATGCATATTTAATTTACATTAACTTATTTTTATTTGTATTAAATTTGGTTATAACTTCATTTATTTTATTGAATGTAACATTGTATGATGGACTACCTTTTCCAAAATCAAGAATATTTTCTCCTTGACCTGAATTGTTCATTTTTTAAAAGATTTTTTTGTAGTAAATAGCTACTACATAGCTAAAGTTTTCTGTATGGGGGTTGATATCAGGGTGATTATTAATAGAAGTAAACATGTTTATTTGAGTATGTGTCTGGGTTATTGTAACTCCTATATAATTTATCTGGTGCACCTGACATAGCCTACGTTATATATTATACGTTCAGTAACATGCTTTCTAATAATAGCTAATATTTTGTTTGATTTTGCAAACGATACGAACTTTCTAGACGATTATTGTCCATTAGGTAAAGTTTTATTTTTAGACAGTGTTAATTGTGACCTTAGGTCAAGTTGAAGACTTTATAGTCTTTTTACTGGAAAGATTGTTCTTTCGTGCTTAACACCTAGCAGAATCGATTTGTATTATTGTTGGGTCCAGACGTTGATTTCGGCCGTAATTTATTTCTTCAGATTATATAATTCACTGTTTTTGTTTATTGGAAATACATAGTGCTTATAGAAAAAACAAGAAAAATCCTAGCTCAGAGGGCTTTATCACCGAAGTTTTGAAAATTATTTCAGATTGAATCCGGTTTTTTATTTTCTTAGATGTATAAATTACTGTTTTCATAAGGCGAACAATCAACTACTGAAAAAAATTTGTTTCTTAAAAATGCAAAGAGGATAAATATTATTAAAGAATTTGAGACCATTTTGTTCAAAATATTACTCTTAGCTTGCCTCAGCAATTATTGCAAACAGGGTCAAGACATCCAAATCAAACGGCTTTCTTTCCTGTCTATACATAGGGGATCATATAAAAATAATGTATGACATAATGCATTATGCAGAACATATTGATGCACATCTGTTGTTTCCTTCTAGAAGTTGAAAAAAATCTTGATCTGGTTTCATAGTAATTCATTTTTCAATCATATATCCGATGTTCAAAATTGATTTAAATATTTAAAAGGATATTAAATGATTTGTTACTGTGGTGTCAGATTATTTTATTTTGTCATTTATGTTGTTGGTGGTGTTGTTATAATTTCTTATCGAGTAAATGCAATAATGAGATAAAATGAAAAACTACTCTGCACTTAAAACTATTCTAAACAGGGTAAAAAAATTATCAACACTAAACTGTTTATGACAGCAGTCCAAGCAACCATGAGATGTAGAACTATTAGTCGATACGGCAAAGTGGAAAGGCTTTTTATTTTCAAATATGTTCCAAAATATTATTCATTTTTGTTTACGGAATTTACTAACAACACTGTATCTAGAGGTACAAAACTATTTGGAAGGATATTTAATTCAGTTGATAAACACGTCAAGAAGATAGGAAGCCATACTTATAGCAATCGTTTCAAACTGAGCATGTGTGGGTCAATCCTGATGTCAGAGACATAAAAATTCATAGACTTTTAAATGAACAATTGTACAAATGTAAACGCAATTGGTGATTGCACATGTACCAATGAGATTATTCGGTTTTAGTCGTTTCTTACAATTTATTATCTAGTATAAACATGTTTCAAAATATTAGGGTTTAATAGGTGAAATCAATGCATGTTTCAGGGTAAAAATCTCAGACGTTGCAGATATTACCTTTAATAGAACAGCTATATAATTTTTGTTATGGCTGCTCATTCAACAAAAGAGGTTTACAAAGTAATAAAAACGTGGACGCGAGTCACTAAGCCAGAAAAAGTACACACCGTATAAATGTTCGTTTTAAAGGAGAAAAAGAAATCCATCCAAATGTACATCCCAGACTTTATAAACGATATAGGTCAAAAGGCGCTAAAAATGCAGACAAATTCAAATCCCTTACTTTAAAAAAACAAAACAATACATTTTACTTCTGCGAAACGTGCCATCTAAACAGTATTTAAAATACAACACAGACGGATTTAAACAGAATGATAATCACATAAATAGCCTAAGACAAAATTAGTATACTTATTACATCTATATTCACAAGGATAGACATTATGTAGTGAACCATATTTACACACATTATTCTTCAACCACAGGCTGAAAGTCGTTACATAAACAGGTAGTAAATCAAACGATACTATTAATAAAGTGCATGAACAACCAAAAATTTAACAAATAAAATACCGTGTACTAATGATGCTAATATGTACATTTACTACTAATTCAACACATATTAGAAATAAAGAAGAAGATGTAAACGAAGTAGTAAGAATAATAGGACGAGTAATAGAAGAAGTAGTAATTGAAGAAGACGAAGAAAAAGAAAACAAAGAAAAAGAAGAAAAAGAAATATTTATGTGCATGACTCTTCCGTCGATGCATTCGGTGAAAAACTTAAATATTTCGAAATAACAGGAATAGTTTGTATAGTCTGCTTTAGAATCAAACGAATACCGCTACGCTCAGTGCATTTCCAAAAAGAATGAAATGTAAAAGTATCAAGCTGATGTATAATTTGCACCACTGTTAACGTGACCATGCGGTTCCACTCCAAAACCAACTATAAATACGTTCGCAACGATAATGCACAACACCAGTACGTTCCCAATCTTGTCCAGTGCATTTGCTACTTTGCTGACCTTCAAAATTCCTGCCTTTTCTGTGAATTCGGTCAATGATTCGGGTATATTGTCCACGGCTCCCTTTTCAATTGACCATATGATAAGCATACACATTGTGAAGATGACCTGGAGAGAAATGGACACTATTATGGTCACCAGTATGAGATAGTAATATTTGTCTTTAGAACCAAGTTCTAACAGCGCTTTCAGCTGAGAAACGTTGGCCATCAGCAAGGCTACATCCATCAATTGGTGGATAAAGTTTCTCTTCACTACATACAAGTTGCTCGGTGGGTTTGTCTGAAATTGAAATGTTTGTCGATGACAGTCCCAAAACAAAGTTTCTTCAAGCAATGGGTTTTGTCAGACAAAATGTAGAGAATGACAAAATGCAAGGTGGAACTCATATGATGTTATCATTAGCAATTGAGGACTTACAGCTTCTTAAGACAAAGGTAAAGTACGAAACTCAAAAACAAAAATAAAACAAAACATTGACACATGCGGCAATTGAACATTAGAAACTTTACATGTTGTTTCCTTGTTCATCTATATTCAAATGATAAAAGATAAGTTACATAAACTGAAGAAAAGGTACCAAACTTTATTTATTGTGAATAGCACTGTAATCGTTCTTTGATCAAATGATGCATTTATGAGAACACTTTCAGAGGTTATACGTATCTTTGCTAATGACAAAACATGAAAGATATATCCTGAATGTTCATAGGCTACTTATGCATTGCACTTTCGTTGTATGTGTCTGTGTGTGTTTGTGTCTGTATTATATGTGACTATTGCTATTGTACAAGCGTTCTTTCGTATATTTGCCGTTGACAAAGGAATTCGAATGTTCCGAAAGAAATATCGTTAGTTTACATACACATATAAACATATATACACATAACAACAAAAAATTATAGTATATACTACTTCGCTGTTATCTGATAGCATGAGCTTGATTATAAACTCATGAACCCGGAAAGTAACAAGGCGTTTGACATCATCCTGAATGACACCGGTGCGCAAGCTGATACCATTGACAACTGAAGTCCCATTTTTTGAAAAGGAAATGGTGTCCATTGACTCACAAATATGTGATGATTTTACGTTCCACGTAAATCTAAACAATACAAAATCTTGATCAACAAGATGTTTAGTTATGTGAGCTTATACTTGACCTAAGGTCACTATATGTATAAGATATAATTTCATATTCCAAAGTGTCAAGAATTGATATGATGTAAAACAAATTGTAATTTATTGTCTGAATTTATTCTTTAAACGTGTATGTACATCACTTTTGTTGTCATGTCAAAACAATAATACGACAAGGAAACCAAGTTTTCCGCACTAGCTTCTGTATTAAAATATTCTTTGATAATAACTTGCTTCTTTCAATGAGTAACTTTTTAAATTATCCTATACAATTACTGAAAAGATAGTAGAGAACATAAAAAAATATATCGTAGCGTATGTTTCATCTAAAGAAAAACTTTTGGTGTTAAAGTGTCCATGTTTTATAAATGCTCATAAGGATTGTTAGTTTTTCTTTCTTCATTTGTTCATTGCTTTGGGACGGGATGGGGTAGTGACAAACCGTGTCTGATCCAATAGATTACTGAAGACGTCTTACAATAGTTATAAAGCAGACCCATCTTTGATAATTCTCCATCTCTTGCAAGAAAAGGGAGAAGTCTTATGACACTATGGTCTTAAAATACGTAACAGAAAAGAGCGAAACCCCTCATTGTAAAAAATATTTAACAGTTCACTTATTTAGCTTGAATACAAGGTAAACATTCAAAAAGAACGCACATTATTGTGAATTAGGTTCCAAATAGTCATTACAGTTCTATCTCAGTCCAAAGATAGAGAGTATTCCGAATAAATTCCAGTGGTGCTCCCAATGAATTCCAACCAGATAGTGTAATGATGTACCAAATGTCTGGAATACTGTTGATGTGCAAACCGTTTTCATGTTTCACAATGATACAATTCAAAATTTCATTGAATGATGTAGCAATAATAAAAAAATGGTTAAGTCAGTCAGTACTAAGCACTTTCTAATTCAAGTGAATAATTTAATTTAATCATCACAAATTTTAACTGAAGCATAACTTAAATTAATTTCAATAAAAAAGATAAAGATTTTGAATGAGGAATTCAGAAGTAAACACCGTTGTATACAATAAAAGAACGATTAAGAGTATCATTTTCCCATCAAATTTGTCAACAACTTGCTTCTAGAATGTTTCTCATTTCTGACAAAAACTAGACCTCAGACATACATTTGTTAACGACCTATTTATAACAGACAAAGAGGACCAAAAGATATGGGGTATCAGTTTGGCCTCTAACCTCCATTACAGACGAAGCTCAACCATAAATTTCAAATTAAATATGCGTCACAGAAGCAAAACACTCTAGACCTCAGTTTTACTTGCCTCTTTAAATATATAACAACATCAACAACTATAGTAATAATACTTGTCCTCACGTATTCGAAATGTAGGAGATACCTGAAGTGGATTATCAATTTCCTCATCCGGGGTCTTAATATCTGTTGTGGTATCATTGTTCGTAGATACCTTCACATCCATGTCAAAAGCTGAGTTGTCCACCGACATTTTGCGAGGAAGCTCCTATTAACCTGCAGCAAAATTTAATGGTGCACTTGGTATATTTACATAAAAACCTTCCCACATAGTTCATTGTACCTCAATATCATTGATACCGTATAATTTAATTTACGGGAAACACGTTTGATTTGTGTTAAGAAGATATATCAATGACGTTCTAAATCACATTGCTGACAGCGACCATCGCAGAACGATATTATGAAGATTTGTTCTTTGGGATTTAACACACTATCGATTGGGTAAGTAAAAAACATGCTTTGTCATACTTCCTTCTTTGAAAATAGAAACGTATACTGCAGCATTTACATGGAAATTCACTTCAGCAAATACAGATACAGCATCTTATACAATATACATGCTAGTTTCTTGGTTTAAACATCAAATACAAACCCTGCACTTTAATTGATTGCAATATAAATTACAAACACATTGTACTTTCAAACAATTATCGTATTAGTGTCTTCAAATTTGTCACAACAATGACATAATGGAATCAGTTTTACTAATAGTGATTCGAAGTGAGAGAGACGCTCACCTGACTCTCTTGTCGACTATATTTTACCAAAGGAAAAACCATAAATGCTGGACAGAACAGTCTAAATGTCTGGTTCGATATCGACCTGAATCAAAGGTTTATATAACTGATACAAGGTATGTAATTATTTTTCGTTTTAAGTGTATATCCCCCGTGACATAAGCGGTATATTTATATTATCTTCACTATTTACAGTGCGATAACAGATTGAATTCACAAAATAAATTGCGCAGGTCTTAGGCCTATCTCTCTAGTCCCGTCAAGGTGAACATAATGCGACAATCCAGTGTGCGTCGCTACGTAGATAGTGAATTCAGGATTATGGGTCGTGTGGGCAAATGGGTTTTTGACATCATGTATACATATATGACAAAGCATGTTTTTACTTATACAATCGATAGTGTGTTAAATCCCACAGAACAAATCATCATAATATCCATCTTGGACTATTTTTATACTGTAACAGTTTGTTTAAAATATCCACGTACAACTAGCGTCACGTATTATCTCCCTCAATTAATCTATTTCTATATGCAGTTTACATCGTATGGATAAGTGTGCATTATAATTAAAAGGTGTTTAGGTATTTTGACGGAAGATTTTGATGGAATGCAAAATTATTATGTATTTGATATATAGTAAAGTGAGATTTTAAGAAGTCACATGGAAATCGAATAAAAAAATCTAACAATAATGACACACGTGTTACAACTCACCTAACTAACTCGTGAGCGTTTAAGTCACTCTAGGCCTTTCTACAGCAACTTTGAAATTTAGCCTAATGAAACAAAAGGTAGATTTTTTGAAAATATCAGTCATAGAAAACAGTAGAGATACATAGCTGCTAAGTAAGCATCTTTGGGACCTCACATCATGTTCACGGATTATTTACCATTGCGAACGCTGTGCGTAAACCTTTTCTTGAATTGTTAATGGCAGTGTCCATTTCGAAGAAAGATTTTGCTCGTATCTTTACAATAAGCAGTATGATTTCCATCATTTCATGGCCTACAAAATGTACCTATAAACATGGCTTGCCTGTTGATTGCAACAATAGAGGAAGTGTTCGATATTATGTTGCTTGACGTTCGGATAAAGCGATGGTATTAAAGTTTAACCGCGTATGTTCGTCGAATTCTGTTTTCAATAAGGGATGCGCCTTAAAAACATAACTGACTAACTGTCCAAATACACGAGGTGGGAAAGTTTAGAGGAAACTTGAATCAATATTAGAGTAAAACACATGCGTGAGTTATGTCATATTTTACAATTTGTAAGTGATGACGGTTCACTTTATATATACAAATAAATAAGCTAAATAAAAATATCTTCTAATGACTGAAAATCATCATCGGGTTGGAATAATGTATATTAAATACTACGAAGATCATGGCATTTTGCCATCATGTCAATTCGGCCAGACGTCCTAAAAGCCTCGGATGGGTTTAAACGTTGAACGTTCCAGCATTTTTAAACTGCGGATATCAGTTTCTGTCGAGAAGGGTCAAAAAAGGTAACCTCCTCTTTTCGTTATATGTTTAACATATGATTCTTATTATGAGTTAGTATGTGTAATCACTTGTGTACTATGTAATGACTGGAAAGTTTGTTTTACTATATACTGCGTGTTTTATGTCTTCTGAAGAGATTCTCATGTATTCTATGTTGCCTGTACTAAAGAAATACTGCTACTACAAGTACTGCTTCTTTAGTATCCATGAAAACTGAAGAAAACAATTTTAATTGTTTCAAGTGATTCTGAAACCCTGTTAAATTTTACTTTTCTGATGCAGCGTATACTCCACTGAACGTATTCGAACTCCAAAATGTTGAAAGCAAACGCAAACACAAACAGTTTAATAAAGTCACTGAAAAATGCAAACACTTGTTAAATATCGCACCATAAAACCACAGCATCAATGAAAAGAAAACCTAATTATTATATCTAACACAATTATAAATGTGTCTAAGGAAAATAAACAGACCCTTAAGACTAGTTTATTTGACCTGAAAGTTGCAACTGAGTTTCTACAGTGTCTGAAAATTTTGTATTTTTTCTATCCTCTAGAAACTTCATTTTTAGGAGATATTATAATGAGACATTTTTGGCAACAGACAAGGGGCTTATAATCTATACAATATTTTTCCTAGCTGGGACCAGAAAATATAATAAGCATTCCAGGTCTCCAACAGAATCAGTGTCCAGCGATATTTGTAATAGGTAGAGACGGGTTCGATCCCAAATATATATCAGGTAAACTTAATATCGATCGTCTACAATGTTAGTAATCAGAAAATACCTTAAGATTAAACTGCACTATTTTATTTTGCAAATGCTTAGTAAATATCAGGATAACGCAGGATTGCATCCAAATAAAGTCAATCTGCAAACGTTGGAAGACTCCCCAAAATGACTCTCAGTGAAACATTACCAATCATTATTTATCAATACACTCGGATGATATAAAATACCAGTTACCAAAAACAAATGAGATATATCCAAAATATCTCTCACCAGCAAATATGGAATGCAATTAAAAAAATAACAAGGAACTGATTCTAAAATCGCATCTCCGATTGACATTGGATGCCAACATAGTATGTAATGTAAAGGTTTACCTAAGGCGGACATGGCGCGAAAGTGACTTTAATTTAACAAAAAGTTATATGCCACAGCTGGAACTGAAATTCACTATATTAGAAAGTTTGTCAAAATCAAGCTTACGAATACCATCGAAACGAGTTAACGCAAAATGAATTAAATCTGGAAACAAAAAAAAAAAATAGTGTGTCAAGCTATAATACATATATTCAAGTCTTGAAAGGTCACTTCTGTTGCAAAAGACAGATAAAAAATAACTGGAAAAAGTAGCTAAAGAAGTTGAAAATACTGAGTAAGATATGTATGTGGAATCGAAAGAATATAAAAATATAAGATGAACACCTAAAATATATCAAGAAGAGGATTTTGTGGAGCATGGTCCATATCAATCTTCCGTTTGTTTTTCTTTTGTGTCAGCTATAAATAGAGCACATGGTCAGAACATCCTCGACAACATGAAATTAACAGCGTAGCCAATCTGAGTTTTGATCGTCTCATCGTTTCACATACTATTAATTTAAATAAATTGGTATAAAGTAGTATTACCTACTTTATTCTCGTTGTATGATTTATCTAAGCCAGTATTGCCTTTGCCATTGCTGGATATTAAACCGTTCAACTGGTAAATTAACTTAGTATAGTAGATTTATACTGGTACATTGTTTGCTATTTTAAATATTATTTTGCTCTCGTTTTATTAACCACTATGTTATTAGGCACCAGCTGACCCTTCGCCTAAGTCCTTACCTCAAGCATCCAGAAGTGATCTGCAGATGACATTCATTTTACAACACATCATCCTATCTGAAGCAAGATGGAACAGTGATTATTTTGAAACACAGGCACGCAAACACATGCTATATATATATATATATATATATATATATATATATATATATATATATATATATATATATATATATATATATATATATATATATATATATATATACTAGGTTTACGTGGGTTGTGGGATTTCATCCCCAAAGTGGGGTTACGGGAAGGCAGTGATCTAACATACATTTCAAATCAAAGGTTATGTATATATGTCTTTCCTCTTATAATAACTACATATATGTTCAAATTCAGCATATATATATACTTATTTTTTGAACCCCATTAATATTTTACTTAGTGGGCCGATATATACATATTGTGGGCAGATTTGACCTTTGAATACAGATTACGAAATACTATACATAGCGTTCTTCCCACACGGATGAAATATACTAGCGTTCTGCCCACATATACAACGCATTTATATAAAGTTCAGACTACTGACGACGTGATATCATGATACCTTAGATGGTCTATAATACATGTAGTCTGAAATATTTATCCCTCACATGAACATATTTAGGTTAAGAATCCGAGGATTGTTTTAGCTTCTAGTAACTTCATAGAAAGTGTTACATAACACAAACAATATTATATGATATTCATTTATTATCTGACCTGCATGAACTTAGGCAGTGACATACTTTTAATTTCCATAACAACCAGATCATAAATATATTTTGAAATCTAAAAAGCAGCCATATTTGGTCAAACTTTCCAGAATTATTTTGAGGCAGATTTTGTTTTTCATGGCTTCCATTGCAACCATTCAAGCTCCATAGCAATCAGGTAAAAACACATTTTTATATCTCGAGGAAATGTACAGGTAAAATTATAAGCAAAGAATTGAAGGAAATTTTATCACGACATAATCTATAAATTAATGTGCGTCTTTTTGGTCTCAATGAAAGCCAGGTGAGAAACTTAATTTTTACATCCTCAAAAAAACACATTAATGTTTTCTTTTACTTTCTATCTTTTACATTTTCTTGGGGGGGGTGCACCGGACAGATGCCCCCCCCCCCCCCACACACACACACACACTTTGCCAAAAGAAATAAAAGTGTTTTTATGTGTTTGTAGGTGTGTATGTCTGTATTGTTTATAAAAAGAATTTCGCATAAAAGTTTATTGGAGAGAATTTTGTGTGGGTATTTATGACCTAGTGTTATCTAAAGGGTAATTCCTCTGACCTAGGTTTTATTCCTAGTCAGGGCCATCTACCCATCTACCCTTGTTTTTATTAGTGACCTTTGAAAATGGTCTCCTGTGTGCTATTTGTGTTATCTGTGTCTATGATTTGTTGTATGTGTGCTATAGATTTGTGTGCAAAGACGGTATGTTCGCTCAAAATATATCCCCAGTTGTCCTGTTATAATATTATATAAGGACTCTTTACATTTTCCAGCTTGATTTTATTTATTTGCCAATTTTGAATTTGGCTGAGAAACGGCGTGTTGCATAAAAGTTAAAATAAATCCTTAGTGCTTTAAGTGTGTGATCATGTGTGTCTTTTCTCATTTAACTTTAGTATTGAAATGTACGGTGGGCTCATCTTGAATAAGGAGCCGCATTGTCTTTATTAAAATATGCTTCTCTTGCCACAAGCTTGTGCCCTTTCCTTATTTTAATTATTATCGCCAAAGATATATGTTCCAAAGGGTTTATTTAAAAAGAAGAACAAAAAAAAAAAGAAGAAAAAAAGAGGTGGACGGAATTGAAAGGGTATTTTTTATTATTGAAGGGTAGGTTGAGAATATTAGTTAGATTCTTATCCCCGTGTTTATGTATTGTCTGTCCATATTCTGCATGTGACTTTTTCTGGGAAACTTTCCCAGAACTGTTCACTTTGCGTAGCGCCTTGTGACATAGCCCCGGGATGTTTGTGCCCCATACTTTGCTAACATGCAGGTTCCCTGTTCCCTCTTTATAGAAAAAAGGGGGAGTGGGATTGTTTGTTAATGATTCCAGGTGGTTGAGTAATTTTGAGGCACTTGAGGGGTTTGATTAACTCTGTATATTCTTCTTTTTCCTCCATGAGGTGCGAGATGACGTCAAAGATCCAGCCCGTGATTGACGGTACACTCCCCTATGTGGGAGATAAACCGGATCTCATTCCCACCATATCCCCCCGGGCCCAATTACAGATTAACGATAAAAGCTACACGAACATTTCATAGAGTATTATTATGTTTATATAGGAAGTATAGTTTTCCTTATATGTATAACCTGTCCACACGCCATCATGATTTTTATAATATAATCTATAAATTTGATAAGTAGGTTCTTATGAAAGTCTCCATCCAAGAAGAGTATGTTGTTCCCTCGGTACTTATTCCACTTACTTATTTCCATAATCAGTCTTAACCTCTCAGTTTTTCATTTTATCGCACTGTGCGATGACATGGGTTTTTTTTTGTAAAGTTCGCATTTTTGCCATAACGGACATTACTATTATCATGTGCCGTCTTATAGCCAATTCTCCCGTTAACCAAACATTGTGTAAATACTTAAAAATCAAACGTTGCATTTTTAATGATTTAATTTTGGACCAGTGCCCCCATGTTCTATCCCCCAGTTTTCTTGCTCTGATTTGCACCTTATGCTATTCGCTACTTCCTCCCTTATCCAATTATATGTCCCACCCTTTCGATTTTCCCATGACTCTTTTTTATCTCTATATTTTACCATTATATCCTTTATGGATTTGAATTTTCTAGGTACTTCTAGTTTTTTAGTTAGCAGGTTGTTCTTAGATATGTCCGGTTTGTTTCTAAGTGTAAAACCAAACCACTATATATAAAGAGCCACCCAAGGTGTTATTGGCTCTGAATTTAAAGTCTTAATTCAATTAATTATATTAGAACATTTTAGAAATAATGGACTAGGCAGTGCTAGTCATCCATTTGTAGTGGTTCTGTACAAAGTTTCTTTTACTACATAATACGTTTTAAAACCCCAAATATAATCTATAATTTCCTTGTCAAGTTGGTTTAACCTTGTATTGTCCATATCTACTGATTTTAGTACATAATTATTATTCGAATATAGATAAGTTTTGGCCACCTGGACACTCTCCATAGTATAAAGTGGCGCTAGTGCCCAGATGTGACATTATCTTTGAGTTTTTTAATCATGCTTTTATAGTTTTCTATCTCATCATCCTTTCTAAAATAAATCCCTAGCGCTTTGACCCTATCTTTCAATAGGTGTGGTGGGAGTCCTGGGTAATTCCCTCGCGGAACTTTTTATACAATTCAGCGGTGAGTCCATCTCCGCCAGGCGATTTCTCTTTGGCTAACTGTTTAATAGTTATTTTAGTTTCATCTGTCGAGATGAAATCGTCAGATATGTTCCTATGTTCAGCCGATATCATCTCGAACTTTACATCCTCTAAATATCGATTTATGGTGTTCTGCTCTATTCTTTGAGATGTATATAATTCTCTGTAAAAGTCGAAAATACACTCCATGATTTCTTGTTTCTCTATTAGTTCCTTATATTTATCCCTTATTTTGTTCAATATTTTGTTTCCTCATTTCCTAATCTCCTCCCTTTGGTATAGGCCTTCAGCTTTTGTATACAATTCAGTAAATTTCCCCGCTCTTACCTGTCTTCCTTTTAATTCATCATCCTTTATTTGGCTTACACGTTTCTTTATTTCCTCCTTTCTTTCTTCTGTATTTTATTTTTCAGGTTGCTGTATTAATGCCTCTTTTTCCAGTTTTTGTAATTCTTTCCTCCTCCTAGAGTAACTGATCGCCTCTTTTATTTTATTTTTAAAAATATCCCATTCTTTCATAATGTTCCTACTCTCAACGTTAAACTTCAAAAGGTCTCTTTTTATCATATCTGTAAACTCCGATTCCTCCAAGATCCTGTTATTAAATTTCCATTTTCCTATTCTCCATTTATTTATAATTTTTATATTTATTTCTATGTTTATCGATTTATGGTCTGAACTTTTGATGTCGGTTATTTTTACGTTTTTATACAGGTTATTTTCATAATCAGTCACATGGAACTTGTTCAGTCTATTGGCCTGTTTGTCCTTGTACTCGTATGTAAACTTTGTTCTTAGCATATTTCATTTTCTACATATGTCGACTAATTTATTTTTTGTTAGAACGTTTTCCATCTCATGTTTAGCGGCTTTATCACTGGGTTTTAACTACATTGTTCTGTCTACGTTATCTCCCACCCTGTTAAAGTCCCCGCCTATCATTAAGTTTTCCATTGAATAGTTGTTTAAGTACTTATTTAGGTTTTCTATTTTAAAAAAAATCTTATCTCTATTAGATGGGAGGTATATATTTATAAAATGATATTTTTCAACTATTATATGAATCATTCTTCCCTTAAATAATTCCCCTTCTTCATTCTTCTCCCAAACTATACCTCTCCTGTTTCTAATTATCAATGTAAATCCCCCTTATATCATCTTTAAAATAATTATTGGTTATCACAATTGGTTAAATTTCATTTCTATCCTATCGTTTATTTCTCTCCTGTTAATTTATTGTCTGTCTCCTGTATGAAGATTATGTCATAATTAGATTCTTCTATAATTCTGTCTGCTTTCTCTTTATTAAACCCAGCTGTGTTTACTGAGGCTACACGGAAGTTTAATTATTCTATTTCTCCTCTCATGCCAGGTTAACGCATCTCTTGAAAGGGAATCATCTAAACTTTATATTGTTGTTATTATTTTCTTGCTTATGGTGCTTTAATTTATTTTAGACTAAGTATTATGTAGGTTAAGTCGTATGCATACATTTAAGTTTGGGGGCACTGGCCCCTTTCATGGTCATGTTCACCAGAGGTTTCACTTGAAAGGTTATTAATGTGTTGCGGGTCTGATTAATTTCATTGTCTTTTTCTTCGTCCTGTTCCAAACTTGTGTCCGTCTCATTTTCAAGGTCAGTGTCCATGTCTGTGTCTGCATCCGTGTCCATTTGTGAGTTGTGGGTTTGGGGTTCTTCCCCCTTTTTCTTCTCTTTACCTGCTACAGGTACTTATCAGGCGTCCCTACTATCTGGGAAATTTGGTTCTCGCCTGATGGAGAAGTCATCCCCAAATGACGGGCTCGATCCTGATACTGTCTTTTTCTTTTCTTTGTCCTTGGTTTGGGAATAGGTGTCAACGTTAAAGGCTTTAAGCCTATAAGGTCCACCGTGCCCTCTTCAGTCTGGGATGGGTCTTTTCCCTCCAGGGAATTTTCCTCTTCCTCCTGGAGACTGTTTAAAAGGCAAAAGTTTTTTTTTTTCTTCTAGAATGTTCCCCTCATTCCCTTCATTTATGGCACTGTATGGTCTACCAGCTTTATTTGGGCTGAGGAAGTTCTGCCAGTCTACGTTTCTTGCTGCAGTTTCGTCCATGGTTGTTACATATGTTGCACTCACGGTTAGAATTTTTCCTCAGTATTGTTTTTCTCTAGATTTGTGGCACCTGTACCTTGCTCTTGTACCTCTTTTTGCATTGCATTTTGTCCGTTTTGAGAGTTTTGGGGTTCTTGGATTATGCCTCGTTTGATTTGTTCTAAGAGCTTGCTAATTTCTTTTTGCATCCCTTCACTCTCTCCCTCTTCTAGGTATATGATTTTATTTGCAGCTTTGGCTGCGTAAGTTGTGCCTTTCGCTACCGCTAACAGTTGATTTTTGCAATCTTTAGGGGCATGACCCACCTGTTTACAGCGGGGGCAGAGTCTGTCCATTTCACAGCCCTGTACCAGGTCATGAGGAGGAAACCCATCACGTAAAAGTACGTTGGGATTTTTTTGGCCTCCTATTTCAACACTTTGACAAGCAGGACCCCGAACTTGACGTTTTGAAAGTCCCATATCGTTGCCATCTTGCTGTGCTTAACATGGGTTTTATATTTCTTTTCTATCTTGTCTGTAATCTCATTAGTCTCAATTTCCAGAGGGACCCCTGAGACAAAGATGTCCACTAGCATGGCTTCTACCTCTCTTACATATGGGGTGCTACTGTCACCCTGGCTTTAATGCCTTTAACTTCCAACTCTTGGAAGTCTAGCAGTGGATTGTCATAATTCTTTGGGTATATAATGTATTTTTTGCCCCCCCCCCCCCCCCGCCCATTTTGCAGGCCGTCAATTGCATTTACATATATCCCCTTCACTGTCAATGCCATCAACATTTCTGATTGTCTCGGGCATGTAGTTGTATCACCAAAATCAATAATTTGGCACCCCGAGGGATAATAGGCTACAAGCATTTGGTGATCCCCAATCCCTTCTTTCTGGGTCTTGAAGTAACTAAGCTTAGTTCCACTTGGATGAATTGTGTTAGTCCCAATCTGATATATTGCCTTGGTGTGAATAGTTCTCAATTTGAAAAGGAATTTGAAAACTGAGTAGTATTCACGTTGATATTTCTGATCCCCTTCGAGGACCTAAAACTATACTAAATTCAAACAAAATGCAAAATTCAAAATTCAAAACTTGGCTAAGTAAACCTTAAAGGTTCTACACAGTTGCAATCCTGCACACACCAGTCTACATGAAATGAAAAATAAAATCAAGCATAAAGGACAAAATAAGGAAAAGTTGTGTCTTTAAGTTAGTAAAAGTTGACAGGTGTGGATATGTAACTACACTCCACCACTGTCAGTGTAGATAATGTATGTAAATGTACAAATAATTACCAAGACACTTCACTGGATCGCTGTGGACTTTCGCGCTGTTTGCTTTGTACGTGCCATAACAAATGAAGACTTTACTTCTCCTTATATCAACCATGTGGAAACATATTTCAGTATTTTTAAACTACACCAGTAATTTACGGCAAACTTTATTTTTTTTTAAAGTTATATCACTTTATTTCTTAAAAAGTTGTATCTTTATGGGGGGCTTTGATATTCTTTCAAACCAGAATTATTATTTTTTACCTAGAGATAGTTTTTATTTCTCCAACTAATATAACAGATGTAACAAGCTCCTGTTGTTTACAAATGAGATTAAGATTATTTTTTAAAGCTATTTGCGTCCCAAAATGTTAATTTTAAAAGATTACACCTGGCCTCCATTAAATGTCCGATCCCCGAGCTCAATGCAATATGTGCAAAAATCTTTTAATCTTGTTTTACATGCAAGTTGCTTTAATTTCTTACTTTTATTTGAATATGAGCTTAGTGAGCCATCTCAGGCCCACTTGAACCTCTTATACTTGATTTTGTTAAAAGTATGTTTCATTAATCATTATGCAAATCACTTCATTTTTTTAAAGGACGCAACCCTTGATTAACAGCCATCGTTCAAGAGTTGTGGCCAGTTCAAAATATTTTCTTTTTCTACTTTCATATCAACAAGTGGGCAGTATATGGGATTTACATTGTCCATCTTTATGTCCATCTTTCTGTCTTCTTTGCCCATGTTATAACTCCTATACTGCTTCACTTGTTATCATCGAACTTATTGCGGTATGGATGGAGTTTGGATGAGCATGGGTTGTGCACCAAGGACTTTCCAGGGTTTATTGAGAACCAAAAAGTAATGGTTAAAAATTGTGTCTGAATTGTAGTCACAAAACCTCCTCTCCTATTGCCATCACACTGGACTAAAGGATGGATGTGTGTTGCTGACCAGAGTGATGCTGTTGTGATCTAGTTTTCAAGACATATTAAAATTGCTTAAAAAATTAATTCATCTTTTCTGTCTGGACTGTAAATCCTATCTGCTAAAACATATTTACATAACACTTGCACTGTGTGTGCATATTGGAATGAACATATACACAAAAAGTGGATGACTGTACCCTGTAGCAAGATTGAAACCAAATAGGTATGGATTAAGTGAAAGCACTGAACACAGTGAGTGTGAATGAATGTTCATGATAATAAAGTATGATAGTTTATATACACCCTCACCAAAAATATTAATATAACAACCAAATGGAAACAAAAAACACGAACACTGTAACAAGACTTAAAACCAGACACAACGTTTATCGCTTTACACGTAGCGTTAGTGTTCCTGCAGAGATTTAATTACACAGGATCGTTATGCATAAACAAGATACTGACACCAAAGCTGGAGCTAGACACTCCCTTAATTTATAAAAAAAAATCACCTGATGATGTTATGATATGTTATATGATACTGGTGTTATCATATATAAAGACTGTAACATTTCATTCACCATAATGTGAAAATGGATTTAATAAAATGCATGTGGTTCTTATAGCCAGATGTTTTGTTCAAAATTTCAAAATACCCAGTTCAAAGTTCAACATTCACAGTTCAAAAGTCACATTCATTGAAAATATTTATCCAGGGGTTGTTCCACCCGCTTTATGAACTCGACGGTTCTTTGGAATTCCATTAACTTCTATATGAAATGCCGATATATTTCGAATATCAAGGTACTGTACACCACATTCATGTAGATTCCTATGGTAATGACTTGCCAATGTGACGACTGATTTTCCTTGTCCTTGCCGCACCACCCAACATTCACTGATGTTGCCAACTATATTGCTCTTCTTGCCATTTTGTCAACTATGAGGACCTGTTGCCACTTATGTTTCCCTTTTCCGACACTGAGGCCCTGCTGCCAGACCTCGGATGCTTATATTTCAAACAAAATTGGGTAACTATAGCTTATTTTTGAAGATTTGTTTCAAACTTGCTAGAAAAAAATGTGCCCATCCTTCCCATTTGAGCTGCATTTTTAAGACTGAATGTCCATGGCATACAGCGAGGCATGTATCAAAGTGAGACTGATCCGCCTTTTGCTTCACACAACCTCAGCTTATATTAGACCCCAATATATCATGCATCATGAGGCTCAAGTAAGTCTGAATCACTTACTTGTGTATGGCTATCATGCATATTGAACTGGCTTATATTAAAAGGCATGCATCCTGTCCAGACTTCATGGGTCCAGTATCTCTAAAAATGTCAACTGATATGAAATGATGTATAATATGTTATACGATAACAGATTTCCTATTGTTAGCATAACAAGCATTACTAATTAAATTCCTGTTGAAGTTTTTGCCAAAGACAAGGCACGCTTACTGATCCGACGTTGTGTATTTCATGGCTGTAAGAAGCATGTTCCTCCTGTTCCCTTACTGAAAAATCTGTTAAATGTAACTCATTTAAGGGGGACATTCAATCGATATCAAGTTTTATACACCCACTCTGAAGGTAATCCTCTCACTTTTGAAAGTGCTTCATATGGACATAAATGTTCATGTTACTTTTAATTTTGTTTTCCCTTTCTTCTGTCCTATTCAAGATGTCAACCAATTGTGAAACTGAGATAGTGTTCAATGTAAAACGAGGTCAAGTTTAGACACAAGTAGTGATTTCCATGTTTAAAAATAGAGCATGATTTCAAGTAATATGGTCACATGACACCACAATGTGTAGTTTGATATGCAAATAGTAGATAGACTAAGAGATGCTTCGACGTTCATTTATATGGTAATAGAAAACAATTTACTGATGTCGCCAATATGATGAAATATTGATGAATTAGCAAGCTGGACTGAATCAGAGCTTAATTTTGTCAAAGACAATAACTAGAAAAGTATGTATGTATGCAAAAATGCATTGGAGTCCGAATCACCGAAATAAAGTCTCATGCTGTAGTTTGATCTTTTCTTTCATATGCAGTCAAATAAATATAGCAACCTCTGGTTTTAGTTTATAATAATTATAATAATAAAATGATAATGATGAGGACTTTCTAAAGTACCTAATCTGTATAAGCCGTAAGTGAATTGCAACATTAGATAACACATAAAACATATAATGATACTGTTACGAAAATAAACACCATAAAATTAGAAAACAGAAACATGCTGAAAATAATTATGGTAAGGAAAAATTGTTTTCAAGTCTGTTTAGATGTGTTTCAAGAACACACTTGAATGAGATCACATCATATTTGTGTCTAAGTTCAGTGGACAATTCGTTCCACGTTGCTGGGCCCTAGTAAGCAAAAGAACGTCGTCCGTATGACTTTGATATGAGAATAATGAGAATACGGGTGTTGGAAGATGAGGTTAAGTATTTTGCTGGTGTGTACACATGGGTGAGGTGATTTGGCATGTTGGACTGGAGCCATTCAACAAAACGTAGCACAGAAAACAAGTTTGGTGTTTGATTCTGGATCGAATGCGTAGCCAGTGTAGGGTACAGAACAAGGTGTATGTGTGCTCGGTTTATGATAATCTAAAGATGACCTGAGCTGCGTGTTTTAAACTTCTTGAAGTTTCTCCAAGATACTAAGATGAACCGGATATAACTGAATTTCAGTAGTCCAGGCATGAGAGTAGTAAGGAACACACAAGTGCTTTAGTGGCATCAACTGACAGAAAATTGTAGCTGATGCATCTCAGCTCCAGATATACATCCTTGCATATGTTTATGACATTTTGGTGCAATGAGAGAGTACATTCGAGAGTAATACCTAGGTTTCTTACTGACTGTGTAAAATCAATGTTGGTGTTGCTGATACTTGATGCTTGAGGTAAAGGATGTAAATGAGAAAGTCTTTGTGTTGTAATCAGAATGGCTTCAGTTTCATCATCATTCATCTGCAGCTTGTTACATGTCATCCATGATATCACATTTGAAATGCACCTCTCTACGCCTTAGATGGTAGCATCAACTTCAGTTGGGTGTCTAGATTTGTATATTTGGGTGTAATCAGCGTACAACTGGTGACTCACTGGATGACGATATATGACACTTGATGGCAGATGAGTTTATAAAATGAAGTGAACAGGTCCATAAACAGCTGTGAAACACCAAAAACATAGATCTGCTGGGCTGGAGTGTTTTCCATTCGTGGACACAATTTGTGTTCTGTTGAACAAGAATGACTTGAACCATAATAAGGTTATATGATGAATGTCAAAATACATGTTGTAGACAGTGAAGTAATATATCATAGTCTATTGTGTCAAATGCTGCAGACAAATCAAGCAGGGTGAGGACTGTAATATTTTCACAATCCAAAGCAGAGAGGAGGTCATTAACTACTTTTAGAAGGGTATTAATAACATCAGTTAGTGAACATAATATTGGATCTAAGCACTCAAGCAGCAGTGATGTCGGAATCGACTCATGTTCAAATGACTTTGGGGCACTCGTCATCAAGATTGCATATCCTAAGCCCATAGAGACAGGTCCAAATGATGCTAAATGTTGCCGCTGAAATTCTGTATCGCAACTCTATGGTTATGATGGGTCAATTGAAATTGTGTTGTCTAGTTTATCTCTAATGGGTTGTCACGGAAGAATATTTCAAACAGATAGGCTGAAGAGAAGGTAGTTGCAAGTGGTGTATATTTGTTCCTTGACGTTAGATTGTTAGTAATCTTGAAGAGCTCTTTGTGGCTGGAACTCTCAGCGATCTTAGTACTGTAGTGGGCTGGTTTCTCTGCATGGACTATGTCTGTGACATTCTTTTAGCGGCTTCATATATTTGCTTATGAATAGTGAGTCTGGTGGAAAGCCAAATCCTCTCGGCCTTACTGTATTCTCTTTTAGTAGTGTATAGCTGGTCCCTCATACTGCTATACCACGGAGAACATCTGAATTGATACTTTGTACTTGGTGCTGGGCTTGTTTGTCAAGTAATGAATGCAGGCAGTTATCAATTTGTTTTGCTGTAGAAGGTATCAAAGTTGTTAGGTTTGCTTGCATGTCATGCATTAGTTGGGTTCTATTCATCATACGGAGATTTCTCTTAGTAGCAAATAAAGGTGGAGGGTTAGGGAATGATACATCGAGATGGCATATGATGCAGAGGTGATTTGATGCAAGTTCATGGGACACTAGGGAAGACTGTAGAATATTATCATCAAGTCTATGAAGAATCCAGTCTAACATGTGACCTTGTTTATGGGTGGGTTGGCTAACTGACTGTTTGAGGTTGGAAACGTAA
Organism: Sinohyriopsis cumingii; assembly: GCA_028554795.2. NCBI lineage: Eukaryota > Metazoa > Mollusca > Bivalvia > Unionida > Unionidae > Sinohyriopsis > Sinohyriopsis cumingii. Next base: position 75,817,013 of record CM068835.1, on the reverse strand, counting down.
ATGGAATCTAGGAGTTTTTATGTGCATGGGTTTCAAGGACAGTCAAAGTGAAAGTTGAAATCTCCAAGAATAATCAGGTTGCCACCTATCGAATTTCCGTACTCCAGGAGATTTGGAAACAGTTCCAAAGAGAGAGATTTAGTCATCTCTTTTCTACCAGGAGAGCGGGGGTTGAGAGTCGAAAAAATGGACTGACCTGTATTCTAGTGTGAGTGTGGTTTGGACTAGTTGAAACGATGTGTGGTAGAAAATGATGTGTAGTGTGGTTATGGTGGTTGATCATGGAGTTCTCTGCGTTTACATAAATTCCACGCATCACATATTGCAAGAGTCAAAAATGGCTGAAAAAATAACTTTTGTGGAACATAATTATGTTTCTATTATTTCTAATTTTATTACGTTGCCAAATGCATGATTTTTTGACATGATTGATATGCTTATTCCACCGCAAGATATTCATCCACTTGTACATCAAGTTTTTGTCGGATAAATCAGCAGCCAAATCTGTATCGATTCTGATGGATAGTTTGAGTCTGATGTCACCTATTCGTTAATTCATGCAATTTGGAGCATATACATCTGTCTGCAGCACACGAGTGTACATTGTAGGCATTTTCTCCTGGCTCTTGAGTTATGGTCAGTCGAAGGGTCCATTCGGCGATATTTACTATATATTTTGGATCAAATCCTATTTTAGTACGTTGTAAATCCACGTAGAATAACACAACCCTACCCTCCTGTGGTTAATTTAAATCTTGTGGCTACATACGGCTGTTATCAAATACAGGTGTCTAAAATGTACGCTGATGCATTGTGGAGAGAGTTGTCTGCAGCAAACGTATGATTTAATGACTGTTACCTAAACCGTCCATAATACTCTGTACAGAATCTCATCATTTTTCTCCATGTGTAAACTGGTATAACATACTAACGATTCAGACAGCTATACTACAGTCTTGATCGCCTAGGTTTGGTAAAACTTGTATTTTGTCTGTATTACTTATCATTATAAAAACTAGGACAACGTTTGTCAAAATGAACAAACGTTTTCATTTAACTATAGAATCTCCATGATCTGGATATAAAATGAAGCACATAACATTATTTACAAACCACATGTGCACATTGAGGGTAACCTACGTGTAAACCACAGCAACTCAAACGAGTCACAACCACGCAGATAACTAGATTTTGGATGACAAATGCTGAAATAAGTGTTTACAATAACAATTAAGTCAGTTTTATTTGATATATTTTGTTGCTACACAAAAAGACAACATGGATTCTCAGAATATTACTTTCTGATCTTTGTAAGGATACAAGATATTCCTTTTCAGATTTTTAGCTATAGGAAATGTCATATTCATTCGTTATGCAAAAATATTATTTTAAAGATGGGAACCAAATTCAGCTGCAATTCAGAGGCTTTGCAGACAGCAAATTACTGTGCTTTGCATGATATATTACTTCTTTCTACCCTCCTCTATTCTTAAGAATGTAGTGAGGCACAAAGTGTTGCCCTTATCCATATGTCCAGTCACTTTGCCTCTGCACAGTATTGCAGACTTTTGTTGAGGCAAGTATGTATAGGTTACCGACTGTGAATTGAAAAATATTAGAACAGAGGTCATGTGGCGCAGGATGCACGAGCTAACGAGATCATTCTGCTCCACATGAATGTGGGTCCAATATCTCTTAATACTCAGCAAATATGCTTGTTTTTAAGTATATAATAAAAAGGACAGAGTACTAATATATATTGACCATCATTGATGTGGTACAGAATGCCTTCACAAGCTCAGGCATCCTGTGCCAAATGACCCTGGTTTCAATATTTCTTCATACACAGTCAATAACCTATACTTATGAGCCAGTAAACCTCGTATTCAGTGACACTTCACATTGGTTGGTATGACAGGTTTACTGGTTCACAACATTTCATCAAAACAAAAGCTATATTATTGTTTTTGTTACATGATTTATGCTAAAAGTGTAATTCAGAGTGGTGAAAATACCATTTCAGCTGCATTATGCCACAAACAAACATTGGAGAACATAATTGTCTCTACAGCTTTGGAACTTAACGTTTAATCTGCACTAATAGCAATGACTAACACAATCCTTGCTTTAAGTGCAGATTAAAAGTTATTTTCCAAAAGTGCAAAGTCGATTTTATTAAATACCCTATTTGTCTGTGTATGTATGCATGCATGTATAGGGTTTGAAGACAGACACATTAACACGGATGTGCCTTTAAACCCTATTCATGCATGCATACATACACGGACAAATGAGGCATTTAATACAAATGTAGCAGTTGCAAGCTTGACACTACGTTTGTTATGGCAGTAAAACTTTAAACTCCCAAAAGATCCCACAAATTTGTAGCATAAAATCACTTTTACAGTTCTGAAGCTTAACTTTTGATCTGTGCTTATAGTCAAGATAGTGCAGATGTACCTTTAAAACCTACATATATGCATACATGCTTAGAAAAATAAGGTTAATACAAATGTGGTGGATGCAAGTTTGACACTATGTATGTTAAAATATGGAATGAAAACTTTTAAAAAAGTTGATCTTGTCTTTTTTTCGTGCCCTAAAAAAGGTATCAGATGTATCTAAAATCCTAAAGTTTTCCTTCCATCCTCTCATTTCATTAATTTACCCTAGAATAGGGTCAGACTTACATGTACATATGCCACCTGGGATCTAATGACGTAAACTCACAATTAAGATTATTTGCTTTGCCATGAAAACAATTAAGACAAAATAAATTACTAGTATATAGCAAAAATGAATCGAACTTCAGCCTCCCTCAAGCCATAATATAAATTATGCAATCAAGTTAGTAAAATCACATTGTAATAATCGTACAGTATTGATATACAGGTTTGTTACATCGGACAGCAAGGCTCATGATGCCCTGTGCGCTATTCAACATATTCATTTAAATATAGCGGTTATGTTAATTATATTAGCCTTGCTGGTTATTAGTGAAAAATCCCTAACAATCCGTTTATTACTTAATAAGATCCCATGATTTATTGCATTCATTTTTTTATGAAAAGTCGCTATATCATTATTTCCTCTCGTTGATATGATATAGGGTTTTTGAATATTTATAAGTTATTTAACTTTTTGTTTTACTCCTTGCCGAGTTCTGTAACTAATTGAGACCTATTTATATATAACACTTCATATTTACTTTAACACCGTATGCGCTAAATTTATTAAAATCACTTTTATACTAATCTTGTACTATTAGTATTTTATAGATTCATTTGGTCGGATTTTGTCCTGTATCATGGATCAAAAAACGACATCATAAGCCACAATCCGACGAACGAAGCTGAAAGCTGTAAAAATGTACGCATGCTAGGATACCAAAATCCGACGTATCGAAGCCAGCTATGTCCGCCAGCTTTGGTATGTTGGATTTTGTATGTATATGGAGAACAAAATCCGAACTTCGATTCGAAATCTAACATTATCTGTTTATATCTCCGTATCACGTATGTTTTTATTAATTTTAAAAAGAACCATATTATCGAATATGGTTATAGACAGTGCATAATACTACTTTTATTATAAAATAAAACTGCCTTTGAAAGCAATGCCAACTAAGTGAATTCCTCCATGTCAAACCGGCCTCTTTTTGTTATAATTTGAATATATTTGTAATTTCGAATTAAATATGTTTTTTAATTTTCAACATAAAATTGTTACCAATAGAATGTCGTTGGCTATTATTCAACCATTATAATATACTCAGAAATTAATGTGTATTGCGCGTTTAAATGTTGTGAATTTAAATATTAAAGTTCCCCACTTATGCAACCGGTTTATTTTGTTTTTTCAGAAGTTTTCAAATCGTGTTTAAAATAATTTACCGACAGATATTCAATTATAATTATTTACATAGAATATATTGAACCTTTTTTTTTTCAAAAATTAATAATCAAGTCAATTTACGTATTTATATTTTCTTTTTGAAACAAAATGAAACGTCGATGTCATGTTCCTTGTTTCGTGCCTTTTAATGAAAAAAAAACATTTATCCTTGCAATTAGGAAAAAGTACCAATATTTCTCGGTAGATTTTTCCCCGTCATAGTGACACCAATATCGCCTTAATATGTTTATAAATAACAACGCAAAAGCGATTTTCTCACAAAAATTGCCCTGTATGGTTCATATGTCGGTTTCAGCATTTTTATGACTGTTTTCACAACTGTATTTGCTACTGCAATGTACATGATACCGTTGGAAAGATAATGAAATTTCCCGTATTCTCACGCCATTCACGCCCTTCTACTCCTTAAGATAACAATGCTTTTTCTCGTCAGGTCGATATCAGATTTTACGTTCTGGCTTTTCTCCAATTTACCAAAAGCCGGTTTCAAAAAATGGAAAATATTTTTTATCTGTCATATGTATGTTTTTTTTAAGCTGGCATATTCAGATACGCTGATCATTATCCATCTAATTTACTATCTGAAAATTGTGTTGCTTTTACAAGAAAGAAATAATTACTTATAAAATTAGCCATCTAGTGCACTAACCGGACGTCGGTTTTACAAGACAAACTGTTAAAGTGGACTTAAGGAATAATAAGGTGAACCTCAATTTACTGCGTCCCACCTCCCACCCCTATAAAATAAATTACACACACATTATTACAAATATTGAGACGCCGGCTGTTGACCAAGATATATTCGCTCAGTGCATGCTGGATATAAAGACCGATTCAAACAATAACACTGCAATGTAACTGATTGACGGTCTTTAAAAATACTCGACCTAATTTCGGGGGTGTTGTCCATTTTATGTTAAATAAATAAATGGAGAAGGATAAGATTGTTGTGGTAGTATATTATTTCCGCTCTTCTAAACCTACATAAATGAGAGTTAGAAATGTCCTTTTACATATTAGGAATTAATCACGGCTATTTTTCCAAACAAAGAAAAGCGTGTGCAATCCAGAGACTGACAATACATACTTCAGACTCGATTCATCCATGGAGTTTATGTGTCTTAAATTGAAGATACTCTGAATTTCTAAGTTAGCCACCAGGAGAACATGGACCACGGAAACTAAAATGGGACTAATATTAGTTAGGGATGGAGGACGAGAAACAAACTGTGTAGTTTGCTCAAATTTTAGTTTATAATACCGTTAAACACCTTTGTTTTAAACATATTTTATTGTCATTTAATTTAATAATATGGCATTCGACGCGAGTTGTCAAACTCATCTAGATTTTTCCCAAAAGATACAAAAATGGTCCAAATATACCATTCGTTTAACAAAGGTTCGAGTGCATATGAAAAGCAAGGTAAAAAATTTCATCTATTACAAGGCATGTAACATTTCAAAGGACAGACAGAAGTGAAATATACGTATGTGCATCAAGAGAGAGAGAGAAGACATTGCACTGGCTATAGTCACTATTGTATATTTCGTTTATTTTATAGATTCGTTACTTAGAATATAATTGTAAGCGCTAGAAATGTCTAGTTCCGAGAATATATTTATTAACATTTAGAAATATTACATAGTTTGTTTCTTTACTTATATCGACGTCACATTCCAATAATACACTTAATAAGACTTAGACTAGGAGTGTACTGAAAGATAGAGCGAAAGAGTTGGGATCTTTGGGTATTAAGTAAAGGGCAGTAGACAAACAAAGTGTTCGACATCTTTATTATCATAATCACATGAACACGTGGAAGAGATAAATAAATTCACCATGTAAAGGTCGGATTTCAGGGGACTACCCGCAGCTCTAAGTTTAGATATTAAGATGACGATTGCCAGTAGCATAATATTGTGATGACCCGTTTGTTGAAATAGAGAAACGTTTCTTAAAAATAGAAAGATTTTGAAGATTTCGGATATCGTCAGCGAGAGAGTTCCAAAGACGAATTGTATATGGGTAAAAGTTCGTCTGAAAAAATAAAGTCTGGAGGAGTCTTTTCATGAAAAACCCATGTTCATATGACCATCCATTCAGGAATAGTAGTGATAACAAGACTTTCAAGATGGTCTCTGTGGCAGTGATATTGAATGTCCAAGCAAAACCATTTTCATTTAGGACCAAGTAGACCATGGAATGAATGTGTATACAGTTTCAAGGCTATCCTCCGAGTAGTTTAGGAGAAGTAGTGATAACAAACATGCTAACAGACAATCAGATGATGAATGGATGCCAGAGAACAGACCATCCCATAAGCTCCTCAAGTCTATGACCAGTAGAGCTATAAAAAGTAACGTTAGTTTTTTTCTTCAATTTACCTGTTAAGTCCAAGAAGTGAAGACCAATCAGTGATAATAGTCTTTTGAGAGGAGCATATCTGAAGTAATGCCAAACTGTACACTTTATAACCCTATTTACAACCAGCAATCATACACCAAAACAATGGAAATACAAAATTATTTTAATGTTACCTAACGTATAAAAGGTCTTTTTTAAATAGCCAGTATAATCAGTGAGGAAAACCTGGGAAATTATATTCCTTTAAAAGTCAAACCTAGTGCAACCTATGAAACTGTAGACTGGAACCTTAAAAAAATGAACATTTGTGCAATTGCTTTTCTCTTTTTCATTTCATCATGTATGATTTTCTCAATAAACTCATACATTAATATTGATGCTATGAATAAAAAATAAGCTAATCCTGCTGTTGTTGATACACTGTTTTCTGGCAGTATTGTGCCTGATATGTTTCTAATTCTGGGGAAATTAAATGTTTTAGAACACTGAAGTAACATAAACTTGGATTAGGTGAAAGAAAAATGTAGGAAAAATGTTTCTTTTCATTCATTTAAAACAAAATAAAGGAAAAATTACAAGGCAGATTCACTTACTTCCTTATACTACTGTTAGAAGAATGAGCAAACTTTGTACCCTTTGACCTCTGTGAACCTGATCTTTTTCATCCCAATTCAGCATATACATTTTATCAGTGACATCTCTGGAATGAATGTGGTAAGTCTTGTGTTCCTGTCTTTAGCATAATAATGGTTGCTATGTTGAGAAAATACAATATGCATTTTTGAAATAGCTCACGTTTCATATTCATGACCGATTCAGATAAAGTTTGATTTGTTCAATTACTGATAAATGCACTGAGACAGTTACTTGAAAATAAAACAAGTTCCCTTTAGATTGTGTCTGAAAACATAAGTTCATGAAAAATTGTTTTGTAACATATCATCTCAAAATTATACTGCATTAAAAAATATTTTGGCAAACAATTTTTGGTGTCTGAAACCCAAGAGCCTCCAAATACACAGAAAATAAAGTATTTTGTTTTAAAGGTCTGATAGGTACTGACACTACCACACAATCTAGTTGTTGTTGTTGTTGTTGAGTTTAATTATAGTGGCGTGTGCACAATTGTGCATGTGCTACTTTTTTCTGACTGCACCGCAACCTGTTAGTTGTTCCTGGGGAAGGGAATGGTGCCACTTCCCCAGGCTTTTATGGATTCAAGGAACCCTGATAGTTTGGCCTCAATCTATTGGTCCATAAAGGTCCCTTACAGTTGATTGGTTGGCTGTCATTAGTGGGAAGGAGAGCTCGGGAACGGTTTGCTTGCTTTACATCGCTGGTTTCTTGTTGCATTTGCCTGGTGTTTCTGGTTAAAAAGTGCATGGTAAATGGATCGGATGTAATGTCAATATTTATCCTTGCACAACTGTTGAAGTATAGGTATTTGGTAAGTCCAGGAAAAAAGCTTTCATGCCTCTTTTATCTTCTACTTTGTGGCTGTATGGTGTTTAAACAATTTATAAAATATGATGGCCAAATAACTGCATGGGATAATGTTGGGACCTCATGTCTGATGACTGACTTATTGAGTTGATAAATAGTCATTGGAACCCATTTGTTGGTTTTGTATAGCAAACATTGCCATTTGAGGACTTGTGTATCTATGTATCTGTGTATACCATATCTGAAAGATATTTTTTACTGGTAGGTAGGTATACAAGCAAAAATGATTCTAAACAGACAGGTAGATAAAGAGCAATTAAAAAAATTATATCTAAGTGTTAGAAATAGCAAACATTGTACCCTTAGACCTCTATGAACCTGATCTGTTCTCTTTCTATTCAACCTGTAAACTTTATCAATGACATCTCAGGAATGATTGTGGTACGTCTTTTGTTCCTGTTTTTAGCATAATATTGGTTGCTATGTTGAGAAAATACAATATGCATTTTTAAATAACCCACTTTTTCTCATGTGCTGGGGTTTGGGGGCTTGCGTCCGACTTTGGGATCAACAAATACTGCCCTGTGGAAGAAATGCATAATAATTATTCAAAAGGACAATTTAGATGCTCACTATTTCAATGTTTCACCTATATCACCAAAATTAAATTGTACAAATAATAACACTTGTTTGATATTTATGGTTCTGCTCTGGATATTAAATACTTCTGAAACCGGGACTGGTGTAAGGCAAAGTTGCGTCCATTTGCAACAAGTTCAGTGGAGAAAATGTTAACATACCTCTATGCAACTTTCATTAACTGTGACTAAAGTTTCTTAATATGTTGCATTAGAGAAACAACAGGCTGCCTAAAGAAGACAGTTGATCAAAATGGCTGCTCCCACTTGCTCGTGAAATGAAGTTGAAATAGTCCAAAGTACACTACCGGTAACTTTAGCAGTTATTATAATAGGGAAATTTAATTTTGCCAGAGTAGACAGTTCTCATCAATATGTGTTCATCTCACTCATTATCAAATCTTTGCAAGAGCTTAATGATATAAGTAGGTATTCCAAGTCTGATCAAAATCAGATAAGAAATATGATATCCAGAGTGGTAACAAGTTCTCCCAATTTGATGCAAGATCACTATATTAATATGCGTGGATCTCACTCATTGTTAATTTGAACTTGACCTTTAATGACATGCAAACCCCACCCCCACCATAATGAGCAAGAACAACTGCAACATTTCTAAGAGTAATTTTTTTTTAATGTATAGATGGTTAAAAGTACTTCTTGGAAACACTTATAATGCAGGACCTTCCAGGGTCTTTGCCTCCTGTGCCGCCACCATAGTTTCCATCCTACTAACCCTATGCCTACTTGTTTACACTCCCCAATAATATTCCTGAATCTGCCACTGTTGACCAAGATCTTGATGATTAAAGCATATATTCCAAACCTGATCAAAATAGGATTAGAAATGTGGCCTTCAGAGTGGTAACAATCTAAGACAATCAGATGCAAGATTATCTGATTAATATGTGTAGCTCTTGTTCTTCCATACAAGATCTTAATGATAAAAACCCCTATTGCAATTCTGATTAAAATAAGATAAAAAAACATGGCTTCCATAGGTGGTAACAAGCTCAACCAATCAAATGCCAGTTCACCTTATTAGCATGCATGGGTCTTGGGCATTAATAATCTTGTTAGAGATCTTAATTGTATAAGGATATATTCCAAGTTTGATCAAAATCAGATAAAAATATATGGCCTCCAGAGTGGTAACAAGTTTAGCCAATCGGGTGCAAGATCAACTCATTAATATGCATGCACCTTACTTATTATTGAAATTTTCGGAGATTTTGATCATACAAACCTATATTCCATGTTTGACTGAAATTGGATCAGAATATGGACTCCAGAATGGTAAGAAGCAATTGTCGACAGACGGAGGCAGGGCCTTACAATGGCATACCTGCCATATTTCCAGATGGTTATTGAAACTCAAAAATGACTAGAAATTCAAACCTGAATACAAGAAAATAACACGTGTTTTCTTTAAAGCATTTAATACGCTTATAAAAAAAAATATAGTTGGTTCACTTAGCATTGTCAAATATCATTACCAAACAAACACACATGTACACTCACAGAATCACAACCACACAGACATTTAACAAATGCACATCAAAGTTTCTGTCTTTAAAATCTGATGGGCATTGCACTATAGTCTTAATTAAATGCAGTCTATCAATAGTTCTGTTGGGGGTTTCAAAATACAAATGTCATTTGTGTTTGTCTTTGCACTCATTTGAGACCGGATGGTACTATTGTTCAAAGTTCCCTACTGGATTCTCGGAGCGAATTCTGGTCAGATCTTTGCTGTTCTTGCAGACCATAATACTGGCATTTTTGTAACTGTATTCCATGCAGTGTGACCACGTGATATGTTTGTTCTATGGAAAAAGAAAACAAATTGTATTAGGGGCTGAATCTTTTGTTTCAAGATTCCTTGTAATTTTATTATTTTCTGTTGTCTGATGATATAACATAGGGGTTCATGGCTGCTAATTGCAATACTGATATTCCTGTTTGTCTCTTGTGTAATGATGTCTGCATTGACAACCAATCACACTTGTGTTAAATGAATCAAGCAATTAAAAAATAAACAATCATAAATACCCTTCCAATACATTTTGATATCCAAAAAAATACAATTAAACATGATAATATATCTACTGAAATCTTTCTGACAGTGTTATGCATTCACTATCGTACACATATTTAATCATGCATGCCTCATCTCATTTTTTACACAGAGACACTGTCAAGTGGTGACCTGCACAAAAATATCAGTCAAAACAAAAAGTGAACACGGCATATCTTCCATGACCACTGTCACAAAATTAGTTATTGGTAAGTTCACGATTACATTCAATATTTCTTGCTAAGTAAGCAGAAGTATTCTCTGAGATAATTATATATCTATTCATGACTGATTAAGATAAATTTGACTTGTTCAATTACTGATAAAAGCACTGAGACTGTTACTTGAAAATAGAACAACAGTTCTCTTTAGATTGTGTCTGAAAACATAAGTTCATGAAAAATTGTTTTGTAACATATCATCTCAATATTATACTGCATTAAAATTATTTGGGTAAACAGTTTTTGGTGTCTGAAAACCAATAGCCTCCAAAGATACAGAGAAAATAAATATTTTTTAATGGTCTGATAGATACTGACACTGCTACACAATCTAGTTAAAAAGCGCATGGTGTATGGATCCGATGTAACGTCAATATTTATCCTTGCACAAATTTTGAAGTATAGGTATTTGGTAAGTCCATTTAAAAGGCTTTCATGCCTGTTTTAAATTCTGCTTTGTGGCTGTATGGTGCTTAAACGATTGTTAAAACGTGATGGTCAAATAACTGAATGGGATACTTATGGACATCTCATGTCTGATGACTGACTTATTGAGCTGGTAAATAGTCATTTGAACCCTTTTGTTATTCACGTTTAGCAAACATTGCCATTTGAGGACCTTTTTCTATGTATGTATGTATGTATGTATGTATGTATGTATGTATGTATGTATGTGTGTCTGTGTGCATGCCATGTCAGAAAGAAATTTTTTTATTGGTAGTTAGGTAGGTATATGAGCAAAATATGATAGAATAAAAACAGACAGACCGGTAGATTAATAGCAATTTTTAAAAATTATATCTAAGTTTTCCTATTATTGAACATACTTTATTATTATTATGATAATTATAATAATTATATTAAAATTATCATTATTATTATTATTATTAAATGTTATTTGTAAATCACTGAATATATCAGTAACAGTTATTGATATAATCCGTCAATCTTTATTTAACATCCACATGACCCAAATACCTGAGATGCTATTTCAATATGATACAATTGCCATGGGGATGAATGGCCCAAGGGGATGAATTGTTAAGGATTGAACTATCCGGGGACAAATAGGGAGAGGATGAGTTGTTCTTGAGCACATATGATTTTCTTAAAACAACTTGCTAAAAATTGATGTCATGGATGTTACATTTATGGCCAATAAGCAATGACATTATATTTTACCAACAAACAACCTATCAACAACACACAGAAACTGACACCTGCCAACAATTTGTTGCACTGTATAACAATAATGAAGAAATGTAACCAGGTTATTAACAGCATGAATAGATTATGCTTTAAATATAAGTATGCTTGGATAAATATTACAAACATGAAAAAGTCAACAACATTCGAGCTGCACTGAAAGACATATTTATTCTAATGTATAGTTTTGATGATGGTAAATGTACATTATCTAGCTATAGTAATTGCAGGCAAATATATCCGATTTGATTGGTGCTGTGTGACTTATCAACACATGAAGGTTATATTGTGCTTAGGCAATGGGAGTTATATACCTTGACCAAGGATACAGTGAGGAAGACACAAAGCAAACATTGTGGTGACCAAGACTAGGGAAGTATGCGATGTCATTCATTAGTACCAAAGTTTTGATCATTTGATAAAACAGTAAATTGTTAGAAGTAGATGAAATTGGTAAAGTGGTAGGTTACTTTATTAAAATAGTGACCGGCTGTTAATATTAATGAGTGGAACAGAGAAATAAACTACATGATGCACCAAGAGGGCCCTGAACATAAAAACAGGTGTGTCATAGAAAGAAAGTAACAGGTGTTGGCATGGTTGCACTGTCAATATACAGTTATGATAAAATATTCAAAAATAAGAAAACAACATCATTTGCAATCTGGCAATTCTACCTGTTATAAAAAACAAGTGCCATAGATCTTTAGATGTTATATACACAATAACAAGAATCAAGATAAAAAAGACAAAACACAGTCTTTCTTGAGTCTAATGACTCGGCAAAATCTATTAGTTTATTTGTCAGACCTTGTTCTTACCAATACTACTGATAGTAATCCTTCTTCAGCTGCAATGAATTAAGGGCCTAAATTACCCTATTTGATTGGCTGGCAATGGTGCTTAAAGGCACATCATCATTTGACTATTCAGTGCAAAGGCTGGGGGAGTCAAGTTCTTTGCTCCGAGACCCACAGAAGCCAACCCAGTTAATCGAGGCAGGATTCAAACTGGCGACCCAATGATCATGAATCCAGCATGCTAACTATTGAGTCACTACCCAATTAACTGGGCGGGAATGGTGTCATGTTAAAACCCGTCTCAGACCCAAAACAGCCAACCCAATTAATTGGTGCAGGATTCAAAGTGGTGACCCAACGATCATGAATCCAGCATACTAACCATTGAGTTACTTCCCAAGTAACAGGGAGGGAATTGTGTCATTTCGAAACTTGTCAACAGTAAGTACCAAATAAGCTTACACCGGCATTTTAAAAAAAAAATTTCATCAATAGGTATAATTCAGTTTGAAAACAAACTGTACAAACCTAACATTTTAGTATAGTTCAATAAGATGATCATAAATTGAATAAGTCCATTCTGCAAAATTATTATGGTATATGAAGATTTTATATTGTATTGAATACTAACACAGAATAACAAAGCTTCACGAACTTATTCAAAAATAAACATAGAGTATCCATCATTCTCACATTTATCACAAGCCGTAAAAGCTGCAAACGCAATGCTCTATATGCAGTGACTTGGTTTTGCAACATATCTGTGCCAAAAATAACGGTACATGCACCTAAGCTAATACGACACTTCATATTGAATAGTTCCATAAGCTTTATAAAGATTGTATTTTGATAATGTTTGAAAATAAGGGAAGCTTTGATGCATGTAACTACTAAATAAAATATAAAATTAACTATTGTAAACTTCTTTTAAACAATCGAAATAGTATTGTTCCAGCATGAAAGGAATGGCAAGTTTTATTTTTCATTTACCCGATGAGCTGTTATTACTTACGTCTATTTGCAGTTTTTGTATTTACACTTTTTAATGTTTTACTGTCATAAAAGGAGATGCAAGAACATGTAGTAATTATATATTGGATCAATGTTTCAACGATTTTTCATTAAGATAAGAAAAGTAAACAGTTGTGGACAGTCATTTGTCTTCACTCTACGGTGAGAGGCAATGCAGTAAGAAAATAAAAGGAGGATATTAAATAACAGAATATTTATACAGTTTTGAAACATCAGGACAATAATGAGAAGTGCAAACATAGATAGGCAAACTCAATAGAGAAAACACCAACTGGTTATCAAGGTAAATCGTGTGAAACCTTATACTCATGTCATACTGATACACACACATGTGGGCATAATACTATCATGTATTTTTTTAAATATTCGTAGGAATTATTAAAAGAGTTCATACGCTTATCGATTTATAACCAATACATTAAATTATTTTCAACTCATTTAAAGGCAGTTTGGATTGCATCATTGTGTTGTCTCAAGACATTGAAGACGTTTACAATTCATTCGGAATATTCTATATTTTAGACGTGTGTTAGGACATTTTTAATTATTCGGGATTTAATTCACAGTATTGTGTCTTTTGAATTTTCAGTTTTGTATCGTAGGAAAATAAATTGATAGTTGATTTTAATTAAAATGTTCGTTTCACTTTCTTTTTGATATCTCTAAGACATAGAGTCGCAAAAATTTAAGTCAGTCGCCGAAACTTTCATCACATTGACCTACAGCACATGCTGCAGTGAATGCATTAAATATTTACACACTGGTAAGTTCAGTCTCAAAATTCATTTTGGAAGATGCTGCCTATAAAGTTTCAAAGTATCCAACAGTTACTTTTCACGATTCAGTAATTAAGTTACATTTTTAATACACATTCGTTAGTACAGTTATATGCAAACTTATGAAACTTAATGGTATGTTCATCATGGAAAGTTCAACTAATTGTCGGAAAAATGTGGGTCATGCTGATCAACCTTTCAAGAAAAGTCGATCACGTAAATGGGTTTCTATCCAGTCATGAAACTGTATACGTATGTTCACATTTAAAATGATATCAGGCAGAGAGTACGTGCAAGAAGACGTGAGGGATATATCATCCTCACGGTCAGTGTTTTGTATTTACATTTTGCTCAGTTTCCAAGACGCGGTTGCATTATGATAACTAAACCTGATACGTGCACGTTCCTTTGTCAGATGTTGTTGATGCTGTTTTAGCTAACACAATTTGTTGTAATGCAGCACACATTTGATCACTATATGTGGAATATCTTGGTCACTGTCTGGACTATAGCTCTTGTGCGTACACGATGGTGTTGCAATGCTGGAATATACTTATAACGGTTTATTTTTCTCTGTTCTCTGCTTCATTACGAAAGTTTATTATTTAAACAATTTTGTACTTGTTTATATTTTCCTTCTTGCCGTTGTTATCACATATAATATGCATTAGTTTGATTTGATCTTCACTTTCTTTCTCGTATGGATTCACGTGGGCGACCTTCGTTGTGCATGAGACATGTCGTAAGCATAATAACAAAATATTTTCAAATATGTCTCCAAAACAAAGCATCTCTACATAAGTTAACATACACATTCCATTTACCTGTTAAAACTTCATGATCGCAGCAATGATCGTATCAGAAAAATGCTGTCTTTCGTCTCAAAAGACACTTCGTTGTAATATGAATTTAGACAATGGCATCTTGGTACTATTAATACATGATAAAGTCATAATGGATCATTTAAGAAGTATGATGTTCTGAATGTGCTATATAGTTTTCTTCCATATATTTTTACATGATGCACATTCCCAAACCAGTGAAGGGAAGACAATTCGTGCAATATGAATAAAATGCTTGTTAAACTCCTGTATTAGAAAGTCTTGGGAGTTGGGAGGGTTGCAACATTGTTCAGCAATAAATTGGAATATAAATTAAACAATTAAAGAAAACATGTACATTTCAAAACGTACATTAAAATGCTTTCGTAAGTAACGAGACAGAAAATTATGTTCGTTTAAATCAGTCTAAAGCTAGAGCGATAGTATCAAGTATGACACTTGAATTAATTTTGTTTCCAACTTGAGATAGCTACACTTTGAAAAGAAACGATTAACTGGGATAACTGAGACATCTAAAAGTCCACGAAAACAAATTGATGTCTGATATTGCAAACGTCAGAATTAACGCAAAAGAAGGAGCTGATAACTGTTAAATACGGATTGATTTATGGACAACGCAAATGCAGGACAAAAGCAGCAAGGGGCATAATGTAAATTGACTTACTCTTTACTAAGAGATAAGAAATATGTTCTAAAAATTAAGGGAAGCATTAAGGGTATTCTTAAACAATGTTTTGCTTGTATGTTACCTAACAAGTGTTTGCAGCACCCCATGATCAGAAATATATACATTGCAATTGATGACCAACTCTTCTACAACGTATTATTGACTGAATGAAGAGCGACTATTTCATTGATGCGATACATGAATTGGAAGATGACCACGTGTGTTCTATGGATAACCAAGAATCATTCAAAATGAACCTAAAAAAATAGAGATAAAACCCTAAAGCGGGCTAGAATTAGATCTAAAGCAGTTTTAGATGAAGACGGGAAAAAAAGCAACGTAGTTCTTCTTGGAAACTGATCATCTTGAAATAATAAATGAAGCTAAGACTCATTATGAGAATCTCTAAAAATTTAGAGAAGTACACTCGGTAACTTTTTCAATCCAGAATATTGAACTACCAAAGCTTACCTGAACAAACGAAAATTCAAGATTACTTACAATGAATTAATATATAGTCTCATTGCAAAATTTTACATTCCTTCGGAAAGATTCTGGTTCATTTTTGTCTTAGACATAGAAACAATTGTTTTCATAAGGGTGTATTAACAACTCCTCAAATATAATTTCTTTTCGAACGGCAATAAAGATACTTATTACTGAAAGAACTGGATAAATCCAGGTCACGCTTAGCTATAGAGCTCAGCAGAATACAATATAATGTGTATAATAAATGCCGGTAGCTTTTGGAACTTATTCGCAAAGTGTTGAGGAAGGAAAGGTTCGAGGTTGTTGAAAATCGTGTAGTTTGACCTAGCTAATACACATTTTCTTTACCCCATCAAATGATCGAGACAGTTCTACGTCACTACTATGTCCCTAAACATAGCATCGAGTTGATTAGGAGCTATATCAACAATATGCACTTGAAATTCTGAACAAACAAGTTCACAACTACGTGGGTAAAACTGGAAAAGGGAATTGTAACTGGGTGTACTAACTCAGAAGTTTTGTGATGGAATGAACTTCATCATCAAAGCTGCTGGAAAGAATCCAAAGGTCCCAAAGCAGAGCTAGGCATACGCTGTCTATCCAATAGAGAGTTTATGGATGATATGACTATAACAGCACAGACCCACATCCAAGCTAGATGGATTATTACATCCTTAGACGAGACAAATTGCTGGGCATTAATGAAATTTAACCGATGTCCTGATAGATACGAGGTGAAGACATACCTAAATGATCATACGGACATGAACAATCCTGGTAGACTCAGGCAGCAGCAGAAGAAGGTATGTGGAAAATAGACAAATCGAGATTTGCAGGTACGTTTAAGACCTGTAAAAGCATTGGGCTCATAAGGCCGCTGGTAGCAAACGAGATCCCGATCAGTACAGAAGAAGTGTTAGAACAGGTGATAAACAGACATCTACAAAGATGACTTGGGGTTTCTCCCTCATTTACCAGCATCGGGTTATATGGTCGAACCAAAAAACTACAGATCCCTCTCATATTCTTGAAAACAAATACACAGTAGAAAAGACAAGACTTTTCCTGACCCTTTAGGTTTCCAGAGACCAGACAATTTGCAAAACTGGCAATGGATAAAGAATTGTTAATAAATGGTCTGTGAACCAAACAGTGGAACTGGCAACATGCAAGCTAAGGCATAGAGGCATTGTAGGTCAAACAAAGATTGGGTGGGAGGGGCTATGGCTACGAAACGCAAATACGGTAGAATTTGAACAATGTTGACAGGAGAAATATTGTCCAAGATGAGATCGGAGGAAGAATACAAAATTAGCAATACAGTCCAATTGAGGATCCAGGCAAGTTGAACTAAGTGGTCACTGCCAGAAGTGAAACTTACCTAGACAGATATATGGCGGTGTGAACCAATGCAGCTGCAGTTCCTGCTTCAATCAATCCATGATATCCTACCATCACTAGCCAACCAAGGGAGGTGGAAACTCTAACAAGATATATCATGTCAACTGCGTCAAGCAAGAGGAACACTCGCTCGCATATTGTTAGGATGCCAGGTTGCGCTGACACAATGTTGCTACAGACTGAGTCATGACGAAGTACAAGGGAGACTATTGATATCCTTCAAACAGAAAAGCGGAAAGATATAGTCCAAATAAGACATATCACCATTTTATAAGGTTTATTAAAGCGAGAAAACAGTAAACGACTACAGCGGCAGCAAATGCAGGACGGTCGACATGGGCAGGAAAATGGTGTTTTCTGATGTCATTTAGACATTCTTCCTCCCTGACATTATCTCCTGGTCACTAGTTGCAAAGAAAATGAACTTTCTGTTTCGTGGGAAGAGAGTTCAGACGAGCCATATGAGAGAAAGTACCAGTAGCTGGTAGAGTGTTGCAGCGGGAAAGGATAGAAAACATAATTGTAAGATGTTGAAGTTGCCTGGAGAGATTTTATCTCTGACGATCTTTCATCAAAGCTTCCTCATTTACAATTTATAATATCATTCTATTTTTATTATAAGTAAGCTAACAAAACTGTCTTAAAGTCTTAACATCTTTCCCACATGCATGGACAACAAAACTACTTGACTAATATAAATGCATTCTAAATATGTACAAGACAATAACCATAATCACTGGGAAATGTCACGAAAGAGAACTATCATTCGATTGTGCGCATGGATTTCATCCTAAAGATGACTGAATTATTTAATACGTACTTGATGCTGATTATTATACTGGATTCTTGTCAACAGATTTCAACACCACATTACTTTAAAAAAACTTAAGACAGACTCTGCCAATTCCAAAGGCAAAGACTTATCTTTTCTAAGGAAGTCAGTTCATAACTATATAGCATAACGTTTAACGATAAGGTAGACGCTAAAGAGATCTAGGATTTTAGATCGGGATAATGAACCATATATATATATATATATATATATATGTATATATATATATATATATATATATATATATATATATATATATATATATATATATATATATATATATATATATATATATATATATATATTGCGCAAATCATGAGGTAGTTATTTAAGCTACTTTGATAGACTTTGAAGGTAATTTGAGCATTTGATGGAAAGAAAGTTTCTGTGCTGAAATTATCTGGCAATCTTAGAACAAAAGCGACAAACACTGTATTTAACACGACAGGTTATCTAAGTAAATTGTTAAAAAATGCATTACGATTCACTGTAAATCTCATGCCTCATATATAATGAACAATCTTCAAAAGCTGTGTATTCTTTCAAAAGTAAAGTATCTAGATTTAGAAAATAGTTCTTTACACCTATCCAGAGCAAATACTTGTGACCGCTAGATGGCTGCGACGTCGATTTGGCACTGGTTATTTTCGGTTAACTGCATATTTTAATCATGGAACTATTTAATATGTGCAATTGGCATCTGAAAAACGTACTTTCTACATTTGCTTGCAACATCTATTTAATAACTAATGAATTGATGTTTTGCTTATTTTCTTTCAAAAGCGTCACATCTACGAGCTAAGATGGTATTGACCCAAACAGAAGCCTTTGTTTAGCCCTTAGTCTTCATGGAAATATTGTAGATTTGTTCATAGTTCAAAAATGCACTAGTATGTCCTTAGCTCTACCAAAGTTATACTGCCATTGCATTGCGGTGTAAATCTGGAAACATTGCTACATTCACAATTTCAACTTGTATGTGACGTCAAAGCGAGGTTATATTTGCAGGAAGGTTATACAGTTTCGGTGTGTTCCCCCGATCTATGGAAACCTCGATGCATCCAACTGGTCTTATTGTAATCATTATCATAGCATATTAGCATGGGTCTAAAATTAATGGTTGATTGGTATGTCCTGCATTGTGTTACAACTGTATTTAAAATCGTTGTTATCGCTCCTTTCAGATTATTTAATATACATGCGCCTATTGGAAACAAATGAGACCTTTAGGATACTCCTCCGCTATAGCTACATACCTATTTAAATTTACTTTTAATGTCAGAAACGACCAATTCCAAAAATGTTTGTTTCCTGCGAGTGTGCAATCATGTTTCCTCAAACGTTTTACTAGTACCGAGCCATGTAAAATCAGTTTTGTTTGACCTGTCATTGATAAACACCCAATGATAGAAACATTGTACCTAGTTTCTGACCTTGATTCAGAAACAAGGATAGATTTTGCAAACAACTTTTTTTTAAAAATTCTTTCTGAGAGCAAGAAATATTAAGTTAATTGTCCATATAACAAACTTCCATTCCTTCTGGAAAGTTGAACTTTAGACCCACATCCGGGAAAATGTTTTGCGTTGTAGTTAGTATTATAACTCAAGATAAAGAATTGTCAGTCGGGCTCCAAACATATGTTGTGACCAGTTTGAGTTGAAATGTTATTTTATTGAATTTTAAGTGATTCTTTTATCTGGAAATACATAAGTACTCTTACAAAATTGTTGGATAGAAACGTTTATTGAAAATTATACTGAATTTAAAACTGAAATAATATTTTCTGTGATTCAACAAGAAACTGGTACCGCAACAAGACTTCACAGGTTACAGAATACGTCATCGTCTTCAATTTCGGATTTCATCGGAATTCTAACTCAGACAGTACTTTTCATTACCTTAAATTCCTTTTTCTCATTTTCCATTTGATATTCTAGGGATATACATTATTTGTTATATTTTACGAAGCGGGTTGTATTCACTGTTTTCTGTCACTTTTTGTAAGAGCCTAAACTCGTAACATGTCGTGTTTCAACTCTAAACCATCAGTGACTCAGCTCTGTATATTGTTTTTCGGTAGTTCTTCTCTTCGTTATTAAATATCAAATTCACAACACGAGCTTCTTCCTGTAGCTTCATCGTACTGAGTGTAGCTTCATTGTACTGGGTGTATATTTGTGGTATGAACTATTTAGATTATGCTTTCTATTTAGAAATGTATTACCCTAGCTGCAACCTCAAGCTGATGCATCCATGTTGATGCATTTGAGTCTTTGGAGACACTGACTGTGGCAACCTTGTTTATAATTGGTTTTGGAACATTCGCAGCCAACCAGCCATTCGGTTTTTGCAACAGAAGTTGACAGTGGCATTGGTAATTTACTACTTTCTACTTCGGATTTGGAGGCCATAGCCGATGAGGGTAAATTTACTAAAAAGGCAGGTTAAAGCACAAAATAAATCTCCTTGGCAACACATGTTTTCTTCAAATGTTATTGACCAACGGCATTGTTTAATATAGGTGAGCGGATAATAGGCATAGATTCACAATGCTGTTTTTCCTATAAACAATGCCTTGCCTAGTATAAATTCTCAGAGATATGTTTTATGATCTGCTAGAGGAACTGGGCTTTTCCGGTGAACATCGATTCGGTTTTATTTGTTTTGTTTGCCACTTTGTCGATTACAGCCGCTGTTGTTGCCTTGTGCGCTGTAGCACGTGTTTCATTTTACATGGTTGTGTATTTGCTGACGTCATCGAGGATAAGCTTGAAATCTTCTTCAGAGTTGATATTATCAAGAAGCTACTAAGCAATGCTCTCTGTCCTTGTCTTGAGCTTAATAAATTTCGCCGCACTTTTCTTTCATTTCATGGGTCATAGTAGGATAATAGGATAGTAGCCGGCGAAAGTCTAACATATCGTGAGCTCGTGGATGCCATAATCACTCAGTCTACACGAGTATGGACTTCTATTGGACACAGAAGGTGACTCCCAGTAGAACGCATCACCAACACAACTAATGTATATATTTGTGCTATTTTTTCGTTGAGTTTACTTGTTTGGTGGTAGACACAACGTCGCAGAATTTGGATAACTCTCGTGTTTAATCGTTTAAGTGAGGTGTGCGTAGCAGTTTTATTAAACCTCAGTTAGCCTTCAGATCTAAAGATGAGATGAGTTTGACAAGATTGAGACGATAGTTTAGATAACTGAGTGTGAATTTATCCCTTAGGGTCGTGGCCACGCAGTCTGAAGTCATGTCAGGAATGGCTTCTTGCGATACTTTTTGAGCATGTTCATTGTGTGATACCCACATGGATGGCAATGACTACTGGTCAAATGGGGTCGGGCTTACAACAAATATATTGTTTACAAACTCAGTCAAAACGCTGTACCATCCTGTTTTGAGCGAAATCTCTCGAAGCGCAACATGGGTCCAAGGACATGTGTGGATCACCTATTCAAGATACACCGTTCCACTCAGAGGACTTGTCAATACAATATTTATTGTTTACACTTGACTGAGATTTAATATATGAAACAATATTGTCACATGCATTTCGCTTTGATAGAGACACGACAAACGCCATTCAGAGGCACTTTTAAAAAGCAATGCAGATATAACGAAGATCTCCAATTTATTTTTGAATCCTACATATTTTGTACGAAGAAGCCGTTTCGTTTCGTGCAAATATAGGGCAATCAAGAGTGGTCTACGGTATCGTTAATACTTTTTCTCTCTTTGGATGTCTATTTTGTCCATGTAGTACCGTTTCTTTGAACACCGTGCCCTCTGATCCCAAATAATCCTGTAACACAATAACTGTCGGTCTCTTTTTTCCAACAGGTATTCATTTCTTACTGACAGCGGTGTTTGTCGGTTTCACTACTTACTTTTAGTGGTTTTTCTGTCTAGCTTAAAATATATGCATAAAGCCTACCTGTCACTGAGCGTGGGTAGTTGGTATCTAATCGCTTTCCTCATTTCGCATGTTTGAGAGAGATACATAGACTCCAAGAGGGCAAATGTGACAACAAAGTCTGGAAACATTCCTGACTCTTCTTTCATCAGCGACATCTTTAACTGTTCTAGACAATTGACAAGATGGTTGTCCACTCGACTTTCCAGTTATCTGCTCATAACAATCGAACGGGTTTTGATAACTATATTGTCTAACGTTTTCCCTTGTTATTTCATGTATCACCTACCAACCTCTTCCATTTCAAAATCGTAGCCTCCTTAAGCCATTATGAAACTCGAGAGTCAACAGATTGAAATTGTATTAATCCTATCCCACATCAAGGCGCTTGTTGTACAGGGAGTATGTAGCATCGTTCATTTGATTAATGCCTAGTACGCCAAGACCAAACCCAGCAGTTTATTTATTTCCAAACCTCACCAGCTGAGATAGCATTGTGGGCGGCTGCTCTGGACCTGTGTTTACAATTGCTTTGTGCATCAGACAGCAAGCACCGGACGCCAACTTTACAAATGCAACAGGACAAAACCATGTCATCGTCGAAGAGATTGTTCTGAAACTTAAGGGAAACAAATTGGCCCTGCATTGATGATGTGGGCGTTTGGGGTATAGAGAAAGGTTTCTGACTGATAAAAAAAGAGAAGAATAACTCTGTATGTCGTGTCTTTCTTTCATGTCGGGGCTGGCAATCATAGGGCTGATATTAAGCTGATACCTCACCTTAGAGCTGACGTTTAATAACAAATAGAGGGTGATCCATAACACAAGTAGCTGTAGCTCTCGGGAGTGCTCTATTGTGACCACGCACAATTTGCAAACATTATTGGGAAACAGTGCATGGGAAACGTGTACATCCGAGTGCTGAGCCATCGCAAAATGGCAGCAATCTAAAAGCTAGTATACTTTTCAAGGGTGCCACAAGATGTCAGTGACTATTCAGTGCTATCAAACTAGAGCTACACCCAAGAGCAGGTGAGCTATCAGCGGTGTGAAGAGACTTGAAAAAGTAATGTCCAGGGAGTCTATCACGGACTTGAGGGCAATTAATGTTGGATCCGTTGACTAAATCAGGATTGCCCTTATGTTTGATTCATATGAGATCACACTCCTTACGTTTCAGGAAGACACATCAGAAAACGCAAGTACGTGTGTACTGTTGAAATTATAAAAAATCAGTATAGATAGGAAGATGCATAGAATATGTACCTATACATCACAATGGACGCGCAGCTCAACATCTAAAAATGACTAAATCATATCAGTCACCTACTAGCCTGTGATCCGGCGAACGATGACTGAAAAATTGCTTACACAATGAATCATGATCGTCGGTTGCCACAGCTGCGGCAGTAGCATGTCTGCAAGCGATCAGTTCGAAATAGACCTATTGACTGTATTGTCATCATATACCTACCTATCCTCCTGAAAAAGGCACACGACAGACCATGCGAGCTAAATAAAGACTAATCAGTATTTCGGATCTGTCCTGACATCTATAATACTACTACTAAGCTGTTATTATTACTACTACCAATACTATTACTGCTACTACTACTACTACTACTACTACTACTACTAAAGTGAACTTAATACAGCGTCAAATCTTTAGAATTTCTAAACACTTTACAAAATTAGATAACAAATAAAACGAATGCAAGAAGAAGAAGAAAAATCAGACACCATGAAATTACAAACAAAATGAGGATATTAGGTTTGCTTAGATGACATACATTATGTAGGTTCTATTTATCATACCGAGGTTTCTCTTAGTAGCAAACAGTAATAGAGGGTTAGGATCTGATATGTTGAAATGGCATATGACGCAGAGTTAATCTGAGGCATTTTCTAGGACACCAATGTAGATTTTAGAATTTTAGCATCGAGTCTAAGAAGAATCTAGTCCAAAATGTGACAATGTTTATAGGCGGGTTGGCTAACTAACTTTTTGAAGTTGAAAATGTGAATACATCTAGGAATTATGATTTTTATTAATTTCCAAGATAGTCAAAGCAACAATTCAAATATCCAAGAATAGTTAAGTTTTCCTCTATCCAGTTTCCAGGGGGTTAGGAAACTGTTCAAAAAACAGAGACACAGTCAACTTGCTTTCACTGCTTGAAAAACAAATATCTTTACTAGAAATTAAAAGATGAAGAAAGACAAAATTTGCTTGACCTTTACTTAACTTTAATACACATTTTAAGAACAAGTTAAAGGTATTAAAGATGATATTTACAAATAAGTTTAGGGTCCTAAAATGCAAATAAATGGCCCACGTTACCAGTGAACAAAAGGTGTATGAACGAAGATCTATTAGTTTGTAAAGACGTAGTAAATTGTTCTATTAAGTAATTAGAGGGAACCATTTCCATTTCTTAAAAGGTAAAGAGGACAGAGTTTAAGTCATAAAATCTCATTAAAGTTTAACATTACATTAATTAGTATATACTGCAATTTACCTTTACAGTAGTCAATAGCTACCTTTACAAAAATTAAAGTTGTAGAAAGTATTATCTTTCGTTAGTCTTTATTGGCAACAAAATATGCATTTTCCCCTGTAAATTTGATAACAAACAACTTTGATTTGCATCAGAGTATATTTTGTGTGTAAAATCCTACAACAAGGCTTCACATTATACATTCAACACTTTTCACCAATCACACGTTTCAATCCTCCGTTCCAACAGTGGTCACCATTCGGGTTTGATGGTATCTTCTAGGTTTTATAATCTCCATCGCAACCAACACCACCATATTCCTACGTATGCCAGCCATCAAGTCTACAAAAATGATGGTAATCTGATGCATGAAGAATTTTTTAAATCAGGAAAGCTTCATGCCTATGGAGATGTCTGTGCAACCTTGGTAACACGTTTTACTGCATAATAATATGGGTTTATGGGAAAGTAAGTGTAAAGTGTAAAGAAGAAATGTAAAGAACAAACTAAAAAAAGATATTAGCATCATCCTTTATTACAATATTAATTTTCTCAATACTTCAACGATAATGACATGTACAACGGACAACAAGATATTCAATCCCATCTTGGTTACTTCAAATGTACATTACTCATTAAACATAACGCATACATTTATCCATTTATACAACAATTGCCTTAATAAAATATTTTAATTTCAGTAGCTTGTCTCAGATAAACAAGACGAGACTCTACATGTTTATGGAAACTTATAGTACTATGTAAAATGGTGTAGCCATATACAATTTTCAAATGTGAAAAAGTGCAGCAGGTCCATTACCAACATACTAAAATCTGAAAGCAATAAACTAGATTTTTTAAAATGATGCAAACAAGAATTGCAGAAAACATGATTGATCATATACTTCTTTCCCATTGACAGAACACCCAATGTTTCATATGACATAAAATAGCTTTGTTGTGCTGTCCAAGGCTTTATTTTGTGTTAAACCTTTAACAAAATGTAAATACATGTCCAACCATTAGTTATCGAAAAATAAAAACTATACCGTAAACGGATCACGTAATAATATGAATGGGTCACTTTTATTAGATCAGCTACATCAATTATTTAATTTTCTGATCCAAGTACAAGATGATTACATTACTTCTGCCGGTATATTTAATACACATTCAACTATGTCGAGCTCCATTTTAACCAAATAGTTCTGCAACACCCACTCTAGTTATAAAATAAACCATATAAATAGTGACTACATTGCTGACAGAAATATACACTCATCTCATCTGCACCCTATTCCCACCCGATAAAGGAAATGTCTATAGCCAAAAACATCACAACTCTTGTGAAAATTGTGTCAATACAATGATTGGTCAATATGCATATCTTCTGAGCATGACCCTAGCACATACTTAGTTTTCAGCAATCCAAAAAAGACTGCAAGAATAATTTCATTCACAAAATTCTGACATACACTGCATCAAGATGCAAGTCAAGAAGGACAATAACGCCTCCTAAAACAAAGAAGCACAAGAATTTGTCAACATATGCACATATTTAAATGATGACCATAGTATGTACTAAGTTTAACCACAATCCATTTAGAAAACATTAAAAAATGCAAGACAATTGCATCTATATTACAATGAAATTTTCCGTTGTGCAGTGCATTCAACAGTAAGACAAAAATAGTAACTCCGAGCATAAAACAACGGTGTACCAAAGTGATTTGTTGATACGTGTATATATTCAGGTCATGACCATACTATTCACCAACTGCGATGGCACTCCATCATAAACTCTGGGACTAGTTGTGCCAGAGTATTTTAACGGAATTTTTACAGCTGCAAAAATTATACAATTTATGATGATTTGCATAGTTTACACCTGCACAAAACAATATTTTACAACTGCACATTTTTCTTTTACAATTGCAGAAATCAACATCAACTGCACACTAAAAAATGCAATGAGTTGTGCTAATGCGACTTTGCTGTATGCATGGACCCGAGTATTACTATGAAAAGATAGAACTAAAACAGTCAATATAAAACATTCTTGATTGAGAAAAATTAAACTATTTTTGTGTTTATACAACACGTATGCCCCCTCACCTAATTGCAGTAAAAAGCCAGTCTCAAAAACTCAAAAGTTTGACATAACCCCCTAATGGCATAAAATATATGTACATATGCGTACAGAAATGCTAACAAGTTTAATTTGTCAGCATTAAGTACTTTTATGAAGGGTTCTATTAAATAAGAGAAAAATGTATTTTTAAAAATCTAAATTCGGTTGATAATGTAAAGAAATTCTACGATAACCTGAACATGTTACCCAGTCGTCCACATATGCATTAAAATATGCCATATGGATTTTACCACTTAGTCAAAGTCAAGTGGGTTTTGCGTAATCATGCTACCAATCCTCAAAGGATGGATAAAGAGAAAGAGAGACAGAGAGAAACAAAACTGATGACATCCCACCCACTGTGAGCAATAGGAACACAAAACTGGGTTGCACCTTGAGTAAGCCCAGGGGGACATTTTCATACTCCAAAAAGCCAGTGTACCCCTAAATTTAACAAATCCCAATATCATGATCACTAAAAAAAGGTCAGATGGACATTGTTCCCTTGACAGCTCAAACAAGGCGCAACAATGATAAAAGCACATTTATCAGGCAAATCCAAATATATGCAAGCAATAAGTTTGTGAATTTTAAGTAAGTTACATGAAATCAAACAATTAATTATCATGGATGCAAACAATTCAAATTTAGTTTCGTTTACTTCATTCACTGGTTAATGTATTGCATAATTATGTGAGAGAAAATCTTTCTCCCCAAATCCTTCTGATGTTCAGCAGATACCAACTTAGTATTGTTTTCGTCATACTTCTGAATGCTTTTGCTGATTATAGGGTTGCATCTAGGATTTGATAAGTGTGGGCACTTTCTCCCACTGAATCTGAAAAAGAAAGGGACAACATAATGACAAGGGGGGACCGACCATGATGATGTAAAAAACCTAAAAAAAACTTTCAAACAGAGCAATAGCAAGTATAAAAAGTGTATTCAATGCATATATGTTCTGAATATTACAGGATAACATTAAATACATGTACTATGTATATTACAGTATAACACTAAATGCATATTGTGTTCTGTATATTACAGTATAACATTGACATCAAAATATTGTTTTATAAGAACATTAATTTCTATGCACACCGACCATTACATTATCAAACCAAGCACAAAACATCATGTCACTCCTCTTTCCATTCTTATATCTTAAAAAAAAACAGTGTCACATATTTACTGTGTGCCGCTTCGTTTCAAATCCTGAATTGCCGTTTGTGAGCTGAATTCAATGTCTGTCAGGGGCTGATGTCCTGAAATTAGCAATTCCAAGTATGAAAGAATTTTCTTTGACAGATTTTGCACACCACGTGCAAAACATCTGATGTATCTCATTCGTTTCCAGTCAGGTAGATTTTCTTCCAGCCTGAATTACGAGTTTTGCTTGTTCACAGTTGCTGTGCCAATTGACAGAAAATCTGCGCTCTGACTATTATTATAAGTATTAGTGATAAAATAATGAAAAAGTCTCTAATTTTAACTGGCTTGGTTATTTAACGCATTGTTCTGCCAAGCTAACCTCAGCTTCAAACATCGATAGGCAATTTCGGTCAGGTTGTGAAATAGGTCTTTGTTGAATTGACAGGAAAGGCAGAGGATGTTCCTATTGCATTAAACATGTACTCTCCTGGCCTTTCTTAGTAACGAATCAGAATTGAGCACATGACACACAGGAAATATGTGACATATTTCACAACTACACAGGGACAACATATCCGCTGAAAGTGACAACTGGGATTTTTACAAGACAACATGTATCAAAATAAACATTCTTCACCAACAAAAATGCGCACAATTCTTATTTTTTGCACTATTTTGCCCACATAGAAATCTTAAATTTGGGAGAATTTTCAAGATCGTGCATCCTAGATGCAAACCTTGATTATCCACTTTGACTCCTCTGGGACATCAGGTATGTCTTTGACCTTTCTGATGCCCCACGTTCTTTTTAACAGAAGCCTCTTGCTCCTTGGCGAACATATATCTATGTATTTCTTGTCACATATTTCCTTCACTTTTTGGAAGGTGTCCGATTCCCATGAATGAGGGTGGGAAATCAGTCCACCATCTGCCTCTTCTTCATGTGAACTCATGTAGTTCTTGTCCATCACATTCCTTACTTTTGCCTTTTATTTCCACACTCCAAGTTTTTTCTTGTCCAAAACAAAAAAGGTTCTAGCTATTATCATTCCAAGCAGGAAAGGAACCCATGCTGTAACAGCATTTATTGCCTAGTCTTGTACACTTACACCCTTATCTACTCAGCCATGGACTTATTGCACCCCAAAAAGCATTGAATAAGGTAGAAGGTAAGGTTTTAACACGAACAAAAACTCTCACTAGAGAAGCAGAATATAAAACTAAAGCCATATATATATATATATATATATATATATATATATATATATATATATATATATATATATATATATATATATATATATATATATATATATATATATATATACACACGTACAGGTCTCTCCTACTTTAACACTAGTCACGGGAGATATAAAAGTGTACTGCCTAACAGGTGAGTTTCCCTTAGTCTGACGTGTATTATACATACTACTTGTAAATCATTCTGGTCGTATCCGCATTGCAAAAGGGAACGTGTTACACTGAGGTTTTTTTGGAGTACTGTCTATATATATATATATATATATATATATATATATATATATATATATATATATATATATATATATATATATATATATATATATATATATATATATATATAGGGTGAAGTTCACACCGGTAGCAACCATTCTATCCCCAGACGAGTTTTATTGTTAAGATTTACCTTAACATTTCGGTCAAATTATTACATGATCGGTATTTAAAGGGTTTATTTTTTCTCTCCAACATTTCTAGCCCCACCCGCATCCCCGGGAAAATAAATCTGTCAGTCCATAAGCTGAAAATGAAGAGTACATTCTATGCTCCTTGTGTCACAAGGTTACAAGCACAAAGTATCTAATACAGTAATAATAATACTTATCGAATAATGAAGCCAAATTTCATTCATCAACTATATTACCTCTTTCTTATACCGCCCCGGTAGCCTAGTGGTTGGAGCGTCCGCCTCGGAAGCGGGAGGTCGTGGGTTCAAACCCCTGCCGCGTCATACCAAAGACTAACAAAAATGGTGCTAACAGCTGCCTCGTTAGGCGTTCAGTATTGAGAGGTTAGTGTTAGGACTGGTCGGCCTGGTGTCAGGATAATGTGACTGGATGGGATACCACGCTCCATGTATGCGGCATTATGCCCCAGTGCTAGACATCACTATAAATTGCCATACTGCAGACATCGTAGCGATATGAATGAAAAAATGTTAAAGCTACTTTAAAAATCCTAATCACACACACAAACACACTCACCTCTTTCTTCCTCTCATATCGGATCTGGTGTACTTTTTGCTCATCCAATTTGTTTCTCGTCTTTCTTGTTCCAGTCTCTTTTTGTGTGGTGTAATATCTTGTCTTAGCAGCTGTGTGAAATATAAAAGATATATTGCAGTGAAGTATTCTCAATGTCTAGCTAAACTGTAAAAATTATAATATTTTTAAATTTATACATGTTTAACAGTGTCATTAGCCCAAACATTAAGGAGGATGCCTGCCACACAGAATATTGGGATTTAATTCCCATGATGGGAAACGTTTATTTTACATTTTTTTATTGCTGTATGTTTACTTTTCATGCAAACTTAATGACAGTTTTAATTTTTCATTGAAACGTTAAGCACTTTTAAGTTGACTTGCAAGCTGACTTTAAATCTGATGCAGATCACAATTTCATACCTTTTGAAAACAAGCAATCTGCAGTGGGATAAATTCCTTGCACGTAGCTTTTGATAAAGTCATTCATCTTCTCATTGGACTGATCATAAATCTGAAGAAGAATAAAAAGTCATTCTTTTCTAACATTTGTAGTCTAAATGTATTACCCATTCTTACATAAAAAGGAACATCATTGTTGGATGGGATGTATGAATATGTTATTGTATCCATGAATAAACAATAGCTGTCCCTGCTGTTCATGATTATCCTTGTTTATTTTTCATGTCTTTATTGGGACGGTATCTAAATATGGAAAATGTATATATGGATTCTAAAATTTCAAGAACTTTCAGCACACACACATAACAATGTGCGCTGTCACAAAAGCAAGACATAACAGTAGAAACATGTAATCCGGTAATCTGGTTTAATGTGGTTTGTGAGTTTAATGGCATTTTCCAGCAAATGATAGGCTGTACATGGCAACCAGTATAACTGGTGGACGAAGAGTCGGGGAAGAACCCTGAAGAACCACAGACCCACGGGAAGCTACTGGTAAGCTTTCTCATATACCTACATTGGCCGACCCCAAGACTCAAATCCACACAAAGGTGAGATAGCAGTAATTATTACAGGCGAACGCCTTTGATCGCACATCCACCTGGGGCCCCCTAATCAGGTTTAAATATGGAATACATATATTTGCAACATATTTATTTTCTTAAGCTTTATCATCACTTGGGTCATTTATATATAAACATTTCTGAATATCATTTGACTATGTTCAGTGATTTTGGCCCATTTCTGCTAACAAATTTTCGTTGGAAAATTTCAAGTAAAACAATATACTTAAAAAATTAAATATTGTTATTATATGACCTGAAAATTGAATTAGGTCATCTTCAAATGCAAACAAATATGCCTTCCAAATGTCTCTGATTCAAGCAGCTTTTACGCAATCATGCTCAATAGCTTAAACGACCAATGGACAGACATGAGAAAATCAAGTCCTTCTGCAGTAGCAGTATAAAACAATACGTTATAGATATTTGTCTTAGAAAAAACTAATGTAGTTAACAAAGTAGCACAGGCCCTGCAAGTACAATGGAAGGAAACTGGTACAACAGCTACATGCAAGTTTCCGAAATGGAATGGAAAATAGTGGACATTCTAAATGCATTACTATATTCTAATCATGTTTGAAGAATTTGTCTATTGCATATTTACCTCTTTTTGTCAAACTCCCATGCCATACCCCTGTCAAGTCCACTGGCATATGCCTGGTGGACTGCATTCTTAAAAAGAAATCAAATTTAAGATACAGTATATGGAACTCTTATGGCTCGCTATTACAAATTCCAAACTAGTATTTATAGTACGTTCAACCTGAGGTCTTACGAGCATTTTTTTAATTTAGCCTTTCCCAAGTTATTACTTTGCGAACAGATTGTAATGCTGCATTAACAATACAAGTATGAAAATTTTTAATATATAATGTCACATATTCAGGTTATCCTAGCTAGATCTGATGCTGTACAGAATGTTTCATTTTTACTTTACATATTTAATCCCAACTCGCTTGAATGTGAGTGACAGAAGTTTCATTCATTATTTAAATCGTGTGTAAAAAATTTTAAGAGAATTATGAGGCCCAGTATGTATATACTAATATTTACACATATGCTACAAGCATGTTACAACAATAAGAAAATCTTAAAGACCAAGATATCCGTCAGACAGGTGACCAACATGTGGGTAGCTGTGCAATTTTTTCTGCATAATTAAACATCACTGAATTCACAGGTGTCGTTTCATTACCACGCCAAGAAAAAGACATGTGAAAAGCCTAATTAATATCTCAATCATGATGTGTTTGAGATCATATACTAACTGACATGTCAAACGTTTTCAGTAACTGCTATTGGCTGATCGTAGGTACCACCGACTAATTATATTGCAAATCACACGTGAATTGCCCTTTTATTTCTCAAGCTGCCTTTGTCAATATATATTGAAAGAAAAACAAAAGTGAAACAATGACTCATATAGTGAAAAGGGATGTTAACTCCATAGTATAATGAGTGAGAATGATACCAAATGCCATAATCTGGCTTTTATAATGTAGACCCAGCCTCTAATTTTTTATCTTTTCTAGTAAGTTTCTGCAGTTTCTGCACTGACTTTAGTATCTAGGGTTGAAACAGTACACATGTGCCACGTATCAATACGATTAATGATATTATACATACGATACATATCGGTTATCAGTTTAAATAATCAGAAGAAAAATGACTAATAATTATTCATGACTGCTGAAGATTAAAATAACTTATAAAAATAAGATATTGTTTTGTATTCTTCACCTCTTGTATCGATATGGCAAAATTATAAGTGCATGGATATATCGATGAATCGTGTCACCCCTAGTAGTATACACACCCTGATCTGTAATGGGACTTTAAATGGCTTTATAAAGTTTGCTTCTCTCTCTTCTAACTTAGTTTTCAGACTTCGAATTTCTCTTTCATTCTTTTTGATGGCCATTATAATTTCCTTCTGGTTTTGAAGAATCTCCTTCAAAAGTCCCTTCTCACTTTTATCTTGAAAACATATAAAAAAGAGACTTACTTAAGAGTTTGCTAAACACAAATCCATCAAAAATCAACATGCAAAAGAATATATGGCATAATGAGACATGTCCTTATTCCCATATATACAGCACTTTCTCACTACATTGTCGTTTACAGGATTCGTAATTTAAAAATATGATCGATAGTCGTACCTGCCTTATATAAGGGACCTTGTTATAGAGACACATAATAGTGAGGAAGTGGTGTACATCAATTGTTGTATGGAAAGATAGTGATATAGATTATTTTAAATTTCTCAATTTATATGGTTTTTCTCTAAATCATTAATGTCCCCACAATTACCTCAACAAATCGGGACAACTGTAACATAAAACTATTGTAATGTGTTCAGTTTTCAAACAGAGCTTTGCTAATGACTTTTCAGATATCTGAAACAAATTTAGAAAAGCAAACATTCAATCTTAGTTCAGAAATAATTATTCATTTTAATATTAGTAAGTGATTTTGTTTAACAATTTCCAAATTTTGGGAATGGATCTTTCATGTAACAAAAATCTAGGGAAAAAAAGAAAGAAACGCTGCACTGGACCAAACTTAGGCAATTTTGTTAAGTAATGGATTAACTAGTAAATCAAACTTATGACTGATCATTAAATTTTATTAAATTTCTCAATGCTCTGTTACCTTTTACAAGTACATGTATAGGGGTGCTACATGAAATATCTTTCATGCAGGCAATGCTGTCCTAAGTTTCAGGGACTGATTTTTGACCAGAGTTTGTCCGAAAAGATAAGGAGTCGATGAGAAAAATAATATTATGATAGAGTTATTGTACAACTGACACCTTTATTAAATCTTACATAAGACAGAACTTTACTTTTACTGGTAGCATTAGATAATACAACCAATAACATTAACTCTGATGAGCTATTACTCCGACAAGAATCAAGCAGATACAGAGACAGGAACAGGGGTGCATTTAAAAAATATATACATCTATATCACACTCAGAGACATTTCCATAAACATATACATAAATAAATACATATTTAAAAAAAAAGATTTAAGCCGGCATTAAAACATAATATGTAAAAATAATACATACACAGCCTTCTCATTATCAGCCGGCCAAATTAATGGAATTTATTACTTGTTTCTTTTCTTTTAAAAAAACATGGCACTTTTGTCGACTATGAAAGGGAACTTTGCTATTGGAAATTCAGTTTGCTGTCCAAGAGGAAACACATTTTTATTTTTTCCTTATGGTGAACATTTGTAGAGAACAATCTGATATGGTGATGAAATCCAAAAGTGAAAATTCCATAGGAAAAAGCTAAAAATAAAAACTAAATACAGAATGATAGTTGGTGAAGAGAAAAGGTATGGGTGGTGTGGGTTCCAAGTATATTCTAATAACATTGCCATTTTTTCTCTCTCAAAATGTACCATAGTTTTATGATATTTACGCTACTGTATATATCGGAATTTTTCAATTTACAATATATATATATATATATATATATATATATATATATATATATATATATATATATATATATATATATATATATCTGGTAAATTGTATTCAATCCTTTCTTTCAAATGTTACAACAACAAAAATATGCGTCAGTATATTATCTCTCCTCATCCAAATCGATATCGGACTCCGGCGAATCAACTGACACGAGTCTTGCTAGTGAATAACTTGTTGCCCTTCCAGTTGCAGCTTCTGGTCTTTTGTTTTTCAGTATCAACGCCCGATTGCTGAGACTGGTTAATGTAAAGATGCAAATCGTCGTCGCTGAGATCATCAGACATTCTTTTTTATGGCGTGGCTGTTTAAAATGGCGGATGAAATCTGCTCCAAATACCGTATTAGTTACACGAGGAGGATTGATTGGCTGGATCACAATCATGTGTTGCGTATGCTGAGCTGCGCATAAGCTAGATATCACCTCGCTGCTGCTGAGTTACGATAGAGTCAATGATAAAATATGCGGCACCATAATCACGTTTATTCGCATCGTTTTGAATGTTTGTTTACAACGTTGTTGCCAAAACAAAAACAGAACACAGTTCAACGTTCAGATGCTGTATACAACATAGCCAGATAACCGGACATTATGTATCCTTATCAAAATATAATCTTTCGCAAGTTTCGATGGGTGGGATGAGAGTGAGCGAATGCTGTCGGATTAGGCCCTAATTACGGGCTCATTCTGACCTAATGCCCGGCTGATTCGGACAATTTAAATATTGCCAAGTTTCATCATGGATTCAAAAGTGATATTTACATTTGTTTAAAATTTGATATTTCTCATTATTTGCCAGGAAGCCTGTCCATTTAGTACGTACGCATGGAAGGGGTTAGGGGTTAACCCAGATGCCTAAGGGAGGGGGTCTAATGATAATGTACGTACGCATAGGAAATGTGTATGTGTGTGAAAAATCGATAATAATTTGTTTAATACGTAACCTGTTCGACTGCAGTCAGCATTTAAATTTTAGCGGACACTAGACAAACTTGTTAAAGTTGCGCAGCTTATTTCTTTGATGCAGCCAGACATTCAACGTCGGTGGAGTATCTGTCTTATCAAACACGTTGATATTATTAATCCTTGATCGTTTCTGCGTGGAATAAATATTGGCTATTCTATATAATTTGGGGGGGGGGTGGAGGTCAAGCGTACATACGCAGGTGGGGGTGTGCAAAAATGTATGCATGTGCACGGGGTGTGAAGGATCAAGCTTAGCCAGATGTTTGGGTACCTACTAAATGGATGGCCCCTTATTGCAATTTTTTAAAAAGTAGATTAATGTAAAAATTTACCTTTATATTTAATAAACCTAATATAATAAAACAAAGACTGATATTTTCAAAAGCTGAATTTATAACGTATTATTTAATAGTATGCGCATTATTATATAAAGTGACTTGGCAAAAGCTGTTTGATTAATGCTGCTTTAATTAAAGCAGTATTGATGTCATCTGCCAATTTACTGAACTTAATAACATTCTCAAATAAAAACTATAATGCTGACTTGAAATAACTTTGTGATGTTTGTTTACATGGAAGTGATATTTTATTATATGTGTTTAATATTATAAAATATATAGTTCAGAGTTGACACTAATAATAAGGAACATTTTTATATCTGTCGTTATCAGAAATTCTGCAGATAATTTATGTTCCATTTCAGAAAACTTTAATAAGTATACCATTCCAGTTCTGACAAAATTACTCCCATTAAATTAAAATAATAAACGATAACAATTTGAGAGCTCAGTTATTCTGAGCAGGTAAATGAACGGCAGTTATAGCAGAAGCATAAAATGTATAACCTGTACAAATCTGTCATTTCGCAAGTCATTGTGGGTAAAATTCAGGAATGCATTATGTGTTTGACTGGTATTGTGTTCTCCTTTCTTAAAAAATGAATTGCTGTAAGGGGTGTATAAGACAACAGTATAACATTGTATTAGTATCACACACTATGTATTGCAGAAAATTATCCACAGAAACTTGCAGAAATGGCGGATTTGTACAGGAATTTCAGTGCCTGTTGTCATGTGCTATCAATCTAAATGAAATTAACTTTCATTTAGCAGCTAAAAATATATCAAATTTTGTAGTTAAAATTTTTAATTCAGGTATTCAGAAACCTTGAAGGGCACACGTACTTAACTGTGTTGTAGACTTTTGGAAAAGCAAAAAGATTGACTGGCACCTGCTGCAGAATTTAACCACCAGAGGTTTCATTTTCTTAGGTATAATTAGTACTTTTTGTAACTTGATGGAAATGTATGGTATACTCATATAGGGATGAATGTGCAGAAGATATGCCCCTTGAAAACAAGCACAGAAAGAGAAGTGCATCAGCAGGCAAATCAAGAAGCAAAGGAAGACTGTTAAAGAAGAAACGCCTTTTGCAGCAGATTAGTGAACTAAAATCCGCATCCATTTCAAACTTTACACCACCAAATGATGAGGAAAAAGATAACTCTAGATGTGAATCGTCAACAACAGATCGTGGTTAACAGACTTGTGATGAGGACAATACAACCTGTTCTGTCACAGATGAAATAGAGCAGGATCCACTTGTGATCAGTTTGCGAAAATGGCAGAAATCTAGAAAGGATATCCGAAAATGCAGTGCTATTGGAGTAATTGAAACACATAGGTATGCAGAACTGATCATGAGGATCTGGCATTTTGATGCTTCATCTTTGCCTTTTTGAGACCCTGCTCGACAAAGTCAGCAGAGCACCATAGTACTGATATGCATATTGTCTGTTACCCTATCCATCTATTGCTTAACAGTTTGGTTTTGTGCTCAAAAGCTTACAATTCTTTTTTAAATTTGTATTCATTTCTCAACACATGAATTATATATATATATATATATATATATATATATATATATATATATATATATATATATATATATATATATATATATATATATATATATATATATATATATATATTTAAATGAAAACCTGTTTATTTATTTTGACTTAGTAGGGACAAATGATGAATAAATCAGACAAACCTGTCAATAGTGGTCACACACGGGAAAAGGCGAAATTGACGTTTGTACACAGGTGACCTATGTATTCAGGAACACCTTTGAAAGTTCGGTTTTTGAACAAATACCATGCATAGAATATCATTATCGTTCTTCTTCTGTTTTCTTTTTTTCTTCTTCTTCTTCTTCGTATGATTATTGTTGTTAATGTTATTATCATTTTTATTTTGTTTAATTTTTTTTTTTAATTTTTTTTTAACCCCGTAATAGCTTGACCAATGGGTCGGGGAACCATCCCAGGGTCACCTTACAATCAAACATTTCTGGTTATCAGATAATCTAGGGATAATAAATATAATCTACAGAGAAAGTAAAAAAGAAAAGAAACACACACACACACACGCATATACACATGCATATGGCACACAATCTAGGTGACATGGCTTTTGTGATATTACAGTATTTTGTTCCTGTTTGCCATCAAGTCGGAGACAAGTTAAATGTTCATTGTTGAGGTCCATTTTTGAAGAAATTGGTCATCTTTTTTATTTACCTTAGCCGTGTATTTTTTAATGATCTTATGTATTGCAACTATTTGCATAAAAGCAAAAATAGAAGGATTTTTCATATTGAATCTGCAAGTATAGATATAATATTTTGCCAAAATGAGCAGAAAA
The DNA here is from genome assembly GCA_028554795.2 of Sinohyriopsis cumingii. NCBI lineage: Eukaryota > Metazoa > Mollusca > Bivalvia > Unionida > Unionidae > Sinohyriopsis > Sinohyriopsis cumingii. Next base: position 75,778,157 of record CM068835.1, on the reverse strand, counting down.
TTACCCAAACTGTCCAGTTGTTCACTTCATAAAAATGTTTCTTTTTGGGACAGATGTACAATATTTGGGCAAAAAGGTGCAAAAACTTCAATAAAACGGTACTAAAACTGTGGAGTAATACTGCAGTCATAAAAGAGATGCTCAATACTTTCAGTTTCACTCTTACAGAAAGTACATTTGTTTTCATCAAATATGTTAATTCTTTTAAGAAAATCATTAGTAGCGATTATTCTGTGGATTAATTTAAAGTTAAAAGAGATCAACTTGGTATTCTTGGTACAGCATTTTGCCCGGCTATATATATCAGACCACTCCTCACTACTTATATTTTTATTAAATACTTGCATCCAAGTTTCTTGCTTTGCAGTGTGATGCCTTTTAGCTTCCTGTAAAAGGTCTTTGTAAACAAACTTGAGTGAATCTTGTTTTCGCAAGTTCGTTATTTTATCCTCCTGCTTATCAAAATTATTATGTACTAGGTGGTTTTTTATGGCATCTTTCCATGCTTTAGGAATTCTGGATATTAAGGAGAAGTATTTCAAGAAATCATCGCCTCCAGTATTTTGTTTTATTATCTCAAAAGGTATTAAATTACCTTGGTCATCTACTAGATCGTTCAGAATTTCAAAAAAAGCTTCTGTCCAGGATTTGTATTGATAGATGATTTTAGGGGGAACAAAATTTAAAATACTCATGGATAGATACTCGTTAGGACTTTGCGGTTCTTCTTTCCATTTAGATACTGCCAAATTACATCTCTCCAAAAACTGTTTTTAATGAACTCACAAAATTCTTCTAATTTCCTTCTCTCTAAATTCCAAATATCCTTTTTATTTCTGAGTATAGTTGTATTGACTAAGTTCTGCCACGTTCCATTTTCCTTTTCCAGCAATCTTTTAACCCATCTTATCTTAATATACCTAATGAATGAAAATATGTGTATCATATTTAGTCCTCCCTCGTTTTCTGGGGAAACTATTATATCACGTTTTATTCTCTCTACTTTTCCACCCCATACAAATTTAAATAACATGCTATTTAGTTCTGCTTCAACTTTTGCTGATGGATTAGGAAGTGCTGGAAAAAGATGTATGAATATAGGCAGAACAAGAGTCTTTACAACAATTACTTTACCAACTATTGATAGATGTCTTTGACTCCAGCTTGCCAGTATTAGTTTTGCCTTTGTTAGTTTCTTCATATCATTAATTTCCACCATCTGTTGTAAATCTGGAGAAAATTCTATGCCTAGGTGTGTCAAGTTAGAAGAGGACCAAATTAGGCCCATTTCGGGACATATTCTTTAATAAGAAAATTTCGTTTCCAATCCAAATAGCTTTTGTTTTTGTTATGTTACATTTAAGTCCCGATAATAGAGAAAAACCTTGCAAGATATTCATAGTTGCTTCAAGAGAAAAACTAGATCCATCAAGAAGAATAAAAGCGTCATCGGCATACTGACCCAATTTATATTCACTGGCGTCAAAGATTACTCCCCGTACATCCACGTTTTGCCTTAAAGTTATAGCTAAAATCTCAACCCCAATGATAAACAAATAAGGTGCAGGGGGATCTCCTTGACGACATCCTCTTTCAAGTCTAAAAAAAGATGACATATGTCCATTATTTATAACACAACTATTAGAGTCATTACAAAACAGTTTAAACCACTTACAAACGGAATCACCAAAATTAAAAGATTGTCGAGCTTCTTCCACGAAGATCCAGTTAAGTGAGTCAAAGGCTTTTTCGAAATCTATTAACAATAATAAACCGTATCTGTTTTTATTCTCAAGTTGGTCCATGATATCATATAATAGTCCGGGTTTTCTCCAATGAATCTACCCTTCATATATCCTTTCTGAGTATCGCTGATTATTGATGGAAGAACCTTTTTAATCCTAGCTGCAATTGCTCCCGAAGCAATCTTATAATCAGTATTTAAAAGTGATATAGGTCTCGAGTTTTTAAAATATCTTCTGTCTTTTTCCTGACTCCTTGAGTCTGAAAATCTGAAAGTTTTCCTACAGTATATCCGTAATTTATTGATCTACATATAAATCCACCCAGAGACTTCCAAAAGAATTTATAGAACTCTACAGTGAATCCATCCAAGCCAGGACTTTTTCCATTTTCCATCCGTTTTAGAGATATACCTAATTCATTAATTGTAAGCAGACCCTCGCATGATTCTCTTTCCTCTCGACTAAGTTTAATATTGTGATTAAAAAATCTATTTCGAGTTTCTTGAATAGCCTCGTCATCAAGCTGAGCAATTCTACTTTTGAACAATTCCATATAAAAGTGTTTTTGTGCTTCTAAAATATCTATTTGGTGTGATATATTTGTCCCATCATCTAAAATAATTTCCTTTATTGTCTTATTAACATAGTTTCTTTTTTCAAAATTTAAAAAGTACTTTGTGCTTTTTTCCCCAAATTCATACATCTAGCTTTAGATCTTAATATAACACCTTCTATGTATTTTTTTCTTGGTTAGAATTTCGCCAGGGATCAATTAATTCCAATTCGTTTATGAGGTCTTGAATCGCTGCCCTAGACTGTTGATGTTTGTCATGTAAAATATTATAAATATCCAAATCTAAGTCTTGAACAGTATTCCAGTCTCCGCACATTATAATTGATGAGTTCTCAAAAAATAAAGTCTCCTCTTTTAACTTTATAAAAAAGCTAGGATTATCATCATTATAACCATACAAATTCACGAGGGTTATTCTGTTACCATTAATTGTAATATCTAAAATAATAAATTTCCCTTGGCTGTCACATCTTTCTCTATGAATTATAAATTCAAAAGTATTTCTAAAAAATATTGCAACCCCAGCACTCTTACTAGAGCAGTGGCTAAATATACATTTGTATCCCCATTCAGCTGCCTAATATATTTCATCGTTCTTTGTATTATGAGTTTCTTGCAAGCGTATTATAGATACATTATTTTGTTTTACCCAGTGAAAAATATCCCTTCGTTTTAAGACTGAACCTTGCAGGCCTCTAACATTAATAGATATAATTGTTATGTTATTATCCATGAAAACAGCAGAAATTTTACACATACATATTCTTGTACAGGAATATATGAAGTAATTATCACCTTGAGTTTATCATATTCATGGCTTTCACACTCACACTCACACAGAATACAAACAACCATAATAAAATCATCCATGGTGTTACAGTAAATGCTGTAGCTTTGGCTGCGTTTAACATTGATACAGTATACTATGGACAACAAGTGAAACAGCTCCATTTGCGTTTAACTCTTATGCACCTCTGACAGACCTTTCCGGAGCTAGAGACAGTTTTGTAAACCAAACGGCACAGATTAAAAAGAATATAAATTACAACTTAATGAATGAAAAAAAGGGGTAAAAGGGAAGAAAAAGAAAGAGTGAAAGAGCGCATACAAGGAAGTGGTGCGTGATTGAATGTATGAGCAAAAAATGTGAGACTGAGAGATTTATCATGGAAGAGTAATGTTGAGAAAAGTGAGTAAACAACTGAGTAAATGTGTATATACATATACAGAGTGTTGATAAAAACCTGATTCATATGATTTTGTGAGAACTTTTCAACATACACCAATTTGGTAGGCATTTATTTATGGATATTCAATTGACCTAACTACATTGTCAGGACATTATAGCTTTTTCTCAGTATTGTATGCTGGTATACCTGTTTCAGAAACCCAAATCTAAAGCTTTAAATGTCGACGTAAATGTTTGTGTTAAAGTTGTTTTGTCGAATTTTAAGTCACTGTAAATTTAAATCAGATTTCATATACTACTCAAACCCAGAAATGATTTCTTGTCTGTAAAAGGAATTTTTATATTGAATCATGGTGAACTGTATTAATTGTTTTTTCTTCAAAAAAAAAGATATCAGCTACACATTATATTAGTTACTGAAACTTTAAGATAACATTAACATTAAGTGGCATCCATTTAAAAGACGCTATAGCCACCAGTGAAATTTATTATGACTTAACTTTGTTGAGAACATTGATAAATACACAGAATATAATATTGCTGACTGAAAACAGCACTCCATTAATCTTGAAGGACATTCAATCAGCTTTGTTTGAAACTGGGTTCCCATGTTTTTCGGAAGTCTCTAGCTCAGCTGTAGCTGATATTGTCTCACCTGCAAGACTTAGGATCTAGGTGTTTGGGGACATTGGTATTCTTCTAGTTGCTGAAAGTAAGAGTATAGAGAACAGATAAGTGACAAAATATGCAATGCTATCCTCTAATAGAAGATACCATGCCAGATTTGGTTGCTTAAGCCCCTAGCAAAACTAGCATCCACTTTATGTTGAAACATTAATACATGCAAAGGCATCTGAAGCATGAATCTTCATTTGTGTTCAAGCAGGTGGTAATCTTGTTGATTCAGAGAAGTAACTGAGAGACATTTTAAAAATACCATTGTATGCACAACCACAAACACTTAGCCAATATTACAGTTAGCCACTAGTATTATATCGATCAGATAGCAATTTCAGACCCAATATTATCTTTTGAGTAAAAAGATGCAGTCATTATTGATAGTGACATTGTATGGTATTTTCTTAATTGTTATGTCTGGGGGAAAAGTCTTCATACGCACATTTTCTTTCAAGAATTATAAATGGGATTTCTCCCTAGTTCAGTCCATTCTAGTCTAAGGAAGTGATGCAAAAAATAGAAAAAGAAAACTGTCAAAACTGTGATGATTATCTTTCAAATCGACACTTCAGACGTCATAATTGCATTGATGTTCAGTGTGAATCAGGTGAGGTAGAAGAGCAAGGATCTGTTGAAGAAATACACAGTATTTTGAGAGCACAGATTTTCCTTGGCAGACATCAGAGCTGCCCTTGGCAAAGAATATCTCAGAGGAGGATAGATCGATGTATTTTGAACCAGTTCAGAGTCAAGGTATAAGTTCCTCAGACAGTGAAAGTGACAATAGCATATATGAAGCAGATTTGGAAGATGCTATGTCTGACTGTGAAACAGAATCTCTTACTAAAAAAGCATCTGGAAACGATTATATTTGGTGGATTCTAAAAGCACTTTTAAAGTGGCAGTCAGGTTTTTCTTAATACCTGATAGAGTCTTTTCTTATATTTTGATTCTAATAAAATCTGTGTTGTACTTGTGCTCAAATTCATCAGATTTCATGAAATCTTTGTATGAGGACTTTCCAGTAACCATTTATCAAATTAATAGATTTGTGTCTTTCAGCAGAGACAATTTTAAGGAATATGGTTTTTTTGTATAAATTGTTTAACACTGTATGACTATGAGGACTGCATTGATGTTATTGAAGGTCGTAAAGTTTCACACATTTATCCATGCCATCCTAGTCCATATTTACGAAGAACTTGTGGAGAGACATTGTTAAAAAATATACGCTCTCAAAATGGTGATCAATTAACTCCTTTTAAAACATGTTGTTATAGGAAATTAGAGGATAACATCTCGCATTTGTAAAAAGACTGGGTTTAAAAAAAATTTAGAATAATAGAGGCAGAGAAAAGTGCCTGATGATATTTTGATGGATGTGTATGATGGAAAACTTTGGCATGAATTTTCAAGTGATGCATGGAATTTTGTTTACTAGTGAACGTAGTTATGCATTAATGTTAAATGTTTATTGGTCCCAGCCATTTAAACATACAAGCTACTATGTTTGAGCTATATATCTATGCATATTAAACATACCTAGAGAAGAAAAGTTTAAGCAGGAAGCTATTTTAGTTCGTTTAATACCAGACATGAAAATTGAGCCTCCAACACACACCTTTATAGAACCACTTGTAGCGGAATTAAAAGTTGCTTGGAATGGTTTTTATTTGAGACGTTACCAATCTCCAGATGCATCAGTTCTTTTCAGATTAGCATTGTTATGTGTCGGTTGTGATAATCCAACAAATAGAAAATTTTGTGGCTTTTTAGACCATTCTGCCACGATGGGGTGTAATAAATGTACTAAAGCATTTTTGTGTGGAATTGTAGAGAAGACTTGTGGTGGTTTTAATGTATCGGAGTGGAACTTGAGAAATAACTCATCACATCGAATATTAGTGCAAAAGGTCACAAAATTATAGACCAAAGGTTCATGAGTTAGAAAGGAAGTATGGCTTACGTTACTATGTTCTCCTTGAATTACACTATTTTGGTCCAGTTAGAATGACCATTCTTGACTCTGTGCATAACCTTTTCCTAGGAAGTGCAAAACATATGTTAAAAATTTGGAATGCAATAAATATACTGCGTGATGTACATTTAGGGATCATACAAGAGGAAATAGAGCTGACTCAATGCTCCTCTGATGTTGGAAACCATCCACAAAAATCTTCATCAAGCTTTGGTAGTTTTACAGCAAACCAGTGGAGAAACTGGACAATACTTTTTACAGTGTTTGCTCTAAAAGATGTGTAGAAATCAGATGATCTATAATGCTGGCGAGTATTTATTCTTGCATGCAAGAAATTGTACACAAGAACACTGAACAAGTCAAATGTCCAGCTTGCCCAGAGACTGTTGTCGTTTTGAGAGATTTGAAAGACTATACGGGGAAGACCGAGTAACACCTAACATGCATATGCATGCACACTTAAATCCGCGTATTAATGATTTTGGACCCATATATTCATTTTGGTTGTTCAATTTTAAGAGAGAAAACTGTTTTAGGCTCAATGCCCATAAACAAAATAAATATTGAAATTCAGTTAATGAGGAAATTCATCAAAAACTTGCACACAGTGGATATTGTTTGCAATTTGAATATATTGAATGACTTTGGATCATAATTTAATAACTTTTTGACTTAGATGAGTCACTAGATGATCGTGGAACTCTAAGTGAAATGGGTCGAAAACCAGATTTTGAATATATAAAAATGTCGTCAAGGAATGTGTACTTTCAGAATGCAGATTGAAGATTAAATGATGGAATTGTCCATACCACTAGTAAGAATATGGCTTTAACTGAGAAGGAAGGTAAGTATATATTACTAATGTATGGTGTACTGTATCCAAACAGTGTGATTTCTGCAGAGTCTGTGTGCAGTTCATACACATCTGTTAAACAGGTGTCGATATATGGTAGTATATTGGGTACTAAACATGGAAGTAGTTATATATCATCAACGATACTGGCTCGCTGGTCTGATGGAGATGGTAAGATTACGCGGTTGAATACGATTAATTTGATCCCACAGCCAATTCAGATTGCAAAACATTTGTTACACAATTTGTTTTTGGATGGGAAATTGTGTTTGCATTTAATGGCCAAAATTATTTGGTTTGCAGAATTAGATGAGTCACTTAAAAATATGCCTTTTATTTTTGTCCTTTTTTAGTCTTTACAGTGACTAAATATGAACTTTCATATTTTTGTTATGCAAAGTTATTGTAAAAGTGATACTGAAACATTTTCATCTTTTCTTATATTTAACTACAACTTAAATATTGTAAAGGCAACTTTTCATCCAGTGTTTCTTTGACCTAGAGTGAAGCGTTAGAGACCACCACTTGACTTATATATGTCACATTCTGAGTGTGGTTTGGACCGGTTCAAACGACGTGTGTTCAAAATTGAAAGTTGTTGCGTATTTTGAACGGTGAAGTAAACTATGATCTGGAAGACCTGATTGACAAAAACACCACCTTTTTTGTACATGTATTAGTGTGATTTTCTGTCTTGATCTAGGAATATGGAAGCGGCACTAGTTAGCAAGTTAGTTAGGTATATCCACAAACGTAGATAGGGCCCTTATACTCCAAGACGAATGGATATTTATGGACGCGCTAAGAGAGCCACACGAGTTTCTTATTGAATAGAGCATTTATCCTAGTGAAAAACCGACATATCAACGGTTCACCCCGATGATGACAAATATGTCAGTTAAACTGACTAATCAGAACTGGATATGTTCACTACCTGATCAAACCTAGAGGTATGTGGTCAGCAACATCTGGTCAAAATATGTCAATGCCCAATCGACCACTAACTTGATCGGGAAATTGTGGACAATATTTTCACGCATAATGTTTTAATCGATAGCTACTATCACTGGGAAAACCATCATCATCACCACCACCACCATCACTGCTAGGACATTTACTGATACGACTGCTGATACTATTACCAGTTATATTATAATTAACTGGATTAGATTTGTTATAAGATTGTGGTTTCCTATCGTTTTGAGCAGCGCAGATGTGTCTATCAAATTAGTTCAAATTTGTGTGCATGTTTATCTATAGACTCTATAAAAAAGCGATCGTAATTCCCGTAATGTGTTTACACTTTGTTCATTTCCAGACCAAGGCTTGTGAATCGACGTTATAATTCACCATGTGTTTTGGTATATTAAAGTTAAGACAATTTTGCCTGAAGTTATTTGCTATCGGAATTTAGCAAAAATTAGGTACGTACCTGGACCATTGGGGCGAACTTGATTAAAATTAAAAAATAACACAAATGAAATCGGACGTTGTTCTTTCTTTATATATAGTATGCTTGCTGAATTCATATCCAGAGTTAAGCGAATTCAAATTCTGCAAGATATTAGGCCTGATCAACCATCGTTATTTATTCCGAGCCTAGGCCCGAAACATACAGTCTCCTGTCAGGCAAACAGTCAGTCGATATCGATGAAATTAGATTAACATTCAAGAAAGAGTCCTAAGCAAAGTTTAATGTCGTATCGGGAGATTAAAAGTCAAATCTAATTGTGGATAAATGATTTTATTTATTCTGTAGTATTGCTTCGATTTTTAAAGTTTATTTTCAACGTCAGAAATATTTGAACTCGGACATTTTGCACCTTTGCACTGATCATACCGGATCGACTTACATTGTATATTTTATCTTCAAGAAAAACAAATCCCACCCCAAAAACAGGGTCAGTCCTAGCGTTTTTTTGGACGAGTAGCCTCTATGAATGTACCAAATGTAAAGACGTTAAGGAATGGCCATCTATTCTCAAAGCTGTTGTTTATGAACATAAATAGAATTATACAAGAGCATAGTTCTAGGAAGTAGTAGACCTTGCGTTCATAAATCAAACCAGTCACGAGCACGACTGGAAAATGTAGGGAACTATTAAGTAGTTGTAAAATTAATAGTATTGGTTGTGGTAGTGGTTGCAAGTTTCATTTGCACGTGAAAATAAATATAAGTAGTGTATCATGGGCGACTGTTTCTAAATCGAATAATGATTAAAGGAGCATTGACATGTCTTTACTTTTTCAGCTGTTGCTCATGCCCTACTTCTTGATTTGATCAGGTTTGGAACAAATGTAGTCACTGGTAATCAATTGTACTGACATTTTGTCAATCAGCGGGGTTAAACGTATAAATTTGACCAGATGTCCATGTTTATATTAAAACAAAAACAATACGTGGAAATAGGAAACTAGTAATTAATTAAATCTCTGCTTATTCTGATTTATATACATCCAGCGGTTCTACGTTTGAAACTTTGCCTACTTGATAAGCATCGCAATACTTCTGATATGACTTATGCATCGACACAAACCACCTGCCTTGTGTCGCAGAACAACCCTCCTGACTTATCGTGAAGCTTTATACACACGATGTACGAGATACAAATTTTCATTACAATCTGTCAAAAACGAAATGGAGATTTTAGACTTAGCTTCATGCAGTATCAACGTTCCAAACAGTATTGATGCTAATAATTTTGTTTTCATAATGAGACACCCTTAACAATTGCCGTATCTTATGTAAGTTCTGACTCAAAGGTATGCAAGATAACGAAATATGCGGTAGCTTATACAGATCATCCAAAAACTAAAAATATTCCATAAAATATTCCACCTGATATGAATACACATTAGAAATGCTAGTTGTTTCTCCTTCTCCTTTATATTAATCAGCGCAACACGTTTATTAACAAATCATTGGTAAAACAAGAGACGAATAGGGAAGAATAAAGGTGCATGATGCACAAGGTTTCCTCCATTTCATGCAAGACACGGGACTAACAAATGACTCCTAAACTCAATATTGTTTCTTATATTTATCATACAAAGAAAAAAGTAAACGTCTTCCGGTATTCGAAATGTGAGGGATACTTTATATGTTGATAAACGTCCTCATCCGGAATTTGATTATAGGTTGTAGCATCAGTGCTCGTAAAATCTTTCACATCCATCACAAAGCCCAGATGTTCATATTATATGTCTACATAGCATTGATAAATTTCCTTCATAATATAAATATATACTGTACCTTTTTACACGGCAGTTTGTTTCAATATATACAGGTACGATATCTTATGCATTATTTGGGGCTCATATATTAAATATCCAATATATCTTGCAAAACAAATGATACAAAGGTTAAACATTATTTTGTTCAAAGTACAATAGAAAACCATTGTACCTTGCCAATGAACTGAGGTGCCTTTCAATGTTTCAAAATAACCATGCTATTTGATCCTCACGACTATTCGTGATATGAGAGGTTTCCTGATTCTAAGAAAGACAAATAGAGACCGACAGACAGATAGAAAAATATAGGAAGAGCGTGAGAAACTCAGCTATTTTGTAGACTCTATTCTAACAAAGAAAAAATGCTGGACAGCAAATACAAGATATTCTTTGGCTTGTGTCTTATATGTACATTCCCTGAGACATTAAGGCAATATTTGCAAACATCCTTATTATTGCCTGTAAAATAGTTACTGAACATACAAAATAAAATGAATTTCATGTGCGATAATTTTCTTTAGGCCCATCGATCCAGTAACATCAAGAGCAACATAGGTTATCAATCAAGTCTGTTGCTATGTAGATAATGAGTTGTGGACGACGAGACATGGGAACAAAATGATTATTTTCTTGAAGTCTGAAATCATTTTCTACGTGTGTACAAATGTAAAAAAACGTATTGAGGTATTTGGCATGACTTACGAATATTACAATATTTGTATAACACAACGTTTGGTCATAGGCAGCTGTTTGTGTAAATAACTGCAGGCGTAACATGCTCTCTCCCGCACATAATATTTATATGTTTACTCATTTTACGTCGTATCGATAAGTGTTCCTTACAATAAAAAATATATTTCAAATCTCTAAAAGAATTTTTTCCCTAGAAATATAATATAGAACCTAAAACTAACGCTTGAATAATGATCTCAAGTGTTTCGATTCACCCACCTAGCACATAGGTATTTGAATATCTTGGGATTTTCTGGACCACCATTACATCTTAACATAATGAATCAAACAGTCAAGTGTGAAGATATCAGAGCCGCTTAAATATAAAAACCAGCTAATGCTTAACTGCTAAGTAAATATCTTTAAAATCTTACATCGTTTTCACAAAATGTTACTAATTGCAAAGTTTTGTATGATGTTATCCTTATACTGTCCATATTTCGAAGATGGCGGTGTCTAATTCAAGGCAAGATTTTGCCTATTTATTCACATTATGGAAATGGATATCTTATCTTATATTTGCCTATAAAATGTACAAAAATAAACATATTGCTTGGTGATTGCAAGCAGATAGTTATCCTCATACAATCGCTTATCTTTGCGGACATAGAGGAAAGCGACATTACTTTTCCACCGTGAAGTTGTGGTGCAATCGAAGTTTTCTATGCGAATGCGCTTTAAAACCTTACCCTCCTACTGTCCTAATATGCAACACGCGATGGGAAAGTTGAATGGAACCTAGAATTAATATTAGATTAAACTACATATATATGTTCTGTCGTATTTTATAATTTGTAAGTGATGCTACTTCATTTTAATACGAAAAGAAAACAAAGAAACATTATTTTCCAATGACTAGATAAAACATCGAGTCGGTATCTGAAGCACTGCGAAGATCAGGCTACGTTGCCGTCAAGTAATTACGATCAACATGGACACTCCAGCATTTGCAATCTACGGATATGATGAGCTGCCTACATCTACAAGCACGCCTCTGTCTTTCATGTCTGATATGTGCCTTTTTGAATATCATAGTATTGATAGTTACGCTTGTAATAGCTTTAACATTGTATGTAGTGCTTGGAAAGAGTTTGTGTTGTATACTTCATGTTATATGTCTTTTGAGAGGACTTTTGTGTATTGGACATTCAATGTACTAAATAAATATCACTAGAACTACTACTACGTCTTTCATACCGCGTAAAATTATTTTAATTGTTTTCAATAATTCCGAAACCGTTGCAAATCATATATTTCTGATACAGTGGAAACCATTCCGATTTAAAACATCTTTGAGACGAAACAAATTAGTTCAAAGCAAGCTAGCACTTGTAGAATAGGACACAATGAGATGCACACAAAACTGCGTAGTTTATAATGTGGGTACTGAGCAATTTCAATGAGAATGAATTGAATGGTTTTAACACAAAACTGATGGCAAGTATACTTTTCATATTAAGTGCCTTTGTATAATATAGAGCATATTCAGAGTAGTATTTTTTACGTTCAGACCGAGATTAACTAGTTATTGTGTATTTTGCGTTCAATTTCTAATATCCGGAAACTACATTTTCGTAAGTGGGTTACCATGAGATATGTTCGAGTGTTAAAGGGTGCTTATCATGAATAAAATATTTTACATAGCAGAGTTACAATTTAGTAAGCTTTCAAGTCCTCTCCCTGAATTAAAATGGCAATGCCTTAATAACTTACAACACAAAAATGTTTGTATTAGTTAAAGATGGGATCCATAAAAGCGTCTATTAGACAAGCATAACTAATATCAATCTCCTTTATTGCATCTGTCAGCCAATAATTCAATATCAATCTCATTATCAATCTCCAATACTATTTTGCAAACGAGCCCAAATTATATCAGGATAACTTAGGATTCATCAAAACATGGTGATCATGCGAAAGATGAAAGCCACTCAAAACTCCTCTTCTTAAACAGTGATGATACAGCAAAACTATTTTATCAAAGAATTCGGAAGGTATAACATAAATCAGTCACATGGAACCTATCAAACAACAGCTCGGCCGATACAATATAATCTTTTTAAGAGAAAACCCATTACAACCTTGCACCTCAGGTAGACCTGGGTTGCCAAAATCATATATAATGTAGACTGCATATATTGCCAAAGGTAGCCTTGGAGTGAAATTGGCAGCAATATCAACATGAGGTGAATATGATAAAGTTATATCCAACAAGGTCAATAAAACTTCCAAGTACAAGAAACTTTTGCAAAATCAAGCAAACCAAAATATGAGGAAAATTAGACGACCTATTGGCTAAAGAGTTCAAATTAGATAGAGAAACAAGACTTTTAGTTTTATAATGTGCATTACATAGACTCAAACTTTGAAAGGATAACTCTTTGTAGAAAGACAGGGATAAAGTCTGGAAGAAACTTGGTGAAGAATCGGATGATGCGGAGTTGAATATGGAGAAGGACTTGAAAGTGGCTAAAGTAGGAGATGAAGAACTTAAATGTATTAAAAAGAAGGATTAGGGGACACTTGGTGGCAAGAAACGCCTCTACAACATGAAAATGATACCGTAAAATAAGTATGACTTACCCTGCCACACTCGACACAGATTTCATTATTTCTCATAATATATATTAATATAAATTGGTACGAAGAAAAGAAGTATTACTAAGTTCTCATTTTAGGTTTTGTTTATACAGGCACTCTCTTCGCCTATGCCATGTATTAAAATAGACAGTTCACCTGTGCCGATTATGACCAAGCCAAATTTTGTCTAATACTTATAACTAATTGGTTTTAAAGCCTTTTTTCAAGGCTCTGGCATATGAAGGCATTGGGAAGTTTTGGCAATATTTCTGAACTAATTTTTCCAAGGAACAACCAAAATTAGGCCTACAGAAGCATCCCAATTCAGATAAGCCCAAATAAAATCATTGACACAGATGGACAGATGCATACGTAAAAAGATAGAACCATATACAGATTCATTTTAGTAAGGCGGTATCTAAAATAATTTAGAAACAAATAACATCACCTATGGAAAAATCGAACAATAGAGAAGAGATAAAGCAATTTTCTGACATGTAGTAATGGACTCATACTAGCGAATAAAGGAAAGTCAACCTATCTTTCCTTCATTCACATATATATCTAGCCTTGACTATGAAAACTATGTATATATCTTTGTCATACTCTTGCTTATCGTTACAATGTTACACGGATATTTCTGGCATGAACGAACATAGTCCAAGTAAAAATACCTGTCTGTGGATCTATATGCATGATGAATAGTATCTTGTTGATGCAATGCAAGTGATAATAAATAAATGAATAAATGGAACATAGAACAGCACAAAACAATATGTGGATGCAGACAACTTTTAATTTGAACGTTCAGATCAACTGACAGTACGTTTTGTCGTCAATAAGGAGAGATAATCACTCCTCCTACTTTATAGTTGTAATGAACACATCATTGGATTTTGCGTCGTATTCGAGATTTCATTTCTATCAGTTTCTTGGGTAATACAAAGTATCGGCTGCTCAAGAGGAAGAAGGAGGTATATCTGTATTAGGTTTTGGTGTAAGTCCAGCAACAGGAGGAACCAAACCTGAAGGGGTAGTGGTAGGTGCATGTGTAGCTCCCGGTGCAAGAAAAGTCTGAGGTCTTTTTCCGGCTTTAAAAAAAAAAATATAGTCTCTTAAAGAATCGGTAAATATTGGAAAGATCAAAGGATATACAATAAACCAAAAATGAGTAAAATAAGTGTCACTTTTATCTTTCTACCTGACAAGCAAACTGTTTTGACAAACGTCCTAGATGAGGTAATCCATGTAATTCATTGTTATTGTACAGATACAAAAATTGTCATGTTCATCTTAAAAACTAAGTACAAAGAATCAAAGTAATGTATGACGCAAATCAATGACATCTAAATGCAGTTATAGCATTTTTCATTATGGATGAATAGTCTTACACTTGCAGTAGGTAGCATAGAAAATGAATGATGAGAAAGTTCTAGTCCAACAAATAAATTATTATTAATATTACTAGCAGTAGTAGTAGTAGTAGTAGTAGAAGTAGCAGTTGTACTATTATGAAAATTAATTCATTCGGACTATTAGGGATTATTTTCAAGGAGAAATGTTTGCTTACAAATACCGATGCATGCCCGGAAAGTAATTTTTTAATTTAGACGATTATCAGTTCAGTATTCAACATCATTCCTCACGCGTGTGTTTTCTATCGGTGCAAACAGAGTTAAACTTAGGGATTATTTTCAAGGAGAAATGTTTGCTTACAAATACCGATGCATGCCCGGAAAGTAATTTTTTAATTTAGACGATTATCAGTTCAGTATTCAACATCATTCCTCACGCGTGTTTTCTATCGGTGCAAACAGAGTTAAACTTAAACGGTGACATTGCGATGGAACTGACCCAATCCATGTTCAGAACCGAACAAATGTATATATGGAGAAGGAGCAAAATTCAGAAATGCGGCTTATAGTTTGCTTGTATAACGTTATTACATATGTGTGAGAGGGAGTATAATCAAAGCCGTACTAGGAAATTATATATATTCTTGTCATTAGCATACGTCATGATATCGTCCAGTGGTAAAATAATGATATGACTGATGCATGGCAGGTAGGATATGTGCTTGAAGCGAATGAACAATGGATACATTTTAGCGCGTGGTTAGAAAACTGCGTATTTTCACCCTTGACGAAGCCATGAGTGCAGATACTCAAGTTCTTCACCCACGATTCGAAATATGTCCGTTATTCACGCCTCGCATGTATAATTTCTTTCTATTTTATGTACCAACATTTTGGCTTGCAAGAAGCGCAACATACTGAAATAACAGATTTCTTCCGTGAGGTGGCGCAATATTAGAGATTTAAAGTCTGTGTTCTTCTGTGATTGTTCTCAAGGAAAATTTCAACATTAAAACCATTCTGCTGCCCAGAAAAAGCTTCGAAAATAGAATCAATAGAACACATACATTGATTTTGGTTTTTTGTCCTCCCAATATAAATGCGATTTTCTTGTCTTATATTTTTTTTGAAAATTTCGCAGAGACAATATCGCTTTAACCATTCACAAACCTGCAGTCATTGAAAACTGATTTAGGAGAGATCATTTCTCCGATGAAGCAATTTGTCTCCACCTCTGTACTTTTCGTCTATTTATGAAATATTACAACATCTGATAATCTGTTGTTTCTATGTGCATGTTCTGATCATACAAGATCGTATTTCTTTGCTTACGTTTCTATACAGGATATGGGAAAATATGCGTAGTAACATCTAGTCTGTAAAAACAGACCATACATTCATCCGACAATACTCAAATCTAAATAGGTTAAAGAATATAACGCGTTTCCTGAAGCGGATAATGAGGAACGGACGTGCAAATAGAAAAGAGTTTAGTTCAAACATACCAGATGTTTCCTTCAGCATCCAACCCGATATGGACACAAGAAGCAAAAGAACGAAAAGATTCGGCATGGTTTCCCTTTTTAGTCTGAAAAAGATCAAAGCTCTATTTACATTATTTTCAGTATAACATACATTTCAGTTTTATCTTCATATTCAAGCACCTGTAACGGAATCAAACCATTGCCTCACCATGATATTGACTCAAAAAGTTAACTTGTTGGCATTCTGTGGAGCTACCATTCCTGGAAACGTAAAGCAGTATTCATTACACACGGTGGCACACATCTTTTCAGCATGAGCCCTACTTTCCGTAGGTGTTTTTTCGATCGGCTGTTCCTCTAACGTGTCAGTCTTGTTCATGATTTCAGAACGTATAATATATTCCTATATACGCACGAAAAAGGCTTTATATAAAACAGCCATGATAAAACTGTTGAGAAACTTATTTCTAACTGAAACTCTTTCTGTTTTACTTGCGTAAGACCTAATTCACTATCTTAACGTCATTCTTTTGTTCAATAGAAGAGCAGAGACAGAAACAAACAGAGATGGCGATACAGAGAGAAATATTTGAAACTTTTTACTCTCTCTTGTCTATTTTTTCAATTATACATAAAATAGGAATACTTCCTTCCACAAATAGTAAAGTCTAGAAAACAACATTATTCTCACCCATACCGGGAATATATATATTTCTAAGAGCGGCATGGAAAAACATACTAATAAGAAGAAATGCATTACAACAATTTTAGTTTTGTTGAAAAATACACATAATCTAATATTTATCAAAGAAAGTGAAATAAAGGAGTTCTTTACTGTAATGCTCAGTGAAGACATACCTTGACTCTTGCTTCAGTTCTAAATAGATCAGCTGCGTGCTTCCAGTCAATGAGGCTAACTGGTTCAATAGTGGAATTTTATAGTGAAAAACCGACATATGAACGTTTCACCCCGATGATGACAAATGTGTCAGTAAAATTGACTAATCAGAACTGGATATGTTCACTACCTGATCAAACCTAGAGGTATGTGGTAAGCAACATCTGGTCAATATATGTCAATGCCCAATCGACCACTAACTTGATCGGGAAATTGTGGACAATATTTTCACGCATAATGTTTTAATCGATAGCTACTACCACTGGGAAAACCATCATCATCACCACCACCACCATCACTGCTAGGACATTTACTGATACGACTGCTGATACTATTACCAGTTATATTATAATTAACTGGATTAGATTTGTGATAAGATTGTGGTTTCCTATCGTTTTGAGCAGCGCAGATGTGTCTATCAAATTAGTTCAAATTTGTGTGTATGTTTATCTATAGACTCTATAAAAAAAGCGATCGTAATTCCCGTAATGTGTTTACACTTTGTTCATTTCCAGACCAAGACTTGTGAATCGACGTTATAATTCACCATGTGTTTTGGTATATTAAAGTTAAGACAATTTTGCCTGAAGTTATTTGCTATCGGAATTTAACAAAAATTAGGTACGTTCCTGGACCATTGGGGCGAACTTGATTAAAATTAAAAAATAACACAAATGAAATCGGACGCTGTTCTTTCTTTATATATATATATTATGCTTGCTGAATTCATATCCAGAGTTAAGCGAATTCAAATTCTGCAAGATATTAGGCCTGATCAACCATCGTTATTTATTCCTAGCCTAGACCCGAAAAATATAGTCTCCTATCAGGCAAACAGTCAGTCGATATCGATGAAGTTAGATTAACATTGAAGAAAGAGTCCTAAGCAAAGTTTTATGTCGGATCGGGAGATTAAAAGTCAAATATAATTGTGGATAAATGATTTTATTTATTCTGTAGTATTGCTTCGATTTTTAAAGTTTATTTTCAACGTCAGAAATATTTGAACTAGGACAATTTGCACCTTTACACTGATCATACCAGATCGACTTACATTGTATATTTTATCTTCTAGAAAAACAAATCCCACCCCAAAAACAGGGTCAGTCCTAGCGTTTTCTTGGACGAGTAGCCTCTATGAATGTACCAAATGTAAAGACCTTAAAGAATGGCCATCTATTCTCAAAGCTGTTGTTTGTTAACATAAATAGAATTATACAAGAGCATAGTTCTAGGAAGTAGTAGACCTTGCGTTCATAAATCAAACCAGTCACGAGCACGACTGGAAAATGTAGGGAACTATTAAGCAGTAGTAAAATTAATAGTATTGGTGGTGGTAGTGGTTGCAAGTTTCATTTGCACGTGAAAACAAATATAAGTAGTGAATCATGGGCGACTGTTTCTAAATGGAATAATGATTAAAGGAGCATTTACATGTGTTTACTTTTTCAGCTGTTGCTCATGCCCTACTTCTTGATTTGATCATATTTGTAACAAATGTAGTCGCTGGTAATCAATGGTACTGACATTTTGCCCATTATCGGGGTTAAACGTATAAATTTGACCAGATGTCCATGTTTATATTAAAACAAAAACTTTTCGTGGAAATAGGAAACTAGTAATTAATTAAATCTCTGCTTATTATGATTTATATACATCCAGCGGTTCTACGTTTGAAACTTTGCCTACTTGATAAGTATCGCAATACTTCTGATATGACTTATGCATCGACACAAACCACCTGCCTTGTGTCGCAGAACAACCCTCCTGACTTATCGTGAAGCTTTATATGTGGCACACGATGTACGAGATACAAATTTTCATTACAATCTGTCAAAAACGAAATGGAGATTTTAGACTTAGCTTCATGCAGTATCAACGTTCCAAACAGTATTGATGCTAATAATTTTGTTTTCATAATGAGACACCCTTAACAATTGCCGTATCTTATGTAAGTTCTGACTCAAAGGTATGCAAGATAACGAAATATGCGGTAGCTTATACAGATCATCCAAAAACTAAAAATATTCCATAAAATATTCCACCTGATATGAATACACATTAGAAATGCTAGTTGTTTCTCCTTCTCCTTTATATTAATCAGCGCAACACGTTTATTAACAAATCATTGGTAAATCAAGAGATAAATAGGGAAGAATAAAGGTGCATGATGCACAAGGTTTCCTCCATTTCATGCAAGACACGGGACTAACAAATGACTCCTAAACTCAATATTGTTTCTTATATTTATCATACAAAGAAAAAAGTAAACGTCTTCCGGTATTCGAAATGTGAGGGATACTTTATATCTTGAAAAACGTCCTCATCCGGAATTTGATTATAGGTTGTAGCATCAGTGCTCGTAAAATCTTTCACATCCATCACAAAACCCAGATGTTCATATTATATGTCTACATAGCATTGATAAATTTCCTTCATAATATAAATATATACTGTACCTTTTTACACGGCAGTTTGTTTCAATATATACAGGTACGATATCTTATGCATTATTTGGGGCTCATATATTAAATATCCAATATATCTTGCAAAACAAATGATACAAAACTTAAACATTATTTTGTTCAAAGTACAATAGAAAACCATTGTATCTTGCCAATCAACCGAGGTGCCTTTCAATGTTTCAAAATAACCATGCTATTTGATCGTCACGACTATTCGCGATATGAGAGGTTTCCTGATTCTAAGAAAGACAAATAGAGACCTACAGACAGATAGAAAAACATAGGAAGAGCGTGAGAATCTCAGCTATTTTGTAGACTATATTCTAACAAAGAAAAAATGCTGGACAGCAAATGCAAGATATTGTTTGGCTTGTGTCTTATATGTACATTCCCTGAGACATTAAGGCAATATTTGCAAACATCCTTATTATTGCCTGTAAAATAGTTACTGAACATACAAAATAAAATGAAATTCATGTGCAATAATTTCCTTTAGGCCCATCGATCCAGTAACATCAAGAACAACATAAGTTATCAATCAAGTCTGTTGCTATGTAGATAATGAGTTGTGGGCGACGAGACATTTGAACAAAATGATTATTTTCTTGAAGTCTGAAATCATTTTCTACGTGTGTACAAATGTAAAAAATCGTCTTGAGGTATTTTGGCATGACTTATGAATATTACAATATTTGTATAACACAACGTTTGGTCATAGGCAGCTGTTTGTGTAAATATCTACATACTGCCGACGTAACATGCCATCTCCCGCACATAATATTTACATGTTTACTCATTTTACGTCGTATCGATGAGTGTTCCTTACAATAAAAAATATATTTCAAATCTCTAAAAGAATTTCTTTCCCTAGAAATATAATATAGAACCTAAAACTAACGCTTGAATAATGATCTCAAGTGTTTCGATTCACCCACCTAGCCCATAGGTATCTGAATATCTTAGGATTTTCTACACCACCATTACATCTTAACATAATGAATCAAACAGTCAAGTGTGAAGATATCAGAGCCGCTTAAATATAAACACCAGCTAATGCTTAACTGCTAAGTAAATATCTTTAACATCTTACATCGTTTTCACAAAATGTTACTAATTGCAAAGTTTTGTATGATGTTATCCTTATACTGTCCATATTTCGAAGATGGCAGTGTCTAATTCAAGGCAAGATTTTGCCTATTTATTCACATTATGGAAATGGATATCTTATCTTATATTTGCCTATAAAATGTACAAAAATAAACATATTGCTTGGTGATTGCAAGCAGATAGTTATCCTCATACAATCGCTTATCTTTGCGGACATAGAGGAAAGCGACATTACTTTTCCACCGTGAAGTTGTGGTGCAATCGAAGTTTTCTATGCGAATGCGCTTTAAAACCTTACCCTCCTACTGTCCTAATATGCAACACGCGATGGGAAAGTTGAATGGAACCTAGAATTAATATTAGATTAAACTACATATATATGTTCTGTCGTATTTTATAATTTGTAAGTGATGCTACTTCATTTTAATACGAAAAGAAAACAAAGAAACATTATTTTCCAATGACTAGATAAAACATCGAGTCGGTATCTGAAGCACTGCGAAGATCAGGCTACGTTGCCGTCAAGTAATTACGATCAACATGGACACTCCAGCATTTGCAATCTACGGATATGATGAGCTGCCTACATCTACAAGCACGCCTCTGTCTTTCATGTCTGATATGTACCTTTTTGAATATCATAGTATTGATAGTTACGCTTGTAATAGCTTTAACGTTGTATGTAGTGCTTGGAAAGAGTTTGTGTTGTATACTTCATGTTATATGTCTTTTGAGAGGACTTTTGTGTATTGGACATTCAATGTACTAAATAAATATCACTAGAACTACTACTACGTCTTTCATACCGCGTAAAATTATTTTAATTGTTTTCAATAATTCCGAAACCGTTGCAAATCATATATTTCTGATACAGTGGAAACCATTCCGATTCAAAACATCTTTGAGACGAAACAAATTAGTTCAAAGCAAGCTAGCACTTGTAGAATAGGACACAATGAGATGCACACAAAACTGCGTAGTTTATAATGTGGGTACTGAGCAATTTCAATGCGAATGAATTGAATGGTTTTAACACAAAACTGATGGCAAGTATACTTTTCATATTAAGTGCCTTTGTATAATATAGAGCATATTCAGAGTAGTATTTTTTACGTTCAGACCGAGATTAACTAGTTATTGTGTATTTTGCGTTCAATTTCTAATATCCGGAAACTACATTTTCGTAAGTGGGTTACCATGAGATATGTTCGAGTGTTAAAGGGTGCTTATCATGAATAAAATATTTTACATAGCAGAGTTACAATTTAGTAAGCTTTCAAGTCCTCTCCCTGAATTAAAATGGCAATGCCTTAATAACTTACAACACAAAAATGTTTGTATTAGTTAAAGATGGGATCCATAAAAGCGTCTATTAGACAAGCATAACTAATATCAATCTCCTTTATTGCATCTGTCAGCCAATAATTCAATATCAATCTCATTATCAATCTCCAATACTATTTTGCAAACGAGCCCAAATTATATCAGGATAACTTAGGATTCATCAAAACATGGTGATCATGCGAAAGATGAAAGCCACTCAAAACTCCTCTTCTTAAACAGTGATGATACAGCAAAACTATTTTATCAAAGAATTCGGAAGGTATAACATAAATCAGTCACATGGAACCTATCAAACAACAGCTCGGCCGATACAATATAATCTTTTTAAGAGAAAACCCATTCCAACCTTGCACCTCAGGTAGACCTGGGTTGCCAAAATCATATATAATGTAGACTGCATATATTGCCAAAGGTAGCCTTGGAGTGAAATTGGCAGCAATATCAACATGAGGTGAATATGATAAAGTTATATCCAACAAGGTCAATAAAACTTCCAAGTACAAGAAACTTTTGCAGAATCAAGCAAACCAAAATATGAGGAAAATTAGACGACCTATTGGCTAAAGAGTTCAAATTAGATAGAGAAACAAGACTTTTAGTTTTATAATGTGCATTACATAGACTCAAACTTTGAAAGGATAACTCTTTGTAGAAAGACAGGGATAAAGTCTGGAAGAAACTTGGTGAAGAATCGGATGATGCGGAGTTGAATATGGAGAAGGACTTGAAAGTGGCTAAAGTAGGAGATGAAGAACTTAAATGTATTAAAAAGAAGGATTAGGGGACACTTGGTGGCAAGAAACGCCTCTACAACATGAAAATGATACCGTAAAATAAGTATGACTTACCCTGCCACACTCGACACAGATTTCATTATTTCTCATAATATATATTAATATAAATTGGTACGAAGAAAAGAAGTATTACTAAGTTCTCATTTTAGGTTTTGTTTATACAGGCACTCTCTTCGCCTATGCCATGTATTAAAATAGACAGTTCACCTGTGCCGATTATGACCAAGCCAAATTTTGTCTAATACTTATAACTAATTGGTTTTAAAGCCTTTTTTCAAGGCTCTGGCATATGAAGGCATTGGGAAGTTTTGGCAATATTTCTGAACTAATTTTTCCAAGGAACAACCAAAATTAGGCCTACAGAAGCATCCCAATTCAGATAAGCCCAAATAAAATCATTGACACAGATGGACAGATGCATACGTAAAAAGATAGAACCATATACAGATTCATTTTAGTAAGGCGGTATCTAAAATAATTTAGAAACAAATAACATCACCTATGGAAAAATCGAACAATAGAGAAGAGATAAAGCAATTTTCTGACATGTAGTAATGGACTCATACTAGCGAATAAAGGAAAGTCAACCTATCTTTCCTTCATTCACATATATATCTAGCCTTGACTATGAAAACTATGTATATATCTTTGTCATACTCTTGCTTATCGTTACAATGTTACACGGATATTTCTGGCATGAACGAACATAGTCCAAGTAAAAATACCTGTCTGTGGATCTATATGCATGATGAATAGTATCTTGTTGATGCAATGCAAGTGATAATAAATAAATGAATAAATGGAACATAGAACAGCACAAAACAATATGTGGATGCAGACAACTTTTAATTTGAACGTTCAGATCAACTGACAGTACGTTTTGTCGTCAATAAGGAGAGATAATCACTCCTCCTACTTTATAGTTGTAATGAACACATCATTGGATTTTGCGTCGTATTCGAGATTTCATTTCTATCAGTTTCTTGGGTAATACAAAGTATCGGCTGCTCAAGAGGAAGAAGGAGGTATATCTGTATTAGGTTTTGGTGTAAGTCCAGCAACAGGAGGAACCAAACCTGAAGGGGTAGTGGTAGGTGCATGTGTAGCTCCCGGTGCAAGAAAAGTCTGAGGTCTTTTTCCGGCTTTAAAAAAAAAAATATAGTCTCTTAAAGAATCGGTAAATATTGGAAAGATCAAAGGATATACAATAAACCAAAAATGAGTAAAATAAGTGTCACTTTTATCTTTCTACCTGACAAGCAAACTGTTTTGACAAACGTCCTAGATGAGGTAATCCATGTAATTCATTGTTATTGTACAGATACAAAAATTGTCATGTTCATCTTAAAAACTAAGTACAAAGAATCAAAGTAATGTATGACGCAAATCAATGACATCTAAATGCAGTTATAGCATTTTTCATTATGGATGAATAGTCTTACACTTGCAGTAGGTAGCATAGAAAATGAATGATGAGAAAGTTCTAGTCCAACAAATAAATTATTATTATTATTACTAGTAGTAGTAGTAGTAGTAGTAGAAGTAGCAGTTGTACTATTATGAAAATTAATTCATTCGGACTATTAGGGATTATTTTCAAGGAGAAATGTTTGCTTACAAATACCGATGCATGCCCGGAAAGTAATTTTTTAATTTAGACGATTATCAGTTCAGTATTCAACATCATTCCTCACGCGTGTGTTTTCTATCGGTGCAAACAGAGTTAAACTTAAACGGTGACATTGCGATGGAACTGACCCAATCCATGTTCAGAACCGAACAAATGTATATATGGAGAAGGAGCAAAATTCAGAAATGCGGCTTATAGTTTGCTTGTATAACGTTATTACATATGTGTGAGAGGGAGTATAATCAAAGCCGTACTAGGAAATTATATATATTCTTATCATTAGCATACGTCATGATACCGTCCAGTGGTAAAATAATGATATGACTGATGCATGGCAGGTAGGATATGTGCTTGAAGCGAATGAACAATGGATACATTTTAGCGCGTGGTTAGAAAACTGCGTATTTTCACCCTTGACGAAGCCATGAGTGCAGATACTCAAGTTCTTCACCCACGATTCGAAATATGTCCGTTATTCACGCCTCGCATGTATAATTTCTTTCTATTTTATGTACCAACATTTTGGCTTGCAAGAAGCGCAACATACTGAAATAACAGATTTCTTCCGTGAGGTGGCGCAATATTAGAGATTTAAAGTCTGTGTTCTTCTGTGATTGTTCTCAAGGAAAATTTCAACATTAAAACCATTCTGCTGCCCAGAAAAAGCTTCGAAAATAGAATCAATAGAACACATACATTGATTATGGTTTTTTGTCCTCCCAATATAACGGCGATTTTCTTGTCTTATATTTTTTTGAAAATTTCGCACAGACAATATCGCTTTAACCATTCACAAACCTGCAGTCATTGAAAACTGATTTAGGAGAGATCATTTCTCCGATGAAGCAATTTGTCTCCACCTCTGTACTTTTCGTCTATTTATGAAATATTACAACATCTGATAATCTGTTGTTTCTATGTGCATGTTCTGATCATACAAGATCGTATTTCTTTGCTTACGTTTCTATACAGGATATGGGAAAATATGCGTAGTAACATCTAGTCTGTAAAAACAGACCATACATTCATCCGACAATACTCAAATCTAAATAGGTTAAAGAATATAACGCGTTTCCTGAAGCGGATAATGAGGAACGGACGTGCAAATAGAAAAGAGTTTAGTTCAAACATACCAGATGTTTCCTTCAGCATCCAACCCGATATGGACACAAGAAGCAAAAGAACGAAAAGATTCGGCATGGTTTCCCTTTTTAGTCTGAAAAAGATCAAAGCTCTATTTCCATTATTTTCAGTATAACATACATTTCAGTTTTATCTTCATATTCAAGCACCTGTAACGGAATCAAACTATTGCCTCACCATGATATTGACTCAAAAAGTTAACTTGTTGGCATTCTGTGGAGCTACCATTCCTGGAAACGTAAAGCAGTATTCATTACACACGGTGGCACACATCTTTTCAGCATGAGCCCTACTTTCCGTAGGTGTTTTTTCGATCGGCTGTTCCTCTAACGTGTCAGTCTTGTTCATGATTTCAGAACGTATAATATATTCCTATATACGCACGAAAAAGGCTTTATATAAAACAGCCATGATAAAACTGTTGAGAAACTTATTTCTAACTGAAACTCTTTCTGTTTTACTTGCGTAAGACCTAATTCACTATCTTAACGTCATTCTTTTGTTCAATAGAAGAGCAGAGACAGAAACAAACAGAGATGGCGATACAGAGAGAAATATTTGAAACTTTTTACTCTCTCTTGTCTATTTTTTCAATTATACATAAAATAGGAATACTTCCTTCCACAAATAGTAAAGTCTAGAAAACAACATTATTCTCACCCATACCGGGAATATATATATTTCTAAGAGCGGCATGGAAAAACATACTAATAAGAAGAAATGCATTACAACAATTTTAGTTTTGTTGAAAAATACACATAATCTAATATTTATCAAAGAAAGTGAAATAAAGGAGTTCTTTACTGTAATGCTCAGTGAAGACATACCTTGACTCTTGCTTCAGTTCTAAATAGATCAGCTGCGTGCTTCCAGTCAATGAGGCTAACTGGTTCAATAGTGGAATTTTATAGTGAAAAACCGACATATGAACGTTTCACCCCGATGATGACAAATGTGTCAGTAAAATTGACTAATCAGAACTGGATATGTTCACTACCTGATCAAACCTAGGGGTATGTGGTAAGCAACATCTGGTCAATATATGTCAATGCCCAATCGACCACTAACTTGATCGGGAAATTGTGGACAATATTTTCACGCATAATGTTTTAATCGATAGCTACTACCACTGGGAAAACCATCATCATCACCACCACCACCATCACTGCTAGGACATTTACTGATACGACTGCTGATACTATTACCAGTTATATTATAATTAACTGGATTAGATTTGTGATAAGATTGTGGTTTCCTATCGTTTTGAGCAGCGCAGATGTGTCTATCAAATTAGTTCAAATTTGTGTGTATGTTTATCTATAGACTCTATAAAAAAAGCGATCGTAATTCCCGTAATGTGTTTACACTTTGTTCATTTCCAGACCAAGACTTGTGAATCGACGTTATAATTCACCATGTGTTTTGGTATATTAAAGTTAAGACAATTTTGCCTGAAGTTATTTGCTATCGGAATTTAGCAAAAATTAGGTACATTCCTGGACCATTGGGGCGAACTTGATTAAAATTAAAAAATAACACAAATGAAATCGGACGCTGTTCTTTCTTTATATATATATATATATTATGCTTGCTGAATTCATATCCAGAGTTAAGCGAATTCAAATTCTGCAAGATATTAGGCCTGATCAACCATCGTTATTTATTCCTAGCCTAGACCCGAAAAATACAGTCTCCTATCAGGCAAACAGTCAGTCGATATCGATGAAGTTAGATTAACATTGAAGAAAGAGTCCTAAGCAAAGTTTTATGTCGTATCGGGAGATTAAAAGTCAAATATAATTGTGGATAAATGATTTTATTTATTCTGTAGTATTGCTTCGATTTTTAAAGTTTATTTTCAACGTCAGAAATATTTGAACTAGAACAATTTGCACCTTTACACTGATCATACCAGATCGACTTACATTGTATATTTTATCTTCTAGAAAAACAAATCCCACCCCAAAAACAGGGTCAGTCCTAGCGTTTTCTTGGACGAGTAGCCTCTATGAATGTACCAAATGTAAAGACCTTAAAGAATGGCCATCTATTCTCAAAGCTGTTGTTTATTAACATAAATAGAATTATACAAGAGCATAGTTCTAGGAAGTAGTAGACCTTGCGTTCATAAATCAAACCAGTCACGAGCACGACTGGAAAATGTAGGGAACTATTAAGTAGTAGTAAAATTAATAGTATTGGTGGTGGTAGTGTTTGCAAGTTTCATTTGCACGTGAAAACAAATATAAGTAGTGAATCATGGGCGACTGTTTCTAAATGGAATAATGATTAAAGGAGCATTTACATGTGTTTACTTTTTCAGCTGTTGCTCATGCCCTACTTCTTGATTTGATCATATTTGTAACAAATGTAGTCGCTGGTAATCAATGGTACTGACATTTTGCCCATCATCGGGGTTAAACGTATAAATTTGACCAGATGTCCATGTTTATATTAAAACAAAAACTTTTCGTGGAAATAGGAAACTAGTAATTAATTAAATCTCTGCTTATTCTGATTTATATACATCCAGCGGTTCTACGTTTGAAACTTTGCCTACTTGATAAGTATCGCAATACTTCTGATATGACTTATGCATCGACACAAACCACCTGCCTTGTGTCGCAGAACAACCTTCCTGATTTATCGTGAAGCTTTATATGTGGCACACGATGTACGAGATACAAATTTTCATTACAATCTGTCAAAAACGAAATGGAGATTTTAGACTTAGCTTCATGCAGTATCAACGTTCCAAACAGTATTGATGCTAATAATTTTGTTTTCATAATGAGACACCCTTAACAATTGCCGTATCTTATGTAAGTTCTGACTCAAAGGTATGCAAGATAACGAAATATGCGGTAGCTTATACAGATCATCCAAAAACTAAAAATATTCCATAAAATATTCCACCTGATATGAATACACATTAGAAATGCTAGTTGTTTCTCCTTCTCCTTTATATTAATCAGCGCAACACGTTTATTAACAAATCATTGGTAAATCAAGAGATAAATAGGGAAGAATAAAGGTGCATGATGCACAAGGTTTCCTCCATTTCATGCAAGACACGGGACTAACAAATGACTCCTAAACTCAATATTGTTTCTTATATTTATCATACAAAGAAAAAAGTAAACGTCTTCCGGTATTCGAAATGTGAGGGATACTTTATATCTTGAAAAACGTCCTCATCCGGAATTTGATTATAGGTTGTAGCATCAGTGCTCGTAAAATCTTTCACATCCATCACAAAGCCCAGATGTTCATATTATATGTCTACATAGCATTGATAAATTTCGTTCATAATATAAATATATACTGTACCTTTTTACACGGCAGTTTGTTTCAATATATACAGGTACGATATCTTATGCATTATTTGGGGCTCATATATTAAATATCCAATATATCTTGCAAAACAAATGATACAAAAGTTAAACATTATTTTGTTCAAAGTACAATAGAAAACCATTGTATCTTGCCAATCAACCGAGGTGCCTTTCAATGTTTCAAAATAACCATGCTATTTGATCGTCACGACTATTCGCGATATGAGAGGTTTCCTGATTCTAAGAAAGACAAATAGAGACCGACAGACAGATAGAAAAACATAGGAAGAGCGTGAGAATCTCAGCTATTTTGTAGACTGTATTCTAACAAAGAAAAAATGCTGGACAGCAAATGCAAGATATTGTTTGGCTTGTGTCTTATATGTACATTCCCTGAGATATTAAGGCAATATTTGCAAACATCCTTATTATTGCCTGTAAAATAGTTACTGAACATACAAAATAAAATGAAATTCATGTGCAATAATTTTCTTTAGGCCCATCGATCCAGTAACATCAAGAACAACATAAGTTATCAATCAAGTCTGTTGCTATGTAGATAATGAGTTGTGGGCGACGAGACATTTGAACAAAATGATTATTTTCTTGAAGTCTGAAATCATTTTCTACGTGTGTACAAATGTAAAAAATCGTCTTGAGGTATTTTGGCATGACTTATGAATATTACAATATTTGTATAACACAACGTTTGGTCATAGGCAGCTGTTTGTGTAAATATCTACATACTGCCGACGTAACATGCCATCTCCCGCACATAATATTTACATGTTTACTCATTTTACGTCGTATCGATGAGTGTTCCTTACAATAAAAAATATATTTCAAATCTCTAAAAGAATTTCTTTCCCTAGAAATATAATATAGAACCTAAAACTAACGCTTGAATAATGATCTCAAGTGTTTCGATTCACCCACCTAGCCCATAGGTATCTGAATATCTTAGGATTTTCTACACCACCATTACATCTTAACATAATGAATCAAACAGTCAAGTGTGAAGATATCAGAGCCGCTTAAATATAAAAACCAGCTAATGCTTAACTGCTAAGTAAATATCTTTAACATCTTACATCGTTTTCACAAAATGTTACTAATTGCAAAGTTTTGTATGATGTTATCCTTATACTGTCCATATTTCGAAGATGGCAGTGTCTAATTCAAGGCAAGATTTTGCCTATTTATTCACATTATGGAAATGGATATCTTATCTTATATTTGCCTATAAAATGTACAAAAATAAACATATTGCTTGGTGATTGCAAGCAGATAGTTATCCTCATACAATCGCTTATCTTTGCGGACATAGAGGAAAGCGACATTACTTTTCCACCGTGAAGTTGTGGTGCAATCGAAGTTTTCTATGCGAATGCGCTTTAAAACCTTACCCTCCTACTGTCCTAATATGCAACACGCGATGGGAAAGTTGAATGGAACCTAGAATTAATATTAGATTAAACTACATATATATGTTCTGTCGTATTTTATAATTTGTAAGTGATGCTACTTCATTTTAATACGAAAAGAAAACAAAGAAACATTATTTTCCAATGACTAGATAAAACATCGAGTCGGTATCTGAAGCACTGCGAAGATCAGGCTACGTTGCCGTCAAGTAATTACGATCAACATGGACACTCCAGCATTTGCAATCTACGGATATGATGAGCTGCCTACATCTACAAGCACGCCTCTGTCTTTCATGTCTGATATGTACCTTTTTGAATATCATAGTATTGATAGTTACGCTTGTAATAGCTTTAACATTGTATGTAGTGCTTGGAAAGAGTTTGTGTTGTATACTTCATGTTATATGTCTTTTGAGAGGACTTTTGTGTATTGGACATTCAATGTACTAAATAAATATCACTAGAACTACTACTACGTCTTTCATACCGCGTAAAATTATTTTAATTGTTTTCAATAATTCCGAAACCGTTGCAAATCATATATTTCTGATACAGTGGAAACCATTCCGATTCAAAACATCTTTGAGACGAAACAAATTAGTTCAAAGCAAGCTAGCACTTGTAGAATAGGACACAATGAGATGCACACAAAACTGCGTAGTTTATAATGTGGGTACTGAGCAATTTCAATGCGAATGAATTGAATGGTTTTAACACAAAACTGATGGCAAGTATACTTTTCATATTAAGTGCCTTTGTATAATATAGAGCATATTCAGAGTAGTATTTTTTACGTTCAGACCGAGATTAACTAGTTATTGTGTATTTTGCGTTCAATTTCTAATATCCGGAAACTACATTTTCGTAAGTGGGTTACCATGAGATATGTTCGAGTGTTAAAGGGTGCTTATCATGAATAAAATATTTTACATAGCAGAGTTACAATTGAGTAAGCTTTCAAGTCCTCTCCCTGAATTAAAATGGCAATGCCTTAATAACTTACAACACAAAAATGTTTGTATTAGTTAAAGATGGGATCCATAAAAGCGTCTATTAGACAAGCATAACTAATATCAATCTCCTTTATTGCATCTGTCAGCCAATAATTCAATATCAATCTCATTATCAATCTCCAATACTATTTTGCAAACGAGCCCAAATTATATCAGGATAACTTAGGATTCATCAAAACATGGTGATCATGCGAAAGATGAAAGCCACTCAAAACTCCTCTTCTTAAACAGTGATGATACAGCAAAACTATTTTATCAAAGAATTCGGAAGGTATAACATAAATCAGTCACATGGAACCTATCAAACAACAGCTCGGCCGATACAATATAATCTTTTTAAGAGAAAACCCATTCCAACCTTGCACCTCAGGTAGACCTGGGTTGCCAAAATCATATATAATGTAGACTGCATATATTGCCAAAGGTAGCCTTGGAGTGAAATTGGCAGCAATATCAACATGAGGTGAATATGATAAAGTTATATCCAACAAGGTCAATAAAACTTCCAAGTACAAGAAACTTTTGCAGAATCAAGCAAACCAAAATATGAGGAAAATTAGACGACCTATTGGCTAAAGAGTTCAAATTAGATAGAGAAACAAGACTTTTAGTTTTATAATGTGCATTACATAGACTCAAACTTTGAAAGGATAACTCTTTGTAGAAAGACAGGGATAAAGTCTGGAAGAAACTTGGTGAAGAATCGGATGATGCGGAGTTGAATATGGAGAAGGACTTGAAAGTGGCTAAAGTAGGAGATGAAGAACTTAAATGTATTAAAAAGAAGGATTAGGGGACACTTGGTGGCAAGAAACGCCTCTACAACATGAAAATGATACCGTAAAATAAGTATGACTTACCCTGCCACACTCGACACAGATTTCATTATTTCTCATAATATATATTAATATAAATTGGTACGAAGAAAAGAAGTATTACTAAGTTCTCATTTTAGGTTTTGTTTATACAGGCACTCTCTTCGCCTATGCCATGTATTAAAATAGACAGTTCACCTGTGCCGATTATGACCAAGCCAAATTTTGTCTAATACTTATAACTAATTGGTTTTAAAGCCTTTTTTCAAGGCTCTGGCATATGAAGGCATTGGGAAGTTTTGGCAATATTTCTGAACTAATTTTTCCAAGGAACAACCAAAATTAGGCCTACAGAAGCATCCCAATTCAGATAAGCCCAAATAAAATCATTGACACAGATGGACAGATGCATACGTAAAAAGATAGAACCATATACAGATTCATTTTAGTAAGGCGGTATCTAAAATAATTTAGAAACAAATAACATCACCTATGGAAAAATCGAACAATAGAGAAGAGATAAAGCAATTTTCTGACATGTAGTAATGGACTCATACTAGCGAATAAAGGAAAGTCAACCTATCTTTCCTTCATTCACATATATATCTAGCCTTGACTATGAAAACTATGTATATATCTTTGTCATACTCTTGCTTATCGTTACAATGTTACACGGATATTTCTGGCATGAACGAACATAGTCCAAGTAAAAATACCTGTCTGTGGATCTATATGCATGATGAATAGTATCTTGTTGATGCAATGCAAGTGATAATAAATAAATGAATAAATGGAACATAGAACAGCACAAAACAATATGTGGATGCAGACAACTTTTAATTTGAACGTTCAGATCAACTGACAGTACGTTTTGTCGTCAATAAGGAGAGATAATCACTCCTCCTACTTTATAGTTGTAATGAACACATCATTGGATTTTGCGTCGTATTCGAGATTTCATTTCTATCAGTTTCTTGGGTAATACAAAGTATCGGCTGCTCAAGAGGAAGAAGGAGGTATATCTGTATTAGGTTTTGGTGTAAGTCCAGCAACAGGAGGAACCAAACCTGAAGGGGTAGTGGTAGGTGCATGTGTAGCTCCCGGTGCAAGAAAAGTCTGAGGTCTTTTTCCGGCTTTAAAAAAAAAAAATATAGTCTCTTAAAGAATCGGTAAATATTGGAAAGATCAAAGGATATACAATAAACCAAAAATGAGTAAAATAAGTGTCACTTTTATC
Source organism: Sinohyriopsis cumingii (assembly GCA_028554795.2). Classification (NCBI taxonomy): domain Eukaryota; kingdom Metazoa; phylum Mollusca; class Bivalvia; order Unionida; family Unionidae; genus Sinohyriopsis; species Sinohyriopsis cumingii. The sequence continues at coordinate 75,744,547 of CM068835.1, read as the reverse complement.
TTTCTACCTGACAAGCAAACTGTTTTGACAAACGTCCTAGATGAGGTAATCCATGTAATTCATTGTCATTGTACAGATACAAAAATTGTCATGTTCATCTTAAAAACTAAGTACAAAGAATCAAAGTAATGTATGACGCAAATCAATGACATCTAAATGCAGTTATAGCATTTTTCATTATGGATGAATAGTCTTACACTTGCAGTAGGTAGCATAGAAAATGAATGATGAGAAAGTTCTAGTCCAACAAATAAATTATTATTATTATTACTAGTAGTAGTAGTAGTAGTAGTAGAAGTAGCAGTTGTACTATTATGAAAATTAATTCATTCGGACTATTAGGGATTATTTTCAAGGAGAAATGTTTGCTTACAAATACCGATGCATGCCCGGAAAGTAATTTTTTAATTTAGACGATTATCAGTTCAGTATTCAACATCATTCCTCACGCGTGTGTTTTCTATCGGTGCAAACAGAGTTAAACTTAAACGGTGACATTGCGATGGAACTGACCCAATCCATGTTCAGAACCGAACAAATGTATATATGGAGAAGGAGCAAAATTCAGAAATGCGGCTTATAGTTTGCTTGTATAACGTTATTACATATGTGTGAGAGGGAGTATAATCAAAGCCGTACTAGGAAATTATATATATTCTTATCATTAGCATACGTCATGATACCGTCCAGTGGTAAAATAATGATATGACTGATGCATGGCAGGTAGGATATGTGCTTGAAGCGAATGAACAATGGATACATTTTAGCGCGTGGTTAGAAAACTGCGTATTTTCACCCTTGACGAAGCCATGAGTGCAGATACTCAAGTTCTTCACCCACGATTCGAAATATGTCCGTTATTCACGCCTCGCATGTATAATTTCTTTCTATTTTATGTACCAACATTTTGGCTTGCAAGAAGCGCAACATACTGAAATAACAGATTTCTTCCGTGAGGTGGCGCAATATTAGAGATTTAAAGTCTGTGTTCTTCTGTGATTGTTCTCAAGGAAAATTTCAACATTAAAACCATTCTGCTGCCCAGAAAAAGCTTCGAAAATAGAATCAATAGAACACATACATTGATTATGGTTTTTTGTCCTCCCAATATAACGGCGATTTTCTTGTCTTATATTTTTTTTGAAAATTTCGCAGAGACAATATCGCTTTAACCATTCACAAACCTGCAGTCATTGAAAACTGATTTAGGAGAGATCATTTCTCCGATGAAGCAATTTGTCTCCACCTCTGTACTTTTCGTCTATTTATGAAATATTACAACATCTGATAATCTGTTGTTTCTATGTGCATGTTCTGATCATACAAGATCGTATTTCTTTGCTTACGTTTCTATACAGGATATGGGAAAATATGCGTAGTAACATCTAGTCTGTAAAAACAGACCATACATTCATCCGACAATACTCAAATCTAAATAGGTTAAAGAATATAACGCGTTTCCTGAAGCGGATAATGAGGAACGGACGTGCAAATAGAAAAGAGTTTAGTTCAAACATACCAGATGTTTCCTTCAGCATCCAACCCGATATGGACACAAGAAGCAAAAGAACGAAAAGATTCGGCATGGTTTCCCTTTTTAGTCTGAAAAAGATCAAAGCTCTATTTACATTATTTTCAGTATAACATACATTTCAGTTTTATCTTCATATTCAAGCACCTGTAACGGAATCAAACTATTGCCTCACCATGATATTGACTCAAAAAGTTAACTTGTTGGCATTCTGTGGAGCTACCATTCCTGGAAACGTAAAGCAGTATTCATTACACACGGTGGCACACATCTTTTCAGCATGAGCCCTACTTTCCGTAGGTGTTTTTTCGATCGGCTGTTCCTCTAACGTGTCAGTCTTGTTCATGATTTCAGAACGTATAATATATTCCTATATACGCACGAAAAAGGCTTTATATAAAACAGCCATGATAAAACTGTTGAGAAACTTATTTCTAACTGAAACTCTTTCTGTTTTACTTGCGTAAGACCTAATTCACTATCTTAACGTCATTCTTTTGTTCAATAGAAGAGCAGAGACAGAAACAAACAGAGATGGCGATACAGAGAGAAATATTTGAAACTTTTTACTCTCTCTTGTCTATTTTTTCAATTATACATAAAATAGGAATACTTCCTTCCACAAATAGTAAAGTCTAGAAAACAACATTATTCTCACCCATACCGGGAATATATATATTTCTAAGAGCGGCATGGAAAAACATACTAATAAGAAGAAATGCATTACAACATATTTAGTTCTGTTGAAAAATACACATAATCTAATATTTATCAAAGAAAGTGAAATAAAGGAGTTCTTTACTGTAATGCTCAGTGAAGACATACCTTGACTCTTGCTTCAGTTCTAAATAGATCAGCTGCGTGCTTCCAGTCAATGAGGCTAACTGGTTCAATAGTGGAATTTTATAGTGAAAAACCGACATATGAACGTTTCACCCCGATGATGACAAATGTGTCAGTAAAATTGACTAATCAGAACTGGATATGTTCACTACCTGATCAAACCTAGGGGTATGTGGTAAGCAACATCTGGTCAATATATGTCAATGCCCAATCGACCACTAACTTGATCGGGAAATTGTGGACAATATTTTCACGCATAATGTTTTAATCGATAGCTACTACCACTGGGAAAACCATCATCATCACCACCACCACCATCACTGCTAGGACATTTACTGATACGACTGCTGATACTATTACCAGTTATATTATAATTAACTGGATTAGATTTGTGATAAGATTGTGGTTTCCTATCGTTTTGAGCAGCGCAGATGTGTCTATCAAATTAGTTCAAATTTGTGTGTATGTTTATCTATAGACTCTATAAAAAAAGCGATCGTAATTCCCGTAATGTGTTTACACTTTGTTCATTTCCAGACCAAGACTTGTGAATCGACGTTATAATTCACCATGTGTTTTGGTATATTAAAGTTAAGACAATTTTGCCTGAAGTTATTTGCTATCGGAATTTAGCAAAAATTAGGTACATTCCTGGACCATTGGGGCGAACTTGATTAAAATTAAAAAATAACACAAATGAAATCGGACGCTGTTCTTTCTTTATATATATATATATTATGCTTGCTGAATTCATATCCAGAGTTAAGCGAATTCAAATTCTGCAAGATATTAGGCCTGATCAACCATCGTTATTTATTCCTAGCCTAGACCCGAAAAATACAGTCTCCTATCAGGCAAACAGTCAGTCGATATCGATGAAGTTAGATTAACATTGAAGAAAGAGTCCTAAGCAAAGTTTTATGTCGTATCGGGAGATTAAAAGTCAAATATAATTGTGGATAAATGATTTTATTTATTCTGTAGTATTGCTTCGATTTTTAAAGTTTATTTTCAACGTCAGAAATATTTGAACTAGGACAATTTGCACCTTTACACTGATCATACCAGATCGACTTACATTGTATATTTTATCTTCTAGAAAAACAAATCCCACCCCAAAAACAGGGTCAGTCCTAGCGTTTTCTTGGACGAGTAGCCTCTATGAATGTACCAAATCTAAAGACCTTAAAGAATGGCCATCTATTCTCAAAGCTGTTGTTTATTAACATAAATAGAATTATACAAGAGCATAGTTCTAGGAAGTAGTAGACCTTGCGTTCATAAATCAAACCAGTCACGAGCACGACTGGAAAATGTAGGGAACTATTAAGCAGTAGTAAAATTAATAGTATTGGTGGTGGTAGTGGTTGCAAGTTTCATTTGCACGTGAAAACAAATATAAGTAGTGAATCATGGGCGACTGTTTCTAAATGGAATAATGATTAAAGGAGCATTTACATGTGTTTACTTTTTCAGCTGTTGCTCATGCCCTACTTCTTGATTTGATCATATTTGTAACAAATGTAGTCGCTGGTAATCAATGGTACTGACATTTTGCCCATCATCGGGGTTAAACGTATAAATTTGACCAGATGTCCATGTTTATATTAAAACAAAAACTTTTCGTGGAAATAGGAAACTAGTAATTAATTAAATCTCTGCTTATTCTGATTTATATACATCCAGCGGTTCTACGTTTGAAACTTTGCCTACTTGATAAGTATCGCAATACTTCTGATATGACTTATGCATCGACACAAACCACCTGCCTTGTGTCGCAGAACAACCCTCCTGACTTATCGTGAAGCTTTATATGTGGCACACGATGTACGAGATACAAATTTTCATTACAATCTGTCAAAAACGAAATGGAGATTTTAGACTTAGCTTCATGCAGTATCAACGTTCCAAACAGTATTGATGCTAATAATTTTGTTTTCATAATGAGACACCCTTAACAATTGCCGTATCTTATGTAAGTTCTGACTCAAAGGTATGCAAGATAACGAAATATGCGGTAGCTTATACAGATCATCCAAAAACTAAAAATATTCCATAAAATATTCCACCTGATATGAATACACATTAGAAATGCTAGTTGTTTCTCCTTCTCCTTTATATTAATCAGCGCAACACGTTTATTAACAAATCATTGGTAAATCAAGAGATAAATAGGGAAGAATAAAGGTGCATGATGCACAAGGTTTCCTCCATTTCATGCAAGACACGGGACTAACAAATGACTCCTAAACTCAATATTGTTTCTTATATTTATCATACAAAGAAAAAAGTAAACGTCTTCCGGTATTCGAAATGTGAGGGATACTTTATATCTTGAAAAACGTCCTCATCCGGAATTTGATTATAGGTTGTAGCATCAGTGCTCGTAAAATCTTTCACATCCATCACAAAGTCCAGATGTTCATATTATATGTCTACATAGCATTGATAAATTTCCTTCATAATATAAATATATACTGTACCTTTTTACACGGCAGTTTGTTTCAATATATACAGGTACGATATCTTATGCATTATTTGGGGCTCATATATTAAATATCCAATATATCTTGCAAAACAAATGATACAAAACTTAAACATTATTTTGTTCAAAGTACAATAGAAAACCATTGTATCTTGCCAATCAACCGAGGTGCCTTTCAATGTTTCAAAATAACCATGCTATTTGATCGTCACGACTATTCGCGATATGAGAGGTTTCCTGATTCTAAGAAAGACAAATAGAGACCTACAGACAGATAGAAAAACATAGGAAGAGCGTGAGAATCTCAGCTATTTTGTAGACTATATTCTAACAAAGAAAAAATGCTGGACAGCAAATGCAAGATATTGTTTGGCTTGTGTCTTATATGTACATTCCCTGAGATATTAAGGCAATATTTGCAAACATCCTTATTATTGCCTGTAAAATAGTTACTGAACATACAAAATAAAATGAAATTCATGTGCAATAATTTTCTTTAGGCCCATCGATCCAGTAACATCAAGAACAACATAAGTTATCAATCAAGTCTGTTGCTATGTAGATAATGAGTTGTGGGCGACGAGACATTTGAACAAAATGATTATTTTCTTGAAGTCTGAAATCATTTTCTACGTGTGTACAAATGTAAAAAATCGTCTTGAGGTATTTTGGCATGACTTATGAATATTACAATATTTGTATAACACAACGTTTGGTCATAGGCAGCTGTTTGTGTAAATATCTACATACTGCCGACGTAACATGCCATCTCCCGCACATAATATTTACATGTTTACTCATTTTACGTCGTATCGATGAGTGTTCCTTACAATAAAAAATATATTTCAAATCTCTAAAAGAATTTCTTTCCCTAGAAATATAATATAGAACCTAAAACTAACGCTTGAATAATGATCTCAAGTGTTTCGATTCACCCACCTAGCCCATAGGTATCTGAATATCTTAGGATTTTCTAGACCACCATTACATCTTAACATAATGAATCAAACAGTCAAGTGTGAAGATATCAGAGCCGCTTAAATATAAAAACCAGCTAATGCTTAACTGCTAAGTAAATATCTTTAACATCTTACATCGTTTTCACAAAATGTTACTAATTGCAAAGTTTTGTATGATGTTATCCTTATACTGTCCATATTTCGAAGATGGCAGTGTCTAATTCAAGGCAAGATTTTGCCTATTTATTCACATTATGGAAATGGATATCTTATCTTATATTTGCCTATAAAATGTACAAAAATAAACATATTGCTTGGTGATTGCAAGCAGATAGTTATCCTCATACAATCGCTTATCTTTGCGGACATAGAGGAAAGCGACATTACTTTTCCACCGTGAAGTTGTGGTGCAATCGAAGTTTTCTATGCGAATGCGCTTTAAAACCTTACCCTCCTACTGTCCTAATATGCAACACGCGATGGGAAAGTTGAATGGAACCTAGAATTAATATTAGATTAAACTACATATATATGTTCTGTCGTATTTTATAATTTGTAAGTGATGCTACTTCATTTTAATACGAAAAGAAAACAAAGAAACATTATTTTCCAATGACTAGATAAAACATCGAGTCGGTATCTGAAGCACTGCGAAGATCAGGCTACGTTGCCGTCAAGTAATTACGATCAACATGGTCACTCCAGCATTTGCAATCTACGGATATGATGAGCTGCCTACATCTACAAGCACGCCTCTGTCTTTCATGTCTGATATGTACCTTTTTGAATATCATAGTATTGATAGTTACGCTTGTAATAGCTTTAACATTGTATGTAGTGCTTGGAAAGAGTTTGTGTTGTATACTTCATGTTATATGTCTTTTGAGAGGACTTTTGTGTATTGGACATTCAATGTACTAAATAAATATCACTAGAACTACTACTACGTCTTTCATACCGCGTAAAATTATTTTAATTGTTTTCAATAATTCCGAAACCGTTGCAAATCATATATTTCTGATACAGTGGAAACCATTCCGATTCAAAACATCTTTGAGACGAAACAAATTAGTTCAAAGCAAGCTAGCACTTGTAGAATAGGACACAATGAGATGCACACAAAACTGCGTAGTTTATAATGTGGGTACTGAGCAATTTCAATGCGAATGAATTGAATGGTTTTAACACAAAACTGATGGCAAGTATACTTTTCATATTAAGTGCCTTTGTATAATATAGAGCATATTCAGAGTAGTATTTTTTACGTTCAGACCGAGATTAACTAGTTATTGTGTATTTTGCGTTCAATTTCTAATATCCGGAAACTACATTTTCGTAAGTGGGTTACCATGAGATATGTTCGAGTGTTAAAGGGTGCTTATCATGAATAAAATATTTTACATAGCAGAGTTACAATTGAGTAAGCTTTCAAGTCCTCTCCCTGAATTAAAATGGCAATGCCTTAATAACTTACAACACAAAAATGTTTGTATTAGTTAAAGATGGGATCCATAAAAGCGTCTATTAGACAAGCATAACTAATATCAATCTCCTTTATTGCATCTGTCAGCCAATAATTCAATATCAATCTCATTATCAATCTCCAATACTATTTTGCAAACGAGCCCAAATTATATCAGGATAACTTAGGATTCATCAAAACATGGTGATCATGCGAAAGATGAAAGCCACTCAAAACTCCTCTTCTTAAACAGTGATGATACAGCAAAACTATTTTATCAAAGAATTCGGAAGGTATAACATAAATCAGTCACATGGAACCTATCAAACAACAGCTCGGCCGATACAATATAATCTTTTTAAGAGAAAACCCATTCCAACCTTGCACCTCAGGTAGACCTGGGTTGCCAAAATCATATATAATGTAGACTGCATATATTGCCAAAGGTAGCCTTGGAGTGAAATTGGCAGCAATATCAACATGAGGTGAATATGATAAAGTTATATCCAACAAGGTCAATAAAACTTCCAAGTACAAGAAACTTTTGCAGAATCAAGCAAACCAAAATATGAGGAAAATTAGACGACCTATTGGCTAAAGAGTTCAAATTAGATAGAGAAACAAGACTTTTAGTTTTATAATGTGCATTACATAGACTCAAACTTTGAAAGGATAACTCTTTGTAGAAAGACAGGGATAAAGTCTGGAAGAAACTTGGTGAAGAATCGGATGATGCGGAGTTGAATATGGAGAAGGACTTGAAAGTGGCTAAAGTAGGAGATGAAGAACTTAAATGTATTAAAAAGAAGGATTAGGGGACACTTGGTGGCAAGAAACGCCTCTACAACATGAAAATGATACCGTAAAATAAGTATGACTTACCCTGCCACACTCGACACAGATTTCATTATTTCTCATAATATATATTAATATAAATTGGTACGAAGAAAAGAAGTATTACTAAGTTCTCATTTTAGGTTTTGTTTATACAGGCACTCTCTTCGCCTATGCCATGTATTAAAATAGACAGTTCACCTGTGCCGATTATGACCAAGCCAAATTTTGTCTAATACTTATAACTAATTGGTTTTAAAGCCTTTTTTCAAGGCTCTGGCATATGAAGGCATTGGGAAGTTTTGGCAATATTTCTGAACTAATTTTTCCAAGGAACAACCAAAATTAGGCCTACAGAAGCATCCCAATTCAGATAAGCCCAAATAAAATCATTGACACAGATGGACAGATGCATACGTAAAAAGATAGAACCATATACAGATTCATTTTAGTAAGGCGGTATCTAAAATAATTTAGAAACAAATAACATCACCTATGGAAAAATCGAACAATAGAGAAGAGATAAAGCAATTTTCTGACATGTAGTAATGGACTCATACTAGCGAATAAAGGAAAGTCAACCTATCTTTCCTTCATTCACATATATATCTAGCCTTGACTATGAAAACTATGTATATATCTTTGTCATACTCTTGCTTATCGTTACAATGTTACACGGATATTTCTGGCATGAACGAACATAGTCCAAGTAAAAATACCTGTCTGTGGATCTATATGCATGATGAATAGTATCTTGTTGATGCAATGCAAGTGATAATAAATAAATGAATAAATGGAACATAGAACAGCACAAAACAATATGTGGATGCAGACAACTTTTAATTTGAACGTTCAGATCAACTGACAGTACGTTTTGTCGTCAATAAGGAGAGATAATCACTCCTCCTACTTTATAGTTGTAATGAACACATCATTGGATTTTGCGTCGTATTCGAGATTTCATTTCTATCAGTTTCTTGGGTAATACAAAGTATCGGCTGCTCAAGAGGAAGAAGGAGGTATATCTGTATTAGGTTTTGGTGTAAGTCCAGCAACAGGAGGAACCAAACCTGAAGGGGTAGTGGTAGGTGCATGTGTAGCTCCCGGTGCAAGAAAAGTCTGAGGTCTTTTTCCGGCTTTAAAAAAAAAAATATAGTCTCTTAAAGAATCGGTAAATATTGGAAAGATCAAAGGATATACAATAAACCAAAAATGAGTAAAATAAGTGTCACTTTTATCTTTCTACCTGACAAGCAAACTGTTTTGACAAACGTCCTAGATGAGGTAATCCATGTAATTCATTGTTATTGTACAGATACAAAAATTGTCATGTTCATCTTAAAAACTAAGTACAAAGAATCAAAGTAATGTATGACGCAAATCAATGACATCTAAATGCAGTTATAGCATTTTTCATTATGGATGAATAGTCTTACACTTGCAGTAGGTAGCATAGAAAATGAATGATGAGAAAGTTCTAGTCCAACAAATAAATTATTATTATTATTACTAGTAGTAGTAGTAGTAGTAGTAGAAGTAGCAGTTGTACTATTATGAAAATTAATTCATTCGGACTATTAGGGATTATTTTCAAGGAGAAATGTTTGCTTACAAATACCGATGCATGCCCGGAAAGTAATTTTTTAATTTAGACGATTATCAGTTCAGTATTCAACATCATTCCTCACGCGTGTGTTTTCTATCGGTGCAAACAGAGTTAAACTTAAACGGTGACATTGCGATGGAACTGACCCAATCCATGTTCAGAACCGAACAAATGTATATATGGAGAAGGAGCAAAATTCAGAAATGCGGCTTATAGTTTGCTTGTATAACGTTATTACATATGTGTGAGAGGGAGTATAATCAAAGCCGTACTAGGAAATTATATATATTCTTATCATTAGCATACGTCATGATACCGTCCAGTGGTAAAATAATGATATGACTGATGCATGGCAGGTAGGATATGTGCTTGAAGCGAATGAACAATGGATACATTTTAGCGCGTGGTTAGAAAACTGCGTATTTTCACCCTTGACGAAGCCATGAGTGCAGATACTCAAGTTCTTCACCCACGATTCGAAATATGTCCGTTATTCACGCCTCGCATGTATAATTTCTTTCTATTTTATGTACCAACATTTTGGCTTGCAAGAAGCGCAACATACTGAAATAACAGATTTCTTCCGTGAGGTGGCGCAATATTAGAGATTTAAAGTCTGTGTTCTTCTGTGATTGTTCTCAAGGAAAATTTCAACATTAAAACCATTCTGCTGCCCAGAAAAAGCTTCGAAAATAGAATCAATAGAACACATACATTGATTATGGTTTTTTGTCCTCCCAATATAACGGCGATTTTCTTGTCTTATATTTTTTTTGAAAATTTCGCAGAGACAATATCGCTTTAACCATTCACAAACCTGCAGTCATTGAAAACTGATTTAGGAGAGATCATTTCTCCGATGAAGCAATTTGTCTCCACCTCTGTACTTTTCGTCTATTTATGAAATATTACAACATCTGATAATCTGTTGTTTCTATGTGCATGTTCTGATCATACAAGATCGTATTTCTTTGCTTACGTTTCTATACAGGATATGGGAAAATATCCGTAGTAACATCTAGTCTGTAAAAACAGACCATACATTCATCCGACAATACTCAAATCTAAATAGGTTAAAGAATATAACGCGTTTCCTGAAGCGGATAATGAGGAACGGACGTGCAAATAGAAAAGAGTTTAGTTCAAACATACCAGATGTTTCCTTCAGCATCCAACCCGATATGGACACAAGAAGCAAAAGAACGAAAAGATTCGGCATGGTTTCCCTTTTTAGTCTGAAAAAGATCAAAGCTCTATTTACATTATTTTCAGTATAACATACATTTCAGTTTTATCTTCATATTCAAGCACCTGTAACGGAATCAAACCATTGCCTCACCATGATATTGACTCAAAAAGTTAACTTGTTGGCATTCTGTGGAGCTACCATTCCTGGAAACGTAAAGCAGTATTCATTACACACGGTGGCACACATCTTTTCAGCATGAGCCCTACTTTCCGTAGGTGTTTTTTCGATCGGCTGTTCCTCTAACGTGTCAGTCTTGTTCATGATTTCAGAACGTATAATATATTCCTATATACGCACGAAAAAGGCTTTATATAAAACAGCCATGATAAAACTGTTGAGAAACTTATTTCTAACTGAAACTCTTTCTGTTTTACTTGCGTAAGACCTAATTCACTATCTTAACGTCATTCTTTTGTTCAATAGAAGAGCAGAGACAGAAACAAACAGAGATGGCGATACAGAGAGAAATATTTGAAACTTTTTACTCTCTCTTGTCTATTTTTTCAATTATACATAAAATAGGAATACTTCCTTCCACAAATAGTAAAGTCTAGAAAACAACATTATTCTCACCCATACCGGGAATATATATATTTCTAAGAGCGGCATGGAAAAACATGCTAATAAGAAGAAATGCATTACAACAATTTTAGTTTTGTTGAAAAATACACATAATCTAATATTTATCAAAGAAAGTGAAATAAAGGAGTTCTTTACTGTAATGCTCAGTGAAGACATACCTTGACTCTTGCTTCAGTTCTAAATAGATCAGCTGCGTGCTTCCAGTCAATGAGGCTAACTGGTTCAATAGTGGAATTTTATAGTGAAAAACCGACATATGAACGTTTCACCCCGATGATGACAAATGTGTCAGTAAAATTGACTAATCAGAACTGGATATGTTCACTACCTGATCAAACCTAGAGGTATGTGGTAAGCAACATCTGGTCAATATATGTCAATGCCCAATCGACCACTAACTTGATCGGGAAATTGTGGACAATATTTTCACGCATAATGTTTTAATCGATAGCTACTACCACTGGGAAAACCATCATCATCACCACCACCACCATCACTGCTAGGACATTTACTGATACGACTGCTGATACTATTACCAGTTATATTATAATTAACTGGATTAGATTTGTGATAAGATTGTGGTTTCCTATCGTTTTGAGCAGCGCAGATGTGTCTATCAAATTAGTTCAAATTTGTGTGTATGTTTATCTATAGACTCTATAAAAAAAGCGATCGTAATTCCCGTAATGTGTTTACACTTTGTTCATTTCCAGACCAAGACTTGTGAATCGACGTTATAATTCACCATGTGTTTTGGTATATTAAAGTTAAGACAATTTTGCCTGAAGTTATTTGCTATCGGAATTTAGCAAAAATTAGGTACGTTCCTGGACCATTGGGGCGAACTTGATTAAAATTAAAAAATAACACAAATGAAATCGGACGCTGTTCTTTCTCTCTCTCTCTATATATATATATATATTATGCTTGCTGAATTCATATCCAGAGTTAAGCGAATTCAAATTCTGCAAGATATTAGGCCTGATCAACCATCGTTATTTATTCCTAGCCAAGACCCGAAAAATACAGTCTCCTATCAGGCAAACAGTCAGTCGATATCGATGAAGTTAGATTAACATTGAAGAAAGAGTCCTAAGCAAAGTTTTATGTCGTATCGGGAGATTAAAAGTCAAATATAATTGTGGATAAATGATTTTATTTATTCTGTAGTATTGCTTCGATTTTTAAAGTTTATTTTCAACGTCAGAAATATTTCAACTAGGACAATTTGCACCTTTACACTGATCATACCAGATCGACTTACATTGTATATTTTATCTTCTAGAAAAACAAATCCCACCCAAAAACAGGGTCAGTCCTAGCGTTTTCTTGGACGAGTAGCCTCTATGAATGTACCAAATGTAAAGACCTTAAAGAATGGCCATCTATTCTCAAAGCTGTTGTTTATTAACATAAATAGAATTATACAAGAGCATAGTTCTAGGAAGTAGTAGACCTTGCGTTCATAAATCAAACCAGTCACGAGCACGACTGGAAAATGTAGGGAACTATTAAGCAGTAGTAAAATTAATAGTATTGGTGGTGGTAGTGTTTGCAAGTTTCATTTGCACGTGAAAACAAATATAAGTAGTGAATCATGGGCGACTGTTTCTAAATGGAATAATGATTAAAGGAGCATTTACATGTGTTTACTTTTTCAGCTGTTGCTCATGCCCTACTTCTTGATTTGATCATATTTGTAACAAATGTAGTCGCTGGTAATCAATGGTACTGACATTTTGCCCATCATCGGGGTTAAACGTATAAATTTGACCAGATGTCCATGTTTATATTAAAACAAAAACTTTTCGTGGAAATAGGAAACTAGTAATTAATTAAATCTCTGCTTATTCTGATTTATATACATCCAGCGTTTCTACGTTTGAAACTTTGCCTACTTGATAAGTATCGCAATACTTCTGATATGACTTATGCATCGACACAAACCACCTGCCTTGTGTCGCAGAACAACCCTCCTGACTTATCGTGAAGCTTTATATGTGGCACACGATGTACGAGATACAAATTTTCATTACAATCTGTCAGAAACGAAATGGAGATTTTAGACTTAGCTTCATGCAGTATCAACGTTCCAAACAGTATTGATGCTAATAATTTTGTTTTCATAATGAGACACCCTTAACAATTGCCGTATCTTATGTAAGTTCTGACTCAAAGGTATGCAAGATAACGAAATATGCGGTAGCTTATACAGATCATCCAAAAACTAAAAATATTCCATAAAATATTCCACCTGATATGAATACACATTAGAAATGCTAGTTGTTTCTCCTTCTCCTTTATATTAATCAGCGCAACACGTTTATTAACAAATCATTGGTAAATCAAGAGATAAATAGGGAAGAATAAAGGTGCATGATGCACAAGGTTTCCTCCATTTCATGCAAGACACGGGACTAACAAATGACTCCTAAACTCAATATTGTTTCTTATATTTATCATACAAAGAAAAAAGTAAACGTCTTCCGGTATTCGAAATGTGAGGGATACTTTATATCTTGAAAAACGTCCTCATCCGGAATTTGATTATAGGTTGTAGCATCAGTGCTCGTAAAATCTTTCACATCCATCACAAAGCCCAGATGTTCATATTATATGTTTACATAGCATTGATAAATTTCCTTCATAATATAAATATATACTGTACCTTTTTACACGGCAGTTTGTTTCAATATATACAGGTACGATATCTTATGCATTATTTGGGGCTCATATATTAAATATCCAATATATCTTGCAAAACAAATGATACAAAACTTAAACATTATTTTGTTCAAAGTACAATAGAAAACCATTGTATCTTGCCAATCAATCGAGGTGCCTTTCAATGTTTCAAAATAACCATGCTATTTGATCGTCACGACTATTCGCGATATGAGAGGTTTCCTGATTCTAAGAAAGACAAATAGAGACCTACAGACAGATAGAAAAACATAGGAAGAGCGTGAGAATCTCAGCTATTTTGTAGACTATATTCTAACAAAGAAAAAATGCTGGACAGCAAATGCAATATATTGTTTGGCTTGTGTCTTATATGTACATTCCCTGAGATATTAAGGCAATATTTGCAAACATCCTTATTATTGCCTGTAAAATAGTTACTGAATATACAAAATAGAATGAAATTCATGTGCAATAATTTTCTTTAGGCCCATCGATCCAGTAACATCAAGAACAACATAAGTTATCAATCAAGTCTGTTGCTATGTAGATAATGAGTTGTGGGCGACGAGACATTTGAACAAAATGATTATTTTCTTGAAGTCTGAAATCATTTTCTACGTGTGTACAAATGTAAAAAATCGTCTTGAGGTATTTTGGCATGACTTATGAATATTACAATATTTGTATAACACAACGTTTGGTCATAGGCAGCTGTTTGTGTAAATATCTACATACTGCCGACGTAACATGCCATCTCCCGCACATAATATTTACATGTTTACTCATTTTACGTCGTATCGATGAGTGTTCCTTACAATAAAAAATATATTTCAAATCTCTAAAAGAATTTCTTTCCCTAGAAATATAATATAGAACCTAAAACTAACGCTTGAATAATGATCTCAAGTGTTTCGATTCACCCACCTAGCCCATAGGTATCTGAATATCTTAGGATTTTCTACACCACCATTACATCTTAACATAATGAATCAAACAGTCAAGTGTGAAGATATCAGAGCCGCTTAAATATAAAAACCAGCTAATGCTTAACTGCTAAGTAAATATCTTTAACATCTTACATCGTTTTCACAAAATGTTACTAATTGCAAAGTTTTGTATGATGTTATCCTTATACTGTCCATATTTCGAAGATGGCAGTGTCTAATTCAAGGCAAGATTTTGCCTATTTATTCACATTATGGAAATGGATATCTTATCTTATATTTGCCTATAAAATGTACAAAAATAAACATATTGCTTGGTGATTGCAAGCAGATAGTTATCCTCATACAATCGCTTATCTTTGCGGACATAGAGGAAAGCGACATTACTTTTCCACCGTGAAGTTGTGGTGCAATCGAAGTTTTCTATGCGAATGCGCTTTAAAACCTTACCCTCCTACTGTCCTAATATGCAACACGCGATGGGAAAGTTGAATGGAACCTAGAATTAATATTAGATTAAACTACATATATATGTTCTGTCGTATTTTATAATTTGTAAGTGATGCTACTTCATTTTAATACGAAAAGAAAACAAAGAAACATTATTTTCCAATGACTAGATAAAACATCGAGTCGGTATCTGAAGCACTGCGAAGATCAGGCTACGTTGCCGTCAAGTAATTACGATCAACATGGACACTCCAGCATTTGCAATCTACGGATATGATGAGCTGCCTACATCTACAAGCACGCCTCTGTCTTTCATGTCTGATATGTACCTTTTTGAATATCATAGTATTGATAGTTACGCTTGTAATAGCTTTAACATTGTATGTAGTGCTTGGAAAGAGTTTGTGTTGTATACTTCATGTTATATGTCTTCTGAGATGACTTTTGTGTATTGGACATTCAATGTACTAAATAAATATCACTAGAACTACTACTACGTCTTTCATACCGCGTAAAATTATTTTAATTGTTTTCAATAATTCCGAAACCGTTGCAAATCATATATTTCTGATACAGTGGAAACCATTCCGATTCAAAACATCTTTGAGACGAAACAAATTAGTTCAAAGCAAGCTAGCACTTGTAGAATAGGACACAATGAGATGCACACAAAACTGCGTAGTTTATAATGTGGGTACTGAGCAATTTCAATGCGAATGAATTGAATGGTTTAAACACAAAACTGATGGCAAGTATACTTTTCATATTAAGTGCCTTTGTATAATATAGAGCATATTCAGAGTAGTATTTTTTACGTTCAGACCGAGATTAACTAGTTATTGTGTATTTTGCGTTCAATTTCTAATATCCGGAAACTACATTTTCGTAAGTGGGTTACCATGAGATATGTTCGAGTGTTAAAGGGTGCTTATCATGAATAAAATATTTTACATAGCAGAGTTACAATTTAGTAAGCTTTCAAGTCCTCTCCCTGAATTAAAATGGCAATGCCTTAATAACTTACAACACAAAAATGTTTGTATTAGTTAAAGATGGGATCCATAAAAGCGTCTATTAGACAAGCATAACTAATATCAATCTCCTTTATTGCATCTGTCAGCCAATAATTCAATATCAATCTCATTATCAATCTCCAATACTATTTTGCAAACGAGCCCAAATTATATCAGGATAACTTAGGATTCATCAAAACATGGTGATCATGCGAAAGATGAAAGCCACTCAAAACTCCTCTTCTTAAACAGTGATGATACAGCAAAAATATTTTATCAAAGAATTCGGAAGGTATAACATAAATCAGTCACATGGAACCTATCAAACAACAGCTCGGCCGATACAATATAATCTTTTTAAGAGAAAACCCATTCCAACCTTGCACCTCAGGTAGACCTGGGTTGCCAAAATCATATATAATGTAGACTGCATATATTGCCAAAGGTAGCCTTGGAGTGAAATTGGCAGCAATATCAACATGAGGTGAATATGATAAAGTTATATCCAACAAGGTCAATAAAACTTCCAAGTACAAGAAACTTTTGCAGAATCAAGCAAACCAAAATATGAGGAAAATTAGACGACCTATTGGCTAAAGAGTTCAAATTAGATAGAGAAACAAGACTTTTAGTTTTATAATGTGCATTACATAGACTCAAACTTTGAAAGGATAACTCTTTGTAGAAAGACAGGGATAAAGTCTGGAAGAAACTTGGTGAAGAATCGGATGATGCGGAGTTGAATATGGAGAAGGACTTGAAAGTGGCTAAAGTAGGAGATGAAGAACTTAAATGTATTAAAAAGAAGGATTAGGGGACACTTGGTGGCAAGAAACGCCTCTACAACATGAAAATGATACCGTAAAATAAGTATGACTTACCCTGCCACACTCGACACAGATTTCATTATTTCTCATAATATATATTAATATAAATTGGTACGAAGAAAAGAAGTATTACTAAGTTCTCATTTTAGGTTTTGTTTATACAGGCACTCTCTTCGCCTATGCCATGTATTAAAATAGACAGTTCAGCTGTGCCGATTATGACCAAGCCAAATTTTGTCTAATACTTATAACTAATTGGTTTTAAAGCCTTTTTTCAAGGCTCTGGCATATGAAGGCATTGGGAAGTTTTGGCAATATTTCTGAACTAATTTTTCCAAGGAACAACCAAAATTAGGCCTACAGAAGCATCCCAATTCAGATAAGCCCAAATAAAATCATTGACACAGATGGACAGATGCATACGTAAAAAGATAGAACCATATACAGATTCATTTTAGTAAGGCGGTATCTAAAATAATTTAGAAACAAATAACATCACCTATGGAAAAATCGAACAATAGAGAAGAGATAAAGCAATTTTCTGACATGTAGTAATGGACTCATACTAGCGAATAAAGGAAAGTCAACCTATCTTTCCTTTATTCACATATATATCTAGCCTTGACTATGAAAACTATGTATATATCTTTGTCATACTCTTGCTTATCGTTACAATGTTACACGGATATTTCTGGCATGAACGAACATAGTCCAAGTAAAAATACCTGTCTGTGGATCTATATGCATGATGAATAGTATCTTGTTGATGCAATGCAAGTGATAATAAATAAATGAATAAATGGAACATAGAACAGCACAAAACAATATGTGGATGCAGACAACTTTTAATTTGAACGTTCAGATCAACTGACAGTACGTTTTGTCGTCAATAAGGAGAGATAATCACTCCTCCTACTTTATAGTTGTAATGAACACATCATTGGATTTTGCGTCGTATTCGAGATTTCATTTCTATCAGTTTCTTGGGTAATACAAAGTATCGGCTGCTCAAGAGGAAGAAGGAGGTATATCTGTATTAGGTTTTGGTGTAAGTCCAGCAACAGGAGGAACCAAACCTGAAGGGGTAGTGGTAGGTGCATGTGTAGCTCCCGGTGCAAGAAAAGTCTGAGGTCTTTTTCCGGCTTTAAAAAAAAAAATATAGTCTCTTAAAGAATCGGTAAATATTGGAAAGATCAAAGGATATACAATAAACCAAAAATGAGTAAAATAAGTGTCACTTTTATCTTTCTACCTGACAAGCAAACTGTTTTGACAAACGTCCTAGATGAGGTAATCCATGTAATTCATTGCTATTGTACAGATACAAAAATTGTCATGTTCATCTTAAAAACTAAGTACAAAGAATCAAAGTAATGTATGACGCAAATCAATGACATCTAAATGCAGTTATAGCATTTTTCATTATGGATGAATAGTCTTACACTTGCAGTAGGTAGCATAGAAAATGAATGATGAGAAAGTTCTAGTCCAACAAATAAATTATTATTATTATTACTAGTAGTAGTAGTAGTAGTAGTAGAAGTAGCAGTAGTACTATTATGAAAATTAATTCATTCGGACTATTAGGGATTATTTTCAAGGAGAAATGTTTGCTTACAAATACCGATGCATGCCCGGAAAGTAATTTTTTAATTTAGACGATTATCAGTTCAGTATTCAACATCATTCCTCACGCGTGTGTTTTCTATCGGTGCAAACAGAGTTAAACTTAAACGGTGACATTGCGAGGGAACTGACCCAATCCATGTTCAGAACCGAACAAATGTATATATGGAGAAGGAGCAAAATTCAGAAATGCGGCTTATAGTTTGCTTGTATAACGATATTACATATGTGTGAGAGGGAGTATAATCAAAGCCGTACTAGGAAATTATATATATTCTTATCATTAGCATACGTCATGATACCGTCCAGTGGTAAAATAATGATATGACTGATGCATGGCAGGTAGGATATGTGCTTGAAGCGAATGAACAATGGATACATTTTAGCGCGTGGTTAGAAAACTGCGTATTTTCACCCTTGACGAAGCCATGAGTGCAGATACTCAAGTTCTTCACCCACGATTCGAAATATGTCCGTTATTCACGCCTCGCATGTATAATTTCTTTCTATTTTATGTACCAACATTTTGGCTTGCAAGAAGCGCAACATACTGAAATAACAGATTTCTTCCGTGAGGTGGCGCAATATTAGAGATTTAAAGTCTGTGTTCTTCTGTGATTGTTCTCAAGGAAAATTTCAACATTAAAACCATTCTGCTGCCCAGAAAAAGCTTCGAAAATAGAATCAATAGAACACATACATTGATTATGGTTTTTTTTCACAGTTGTACACATGAACTCCAAGACAGAGTAATTGTCCTCCCAATATAACGGCGATTTTCTTGTCTTATATTTTTTTTGAAAATTTCGCAGAGACAATATCGCTTTAACCATTCACAAACCTGCAGTCATTGAAAACTGATTTAGGAGAGATCATTTCTCCGATGAAGCAATTTGTCTCCACCTCTGTACTTTTCGTCTATTTATGAAATATTACAACATCTGATAATCTGTTGTTTCTATGTGCATGTTCTGATCATACAAGATCGTATTTCTTTGCTTACGTTTCTATACAGGATATGGGAAAATATGCGTAGTAACATCTAGTCTGTAAAAACAGACCATACATTCATCCGACAATACTCAAATCTAAATAGGTTAAAGAATATAACGCGTTTCCTGAAGCGGATAATGAGGAACGGACGTGCAAATAGAAAAGAGTTTAGTTCAAACATACCAGATGTTTCCTTCAGCATCCAACCCGATATGGACACAAGAAGCAAAAGAACGAAAAGATTCGGCATGGTTTCCCTTTTTAGTCTGAAAAAGATCAAAGCTCTATTTACATTATTTTCAGTATAACATACATTTCAGTTTTATCTTCATATTCAAGCACCTGTAACGGAATCAAACCATTGCCTCACCATGATATTGACTCAAAAAGTTAACTTGTTGGCATTCTGTGGAGCTACCATTCCTGGAAACGTAAAGCAGTATTCATTACACACGGTGGCACACATCTTTTCAGCATGAGCCCTACTTTCCGTAGGTGTTTTTTCGATCGGCTGTTCCTCTAACGTGTCAGTCTTGTTCATGATTTCAGAACGTATAATATATTCCTATATACGCACGAAAAAGGCTTTATATAAAACAGCCATGATAAAACTGTTGAGAAACTTATTTCTAACTGAAACTCTTTCTGTTTTACTTGCGTAAGACCTAATTCACTATCTTAACGTCATTCTTTTGTTCAATAGAAGAGCAGAGACAGAAACAAACAGAGATGGCGATACAGAGAGAAATATTTGAAACTTTTTACTCTCTCTTGTCTATTTTTTCAATTATACATAAAATAGGAATACTTCCTTCCACAAATAGTAAAGTCTAGAAAACAACATTATTCTCACCCATACCGGGAATATATATATTTCTAAGAGCGGCATGGAAAAACATACTAATAAGAAGAAATGCATTACAACAATTTTAGTTTTGTTGAAAAATACACATAATCTAATATTTATCAAAGAAAGTGAAATAAAGGAGTTCTTTACTGTAATGCTCAGTGAAGACATACCTTGACTCTTGCTTCAGTTCTAAATAGATCAGCTGCGTGCTTCCAGTCAATGAGGCTAACTGGTTCAATAGTGGAATTTTATAGTGAAAAACCGACATATGAACGTTTCACCCCGATGATGACAAATGTGTCAGTAAAATTGACTAATCAGAACTGGATATGTTCACTACCTGATCAAACCTAGAGGTATGTGGTAAGCAACATCTGGTCAATATATGTCAATGCCCAATCGACCACTAACTTGATCGGGAAATTGTGGACAATATTTTCACGCATAATGTTTTAATCGATAGCTACTACCACTGGGAAAACCATCATCATCACCACCACCACCATCACTGCTAGGACATTTACTGATACGACTGCTGATACTATTACCAGTTATATTATAATTAACTGGATTAGATTTGTGATAAGATTGTGGTTTCCTATCGTTTTGAGCAGCGCAGATGTGTCTATCAAATTAGTTCAAATTTGTGTGTATGTTTATCTATAGACTCTATAAAAAAGCGATCGTAATTCCCGTAATGTGTTTACACTTTGTTCATTTCCAGACCAAGACTTGTGAATCGACGTTATAATTCACCATGTGTTTTGGTATATTAAAGTTAAGACAATTTTGCCTGAAGTTATTTGCTATCGGAATTTAGCAAAAATTAGGTACGTTCCTGGACCATTGGGGCGAACTTGATTAAAATTAAAAAATAACACAAATGAAATCGGACGCTGTTCTTTCTCTCTCTCTCTCTCTCTCTCTCTCTCTCTCTCTCTCTCTCTCTATATATATATATATATATATATATATATATTATGCTTGCTGAATTCATATCCAGAGTTAAGCGAATTCAAATTCTGCAAGATATTAGGCCTGATCAACCATCGTTATTTATTCCTAGCCTAGACCCGAAAAATACAGTCTCCTATCAGGCAAACAGTCAGTCGATATCGATGAAGTTAGATTAACATTGAAGAAAGAGTCCTAAGCAAAGTTTTATGTCGTATCGGGAGATTAAAAGTCAAATATAATTGTGGATAAATGATTTTATTTATTCTGTAGTATTGCTTCGATTTTTAAAGTTTATTTTCAACGTCAGAAATATTTGAACTAGGACAATTTGCACCTTTACACTGATCATACCAGATCGACTTACATTGTATATTTTATCTTCTAGAAAAACAAATCCCACCCCAAAAACAGGGTCAGTCCTAGCGTTTTCTTGGACGAGTAGCCTCTATGAATGTACCAAATGTAAAGACCTTAAAGAATGGCCATCTATTCTCAAAGCTGTTGTTTATTAACATAAATAGAATTATACAAGAGCATAGTTCTAGGAAGTAGTAGACCTTGCGTTCATAAATCAAACCAGTCACGAGCACGACTGGAAAATGTAGGGAACTATTAAGTAGTAGTAAAATTAATAGTATTGGTGGTGGTAGTGTTTGCAAGTTTCATTTGCACGTGAAAACAAATATAAGTAGTGAATCATGGGCGACTGTTTCTAAATGGAATAATGATTAAAGGAGCATTTACATGTGTTTACTTTTTCAGCTGTTGCTCATGCCCTACTTCTTGATTTGATCATATTTGTAACAAATGTAGTCGCTGGTAATCAATGGTACTGACATTTTGCCCATCATCGGGGTTAAACGTATAAATTTGACCAGATGTCCATGTTTATATTAAAACAAAAACTTTTCGTGGAAATAGGAAACTAGTAATTAATTAAATCTCTGCTTATTCTGATTTATATACATCCAGCGGTTCTACGTTTGAAACTTTGCCTACTTGATAAGTATCGCAATACTTCTGATATGGCTTATGCATCGACACAAACCACCTGCCTTGTGTCGCAGAACAACCTTCCTGATTTATCGTGAAGCTTTATATGTGGCACACGATGTACGAGATACAAATTTTCATTACAATCTGTCAGAAACGAAATGGAGATTTTAGACTTAGCTTCATGCAGTATCAACGTTCCAAACAGTATTGATGCTAATAATTTTGTTTTCATAATGAGACACCCTTAACAATTGCCGTATCTTATGTAAGTTCTGACTCAAAGGTATGCAAGATAACGAAATATGCGGTAGCTTATACAGATCATCCAAAAACTAAAAATATTCCATAAAATATTCCACCTGATATGAATACACATTAGAAATGCTAGTTGTTTCTCCTTCTCCTTTATATTAATCAGCGCAACACGTTTATTAACAAATCATTGGTAAATCAAGAGATAAATAGGGAAGAATAAAGGTGCATGATGCACAAGGTTTCCTCCATTTCATGCAAGACACGGGACTAACAAATGACTCCTAAACTCAATATTGTTTCTTATATTTATCATACAAAGAAAAAAGTAAACGTCTTCCGGTATTCGAAATGTGAGGGATACTTTATATCTTGAAAAACGTCCTCATCCGGAATTTGATTATAGGTTGTAGCATCAGTGCTCGTAAAATCTTTCACATCCATCACAAAGCCCAGATGTTCATATTATATGTCTATATAGCATTGATAAATTTCCTTCATAATATAAATATATACTGTACCTTTTTACACGGCAGTTTGTTTCAATATATACAGGTACGATATCTTATGCATTATTTGGGGCTCATATATTAAATATCCAATATATCTTGCAAAACAAATGATACAAAAGTTAAACATTATTTTGTTCAAAGTACAATAGAAAACCATTGTATCTTGCCAATCAACCGAGGTGCCTTTCAATGTTTCAAAATAACCATGCTATTTGATCGTCACGACTATTCGCGATATGAGAGGTTTCCTGATTCTAAGAAAGACAAATAGAGACCGACAGACAGATAGAAAAACATAGGAAGAGCGTGAGAATCTCAGCTATTTTGTAGACTATATTCTAACAAAGAAAAAATGCTGGACAGCAAATGCAAGATATTGTTTGGCTTGTGTCTTATATGTACATTCCCTGAGATATTAAGGCAATATTTGCAAACATCCTTATTATTGCCTGTAAAATAGTTACTGAACATACAAAATAAAATGAAATTCATGTGCAATAATTTTCTTTAGGCCCATCGATCCAGTAACATCAAGAACAACATAAGTTATCAATCAAGTCTGTTGCTATGTAGATAATGAGTTGTGGGCGACGAGACATTTGAACAAAATGATTATTTTCTTGAAGTCTGAAATCATTTTCTACGTGTGTACAAATGTAAAAAATCGTCTTGAGGTATTTTGGCATGACTTATGAATATTACAATATTTGTATAACACAACGTTTGGTCATAGGCAGCTGTTTGTGTAAATATCTACATACTGCCGACGTAACATGCCATCTCCCGCACATAATATTTACATGTTTACTCATTTTACGTCGTATCGATGAGTGTTCCTTACAATAAAAAATATATTTCAAATCTCTAAAAGAATTTCTTTCCCTAGAAATATAATATAGAACCTAAAACTAACGCTTGAATAATGATCTCAAGTGTTTCGATTCACCCACCTAGCCCATAGGTATCTGAATATCTTAGGATTTTCTAGACCACCATTACATCTTAACATAATGATTCAAACAGTCAAGTGTGAAGATATCAGAGCCGCTTAAATATAAAAACCAGCTAATGCTTAACTGCTAAGTAAATATCTTTAACATCTTACATCGTTTTCACAAAATGTTACTAATTGCAAAGTTTTGTATGATGTTATCCTTATACTGTCCATATTTCGAAGATGGCAGTGTCTAATTCAAGGCAAGATTTTGCCTATTTATTCACATTATGGAAATGGATATCTTATCTTATATTTGCCTATAAAATGTACAAAAATAAACATATTGCTTGGTGATTGCAAGCAGATAGTTATCCTCATACAATCGCTTATCTTTGCGGACATAGAGGAAAGCGACATTACTTTTCCACCGTGAAGTTGTGGTGCAATCGAAGTTTTCTATGCGAATGCGCTTTAAAACCTTACCCTCCTACTGTCCTAATATGCAACACGCGATGGGAAAGTTGAATGGAACCTAGAATTAATATTAGATTAAACTACATATATATGTTCTGTCGTATTTTATAATTTGTAAGTGATGCTACTTCATTTTAATACGAAAAGAAAACAAAGAAGCATTATTTTCCAATGACTAGATAAAACATCGAGTCGGTATCTGAAGCACTGCGAAGATCAGGCAACATTGCCGTCAAGTAATTACGATCAACATGGACACTCCAGCATTTGCAATCTACGGATATGATGAGCTGCCTACATCTACAAGCACGCCTCTGTCTTTCATGTCTGATATGTGCCTTTTTGAATATCATAGTATTGATAGTTACGCTTGTAATAGCTTTAACATTGTATGTAGTGCTTGGAAAGAGTTTGTGTTGTATACTTCATGTTATATGTCTTCTGAGATGACTTTTGTGTATTGGACATTCAATGTACTAAATAAATATCACTAGAACTACTACTACGTCTTTCATACCGCGTAAAATTATTTTAATTGTTTTCAATAATTCCGAAACCGTTGCAAATCATATATTTCTGATACAGTGGAAACCATTCCGATTCAAAACATCTTTGAGACGAAACAAATTAGTTCAAAGCAAGCTAGCACTTGTAGAATAGGACACAATGAGATGCACACAAAACTGCGTAGTTTATAATGTGGGTACTGAGCAATTTCAATGCGAATGAATTGAATGGTTTTAACACAAAACTGATGGCAAGTATACTTTTCATATTAAGTGCCTTTGTATAATATAGAGCATATTCAGAGTAGTATTTTTTACGTTCAGACCGAGATTAACTAGTTATTGTGTATTTTGCGTTCAATTTCTAATATCCGGAAACTACATTTTCGTAAGTGGGTTACCATGAGATATGTTCGAGTGTTAAAGGGTGCTTATCATGAATAAAATATTTTACATAGCAGAGTTACAATTGAGTAAGCTTTCAAGTCCTCTCCCTGAATTAAAATGGCAATGCCTTAATAACTTACAACACAAAAATGTTTGTATTAGTTAAAGATGGGATCCATAAAAGCGTCTATTAGACAAGCATAACTAATATCAATCTCCTTTATTGCATCTGTCAGCCAATAATTCAATATCAATCTCATTATCAATCTCCAATACTATTTTGCAAACGAGCCCAAATTATATCAGGATAACTTAGGATTCATCAAAACATGGTGATCATGCGAAAGATGAAAGCCACTCAAAACTCCTCTTCTTAAACAGTGATGATACAGCAAAAATATTTTATCAAAGAATTCGGAAGGTATAACATAAATCAGTCACATGGAACCTATCAAACAACAGCTCGGCCGATACAATATAATCTTTTTAAGAGAAAACCCATTCCAACCTTGCACCTCAGGTAGACCTGGGTTGCCAAAATCATATATAATGTAGACTGCATATATTGCCAAAGGTAGCCTTGGAGTGAAATTGGCAGCAATATCAACATGAGGTGAATATGATAAAGTTATATCCAACAAGGTCAATAAAACTTCCAAGTACAAGAAACTTTTGCAGAATCAAGCAAACCAAAATATGAGGAAAATTAGACGACCTATTGGCTAAAGAGTTCAAATTAGATAGGGAAACAAGACTTTTAGTTTTATAATGTGCATTACATAGACTCAAACTTTGAAAGGATAACTCTTTGTAGAAAGACAGGGATAAAGTCTGGAAGAAACTTGGTGAAGAATCGGATGATGCGGAGTTGAATATGGAGAAGGACTTGAAAGTGGCTAAAGTAGGAGATGAAGAACTTAAATGTATTAAAAAGAAGGATTAGGGGACACTTGGTGGCAAGAAACGCCTCTACAACATGAAAATGATACCGTAAAATAAGTATGACTTACCCTGCCACACTCGACACAGATTTCATTATTTCTCATAATATATATTAATATAAATTGGTACGAAGAAAAGAAGTATTACTAAGTTCTCATTTTAGGTTTTGTTTATACAGGCACTCTCTTCGCCTATGCCATGTATTAAAATAGACAGTTCAGCTGTGCCGATTATGACCAAGCCAAATTTTGTCTAATACTTATAACTAATTGGTTTTAAAGCCTTTTTTCAAGGCTCTGGCATATGAAGGCATTGGGAAGTTTTGGCAATATTTCTGAACTAATTTTTCCAAGGAACAACCAAAATTAGGCCTACAGAAGCATCCCAATTCAGATAAGCCCAAATAAAATCATTGACACAGATGGACAGATGCATACGTAAAAAGATAGAACCATATACAGATTCATTTTAGTAAGGCGGTATCTAAAACAATTTAGAAACAAATAACATCACCTATGGAAAAATCGAACAATAGAGAAGAGATAAAGCAATTTTCTGACATGTAGTAATGGACTCATACTAGCGAATAAAGGAAAGTCAACCTATCTTTCCTTTATTCACATATATATCTAGCCTTGACTATGAAAACTATGTATATATCTTTGTCATACTCTTGCTTATCGTTACAATGTTACACGGATATTTCTGGCATGAACGAACATAGTCCAAGTAAAAATACCTGTCTGTGGATCTATATGCATGATGAATAGTATCTTGTTGATGCAATGCAAGTGATAATAAATAAATGAATAAATGGAACATAGAACAGCACAAAACAATATGTGGATGCAGACAACTTTTAATTTGAACGTTCAGATCAACTGACAGTACGTTTTGTCGTCAATAAGGAGAGATAATCACTCCTCCTACTTTATAGTTGTAATGAACACATCATTGGATTTTGCGTCGTATTCGAGATTTCATTTCTATCAGTTTCTTGGGTAATACAAAGTATCGGCTGCTCAAGAGGAAGAAGGAGGTATATCTGTATTAGGTTTTGGTGTAAGTCCAGCAACAGGAGGAACCAAACCTGAAGGGGTAGTGGTAGGTGCATGTGTAGCTCCCGGTGCAAGAAAAGTCTGAGGTCTTTTTCCGGCTTTAAAAAAAAAAAATATAGTCTCTTAAAGAATCGGTAAATATTGGAAAGATCAAAGGATATACAATAAACCAAAAATGAGTAAAATAAGTGTCACTTTTATCTTTCTACCTGACAAGCAAACTGTTTTGACAAACGTCCTAGATGAGGTAATCCATGTAATTCATTGCTATTGTACAGATACAAAAATTGTCATGTTCATCTTAAAAACTAAGTACAAAGAATCAAAGTAATGTATGACGCAAATCAATGACATCTAAATGCAGTTATAGCATTTTTCATTATGGATTAATAGTTTTACACTTGCAGTAGGTAGCACAAAAAAAGGAATGATGAGAAAGTTCTAGTCCAACAAATAAATTATTATTATTATTACTAGTAGTAGTAGTAGTAGTAGTAGAAGTAGCAGTAGTACTATTATGAAAATTAATTCATTCGGACTATTAGGGATTATTTTCAAGGAGAAATGTTTGCTTACAAATACCGATGCATGCCCGGAAAGTAATTTTTTAATTTAGACGATTATCAGTTCAGTATTCAACATCATTCCTCACGCGTGTGTTTTCTATCGGTGCAAACAGAGTTAAACTTAAACGGTGACATTGCGAGGGAACTGACCCAATCCATGTTCAGAACCGAACAAATGTATATATGGAGAAGGAGCAAAATTCAGAAATGCGGCTTATAGTTTGCTTGTATAACGTTATTACATATGTGTGAGAGGGAGTATAATCAAAGCCGTACTAGGAAATTATATATATTCTTATCATTAGCATACGTCATGATACCGTCCAGTGGTAAAATAATGATATGACTGATGCATGGCAGGTAGGATATGTGCTTGAAGCGAATGAACAATGGATACATTTTAGCGCGTGGTTAGAAAACTGTGTATTTTCACCCTTGACGAAGCCATGAGTGCAGATACTCAACTTCTTCACCCACGATTCGAAATATGTCCGTTATTCACGCCTCGCATGTATAATTTCTTTCTATTTTATGTACCAACATTTTGGCTTGCAAGAAGCGCAACATACTGAAATAACAGATTTCTTCCGTGAGGTGGCGCAATATTAGAGATTTAAAGTCTGTGTTCTTCTGTGATTGTTCTCAAGGAAAATTTCAACATTAAAACCATTCTGCTGCCCAGAAAAAGCTTCGAAAATAGAATCAATAGAACACATACATTGATTATGGTTTTTTTTCACAGTTGTACACATGAACTCCAAGACAGAGTAATTGTCCTCCCAATATAACGGCGATTTTCTTGTCTTATATTTTTTTTGAAAATTTCGCAGAGACAATATCGCTTTAACCATTCACAAACCTGCAGTCATTGAAAACTGATTTAGGAGAGATCATTTCTCCGATGAAGCAATTTGTCTCCACCTCTGTACTTTTCGTCTATTTATGAAATATTACAACATCTGATAATCTGTTGTTTCTATGTGCATGTTCTGATCATACAAGATCGTATTTCTTTGCTTACGTTTCTATACAGGATATGGGAAAATATGCGTAGTAACATCTAGTCTGTAAAAACAGACCATACATTCATCCGACAATACTCAAATCTAAATAGGTTAAAGAATATAACGCGTTTCCTGAAGCGGATAATGAGGAACGGACGTGCAAATAGAAAAGAGTTTAGTTCAAACATACCAGATGTTTCCTTCAGCATCCAACCCGATATGGACACAAGAAGCAAAAGAACGAAAAGATTCGGCATGGTTTCCCTTTTTAGTCTGAAAAAGATCAAAGCTCTATTTACATTATTTTCAGTATAACATACATTTCAGTTTTATCTTCATATTCAAGCACCTGTAACGGAATCAAACCATTGCCTCACCATGATATTGACTCAAAAAGTTAACTTGTTGGCATTCTGTGGAGCTACCATTCCTGGAAACGTAAAGCAGTATTCATTACACACGGTGGCACACATCTTTTCAGCATGAGCCCTACTTTCCGTAGGTGTTTTTTCGATCGGCTGTTCCTCTAACGTGTCAGTCTTGTTCATGATTTCAGAACGTATAATATATTCCTATATACGCACGAAAAAGGCTTTATATAAAACAGCCATGATAAAACTGTTGAGAAACTTATTTCTAACTGAAACTCTTTCTGTTTTACTTGCGTAAGACCTAATTCACTATCTTAACGTCATTCTTTTGTTCAATAGAAGAGCAGAGACAGAAACAAACAGAGATGGCGATACAGAGAGAAATATTTGAAACTTTTTACTCTCTCTTGTCTATTTTTTCAATTATACATAAAATAGGAATACTTCCTTCCACAAATAGTAAAGTCTAGAAAACAACATTATTCTCACCCATACCGGGAATATATATATTTCTAAGAGCGGCATGGAAAAACATACTAATAAGAAGAAATGCATTACAACAATTTTAGTTTTGTTGAAAAATACACATAATCTAATACTTATCAAAGAAAGTGAAATAAAGGAGTTCTTTACTGTAATGCTCAGTGAAGACATACCTTGACTCTTGCTTCAGTTCTAAATAGATCAGCTGCGTGCTTCCAGTTAATGAGGCTAACTGGTTCAATAGTGGAATTTTATAGTGAAAAACCGACATATGAACGTTTCACCCCGATGATGACAAATGTGTCAGTAAAATTGACTAATCAGAACTGGATATGTTCACTACCTGATCAAACCTAGAGGTATGTGGTAAGCAACATCTGGTCAATATATGTCAATGCCCAATCGACCACTAACTTGATCGGGAAATTGTGGACAATATTTTCACGCATAATGTTTTAATCGATAGCTACTACCACTGGGAAAACCATCATCATCACCACCACCACCATCACTGCTAGGACATTTACTGATACGACTGCTGATACTATTACCAGTTATATTATAATTAACTGGATTAGATTTGTGATAAGATTGTGGTTTCCTATCGTTTTGAGCAGCGCAGATGTGTCTATCAAATTAGTTCAAATTTGTGTGTATGTTTATCTATAGACTCTATAAAAAAAGCGATCGTAATTCCCGTAATGTGTTTACACTTTGTTCATTTCCAGACCAAGACTTGTGAATCGACGTTATAATTCACCATGTGTTTTGGTATATTAAAGTTAAGACAATTTTGCCTGAAGTTATTTGTTATCGGAATTTAGCAAAAATTAGGTACGTTCCTGGACCATTGGGGCGAACTTGATTAAAATTAAAAAATAACACAAATGAAATCGGACGCTGTTCTTTCTCTCTCTATATATATATATATTATGCTTGCTGAATTCATATCCAGAGTTAAGCGAATTCAAATTCTGCAAGATATTAGGCCTGATCAACCATCGTTATTTATTCCTAGCCTAGACCCGAAAAATACAGTCTCCTATCAGGCAAACAGTCAGTCGATATCGATGAAGTTAGATTAACATTGAAGAAAGAGTCCTAAGCAAAGTTTTATGTCGTATCGGGAGATTAAAAGTCAAATATAATTGTGGATAAATGATTTTATTTATTCTGTAGTATTGCTTCGATTTTTAAAGTTTATTTTCAACGTCAGAAATATTTGAACTAGGACAATTTGCACCTTTACACTGATCATACCAGATCGACTTACATTGTATATTTTATCTTCTAGAAAAACAAATCCCACCCCAAAAACAGGGTCAGTCCTAGCGTTTTCTTGGACGAGTAGCCTCTATGAATGTACCAAATGTAAAGACCTTAAAGAATGGCCATCTATTCTCAAAGCTGTTGT
Source organism: Sinohyriopsis cumingii (assembly GCA_028554795.2). Taxonomy (NCBI): domain Eukaryota; kingdom Metazoa; phylum Mollusca; class Bivalvia; order Unionida; family Unionidae; genus Sinohyriopsis; species Sinohyriopsis cumingii. The sequence goes on along the minus strand of CM068835.1, from coordinate 75,712,749 downwards.
TTATTAACATAAATAGAATTATACAAGAGCATAGTTCTAGGAAGTAGTAGACCTTGCGTTCATAAATCAAACCAGTCACGAGCACGACTGGAAAATGTAGGGAACTATTAAGTAGTAGTAAAATTAATAGTATTGGTGGTGGTAGTGTTTGCAAGTTTCATTTGCACGTGAAAACAAATATAAGTAGTGAATCATGGGCGACTGTTTCTAAATGGAATAATGATTAAAGGAACATTTACATGTGTTTACTTTTTCAGCTGTTGCTCATGCCCTACTTCTTGATTTGATCATATTTGTAACAAATGTAGTCGCTGGTAATCAATGGTACTGACATTTTGCCCATCATCGGGGTTAAACGTATAAATTTGACCAGATGTCCATGTTTATATTAAAACAAAAACTTTTCGTGGAAATAGGAAACTAGTAATTAATTAAATCTCTGCTTATTCTGATTTATATACATCCAGCGGTTCTACGTTTGAAACTTTGCCTACTTGATAAGTATCGCAATACTTCTGATATGACTTATGCATCGACACAAACCACCTGCCTTGTGTCGCAGAACAACCTTCCTGATTTATCGTGAAGCTTTATATGTGGCACACGATGTACGAGATACAAATTTTCATTACAATCTGTCAAAAACGAAATGGAGATTTTAGACTTAGCTTCATGCAGTATCAACGTTCCAAACAGTATTGATGCTAATAATTTTGTTTTCATAATGAGACACCCTTAACAATTGCCGTATCTTATGTAAGTTCTGACTCAAAGGTATGCAAGATAACGAAATATGCGGTAGCTTATACAGATCATCCAAAAACTAAAAATATTCCATAAAATATTCCACCTGATATGAATACACATTAGAAATGCTAGTTGTTTCTCCTTCTCCTTTATATTAATCAGCGCAACACGTTTATTAACAAATCATTGGTAAATCAAGAGATAAATAGGGAAAAATAAAGGTGCATGATGCACAAGGTTACCTCCATTTCATGCAAGACACGGGACTAACAAATGACTCCTAAACTCAATATTGTTTCTTATATTTATCATACAAAGAAAAAAGTAAACGTCTTCCGGTATTCGAAATGTGAGGGATACTTTATATCTTGAAAAACGTCCTCATCCGGAATTTGATTATAGGTTGTAGCATCAGTGCTCGTAAAATCTTTCACATCCATCACAAAGCCCAGATGTTCATATTATATGTCTACATAGCATTGATAAATTTCCTTCATAATATAAATATATACTGTACCTTTTTACACGGCAGTTTGTTTCAATATATACAGGTACGATATCTTATGCATTATTTGGGGCTCATATATTACATATCCAATATATCTTGCAAAACAAATGATACAAAAGTTAAACATTATTTTGTTCAAAGTACAATAGAAAACCATTGTATCTTGCCAATCAACCGAGGTGCCTTTCAATGTTTCAAAATAACCATGCTATTTGATCGTCACGACTATTCGCGATATGAGAGGTTTCCTGATTCTAAGAAAGACAAATAGAGACCGACAGACAGATAGAAAAACATAGGAAGAGCGTGAGAATCTCAGCTCTTTTGTAGACTATATTCTAACAAAGAAAAAATGCTGGACAGCAAATGCAAGATATTGTTTGGCTTGTGTCTTATATGTACATTCCCTGAGATATTAAGGCAATATTTGCAAACATCCTTATTATTGCCTGTAAAATAGTTACTGAACATACAAAATAAAATGAAATTCATGTGCAATAATTTTCTTTAGGCCCATCGATCCAGTAACATCAAGAACAACATAAGTTATCAATCAAGTCTGTTGCTATGTAGATAATGAGTTGTGGGCGACGAGACATTTGAACAAAATGATTATTTTCTTGAAGTCTGAAATCATTTTCTACGTGTGTACAAATGTAAAAAATCGTCTTGAGGTATTTTGGCATGACTTATGAATATTACAATATTTGTATAACACAACGTTTGGTCATAGGCAGCTGTTTGTGTAAATATCTACATACTGCCGACGTAACATGCCATCTCCCGCACATAATATTTACATGTTTACTCATTTTACGTCGTATCGATGAGTGTTCCTTACAATAAAAAATATATTTCAAATCTCTAAAAGAATTTCTTTCCCTAGAAATATAATATAGAACCTAAAACTAACGCTTGAATAATGATCTCAAGTGTTTCGATTCACCCACCTAGCCCATAGGTATCTGAATATCTTAGGATTTTCTAGACCACCATTACATCTTAACATAATGAATCAAACAGTCAAGTGTGAAGATATCAGAGCCGCTTAAATATAAAAACCAGCTAATGCTTAACTGCTAAGTAAATATCTTTAACATCTTACATCGTTTTCACAAAATGTTACTAATTGCAAAGTTTTGTATGATGTTATCCTTATACTGTCCATATTTCGAAGATGGCAGTGTCTAATTCAAGGCAAGATTTTGCCTATTTATTCACATTATGGAAATGGATATCTTATCTTATATTTGCCTATAAAATGTACAAAAATAAACATATTGCTTGGTGATTGCAAGCAGATAGTTATCCTCATACAATCGCTTATCTTTGCGGACATAGAGGAAAGCGACATTACTTTTCCACCGTGAAGTTGTGGTGCAATCGAAGTTTTCTATGCGAATGCGCTTTAAAACCTTACCCTCCTACTGTCCTAATATGCAACACGCGATGGGAAAGTTGAATGGAACCTAGAATTAATATTAGATTAAACTACATATATATGTTCTGTCGTATTTTATAATTTGTAAGTGATGCTACTTCATTTTAATACGAAAAGAAAACAAAGAAACATTATTTTCCAATGACTAGATAAAACATCGAGTCGGTATCTGAAGCACTGCGAAGATCAGGCTACGTTGCCGTCAAGTAATTACGATCAACATGGACACTCCAGCATTTGCAATCTACGGATATGATGAGCTGCCTACATCTACAAGCACGCCTCTGTCTTTCATGTCTGATATGTGCCTTTTTGAATATCATAGTATTGATAGTTACGCTTGTAATAGCTTTAACATTGTATGTAGTGCTTGGAAAGAGTTTGTGTTGTATACTTCATGTTATATGTCTTTTGAGAGGACTTTTGTGTATTGGACATTCAATGTACTAAATAAATATCACTAGAACTACTACTACGTCTTTCATACCGCGTAAAATTATTTTAATTGTTTTCAATAATTCCGAAACCGTTGCAAATCATATATTTCTGATACAGTGGAAACCATTCCGATTCAAAACATCTTTGAGACGAAACAAATTAGTTCAAAGCAAGCTAGCACTTGTAGAATAGGACACAATGAGATGCACACAAAACTGCGTAGTTTATAATGTGGGTACTGAGCAATTTCAATGAGAATGAATTGAATGGTTTTAACACAAAACTGATGTCAAGTATACTTTTCATATTAAGTGCCTTTGTCTAATATAGAGCATATTCAGAGTAGTATTTTTTACGTTCAGACCGAGATTAACTAGTTATTGTGCATTTTGCGTTCAATTTCTAATATCCGGAAACTACATTTTCGTAAGTGGGTTACCATGAGATATGTTCGAGTGTTAAAGGGTGCTTATCATGAATAAAATATTTTACATAGCAGAGTTACAATTGAGTAAGCTTTCAAGTCCTCTCCCTGAATTAAAATGGCAATGCCTTAATAACTTACAACACAAAAATGTTTGTATTAGTTAAAGATGGGATCCATAAAAGCGTCTATTAGACAAGCATAACTAATATCAATCTCCTTTATTGCATCTGTCAGCCAATCATTCAATATCAATCTTATTATCAATCTCCAATACTATTTTGCAAACGAGCCCAAATTATATCAGGATAACTTAGGATTCATCAAAACATGGTGATCATGCGAAAGATGAAAGCCACTCAAAACTCCTCTTCTTAAACAGTGATGATACAGCAAAAATATTTTATCAAAGAATTCGGAAGGTATAACATAAATCAGTCACATGGAACCTATCAAACAACAGCTCGGCCGATACAATATAATCTTTTTAAGAGAAAACCCATTCCAACCTTGCACCTCAGGTAGACCTGGGTTGCCAAAATCATATATAATGTAGACTGCATATATTGCCAAAGGTAGCCTTGGAGTGAAATTGGCAGCAATATCAACATGAGGTGAATATGATAAAGTTATATCCAACAAGGTCAATAAAACTTCCAAGTACAAGAAACTTTTGCAGAATCAAGCAAACCAAAATATGAGGAAAATTAGACGACCTATTGGCTAAAGAGTTCAAATTAGATAGAGAAACAAGACTTTTAGTTTTATAATGTGCATTACATAGACTCAAACTTTGAAAGGATAACTCTTTGTAGAAAGACAGGGATAAAGTCTGGAAGAAACTTGGTGAAGAATCGGATGATGCGGAGTTGAATATGGAGAAGGACTTGAAAGTGGCTAAAGTAGGAGATGAAGAACTTAAATGTATTAAAAAGAAGGATTAGGGGACACTTGGTGGCAAGAAACGCCTCTACAACATGAAAATGATACCGTAAAATAAGTATGACTTACCCTGCCACACTCGACACAGATTTCATTATTTCTCATAATATATATTAATATAAATTGGTACGAAGAAAAGAAGTATTACTAAGTTCTCATTTTAGGTTTTGTTTATACAGGCACTCTCTTCGCCTATGCCATGTATTAAAATAGACAGTTCACCTGTGCCGATTATGACCAAGCCAAATTTTGTCTAATACTTATAACTAATTGGTTTTAAAGCCTTTTTTCAAGGCTCTGGCATATGAAGGCATTGGGAAGTTTTGGCAATATTTCTGAACTAATTTTTCCAAGGAACAACCAAAATTAGGCCTACAGAAGCATCCCAATTCAGATAAGCCCAAATAAAATCATTGACACAGTTGGACAGATGCATACGTAAAAAGATAGAACCATATACAGATTCATTTTAGTAAGGCGGTATCTAAAATAATTTAGAAACAAATAACATCACCTATGGAAAAATCGAACGATAGAGAAGAGATAAAGCAATTTTCTGACATGTAGTAATGGACTCATACTAGCGAATAAAGGAAAGTCAACCTATCTTTCCTTCATTCACATATATATCTAGCCTTGACTATGAAAACTATGTATATATCTTTGTCATACTCTTGCTTATCGTTACAATGTTACACGGATATTTCTGGCATGAACGAACATAGTCCAAGTAAAAATACCTGTCTGTGGATCTATATGCATGATGAATAGTATCTTGTTGATGCAATGCAAGTGATAATAAATAAATGAATAAATGGAACATAGAACAGCACAAAACAATATGTGGATGCAGACAACTTTTAATTTGAACGTTCAGATCAACTGACAGTACGTTTTGTCGTCAATAAGGAGAGATAATCACTCCTCCTACTTTATAGTTGTAATGAACACATCATTGGATTTTGCGTCGTATTCGAGATTTCATTTCTATCAGTTTCTTGGGTAATACAAAGTATCGGCTGCTCAAGAGGAAGAAGGAGGTATATCTGTATTAGGTTTTGGTGTAAGTCCAGCAACAGGAGGAACCAAACCTGAAGGGGTAGTGGTAGGTGCATGTGTAGCTCCCGGTGCAAGAAAAGTCTGAGGTCTTTTTCCGGCTTTAAAAAAAAAAATATAGTCTCTTAAAGAATCGGTAAATATTGGAAAGATCAAAGGATATACAATAAACCAAAAATGAGTAAAATAAGTGTCACTTTTATCTTTCTACCTGACAAGCAAACTGTTTTGACAAACGTCCTAGATGAGGTAATCCATGTAATTCATTGTTATTGTACAGATACAAAAATTGTCATGTTCATCTTAAAAACTAAGTACAAAGAATCAAAGTAATGTATGACGCAAATCAATGACATCTAAATGCAGTTATAGCATTTTTCATTATGGATGAATAGTCTTACACTTGCAGTAGGTAGCATAGAAAATGAATGATGAGAAAGTTCTAGTCCAACAAATAAATTATTATTATTATTACTAGTAGTAGTAGTAGTAGTAGTAGAAGTAGCAGTTGTACTATTATGAAAATTAATTCATTCGGACTATTAGGGATTATTTTCAAGGAGAAATGTTTGCTTACAAATACCGATGCATGCCCGGAAAGTAATTTTTTAATTTAGACGATTATCAGTTCAGTATTCAACATCATTCCTCACGCGTGTGTTTTCTATCGGTGCAAACAGAGTTAAACTTAAACGGTGACATTGCGATGGAACTGACCCAATCCATGTTCAGAACCGAACAAATGTATATATGGAGAAGGAGCAAAATTCAGAAATGCGGCTTATAGTTTGCTTGTATAACGTTATTACATATGTGTGAGAGGGAGTATAATCAAAGCCGTACTAGGAAATTATATATATTCTTATCATTAGCATACGTCATGATACCGTCCAGTGGTAAAATAATGATATGACTGATGCATGGCAGGTAGGATATGTGCTTGAAGCGAATGAACAATGGATACATTTTAGCGCGTGGTTAGAAAACTGCGTATTTTCACCCTTGACGAAGCCATGAGTGCAGATACTCAAGTTCTTCACCCACGATTCGAAATATGTCCGTTATTCACGCCTCGCATGTATAATTTCTTTCTATTTTATGTACCAACATTTTGGCTTGCAAGAAGCGCAACATACTGAAATAACAGATTTCTTCCGTGAGGTGGCGCAATATTAGAGATTTAAAGTCTGTGTTCTTCTGTGATTGTTCTCAAGGAAAATTTCAACATTAAAACCATTCTGCTGCCCAGAAAAAGCTTCGAAAATAGAATCAATAGAACACATACATTGATTATGGTTTTTTGTCCTCCCAATATAACGGCGATTTTCTTGTCTTATATTTTTTTTGAAAATTTCGCAGAGACAATATCGCTTTAACCATTCACAAACCTGCAGTCATTGAAAACTGATTTAGGAGAGATCATTTCTCCGATGAAGCAATTTGTCTCCACCTCTGTACTTTTCGTCTATTTATGAAATATTACAACATCTGATAATCTGTTGTTTCTATGTGCATGTTCTGACCATACAAGATCGTATTTCTTTGCTTACGTTTCTATACAGGATATGGGAAAATATCCGTAGTAACATCTAGTCTGTAAAAACAGACCATACATTCATCCGACAATACTCAAATCTAAATAGGTTAAAGAATATAACGCGTTTCCTGAAGCGGATAATGAGGAACGGACGTGCAAATAGAAAAGAGTTTAGTTCAAACATACCAGATGTTTCCTTCAGCATCCAACCCGATATGGACACAAGAAGCAAAAGAACGAAAAGATTCGGCATGGTTTCCCTTTTTAGTCTGAAAAAGATCAAAGCTCTATTTACATTATTTTCAGTATAACATACATTTCAGTTTTATCTTCATATTCAAGCACCTGTAACGGAATCAAACCATTGCCTCACCATGATATTGACTCAAAAAGTTAACTTGTTGGCATTCTGTGGAGCTACCATTCCTGGAAACGTAAAGCAGTATTCATTACACACGGTGGCACACATCTTTTCAGCATGAGCCCTACTTTCCGTAGGTGTTTTTTCGATCGGCTGTTCCTCTAACGTGTCAGTCTTGTTCATGATTTCAGAACGTATAATATATTCCTATATACGCACGAAAAAGGCTTTATATAAAACAGCCATGATAAAACTGTTGAGAAACTTATTTCTAACTGAAACTCTTTCTGTTTTACTTGCGTAAGACCTAATTCACTATCTTAACGTCATTCTTTTGTTCAATAGAAGAGCAGAGACAGAAACAAACAGAGATGGCGATACAGAGAGAAATATTTGAAACTTTTTACTCTCTCTTGTCTATTTTTTCAATTATACATAAAATAGGAATACTTCCTTCCACAAATAGTAAAGTCTAGAAAACAACATTATTCTCACCCATACCGGGAATATATATATTTCTAAGAGCGGCATGGAAAAACATGCTAATAAGAAGAAATGCATTACAACAATTTTAGTTTTGTTGAAAAATACACATAATCTAATATTTATCAAAGAAAGTGAAATAAAGGAGTTCTTTACTGTAATGCTCAGTGAAGACATACCTTGACTCTTGCTTCAGTTCTAAATAGATCAGCTGCGTGCTTCCAGTCAATGAGGCTAACTGGTTCAATAGTGGAATTTTATAGTGAAAAACCGACATATGAACGTTTCACCCCGATGATGACAAATGTGTCAGTAAAATTGACTAATCAGAACTGGATATGTTCACTACCTGATCAAACCTAGAGGTATGTGGTAAGCAACATCTGGTCAATATATGTCAATGCCCAATCGACCACTAACTTGATCGGGAAATTGTGGACAATATTTTCACGCATAATGTTTTAATCGATAGCTACTACCACTGGGAAAACCATCATCATCACCACCACCACCATCACTGCTAGGACATTTACTGATACGACTGCTGATACTATTACCAGTTATATTATAATTAACTGGATTAGATTTGTGATAAGATTGTGGTTTCCTATCGTTTTGAGCAGCGCAGATGTGTCTATCAAATTAGTTCAAATTTGTGTGTATGTTTATCTATAGACTCTATAAAAAAAGCGATCGTAATTCCCGTAATGTGTTTACACTTTGTTCATTTCCAGACCAAGACTTGTGAATCGACGTTATAATTCACCATGTGTTTTGGTATATTAAAGTTAAGACAATTTTGCCTGAAGTTATTTGCTATCGGAATTTAGCAAAAATTAGGTACGTTCCTGGACCATTGGGGCGAACTTGATTAAAATTAAAAAATAACACAAATGAAATCGGACGCTGTTCTTTCTCTCTCTCTATATATATATATATATATTATGCTTGCTGAATTCATATCCAGAGTTAAGCGAATTCAAATTCTGCAAGATATTAGGCCTGATCAACCATCGTTATTTATTCCTAGCCTAGACCCGAAAAATACAGTCTCCTATCAGGCAAACAGTCAGTCGATATCGATGAAGTTAGATTAACATTGAAGAAAGAGTCCTAAGCAAAGTTTTATGTCGTATCGGGAGATTAAAAGTCAAATATAATTGTGGATAAATGATTTTATTTATTCTGTAGTATTGCTTCGATTTTTAAAGTTTATTTTCAACGTCAGAAATATTTGAACTAGGACAATTTGCACCTTTACACTGATCATACCAGATCGACTTACATTGTATATTTTATCTTCTAGAAAAACAAATCCCACCCCAAAAACAGGGTCAGTCCTAGCGTTTTCTTGGACGAGTAGCCTCTATGAATGTACCAAATGTAAAGACCTTAAAGAATGGCCATCTATTCTCAAAGCTGTTGTTTATTAACATAAATAGAATTATACAAGAGCATAGTTCTAGGAAGTAGTAGACCTTGCGTTCATAAATCAAACCAGTCACGAGCACGACTGGAAAATGTAGGGAACTATTAAGTAGTAGTAAAATTAATAGTATTGGTGGTGGTAGTGTTTGCAAGTTTCATTTGCACGTGAAAACAAATATAAGTAGTGAATCATGGGCGACTGTTTCTAAATGGAATAATGATTAAAGGAGCATTTACATGTGTTTACTTTTTCAGCTGTTGCTCATGCCCTACTTCTTGATTTGATCATATTTGTAACAAATGTAGTCGCTGGTAATCAATGGTACTGACATTTTGCCCATCATCGGGGTTAAACGTATAAATTTGACCAGATGTCCATGTTTATATTAAAACAAAAACTTTTCGTGGAAATAGGAAACTAGTAATTAATTAAATCTCTGCTTATTCTGATTTATATACATCCAGCGGTTCTACGTTTGAAACTTTGCCTACTTGATAAGTATCGCAATACTTCTGATATGGCTTATGCATCGACACAAACCACCTGCCTTGTGTCGCAGAACAACCTTCCTGATTTATCGTGAAGCTTTATATGTGGCACACGATGTACGAGATACAAATTTTCATTACAATCTGTCAAAAACGAAATGGAGATTTTAGACTTAGCTTCATGCAGTATCAACGTTCCAAACAGTATTGATGCTAATAATTTTGTTTTCATAATGAGACACCCTTAACAATTGCCGTATCTTATGTAAGTTCTGACTCAAAGGTATGCAAGATAACGAAATATGCGGTAGCTTATACAGATCATCCAAAAACTAAAAATATTCCATAAAATATTCCACCTGATATGAATACACATTAGAAATGCTAGTTGTTTCTCCTTCTCCTTTATATTAATCAGCGCAACACGTTTATTAACAAATCATTGGTAAATCAAGAGATAAATAGGGAAGAATAAAGGTGCATGATGCACAAGGTTTCCTCCATTTCATGCAAGACACGGGACTAACAAATGACTCCTAAACTCAATATTGTTTCTTATATTTATCATACAAAGAAAAAAGTAAACGTCTTCCGGTATTCGAAATGTGAGGGATACTTTATATGTTGAAAAACGTCCTCATCCGGAATTTGATTATAGGTTGTAGCATCAGTGCTCGTAAAATCTTTCACATCCATCACAAAGCCCAGATGTTCATATTATATGTCTATATAGCATTGATAAATTTCCTTCATAATATAAATATATACTGTACCTTTTTACACGGCAGTTTGTTTCAATATATACAGGTACGATATCTTATGCATTATTTGGGGCTCATATATTAAATATCCAATATATCTTGCAAAACAAATGATACAAAAGTTAAACATTATTTTGTTCAAAGTACAATAGAAAACCATTGTATCTTGCCAATCAACCGAGGTGCCTTTCAATGTTTCAAAATAACCATGCTATTTGATCGTCACGACTATTCGCGATATGAGAGGTTTCCTGATTCTAAGAAAGACAAATAGAGACCGACAGACAGATAGAAAAACATAGGAAGAGCGTGAGAATCTCAGCTATTTTGTAGACTATATTCTAACAAAGAAAAAATGCTGGACAGCAAATGCAAGATATTGTTTGGCTTGTGTCTTATATGTACATTCCCTGAGATATTAAGGCAATATTTGCAAACATCCTTATTATTGCCTGTAAAATAGTTACTGAACATACAAAATAAAATGAAATTCATGTGCAATAATTTTCTTTAGGCCCATCGATCCAGTAACATCAAGAACAACATAAGTTATCAATCAAGTCTGTTGCTATGTAGATAATGAGTTGTGGGCGACGAGACATTTGAACAAAATGATTATTTTCTTGAAGTCTGAAATCATTTTCTACGTGTGTACAAATGTAAAAAATCGTCTTGAGGTATTTTGGCATGACTTATGAATATTACAATATTTGTATAACACAACGTTTGGTCATAGGCAGCTGTTTGTGTAAATATCTACATACTGCCGACGTAACATGCCATCTCCCGCACATAATATTTACATGTTTACTCATTTTACGTCGTATCGATGAGTGTTCCTTACAATAAAAAATATATTTCAAATCTCTAAAAGAATTTCTTTCCCTAGAAATATAATATAGAACCTAAAACTAACGCTTGAATAATGATCTCAAGTGTTTCGATTCACCCACCTAGCCCATAGGTATCTGAATATCTTAGGATTTTCTAGACCACCATTACATCTTAACATAATGATTCAAACAGTCAAGTGTGAAGATATCAGAGCCGCTTAAATATAAAAACCAGCTAATGCTTAACTGCTAAGTAAATATCTTTAACATCTTACATCGTTTTCACAAAATGTTACTAATTGCAAAGTTTTGTATGATGTTATCCTTATACTGTCCATATTTCGAAGATGGCAGTGTCTAATTCAAGGCAAGATTTTGCCTATTTATTCACATTATGGAAATGGATATCTTATCTTATATTTGCCTATAAAATGTACAAAAATAAACATATTGCTTGGTGATTGCAAGCAGATAGTTATCCTCATACAATCGCTTATCTTTGCGGACATAGAGGAAAGCGACATTACTTTTCCACCGTGAAGTTGTGGTGCAATCGAAGTTTTCTATGCGAATGCGCTTTAAAACCTTACCCTCCTACTGTCCTAATATGCAACACGCGATGGGAAAGTTGAATGGAACCTAGAATTAATATTAGATTAAACTACATATATATGTTCTGTCGTATTTTATAATTTGTAAGTGATGCTACTTCATTTTAATACGAAAAGAAAACAAAGAAGCATTATTTTCCAATGACTAGATAAAACATCGAGTCGGTATCTGAAGCACTGCGAAGATCAGGCAACATTGCCGTCAAGTAATTACGATCAACATGGACACTCCAGCATTTGCAATCTACGGATATGATGAGCTGCCTACATCTACAAGCACGCCTCTGTCTTTCATGTCTGATATGTGCCTTTTTGAATATCATAGTATTGATAGTTACGCTTGTAATAGCTTTAACATTGTATGTAGTGCTTGGAAAGAGTTTGTGTTGTATACTTCATGTTATATGTCTTCTGAGATGACTTTTGTGTATTGGACATTCAATGTACTAAATAAATATCACTAGAACTACTACTACGTCTTTCATACCGCGTAAAATTATTTTAATTGTTTTCAATAATTCCGAAACCGTTGCAAATCATATATTTCTGATACAGTGGAAACCATTCCGATTCAAAACATCTTTGAGACGAAACAAATTAGTTCAAAGCAAGCTAGCACTTGTAGAATAGGACACAATGAGATGCACACAAAACTGCGTAGTTTATAATGTGGGTACTGAGCAATTTCAATGCGAATGAATTGAATGGTTTTAACACAAAACTGATGGCAAGTATACTTTTCATATTAAGTGCCTTTGTATAATATAGAGCATATTCAGAGTAGTATTTTTTACGTTCAGACCGAGATTAACTAGTTATTGTGTATTTTGCGTTCAATTTCTAATATCCGGAAACTACATTTTCGTAAGTGGGTTACCATGAGATATGTTCGAGTGTTAAAGGGTGCTTATCATGAATAAAATATTTTACATAGCAGAGTTACAATTGAGTAAGCTTTCAAGTCCTCTCCCTGAATTAAAATGGCAATGCCTTAATAACTTACAACACAAAAATGTTTGTATTAGTTAAAGATGGGATCCATAAAAGCGTCTATTAGACAAGCATAACTAATATCAATCTCCTTTATTGCATCTGTCAGCCAATAATTCAATATCAATCTCATTATCAATCTCCAATACTATTTTGCAAACGAGCCCAAATTATATCAGGATAACTTAGGATTCATCAAAACATGGTGATCATGCGAAAGATGAAAGCCACTCAAAACTCCTCTTCTTAAACAGTGATGATACAGCAAAAATATTTTATCAAAGAATTCGGAAGGTATAACATAAATCAGTCACATGGAACCTATCAAACAACAGCTCGGCCGATACAATATAATCTTTTTAAGAGAAAACCCATTCCAACCTTGCACCTCAGGTAGACCTGGGTTGCCAAAATCATATATAATGTAGACTGCATATATTGCCAAAGGTAGCCTTGGAGTGAAATTGGCAGCAATATCAACATGAGGTGAATATGATAAAGTTATATCCAACAAGGTCAATAAAACTTCCAAGTACAAGAAACTTTTGCAGAATCAAGCAAACCAAAATATGAGGAAAATTAGACGACCTATTGGCTAAAGAGTTCAAATTAGATAGGGAAACAAGACTTTTAGTTTTATAATGTGCATTACATAGACTCAAACTTTGAAAGGATAACTCTTTGTAGAAAGACAGGGATAAAGTCTGGAAGAAACTTGGTGAAGAATCGGATGATGCGGAGTTGAATATGGAGAAGGACTTGAAAGTGGCTAAAGTAGGAGATGAAGAACTTAAATGTATTAAAAAGAAGGATTAGGGGACACTTGGTGGCAAGAAACGCCTCTACAACATGAAAATGATACCGTAAAATAAGTATGACTTACCCTGCCACACTCGACACAGATTTCATTATTTCTCATAATATATATTAATATAAATTGGTACGAAGAAAAGAAGTATTACTAAGTTCTCATTTTAGGTTTTGTTTATACAGGCACTCTCTTCGCCTATGCCATGTATTAAAATAGACAGTTCAGCTGTGCCGATTATGACCAAGCCAAATTTTGTCTAATACTTATAACTAATTGGTTTTAAAGCCTTTTTTCAAGGCTCTGGCATATGAAGGCATTGGGAAGTTTTGGCAATATTTCTGAACTAATTTTTCCAAGGAACAACCAAAATTAGGCCTACAGAAGCATCCCAATTCAGATAAGCCCAAATAAAATCATTGACACAGATGGACAGATGCATACGTAAAAAGATAGAACCATATACAGATTCATTTTAGTAAGGCGGTATCTAAAACAATTTAGAAACAAATAACATCACCTATGGAAAAATCGAACAATAGAGAAGAGATAAAGCAATTTTCTGACATGTAGTAATGGACTCATACTAGCGAATAAAGGAAAGTCAACCTATCTTTCCTTTATTCACATATATATCTAGCCTTGACTATGAAAACTATGTATATATCTTTGTCATACTCTTGCTTATCGTTACAATGTTACACGGATATTTCTGGCATGAACGAACATAGTCCAAGTAAAAATACCTGTCTGTGGATCTATATGCATGATGAATAGTATCTTGTTGATGCAATGCAAGTGATAATAAATAAATGAATAAATGGAACATAGAACAGCACAAAACAATATGTGGATGCAGACAACTTTTAATTTGAACGTTCAGATCAACTGACAGTACGTTTTGTCGTCAATAAGGAGAGATAATCACTCCTCCTACTTTATAGTTGTAATGAACACATCATTGGATTTTGCGTCGTATTCGAGATTTCATTTCTATCAGTTTCTTGGGTAATACAAAGTATCGGCTGCTCAAGAGGAAGAAGGAGGTATATCTGTATTAGGTTTTGGTGTAAGTCCAGCAACAGGAGGAACCAAACCTGAAGGGGTAGTGGTAGGTGCATGTGTAGCTCCCGGTGCAAGAAAAGTCTGAGGTCTTTTTCCGGCTTTAAAAAAAAAAAATATAGTCTCTTAAAGAATCGGTAAATATTGGAAAGATCAAAGGATATACAATAAACCAAAAATGAGTAAAATAAGTGTCACTTTTATCTTTCTACCTGACAAGCAAACTGTTTTGACAAACGTCCTAGATGAGGTAATCCATGTAATTCATTGCTATTGTACAGATACAAAAATTGTCATGTTCATCTTAAAAACTAAGTACAAAGAATCAAAGTAATGTATGACGCAAATCAATGACATCTAAATGCAGTTATAGCATTTTTCATTATGGATTAATAGTTTTACACTTGCAGTAGGTAGCACAAAAAAAGGAATGATGAGAAAGTTCTAGTCCAACAAATAAATTATTATTATTATTACTAGTAGTAGTAGTAGTAGTAGTAGAAGTAGCAGTAGTACTATTATGAAAATTAATTCATTCGGACTATTAGGGATTATTTTCAAGGAGAAATGTTTGCTTACAAATACCGATGCATGCCCGGAAAGTAATTTTTTAATTTAGACGATTATCAGTTCAGTATTCAACATCATTCCTCACGCGTGTGTTTTCTATCGGTGCAAACAGAGTTAAACTTAAACGGTGACATTGCGAGGGAACTGACCCAATCCATGTTCAGAACCGAACAAATATATATATGGAGAAGGAGCAAAATTCAGAAATGCGGCTTATAGTTTGCTTGTATAACGTTATTACATATGTGTGAGAGGGAGTATAATCAAAGCCGTACTAGGAAATTATATATATTCTTATCATTAGCATACGTCATGATACCGTCCAGTGGTAAAATAATGATATGACTGATGCATGGCAGGTAGGATATGTGCTTGAAGCGAATGAACAATGGATACATTTTAGCGCGTGGTTAGAAAACTGTGTATTTTCACCCTTGACGAAGCCATGAGTGCAGATACTCAACTTCTTCACCCACGATTCGAAATATGTCCGTTATTCACGCCTCGCATGTATAATTTCTTTCTATTTTATGTACCAACATTTTGGCTTGCAAGAAGCGCAACATACTGAAATAACAGATTTCTTCCGTGAGGTGGCGCAATATTAGAGATTTAAAGTCTGTGTTCTTCTGTGATTGTTCTCAAGGAAAATTTCAACATTAAAACCATTCTGCTGCCCAGAAAAAGCTTCGAAAATAGAATCAATAGAACACATACATTGATTATGGTTTTTTTTCACAGTTGTACACATGAACTCCAAGACAGAGTAATTGTCCTCCCAATATAACGGCGATTTTCTTGTCTTATATTTTTTTTGAAAATTTCGCAGAGACAATATCGCTTTAACCATTCACAAACCTGCAGTCATTGAAAACTGATTTAGGAGAGATCATTTCTCCGATGAAGCAATTTGTCTCCACCTCTGTACTTTTCGTCTATTTATGAAATATTACAACATCTGATAATCTGTTGTTTCTATGTGCATGTTCTGATCATACAAGATCGTATTTCTTTGCTTACGTTTCTATACAGGATATGGGAAAATATGCGTAGTAACATCTAGTCTGTAAAAACAGACCATACATTCATCCGACAATACTCAAATCTAAATAGGTTAAAGAATATAACGCGTTTCCTGAAGCGGATAATGAGGAACGGACGTGCAAATAGAAAAGAGTTTAGTTCAAACATACCAGATGTTTCCTTCAGCATCCAACCCGATATGGACACAAGAAGCAAAAGAACGAAAAGATTCGGCATGGTTTCCCTTTTTAGTCTGAAAAAGATCAAAGCTCTATTTACATTATTTTCAGTATAACATACATTTCAGTTTTATCTTCATATTCAAGCACCTGTAACGGAATCAAACCATTGCCTCACCATGATATTGACTCAAAAAGTTAACTTGTTGGCATTCTGTGGAGCTACCATTCCTGGAAACGTAAAGCAGTATTCATTACACACGGTGGCACACATCTTTTCAGCATGAGCCCTACTTTCCGTAGGTGTTTTTTCGATCGGCTGTTCCTCTAACGTGTCAGTCTTGTTCATGATTTCAGAACGTATAATATATTCCTATATACGCACGAAAAAGGCTTTATATAAAACAGCCATGATAAAACTGTTGAGAAACTTATTTCTAACTGAAACTCTTTCTGTTTTACTTGCGTAAGACCTAATTCACTATCTTAACGTCATTCTTTTGTTCAATAGAAGAGCAGAGACAGAAACAAACAGAGATGGCGATACAGAGAGAAATATTTGAAACTTTTTACTCTCTCTTGTCTATTTTTTCAATTATACATAAAATAGGAATACTTCCTTCCACAAATAGTAAAGTCTAGAAAACAACATTATTCTCACCCATACCGGGAATATATATATTTCTAAGAGCGGCATGGAAAAACATACTAATAAGAAGAAATGCATTACAACAATTTTAGTTTTGTTGAAAAATACACATAATCTAATACTTATCAAAGAAAGTGAAATAAAGGAGTTCTTTACTGTAATGCTCAGTGAAGACATACCTTGACTCTTGCTTCAGTTCTAAATAGATCAGCTGCGTGCTTCCAGTTAATGAGGCTAACTGGTTCAATAGTGGAATTTTATAGTGAAAAACCGACATATGAACGTTTCACCCCGATGATGACAAATGTGTCAGTAAAATTGACTAATCAGAACTGGATATGTTCACTACCTGATCAAACCTAGAGGTATGTGGTAAGCAACATCTGGTCAATATATGTCAATGCCCAATCGACCACTAACTTGATCGGGAAATTGTGGACAATATTTTCACGCATAATGTTTTAATCGATAGCTACTACCACTGGGAAAACCATCATCATCACCACCACCACCATCACTGCTAGGACATTTACTGATACGACTGCTGATACTATTACCAGTTATATTATAATTAACTGGATTAGATTTGTGATAAGATTGTGGTTTCCTATCGTTTTGAGCAGCGCAGATGTGTCTATCAAATTAGTTCAAATTTGTGTGTATGTTTATCTATAGACTCTATAAAAAAAGCGATCGTAATTCCCGTAATGTGTTTACACTTTGTTCATTTCCAGACCAAGACTTGTGAATCGACGTTATAATTCACCATGTGTTTTGGTATATTAAAGTTAAGACAATTTTGCCTGAAGTTATTTGTTATCGGAATTTAGCAAAAATTAGGTACGTTCCTGGACCATTGGGGCGAACTTGATTAAAATTAAAAAATAACACAAATGAAATCGGACGCTGTTCTTTCTCTCTCTATATATATATATATATTATGCTTGCTGAATTCATATCCAGAGTTAAGCGAATTCAAATTCTGCAAGATATTAGGCCTGATCAACCATCGTTATTTATTCCTAGCCTAGACCCGAAAAATACAGTCTCCTATCAGGCAAACAGTCAGTCGATATCGATGAAGTTAGATTAACATTGAAGAAAGAGTCCTAAGCAAAGTTTTATGTCGTATCGGGAGATTAAAAGTCAAATATAATTGTGGATAAATGATTTTATTTATTCTGTAGTATTGCTTCGATTTTTAAAGTTTATTTTCAACGTCAGAAATATTTGAACTAGGACAATTTGCACCTTTACACTGATCATACCAGATCGACTTACATTGTATATTTTATCTTCTAGAAAAACAAATCCCACCCCAAAAACAGGGTCAGTCCTAGCGTTTTCTTGGACGAGTAGCCTCTATGAATGTACCAAATGTAAAGACCTTAAAGAATGGCCATCTATTCTCAAAGCTGTTGTTTATTAACATAAATAGAATTATACAAGAGCATAGTTCTAGGAAGTAGTAGACCTTGCGTTCATAAATCAAACCAGTCACGAGCACGACTGGAAAATGTAGGGAACTATTAAGTAGTAGTAAAATTAATAGTATTGGTGGTGGTAGTGTTTGCAAGTTTCATTTGCACGTGAAAACAAATATAAGTAGTGAATCATGGGCGACTGTTTCTAAATGGAATAATGATTAAAGGAACATTTACATGTGTTTACTTTTTCAGCTGTTGCTCATGCCCTACTTCTTGATTTGATCATATTTGTAACAAATGTAGTCGCTGGTAATCAATGGTACTGACATTTTGCCCATCATCGGGGTTAAACGTATAAATTTGACCAGATGTCCATGTTTATATTAAAACAAAAACTTTTCGTGGAAATAGGAAACTAGTAATTAATTAAATCTCTGCTTATTCTGATTTATATACATCCAGCGGTTCTACGTTTGAAACTTTGCCTACTTGATAAGTATCGCAATACTTCTGATATGACTTATGCATCGACACAAACCACCTGCCTTGTGTCGCAGAACAACCTTCCTGATTTATCGTGAAGCTTTATATGTGGCACACGATGTACGAGATACAAATTTTCATTACAATCTGTCAAAAACGAAATGGAGATTTTAGACTTAGCTTCATGCAGTATCAACGTTCCAAACAGTATTGATGCTAATAATTTTGTTTTCATAATGAGACACCCTTAACAATTGCCGTATCTTATGTAAGTTCTGACTCAAAGGTATGCAAGATAACGAAATATGCGGTAGCTTATACAGATCATCCAAAAACTAAAAATATTCCATAAAATATTCCACCTGATATGAATACACATTAGAAATGCTAGTTGTTTCTCCTTCTCCTTTATATTAATCAGCGCAACACGTTTATTAACAAATCATTGGTAAATCAAGAGATAAATAGGGAAAAATAAAGGTGCATGATGCACAAGGTTACCTCCATTTCATGCAAGACACGGGACTAACAAATGACTCCTAAACTCAATATTGTTTCTTATATTTATCATACAAAGAAAAAAGTAAACGTCTTCCGGTATTCGAAATGTGAGGGATACTTTATATCTTGAAAAACGTCCTCATCCGGAATTTGATTATAGGTTGTAGCATCAGTGCTCGTAAAATCTTTCACATCCATCACAAAGCCCAGATGTTCATATTATATGTCTACATAGCATTGATAAATTTCCTTCATAATATAAATATATACTGTACCTTTTTACACGGCAGTTTGTTTCAATATATACAGGTACGATATCTTATGCATTATTTGGGGCTCATATATTACATATCCAATATATCTTGCAAAACAAATGATACAAAAGTTAAACATTATTTTGTTCAAAGTACAATAGAAAACCATTGTATCTTGCCAATCAACCGAGGTGCCTTTCAATGTTTCAAAATAACCATGCTATTTGATCGTCACGACTATTCGCGATATGAGAGGTTTCCTGATTCTAAGAAAGACAAATAGAGACCGACAGACAGATAGAAAAACATAGGAAGAGCGTGAGAATCTCAGCTCTTTTGTAGACTATATTCTAACAAAGAAAAAATGCTGGACAGCAAATGCAAGATATTGTTTGGCTTGTGTCTTATATGTACATTCCCTGAGATATTAAGGCAATATTTGCAAACATCCTTATTATTGCCTGTAAAATAGTTACTGAACATACAAAATAAAATGAAATTCATGTGCAATAATTTTCTTTAGGCCCATCGATCCAGTAACATCAAGAACAACATAAGTTATCAATCAAGTCTGTTGCTATGTAGATAATGAGTTGTGGGCGACGACACATTTGAACAAAATGATTATTTTCTTGAAGTCTGAAATCATTTTCTACGTGTGTACAAATGTAAAAAATCGTCTTGAGGTATTTTGGCATGACTTATGAATATTACAATATTTGTATAACACAACGTTTGGTCATAGGCAGCTGTTTGTGTAAATATCTACATACTGCCGACGTAACATGCCATCTCCCGCACATAATATTTACATGTTTACTCATTTTACGTCGTATCGATGAGTGTTCCTTACAATAAAAAATATATTTCAAATCTCTAAAAGAATTTCTTTCCCTAGAAATATAATATAGAACCTAAAACTAACGCTTGAATAATGATCTCAAGTGTTTCGATTCACCCACCTAGCCCATAGGTATCTGAATATCTTAGGATTTTCTAGACCACCATTACATCTTAACATAATGAATCAAACAGTCAAGTGTGAAGATATCAGAGCCGCTTAAATATAAAAACCAGCTAATGCTTAACTGCTAAGTAAATATCTTTAACATCTTACATCGTTTTCACAAAATGTTACTAATTGCAAAGTTTTGTATGATGTTATCCTTATACTGTCCATATTTCGAAGATGGCAGTGTCTAATTCAAGGCAAGATTTTGCCTATTTATTCACATTATGGAAATGGATATCTTATCTTATATTTGCCTATAAAATGTACAAAAATAAACATATTGCTTGGTGATTGCAAGCAGATAGTTATCCTCATACAATCGCTTATCTTTGCGGACATAGAGGAAAGCGACATTACTTTTCCACCGTGAAGTTGTGGTGCAATCGAAGTTTTCTATGCGAATGCGCTTTAAAACCTTACCCTCCTACTGTCCTAATATGCAACACGCGATGGGAAAGTTGAATGGAACCTAGAATTAATATTAGATTAAACTACATATATATGTTCTGTCGTATTTTATAATTTGTAAGTGATGCTACTTCATTTTAATACGAAAAGAAAACAAAGAAACATTATTTTCCAATGACTAGATAAAACATCGAGTCGGTATCTGAAGCACTGCGAAGATCAGGCTACGTTGCCGTCAAGTAATTACGATCAACATGGACACTCCAGCATTTGCAATCTACGGATATGATGAGCTGCCTACATCTACAAGCACGCCTCTGTCTTTCATGTCTGATATGTGCCTTTTTGAATATCATAGTATTGATAGTTACGCTTGTAATAGCTTTAACATTGTATGTAGTGCTTGGAAAGAGTTTGTGTTGTATACTTCATGTTATATGTCTTTTGAGAGGACTTTTGTGTATTGGACATTCAATGTACTAAATAAATATCACTAGAACTACTACTACGTCTTTCATACCGCGTAAAATTATTTTAATTGTTTTCAATAATTCCGAAACCGTTGCAAATCATATATTTCTGATACAGTGGAAACCATTCCGATTCAAAACATCTTTGAGACGAAACAAATTAGTTCAAAGCAAGCTAGCACTTGTAGAATAGGACACAATGAGATGCACACAAAACTGCGTAGTTTATAATGTGGGTACTGAGCAATTTCAATGAGAATGAATTGAATGGTTTTAACACAAAACTGATGTCAAGTATACTTTTCATATTAAGTGCCTTTGTCTAATATAGAGCATATTCAGAGTAGTATTTTTTACGTTCAGACCGAGATTAACTAGTTATTGTGCATTTTGCGTTCAATTTCTAATATCCGGAAACTACATTTTCGTAAGTGGGTTACCATGAGATATGTTCGAGTGTTAAAGGGTGCTTATCATGAATAAAATATTTTACATAGCAGAGTTACAATTGAGTAAGCTTTCAAGTCCTCTCCCTGAATTAAAATGGCAATGCCTTAATAACTTACAACACAAAAATGTTTGTATTAGTTAAAGATGGGATCCATAAAAGCGTCTATTAGACAAGCATAACTAATATCAATCTCCTTTATTGCATCTGTCAGCCAATCATTCAATATCAATCTTATTATCAATCTCCAATACTATTTTGCAAACGAGCCCAAATTATATCAGGATAACTTAGGATTCATCAAAACATGGTGATCATGCGAAAGATGAAAGCCACTCAAAACTCCTCTTCTTAAACAGTGATGATACAGCAAAAATATTTTATCAAAGAATTCGGAAGGTATAACATAAATCAGTCACATGGAACCTATCAAACAACAGCTCGGCCGATACAATATAATCTTTTTAAGAGAAAACCCATTCCAACCTTGCACCTCAGGTAGACCTGGGTTGCCAAAATCATATATAATGTAGACTGCATATATTGCCAAAGGTAGCCTTGGAGTGAAATTGGCAGCAATATCAACATGAGGTGAATATGATAAAGTTATATCCAACAAGGTCAATAAAACTTCCAAGTACAAGAAACTTTTGCAGAATCAAGCAAACCAAAATATGAGGAAAATTAGACGACCTATTGGCTAAAGAGTTCAAATTAGATAAAGAAACAAGACTTTTAGTTTTATAATGTGCATTACATAGACTCAAACTTTGAAAGGATAACTCTTTGTAGAAAGACAGGGATAAAGTCTGGAAGAAACTTGGTGAAGAATCGGATGATGCGGAGTTGAATATGGAGAAGGACTTGAAAGTGGCTAAAGTAGGAGATGAAGAACTTAAATGTATTAAAAAGAAGGATTAGGGGACACTTGGTGGCAAGAAACGCCTCTACAACATGAAAATGATACCGTAAAATAAGTATGACTTACCCTGCCACACTCGACACAGATTTCATTATTTCTCATAATATATATTAATATAAATTGGTACGAAGAAAAGAAGTATTACTAAGTTCTCATTTTAGGTTTTGTTTATACAGGCACTCTCTTCGCCTATGCCATGTATTAAAATAGACAGTTCAGCTGTGCCGATTATGACCAAGCCAAATTTTGTCTAATACTTATAACTAATTGGTTTTAAAGCCTTTTTTCAAGGCTCTGGCATATGAAGGCATTGGGAAGTTTTGGCAATATTTCTGAACTAATTTTTCCAAGGAACAACCAAAATTAGGCCTACAGAAGCATCCCAATTCAGATAAGCCCAAATAAAATCATTGACACAGATGGACAGATGCATACGTAAAAAGATAGAACCATATACAGATTCATTTTAGTAAGGCGGTATCTAAAATAATTTAGAAACAAATAACATCACCTATGGAAAAATCGAACGATAGAGAAGAGATAAAGCAATTTTCTGACATGTAGTAATGGACTCATACTAGCGAATAAAGGAAAGTCAACCTATCTTTCCTTCATTCACATATATATCTAGCCTTGACTATGAAAACTATGTATATATCTTTGTCATACTCTTGCTTATCGTTACAATGTTACACGGATATTTCTGGCATGAACGAACATAGTCCAAGTAAAAATACCTGTCTGTGGATCTATATGCATGATGAATAGTATCTTGTTGATGCAATGCAAGTGATAATAAATAAATGAATAAATGGAACATAGAACAGCACAAAACAATATGTGGATGCAGACAACTTTTAATTTGAACGTTCAGATCAACTGACAGTACGTTTTGTCGTCAATAAGGAGAGATAATCACTCCTCCTACTTTATAGTTGTAATGAACACATCATTGGATTTTGCGTCGTATTCGAGATTTCATTTCTATCAGTTTCTTGGGTAATACAAAGTATCGGCTGCTCAAGAGGAAGAAGGAGGTATATCTGTATTAGGTTTTGGTGTAAGTCCAGCAACAGGAGGAACCAAACCTGAAGGGGTAGTGGTAGGTGCATGTGTAGCTCCCGGTGCAAGAAAAGTCTGAGGTCTTTTTCCGGCTTTAAAAAAAAAATATAGTCTCTTAAAGAATCGGTAAATATTGGAAAGATCAAAGGATATACAATAAACCAAAAATGAGTAAAATAAGTGTCACTTTTATCTTTCTACCTGACAAGCAAACTGTTTTGACAAACGTCCTAGATGAGGTAATCCATGTAATTCATTGTTATTGTACAGATACAAAAATTGTCATGTTCATCTTAAAAACTAAGTACAAAGAATCAAAGTAATGTATGACGCAAATCAATGACATCTAAATGCAGTTATAGCATTTTTCATTATGGATGAATAGTCTTACACTTGCAGTAGGTAGCATAGAAAATGAATGATGAGAAAGTTCTAGTCCAACAAATAAATTATTATTATTATTACTAGTAGTAGTAGTAGTAGTAGTAGTAGAAGTAGCAGTAGTACTATTATGAAAATTAATTCATTCGGACTATTAGGGATTATTTTCAAGGAGAAATGTTTGCTTGCAAATACCGATGCATGCCCGGAAAGTAATTTTTTAATTTAGACGATTATCAGTTCAGTATTCAACATCATTCCTCACGCGTGTGTTTTCTATCGGTGCAAACAGAGTTAAACTTAAACGGTGACATTGCGAGGGAACTGACCCAATCCATGTTCAGAACCGAACAAATGTATATATGGAGAAGGAGCAAAATTCAGAAATGCGGCTTATAGTTTGCTTGTATAACGTTATTACATATGTGTGAGAGGGAGTATAATCAAAGCCGTACTAGGAAATTATATATATTCTTATCATTAGCATACGTCATGATACCGTCCAGTGGTAAAATAATGATATGACTGATGCATGGCAGGTAGGATATGTGCTTGAAGCGAATGAACAATGGATACATTTTAGCGCGTGGTTAGAAAACTGCGTATTTTCACCCTTGACGAAGCCATGAGTGCAGATACTCAAGTTCTTCACCCACGATTCGAAATATGTCCGTTATTCACGCCTCGCATGTATAATTTCTTTCTATTTTATGTACCAACATTTTGGCTTGCAAGAAGCGCAACATACTGAAATAACAGATTTCTTCCGTGAGGTGGCGCAATATTAGAGATTTAAAGTCTGTGTTCTTCTGTGATTGTTCTCAAGGAAAATTTCAACATTAAAACCATTCTGCTGCCCAGAAAAAGCTTCGAAAATAGAATCAATAGAACACATACATTGATTATGGTTTTTTGTTCTCCCAATATAAATGCGATTTTCTTGTCTTATATTTTTTTTGAAAATTTCGCAGAGACAATATCGCTTTAACCATTCACAAACCTGCAGTCATTGAAAACTGATTTAGGAGAGATCATTTCTCCGATGAAGCAATTTGTCTCCACCTCTGTACTTTTCGTCTATTTATGAAATATTACAACATCTGATAATCTGTTGTTTCTATGTGCATGTTCTGATCATACAAGATCGTATTTCTTTGCTTACGTTTCTATACAGGATATGGGAAAATATGCGTAGTAACATCTAGTCTGTAAAAACAGACCATACATTCATCCGACAATACTCAAATCTAAATAGGTTAAAGAATATAACGCGTTTCCTGAAGCGGATAATGAGGAACGGACGTGCAAATAGAAAAGAGTTTAGTTCAAACATACCAGATGTTTCCTTCAGCATCCAACCCGATATGGACACAAGAAGCAAAAGAACGAAAAGATTCGGCATGGTTTCCCTTTTTAGTCTGAAAAAGATCAAAGCTCTATTTACATTATTTTCAGTATAACATACATTTCAGTTTTATCTTCATATTCAAGCACCTGTAACGGAATCAAACCATTGCCTCACCATGATATTGACTCAAAAAGTTAACTTGTTGGCATTCTGTGGAGCTACCATTCCTGGAAACGTAAAGCAGTTTTCATTACACACGGTGGCACACATCTTTTCAGCATGAGCCCTACTTTCCGTAGGTGTTTTTTCGATCGGCTGTTCCTCTAACGTGTCAGTCTTGTTCATGATTTCAGAACGTATAATATATTCCTATATACGCACGAAAAAGGCTTTATATAAAACAGCCATGATAAAACTGTTGAGAAACTTATTTCTAACTGAAACTCTTTCTGTTTTACTTGCGTAAGACCTAATTCACTATCTTAACGTCATTCTTTTGTTCAATAGAAGAGCAGAGACAGAAACAAACAGAGATGGCGATACAGAGAGAAATATTTGAAACTTTTTACTCTCTCTTGTCTATTTTTTCAATTATACATAAAATAGGAATACTTCCTTCCACAAATAGTAAAGTCTAGAAAACAACATTATTCTCACCCATACCGGGAATATATATATTTCTAAGAGCGGCATGGAAAAACATACTAATAAGAAGAAATGCATTACAACAATTTTAGTTTTGTTGAAAAATACACATAATCTAATATTTATCAAAGAAAGTGAAATAAAGGAGTTCTTTACTGTAATGCTCAGTGAAGACATACCTTGACTCTTGCTTCAGTTCTAAATAGATCAGCTGCGTGCTTCCAGTCAATGAGGCTAACTGGTTCAATAGTGGAATTTTATAGTGAAAAACCGACATATGAACGTTTCACCCCGATGATGACAAATGTGTCAGTAAAATTGACTAATCAGAACTGGATATGTTCACTACCTGATCAAACCTAGAGGTATGTGGTAAGCAACATCTGGTCAATATATGTCAATGCCCAATCGACCACTAACTTGATCGGGAAATTGTGGACAATATTTTCACGCATAATGTTTTAATCGATAGCTACTACCACTGGGAAAACCATCATCATCACCACCACCACCATCACTGCTAGGACATTTACTGATACGACTGCTGATACTATTACCAGTTATATTATAATTAACTGGATTAGATTTGTGATAAGATTGTGGTTTCCTATCGTTTTGAGCAGCGCAGATGTGTCTATCAAATTAGTTCAAATTTGTGTGTATGTTTATCTATAGACTCTATAAAAAAAGCGATCGTAATTCCCGTAATGTGTTTACACTTTGTTCATTTCCAGACCAAGACTTGTGAATCGACGTTATAATTCACCATGTGTTTTGGTATATTAAAGTTAAGACAATTTTGCCTGAAGTTATTTGCTATCGGAATTTAGCAAAAATTAGGTACGTACCTGGACCATTGGGGCGAACTTGATTAAAATTAAAAAATAACACAAATGAAATCGGACGCTGTTCTTTCTCTCTCTCTCTCTCTCTCTCTCTCTCTCTCTCTCTCTCTCTCTATATATATATATATATATATATATATATATATATATATATATATATATATATATTATGCTTGCTGAATTCATATCCAGAGTTAAGCGAATTCAAATTCTGCAAGATATTAGGCCTGATCAACCATCGTTATTTATTCCTAGCCTAGACCCGAAAAATACAGTCTCCTATCAGGCAAACAGTCAGTCGATATCGATGAAGTTAGATTAACATTGAAGAAAGAGTCCTAAGCAAAGTTTTATGTCGTATCGGGAGATTAAAAGTCAAATATAATTGTGGATAAATGATTTTATTTATTCTGTAGTATTGCTTCGATTTTTAAAGTTTATTTTCAACGTCAGAAATATTTGAACTAGGACAATTTGCACCTTTACACTGATCATACCAGATCGACTTACATTGTATATTTTATCTTCTAGAAAAACAAATCCCACCCCAAAAACAGGGTCAGTCCTAGCGTTTTCTTGGACGAGTAGCCTCTATGAATGTACCAAATGTAAAGACCTTAAAGAACGGCCATCTATTCTCAAAGCTGTTGTTTATTAACATAAATAGAATTATACAAGAGCATAGTTCTAGGAAGTAGTAGACCTTGCGTTCATAAATCAAACCAGTCACGAGCACGACTGGAAAATGTAGGGAACTATTAAGTAGTAGTAAAATTAATAGTATTGGTGGTGGTAGTGTTTGCAAGTTTCATTTGCACGTGAAAACAAATATAAGTAGTGAATCATGGGCGACTGTTTCTAAATGGAATAATGATTAAAGGAGCATTTACATGTGTTTACTTTTTCAGCTGTTGCTCATGCCCTACTTCTTGATTTGATCATATTTGTAACAAATGTAGTCGCTGGTAATCAATGGTACTGACATTTTGCCCATCATCGGGGTTAAACGTATAAATTTGACCAGATGTCCATGTTTATATTAAAACAAAAACTTTTCGTGGAAATAGGAAACTAGTAATTAATTAAATCTCTGCTTATTCTGATTTATATACATCCAGCGGTTCTACGTTTGAAACTTTGCCTACTTGATAAGTATCGCAATACTTCTGATATGACTTATGCATCGACACAAACCACCTGCCTTGTGTCGCAGAACAACCTTCCTGATTTATCGTGAAGCTTTATATGTGGCACACGATGTACGAGATACAAATTTTCATTACAATCTGTCAAAAACGAAATGGAGATTTTAGACTTAGCTTCATGCAGTATCAACGTTCCAAACAGTATTGATGCTAATAATTTTGTTTTCATAATGAGACACCCTTAACAATTGCCGTATCTTATGTAAGTTCTGACTCAAAGGTATGCAAGATAACGAAATATGCGGTAGCTTATACAGATCATCCAAAAACTAAAAATATTCCATAAAATATTCCACCTGATATGAATACACATTAGAAATGCTAGTTGTTTCTCCTTCTCCTTTATATTAATCAGCGCAACACGTTTATTAACAAATCATTGGTAAATCAAGAGATAAATAGGGAAGAATAAAGGTGCATGATGCACAAGGTTTCCTCCATTTCATGCAAGACACGGGACTAACAAATGACTCCTAAACTCAATATTGTTTCTTATATTTATCATACAAAGAAAAAAGTAAACGTCTTCCGGTATTCGAAATGTGAGGGATACTTTATATCTTGAAAAACGTCCTCATCCGGAATTTGATTATAGGTTGTAGCATCAGTGCTCGTAAAATCTTTCACATCCATCACAAAGCCCAGATGTTCATATTATATGTCTACATAGCATTGATAAATTTCCTTCATAATATAAATATATACTGTACCTTTTTACACGGCAGTTTGTTTCAATATATACAGGTACGATATCTTATGCATTATTTGGGGCTCATATATTAAATATCCAATATATCTTGCAAAACAAATGATACAAAAGTTAAACATTATTTTGTTCAAAGTACAATAGAAAACCATTGTATCTTGCCAATCAACCGAGGTGCCTTTCAATGTTTCAAAATAACCATGCTATTTGATCGTCACGACTATTCGCGATATGAGAGGTTTCCTGATTCTAAGAAAGACAAATAGAGACCGACAGACAGATAGAAAAACATAGGAAGAGCGTGAGAATCTCAGCTATTTTGTAGACTATATTCTAACAAAGAAAAAATGCTGGACAGCAAATGCAAGATATTGTTTGGCTTGTGTCTTATATGTACATTCCCTGAGATATTAAGGCAATATTTGCAAACATCCTTATTATTGCCTGTAAAATAGTTACTGAACATACAAAATAAAATGAAATTCATGTGCAATAATTTTCTTTAGGCCCATCGATCCAGTAACATCAAGAACAACATAAGTTATCAATCAAGTCTGTTGCTATGTAGATAATGAGTTGTGGGCGACGAGACATTTGAACAAAATGGTTATTTTCTTGAAGTCTGAAATCATTTTCTACGTGTGTACGAATGTAAAAAATCGTCTTGAGGTATTTTGGCATGACTTATGAATATTACAATATTTGTATAACACAACGTTTGGTCATAGGCAGCTGTTTGTGTAAATATCTACATACTGCCGACGTAACATGCCATCTCCCGCACATAATATTTACATGTTTACTCATTTTACGTCGTATCGATGAGTGTTCCTTACAATAAAAAATATATTTCAAATCTCTAAAAGAATTTCTTTCCCTAGAAATATAATATAGAACCTAAAACTAACGCTTGAATAATGATCTCAAGTGTTTCGATTCACCCACCTAGCCCATAGGTATCTGAATATCTTAGGATTTTCTAGACCACCATTACATCTTAACATAATGATTCAAACAGTCAAGTGTGAAGATATCAGAGCCGCTTAAATATAAAAACCAGCTAATGCTTAACTGCTAAGTAAATATCTTTAACATCTTACATCGTTTTCACAAAATGTTACTAATTGCAAAGTTTTGTATGATGTTATCCTTATACTGTCCATATTTCGAAGATGGCAGTGTCTAATTCAAGGCAAGATTTTGCCTATTTATTCACATTATGGAAATGGATATCTTATCTTATATTTGCCTATAAAATGTACAAAAATAAACATATTGCTTGGTGATTGCAAGCAGATAGTTATCCTCATACAATCGCTTATCTTTGCGGACATAGAGGAAAGCGACATTACTTTTCCACCGTGAAGTTGTGGTGCAATCGAAGTTTTCTATGCGAATGCGCTTTAAAACCTTACCCTCCTACTGTCCTAATATGCAACACGCGATGGGAAAGTTGAATGGAACCTAGAATAAATATTAGATTAAACTACATATATATGTTCTGTCGTATTTTATAATTTGTAAGTGATGCTACTTCATTTTAATACGAAAAGAAAACAAAGAAGCATTATTTTCCAATGACTAGATAAAACATCGAGTCGGTATCTGAAGCACTGCGAAGATCAGGCTACATTGCCGTCAAGTAATTACGATCAACATGGACACTCCAGCATTTGCAATCTACGGATATGATGAGCTGCCTACATCTACAAGCACGCCTCTGTCTTTCATGTCTGATATGTGCCTTTTTGAATATCATAGTATTGATAGTTACGCTTGTAATAGCTTTAACATTGTATGTAGTGCTTGGAAAGAGTTTGTGTTGTATACTTCATGTTATATGTCTTTTGAGAGGACTTTTGTGTATTGGACATTCAATGTACTAAATAAATATCACTAGAACTACTACTACGTCTTTCATACCGCGTAAAATTATTTTAATTGTTTTCAATAATTCCGAAACCGTTGCAAATCATATATTTCTGATACAGTGGAAACCATTCCGATTTAAAACATCTTTGAGACGAAACAAATTAGTTCAAAGCAAGCTAGCACTTGTAGAATAGGACACAATGAGATGCACACAAAACTGCGTAGTTTATAATGTATGGTACTGAGCAATTTCAATGCGAATGAATTGAATGGTTTTAACACAAAACTGATGGCAAGTATACTTTTCATATTAAGTGCCTTTGTATAATATAGAGCATATTCAGAGTAGTATTTTTTACGTTCAGACCGAGATTAACTAGTTATTGTGTATTTTGCGTTCAATTTCTAATATCCGGAAACTACATTTTCGTAAGTGGGTTACCATGAGATATGTTCGAGTGTTAAAGGGTGCTTATCATGAATAAAATATTTTACATAGCAGAGTTACAATTTAGTAAGCTTTCAAGTCCTCTCCCTGAATTAAAATGGCAATGCCTTAATAACTTACAACACAAAAATGTTTGTATTAGTTAAAGATGGGATCCATAAAAGCGTCTATTAGACAAGCATAACTAATATCAATCTCCTTTATTACATCTGTCAGCCAATAATTCAATATCAATCTCATTATCAATCTCCAATACTATTTTGCAAACGAGCCCAAATTATATCAGGATAACTTAGGATTCATCAAAACATGGTGATCATGCGAAAGATGAAAGCCACTCAAAACTCCTCTTCTTAAACAGTGATGATACAGCAAAAATATTTTATCAAAGAATTCGGAAGGTATAACATAAATCAGTCACATGGAACCTATCAAACAACAGCTCGGCCGATACAATATAATCTTTTTAAGAGAAAACCCATTCCAACCTTGCACCTCAGGTAGACCTGGGTTGCCAAAATCATATATAATGTAGACTGCATATATTGCCAAAGGTAGCCTTGAAGTGAAATTGGCAGCAATATCAACATGAGGTGAATATGATAAAGTTATATCCAACAAGGTCAATAAAACTTCCAAGTACAAGAAACTTTTGCAGAATCAAGCAAACCAAAATATGAGGAAAATTAGACGACCTATTGGCTAAAGAGTTCAAATTAGATAGAGAAACAAGACTTTTAGTTTTATAATGTGCATTACATAGACTCAAACTTTGAAAGGATAACTCTTTGTAGAAAGACAGGGATAAAGTCTGGAAGAAACTTGGTGAAGAATCAGATGATGCGGAGTTGAATATGGAGAAGGACTTGAAAGTGGCTAAAGTAGGAGATGAAGAACTTAAATGTATTAAAAAGAAGGATTAGGGGACACTTGGTGGCAAGAAACGCCTCTACAACATGAAAATGATACCGTAAAATAAGTATGACTTACCCTGCCACACTCGACACAGATTTCATTATTTCTCATAATATATATTAATATAAATTGGTACGAAGAAAAGAAGTATTACTAAGTTCTCATTTTAGGTTTTGTTTATACAGGCACTCTCTTCGCCTGTGCCATGTATTAAAATAGACAGTTCAGCTGTGCCGATTATGACCAAGCCAAATTTTGTCTAATACTTATAACTAATTGGTTTTAAAGCCTTTTTTCAAGGCTCTGGCATATGAAGGCATTGAGAAGTTTTGGCAATATTTCTGAACTAATTTTTCCAAGGAACAACCAAAATTAGGCCTACAGAAGCATCCCAATTCAGATAAGCCCAAATAAAATCATTGACACAGATGGACAGATGCATACGTAAAAAGATAGAACCATATACAGATTCATTTTAGTAAGGCGGTATCTAAAACAATTTAGAAACAAATAACATCACCTATGGAAAAATCGAACAATAGAGAAGAGATAAAGCAATTTTCTGACATGTAGTAATGGACTCATACTAGCGAATAAAGGAAAGTCAACCTATCTTTCCTTTATTCACATATATATCTAGCCTTGACTATGAAAACTATGTATATATCTTTGTCATACTCTTGCTTATCGTTACAATGTTACACGGATATTTCTGGCATGAACGAACATAGTCCAAGTAAAAATACCTGTCTGTGGATCTATATGCATGATGAATAGTATCTTGTTGATGCAATGCAAGTGATAATAAATAAATGAATAAATGGAACATAGAACAGCACAAAACAATATGTGGATGCAGACAACTTTTAATTTGAACGTTCAGATCAACTGACAGTACGTTTTGTCGTCAATAAGGAGAGATAATCACTCCTCCTACTTTATAGTTGTAATGAACACATCATTGGATTTTGCGTCGTATTCGAGATTTCATTTCTATCAGTTTCTTGGGTAATACAAAGTATCGGCTGCTCAAGAGGAAGAAGGAGGTATATCTGTATTAGGTTTTGGTGTAAGTCCAGCAACAGGAGGAACCAAACCTGAAGGGGTAGTGGTAGGTGCATGTGTAGCTCCCGGTGCAAGAAAAGTCTGAGGTCTTTTTCCGGCTTTAAAAAAAAAATATAGTCTCTTAAAGAATCGGTAAATATTGGAAAGATCAAAGGATATACAATAAACCAAAAATGAGTAAAATAAGTGTCACTTTTATCTTTCTACCTGACAAGCAAACTGTTTTGACAAACGTCCTAGATGAGGTAATCCATGTAATTCATTGTTATTGTACAGATACAAAAATTGTCATGTTCATCTTAAAAACTAAGTACAAAGAATCAAAGTAATGTATGACGCAAATCAATGACATCTAAATGCAGTTATAGCATTTTTCATTATGGATTAATAGTCTTACACTTGCAGTAGGTAGCATAGAAAATGAATGATGAGAAAGTTCTAGTCCAACAAATAAATTATTATTATTATTACTAGTAGTAGTAGTAGTAGTAGTAGAAGTAGCAGTAGTACTATTATGAAAATTAATTCATTCGGACTATTAGGGATTATTTTCAAGGAGAAATGTTTGCTTACAAATACCGATGCATGCCCGGAAAGTAATTTTTTAATTTAGACGATTATCAGTTCAGTATTCAACATCATTCCTCACGCGTGTGTTTTCTATCGGTGCAAACAGAGTTAAACTTAAACGGTGACATTGCGAGGGAACTGACCCAATCCATGTTCAGAACCGAACAAATGTATATATGGAGAAGGAGCAAAATTCAGAAATGCGGCTTATAGTTTGCTTGTATAACGTTATTACATATGTGTGAGAGGGAGTATAATCAAAGCCGTACTAGGAAATTATATATATTCTTATCATTAGCATACGTCATGATACCGTCCAGTGGTAAAATAATGATATGACTGATGCATGGCAGGTAGGATATGTGCTTGAAGCGAATGAACAATGGATACATTTTAGCGCGTGGTTAGAAAACTGCGTATTTTCACCCTTGACGAAGCCATGAGTGCAGATACTCAAGTTCTTCACCCACGATTCGAAATATGTCCGTTATTCACGCCTCGCATGTATAATTTCTTTCTATTTTATGTACCAACATTTTGGCTTGCAAGAAGCGCAACATACTGAAATAACAGATTTCTTCCGTGAGGTGGCGCAATATTAGAGATTTAAAGTCTGTGTTCTTCTGTGATTGTTCTCAAGGAAAATTTCAACATTAAAACCATTCTGCTGCCCAGAAAAAGCTTCGAAAATAGAATCAATAGAACACATACATTGATTATGGTTTTTTTTCACAGTTGTACACATGAACTCCAAGACAGAGTAATTGTCCTCCCAATATAACGGCGATTTTCTTGTCTTATATTTTTTTGAAAATTTCGCAGAGACAATATCGCTTTAACCATTCACAAACCTGCAGTCATTGAAAACTGATTTAGGAGAGATCATTTCTCCGATGAAGCAATTTGTCTCCACCTCTGTACTTTTCGTCTATTTATGAAATATTACAACATCTGATAATCTGTTGTTTCTATGTGCATGTTCTGATCATACAAGATCGTATTTCTTTGCTTACGTTTCTATACAGGATATGGGAAAATATGCGTAGTAACATCTAGTCTGTAAAAACAGACCATACATTCATCCGACAATACTCAAATCTAAATAGGTTAAAGAATATAACGCGTTTCCTGAAGCGGATAATGAGGAACGGACGTGCAAATAGAAAAGAGTTTAGTTCAAACATACCAGATGTTTCCTTCAGCATCCAACCCGATATGGACACAAGAAGCAAAAGAACGAAAAGATTCGGCATGGTTTCCCTTTTTAGTCTGAAAAAGATCAAAGCTCTATTTACATTATTTTCAGTATAACATACATTTCAGTTTTATCTTCATATTCAAGCACCTGTAACGGAATCAAACCATTGCCTCACCATGATATTGACTCAAAAAGTTAACTTGTTGGCATTCTGTGGAGCTACCATTCCTGGAAACGTAAAGCAGTATTCATTACACACGGTGGCACACATCTTTTCAGCATGAGCCCTACTTTCCGTAGGTGTTTTTTCGATCGGCTGTTCCTCTAACGTGTCAGTCTTGTTCATGATTTCAGAACGTATAATATATTCCTATATACGCACGAAAAAGGCTTTATATAAAACAGCCATGATAAAACTGTTGAGAAACTTATTTCTAACTGAAACTCTTTCTGTTTTACTTGCGTAAGACCTAATTCACTATCTTAACGTCATTCTTTTGTTCAATAGAAGAGCAGAGACAGAAACAAACAGAGATGGCGATACAGAGAGAAATATTTGAAACTTTTTACTCTCTCTTGTCTATTTTTTCAATTATACATAAAATAGGAATACTTCCTTCCACAAATAGTAAAGTCTAGAAAACAACATTATTCTCACCCATACCGGGAATATATATATTTCTAAGAGCGGCATGGAAAAACATACTAATAAGAAGAAATGCATTACAACAATTTTAGTTTTGTTGAAAAATACACATAATCTAATATTTATCAAAGAAAGTGAAATAAAGGAGTTCTTTACTGTAATGCTCAGTGAAGACATACCTTGACTCTTGCTTCAGTTCTAAATAGATCAGCTGCGTGCTTCCAGTCAATGAGGCTAACTGGTTCAATAGTGGAATTTTATAGTGAAAAACCGACATATGAACGTTTCACCCCGATGATGACAAATGTGTCAGTAAAATTGACTAATCAGAACTGGATATGTTCACTACCTGATCAAACCTAGAGGTATGTGGTAAGCAACATCTGGTCAATATATGTCAATGCCCAATCGACCACTAACTTGATCGGGAAATTGTGGACAATATTTTCACGCATAATGTTTTAATCGATAGCTACTACCACTGGGAAAACCATCATCATCACCACCACCACCATCACTGCTAGGACATTTACTGATACGACTGCTGATACTATTACCAGTTATATTATAATTAACTGGATTAGATTTGTGATAAGATTGTGGTTTCCTATCGTTTTGAGCAGCGCAGATGTGTCTATCAAATTAGTTCAAATTTGTGTGTATGTTTATCTATAGACTCTATAAAAAAAGCGATCGTAATTCCCGTAATGTGTTTACACTTTGTTCATTTCCAGACCAAGACTTGTGAATCGACGTTATAATTCACCATGTGTTTTGGTATATTAAAGTTAAGACAATTTTGCCTGAAGTTATTTGTTATCGGAATTTAGCAAAAATTAGGTACGTTCCTGGACCATTGGGGCGAACTTGATTAAAATTAAAAAATAACACAAATGAAATCGGACGCTGTTCTTTCTCTATATATATATATATATTATGCTTGCTGAATTCATATCCAGAGTTAAGCGAATTCAAATTCTGCAAGATATTAGGCCTGATCAACCATCGTTATTTATTCCTAGCCTAGACCCGAAAAATACAGTCTCCTATCAGGCAAACAGTCAGTCGATATCGATGAAGTTAGATTAACATTGAAGAAAGAGTCCTAAGCAAAGTTTTATGTCGTATCGGGAGATTAAAAGTCAAATATAATTGTGGATAAATGATTTTATTTATTCTGTAGTATTGCTTCGATTTTTAAAGTTTATTTTCAACGTCAGAAATATTTGAACTAGGACAATTTGCACCTTTACACTGATCATACCAGATCGACTTACATTGTATATTTTATCTTCTAGAAAAACAAATCCCACCCCAAAAACAGGGTCAGTCCTAGCGTTTTCTTGGACGAGTAGCCTCTATGAATGTACCAAATGTAAAGACCTTAAAGAATGGCCATCTATTCTCAAAGCTGTTGTTTATTAACATAAATAGAATTATACAAGAGCATAGTTCTAGGAAGTAGTAGACCTTGCGTTCATAAATCAAACCAGTCACGAGCACGACTGGAAAATGTAGGGAACTATTAAGTAGTAGTAAAATTAATAGTATTGGTGGTGGTAGTGTTTGCAAGTTTCATTTGCACGTGAAAACAAATATAAGTAGTGAATCATGGGCGACTGTTTCTAAATGGAATAATGATTAAAGGAGCATTTACATGTGTTTACTTTTTCAGCTGTTGCTCATGCCCTACTTCTTGATTTGATCATATTTGTAACAAATGTAGTCGCTGGTAATCAATGGTACTGACATTTTGCCCATCATCGGGGTTAAACGTATAAATTTGACCAGATGTCCATGTTTATATTAAAACAAAAACTTTTCGTGGAAATAGGAAACTAGTAATTAATTAAATCTCTGCTTATTCTGATTTATATACATCCAGCGGTTCTACGTTTGAAACTTTGCCTACTTGATAAGTATCGCAATACTTCTGATATGACTTATGCATCGACACAAACCACCTGCCTTGTGTCGCAGAACAACCTTCCTGATTTATCGTGAAGCTTTATATGTGGCACACGATGTACGAGATACAAATTTTCATTACAATCTGTCAAAAACGAAATGGAGATTTTAGACTTAGCTTCATGCAGTATCAACGTTCCAAACAGTATTGATGCTAATAATTTTGTTTTCATAATGAGACACCCTTAACAATTGCCGTATCTTATGTAAGTTCTGACTCAAAGGTATGCAAGATAACGAAATATGCGGTAGCTTATACAGATCATCCAAAAACTAAAAATATTCCATAAAATATTCCACCTGATATGAATACACATTAGAAATGCTAGTTGTTTCTCCTTCTCCTTTATATTAATCAGCGCAACACGTTTATTAACAAATCATTGGTAAATCAAGAGATAAATAGGGAAGAATAAAGGTGCATGATGCACAAGGTTTCCTCCATTTCATGCAAGACACGGGACTAACAAATGACTCCTAAACTCAATATTGTTTCTTATATTTATCATACAAAGAAAAAAGTAAACGTCTTCCGGTATTCGAAATGTGAGGGATACTTTATATCTTGAAAAACGTCCTCATCCGGAATTTGATTATAGGTTGTAGCATCAGTGCTCGTAAAATCTTTCACATCCATCACAAAGCCCAGATGTTCATATTATATGTCTACATAGCATTGATAAATTTCGTTCATAATATAAATATATACTGTACCTTTTTACACGGCAGTTTGTTTCAATATATACAGGTACGATATCTTATGCATTATTTGGGGCTCATATATTAAATATCCAATATATCTTGCAAAACAAATGATACAAAAGTTAAACATTATTTTGTTCAAAGTACAATAGAAAACCATTGTATCTTGCCAATCAACCGAGGTGCCTTTCAATGTTTCAAAATAACCATGCTATTTGATCGTCACGACTATTCGCGATATGAGAGGTTTCCTGATTCTAAGAAAGACAAATAGAGACCGACAGACAGATAGAAAAACATAGGAAGAGCGTGAGAATCTCAGCTATTTTGTAGACTGTATTCTAGCAAAGAAAAAATGCTGGACAGCAAATGCAAGATATTGTTTGGCTTGTGTCTTATATGTACATTCCCTGAGATATTAAGGCAATATTTGCAAACATCCTTATTATTGCCTGTAAAATAGTTACTGAACATACAAAATAAAATGAAATTCATGTGCAATAATTTTCTTTAGGCCCATCGATCCAGTAACATCAAGAACAACATAAGTTATCAATCAAGTCTGTTGCTATGTAGATAATGAGTTGTGGGCGACGAGACATTTGAACAAAATGATTATTTTCTTGAAGTCTGAAATCATTTTCTACGTGTGTACAAATGTAAAAAATCGTCTTGAGGTATTTTGGCATGACTTATGAATATTACAATATTTTTATAACACAACGTTTGGTCATAGGCAGCTGTTTGTGTAAATATCTACATACTGCCGACGTAACATGCCATCTCCCGCACATAATATTTACATGTTTACTCATTTTACGTCGTATCGATGAGTGTTCCTTACAATAAAAAATATATTTCAAATCTCTAAAAGAATTTCTTTCCCTAGAAATATAATATAGAACCTA
Organism: Sinohyriopsis cumingii; assembly: GCA_028554795.2. Taxonomy (NCBI): domain Eukaryota; kingdom Metazoa; phylum Mollusca; class Bivalvia; order Unionida; family Unionidae; genus Sinohyriopsis; species Sinohyriopsis cumingii. The sequence continues at coordinate 75,673,000 of CM068835.1, read as the reverse complement.
AAACTAACGCTTGAATAATGATCTCAAGTGTTTCGATTCACCCACCTAGCCCATAGGTATCTGAATATCTTAGGATTTTCTAGACCACCATTACATCTTAACATAATGAATCAAACAGTCAAGTGTGAAGATATCAGAGCCGCTTAAATATAAAAACCAGCTAATGCTTAACTGCTAAGTAAATATCTTTAACATCTTACATCGTTTTCACAAAATGTTACTAATTGCAAAGTTTTGTATGATGTTATCCTTATACTGTCCATATTTCGAAGATGGCAGTGTCTAATTCAAGGCAAGATTTTGCCTATTTATTCACATTATGGAAATGGATATCTTATCTTATATTTGCCTATAAAATGTACAAAAATAAACACATTGCTTGGTGATTGCAAGCAGATAGTTATCCTCATACAATCGCTTATCTTTGCGGACATAGAGGAAAGCGACATTACTTTTCCACCGTGAAGTTGTGGTGCAATCGAAGTTTTCTATGCGAATGCGCTTTAAAACCTTACCCTCCTACTGTCCTAATATGCAACACGCGATGGGAAAGTTGAATGGAACCTAGAATTAATATTAGATTAAACTACATATATATGTTCTGTCGTATTTTATAATTTGTAAGTGATGCTACTTCATTTTAATACGAAAAGAAAACAAAGAAACATTATTTTCCAATGACTAGATAAAACATCGAGTCGGTATCTGAAGCACTGCGAAGATCAGGCTACGTTGCCGTCAAGTAATTACGATCAACATGGACACTCCAGCATTTGCAATCTACGGATATGATGAGCTGCCTACATCTACAAGCACGCCTCTGTCTTTCATGTCTGATATGTGCCTTTTTGAATATCATAGTATTGATAGTTACGCTTGTAATAGCTTTAACATTGTATGTAGTGCTTGGAAAGAGTTTGTGTTGTATACTTCATGTTATATGTCTTTTGAGAGGACTTTTGTGTATTGGACATTCAATGTACTAAATAAATATCACTAGAACTACTACTACGTCTTTCATACCGCGTAAAATTATTTTAATTGTTTTCAATAATTCCGAAACCGTTGCAAATCATATATTTCTGATACAGTGGAAACCATTCCGATTCAAAACATCTTTGAGACGAAACAAATTAGTTCAAAGCAAGCTAGCACTTGTAGAATAGGACACAATGAGATGCACACAAAACTGCGTAGTTTATAATGTGGGTACTGAGCAATTTCAATGAGAATGAATTGAATGGTTTTAACACAAAACTGATGTCAAGTATACTTTTCATATTAAGTGCCTTTGTCTAATATAGAGCATATTCAGAGTAGTATTTTTTACGTTCAGACCGAGATTAACTAGTTATTGTGCATTTTGCGTTCAATTTCTAATATCCGGAAACTACATTTTCGTAAGTGGGTTACCATGAGATATGTTCGAGTGTTAAAGGGTGCTTATCATGAATAAAATATTTTACATAGCAGAGTTACAATTTAGTAAGCTTTCAAGTCCTCTCCCTGAATTAAAATGGCAATGCCTTAATAACTTACAACACAAAAATGTTTGTATTAGTTAAAGATGGGATCCATAAAAGCGTCTATTAGACAAGCATAACTAATATCAATCTCCTTTATTGCATCTGTCAGCCAATAATTCAATATCAATCTTATTATCAATCTCCAATACTATTTTGCAAACGAGCCCAAATTATATCAGGATAACTTAGGATTCATCAAAACATGGTGATCATGCGAAAGATGAAAGCCACTCAAAACTCCTCTTCTTAAACAGTGATGATACAGCAAAAATATTTTATCAAAGAATTCGGAAGGTATAACATAAATCAGTCACATGGAACCTATCAAACAACAGCTCGGCCGATACAATATAATCTTTTTAAGAGAAAACCCATTCCAACCTTGCACCTCAGGTAGACCTGGGTTGCCAAAATCATATATAATGTAGACTGCATATATTGCCAAAGGTAGCCTTGGAGTGAAATTGGCAGCAATATCAACATGAGGTGAATATGATAAAGTTATATCCAACAAGGTCAATAAAACTTCCAAGTACAAGAAACTTTTGCAGAATCAAGCAAACCAAAATATGAGGAAAATTAGACGACCTATTGGCTAAAGAGTTCAAATTAGATAGAGAAACAAGACTTTTAGTTTTATAATGTGCATTACATAGACTCAAACTTTGAAAGGATAACTCTTTGTAGAAAGACAGGGATAAAGTCTGGAAGAAACTTGGTGAAGAATCGGATGATGCGGAGTTGAATATGGAGAAGGACTTGAAAGTGGCTAAAGTAGGAGATGAAGAACTTAAATGTATTAAAAAGAAGGATTAGGGGACACTTGGTGGCAAGAAACGCCTCTACAACATGAAAATGATACCGTAAAATAAGTATGACTTACCCTGCCACACTCGACACAGATTTCATTATTTCTCCTAATATATATTAATATAAATTGGTACGAAGAAAAGAAGTATTACTAAGTTCTCATTTTAGGTTTTGTTTATACAGGCACTCTCTTCGCCTATGCCATGTATTAAAATAGACAGTTCACCTGTGCCGATTATGACCAAGCCAAATTTTGTCTAATACTTATAACTAATTGGTTTTAAAGCCTTTTTTCAAGGCTCTGGCATATGAAGGCATTGGGAAGTTTTGGCAATATTTCTGAACTAATTTTTCCAAGGAACAACCAAAATTAGGCCTACAGAAGCATCCCAATTCAGATAAGCCCAAATAAAATCATTGACACAGATGGACAGATGCATACGTAAAAAGATAGAACCATATACAGATTCATTTTAGTAAGGCGGTATCTAAAATAATTTAGAAACAAATAACATCACCTGTGGAAAAATCGAACGATAGAGAAGAGATAAAGCAATTTTCTGACATGTAGTAATGGACTCATACTAGCGAATAAAGGAAAGTCAACCTATCTTTCCTTCATTCACATATATATCTAGCCTTGACTATGAAAACTATGTATATATCTTTGTCATACTCTTGCTTATCGTTACAATGTTACACGGATATTTCTGGCATGAACGAACATAGTCCAAGTAAAAATACCTGTCTGTGGATCTATATGCATGATGAATAGTATCTTGTTGATGCAATGCAAGTGATAATAAATAAATGAATAAATGGAACATAGAACAGCACAAAACAATATGTGGATGCAGACAACTTTTAATTTGAACGTTCAGATCAACTGACAGTACGTTTTGTCGTCAATAAGGAGAGATAATCACTCCTCCTACTTTATAGTTGTAATGAACACATCATTGGATTTTGCGTCGTATTCGAGATTTCATTTCTATCAGTTTCTTGGGTAATACAAAGTATCGGCTGCTCAAGAGGAAGAAGGAGGTATATCTGTATTAGGTTTTGGTGTAAGTCCAGCAACAGGAGGAACCAAACCTGAAGGGGTAGTGGTAGGTGCATGTGTAGCTCCCGGTGCAAGAAAAGTCTGAGGTCTTTTTCCGGCTTTAAAAAAATAATATAGTCTCTTAAAGAATCGGTAAATATTGGAAAGATCAAAGGATATACAATAAACCAAAAATGAGTAAAATAAGTGTCACTTTTATCTTTCTACCTGACAAGCAAACTGTTTTGACAAACGTCCTAGATGAGGTAATCCATGTAATTCATTGTTATTGTACAGATACAAAAATTGTCATGTTCATCTTAAAAACTAAGTACAAAGAATCAAAGTAATGTATGACGCAAATCAATGACATCTAAATGCAGTTATAGCATTTTTCATTATGGATGAATAGTCTTACACTTGCAGTAGGTAGCATAGAAAATGAATGATGAGAAAGTTCTAGTCCAACAAATAAATTATTATTATTATTACTAGTAGTAGTAGTAGTAGTAGTAGTAGTAGAAGTAGCAGTAGTACTATTATGAAAATTAATTCATTCGGACTATTAGGGATTATTTTCAAGGAGAAATGTTTGCTTACAAATACCGATGCATGCCCGGAAAGTAATTTTTTAATTTAGACGATTATCAGTTCAGTATTCAACATCATTCCTCACGCGTGTGTTTTCTATCGGTGCAAACAGAGTTAAACTTAGGGATTATTTTCAAGGAGAAATGTTTGCTTACAAATACCGATGCATGCCCGGAAAGTAATTTTTTAATTTAGACGATTATCAGTTCAGTATTCAACATCATTCCTCACGCGTGTTTTCTATCGGTGCAAACAGAGTTAAACTTAAACGGTGACATTGCGATGGAACTGACCCAATCCATGTTCAGAACCGAACAAATGTATATATGGAGAAGGAGCAAAATTCAGAAATGCGGCTTATAGTTTGCTTGTATAACGTTATTACATATGTGTGAGAGGGAGTATAATCAAAGCCGTACTAGGAAATTATATATATTCTTATCATTAGCATACGTCATGATATCGTCCAGTGGTAAAATAATGATATGACTGATGCATGGCAGGTAGGATATGTGCTTGAAGCGAATGAACAATGGATACATTTTAGCGCGTGGTTAGAAAACTGCGTATTTTCACCCTTGACGAAGCCATGAGTGCAGATACTCAAGTTCTTCACCCACGATTCGAAATATGTCCGTTATTCACGCCTCGCATGTATAATTTCTTTCTATTTTATGTACCAACATTTTGGCTTGCAAGAAGCGCAACATACTGAAATAACAGATTTCTTCCGTGAGGTGGCGCAATATTAGAGATTTAAAGTCTGTGTTCTTCTGTGATTGTTCTCAAGGAAAATTTCAACATTAAAACCATTCTGCTGCCCAGAAAAAGCTTCGAAAATAGAATCAATAGAACACATACATTGATTTTGGTTTTTTTTCACAGTTGTACACATGAACTCCAAGACAGAGTAATTGTCCTCCCAATATAACGGCGATTTTCTTGTCTTATATTTTTTTTGAAAATTTCGCAGAGACAATATCGCTTTAACCATTCACAAACCTGCAGTCATTGAAAACTGATTTAGGAGAGATCATTTCTCCGATGAAGCAATTTGTCTCCACCTCTGTACTTTTCGTCTATTTATGAAATATTACAACATCTGATAATCTGTTGTTTCTATGTGCATGTTCTGATCATACAAGATCGTATTTCTTTGCTTACGTTTCTATACAGGATATGGGAAAATATGCGTAGTAACATCTAGTCTGTAAAAACAGACCATACATTCATCCGACAATACTCAAATCTAAATAGGTTAAAGAATATAACGCGTTTCCTGAAGCGGATAATGAGGAACGGACGTGCAAATAGAAAAGAGTTTAGTTCAAACATACCAGATGTTTCCTTCAGCATCCAACCCGATATGGACACAAGAAGCAAAAGAACGAAAAGATTCGGCATGGTTTCCCTTTTTAGTCTGAAAAAGATCAAAGCTCTATTTACATTATTTTCAGTATAACATACATTTCAGTTTTATCTTCATATTCAAGCACCTGTAACGGAATCAAACCATTGCCTCACCATGATATTGACTCAAAAAGTTAACTTGTTGGCATTCTGTGGAGCTACCATTCCTGGAAACGTAAAGCAGTATTCATTACACACGGTGGCACACATCTTTTCAGCATGAGCCCTACTTTCCGTAGGTGTTTTTTCGATCGGCTGTTCCTCTAACGTGTCAGTCTTGTTCATGATTTCAGAACGTATAATATATTCCTATATACGCACGAAAAAGGCTTTATATAAAACAGCCATGATAAAACTGTTGAGAAACTTATTTCTAACTGAAACTCTTTCTGTTTTACTTGCGTAAGACCTAATTCACTATCTTAACGTCATTCTTTTGTTCAATAGAAGAGCAGAGACAGAAACAAACAGAGATTTCGATACAGAGAGAAATATTTGAAACTTTTTACTCTCTCTTGTCTATTTTTTCAATTATACATAAAATAGGAATACTTCCTTCCACAAATAGTAAAGTCTAGAAAACAACATTATTCTCACCCATACCGGGAATATATATATTTCTAAGAGCGGCATGGAAAAACATACTAATAAGAAGAAATGCATTACAACAATTTTAGTTTTGTTGAAAAATACACATAATCTAATATTTATCAAAGAAAGTGAAATAAAGGAGTTCTTTACTGCAATGCTCAGTGAAGACATACCTTGACTCTTGCTTCAGTTCTAAATAGATCAGCTGCGTGCTTCCAGTCAATGAGGCTAACTGGTTCAATAGTGGAATTTTATAGTGAAAAACCGACATATGAACGTTTCACCCCGATGATGACAAATGTGTCAGTAAAATTGACTAATCAGAACTGGATATGTTCACTACCTGATCAAACCTAGAGGTATGTGGTAAGCAACATCTGGTCAATATATGTCAATGCCCAATCGACCACTAACTTGATCGGGAAATTGTGGACAATATTTTCACGCATAATGTTTTAATCGATAGCTACTACCACTGGGAAAACCATCATCATCACCACCACCACCATCACTGCTAGGACATTTACTGATACGACTGCTGATACTATTACCAGTTATATTATAATTAACTGGATTAGATTTGTGATAAGATTGTGGTTTCCTATCGTTTTGAGCAGCGCAGATGTGTCTATCAAATTAGTTCAAATTTGTGTGTATGTTTATCTATAGACTCTATAAAAAAAGCGATCGTAATTCCCGTAATGTGTTTACACTTTGTTCATTTCCAGACCAAGACTTGTGAATCGACGTTATAATTCACCATGTGTTTTGGTATATTAAAGTTAAGACAATTTTGCCTGAAGTTATTTGCTATCGGAATTTAGCAAAAATTAGGTAAGTTCCTGGACCATTGGGGCGAACTTGATTAAAATTAAAAAATAACACAAATGAAATCGGACGCTGTTCTTTCTCTATATATATATATATATATATATATTATGCTTGCTGAATTCATATCCAGAGTTAAGCGAATTCAAATTCTGCAAGATATTAGGCCTGATCAACCATCGTTATTTATTCCTAGCCTAGACCCGAAAAATACAGTCTCCTATCAGGCAAACAGTCAGTCGATATCGATGAAGTTAGATTGACATTGAAGAAAGAGTCCTAAGCAAAGTTTTATGTCGTATCGGGAGATTAAAAGTCAAATATAATTGTGGATAAATGATCTTATTTATTCTGTAGTATTGCTTCGATTTTTAAAGTTTATTTTCAACGTCAGAAATATTTGAACTAGGACAATTTGCACCTTTACACTGATCATACCAGATCGACTTACATTGTATATTTTATCTTCTAGAAAAACAAATCCCACCCCAAAAACAGGGTCAGTCCTAGCGTTTTCTTGGACGAGTAGCCTCTATGAATGTACCAAATGTAAAGACCTTAAAGAATGGCCATCTATTCTCAAAGCTGTTGTTTATTAACATAAATAGAATTATACAAGAGCATAGTTCTAGGAAGTAGTAGACCTTGCGTTCATAAATCAAACCAGTCACGAGCACGACTGGAAAATGTAGGGAACTATTAAGTAGTAGTAAAATTAATAGTATTGGTGGTGGTAGTGTTTGCAAGTTTCATTTGCACGTGAAAACAAATATAAGTAGTGAATCATGGGCGACTGTTTCTAAATGGAATAATGATTAAAGGAGCATTTACATGTGTTTACTTTTTCAGCTGTTGCTCATGCCCTACTTCTTGATTTGATCATATTTGTAACAAATGTAGTCGCTGGTAATCAATGGTACTGACATTTTGCCCATCATCGGGGTTAAACGTATAAATTTGACCAGATGTCCATGTTTATATTAAAACAAAAACTTTTCGTGGAAATAGGAAACTAGTAATTAATTAAATCTCTGCTTATTCTGATTTATATACATCCAGCGGTTCTACGTTTGAAACTTTGCCTACTTGATAAGTATCGCAATACTTCTGATATGACTTATGCATCGACACAAACCACCTGCCTTGTGTCGCAGAACAACCTTCCTGATTTATCGTGAAGCTTTATATGTGGCACACGATGTACGAGATACAAATTTTCATTACAATCTGTCAAAAACGAAATGGAGATTTTAGACTTAGCTTCATGCAGTATCAACGTTCCAAACAGTATTGATGCTAATAATTTTGTTTTCATAATGAGACACCCTTAACAATTGCCGTATCTTATGTAAGTTCTGACTCAAAGGTATGCAAGATAACGAAATATGCGGTAGCTTATACAGATCATCCAAAAACTAAAAATATTCCATAAAATATTCCACCTGATATGAATACACATTAGAAATGCTAGTTGTTTCTCCTTCTCCTTTATATTAATCAGCGCAACACGTTTATTAACAAATCATTGGTAAATCAAGAGATAAATAGGGAAGAATAAAGGTGCATGATGCACAAGGTTTCCTCCATTTCATGCAAGACACGGGACTAACAAATGACTCCTAAACTCAATATTGTTTCTTATATTTATCATACAAAGAAAAAAGTAAACGTCTTCCGGTATTCGAAATGTGAGGGATACTTTATATCTTGAAAAACGTCCTCATCCGGAATTTGATTATAGGTTGTAGCATCAGTGCTCGTAAAATCTTTCACATCCATCACAAAGCCCAGATGTTCATATTATATGTCTACATAGCATTGATAAATTTCGTTCATAATATAAATATATACTGTACCTTTTTACACGGCAGTTTGTTTCAATATATACAGGTACGATATCTTATGCATTATTTGGGGCTCATATATTAAATATCCAATATATCTTGCAAAACAAATGATACAAAAGTTAAACATTATTTTGTTCAAAGTACAATAGAAAACCATTGTATCTTGCCAATCAACCGAGGTGCCTTTCAATGTTTCAAAATAACCATGCTATTTGATCGTCACGACTATTCGCGATATGAGAGGTTTCCTGATTCTAAGAAAGACAAATAGAGACCGACAGACAGATAGAAAAACATAGGAAGAGCGTGAGAATCTCAGCTATTTTGTAGACTGTATTCTAACAAAGAAAAAATGCTGGACAGCAAATGCAAGATATTGTTTGGCTTGTGTCTTATATGTACATTCCCTGAGATATTAAGGCAATATTTGCAAACATCCTTATTATTGCCTGTAAAATAGTTACTGAACATACAAAATAAAATGAAATTCATGTGCAATAATTTTCTTTAGGCCCATCGATCCAGTAACATCAAGAACAACATAAGTTATCAATCAAGTCTGTTGCTATGTAGATAATGAGTTGTGGGCGACGAGACATTTGAACAAAATGATTATTTTCTTGAAGTCTGAAATCATTTTCTACGTGTGTACAAATGTAAAAAATCGTCTTGAGGTATTTTGGCATGACTTATGAATATTACAATATTTGTATAACACAACGTTTGGTCATAGGCAGCTGTTTGTGTAAATATCTACATACTGCCGACGTAACATGCCATCTCCCGCACATAATATTTACATGTTTACTCATTTTACGTCGTATCGATGAGTGTTCCTTACAATAAAAAATATATTTCAAATCTCTAAAAGAATTTCTTTCCCTAGAAATATAATATAGAACCTAAAACTAACGCTTGAATAATGATCTCAAGTGTTTCGATTCACCCACCTAGCCCATAGGTATCTGAATATCTTAGGATTTTCTAGACCACCATTACATCTTAACATAATGAATCAAACAGTCAAGTGTGAAGATATCAGAGCCGCTTAAATATAAAAACCAGCTAATGCTTAACTGCTAAGTAAATATCTTTAACATCTTACATCGTTTTCACAAAATGTTACTAATTGCAAAGTTTTGTATGATGTTATCCTTATACTGTCCATATTTCGAAGATGGCAGTGTCTAATTCAAGGCAAGATTTTGCCTATTTATTCACATTATGGAAATGGATATCTTATCTTATATTTGCCTATAAAATGTACAAAAATAAACACATTGCTTGGTGATTGCAAGCAGATAGTTATCCTCATACAATCGCTTATCTTTGCGGACATAGAGGAAAGCGACATTACTTTTCCACCGTGAAGTTGTGGTGCAATCGAAGTTTTCTATGCGAATGCGCTTTAAAACCTTACCCTCCTACTGTCCTAATATGCAACACGCGATGGGAAAGTTGAATGGAACCTAGAATTAATATTAGATTAAACTACATATATATGTTCTGTCGTATTTTATAATTTGTAAGTGATGCTACTTCATTTTAATACGAAAAGAAAACAAAGAAACATTATTTTCCAATGACTAGATAAAACATCAAGTCGGTATCTGAAGCACTGCGAAGATCAGGCTACGTTGCCGTCAAGTAATTACGATCAACATGGACACTCCAGCATTTGCAATCTACGGATATGATGAGCTGCCTACATCTACAAGCACGCCTCTGTCTTTCATGTCTGATATGTGCCTTTTTGAATATCATAGTATTGATAGTTACGCTTGTAATAGCTTTAACATTGTATGTAGTGCTTGGAAAGAGTTTGTGTTGTATACTTCATGTTATATGTCTTTTGAGAGGACTTTTGTGTATTGGACATTCAATGTACTAAATAAATATCACTAGAACTACTACTACGTCTTTCATACCGCGTAAAATTATTTTAATTGTTTTCAATAATTCCGAAACCGTTGCAAATCATATATTTCTGATACAGTGGAAACCATTCCGATTCAAAACATCTTTGAGACGAAACAAATTAGTTCAAAGCAAGCTAGCACTTGTAGAATAGGACACAATGAGATGCACACAAAACTGCGTAGTTTATAATGTGGGTACTGAGCAATTTCAATGAGAATGAATTGAATGGTTTTAACACAAAACTGATGTCAAGTATACTTTTCATATTAAGTGCCTTTGTCTAATATAGAGCATATTCAGAGTAGTATTTTTTACGTTCAGACCGAGATTAACTAGTTATTGTGCATTTTGCGTTCAATTTCTAATATCCGGAAACTACATTTTCGTAAGTGGGTTACCATGAGATATGTTCGAGTGTTAAAGGGTGCTTATCATGAATAAAATATTTTACATAGCAGAGTTACAATTTAGTAAGCTTTCAAGTCCTCTCCCTGAATTAAAATGGCAATGCCTTAATAACTTACAACACAAAAATGTTTGTATTAGTTAAAGATGGGATCCATAAAAGCGTCTATTAGACAAGCATAACTAATATCAATCTCCTTTATTGCATCTGTCAGCCAATAATTCAATATCAATCTTATTATCAATCTCCAATACTATTTTGCAAACGAGCCCAAATTATATCAGGATAACTTAGGATTCATCAAAACATGGTGATCATGCGAAAGATGAAAGCCACTCAAAACTCCTCTTCTTAAACAGTGATGATACAGCAAAAATATTTTATCAAAGAATTCGGAAGGTATAACATAAATCAGTCACATGGAACCTATCAAACAACAGCTCGGCCGATACAATATAATCTTTTTAAGAGAAAACCCATTCCAACCTTGCACCTCAGGTAGACCTGGGTTGCCAAAATCATATATAATGTAGACTGCATATATTGCCAAAGGTAGCCTTGGAGTGAAATTGGCAGCAATATCAACATGAGGTGAATATGATAAAGTTATATCCAACAAGGTCAATAAAACTTCCAAGTACAAGAAACTTTTGCAGAATCAAGCAAACCAAAATATGAGGAAAATTAGACGACCTATTGGCTAAAGAGTTCAAATTAGATAGAGAAACAAGACTTTTAGTTTTATAATGTGCATTACATAGACTCAAACTTTGAAAGGATAACTCTTTGTAGAAAGACAGGGATAAAGTCTGGAAGAAACTTGGTGAAGAATCGGATGATGCGGAGTTGAATATGGAGAAGGACTTGAAAGTGGCTAAAGTAGGAGATGAAGAACTTAAATGTATTAAAAAGAAGGATTAGGGGACACTTGGTGGCAAGAAACGCCTCTACAACATGAAAATGATACCGTAAAATAAGTATGACTTACCCTGCCACACTCGACACAGATTTCATTATTTCTCATAATATATATTAATATAAATTGGTACGAAGAAAAGAAGTATTACTAAGTTCTCATTTTAGGTTTTGTTTATACAGGCACTCTCTTCGCCTATGCCATGTATTAAAATAGACAGTTCAGCTGTGCCGATTATGACCAAGCCAAATTTTGTCTAATACTTATAACTAATTGGTTTTAAAGCCTTTTTTCAAGGCTCTGGCATATGAAGGCATTGGGAAGTTTTGGCAATATTTCTGAACTAATTTTTCCAAGGAACAACCAAAATTAGGCCTACAGAAGCATCCCAATTCAGATAAGCCCAAATAAAATCATTGACACAGATGGACAGATGCATACGTAAAAAGATAGAACCATATACAGATTCATTTTAGTAAGGCGGTATCTAAAATAATTTAGAAACAAATAACATCACCTATGGAAAAATCGAACGATAGAGAAGAGATAAAGCAATTTTCTGACATGTAGTAATGGACTCATACTAGCGAATAAAGGAAAGTCAACCTATCTTTCCTTCATTCACATATATATCTAGCCTTGACTATGAAAACTATGTATATATCTTTGTCATACTCTTGCTTATCGTTACAATGTTACACGGATATTTCTGGCATGAACGAACATAGTCCAAGTAAAAATACCTGTCTGTGGATCTATATGCATGATGAATAGTATCTTGTTGATGCAATGCAAGTGATAATAAATAAATGAATAAATGGAACATAGAACAGCACAAAACAATATGTGGATGCAGACAACTTTTAATTTGAACGTTCAGATCAACTGACAGTACGTTTTGTCGTCAATAAGGAGAGATAATCACTCCTCCTACTTTATAGTTGTAATGAACACATCATTGGATTTTGCGTCGTATTCGAGATTTCATTTCTATCAGTTTCTTGGGTAATACAAAGTATCGGCTGCTCAAGAGGAAGAAGGAGGTATATCTGTATTAGGTTTTGGTGTAAGTCCAGCAACAGGAGGAACCAAACCTGAAGGGGTAGTGGTAGGTGCATGTGTAGCTCCCGGTGCAAGAAAAGTCTGAGGTCTTTTTCCGGCTTTAAAAAAATAATATAGTCTCTTAAAGAATCGGTAAATATTGGAAAGATCAAAGGATATACAATAAACCAAAAATGAGTAAAATAAGTGTCACTTTTATCTTTCTACCTGACAAGCAAACTGTTTTGACAAACGTCCTAGATGAGGTAATCCATGTAATTCATTGTTATTGTACAGATACAAAAATTGTCATGTTCATCTTAAAAACTAAGTACAAAGAATCAAAGTAATGTATGACGCAAATCAATGACATCTAAATGCAGTTATAGCATTTTTCATTATGGATGAATAGTCTTACACTTGCAGTAGGTAGCATAGAAAATGAATGATGAGAAAGTTCTAGTCCAACAAATAAATTATTATTATTATTACTAGTAGTAGTAGTAGTAGTAGTAGTAGTAGAAGTAGCAGTAGTACTATTATGAAAATTAATTCATTCGGACTATTAGGGATTATTTTCAAGGAGAAATGTTTGCTTACAAATACCGATGCATGCCCGGAAAGTAATTTTTTAATTTAGACGATTATCAGTTCAGTATTCAACATCATTCCTCACGCGTGTGTTTTCTATCGGTGCAAACAGAGTTAAACATAAACGGTGACATTGCGAGGGAACTGACCCAATCCATGTTCAGAACCGAACAAATGTATATATGGAGAAGGAGCAAAATTCAGAAATGCGGCTTATAGTTTGCTTGTATAACGTTATTACATATGTGTGAGAGGGAGTATAATCAAAGCCGTACTAGGAAATTATATATATTCTTATCATTAGCATACGTCATGATACCGTCCAGTGGTAAAATAATGATATGACTGATGCATGGCAGGTAGGATATGTGCTTGAAGCGAATGAACAATGGATACATTTTAGCGCGTGGTTAGAAAACTGCGTATTTTCACCCTTGACGAAGCCATGAGTGCAGATACTCAAGTTCTTCACCCACGATTCGAAATATGTCCGTTATTCACGCCTCGCATGTATAATTTCTTTCTATTTTATGTACCAACATTTTGGCTTGCAAGAAGCGCAACATACTGAAATAACAGATTTCTTCCGTGAGGTGGCGCAATATTAGAGATTTAAAGTCTGTGTTCTTCTGTGATTGTTCTCAAGGAAAATTTCAACATTAAAACCATTCTGCTGCCCAGAAAAAGCTTCGAAAATAGAATCAATAGAACACATACATTGATTATGGTTTTTTTTCACAGTTGTACACATGAACTCCAAGACAGAGTAATTGTCCTCCCAATATAACGGCGATTTTCTTGTCTTATATTTTTTTTGAAAATTTCGCAGAGACAATATCGCTTTAACCATTCACAAACCTGCAGTCATTGAAAACTGATTTAGGAGAGATCATTTCTCCGATGAAGCAATTTGTCTCCACCTCTGTACTTTTCGTCTATTTATGAAATATTACAACATCTGATAATCTGTTGTTTCTATGTGCATGTTCTGATCATACAAGATCGTATTTCTTTGCTTACCTTTCTATACAGGATATGGGAAAATATCCGTAGTAACATCTAGTCTGTAAAAACAGACCATACATTCATCCGACAATACTCAAATCTAAATAGGTTAAAGAATATAACGCGTTTCCTGAAGCGGATAATGAGGAACGGACGTGCAAATAGAAAAGAGTTTAGTTCAAACATACCAGATGTTTCCTTCAGCATCCAACCCGATATGGACACAAGAAGCAAAAGAACGAAAAGATTCGGCATGGTTTCCCTTTTTAGTCTGAAAAAGATCAAAGCTCTATTTACATTATTTTCAGTATAACATACATTTCAGTTTTATCTTCATATTCAAGCACCTGTAACGGAATCAAACCATTGCCTCACCATGATATTGACTCAAAAAGTTAACTTGTTGGCATTCTGTGGAGCTACCATTCCTGGAAACGTAAAGCAGTATTCATTACACACGGTGGCACACATCTTTTCAGCATGAGCCCTACTTTCCGTAGGTGTTTTTTCGATCGGCTGTTCCTCTAACGTGTCAGTCTTGTTCATGATTTCAGAACGTATAATATATTCCTATATACGCACGAAAAAGGCTTTATATAAAACAGCCATGATAAAACTGTTGAGAAACTTATTTCTAACTGAAACTCTTTCTGTTTTACTTGCGTAAGACCTAATTCACTATCTTAACGTCATTCTTTTGTTCAATAGAAGAGCAGAGACAGAAACAAACAGAGATGGCGATACAGAGAGAAATATTTGAAACTTTTTACTCTCTCTTGTCTATTTTTTCAATTATACATAAAATAGGAATACTTCCTTCCACAAATAGTAAAGTCTAGAAAACAACATTATTCTCACCCATACCGGGAATATATATATTTCTAAGAGCGGCATGGAAAAACATACTAATAAGAAGAAATGCATTACAACAATTTTAGTTTTGTTGAAAAATACACATAATCTAATATTTATCAAAGAAAGTGAAATAAAGGAGTTCTTTACTGTAATGCTCAGTGAAGACATACCTTGACTCTTGCTTCAGTTCTAAATAGATCAGCTGCGTGCTTCCAGTCAATGAGGCTAACTGGTTCAATAGTGGAATTTTATAGTGAAAAACCGACATATGAACGTTTCACCCCGATGATGACAAATGTGTCAGTAAAATTGACTAATCAGAACTGGATATGTTCACTACCTGATCAAACCTAGAGGTATGTGGTAAGCAACATCTGGTCAATATATGTCAATGCCCAATCGACCACTAACTTGATCGGGAAATTGTGGACAACATTTTCACGCATAATGTTTTAATCGATAGCTACTACCACTGGGAAAACCATCATCATCACCACCACCACCATCACTGCTAGGACATTTACTGATACGACTGCTGATACTATTACCAGTTATATTATAATTAACTGGATTAGATTTGTGATAAGATTGTGGTTTCCTATCGTTTTGAGCAGCGCAGATGTGTCTATCAAATTAGTTCAAATTTGTGTGTATGTTTATCTATAGACTCTATAAAAAAAGCGATCGTAATTCCCGTAATGTGTTTACACTTTGTTCATTTCCAGACCAAGACTTGTGAATCGACGTTATAATTCACCATGTGTTTTGGTATATTAAAGTTAAGACAATTTTGCCTGAAGTTATTTGCTATCGGAATTTAGCAAAAATTAGGTAAGTTCCTGGACCATTGGGGCGAACTTGATTAAAATTAAAAAATAACACAAATGAAATCGGACGCTGTTCTTTCTCTATATATATATATATATATATTATGCTTGCTGAATTCATATCCAGAGTTAAGCGAATTCAAATTCTGTAAGATATTAGGCCTGATCAACCATCGTTATTTATTCCTAGCCTAGACCCGAAAAATACAGTCTCCTATCAGGCAAACAGTCAGTCGATATCGATGAAGTTAGATTAACATTGAAGAAAGAGTCCTAAGCAAAGTTTTATGTCGTATCGGGAGATTAAAAGTCAAATATAATTGTGGATAAATGATTTTATTTATTCTGTAGTATTGCTTCGATTTTTAAAGTTTATTTTCAACGTCAGAAATATTTGAACTAGGACAATTTGCACCTTTACACTGATCATACCAGATCGACTTACATTGTATATTTTATCTTCTAGAAAAACAAATCCCACCCCAAAAACAGGGTCAGTCCTAGCGTTTTCTTGGACGAGTAGCCTCTATGAATGTACCAAATGTAAAGACCTTAAAGAATGGCCATCTATTCTCAAAGCTGTTGTTTATTAACATAAATAGAATTATACAAGAGCATAGTTCTAGGAAGTAGTAGACCTTGCGTTCATAAATCAAACCAGTCACGAGCACGACTGGAAAATGTAGGGAACTATTAAGTAGTAGTAAAATTAATAGTATTGGTGGTGGTAGTGTTTGCAAGTTTCATTTGCACGTGAAAACAAATATAAGTAGTGAATCATGGGCGACTGTTTCTAAATGGAATAATGATTAAAGGAGCATTTACATGTGTTTACTTTTTCAGCTGTTGCTCATGCCCTACTTCTTGATTTGATCATATTTGTAACAAATGTAGTCGCTGGTAATCAATGGTACTGACATTTTGCCCATCATCGGGGTTAAACGTATAAATTTGACCAGATGTCCATGTTTATATTAAAACAAAAACTTTTCGTGGAAATAGGAAACTAGTAATTAATTAAATCTCTGCTTATTCTGATTTATATACATCCAGCGGTTCTACGTTTGAAACTTTGCCTACTTGATAAGTATCGCAATACTTCTGATATGACTTATGCATCGACACAAACCACCTGCCTTGTGTCGCAGAACAACCTTCCTGATTTATCGTGAAGCTTTATATGTGGCACACGATGTACGAGATACAAATTTTCATTACAATCTGTCAAAAACGAAATGGAGATTTTAGACTTAGCTTCATGCAGTATCAACGTTCCAAACAGTATTGATGCTAATAATTTTGTTTTCATAATGAGACACCCTTAACAATTGCCGTATCTTATGTAAGTTCTGACTCAAAGGTATGCAAGATAACGAAATATGCGGTAGCTTATACAGATCATCCAAAAACTAAAAATATTCCATAAAATATTCCACCTGATATGAATACACATTAGAAATGCTAGTTGTTTCTCCTTCTCCTTTATATTAATCAGCGCAACACGTTTATTAACAAATCATTGGTAAATCAAGAGATAAATAGGGAAGAATAAAGGTGCATGATGCACAAGGTTTCCTCCATTTCATGCAAGACACGGGACTAACAAATGACTCCTAAACTCAATATTGTTTCTTATATTTATCATACAAAGAAAAAAGTAAACGTCTTCCGGTATTCGAAATGTGAGGGATACTTTATATCTTGAAAAACGTCCTCATCCGGAATTTGATTATAGGTTGTAGCATCAGTGCTCGTAAAATCTTTCACATCCATCACAAAGCCCAGATGTTCATATTATATGTCTACATAGCATTGATAAATTTCCTTCATAATATAAATATATACTGTACCTTTTTACACGGCAGTTTGTTTCAATATATACAGGTACGATATCTTATGCATTATTTGGGGCTCATATATTAAATATCCAATATATCTTGCAAAACAAATGATACAAAAGTTAAACATTATTTTGTTCAAAGTACAATAGAAAACCATTGTATCTTGCCAATCAACCGAGGTGCCTTTCAATGTTTCAAAATAACCATGCTATTTGATCGTCACGACTATTCGCGATATGAGAGGTTTCCTGATTCTAAGAAAGACAAATAGAGACCGACAGACAGATAGAAAAACATAGGAAGAGCGTGAGAATCTCAGCTATTTTGTAGACTATATTCTAACAAAGAAAAAATGCTGGACAGCAAATGCAAGATATTGTTTGGCTTGTGTCTTATATGTACATTCCCTGAGATATTAAGGCAATATTTGCAAACATCCTTATTATTGCCTGTAAAATAGTTACTGAACATACAAAATAAAATGAAATTCATGTGCAATAATTTTCTTTAGGCCCATCGATCCAGTAACATCAAGAACAACATAAGTTATCAATCAAGTCTGTTGCTATGTAGATAATGAGTTGTGGGCGACGAGACATTTGAACAAAATGATTATTTTCTTGAAGTCTGAAATCATTTTCTACGTGTGTACAAATGTAAAAAATCGTCTTGAGGTATTTTGGCATGACTTATGAATATTACAATATTTGTATAACACAACGTTTGGTCATAGGCAGCTGTTTGTGTAAATATCTACATACTGCCGACGTAACATGCCATCTCCCGCACATAATATTTACATGTTTACTCATTTTACGTCGTATCGATGAGTGTTCCTTATAAGAAAAAATATATTTCAAATCTCTAAAAGAATTTCTTTCCCTAGAAATATAATATAGAACCTAAAACTAACGCTTGAATAATGATCTCAAGTGTTTCGATTCACCCACCTAGCCCATAGGTATCTGAATATCTTAGGATTTTCTAGACCACCATTACATCTTAACATAATGAATCAAACAGTCAAGTGTGAAGATATCAGAGCCGCTTAAATATAAAAACCAGCTAATGCTTAACTGCTAAGTAAATATCTTTAACATCTTACATCGTTTTCACAAAATGTTACTAATTGCAAAGTTTTGTATGATGTTATCCTTATACTGTCCATATTTCGAAGATGGCAGTGTCTAATTCAAGGCAAGATTTTGCCTATTTATTCACATTATGGAAATGGATATCTTATCTTATATTTGCCTATAAAATGTACAAAAATAAACATATTGCTTGGTGATTGCAAGCAGATAATTATCCTCATACAATCGCTTATCTTTGCGGACATAGAGGAAAGCGACATTACTTTTCCACCGTGAAGTTGTGGTGCAATCGAAGTTTTCTATGCGAATGCGCTTTAAAACCTTACCCTCCTACTGTCCTAATATGCAACACGCGATGGGAAAGTTGAATGGAACCTAGAATTAATATTAGATTAAACTACATATATATGTTCTGTCGTATTTTATAATTTGTAAGTGATGCTACTTCATTTTAATACGAAAAGAAAACAAAGAAACATTATTTTCCAATGACTAGATAAAACATCGAGTCGGTATCTGAAGCACTGCGAAGATCAGGCTACGTTGCCGTCAAGTAATTACGATCAACATGGACACTCCAGCATTTGCAATCTACGGATATGATGAGCTGCCTACATCTACAAGCACGCCTCTGTCTTTCATGTCTGATATGTGCCTTTTTGAATATCATAGTATTGATAGTTACGCTTGTAATAGCTTTAACATTGTATGTAGTGCTTGGAAAGAGTTTGTGTTGTATACTTCATGTTATATGTCTTTTGAGAGGACTTTTGTGTATTGGACATTCAATGTACTAAATAAATATCACTAGAACTACTACTACGTCTTTCATACCGCGTAAAATTATTTTAATTGTTTTCAATAATTCCGAAACCGTTGCAAATCATATATTTCTGATACAGTGGAAACCATTCCGATTCAAAACATCTTTGAGACGAAACAAATTAGTTCAAAGCAAGCTAGCACTTGTAGAATAGGACACAATGAGATGCACACAAAACTGCGTAGTTTATAATGTGGGTACTGAGCAATTTCAATGAGAATGAATTGAATGGTTTTAACACAAAACTGATGTCAAGTATACTTTTCATATTAAGTGCCTTTGTCTAATATAGAGCATATTCAGAGTAGTATTTTTTACGTTCAGACCGAGATTAACTAGTTATTGTGCATTTTGCGTTCAATTTCTAATATCCGGAAACTACATTTTCGTAAGTGGGTTACCATGAGATATGTTCGAGTGTTAAAGGGTGCTTATCATGAATAAAATATTTTACATAGCAGAGTTACAATTGAGTAAGCTTTCAAGTCCTCTCCCTGAATTAAAATGGCAATGCCTTAATAACTTACAACACAAAAATGTTTGTATTAGTTAAAGATGGGATCCATAAAAGCGTCTATTAGACAAGCATAACTAATATCAATCTCCTTTATTGCATCTGTCAGCCAATAATTCAATATCAATCTTATTATCAATCTCCAATACTATTTTGCAAACGAGCCCAAATTATATCAGGATAACTTAGGATTCATCAAAACATGGTGATCATGCGAAAGATGAAAGCCACTCAAAACTCCTCTTCTTAAACAGTGATGATACAGCAAAAATATTTTATCAAAGAATTCGGAAGGTATAACATAAATCAGTCACATGGAACCTATCAAACAACAGCTCGGCCGATACAATATAATCTTTTTAAGAGAAAACCCATTCCAACCTTGCACCTCAGGTAGACCTGGGTTGCCAAAATCATATATAATGTAGACTGCATATATTGCCAAAGGTAGCCTTGGAGTGAAATTGGCAGCAATATCAACATGAGGTGAATATGATAAAGTTATATCCAACAAGGTCAATAAAACTTCCAAGTACAAGAAACTTTTGCAGAATCAAGCAAACCAAAATATGAGGAAAATTAGACGACCTATTGGCTAAAGAGTTCAAATTAGATAGAGAAACAAGACTTTTAGTTTTATAATGTGCATTACATAGACTCAAACTTTGAAAGGATAACTCTTTGTAGAAAGACAGGGATAAAGTCTGGAAGAAACTTGGTGAAGAATCGGATGATGCGGAGTTGAATATGGAGAAGGACTTGAAAGTGGCTAAAGTAGGAGATGAAGAACTTAAATGTATTAAAAAGAAGGATTAGGGGACACTTGGTGGCAAGAAACGCCTCTACAACATGAAAATGATACCGTAAAATAAGTATGACTTACCCTGCCACACTCGACACAGATTTCATTATTTCTCCTAATATATATTAATATAAATTGGTACGAAGAAAAGAAGTATTACTAAGTTCTCATTTTAGGTTTTGTTTATACAGGCACTCTCTTCGCCTATGCCATGTATTAAAATAGACAGTTCAGCTGTGCCGATTATGACCAAGCCAAATTTTGTCTAATACTTATAACTAATTGGTTTTAAAGCCTTTTTTCAAGGCTCTGGCATATGAAGGCATTGGGAAGTTTTGGCAATATTTCTGAACTAATTTTTCCAAGGAACAACCAAAATTAGGCCTACAGAAGCATCCCAATTCAGATAAGCCCAAATAAAATCATTGACACAGATGGACAGATGCATACGTAAAAAGATAGAACCATATACAGATTCATTTTAGTAAGGCGGTATCTAAAATAATTTAGAAACAAATAACATCACCTATGGAAAAATCGAACAATAGAGAAGAGATAAAGCAATTTTCTGACATGTAGTAATGGACTCATACTAGCGAATAAAGGAAAGTCAACCTATCTTTCCTTCATTCACATATATATCTAGCCTTGACTATGAAAACTATGTATATATCTTTGTCATACTCTTGCTTATCGTTACAATGTTACACGGATATTTCTGGCATGAACGAACATAGTCCAAGTAAAAATACCTGTCTGTGGATCTATATGCATGATGAATAGTATCTTGTTGATGCAATGCAAGTGATAATAAATAAATGAATAAATGGAACATAGAACAGCACAAAACAATATGTGGATGCAGACAACTTTTAATTTGAACGTTCAGATCAACTGACAGTACGTTTTGTCGTCAATAAGGAGAGATAATCACTCCTCCTACTTTATAGTTGTAATGAACACATCATTGGATTTTGCGTCGTATTCGAGATTTCATTTCTATCAGTTTCTTGGGTAATACAAAGTATCGGCTGCTCAAGAGGAAGAAGGAGGTATATCTGTATTAGGTTTTGGTGTAAGTCCAGCAACAGGAGGAACCAAACCTGAAGGGGTAGTGGTAGGTGCATGTGTAGCTCCCGGTGCAAGAAAAGTCTGAGGTCTTTTTCCGGCTTTAAAAAAAAAATATAGTCTCTTAAAGAATCGGTAAATATTGGAAAGATCAAAGGATATACAATAAACCAAAAATGAGTAAAATAAGTGTCACTTTTATCTTTCTACCTGACAAGCAAACTGTTTTGACAAACGTCCTAGATGAGGTAATCCATGTAATTCATTGTTATTGTACAGATACAAAAATTGTCATGTTCATCTTAAAAACTAAGTACAAAGAATCAAAGTAATGTATGACGCAAATCAATGACATCTAAATGCAGTTATAGCATTTTTCATTATGGATGAATAGTCTTACACTTGCAGTAGGTAGCATAGAAAATGAATGATGAGAAAGTTCTAGTCCAACAAATAAATTATTATTATTATTACTAGTAGTAGTAGTAGTAGTAGTAGTAGTAGAAGTAGCAGTAGTACTATTATGAAAATTAATTCATTCGGACTATTAGGGATTATTTTCAAGGAGAAATGTTTGCTTACAAATACCGATGCATGCCCGGAAAGTAATTTTTTAATTTAGACGATTATCAGTTCAGTATTCAACATCATTCCTCACGCGTGTGTTTTCTATCGGTGCAAACAGAGTTAAACATAAACGGTGACATTGCGAGGGAACTGACCCAATCCATGTTCAGAACCGAACAAATGTATATATGGAGAAGGAGCAAAATTCAGAAATGCGGCTTATAGTTTGCTTGTATAACGTTATTACATATGTGTGAGAGGGAGTATAATCAAAGCCGTACTAGGAAATTATATATATTCTTATCATTAGCATACGTCATGATACCGTCCAGTGGTAAAATAATGATATGACTGATGCATGGCAGGTAGGATATGTGCTTGAAGCGAATGAACAATGGATACATTTTAGCGCGTGGTTAGAAAACTGCGTATTTTCACCCTTGACGAAGCCATGAGTGCAGATACTCAAGTTCTTCACCCACGATTCGAAATATGTCCGTTATTCACGCCTCGCATGTATAATTTCTTTCTATTTTATGTACCAACATTTTGGCTTGCAAGAAGCGCAACATACTGAAATAACAGATTTCTTCCGTGAGGTGGCGCAATATTAGAGATTTAAAGTCTGTGTTCTTCTGTGATTGTTCTCAAGGAAAATTTCAACATTAAAACCATTCTGCTGCCCAGAAAAAGCTTCGAAAATAGAATCAATAGAACACATACATTGATTTTGGTTTTTTGTCCTCCCAATATAAATGCGATTTTCTTGTCTTATATTTTTTTTGAAAATTTCGCAGAGACAATATCGCTTTAACCATTCACAAACCTGCAGTCATTGAAAACTGATTTAGGAGAGATCATTTCTCCGATGAAGCAATTTGTCTCCACCTCTGTACTTTTCGTCTATTTATGAAATATTACAACATCTGATAATCTGTTGTTTCTATGTGCATGTTCTGATCATACAACATCTTATTTCTTTGCTTACGTTTCTATACAGGATATGGGAAAATATGCGTAGTAACATCTAGTCTGTAAAAACAGACCATACATTCATCCGACAATACTCAAATCTAAATAGGTTAAAGAATATAACGCGTTTCCTGAAGCGGATAATGAGGAACGGACGTGCAAATAGAAAAGAGTTTAGTTCAAACATACCAGATGTTTCCTTCAGCATCCAACCCGATATGGACACAAGAAGCAAAAGAACGAAAAGATTCGGCATGGTTTCCCTTTTTAGTCTGAAAAAGATCAAAGCTCTATTTACATTATTTTCAGTATAACATACATTTCAGTTTTATCTTCATATTCAAGCACCTGTAACGGAATCAAACCATTGCCTCACCATGATATTGACTCAAAAAGTTAACTTGTTGGCATTCTGTGGAGCTACCATTCCTGGAAACGTAAAGCAGTATTCATTACACACGGTGGCACACATCTTTTCAGCATGAGCCCTACTTTCCGTAGGTGTTTTTTCGATCGGCTGTTCCTCTAACGTGTCAGTCTTGTTCATGATTTCAGAACGTATAATATATTCCTATATACGCACGAAAAAGGCTTTATATAAAACAGCCATGATAAAACTGTTGAGAAACTTATTTCTAACTGAAACTCTTTCTGTTTTACTTGCGTAAGACCTAATTCACTATCTTAACGTCATTCTTTTGTTCAATAGAAGAGCAGAGACAGAAACAAACAGAGATGGCGATACAGAGAGAAATATTTGAAACTTTTTACTCTCTCTTGTCTATTTTTTCAATTATACATAAAATAGGAATACTTCCTTCCACAAATAGTAAAGTCTAGAAAACAACATTATTCTCACCCATACCGGGAATATATATATTTCTAAGAGCGGCATGGAAAAACATACTAATAAGAAGAAATGCATTACAACAATTTTAGTTTTGTTGAAAAATACACATAATCTAATATTTATCAAAGAAAGTGAAATAAAGGAGTTCTTTACTGTAATGCTCAGTGAAGACATACCTTGACTCTTGCTTCAGGTGTAAATTGATCAGCTGCGTGCTTCCAGTCAATGAGGCTAACTGGTTCAATAGTGGAATTTTATAGTGAAAAACCGACATATGAACGTTTCACCCCGATGATGACAAATGTGTCAGTAAAATTGACTAATCAGAACTGGATATGTTCACTACCTGATCAAACCTAGAGGTATGTGGTAAGCAACATCTGGTCAATATATGTCAATGCCCAATCGACCACTAACTTGATCGGGAAATTGTGGACAATATTTTCACGCATGTTTTAATCGATAGCTACTACCACTGGGAAAACCATCATCATCACCACCACCACCATCACTGCTAGGACATTTACTGATACGACTGCTGATACTATTACCAGTTATATTATAATTAACTGGATTAGATTTGTGATAAGATTGTGGTTTCCTATCGTTTTGAGCAGCGCAGATGTGTCTATCAAATTAGTTCAAATTTGTGTGTATGTTTATCTATAGACTCTATAAAAAAAGCGATCGTAATTCCCGTAATGTGTTTACACTTTGTTCATTTCCAGACCAAGACTTGTGAATCGACGTTATAATTCACCATGTGTTTTGGTATATTAAAGTTAAGACAATTTTGCCTGAAGTTATTTGCTATCGGAATTTAGCAAAAATTAGGTACGTTCCTGGACCATTGGGGCGAACTTGATTAAAATTAAAAAATAACACAAATGAAATCGGACGCTGTTCTTTCTCTCTCTATATATATATATATATTATGCTTGCTGAATTCATATCCATAGTTAAGCGAATTCAAATTCTGCAAGATATTAGGCCTGATCAACCATCGTTATTTATTCCTAGCCTAGACCCGAAAAATATAGTCTCCTATCAGGCAAACAGTCAGTCGATATCGATGAAGTTAGATTAACATTGAAGAAAGAGTCCTAAGCAAAGTTTTATGTCGTATCGGGAGATTAAAAGTCAAATATAATTGTGGATAAATGATTTTATTTATTCTGTAGTATTGCTTCGATTTTTAAAGTTTATTTTCAACGTCAGAAATATTTGAACTAGGACAATTTGCACCTTTACACTGATCATACCAGATCGACTTACATTGTATATTTTATCTTCTAGAAAAACAAATCCCACCCCAAAAACAGGGTCAGTCCTAGCGTTTTCTTGGACGAGTAGCCTCTATGAATGTACCAAATGTAAAGACCTTAAAGAATGGCCATCTATTCTCAAAGCTGTTGTTTATTAACATAAATAGAATTATACAAGAGCATAGTTCTAGGAAGTAGTAGACCTTGCGTTCATAAATCAAACCAGTCACGAGCACGACTGGAAAATGTAGGGAACTATTAAGTAGTAGTAAAATTAATAGTATTGGTGGTGGTAGTGGTTGCAAGTTTCATTTGCACGTGAAAACAAATATAAGTAGTGAATCATGGGCGACTGTTTCTAAATGGAATAATGATTAAAGGAGCATTTACATGTGTTTACTTTTTCAGCTGTTGCTCATGCCCTACTTCTTGATTTGATCATATTTGTAACAAATGTAGTCGCTGGTAATCAATGGTACTGACATTTTGCCCATCATCGGGGTTAAACGTATAAATTTGACCAGATGTCCATGTTTATATTAAAACAAAAACTTTTCGTGGAAATAGGAAACTAGTAATTAATTAAATCTCTGCTTATTCTGATTTATATACATCCAGCGGTTCTACGTTTGAAACTTTGCCTACTTGATAAGTATCGCAATACTTCTGATATGACTTATGCATCGACACAAACCACCTGCCTTGTGTCGCAGAACAACCTTCCTGATTTATCGTGAAGCTTTATATGTGGCACACGATGTACGAGATACAAATTTTCATTACAATCTGTCAAAAACGAAATGGAGATTTTAGACTTAGCTTCATGCAGTATCAACGTTCCAAACAGTATTGATGCTAATAATTTTGTTTTCATAATGAGACACCCTTAACAATTGCCGTATCTTATGTAAGTTCTGACTCAAAGGTATGCAAGATAACGAAATATGCGGTAGCTTATACAGATCATCCAAAAACTAAAAATATTCCATAAAATATTCCACCTGATATGAATACACATTAGAAATGCTAGTTGTTTCTCCTTCTCCTTTATATTAATCAGCGCAACACGTTTATTAACAAATCATTGGTAAATCAAGAGATAAATAGGGAAGAATAAAGGTGCATGATGCACAAGGTTTCCTCCATTTCATGCAAGACACGGGACTAACAAATGACTCCTAAACTCAATATTGTTTCTTATATTTATCATACAAAGAAAAAAGTAAACGTCTTCCGGTATTCGAAATGTGAGGGATACTTTATATCTTGAAAAACGTCCTCATCCGGAATTTGATTATAGGTTGTAGCATCAGTGCTCGTAAAATCTTTCACATCCATCACAAAGCCCAGATGTTCATATTATATGTCTACATAGCATTGATAAATTTCCTTCATAATATAAATATATACTGTACCTTTTTACACGGCAGTTTGTTTCAATATATACAGGTACGATATCTTATGCATTATTTGGGGCTCATATATTAAATATCCAATATATCTTGCAAAACAAATGATACAAAAGTTAAACATTATTTTGTTCAAAGTACAATAGAAAACCATTGTATCTTGCCAATCAACCGAGGTGCCTTTCAATGTTTCAAAATAACCATGCTATTTGATCGTCACGACTATTCGCGATATGAGAGGTTTCCTGATTCTAAGAAAGACAAATAGAGACCGACAGACAGATAGAAAAACATAGGAAGAGCGTGAGAATCTCAGCTATTTTGTAGACTATATTCTAACAAAGAAAAAATGCTGGACAGCAAATGCAAGATATTGTTTGGCTTGTGTCTTATATGTACATTCCCTGAGATATTAAGGCAATATTTGCAAACATCCTTATTATTGCCTGTAAAATAGTTACTGAACATACAAAATAAAATGAAATTCATGTGCAATAATTTTCTTTAGGCCCATCGATCCAGTAACATCAAGAACAACATAAGTTATCAATCAAGTCTGTTGCTATGTAGATAATGAGTTGTGGGCGACGAGACATTTGAACAAAATGATTATTTTCTTGAAGTCTGAAATCATTTTCTACGTGTGTACAAATGTAAAAAATCGTCTTGAGGTATTTTGGCATGACTTATGAATATTACAATATTTGTATAACACAACGTTTGGTCATAGGCAGCTGTTTGTGTAAATATCTACATACTGCCGACGTAACATGCCATCTCCCGCACATAATATTTACATGTTTACTCATTTTACGTCGTATCGATGAGTGTTCCTTACAATAAAAAATATATTTCAAATCTCTAAAAGAATTTCTTTCCCTAGAAATATAATATAGAACCTAAAACTAACGCTTGAATAATGATCTCAAGTGTTTCGATTCACCCACCTAGCCCATAGGTATCTGAATATCTTAGGATTTTCTAGACCACCATTACATCTTAACATAATGAATCAAACAGTCAAGTGTGAAGATATCAGAGCCGCTTAAATATAAAAACCAGCTAATGCTTAACTGCTAAGTAAATATCTTTAACATCTTACATCGTTTTCACAAAATGTTACTAATTGCAAAGTTTTGTATGATGTTATCCTTATACTGTCCATATTTCGAAGATGGCAGTGTCTAATTCAAGGCAAGATTTTGCCTATTTATTCACATTATGGAAATGGATATCTTATCTTATATTTGCCTATAAAATGTACAAAAATAAACATATTGCTTGGTGATTGCAAGCAGATAGTTATCCTCATACAATCGCTTATCTTTGCGGACATAGAGGAAAGCGACATTACTTTTCCACCGTGAAGTTGTGGTGCAATCGAAGTTTTCTATGCGAATGCGCTTTAAAACCTTACCCTCCTACTGTCCTAATATGCAACACGCGATGGGAAAGTTGAATGGAACCTAGAATTAATATTAGATTAAACTACATATATATGTTCTGTCGTATTTTATAATTTGTAAGTGATGCTACTTCATTTTAATACGAAAAGAAAACAAAGAAACATTATTTTCCAATGACTAGATAAAACATCGAGTCGGTATCTGAAGCACTGCGAAGATCAGGCTACGTTGCCGTCAAGTAATTACGATCAACATGGACACTCCAGCATTTGCAATCTACGGATATGATGAGCTGCCTACATCTACAAGCACGCCTCTGTCTTTCATGTCTGATATGTGCCTTTTTGAATATCATAGTATTGATAGTTACGCTTGTAATAGCTTTAACATTGTATGTAGTGCTTGGAAAGAGTTTGTGTTGTATACTTCATGTTATATGTCTTTTGAGAGGACTTTTGTGTATTGGACATTCAATGTACTAAATAAATATCACTAGAACTACTACTACGTCTTTCATACCGCGTAAAATTATTTTAATTGTTTTCAATAATTCCGAAACCGCTGCAAATCATATATTTCTGATACAGTGGAAACCATTCCGATTCAAAACATCTTTGAGACGAAACAAATTAGTTCAAAGCAAGCTAGCACTTGTAGAATAGGACACAATGAGATGCACACAAAACTGCGTAGTTTATAATGTGGGTACTGAGCAATTTCAATGAGAATGAATTGAATGGTTTTAACACAAAACTGATGTTAAGTATACTTTTCATATTAAGTGCCTTTGTATAATATAGAGCATATTCAGAGTAGTATTTTTTACGTTCAGACCGAGATTAACTAGTTATTGTGCATTTTGCGTTCAATTTCTAATATCCGGAAACTACATTTTCGTAAGTGGGTTACCATGAGATATGTTCGAGTGTTAAAGGGTGCTTATCATGAATAAAATATTTTACATAGCAGAGTTACAATTTAGTAAGCTTTCAAGTCCTCTCCCTGAATTAAAATGGCAATGCCTTAATAACTTACAACACAAAAATGTTTGTATTAGTTAAAGATGGGATCCATAAAAGCGTCTATTAGACAAGCATAACTAATATCAATCTCCTTTATTGCATCTGTCAGCCAATAATTCAATATCAATCTCATTATCAATCTCCAATACTATTTTGCAAACGAGCCCAAATTATATCAGGATAACTTAGGATTCATCAAAACATGGTGATCATGCGAAAGATG
Organism: Sinohyriopsis cumingii; assembly: GCA_028554795.2. NCBI lineage: Eukaryota > Metazoa > Mollusca > Bivalvia > Unionida > Unionidae > Sinohyriopsis > Sinohyriopsis cumingii. Next base: position 75,642,938 of record CM068835.1, on the reverse strand, counting down.
AAAGCCACTCAAAACTCCTCTTCTTAAACAGTGATGATACAGCAAAAATATTTTCTCAAAGAATTCGGAAGGTATAACATAAATCAGTCACATGGAACCTATCAAACAACAGCTCGGCCGATACAATATAATCTTTTTAAGAGAAAACCCATTCCAACCTTGCACCTCAGGTAGACCTGGGTTGCCAAAATCATATATAATGTAGACTGCATATATTGCCAAAGGTAGCCTTGGAGTGAAATTGGCAGCAATATCAACATGAGGTGAATATGATAAAGTTATATCCAACAAGGTCAATAAAACTTCCAAGTACAAGAAACTTTTGCAGAATCAAGCAAACCAAAATATGAGGAAAATTAGACGACCTATTGGCTAAAGAGTTCAAATTAGATAGAGAAACAAGACTTTTAGTTTTATAATGTGTATTACATAGACTCAAACTTTGAAAGGATAACTCTTTGTAGAGAGACAGGGATAAAGTCTGGAAGAAACTTGGTGAAGAATCGGATGATGCGGAGTTGAATATGGAGAAGGACTTGAAAGTGGCTAAAGTAGGAGATGAAGAACTTAAATGTATTAAAAAGAAGGATTAGGGGACACTTGGTGGCAAGAAACGCCTCTACAACATGAAAATGATACCGTAAAATAAGTATGACTTACCCTGCCACACTCGACACAGATTTCATTATTTCTCATAATATATATTAATATAAATTGGTACGAAGAAAAGAAGTATTACTAAGTTCTCATTTTAGGTTTTGTTTATACAGGCACTCTCTTCGCCTATGCCATGTATTAAAATAGACAGTTCACCTGTGCCGATTATGACCAAGCCAAATTTTGTCTAATACTTATAACTAATTGGTTTTAAAGCCTTTTTTCAAGGCTCTGGCATATGAAGGCATTGGGAAGTTTTGGCAATATTTCTGAACTAATTTTTCCAAGGAACAACCAAAATTAGGCCTACAGAAGCATCCCAATTCAGATAAGCCCAAATAAAATCATTGACACAGATGGACAGATGCATACGTAAAAAGATAGAACCATATACAGATTCATTTTAGTAAGGCGGTATCTAAAATAATTTAGAAACAAATAACATCACCTATGGAAAAATCGAACGATAGAGAAGAGATAAAGCAATTTTCTGACATGTAGTAATGGACTCATACTAGCGAATAAAGGAAAGTCAACCTATCTTTCCTTCATTCACATATATATCTAGCCTTGACTATGAAAACTATGTATATATCTTTGTCATACTCTTGCTTATCGTTACAATGTTACACGGATATTTCTGGCATGAACGAACATAGTCCAAGTAAAAATACCTGTCTGTGGATCTATATGCATGATGAATAGTATCTTGTTGATGCAATGCAAGTGATAATAAATAAATGAATAAATGGAACATAGAACAGCACAAAACAATATGTGGATGCAGACAACTTTTAATTTGAACGTTCAGATCAACTGACAGTACGTTTTGTCGTCAATAAGGAGAGATAATCACTCCTCCTACTTTATAGTTGTAATGAACACATCATTGGATTTTGCGTCGTATTCGAGATTTCATTTCTATCAGTTTCTTGGGTAATACAAAGTATCGGCTGCTCAAGAGGAAGAAGGAGGTATATCTGTATTAGGTTTTGGTGTAAGTCCAGCAACAGGAGGAACCAAACCTGAAGGGGTAGTGGTAGGTGCATGTGTAGCTCCCGGTGCAAGAAAAGTCTGAGGTCTTTTTCCGGCTTTAAAAAAAAAATATAGTCTCTTAAAGAATCGGTAAATATTGGAAAGATCAAAGGATATACAATAAACCAAAAATGAGTAAAATAAGTGTCACTTTTATCTTTCTACCTGACAAGCAAACTGTTTTGACAAACGTCCTAGATGAGGTAATCCATGTAATTCATTGTTATTGTACAGATACAAAAATTGTCATGTTCATCTTAAAAACTAAGTACAAAGAATCAAAGTAATGTATGACGCAAATCAATGACATCTAAATGCAGTTATAGCATTTTTCATTATGGATGAATAGTCTTACACTTGCAGTAGGTAGCATAGAAAATGAATGATGAGAAAGTTCTAGTCCAACAAATAAATTATTATTATTATTACTAGTAGTAGTAGTAGTAGTAGAAGAAGTAGCAGTTGTACTATTATGAAAATTAATTCATTCGGACTATTAGGGATTATTTTCAAGGAGAAATGTTTGCTTACAAATACCGATGCATGCCCGGAAAGTAATTTTTTAATTTAGACGATTATCAGTTCAGTATTCAACATCATTCCTCACGCGTGTGTTTTCTATCGGTGCAAACAGAGTTAAACTTAAACGGTGACATTGCGATGGAACTGACCCAATCCATGTTCAGAACCGAACAAATGTATATATGGAGAAGGAGCAAAATTCAGAAATGCGGCTTATAGTTTGCTTGTATAACGTTATTACATATGTGTGAGAGGGAGTATAATCAAAGCCGTACTAGGAAATTATATATATTCTTATCATTAGCATACGTCATGATACCGTCCAGTGATAAAATAATGATATGACTGATGCATGGCAGGTAGGATATGTGCTTGAAGCGAATGAACAATGGATACATTTTAGCGCGTGGTTACAAAACTGCGTATTTTCACCCTTGACGAAGCCATGAGTGCAGATACTCAAGTTCTTCACCCACGATTCGAAATATGTCCGTTATTCACGCCTCGCATGTATAATTTCTTTCTATTTTATGTACCAACATTTTGGCTTGCAAGAAGCGCAACATACTGAAATAACAGATTTCTTCCGTGAGGTGGCGCAATATTAGAGATTTAAAGTCTGTGTTCTTCTGTGATTGTTCTCAAGGAAAATTTCAACATTAAAACCATTCTGCTGCCCAGAAAAAGCTTCGAAAATAGAATCAATAGAACACATACATTGATTATGGTTTTTTGTCCTCCCAATATAACGGCGATTTTCTTGTCTTCTATTTTTTTTGAAAATTTCGCAGAGACAATATCGCTTTAACCATTCACAAACCTGCAGTCATTGAAAACTGATTTAGGAGAGATCATTTCTCCGATGAAGCAATTTGTCTCCACCTCTGTACTTTTCGTCTATTTATGAAATATTACAACATCTGATAATCTGTTGTTTCTATGTGCATGTTCTGATCATACAAGATCGTATTTCTTTGCTTACGTTTCTATACAGGATATGGGAAAATATGCGTAGTAACATCTAGTCTGTAAAAACAGACCATACATTCATCCGACAATACTCAAATCTAAATAGGTTAAAGAATATAACGCGTTTCCTGAAGCGGATAATGAGGAACGGACGTGCAAATAGAAGAGAGTTTAGTTCAAACATACCAGATGTTTCCTTCAGCATCCAACCCGATATGGACACAAGAAGCAAAAGAACGAAAAGATTCGGCATGGTTTCCCTTTTTAGTCTGAAAAAGATCAAAGCTCTATTTACATTATTTTCAGTATAACATACATTTCAGCTTTATCTTCATATTCAAGCACCTGTAACGGAATCAAACCATTGCCTCACCATGATATTGACTCAAAAAGTTAACTTGTTGGCATTCTGTGGAGCTACCATTCCTGGAAACGTAAAGCAGTATTCATTACACACGGTGGCACACATCTTTTCAGCATGAGCCCTACTTTCCGTAGGTGTTTTTTCGATCGGCTGTTCCTCTAACGTGTCAGTCTTGTTCATGATTTCAGAACGTATAATATATTCCTATATACGCACGAAAAAGGCTTTATTTAAAACAGCCATGATAAAACTGTTGAGAAACTTATTTCTAACTGAAACTCTTTCTGTTTTACTTGCGTAAGACCTAATTCACTATCTTAACGTCATTCTTTTGTTCAATAGAAGAGCAGAGACAGAAACAAACAGAGATGGCGATACAGAGAGAAATATTTGAAACTCTTTACTCTCTCTTGTCTATTTTTTCAATTATACATAAAATAGGAATACTTCCTTCCACAAATAGTAAAGTCTAGAAAACAACATTATTCTCACCCATACCGGGAATATATATATTTCTAAGAGCGGCATGGAAAAACATACTAATAAGAAGAAATGCATTACAACAATTTTAGTTTTGTTGAAAAATACACATAATCTAATATTTATCAAAGAAAGTGAAATAAAGGAGTTCTTTACTGTAATGCTCAGTGAAGACATACCTTGACTCTTGCTTCAGTTCTAAATAGATCAGCTGCGTGCTTCCAGTCAATGAGGCTAACTGGTTCAATAGTGGAATTTTATAGTGAAAAACCGACATATGAACGTTTCACCCCGATGATGACAAATGTGTCAGTAAAATTGACTAATCAGAACTGGATATGTTCACTACCTGATCAAACCTAGAGGTATGTGGTAAGCAACATCTGGTCAATATATGTCAATGCCCAATCGACCACTAACTTGATCGGGAAATTGTGGACAATATTTTCACGCATAATGTTTTAATCGATAGCTACTACCACTGGGAAAACCATCATCATCACCACCACCACCATCACTGCTAGGACATTTACTGATACGACTGCTGATACTATTACCAGTTATATTATAATTAACTGGATTAGATTTGTGATAAGATTGTGGTTTCCTATCGTTTTGAGCAGCGCAGATGTGTCTATCAAATTAGTTCAAATTTGTGTGTATGTTTATCTATAGACTCTATAAAAAAAGCGATCGTAATTCCCGTAATGTGTTTACACTTTGTTCATTTCCAGACCAAGACTTGTGAATCGACGTTATAATTCACCATGTGTTTTGGTATATTAAAGTTAAGACAATTTTGCCTGAAGTTATTTGCTATCGGAATTTAGCAAAAATTAGGTACGTTCCTGGACCATTGGGGCGAACTTGATTAAAATTAAAAAATAACACAAATGAAATCGGACGCTGTTCTTTTGTTATATATATTATGCTTGCTGAATTCATATCCAGAGTTAAGCGAATTCAAATTCTGCAAGATATTAGGCCTGATCAACCATCGTTATTTATTCCGAGCCTAGACCCGAAAAATACAGTCTCCTGTCAGGCAAACAGTCAGTCGATATCGATGAAGTTAGATTAACATTGAAGAAAGAGTCCTAAGCAAAGTTTTATGTCGTATCGGGAGATTAAAAGTCAAATATAATTGTGGATAAATGATTTTATTTATTCTGTAGTATTGCTTCGATTTTTAAAGTTTATTTTCAACGTCAGAAATATTTGAACTAGGACATTTTGCACTTTTGCACTGATCATACCAGATCGACTTACATTGTATATTTTATCTTCTAGAAAAACAAATCCCACCCCAAAAACAGGGTCAGTCCTAGCGTTTTATTGGACGAGTAGCCTCTATGAATGTACCAAATGTAAAGACGTTAAAGAATGGCCATTTATTCTCAAAGCTGTTGTTTATGAATATAAATAGAATTATACAAGAGAATAGTTCTAGGAAGTAGTAGACCTTGCGTTCATAAATCAAACCAGTCACGAGCACGACTGGAAAATGTAGGGAACTATTAAGTAGTAGTAAAATGAATAGTATTGGTGGTGGTAGTGGTTGCAAGTTTCATTTGCACGTGAAAACAAATATAAGTAGTGAATCATGGGCGACTGTTTCTAAATCGAATAATGATTAAAGGAGCATTGACATGTGTTTACTTTTTCAGCTGTTGCTCATGCCCTGCTTCTTGATTTGATCAGGTATGGAACAAATGTAGTCACTGGTAATCAATGGTACTGACATTTTGCCCATCAGCGGGGTTAAACGTATAAATTTGACCAGATGTCCATGTTTATATTAAAACAAAAACTTTTCGTGGAAATAGGAAACTAGTAATTAATTAAATCTCTGCTTATTCTGATTTATATACATCCAGCGGTTCTACGTTTGAAACTTTGCCTACTTGATAAGTATCGCAATACTTCTGATATGACTTATGCATCGACACAAACCACCTGCCTTGTGTCGCAGAACAACCCTCCTGACTTATCGTGAAGCTTTATATGTGGCACACGATGTACGAGATACAAATTTTCATTACAATCTGTCAAAAACGAAATGGAGATTTTAGACTTAGCTTCATGCAGTATCAACGTTCCAAACAGTATTGATGCTAATAATTTTGTTTTCATAATGAGACACCCTTAACAATTGCCGTATCTTATGTAAGTTCTGACTCAAAGGTATGCAAGATAACGAAATATGCGGTAGCTTATACAGATCATCCAAAAACTAAAAATATTCCATAAAATATTCCACCTGATATGAATACACATTAGAAATGCTAGTTGTTTCTCCTTCTCCTTTATATTAATCAGCGCAACACGTTTATTAACAAATCATTGGTAAATCAAGAGATAAATAGGGAAGAATAAAGGTGCATGATGCACAAGGTTTCCTCCATTTCATGCAAGACACGGGACTAACAAATGACTCCTAAACTCAATATTGTTTCTTATATTTATCATACAAAGAAAAAAGTAAACGTCTTCCGGTATTCGAAATGTGAGGGATACTTTATATCTTGAAAAACGTCCTCATCCGGAATTTGATTATAGGTTGTAGCATCAGTGCTCGTAAAATCTTTCACATCCATCACAAAGCCCAGATGTTCATATTATATGTCTACATAGCATTGATAAATTTCCTTCATAATATAAATATATACTGTACCTTTTTACACGGCAGTTTGTTTCAATATATACAGGTACGATATCTTATGCATTATTAGGGGCTCATATATTAAATATCCAATATATCTTGCAAAACAAATGATACAAAAGTTAAACATTATTTTGTTCAAAGTACAATAGAAAACCATTGTATCTTGCCAATCAACCGAGGTGCCTTTCAATGTTTCAAAATAACCATGCTATTTGATCGTCACGACTATTCGCGATATGAGAGGTTTCCTGATTCTAAGAAAGACAAATAGAGACCGACAGACAGATAGAAAAACATAGGAAGAGCGTGAGAATCTCAGCTATTTTGTAGACTATATTCTAACAAAGACAAAATGCTGGACAGCAAATGCAATATATTGTTTGGCTTGTGTCTTATATGTACATTCCCTGAGATATTAAGGCAATATTTGCAAACATCCTTATTATTGCCTGTAAAATAGTTACTGAACATACAAAATAAAATGAAATTCATGTGCAATAATTTTCTTTAGGCCCATCGATCCAGTAACATCAAGAACAACATAAGTTATCAATCAAGTCTGTTGCTATGTAGATAATGAGTTGTGGGCGATGAGACATTTGAACAAAATGATTATTTTCTTGAAGTCTGAAATCATTTTCTACGTGTGTACAAATGTAAAAAATCGTCTTGAGGTATTTTGGCATGACTTATGAATATTACAATATTTGTATAACACAACGTTTGGTCATAGGCAGCTGTTTGTGTAAATATCTACATACTGTCGACGTAACATGCCATCTCCCGCACATAATATTTACATGTTTACTCATTTTACGTCGTATCGATGAGTGTTCCTTACAATAAAAAATATATTTCAAATTTCTAAAAGAATTTCTTTCCCTAGAAATATAATATAGAACCTAAAACTAACGCTTGAATAATGATCTCAAGTGTTTCGATTCACCCACCTAGCCCATAGGTATCTGAATATCTTAGGATTTTCTAGACCACCATTACATCTTAACATAATGAATCAAACAGTCAAGTGTGAAGATATCAGAGCCGCTTAAATATAAAAACCAGCTAATGCTTAACTGCTAAGTAAATATCTTTAACATCTTACATCGTTTTCACAAAAAGTTACTAATTGCAAAGTTTTGTATGATGTTATCCTTATACTGTCCATATTTCGAAGATGGCAGTGTCTAATTCAAGGCAAGATTTTGCCTATTTATTCACATTATGGAAATGGATATCTTATCTTATATTTGCCTATAAAATGTACAAAAATAAACATATTGCTTGGTGATTGCAAGCAGATAGTTATCCTCATACAATCGCTTATCTTTGCGGACATAGAGGAAAGCGACATTACTTTTCCACCGTGAAGTTGTGGTGCAATCGAAGTTTTCTATGCGAATGCGCTTTAAAACCTTACCCTCCTACTGTCCTAATATGCAACACGCGATGGGAAAGTTGAATGGAACCTAGAATTAATATTAGATTAAACTACATATATATGTTCTGTCGTATTTTATAATTTGTAAGTGATGCTACTTCATTTTAATACGAAAAGAAAACAAAGAAACATTATTTTCCAATGACTAGATAAAACATCGAGTCGGTATCTGAAGCACTGCGAAGATCAGGCTACGTTGCCGTCAAGTAATTACGATCAACATGGACACTCCAGCATTTGCAATCTACGGATATGATGAGCTGCCTACATCTACAAGCACGCCTCTGTCTTTCATGTCTGATATGTGCCTTTTTGAATATCATAGTATTGATAGTTACGCTTGTAATAGCTTTAACATTGTATGTAGTGCTTGGAAAGAGTTTGTGTTGTATACTTCATGTTATATGTCTTTTGAGAGGACTTTTGTGTATTGGACATTCAATGTACTAAATAAATATCACTAGAACTACTACTACGTCTTTCATACCGCGTAAAATTATTTTAATTGTTTTCAATAATTCCGAAACCGTTGCAAATCATATATTTCTGATACAGTGGAAACCATTCCGATTCAAAACATCTTTGAGACGAAACAAATTAGTTCAAAGCAAGCTAGCACTTGTAGAATAGGACACAAATGAGATGCACACAAAACTGCGTAGTTTATAATGTGGGTACTGAGCAATTTCAATGCGAATGAATTGAATGGTTTTAACACAAAACTGATGGCAAGTATACTTTTCATATTAAGTGCCTTTGTATAATATAGAGCATATTCAGAGTAGTATTTTTTACGTTCAGACCGAGATTAACTAGTTATTGTGTATTTTGCGTTCAATTTCTAATATCCGGAAACTACATTTTCATAAGTGGGTTACCATGAGATATGTTCGAGTGTTAAAGGGTGCTTATCATGAATAAAATATTTTACATAGCAGAGTTACAATTGAGTAAGCTTTCAAGTCCTCTCCCTGAATTAAAATGGCAATGCCTTAATAACTTACAACACAAAAATGTTTGTATTAGTTAAAGATGGGATCCATAAAAGCGTCTATTAGACAAGCATAACTAATATCAATCTCCTTTATTGCATCTGTCAGCCAATAATTCAATATCAATCTCATTATCAATCTCCAATACTATTTTGCAAACGAGCCCAAATTATATCAGGATAACTTAGGATTCATCAAAACATGGTGATCATGCGAAAGATGAAAGCCACTCAAAACTCCTCTTCTTAAACAGTGATGATACAGCAAAAATATTTTATCAAAGAATTCGGAAGGTATAACATAAATCAGTCACATGGAACCTATCAAACAATAGCTCAGCCGATACAATATAATCTTTTTAAGAGAAAACCCATTCCAACCTTGCACCTCAGGTAGACCTGGGTTGCCAAAATCATATATAATGTAGACTGCATATATTGCCAAAGGTAGCCTTGGAGTGAAATTGGCAGCAATATCAACATGACCTGAATATGATAAAGTTATATCCAACAACGTCAATAAAATTTCCAAGTACAAGAAACTTTTGCAGAATCAAGCAAACCAAAATATGAGGAAAATTAGACGACCTATTGGCTAAAGAGTTCAAATTAGATAGAGAAACAAGACTTTTAGTTTTATAATGTGCATTACATAGACTCAAACTTTGAAAGGATAACTCTTTGTAGAAAGACAGGGATAAAGTCTGGAAGAAACTTGGTGAAGAATCGGATGATGCGGAGTTGAATATGGAGAAGGACTTGAAAGTGGCTAAAGTAGGAGATGAAGAACTTAAATGTATTAAAAAGAAGGATTAGGGGACACTTGGTGGCAAGAAACGCCTCTACAACATGAAAATGATACCGTAAAATAAGTATGACTTACCCTGCCACACTCGACACAGATTTCATTATTTCTCATAATATATAGTAATATAAATTGGTACGAAGAAAAGAAGTATTACTAAGTTCTCATTTTAGGTTTTGTTTATACAGGCACTCAATTCCCCTATGCCATGTATTAAAATAGACAGTTCAGCTGTGCCGATTATGACCAAGCCAAATTTTGTCTAATACTTATAACTAATTGGTTTTAAAGCCTTTTTTCAAGGCTCTGGCGTATGAAGGCATTGTCAAGTTTTGGCAATATTTCTGAATTTTTCCAAGGAACAACCAAAATTAGGCCTACAGAAGCATCCCAATTCAGATAAGCCCAAATAAAATCATTGACACAGATGGACAGATGCATACGTAAAAAGATAGAACCATATACAGATTCATTTTAGTAAGGCGGTATCTAAAATAATTTATAGACAAATAACATCACCTATGGAAAAATCGAACAATAGAGAAGAGATAAAGCAATTTTCTGACATGTAGTAATGGACTCATACTAGCGAATAAAGGAAAGTCAACCTATCTTTCCTTTATTCACATATATATCTAGCCTTGACTATGAAAACTATGTATATATCTTTGTCATACTCTTGCTTATCGTTACAATGTTACACGGATATTTCTGGCATGAACGAACATAGTCCAAGTAAAAATACCTGTCTGTAGATCTATATGCATGATGAATAGTATCTTGTTGATGCAATGCAAGTGATAATAAATAAATGAATAAATGGAACATAGAACAGCACAAAACAATATGTGGATGCAGACAACTTTTAATTTGAACGTTCAGATCAACTGACAGTACGTTTTGTCATCAATAAAGAGAGATAATCATTCCTCCTACTTTATAGTTGTAATGAACACATCATTGGATTTTGCGTCGTATTCGAGATTTCATTTCTATCAGTTTCTTGGGTAATACAAAGTATCGGCTGCTCAAGAGGAAGAAGGAGGTATATCTGTATTAGGTTTTGGTGTAAGTCCAGCAACAGGAGGAACCAAACCTGAAGGGGTAGTGGTAGGTGCATGTGTAGCTCCCGGTGCAAGAAACGTCTGAGGTCTTTTTCCGGCTTTAAAAAAAAATATAGTCTCTTAAAGAATCGGTAAATATTGGAAAGATCAAAGGATATACAATAAACCAAAAATGAGTAAAATAAGTGTCACTTTTATCTTTCTACCTGACAAGCAAACTGTTGTGACAAACGTCCTAGATAAAGTAATCCATGTAATTCATTGTTATTGTACAGATACAAAAATTGTCATGTTCATCTTAAAAACTAAGTACAAAGAATCAAAGTAATGTATGACGCAAATCAAAGACATCTAAATGCAGTTATAGCATTTTTCATTATGGGGGAATAGTCTTACACTTGTAGTAGGTAGCATAGAAAATGAATGATGAGAAAGTTCTAGTCCAACAAATAAATTATTATTATTATTATTAATAGTAGTAGTAGTAGTAGTAGTAGTAGAAGTAGTAGTAGTAGTAGTATTATGAAAATTAATTCATTCGGACTATTAGGGATTATTTTCAAGAAGAAATGTTTGCTTACAAATACCGATGCATGCCCGGAAAGTAATTTTTTAATTTAGACGATTATCAGTTCAGTATTCAACATCATTCCTCACGCGTGTGTTTTCTATCTGTGCAAACATAGTTAAACTTAAACGGTGACATTGCGAGGGAACTGACCCAATCCATGTTCAGAACCGAACAAATTTATATATGGAGAAGGAGCAAAATTCAGAAATGCGGCTTATAGTTTGCTTGTATAACGTTATTACATATGTGTGAGAGGGAGTATAATCAAAGCCGTACTAGGAAATTATATATATTCTTGTCATTAGCATACGTCATGATACCGTCCAGTGGTAAAATAATGATATGACTGATGCATGGCAGGTAGGATATGTGCTTGAAGCGAATGAACAATGGATACATTTTAGCGCGTGGTTAGAAAACTGCGTATTTTCACCCTTGACGAAGCCATGAGTGCAGATACTCAAGTTCTTCACCCACGATTCGAAATATGTCGGTTATTCACTCCTCGCATGTATAATTTCTTTCTATTTTATGTACCAACGTTTTGGCTTGCAAGAAGCGCAACATACTGAAATAGCAGATTTCTTCCGTGAGGTGGCGCAATATTAGAGATTTAAAGTCTATGTTCTTCTGTGATTGTTCTCAAGGAAAATTTCAACATTAAAACCATTCTGCTGCCCAGCGCAAGCTTCGAAAATAGAATCAACAGAACACATACATTGATTATGGGTTTTTTTCACAGTTGTATACATGAACTCCAAGACAGAGTAATTGTCCTCCCAATACAACGGCGATTTTCTTGTCTTATATAATTTTTGAAAATTTCGCAGAGACAATATCGCTTTAACCATTCACAAACCTGCAGTCATTGAAAACTGATTTAGGAGAGATCATTTCTCTGATGAAGCAATTTGTCTCCACCTCTGTACTTTTCGTCTATTTATGAAATATTACAAAATCTGATAATATGTTGTTTCTATGGGCATGTTCTGATCATACAAGATCGTATTTCTTTGCTTACGTTTCTATACAGGATATGGGAAAATATGCGTAGTAACATCTAGTCTGTAAAAACAGACCATACATTCATTCGACAATACTCAAATCTAAATAGGTTAAAGAATATAACGCGTTTCCTGAAGCGGATAATGAGGAACGGACGTGCAAATAGAAAAGAGTTAGTTCAAACATACCAGATGTTTCCTTCAGCATCCAACCCGATATGGACACAAGAAGCAAAAGAACGAAAAGATTCGGCATGGTTTCTCTTTTTAGTCTGAAAAAGATCAAGGCTCTATTTACATTATTTTCAATATAACATACATTTCAGTTTTATCTTCATATTCAAGCACCTGTAACGGAATCAAACCATTGCCTCGCCATGATATTCACTCAAAAAGTTAACTTGTTGGCATTCTGTGGAGCTACCATTCCTGGAAACGTAAAGCAGTATTCATTACACACGGTGGCACACATCTTTTCAGCATGAGCCCTACTTTCCGTAGGTGTTTTTTCGATCGGCTGTTCCTCTAACGTGTCAGTCTTGTTCATGATTTCAGAATTTATAATATATTCCTATATACGCACGAAAAAGGCTTTATATAAAACAGCCATGGTAAAACTGTTGAGAAACTTATTTCTAACTGAAACTCTTTCTGTTTTACTTGCGTAAGACCTAATTCACTATCTTAACGTCATTCTTTTGTTCAATAGAAGAGCAGAGACAGAAACAAACAGAGATGGCGATACAGAGAGAAATATTTGAAACTTTTTACTCTCTCTTGTCTATTTTTTCAATTATACATAAAATAGGAATACTTCCTTCCACAAATAGTAAAGTCTAGAAAACAACATTATTCTCACCCATACCGGGAATATATATATTTCTAAGAGCGGCAAGGAAAAAAATACTAATACGAAGAAATGCATTGCAACAATTTTAGTTTTGTTGAAAAATACACATAATCTAATATTTATCAAAGAAAGTGAAATAAAGGAGTTCTTTACTGTAGTGCTCAGTGAAGACATACCTTGATTCTTGCTTCAGTTGTAAATAGATCAGCTGCGTGCTTCCATTCAATGAGGCTAACTGGTTCAACAGTGGAATTTTATAGTGAAAAACCGACATATGAACGTTTCACCCCGATGATGACAAATGTGTCAGTAAAACTGACTAATCAGAACTGGATATGTTCACTACCTGATCAAACCTAGAGGCATGTAGTAAGCAACATCTGGTCAATATATGTCAATGCCCAATCGACCACTAACTTGATCGTGAAATTGTGGACAATATTTTCACGCATAATGTTTTAATCGATAGCTACTATCACTGGGAAAACCATCATCATCACCACCACCACCATCACTGCTAGGACATTTACTGATACGACTGCTGATACTATTACCAGTTATATTATAATTAACTGGATTAGATTTGTGATAAGATTGTGGTTTCCTATCGTTTTGAGCAGCGCAGATGTGTCTATCAAATTAGTTCAAATTTGTGTGTATGTTTATCTATAGACTCTATAAAAAAAGCGATCGTAATTCCCGTAATGTGTTTACACTTTGTTCATTTCCAGACCAAGACTTGTGAATCGACGTTATAATTCACCATGTGTTTTGGTATATTAAAGTTAAGACAATTTTGCCTGAAGTTATTTGCTATCGGAATTTAGCAAAAATTAGGTACGTTCCTGGACCATTGGGGCGAACTTGATTAAAATTAAAAAATAACACAAATGAAATCGGACGCTGTTCTTTTGTTATATATATTATGCTTGCTGAATTCATATCCAGAGTTAAGCGAATTCAAATTCTGCAAGATATTAGGCCTGATCAACCATCGTTATTTATTCCGAGCCTAGACCCGAAAAATACAGTCTCCTGTCAGGCAAACAGTCAGTCGATATCGATGAAGTTAGATTAACATTGAAGAAAGAGTCCTAAGCAAAGTTTTATGTCGTATCGGGAGATTAAAAGTCAAATATAATTGTGGATAAATGATTTTATTTATTCTGTAGTATTGCTTCGATTTTTAAAGTTTATTTTCAACGTCAGAAATATTTGAACTAGGACATTTTGCACTTTTGCACTGATCATACCAGATCGACTTACATTGTATATTTTATCTTCTAGAAAAACAAATCCCACCCCAAAAACAGGGTCAGTCCTAGCGTTTTATTGGACGAGTAGCCTCTATGAATGTACCAAATGTAAAGACGTTAAAGAATGGCCATTTATTCTCAAAGCTGTTGTTTATGAATATAAATAGAATTATACAAGAGAATAGTTCTAGGAAGTAGTAGACCTTGCGTTCATAAATCAAACCAGTCACGAGCACGACTGGAAAATGTAGGGAACTATTAAGTAGTAGTAAAATGAATAGTATTGGTGGTGGTAGTGGTTGCAAGTTTCATTTGCACGTGAAAATAAATATAAGTAGTGTATCATGGGCGACTGTTTCCAAATCGAATAATGATTAAAGGAGCATTGACATGTGTTTACTTTTTCAGCTGTTGCTCATGCCCTACTTCTTGATTTGATCAGGTTTGGAACAAATGTAGTCACTGGTAATCAATTGTACTGACATTTTGCCCATCAGCGGGGTTAAACGTATAAATTTGACCAGATGTCCATGTTTATATTAAAACAAAAACAATACGTGGAAATAGGAAACCTGTTTTTAATTAAATCTCTGCTTATTCTGATTTATATACATCCAGCGGTTCTACGTTTGAAACTTTGCCTACTTGATAAGTATCGCAATACTTCTGATATGACTTATGCATCGACACAAACCACCTGCCTTGTGTCGCAGAACAACCCTCCTGACTTATCGTGAAGCTTTATATGTGGCACACGATGTACGAGATACAAAGTTTCATTCCAATCTGTCAAAAACGAAATGGAGATTTTAGACTTAGCTTCATGCAGTATCAACGTTCCAAACAGTATTGATGCTAATAATTTTGTTTTCATAATGAGACACCCTTAACAATTGCCGTAGCTTATGTAAGTTCAGACTCAAAGGTATGCAAATTAACGAAATATGCGGTAGCTTATACAGATCATCCAAAAACTAAAAATATTCCATAAAATATTCCACCTGATATGAATACACATTAGAAATGCTAGTTGTTTCTCCTTCTCCTTTATATTAATCAGCGCAACAAGTTTATTAACAAATCATTGGTAAAACAAGAGATGAATAGGGAAGAATAAAGGTGCATGATGCACAAGGTTTCCTCCATTTCATGCAAGACACGGGACTAACAAATGACTCCTAAACTCAATATTGTTTCTTATATTTATCATACAAAGAAAAAAGTAAACGTCTTCCGGTATTCGAAATGTGAGGGATACTTTATATCTTGAAAAACGTCCTCATCCGGAATTTGATTATAGGTTGTAGCATCAGTGCTCGTAAAATCTTTCACATCCATCACAAAGCCCAGATGTTCATATTATATGTCTACATAGCATTGATAAATTTCCTTCATAATATAAATATATACTGTACCTTTTTACACGGCAGTTTGTTTCAATATATTCAGGTACGATATCTTATGCATTATTTGGGGCTAATATACTAAATATCCAATATATCTTGCAAAACAAATGATACAAAACTTAAACATTATTTTGTTCAAAGTACAATAGAAAACCATTGTACCTTGCCAATGAACTGAGGTGCCTTTCAATGTTTCAAAATAACCATGCTATTTGATCGTCACGACTATTCGCGATATGAGAGGTTTCCTGATTCTAAGAAAGACAAATAGAGACCGACAGACAGATAGAAAAACATAGGAAGAGCGTGAGAAACTCAGCTATATTGTAGACTCTATTCTAACAAAGACAAAATGCTGGACAGCAAATACAAGATATTGTTTGGCTTGTGTCTTATATGTACATTCCCTGAGACATTAAGGCAATATTTGCAAACATCCTTATTATTGCCTGTAAAATAGTTACTGAACATACAAAATAAAATGAATTTCATGTGCGATAATTTTCTTTAGACCCATCGATCCAGTAACATCAGGAGCAACATAAGTTATCAATCAAGTCTGTTGCTATGTAGATAATGAGTTGTGGACGACGAGACATGGGAACAAAATGATTATTTCCTTGAAGTCTGAAATCATTTTCTACGTGTGTACAAATGTAAAAAAAACGTATTGAGGTATTTTGGCATGACTTATGAATATTACAATATTTGTATAACACAACGTTTGGTCATAGGCAGCTGTTTGTGTAAATAACTACATACTGCCGACGTAACATGCCATCTCCCGCACATAATATTTACATGTTTACTCATTTTACGTCGTATCGATAAGTGTTCCTTACAATAAAAAATATATTTCAAATCTCTAAAAGAATTTTTTTTCCTAGAAATATAATATAGAACCTAAAACTAACGCTTGAATAGTGATCTCAAGTGTTTCGATTCACCCACCTAGCACATAGGTATTTGAATATCTTGGGATTTTCTGGACCACCATTACATCTTAACATAATGAATCAAACAGTCAAGTGTGAAGATATCAGAGCCGCTTAAATATAAAAACCAGCTAATTCTTAACTGCAAAGTAAATATCTTTAAAATCTTACATCGTTTTCACAAAATGTTACTAATTGCAAAGTTTTGTATGATGTTATCCTTATACTGTCCATATTTCGAAGATGGCAGTGTCTAATTCAAGGCAAGATTTTGCCTATTTATTCACATTATGGAAATGGATATCTTATCTTATATTTGCCTATAAAATGTACAAAAATAAACATATTGCTTGGTGATTGCAAGCAGATAGTTATCCTCATACAATCGCTTATCTTTGCGGACATAGAGGAAAGCGACATTACTTTTCCACCGTGAAGTTGTGGTGCAATCGAAGTTTTCTATGCGAATGCGCTTCAAAACCTTACCCTCCTACTGTCCTAATATGCAACACGCGATGGGAAAGTTGAATGGAACCTAGAATTAATTTTAGATTAAACTACATATATATGTTCTGTCGTATTTTATAATTTGTAAGTGATGCTACTTCATTTTAATACGGAAAGAAAACAAAGAAACATTATTTTCCAATGACTAGATAAAACATCGGGTCGGTATCTGAAGCACTGCGAAGATCAGGCTACGTTGCCGTCAAGTAATTACGATCAACATGGATACTCCAGCATTTGCAATCTACGGATATGATGAGCTGCCTACATCTACAAGCACGCCTCTGTCTTTCATGTCTGATATGTGCCTTTTTGAATATCATAGTATTGATAGTTACGCTTGTAATAGCTTTAACATTGTATGTAGTTCTTGGAAAGAGTTTGTGTTGTATACTTCATGTTATATGTCTTTTGAGAGGACTTTTGTGTATTGGACATTCAATGTACTAAATAAATATCACTAGAACTACTACTACGTCTTTCATATCGCGTAAAATTATTTTAATTGTTTTCAATAATTCCGAAACCGTTGCAAATCATATATTTCTGATACAGTGGAAACCATTCCGATTCAAAACATCTTTGAGACGAAACAAATTAGTTCAAAGCAAGCTAGCACTTGTAGAATAGGACACAATGAGATGCACACAAAACTGCGTAGTTTATAATGTGGGTACTGAGCAATTTCAATGAGAATGAATTGAATGGTTTTAACACAAAACTGATGGCAAGTATACTTTTCATATTAAGTGCCTTTGTATAATATAGAGCATATTCAGAGTAGTATTTTTTACGTTCAGACCGAGATTAACTAGTTATTGTGTATTTTGCGTTCAATTTCTAATATCCGGAAACTACATTTTCATAAGTGGGTTACCATGAGATATGTTCGAGTGTTAAAGGGTGCTTATCATGAATAAAATATTTTACATAGCAGAGTTACAATTTAGTAAGCTTTCAAGTCCTCTCCCTGAATTAAAATGGCAATGCCTTAATAACTTACAACACAAAAATGTTTGTATTAGTTAAAGATGGGATCCATAAAAGCGTCTATTAGACAAGCATAACTAATATCAATCTCCTTCATTGCATCTGTCAGCCAATAATTCATTATCAATCTCATTATCAATCTCCAATACTATTTTGCAAACGAGCCCAAATTATATCAGGATAACTTAGGATTCATCAAAACATGGCGATCATGCGAAAGATGAAAGCCAATCAAAAACTCCTCTTCTTAAACAGTGATGATACAGCAAAAATATTTTATCAAAGAATTCGGAAGGTATAACATAAATCAGTCACATGGAAACTATCAAATAACAGCTCAGCCGATACAATATAATCTTTTTAAGAGAAAACCCATTCCAACCTTGCACCTCAGGTAGACCTGGGTTGCCAAAATCATATATAATGTAGACTGCATATATTGCCAAAGGTAGCCTTGGAGTGAAATTGTCAGCAATATCAACATGAGGTGAATATGATAAAGTTATATCCAACAAGGTCAATAAAACTTCCAAGTACAAGAAACTTTTGCAGAATCAAGCAAACCAAAATATGAGGAAAATTAGACGACCTACTGGCTAAAGAATTCAAATTAGATACAGAAACAATACTTTTAGTTTTATAATGTGCATTACATAGACTCAGACTTTGAAAGGATAACTCTTTGTAGAAAGACAGGGATAAAGTCTGGAAGAAACTTGGTGAAGAATCGGATGATGCGGAGTTGAATATGGAGAAGGACTTGAAAGTGGCTAAAGTAGGAGATGAAGAACTTAAATGTATTAAAAAGAAGGATTAGAGGACACTTGGTGGCAAGAAACGCCTCTACAACATGAAAATGATACCGTAAAATAAGTATGACTTTATCCTGCCACACTCGACACAGATTTCGTTATTTCTCATAATATATAGTAATATAAATTGTTACGAAGAAAAGAAGTATTACTAAGTTCTCATTTTAGGTTTTGTTTATACAGGCACTCTCTTCGCCTATGCCATGTATTAAAATAGACAGTTCACCTGTGCCGATTATGACCAAGCCAAATTTTCTCTAATACTTATAACTAATTGCTTTTAAAGCCTTTTTTCAAGGCTCTGGCGTGTGAAGGCATTGGCAAGTTTTGGCAATATTTCTGAACTAATTTTTCCAAGGAACAACCAAAATTAGGCCTTCAGATGCATCCCAATTCAGATAAGCCCAAATAAAATCATTGACACAGATGGACAGATGCATACGTAAAAAGATAGAACCATATACAGATTCATTTTAGTAAGGCGGTATCTAAAATAATTTAGAGACAAATAACATCACCTATGGAAAAATCGAACAATAGAGAAGAGATAAAGCAATTTTCTGACATGTAGTAATGGACTCATACTAGCGAATAAAGGAAAGTCAACCTATCTTTCCTTTATTCACATATATATCTAGCCTTGACTATGAAAACTATGTATATATCTTTGTCATACTCTTGCTTATCGTTACAATGTTACACGGATATTTCTGGCATGAACGAACATAGTCCAAGTAAAAATACCTGTCTATGGATCTATATGCATGATGAATGGTATCTTGTTGATGCAATGCAAGTGATAATAAATAAATGAATAAATGGAACATAGAACAGCACAAAACAATATGTGGATGCAGACAACTTTTAATTTGAACGTTCAGATCAACTGACAGTACGTTTTGTCATCAATAAAGAGAGATAATCACTCCTCCTACTTTATAGTTGTAATGAACACATCATTGGATTTTGCGTCGTATTCGAGATTTCATTTCTATCAGTTTCTTGGGTAATACAAAGTATCGGCTGCTCAAGAGGAAGAAGGAGGTATATCTGTATTAGGTTTTGGTGTAAGTCCAGCAACAGGAGGAACCAAACCTGAAGGGGTAGTGGTAGGTGCATGTGTAGCTCCCGGTGCAAGAAAAGTCTGAGGTCTTTTTCCGGCTTTAAGAAAAAAAAATATAGTCTCTTAAAGAATCGGTAAATATTGGAAAGATCAAAGGATATACAATAAACCAAAAATGAGTAAAATAAGTGTCACTTTTATCTTTCTACCTGACAAGCAAACTGTTGTGACAAACGTCCTAGATGAGGTAATCCATGTAATTCATTGTTATTGTACAGATACAAAAATTGTCATGTTCATCTCAAAAACTAAGTACAAAGAATCAAAGTAATGTATGACGCAAATCAATGACATCTAAATGCAGTTATAGCATTTTTCATTATGGGGGAATAGTCTTACACTTGTAGTAGGTAGCATAGAAAATGAATGATGAGAAAGTTCTAGTCCAACAAATAAATTATTATTATTATTATTAATAGTAGTAGTAGTAGTAGTAGTAGTAGTAGTAGAAGTAGTAGTAGTAGTATTATGAAAATTAATTCATTCGGACTATTAGGGATTATTTTCAAGAAGAAATGTTTGCTTACAAATACCGATGCATGCCCGGAAAGTAATTTTTTAATTTAGACGATTATCAGTTCAGTATTCAACATCATTCCTCACGCGTGTGTTTTCTATCTGTGCAAACATAGTTAAACTTAAACGGTGACATTGCGAGGGAACTGACCCAATCCATGTTCAGAACCGAACAAATTTATATATGGAGAAGGAGCAAAATTGAGAAATGCGGCTTATAGTTTGCTTGTATAACGATATTACATATGTGTGAGAGGGAGTATAATCAAAGCCGTACTAGGAAATTATATATATTCTTGTCATTAGCATATGTCATGATACCGTCCAGTGGTAAAATAATGATATGACTGATGCATGGCAGGTAGGATATGTGCTTGAAGCGAATGAACAATGGATACATTTTAGCGCGTGGTTAGAAAACTGCGTATTTTTACCCTTGACGAAGCCATGAGTGCAGATACTCAAGTTCTTCACCCACGATTCGAAATATGTCGGTTATTCACTCCTCGCATGTATAATTTCTTTCTATTTTATGTACCAACGTTTTGGCTTGCAAGAAGCGCAACATAATGAAATAGCAGATTTCTTCCGTGAGGTGGCGCAATATTAGAGATTTAAAGTCTATGTTCTTCTGTGATTGTTCTCAAGGAAAATTTCAACATTAAAACCATTCTGCTGCCCAGCGCAAGCTTCGAAAATAGAATCAACAGAACACATACATTGATTATGGGTTTTTTTCACAGTTGTATACATGAACTCCAAGACAGAGTAATTGTCCTCCCAATATAACGGCGATTTTCTTGTCTTATATAATTTTTGAAAATTTCGCAGAGACAATATCGCTTTAACCATTCACAAACCTGCAGTCATTGAAAACTGATTTAGGAGAGATCATTTCTCTGATGAAGCAATTTGTCTCCACCTCTGTACTTTTCGTCTATTTATGAAATATTACAACATCTGATAATATGTTGTTTCTATGGGCATGTTCTGATCATACAAGATCGTATTTCTTTGCTTACGTTTCTATACAGGATATGGGAAAATATGAGTAGTAACATCTAGTCTGTAAAAACAGACCATACATTCATTCGACAATACTAAAATCTAAATAGGTTAAAGAATATAACGCGTTTCCTGAAGTGGATAATGAGGAACGGGCGTGCAAATAGAAAAGAGTTAGTTCAAACATACCAGATGTTTCCTTCAGCATCCAACCCGATATGGACACAAGAAGCAAAAGAACGAAAAGATTCGGCATGGTTTCTCTTTTTAGTCTGAAAAAGATCAAGGCTCTATTTACATTATTTTCAATATAACATACATTTCAGTTTTATCTTCATATTCAAGCACCTGTAACGGAATCAAACCATTGCCTCGCCATGATATTCACTCAAAAAGTTAACTTGTTGGCATTCTGTGGAGCTACCATTCCTGGAAACGTAAAGCAGTATTCATTACACACGGTGGCACACATCTTTTCAGCATGAGCCCTACTTTCCGTAGGTGTTTTTTCGATCGGCTGTTCCTCTAACGTGTCAGTCTTGTTCATGATTTCAGAACGTATAATATATTCCTATATACGCACGAAAAAGGCTTTATATAAAACAGCCATGGTAAAACTGTTGAGAAACTTATTTCTAACTGAAACTCTTTCTGTTTTACTTGCGTAAGACCTAATTCACTATCTTAACGTCATTCTTTTGTTCAATAGAAGAGCAGAGACAGAAACAAACAGAGATGGCGATACAGAGAGAAATATTTGAAACTTTTTACTCTCTCTTGTCTATTTTTTCAATTATACATAAAATAGGAATACTTCCTTCCACAAATAGTAAAGTCTAGAAAACAACATTATTCTCACCCATACCGGGAATACATATATTTCTAAGAGCGGCATGGAAAAACATACTAATAAGAAGAAATGCATTGCAACAATTTTAGTTTTGTTGAAAAATACACATAATCTAATATTTATCAAAGAAAGTGAAATAAAGGAGTTCTTTACTGTAGTGCTCAGTGAAGACATACCTTGATTCTTGCTTCAGTTGTAAATAGATCAGCTGCGTGCTTCCAGTCAATGAGGCTAACTGGTTCAACAGTGGAATTTTATAGTGAAAAACCGACATATGAACGTTTCACCCCGATGATGACAAATGTGTCAGTAAAATTGACTAATCAGAACTGGATATGTTCACTACCTGATCAAACCTAGATGTATGTAGTAAGCAACATCTGGTCAATATATGTCAATGCCCAATCGACCACTAACTTGATCGTGAAATTGTGGACAATATTTTCACGCATAATGTTTTAATCGATAGCTACTATCACTGGGAAAACCATCATCATCACCACCACCACCATCACTGCTAGGACATTTACTGATACGACTGCTGATACTATTACCAGTTATATTATAATTAACTGGATTAGATTTGTGATAAGATTGTGGTTTCCTATCGTTTTGAGCAGCGCAGATGTGTCTATCAAATTAGTTCAAATTTCTGTGTATGTTTATCTATAGACTCTATAAAAAAAGCGATCGTAATTCCCGTAATGTGTTTACACTTTGTTCATTTCCAGACCAAGGCTTGTGAATCGACGTTATAATTCACCATGTGTTTTGGTATATTAAAGTTAAGACAATTTTGCCTGAAGTTATTTGCTATCGGAATTTAGCAAAAATTAGGTACGTTCCTGGACCATTGGGGCGAACTTGATTAAAATTAAAAAATAACACAAATGAAATCGGACGCTGTTCTTTCGTTATATATATTATGCTTGCTGAATTCATATCTAGAGTTAAGCGAATTCAAATTCTGCAAGATATTAGGCCTGATCAACCATCGTTATTTATTCCGAGCCTAGACCCGAAAAATACAGTCTCCTGTCAGGCAAACAGTCAGTCGATATCGATGAAGTTAGATTAACATTGAAGAAAGAGTCCTAAGCAAAGTGTTATGTCGTATCGGGAGATTAAAAGTCAAATCTAATTGTGGATAAATGATTTTATTTATTCTGTAGTATTGCTTCGATTTTTAAAGTTTATTTTCAACGTCAGAAATATTTGAACTAGGACATTTTGCACTTTTGCACTGATCATACCAGATCGACTTACATTGTATATTTTATCTTCAAGAAAAACAAATCCCACCCCAAAAACAGGGTCAGTCCTAGCGTTTTTTTGGACGAGTAGCCTCTATGGATGTACGAAATGTAAAGACGTTAAAGGATGGCCACCTATTCTCAAAGCTGTTGTTTATGAACATAAATAGAATTATACAAGAGCATAGTTCTAGGAAGTAGTAGACCTTGCGTTCATAAATCAAACCAGTCACGAGCACGACTGGAAAATGTAGGGAACTATTAAGTTGTAGTAAAATGAATAGTATTGGTGGTGGTAGTGGTTGCAAGTTTCATTTGCACGTGAAAATAAATATAAGTAGTGTATCATGGGCGACTGTTTCTAAATCGAATAATGATTAAAGGAGCATTGACATGTGTTTACTTTTTCAGCTGTTGCTCATGCCCTACTTCTTGATTTGATCAGGTTTGGAACAAATGTAGTCACTGGTAATCAATTGTACTGACATTTTGCCCATCAGCGGGGTTAAACGTATAAATTTGACCAGATGTCCATGTTTATATTAAAACAAAAGCAATACGTGGAAATAGGAAACCTGTTTTTAATTAAATCTCTGCTTATTCTGATTTATATACATCCAGCGGTTCTACTTTTGAAACTTTGCCTACTTGATAAGTATCGCAATACTTCTGATATGACTTATGCATCGACACAAACCACCTGCCTTGTGTCGCAGAACAACCCTCCTGACTTATCGTGAAGCTTTATATGTGGCACACGATGTACGAGATACAAAGTTTCATTACAATCTGTCAAAAACGAAATGGAGATTTTAGACTTAGCTTCATGCAGTATCAACGTTCCAAACAGTATTGATGCTAATAATTTTGTTTTCATAATGAGACACCCTTAACAATTGCCGTAGCTTATGTAAGTTCAGACTCAAAGGTATGCAAATTAACGAAATATGCGGTAGCTTATACAGATCATCCAAAAACTAAAAATATTCCATAAAATATTCCACCTGATATGAATACACATTAGAAATGCTAGTTGTTTCTCCTTCTCCTTTATATTAATCAGCGCAACAAGTTTATTAACAAATCATTGGTAAAACAAGAGATGAATAGGGAAGAATAAAGGTGCATGATGCACAAGGTTTCCTCCATTTCATGCAAGACACGGGACTAACAAATGACTCCTAAACTCAATATTGTTTCTTATATTTATCATACAAAGAAAAAAGTAAACGTCTTCCGGTATTCGAAATGTGAGGGATACTTTATATCTTGAAAAACGTCCTCATCCGGAATTTGATTATAGGTTGTAGCATCAGTGCTCGTAAAATCTTTCACATCCATCACAAAGCCCAGATGTTCATATTATATGTCTACATAGCATTGATAAATTTCCTTCATAATATAAATATATACTGTACCTTTTTACACGGCAGTTTGTTTCAATATATTCAGGTACGATATCTTATGCATTATTTGGGGCTAATATACTAAATATCCAATATATCTTGCAAAACAAATGATACAAAACTTAAACATTATTTTGTTCAAAGTACAATAGAAAACCATTGTACCTTGCCAATGAACTGAGGTGCCTTTCAATGTTTCAAAATAACCATGCTATTTGATCGTCACGACTATTCGCGATATGAGAGGTTTCCTGATTCTAAGAAAGACAAATAGAGACCGACAGACAGATAGAAAAACATAGGAAGAGCGTGAGAAACTCAGCTATATTGTAGACTCTATTCTAACAAAGACAAAATGCTGGACAGCAAATACAAGATATTGTTTGGCTTGTGTCTTATATGTACATTCCCTGAGACATTAAGGCAATATTTGCAAACATCCTTATTATTGCCTGTAAAATAGTTACTGAACATACAAAATAAAATGAATTTCATGTGCGATAATTTTCTTTAGGCCCATCGATCCAGTAACATCAGGAGCAACATAAGTTATCAATCAAGTCTGTTGCTATGTAGATAATGAGTTGTGGACGACGAGACATGGGAACAAAATGATTATTTTCTTGAAGTCTGAAATCATTTTCTACGTGTGTACAAATGCAAAAAAAACGTATTGAGGTATTTTGGCATGACTTATGAATATTACAATATTTGTATAACACAACGTTTGGTCATAGGCAGCTGTTTGTGTAAATAACTACATACTGCCGACGTAACATGCCATCTCCCGCACATAATATTTACATGTTTACTCATTTTACGTCGTATCGATAAGTGTTCCTTACAATAAAAAATATATTTCAAATCTCTAAAAGAATTTTTTTTCCTAGAAATATAATATAGAACCTAAAACTAACGCTTGAATAGTGATCTCAAGTGTTTCGATTCACCCACCTAGCACATAGGTATTTGAATATCTTGGGATTTTCTGGACCACCATTACATCTTAACATAATGAATCAAACAGTCAAGTGTGAAGATATCAGAGCCGCTGAAATATAAAAACCAGCTAATTCTTAACTGCAAAGTAAATATCTTTAAAATCTTACATCGTTTTCACAAAATGTTACTAATTGCAAAGTTTTGTATGATGTTATCCTTATACTGTCCATATTTCGAAGATGGCAGTGTCTAATTCAAGGCAAGATTTTGCCTATTTATTCACATTATGGAAATGGATATCTTATCTTATATTTGCCTATAAAATGTACAAAAATAAACATATTGCTTGGTGATTGCAAGCAGATAGTTATCCTCATACAATCGCTTATCTTTGCGGACATAGAGGAAAGCGACATTACTTTTCCACCGTGAAGTTGTGGTGCAATCGAAGTTTTCTATGCGAATGCGCTTTAAAACCTTACCCTCCTACTGTCCTAATATGCAACACGCGATGGGAAAGTTGAATGGAACCTAGAATTAATTTTAGATTAAACTACATATATATGTTCTGTCGTATTTTATAATTTGTAAGTGATGCTACTTCATTTTAATACGGAAAGAAAACAAAGAAACATTATTTTCCAATGACTAGATAAAACATCGGGTCGGTATCTGAAGCACTGCGAAGATCAGGCTACGTTGCCGTCAAGTAATTACGATCAACATGGATACTCCAGCATTTGCAATCTACGGATATGATGAGCTGCCTACATCTACAAGCACGCCTCTGTCTTTCATGTCTGATATGTGCCTTTTTGAATATCATAGTATTGATAGTTACGCTTGTAATAGCTTTAACATTGTATGTAATGCTTGGAAAGAGTTTGTGTTGTATACTTCATGTTATATGTCTTTTGAGATGACCTTTGTGTATTGGACATTCAATGTACTAAATAAATATCACTAGAACTACTACTACGTCTTTCATACCGCGTAAAATTATTTTAATTGTTTTCAATAATTCCGAAACCGTTGCAAATCATATATTTCTGATACAGTGGAAACCATTCCGATTTAAAACATCTTTGAGACGAAACAAATTAGTTCAAAGCAAGCTAGCACTTGTAGAATAGGACACAATGAGATGCACACAAAACTGCGTAGTTTATAATGTGGGTACTGAGCAATTTCAATGAGAATGAATTGAATGGTTTTAACACAAAACTGATGGCAAGTATACTTTTCATATTAAGTGCCTTTGTATAATATAGAGCATATTCAGAGTAGTATTTTTTACGTTCAGACCGAGATTAACTAGTTATTGTGTATTTTGCGTTCAATTTCTAATATCCGGAAACTACATTTTCATAAGTGGGTTACCATGAGATATGTTCGAGTGTTAAAGGGTGCTTATCATGAATAAAATATTTTACATAGCAGAGTTACAATTTAGTAAGCTTTCAAGTCCTCTCCCTGAATTAAAATGGCAATGCCTTAATAACTTACAACACAAAAATGTTTGTATTAGTTAAAGATGGGATCCATAAAAGCGTCTATTAGACAAGCATAACTAATATCAATCTCCTTCATTGCATCTGTCAGCCAATAATTCATTATCAATCTCATTATCAATCTCCAATACTATTTTGCAAACGAGCCCAAATTATATCAGGATAACTTAGGATTCATCAAAACATGGCGATCATGCGAAAGATGAAAGCCACTCAAAAACTCCTCTTCTTAAACAGTGATGATACAGGAAAAATATTTTATCAAAGAATACGGAAGGTATAACATAAATCAGTCACATGGAACCTATCAAATAACAGCTCAGCCGATACAATATAATCTTTTTAAGAGAAAACCCATTCCAACCTTGCACCTCAGGTAGACCTGGGTTGCCAAAATCATATATAATGTAGACTGCATATATTGCCAAAGGTAGCCTTGGAGTGAAATTGGCAGCAATATCAACATGAGGTGAATATGATAAAGTTATATCCAACAAGGTCAATAAAACTTCCAAGTACAAGAAACTTTTTCAGAATCAAGCAAACCAAAATATGAGGAAAATTAGACGACCTATTGGCTAAAGAATTCAAATTAGATACAGAAACAATACTTTTAGTTTTATAATGTGCATTACATAGACTCAAACTTTGAAAGGATAACTCTTTGTAGAAAGACAGGGATAAAGTCTGGAAGAAACTTGGTGAAGAATCGGATGATGCGAAGTTGAATATGGAGAAGGACTTGAAAGTGGCTAAAGTAGGAGATGAAGAACTTAAATGTATTAAAAAGAAGGATTAGAGGACACTTGGTGGCAAGAAACGCCTCTACAACATGAAAATGATACCGTAAAATAAGTATGACTTTACCCTGCCACACTCGACACAGATTTCGTTATTTCTCATAATATATAGTAATATAATTTGTTACGAAGAAAAGAAGTATTACTAAGTTCTCATTTTAGGTTTTGTTTATACAGGCACTCTCTTCGCCTATGCCATGTATTAAAATAGACAGTTCACCTGTGCCGATTATGACCAAGCCAAATTTTCTCTAATACTTATAACTAATTGGTTTTAAAGCCTTTTTTCAAGGCTCTGGCGTGTGAAGGCATTGGCAAGTTTTGGCAATATTTCTGAACTAATTTTTCCAAGGAACAACCAAAATTAGGCCTACAGAAGCATCCCAATTCAGATAAGCCCAAATAAAATCATTGACACAGATGGACAGATGCATACGTAAAAAGATAGAACCATATACAGATTCATTTTAGTAAGGCGGTATCTAAAATAATTTAGAGACAAATAACATCACCTATGGAAACATCGAACAATAGAGAAGAGATAAAGCAATTTTCTGACATGTAGTAATGGACTCATACTAGCGAATAAAGGAAAGTCAACCTATCTTTCCTTTATTCACATATATATCTAGCCTTGACTATGAAAACTATGTATATATCTTTGTCATACTCTTGCTTATCGTTACAATGTTACACGGATATTTCTGGCATGAACGAACATAGTCCAAGTAAAAATACCTGTCTATGGATCTATATGCATGATGAATGGTATCTTGTTGATGCAATGCAAGTGATAATAAATAAATGAATAAATGGAACATAGAACAGCACAAAACAATATGTGGATGCAGACAACTTTTAATTTGAACGTTCAGATCAACTGACAGTACGTTTTGTCATCAATAAAGAGAGATAATCACTCCTCCTACTTTATAGTTGTAATGAACACATCATTGGATTTTGCGTCGTATTCGAGATTTCATTTCTATCAGTTTCTTGGGTAATACAAAGTATCGGCTGCCCAAGAGGAAGAGGGAGGTATATCTGTATTAGGTTTTGGTGTAAGTCCAGCAACAGGAGGAACCAAACCTGAAGGGGTAGTGGTAGGTGCATGTGTAGCTCCCGGTGCAAGAAAAGTCTGAGGTCTTTTTCCGGCTTTAAGAAAAAAAAATATAGTCTCTTAAAGAATCGGTAAATATTGGAAAGATCAAAGGATATACAATAAACCAAAAATGAGTAAAATAAGTGACACTTTTATCTTTCTACCTGACAAGCAAACTGTTGTGACAAACGTCCTAGATGAGGTAATCCATGTAATTCATTGTTATTGTACAGATACAAAAATTGTCATGTTCATCTCATAAACTAAGTACAAAGAATCAAAGTAATGTATGACGCAAATCAATGACATCTAAATGCAGTTATAGCATTTTTCATTATGGGGGAATAGTCTTACACTTGTAGTAGGTAGCATAGAAAATGAATGATGAGAAAGTTCTAGTCCAACAAATAAATTATTATTATTATTATTAATAGTAGTAGTAGTAGTAGTAGTAGTAGAAGTAGTAGTAGTAGTATTATGAAAATGAATTCATTCGGACTATTAGGGATTATTTTCAAGAAGAAATGTTTGCTTACAAATACCGATGCATGCCCGGAAAGT
Source organism: Sinohyriopsis cumingii (assembly GCA_028554795.2). Taxonomy (NCBI): domain Eukaryota; kingdom Metazoa; phylum Mollusca; class Bivalvia; order Unionida; family Unionidae; genus Sinohyriopsis; species Sinohyriopsis cumingii. Next base: position 75,612,545 of record CM068835.1, on the reverse strand, counting down.
AATTTTTTAATTTAGACGATTGTCAGTTCAGTATTCAACATCATTCCTCACGCGTGTGTTTTCTATCTGTGCAAACATAGTTAAACTTAAACGGTGACATTGCGAGGGAACTGACCCAATCCATGTTCAGAACCGAACAAATTTATATATGGAGAAGGAGCAAAATTGAGAAATGCGGCTTATAGTTTGCTTGTATAACGATATTACATATGTGTGAGAGGGAGTATAATCAAAGCCGTACTAGGAAATTATATATATTCTTGTCATTAGCATACGTCATGATACCGTCCAGTGGTAAAATAATGATATGACTGATGCATGGCAGGTAGGATATGTGCTTGAAGCGAATGAACAATGGATACATTTTAGCGCGTGGTTAGAAAACTGCGTATTTTCACCCTTGACGAAGCCATGAGTGCAGATACTCAAGTTCTTCACCCACGATTCGAAATATGTCGGTTATTCACTCCTCGCATGTATAATTTCTTTCTATTTTATGTACCAACGTTTTGGCTTGCAAGAAGCGCAACATACTGAAATAGCAGATTTCTTCCGTGAGGTGGCGCAATATTAGAGATTTAAAGTCTATGTTCTTCTGTGATTGTTCTCAAGGAAAATTTCAACATTAAAACCATTCTGCTGCCCAGCGCAAGCTTCGAAAATAGAATCAACAGAACACATACATTGATTATGGGTTTTTTTCACAGTTGTATACATGAACTCCAAGACAGAGTAATTGTCCTCCCAATATAACGGCGATTTTCTTGTCTTATATAATTTTTGAAAATTTCGCAGAGACAATATCGCTTTCACCATTCACAAACCTGCAGTCATTGAAAACTGATTTAGGAGAGATCATTTCTCTGATGAAGCAATTTGTCTCCACCTCTGTACTTTTCGTCTATTTATGAAATATTACAACATCTGATAATATGTTGTTTCTATGGGCATGTTCTGATCATACAAGATCGTATTTCTTTGCTTACGTTTCTATACAGGATATGGGAAAATATGAGTAGTAACATCTAGTCTGTAAAAACAGACCATACATTCATTCGACAATACTCAAATCTAAATAGGTTAAAGAATATAACGCGTTTCCTGAAGCGGATAATGAGGAACGGGCGTGCAAATAGAAAAGAGTTAGTTCAAACATACCAGATGTTTCCTTCAGCATCCAACCCGATATGGACACAAGAAGCAAAAGAACGAAAAGATTCGGCATGGTTTCTCTTTTTAGTCTGAAAAAGATCAAGGCTCTATTTACATTATTTTCAATATAACATACATTTCAGTTTTATCTTCATATTCAAGCACCTGTAACGGAATCAAACCATTGCCTCGCCATGATATTCACTCAAAAAGTTAACTTGTTGGCATTCTGTGGAGCTACCATTCCTGGAAACGTAAAGCAGTATTCATTACACACGGTGGCACACATCTTTTCAGCATGAGCCCTACTTTCCGTAGGTGTTTTTTCGATCGGCTGTTCCTCTAACGTGTCAGTCTTGTTCATGATTTCAGAACGTATAATATATTCCTATATACGCACGAAAAAGGCTTTATATAAAACAGCCATGGTAAAACTGTTGAGAAACTTATTTCTAACTGAAACTCTTTCTGTTTTACTTGCGTAAGACCTAATTCACTATCTTAACGTCATTCTTTTGTTCAATAGAAGAGCAGAGACAGAAACAAACAGAGATGGCGATACAGAGAGAAATATTTGAAACTTTTTACTCTCTCTTGTCTATTTTTTCAATTATACATAAAATAGGAATACTTCCTTCCACAAATAGTAAAGTCTAGAAAACAACATTATTCTCACCCATACCGGGAATATATATATTTCTAAGAGCGGCATGGAAAAACATACTAATAAGAAGAAATGCATTGCAACAATTTTAGTTTTGTTGAAAAATACACATAATCTAATATTTATCAAAGAAAGTGAAATAAAGGAGTTCTTTACTGTAGTGCTCAGTGAAGACATACCTTGATTCTTGCTTCAGTTGTAAATAGATCAGCTGCGTGCTTCCAGTCAATGAGGCTAACTGGTTCAACAGTGGAATTTTATAGTGAAAAACCGACATATGAACGTTTCACCCCGATGATGACAAATGTGTCAGTAAAATTGACTAATCAGAACTGGATATGTTCACTACCTGATCAAACCTAGATGTATGTAGTAAGCAACATCTGGTCAATATATGTCAATGCCCAATCGACCACTAACTTGATCGTGAAATTGTGGACAATATTTTCACGCATAATGTTTTAATCGATAGCTACTATCACTGGGAAAACCATCATCATCACCACCACCACCATCACTGCTAGGACATTTACTGATACGACTGCTGATACTATTACCAGTTATATTATAATTAACTGGATTAGATTTGTGATAAGATTGTGGTTTCCTATCGTTTTGAGCAGCGCAGATGTGTCTATCAAATTAGTTCAAATTTGTGTGTATGTTTATCTATAGACTCTATAAAAAAAGCGATCGTAATTCCCGTAATGTGTTTACACTTTGTTCATTTCCAGACCAAGGCTTGTGAATCGACGTTATAATTCACCATGTGTTTTGGTATATTAAAGTTAAGACAATTTTGCCTGAAGTTATTTGCTATCGGAATTTAGCAAAAATTAGGTACGTTCCTGGACCATTGGGGCGAACTTGATTAAAATTAAAAAATAACACAAATGAAATCGGACGCTGTTCTTTCGTTATATATATTATGCTTGCTGAATTCATATCTAGAGTTAAGCGAATTCAAATTCTGCAAGATATTAGGCCTGATCAACCATCGTTATTTATTCCGAGCCTAGACCCGAAAAATACAGTCTCCTGTCAGGCAAACAGTCAGTCGATATCGATGAAGTTAGATTAACATTGAAGAAAGAGTCCTAAGCAAAGTGTTATGTCGTATCGGGAGATTAAAAGTCAAATCTAATTGTGGATAAATGATTTTATTTATTCTGTAGTATTGCTTCGATTTTTAAAGTTTATTTTCAACGTCAGAAATATTTGAACTAGGACATTTTGCACTTTTGCACTGATCATACCAGATCGACTTACATTGTATATTTTATCTTCAAGAAAAACAAATCCCACCCCAAAAACAGGGTCAGTCCTAGCGTTTTTTTTGGACGAGTAGCCTCTATGGATGTACGAAATGTAAAGACGTTAAAGGATGGCCACCTATTCTCAAAGCTGTTGTTTATGAACATAAATAGAATTATACAAGAGCATAGTTCTAGGAAGTAGTAGACCTTGCGTTCATAAATCAAACCAGTCACGAGCACGACTGGAAAATGTAGGGAACTATTAAGTTGTAGTAAAATGAATAGTATTGGTGGTGGTAGTGGTTGCAAGTTTCATTTGCACGTGAAAATAAATATAAGTAGTGTATCATGGGCGACTGTTTCTAAATCGAATAATGATTAAAGGAGCATTGACATGTGTTTACTTTTTCAGCTGTTGCTCATGCCCTACTTCTTGATTTGATCAGGTTTGGAACAAATGTAGTCACTGGTAATCAATTGTACTGACATTTTGCCCATCAGCGGGGTTAAACGTATAAATTTGACCAGATGTCCATGTTTATATTAAAACAAAAACAATACGTGGAAATAGGAAACCTGTTTTTAATTAAATCTCTGCTTATTCTGATTTATATACATCCAGCGGTTCTACGTTTGAAACTTTGCCTACTTGATAAGTATCGCAATACTTCTGATATGACTTATGCATCGACACAAACCACCTGCCTTGTGTCGCAGAACAACCCTCCTGACTTATCGTGAAGCTTTATATGTGGCACACGATGTACGAGATACAAAGTTTCATTACAATCTGTCAAAAACGAAATGGAGATTTTAGACTTAGCTTCATGCAGTATCAACGTTCCAAACAGTATTGATGCTAATAATTTTGTTTTCATAATGAGACACCCTTAACAATTGCCGTAGCTTATGTAAGTTCAGACTCAAAGGTATGCAAATTAACGAAATATGCGGTAGCTTATACAGATCATCCAAAAACTAAAAATATTCCATAAAATATTCCACCTGATATGAATACACATTAGAAATGCTAGTTGTTTCTCCTTCTCCTTTATATTAATCAGCGCAACAAGTTTATTAACAAATCATTGGTAAAACAAGAGATGAATAGGGAAGAATAAAGGTGCATGATGCACAAGGTTTCCTCCATTTCATGCAAGACACGGGACTAACAAATGACTCCTAAACTCAATATTGTTTCTTATATTTATCATACAAAGAAAAAAGTAAACGTCTTCCGGTATTCGAAATGTGAGGGATACTTTATATCTTGAAAAACGTCCTCATCCGGAATTTGATTATAGGTTGTAGCATCAGTGCTCGTAAAATCTTTCACATCCATCACAAAGCCCAGATGTTCATATTATATGTCTACATAGCATTGATAAATTTCCTTCATAATATAAATATATACTGTACCTTTTTACACGGCAGTTTGTTTCAATATATTCAGGTACGATATCTTATGCATTATTTGGGGCTAATATACTAAATATCCAATATATCTTGCAAAACAAATGATACAAAACTTAAACATTATTTTGTTCAAAGTACAATAGAAAACCATTGTACCTTGCCAATGAACTGAGGTGCCTTTCAATGTTTCAAAATAACCATGCTATTTGATCGTCACGACTATTCGCGATATGAGAGGTTTCCTGATTCTAAGAAAGACAAATAGAGACCGACAGACAGATAGAAAAACATAGGAAGAGCGTGAGAAACTCAGCTATATTGTAGACTCTATTCTAACAAAGACAAAATGCTGGACAGCAAATACAAGATATTGTTTGGCTTGTGTCTTATATGTACATTCCCTGAGACATTAAGGCAATATTTGCAAACATCCTTATTATTGCCTGTAAAATAGTTACTGAACATACAAAATAAAATGAATTTCATGTGCGATAATTTTCTTTAGGCCCATCGATCCAGTAACATCAGGAGCAACATAAGTTATCAATCAAGTCTGTTGCTATGTAGATAATGAGTTGTGGACGACGAGACATGGGAACAAAATGATTATTTTCTTGAAGTCTGAAATCATTTTCTACGTGTGTACAAATGTAAAAAAAACGTATTGAGGTATTTTGGCATGACTTATGAATATTACAATATTTGTATAACACAACGTTTGGTCATAGGCAGCTGTTTGTGTAAATAACTACATACTGCCGACGTAACATGCCATCTCCCGCACATAATATTTACATGTTTACTCATTTTACGTCGTATCGATAAGTGTTCCTTACAACAAAAAATATATTTCAAATCTCTAAAAGAATTTTTTTTCCTAGAAATATAATATAGAACCTAAAACTAACGCTTGAATAGTGATCTCAAGTGTTTCGGTTCACCCACCTAGCACATAGGTATTTGAATATCTTGGGATTTTCAGGACCACCATTACATCTTAACATAATGAATCAAACAGTCAAGTGTGAAGATATCAGAGCCGCTTAAATATAAAAACCAGCTAATTCTTAACTGCAAAGTAAATATCTTTAAAATCTTACATCGTTTTCACAAAATGTTACTAATTGCAAAGTTTTGTATGATGTTATCCTTATACTGTCCATATTTCGAAGATGGCAGTGTCTAATTCAAGGCAAGATTTTGCCTATTTATTCACATTATGGAAATGGATATCTTATCTTATATTTGCCTATAAAATGTACAAAAATAAACATATTGCTTGGTGATTGCAAGCAGATAGTTATCCTCATACAATCGCTTATCTTTGCGGACATAGAGGAAAGCGACATTACTTTTCCACCGTGAAGTTGTGGTGCAATCGAAGTTTTCTATGCGAATGCGCTTTAAAACCTTACCCTCCTACTGTCCTAATATGCAACACGCGATGGGAAAGTTGAATGGAACCTAGAATTAATTTTAGATTAAACTACATATATATGTTCTGTCGTATTTTATAATTTGTAAGTGATGCTACTTCATTTTAATATGGAAAGAAAACAAAGAAACATTATTTTCCAATGACTAGATAAAACATCGGGTCGGTATCTGAAGCACTGCGAAGATCAGGCTACGTTGCCGTCAAGTAATTACGATCAACATGGATACTCCAGCATTTGCAATCTACGGATATGATGAGCTGCCTACATCTACAAGCACGCCTCTGTCTTTCATGTCTGATATGTGCCTTTTTGAATATCATAGTATTGATAGTTACGCTTGTAATAGCTTTAACATTGTATGTAATGCTTGGAAAGAGTTTGTGTTGTATACTTCATGTTATATGTCTTTTGAGATGACTTTTGTGTATTGGACATTCAATGTACTAAATAAATATCACTAGAACTACTACTACGTCTTTCATACCGCGTAAAATTATTTTAATTGTTTTCAATAATTCCGAAACCGTTGCAAATCATATATTTCTGATACAGTGGAAACCATTCCGATTTAAAACATCTTTGAGACGAAACAAATTAGTTCAAAGCAAGCTAGCACTTGTAGAATAGGACACAATGAGATGCACACAAAACTGCGTAGTTTATAATGTGGGTACTGAGCAATTTCAATGAGAATGAATTGAATGGTTTTAACACAAAACTGATGGCAAGTATACTTTTCATATTAAGTGCCTTTGTATAATATAGAGCATATTCAGAGTAGTATTTTTTACGTTCAGACCGAGATTAACTAGTTATTGTGTATTTTGCGTTCAATTTCTAATATCCGGAAACTACATTTTCATAAGTGGGTTACCATGAGATATGTTCGAGTGTTAAAGGGTGCTTATCATGAATAAAATATTTTACATAGCAGAGTTACAATTTAGTAAGCTTTCAAGTCCTCTCCCTGAATTAAAATGGCAATGCCTTAATAACTTACAACACAAAAATGTTTGTATTAGTTAAAGATGGGATCCATAAAAGCGTCTATTAGACAAGCATAACTAATATCAATCTCCTTTATTGCATCTGTCAGCCAATAATTCATTATCAATCTCATTATCAATCTCCAATACTATTTTGCAAACGAGCCCAAATTATATCAGGATAACTTAGGATTCATCAAAACATGGCGATCATGCGAAAGATGAAAGCCACTCAAAAACTCCTCTTCTTAAACAGTGATGATACAGGAAAAATATTTTATCAAAGAATTCGGAAGGTATAACATAAATCAGTCACATGGAACCTATCAAATAACAGCTCAGCCGATACAATATAATCTTTTTAAGAGAAAACCCATTCCAACCTTGCACCTCAGGTAGACCTGGGTTGCCAAAATCATATATAATGTAGACTGCATATATTGCCAAAGGTAGCCTTGGAGTGAAATTGGCAGCAATATCAACATGAGGTGAATATGATAAAGTTATATCCAACAAGGTCAATAAAACTTCCAAGTACAAGAAACTTTTTCAGAATCAAGCAAACCAAAATATGAGGAAAATTAGACGACCTATTGGCTAAAGAATTCAAATTAGATACAGAAACAATACTTTTAGTTTTATAATGTGCATTACATAGACTCAAACTTTGAAAGGATAACTCTTTGTAGAAAGACAGGGATAAAGTCTGGAAGAAACTTGGTGAAGAATCGGATGATGCGGAGTTGAATATGGAGAAGGACTTGAAAGTGGCTAAAGTAGGAGATGAAGAACTTAAATGTATTAAAAAGAAGGATTAGAGGACACTTGGTGGCAAGAAACGCCTCTACAACATGAAAATGATACCGTAAAATAAGTATGACTTTACCCTGCCACACTCGACACAGATTTCGTTATTTCTCATAATATATAGTAATATAAATTGTTACGAAGAAAAGAAGTATTACTAAGTTCTCATTTTAGGTTTTGTTTATACAGGCACTCTCTTCGCCTATGCCATGTATTAAAATAGACAGTTCACCTGTGCCGATTATGACCAAGCCAAATTTTCTCTAATACTTATAACTAATTGGTTTTAAAGCCTTTTTTCAAGGCTCTGGCGTGTGAAGGCATTGGCAAGTTTTGGCAATATTTCTGAACTAATTTTTCCAAGGAACAACCAAAATTAGGCCTACAGAAGCATCCCAATTCAGATAAGCCCAAATAAAATCATTGACACAGATGGACAGATGCATACGTAAAAAGATAGAACCATATACAGATTCATTTTAGTAAGGCGGTATCTAAAATAATTTAGAGACAAATAACATCACCTATGGAAAAATCGAACAATAGAGAAGAGATAAAGCAATTTTCTGACATGTAGTAATGGACTCATACTAGCGAATAAAGGAAAGTCAACCTATCTTTCCTTTATTCACATATATATCTAGCCTTGACTATGAAAACTATGTATATATCTTTGTCATACTCTTGCTTATCGTTACAATGTTACACGGATATTTCTGGCATGAACGAACATAGTCCAAGTAAAAATACCTGTCTATGGATCTATATGCATGATGAATGGTATCTTGTTGATGCAATGCAAGTGATAATAAATAAATGAATAAATGGAACATAGAACAGCACAAAACAATATGTGGATGCAGACAACTTTTAATTTGAACGTTCAGATCAACTGACAGTACGTTTTGTCATCAATAAAGAGAGATAATCACTCCTCCTACTTTATAGTTGTAATGAACACATCATTGGATTTTGCGTCGTATTCGAGATTTCATTTCTATCAGTTTCTTGGGTAATACAAAGTATCGGCTGCTCAAGAGGAAGAAGGAGGTATATCTGTATTAGGTTTTGGTGTAAGTCCAGCAACAGGAGGAACCAAACCTGAAGGGGTAGTGGTAGGTGCATGTGTAGCTCCCGGTGCAAGAAAAGTCTGAGGTCTTTTTCCGGCTTTAAGAAAAAAAAATATAGTCTCTTAAAGAATCGGTAAATATTGGAAAGATCAAAGGATATACAATAAACCAAAAATGAGTAAAATAAGTGACACTTTTATCTTTCTACCTGACAAGCAAACTGTTGTGACAAACGTCCTAGATGAGGCAATCCATGTAATTCATTGTTATTGTACAGATACAAAAATTGTCATGTTCATCTCAAAAACTAAGTACAAAGAATCAAAGTAATGTATGACGCAAATCAATGACATCTAAATGCAGTTATAGCATTTTTCATTATGGGGGAATAGTCTTACACTTGTAGTAGGTAGCATAGAAAATGAATGATGAGAAAGTTCTAGTCCAACAAATAAATTATTATTATTATTATTAATAGTAGTAGTAGTAGTAGTAGTAGTAGTAGAAGTAGTAGTAGTAGTATTATGAAAATTAATTCATTCGGACTATTAGGGATTATTTTCAAGAAGAAATGTTTGCTTACAAATACCGATGCATGCCCGGAAAGTAATTTTTTAATTTAGACGATTGTCAGTTCAGTATTCAACATCATTCCTCACGCGTGTGTTTTCTATCTGTGCAAACGTAGTTAAACTTAAACGGTGACATTGCGAGGGAACTGACCCAATCCATGTTCAGAACCGAACAAATTTATATATGGAGAAGGAGCAAAATTGAGAAATGCGGCTTATAGTTTGCTTGTATAACGATATTACATATGTGTGAGAGGGAGTATAATCAAAGCCGTACTAGGAAATTATATATATATTCTTGTCATTAGCATACGTCATGATACCGTCCAGTGGTAAAATAATGATATGACTGATGCATGGCAGGTAGGATATGTGCTTGAAGCGAATGAACAATGGATACATTTTAGCGCGTGGTTAGAAAACTGCGTATTTTCACCCTTGACGAAGCCATGAGTGCAGATACTCAAGTTCTTCACCCACGATTCGAAATATGTCGGTTATTCACTCCTCGCATGTATAATTTCTTTCTATTTTATGTACCAACGTTTTGGCTTGCAAGAAGCGCAACATACTGAAATAGCAGATTTCTTCCGTGAGGTGGCGCAATATTAGAGATTTAAAGTCTATGTTCTTCTGTGATTGTTCTCAAGGAAAATTTCAACATTAAAACCATTCTGCTGCCCAGCGCAAGCTTCGAAAATAGAATCAACAGAACACATACATTGATTATGGGTTTTTTTCACAGTTGTATACATGAACTCCAAGACAGAGTAATTGTCCTCCCAATATAACGGCGATTTTCTTGTCTTATATAATTTTTGAAAATTTCGCAGAGACAATATCGCTTTAACCATTCACAAACCTGCAGTCATTGAAAACTGATTTAGGAGAGATCATTTCTCTGATGAAGCAATTTGTCTCCACCTCTGTACTTTTCGTCTATTTATGAAATATTACAACATCTGATAATATGTTGTTTCTATGGGCATGTTCTGATCATACAAGATCGTATTTCTTTGCTTACGTTTCTATACAGGATATGGGAAAATATGCGTAGTAACATCTAGTCTGTAAAAACAGACCATACATTCATTCGACAATACTCAAATCTAAATAGGTTAAAGAATATAACGCGTTTCCTGAAGCGGATAATGAGGAACGGACGTGCAAATAGAAAAGAGTTAGTTCAAACATACCAGATGTTTCCTTCAGCATCCAACCCGATATAGACACAAGAAGCAAAAGAACGAAAAGATTCGGCATGGTTTCTCTTTTTAGTCTGAAAAAGATCAAGGCTCTATTTACATTATTTTCAATATAACATACATTTCAGTTTTATCTTCATATTCAAGCACCTGTAACGGAATCAAACCATTGCCTCGCCATGATATTCACTCAAAAAGTTAACTTGTTGGCATTCTGTGGAGCTACCATTCCTGGAAACGTAAAGCAGTATTCATTACACACGGTGGCACACATCTTTTCAGCATGAGCCCTACTTTCCGTAGGTGTTTTTTCGATCGGCTGTTCCTCTAACGTGTCAGTCTTGTTCATGATTTCAGAACGTATAATATATTCCTATATACGCACGAAAAAGGCTTTATATAAAACAGCCATGGTAAAACTGTTGAGAAACTTATTTCTAACTGAAACTCTTTCTGTTTTACTTGCGTAAGACCTAATTCACTATCTTAACGTCATTCTTTTGTTCAATAGAAGAGCAGAGACAGAAACAAACAGAGATGGCGATACAGAGAGAAATATTTGAAACTTTTTACTCTCTCTTGTCTATTTTTTCAATTATACATAAAATAGGAATACTTCCTTCCACAAATAGTAAAGTCTAGAAAACAACATTATTCTCACCCATACCGGGAATATATATATATTTCTAAGAGCGGCATGGAAAAACATACTAATAAGAAGAAATGCATTGCAACAATTTTAGTTTTGTTGAAAAATACACATAATCTAATATTTATCAAAGAAAGTGAAATAAAGGAGTTCTTTACTGTAGTGCTCAGTGAAGACATACCTTGATTCTTGCTTCAGTTGTAAATAGATCAGCTGCGTGCTTCCAGTCAATGAGGCTAACTGGTTCAACAGTGGAATTTTATAGTGAAAAACCGACATATGAACGTTTCACCCCGATGATGACAAATGTGTCAGTAAAATTGACTAATCAGAACTGGATATGTTCACTACCTGATCAAACCTAGATGTATGTAGTAAGCAACATCTGGTCAATATATGTCAATGCCCAATCGACCACTAACTTGATCGTGAAATTGTGGACAATATTTTCACGCATAATGTTTTAATCGATAGCTACTATCACTGGGAAAACCATCATCATCACCACCACCACCATCACTGCTAGGACATTTACTGATACGACTGCTGATACTATTACCAGTTATATTATAATTAACTGGATTAGATTTGTGATAAGATTGTGGTTTCCTATCGTTTTGAGCAGCGCAGATGTGTCTATCAAATTAGTTCAAATTTCTGTGTATGTTTATCTATAGACTCTATAAAAAAAGCGATCGTAATTCCCGTAATGTGTTTACACTTTGTTCATTTCCAGACCAAGGCTTGTGAATCGACGTTATAATTCACCATGTGTTTTGGTATATTAAAGTTAAGACAATTTTGCCTGAAGTTATTTGCTATCGGAATTTAGCAAAAATTAGGTACGTTCCTGGACCATTGGGGCGAACTTGATTAAAATTAAAAAATAACACAAATGAAATCGGACGCTGTTCTTTCGTTATATATATTATGCTTGCTGAATTCATATCTAGAGTTAAGCGAATTCAAATTCTGCAAGATATTAGGCCTGATCAACCATCGTTATTTATTCCGAGCCTAGACCCGAAAAATACAGTCTCCTGTCAGGCAAACAGTCAGTCGATATCGATGAAGTTAGATTAACATTGAAGAAAGAGTCCTAAGCAAAGTGTTATGTCGTATCGGGAGATTAAAAGTCAAATCTAATTGTGGATAAATGATTTTATTTATTCTGTAGTATTGCTTCGATTTTTAAAGTTTATTTTCAACGTCAGAAATATTTGAACTAGGACATTTTGCACTTTTGCACTGATCATACCAGATCGACTTACATTGTATATTTTATCTTCAAGAAAAACAAATCCCACCCCAAAAACAGGGTCAGTCCTAGCGTTTTTTTGGACGAGTAGCCTCTATGGATGTACGAAATGTAAAGACGTTAAAGGATGGCCACCTATTCTCAAAGCTGTTGTTTATGAACATAAATAGAATTATACAAGAGCATAGTTCTAGGAAGTAGTAGACCTTGCGTTCATAAATCAAACCAGTCACGAGCACGACTGGAAAATGTAGGGAACTATTAAGTTGTAGTAAAATGAATAGTATTGGTGGTGGTAGTGGTTGCAAGTTTCATTTGCACGTGAAAATAAATATAAGTAGTGTATCATGGGCGACTGTTTCTAAATCGAATAATGATTAAAGGAGCATTGACATGTGTTTACTTTTTCAGCTGTTGCTCATGCCCTACTTCTTGATTTGATCAGGTTTGGAACAAATGTAGTCACTGGTAATCAATTGTACTGACATTTTGCCCATCAGCGGGGTTAAACGTATAAATTTGACCAGATGTCCATGTTTATATTAAAACAAAAACAATACGTGGAAATAGGAAACCTGTTTTTAATTAAATCTCTGCTTATTCTGATTTATATACATCGAGCGGTTCTACTTTTGAAACTTTGCCTACTTCATAAGTATCGCAATACTTCTGATATGACTTATGCATCGACACAAACCACCTGCCTTGTGTCGCAGAACAACCCTCCTGACTTATCGTGAAGCTTTATATGTGGCACACGATGTACGAGATACAAAGTTTCATTACAATCTGTCAAAAACGAAATGGAGATTTTAGACTTAGCTTCATGCAGTATCAACGTTCCAAACAGTATTGATGCTAATAATTTTGTTTTCATAATGAGACACCCTTAACAATTGCCGTAGCTTATGTAAGTTCAGACTCAAAGGTATGCAAATTAACGAAATATGCGGTAGCTTATACAGATCATCCAAAAACTAAAAATATTCCATAAAATATTCCACCTGATATGAATACACATTAGAAATGCTAGTTGTTTCTCCTTCTCCTTTATATTAATCAGCGCAACAAGTTTATTAACAAATCATTGGCAAAACAAGAGATGAATAGGGAAGAATAAAGGTGCATGATGCACAAGGTTTCCTCCATTTCATGCAAGACACGGGACTAACAAATGACTCCTAAACTCAATATTGTTTCTTATATTTATCATACAAAGAAAAAAGTAAACGTCTTCCGGTATTCGAAATGTGAGGGATACTTTATATCTTGAAAAACGTCCTCATCCGGAATTTGATTATAGGTTGTAGCATCAGTGCTCGTAAAATCTTTCACATCCATCACAAAGCCCAGATGTTCATATTATATGTCTACATAGCATTGATAAATTTCCTTCATAATATAAATATATACTGTACCTTTTTACACGGCAGTTTGTTTCAATATATTCAGGTACGATATCTTATGCATTATTTGGGGCTAATATACTAAATATCCAATATATCTTGCAAAACAAATGATACAAAACTTAAACATTATTTTGTTCAAAGTACAATAGAAAACCATTGTACCTTGCCAATGAACTGAGGTGCCTTTCAATGTTTCAAAATAACCATGCTATTTGATCGTCACGACTATTCGCGATATGAGAGGTTTCCTGATTCTAAGAAAGACAAATAGAGACCGACAGACAGATAGAAAAACATAGGAAGAGCGTGAGAAACTCAGCTATATTGTAGACTCTATTCTAACAAAGACAAAATGCTGGACAGCAAATACAAGATATTGTTTGGCTTGTGTCTTATATGTACATTCCCTGAGACATTAAGGCAATATTTGCAAACATCCTTATTATTGCCTGTAAAATAGTTACTGAACATACAAAATAAAATGAATTTCATGTGCGATAATTTTCTTTAGGCCCATCGATCCAGTAACATCAGGAGCAACATAAGTTATCAATCAAGTCTGTTGCTATGTAGATAATGAGTTGTGGACGACGAGACATGGGAACAAAATGATTATTTTCTTGAAGTCTGAAATCATTTTCTACGTGTGTACAAATGCAAAAAAAACGTATTGAGGTATTTTGGCATGACTTATGAATATTACAATATTTGTATAACACAACGTTTGGTCATAGGCAGCTGTTTGTGTAAATAACTACATACTGCCGACGTAACATGCCATCTCCCGCACATAATATTTACATGTTTACTCATTTTACGTCGTATCGATAAGTGTTCCTTACAATAAAAAATATATTTCAAATCTCTAAAAGAATTTTTTTTCCTAGAAATATAATATAGAACCTAAAACTAACGCTTGAATAGTGATCTCAAGTGTTTCGATTCACCCACCTAGCACATAGGTATTTGAATATCTTGGGATTTTCTGGACCACCATTACATCTTAACATAATGAATCAAACAGTCAAGTGTGAAGATATCAGAGCCGCTGAAATATAAAAACCAGCTAATTCTTAACTGCAAAGTAAATATCTTTAAAATCTTACATCGTTTTCACAAAATGTTACTAATTGCAAAGTTTTGTATGATGTTATCCTTATACTGTCCATATTTCGAAGATGGCAGTGTCTAATTCAAGGCAAGATTTTGCCTATTTATTCACATTATGGAAATGGATATCTTATCTTATATTTGCCTATAAAATGTACAAAAATAAACATATTGCTTGGTGATTGCAAGCAGATAGTTATCCTCATACAATCGCTTATCTTTGCGGACATAGAGGAAAGCGACATTACTTTTCCACCGTGAAGTTGTGGTGCAATCGAAGTTTTCTATGCGAATGCGCTTTAAAACCTTACCCTCCTACTGTCCTAATATGCAACACGCGATGGGAAAGTTGAATGGAACCTAGAATTAATTTTAGATTAAACTACATATATATGTTCTGTCGTATTTTATAATTTGTAAGTGATGCTACTTCATTTTAATACGGAAAGAAAACAAAGAAACATTATTTTCCAATGACTAGATAAAACATCGGGTCGGTATCTGAAGCACTGCGAAGATCAGGCTACGTTGCCGTCAAGTAATTACGATCAACATGGATACTCCAGCATTTGCAATCTACGGATATGATGAGCTGCCTACATCTACAAGCACGCCTCTGTCTTTCATGTCTGATATGTGCCTTTTTGAATATCATAGTATTGATAGTTACGCTTGTAATAGCTTTAACATTGTATGTAATGCTTGGAAAGAGTTTGTGTTGTATACTTCATGTTATATGTCTTTTGAGATGACCTTTGTGTATTGGACATTCAATGTACTAAATAAATATCACTAGAACTACTACTACGTCTTTCATACCGCGTAAAATTATTTTAATTGTTTTCAATAATTCCGAAACCGTTGCAAATCATATATTTCTGATACAGTGGAAACCATTCCGATTTAAAACATCTTTGAGACGAAACAAATTAGTTCAAAGCAAGCTAGCACTTGTAGAATAGGACACAATGAGATGCACACAAAACTGCGTAGTTTATAATGTGGGTACTGAGCAATTTCAATGAGAATGAATTGAATGGTTTTAACACAAAACTGATGGCAAGTATACTTTTCATATTAAGTGCCTTTGTATAATATAGAGCATATTCAGAGTAGTATTTTTTACGTTCAGACCGAGATTAACTAGTTATTGTGTATTTTGCGTTCAATTTCTAATATTCGGAAACTACATTTTCATAAGTGGGTTACCATGAGATATGTTCGAGTGTTAAAGGGTGCTTATCATGAATAAAATATTTTACATAGCAGAGTTACAATTTAGTAAGCTTTCAAGTCCTCTCCCTGAATTAAAATGGCAATGCCTTAATAACTTACAACACAAAAATGTTTGTATTAGTTAAAGATGGGATCCATAAAAGCGTCTATTAGACAAGCATAACTAATATCAATCTCCTTCATTGCATCTGTCAGCCAATAATTCATTATCAATCTCATTATCAATCTCCAATACTATTTTGCAAACGAGCCCAAATTATATCAGGATAACTTAGGATTCATCAAAACATGGCGATCATGCGAAAGATGAAAGCCACTCAAAACTCCTCTTCTTAAACAGTGATGATACAGGAAAAATATTTTATCAAAGAATTCGGAAGGTATAACATAAATCAGTCACATGGAACCTATCAAATAACAGCTCAGCCGATACAATATAATCTTTTTAAGAGAAAACCCATTCCAACCTTGCACCTCAGGTAGACCTGGGTTGCCAAAATCATATATAATGTAGACTGCATATATTGCCAAAGGTAGCCTTGGAGTGAAATTGGCAGCAATATCAACATGAGGTGAATATGATAAAGTTATATCCAACAAGGTCAATAAAACTTCCAAGTACAAGAAACTTTTTCAGAATCAAGCAAACCAAAATATGAGGAAAATTAGACGACCTATTGGCTAAAGAATTCAAATTAGATACAGAAACAATACTTTTAGTTTTATAATGTGCATTACATAGACTCAAACTTTGAAAGGATAACTCTTTGTAGAAAGACAGGGATAAAGTCTGGAAGAAACTTGGTGAAGAATCGGATGATGCGGAGTTGAATATGGAGAAGGACTTGAAAGTGGCTAAAGTAGGAGATGAAGAACTTAAATGTATTAAAAAGAAGGATTAGAGGACACTTGGTGGCAAGAAACGCCTCTACAACATGAAAATGATACCGTAAAATAAGTATGACTTTACCCTGCCACACTCGACACAGATTTCGTTATTTCTCATAATATATAGTAATATAATTTGTTACGAAGAAAAGAAGTATTACTAAGTTCTCATTTTAGGTTTTGTTTATACAGGCACTCTCTTCGCCTATGCCATGTATTAAAATAGACAGTTCACCTGTGCCGATTATGACCAAGCCAAATTTTCTCTAATACTTATAACTGATTGGTTTTAAAGCCTTTTTTCAAGGCTCTGGCGTGTGAAGGCATTGGCAAGTTTTGGCAATATTTCTGAACTAATTTTTCCAAGGAACAACCAAAATTAGGCCTACAGAAGCATCCCAATTCAGATAAGCCCAAATAAAATCATTGACACAGATGGACAGATGCATACGTAAAAAGATAGAACCATATACAGATTCATTTTAGTAAGGCGGTATCTAAAATAATTTAGAGACAAATAACATCACCTATGGAAACATCGAACAATAGAGAAGAGATAAAGCAATTTTCTGACATGTAGTAATGGACTCATACTAGCGAATAAAGGAAAGTCAACCTATCTTTCCTTTATTCACATATATATCTAGCCTTGACTATGAAAACTATGTATATATCTTTGTCATACTCTTGCTTATCGTTACAATGTTACACGGATATTTCTGGCATGAACGAACATAGTCCAAGTAAAAATACCTGTCTATGGATCTATATGCATGATGAATGGTATCTTGTTGATGCAATGCAAGTGATAATAAATAAATGAATAAATGGAACATAGAACAGCACAAAACAATATGTGGATGCAGACAACTTTTAATTTGAACGTTCAGATCAACTGACAGTACGTTTTGTCATCAATAAAGAGAGATAATCACTCCTCCTACTTTATAGTTGTAATGAACACATCATTGGATTTTGCGTCGTATTCGAGATTTCATTTCTATCAGTTTCTTGGGTAATACAAAGTATCGGCTGCCCAAGAGGAAGAGGGAGGTATATCTGTATTAGGTTTTGGTGTAAGTCCAGCAACAGGAGGAACCAAACCTGAAGGGGTAGTGGTAGGTGCATGTGTAGCTCCCGGTGCAAGAAAAGTCTGAGGTCTTTTTCCGGCTTTAAGAAAAAAAAATATAGTCTCTTAAAGAATCGGTAAATATTGGAAAGATCAAAGGATATACAATAAACCAAAAATGAGTAAAATAAGTGACACTTTTATCTTTCTACCTGACAAGCAAACTGTTGTGACAAACGTCCTAGATGAGGTAATCCATGTAATTCATTGTTATTGTACAGATACAAAAATTGTCATGTTCATCTCAAAAACTAAGTACAAAGAATCAAAGTAATGTATGACGCAAATCAATGACATCTAAATGCAGTTATAGCATTTTTCATTATGGGGGAATAGTCTTACACTTGTAGTAGGTAGCATAGAAAATGAATGATGAGAAAGTTCTAGTCCAACAAATAAATTATTATTATTATTATTAATAGTAGTAGTAGTAGTAGTAGTAGTAGAAGTAGTAGTAGTAGTATTATGAAAATTAATTCATTCGGACTATTAGGGATTATTTTCAAGAAGAAATGTTTGCTTACAAATACCGATGCATGCCCGGAAAGTAATTTTTTAATTTAGACGATTATCAGTTCAGTATTCAACATCATTCCTCACGCGTGTGTTTTCTATCTGTGCAAACATAGTTAAACTTAAACGGTGACATTGCGAGGGAACTGACCCAATCCATGTTCAGAACCGAACAAATTTATATATGGAGAAGGAGCAAAATTGAGAAATGCGGCTTATAGTTTGCTTGTATAACGATATTACATATGTGTGAGAGGGAGTATAATCAAAGCCGTACTAGGAAATTATATATATTCTTGTCATTAGCATACGTCATGATACCGTCCAGTGGTAAAATAATGATATGACTGATGCATGGCAGGTAGGATATGTGCTTGAAGCGAATGAACAATGGATACATTTTAGCGCGTGGTTAGAAAACTGCGTATTTTCACCCTTGACGAAGCCATGAGTGCAGATACTCAAGTTCTTCACCCACGATTCGAAATATGTCGGTTATTCACTCCTCGCATGTATAATTTCTTTCTATTTTATGTACCAACGTTTTGGCTTGCAAGAAGCGCAACATACTGAAATAGCAGATTTCTTCCGTGAGGTGGCGCAATATTAGAGATTTAAAGTCTATGTTCTTCTGTGATTGTTCTCAAGGAAAATTTCAACATTAAAACCATTCTGCTGCCCAGCGCAAGCTTCGAAAATAGAATCAACAGAACACATACATTGATTATGGGTTTTTTTCACAGTTGTATACATGAACTCCAAGACAGAGTAATTGTCCTCCCAATATAACGGCGATTTTCTTGTCTTATATAATTTTTGAAAATTTCGCAGAGACAATATCGCTTTAACCATTCACAAACCTGCAGTCATTGAAAACTGATTTAGGAGAGATCATTTCTCTGATGAAGCAATTTGTCTCCACCTCTGTACTTTTCGTCTATTTATGAAATATTACAACATCTGATAATATGTTGTTTCTATGGGCATGTTCTGATCATACAAGATCGTATTTCTTTGCTTACGTTTCTATACAGGATATGGGAAAATATGCGTAGTAACATCTAGTCTGTAAAAACAGACCATACATTCATTCGACAATACTCAAATCTAAATAGGTTAAAGAATATAACGCGTTTCCTGAAGCGGATAATGAGGAACGGGCGTGCAAATAGAAAAGAGTTAGTTCAAACATACCAGATGTTTCCTTCAGCATCCAACCCGATATGGACACAAGAAGCAAAAGAACGAAAAGATTCGGCATGGTTTCTCTTTTTAGTCTGAAAAAGATCAAGGCTCTATTTACATTATTTTCAATATAACATACATTTCAGTTTTATCTTCATATTCAAGCACCTGTAACGGAATCAAACCATTGCCTCGCCATGATATTCACTCAAAAAGTTAACTTGTTGGCATTCTGTGGAGCTACCATTCCTGGAAACGTAAAGCAGTATTCATTACACACGGTGGCACACATCTTTTCAGCATGAGCCCTACTTTCCGTAGGTGTTTTTTCGATCGGCTGTTCCTCTAACGTGTCAGTCTTGTTCATGATTTCAGAACGTATAATATATTCCTATATACGCACGAAAAAGGCTTTATATAAAACAGCCATGGTAAAACTGTTGAGAAACTTATTTCTAACTGAAACTCTTTCTGTTTTACTTGCGTAAGACCTAATTCACTATCTTAACGTCATTCTTTTGTTCAATAGAAGAGCAGAGACAGAAACAAACAGAGATGGCGATACAGAGAGAAATATTTGAAACTTTTTACTCTCTCTTGTCTATTTTTTCAATTATACATAAAATAGGAATACTTCCTTCCACAAATAGTAAAGTCTAGAAAACAACATTATTCTCACCCATACCGGGAATATATATATTTCTAAGAGCGGCATGGAAAAACATACTAATAAGAAGAAATGCATTGCAACAATTTTAGTTTTGTTGAAAAATACACATAATCTAATATTTATCAAAGAAAGTGAAATAAAGGAGTTCTTTACTGTAGTGCTCAGTGAAGACATACCTTGATTCTTGCTTCAGTTGTAAATAGATCAGCTGCGTGCTTCCAGTCAATGAGGCTAACTGGTTCAACAGTGGAATTTTATAGTGAAAAACCGACATATGAACGTTTCACCCCGATGATGACAAATGTGTCAGTAAAATTGACTAATCAGAACTGGATATGTTCACTACCTGATCAAACCTAGATGTATGTAGTAAGCAACATCTGGTCAATATATGTCAATGCCCAATCGACCACTAACTTGATCGTGAAATTGTGGACAATATTTTCACGCATAATGTTTTAATCGATAGCTACTATCACTGGGAAAACCATCATCATCACCACCACCACCATCACTGCTAGGACATTTACTGATACGACTGCTGATACTATTACCAGTTATATTATAATTAACTGGATTAGATTTGTGATAAGATTGTGGTTTCCTATCGTTTTGAGCAGCGCAGATGTGTCTATCAAATTAGTTCAAATTTGTGTGTATGTTTATCTATAGATTCTATAAAAAAAGCGATCGTAATTCCCGTAATGTGTTTACACTTTGTTCATTTCCAGACCAAGGCTTGTGAATCGACGTTATAATTCACCATGTGTTTTGGTATATTAAAGTTAAGACAATTTTGCCTGAAGTTATTTGCTATCGGAATTTAGCAAAAATTAGGTACGTTCCTGGACCATTGGGGCGAACTTGATTAAAATTAAAAAATAACACAAATGAAATCGGACGCTGTTCTTTCGTTATATATATTATGCTTGCTGAATTCATATCTAGAGTTAAGCGAATTCAAATTCTGCAAGATATTAGGCCTGATCAACCATCGTTATTTATTCCGAGCCTAGACCCGAAAAATACAGTCTCCTGTCAGGCAAACAGTCAGTCGATATCGATGAAGTTAGATTAACATTGAAGAAAGAGTCCTAAGCAAAGTGTTATGTCGTATCGGGAGATTAAAAGTCAAATCTAATTGTGGATAAATGATTTTATTTATTCTGTAGTATTGCTTCGATTTTTAAAGTTTATTTTCAACGTCAGAAATATTTGAACTAGGACATTTTGCACTTTTGCACTGATCGTACCAGATCGACTTACATTGTATATTTTATCTTCAAGAAAAACAAATCCCACCCCAAAAACAGGGTCAGTCCTAGCGTGTTTTTTGGACGAGTAGCCTCTATGGATGTACGAAATGTAAAGACGTTAAAGGATGGCCACCTATTCTCAAAGCTGTTGTTTATGAACATAAATAGAATTATACAAGAGCATAGTTCTAGGAAGTAGTAGACCTTGCGTTCATAAATCAAACCAGTCACGAGCACGACTGGAAAATGTAGGGAACTATTAAGTTGTAGTAAAATGAATAGTATTGGTGGTGGTAGTGGTTGCAAGTTTCATTTGCACGTGAAAATAAATATAAGTAGTGTATCATGGGCGACTGTTTCTAAATCGAATAATGATTAAAGGAGCATTGACATGTGTTTACTTTTTCAGCTGTTGCTCATGCCCTACTTCTTGATTTGATCAGGTTTGGAACAAATGTAGTCACTGGTAATCAATTGTACTGACATTTTGCCCATCAGCGGGGTTAAACGTATAAATTTGACCAGATGTCCATGTTTATATTAAAACAAAAACAATACGTGGAAATAGGAAACCTGTTTTTAATTAAATCTCTGCTTATTCTGATTTATATACATCCAGCGGTTCTACGTTTGAAACTTTGCCTACTTGATAAGTATCGCAATACTTCTGATATGACTTATGCATCGACACAAACCACCTGCCTTGTGTCGCAGAACAACCCTCCTGACTTATCGTGAAGCTTTATATGTGGCACACGATGTACGAGATACAAAGTTTCATTACAATCTGTCAAAAACGAAATGGAGATTTTAGACTTAGCTTCATGCAGTATCAACGTTCCAAACAGTATTGATGCTAATAATTTTGTTTTCATAATGAGACACCCTTAACAATTGCCGTAGCTTATGTAAGTTCAGACTCAAAGGTATGCAAATTAACGAAATATGCGGTAGCTTATACAGATCATCCAAAAACTAAAAATATTCCATAAAATATTCCACCTGATATGAATACACATTAGAAATTCTAGTTGTTTCTCCTTCTCCTTTATATTAATCAGCGCAACAAGTTTATTAACAAATCATTGGTAAAACAAGAGATGAATAGGGAAGAATAAAGGTGCATGATGCACAAGGTTTCCTCCATTTCATGCAAGACACGGGACTAACAAATGACTCCTAAACTCAATATTGTTTCTTATATTTATCATACAAAGAAAAAAGTAAACGTCTTCCGGTATTCGAAATGTGAGGGATACTTTATATCTTGAAAAACGTCCTCATCCGGAATTTGATTATAGGTTGTAGCATCAGTGCTCGTAAAATCTTTCACATCCATCACAAAGCCCAGATGTTCATATTATATGTCTACATAGCATTGATAAATTTCCTTCATAATATAAATATATACTGTACCTTTTTACACGGCAGTTTGTTTCAATATATTCAGGTACGATATCTTATGCATTATTTGGGGCTAATATACTAAATATCCAATATATCTTGCAAAACAAATGATACAAAACTTAAACATTATTTTGTTCAAAGTACAATAGAAAACCATTGTACCTTGCCAATGAACTGAGGTGCCTTTCAATGTTTCAAAATAACCATGCTATTTGATCGTCACGACTATTCGCGATATGAGAGGTTTCCTGATTCTAAGAAAGACAAATAGAGACCGACAGACAGATAGAAAAACATAGGAAGAGCGTGAGAAACTCAGCTATATTGTAGACTCTATTCTAACAAAGACAAAATGCTGGACAGCAAATACAAGATATTGTTTGGCTTGTGTCTTATATGTACATTCCCTGAGACATTAAGGCAATATTTGCAAACATCCTTATTATTGCCTGTAAAATAGTTACTGAACATACAAAATAAAATGAATTTCATGTGCGATAATTTTCTTTAGGCCCATCGATCCAGTAACATCAGGAGCAACATAAGTTATCAATCAAGTCTGTTGCTATGTAGATAATGAGTTGTGGACGACGAGACATGGGAACAAAATGATTATTTTCTTGAAGTCTGAAATCATTTTCTACGTGTGTACAAATGTAAAAAAAACGTATTGAGGTATTTTGGCATGACTTATGAATATTACAATATTTGTATAACACAACGTTTGGTCATAGGCAGCTGTTTGTGTAAATAACTACATACTGCCGACGTAACATGCCATCTCCCGCACATAATATTTACATGTTTACTCATTTTACGTCGTATCGATAAGTGTTCCTTACAACAAAAAATATATTTCAAATCTCTAAAAGAATTTTTTTTCCTAGAAATATAATATAGAACCTAAAACTAACGCTTGAATAGTGATCTCAAGTGTTTCGGTTCACCCACCTAGCACATAGGTATTTGAATATCTTGGGATTTTCTGGACCACCATTACATCTTAACATAATGAATCAAACAGTCAAGTGTGAAGATATCAGAGCCGCTTAAATATAAAAACCAGCTAATTCTTAACTGCAAAGTAAATATCTTTAAAATCTTACATCGTTTTCACAAAATGTTACTAATTGCAAAGTTTTGTATGATGTTATCCTTATACTGTCCATATTTCGAAGATGGCAGTGTCTAATTCAAGGCAAGATTTTGCCTATTTATTCACATTATGGAAATGGATATCTTATCTTATATTTGCCTATAAAATGTACAAAAATAAACATATTGCTTGGTGATTGCAAGCAGATAGTTATCCTCATACAATCGCTTATCTTTGCGGACATAGAGGAAAGCGACATTACTTTTCCACCGTGAAGTTGTGGTGCAATCGAAGTTTTCTATGCGAATGCGCTTTAAAACCTTACCCTCCTACTGTCTTAATATGCAACACGCGATGGGAAAGTTGAATGGAACCTAGAATTAATTTTAGATTAAACTACATATATATGTTCTGTCGTATTTTATAATTTGTAAGTGATGCTACTTCATTTTAATATGGAAAGAAAACAAAGAAACATTATTTTCCAATGACTAGATAAAACATCGGGTCGGTATCTGAAGCACTGCGAAGATCAGGCTACGTTGCCGTCAAGTAATTACGATCAACATGGATACTCCAGCATTTGCAATCTACGGATATGATGAGCTGCCTACATCTACAAGCACGCCTCTGTCTTTCATGTCTGATATGTGCCTTTTTGAATATCATAGTATTGATAGTTACGCTTGTAATAGCTTTAACATTGTATGTAATGCTTGGAAAGAGTTTGTGTTGTATACTTCATGTTATATGTCTTTTGAGATGACTTTTGTGTATTGGACATTCAATGTACTAAATAAATATCACTAGAACTACTACTACGTCTTTCATACCGCGTAAAATTATTTTAATTGTTTTCAATAATTCCGAAACCGTTGCAAATCATATATTTCTGATACAGTGGAAACCATTCCGATTTAAAACATCTTTGAGACGAAACAAATTAGTTCAAAGCAAGCTAGCACTTGTAGAATAGGACACAATGAGATGCACACAAAACTGCGTAGTTTATAATGTGGGTACTGAGCAATTTCAATGAGAATGAATTGAATGGTTTTAACACAAAACTGATGGCAAGTATACTTTTCATATTAAGTGCCTTTGTATAATATAGAGCATATTCAGAGTAGTATTTTTTACGTTCAGACCGAGATTAACTAGTTATTGTGTATTTTGCGTTCAATTTCTAATATCCGGAAACTACATTTTCATAAGTGGGTTACCATGAGATATGTTCGAGTGTTAAAGGGTGCTTATCATGAATAAAATATTTTACATAGCAGAGTTACAATTTAGTAAGCTTTCAAGTCCTCTCCCTGAATTAAAATGGCAATGCCTTAATAACTTACAACACAAAAATGTTTGTATTAGTTAAAGATGGGATCCATAAAAGCGTCTATTAGACAAGCATAACTAATATCAATCTCCTTTATTGCATCTGTCAGCCAATAATTCATTATCAATCTCATTATCAATCTCCAATACTATTTTGCAAACGAGCCCAAATTATATCAGGATAACTTAGGATTCATCAAAACATGGCGATCATGCGAAAGATGAAAGCCACTCAAAAACTCCTCTTCTTAAACAGTGATGATACAGGAAAAATATTTTATCAAAGAATTCGGAAGGTATAACATAAATCAGTCACATGGAACCTATCAAATAACAGCTCAGCCGATACAATATAATCTTTTTAAGAGAAAACCCATTCCAACCTTGCACCTCAGGTAGACCTGGGTTGCCAAAATCATATATAATGTAGACTGCATATATTGCCAAAGGTAGCCTTGGAGTGAAATTGGCAGCAATATCAACATGAGGTGAATATGATAAAGTTATATCCAACAAGGTCAATAAAACTTCCAAGTACAAGAAACTTTTTCAGAATCAAGCAAACCAAAATATGAGGAAAATTAGACGACCTATTGGCTAAAGAATTCAAATTAGATACAGAAACAATACTTTTAGTTTTATAATGTGCATTACAT
The DNA here is from genome assembly GCA_028554795.2 of Sinohyriopsis cumingii. Lineage (NCBI taxonomy): Eukaryota > Metazoa > Mollusca > Bivalvia > Unionida > Unionidae > Sinohyriopsis > Sinohyriopsis cumingii. Next base: position 75,586,181 of record CM068835.1, on the reverse strand, counting down.
AGACTCAAACTTTGAAAGGATAACTCTTTGTAGAAAGACAGGGATAAAGTCTGGAAGAAACTTGGTGAAGAATCGGATGATGCGGAGTTGAATATGGAGAAGGACTTGAAAGTGGCTAAAGTAGGAGATGAAGAACTTAAATGTATTAAAAAGAAGGATTAGAGGACACTTGGTGGCAAGAAACGCCTCTACAACATGAAAATGATACCGTAAAATAAGTATGACTTTACCCTGCCACACTCGACACAGATTTCGTTATTTCTCATAATATATAGTAATATAAATTGTTACGAAGAAAAGAAGTATTACTAAGTTCTCATTTTAGGTTTTGTTTATACAGGCACTCTCTTCGCCTATGCCATGTATTAAAATAGACAGTTCACCTGTGCCGATTATGACCAAGCCAAATTTTCTCTAATACTTATAACTAATTGGTTTTAAAGCCTTTTTTCAAGGCTCTGGCGTGTGAAGGCATTGGCAAGTTTTGGCAATATTTCTGAACTAATTTTTCCAAGGAACAACCAAAATTAGGCCTACAGAAGCATCCCAATTCAGATAAGCCCAAATAAAATCATTGACACAGATGGACAGATGCATACGTAAAAAGATAGAACCATATACAGATTCATTTTAGTAAGGCGGTATCTAAAATAATTTAGAGACAAATAACATCACCTATGGAAAAATCGAACAATAGAGAAGAGATAAAGCAATTTTCTGACATGTAGTAATGGACTCATACTAGCGAATAAAGGAAAGTCAACCTATCTTTCCTTTATTCACATATATATCTAGCCTTGACTATGAAAACTATGTATATATCTTTGTCATACTCTTGCTTATCGTTACAATGTTACACGGATATTTCTGGCATGAACGAACATAGTCCAAGTAAAAATACCTGTCTATGGATCTATATGCATGATGAATGGTATCTTGTTGATGCAATGCAAGTGATAATAAATAAATGAATAAATGGAACATAGAACAGCACAAAACAATATGTGGATGCAGACAACTTTTAATTTGAACGTTCAGATCAACTGACAGTACGTTTTGTCATCAATAAAGAGAGATAATCACTCCTCCTACTTTATAGTTGTAATGAACACATCATTGGATTTTGCGTCGTATTCGAGATTTCATTTCTATCAGTTTCTTGGGTAATACAAAGTATCGGCTGCTCAAGAGGAAGAAGGAGGTATATCTGTATTAGGTTTTGGTGTAAGTCCAGCAACAGGAGGAACCAAACCTGAAGGGGTAGTGGTAGGTGCATGTGTAGCTCCCGGTGCAAGAAAAGTCTGAGGTCTTTTTCCGGCTTTAAGAAAAAAAAATATAGTCTCTTAAAGAATCGGTAAATATTGGAAAGATCAAAGGATATACAATAAACCAAAAATGAGTAAAATAAGTGACACTTTTATCTTTCTACCTGACAAGCAAACTGTTGTGACAAACGTCCTAGATGAGGCAATCCATGTAATTCATTGTTATTGTACAGATACAAAAATTGTCATGTTCATCTCAAAAACTAAGTACAAAGAATCAAAGTAATGTATGACGCAAATCAATGACATCTAAATGCAGTTATAGCATTTTTCATTATGGGGGAATAGTCTTACACTTGTAGTAGGTAGCATAGAAAATGAATGATGAGAAAGTTCTAGTCCAACAAATAAATTATTATTATTATTATTAATAGTAGTAGTAGTAGTAGTAGTAGTAGTAGTAGTAGAAGTAGTAGTAGTAGTATTATGAAAATTAATTCATTCGGACTATTAGGGATTATTTTCAAGAAGAAATGTTTGCTTACAAATACCGATGCATGCCCGGAAAGTAATTTTTAATTTAGACGATTGTCAGTTCAGTATTCAACATCATTCCTCACGCGTGTGTTTTCTATCTGTGCAAACGTAGTTAAACTTAAACGGTGACATTGCGAGGGAACTGACCCAATCCATGTTCAGAACCGAACAAATTTATATATGGAGAAGGAGCAAAATTGAGAAATGCGGCTTATAGTTTGCTTGTATAACGATATTACATATGTGTGAGAGGGAGTATAATCAAAGCCGTACTAGGAAATTATATATATATTCTTGTCATTAGCATACGTCATGATACCGTCCAGTGGTAAAATAATGATATGACTGATGCATGGCAGGTAGGATATGTGCTTGAAGCGAATGAACAATGGATACATTTTAGCGCGTGGTTAGAAAACTGCGTATTTTCACCCTTGACGAAGCCATGAGTGCAGATACTCAAGTTCTTCACCCACGATTCGAAATATGTCGGTTATTCACTCCTCGCATGTATAATTTCTTTCTATTTTATGTACCAACGTTTTGGCTTGCAAGAAGCGCAACATACTGAAATAGCAGATTTCTTCCGTGAGGTGGCGCAATATTAGAGATTTAAAGTCTATGTTCTTCTGTGATTGTTCTCAAGGAAAATTTCAACATTAAAACCATTCTGCTGCCCAGCGCAAGCTTCGAAAATAGAATCAACAGAACACATACATTGATTATGGGTTTTTTTCACAGTTGTATACATGAACTCCAAGACAGAGTAATTGTCCTCCCAATATAACGGCGATTTTCTTGTCTTATATAATTTTTGAAAATTTCGCAGAGACAATATCGCTTTAACCATTCACAAACCTGCAGTCATTGAAAACTGATTTAGGAGAGATCATTTCTCTGATGAAGCAATTTGTCTCCACCTCTGTACTTTTCGTCTATTTATGAAATATTACAACATCTGATAATATGTTGTTTCTATGGGCATGTTCTGATCATACAAGATCGTATTTCTTTGCTTACGTTTCTATACAGGATATGGGAAAATATGAGTAGTAACATCTAGTCTGTAAAAACAGACCATACATTCATTCGACAATACTCAAATCTAAATAGGTTAAAGAATATAACGCGTTTCCTGAAGCGGATAATGAGGAACGGGCGTGCAAATAGAAAAGAGTTAGTTCAAACATACCAGATGTTTCCTTCAGCATCCAACCCGATATGGACACAAGAAGCAAAAGAACGAAAAGATTCGGCATGGTTTCTCTTTTTAGTCTGAAAAAGATCAAGGCTCTATTTACATTATTTTCAATATAACATACATTTCAGTTTTATCTTCATATTCAAGCACCTGTAACGGAATCAAACCATTGCCTCGCCATGATATTCACTCAAAAAGTTAACTTGTTGGCATTCTGTGGAGCTACCATTCCTGGAAACGTAAAGCAGTATTCATTACACACGGTGGCACACATCTTTTCAGCATGAGCCCTACTTTCCGTAGGTGTTTTTTCGATCGGCTGTTCCTCTAACGTGTCAGTCTTGTTCATGATTTCAGAACGTATAATATATTCCTATATACGCACGAAAAAGGCTTTATATAAAACAGCCATGGTAAAACTGTTGAGAAACTTATTTCTAACTGAAACTCTTTCTGTTTTACTTGCGTAAGACCTAATTCACTATCTTAACGTCATTCTTTTGTTCAATAGAAGAGCAGAGACAGAAACAAACAGAGATGGCGATACAGAGAGAAATATTTGAAACTTTTTACTCTCTCTTGTCTATTTTTTCAATTATACATAAAATAGGAATACTTCCTTCCACAAATAGTAAAGTCTAGAAAACAACATTATTCTCACCCATACCGGGAATGTATATATTTCTAAGAGCGGCATGGAAAAACATACTAATAAGAAGAAATGCATTGCAACAATTTTAGTTTTGTTGAAAAATACACATAATCTAATATTTATCAAAGAAAGTGAAATAAAGGAGTTCTTTACTGTAGTGCTCAGTGAAGACATACCTTGATTCTTGCTTCAGTTGTAAATAGATCAGCTGCGTGCTTCCAGTCAATGAGGCTAACTGGTTCAACAGTGGAATTTTATAGTGAAAAACCGACATATGAACGTTTCACCCCGATGATGACAAATGTGTCAGTAAAATTGACTAATCAGAACTGGATATGTTCACTACCTGATCAAACCTAGATGTATGTAGTAAGCAACATCTGGTCAATATATGTCAATGCCCAATCGACCACTAACTTGATCGTGAAATTGTGGACAATATTTTCACGCATAATGTTTTAATCGATAGCTACTATCACTGGGAAAACCATCATCATCACCACCACCACCATCACTGCTAGGACATTTACTGATACGACTGCTGATACTATTACCAGTTATATTATAATTAACTGGATTAGATTTGTGATAAGATTGTGGTTTCCTATCGTTTTGAGCAGCGCAGATGTGTCTATCAAATTAGTTCAAATTTGTGTGTATGTTTATCTATAGACTCTATAAAAAAAGCGATCGTAATTCCCGTAATGTGTTTACACTTTGTTCATTTCCAGACCAAGGCTTGTGAATCGACGTTATAATTCACCATGTGTTTTGGTATATTAAAGTTAAGACAATTTTGCCTGAAGTTATTTGCTATCGGAATTTAGCAAAAATTAGGTACGTTCCTGGACCATTGGGGCGAACTTGATTAAAATTAAAAAATAACACAAATGAAATCGGACGCTGTTCTTTCGTTATATATATTATGCTTGCTGAATTCATATCTAGAGTTAAGCGAATTCAAATTCTGCAAGATATTAGGCCTGATCAACCATCGTTATTTATTCCGAGCCTAGACCCGAAAAATACAGTCTCCTGTCAGGCAAACAGTCAGTCGATATCGATGAAGTTAGATTAACATTGAAGAAAGAGTCCTAAGCAAAGTGTTATGTCGTATCGGGAGATTAAAAGTCAAATCTAATTGTGGATAAATGATTTTATTTATTCTGTAGTATTGCTTCGATTTTTAAAGTTTATTTTCAACGTCAGAAATATTTGAACTAGGACATTTTGCACTTTTGCACTGATCATACCAGATCGACTTACATTGTATATTTTATCTTCAAGAAAAACAAATCCCACCCCAAAAACAGGGTCAGTCCTAGCGTTTTTTTGGACGAGTAGCCTCTATGGATGTACGAAATGTAAAGACGTTAAAGGATGGCCACCTATTCTCAAAGCTGTTGTTTATGAACATAAATAGAATTATACAAGAGCATAGTTCTAGGAAGTAGTAGACCTTGCGTTCATAAATCAAACCAGTCACGAGCACGACTGGAAAATGTAGGGAACTATTAAGTTGTAGTAAAATGAATAGTATTGGTGGTGGTAGTGGTTGCAAGTTTCATTTGCACGTGAAAATAAATATAAGTAGTGTATCATGGGCGACTGTTTCTAAATCGAATAATGATTAAAGGAGCATTGACATGTGTTTACTTTTTCAGCTGTTGCTCATGCCCTACTTCTTGATTTGATCAGGTTTGGAACAAATGTAGTCACTGGTAATCAATTGTACTGACATTTTGCCCATCAGCGGGGTTAAACGTATAAATTTGACCAGATGTCCATGTTTATATTAAAACAAAAACAATACGTGGAAATAGGAAACCTGTTTTTAATTAAATCTCTGCTTATTCTGATTTATATACATCCAGCGGTTCTACGTTTGAAACTTTGCCTACTTGATAAGTATCGCAATACTTCTGATATGACTTATGCATCGACACAAACCACCTGCCTTGTGTCGCAGAACAACCCTCCTGACTTATCGTGAAGCTTTATATGTGGCACACGATGTACGAGATACAAAGTTTCATTACAATCTGTCAAAAACGAAATGGAGATTTTAGACTTAGCTTCATGCAGTATCAACGTTCCAAACAGTATTGATGCTAATAATTTTGTTTTCATAATGAGACACCCTTAACAATTGCCGTAGCTTATGTAAGTTCAGACTCAAAGGTATGCAAATTAACGAAATATGCGGTAGCTTATACAGATCATCCAAAAACTAAAAATATTCCATAAAATATTCCACCTGATATGAATACACATTAGAAATGCTAGTTGTTTCTCCTTCTCCTTTATATTAATCAGCGCAACAAGTTTATTAACAAATCATTGGTAAAACAAGAGATGAATAGGGAAGAATAAAGGTGCATGATGCACAAGGTTTCCTCCATTTCATGCAAGACACGGGACTAACAAATGACTCCTAAGCTCAATATTGTTTCTTATATTTATCATACAAAGAAAAAAGTAAACGTCTTCCGGTATTCGAAATATGAGGGATACTTTATATCTTGAAAAACGTCCTCATCCGGAATTTGATTATAGGTTGTAGCATCAGTGCTCGTAAAATCTTTCACATCCATCACAAAGCCCAGATGTTCATATTATATGTCTACATAGCATTGATAAATTTCCTTCATAATATAAATATATACTGTACCTTTTTACACGGCAGTTTGTTTCAATATATTCAGGTACGATATCTTATGCATTATTTGGGGCTAATATACTAAATATCCAATATATCTTGCAAAACAAATGATACAAAACTTAAACATTATTTTGTTCAAAGTACAATAGAAAACCATTGTACCTTGCCAATGAACTGAGGTGCCTTTCAATGTTTCAAAATAACCATGCTATTTGATCGTCACGACTATTCGCGATATGAGAGGTTTCCTGATTCTAAGAAAGACAAATAGAGACCGACAGACAGATAGAAAAACATAGGAAGAGCGTGAGAAACTCAGCTATATTGTAGACTCTATTCTAACAAAGACAAAATGCTGGACAGCAAATACAAGATATTGTTTGGCTTGTGTCTTATATGTACATTCCCTGAGACATTAAGGCAATATTTGCAAACATCCTTATTATTGCCTGTAAAATAGTTACTGAACATACAAAATAAAATGAATTTCATGTGCGATAATTTTCTTTAGGCCCATCGATCCAGTAACATCAGGAGCAACATAAGTTATCAATCAAGTCTGTTGCTATGTAGATAATGAGTTGTGGACGACGAGACATGGGAACAAAATGATTATTTTCTTGAAGTCTGAAATCATTTTCTACGTGTGTACAAATGTAAAAAAAAACGTATTGAGGTATTTTGGCATGACTTATGAATATTACAATATTTGTATAACACAACGTTTGGTCATAGGCAGCTGTTTGTGTAAATAACTACATACTGCCGACGTAACATGCCATCTCCCGCACATAATATTTACATGTTTACTCATTTTACGTCGTATCGATAAGTGTTCCTTACAACAAAAAATATATTTCAAATCTCTAAAAGAATTTTTTTTCCTAGAAATATAATATAGAACCTAAAACTAACGCTTGAATAGTGATCTCAAGTGTTTCGGTTCACCCACCTAGCACATAGGTATTTGAATATCTTGGGATTTTCAGGACCACCATTACATCTTAACATAATGAATCAAACAGTCAAGTGTGAAGATATCAGAGCCGCTTAAATATAAAAACCAGCTAATTCTTAACTGCAAAGTAAATATCTTTAAAATCTTACATCGTTTTCACAAAATGTTACTAATTGCAAAGTTTTGTATGATGTTATCCTTATACTGTCCATATTTCGAAGATGGCAGTGTCTAATTCAAGGCAAGATTTTGCCTATTTATTCACATTATGGAAATGGATATCTTATCTTATATTTGCCTATAAAATGTACAAAAATAAACATATTGCTTGGTGATTGCAAGCAGATAGTTATCCTCATACAATCGCTTATCTTTGCGGACATAGAGGAAAGCGACATTACTTTTCCACCGTGAAGTTGTGGTGCAATCGAAGTTTTCTATGCGAATGCGCTTTAAAACCTTACCCTCCTACTGTCCTAATATGCAACACGCGATGGGAAAGTTGAATGGAACCTAGAATTAATTTTAGATTAAACTACATATATATGTTCTGTCGTATTTTATAATTTGTAAGTGATGCTACTTCATTTTAATATGGAAAGAAAACAAAGAAACATTATTTTCCAATGACTAGATAAAACATCGGGTCGGTATCTGAAGCACTGCGAAGATCAGGCTACGTTGCCGTCAAGTAATTACGATCAACATGGATACTCCAGCATTTGCAATCTACGGATATGATGAGCTGCCTACATCTACAAGCACGCCTCTGTCTTTCATGTCTGATATGTGCCTTTTTGAATATCATAGTATTGATAGTTACGCTTGTAATAGCTTTAACATTGTATGTAATGCTTGGAAAGAGTTTGTGTTGTATACTTCATGTTATATGTCTTTTGAGATGACTTTTGTGTATTGGACATTCAATGTACTAAATAAATATCACTAGAACTACTACTACGTCTTTCATACCGCGTAAAATTATTTTAATTGTTTTCAATAATTCCGAAACCGTTGCAAATCATATATTTCTGATACAGTGGAAACCATTCCGATTTAAAACATCTTTGAGACGAAACAAATTAGTTCAAAGCAAGCTAGCACTTGTAGAATAGGACACAATGAGATGCACACAAAACTGCGTAGTTTATAATGTGGGTACTGAGCAATTTCAATGAGAATGAATTGAATGGTTTTAACACAAAACTGATGGCAAGTATACTTTTCATATTAAGTGCCTTTGTATAATATAGAGCATATTCAGAGTAGTATTTTTTACGTTCAGACCGAGATTAACTAGTTATTGTGTATTTTGCGTTCAATTTCTAATATCCGGAAACTACATTTTCATAAGTGGGTTACCATGAGATATGTTCGAGTGTTAAAGGGTGCTTATCATGAATAAAATATTTTACATAGCAGAGTTACAATTTAGTAAGCTTTCAAGTCCTCTCCCTGAATTAAAATGGCAATGCCTTAATAACTTACAACACAAAAATGTTTGTATTAGTTAAAGATGGGATCCATAAAAGCGTCTATTAGACAAGCATAACTAATATCAATCTCCTTTATTGCATCTGTCAGCCAATAATTCATTATCAATCTCATTATCAATCTCCAATACTATTTTGCAAACGAGCCCAAATTATATCAGGATAACTTAGGATTCATCAAAACATGGCGATCATGCGAAAGATGAAAGCCACTCAAAAACTCCTCTTCTTAAACAGTGATGATACAGGAAAAATATTTTATCAAAGAATTCGGAAGGTATAACATAAATCAGTCACATGGAACCTATCAAATAACAGCTCAGCCGATACAATATAATCTTTTTAAGAGAAAACCCATTCCAACCTTGCACCTCAGGTAGACCTGGGTTGCCAAAATCATATATAATGTAGACTGCATATATTGCCAAAGGTAGCCTTGGAGTGAAATTGGCAGCAATATCAACATGAGGTGAATATGATAAAGTTATATCCAACAAGGTCAATAAAACTTCCAAGTACAAGAAACTTTTTCAGAATCAAGCAAACCAAAATATGAGGAAAATTAGACGACCTATTGGCTAAAGAATTCAAATTAGATACAGAAACAATACTTTTAGTTTTATAATGTGCATTACATAGACTCAAACTTTGAAAGGATAACTCTTTGTAGAAAGACAGGGATAAAGTCTGGAAGAAACTTGGTGAAGAATCGGATGATGCGGAGTTGAATATGGAGAAGGACTTGAAAGTGGCTAAAGTAGGAGATGAAGAACTTAAATGTATTAAAAAGAAGGATTAGAGGACACTTGGTGGCAAGAAACGCCTCTACAACATGAAAATGATACCGTAAAATAAGTATGACTTTACCCTGCCACACTCGACACAGATTTCGTTATTTCTCATAATATATAGTAATATAAATTGTTACGAAGAAAAGAAGTATTACTAAGTTCTCATTTTAGGTTTTGTTTATACAGGCACTCTCTTCGCCTATGCCATGTATTAAAATAGACAGTTCACCTGTGCCGATTATGACCAAGCCAAATTTTCTCTAATACTTATAACTAATTGGTTTTAAAGCCTTTTTTCAAGGCTCTGGCGTGTGAAGGCATTGGCAAGTTTTGGCAATATTTCTGAACTAATTTTTCCAAGGAACAACCAAAATTAGGCCTACAGAAGCATCCCAATTCAGATAAGCCCAAATAAAATCATTGACACAGATGGACAGATGCATACGTAAAAAGATAGAACCATATACAGATTCATTTTAGTAAGGCGGTATCTAAAATAATTTAGAGACAAATAACATCACCTATGGAAAAATCGAACAATAGAGAAGAGATAAAGCAATTTTCTGACATGTAGTAATGGACTCATACTAGCGAATAAAGGAAAGTCAACCTATCTTTCCTTTATTCACATATATATCTAGCCTTGACTATGAAAACTATGTATATATCTTTGTCATACTCTTGCTTATCGTTACAATGTTACACGGATATTTCTGGCATGAACGAACATAGTCCAAGTAAAAATACCTGTCTATGGATCTATATGCATGATGAATGGTATCTTGTTGATGCAATGCAAGTGATAATAAATAAATGAATAAATGGAACATAGAACAGCACAAAACAATATGTGGATGCAGACAACTTTTAATTTGAACGTTCAGATCAACTGACAGTACGTTTTGTCATCAATAAAGAGAGATAATCACTCCTCCTACTTTATAGTTGTAATGAACACATCATTGGATTTTGCGTCGTATTCGAGATTTCATTTCTATCAGTTTCTTGGGTAATACAAAGTATCGGCTGCTCAAGAGGAAGAGGGAGGTATATCTGTATTAGGTTTTGGTGTAAGTCCAGCAACAGGAGGAACCAAACCTGAAGGGGTAGTGGTAGGTGCATGTGTAGCTCCCGGTGCAAGAAAAGTCTGAGGTCTTTTTCCGGCTTTAAGAAAAAAAAATATAGTCTCTTAAAGAATCGGTAAATATTGGAAAGATCAAAGGATATACAATAAACCAAAAATGAGTAAAATAAGTGACACTTTTATCTTTCTACCTGACAAGCAAACTGTTGTGACAAACGTCCTAGATGAGGTAATCCATGTAATTCATTGTTATTGTACAGATACAAAAATTGTCATGTTCATCTCAAAAACTAAGTACAAAGAATCAAAGTAATGTATGACGCAAATCAAAGACATCTAAATGCAGTTATAGCATTTTTCATTATGGGGGAATAGTCTTACACTTGTAGTAGGTAGCATAGAAAATGAATGATGAGAAAGTTCTAGTCCAACAAATAAATTATTATTATTATTATTAATAGTAGTAGTAGTAGTAGTAGTAGTAGAAGTAGTAGTAGTAGTAGCATTATGAAAATTAATTCATTCGGACTATTAGGGATTATTTTCAAGAAGAAATGTTTGCTTACAAATACCGATGCATGCCCGGAAAGTAATTTTTTAATTTAGACGATTATCAGTTCAGTATTCAACATCATTCCTCACGCGTGTGTTTTCTATCTGTGCAAACATAGTTAAACTTAAACGGTGACATTGCGAGGGAACTGACCCAATCCATGTTCAGAACCGAACAAATGTATATATGGAGAAGGAGCAAAATTGAGAAATGCGGCTTATAGTTTGCTTGTATAACGTTATTACATATGTGTGAGAGGGAGTATAATCAAAGCCGTACTAGGAAATTATATATATTCTTGTCATTAGCATACGTCATGATACCGTCCAGTGGTAAAATAATGATATGACTGATGCATGGCAGGTAGGATATGTGCTTGAAGCGAATGAACAATGGATACATTTTAGCGCGTGGTTAGAAAACTGCGTATTTTCACCCTTGACGAAGCCATGAGTGCAGATACTCAAGTTCTTCACCCACGATTCGAAATATGTCGGTTATTCACTCCTCGCATGTATAATTTCTTTCTATTTTATGTACCAACGTTTTGGCTTGCAAGAAGCGCAACATACTGAAATAGCAGATTTCTTCCGTGAGGTGGCGCAATATTAGAGATTTAAAGTCTATGTTCTTCTGTGATTGTTCTCAAGGAAAATTTCAACATTAAAACCATTCTGCTGCCCAGCGCAAGCTTCGAAAATAGAATCAACAGAACACATACATTGATTATGGGTTTTTTTCACAGTTGTATACATGAACTCCAAGACAGAGTAATTGTCCTCCCAATACAACGGCGATTTTCTTGTCTTATATAATTTTTGAAAATTTCGCAGAGACAATATCGCTTTAACCATTCACAAACCTGCAGTCATTGAAAACTGATTTAGGAGAGATCATTTCTCTGATGAAGCAATTTGTCTCCACCTCTGTACTTTTCGTCTATTTATGAAATATTACAACATCTGATAATATGTTGTTTCTATGGGCATGTTCTGATCATACAAGATCGTATTTCTTTGCTTACGTTTCTATACAGGATATGGGAAAATATGCGTAGTAACATCTAGTCTGTAAAAACAGACCATACATTCATTCGACAATACTCAAATCTAAATAGGTTAAAGAATATAACGCGTTTCCTGAAGCGGATAATGAGGAACGGACGTGCAAATAGAAAAGAGTTAGTTCAAACATACCAGATGTTTCCTTCAGCATCCAACCCGATATGGACACAAGAAGCAAAAGAACGAAAAGATTCGGCATGGTTTCTCTTTTTAGTCTGAAAAAGGTCAAGGCTCTATTTACATTATTTTCAATATAACATACATTTCAGTTTTATCTTCACATTCAAGCACCTGTAACGGAATCAAACCATTGCCTCGCCATGATATTCACTCAAAAAGTTAACTTGTTGGCATTCTGTGGAGCTACCATTCCTGGAAACGTAAAGCAGTATTCATTACACACGGTGGCACACATCTTTTCAGCATGAGCCCTACTTTCCGTAGGTGTTTTTTCGATCGGCTGTTCCTCTAACGTGTCAGTCTTGTTCATGATTTCAGAACGTATAATATATTCCTATATACGCACGAAAAAGGCTTTATATAAAACAGCCATGGTAAAACTGTTGAGAAACTTATTTCTAACTGAAACTCTTTCTGTTTTACTTGCGTAAGACCTAATTCACTATCTTAACGTCATTCTTTTGTTCAATAGAAGAGCAGAGACAGAAACAAACAGAGATGGCGATACAGAGAGAAATATTTGAAACTTTTTACTCTCTCTTGTCTATTTTTTCAATTATACATAAAATAGGAATACTTCCTTCCACAAATAGTAAAGTCTAGAAAACAACATTATTCTCACCCATACCGGGAATATATATATTTCTAAGAGCGGCATGGAAAAACATACTAATAGGAAGAAATGCATTGCAACAATTTTAGTTTTGTTGAAAAATACACATAATCTAATATTTATCAAAGAAAGTGAAATAAAGGAGTTCTTTACTGTAGTGCTCAGTGAAGACATACCTTGATTCTTGCTTCAGTTGTAAATAGATCAGCTGCGTGCTTCCAGTCAATGAGGCTAACTGGTTCAACAGTGGAATTTTATAGTGAAAAACCGACATATGAACGTTTCACCCCGATGATGACAAATGTGTCAGTAAAATTGACTAATCAGAACTGGATATGTTCACTACCTGATCAAACCTAGAGGTATGTAGTAAGCAACATCTGGTCAATATATGTCAATGCCCAATCGACCACTAACTTGATCGTGAAATTGTGGACAATATTTTCACGCATAATGTTTTAATCGATAGCTACTATCACTGGGAAAACCATCATCATCACCACCACCACCATCACTGCTAGGACATTTACTGATACGACTGCTGATACTATTACCAGTTATATTATAATTAACTGGATTAGATTTGTGATAAGATTGTGGTTTCCTATCGTTTTGAGCAGCGCAGATGTGTCTATCAAATTAGTTCAAATTTGTGTGTATGTTTATCTATAGACTCTATAAAAAAAGCGATCGTAATTCCCGTAATGTGTTTACACTTTGTTCATTTCCAGACCAAGGCTTGTGAATCGACGTTATAATTCACCATGTGTTTTGGTATATTAAAGTTAAGACAATTTTGCCTGAAGTTATTTGCTATCGGAATTTAGCAAAAATTAGGTACGTTCCTGGACCATTGGGGCGAACTTGATTAAAATTAAAAAATAACACAAATGAAATCGGACGCTGTTCTTTCGTTATATATATTATGCTTGCTGAATTCATATCTAGAGTTAAGCGAATTCAAATTCTGCAAGATATTAGGCCTGATCAACCATCGTTATTTATTCCGAGCCTAGACCCGAAAAATACAGTCTCCTGTCAGGCAAACAGTCAGTCGATATCGATGAAGTTAGATTAACATTGAAGAAAGAGTCCTAAGCAAAGTGTTATGTCGTATCGGGAGATTAAAAGTCAAATCTAATTGTGGATAAATGATTTTATTTATTCTGTAGTATTGCTTCGATTTTTAAAGTTTATTTTCAACGTCAGAAATATTTGAACTAGGACATTTTGCACTTTTGCACTGATCATACCAGATCGACTTACATTGTATATTTTATCTTCAAGAAAAACAAATCCCACCCCAAAAACAGGGTCAGTCCTAGCGTTTTTTTGGACGAGTAGCCTCTATGGATGTACGAAATGTAAAGACGTTAAAGGATGGCCACCTATTCTCAAAGCTGTTGTTTATGAACATAAATAGAATTATACAAGAGCATAGTTCTAGGAAGTAGTAGACCTTGCGTTCATAAATCAAACCAGTCACGAGCACGACTGGAAAATGTAGGGAACTATTAAGTTGTAGTAAAATGAATAGTATTGGTGGTGGTAGTGGTTGCAAGTTTCATTTGCACGTGAAAATAAATATAAGTAGTGTATCATGGGCGACTGTTTCTAAATCGAATAATGATTAAAGGAGCATTGACATGTGTTTACTTTTTCAGCTGTTGCTCATGCCCTACTTCTTGATTTGATCAGGTTTGGAACAAATGTAGTCACTGGTAATCAATTGTACTGACATTTTGCCCATCAGCGGGGTTAAACGTATAAATTTGACCAGATGTCCATGTTTATATTAAAACAAAAACAATACGTGGAAATAGGAAACCTGTTTTTAATTAAATCTCTGCTTATTCTGATTTATATACATCCAGCGGTTCTACTTTTGAAACTTTGCCTACTTGATAAGTATCGCAATACTTCTGATATGACTTATGCATCGACACAAACCACCTGCCTTGTGTCGCAGAACAACCCTCCTGACTTATCGTGAAGCTTTATATGTGGCACACGATGTACGAGATACAAAGTTTCATTACAATCTGTCAAAAACGAAATGGAGATTTTAGACTTAGCTTCATGCAGTATCAACGTTCCAAACAGTATTGATGCTAATAATTTTGTTTTCATAATGAGACACCCTTAACAATTGCCGTAGCTTATGTAAGTTCAGACTCAAAGGTATGCAAATTAACGAAATATGCGGTAGCTTATACAGATCATCCAAAAACTAAAAATATTCCATAAAATATTCCACCTGATATGAATACACATTAGAAATGCTAGTTGTTTCTCCTTCTCCTTTATATTAATCAGCGCAACAAGTTTATTAACAAATCATTGGTAAAACAAGAGATGAATAGGGAAGAATAAAGGTGCATGATGCACAAGGTTTCCTCCATTTCATGCAAGACACGGGACTAACAAATGACTCCTAAACTCAATATTGTTTCTTATATTTATCATACAAAGAAAAAAGTAAACGTCTTCCGGTATTCGAAATGTGAGGGATACTTTATATCTTGAAAAACGTCCTCATCCGGAATTTGATTATAGGTTGTAGCATCAGTGCTCGTAAAATCTTTCACATCCATCACAAAGCCCAGATGTTCATATTATATGTCTACATAGCATTGATAAATTTCCTTCATAATATAAATATATACTGTACCTTTTTACACGGCAGTTTGTTTCAATATATTCAGGTACGATATCTTATGCATTATTTGGGGCTAATATACTAAATATCCAATATATCTTGCAAAACAAATGATACAAAACTTAAACATTATTTTGTTCAAAGTACAATAGAAAACCATTGTACCTTGCCAATGAACTGAGGTGCCTTTCAATGTTTCAAAATAACCATGCTATTTGATCGTCACGACTATTCGCGATATGAGAGGTTTCCTGATTCTAAGAAAGACAAATAGAGACCGACAGACAGATAGAAAAACATAGGAAGAGCGTGAGAAACTCAGCTATATTGTAGACTCTATTCTAACAAAGACAAAATGCTGGACAGCAAATACAAGATATTGTTTGGCTTGTGTCTTATATGTACATTCCCTGAGACATTAAGGCAATATTTGCAAACATCCTTATTATTGCCTGTAAAATAGTTACTGAACATACAAAATAAAATGAATTTCATGTGCGATAATTTTCTTTAGGCCCATCGATCCAGTAACATCAGGAGCAACATAAGTTATCAATCAAGTCTGTTGCTATGTAGATAATGAGTTGTGGACGACGAGACATGGGAACAAAATGATTATTTTCTTGAAGTCTGAAATCATTTTCTACGTGTGTACAAATGCAAAAAAAACGTATTGAGGTATTTTGGCATGACTTATGAATATTACAATATTTGTATAACACAACGTTTGGTCATAGGCAGCTGTTTGTGTAAATAACTACATACTGCCGACGTAACATGCCATCTCCCGCACATAATATTTACATGTTTACTCATTTTACGTCGTATCGATAAGTGTTCCTTACAATAAAAAATATATTTCAAATCTCTAAAAGAATTTTTTTTCCTAGAAATATAATATAGAACCTAAAACTAACGCTTGAATAGTGATCTCAAGTGTTTCGATTCACCCACCTAGCACATAGGTATTTGAATATCTTGGGATTTTCTGGACCACCATTACATCTTAACATAATGAATCAAACAGTCAAGTGTGAAGATATCAGAGCCGCTGAAATATAAAAACCAGCTAATTCTTAACTGCAAAGTAAATATCTTTAAAATCTTACATCGTTTTCACAAAATGTTACTAATTGCAAAGTTTTGTATGATGTTATCCTTATACTGTCCATATTTCGAAGATGGCAGTGTCTAATTCAAGGCAAGATTTTGCCTATTTATTCACATTATGGAAATGGATATCTTATCTTATATTTGCCTATAAAATGTACAAAAATAAACATATTGCTTGGTGATTGCAAGCAGATAGTTATCCTCATACAATCGCTTATCTTTGCGGACATAGAGGAAAGCGACATTACTTTTCCACCGTGAAGTTGTGGTGCAATCGAAGTTTTCTATGCGAATGCGCTTTAAAACCTTACCCTCCTACTGTCCTAATATGCAACACGCGATGGGAAAGTTGAATGGAACCTAGAATTAATTTTAGATTAAACTACATATATATGTTCTGTCGTATTTTATAATTTGTAAGTGATGCTACTTCATTTTAATACGGAAAGAAAACAAAGAAACATTATTTTCCAATGACTAGATAAAACATCGGGTCGGTATCTGAAGCACTGCGAAGATCAGGCTACGTTGCCGTCAAGTAATTACGATCAACATGGATACTCCAGCATTTGCAATCTACGGATATGATGAGCTGCCTACATCTACAAGCACGCCTCTGTCTTTCATGTCTGATATGTGCCTTTTTGAATATCATAGTATTGATAGTTACGCTTGTAATAGCTTTAACATTGTATGTAATGCTTGGAAAGAGTTTGTGTTGTATACTTCATGTTATATGTCTTTTGAGATGACCTTTGTGTATTGGACATTCAATGTACTAAATAAATATCACTAGAACTACTACTACGTCTTTCATACCGCGTAAAATTATTTTAATTGTTTTCAATAATTCCGAAACCGTTGCAAATCATATATTTCTGATACAGTGGAAACCATTCCGATTTAAAACATCTTTGAGACGAAACAAATTAGTTCAAAGCAAGCTAGCACTTGTAGAATAGGACACAATGAGATGCACACAAAACTGCGTAGTTTATAATGTGGGTACTGAGCAATTTCAATGAGAATGAATTGAATGGTTTTAACACAAAACTGATGGCAAGTATACTTTTCATATTAAGTGCCTTTGTATAATATAGAGCATATTCAGAGTAGTATTTTTTACGTTCAGACCGAGATTAACTAGTTATTGTGTATTTTGCGTTCAATTTCTAATATCCGGAAACTACATTTTCATAAGTGGGTTACCATGAGATATGTTCGAGTGTTAAAGGGTGCTTATCATGAATAAAATATTTTACATAGCAGAGTTACAATTTAGTAAGCTTTCAAGTCCTCTCCCTGAATTAAAATGGCAATGCCTTAATAACTTACAACACAAAAATGTTTGTATTAGTTAAAGATGGGATCCATAAAAGCGTCTATTAGACAAGCATAACTAATATCAATCTCCTTCATTGCATCTGTCAGCCAATAATTCATTATCAATCTCATTATCAATCTCCAATACTATTTTGCAAACGAGCCCAAATTATATCAGGATAACTTAGGATTCATCAAAACATGGCGATCATGCGAAAGATGAAAGCCACTCAAAAACTCCTCTTCTTAAACAGTGATGATACAGGAAAAATATTTTATCAAAGAATTCGGAAGGTATAACATAAATCAGTCACATGGAACCTATCAAATAACAGCTCAGCCGATACAATATAATCTTTTTAAGAGAAAACCCATTCCAACCTTGCACCTCAGGTAGACCTGGGTTGCCAAAATCATATATAATGTAGACTGCATATATTGCCAAAGGTAGCCTTGGAGTGAAATTGGCAGCAATATCAACATGAGGTGAATATGATAAAGTTATATCCAACAAGGTCAATAAAACTTCCAAGTACAAGAAACTTTTTCAGAATCAAGCAAACCAAAATATGAGGAAAATTAGACGACCTATTGGCTAAAGAATTCAAATTAGATACAGAAACAATACTTTTAGTTTTATAATGTGCATTACATAGACTCAAACTTTGAAAGGATAACTCTTTGTAGAAAGACAGGGATAAAGTCTGGAAGAAACTTGGTGAAGAATCGGATGATGCGGAGTTGAATATGGAGAAGGACTTGAAAGTGGCTAAAGTAGGAGATGAAGAACTTAAATGTATTAAAAAGAAGGATTAGAGGACACTTGGTGGCAAGAAACGCCTCTACAACATGAAAATGATACCGTAAAATAAGTATGACTTTACCCTGCCACACTCGACACAGATTGCGTTATTTCTCATAATATATAGTAATATAATTTGTTACGAAGAAAAGAAGTATTACTAAGTTCTCATTTTAGGTTTTGTTTATACAGGCACTCTCTTCGCCTATGCCATGTATTAAAATAGACAGTTCACCTGTGCCGATTATGACCAAGCCAAATTTTCTCTAATACTTATAACTAATTGGTTTTAAAGCCTTTTTTCAAGGCTCTGGCGTGTGAAGGCATTGGCAAGTTTTGGCAATATTTCTGAACTAATTTTTCCAAGGAACAACCAAAATTAGGCCTACAGAAGCATCCCAATTCAGATAAGCCCAAATAAAATCATTGACACAGATGGACAGATGCATACGTAAAAAGATAGAACCATATACAGATTCATTTTAGTAAGGCGGTATCTAAAATAATTTAGAGACAAATAACATCACCTATGGAAAAAATCGAACAATAGAGAAGAGATAAAGCAATTTTCTGACATGTAGTAATGGACTCATACTAGCGAATAAAGGAAAGTCAACCTATCTTTCCTTTATTCACATATATATCTAGCCTTGACTATGAAAACTATGTATATATCTTTGTCATACTCTTGCTTATCGTTACAATGTTACACGGATATTTCTGGCATGAACGAACATAGTCCAAGTAAAAATACCTGTCTATGGATCTATATGCATGATGAATGGTATCTTGTTGATGCAATGCAAGTGATAATAAATAAATGAATAAATGGAACATAGAACAGCACAAAACAATATGTGGATGCAGACAACTTTTAATTTGAACGTTCAGATCAACTGACAGTACGTTTTGTCATCAATAAAGAGAGATAATCACTCCTCCTACTTTATAGTTGTAATGAACACATCATTGGATTTTGCGTCGTATTCGAGATTTCATTTCTATCAGTTTCTTGGGTAATACAAAGTATCGGCTGCCCAAGAGGAAGAGGGAGGTATATCTGTATTAGGTTTTGGTGTAAGTCCAGCAACAGGAGGAACCAAACCTGAAGGGGTAGTGGTAGGTGCATGTGTAGCTCCCGGTGCAAGAAAAGTCTGAGGTCTTTTTCCGGCTTTAAGAAAAAAAAATATAGTCTCTTAAAGAATCGGTAAATATTGGAAAGATCAAAGGATATACAATAAACCAAAAATGAGTAAAATAAGTGACACTTTTATCTTTCTACCTGACAAGCAAACTGTTGTGACAAACGTCCTAGATGAGGTAATCCATGTAATTCATTGTTATTGTACAGATACAAAAATTGTCATGTTCATCTCAAAAACTAAGTACAAAGAATCAAAGTAATGTATGACGCAAATCAATGACATCTAAATGCAGTTATAGCATTTTTCATTATGGGGGAATAGTCTTACACTTGTAGTAGGTAGCATAGAAAATGAATGATGAGAAAGTTCTAGTCCAACAAATAAATTATTATTATTATTATTAATAGTAGTAGTAGTAGTAGTAGTAGTAGAAGTAGTAGTAGTAGTATTATGAAAATTAATTCATTCGGACTATTAGGGATTATTTTCAAGAAGAAATGTTTGCTTACAAATACCGATGCATGCCCGGAAAGTAATTTTTTAATTTAGACGATTGTCAGTTCAGTATTCAACATCATTCCTCACGCGTGTGTTTTCTATCTGTGCAAACATAGTTAAACTTAAACGGTGACATTGCGAGGGAACTGACCCAATCCATGTTCAGAACCGAACAAATTTATATATGGAGAAGGAGCAAAATTGAGAAATGCGGCTTATAGTTTGCTTGTATAACGATATTACATATGTGTGAGAGGGAGTATAATCAAAGCCGTACTAGGAAATTATATATATTCTTGTCATTAGCATACGTCATGATACCGTCCAGTGGTAAAATAATGATATGACTGATGCATGGCAGGTAGGATATGTGCTTGAAGCGAATGAACAATGGATACATTTTAGCGCGTGGTTAGAAAACTGCGTATTTTCACCCTTGACGAAGCCATGAGTGCAGATACTCAAGTTCTTCACCCACGATTCGAAATATGTCGGTTATTCACTCCTCGCATGTATAATTTCTTTCTATTTTATGTACCAACGTTTTGGCTTGCAAGAAGCGCAACATACTGAAATAGCAGATTTCTTCCGTGAGGTGGCGCAATATTAGAGATTTAAAGTCTATGTTCTTCTGTGATTGTTCTCAAGGAAAATTTCAACATTAAAACCATTCTGCTGCCCAGCGCAAGCTTCGAAAATAGAATCAACAGAACACATACATTGATTATGGGTTTTTTTTACAGTTGTATACATGAACTCCAAGACAGAGTAATTGTCCTCCCAATATAACGGCGATTTTCTTGTCTTATATAATTTTTGAAAATTTCGCAGAGACAATATCGCTTTAACCATTCACAAACCTGCAGTCATTGAAAACTGATTTAGGAGAGATCATTTCTCTGATGAAGCAATTTGTCTCCACCTCTGTACTTTTCGTCTATTTATGAAATATTACAACATCTGATAATATGTTGTTTCTATGGGCATGTTCTGATCATACAAGATCGTATTTCTTTGCTTACGTTTCTATACAGGATATGGGAAAATATGAGTAGTAACATCTAGTCTGTAAAAACAGACCATACATTCATTCGACAATACTCAAATCTAAATAGGTTAAAGAATATAACGCGTTTCCTGAAGCGGATAATGAGGAACGGGCGTGCAAATAGAAAAGAGTTAGTTCAAACATACCAGATGTTTCCTTCAGCATCCAACCCGATATGGACACAAGAAGCAAAAGAACGAAAAGATTCGGCATGGTTTCTCTTTTTAGTCTGAAAAAGATCAAGGCTCTATTTACATTATTTTCAATATAACATACATTTCAGTTTTATCTTCATATTCAAGCACCTGTAACGGAATCAAACCATTGCCTCGCCATGATATTCACTCAAAAAGTTAACTTGTTGGCATTCTGTGGAGCTACCATTCCTGGAAACGTAAAGCAGTATTCATTACACACGGTGGCACACATCTTTTCAGCATGAGCCCTACTTTCCGTAGGTGTTTTTTCGATCGGCTGTTCCTCTAACGTGTCAGTCTTGTTCATGATTTCAGAACGTATAATATATTCCTATATACGCACGAAAAAGGCTTTATATAAAACAGCCATGGTAAAACTGTTGAAAAACTTATTTCTAACTGAAACTCTTTCTGTTTTACTTGCGTAAGACCTAATTCACTATCTTAACGTCATTCTTTTGTTCAATAGAAGAGCAGAGACAGAAACAAACAGAGATGGCGATACAGAGAGAAATATTTGAAACTTTTTACTCTCTCTTGTCTATTTTTTCAATTATACATAAAATAGGAATACTTCCTTCCACAAATAGTAAAGTCTAGAAAACAACATTATTCTCACCCATACCGGGAATATATATATTTCTAAGAGCGGCATGGAAAAACATACTAATAAGAAGAAATGCATTGCAACAATTTTAGTTTTGTTGAAAAATACACATAATCTAATATTTATCAAAGAAAGTGAAATAAAGGAGTTCTTTACTGTAGTGCTCAGTGAAGACATACCTTGATTCTTGCTTCAGTTGTAAATAGATCAGCTGCGTGCTTCCAGTCAATGAGGCTAACTGGTTCAACAGTGGAATTTTATAGTGAAAAACCGACATATGAACGTTTCACCCCGATGATGACAAATGTGTCAGTAAAATTGACTAATCAGAACTGGATATGTTCACTACCTGATCAAACCTAGAGGTATGTAGTAAGCAACATCTGGTCAATATATGTCAATGCCCAATCGACCACTAACTTGATCGTGAAATTGTGGACAATATTTTCACGCATAATGTTTTAATCGATAGCTACTATCACTGGGAAAACCATCATCATCACCACCACCACCATCACTGCTAGGACATTTACTGATACGACTGCTGATACTATTACCAGTTATATTATAATTAACTGGATTAGATTTGTGATAAGATTGTGGTTTCCTATCGTTTTGAGCAGCGCAGATGTGTCTATCAAATTAGTTCAAATTTGTGTGTATGTTTATCTATAGACTCTATAAAAAAAGCGATCGTAATTCCCGTAATGTGTTTACACTTTGTTCATTTCCAGACCAAGGCTTGTGAATCGACGTTATAATTCACCATGTGTTTTGGTATATTAAAGTTAAGACAATTTTGCCTGAAGTTATTTGCTATCGGAATTTAGCAAAAATTAGGTACGTTCCTGGACCATTGGGGCGAACTTGATTAAAATTAAAAAATAACACAAATGAAATCGGACGCTGTTCTTTCGTTATATATATTATGCTTGCTGAATTCATATCTAGAGTTAAGCGAATTCAAATTCTGCAAGATATTAGGCCTGATCAACCATCGTTATTTATTCCGAGCCTAGACCCGAAAAATACAGTCTCCTGTCAGGCAAACAGTCAGTCGATATCGATGAAGTTAGATTAACATTGAAGAAAGAGTCCTAAGCAAAGTGTTATGTCGTATCGGGAGATTAAAAGTCAAATCTAATTGTGGATAAATGATTTTATTTATTCTGTAGTATTGCTTCGATTTTTAAAGTTTATTTTCAACGTCAGAAATATTTGAACTAGGACATTTTGCACTTTTGCACTGATCATACCAGATCGACTTACATTGTATATTTTATCTTCAAGAAAAACAAATCCCACCCCAAAAACAGGGTCAGTCCTAGCGTTTTTTTGGACGAGTAGCCTCTATGGATGTACGAAATGTAAAGACGTTAAAGGATGGCCACCTATTCTCAAAGCTGTTGTTTATGAACATAAATAGAATTATACAAGAGCATAGTTCTAGGAAGTAGTAGACCTTGCGTTCATAAATCAAACCAGTCACGAGCACGACTGGAAAATGTAGGGAACTATTAAGTTGTAGTAAAATGAATAGTATTGGTGGTGGTAGTGGTTGCAAGTTTCATTTGCACGTGAAAATAAATATAAGTAGTGTATCATGGGCGACTGTTTCTAAATCGAATAATGATTAAAGGAGCATTGACATGTGTTTACTTTTTCAGCTGTTGCTCATGCCCTACTTCTTGATTTGATCAGGTTTGGAACAAATGTAGTCACTGGTAATCAATTGTACTGACATTTTGCCCATCAGCGGGGTTAAACGTATAAATTTGACCAGATGTCCATGTTTATATTAAAACAAAAACAATACGTGGAAATAGGAAACCTGTTTTTAATTAAATCTCTGCTTATTCTGATTTATATACATCCAGCGGATCTACGTTTGAAACTTTGCCTACTTGATAAGTATCGCAATACTTCTGATATGACTTATGCATCGACACAAACCACCTGCCTTGTGTCGCAGAACAACCCTCCTGACTTATCGTGAAGCTTTATATGTGGCACACGATGTACGAGATACAAAGTTTCATTACAATCTGTCAAAAACGAAATGGAGATTTTAGACTTAGCTTCATGCAGTATCAACGTTCCAAACAGTATTGATGCTAATAATTTTGTTTTCATAATGAGACACCCTTAACAATTGCCGTAGCTTATGTAAGTTCAGACTCAAAGGTATGCAAATTAACGAAATATGCGGTAGCTTATACAGATCATCCAAAAACTAAAAATATTCCATAAAATATTCCACCTGATATGAATACACATTAGAAATGCTAGTTGTTTCTCCTTCTCCTTTATATTAATCAGCGCAACAAGTTTATTAACAAATCATTGGTAAAACAAGAGATGAATAGGGAAGAATAAAGGTGCATGATGCACAAGGTTTCCTCCATTTCATGCAAGACACGGGACTAACAAATGACTCCTAAACTCAATATTGTTTCTTATATTTATCATACAAAGAAAAAAGTAAACGTCTTCCGGTATTCGAAATGTGAGGGATACTTTATATCTTGAAAAACGTCCTCATCCGGAATTTGATTATAGGTTGTAGCATCAGTGCTCGTAAAATCTTTCACATCCATCACAAAGCCCAGATGTTCATATTATATGTCTACATAGCATTGATAAATTTCCTTCATAATATAAATATATACTGTACCTTTTTACACGGCAGTTTGTTTCAATATATTCAGGTACGATATCTTATGCATTATTTGGGGCTAATATACTAAATATCCAATATATCTTGCAAAACAAATGATACAAAACTTAAACATTATTTTGTTCAAAGTACAATAGAAAACCATTGTACCTTGCCAATGAACTGAGGTGCCTTTCAATGTTTCAAAATAACCATGCTATTTGATCGTCACGACTATTCGCGATATGAGAGGTTTCCTGATTCTAAGAAAGACAAATAGAGACCGACAGACAGATAGAAAAACATAGGAAGAGCGTGAGAAACTCAGCTATATTGTAGACTCTATTCTAACAAAGACAAAATGCTGGACAGCAAATACAAGATATTGTTTGGCTTGTGTCTTATATGTACATTCCCTGAGACATTAAGGCAATATTTGCAAACATCCTTATTATTGCCTGTAAAATAGTTACTGAACATACAAAATAAAATGAATTTCATGTGCGATAATTTTCTTTAGGCCCATCGATCCAGTAACATCAGGAGCAACATAAGTTATCAATCAAGTCTGTTGCTATGTAGATAATGAGTTGTGGACGACGAGACATGGGAACAAAATGATTATTTTCTTGAAGTCTGAAATCATTTTCTACGTGTGTACAAATGTAAAAAAAACGTATTGAGGTATTTTGGCATGACTTATGAATATTACAATATTTGTATAACACAACGTTTGGTCATAGGCAGCTGTTTGTGTAAATAACTACATACTGCCGACGTAACATGCCATCTCCCGCACATAATATTTACATGTTTACTCATTTTACGTCGTATCGATAAGTGTTCCTTACAACAAAAAATATATTTCAAATCTCTAAAAGAATTTTTTTTTCTAGAAATATAATATAGAACCTAAAACTAACGCTTGAATAGTGATCTCAAGTGTTTCGGTTCACCCACCTAGCACATAGGTATTTGAATATCTTGGGATTTTCAGGACCACCATTACATCTTAACATAATGAATCAAACAGTCAAGTGTGAAGATATCAGAGCCGCTTAAATATAAAAACCAGCTAATTCTTAACTGCAAAGTAAATATCTTTAAAATCTTACATCGTTTTCACAAAATGTTACTAATTGCAAAGTTTTGTATGATGTTATCCTTATACTGTCCATATTTCGAAGATGGCAGTGTCTAATTCAAGGCAAGATTTTGCCTATTTATTCACATTATGGAAATGGATATCTTATCTTATATTTGCCTATAAAATGTACAAAAATAAACATATTGCTTGGTGATTGCAAGCAGATAGTTATCCTCATACAATCGCTTATCTTTGCGGACATAGAGGAAAGCGACATTACTTTTCCACCGTGAAGTTGTGGTGCAATCGAAGTTTTCTATGCGAATGCGCTTTAAAACCTTACCCTCCTACTGTCCTAATATGCAACACGCGATGGGAAAGTTGAATGGAACCTAGAATTAATTTTAGATTAAACTACATATATATGTTCTGTCGTATTTTATAATTTGTAAGTGATGCTACTTCATTTTAATATGGAAAGAAAACAAAGAAACATTATTTTCCAATGACTAGATAAAACATCGGGTCGGTATCTGAAGCACTGCGAAGATCAGGCTACGTTGCCGTCAAGTAATTACGATCAACATGGATACTCCAGCATTTGCAATCTACGGATATGATGAGCTGCCTACATCTACAAGCACGCCTCTGTCTTTCATGTCTGATATGTGCCTTTTTGAATATCATAGTATTGATAGTTACGCTTGTAATAGCTTTAACATTGTATGTAATGCTTGGAAAGAGTTTGTGTTGTATACTTCATGTTATATGTCTTTTGAGATGACTTTTGTGTATTGGACATTCAATGTACTAAATAAATATCACTAGAACTACTACTACGTCTTTCATACCGCGTAAAATTATTTTAATTGTTTTCAATAATTCCGAAACCGTTGCAAATCATATATTTCTGATACAGTGGAAACCATTCCGATTTAAAACATCTTTGAGACGAAACAAATTAGTTCAAAGCAAGCTAGCACTAGTAGAATAGGACACAATGAGATGCACACAAAACTGCGTAGTTTATAATGTGGGTACTGAGCAATTTCAATGAGAATGAATTGAATGGTTTTAACACAAAACTGATGGCAAGTATACTTTTCATATTAAGTGCCTTTGTATAATATAGAGCATATTCAGAGTAGTATTTTTTACGTTCAGACCGAGATTAACTAGTTATTGTGTATTTTGCGTTCAATTTCTAATATCCGGAAACTACATTTTCGTAAGTGGGTTACCATGAGATATGTTCGAGTGTTAAAGGGTGCTTATCATGAATAAAATATTTTACATAGCAGAGTTACAATTTAGTAAGCTTTCAAGTCCTCTCCCTGAATTAAAATGGCAATGCCTTAATAACTTACAACACAAAAATGTTTGTATTAGTTAAAGATGGGATCCATAAAAGCGTCTATTAGACAAGCATAACTAATATCAATCTCCTTTATTGCATCTGTCAGCCAATAATTCATTATCAATCTCATTATCAATCTCCAATACTATTTTGCAAACGAGCCCAAATTATATCAGGATAACTTAGGATTCATCAAAACATGGCGATCATGCGAAAGATGAAAGCCACTCAAAAACTCCTCTTCTTAAACAGTGATGATACAGGAAAAATATTTTATCAAAGAATTCGGAAGGTATAACATAAATCAATCACATGGAACCTATCAAATAACAGCTCAGCCGATACAATATAATCTTTTGAAGAGAAAACCCATTCCAACCTTGCACCTCAGGTAGACCTGGGTTGCCAAAATCATATATAATGTAGACTGCATATATTGCCAAAGGTAGCCTTGGAGTGAAATTGGCAGCAATATCAACATGAGGTGAATATGATAAAGTTATATCCAACAAGGTCAATAAAACTTCCAAGTACAAGAAACTTTTTCAGAATCAAGCAAACCAAAATATGAGGAAAATTAGACGACCTATTGGCTAAAGAATTCAAATTAGATACAGAAACAATACTTTTAGTTTTATAATGTGCATTACATAGACTCAAACTTTGAAAGGATAACTCTTTGTAGAAAGACAGGGATAAAGTCTGGAAGAAACTTGGTGAAGAATCGGATGATGCGGAGTTGAATATGGAGAAGGACTTGAAAGTGGCTAAAGTAGGAGATGAAGAACTTAAATGTATTAAAAAGAAGGATTAGAGGACACTTGGTGGCAAGAAACGCCTCTACAACATGAAAATGATACCGTAAAATAAGTATGACTTTACCCTGCCACACTCGACACAGATTTCGTTATTTCTCATAATATATAGTAATATAAATTGTTACGAAGAAAAGAAGTATTACTAAGTTCTCATTTTAGGTTTTGTTTATACAGGCACTCTCTTCGCCTATGCCATGTATTAAAATAGACAGTTCACCTGTGCCGATTATGACCAAGCCAAATTTTCTCTAATACTTATAACTAATTGGTTTTAAAGCCTTTTTTCAAGGCTCTGGCGTGTGAAGGCATTGGCAAGTTTTGGCAATATTTCTGAACTAATTTTTCCAAGGAACAACCAAAATTAGGCCTACAGAAGCATCCCAATTCAGATAAGCCCAAATAAAATCATTGACACAGATGGACAGATGCATACGTAAAAAGATAGAACCATATACAGATTCATTTTAGTAAGGCGGTATCTAAAATAATTTAGAGACAAATAACATCACCTATGGAAAAATCGAACAATAGAGAAGAGATAAAGCAATTTTCTGACATGTAGTAATGGACTCATACTAGCGAATAAAGGAAAGTCAACCTATCTTTCCTTTATTCACATATATATCTAGCCTTGACTATGAAAACTATGTATATATCTTTGTCATACTCTTGCTTATCGTTACAATGTTACACGGATATTTCTGGCATGAACGAACATAGTCCAAGTAAAAATACCTGTCTATGGATCTATATGCATGATGAATGGTATCTTGTTGATGCAATGCAAGTGATAATAAATAAATGAATAAATGGAACATAGAACAGCACAAAACAATATGTGGATGCAGACAACTTTTAATTTGAACGTTCAGATCAACTGACAGTACGTTTTGTCATCAATAAAGAGAGATAATCACTCCTCCTACTTTATAGTTGTAATGAACACATCATTGGATTTTGCGTCGTATTCGAGATTTCATTTCTATCAGTTTCTTGGGTAATACAAAGTATCGGCTGCTCAAGAGGAAGAAGGAGGTATATCTGTATTAGGTTTTGGTGTAAGTCCAGCAACAGGAGGAACCAAACCTGAAGGGGTAGTGGTAGGTGCATGTGTAGCTCCCGGTGCAAGAAAAGTCTGAGGTCTTTTTCCGGCTTTAAGAAAAAAAAATATAGTCTCTTAAAGAATCGGTAAATATTGGAAAGATCAAAGGATATACAATAAACCAAAAATGAGTAAAATAAGTGACACTTTTATCTTTCTACCTGACAAGCAAACTGTTGTGACAAACGTCCTAGATGAGGCAATCCATGTAATTCATTGTTATTGTACAGATACAAAAATTGTCATGTTCATCTCAAAAACTAAGTACAAAGAATCAAAGTAATGTATGACACAAATCAATGACATCTAAATGCAGTTATATCATTTTTCATTATGGGGGAATAGTCTTACACTTGTAGTAGGTAGCATAGAAAATGAATGATGAGAAAGTTCTAGTCCAACAAATAAATTATTATTATTATTATTAATAGTAGTAGTAGTAGTAGTAGTAGTAGTAGTAGTAGAAGTAGTAGTAGTAGTATTATGAAAATTAATTCATTCGGACTATTAGGGATTATTTTCAAGAAGAAATGTTTGCTTACAAATACCGATGCATGCCCGGAAAGTAATTTTTTAATTTAGACGATTGTCAGTTCAGTATTCAACATCATTCCTCACGCGTGTGTTTTCTATCTGTGCAAACGTAGTTAAACTTAAACGGTGACATTGCGAGGGAACTGACCCAATCCATGTTCAGAACCGAACAAATTTATATATGGAGAAGGAGCAAAATTGAGAAATGCGGCTTATAGTTTGCTTGTATAACGATATTACATATGTGTGAGAGGGAGTATAATCAAAGCCGTACTAGGAAATTATATATATATTCTTGTCATTAGCATACGTCATGATACCGTCCAGTGGTAAAATAATGATATGACTGATGCATGGCAGGTAGGATATGTGCTTGAAGCGAATGAACAATGGATACATTTTAGCGCGTGGTTAGAAAACTGCGTATTTTCACCCTTGACGAAGCCATGAGTGCAGATACTCAAGTTCTTCACCCACGATTCGAAATATGTCGGTTATTCACTCCTCGCATGTATAATTTCTTTCTATTTTATGTACCAACGTTTTGGCTTGCAAGAAGCGCAACATACTGAAATAGCAGATTTCTTCCGTGAGGTGGCGCAATATTAGAGATTTAAAGTCTATGTTCTTCTGTGATTGTTCTCAAGGAAAATTTCAACATTAAAACCATTCTGCTGCCCAGCGCAAGCTTCGAAAATAGAATCAACAGAACACATACATTGATTATGGGTTTTTTTCACAGTTGTATACATGAACTCCAAGACAGAGTAATTGTCCTCCCAATATAACGGCGATTTTCTTGTCTTATATAATTTTTGAAAATTTCGCAGAGACAATATCGCTTTAACCATTCACAAACCTGCAGTCATTGAAAACTGATTTAGGAGAGATCATTTCTCTGATGAAGCAATTTGTCTCCACCTCTGTACTTTTCGTCTATTTATGAAATATTACAACATCTGATAATATGTTGTTTCTATGGGCATGTTCTGATCATACAAGATCGTATTTCTTTGCTTACGTTTCTATACAGGATATGGGAAAATATGCGTAGTAACATCTAGTCTGTAAAAACAGACCATACATTCATTCGACAATACTCAAATCTAAATAGGTTAAAGAATATAACGCGTTTCCTGAAGCGGATAATGAGGAACGGACGTGCAAATAGAAAAGAGTTAGTTCAAACATACCAGATGTTTCCTTCAGCATCCAACCCGATATGGACACAAGAAGCAAAAGAACGAAAAGATTCGGCATGGTTTCTCTTTTTAGTCTGAAAAAGATCAAGGCTCTATTTACATTATTTTCAATATAACATACATTTCAGTTTTATCTTCATATTCAAGCACCTGTAACGGAATCAAACCATTGCCTCGCCATGATATTCACTCAAAAAGTTAACTTGTTGGCATTCTGTGGAGCTACCATTCCTGGAAACGTAAAGCAGTATTCATTACACACGGTGGCACACATCTTTTCAGCATGAGCCCTACTTTCCGTAGGTGTTTTTTCGATCGGCTGTTCCTCTAACGTGTCAGTCTTGTTCATGATTTCAGAACGTATAATATATTCCTATATACGCACGAAAAAGGCTTTATATAAAACAGCCATGGTAAAACTGTTGAGAAACTTATTTCTAACTGACACTCTTTCTGTTTTACTTGCGTAAGACCTAATTCACTATCTTAACGTCATTCTTTTGTTCAATAGAAGAGCAGAGACAGAAACAAACAGAGATGGCGATACAGAGAGAAATATTTGAAACTTTTTACTCTCTCTTGTATATTTTTTCAATTATACATAAAATAGGAATACTTCCTTCCACAAATAGTAAAGTCTAGAAAACAACATTATTCTCACCCATACCGGGAATATATATATTTCTAAGAGCGGCATGGAAAAACATACTAATAAGAAGAAATGCATTGCAACAATTTTAGTTTTGTTGAAAAATACACATAATCTAATATTTATCAAAGAAAGTGAAATAAAGGAGTTCTTTACTGTAGTGCTCAGTGAAGACATACCTTGATTCTTGCTTCAGTTGTAAATAGATCAGCTGCGTGCTTCCAGTCAATGAGGCTAACTGGTTCAACAGTGGAATTTTATAGTGAAAAACAGACATATGAACGTTTCACCCCGATGATGACAAATGTGTCAGTAAAATTGACTAATCAGAACTGGATATGTTCACTACCTGATCAAACCTAGAGGTATGTAGTAAGCAACATCTGGTCAATATATGTCAATGCCCAATCGACCACTAACTTGATAGTGAAATTGTGGACAATATTTTCACGCATAATGTTTTAATCGATAGCTACTATCACTGGGAAAACCATCATCATCACCACCACCACCATCACTGCTAGGACATTTACTGATACGACTGCTGATACTATTACCAGTTATATTATAATTAACTGGATTAGATTTGTGATAAGATTGTGGTTTCCTATCGTTTTGAGCAGCGCAGATGTGTCTATCAAATTAGTTCAAATTTGTGTGTATGTTTATCTATAGACTCTATAAAAAAAGCGATCGTAATTCCCGTAATGTGTTTACACTTTGTTCATTTCCAGACCAAGGCTTGTGAATCGACGTTATAATTCACCATGTGTTTTGGTATATTAAAGTTAAGACAATTTTGCCTGAAGTTATTTGCTATCGGAATTTAGCAAAAATTAGGTACGTTCCTGGACTATTGGGGCGAACTTGATTAAAATTAAAAAATAACACAAATGAAATCGGACGCTGTTCTTTCGTTATATATATTATGCTTGCTGAATTCATATCTAGAGTTAAGCGAATTCAAATTCTGCAAGATATTAGGCCTGATCAACCATCGTTATTTATTCCGAGCCTAGACCCGAAAAATACAGTCTCCTGTCAGGCAAACAGTCAGTCGATATCGATGAAGTTAGATTAACATTGAAGAAAGAGTCCTAAGCAAAGTGTTATGTCGTATCGGGAGATTAAAAGTCAAATCTAATTGTGGATAAATGATTTTATTTATTCTGTAGTATTGCTTCGATTTTTAAAGTTTATTTTCAACGTCAGAAATATTTGAACTAGGACATTTTGCACTTTTGCACTGATCATACCAGATCGACTTACATTGTATATTTTATCTTCAAGAAAAACAAATCCCACCCCAAAAACAGGGTCAGTCCTAGCGTTTTTTTGGACGAGTAGCCTCTATGGATGTACGAAATGTAAAGACGTTAAAGGATGGCCACCTATTCTCAAAGCTGTTGTTTATGAACATAAATAGAATTATACAAGAGCATAGTTCTAGGAAGTAGTAGACCTTGCGTTCATAAATCAAACCAGTCACGAGCACGACTGGAAAATGTAGGGAACTATTAAGTTGTAGTAAAATGAATAGTATTGGTGGTGGTAGTGGTTGCAAGTTTCATTTGCACGTGAAAATAAATATAAGTAGTGTATCATGGGCGACTGTTTCTAAATCGAATAATGATTAAAGGAGCATTGACATGTGCTTACTTTTTCAGCTGTTGCTCATGCCCTACTTCTTGATTTGATCAGGTTTGGAACAAATGTAGTCACTGGTAATCAATTGTACTGACATTTTGCCCATCAGCGGGGTTAAACGTATAAATTTGACCAGATGTCCATGTTTATATTAAAACAAAAACAATACGTGGAAATAGGAAACCTGTTTTTAATTAAATCTCTGCTTATTCTGATTTATATACATCCAGCGGTTCTACGTTTGAAACTTTGCCTACTTGATAAGTATCGCAATACTTCTGATATGACTTATGCATCGACACAAACCACCTGCCTTGTGTCGCAGAACAACCCTCCTGACTTATCGTGAAGCTTTATATGTGGCACACGATGTACGAGATACAAAGTTTCATTACAATCTGTCAAAAACGAAATGGAGATTTTAGACTTAGCTTCATGCAGTATCAACGTTCCAAACAGTATTGATGCTAATAATTTTGTTTTCATAATGAGACACCCTTAACAATTGCCGTAGCTTATGTAAGTTCTGACTCAAAGGTATGCAAATTAACGAAATATGCGGTAGCTTATACAGATCATCCAAAAACTAAAAATATTCCATAAAATATTCCACCTGATATGAATACACATTAGAAATGCTAGTTGTTTCTCCTTCTCCTTTATATTAATCAGCGCAACAAGTTTATTAACAAATCATTGGTAAAACAAGAGATGAATAGGGAAGAATAAAGGTGCATGATGCACAAGGTTTCCTCCATTTCATGCAAGACACGGGACTAACAAATGACTCCTAAACTCAATATTGTTTCTTATATTTATCATACAAAGAAAAAAGTAAACGTCTTCCGGTATTCGAAATGTGAGGAATACTTTATATCTTGAAAAACGTCCTCATCCGGAATTTGATTATAGGTTGTAGCATCAGTGCTCGTAAAATCTTTCACATCCATCACAAAGCCCAGATGTTCATATTATATGTCTACATAGCATTGATAAATTTCCTTCATAATATAAATATATACTGTACCTTTTTACACGGCAGTTTGTTTCAATATATTCAGGTACGATATCTTATGCATTATTTGGGGCTAATATACTAAATATCCAATATATCTTGCAAAACAAATGATACAAAACTTAAACATTATTTTGTTCAAAGTACAATAGAAAACCATTGTACCTTGCCAATGAACTGAGGTGCCTTTCAATGTTTCAAAATAACCATGCTATTTGATCGTCACGACTATTCGCGATATGAGAGGTTTCCTGATTCTAAGAAAGACAAATAGAGACCGACAGACAGATAGAAAAACATAGGAAGAGCGTGAGAAACTCAGCTATATTGTAGACTCTATTCTAACAAAGACAAAATGCTGGACAGCAAATACAAGATATTGTTTGGCTTGTGTCTTATATGTACATTCCCTGAGACATTAAGGCAATATTTGCAAACATCCTTATTATTGCCTGTAAAATAGTTGCTGAACATACAAAATAAAATGAATTTCATGTGCGATAATTTTCTTTAGGCCCATCGATCCAGTAACATCAGGAGCAACATAAGTTATCAATCAAGTCTGTTGCTATGTAGATAATGAGTTGTGGACGACGAGACATGGGAACAAAATGATTATTTTCTTGAAGTCTGAAATCATTTTCTACGTGTGTACAAATGCAAAAAAAACGTATTGAGGTATTTTGGCATGACTTATGAATATTACAATATTTGTATAACACAACGTTTGGTCATAGGCAGCTGTTTGTGTAAATAACTACATACTGCCGACGTAACATGCCATCTCCCGCACATAATATTTACATGTTTACTCATTTTACGTCGTATCGATAAGTGTTCCTTACAATAAAAAATATATTTCAAATCTCTAAAAGAATTTTTTTTCCTAGAAATATAATATAGAACCTAAAACTAACGCTTGAATAGTGATCTCAAGTGTTTCGATTCACCCACCTAGCACATAGGTATTTGAATATCTTGGGATTTTCTGGACCACCATTACATCTTAACATAATGAATCAAACAGTCAAGTGTGAAGATATCAGAGCCGCTTAAATATAAAAACCAGCTAATTCTTAACTGCAAAGTAAATATCTTTAAAATCTTACATCGTTTTCACAAAATGTTACTAATTGCAAAGTTTTGTATGATGTTATCCTTATACTGTCCATATTTCGAAGATGGCAGTGTCTAATTCAAGGCAAGATTTTGCCTATTTATTCACATTATGGAAATGGATATCTTATCTTATATTTGCCTATAAAATGTACAAAAATAAACATATTGCTTGGTGATTGCAAGCAGATAGTTATCCTCATACAATCGCTTATCTTTGCGGACATAGAGGAAAGCGACATTACTTTTCCACCGTGAAGTTGTGGTGCAATCGAAGTTTTCTATGCGAATGCGCTTTAAAACCTTACCCTCCTACTGTCCTAATATGCAACACGCGATGGGAAAGTTGAATGGAACCTAGAATTAATTTTAGATTAAACTACATATATATGTTCTGTCGTATTTTATAATTTGTAAGTGATGCTACTTCATTTTAATACGGAAAGAAAACAAAGAAACATTATTTTCCAATGACTAGATAAAACATCGGGTCGGTATCTGAAGCACTGCGAAGATCAGGCTACGTTGCCGTCAAGTAATTACGATCAACATGGATACTCCAGCATTTGCAATCTACGGATATGATGAGCTGCCTACATCTACAAGCACGCCTCTGTCTTTCATGTCTGATATGTGCCTTTTTGAATATCATAGTATTGATAGTTACGCTTGTAATAGCTTTAACATTGTATGTAGTTCTTGGAAAGAGTTTGTGTTGTATACTTCATGTTATATGTCTTTTGAGATGACTTTTGTGTATTGGACATTCAATGTACTAAATAAATATCACTAGAACTACTACTACGTCTTTCATACCGCGTAAAATTATTTTAATTGTTTTCAATAATTCCGAAACCGTTGCAAATCATATATTTCTGATACAGTAGAAACCATTCCGATTCAAAACATCTTTGAGACGAAACAAATTAGTTCAAAGCAAGCTAGCACTTGTAGAATAGGACACAATGAGATGCACACAAAACTGCGTAGTTTATAATGTGGGTACTGAGCAATTTCAATGAGAATGAATTGAATGGTTTTAACACAAAACTGATGGCAAGTATACTTTTCATATTAAGTGCCTTTGTATAATATAGAGCATATTCAGAGTAGTATTTTTTACGTTCAGACCGAGATTAACTAGTTATTGTGTATTTTGCGTTCAATTTCTAATATCCGGAAACTACATTTTCATAAGTGGGTTACCATGAGATATGTTCGAGTGTTAAAGGGTGCTTATCATGAATAAAATATTTTACATAGCAGAGTTACAATTTAGTAAGCTTTCAAGTCCTCTCCCTGAATTAAAATGGCAATGCCTTAATAACTTACAACACAAAAATGTTTGTATTAGTTAAAGATGGGATCCATAA
Organism: Sinohyriopsis cumingii; assembly: GCA_028554795.2. NCBI lineage: Eukaryota > Metazoa > Mollusca > Bivalvia > Unionida > Unionidae > Sinohyriopsis > Sinohyriopsis cumingii. Next base: position 75,549,180 of record CM068835.1, on the reverse strand, counting down.
AAGCGTCTATTAGACAAGCATAACTAATATCAATCTCCTTTATTGCATCTCTCAGCCAATAATTCATTATCAATCTCATTATCAATCTCCAATACTATTTTGCAAACGAGCCCAAATTATATCAGGATAACTTAGGATTCATCAAAACATGGCGATCATGCGAAAGATGAAAGCCACTCAAAAACTCCTCTTCTTAAACAGTGATGATACAGGAAAAATATTTTATCAAAGAATTCGGAAGGTATAACATAAATCAGTCACATGGAACCTATCAAATAACAGCTCAGCCGATACAATATAATCTTTTTAAGAGAAAACCCATTCCAACCTTGCACCTCAGGTAGACCTGGGTTGCCAAAATCATATATAATGTAGACTGCATATATTGCCAAAGGTAGCCTTGGAGTGAAATTGGCAGCAATATCAACATGAGGTGAATATGATAAAGTTATATCCAACAAGGTCAATAAAACTTCCAAGTACAAGAAACTTTTGCAGAATCAAGCAAACCAAAATATGAGGAAAATTAGACGACCTATTGGCTAAAGAATTCAAATTAGATACAGAAACAATACTTTTAGTTTTATAATGTGCATTACATAGACTCAAACTTTGAAAGGATAACTCTTTGTAGAAAGACAGGGATAAAGTCTGGAAGAAACTTGGTGAAGAATCGGATGATGCGGAGTTGAATATGGAGAAGGACTTGAAAGTGGCTAAAGTAGGAGATGAAGAACTTAAATGTATTAAAAAGAAGGATTAGAGGACACTTGGTGGCAAGAAACGCCTCTACAACATGAAAATGATACCGTAAAATAAGTATGACTTTACCCTGCCACACTCGACACAGATTTCGTTATTTCTCATAATATATAGTAATATAAATTGTTACGAAGAAAAGAAGTATTACTAAGTTCTCATTTTAGGTTTTGTTTATACAGGCACTCTCTTCGCCTATGTCATGTATTAAAATAGACAGTTCACCTGTGCCGATTATGACCAAGCCAAATTTTCTCTAATACTTATAACTAATTGGTTTTAAAGCCTTTTTTCAAGGCTCTGGCGTGTGAAGGCATTGGTAAGTTTTGGCAATATTTCTGAACTAATTTTTCCAAGGAACAACCAAAATTAGGCCTACAGAAGCATCCCAATTCAGATAAGCCCAAATAAAATCATTGACACAGATGGACAGATGCATACGTAAAAAGATAGAACCATATACAGATTCATTTTAGTAAGGCGGTATCTAAAATAATTTAGAGACAAATAACATCACCTATGGAAAAATCGAACAATAGAGAAGAGATAAAGCAATTTTCTGACATGTAGTAATGGACTCATACTAGCGAATAAAGGAAAGTCAACCTATCTTTCCTTTATTCACATATATATCTAGCCTTGACTATGAAAACTATGTATATATCTTTGTCATACTCTTGCTTATCGTTACAATGTTACACGGATATTTCTGGCATGAACGAACATAGTCCAAGTAAAAATACCTGTCTATGGATCTATATGCATGATGAATGGTATCTTGTTGATGCAATGCAAGTGATAATAAATAAATGAATAAATGGAACATAGAACAGCACAAAACAATATGTGGATGCAGACAACTTTTAATTTGAACGTTCAGATCAACTGACAGTACGTTTTGTCATCAATAAAGAGAGATAATCACTCCTCCTACTTTATAGTTGTAATGAACACATCATTGGATTTTGCGTCGTATTCGAGATTTCATTTCTATCAGTTTCTTGGGTAATACAAAGTATCGGCTGCTCAAGAGGAAGAAGGAGGTATATCTGTATTAGGTTTTGGTGTAAGTCCAGCAACAGGAGGAACCAAACCTGAAGGGGTAGTGGTAGGTGCATGTGTAGCTCCCGGTGCAAGAAAAGTCTGAGGTCTTTTTCCGGCTTTAAGAAAAAAAAATATAGTCTCTTAAAGAATCGGTAAATATTGGAAAGATCAAAGGATATACAATAAACCAAAAATGAGTAAAATAAGTGACACTTTTATCTTTCTACCTGACAAGCAAACTGTTGTGACAAACATCCTAGATGAGGTAATCCATGTAATTCATTTTTTTTGTACAGATACAAAAATTGTCATGTTCATCTCAAAAACTAAGTACAAAGAATCAAAGTAATGTATGACGCAAATCAATGACATCTAAATGCAGTTATAGCATTTTTCATTATGGGGGAATAGTCTTACACTTGTAGTAGGTAGCATAGAAAATGAATGATGAGAAAGTTCTAGTCCAACAAATAAATTATTATTATTATTATTAATAGTAGTAGTAGTAGTAGTAGTAGTAGTAGAAGTAGTAGTAGTAGTATTATGAAAATTAATTCATTCGGACTATTAGGGATTATTTTCAAGAAGAAATGTTTGCTTACAAATACCGATGCATGCCCGGAAAGTAATTTTTTAATTTAGACGATTGTCAGTTCAGTATTCAACATCATTCCTCACGCGTGTGTTTTCTATCTGTGCAAACATAGTTAAACTTAAACGGTGACATTGCGAGGGAACTGACCCAATCCATGTTCAGAACCGAACAAATTTATATATGGAGAAGGAGCAAAATTGAGAAATGCGGCTTATAGTTTGCTTGTATAACGATATTACATATGTGTGAGAGGGAGTATAATCAAAGCCGTACTAGGAAATTATATATATTCTTATCATTAGCATACGTCATGATACCGTCCAGTGGTAAAATAATGATATGACTGATGCATGGCAGGTAGGATATGTGCTTGAAGCGAATGAACAATGGATACATTTTAGCGCGTGGTTAGAAAACTGCGTATTTTCACCCTTGACGAAGCCATGAGTGCAGATACTCAAGTTCTTCACCCACGATTCGAAATATGTCGGTTATTCACTCCTCGCATGTATAATTTCTTTCTATTTTATGTACCAACGTTTTGGCTTGCAAGAAGCGCAACATACTGAAATAGCAGATTTCTTCCGTGAGGTGGCGCAATATTAGAGATTTAAAGTCTATGTTCTTCTGTGATTGTTCTCAAGGAAAATTTCAACATTAAAACCATTCTGCTGCCCAGCGCAAGCTTCGAAAATAGAATCAACAGAACACATACATTGATTATGGGTTGTTTTCACAGTTGTATACATGAACTCCAAGACAGAGTAATTGTCCTCCCAATATAACGGCGATTTTCTTGTCTTATATAATTTTTGAAAATTTCGCAGAGACAATATCGCTTTAACCATTCACAAACCTGCAGTCATTGAAAACTGATTTAGGAGAGATCATTTCTCTGATGAAGCAATTTGTCTCCACCTCTGTACTTTTCGTCTATTTATGAAATATTACAACATCTGATAATATGTTGTTTCTATGGGCATGTTCTGATCATACAAGATCGTATTTCTTTGCTTACGTTTCTATACAGGATATGGGAAAATATGCGTAGTAACATCTAGTCTGTAAAAACAGACCATACATTCATTCGACAATACTCAAATCTAAATAGGTTAAAGAATATAACGCGTTTCCTGAAGCGGATAATGAGGAACGGACGTGCAAATAGAAAAGAGTTAGTTCAAACATACCAGATGTTTCCTTCAGCATCCAACCCGATATGGACACAAGAAGCAAAAGAACGAAAAGATTCGGCATGGTTTCTCTTTTTAGTCTGAAAAAGATCAAGGCTCTATTTACATTATTTTCAATATAACATACATTTCAGTTTTATCTTCATATTCAAGCACCTGTAACGGAATCAAACCATTGCCTCGCCATGATATTCACTCAAAAAGTTAACTTGTTGGCATTCTGTGGAGCTACCATTCCTGGAAACGTAAAGCAGTATTCATTACACACGGTGGCACACATCTTTTCAGCATGAGCCCTACTTTCCGTAGGTGTTTTTTCGATCGGCTGTTCCTCTAACGTGTCAGTCTTGTTCATGATTTCAGAACGTATAATATATTCCTATATACGCACGAAAAAGGCTTTATATAAAACAGCCATGGTAAAACTGTTGAGAAACTTATTTCTAACTGAAACTCTTTCTGTTTTACTTGCGTAAGACCTAATTCACTATCTTAACGTCATTCTTTTGTTCAATAGAAGAGCAGAGACAGAAACAAACAGAGATGGCGATACAGAGAGAAATATTTGAAACTTTTTACTCTCTCTTGTCTATTTTTTCAATTATACATAAAATAGGAATACTTCCTTCCACAAATAGTAAAGTCTAGAAAACAACATTATTCTCACCCATACCGGGAATATATATATTTCTAAGAGCGGCATGGAAAAACATACTAATAAGAAGAAATGCATTGCAACAATTTTAGTTTTGTTGAAAAATACACATAATCTAATATTTATCAAAGAAAGTGAAATAAAGGAGTTCTTTACTGTAGTGCTCAGTGAAGACATACCTTGATTCTTGCTTCAGTTGTAAATAGATCAGCTGCGTGCTTCCAGTCAATGAGGCTAACTGGTTCAACAGTGGAATTTTATAGTGAAAAACCGACATATGAACGTTTCACCCCGATGATGACAAATGTGTCAGTAAAATTGACTAATCAGAACTGGATATGTTCACTACCTGATCAAACCTAGATGTATGTAGTAAGCAACATCTGGTCAATATATGTCAATGCCCAATCGACCACTAACTTGATCGTGAAATTGTGGACAATATTTTCACGCATAATGTTTTAATCGATAGCTACTATCACTGGGAAAACCATCATCATCACCACCACCACCATCACTGCTAGGACATTTACTGATACGACTGCTGATACTATTACCAGTTATATTATAATTAACTGGATTAGATTTGTGATAAGATTGTGGTTTCCTATCGTTTTGAGCAGCGCAGATGTGTCTATCAAATTAGTTCAAATTTGTGTGTATGTTTATCTATAGACTCTATAAAAAAAGCGATCGTAATTCCCGTAATGTGTTTACACTTTGTTCATTTCCAGACCAAGGCTTGTGAATCGACGTTATAATTCACCATGTGTTTTGGTATATTAAAGTTAAGACAATTTTGCCTGAAGTTATTTGCTATCGGAATTTAGCAAAAATTAGGTACGTTCCTGGACCATTGGGGCGAACTTGATTAAAATTAAAAAATAACACAAATGAAATCGGACGCTGTTCTTTCGTTATATATATTATGCTTGCTGAATTCATATCTAGAGTTAAGCGAATTCTAATTCTGCAAGATATTAGGCCTGATCAACCATCGTTATTTATTCCGAGCCTAGACCAGAAAAATACAGTCTCCTGTCAGGCAAACAGTCAGTCGATATCGATGAAGTTAGATTAACATTGAAGAAAGAGTCCTAAGCAAAGTGTTATGTCGTATCGGGAGATTAAAAGTCAAATCTAATTGTGGATAAATGATTTTATTTATTCTGTAGTATTGCTTCGATTTTTAAAGTTTGTTTTCAACGTCAGAAATATTTGAACTAGGACATTTTGCACTTTTGCACTGATCATACCAGATCGACTTACATTGTATATTTTATCTTCAAGAAAAACAAATCCCACCCCAAAAACAGGGTCAGTCCTAGCGTTTTTTTGGACGAGTAGCCTCTATGGATGTGCGAAATGTAAAGACGTTAAAGGATGGCCACCTATTCTCAAAGCTGTTGTTTATGAACATAAATAGAATTATACAAGAGCATAGTTCTAGGAAGTAGTAGACCTTGCGTTCATAAATCAAACCAGTCACGAGCACGACTGGAAAATGTAGGGAACTATTAAGTTGTAGTAAAATGAATAGTATTGGTGGTGGTAGTGGTTGCAAGTTTCATTTGCACGTGAAAATAAATATAAGTAGTGTATCATGGGCGACTGTTTCTAAATCGAATAATGATTAAAGGAGCATTGACATGTGTTTACTTTTTCAGCTGTTGCTCATGCCCTACTTCTTGATTTGATCAGGTTTGGAACAAATGTAGTCACTGGTAATCAATTGTACTGACATTTTGCCCATCAGCGGGGTTAAACGTATAAATTTGACCAGATGTCCATGTTTATATTAAAACAAAAACAATACGTGGAAATAGGAAACCTGTTTTTAATTAAATCTCTGCTTATTCTGATTTATATACATCCAGCGGTTCTACGTTTGAAACTTTGCCTACTTGATAAGTATCGCAATACTTCTGATATGACTTATGCATCGACACAAACCACCTGCCTTGTGTCGCAGAACAACCCTCCTGACTTATCGTGAAGCTTTATATGTGGCACACGATGTACGAGATACAAAGTTTCATTACAATCTGTCAAAAACGAAATGGAGATTTTAGACTTAGCTTCATGCAGTATCAACGTTCCAAACAGTATTGATGCTAATAATTTTGTTTTCATAATGAGACACCCTTAACAATTGCCGTAGCTTATGTAAGTTCAGACTCAAAGGTATGCAAATTAACGAAATATGCGGTAGCTTATACAGATTATCCAAAAACTAAAAATATTCCATAAAATATTCCACCTGATATGAATACACATTAGAAATGCTAGTTGTTTCTCCTTCTCCTTTATATTAATCAGCGCAACAAGTTTATTAACAAATCATTGGTAAAACAAGAGATGAATAGGGAAGAATAAAGGTGCATGATGCACAAGGTTTCCTCCATTTCATGCAAGACACGGGACTAACAAATGACTCCTAAACTCAATATTGTTTCTTATATTTATCATACAAAGAAAAAAGTAAACGTCTTCCGGTATTCGAAATGTGAGGGATACTTTATATCTTGAAAAACGTCCTCATCCGGAATTTGATTATAGGTTGTAGCATCAGTGCTCGTAAAATCTTTCACATCCATCACAAAGCCCAGATGTTCATATTATATGTCTACATAGCATTGATAAATTTCCTTCATAATATAAATATATACTGTACCTTTTTACACGGCAGTTTGTTTCAATATATTCAGGTACGATATCTTATGCATTATTTGGGGCTAATATACTAAATATCCAATATATCTTGCAAAACAAATGATACAAAAGTTAAACATTATTTTGTTCAAAGTACAATAGAAAACCATTGTACCTTGCCAATGAACTGAGGTGCCTTTCAATGTTTCAAAATAACCATGCTATTTGATCGTCACGACTATTCGCGATATGAGAGGTTTCCTGATTCTAAGAAAGACAAATAGAGACCGACAGACAGATAGAAAAACATAGGAAGAGCGTGAGAAACTCAGCTATATTGTAGACTCTATTCTAACAAAGACAAAATGCTGGACAGCAAATACAAGATATTGTTTGGCTTGTGTCTTATATGTACATTCCCTGAGACATTAAGGCAATATTTGCAAACATCCTTATTATTGCCTGTAAAATAGTTACTGAACATACAAAATAAAATGAATTTCATGTGCGATAATTTTCTTTAGGCCCATCGATCCAGTAACATCAGGAGCAACATAAGTTATCAATCAAGTCTGTTGCTATGTAGATAATGAGTTGTGGACGACGAGACATGGGAACAAAATGATTATTTTCTTGAAGTCTGAAATCATTTTCTACGTGTGTACAAATGCAAAAAAAACGTATTGAGGTATTTTGGCATGACTTATGAATATTACAATATTTGTATAACACAACGTTTGGTCATAGGCAGCTGTTTGTGTAAATAACTACATACTGCCGACGTAACATGCCATCTCCCGCACATAATATTTACATGTTTACTCATTTTACGTCGTATCGATAAGTGTTCCTTACAATAAAAAATATATTTCAAATCTCTAAAAGAATTTTTTTTCCTAGAAATATAATATAGAACCTAAAACTAACGCTTGAATAGTGATCTCAAGTGTTTCGATTCACCCACCTAGCACATAGGTATTTGAATATCTTGGGATTTTCTGGACCACCATTACATCTTAACATAATGAATCAAACAGTCAAGTGTGAAGATATCAGAGCCGCTTAAATATAAAAACCAGCTAATTCTTAACTGCAAAGTAAATATCTTTAAAATCTTACATCGTTTTCACAAAATGTTACTAATTGCAAAGTTTTGTATGATGTTATCCTTATACTGTCCATATTTCGAAGATGGCAGTGTCTAATTCAAGGCAAGATTTTGCCTATTTATTCACATTATGGAAATGGATATCTTATCTTATATTTGCCTATAAAATGTACAAAAATAAACATATTGCTTGGTGATTGCAAGCAGATAGTTATCCTCATACAATCGCTTATCTTTGCGGACATAGAGGAAAGCGACATTACTTTTCCACCGTGAAGTTGTGGTGCAATCGAAGTTTTCTATGCGAATGCGCTTTAAAACCTTACCCTCCTACTGTCCTAATATGCAACACGCGATGGGAAAGTTGAATGGAACCTAGAATTAATTTTAGATTAAACTACATATATATGTTCTGTCGTATTTTATAATTTGTAAGTGATGCTACTTCATTTTAATACGGAAAGAAAACAAAGAAACATTATTTTCCAATGACTAGATAAAACATCGGGTCGGTATCTGAAGCACTGCGAAGATCAGGCTACGTTGCCGTCAAGTAATTACGATCAACATGGATACTCCAGCATTTGCAATCTACGGATATGATGAGCTGCCTACATCTACAAGCACGCCTCTGTCTTTCATGTCTGATATGTGCCTTTTTGAATATCATAGTATTGATAGTTACGCTTGTAATAGCTTTAACATTGTATGTAATGCTTGGAAAGAGTTTGTGTTGTATACTTCATGTTATATGTCTTTTGAGATGACCTTTGTGTATTGGACATTCAATGTACTAAATAAATATCACTAGAACTACTACTACGTCTTTCATACCGCGTAAAATTATTTTAATTGTTTTCAATAATTCCGAAACCGTTGCAAATCATATATTTCTGATACAGTGGAAACCATTCCGATTTAAAACATCTTTGAGACGAAACAAATTAGTTCAAAGCAAGCTAGCACTTGTAGAATAGGACACAATGAGATGCACACAAAACTGCGTAGTTTATAATGTGGGTACTGAGCAATTTCAATGAGAATGAATTGAATGGTTTTAACACAAAACTGATGGCAAGTATACTTTTCATATTAAGTGCCTTTGTATAATATAGAGCATATTCAGAGTAGTATTTTTTACGTTCAGACCGAGATTAACTAGTTATTGTGTATTTTGCGTTCAATTTCTAATATCCGGAAACTACATTTTCATAAGTGGGTTACCATGAGATATGTTCGAGTGTTAAAGGGTGCTTATCATGAATAAAATATTTTACATAGCAGAGTTACAATTTAGTAAGCTTTCAAGTCCTCTCCCTGAATTAAAATGGCAATGCCTTAATAACTTACAACACAAAAATGTTTGTATTAGTTAAAGATGGGATCCATAAAAGCGTCTATTAGACAAGCATAACTAATATCAATCTCCATCATTGCATCTGTCAGGCAATAATTCATTATCAATCTCATTATCAATCTCCAATACTATTTTGCAAACGAGCCCAAATTATATCAGGATAACTTAGGATTCATCAAAACATGGCGATCATGCGAAAGATGAAAGCCACTCAAAAACTCCTCTTCTTAAACAGTGATGATACAGGAAAAATATTTTATCAAAGAATTCGGAAGGTATAACATAAATCAGTCACATGGAACCTATCAAATAACAGCTCAGCCGATACAATATAATCTTTTTAAGAGAAAACCCATTCCAACCTTGCACCTCAGGTAGACCTGGGTTGCCAAAATTATATATAATGTAGACTGCATATATTGCCAAAGGTAGCCTTGGAGTGAAATTGGCAGCAATATCAACATGAGGTGAATATGATAAAGTTATATCCAACAAGGTCAATAAAACTTCCAAGTACAAGAAACTTTTTCAGAATCAAGCAAACCAAAATATGAGGAAAATTAGACGACCTATTGGCTAAAGAATTCAAATTAGATACAGAAACAATACTTTTAGTTTTATAATGTGCATTACATAGACTCAGACTTTGAAAGGATAACTCTTTGTAGAAAGACAGGGATAAAGTCTGGAAGAAACTTGGTGAAGAATCGGATGATGCGGAGTTGAATATGGAGAAGGACTTGAAAGTGGCTAAAGTAGGAGATGAAGAACTTAAATGTATTAAAAAGAAGGATTAGAGGACACTTGGTGGCAAGAAACGCCTCTACAACATGAAAATGATACCGTAAAATAAGTATGACTTTACCCTGCCACACTCGACACAGATTTCGTTATTTCTCATAATATATAGTAATATAAATTGTTACGAAGAAAAGAAGTATTACTAAGTTCTCATTTTAGGTTTTGTTTATACAGGCACTCTCTTCGCCTATGCCATGTATTAAAATAGACAGTTCACCTGTGCCGATTATGACCAAGCCAAATTTTCTCTAATACTTATAACTAATTGGTTTTAAAGCCTTTTTTCAAGGCTCTGGCGTGTGAAGGCATTGGCAAGTTTTGGCAATATTTCTGAACTAATTTTTCCAAGGAACAACCAAAATTAGGCCTACAGAAGCATCCCAATTCAGATAAGCCCAAATAAAATCATTGACACAGATGGACAGATGCATACGTAAAAAGATAGAACCATATACAGATTCATTTTAGTAAGGCGGTATCTAAAATAATTTAGAGACAAATAACATCACCTATGGAAAAATCGAACAATAGAGAAGAGATAAAGCAATTTTCTGACATGTAGTAATGGACTCATACTAGCGAATAAAGGAAAGTCAACCTATCTTTCCTTTATTCACATATATATCTAGCCTTGACTATGAAGACTATGTATATATCTTTGTCATACTCTTGCTTATCGTTACAATGTTACACGGATATTTCTGGCATGAACGAACATAGTCCAAGTAAAAATACCTGTCTATGGATCTATATGCATGATGAATGGTATCTTGTTGATGCAATGCAAGTGATAATAAATAAATGAATAAATGGAACATAGAACAGCACAAAACAATATGTGGATGCAGACAACTTTTAATTTGAACGTTCAGATCAACTGACAGTACGTTTTGTCATCAATAAAGAGAGATAATCACTCCTCCTACTTTATAGTTGTAATGAACACATCATTGGATTTTGCGTCGTATTCGAGATTTCATTTCTATCAGTTTCTTGGGTAATACAAAGTATCGGCTGCTCAAGAGGAAGAGGGAGGTATATCTGTATTAGGTTTTGGTGTAAGTCCAGCAACAGGAGGAACCAAACCTGAAGGGGTAGTGGTAGGTGCATGTGTAGCTCCCGGTGCAAGAAAAGTCTGAGGTCTTTTTCCGGCTTTAAGAAAAAAAAATATAGTCTCTTAAAGAATCGGTAAATATTGGAAAGATCAAAGGATATACAATAAACCAAAAATGAGTAAAATAAGTGACACTTTTATCTTTCTACCTGACAAGCAAACTGTTGTGACAAACGTCCTAGATGAGGTAATCCATGTAATTCATTGTTATTGTACAGATACAAAAATTGTCATGTTCATCTCAAAAACTAAGTACAAAGAATCAAAGTAATGTATGACGCAAATCAAAGACATCTAAATGCAGTTATAGCATTTTTCATTATGGGGTAATAGTCTTACACTTGTAGTAGGTAGCATAGAAAATGAATGATGAGAAAGTTCTAGTCCAACAAATAAATTATTATTATTATTATTAATAGTAGTAGTAGTAGTAGTAGTAGTAGAAGTAGTAGTAGTAGTAGTATTATGAAAATTAATTCATTCGGACTATTAGGGATTATTTTCAAGAAGAAATGTTTGCTTACAAATACCGATGCATGCCCGGAAAGTAATTTTTTAATTTAGACGATTGTCAGTTCAGTATTCAACATCATTCCTCACGCGTGTGTTTTCTATCTGTGCAAACGTAGTTAAACTTAAACGGTGACATTGCGAGGGAACTGACCCAATCCATGTTCAGAACCGAACAAATTTATATATGGAGAAGGAGCAAAATTGAGAAATGCGGCTTATAGTTTGCTTGTATAACGATATTACATATGTGTGAGAGGGAGTATAATCAAAGCCGTACTAGGAAATTATATATATTCTTATCATTAGCATACGTCATGATACCGTCCAGTGGTAAAATAATGATATGACTGATGCATGGCAGGTAGGATATGTGCTTGAAGCGAATGAACAATGGATACATTTTAGCGCGTGGTTAGAAAACTGCGTATTTTCACCCTTGACGAAGCCATGAGTGCAGATACTCAAGTTCTTCACCCACGATTCGAAATATGTCGGTTATTCACTCCTCGCATGTATAATTTCTTTCTATTTTATGTACCAACGTTTTGGCTTGCAAGAAGCGCAACATACTGAAATAGCAGATTTCTTCCGTGAGGTGGCGCAATATTAGAGATTTAAAGTCTATGTTCTTCTGTGATTGTTCTCAAGGAAAATTTCAACATTAAAACCATTCTGCTGCCCAGCGCAAGCTTCGAAAATAGAATCAACAGAACACATACATTGATTATGGGTTGTGTTCACAGTTGTATACATGAACTCCAAGACAGAGTAATTGTCCTCCCAATATAACGGCGATTTTCTTGTCTTATATAATTTTTGAAAATTTCGCAGAGACAATATCGCTTTAACCATTCACAAACCTGCAGTCATTGAAAACTGATTTAGGAGAGATCATTTCTCTGATGAAGCAATTTGTCTCCACCTCTGTACTTTTCGTCTATTTATGAAATATTACAACATCTGATAATATGTTGTTTCTATGGGCATGTTCTGATCATACAAGATCGTATTTCTTTGCTTACGTTTCTATACAGGATATGGGAAAATATGCGTAGTAACATCTAGTCTGTAAAAACAGACCATACATTCATTCGACAATACTCAAATCTAAATAGGTTAAAGAATATAACGCGTTTCCTGAAGCGGATAATGAGGAACGGACGTGCAAATAGAAAAGAGTTAGTTCAAACATACCAGATGTTTCCTTCAGCATCCAACCCGATATGGACACAAGAAGCAAAAGAACGAAAAGATTCGGCATGGTTTCTCTTTTTAGTCTGAAAAAGATCAAGGCTCTATTTACATTATTTTCAATATAACATACATTTCAGTTTTATCTTCATATTCAAGCACCTGTAACGGAATCAAACCATTGCCTCGCCATGATATTCACTCAAAAAGTTAACTTGTTGGCATTCTGTGGAGCTACCATTCCTGGAAACGTAAAGCAGTATTCATTACACACGGTGGCACACATCTTTTCAGCATGAGCCCTACTTTCCGTAGGTGTTTTTTCGATCGGCTGTTCCTCTAACGTGTCAGTCTTGTTCATGATTTCAGAACGTATAATATATTCCTATATACGCACGAAAAAGGCTTTATATAAAACAGTCATGGTAAAACTGTTGAGAAACTTATTTCTAACTGAAACTCTTTCTGTTTTACTTGCGTAAGACCTAATTCACTATCTTAACGTCATTCTTTTGTTCAATAGAAGAGCAGAGACAGAAACAAACAGAGATGGCGATACAGAGAGAAATATTTGAAACTTTTTACTCTCTCTTGTCTATTTTTTCAATTATACATAAAATAGGAATACTTCCTTCCACAAATAGTAAAGTCTAGAAAACAACATTATTCTCACCCATACCGGGAATATATATATTTCTAAGAGCGGCATGGAAAAACATACTAATAGGAAGAAATGCATTGCAACAATTTTAGTTTTGTTGAAAAATACACATAATCTAATATTTATCAAAGAAAGTGAAATAAAGGAGTTCTTTACTGTAGTGCTCAGTGAAGACATACCTTGATTCTTGCTTCAGTTGTAAATAGATCAGTTGCGTGCTTCCAGTCAATGAGGCTAACTGGTTCAACAGTGGAATTTTATAGTGAAAAACCGACATATGAACGTTTCACCCCGATGATGACAAATGTGTCAGTAAAATTGACTAATCAGAACTGGATATGTTCACTACCTGATCAAACCTAGAGGCATGTAGTAAGCAACATCTGGTCAATATATGTCAATGCCCAATCGACCACTAACTTGATCGGGAAATTGTGGACAATATTTTCACGCATAATGTTTTAATCGATAGCTACTATCACTGGGAAAACCATCATCATCACCACCACCACCATCACTGCTAGGACATTTACTGATACGACTGCTGATACTATTACCAGTTATATTATAATTAACTGGATTAGATTTGTGATAAGATTGTGGTTTCCTATCGTTTTGAGCAGCGCAGATGTGTCTATCAAATTAGTTCAAATTTGTGTGTATGTTTATCTATAGACTCTATAAAAAAAGCGATCGTAATTCCCGTAATGTGTTTACACTTTGTTCATTTCCAGACCAAGGCTTGTGAATCGACGTTATAATTCACCATGTGTTTTGGTATATTAAAGTTAAGACAATTTTGCCTGAAGTTATTTGCTATCGGAATTTAGCAAAAATTAGGTACGTTCCTGGACCATTGGGGCGAACTTGATTAAAATTAAAAAATAACACAAATGAAATCGGACGCTGTTCTTTCGTTATATATATTATGCTTGCTGAATTCATATCTAGAGTTAAGCGAATTCAAATTCTGCAAGATATTAGGCCTGATCAACCATCGTTATTTATTCCTAGCCTAAACCCGAAAAATACAGTCTCCTGTCAGGCAAACAGTCAGTCGATATCGATGAAGTTAGATTAACATTGAAGAAAGAGTCCTAAGCAAAGTGTTATGTCGTATCGGGAGATTAAAAGTCAAATCTAATTGTGGATAAATGATTTTATTTATTCTGTAGTATTGCTTCGATTTTTAAAGTTTATTTTCAACGTCAGAAATATTTGAACTAGGACATTTTGCACTTTTGCACTGATCATACCAGATCGACTTACATTGTATATTTTATCTTCAAGAAAAACAAATCCCACCCCAAAAACAGGGTCAGTCCTAGCGTTTTATTGGACGAGTAGCCTCTATGGATGTACGAAATGTAAAGACGTTAAAGGATGGCCACCTATTCTCAAAGCTGTTGTTTATGAACATAAATAGAATTATACAAGAGCATAGTTCTAGGAAGTAGTAGACCTTGCGTTCATAAATCAAACCAGTCACGAGCACGACTGGAAAATGTAGGGAACTATTAAGTTGTAGTAAAATGAATAGTATTGGTGGTGGTAGTGGTTGCAAGTTTCATTTGCACGTGAAAATAAATATAAGTAGTGTATCATGGGCGACTGTTTCTAAATCGAATAATGATTAAAGGAGCATTGACATGTGTTTACTTTTTCAGCTGTTGCTCATGCCCTACTTCTTGATTTGATCAGGTTTGGAACAAATGTAGTCACTGGTAATCAATTGTACTGACATTTTGCCCATCAGCGGGGTTAAACGTATAAATTTGACCAGATGTCCATGTTTATATTAAAACAAAAACAATACGTGGAAATAGGAAACCTGTATTTAATTAAATCTCTGCTTATTCTGATTTATATACATCCAGCGGTTCTACGTTTGAAACTTTGCCTACTTGATAAGTATCGCAATACTTCTGATATGACTTATGCATCGACACAAACCACCTGCCTTGTGTCGCAGAACAACCCT
Source organism: Sinohyriopsis cumingii (assembly GCA_028554795.2). Classification (NCBI taxonomy): domain Eukaryota; kingdom Metazoa; phylum Mollusca; class Bivalvia; order Unionida; family Unionidae; genus Sinohyriopsis; species Sinohyriopsis cumingii. The sequence continues at coordinate 75,533,556 of CM068835.1, read as the reverse complement.
CCTGACTTATCGTGAAGCTTTATATGTGGCACACGATGTACGAGATACAAAGTTTCATTCCAATCTGTCAAAAACGAAATGGAGATTTTAGACTTAGCTTCATGCAGTATCAACGTTCCAAACAGTATTGATGCTAATAATTTTGTTTTCATAATGAGACACCCTTAACAATTGCCGTAGCTTATGTAAGTTCAGACTCAAAGGTATGCAAATTAACGAAATATGCGGTAGCTTATACAGATCATCCAAAAACTAAAAATATTCCATAAAATATTCCACCTGATATGAATACACATTAGAAATGCTAGTTGTTTCTCCTTCTCCTTTATATTAATCAGCGCAACAAGTTTATTAACAAATCATTGGTAAAACAAGAGATGAATAGGGAAGAATAAAGGTGCATGATGCACAAGGTTTCCTCCATTTCATGCAAGACACGGGACTAACAAATGACTCCTAAACTCAATATTGTTTCTTATATTTATCATACAAAGAAAAAAGTAAACGTCTTCCGGTATTCGAAATGTGAGGGATACTTTATATCTTGAAAAACGTCCTCATCCGGAATTTGATTATAGGTTGTAGCATCAGTGCTCGTAAAATCTTTCACATCCATCACAAAGCCCAGATGTTCATATTATATGTCTACATAGCATTGATAAATTTCCTTCATAATATAAATATATACTGTACCTTTTTACACGGCAGTTTGTTTCAATATATTCAGGTACGATATCTTATGCATTATTTGGGGCTAATATACTAAATATCCAATATATCTTGCAAAACAAATGATACAAAAGTTAAACATTATTTTGTTCAAAGTACAATAGAAAACCATTGTACCTTGCCAATGAACTGAGGTGCCTTTCAATGTTTCAAAATAACCATGCTATTTGATCGTCACGACTATTTGCGATATGAGAGGTTTCCTGATTCTAAGAAAGACAAATAGAGACCGACAGACAGATAGAAAAACATAGGAAGAGCGTGAGAAACTCAGCTATATTGTAGACTCTATTCTAACAAAGACAAAATGCTGGACAGCAAATACAAGATATTGTTTGGCTTGTGTCTTATATGTACATTCCCTGAGACATTAAGGCAATATTTGCAAACATCCTTATTATTGCCTGTAAAATAGTTACTGAACATACAAAATAAAATGAATTTCATGTGCGATAATTTTCTTTAGACCCATCGATCCAGTAACATCAGGAGCAACATAAGTTATCAATCAAGTCTGTTGCTATGTAGATAATGAGTTGTGGACGACGAGACATGGGAACAAAATGATTATTTCCTTGAAGTCTGAAATCATTTTCTACGTGTGTACAAATGTAAAAAAAACGTATTGAGGTATTTTGGCATGACTTATGAATATTACAATATTTGTATAACACAACGTTTGGTCATAGGCAGCTGTTTGTGTAAATAACTACATACTGCCGACGTAACATGCCATCTCCCGCACATAATATTTACATGTTTACTCATTTTACGTCGTATCGATAAGTGTTCCTTACAATAAAAAATATATTTCAAATCTCTAAAAGAATTTTTTTTCCTAGAAATATAATATAGAACCTAAAACTAACGCTTGAATAGTGATCTCAAGTGTTTCGATTCACCCACCTAGCACATAGGTATTTGAATATCTTGGGATTTTCTGGACCACCATTACATCTTAACATAATGAATCAAACAGTCAAGTGTGAAGATATCAGAGCCGCTTAAATATAAAAACCAGCTAATTCTTAACTGCAAAGTAAATATCTTTAAAATCTTACATCGTTTTCACAAAATGTTACTAATTGCAAAGTTTTGTATGATGTTATCCTTATACTGTCCATATTTCGAAGATGGCAGTGTCTAATTCAAGGCAAGATTTTGCCTATTTATTCACATTATGGAAATGGATATCTTATCTTATATTTGCCTATAAAATGTACAAAAATAAACATATTGCTTGGTGATTGCAAGCAGATAGTTATCCTCATACAATCGCTTATCTTTGCGGACATAGAGGAAAGCGACATTACTTTTCCACCGTGAAGTTGTGGTGCAATCGAAGTTTTCTATGCGAATGCGCTTTAAAACCTTACCCTCCTACTGTCCTAATATGCAACACGCGATGGGAAAGTTGAATGGAACCTAGAATTAATTTTAGATTAAACTACATATATATGTTCTGTCGTATTTTATAATTTGTAAGTGATGCTACTTCATTTTAATACGGAAAGAAAACAAAGAAACATTATTTTCCAATGACTAGATAAAACATCGGGTCGGTATCTGAAGCACTGCGAAGATCAGGCTACGTTGCCGTCAAGTAATTACGATCAACATGGATACTCCAGCATTTGCAATCTACGGATATGATGAGCTGCCTACATCTACAAGCACGCCTCTGTCTTTCATGTCTGATATGTGCCTTTTTGAATATCATAGTATTGATAGTTACGCTTGTAATAGCTTTAACATTGTATGTAGTTCTTGGAAAGAGTTTGTGTTGTATACTTCATGTTATATGTCTTTTGAGATGACTTTTGTGTATTGGACATTCAATGTACTAAATAAATATCACTAGAACTACTACTACGTCTTTCATACCGCGTAAAATTATTTTAATTGTTTTCAATAATTCCGAAACCGTTGCAAATCATATATTTCTGATACAGTAGAAACCATTCCGATTCAAAACATCTTTGAGACGAAACAAATTAGTTCAAAGCAAGCTAGCACTTGTAGAATAGGACACAATGAGATGCACACAAAACTGCGTAGTTTATAATGTGGGTACTGAGCAATTTCAATGAGAATGAATTGAATGGTTTTAACACAAAACTGATGGCAAGTATACTTTTCATATTAAGTGCCTTTGTATAATATAGAGCATATTCAGAGTAGTATTTTTTACGTTCAGACCGAGATTAACTAGTTATTGTGTATTTTGCGTTCAATTTCTAATATCCGGAAACTACATTTTCATAAGTGGGTTACCATGAGATATGTTCGAGTGTTAAAGGGTGCTTATCATGAATAAAATATTTTACATAGCAGAGTTACAATTTAGTAAGCTTTCAAGTCCTCTCCCTGAATTAAAATGGCAATGCCTTAATAACTTACAACACAAAAATGTTTGTATTAGTTAAAGATGGGATCCATAAAAGCGTCTATTAGACAAGCATAACTAATATCAATCTCCTTTATTGCATCTCTCAGCCAATAATTCATTATCAATCTCATTATCAATCTCCAATACTATTTTGCAAACGAGCCCAAATTATATCAGGATAACTTAGGATTCATCAAAACATGGCGATCATGCGAAAGATGAAAGCCACTCAAAAACTCCTCTTCTTAAACAGTGATGATACAGGAAAAATATTTTATCAAAGAATTCGGAAGGTATAACATAAATCAGTCACATGGAACCTATCAAATAACAGCTCAGCCGATACAATATAATCTTTTTAAGAGAAAACCCATTCCAACCTTGCACCTCAGGTAGACCTGGGTTGCCAAAATCATATATAATGTAGACTGCATATATTGCCAAAGGTAGCCTTGGAGTGAAATTGGCAGCAATATCAACATGAGGTGAATATGATAAAGTTATATCCAACAAGGTCAATAAAACTTCCAAGTACAAGAAACTTTTTCAGAATCAAGCAAACCAAAATATGAGGAAAATTAGACGACCTATTGGCTAAAGAATTCAAATTAGATACAGAAACAATACTTTTAGTTTTATAATGTGCATTACATAGACTCAAACTTTGAAAGGATAACTCTTTGTAGAAAGACAGGGATAAAGTCTGGAAGAAACTTGGTGAAGAATCGGATGATGCGGAGTTGAATATGGAGAAGGACTTGAAAGTGGCTAAAGTAGGAGATGAAGAACTTAAATGTATTAAAAAGAAGGATTAGAGGACACTTGGTGGCAAGAAACGCCTCTACAACATGAAAATGATACCGTAAAATAAGTATGACTTTACCCTGCCACACTCGACACAGATTTCGTTATTTCTCATAATATATAGTAATATAAATTGTTACGAAGAAAAGAAGTATTACTAAGTTCTCATTTTAGGTTTTGTTTATACAGGCACTCTCTTCGCCTATGTCATGTATTAAAATAGACAGTTCACCTGTGCCGATTATGACCAAGCCAAATTTTCTCTAATACTTATAACTAATTGGTTTTAAAGCCTTTTTTCAAGGCTCTGGCGTGTGAAGGCATTGGTAAGTTTTGGCAATATTTCTGAACTAATTTTTCCAAGGAACAACCAAAATTAGGCCTACAGAAGCATCCCAATTCAGATAAGCCCAAATAAAATCATTGACACAGATGGACAGATGCATACGTAAAAAGATAGAACCATATACAGATTCATTTTAGTAAGGCGGTATCTAAAATAATTTAGAGACAAATAACATCACCTATGGAAAAATCGAACAATAGAGAAGAGATAAAGCAATTTTCTGACATGTAGTAATGGACTCATACTAGCGAATAAAGGAAAGTCAACCTATCTTTCCTTTATTCACATATATATCTAGCCTTGACTATGAAAACTATGTATATATCTTTGTCATACTCTTGCTTATCGTTACAATGTTACACGGATATTTCTGGCATGAACGAACATAGTCCAAGTAAAAATACCTGTCTATGGATCTATATGCATGATGAATGGTATCTTGTTGATGCAATGCAAGTGATAATAAATAAATGAATAAATGGAACATAGAACAGCACAAAACAATATGTGGATGCAGACAACTTTTAATTTGAACGTTCAGATCAACTGACAGTACGTTTTGTCATCAATAAAGAGAGATAATCACTCCTCCTACCTTATAGTTGTAATGAACACATCATTGGATTTTGCGTCGTATTCGAGATTTCATTTCTATCAGTTTCTTGGGTAATACAAAGTATCGGCTGCTCAAGAGGAAGAAGGAGGTATATCTGTATTAGGTTTTGGTGTAAGTCCAGCAACAGGAGGAACCAAACCTGAAGGGGTAGTGGTAGGTGCATGTGTAGCTCCCGGTGCAAGAAAAGTCTGAGGTCTTTTTCCGGCTTTAAGAAAAAAAAATATAGTCTCTTAAAGAATCGGTAAATATTGGAAAGATCAAAGGATATACAATAAACCAAAAATGAGTAAAATAAGTGACACTTTTATCTTTCTACCTGACAAGCAAACTGTTGTGACAAACATCCTAGATGAGGTAATCCATGTAATTCATTTTTTTGTACAGATACAAAAATTGTCATGTTCATCTCAAAAACTAAGTACAAAGAATCAAAGTAATGTATGACGCAAATCAATGACATCTAAATGCAGTTATAGCATTTTTCATTATGGGGGAATAGTCTTACACTTGTAGTAGGTAGCATAGAAAATGAATGATGAGAAAGTTCTAGTCCAACAAATAAATTATTATTATTATTATTAATAGTAGTAGTAGTAGTAGTAGTAGAAGTAGTAGTAGTAGTATTATGAAAATTAATTCATTCGGACTATTAGGGATTATTTTCAAGAAGAAATGTTTGCTTACAAATACCGATGCATGCCCGGAAAGTAATTTTTTAATTTAGACGATTGTCAGTTCAGTATTCAACATCATTCCTCACGCGTGTGTTTTCTATCTGTGCAAACATAGTTAAACTTAAACGGTGACATTGCGAGGTAACTGACCCAATCCATGTTCAGAACCGAACAAATTTATATATGGAGAAGGAGCAAAATTGAGAAATGCGGCTTATAGTTTGCTTGTATAACGATATTACATATGTGTGAGAGGGAGTATAATCAAAGCCGTACTAGGAAATTATATATATTCTTATCATTAGCATACGTCATGATACCGTCCAGTGGTAAAATAATGATATGACTGATGCATGGCAGGTAGGATATGTGCTTGAAGCGAATGAACAATTGATACATTTTAGCGCGTGGTTAGAAAACTGCGTATTTTCACCCTTGACGAAGCCATGAGTGCAGATACTCAAGTTCTTCACCCACGATTCGAAATATGTCGGTTATTCACTCCTCGCATGTATAATTTCTTTCTATTTTATGTACCAACGTTTTGGCTTGCAAGAAGCGCAACATACTGAAATAGCAGATTTCTTCCGTGAGGTGGCGCAATATTAGAGATTTAAAGTCTATGTTCTTCTGTGATTGTTCTCAAGGAAAATTTCAACATTAAAACCATTCTGCTGCCCAGCGCAAGCTTCGAAAATAGAATCAACAGAACACATACATTGATTATGGGTTGTTTTCACAGTTGTATACATGAACTCCAAGACAGAGTAATTGTCCTCCCAATATAACGGCGATTTTCTTGTCTTATATAATTTTTGAAAATTTCGCAGAGACAATATCGCTTTAACCATTCACAAACCTGCAGTCATTGAAAACTGATTTAGGAGAGATCATTTCTCTGATGAAGCAATTTGTCTCCACCTCTGTACTTTTCGTCTATTTATGAAATATTACAACATCTGATAATATGTTGTTTCTATGGGCATGTTCTGATCATACAAGATCGTATTTCTTTGCTTACGTTTCTATACAGGATATGGGAAAATATGCGTAGTAACATCTAGTCTGTAAAAACAGACCATACATTCATTCGACAATACTCAAATCTAAATAGGTTAAAGAATATAACGCGTTTCCTGAAGCGGATAATGAGGAACGGACGTGCAAATAGAAAAGAGTTAGTTCAAACATACCAGATGTTTCCTTCAGCATCCAACCCGATATGGACACAAGAAGCAAAAGAACGAAAAGATTCGGCATGGTTTCTCTTTTTAGTCTGAAAAAGATCAAGGCTCTATTTACATTATTTTCAATATAACATACATTTCAGTTTTATCTTCATATTCAAGCACCTGTAACGGAATCAAACCATTGCCTCGCCATGATATTCACTCAAAAAGTTAACTTGTTGGCATTCTGTGGAGCTACCATTCCTGGAAACGTAAAGCAGTATTCATTACACACGGTGGCACACATCTTTTCAGCATGAGCCCTACTTTCCGTAGGTGTTTTTTCGATCGGCTGTTCCTCTAACGTGTCAGTCTTGTTCATGATTTCAGAACGTATAATATATTCCTATATACGCACGAAAAAGGCTTTATATAAAACAGCCATGGTAAAACTGTTGAGAAACTTATTTCTAACTGAAACTCTTTCTGTTTTACTTGCGTAAGACCTAATTCACTATCTTAACGTCATTCTTTTGTTCAATAGAAGAGCAGAGACAGAAACAAACAGAGATGGCGATACAGAGAGAAATATTTGAAACTTTTTACTCTCTCTTGTCTATTTTTTCAATTATACATAAAATAGGAATACTTCCTTCCACAAATAGTAAAGTCTAGAAAACAACATTATTCTCACCCATACCGGGAATATATATATTTCTAAGAGCGGCATGGAAAAACATACTAATAAGAAGAAATGCATTGCAACAATTTTAGTTTTGTTGAAAAATACACATAATCTAATATTTATCAAAGAAAGTGAAATAAAGGAGTTCTTTACTGTAGTGCTCAGTGAAGACATACCTTGATTCTTGCTTCAGTTGTAAATAGATCAGCTGCGTGCTTCCAGTCAATGAGGCTAACTGGTTCAACAGTGGAATTTTATAGTGAAAAACCGACATATGAACGTTTCACCCCGATGATGACAAATGTGTCAGTAAAATTGACTAATCAGAACTGGATATGTTCACTACCTGATCAAACCTAGATGTATGTAGTAAGCAACATCTGGTCAATATATGTCAATGCCCAATCGACCACTAACTTGATCGGGAAATTGTGGACAATATTTTCACGCATAATGTTTTAATCGATAGCTACTATCACTGGGAAAACCATCATCATCACCACCACCACCATCACTGCTAGGACATTTACTGATACGACTGCTGATACTATTACCAGTTATATTATAATTAACTGGATTAGATTTGTGATAAGATTGTGGTTTCCTATCGTTTTGAGCAGCGCAGATGTGTCTATCAAATTAGTTCAAATTTGTGTGTATGTTTATCTATAGACTCTATAAAAAAAGCGATCGTAATTCCCGTAATGTGTTTACACTTTGTTCATTTCCAGACCAAGGCTTGTGAATCGACGTTATAATTCACCATGTGTTTTGGTATATTAAAGTTAAGACAATTTTGCCTGAAGTTATTTGCTATCGGAATTTAGCAAAAATTAGGTACGTTCCTGGACCATTGGGGCGAACTTGATTAAAATTAAAAAATAACACAAATGAAATCGGACGATGTTCTTTCGTTATATATATTATGCTTGCTGAATTCATATCTAGAGTTAAGCGAATTCTAATTCTGCAAGATATTAGGCCTGATCAACCATCGTTATTTATTCCGAGCCTAGACCAGAAAAATACAGTCTCCTGTCAGGCAAACAGTCAGTCGATATCGATGAAGTTAGATTAACATTGAAGAAAGAGTCCTAAGCAAAGTGTTATGTCGTATCGGGAGATTAAAAGTCAAATCTAATTGTGGATAAATGATTTTATTTATTCTGTAGTATTGCTTCGATTTTTAAAGTTTATTTTCAACGTCAGAAATATTTGAACTAGGACATTTTGCACTTTTGCACTGATCATACCAGATCGACTTACATTGTATATTTTATCTTCAAGAAAAACAAATCCCACCCCAAAAACAGGGTCAGTCCTAGCGTTTTTTTGGACGAGTAGCCTCTATGGATGTACGAAATGTAAAGACGTTAAAGGATGGCCACCTATTCTCAAAGCTGTTGTTTATGAACATAAATAGGATTATACAAGAGCATAGTTCTAGGAAGTAGTAGACCTTGCGTTCATAAATCAAACCAGTCACGAGCACGACTGGAAAATGTAGGGAACTATTAAGTTGTAGTAAAATGAATAGTATTGGTGGTGGTAGTGGTTGCAAGTTTCATTTGCACGTGAAAATAAATATAAGTAGTGTATCATGGGCGACTGTTTCTAAATCGAATAATGATTAAAGGAGCATTGACATGTGTTTACTTTTTCAGCTGTTGCTCATGCCCTACTTCTTGATTTGATCAGGTTTGGAACAAATGTAGTCACTGGTAATCAATTGTACTGACATTTTGCCCATCAGCGGGGTTAAACGTATAAATTTGACCAGATGTCCATGTTTATATTAAAACAAAAACAATACGTGGAAATAGGAAACCTGTTTTTAATTAAATCTCTGCTTATTCTGATTTATATACATCCAGCGGTTCTACGTTTGAAACTTTGCCTACTTGATAAGTATCGCAATACTTCTGATATGACTTATGCATCGACACAAACCACCTGCCTTGTGTCGCAGAACAACCCTCCTGACTTATCGTGAAGCTTTATATGTGGCACACGATGTACGAGATACAAAGTTTCATTACAATCTGTCAAAAACGAAATGGAGATTTTAGACTTAGCTTCATGCAGTATCAACGTTCCAAACAGTATTGATGCTAATAATTTTGTTTTCATAATGAGACACCCTTAACAATTGCCGTAGCTTATGTAAGTTCAGACTCAAAGGTATGCAAATTAACGAAATATGCGGTAGCTTATACAGATTATCCAAAAACTAAAAATATTCCATAAAATATTCCACCTGATATGAATACACATTAGAAATGCTAGTTGTTTCTCCTTCTCCTTTATATTAATCAGCGCAACAAGTTTATTAACAAATCATTGGTAAAACAAGAGATGAATAGGGAAGAATAAAGGTGCATGATGCACAAGGTTTCCTCCATTTCATGCAAGACACGGGACTAACAAATGACTCCTAAACTCAATATTGTTTCTTATATTTATCATACAAAGAAAAAAGTAAACGTCTTCCGGTATTCGAAATGTGAGGGATACTTTATATCTTGAAAAACGTCCTCATCCGGAATTTGATTATAGGTTGTAGCATCAGTGCTCGTAAAATCTTTCACATCCATCACAAAGCCCAGATGTTCATATTATATGTCTACATAGCATTGATAAATTTCCTTCATAATATAAATATATACTGTACCTTTTTACACGGCAGTTTGTTTCAATATATTCAGGTACGATATCTTATGCATTATTTGGGGCTAATATACTAAATATCCAATATATCTTGCAAAACAAATGATACAAAAGTTAAACATTATTTTGTTCAAAGTACAATAGAAAACCATTGTACCTTGCCAATGAACTGAGGTGCCTTTCAATGTTTCAAAATAACCATGCTATTTGATCGTCACGACTATTCGCGATATGAGAGGTTTCCTGATTCTAAGAAAGACAAATAGAGACCGACAGACAGATAGAAAAACATAGGAAGAGCGTGAGAAACTCAGCTATATTGTAGACTCTATTCTAACAAAGACAAAATGCTGGACAGCAAATACAAGATATTGTTTGGCTTGTGTCTTATATGTACATTCCCTGAGACATTAAGGCAATATTTGCAAACATCCTTATTATTGCCTGTAAAATAGTTACTGAACATACAAAATAAAATGAATTTCATGTGCGATAATTTTCTTTAGGCCCATCGATCCAGTAACATCAGGAGCAACATAAGTTATCAATCAAGTCTGTTGCTATGTAGATAATGAGTTGTGGACGACGAGACATGGGAACAAAATGATTATTTTCTTGAAGTCTGAAATCATTTTCTACGTGTGTACAAATGCAAAAAAAACGTATTGAGGTATTTTGGCATGACTTATGAATATTACAATATTTGTATAACACAACGTTTGGTCATAGGCAGCTGTTTGTGTAAATAACTACATACTGCCGACGTAACATGCCATCTCCCGCACATAATATTTACATGTTTACTCATTTTACGTCGTATCGATAAGTGTTCCTTACAATAAAAAATATATTTCAAATCTCTAAAAGAATTTTTTTTCCTAGAAATATAATATAGAACCTAAAACTAACGCTTGAATAGTGATCTCAAGTGTTTCGATTCACCCACCTAGCACATAGGTATTTGAATATCTTGGGATTTTCTGGACCACCATTACATCTTAACATAATGAATCAAACAGTCAAGTGTGAAGATATCAGAGCCGCTTAAATATAAAAACCAGCTAATTCTTAACTGCAAAGTAAATATCTTTAAAATCTTACATCGTTTTCACAAAATGTTACTAATTGCAAAGTTTTGTATGATGTTATCCTTATACTGTCCATATTTCGAAGATGGCAGTGTCTAATTCAAGGCAAGATTTTGCCTATTTATTCACATTATGGAAATGGATATCTTATCTTATATTTGCCTATAAAATGTACAAAAATAAACATATTGCTTGGTGATTGCAAGCAGATAGTTATCCTCATACAATCGCTTATCTTTGCGGACATAGAGGAAAGCGACATTACTTTTCCACCTTGAAGTTGTGGTGCAATCGAAGTTTTCTATGCGAATGCGCTTTAAAACCTTACCCTCCTACTGTCCTAATATGCAACACGCGATGGGAAAGTTGAATGGAACCTAGAATTAATTTTAGATTAAACTACATATATATGTTCTGTCGTATTTTATAATTTGTAAGTGATGCTACTTCATTTTAATACGGAAAGAAAACAAAGAAACATTATTTTCCAATGACTAGATAAAACATCGGGTCGGTATCTGAAGCACTGCGAAGATCAGGCTACGTTGCCGTCAAGTAATTACGATCAACATGGATACTCCAGCATTTGCAATCTACGGATATGATGAGCTGCCTACATCTACAAGCACGCCTCTGTCTTTCATGTCTGATATGTGCCTTTTTGAATATCATAGTATTGATAGTTACGCTTGTAATAGCTTTAACATTGTATGTAATGCTTGGAAAGAGTTTGTGTTGTATACTTCATGTTATATGTCTTTTGAGATGACCTTTGTGTATTGGACATTCAATGTACTAAATAAATATCACTAGAACTACTACTACGTCTTTCATACCGCGTAAAATTATTTTAATTGTTTTCAATAATTCCGAAACCGTTGCAAATCATATATTTCTGATACAGTGGAAACCATTCCGATTTAAAACATCTTTGAGACGAAACAAATTAGTTCAAAGCAAGCTAGCACTTGTAGAATAGGACACAATGAGATGCACACAAAACTGCGTAGTTTATAATGTGGGTACTGAGCAATTTCAATGAGAATGAATTGAATGGTTTTAACACAAAACTGATGGCAAGTATACTTTTCATATTAAGTGCCTTTGTATAATATAGAGCATATTCAGAGTAGTATTTTTTACGTTCAGACCGAGATTAACTAGTTATTGTGTATTTTGCGTTCAATTTCTAATATCCGGAAACTACATTTTCATAAGTGGGTTACCATGAGATATGTTCGAGTGTTAAAGGGTGCTTATCATGAATAAAATATTTTACATAGCAGAGTTACAATTTAGTAAGCTTTCAAGTCCTCTCCCTGAATTAAAATGGCAATGCCTTAATAACTTACAACACAAAAATGTTTGTATTAGTTAAAGATGGGATCCATAAAAGCGTCTATTAGACAAGCATAACTAATATCAATCTCCATCATTGCATCTGTCAGGCAATAATTCATTATCAATCTCATTATCAATCTCCAATACTATTTTGCAAACGAGCCCAAATTATATCAGGATAACTTAGGATTCATCAAAACATGGCGATCATGCGAAAGATGAAAGCCACTCAAAAACTCCTCTTCTTAAACAGTGATGATACAGGAAAAATATTTTATCAAAGAATTCGGAAGGTATAACATAAATCAGTCACATGGAACCTATCAAATAACAGCTCAGCCGATACAATATAATCTTTTTAAGAGAAAACCCATTCCAACCTTGCACCTCAGGTAGACCTGGGTTGCCAAAATTATATATAATGTAGACTGCATATATTGCCAAAGGTAGCCTTGGAGTGAAATTGGCAGCAATATCAACATGAGGTGAATATGATAAAGTTATATCCAACAAGGTCAATAAAACTTCCAAGTACAAGAAACTTTTTCAGAATCAAGCAAACCAAAATATGAGGAAAATTAGACGACCTATTGGCTAAAGAATTCAAATTAGATACAGAAACAATACTTTTAGTTTTATAATGTGCATTACATAGACTCAGACTTTGAAAGGATAACTCTTTGTAGAAAGACAGGGATAAAGTCTGGAAGAAACTTGGTGAAGAATCGGATGATGCGGAGTTGAATATGGAGAAGGACTTGAAAGTGGCTAAAGTAGGAGATGAAGAACTTAAATGTATTAAAAAGAAGGATTAGAGGACACTTGGTGGCAAGAAACGCCTCTACAACATGAAAATGATACCGTAAAATAAGTATGACTTTACCCTGCCACACTCGACACAGATTTCGTTATTTCTCATAATATATAGTAATATAAATTGTTACGAAGAAAAGAAGTATTACTAAGTTCTCATTTTAGGTTTTGTTTATACAGGCACTCTCTTCGCCTATGCCATGTATTAAAATAGACAGTTCACCTGTGCCGATTATGACCAAGCCAAATTTTCTCTAATACTTATAACTAATTGGTTTTAAAGCCTTTTTTCAAGGCTCTGGCGTGTGAAGGCATTGGCAAGTTTTGGCAATATTTCTGAACTAATTTTTCCAAGGAACAACCAAAATTAGGCCTACAGAAGCATCCCAATTCAGATAAGCCCAAATAAAATCATTGACACAGATGGACAGATGCATACGTAAAAAGATAGAACCATATACAGATTCATTTTAGTAAGGCGGTATCTAAAATAATTTAGAGACAAATAACATCACCTATGGAAAAATCGAACAATAGAGAAGAGATAAAGCAATTTTCTGACATGTAGTAATGGACTCATACTAGCGAATAAAGGAAAGTCAACCTATCTTTCCTTTATTCACATATATATCTAGCCTTGACTATGAAAACTATGTATATATCTTTGTCATACTCTTGCTTATCGTTACAATGTTACACGGATATTTCTGGCATGAACGAACATAGTCCAAGTAAAAATACCTGTCTATGGATCTATATGCATGATGAATGGTATCTTGTTGATGCAATGCAAGTGATAATAAATAAATGAATAAATGGAACATAGAACAGCACAAAACAATATGTGGATGCAGACAACTTTTAATTTGAACGTTCAGATCAACTGACAGTACGTTTTGTCATCAATAAAGAGAGATAATCACTCCTCCTACTTTATAGTTGTAATGAACACATCATTGGATTTTGCGTCGTATTCGAGATTTCATTTCTATCAGTTTCTTGGGTAATACAAAGTATCGGCTGCTCAAGAGGAAGAGGGAGGTATATCTGTATTAGGTTTTGGTGTAAGTCCAGCAACAGGAGGAACCAAACCTGAAGGGGTAGTGGTAGGTGCATGTGTAGCTCCCGGTGCAAGAAAAGTCTGAGGTCTTTTTCCGGCTTTAAGAAAAAAAAATATAGTCTCTTAAAGAATCGGTAAATATTGGAAAGATCAAAGGATATACAATAAACCAAAAATGAGTAAAATAAGTGACACTTTTATCTTTCTACCTGACAAGCAAACTGTTGTGACAAACGTCCTAGATGAGGTAATCCATGTAATTCATTGTTATTGTACAGATACAAAAATTGTCATGTTCATCTCAAAAACTAAGTACAAAGAATCAAAGTAATGTATGACGCAAATCAAAGACATCTAAATGCAGTTATAGCATTTTTCATTATGGGGGAATAGTCTTACACTTGTAGTAGGTAGCATAGAAAATGAATGATGAGAAAGTTCTAGTCCAACAAATAAATTATTATTATTATTATTAATAGTAGTAGTAGTAGTAGTAGTAGTAGAAGTAGTAGTAGTAGTAGTATTATGAAAATTAATTCATTCGGACTATTAGGGATTATTTTCAAGAAGAAATGTTTGCTTACAAATACCGATGCATGCCCGGAAAGTAATTTTTTAATTTAGACGATTATCAGTTCAGTATTCAACATCATTCCTCACGCGTGTGTTTTCTATCTGTGCAAACATAGTTAAACTTAAACGGTGACATTGCGAGGGAACTGACCCAATCCATGTTCAGAACCGAACAAATGTATATATGGAGAAGGAGCAAAATTCAGAAATGCGGCTTATAGTTTGCTTGTATAACGTTATTACATATGTGTGAGAGGGAGTATAATCAAAGCCGTACTAGGAAATTATATATATTCTTGTCATTAGCATACGTCATGATACCGTCCAGTGGTAAAATAATGATATGACTGATGCATGGCAGGTAGGATATGTGCTTGAAGCGAATGAACAATGGATACATTTTAGCGCGTGGTTAGAAAACTGCGTATTTTCACCCTTGACGAAGCCATGAGTGCAGATACTCAAGTTCTTCACCCACGATTCGAAATATGTCGGTTATTCACTCCTCGCATGTATAATTTCTTTCTATTTTATGTACCAACGTTTTGGCTTGCAAGAAGCGCAACATACTGAAATAGCAGATTTCTTCCGTGAGGTGGCGCAATATTAGAGATTTAAAGTCTATGTTCTTCTGTGATTGTTCTCAAGGAAAATTTCAACATTAAAACCATTCTGCTGCCCAGCGCAAGCTTCGAAAATAGAATCAACAGAACACATACATTGATTATGGGTTGTTTTCACAGTTGTATACATGAACTCCAAGACAGAGTAATTGTCCTCCCAATACAACGGCGATTTTCTTGTCTTATATAATTTTTGAAAATTTCGCAGAGACAATATCGCTTTAACCATTCACAAACCTGCAGTCATTGAAAACTGATTTAGGAGAGATCATTTCTCTGATGAAGCAATTTGTCTCCACCTCTGTACTTTTCGTCTATTTATGAAATATTACAACATCTGATAATATGTTGTTTCTATGGGCATGTTCTGATCATACAAGATCGTATTTCTTTGCTTACGTTTCTATACAGGATATGGGAAAATATGCGTAGTAACATCTAGTCTGTAAAAACAGACCATACATTCATTCGACAATACTCAAATCTAAATAGGTTAAAGAATATAACGCGTTTCCTGAAGCGGATAATGAGGAACGGACGTGCAAATAGAAAAGAGTTAGTTCAAACATACCAGATGTTTCCTTCAGCATCCAACCCGATATGGACACAAGAAGCAAAAGAATGAAAAGATTCGGCATGGTTTCTCTTTTTAGTCTGAAAAAGGTCAAGGCTCTATTTACATTATTTTCAATATAACATACATTTCAGTTTTATCTTCATATTCAAGCACCTGTAACGGAATCAAACCATTGCCTCGCCATGATATTCACTCAAAAAGTTAACTTGTTGGCATTCTGTGGAGCTACCATTCCTGGAAACGTAAAGCAGTATTCATTACACACGGTGGCACACATCTTTTCAGCATGAGCCCTACTTTCCGTAGGTGTTTTTTCGATCGGCTGTTCCTCTAACGTGTCAGTCTTGTTCATGATTTCAGAACGTATAATATATTCCTATATACGCACGAAAAAGGCTTTATATAAAACAGCCATGGTAAAACTGTTGAGAAACTTATTTCTAACTGAAACTCTTTCTGTTTTACTTGCGTAAGACCTAATTCACTATCTTAACGTCATTCTTTTGTTCAATAGAAGAGCAGAGACAGAAACAAACAGAGATGGCGATACAGAGAGAAATATTTGAAACTTTTTACTCTCTCTTGTCTATTTTTTCAATTATACATAAAATAGGAATACTTCCTTCCACAAATAGTAAAGTCTAGAAAACAACATTATTCTCACCCATACCGGGAATATATATATTTCTAAGAGCGGCATGGAAAAACATACTAATAAGAAGAAATGCATTGCAACAATTTTAGTTTTGTTGAAAAATACACATAATCTAATATTTATCAAAGAAAGTGAAATAAAGGAGTTCTTTACTGTAGTGCTCAGTGAAGACATACCTTGATTCTTGCTTCAGTTGTAAATAGATCAGCTGCGTGCTTCCAGTCAATGAGGCTAACTGGTTCAACAGTGGAATTTTATAGTGAAAAACCGACATATGAACGTTTCACCCCGATGATGACAAATGTGTCAGTAAAATTGACTAATCAGAACTGGATATGTTCACTACCTGATCAAACCTAGATGTATGTAGTAAGCAACATCTGGTCAATATATGTCAATGCCCAATCGACCACTAACTTGATCGTGAAATTGTGGACAATATTTTCACGCATAATGTTTTAATCGATAGCTACTATCACTGGGAAAACCATCATCATCACCACCACCACCATCACTGCTAGGACATTTACTGATACGACTGCTGATACTATTACCAGTTATATTATAATTAACTGGATTAGATTTGTGATAAGATTGTGGTTTCCTATCGTTTTGAGCAGCGCAGATGTGTCTATCAAATTAGTTCAAATTTGTGTGTATGTTTATCTATAGACTCTATAAAAAAAGCGATCGTAATTCCCGTAATGTGTTTACACTTTGTTCATTTCCAGACCAAGGCTTGTGAATCGACGTTATAATTCACCATGTGTTTTGGTATATTAAAGTTAAGACAATTTTGCCTGAAGTTATTTGCTATCGGAATTTAGCAAAAATTAGGTACGTTCCTGGACCATTGGGGCGAACTTGATTAAAATTAAAAAATAACACAAATGAAATCGGACGATGTTCTTTCGTTATATATATTATGCTTGCTGAATTCATATCTAGAGTTAAGCGAATTCTAATTCTGCAAGATATTAGGCCTGATCAACCATCGTTATTTATTCCGAGCCTAGACCAGAAAAATACAGTCTCCTGTCAGGCAAACAGTCAGTCGATATCGATGAAGTTAGATTAACATTGAAGAAAGAGTCCTAAGCAAAGTGTTATGTCGTATCGGGAGATTAAAAGTCAAATCTAATTGTGGATAAATGATTTTATTTATTCTGTAGTATTGCTTCGATTTTTAAAGTTTATTTTCAACGTCAGAAATATTTGAACTAGGACATTTTGCACTTTTGCACTGATCATACCAGATCGACTTACATTGTATATTTTATCTTCAAGAAAAACAAATCCCACCCCAAAAACAGGGTCAGTCCTAGCGTTTTTTTGGACGAGTAGCCTCTATGGATGTACGAAATGTAAAGACGTTAAAGGATGGCCACCTATTCTCAAAGCTGTTGTTTATGAACATAAATAGGATTATACAAGAGCATAGTTCTAGGAAGTAGTAGACCTTGCGTTCATAAATCAAACCAGTCACGAGCACGACTGGAAAATGTAGGGAACTATTAAGTTGTAGTAAAATGAATAGTATTGGTGGTGGTAGTGGTTGCAAGTTTCATTTGCACGTGAAAATAAATATAAGTAGTGTATCATGGGCGACTGTTTCTAAATCGAATAATGATTAAAGGAGCATTGACATGTGTTTACTTTTTCAGCTGTTGCTCATGCCCTACTTCTTGATTTGATCAGGTTTGGAACAAATGTAGTCACTGGTAATCAATTGTACTGACATTTTGCCCATCAGCGGGGTTAAACGTATAAATTTGACCAGATGTCCATGTTTATATTAAAACAAAAACAATACGTGGAAATAGGAAACCTGTTTTTAATTAAATCTCTGCTTATTCTGATTTATATACATCCAGCGGTTCTACGTTTGAAACTTTGCCTACTTGATAAGTATCGCAATACTTCTGATATGACTTATGCATCGACACAAACCACCTGCCTTGTGTCGCAGAACAACCCTCCTGACTTATCGTGAAGCTTTATATGTGGCACACGATGTACGAGATACAAAGTTTCATTACAATCTGTCAAAAACGAAATGGAGATTTTAGACTTAGCTTCATGCAGTATCAACGTTCCAAACAGTATTGATGCTAATAATTTTGTTTTCATAATGAGACACCCTTAACAATTGCCGTAGCTTATGTAAGTTCAGACTCAAAGGTATGCAAATTAACGAAATATGCGGTAGCTTATACAGATTATCCAAAAACTAAAAATATTCCATAAAATATTCCACCTGATATGAATACACATTAGAAATGCTAGTTGTTTCTCCTTCTCCTTTATATTAATCAGCGCAACAAGTTTATTAACAAATCATTGGTAAAACAAGAGATGAATAGGGAAGAATAAAGGTGCATGATGCACAAGGTTTCCTCCATTTCATGCAAGACACGGGACTAACAAATGACTCCTAAACTCAATATTGTTTCTTATATTTATCATACAAAGAAAAAAGTAAACGTCTTCCGGTATTCGAAATGTGAGGGATACTTTATATCTTGAAAAACGTCCTCATCCGGAATTTGATTATAGGTTGTAGCATCAGTGCTCGTAAAATCTTTCACATCCATCACAAAGCCCAGATGTTCATATTATATGTCTACATAGCATTGATAAATTTCCTTCATAATATAAATATATACTGTACCTTTTTACACGGCAGTTTGTTTCAATATATTCAGGTACGATATCTTATGCATTATTTGGGGCTAATATACTAAATATCCAATATATCTTGCAAAACAAATGATACAAAAGTTAAACATTATTTTGTTCAAAGTACAATAGAAAACCATTGTACCTTGCCAATGAACTGAGGTGCCTTTCAATGTTTCAAAATAACCATGCTATTTGATCGTCACGACTATTCGCGATATGAGAGGTTTCCTGATTCTAAGAAAGACAAATAGAGACCGACAGACAGATAGAAAAACATAGGAAGAGCGTGAGAAACTCAGCTATATTGTAGACTCTATTCTAACAAAGACAAAATGCTGGACAGCAAATACAAGATATTGTTTGGCTTGTGTCTTATATGTACATTCCCTGAGACATTAAGGCAATATTTGCAAACATCCTTATTATTGCCTGTAAAATAGTTACTGAACATACAAAATAAAATGAATTTCATGTGCGATAATTTTCTTTAGGCCCATCGATCCAGTAACATCAGGAGCAACATAAGTTATCAATCAAGTCTGTTGCTATGTAGATAATGAGTTGTGGACGACGAGACATGGGAACAAAATGATTATTTTCTTGAAGTCTGAAATCATTTTCTACGTGTGTACAAATGCAAAAAAAACGTATTGAGGTATTTTGGCATGACTTATGAATATTACAATATTTGTATAACACAACGTTTGGTCATAGGCAGCTGTTTGTGTAAATAACTACATACTGCCGACGTAACATGCCATCTCCCGCACATAATATTTACATGTTTACTCATTTTACGTCGTATCGATAAGTGTTCCTTACAATAAAAAATATATTTCAAATCTCTAAAAGAATTTTTTTTCCTAGAAATATAATATAGAACCTAAAACTAACGCTTGAATAGTGATCTCAAGTGTTTCGATTCACCCACCTAGCACATAGGTATTTGAATATCTTGGGATTTTCTGGACCACCATTACATCTTAACATAATGAATCAAACAGTCAAGTGTGAAGATATCAGAGCCGCTTAAATATAAAAACCAGCTAATTCTTAACTGCAAAGTAAATATCTTTAAAATCTTACATCGTTTTCACAAAATGTTACTAATTGCAAAGTTTTGTATGATGTTATCCTTATACTGTCCATATTTCGAAGATGGCAGTGTCTAATTCAAGGCAAGATTTTGCCTATTTATTCACATTATGGAAATGGATATCTTATCTTATATTTGCCTATAAAATGTACAAAAATAAACATATTGCTTGGTGATTGCAAGCAGATAGTTATCCTCATACAATCGCTTATCTTTGCGGACATAGAGGAAAGCGACATTACTTTTCCACCGTGAAGTTGTGGTGCAATCGAAGTTTTCTATGCGAATGCGCTTTAAAACCTTACCCTCCTACTGTCCTAATATGCAACACGCGATGGGAAAGTTGAATGGAACCTAGAATTAATTTTAGATTAAACTACATATATATGTTCTGTCGTATTTTATAATTTGTAAGTGATGCTACTTCATTTTAATACGGAAAGAAAACAAAGAAACATTATTTTCCAATGACTAGATAAAACATCGGGTCGGTATCTGAAGCACTGCGAAGATCAGGCTACGTTGCCGTCAAGTAATTACGATCAACATGGATACTCCAGCATTTGCAATCTACGGATATGATGAGCTGCCTACATCTACAAGCACGCCTCTGTCTTTCATGTCTGATATGTGCCTTTTTGAATATCATAGTATTGATAGTTACGCTTGTAATAGCTTTAACATTGTATGTAATGCTTGGAAAGAGTTTGTGTTGTATACTTCATGTTATATGTCTTTTGAGATGACCTTTGTGTATTGGACATTCAATGTACTAAATAAATATCACTAGAACTACTACTACGTCTTTCATACCGCGTAAAATTATTTTAATTGTTTTCAATAATTCCGAAACCGTTGCAAATCATATATTTCTGATACAGTGGAAACCATTCCGATTTAAAACATCTTTGAGACGAAACAAATTAGTTCAAAGCAAGCTAGCACTTGTAGAATAGGACACAATGAGATGCACACAAAACTGCGTAGTTTATAATGTGGGTACTGAGCAATTTCAATGAGAATGAATTGAATGGTTTTAACACAAAACTGATGGCAAGTATACTTTTCATATTAAGTGCCTTTGTATAATATAGAGCATATTCAGAGTAGTATTTTTTACGTTCAGACCGAGATTAACTAGTTATTGTGTATTTTGCGTTCAATTTCTAATATCCGGAAACTACATTTTCATAAGTGGGTTACCATGAGATATGTTCGAGTGTTAAAGGGTGCTTATCATGAATAAAATATTTTACATAGCAGAGTTACAATTTAGTAAGCTTTCAAGTCCTCTCCCTGAATTAAAATGGCAATGCCTTAATAACTTACAACACAAAAATGTTTGTATTAGTTAAAGATGGGATCCATAAAAGCGTCTATTAGACAAGCATAACTAATATCAATCTCCATCATTGCATCTGTCAGGCAATAATTCATTATCAATCTCATTATCAATCTCCAATACTATTTTGCAAACGAGCCCAAATTATATCAGGATAACTTAGGATTCATCAAAACATGGCGATCATGCGAAAGATGAAAGCCACTCAAAAACTCCTCTTCTTAAACAGTGATGATACAGGAAAAATATTTTATCAAAGAATTCGGAAGGTATAACATAAATCAGTCACATGGAACCTATCAAATAACAGCTCAGCCGATACAATATAATCTTTTTAAGAGAAAACCCATTCCAACCTTGCACCTCAGGTAGACCTGGGTTGCCAAAATTATATATAATGTAGACTGCATATATTGCCAAAGGTAGCCTTGGAGTGAAATTGGCAGCAATATCAACATGAGGTGAATATGATAAAGTTATATCCAACAAGGTCAATAAAACTTCCAAGTACAAGAAACTTTTTCAGAATCAAGCAAACCAAAATATGAGGAAAATTAGACGACCTATTGGCTAAAGAATTCAAATTAGATACAGAAACAATACTTTTAGTTTTATAATGTGCATTACATAGACTCAGACTTTGAAAGGATAACTCTTTGTAGAAAGACAGGGATAAAGTCTGGAAGAAACTTGGTGAAGAATCGGATGATGCGGAGTTGAATATGGAGAAGGACTTGAAAGTGGCTAAAGTAGGAGATGAAGAACTTAAATGTATTAAAAAGAAGGATTAGAGGACACTTGGTGGCAAGAAACGCCTCTACAACATGAAAATGATACCGTAAAATAAGTATGACTTTACCCTGCCACACTCGACACAGATTTCGTTATTTCTCATAATATATAGTAATATAAATTGTTACGAAGAAAAGAAGTATTACTAAGTTCTCATTTTAGGTTTTGTTTATACAGGCACTCTCTTCGCCTATGCCATGTATTAAAATAGACAGTTCACCTGTGCCGATTATGACCAAGCCAAATTTTCTCTAATACTTATAACTAATTGGTTTTAAAGCCTTTTTTCAAGGCTCTGGCGTGTGAAGGCATTGGCAAGTTTTGGCAATATTTCTGAACTAATTTTTCCAAGGAACAACCAAAATTAGGCCTACAGAAGCATCCCAATTCAGATAAGCCCAAATAAAATCATTGACACAGATGGACAGATGCATACGTAAAAAGATAGAACCATATACAGATTCATTTTAGTAAGGCGGTATCTAAAATAATTTAGAGACAAATAACATCACCTATGGAAAAATCGAACAATAGAGAAGAGATAAAGCAATTTTCTGACATGTAGTAATGGACTCATACTAGCGAATAAAGGAAAGTCAACCTATCTTTCCTTTATTCACATATATATCTAGCCTTGACTATGAAAACTATGTATATATCTTTGTCATACTCTTGCTTATCGTTACAATGTTACACGGATATTTCTGGCATGAACGAACATAGTCCAAGTAAAAATACCTGTCTATGGATCTATATGCATGATGAATGGTATCTTGTTGATGCAATGCAAGTGATAATAAATAAATGAATAAATGGAACATAGAACAGCACAAAACAATATGTGGATGCAGACAACTTTTAATTTGAACGTTCAGATCAACTGACAGTACGTTTTGTCATCAATAAAGAGAGATAATCACTCCTCCTACTTTATAGTTGTAATGAACACATCATTGGATTTTGCGTCGTATTCGAGATTTCATTTCTATCAGTTTCTTGGGTAATACAAAGTATCGGCTGCTCAAGAGGAAGAGGGAGGTATATCTGTATTAGGTTTTGGTGTAAGTCCAGCAACAGGAGGAACCAAACCTGAAGGGGTAGTGGTAGGTGCATGTGTAGCTCCCGGTGCAAGAAAAGTCTGAGGTCTTTTTCCGGCTTTAAGAAAAAAAAATATAGTCTCTTAAAGAATCGGTAAATATTGGAAAGATCAAAGGATATACAATAAACCAAAAATGAGTAAAATAAGTGACACTTTTATCTTTCTACCTGACAAGCAAACTGTTGTGACAAACGTCCTAGATGAGGTAATCCATGTAATTCATTGTTATTGTACAGATACAAAAATTGTCATGTTCATCTCAAAAACTAAGTACAAAGAATCAAAGTAATGTATGACGCAAATCAAAGACATCTAAATGCAGTTATAGCATTTTTCATTATGGGGGAATAGTCTTACACTTGTAGTAGGTAGCATAGAAAATGAATGATGAGAAAGTTCTAGTCCAACAAATAAATTATTATTATTATTATTAATAGTAGTAGTAGTAGTAGTAGTAGTAGAAGTAGTAGTAGTAGTAGTATTATGAAAATTAATTCATTCGGACTATTAGGGATTATTTTCAAGAAGAAATGTTTGCTTACAAATACCGATGCATGCCCGGAAAGTAATTTTTTAATTTAGACGATTATCAGTTCAGTATTCAACATCATTCCTCACGCGTGTGTTTTCTATCTGTGCAAACATAGTTAAACTTAAACGGTGACATTGCGAGGGAACTGACCCAATCCATGTTCAGAACCGAACAAATGTATATATGGAGAAGGAGCAAAATTCAGAAATGCGGCTTATAGTTTGCTTGTATAACGTTATTACATATGTGTGAGAGGGAGTATAATCAAAGCCGTACTAGGAAATTATATATATTCTTGTCATTAGCATACGTCATGATACCGTCCAGTGGTAAAATAATGATATGACTGATGCATGGCAGGTAGGATATGTGCTTGAAGCGAATGAACAATGGATACATTTTAGCGCGTGGTTAGAAAACTGCGTATTTTCACCCTTGACGAAGCCATGAGTGCAGATACTCAAGTTCTTCACCCACGATTCGAAATATGTCGGTTATTCACTCCTCGCATGTATAATTTCTTTCTATTTTATGTACCAACGTTTTGACTTGCAAGAAGCGCAACATACTGAAATAGCAGATTTCTTCCGTGAGGTGGCGCAATATTAGAGATTTAAAGTCTATGTTCTTCTGTGATTGTTCTCAAGGAAAATTTCAACATTAAAACCATTCTGCTGCCCAGCGCAAGCTTCGAAAATAGAATCAACAGAACACATACATTGATTATGGGTTTTTTTCACAGTTGTATACATGAACTCCAAGACAGAGTAATTGTCCTCCCAATACAACGGCGATTTTCTTGTCTTATATAATTTTTGAAAATTTCGCAGAGACAATATCGCTTTAACCATTCACAAACCTGCAGTCATTGAAAACTGATTTAGGAGAGATCATTTCTCTGATGAAGCAATTTGTCTCCACCTCTGTACTTTTCGTCTATTTATGAAATATTACAACATCTGATAATATGTTGTTTCTATGGGCATGTTCTGATCATACAAGATCGTATTTCTTTGCTTACGTTTCTATACAGGATATGGGAAAATATGCGTAGTAACATCTAGTCTGTAAAAACAGACCATACATTCATTCGACAATACTCAAATCTAAATAGGTTAAAGAATATAACGCGTTTCCTGAAGCGGATAATGAGGAACGGACGTGCAAATAGAAAAGAGTTAGTTCAAACATACCAGATGTTTCCTTCAGCATCCAACCCGATATGGACACAAGAAGCAAAAGAATGAAAAGATTCGGCATGGTTTCTCTTTTTAGTCTGAAAAAGGTCAAGGCTCTATTTACATTATTTTCAATATAACATACATTTCAGTTTTATCTTCATATTCAAGCACCTGTAACGGAATCAAACCATTGCCTCGCCATGATATTCACTCAAAAAGTTAACTTGTTGGCATTCTGTGGAGCTACCATTCCTGGAAACGTAAAGCAGTATTCATTACACACGGTGGCACACATCTTTTCAGCATGAGCCCTACTTTCCGTAGGTGTTTTTTCGATCGGCTGTTCCTCTAACGTGTCAGTCTTGTTCATGATTTCAGAACGTATAATATATTCCTATATACGCACGAAAAAGGCTTTATATAAAACAGCCATGGTAAAACTGTTGAGAAACTTATTTCTAACTGAAACTCTTTCTGTTTTACTTGCGTAAGACCTAATTCACTATCTTAACGTCATTCTTTTGTTCAATAGAAGAGCAGAGACAGAAACAAACAGAGATGGCGATACAGAGAGAAATATTTGAAACTTTTTACTCTCTCTTGTCTATTTTTTCAATTATACATAAAATAGGAATACTTCCTTCCACAAATAGTAAAGTCTAGAAAACAACATTATTCTCACCCATACCGGGAATATATATATTTCTAAGAGCGGCATGGAAAAACATACTAATAGGAAGAAATGCATTGCAACAATTTTAGTTTTGTTGAAAAATACACATAATCTAATATTTATCAAAGAAAGTGAAATAAAGGAGTTCTTTACTGTAGTGCTCAGTGAAGACATACCTTGATTCTTGCTTCAGTTGTAAATAGATCAGTTGCGTGCTTCCAGTCAATGAGGCTAACTGGTTCAACAGTGGAATTTTATAGTGAAAAACCGACATATGAACGTTTCACCCCGATGATGACAAATGTGTCAGTAAAATTGACTAATCAGAACTGGATATGTTCACTACCTGATCAAACCTAGAGGCATGTAGTAAGCAACATCTGGTCAATATATGTCAATGCCCAATCGACCACTAACTTGATCGGGAAATTGTGGACAATATTTTCACGCATAATGTTTTAATCGATAGCTACTATCACTGGGAAAACCATCATCATCACCACCACCACCATCACTGCTAGGACATTTACTGATACGACTGCTGATACTATTACCAGTTATATTATAATTAACTGGATTAGATTTGTGATAAGATTGTGGTTTCCTATCGTTTTGAGCAGCGCAGATGTGTCTATCAAATTAGTTCAAATTTGTGTGTATGTTTATCTATAGACTCTATAAAAAAAGCGATCGTAATTCCCGTAATGTGTTTACACTTTGTTCATTTCCAGACCAAGGCTTGTGAATCGACGTTATAATTCACCATGTGTTTTGGTATATTAAAGTTAAGACAATTTTGCCTGAAGTTATTTGCTATCGGAATTTAGCAAAAATTAGGTACGTTCCTGGACCATTGGGGCGAACTTGATTAAAATTAAAAAATAACACAAATGAAATCGGACGATGTTCTTTCGTTATATATATTATGCTTGCTGAATTCATATCTAGAGTTAAGCGAATTCTAATTCTGCAAGATATTAGGCCTGATCAACCATCGTTATTTATTCCGAGCCTAGACCAGAAAAATACAGTCTCCTGTCAGGCAAACAGTCAGTCGATATCGATGAAGTTAGATTAACATTGAAGAAAGAGTCCTAAGCAAAGTGTTATGTCGTATCGGGAGATTAAAAGTCAAATCTAATTGTGGATAAATGATTTTATTTATTCTGTAGTATTGCTTCGATTTTTAAAGTTTATTTTCAACGTCAGAAATATTTGAACTAGGACATTTTGCACTTTTGCACTGATCATACCAGATCGACTTACATTGTATATTTTATCTTCAAGAAAAACAAATCCCACCCCAAAAACAGGGTCAGTCCTAGCGTTTTATTGGACGAGTAGCCTCTATGGATGTACGAAATGTAAAGACGTTAAAGGATGGCCACCTATTCTCAAAGCTGTTGTTTATGAACATAAATATAATTATACAAGAGCATAGTTCTAGGAAGTAGTAGACCTTGCGTTCATAAATCAAACCAGTCACGAGCACGACTGGAAAATGTAGGGAACTATTAAGTTGTAGTAAAATGAATAGTATTGGTGGTGGTAGTGGTTGCAAGTTTCATTTGCACGTGAAAATAAATATAAGTAGTGTATCATGGGCGACTGTTTCTAAATCGAATAATGATTAAAGGAGCATTGACATGTGTTTACTTTTTCAGCTGTTGCTCATGCCCTACTTCTTGATTTGATCAGGTTTGGAACAAATGTAGTCACTGGTAATCAATTGTACTGACATTTTGCCCATCAGCGGGGTTAAACGTATAAATTTGACCAGATGTCCATGTTTATATTAAAACAAAAACAATACGTGGAAATAGGAAACCTGTTTTTAATTAAATCTCTGCTTATTCTGATTTATATACATCCAGCGGTTCTACGTTTGAAACTTTGCCTACTTGATAAGTATCGCAATACTTCTGATATGACTTATGCATCGACACAAACCACCTGCCTTGTGTCGCAGAACAACCCTCCTGACTTATCGTGAAGCTTTATATGTGGCACACGATGTACGAGATACAAAGTTTCATTACAATCTGTCAAAAACGAAATGGAGATTTTAGACTTAGCTTCATGCAGTATCAACGTTCCAAACAGTATTGATGCTAATAATTTTGTTTTCATAATGAGACACCCTTAACAATTGCCGTAGCTTATGTAAGTTCAGACTCAAAGGTATGCAAATTAACGAAATATGCGGTAGCTTATACAGATTATCCAAAAACTAAAAATATTCCATAAAATATTCCACCTGATATGAATACACATTAGAAATGCTAGTTGTTTCTCCTTCTCCTTTATATTAATCAGCGCAACAAGTTTATTAACAAATCATTGGTAAAACAAGAGATGAATAGGGAAGAATAAAGGTGCATGATGCACAAGGTTTCCTCCATTTCATGCAAGACACGGGACTAACAAATGACTCCTAAACTCAATATTGTTTCTTATATTTATCATACAAAGAAAAAAGTAAACGTCTTCCGGTATTCGAAATGTGAGGGATACTTTATATCTTGAAAAACGTCCTCATCCGGAATTTGATTATAGGTTGTAGCATCAGTGCTCGTAAAATCTTTCACATCCATCACAAAGCCCAGATGTTCATATTATATGTCTACATAGCATTGATAAATTTCCTTCATAATATAAATATATACTGTACCTTTTTACACGGCAGTTTGTTTCAATATATTCAGGTACGATATCTTATGCATTATTTGGGGCTAATATACTAAATATCCAATATATCTTGCAAAACAAATGATACAAAAGTTAAACATTATTTTGTTCAAAGTACAATAGAAAACCATTGTACCTTGCCAATGAACTGAGGTGCCTTTCAATGTTTCAAAATAACCATGCTATTTGATCGTCACGACTATTCGCGATATGAGAGGTTTCCTGATTCTAAGAAAGACAAATAGAGACCGACAGACAGATAGAAAAACATAGGAAGAGCGTGAGAAACTCAGCTATATTGTAGACTCTATTCTAACAAAGACAAAATGCTGGACAGCAAATACAAGATATTGTTTGGCTTGTGTCTTATATGTACATTCCCTGAGACATTAAGGCAATATTTGCAAACATCCTTATTATTGCCTGTAAAATAGTTACTGAACATACAAAATAAAATGAATTTCATGTGCGATAATTTTCTTTAGGCCCATCGATCCAGTAACATCAGGAGCAACATAAGTTATCAATCAAGTCTGTTGCTATGTAGATAATGAGTTGTGGACGACGAGACATGGGAACAAAATGATTATTTTCTTGAAGTCTGAAATCATTTTCTACGTGTGTACAAATGTAAAAAAAACGTATTGAGGTATTTTGGCATGACTTATGAATATTACAATATTTGTATAACACAACGTTTGGTCATAGGCAGCTGTTTGTGTAAATAACTACATACTGCCGACGTAACATGCCATCTCCCGCACATAATATTTACATGTTTACTCATTTTACGTCGTATCGATAAGTGTTCCTTACAACAAAAAATATATTTCAAATCTCTAAAAGAATTTTTTTTCCTAGAAATATAATATAGAACCTAAAACTAACGCTTGAATAGTGATCTCAAGTGTTTCGATTCACCCACCTAGCACATAGGTATTTGAATATCTTGGGATTTTCTGGACCACCATTACATCTTAACATAATGAATCAAACAGTCAAGTGTGAAGATATCAGAGCCGCTTAAATATAAAAACCAGCTAATTCTTAACTGCAAAGTAAATATCTTTAAAATCTTACATCGTTTTCACAAAATGTTACTAATTGCAAAGTTTTGTATGATGTTATCCTTATACTGTCCATATTTCGAAGATGGCAGTGTCTAATTCAAGGCAAGATTTTGCCTATTTATTCACATTATGGAAATGGATATCTTATCTTATATTTGCCTATAAAATGTACAAAAATAAACATATTGCTTGGTGATTGCAAGCAGATAGTTATCCTCATACAATCGCTTATCTTTGCGGACATAGAGGAAAGCGACATTACTTTTCCACCGTGAAGTTGTGGTGCAATCGAAGTTTTCTATGCGAATGCGCTTTAAAACCTTACCCTCCTACTGTCCTAATATGCAACACGCGATGGGAAAGTTGAATGGAACCTAGAATTAATTTTAGATTAAACTACATATATATGTTCTGTCGTATTTTATAAATTGTAAGTGATGCTACTTCATTTTAATACGGAAAGAAAACAAAGAAACATTATTTTCCAATGACTAGATAAAACATCGGGTCGGTATCTGAAGCACTGCGAAGATCAGGCTACGTTGCCGTCAAGTAATTACGATCAACATGGATACTCCAGCATTTGCAATCTACGGATATGATGAGCTGCCTACATCTACAAGCACGCCTCTGTCTTTCATGTCTGATATGTGCATTTTTGAATATCATAGTATTGATAGTTACGCTTGTAATAGCTTTAACATTGTATGTAATGCTTGGAAAGAGTTTGTGTTGTATACTTCATGTTATATGTCTTTTGAGATGACTTTTGTGTATTGGACATTCAATATACTAAATAAATATCACTAGAACTATTACTACGTCTTTCATACCGCGTAAAATTATTTTAATTGTTTTCAATAATTCCGAAACCGTTGCAAATCATATATTTCTGATACAGTGGAAACCATTCCGATTTAAAACATCTTTGAGACGAAACAAATTAGTTCAAAGCAAGCTAGCACTTGTAGAATAGGACACAATGAGATGCACACAAAACTGCGTAGTTTATAATGTGGGTACTGAGCAATTTCAATGAGAATGAATTGAATGGTTTTAACACAAAACTGATGGCAAGTATACTTTTCATATTAAGTGCCTTTGTATAATATAGAGCATATTCAGAGTAGTATTTTTTACGTTCAGACCGAGATTAACTAGTTATTGTGTATTTTGCGTTCAATTTCTAATATCCGGAAACTACATTTTCATAAGTGGGTTACCATGAGATATGTTCGAGTGTTAAAGGGTGCTTATCATGAATAAAATATTTTACATAGCAGAGTTACAATTTAGTAAGCTTTCAAGTCCTCTCCCTGAATTAAAATGGCAATGCCTTAATAACTTACAACACAAAAATGTTTGTATTAGTTAAAGATGGGATCCATAAAAGCGTCTATTAGACAAGCATAACTAATATCAATCTCCTTTATTGCATCTCTCAGCCAATAATTCATTATCAATCTCATTATCAATCTCCAATACTATTTTGCAAACGAGCCCAAATTATATCAGGATAACTTAGGATTCATCAAAACATGGCGATCATGCGAAAGATGAAAGCCACTCAAAAACTCCTCTTCTTAAACAGTGATGATACAGCAAAAATATTTTATCAAAGAATTCGGAAGGTATAACATAAATCAGTCACATGGAACCTATCAAATAACAGCTCAGCCGATACAATATAATCTTTTTAAGAGAAAACCCATTCCAACCTTGCACCTCAGGTAGACCTGGGTTGCCAAAATCATATATAATGTAGACTGCATATATTGCCAAAGGTAGCCTTGGAGTGAAATTGGCAGCAATATCAACATGAGGTGAATATGATAAAGTTATATCCAACAAGGTCAATAAAACTTCCAAGTACAAGAAACTTTTTCAGAATCAAGCAAACCAAAATATGAGGAAAATTAGACGACCTATTGGCTAAAGAATTCAAATTAGATACAGAAACAATACTTTTAGTTTTATAATGTGCATTACATAGACTCAAACTTTGAAAGGATAACTCTTTGTAGAAAGACAGGGATAAAGTCTGGAAGAAACTTGGTGAAGAATCGGATGATGCGGAGTTGAATATGGAGAAGGACTTGAAAGTGGCTAAAGTAGGAGATGAAGAACTTAAATGTATTAAAAAGAAGGATTAGAGGACACTTGGTGGCAAGAAACGCCTCTACAACATGAAAATGATACCGTAAAATAAGTATGACTTTACCCTGCCACACTCGACACAGATTTCGTTATTTCTCATAATATATAGTAATATAAATTGTTACGAAGAAAAGAAGTATTACTAAGTTCTCATTTTAGGTTTTGTTTATACAGGCACTCTCTTCGCCTATGCCATGTATTAAAATAGACAGTTCACCTGTGCCGATTATGACCAAGCCAAATTTTCTCTAATACTTATAACTAATTGGTTTTAAAGCCTTTTTTCAAGGCTCTGGCGTGTGAAGGCATTGGCAAGTTCTGGCAATATGTCTGAACTAATTTTTCCAAGGAACAACCAAAATTAGGCCTACAGAAGCATCCCAATTCAGATAAGCCCAAATAAAATCATTGACACAGATGGACAGATGCATACGTAAAAAGATAGAACCATATACAGATTCATTTTAGTAAGGCGGTATCTAAAATAATTTATAGACAAATAACATCACCTATGGAAAAATCGAACAATAGAGAAGAGATAAAGCAATTTTCTGACATGTAGTAATGGACTCATACTAGCGAATAAAGGAAAGTCAACCTATCTTTCCTTTATTCACATATATATCTAGCCTTGACTATGAAAACTATGTATATATCTTTGTCATACTCTTGCTTATCGTTACAATGTTACACGGATATTTCTGGCATGAACGAACATAGTCCAAGTAAAAATACCTGTCTATGGATCTATATGCATGATGAATGGTATCTTGTTGATGCAATGCAAGTGATAATAAATAAATGAATAAATGGAACATAGAACAGCACAAAACAATATGTGGATGCAGACAACTTTTAATTTGAACGTTCAGATCAACTGACAGTACGTTTTGTCGTCAATAAGGAGAGATAATCACTCCTCCTACTTTATAGTTGTAATGAACACATCATTGGATTTTGCGTCGTATTCGAGATTTCATTTCTATCAGTTTCTTGGGTAATACAAAGTATCGGCTGCTCAAGAGGAAGAAGGAGGTATATCTGTATTAGGTTTTGGTGTAAGTCCAGCAACAGGAGGAACCAAACCTGAAGGGGTAGTTGTAGGTGTATGTATAGCTCCCGGTGCAAGAAAAGTCTGAGGTCTTTTTCCGGCTTTAAGAAATAAAAATATAGTCTCTTAAAGAATCGGTAAATATTGGAAAGATCAAAGGATATACAATAAACCAAAAATGAGTAAAATAAGTGACACTTTTATCTTTCTACCTGACAAGCAAACTGTTGTGACAAACATCCTAGATGAGGTAATCCATGTAATTCATTGTTATTGTACAGATACAAAAATTGTCATGTTCATCTCAAAAACTAAGTACAAAGAATCAAAGTAATGTATGACGCAAATCAATGACATCTAAATGCAGTTATAGCATTTTTCATTATGGGGGAATAGTCTTACACTTGTAGTAGGTAGCATAGAAAATGAATGATGAGAAAGTTCTAGTCCAACAAATAAATTATTATTATTATTATTAATAGTAGTAGTAGTAGTAGTAGTAGTAGTAGAAGTAGTAGTATTATGAAAATTAATTCATTCGGACTATTAGGGATTATTTTCAAGAAGAAATGTTTGCTTACAAATACCGATGCATGCCCGGAAAGTAATTTTTTAATTTAGACGATTGTCAGTTCAGTATTCAACATCATTCCTCACGCGTGTGTTTTCTATCTGTGCAAACATAGTTAAACTTAAACGGTGACATTGCGAGGGAACTGACCCAATCCATGTTCAGAACCGAACAAATTTATATATGGAGAAGGAGCAAAATTGAGAAATGCGGCTTATAGTTTGCTTGTATAACGATATTACATATGTGTGAGAGGGAGTATAATCAAAGCCGTACTAGGAAATTATATATATTCTTATCATTAGCATACGTCATGATACCGTCCAGTGGTAAAATAATGATATGACTGATGCATGGCAGGTAGGATATGTGCTTGAAGCGAATGAACAATGGATACATTTTAGCGCGTGGTTAGAAAACTGCGTATTTTCACCCTTGACGAAGCCATGAGTGCAGATACTCAAGTTCTTCACCCACGATTCGAAATATGTCGGTTATTCACTCCTCGCATGTATAATTTCTTTCTATTTTATGTACCAACGTTTTGGCTTGCAAGAAGCGCAACATACTGAAATAGCAGATTTCTTCCGTGAGGTGGCGCAATATTAGAGATTTAAAGTCTATGTTCTTCTGTGATTGTTCTCAAGGAAAATTTCAACATTAAAACCATTCTGCTGCCCAGCGCAAGCTTCGAAAATAGAATCAACAGAACACATACATTGATTATGGGTTGTTTTCACAGTTGTATACATGAACTCCAAGACAGAGTAATTGTCCTCCCAATACAACGGCGATTTTCTTGTCTTATATAATTTTTGAAAATTTCGCAGAGACAATATCGCTTTAACCATTCACAAACCTGCAGTCATTGAAAACTGATTTAGGAGAGATCATTTCTCTGATGAAGCAATTTGTCTCCACCTCTGTACTTTTCGTCTATTTATGAAATATTACAACATCTGATAATATGTTGTTTCTATGGGCATGTTCTGATCATACAAGATCGTATTTCTTTGCTTACGTTTCTATACAGGATATGGGAAAATATGCGTAGTAACATCTAGTCTGTAAAAACAGACCATACATTCATTCGACAATACTCAAATCTAAATAGGTTAAAGAATATAACGCGTTTCCTGAAGCGGATAATGAGGAACGGACGTGCAAATAGAAAAGAGTTACTTCAAACATACCAGATGTTTCCTTCAGCATCCAACCCGATATGGACACAAGAAGCAAAAGAACGAAAAGATTCGGCATGGTTTCTCTTTTTAGTCTGAAAAAGATCAAGGCTCTATTTACATTATTTTCAATATAACATACATTTCAGTTTTATCTTCATATTCAAGCACCTGTAACGGAATCAAACCATTGCCTCGCCATGATATTCACTCAAAAAGTTAACTTGTTGGCATTCTGTGGAGCTACCATTCCTGGAAACGTAAAGCAGTATTCATTACACACGGTGGCACACATCTTTTCAGCATGAGCCCTACTTTCCGTAGGTGCTTTTTCGATCGGCTGTTCCTCTAACGTGTCAGTCTTGTTCATGATTTCAGAACGTATAATATATTCCTATATACGCACGAAAAAGGCTTTATATAAAACAGCCATGGTAAAACTGTTGAGAAACTTATTTCTAACTGAAACTCTTTCTGTTTTACTTGCGTAAGACCTAATTCACTATCTTAACGTCATTCTTTTGTTCAATAGAAGAGCAGAGACAGAAACAAACAGAGATGGCGATACAGAGAGAAATATTTGAAACTTTTTACTCTCTCTTGTCTATTTTTTCAATTATACATAAAATAGGAATACTTCCTTCCACAAATAGTAAAGTCTAGAAAACAACATTATTCTCACCCATACCGGGAATATATATATTTCTAAGAGCGGCATGGAAAAACATACTAATAAGAAGAAATGCATTGCAACAATTTTAGTTTTGTTGAAAAATACACATAATCTAATATTTATCAAAGAAAGTGAAATAAAGGAGTTCTTTACTGTAGTGCTCAGTGAAGACATACCTTGATTCTTGCTTCAGTTGTAAATAGATCAGCTGCGTGCTTCCAGTCAATGAGGCTAACTGGTTCAACAGTGGAATTTTATAGTGAAAAACCGACATATGAACGTTTCACCCCGATGATGACAAATGTGTCAGTAAAATTGACTAATCAGAACTGGATATGTTCACTACCTGATCAAACCTAGATGTATGTAGTAAGCAACATCTGGTCAATATATGTCAATGCCCAATCGACCACTAACTTGATCGGGAAATTGTGGACAATATTTTCACGCATAATGTTTTAATCGATAGCTACTATCACTGGGAAAACCATCATCATCACCACCACCACCATCACTGCTAGGACATTTACTGATACGACTGCTGATACTATTACCAGTTATATTATAATTAACTGGATTAGATTTGTGATAAGATTGTGGTTTCCTATCGTTTTGAGCAGCGCAGATGTGTCTATCAAATTAGTTCAAATTTGTGTGTATGTTTATCTATAGACTCTATAAAAAAAGCGATCGTAATTCCCGTAATGTGTTTACACTTTGTTCATTTCCAGACCAAGGCTTGTGAATCGACGTTATAATTCACCATGTGTTTTGGTATATTAAAGTTAAGACAATTTTGCCTGAAGTTATTTGCTATCGGAATTTAGCAAAAATTAGGTACGTTCCTGGACCATTGGGGCGAACTTGATTAAAATTAAAAAATAACACAAATGAAATCGGACGATGTTCTTTCGTTATATATATTATGCTTGCTGAATTCATATCTAGAGTTAAGCGAATTCTAATTCTGCAAGATATTAGGCCTGATCAACCATCGTTATTTATTCCGAGCCTAGACCCGAAAAATACAGTCTCCTGTCAGGCAAACAGTCAGTCGATATCGATGAAGTTAGATTAACATTGAAGAAAGAGTCCTAAGCAAAGTGTTATGTCGTATCGGGAGATTAAAAGTCAAATCTAATTGTGGATAAATGATTTTATTTATTCTGTAGTATTGCTTCGATTTTTAAAGTTTATTTTCAACGTCAGAAATATTTGAACTAGGACATTTTGCACTTTTGCACTGATCATACCAGATCGACTTACATTGTATATTTTATCTTCAAGAAAAACAAATCCCACCCCAAAAACAGGGTCAGTCCTAGCGTTTTTTTGGACGAGTAGCCTCTATGGATGTACGAAATGTAAAGACGTTAAAGGATGGCCACCTATTCTCAAAGCTGTTGTTTATGAACATAAATAGAATTATACAAGAGCATAGTTCTAGGAAGTAGTAGACCTTGCGTTCATAAATCAAACCAGTCACGAGCACGACTGGAAAATGTAGGGAACTATTAAGTTGTAGTAAAATGAATAGTATTGGTGGTGGTAGTGGTTGCAAGTTTCATTTGCACGTGAAAATAAATATAAGTAGTGTATCATGGGCGACTGTTTCTAAATCGAATAATGATTACACTGGTCAACAGTGAAATCATTACTGGCTTGAAAAGGCCCTAATCTGTAGTATTTTGGTGTGCCGAACACGAATATAACCGTGAAAAATTTGTATTGGCTCTCGTTTTGAAGATATTCATATACCTCATTTTCTATGTTTCACTGTGTAAATTTCTCCAGTAGGACTGCAGCAACATCCGGAATAATGATGTAACATTGCATAATACCATCATGCTCACATCATCCACAGTTGATTGCATCATTTTCTGATGCAATGCAATACTAATGCCATGCGGCTGCTGAAGTAAGTTGACGTCAGCAGTGTACTATACATGTGTAGGCCTATTATACTAATGCCAGGCGGCTGCTGAAGCTGACGTAAGCAGTGTACTATATAAAGCCCAATCAGATAGGTTCAGCATTTAAAATATTTTAGACGTTGTGCGAGACAGTTCAAGCTACTGTTACATAAAACTTATTATTTTATCCATTTACGTACAATAAAGAACAGTAATGCCTCGAAAGTGTGTTAATACCGCGGACAATTTTTGCTATATTTGTGGGGAAGTGACATTTGCCAACCAGAAGAAAAGTATCAATTCTCAAGTGAAGAAGGCATATCATCTTTACTTCGGATGCAAGGTTGGTGACCAAGACAAGCCTTGGGCTCCGCATATATGCTGTGCTACATGTACAACACAGCTTTCACAGTGGTTGAATTGCAAAAGGTCATCAATGCCGTTTGCAGTCCCAATGGTGTGGAGAGAGCCAAGCAACCACCTAAATGACTGTTACTTCTGCTTGGTTCCTCCTCTTTCCGGCGGAATAACGAAGCGAAAGAAGTCGAGAATAGTCTACCCAAACATTCCGTCTGCATTGAGACCAGTTCCACATGGTGAGGGACTTCCTATTCCAGAACCTCCAGCAGAATATTCTCTTGATTCATCTGACGAAGACAAAGGTGAGTCGACCTGTTCTTCTCCTGGTCCATCAGCATGCAGTGATCCAGATTTTCACTGTGGTGCATCATCAACCCCACACAGAATAACACAGGAAGAACTAAATGACCTGATTCGTGATTTGGACTTATCAAAGAACAAGGCAGAATTGCTAGGATCAAGACTCCAACAATGGAATCTTCTAGAAGAAGATGTCACAATTACTGCATATCGAAAGCGCCACCAGCAATTGGAGCCTTTCTTCAGAAAGGAAAGTAATCTGATATTCTGTTCCGATATTGAGGGCCTCATGAATGCTTTAAAAATCACTCATGACCCACAAGAATGGAGACTATTTGTGGACTCTTCGAAACTGAGTCTCAAGGCTGTGCTTTTGCACAATGGAAACATTCTTCCATCTATTCCAGTAGCGTATGCTGTCCACATGAAAGAGACATACGATAACTTAAGGCAGCTACTGAATTCCATTGAGTATAACAAGTACAGCTGGCACCTCTGTGGTGATTTGAAGGTAGTTGCCCTTTTAATGGGACTGCAGCAAGGATATACAAAATACATGTGTTTCTTATGCGAGTGGGATAGCCGAGCAAGGGAAATGCACTACATGAGGAAGGAATGGACTCACAGGCAGAATGTAGCCATTGGAGAGAAGAATATCCAACACCCAGCTCTGGTTGAGGCTCAGAAAATCTTGCTACCACCCCTTCACATCAAACTAGGTTTGATGAAGAACTTCGTGAAAGCCATTGACCGGACTTTGCCAGCATTCCGATACCTGCATGAAAAATTCCCTCGACTCAGCGAAGCAAAGATTAAAGAGGGAGTTTTTGTGGGTCCTCAGATTCGAGAGCTTTTCAAAGATGACCGGTTCAACAACTTGCTGGAAGGTGACGCGAAACAAGCATGGAATGCTTTTCGCCTAGTTTCTACAAACTTCCTCGGAAATGTTAGGGCAGAAAACTATAAGGAACTAGTAGAAGACATGTTGATGAAGTATAAGAAACTTGGCTGCAATATGTCTCTAAAGATTCACTTCCTTCATTCCCATTTGGATTTCTTTCCTAGCAACTGTGGTATTGTTAGTGATGAACACGGCGAACGTTTTCATCAAGATATCGCAACAATGGAACAAAGATACCAGGGAAAATGGTCCACTACAATGCTGGCTGACTACTGCTGGACACTCCTCAGAGATGCTCCCGAACAGCTGTACAAGAGACAGGCGAAGAAATCTAAGATGTAGTCAATGACTTGATTTTTTATAGGTAGGCTATTACAGTTGACCTTTTACTATTGGAATGCATTTCGTTATGTAAACATTAATTTCTTGCAGATTACAAAAAAACTAGAGCCAATTTTGCAATTTGACTGTCATATTCGTGTTCAGCACATAAAAATTGATAAGAATTGACTAATTTTATTTCAGTAACATGACTTTTGTAAAAATTTGTTGTCCAGTGTTAAAGGAGCATTGACATGTGTTTACTTTTTCAGCTGTTGCTCATGCCCTACTTCTTGATTTGATCAGGTTTGGAACAAATGTAGTCACTGGTAATCAATTGTACTGACATTTTGCCCATCAGCGGGGTTAAACGTATAAATTTGACCAGATGTCCATGTTTATATTAAAACAAAAACAATACGTGGAAATAGGAAACCTGTTTTTAATTAAATCTCTGCTTATTCTGATTTATATACATCCAGCGGTTCTACGTTTGAAACTTTGCCTACTTGATAAGTATCGCAATACTTCTGATATGACTTATGCATCGACACAAACCACCTGCCTTGTGTCGCAGAACAACCCTCCTGACTTATCGTGAAGCTTTATATGTGGCACACGATGTACGAGATACAAAGTTTCATTACAATCTGTCAAAAACGAAATGGAGATTTTAGACTTAGCTTCATGCAGTATCAACGTTCCAAACAGTATTGATGCTAATAATTTTGTTTTCATAATGAGACACCCTTAACAATTGCCGTAGCTTATGTAAGTTCAGACTCAAAGGTATGCAAATTAACGAAATATGCGGTAGCTTATACAGATTATCCAAAAACTAAAAATATTCCATAAAATATTCCACCTGATATGAATACACATTAGAAATGCTAGTTGTTTCTCCTTCTCCTTTATATTAATCAGCGCAACAAGTTTATTAACAAATCATTGGTAAAACAAGAGATGAATAGGGAAGAATAAAGGTGCATGATGCACAAGGTTTCCTCCATTTCATGCAAGACACGGGACTAGCAAATGACTCCTAAACTCAATATTGTTTCTTATATTTATCATACAAAGAAAAAAGTAAACGTCTTCCGGTATTCGAAATGTGAGGGATACTTTATATCTTGAAAAACGTCCTCATCCGGAATTTGATTATAGGTTGTAGCATCAGTGCTCGTAAAATCTTTCACATCCATCACAAAGCCCAGATGTTCATATTATATGTCTACATAGCATTGATAAATTTCCTTCATAATATAAATATATACTGTACCTTTTTACACGGCAGTTTGTTTCAATATATTCAGGTACGATATCTTATGCATTATTTGGGGCTAATATACTAAATATCCAATATATCTTGAAAAACAAATGATACAAAAGTTAAACATTATTTTGTTCAAAGTACAATAGAAAACCATTGTACCTTGCCAATGAACTGAGGTGCCTTTCAATGTTTCAAAATAACCATGCTATTTGATCGTCACGACTATTCGCGATATGAGAGGTTTCCTGATTCTAAGAAAGACAAATAGAGACCGACAGACAGATAGAAAAACATAGGAAGAGCGTGAGAAACTCAGCTATATTGTAGACTCTATTCTAACAAAGACAAAATGCTGGACAGCAAATACAAGATATTGTTTGGCTTGTGTCTTATATGTACATTCCCT
Source organism: Sinohyriopsis cumingii (assembly GCA_028554795.2). Taxonomy (NCBI): domain Eukaryota; kingdom Metazoa; phylum Mollusca; class Bivalvia; order Unionida; family Unionidae; genus Sinohyriopsis; species Sinohyriopsis cumingii. The sequence continues at coordinate 75,492,485 of CM068835.1, read as the reverse complement.
GAGACATTAAGGCAATATTTGCAAACATCCTTATTATTGCCTGTAAAATAGTTACTGAACATACAAAATAAAATGAATTTCATGTGCGATAATTTTCTTTAGGCCCATCGATCCAGTAACATCAGGAGCAACATAAGTTATCAATCAAGTCTGTTGCTATGTAGATAATGAGTTGTGGACGACGAGACATGGGAACAAAATGATTATTTTCTTGAAGTCTGAAATCATTTTCTACGTGTGTACAAATGTAAAAAAAACGTATTGAGGTATTTTGGCATGACTTATGAATATTACAATATTTGTATAACACAACGTTTGGTCATAGGCAGCTGTTTGTGTAAATAACTACATACTGCCGACGTAACATGCCATCTCCCGCACATAATATTTACATGTTTACTCATTTTACGTCGTATCGATAAGTGTTCCTTACAACAAAAAATATATTTCAAATCTCTAAAAGAATTTTTTTTCCTAGAAATATAATATAGAACCTAAAACTAACGCTTGAATAGTGATCTCAAGTGTTTCGATTCACCCACCTAGCACATAGGTATTTGAATATCTTGGGATTTTCTGGACCACCATTACATCTTAACATAATGAATCAAACAGTCAAGTGTGAAGATATCAGAGCCGCTTAAATATAAAAACCAGCTAATTCTTAACTGCAAAGTAAATATCTTTAAAATCTTACATCGTTTTCACAAAATGTTACTAATTGCAAAGTTTTGTATGATGTTATCCTTATACTGTCCATATTTCGAAGATGGCAGTGTCTAATTCAAGGCAAGATTTTGCCTATTTATTCACATTATGGAAATGGATATCTTATCTTATATTTGCCTATAAAATGTACAAAAATAAACATATTGCTTGGTGATTGCAAGCAGATAGTTATCCTCATACAATCGCTTATCTTTGCGGACATAGAGGAAAGCGACATTACTTTTCCACCGTGAAGTTGTGGTGCAATCGAAGTTTTCTATGCGAATGCGCTTTAAAACCTTACCCTCCTACTGTCCTAATATGCAACACGCGATGGGAAAGTTGAATGGAACCTAGAATTAATTTTAGATTAAACTACATATATATGTTCTGTCGTATTTTATAAATTGTAAGTGATGCTACTTCATTTTAATACGGAAAGAAAACAAAGAAACATTATTTTCCAATGACTAGATAAAACATCGGGTCGGTATCTGAAGCACTGCGAAGATCAGGCTACGTTGCCGTCAAGTAATTACGATCAACATGGATACTCCAGCATTTGCAATCTACGGATATGATGAGCTGCCTACATCTACAAGCACGCCTCTGTCTTTCATGTCTGATATGTGCCTTTTTGAATATCATAGTATTGATAGTTACGCTTGTAATAGCTTTAACATTGTATGTAATGCTTGGAAAGAGTTTGTGTTGTATACTTCATGTTATATGTCTTTTGAGATGACTTTTGTGTATTGGACATTCAATATACTAAATAAATATCACTAGAACTATTACTACGTCTTTCATACCGCGTAAAATTATTTTAATTGTTTTCAATAATTCCGAAACCGTTGCAAATCATATATTTCTGATACAGTGGAAACCATTCCGATTTAAAACATCTTTGAGACGAAACAAATTAGTTCAAAGCAAGCTAGCACTTGTAGAATAGGACACAATGAGATGCACACAAAACTGCGTAGTTTATAATGTGGGTACTGAGCAATTTCAATGAGAATGAATTGAATGGTTTTAACACAAAACTGATGGCAAGTATACTTTTCATATTAAGTGCCTTTGTATAATATAGAGCATATTCAGAGTAGTATTTTTTACGTTCAGACCGAGATTAACTAGTTATTGTGTATTTTGCGTTCAATTTCTAATATCCGGAAACTACATTTTCATAAGTGGGTTACCATGAGATATGTTCGAGTGTTAAAGGGTGCTTATCATGAATAAAATATTTTACATAGCAGAGTTACAATTTAGTAAGCTTTCAAGTCCTCTCCCTGAATTAAAATGGCAATGCCTTAATAACTTACAACACAAAAATGTTTGTATTAGTTAAAGATGGGATCCATAAAAGCGTCTATTAGACAAGCATAACTAATATCAATCTCCTTTATTGCATCTCTCAGCCAATAATTCATTATCAATCTCATTATCAATCTCCAATACTATTTTGCAAACGAGCCCAAATTATATCAGGATAACTTAGGATTCATCAAAACATGGCGATCATGCGAAAGATGAAAGCCACTCAAAAACTCCTCTTCTTAAACAGTGATGATACAGCAAAAATATTTTATCAAAGAATTCGGAAGGTATAACATAAATCAGTCACATGGAACCTATCAAATAACAGCTCAGCCGATACAATATAATCTTTTTAAGAGAAAACCCATTCCAACCTTGCACCTCAGGTAGACCTGGGTTGCCAAAATCATATATAATGTAGACTGCATATATTGCCAAAGGTAGCCTTGGAGTGAAATTGGCAGCAATATCAACATGAGGTGAATATGATAAAGTTATATCCAACAAGGTCAATAAAACTTCCAAGTACAAGAAACTTTTGCAGAATCAAGCAAACCAAAATATGAGGAAAATTAGACGACCTATTGGCTAAAGAATTCAAATTAGATACAGAAACAATACTTTTAGTTTTATAATGTGCATTACATAGACTCAAACTTTGAAAGGATAACTCTTTGTAGAAAGACAGGGATAAAGTCTGGAAGAAACTTGGTGAAGAATCGGATGATGCGGAGTTGAATATGGAGAAGGACTTGAAAGTGGCTAAAGTAGGAGATGAAGAACTTAAATGTATTAAAAAGAAGGATTAGAGGACACTTGGTGGCAAAAAACGCCTCTACAACATGAAAATGATACCGTAAAATAAGTATGACTTTACCCTGCCACACTCGACACAGATTTCGTTATTTCTCATAATATATAGTAATATAAATTGTTACGAAGAAAAGAAGTATTACTAAGTTCTCATTTTAGGTTTTGTTTATACAGGCACTCTCTTCGCCTATGCCATGTATTAAAATAGACAGTTCACCTGTGCCGATTATGACCAAGCCAAATTTTCTCTAATACTTATAACTAATTGGTTTTAAAGCCTTTTTTCAAGGCTCTGGCGTGTGAAGGCATTGGCAAGTTCTGGCAATATGTCTGAACTAATTTTTCCAAGGAACAACCAAAATTAGGCCTACAGAAGCATCCCAATTCAGATAAGCCCAAATAAAATCATTGACACAGATGGACAGATGCATACGTAAAAAGATAGAACCATATACAGATTCATTTTAGTAAGGCGGTATCTAAAATAATTTATAGACAAATAACATCACCTATGGAAAAATCGAACAATAGAGAAGAGATAAAGCAATTTTCTGACATGTAGTAATGGACTCATACTAGCGAATAAAGGAAAGTCAACCTATCTTTCCTTTATTCACATATATATCTAGCCTTGACTATGAAAACTATGTATATATCTTTGTCATACTCTTGCTTATCGTTACAATGTTACACGGATATTTCTGGCATGAACGAACATAGTCCAAGTAAAAATACCTGTCTATGGATCTATATGCATGATGAATGGTATCTTGTTGATGCAATGCAAGTGATAATAAATAAATGAATAAATGGAACATAGAACAGCACAAAACAATATGTGGATGCAGACAACTTTTAATTTGAACGTTCAGATCAACTGACAGTACGTTTTGTCATCAATAAAGAGAGATAATCACTCCTCCTACTTTATAGTTGTAATGAACACATCATTGGATTTTGCGTCGTATTCGAGATTTCATTTCTATCAGTTTCTTGGGTAATACAAAGTATCGGCTGCTCAAGAGGAAGAAGGAGGTATATCTGTATTAGGTTTTGGTGTAAGTCCAGCAACAGGAGGAACCAAACCTGAAGGGGTAGTGGTAGGTGCATGTATAGCTCCCGGTGCAAGAAAAGTCTGAGGTCTTTTTCCGGCTTTAAGAAATAAAAATATAGTCTCTTAAAGAATCGGTAAATATTGGAAAGATCAAAGGATATACAATAAACCAAAAATGAGTAAAATAAGTGACACTTTTATCTTTCTACCTGACAAGCAAACTGTTGTGACAAACATCCTAGATGAGGTAATCCATGTAATTCATTGTTATTGTACAGATACAAAAATTGTCATGTTCATCTCAAAAACTAAGTACAAAGAATCAAAGTAATGTATGACGCAAATCAATGACATCTAAATGCAGTTATAGCATTTTTCATTATGGGGGAATAGTCTTACACTTGTAGTAGGTAGCATAGAAAATGAATGATGAGAAAGTTCTAGTCCAACAAATAAATTATTATTATTATTATTAATAGTAGTAGTAGTAGTAGTAGTAGTAGAAGTAGTAGTAGTAGTATTATGAAAATTAATTCATTCGGACTATTAGGGATTATTTTCAAGAAGAAATGTTTGCTTACAAATACCGATGCATGCCCGGAAAGTAATTTTTTAATTTAGACGATTGTCAGTTCAGTATTCAACATCATTCCTCACGCGTGTGTTTTCTATCTGTGCAAACATAGTTAAACTTAAACGGTGACATTGCGAGGGAACTGACCCAATCCATGTTCAGAACCGAACAAATTTATATATGGAGAAGGAGCAAAATTGAGAAATGCGGCTTATAGTTTGCTTGTATAACGATATTACATATGTGTGAGAGGGAGTATAATCAAAGCCGTACTAGGAAATTATATATATTCTTATCATTAGCATACGTCATGATACCGTCCAGTGGTAAAATAATGATATGACTGATGCATGGCAGGTAGGATATGTGCTTGAAGCGAATGAACAATGGATACATTTTAGCGCGTGGTTAGAAAACTGCGTATTTTCACCCTTGACGAAGCCATGAGTGCAGATACTCAAGTTCTTCACCCACGATTCGAAATATGTCGGTTATTCACTCCTCGCATGTATAATTTCTTTCTATTTTATGTACCAACGTTTTGGCTTGCAAGAAGCGCAACATACTGAAATAGCAGATTTCTTCCGTGAGGTGGCGCAATATTAGAGATTTAAAGTCTATGTTCTTCTGTGATTGTTCTCAAGGAAAATTTCAACATTAAAACCATTCTGCTGCCCAGCGCAAGCTTCGAAAATAGAATCAACAGAACACATACATTGATTATGGGTTGTTTTCACAGTTGTATACATGAACTCCAAGACAGAGTAATTGTCCTCCCAATATAACGGCGATTTTCTTGTCTTATATAATTTTTGAAAATTTCGCAGAGACAATATCGCTTTAACCATTCACAAACCTGCAGTCATTGAAAACTGATTTAGGAGAGATCATTTCTCTGATGAAGCAATTTGTCTCCACCTCTGTACTTTTCGTCTATTTATGAAATATTACAACATCTGATAATATGTTGTTTCTATGGGCATGTTCTGATCATACAAGATCGTATTTCTTTGCTTACGTTTCTATACAGGATATGGGAAAATATGCGTAGTAACATCTAGTCTGTAAAAACAGACCATACATTCATTCGACAATACTCAAATCTAAATAGGTTAAAGAATATAACGCGTTTCCTGAAGCGGATAATGAGGAACGGACGTGCAAATAGAAAAGAGTTAGTTCAAACATACCAGATGTTTCCTTCAGCATCCAACCCGATATGGACACAAGAAGCAAAAGAACGAAAAGATTCGGCATGGTTTCTCTTTTTAGTCTGAAAAAGATCAAGGCTCTATTTACATTATTTTCAATATAACATACATTTCAGTTTTATCTTCATATTCAAGCACCTGTAACGGAATCAAACCATTGCCTCGCCATGATATTCACTCAAAAAGTTAACTTGTTGGCATTCTGTGGAGCTACCATTCCTGGAAACGTAAAGCAGTATTCATTACACACGGTGGCACACATCTTTTCAGCATGAGCCCTACTTTCCGTAGGTGTTTTTTCGATCGGCTGTTCCTCTAACGTGTCAGTCTTGTTCATGATTTCAGAACGTATAATATATTCCTATATACGCACGAAAAAGGCTTTATATAAAACAGCCATGGTAAAACTGTTGAGAAACTTATTTCTAACTGAAACTCTTTCTGTTTTACTTGCGTAAGACCTAATTCACTATCTTAACGTCATTCTTTTGTTCAATAGAAGAGCAGAGACAGAAACAAACAGAGATGGCGATACAGAGAGAAATATTTGAAACTTTTTACTCTCTCTTGTCTATTTTTTCAATTATACATAAAATAGGAATACTTCCTTCCACAAATAGTAAAGTCTAGAAAACAACATTATTCTCACCCATACCGGGAATATATATATTTCTAAGAGCGGCATGGAAAAACATACTAATAAGAAGAAATGCATTGCAACAATTTTAGTTTTGTTGAAAAATACACATAATCTAATATTTATCAAAGAAAGTGAAATAAAGGAGTTCTTTACTGTAGTGCTCAGTGAAGACATACCTTGATTCTTGCTTCAGTTGTAAATAGATCAGCTGCGTGCTTCCAGTCAATGAGGCTAACTGGTTCAACAGTGGAATTTTATAGTGAAAAACCGACATATGAACGTTTCACCCCGATGATGACAAATGTGTCAGTAAAATTGACTAATCAGAACTGGATATGTTCACTACATGATCAAACCTAGAGGTATGTAGTAAGCAACATCTGGTCAATATATGTCAATGCCCAATCGACCACTAACTTGATCGTGAAATTGTGGACAATATTTTCACGCATAATGTTTTAATCGATAGCTACTATCACTGGGAAAACCATCATCATCACCACCACCACCATCACTGCTAGGACATTTACTGATACGACTGCTGATACTATTACCAGTTATATCATAATTAACTGGATTAGATTTGTGATAAGATTGTGGTTTCCTATCGTTTTGAGCAGCGCAGATGTGTCTATCAAATTAGTTCAAATTTGTGTGTATGTTTATCTATAGACTCTATAAAAAAAGCGATCGTAATTCCCGTAATGTGTTTACACTTTGTTCATTTCCAGACCAAGGCTTGTGAATCGACGTTATAATTCACCATGTGTTTTGGTATATTAAAGTTAAGACAATTTTGCCTGAAGTTATTTGCTATCGGAATTTAGCAAAAATTAGGTACGTTCCTGGACCATTGGGGCGAACTTGATTAAAATTAAAAAATAACACAAATGAAATCGGACGCTGTTCTTTCGTTATATATATTATGCTTGCTGAATTCATATCTAGAGTTAAGCGAATTCAAATTCTGCAAGATATTAGGCCTGATCAACCATCGTTATTTATTCCGAGCCTAGACCCGAAAAATACAGTCTCCTGTCAGGCAAACAGTCAGTCGATATCGATGAAGTTAGATTAACATTGAAGAAAGAGTCCTAAGCAAAGTGTTATGTCGTATCGGGAGATTAAAAGTCAAATCTAATTGTGGATAAATGATTTTATTTATTCTGTAGTATTGCTTCGATTTTTAAAGTTTATTTTCAACGTCAGAAATATTTGAACTAGGACATTTTGCACTTTTGCACTGATCATACCAGATCGACTTACATTGTATATTTTATCTTCAAGAAAAACAAATCCCACCCCAAAAACAGGGTCAGTCCTAGCGTTTTTTTGGACGAGTAGCCTCTATGGATGTACGAAATGTAAAGACGTTAAAGGATGGCCACCTATTCTCAAAGCTGTTGTTTATGAACATAAATAGAATTATACAAGAGCATAGTTCTAGGAAGTAGTAGACCTTGCGTTCATAAATCAAACCAGTCACGAGCACGACTGGAAAATGTAGGGAACTATTAAGTTGTAGTAAAATGAATAGTATTGGTGGTGGTAGTGGTTGCAAGTTTCATTTGCACGTGAAAATAAATATAAGTAGTGTATCATGGGCGACTGTTTCTAAATCGAATAATGATTAAAGGAGCATTGACATGTGTTTACTTTTTCAGCTGTTGCTCATGCCCTACTTCTTGATTTGATCAGGTTTGGAACAAATGTAGTCACTGGTAATCAATTGTACTGACATTTTGCCCATCAGCGGGGTTAAACGTATAAATTTGACCAGATGTCCATGTTTATATTAAAACAAAAACAATACGTGGAAATAGGAAACCTGTTTTTAATTAAATCTCTGCTTATTCTGATTTATATACATCCAGCGGTTCTACTTTTGAAACTTTGCCTACTTGATAAGTATCGCAATACTTCTGATATGACTTATGCATCGACACAAACCACCTGCCTTGTGTCGCAGAACAACCCTCCTGACTTATCGTGAAGCTTTATATGTGGCACACGATGTACGAGATACAAAGTTTCATTACAATCTGTCAAAAACGAAATGGAGATTTTAGACTTAGCTTCATGCAGTATCAACGTTCCAAACAGTATTGATGCTAATAATTTTGTTTTCATAATGAGACACCCTTAACAATTGCTGTAGCTTATGTAAGTTCAGACTCAAAGGTAAGCAAATTAACGAAATATGCGGTAGGTTATACAGATCATCCAAAAACTAAAAATATTCCATAAAATATTCCACCTGATATGAATACACATTAGAAATGCTAGTTGTTTCTCCTTCTCCTTTATATTAATCAGCGCAACAAGTTTATTAACAAATCATTGGTAAAACAAGAGATGAATAGGGAAGAATAAAGGTGCATGATGCACAAGGTTTCCTCCATTTCATGCAAGACACGGTACTAACAAATGACTCCTAAACTCAATATTGTTTCTTATATTTATCATACAAAGAAAAAAGTAAACGTCTTCCGGTATTCGAAATGTGAGGGATACTTTATATCTTGAAAAACGTCCTCATCCGGAATTTGATTATAGGTTGTAGCATCAGTGCTCGTAAAATCTTTCACATCCATCACAAAGCCCAGATGTTCATATTATATGTCTACATAGCATTGATAAATTTCCTTCATAATATAAATATATACTGTACCTTTTTACACGGCAGTTTGTTTCAATATATACAGGTACGATATCTTATGCATTATTTGGGGCTAATATACTAAATATCCAATATATCTTGCAAAACAAATGATACAAAAGTTAAACATTATTTTGTTCAAAGTACAATAGAAAGCCATTGTACCTTGCCAATGAACTGAGGTGCCTTTCAATGTTTCAAAATAACCATGCTATTGGATCGTCACGACTATTCGCGATATGAGAGGTTTCCTGATTCTAAGAAAGACAAATAGAGACCGACAGACAGATAGAAAAACATATGAAGAGCGTGAGAAACTCAGCTATTTTGTAGACTCTATTCTAACAAAGACAAAATGCTGGACAGCAAATACAAGATATTGTTTGGCTTGTGTCTTATATGTACATTCCCTGAGACATTAAGGCAATATTTGCAAACATCCTTATTATTGCCTGTAAAATAGTTACTGAACATACAAAATAAAATGAATTTCATGTGCGATAATTTTCTTTAGGCCCATCGATCCAGTAACATCAGGAGCAAATAAGTTATCAATCAAGTCTGTTGCTATGTAGATAATGAGTTGTGGACGACGAGACATGGGAACAAAATGATTATTTTCTTGAAGTCTGAAATCATTTTCTACGTGTGTACAAATGTAAAAAAACGTATTGAGGTATTTTGGCATGACTTATGAATATTACAATATTTGTATAACACAACGTTTGGTCATAGGCAGCTGTTTGTGTAAATAACTACATACTGCCGACGTAACATGCCATCTCCCGCACATAATATTTACATGTTTACTCATTTTACGTCGTATCGATAAGTGTTCCTTACAACAAAAAATATATTTCAAATCTCTAAAAGAATTTTTTTTCCTAGAAATATAATATAGAACCTAAAACTAACGCTTGAATAGTGATCTCAAGTGTTTCGATTCACCCACCTAGCACATAGGTATTTGAATATCTTGGGATTTTCTGGACCACCATTACATCTTAACATAATGAATCAAACAGTCAAGTGTGAAGATATCAGAGCCGCTTAAATATAAAAACCAGCTAATTCTTAACTGCAAAGTAAATATCTTTAAAATCTTACATCGTTTTCACAAAATGTTACTAATTGCAAAGTTTTGTATGATGTTATCCTTATACTGTCCATATTTCGAAGATGGCAGTGTCTAATTCAAGGCAAGATTTTGCCTATTTATTCACATTATGGAAATGGATATCTTATTTTATATTTGCCTATAAAATGTACAAAAATAAACATATTGCTTGGTGATTGCAAGCAGATAGTTATCCTCATACAATCGCTTATCTTTGCGGACATAGAGGAAAGCGACATTACTTTTCCACCGTGAAGTTGTGGTGCAATCGAAGTTTTCTATGCGAATGCGCTTTAAAACCTTACCCTCCTACTGTCCTAATATGCAACACGCGATGGGAAAGTTGAATGGAACCTAGAATTAATATTAGATTAAACTACATATATATGTTCTGTCGTATTTTATAATTTGTAAGTGATGCTACTTCATTTTAATACGAAAAGAAAACAAAGAAACATTATTTTCCAATGACTAGATAAAACATCGAGTCGGTATCTGAAGCACTGCGAAGATCAGGCTACGTTGCCGTCAAGTAATTACGATCAACATGGATACACCAGCATTTGCAATCTACGGATATGATGAGCTGCCTACATCTACAAGCACGCCTCTGTCTTTCATGTCTGATATGTGCCTTTTTGAATATCATAGTATTGATAGTTACGCTTGTAATAGCTTTAACATTGTATGTAATGCTTGGAAAGAGTTTGTGTTGTATACTTCATGTTATATGTCTTTTGAGATGACCTTTGTGTATTGGACATTCAATGTACTAAATAAATATCACTAGAACTACTACTACGTCTTTCATACCGCGTAAAATTATTTTAATTGTTTTCAATAATTCCGAAACCGTTGCAAATCATATATTTCTGATACAGTAGAAACCATTCCGATTCAAAACATCTTTGAGACGAAACAAATTAGTTCAAAGCAAGCTAGCACTTGTAGAATAGGACACAATGAGATGCACACAAAACTGCGTAGTTTATAATGTGGGTACTGAGCAATTTCAATGAGAATGAATTGAATGGTTTTAACACAAAACTGATGGCAAGTATACTTTTCATATTAAGTGCCTTTGGATAATATAGAGCATATTCAGAGTAGTATTTTTTACGTTCAGACCGAGATTAACTAGTTATTGTGTATTTTGCGTTCAATTTCTAATATCCGGAAACTACATTTTCATAAGTGGGTTACCATGAGATATGTTCGAGTGTTAAAGGGTGCTTATCATGAATAAAATATTTTACATAGCAGAGTTACAATTTAGTAAGCTTTCAAGTCCTCTCCCTGAATTAAAATGGCAATGCCTTAATAACTTACAACACAAAAATGTTTGTATTAGTTAAAGATGGGATCCATAAAAGCGTCTATTAGACAAGCATAACTAATATCAATCTCCTTTATTGCATCTCTCAGCCAATAATTCATTATCAATCTCATTATCAATCTCCAATACTATTTTGCAAACGAGCCCAAATTATATCAGGATAACTTAGGATTCATCAAAACATGGTGATCATGCGAAAGATGAAAGCCACTCAAAAACTCCTCTTCTTAAACAGTGATGATACAGCAAAAATATTTTATCAAAGAATTCGGAAGGTATAACATAAATGAGTCACATGGAACCTATCAAATAACAGCTCAGCCGATACAATATAACCTTTTTAAGAGAAAACCCATTCCAACCTTGCGCCTCAGGTAGACCTTGGTTGCCAAAATCATATATAATGTAGACTGCATATATTGCCAAAGGTAGCCTTGGAGTGAAATTGGCAGCAATATCAACATGAGGTGAATATGATAAAGTTATATCCAACAAGGTCAATAAAACTTCCAAGTACAAGAAACTTTTGCAGAATCAAGCAAACCAAAATATGAGGAAAATTAGACGACCTATTGGCTAAAGAATTCAAATTAGATACAGAAACAACACTTTTAGTCTTATAATGTGCATTACATAGACTCAAACTTTGAAAGGATAACTCTTTGTAGAAAGACAGGGATAAAGTCTGGAAGAAACTTGGTGAAGAATCGGATGATGCGGAGTTGAATATGGAGAAGGACTTGAAAGTGGCTAAAGTAGGAGATGAAGAACTTAAATGTATTAAAAAGAAGGATTAGGGGACACTTGGTGACAAGAAACGCCTCTACACATGAAAATGATACCGTAAAATAAGTATGACTTACCCTGCCACACTCGACACATATTTCATTATTTCTCATAATATATATTAATATAAATTGTTACGAAGAAAAGAAGTATTCCTAAGTTCTCATTTTAGGTTTTGTTTATACAGGCACTCTCTTCGCCTATGCCATGTATTAAAATAGACAGTTCACCTGTGCCGATTATGACCAAGCCAAATTTTCTCTAATACTTATAACTAATTGGTTTTAAAGCCTTTTTTCAAGGCTCTGGCGTGTGAAGGCATTGGCAAGTTTTGGCAATATTTCTGAACTAATTTTTCCAAGGAACAACCAAAATTAGGCCTACAGAAGCATCCCAATTCAGATAAGCCCAAATAAAATCATTGACACAGATGGACAGATGCATACGTAAAAAGATAGAACCATATACAGATTCATTTTAGTAAGGCGGTATCTAAAATAATTTAGAGACAAATAACATCACCTATGGAAAAATCGAACAATAGAGAAGAGATAAAGCAATTTTCTGACATGTAGTAATGGACTCATACTAGCGAATAAAGGAAAGTCAACCTATCTTTCCTTTATTCACATATATATCTAGCCTTGACTATGAAAACTATGTATATATCTTTGTCATACTCTTGCTTATCGTTACAATGTTACACGGATATTTCTGGCATGAACGAACATAGTCCAAGTAAAATTACCTGTCTGTGGATCTATATGCATGATGAATAATATCTTGTTGATGATTACACTACACCTTACCATGCAAAGCCATTTGGCTATGAAATCTGAAATATGACTTACATTTGAATATTGGCTTTCGTAATTGAATATTCGTGATCAGGAGATGTATGCAATGCAAGTGAAAATAAATAAATGAATAAATAGAAAATAGAACAGCACAAAACAATATGTGGAGGCAGACAACTTTTAATTTGAACGTTCAGATCAACTGACAGTACCTTTTGACATCAATAAAGAGAGATAATCGCTCCTCCTACTTTATAGTTGTAATGAACACATCATTGGATTTTGCGTCGTATTCGAGATTTCATTTCTATCAGTTTCTTGGGTAATACAAAGTATCGGCTGCTCAAGAGGAAGAAGGAGGTATATCTGTATTAGGTTTTGGTGTAAGTCCAGCAACAGGAGGAACCAAACCTGAACGGGTAGTGGTAGGTGAATGTGTAGCTCCCGGTGCAAGAAAAGTCTGAGGTCTTTTTCCGGCTTTAAGAAAAAAAAATATAGACTCGCAAACTGTTGTGACAAACGTCCTAGATGAGGTAATCCATGTAATTCATTGTTATTGTACAGATACAAAAATTGTCATGTTCATCTTAAAAACTAAGTACGAAGAATCAAAGTAATGTATGACGCAAATCAATGCCATCTAAATGCAGTTATAGCATTTTTCATTATGGATGAATAGTCTTACACTTGTAGTAGGTAGCATAGAAAATGAATGATGAGAAAGTTCTAGTCCAACAAATAAATTATTATTATTATTAATAGTAGTAATAATAGTAGTAGTAGAAGTAGTAGTAGTAGTACTATTATGAAAATTAATTCATTCGGACTATTAGGGATTATTTTCAAGGAGAAATGTTTGCTTACAAATACCGATGCATGCCCGGAAAGTAATTTTTAATTTAGACGATTATCAGTTCAGTATTCAACATCATTCCTCACGCGTGTGTTTTCTATCGGTGCAAACAGAGTTAAACTTAAACGGTGACATTGCGAGGGAACTGACCCAATCCATGTTCAGAACCGAACAAATTTATATATGGAGAAGGAGCAAAATTCAGAAATGCGGCTTATAGTTTGCTTGTATAACGTTATTACATATGTGTGAGAGGGAGTATAATCAAAGCCGTACTAGGAAATTATATATATTCTTATCATTAGCATACGTCATGATACCGTCCAGTGGTAAATTAATGATATGACTGATGCATGGCAGGTAGGATATGTGCTTGAAGCGAATGAACAATGGATACATTTTAGCGCGTGGTTACAAAACTGCGTATTTTCACCCTTGACGAAGCCATGAGTGCAAATACTCAAGTTCTTCACCCACGATTCGAAATATGTCCGTTATTCACTCCTCGCATGTATAATTTCTCTCTATTTTATGTACCAACATTTTGGTTTGCAAGAAGCGCAACATACTGAAATAGCAGATTTCTTCCGTGAGGTGGCGCAATATGCATATTTCTTCCGTGAGGTGGCGCAATATTAGAGATTTAAAGTCTATGTTCTTCTGTGATTGTTCTCAAGGAAAATTTCAACATTAAAACCATTCTGCTGCCCAGCGCAAACTTCGAAAATAGAATCAAAAGAACACATACATTGATTATGGGTTTATTCACAGTTGTACACATGAACTCCAAGACAGAATAATTGTCCTCCCAATATAACGGCGATTTTCTTGTCTTATATATTTTTTGAAAATTTCGCAGAGACAATATCGCTTTAACCATTCGCACACCTGCAGTCATTGAAAACTGATTTAGGAGAGATCATTTCTCTCATAAAGGAATTTGTCTCCACCTCTGTACTTTTCGTCTATTTATGAAATATTACAACATCTGATAATCTGTTGTTTTTATGGGCATGTTTTGATCATAATAGATCGTATTTCTTTGCTTACGTTTCTATACAGGATATGGGAAAATATGCGTAGTAACATCTAGTCTGTAAAAACAGACCATACATTCATCCGAAAATACTCAAATCTAAAAAGGTTAAAGAATATAACGCGTTTCCTGAAGCGGATAATGAGGAACGGACGTGCAAATAGAAAAGAGTTTAGTTCAAACATACCAGATGTTTCCTTCAGCATCCAACCCGATATGGACACAAGAAGCAAAAGAACGAAAAGATTCGGCATGGTTTCTCTTTTTAGTCTGAAAAAGATCAAGGCTGTATTTACATTATTTTCAATATAACATACATTTCAGTTTTATCTTCATATTCAAGCACCTGTAACGGAATCAAACCATTGCCTCACCATGATATTGACTCAAAAAGTTAACTTGTTGGCATTCTGTGGAGCTACCATTCCTGGAAACGTAAAGCTGTATTCATTACACACGGTGGCACACATCTTTTCAGCATGAGCCCTACTTTCCGTAGGTGTTTTCTCGATCGGCTGTTCCTCTAACGTGTCAGTCTTGTTCATGATTTCAGAACGTATAATATATTCCTATATACGCACGAAAAAGGCTTTATATAAAACAGCCATGATAAAACTGTTGAGAAACTTATTTCTAACTGAAACTCTTTCTGTTTTACTTGCGTAAGACCTAATTCACTATCTTAACTTCATTCTTTTGTTCAATAGAAGAGCAGAGACAGAAACAAACAGAGATGGCGATACAGAGAGAAATATTTGAAACTTTTTACTCTCTCTTGTCTGTTTTTTCAATTATACATAAAATAGGAATACTTCCTTCCACAAATAGTAAAGTCTAGAAAACAACATTATTCTCACCCATACCGGGAATATATATATTTCTAAGGTTGGCATGGAAAAACATACTAATAAGAAGAAATGCATTGCAACAATTTTAGTTTTGTTAAAAAATACACATAATCTAATATTTATCAAAGAAAGTGAAATAAAGGAGTTCTTTACTGTAGTGCTCAGTGAAGACATACCTTGATTCTTGCTTCAGTTGTAAATAGATCAGCTGCGTGCTTCCAGTCAATGAGGCTAACTGGTTCAACAGTGGAATTTTATAGTGAAAAACCGACATATGAACGTTTCACTCCGATGATGACAAATGTGTCAGTAAAATTGACTAATCAGAACTGGATATGTTCACTACCTGATCAAACCTAGAGGTATGTGGTAAGCAACATCTGGTCAATATATGTCAATGCCCAATCGACCACTAACTTGATCGTGAAATTGTGGACAATATTTTCACTCATAATGTTTTAATCGATAGCTACTATCACTGGGAAAACCATCATCATCACCACCACCACCATCACTGCTAGGACATTTGCTGATACGACTGCTGATACTATTACCAGTTATATTATAATGAACTGGATTAGATTTGTGATAAGATTGTGGTTTTCTATCGTTATGAGCAGCGCAGATGTGTCTATCAAATTAGTTCAAATTTGTGTGTATGTTTATCTATAGACTCTATAAAAAAAAGCGATCGTAATTCCCGTAATGTGTTTACACTTTGTTCATTTCCAGACCAAGGCTTGTGAATCGACGTTATAATTCACCATGTGTTTTGGTATATTAAAGTTAAGACAATTTTGCCTGAAGTTATTTGCTATCGGAATTTAGCAAAAATTAGGTACGTTCCTGGACCATTGGGGCGAACTTGATTAAAATTAAAAAATAACACAAATGAAATCGGACGCTGTTCTTTCTTTATATATATTATGCTTGCTGAATTCATATCCAGACTTAAGCGAATTCAAATTCTGCAAGATATTAGGCCTGATCAACCATTGTTATTTATTCCGAGTCTAGACCCGAAAAATATAGTCTCCTGTCAGGCAAACAGTCAGTCGATATCGATGAAATTAGATTAACATTGGAGAAAGAGTCCTAAGCAAAGTTTTATGTCGTATCGAGAGATTAAAAGTCAAATCTAACTGTGGATAAATGATTTTATTTATTCTGTATTATTGCTTCGATTTTTAAAGTTTATTTTCAACGTCAGAAATATTTGAACTAGGACATTTTGCACTTTTGCACTGATCATACCAGATCGACTTACATTGTATATTTTATCTTCAAGGAAAAAGAATCCCACCCCAAAAACAGGGTCAGTCCGAGCGTTTTTTTGGACGAGTAGCCTCTATGAATGTACCAAATGTAAAGACGTTAAAGAATGGCCATCTATTCTCAAAGCTGTTGTTTATGAATATAAATAGAATTATACAAGAGCATAGTTCTAGGAAGTAGTAGACCTTGCGTTCATAAATCAAACCAGTCACGAGCACGACTGGAAAATGTAGGGAACTATTAAGTAGTAGTAAAATTAATAGTATTGGTGGTGGTAGTGGTTGCAAGTTTCATTTGCACGTGAAAATGAATATAAGTAGTGTATCATGGGCGACTGTTTCTAAATCGAATAATGATTAAAGGAGCATTGACATGTGTTTACTTTTTCAGCTGTTGCTCATGCCCTACTTCTTGATTTGATCAGGTTTGGAACAAATGTAGTCGCTGGTAATCAATTGTACTGACATTATGCCCATCAGCGGGGTTAAACGTATAAATTTGACCAGATGTCCATGTTTATATTAAAACAAAAACAATACGTGGAAATAGGAAACTAGTAATTAATTAAATCTCTACTTATTCTGATTCATATACATCCAGCGGTTCTACGTTTGAAACTTTGCCTACTTGATAAGTATCGCAATACTTCTGATATGACTTATGCATCGATACAAACCACCTGCCTTGTGTCGCAGAATAACCCTCCTGACTTATCGTGAAGCTTTATCCGTGGCACACGATGTACGAGATACAAATTTTCATTACAATCTGTCAAAAACGAAATGGAGATTTTAGACTTAGCTTCATGCAGTATCAACGTTCCAAACAGTATTGATGCTAATAATTTTGTTTTCATAATGAGACACCCTTAACAATTACCGTATCTTATGTAAGTTCTCACTCAAAGGTATGCAAGATAACGAAATATGCGGTAGCTTATACAGATCATCCAAAAACTAAAAATATTC
Source organism: Sinohyriopsis cumingii (assembly GCA_028554795.2). Lineage (NCBI taxonomy): Eukaryota > Metazoa > Mollusca > Bivalvia > Unionida > Unionidae > Sinohyriopsis > Sinohyriopsis cumingii. The sequence continues at coordinate 75,474,487 of CM068835.1, read as the reverse complement.
CATAAAATATTCCACCCGATATGAATATACATTAGAAATGCTAGTTGTTTCTCCTTCTCCTTTATATTAATCAGCGCAACACGTTTATTAACAAATCATTGGTAAAACAAGAGATGAATAGGGAAGAATAAAGGTGCATGATGCACAAGGTTTCCTCCATTTCATGCAAGACAAAGGAAACAAGCAAATGACTCCTAAACTCAGTATTGTTTGTTATATTTATCATGCAAAGAGAAAAGTAAACGTCTTCCGGTATTCGAAATGTGAGGGATACTTTATATGTTGATAAACGTCCTCATCCGGAATCTGATTATATGTTGTAGCATCAGTGCTCGTAAAATCTTTCACATCCATCACATAGCCCAGATGTTCATTTTATATGTCTACATGGCATTGATAAATTTCCTTCATAATATAAATATATACTGTACCTTTTCACACGGCACTTTGCTTCAATATTTACAGGTACGATATCTTATGCATTATTTGGGGCTAATATATTAAATATCCAAAATATGTTGCAAAACAAATGATACAAAAGTTAAACATTATTTTGTTCAAAGTACAATAGAAAACCATTGTACCTTGCCAATGAACTGAGGTGCCTTTAAATGTTTCAAAATAACCATGCTATTTGATCGTCACGACTATTCGTGATATGAGAGGTTTCCTGATTCTAAGAAAGACAAATAGAGAGCGACAGATAGATAGAAAAATATAGGAAGAGCGTGAGAAACTCAGCTATTTTGTAGACTCTATTCTAACAAAGAAAAAATGCTGGACAGCAAATACAAGATATTGTTTGGCTTGTGTCTTATATGTACATTCCCTGAGACATTAAGGCAATATTTGCAAACATCCTTATTATTGCCTGTAAAATAGTTACTGAACATACAAAATAAAATGAATTTCATGTGCGATAATTTTCTTTAGCCCATCCATCCAGTAACATCAAGAGCAACATAAGTTATCAATCAAGTCTGTTGCTATGTAGATAATGAGTTGTGGACGACGAGACATGGGAACAAAATGATTATTTTCTTGAAGTCTGAAATCATTTTCTACGTGTGTACAAATGCAAAAAAAACGTATTGAGGTATTTTGGCATGACTTATGAATATTACAATATTTGTATAACACAACGTTTGGTCATAGGCAGCTGTTTGTGTAAATAACTACATACTGCCGGCGCAACATGCTATCTCCCGCACATAATATTTATATGTTTACTCATTTTACCTCGTATCGATAAGTGTTCCTTACAATAAAAAATATATTTCAAATCTCTAAAAGAATTTTTTTTCCCTAGAAATATAATATAGAACCTAAAACTAACGCTTGAATAATGATCTCAAGTGTTTCGATTCACCCACATAGCACATAGGTATTTGAATATCTTGGGATTTTCTGGACCACCATTACATCTTAACATAATGAATCAAACAGTCAAGTGTGAAGATATCAGAGCCGCTTATATATAAAAACCAGCTAATTCTTAACTGCAACGTAAATATCTTTAAAATCTTACATCGTTTTCACAAAATGTTACTAATTGCAAAGTTTTGAATGATGTTATCCTTATACTGTCCATATTTCGAAGATGGCAGTGTCTAATTCAAAGCAAGATTTTGCCTATTAATTCACATTATCTAAATGGATATCGTATCTTATATTTGCCTATAAAATGTACAAAAATAAACATATTGCTTGGTGATTGCAAGCAGATAGTTATGGAACCTAGAATTAATATTAGATTAAACTACATATATATGTTCTGTCGTATTTTATAATTTGTAAGTGATGCTACTTCATTTTAATACGGAAAGAAAACTATGAAACATTATTTTCCAATGACTAGAAAAAACATCGGGTCGGTATCTGAAGCACTGCGAAGATCAGGCTACCTTGCCGTCACGTCAATTACGATCAAGATGGACACTCCAGCATTTGCAATCTACGGATATGATGAGCTGCCTGCATCTACAAGCACGCCTCTGTCTTTCATGTCTGATATGTGCCGTTTTGAATATCATAGTATTGATAGTTACGCTTGTAATAGCTTTAACATTGTATGTAGTGCTTGGAAAGAGTTTGTGTTGTATACTTCATGTTATATGTCTTCTGAGATGACTTTTGTGTATTGGACATTCAATGTACTAAATAAATATCACTAGAACTACTACTACGTCTTTCATACCGCGTAAAATTATTTTAATTGTTTTCAATAATTCCGAAACCGTTGCAAATCATATATTTCTGATACAGTGGAAACCATTCCGATTCAAAACATCTTTGAGACGAAACAAATTAGTTCAAAGCAAGCTAGCACTTGTAGAATAGGACACAATGAGATGCACACAAAACTGCATAGTTTATAATGTGGGTACTGAGCAATTTCAATGAGAATGAATTGAATGGTTTTAACACAAAACTGATGGCAAGTATACTTTTCATATTAAGTGAATTTAGATAATATATAGCGCATATTCAGAGTAGTATTTTTTGCGTTGAGACCGAGATTCACTAGTTATTGTGTAGTTTGCGTTCAATTTCTAACATCCGGAAACAAATTTTTTATAAGTAGGTTACCATGAGATATGTTCGAGTGTTAAATGGTACTTATCATGTATAAAATGTTTTACATAGCAGAGTTATAATTTAGTAAGCATTCAAGTCCTCTCCCTGAATTAAAATGGCAATGCCTTAATAACTTGCAACACAAAAATGTTTGTATTAGTTAAAGATGGGATCCATCAAAACGTCTATTAAACAAGCATAACTAACATCAATCTCCTTCATTGCATCTGTCAGCCAATAATTCATTATCAATCTCATTATCAATCTCCAATACTATTTTGCAAACGAGCCCAAATTATATCAGGATAACTTAGGATTCATCAAAACATGGTGATCATGCGAAAGATGAAAGCCACTCAAAAACTCCTCTTCTTAAACAGTGATGATACAGCAAAAATATTTTATCAAAGATTTCGGGAGGTATAACATAAATCAGTCACATGGAACCTATCAAATAATAGCTCACCCGCTACAATAAAATCTTTTCAAGAGAAAACCCATTCCAACCTTGCACCTCAGGTAGACCTGGGTTGCCAAAATCATCTATAATGTAGACTGCATATATTACCAAAGGTAGACTTGGAGTGAAATTGGCAGCAATATCAACATGATGTAAATATGATAAAGAATAGACAAATGATTTTGAAAAATCTGGAGCACAAAAAATAAAAAATAATTATATGATTTACTAAAAACAAATATCAACTACTCCAAAATAAAATATAAATTCATGAACCCATTCTATAATGGAAAGATATTTGGAAACATTTGGACAAAGTAAAAGGAATAAAAAAGCAGAATTATTAAAATATCTACATGATGCATGGTGGACTGGAGAGAACGACTTCCAAAGGATGATAATCAAAACCATCCCATCGTGTCCCTTATATAAAGAACAATTTGACAACAAAAGACATAATGTTATAGTTTAAGAAACTAGAAACACACAGAAATGAAATCATATAAAACATCACTAACAAGTTCAGATATTTTGAGGAGTCTTCCCTCTTATACACAAATCTGATTATTGATAAAAACTTATATAAGAATGTAACAGATTTTAAACTCTTAACAGTTGAAACTAGGCGCCAAAATGTTTGGATAACCGAAATCTAATTAAACATCTAATAGTACAATGAACTTTACTTCTGGTAAAGCCACCTGTAGATATGAGAGGTTCAAGAGCCCCATAAACCATGTTTTCCGTCACAACACAAATAATACAATACGGGATAGCTAAAAACACTTTAATTTGGTAAACAAAAGAAAGAGTGACCCTGACGAAATTACACTTATATTATAAAATCATTGTTATTCTTATTAGGCAACAATACAACTCAGGACAAATGGAAGGACAGGGAAACCCCGCATCACGTCATATATTTGGAAAACCAGGATGTCACTTCTAAGTCCTAACCTGTTAAATGTGATGGGATGGGGCTAAGAGATGTTAAGCAGTACTTTAAGGACTTGCACAACTTCTGCTGTAGAGGTATGTGACTTTTTAATTTCTTGTGTATAAGTTATAACTATTGTATTACCACGTCTATTTTTGTATATTTTACATGTAGCTTCGGCTTATGTAGTAGCATGGAAATATGTTACATTCTTGTATGTGACTTAGCAATAGATTTATATTAGCAATATATAAAGTTGCATTTATAAGAAACGTTTAGTACCGTAGGATTCTTGTAGGGCACGGTTCGGTTCACTTCTGAACTTGTGTATTGTTTTGTAATTATTGTGCCGATAATGTAATCTGTGTAGCTTAACGTATATAACGTCATTACGTTTTATTGTATATGCCCGTGTCATACATAATACACGGTGTTAGATGCATTTCAGCTGACCAGTGCGATCGGAGTGACCAGGGTGATTGGAGTCGCAGCTGATAGGCTGACCAGAATGACCAGAGCGACAAGGGTGATCGGAGTCGCAGCTGTATAGCTGCTTGGAGTCATCAGAATGATCAGAGTTATCGAAGTGATCGGAGTCTACGTGGTACAAGCCGCAGACTAACCATAGAAGTTGAAAATAGCAGTGTGAAGCTGAACCATAGCAATCATAGAGCTGAGTAAACAGTGATGCTGGTCGAGAAGAAGGTGATCGGGCCTTGCTGACCGAGCTCGGTGGGCGCTGATTGCTTGATTGACCTACCTGGAATACTGACTGATTCATTTACCAGTGTGACTGGTAGCCAGGTCTGCTGGTGACGGAGTGTGTAACTCCACACATGTAATCTTTTAGCCGTGGGCTAATCTTTGAGATTGTAATACCAAGTGTGTTTTTGGACTGCAAAAGATATTTTGTACATCTGTACCTTTGTTTCCATCATTTTCACTATTTGTGTGAATACATCTTTCCTATATCAGTAAAATACCACAGTTTTACAATTTCAGTAAAACACATAATTCTCTCGTTGTTAAATCACTGTTAATCTTTCACTCATTGTGTCTATCCTCGTTAAGGTTTGTTACTTGTATTTTCGTTATTTTGTTCCTGCAGATTATGCTAAATGATCCAATAATTGGGTATTATACGCACATTAGATTTTACTTCGTATTCCAGATTTCATTTCTATCAGGTTCTTCGGAATACAAAGTATAGGCTGCTCAAGAGGAAGGAGGTGTATTTGTATTAGATATTGGTGTAACTCCAGCAACAGGCGGATCCAAGCCAGGTAAACCAGGTGGTAGGTGCATGTTTAGCTCCCGGTGCAAGAAAAGTCTGAACATATTTCCGGCTTTAACAGAAAATAGGATAGTCTCTAAAAGAAGCGTTAAATATTGGAAAGATCAAAGGAGATAAACAAAATCCAAAAATGAGTAAAATACGAGTCAATTTTATGTTGTTAACTGACTAGCAAATTGTCGTGAAAATAGTAAAACATAATGTGATTAATGTAATTCTTTGTTATTGTACGGCTACACAAAATTGTCATATCCATCTTAAAGACTAAGTACAAAGAAACGAAATAATGTACGACACAGATCAATTCCATCTAAAATGATAGTCTCTAAAGAAATATTGGAAAGATCAAAGGATATACAATAAACCATTAATGAGTAAAATAAGTGTCACTTTTATGTTCTACCTGACAAGCAAACTGTTGTGACAAACGTCCTAGATGAGGTGATCCATGTAATTCATTGTTATTGTACAGATTCAAAAATTGTCATGTTCCTCTTAAAAACTAAGTACAAAGAAACGAAATAATGTATGACGCAAATCAATGCCATCTAAATGCAGTTATAGCATTTTTCAATACGGATGAATAATCTTACACGTGTAGTAGGTAGTATAGGAAATGGCTGATGAGAATGTTCTAGCCCTACAAAAAAATATTATTATTATCATTAGTAGTAGTAGTAGTGGTAGTAGTAGTAGTAGTGTATTAATACTACTACTACTACTAAAACTACTACTACAATAACAATTAATTCATTCGTACTTTTAAGAAATATTTTCAGAGAGAAATGTCTGCATACAAAAACAGAAGCATGGCCGGAATCGGATAATATTAGATTGGGAAAGTATTTTTTTAATTTAGACTATTATCGAATCAGTATTCAACATCATTCCTCACGCGTGTGTTTTATATCAGTGCAAAACAGAATTAAACGCAAACGGTGACATTGCGAAGGAACTGATCCAACCCAAGTTCAGAATCGAACAAATTTATATATGGAGAAGGAGAAAAATTCCGAAAGGTGGCTTGCAGTTTGCCAGTATAACGATATTACACATGAGAGAGAGAGAGAGAGGGAGTAAAACTAAATCCGTACTAAGAAATTAAATATATTCTCGTCACTAGAATACGTCATGATACCGTCCAGTGGTGCAATAAATATATGACTGATGCATGACGGGTAAGATATGTGCAAGAAGTGAATGAACAATGGATAAATTTAAGTGCGTGTTTGAAAAACTAAGTATTTTCACCAGTGACGAAGCCATGAGTGCAAAATACTCAAGTTCTTCACCAACAAGATTTCTTCCTTGAGGTGGCGCGATATTAGAGGCTTAAAGTCTACGTTCTGCTGTGATTATTCTCATGGAAAATATAAACACTAGCATCATTCTCCTGTCCAGCTCAAGTAAATATAATGTATTGAGAAAATAAAAGTCATTCTCGACTTGATCGATTTGAAATATGGAGGATAAAATGTTCACCGCTCAGCTAAATATGTGTCTACTAATTACTTCGAATTTCTTAACAACAATGCTTTCAGTGCCTATTTATGGGATGCAAAACATATGGTTTCACTGAAATATAAACATTATTTACCACACGACTGATAATTAAGGAAAACATTGCTACATGAAAAATATTCCCTATATTTTCCTAGAGATTCCTTGAAATCTATCATTCTTTATTCATAAAATTATCGTGACGTTGGATTGGGGTGTACTTCGATAATCTTGTTTGTTCTTGTTTTAAGAATCACACTCAATCAACTGATCTGCAAACGATTAACCGCTTCAGGTTTTAGTTTATTTTCTACCAGGAAGTGTTTATTATTACGTTGGGGTTACATCTGAATCATTACTGCAAGCTTACTGAATCAATCTGAGAAAAAGTTAGGTCCATATATTCAGGTAGTTTCTTTTGTTTACAATTTAGCAATTGATGGCGTGTCTTACTTGCTGAAATTACCTTCGAAAATAAAATCAAAGGTACACATTGATTACGTTTCTTTCATATTTGTACACATGAAGTCAAAGACAGAATAATTGTCCACATAAGATAATTGATGATTTTCTTGTCTTATATTTGTTTTGAAAATTTTGCAAGGACAATCTCGCTTAGAACATTCACACACCTTGAGTAATTGAAAACTGCTTTAGGAGAAATCATTTCTCTGATGATGTATTTTTCGTCTATTTATGAAATATTACAACATCTGATAATCTGTAGTTTTTATGGGCATGTCCTGATCATGCAAGGTCATATTTTTTCGCCTGCGTTTCCTTACAGGATATCGGAAAATATACATAGTTACAACATCTTTTCTGTTAAAACAGACCCTAGAATTAGCCGACAATAATCAAATCTAAATAGGTTAAAGAATATTACTCATTTCCTAAGGCGGCTAATGAACAACAGACGGGCAAATAAAAAAAGAGTTTAAATCAATCATACCAGATGATTCCTTCAGAATCCAGCTCGACAAGAACACAAATAGGAAAAGAACGAAAAAATTTGGCATGGATTCCTTTTTTAGTCTGACAAAGATTAAGGTTCAATTTACATTGTTTCCAATATCACATAGATTTCGATTTTATCTTCATATTCAAGAACCTTGAACAGAAGAAAACCATTGTCTTATCAGGATATTCGCTCAAATATAGGACTTGCTGGCATTCTAATGACTTAACCTTACTGGAAATTTAAAGCAGTATACATTAGACACTGTGGCACAAATTGCTTCAGAATGAGCCATACTTTTCGCAGGTATTATTTTTTAGATCTTTTGTTCTCTAACGCGTCAGTGTGTTTCATGATTTCAGGACGTTCAGTATGTTCCTATCTACGCTTGAAAACGGCTTTAGTTAAAACAAACATGAAGAAAATGTTGAGAAATTTATTTCTGAATCTCTTTCTGTTTCACTGGCGAAAAACCTATTATGCTATATTAACTTCGTTTGTTTTGTTTACTAGAAGATGAGGAACAGAAATAGACATAGACGGGAACGGGGACACAAATAAATATTTGCCACCGATTATTCTCTCTCTTTGACATTTCGTCACTTATGCAGAAAATCGTAATTCCTCCTTCCGCAAATAGTATAGTTAAAAATACATCTTCATTATCACACATATTTAGATTAGACCTATTTCTCATAGCATCAAGAAAAAGCATACCTTGAAAGTTTAATAAATGCGTTGCAGCAATTTTAGTTTTGCTGACAAATACACATACTGTATCATTTAATAGCATAAAATAAAATAAAGGAGACTTATGTACGGTAGTCCTCATTGAAGTCCTTCCTTGATTTAGCCTTGAAGTTTAAATAGATTAGCTGCGTGCTTCCAGTCAATGAAGCAAACTGGTACAATAGTGGAATTTTATAGTGACCAGTCGACAGCTAATCATTTTACCCCGAAGATGACAAATAAGCCAGTAAAATTTACTAAACGGGGCAGTATTTGTTCACGACCTGATCCAAACAAGACGTATGTCATTAGCAACATCTGATAAAGACATATCAATGACCAGCTGACTTCTAACTCGATCAGGTAATTGTGGACAATATTCACTCATAATGTTATAGAAATGATTACTTTCATTAGGAAACCAATTATTATCACCTACACAACCACTTCAACACGTTTACTCTCACTACTGCATGTAATATTAGCAATTTTATCATAATTACCAGGGTTATTATGGTGGTAAGATAGTTGATTTCTGCTGTTATGAGCTGCGAAGATGTATCTGTCAAATTAGCTAAACCAGGTCTGTTATGTTCATCTACATTCGCTTGGATAAGCGGTTGTCATTCTGGTAAAGTGTTTACTTTTGCGTCCTTTCCTGACAGAAGCTATAATTCACCAGGTGTTTTGCGGCGGAATCGCTTTTCTTGTAACGATAAACATGCAAGTTCAATCGATCTGATCTGAGAATTTCATACTAATAATAAAAGTACAGATTATCAGAAGTTATGTTCATTAAATTGAAAGGAACCTGATGAAATAGAAACAATATTTCAGAACAAATAAAATCATGTTTCCACAAGCAGCTCAATATATCGTCTTCGAAATAACACAATCGTTCCAGAAATACTAGAGAAGAAAGTCAGCAGTTATGCTGTTTTAGAAATTTTTAATTCATAGAATAAAAGCTCAGCGTTTCATTGTTCTCCATCGCCTGCTACATTCAATAGAAAACAACGATACTGACCTTATTTATCGCTTATTCAATGCTAGACTTGGCAGGCAACAAATAGCATTTTAGTGTAACTCCCTAGATAGTTACAAACTCTTCCAGACAATGAAGAAAAACAAAACGCGAGGGCAATTAAACTTATGTGAGTCAATGATTCCCATTGTGCTCTGTATTGTACATTTTACAATATAGAGTAATGATAATGTTATCATTTTAAGGCAGATCAATTTTAATGATCATCTTTCTCTCTCTCTTTATATATATAGCCAATCGTGCTCTTGTTCGAACTACATAATATACTAACTGAATAGTTTATACCACGATAAACTCTGAGAAAAACAACAATGTATCAAATTTGATACGGCAAGTATGCAACACTCATTCAAACGAATGCCTAGCTTGGACTAATTCTGAAACCATGCAGGAAAGACTTATGTAGTGCAAAATGGATTGTAGGATAACTGAATAACATTATATTCAAGTAGCTCAGCTGATTTGGAGAGCGTAAACCATCGGGTTTACTTACATGACGTGGTTATGACGATTTATCCCACATCTGAGCTTAATTCTGACCATAGATAAATTACAAATGACTTTTGGATAGTTAAAGTTAAGAACAAATGGGCTAAAATTGTTCATTATTAGGATTTAGCAAATGTTTAGTAAATTCCTGAACCAAGGAACAGAGAACAAAAAAAACAGAAAACAACCAACGCGAGGTTTAAAAGTTTGAAAATAACTTAGGCTTCTACGGAAAGAACAACAAACTTATAGCATGATGGATCATGAAACAAATGCTCGTCGACGTTTCCATTTTCAACGAAATTCTACTATTCTGCCAGTTTTCCTCATTGTCTGGAAACGCGCTGTTAAATATTGACGGTTGAATTGAAAATCATTTCTCACTACTGTGAGCACCACAGTTAATACGTCTACTTACCTTCATAATATGCTGGTAAATTGTATAGTAGGTGTAGTTGTCAGAAAAACTGAAATCGTTGAAAGTGATACTATGTTCTTTAGTTTATAGCAAAAATATGTAATCGCGATATGACTGAAAATAAAGTTGCAGTCTCGACTTTACTTGTCCAGTTCAAAGGTATATATATTTTCTGTATTATTGTCGAAATCTAAGAAAGACAGCAAACGAACTGTCAAATATTTGTTCTCTCTCTCTCTCTCTCTCTCTCTCTCTCTCTGATTATATCCTGCTATATAGAAAACTTGGTTCTGAGTGGATCATAATAGTCCATTAAATGCTGTATGAATGATAGTTAGGAACCATTCTTAAAATTTGTCGACGCACCTTCATATCCAGAACCAAAGCAAAAATTGGTTAAAACAGTAGTCAAATACTGTAGCTAACATTTGACTTAGCCATAATGGTCCAATCGTTTAGAAAACATTTGGCTAAGCCTTTATAGCCTAGTACTTGAAGAAGTTTGTTTATGACTTGATAGTTTTCCTCGTGAAAGACGCTTGAATAATTCCTTTCAGTAATGTTATGCATCTATATAATATCCGGATAATGTTTATAATCCAGAACTTAGCTACGATTTCGCTGAGCCATTATAGCCCGAAACTTTAGACAACTTTAGGTCTTGATAGTCTAGCTCATGATAGATACTTGCCGAATTCATCTCTGTGCGGTAAAGCATTTTTGTACTTGCTCTCCCCACCTTTTCTTTCCTTGATGGTTTCGCAAATAGTAAATCTTGAGTTTGGAACCACTAACATAGACGTCATCGGAGGTAAACTAAAGTCTTTGCTATTTATAAAGAATCTACTGACACGTCTGTGAAAGAAACTGCCTTTATATATTCAATAGTCGGTAAATGATCTCTTGGTGCATATCACAGCTTGTAGTCAATTAAAAATACAGATATATAGTCCCTCTGGTAGATTATTTAAGGGAGCCCCAAATTTAAAATATTTGAACGTAGATAATTAGACTTAGAGTTTATTTCACATAGTCCTATTTCAAAGATGGTTTTAATTGTTTGGAAATTTTCTCAACAATGTCGGTGTCTGATGCTCACCAAGTTAGGGATTCGTTTTCCACTGTTCTGTTTTTCAATGAACATGGATAAGACAATTATCCTCAAGGAACGTCTATTACCTATATGTATGTATCTGTCCTGACGTTTTCAGTAATACATTATTATACACTTGTCAGAGACAATATTTATCTCCACTGGGGTCAGATTTCCAACAGTGAATATTTTTGGAAGGAAAGTGTGAAACCTTTTTAAACGTTTAGGAATTGTAAACATGATATTCCACTTATTTCAGATAGGTTTTCTCCAGCTGTTAATATTGATTGTTTCTGACCGTCATCTAACACTTTACCCGTTTGCGCCATGCCTCTTTGTTTACATCACATGAAAGTAAACAAAATAGCACTCATGTCCAGTTTACTATTTCAGATTACATTCAAATAGGTTCATTAGTGCACATTTATAAAATTATTCTTGCAGAATGGTTCTTATATATAATGAAAGTACTTTACTAACTGACAATAACTTTTCTTACTCAGGTAATTACTCACTGTATGACCCATTAACATATGAAATGAGTGACGTATACTTGCCCTATCAAATTCTATACATCAGTTGCATGCACAATACAAGGAATATTCATGCGGATTTTTTAATAGCACTGTGCTTTTGTTACATATATTTAAAGCAAAATTGTCTGTCAAATTGAACGTTTTAAGTTCCTATTAAATCTAACTTACATGTACAATTAGAACAATAATGTTTTACTCGTCTCTGGGCACACATCTTTTGTAAAACAAGCAATATCAACAAATTATTTCATAATAGTTGTATAACTCAAAATGGTTTCAGTATTCTATCATAGATTGTTCACTCTCACTTTATTTGATCTTTCCCATTGAATACCTAAGAGTAAATTTCCAACCTCTGTCCTTATACTACATTTAAAACCTTCATTTACAATGGTTAGATCATGACTTCAGTTGTCTGTCACTCACTGTTCTAGATACTTCATGAAAATCAAATAAATAATAGTAGGGTCAACTTGATTTAAATCCACAGTTCATTGTCAAAAGCAATCAGTAATGGCTACTACAACAAACGAATTATTCCGTATTGTCAAATTCAAGATCTAACATTTAAAGATCTGTTAATTACATAATTACATAATCAAAATTATTTACTCTGAAGTCAGGAACATTTAGCAGTGGCAATAAACAGTCCTAAAGATATCCAGATTCAATTACTCTATTCAAATATCTAACTTTCCAACTGCAAATACAAGTTAAAGTTTAACGGACGAAACTTTATTTTATGTTCTTCTACCAGCACCTTGATCCCTAGAAAACTGGATATGGGCAAACGTTCTTTCTCACTGCAGAATTCATTGTAGAAATACAGTACAATGGGTATGAGTGCTCTCCTGACAACGGAATAATCATTATTTGTGAATGTTTGAACAACACACAGTGACAAGCAATCAATATTCCCATTCCAAAATAGTATAATGTATGCAGCATAGGTATCAGCAATGATGAATCAACTTAATTTATAATAAATTACTGTTGTAGAGCATATTTCGGCTGCTTGCAAAACAAAAACACTGTCTTTGTATATCTAGAAAATGATCGATTATTTTAATATTCTATTGAATTCATTCATAATCTTATTGTAATATTGCCGTGTTTAATGGTTTCAATCGTTCATTAATTTACGTTTTCGACAGAACAACATTTGCTAGGAAAATATTTAAATTATTTCATCTGCGTTATATAGGTAGGATTCATAATAAATGACATTTTATCTCATACATTTAACGAACATTTTAATAATGACGGAAGTTCGGCGGTGGGGAGGCGTTATACTGCCATAATATTAAACAATGACCCGTCCCTCTGATCCGACTGCTCCACTGAAAACTTTAGGAACCAGTATTCAGGCATATCTTGCAAATTTTGCAACCATTGTTGGTACTGTTATTTATGATAAAGTCTAATTGTTATAAATATCCAATATTTTCTTTGATTATATTTCTTTTTGTTGTTGTTGCTGGATGTAAATCCTTGTTCAAAGCAAACGGTCGAAATAAATTGTAAACATTGGTGCGACAGGTAAAATCTTTGCAACGTAGGTTGCACATTTTGTAAGATAATTGGCAAACATGCAGATTACTAATTAGCACCAACGAGATAAACATTTATTTCAGATAGAATTGAGGGTAGAAAATACATATTCTCACTACGTTAATTGTTTACTTGAACATATTCATAATTTGCATGCTTATGCATCTGCCTTACAAAATGGTTAATTCTTTCTTCAAGCACTAGCAGGCTTTTGTAGTCAAAATACCTAAGCAATATTTCAGTTAAATGGACACATGCGGAGAAAAATAAACATTAATTAAAAACTCGTGCTTCAGATGTTTCATAAATTAGTTGTGGGAATTATTTTAAACTATGCTAGTGAGTTCCATTTTGTTTGAACGCTACCAGTTAAGTTGAACATTTAATCTAGCATTTTGGATTAAAGATTATTAGGCACAATGTTATTTACAAACTATGAAATATGTGTTATATATTTTCTATTGAGAAGTTAAAGCTACAGTAAATATCCGGATTGTTTATATTTTCATGCATAATATGATAAGTTATCTACTCTTTCTATTAAATACTTAAGAAGTATTAAAAAAACGTAGTGCTATTAAGATATGTCTCTAAAACTATTTACTAATGAAACACAAATTCACTGCATTATGCGCCTCTAGATACTGAGCAACGATGCATAGAAAATAGAGGAAAATGTGTGTGTAAGTAAATGCAAGTTTGGAAATTTACTTGTCAGCTTCAAACTCAGATATCTGTTATATGGAGTGAACAAACATTGGACATAAATCACAAAAAATTACCGTTATTGTTAGTTACTGGGTCAGTAAACTAAAATGTTTAGGCATTTCGCTATTTGTAGATTTGGTTATGATAATTCTAGCAGCAGAGAGGGCGAACAACCCCTAATGGTTCACCCGTATTTTCGCAAACTACGACTTCCTGGAGAATCGCAAAAAATCGCGATATTTTCTAAGTATCGGACATGAGTCCATGATGTTGGCCGAACTTAATAGACTCCAACCCCACTTACTGGTTATCACGATTACCAGCGATACATCGAAGGAAAAACGCGATAGTGTCGGAGACAATTTGGAGCCGCACCCTCTCTGCTGCTATGAATTTAAAAAATTGTTTTATAGTAATATGGTGCATCCGAATCTTACACAGCTAGACTAACCAGAGAGCGGCTAGAAGCAATCAAAAACTTTATCCCTATCAGAGATGAGTTCAGAAAAAGCGTGCAGTCGCGACAAGAAGCACAAGTTGAGTACGCAGCGGAAACGGAACAGTTATTTAAACCCGTCACTGCGGTTACTGGAGAGGTTTTAACTGCTATTAAGGGACCTAAAAAGGAACCGGGTGAACAGGAAGAAAGTCTTATTCAAGTATTGAAACAAACTTCTGAAAAATAGCTGCCGCGCAACCTCAACCTCAACTTGAAGGTGCTGTTGGTGAAGGGCCAAAAAAGGGAAAAAAGGGAATCGATTTTAGGGAAAAATTTAGTGAAGGGATATAGAAAAAAATCAAAGTTATAGGTTAAAAACCCACCATGATATAGCCAAATTTGGTGAGTTTGCTGCCGAAAAATATAATTCCAAAGGTAAACTTTTAAAACCCGGATATACTAGAGTAGATAGAGGCTCGCGGTATGACTGGTTGTGTAAAATAAATCAAAGTGATGATTATATAGACAAGACAAGTACTCGTTATAGTAGATTATAATACGATACAAAAAGAACAACAAGAGGAAGAGCGAGAACAACAACAAAAAGAAATGGCACAAAAACGAGAACAGCAACAAATGATACGAGCACAAAAAAATAAGAAAGAAAACAACTAAGAGAACAAAAGCAAAGAGAAAATGAACAACAAAAAGAGGAAGAAGAACACAAACCACGACGAAGCAAGAAAAAACGTCAATAAGGTCCCTCCCTGCTGCTTTCTCCGTCTCTGCAAGAGCCCGAGCCTCAGCACGAGCCCGATCCTCAACCCCAACTTGATTTCAGAGTACCATCGCACTCTGTATTCATTCTTACTAATGAGGGTACTAACGCTATTAACGCTGCTAGTTGGGATGAATTAGTCGACATTGCTGCGCGTGGTTATAAATCTAGAGAAAAATATATGATATCTGAATATGTTGAAAAAGTACCTCCCAACCAATGGCCTACTTTATTATATTCTGCTTCTAGACAAAAACCTTCTGTTACAACGGATGATGAGTATATGAAATTTAGAGCAGCTGTGAAAAGAGCGCAACAACAAAAACAATCTGCAAGAGAAGTACCCGGCGCTACTGGCAGTGGTTTGGGAGATAATTTTGTTTGTCCTGATAATATTTTCAATGACGTGCAGCAGTTAAAAGTTCTCATAGGAGGAAAGCGAGCTGGAAATAACTCGCCGAAAATAACTAATGAAGCAGCTGACATCTGTCGGCGATTATTTCAAGGCGGTGTCATGGACACTAATATTTACCGAGAACTCATTGATGAACTCGTTGATGATTACAGCGATTAGATAAACAACAGCAAATAGCATAGCATGGTCATATACAACAGACACTATACACCCGTGCAGGTCAGAGCAGTAAATTCACGATTACCAATCTATAGAGCAACTTACGGAGATGGACTCGGTGATGTTGTTCAGGGATTATTCGCGGGGTTAGCGCCAAAAGTGGGTCCTCTTGCAAAACAATTATCAATGAAAGCTATTAATGTTGTTGGTGAAAAAGCTCCTGGCGTTATTGGTAACGTTGCTTTTAAGGCGTTATCGGCAATCAAAGAAAGACTAGCACGATTAATAAGACGAAAATCACCACCAGTAAAACTGGCAAACACTGAAATTATGCCCACGGATGTCAATAAGGTGATAAATCAAGCTGCAAATCAGAAACTAGCAGCGTTGATAGATCAAGTGGTTAACGCAGAAAGAAATATAACAGCGAATTTGATAGTGGACTTCGTGTGTGCGACGACGATAATCACCATTTGGAAAATAGGCAATTGTATAGGACGTTCAAACGCATATCCGACCCAGCATTTAACATAGATGAGCCGCTCCAGCGAGATAAATCAGTGCGTGATTATCAATTGTATTCCTATGATGCAAAGAAACCGGAACAACGGGGGCGTATCGAACTTCAAATTCATGATACAAGTAGATATTTCTTGCCCTGTGAGGCGTTTATAGAAGTAGAAGGTGAACTTGAAAGGGCAAATAATACTGCATACAATCCCAATACACGAGTTGGTTTTGTCAATAATGGAATTATGGCACTGTTTAGTAGCGCCACATATATGATTGATGGAAAAAATATCGAATCTATTCAGAATGATGTCGATGTTGCTACAACAATAATTGGTCAAGCAAGATATTCTGATGATTACACAAGATCAGCTGGTCCATCAATGTTGTTTGCCAAACATGTTACCGACAACGCCGATCATATTCAGTATATTAAGTTACGAACACCACGAGATACTGCATCTAATCCACAGCCAGCTGACCCTGGATACGAAGCTAGACCATGTGATGTTTTTGATATTATAAAAGGTGTTAGTACGACTCACAACTTGGGATTTGCAAAACGCCAAAACATGTTGTCAGGAGATAGAAGAAGTTTTTCGTGCGCGATTCCACTCTCTCACATCTTCGGATTTTGTAGAGATGTTAGAAAGGTCATCTTTGGAGCTAAACACACAGTTGTGCTTTTTAGAAAAGGTGATGACAATGATGCGATCTGGCGAGGAGCTGGTGTCGATGCTGGTATGGTAAATATAACAAAACTTTCATTGTGGATGCCGGTATTAACTCCATCGGTCACAGAAGAACCGCGATTACTCTCTTTTATGAATCAAGGCTGTAAATCACTGTTATCGTGGTTAACAGTAACCACAGACGCCATCCAAAGTTCCGCCAAAAATATATTTACTTGGTATATAGCATCACATCAGGGTGTTTCTGCGGCACGACATATTTTTATTGCGTTGCAAGATAATCGTAGGGTGAATAACCAGGAATATTCGCATATGATATTTGACAAACTCGACGTTACTGAGGTTTCATTGAGAATAAAAGGACAACAAGAACTGTCTGAGGATATAGCATTAAGTTTTACACAAAATCATGTGGCGCGCGCATATAATCGCTGGCTGACGTTTCTGTCGCGTAATATAAATATAGATACTGGGACAGAAAATATCACAGCTTGATTTTACAAATCTGTACCCGATTTATTACTTTCCGCTGGAGCATCTTGATTTATCCAAAAAATCTGTCGTTGATATACACTTCCGAGCTCGCGTAGGTGTATTACCTAAAATTGCAGATGGTCCGCCAATTGTTTATGATGCTTACAGAGCAATCGCGGTCATACTCAGTGTCAAAGCAATGTTACTTGAAGGCATTAGTGGTCGAATGAGAGTTGTTGATGCGCCAGTGGAAAACATGTAGACAATTAGATCAATCGCGTTAATTATAAAAATGTCATACAGTCACGTTAATACCACTCTGACTCCTGGTCAGGTGAAAAAATTACAATCGAAAAACGCGACAAAGATAACACTAACGCGGGATCAAATTGCTAATGGTGGCCCAAGCAAGTTATCGTTGACTAAAACTCAACTAAATCACCTCAACAACGCAAAGAAAGCAAAAACTGGAGTTCAACTTAATTTTACTCCAAAAGCCATCAGCGACATGATCAAAACCGGTGGCATATTTCCACCTCTCGCAGCAATACCAGCGTTAATAGCTGCTGCTGCTCCAGCTGTCGCAAAAGCAGCCGCGTTAGGTGCTGTTGGAACCGCTGCTGGGATGGCATTAAAGAAAGCAACCGGAAAAGGATACAAAAAAGGAGCGAGTCTAAGACTTCCAAGAACTCCGCCCTCATGGTATCCCAAACGCCGTTGACGTCGATGTCAAATTTTGATCTACTCGATGCCGCTAAACAATTATATATAAAAAATTTCAGTGGTGTTTTAATGAGAGATCAGTTACCGAGACAACTGAATAATCCAGAAACTGGAATTATTAATCTCGATAACAGCGATGGTCCAGGAACTCACTTTGATGCTTACGCGATACATCCATGTGGAATTGTTTATTTCGATTCGAATGGGTTAGCACCGCCAGTTGAATTTCTAAAATACGCACAGAGCACTTCCACTCCCATTCCAGTTTGGTATTCAACGCTACCAACACAAACATTAACCGATCCACCAATATGTGGCCGTGAAGTAATTAATGTGCTTGCAGCATTATCAAAATCAACCAAACCGCCTCACAAAGATCTCTCATCGAAGCAAAGACAAAAAAACGCGGCGATGTAGATTTATCAAAATATGCGACCGAAGATGAAATCGACAATCTTTTAACGTTATCGGGGATAGACCCAAATGAGGTTATTATTTTTCAGGATCGATACGGTAAACTCAGAACCAGCAACATCAGATACACTGATATAATTCGCAGAGTTCTTAGATCTACCGCGGACAACATTCCTGTGTTTAATGACGGCGGCAGAATCAGAGATTCAAATATATCTTTGTTAACCATCAGAGGTAAGATCACAAAAAGTGTTGCCGATCGTTTAAAAACTACCGGAGGTACAATGACAGGTGAACTCAACATGAACGGAAATAAAATAACAGTGTTAAGAGATCCAACATCCACGGAAGATACCTCAAACAAACAATATGTTGACGCGCATTTCGCAACCCTGGGAGCGTTGTTATCAAATCGTTTAAAAATCACCGGTGACACAATGACAGGTGAACTCAACATGAACAGAAACAAAATACTGGTGTTAGCGGATCCAACATCCGACGAGGACGCGGCAACAAAAAAAAAATATATTGACACAGTAGACAATAAATTATCCATGTTGCAGGCTGAGTAAGACGTTCACGTAAATGTGTTTGCAAGACTTCGCAGAAATTTTCAAAAATCCGATGAGGCCATAGATAAATTATTTGGTACCCCGCTCACTGTTGACGCAAAACTTTCTGATATCAAAACTAACATTGACACAATCAAGAAAACACTCGAAGATTTCGTAAGTGGAACTCCTGAGATCGTTAACAAAATTATTCTAATTAAAATCCCGCCTGGAGTTACTCCCGGGCACATTACCAACATAGTATACACGGTATCATCCGGGTTCGCAACATGGTCAAAACAAAATAATACTTTCAAATATACCGCAACAGTCACTGGCGTCTACAGGCTGTCTGTGTTCAGTGCTGCAAAATTTGAGATATTTACAACATATCTCTGGCGACATTCCACTGACAAGTTTTCCGGTGTTGTGACTATCATATTGAATAGCGGAACCGAAGAAACGTTTATACTGGAAGCAGCTGATAAGAAATTAACCGAAATATCTTACTGGTGGTGTTTGGAATTTGTAGCTGAAACACTTCAATTGATTACTGCGTAAAATAATAATGACGTTGACAGCGTCAATGACAGCATCTACAACAACATTAGATGCGCAACAATATAGATACGATCAAGTGCGCGAAAGCCTGTCAGAGTTAAAAAATACCATCAACGAGTACACAAGAAAAGTAAAAAAATACCAGCGACGTGTAATTATCCTGGATGCGTTAGTGTACTCGGTATCCGCGTTAGTTGCATCCACTGGAGTAATATTATCAGCGCTAACGCCAGTAACAACTGCAATCGCAGTAACAATATGCGTTTCATAATCAGCGGCCGCGACTGGTGTTTTTAATATAATCGCGAAAAAGATATCAACGTGCACGAGCACAAAACTACACGACGCGGTTACACGATTAAACAAAGCAACAGCAGCATACTCAAAATTATCGTCGTTGATATCATCAAGCCTCAACGACGAAACAATATCAGATTCCGAATTCACGAACATTGCAAAGACATACGAAGACTACAAACAAGTCCGCCATTTGAAAACAACGAAAATGAATAATGACAGAATTACTTCAGCAGATAGTCGCAAATACAAACCCCGTGAAAACCTCAATGATAACAGTGAGCTCGACCAAACCTGAATTCAGTATTAATTTTCCAACTGCGATTCAGGTAAGTGAAATCGCACTGGCACAGTTACGAGTATATCACAGCTGGCCCAATATCAGATCAAAATAATTTGGCGGATTCCCAGCGAATAATTCGTTTGTGTTTGCAAATAAAAAAGACCCAAAAACAGGCGAACCCGACTGTTACGTTGTTGGAATACCAGACGGAAGCTATCAAATCGAAGAAATCAATGAGGAATTGCAACGTCGAATAAAAAATATCACAGGAAAAGAATCCAAAATAGAAATAACCGCTCAAGAACCAACGCTGTCTTCGGTCATCGAGATAAACTCTCCTGACTACGCCGTGAATATATATCAAGCATCTATCAGATCAGTGCTAGGATGTCCTGAAATTCAACCACCAACACCACCAATGCCGCTAGAACCTAAAAAGTCTGATTATGTCACGGATAAGACTTCATACCACGGAATGGAACCATCATACAAAGAGAGTTTACTTAGGATAAAAAATGCAAAGCTCACTGATAGATTTTTATTCTTCAGCAACGACAGTATGGAATGGCGTTTTGTTGCTGATAAAGATCCCATAGGAGAAGGAGGTCTTGCTTTTGGCTCAAGTCAAATAGTTGAATATTTTAAAATTATTAATCAAGAACGTAAAACACAACGAGAAAAACTACGCCAGAGTTTTCATGAGCATCTTTTTGATTTTTCATCGTCTCGCGGCGACATCATTACGCGAATTGAGATATTAAATCAGCTTGTATCCGACATTGAATATATTAACCGGCGATTAATTCAAACAATCATTGGCGGCGTCTTCTACGACAACGATAAACAGAAATTTTTAACTGCATATTCTCTAACAGAAGCTGATTTACCGAATTTAAATTTCCTGAATATAACGCAACTGAGCTAAGAAAATCAGTCAATGATATCATCGATGAGTTCTTTCCTGTTAAACTTGCCGAGTGGAGAAAAACACTGCCACCGGCAACTATTCTCCGGCACAACAATGGTCCAGAAGGGCAAGGACGACATGTCTCCCCGGAAATCGTAAATATAACCTCAGTGGTTGCTGTCAATCTTGTGTGTGATGTAAATGATGGCAGCTACAGCACGGACACGACAGTATCAAATCAAGCCCAGCAAGGATTCGTTCTTTGTTCATTCACACCAAAAGAAACACCACCTGGATTTCTGATTGTGCAAGAGCGGATCAATCCAGTCTATCTACGATGCCATAGCCCACTGTTATCAAGAATAAATTTCAAACTAACTGACCAATCCGGCCGCTTGTTGGATATTCGAGGTGAAACTATAATATTAATTTACTTGTGCGATCCTAAGGATCTCATCTTAGATTTTCTCAGGCGGATGTTACATTTTGCGCGATTCGGAAAGTAATAAGGTCGTCCAAATCATGCGCATCGACTGATTTGTTAATTCTGAAGGGGTAATTACTAGTCAAAACTATGCGCGTTGACTGATTTGTTGATTCTGAAAAGGTAATAGGTCGTCAAAACCATGCAAATTCAACGTTTTACAGTTAAAAGCAAAAAAAAATATATTGAAATCTGCAAGTGCATCATAAGAAATTTATTTTTTACTGACAGACCTTAATTTCTAACTTAAATTAATCAAGCGAGTATCATATAATGTACCAACACATGAAGGTTTTCATACACGACAAGCAAGTACTTGAAAACTACATCAGAAATGTGTTTACACAGTTTCTAGTCGGCCCAGTTGATATGGTTATTGATGTATACGGTAACGAAGATATTTTTAATGGCACATTCGCAGTTGGATAAACTACATTGAGAACATATTTCTATGGTCACGTGTTTTAAAGATCAGATTCTAAATTATGCGCACTCTTGCATTAAATTTGATCGACTTAAGAAACTATTATCTAACTCATCAGATTGATACAAGTAAAAAATATATATTGAAATCTGCAAGTGCACAAAAATATAAGAAATTTATTTTTTTACTGCGCATCACACGATTTTGTTAATTTCATAGAAGTGATTACTAGTCAAAATCATGCCCATCGACTGATTTGCTAATTCTGAAGGTTACTTAGGTAATCAAAATCATACGCATCGACTGATTTGCTAATTTTGATAGGGTATTTACCAGTAAAAATCATGGAAATCGACCGATTTGCTAATTCTGAAGGGGTAATTACTAGTCAAAATCGTGTGCATCGACTGATTTCACAGGCGAGTATAATAATTTTAATTTTTGTGCACGGGCCACAGTAAAAGTATATTTATATATATTTTGTGCACATCGACTGATTTGCTAATTCTGATAGGGTATTTACTAGTCAAAATCATGGAAATTGAACGATTTGTTAATTCTTATAGGGTATTTACTAGTAAAAATCATGACAATAGTCGGATTTGCTAATTCTGATAGGGTATTTACTAGTAAAAATCGTGCAAATCCAGTAATTTTCAGTGAAAAACAAAAAAATATCATATTGTCAGTGAAAAACAAAAAAATATTGAAATCTGTCAACGGCGAAGGAAAAAATTATCCATCCCTTGTATTAACAAGGTGGACTGACATACTACTCTCGATTTCATTTCCACGTACCCACTTGATTTCCACGTACTTACTTGATTTCATCAAGGGAGTTTAACTTTCATTTTCGATCGCTTCACGATCTGACATAATTTTTCTTAGTTACCTTACGCGAGAATTAATTATCTTTTTTGATTCATATTCAAGAGACAATTCCGACCTAATTTTTTCATTTGCACGAGACAACGAAACAAAATCCTTTTTTCGTGTTTCTTCTACTGTGGCTAGTGATTGATACATGGCCGTCTGAATTTTCTTTATAAATCTATACTGTGATGGCAGAGTATACCGCCCTTGTTGTCTATCCTCTTGCAATGTTTCAAAATCAGAATTGATTCTTTCAGGATTTAGTTCATCGGATAAATTTATACCGTCATGTTCTAATTTTTTAATAGCAACAATTACATCATTGATATTTTCGTAATTCATTATACTGAATATTATATATTTAAAAGAAAAATATTTTAGACCATTCTGTGAACTTCTAGGTTGTCTTATGAGTTGCATCGAATATGGACACGGCGGTTTGTGGAATACCAAATATGACCACAAGGATGTCATTTCCGTTGACATGGTCGCATGTTATCCAGGAAGTTTTCTCGGGATGGGCGAGTGTAACGAATACTTTAAAAGATTTGGTCATCCTACAAGCGAGATGACACAAGTGGCGATTAATGGTCCATTACCTAATTTTCCCCTGACAGGATTCGCTCGTGTAGTGTCGTTTGAATTCTCTATGAATCTTCAACGTGCTGTTATGTTTGGTTTGGCAGACACTTCGGGCACCAATAGTGTTATTACGATATATGATCGACAATAAAATATTGATATCGTTGACGGTCAGCGAAGCAATTATATCATATCGGCCGCAGACTTCGGTTTGGTTACCAACACCGGAGCGTATCAGTCTCGATGAAGTCATCGAAGAATACAAGCAGCAATGTCCAAACGTTTCTGCTGATGTCATTGTTGTTAATGCTCCTAATATTCTTAAGATTAAACTCAGCAACAGTGAAAAAACAGCAAAGGATCTCGGTAGAAGAATAATCGGTAAATTTACTCAGGGTGGTGCATACGATCATAAACGGCATCACGCAAGATTGATTATGGATGATGTTGAATTAGATTTTATAATTGCTGATGCCGCTGCGAGAAATATATTTTGTAATCGGGAAGATGCTTACTTGTCTGACGGAACACGGTTGGGCACAATTGTTAGTTACATTGATGGAGAATCTCCTCAGTATACACATTTAAGATCTTCGATGCTAGCTTATGTTTCTATAAATTTGATATCGATGATAAATAGATTTCCTCACACCGCAGTTAGAGTTGCTACAGATTCATTTTATATCGATAAAAGATATTCAGAAGTACTGGCTCATTTCACAAGCAATGATGAATCATGGGGTTCGTGGAGAATAAAAAAGGAAATGCTACATTGTTATTGTGAATCCGCAGATGTTGCGGTTAAAGATAGTAATCGCAAATCAGAATTATCAAAATTATCGTCGGAGCCATCCGTGTATGATCCAGTATCCAGACACTAAACGGTTTATTTGAACGGGCCAGGAGGGTCTGGTAAGACAACTTGGGAAATTGAATTATTTCTACAGAAACGCGATGATATGATTGTGCTAACACCAACCCACAGACTTGCCAGGGAGATGAAACAACGAGGAGTCAATTCTTGTACTTATCACAGCTTTTTCAAATACAGCGGCGGTGTGTGGACTCCAGATCGAATGGGAGAGACATATATTCCAAAGTTCATCATTTGGGATGAAT
Organism: Sinohyriopsis cumingii; assembly: GCA_028554795.2. Lineage (NCBI taxonomy): Eukaryota > Metazoa > Mollusca > Bivalvia > Unionida > Unionidae > Sinohyriopsis > Sinohyriopsis cumingii. The sequence continues at coordinate 75,449,507 of CM068835.1, read as the reverse complement.
TGTGCACAGTGTCGTTGAAAACACTAAAAACATTTCTTGATTGGCTATTAACAAAAAATACTGCAGTGGTTATGTGCGTCGATCACGGTCAGCCACCTCCGTTTGTTGGACCATGTCCACACGATTGGTTGAAGAATTTTGTTGATTATTACTCAGAGATAACTGATGATTATAGATCTCTTGATGCAGAATTAAAGAAATTCAAGAAATTAATCAGACTACAACCGAATAAAATTCAGTGTGAAATAATACGCAAGGTGATTTCAGAAACTTCCTTGAACGACTTTTGGAAAACGTGAAAACCAAACGATTTGATAGTGGCAAGTAGAAAGATAGTCAGAGACACACTTCAACAGCGGTTGTTTCAGTTACATAAAGAAAATTACCAACGCTGCCAGTGCCGCTGTGTTATAGACCAGCTGATTCGCGGTTACAGAATATTGACGTTGATATACCAGGACACTTGACAGAGTCAAGGAAACAGAATCTCGTATTAAATGATATTGTCGCAGTTGATGTCAGTGTTGTTGAAGATGCGCTGCACGCTGATAATTCCCCGTGGACTCTAGGATAAGCAATGATAATTCACTCATCACAAGGACTGACTATCACTGACACAGTTGTTTGGATCGTTGATGATCGTATCGAATGGTCGAACTTAGTTTATCTTGCAGTGTCTCGAGTTAGAAAAATATCTCATTTGCAGAGAATCGTCATGGACTCGTCAGAAACCATTAATGATTATATTGACAACAATATAATAAGGAAACAATTGGCTGGTTATAAACAAAGTGACAAAAGAAATAATCGCGACTTTCATCTTGACGCTAAATTGATTAACACGCTGAAACAACAGCAGAATAATCACTGTGCAAGTTGTAATTGTATAATGTTATGGCAGTTTTCGAGTAAACACCCAAGACAATTTACCGTAGATAGAAAGGATAACCGCCACGGTCATACACGAGAAAATGTGATGCTGACCTGTCTCGAATGTAATCGACGTCGGGGCGCTAGTTAAGTGATCGCGGCGGTAATTGTGTGTCTTCGGGAATTACTTGTAATTGTTAACGCGTAAATCCACGTTGAGGAGTAGTTGAATCCAGCCTGTAGATTGCTGATCTACCCAAGGATCTAGTTATGTTAGATATCTTGTGTGTCGTGATGCTCCAGATAGGATCAGTCGCTCTTTTTTTGCCGCCTTCAAGTTCACCGGGTTCATATAAATATCTCACAGTGTCATTGCTCAGCACCGGTTGTGTTGAAAAATCACGTCGTTGTACGGATATATTCTTTTTGGCAATTGCGTTAATAGGTTTCATGTTGTTTGTTCGAGTAATTTCATTATTTAATGCGGTTATCACGCTTGATAATCTTGCAACCCATTCGCGAGATCTCTTGTCTTGAATGAATTCCTACGCGTATTAATGTCCAAATAACCGCTCAGCAAGTGTTCGATTAAATTGTTCAACAATTGCCTGATCACGGTGAATTGCAGTATGTCCTTGTCTGATGGTGACGTTATGTTGCTTCATCAACGACGATACTGCACCCTGAAATTCTTTTGCCAGGATCAACTTGCAAAAGCTGTGGCCATTGCAAGGGTCCACGTTGATAAATTTGTTCAAACGCATCAGCTACTTCAGTTGCTGTCTTTTGACAACGGTTCTGCTTCTTTATATCTACTTGCAACGTCAACTACAGTTAGCGCGTATTTATGTTATTTGACGTCTTTGGATTTTAACGGTATCATGTGGTAGAAATAATAGATCAGCTTGATGAACGTTATTAGGAACACTGGCATTGAAATGTGCAAAGTGAATTTGCTTAGGTGGTGGTAGATAAATTTGCCATATTGCCTGTCGGGATAACCATTTTTTAGCAGTAACACGCGTAACTTTTGCTGCTTCAGCGAGTTTGCTAATCGCTGCTTACCCTTCCATTATCCTCTTGGGGAATAATAAATCGATTCCATTTATAAATTACCAGCACCTAGCGTTAATTTACCTTTCATTGCGGATTTTATTAACCAACTAGCTAACCTTTCCTTGAAAGATTTATCAGTGATGGAATTTAACTCGTGAATTAATTTTACATCTGCGAGATGTCTATCGTGTGGATTTTTACTTTTATAAGCTACATCATGAGCATGACACGCTTTATCAATAGCGTCTATCAGATACTCACCTGGTTTTGGTTGGTCTTAGTTGTCAAGTCTGATATCAAGTCGGGTTCCAGGCCCGCAGTAATTATATCCCGGCAGATGTTTTTCTCCTGGGTATTTAGCCCACGGAGTCCCTGGTAATTTTCCTAATTTTGCTGCAATATCACCCCCATGTTGCTTCTTTTTTTTTTACTTGACTTTGGTTTATCGCCAGAGGAAATAAATTTATTTTTTTTGTGCCGCATCGTTCACACTTACCAGTGAGTGCCTGTCGTTTGTTTTTTGTTGTAATTGTTGTTAGATCACCTGTTGGGGTACGCGCCCTGCATTTCACACAATATAAATCCATATTCTTTTTATATATTTTCTATATGGAAATCACTGACTTTTCTGCAACAAGGAAACGAGAACCAGTTAAGTATCATGCAGCGCTACCAAATTCTGTTCGTATGATTATTACAGGACCATCTGAAAGTGGTAAGACGCAGTTGTTACTTAATTTAATAATGAAGTGGATGAAGTGGGATAAGTTGTATTTGGTAGCTCCATCTGTAGACGATCAGCGATGCTACGATGTAATAAAGGATTTTAATGAAAGCGCAAAATCATTAAATGAGAACATAGACGAAGTTGTTGAATTTATCACTGATATTGATGAAGCACCAAGTATTGATGATATTGATGGATTTATTAATAATTTTATTGTTTACGATGATGTAATGTTGGATAAACAATCAAATCCAGCAAGGATATTTTCCAGAGGTAGACACAAAAACACAGATGTGATTTATGCAACCCAGCGGTATACACAAATTCCTAAAGTGATCAGGGATAACTGTAATATTCTTACTGTGTTTAACGGAGTTGATACTCACACGTTACGAAATATTCATCAGACCTGGTGTAGCGGTGATATGGATTATAATCTTTTAAAAAATTTCTTTAGTCGGACTCAGTTAACCCCACATGGATTTATAACAATAAACTTACACGATCATCGAGCACGATACCGAGTCGGTCTTGATACAATTTTTGGATGATAGCAGCAGAGAGGGCGCGGCTCCAAATTGTCACCGACACAATCGCGTATTTTCCTTCGGGGTATCGCAAAGAAAGAAAACCATCAGCGATAACCGGGTAAGCCAGTTTGTCATCGACGGAGTTGTCTTACGGTGGATATCGCGTTTTTTTTTGTTTTTTTTTTTTTGTCGTTTTTTTTGCGATCTCCTAGGAAGGCGTACTTTGCGAAAATACAGGTGAACCATTTAGAGGTTGTTCGCCCTCTCTGCTGCTATTCTTTTTCTGCTATTCAATAAATATACTCCATAATATAAAGTTTTTAACATTGCTATAGTAAACATATGTGAATCATAGCACCTGATATTTGTCATTGCAGCTGCCATCATATGTATTCCATATCAAAAGTATACATATAAGCGTTTATATTCAAAGATCCGGTGTATTGCAATGGTTATATAGTGACGAGTTTAACATATATTGTGGGGTAAATATTGTATAAGTTATTCCACGATCTTAAAACACGGTTTAGTTCTTTTAGAGGCGTTATGAATGGTGAGGTAGAAGAAGTGAAGGAGAGACTATAAGATGTTGTGGACAGCATGCAATGTCGCAAAAATAAGGTTAAAGATTTGGGAGCTGGATATCTCTATAGCAAAGAGGGTGAAGTGAGAATTACCAAGGGAACTTGTCACAACTAACCACGCCGCAGCAGTTATAGTTGTGACTGAGCCGGAGTAATCCTCCTTCAGTTTGAACGCACTCAAGAATGACGAATCGTCATCTACTGTGTTCTTTTTCATCAATGAAGACCTGGAGAAATCTATCAGCTTTTTGCATGATTCCTTAATAAGACTGTCGAACTTAGACCGAAACACGTAGAATATATGTGAAAGGCCAACTGAAACAGGTTTGCGGGTGACCGAACTGGATTAATGCCAAATATCGTATGATGTATACTTTATTAAAGATCGAGAAGATTTGCTAAGTATAGGTAAACAGCTGATCAAAGCTATGATCATTACATCAGATTTACCTCCATCTACGCAAGCGAATCTTGAGCATGAATATGCATTTCAAGGTGAATATGTTTTGTCGGAAAATAATTCCATTTTTATTTGTTTCGAAAATATAAGCTTTGTTTAATAAAAGCAGATAGCAGCATATATTTTTAAACTGCGCCGTTTCACTCCAGTCATGTTGCGTACAGCCTAGATTATGTTTTCTTATTCCACAATGGGACCCTATGTTTTTGTTTCCTTTATTTTACATCACATTGAACCAATATTGTATACAATACATTCGTCTTTATTATCATTTACTTCTTGCTTGCCATGAGCAGACAGCTTAGATTTCAGATTTTGTTGATTCAGTTTCAGTTATATGCATTTATTGTAATGCAGAATACAACTGATAAATATATACCGAATACATCAAAGTAAATTTCTGGATTATCTCTCTTTGTCTACACTCCGATTATCAATGTCAGGCAATGCTGTTGTTCTGCTGTACTGTAAAAAAAAAATGGATTTTTACTTGTTCTCCATTTCTATACGAAAGGTTATTCTTTAAGCACTTGTGCATTTGGTTGCATACTATTTCCTGCCAATTGTTTTTACTTGTTATTCATTTCTATACGAAAGTTATTCTTTAAGCAATTGTGCATTTAGTTGTATACTATTTCCCGCCCTTTTTCGTCTCGTATACAACGCTCTCTTTTACGTTGCTGTTCTCCTTGTTTCTTGCATGGATTCCAGTGGGAGACCCTTCGTTGTGACCTAGATGGACATATTTATGAAACCTGATAAAGAGACATAACATTAGATTCAGATAAATCAGTACAAGCCTTGGAATGTATTGCACCAAAATTAATTTAGATGACATCTTGAGAAACGTACACGTGGAAAATAAGACTTATCTTGATACATAACAGTCCACGTAAACAAATTTATATCTAATGTTGCAAAAGTCAGTATTGAACCAAGATCAAGATCTGATAAATTTTTAATACGACTTGTTTTAAGGACAAAGAAAATGCAAGAGAAAATACATCATATGATGTGGTGCAAATGCACTAGATCTTGAATACAATATCAAAAGCATGTTTTGCAAATTAAAGGAAATATCGATGATATTATTCAACAATATTCTTTGCTTGTGTATTATCTTACAAGTATTTACATTACTCCTCATATCAGATGTATTGTTTCCTACTAAGAACTAACTCTTCAACTAAGTATTTGGATGGAAAGATGAGAGAACGCAAATTTGTATGCATCCACCAAAGCGTAAAACATGCATAAAATGAATATAAACTTTTAAAATGATGAGATAAATGATTAGAGGAAAACCAGAAATGTGAAAATGCACTTGGATGAAAAATAAATAAATAAATATGCTTCAATACTCGTGTTTTAGTTAAAGAAAATATATGGTACGAATATATGTACATCGTGAAATGTTAAATGAAACTAATTCTTTTTATTAGAATTTTTACAATCTAGAGAAGCAAAATGGGCAAATTTAAATAATCTTCTTAACCCACAAAATTCAACTAACAAAACTGAAACCATCAGATTTCTAATGAGGGTGAAATTGCATTCAGTGCAGTACTGTCCAATCTTAAAATATGATAAAACTTGGAAACTCTAAGTTCAGAGGGTTTTATCACAGAACTTTCTTTAGAAAGTATTAAGGTAATGTTTTTTTTACATATATAAATTGTTGTTTTCAGAAAGGTGAACTCCCAGCCAATCAAAAAATAATTTGTGTCCGAAGAGTAAATAAGGATTTATTGCAACTGAGGATTGTAACTTTTTTAAAGTAATAATCATTAACGTGCCCACGCAACTGTTGCTAACCGAATTTAGACATTCTGTTAACGTTGACAGATCCAAATCAAACGTGATTATTTTCTACTGATATATAGTGAATACTTTAAGAAGTATGTATGATACATAGCAGTACGTAAAATATAATATCAAACTGCTCTTGTTTTCCCTGTTGACTTTGAAAATGATTTCGATCTCGTTTCACAGAAATTCATTTTTAGCTGTGTGTCTAACGGTTAAATTTGCATTTAAATAGTTGACAAGGATATCACATGATGAGTTATTGCGATTTGCTAGTTTTGGTTTGTTGGTGGTGTTGCTGGTGTTGTTGGTACAATTTCTTATTGTAAATGGAATGATGAGATAAATAGACTAGTCTGTCCTCAACGCTATTATAAAGCAGGGTCTGGTACGATTGTTATTAACATATTTAAGATGGTAATCAAGGTGTAAAGTGTCGAATTTTGAATTGTATTGACCCTTAAAGTTGAATGCACTGAGCATCAGAATTTCATCGAATTTAAGCCAAAATTAAATTAACATCCCCCCGCCAGTGTTAAACTTGAAAGGCTAACTTGTATAACTCACTGAGATTTGACCAGGGCATTCCAACGCTGTCCTGATAAAGAAGACATTTGAGCTATCAACCATAACCGCTTCATAGGAATCCATGTCAACTTATAATTTTAAAGGGAAATTGATATGCAACGTAGTTCAAAGATTCTAGGCTATCCAAACAATGATTATCTTGGGAAAATTTAGGAACCGCTGCGTCCGATTGGTAAAAGTAAATTAAAGCGTATAATTTGGGAGTAATGTGAATTCAAAGTGCAGACCTTAGTCGAAATTCTTAAGTAAGAATTCCTGAGACAGGAAAGGTTTTGCATCAAGGAACCCTAAAAAGAATAGTGCTTTCCTCGTTAAACAATAAAAGGGGACCAGGTGGTGTCTCATAAGAAAAACAGGTTTTAGTGTTAGGACGCACAATTTCTGAACGAGAACAGCATTAAGGTATTCAATCTTATCTTTTCACGTAATATTTATATTTTTGATTGTTTGTCTCGTACAAATGTGTTTGATATGACTAGGATCCATACTATGTATCGTTTACTCATTTTCATGGAAATATGTTGATGCTAGAGTTGTTATGCAGTTTATCTCTTTAATTTTACAGTTACTAGCTCATTGATAGACTTGATGGATTGCATGCAAGTTTTAATATGTGTAGGATTTCATAGGGTTATATGAAATAATTTCCTTTGTCTATTAGGACCATACTGGTTATCGTAAGTTAACAATAATCGCATATTTATATCTGATTTTGTATTGTTTAAATAATCTTGTACGTTAAGAATTGCTGTGAGCTAGAATTTTGTGAATTTTATGCAATAGTAATCGAGCATGTGGTAGCATAGGTAAAGAGTTATGGTAATGTTAGATACACCGCTCACGTGTCAATTTATGTCGGCCGCTGTAAAGCAAGAGTGATGATCTATCGAATTAGGTCAGAATTTAGGCAGTGCTCAGAAAGCTAATTATAATTTTGAGTAACGTAACTGAGGAAATTTTATCTACGTATTGAAAGTGATACGTATAGAGATTTAGGAGAAATTTTGTCCTTTAAGGAAATAGCCTTCCGAGAAAAACAGGACAGTCTGAAGACCGAAGTCAAAAGTCCTAAAACAGATGACGTGTTCAGAATAAAGAAACAGAAAGTCCAGAAACAGATGAAGCGTTCGGAATAGGAAGATTAGGAAAGAGAAAGACGTGATACAGTGGTCACGAGAGGAAGGTGATGCAATCAGTCGTGGACATTACGCTCTTTTCACCACTCGTTATTATGATGAAATAAATCAAATTTGACACTGCTATTAAATTATATTCACATAAATTAGATTGAATTGCAATTGCCGCTATTAATTGTTATTGATTAAATTTTGTTATTTTTGTTCTCTAAGTGTGCTCGTATTGCATTATTTCTTCCCAATAGCCTTGCTCAGTTCTCTGTTGATATTCTATCTATCCACTCCCACCGGGCTACAAAAGCAAGGAAGGTCATCCTCTAGATAACACCAGCCAAATCTAATTAACCGCCTCTCGTACTAAAAGAGCGATGTTACACAAAGAAACCATGACAGGTAGAGTTATTTTCAATACGTCTAAGGAAAATATTTTCACTTCGAATATGTTCATAAAAAATCTACACTTTTGTTATCGAGAGGTTTAAAAAAATATTTTGAAGGATTTTTATGCAGTCGGTAAAGATAAGAGGAAATAAGAAAGCTTCAATTATAAAAATATTTTACAACTGAGCATATATGGTGTAATGTTCATGTTAGAGATGTAAAAAAAAAAACAATTATGAAATTTTGATTAACACCTAAACAATTATCGAGTACAAACGGTCGAAGATTTCACATGCATCAATCCGTTTATTAGTTACTATTTGTTTCTACCAATATATCCATGGGAGGGTTTTAAATGACAGGTTGTCTATGCAAGATAATGTCTAGAACTTCTGAGATTGGACCCTCATATATGTACAAAAAGAACAAACATATTGTAGGGTCGAAACCTCAGAAGTTGTAGACATTATCTTGCATAAACAAACGGTTTCATTTCCACTAGGTTTGCGAAGTATTACTAAGCCTGCACCACCTATAAAAACGGAAGAAAATCAATGCCGTATAGGAGTACTTTTTGCCGGAGATAAATTTTAGCTATTGTGCCCTTTCCGAATAGGATCACAAAGATAACTTCGATCCAAATGTACCAGTTTATATATTATAACCTATATAGGTCCATAGTAGCTACAACAAATGTAAAGAAATTAAAATCCTTTCTTTCGAACTGACAATTTTTACGTCAACGAATATTACCATCTGCGCAATAATTAATATACAATACAAACTGAGTCTAAAAGATTAATAATCACATAAGCAACCTAGACAAAATATAATATATTCATGATACATTTATGAAAAAGAACCATATACACAAATTCATGATACATATATTTAGCATAAACATATAGTTTACAATTGTATAAAATAGTCATGTTTTAATTAGGCAGAATTAGATATTCTGTCATTTAAATAATTTCTATTAATTACTAGCTGTAATAAATTTGCCAGTGGCATTTATTCCTGTTTTGCATACATTTAGCCAATAAGGCAACCTTGAACCAGGATCACTTGTTTAAATTGTTTTGTTTACTCTGAACAATTAGACTACCTTTATTACTATTCATGCTGCTTAGTTCTAGGTTTAGGACAAGTATTAAGTAACATTTCTATTGGTCAAATATTTATGTTGTATGAACGGCATGTTAATGATTAGCAGTCATGCCAATTGTGCTGGTGACAGGGTTGCAATGAGAAAAAGAGAAAGCAAAGGAAATAAAACAATATCATTAGTTATTTTGGTAAGATGTCATAAAAATCATGCACAATAAACCCAGTCTTACAGCAAAAACTGGACTTGTTTATCTGCTATTGGAACATAACATAAGTGTTGTTACATATAATTACAAGCAAATACATTATGTAGTAAAGAATAATTACACATAGTATATATCAACCAATGAATGAAAGTCGTTACATAACACAAGTAATTCAGGTAAAAATAATGTTGATAAAATACACAAATAAACAACAATTTAGCATGTAAGATACCATGTAAAATAGATGCCAATTTATGAATTGAATATAACAACAGCAACTAATAATAATAATAATAATAATAATCATATAGAAGAAGAAGTAGAAGAAAACGAAGAAGAAGAGAAGCAGCAACAGAATTAGTAGAAGAAAGTAAATATTTCTTTGTTCGCCTCGTCTATTGATAGATTATATGCAAAGGACATGAGAATAACATGCAATATTTTCATTGTACGCAGATCATTGGTACACTCTAAATACTGTCAAATATATATCGTTTCCCGCAGAACATTAAAAAAGAACACAAATGTAAACATATCAAGACGATGAATCGTTTGTTCGACTATTGACCATGCGGTTCGACTCCAAACCCAACTATGAAGACATTAGCCACAATAATGCACAAAACCAATACGTTCCCAACCTTATCGAGTACATTTGCTACTTTGTTGTCCTTCAAAACCACTCCTTTGTCTGGGATTTCCGTCTTAGTTTCGGGCATATTGTCCACGACTCCTTTTTCCATTGACCAAATGATAAGCATGCAAATTGTGAAGATGACCTGGAGTGAAATTGACACTACTATGGCGACCAGTAGGAGATAGTAATATTTGTCTTTAGAACCAAGTTCTAACAGTGCCTTTAGCTGAGAAACGTTGGCCATCAGCAAGGCAACATCCATCAACTGGTGGATAAAGTTTCTCTTCACTACATACAAGTTGCTTGGTGGGTTTGTCTGAAATTTAAAAGCTCAATAATCATATTACTCATTCCTCTTGCAGTGAATTCCGAGAGATTGTTTTTAGCAGAAAGAAAAAATGTAGAAACTGACTAAATCGCAAAGCGATATTAATGTGATGGTACCATTTGAACCTGTGGGACACACGATTCCTACAAAGACAATGTACAAAAGAAAAACAAATAGACAAAACATAAACACATACAGAAAATAAAATTGAATAGTTTGCGACTTTAAATATAGTGTTTACATCTATGTTTAATGTCAAAGCATACGTTACTTAAACTAAAGGAAATGTACATTTTATTGTCAATAACATTCTTATTGTATCTTGATCGACTGGTTGCCTTTATGAGAACGCTTTTGGTGTTTATGGGTACTATGAAAAAGGAAATACAAAAGCAAAACGTAATTCATATCTTGAAGGTTCCTATGCTACATTAGTACAGATATGCGTCGTATGTGTCGGGATGTATATTTTGTATGATTATTTCATTTGTTGCTTTGTTGTTGTTGTGGCAGCCAGTATAAATGGGGGTCCAAGAACCCGGGCAAACCCAAGAAATGACCATCCACCAATGAGAAGCAACTGGCAAGCTTTCTCACTTACCCACACTGGCAGGATCCGAGATGCAAACCCACGCAGACAGAGGTGAAATGGCAGTGATCTGTAACGGTGAGTACTTTAGGCTAATTGGCCACTCGGGGCCCCTATTTCATTTCTATATGAATTCTCTTAAATGGTTGCATATTACAAATTAACTCGTATGTTCCGAAAGAACTATCACTTTCAGGCTCTCGTTAATATATATATATATATATATATATATATATATATATATATATATATATATATATATATATATATATATATATATATATATATGTATGTATGTATGTATGTATGTATGTATGTATGTATTACGCTTCATAAACAATTATATTCACAAGGCTATACAATGGAAATTTAAGAGGAACTTGCAGCATTGTAAATTAAATCCAAAATAATCTTAACCTTTCTACACAGCTCTAAACAATGAAAAGGTCCAAATAAAATTCAGGTCCTAAATGTGCCAATAGCCTTGAATATGCTAAAGTGCCTACAGTCTGCATGCATCACTATGTCATTGTTTAAAACTCCTTTGAATGAGTTCACAATAATCCCAAAATGTTGCTTTAATCCATTACTATGAGTTAATTTTATTTCCAATAAATAATTTCAACAAATGTTTTCCAAAAATTAAATCTACAAACAACATTAAATACATCTACAACTAGAACAATAATTGAAAATAGGAAATCAGGAATGAATTAAAGTACAACTTGTCTCTTATAAGGGTCCTACGGTTGCACGTGGCAATATTTTCATTCGTGACAAGTGACGCGATAGTTCCTGTGTCACTTATGTCACATCACAAACCACCTGTCTTATGTCGCAACACAACTCAACTGACTTAATCAGACACATGGAAATACCCCAAAACGTTTCAGCATGTTTTTTTTTATTAAGGTTGATTTTTATAATTTGTAAATACCTTTTTAAAACTCATTGCACTCTAAAGCCATGCACCAAAAGTTAAAGACGAAATGCACATATCTTATAACAATTTACGAGTGCTTCTTTTTTTCATTGCAACTAATCAACAAGTGATATAATGTCAAAGAATTCCTGTAATTTGTAGTTTGAATTTAGATATTTATTCTTTGCACCTGTATTTTCTTCAGCTTCTGTTGTCTTCGATGTAAAACTTAATACGAAATAGAAAATAGCAATTGGTGCTTCACGCAATAGCTCCTGTCCAAACATGCTTTTAGAATTATTTGCTTTATAATGAGACACTTGCATAAATTATCCTATGAAATTTCCGATTAGAATGAAGAAATAACAACACAATTTATAGTAGGCTATATGGAATCATCGAAATTGAACGCTTTACATTTAAGTTACCATCTTCTATGAATACTCATACAAAAATTATAATGTTTCTTCCTTTTTATTTGTTATTAGGGAAGTACCCCATGTCCGTGTAACAAATGAATGCAGAGAAGAAATAAGAACAAAGCAATATAAAGCAGCATACTCTATGATGTTTTGCAAGAGATGGGAGTAGCAAAACACCCCCAAAACACATTTATTTATATCACTAGATCAACAACAACGAAAGTAATAATACCTTTATTCCAGTATTTGAACTAATAAGGTATACCTGAAGTGGATGATCAACTTCCTCATCCGGACTCTTGATCTCTATTGTGGCGTCATTGTTCGTCGATATCTTCACATCCATGTCAAAAGCTACATTGTCCGCCGACATTTTGTGAAGAAGATCTTATTAACCTGCAATAAAACATTAAATGGTGGAAAACGTTCCCTGAGAGATAATTGTATTGATCATTGTAACATAATAACAATGATTACGTACTGGGAAACACGTTCATTTGAGACACAAAAGTATATCAAGGTTCTTACAAAAGCAGTTAATTTCAATTATCATGTATATTTAATTTACATTGTTTGTTGGATTTTCTCAATTATTAAATGTTATGTATATTTGTATTTTGTAACTGACCTTTGTCTAAGATCAAGTTAATTGTCCACCTAACTAGAGACATTTATTTTGTAAACAACGTAATACATAGCTAATACGTTATATATTAAATATTCAGATCATAATTATTGGATGTGAACAAGTTTATTTGTATCGGAATGCAGGACTTTAATTTTTCACTTGGTTATTCCTGATTTAGTTGACAATTTTGAATATTTTAGAAGACAATAACCTACCTCCTGATACTATTATTATCTCTATGCTTTTTATATTAATGTTGCTTTCCTGAAAAAGTATGAATTCCTACTTTATTATCCGAAATGGAATCAATCTTATTTCTGTCTTCATCTTTTAGATTTGGTGGATTTATTTATTATTTTAACATATTAACTGGAATTGCAAATTGATCGTTAGTACTTCTTGGAGTAAATCATTATTGTGAATTCATTCAGGACCATTTTGGATTATACTATTGAATTACATTAGGACTATTAGCACAACGCCATATTCCAGGCTATTGGTACATTATGATATTCAAAACTACATTCACATTAACGCATTCAATACTGGCATTTGCTTAAAACAACAATTAGGACTCAATACATATGAAATTGTGATATAATGTTTAGGACTTTTGGGATTGAATTCACAATATGTTCCTTTAAAATGTTCACCTTGTATTCAAGGGAAATAGATTATTGGCTGAATTTTCTCAAATGTATTAGTTTTTACTCCTGCCTGCTTCAGACTTTAAGACAATAGGACAAATATTGACAGATAAATATTTGATATGATTTACATGTCAGTAGTGCTAGAATGATAGTTAAACATCCATTGCATATTGTAAGTAGCGTAAAACCAAAATTACGTATATATTTATATGAAAGTATATTCCAAACACAGTGAACCTTTCCAAATAATGATGGAATTATTGTGAGTACATTTTTCACATTAACCATTCAATACAATCAGCAGGCTATTACAGACGTGAGAGGGTTCATGAGAGAGAGAGAGAGAGAGAGAGAGAGAGAGAGAGAGAGAGAGAGAGGGATGGAGAGAGAGAGGGGAGGGAGGGAGGGAGAGAGAGAGGGAGAGGAAGTGAGGGTGAGCTCACCTGTTTCCAAAGAAAAACTTCAAAATGCTGGATAGAACAGTCTTACTGTCTGGTTTGTTTCTACCGGATTTTAAGGCGTATATCCGCAGCTAATACGGGTCATGGGGCTGTTTTGCCTGCTAAATATATGTCCCCTATGAGATAAGAGGACTATTTGCATAATCTTTATTATTGACTGCTGTGCGATAAGAGAATGAATTCAAAATATAAATTGCGTGTATTATAGGACAACTGGCATTAGCCCTATCTTTCCATTACTGTCAAGGTGAACATAAATCAGCAATCGAGTGTGTGTTGCAATGTAGGTTGTGAGTGCAGGGCATATGTACAAATGGGTTTTTACCAGGTGTATGACACAACTGTCTATGTATACATACACATGTAATCAAAGTGTCAATGTTGTTTCAGTCTGACGTTTGTATATTGGTATGTATCAATAGGAGTTGTCCACGTGTAACTGTTTGTGTAAATAACTACAAACTGTCAGTGTACGTACTATCTTCCTCGTATAATATTTATCTGCAAATTCACTTTACGTCTTATGAAATGTGTGCATAATAATTAACCGATATTTAGATACTCTTCCGGAAGCCAGTGATCCAATGTAAATTATTTGTATATAGGGTTGATAATGAAGAGCTATGGACAAGAGCAAAACTTTCCCTAGGAAAAGGAATAAGGAATCGGGAAATAATGTTTGATTAGTGACTTCGCGTGCGTCTACTCATCAACCTACCACAATGGCAGTATGATAACTTTTCTGTAACAACTTTACATCTTTAACCTACAGAAACAACAGTTATATTGCTTGAAAACATCAGGGCAGTTTAAACATAAAAATAGATGAAATATAAAGTTGTACGTACGTGTCTTTGCAATATAAAACCGTTTTCACAAAACATTACTGACAGCAGAAATTGGGCGTGAAGTTACATCGATTTTAGCATCTTTCTAAGATGGCAGTGTCCATGCAATACGTTTGCTTTAGTTCCCTAAGGCAATGGGATTTTCTTTCAGAAAGCGTCATTGCTATACTCTTACCGCGAAGTTTTGGCGAGTTTGTTTAGTTTTAAGTGAGGATGCCCTATATAAACATTACCCACCAATAGTCCAAATGTGTAACAAACTGTTGGAATGGTTAGAGGAAACTAGAATTAATACCGGAGTAAAAGCACATGCTTAAGGGTTTTACTATTTTATACTTTGTAAGTGGTGATGACTCACTTTATATATGCTAATAAGTAAGTTAAGCAATAATTTATTCTACGTACTAAAAATAAATTTACGGATTGTATGACGTATAGGAGAAGCACTTTGAACATTTTGCTATTTTGGTCTCATGTCAATCGGGTTTGATTAAGCCGTCGAAAGCTCCAACATTTGAAATTTCCAGATATAGCGCTTTGTTGTGACACTGCCTGCACGGTTAATCACGCCTTGTCTTATACAATCTGATAGCCTTGTCTTATACATACTGATTAAAATCAAATCTCCACCGTTATATATGAAGACCTGACAGCGACCGCTTGTGGTCGTGTTCTGTTGACCAATATTATTACCACAATCGCTAATTTTATCAGCCAGTCAGATGAAGTCTTATAAATTCGCGTTTGGAGACTGAGCAGTGTTGATGAAGAGCATGAATATGTACCTAACAACTTTGATTAACTTTAAAATATTAATCAGATTGTGTCTCACATGTTTCATGTGCACCTCTTAAGTATGTATATGTACGTGTGTATAATTTTAAACATTATCTGTAGTGATTGGAATTTGTGTTTGGTACTATGCTCATGGTATATATCTTCGGAAGTGATTTTTGCTTATTGCATGTTGATTTGTTTTAAATAAATACTGTTACTTCTACACCTACCATTACTTTTTTAATATTCATCAAACAGGGAAAAAACTATTTTAATTGTAACTAATAAATCTGAAACCGTTGGAAATGTTATGTTTCAGATGTAGTGGAAGCTTCACTGAAGCTGTTCGAATCAAAAGGTGCTGAAAAACAAACGGAAACACTAGCAGTTTCCAAAAGTAACTGAAAACATGCAAACACTTGAAGAATATTTCACAATGAAAAGGACCAGAACTCTAGTAGTTTCCAAAATATATTACTGGGCGATTTTAATGACAATGCAATATAGCGATTCTAACTGTCAGGAAACTAATTGCAGTTATAGTTTACATATAAAGTTACCTGTTTAAACTACACATAACTTTCGGAGTAGTTTCTGTTACCTAAAGGTTGCAGCCAATGTTTCTACATGGTCTGCGTAGTTTTCGGCCACTTTCTATTCTCCAGGAACTTCAGTTTTCATGAATCAGTTAACATGAAATACTTCGGCGGGAAAAAGGAGCTTATAATCTATAAAATGGTTTCCCTGCAGGGAACGGTAATTAATAATCAATAAATGGGCATTGCTTTAATAAATGTGTATACTTGTTACGTTTCTCAAAACGTTTGTATTAGCTGAAGATCAGTTCGATTCCAAATATGTATCAGGCAAACATGAGATAGTTCTCCTATAAAGTTTGTAATCATCAAATACCTTAAGATAAATCTCCATTACTTTGATTTTCCAAACTTGTAAAAAAAATATCAGGTTAACTTAGGATTCCATCCAAGGAATTTCAACCTGCAAAAGTTGGATGACTCTCCAAAATGCCTCTTTGAAACATTTAGAAGCGATACCAAACATGTTTTAAAAAGCAAGCTCGAGAAATAAATCAATCGTCTAATAAATTTCGGATCTTTCCAAAACATTCTCACTAGACAGTATGATATCTATTTAACAAAACTTAGAGCCATTTCCAAAATCGCATCGTAGGTAAAATTGTCTGACATTACTTTCAAATATGCTCAATGTTTTGTAAAATAAATGTCATTTTCCGATCATCTTTGCATGTTTTGGGAAAGGATCTAGATCAGTTAGTCAGCTCGTGGCTAATCCCATATTACTTAATAAAACGAGAACAAAATCTTTGCAAAAGTACAGAAACCAAATATCAATATAAAAAAACACACGATGCTAGATGTATTTTGCCTAAAGCACAATTGTGTCTAGCAACAAACTTTCTACAATTAATCAGTCTCTTTTAACATCAGATATAGACAAAGGTAATATCAGTTAAATAAATCCTCGAACGAGAATTTAAAAAGGTGATACTAATTTGCTGCGTGCCTATTTATGTAACTAAAAGTTGTATGAAACGTTTGAAACTGTCGAATGACTCAAGGTTAATCATATTTACTACGGTATTATTGTCATGCTATCGAAAAGAGTATGTTTTGTGTGCCATATGTAGCAGAGATCAAAGAATAACAGGAAGATTGTTATAGACAATGTTCCCAAAATCTTGATTTTCATATATTTTACATGTTCTCTTCTATTTGTTCTACTTTTTAATTCCTTTTACATGCACTATCCCGTATTTTCCAGTTCATTATATACTGTTTCGATTTCTGTCATTTGCATCATAACTTTAGTATGAAAAACATTTTTTTTCTGGTTGCAGGTTCAGTTTGTCATTGGTTCGTATGTTTTTCCTTACGATATTCGTTTGCTTACATAGCAAAGCTTTTTGAACAAATAATTTCAATTGAACCTGTTGCTTTTCATCCTTCTACCTTTCATCTGCTCCTTATATATATATATATATATATATATATATATATATATATATATATATATATATATATATATATATATATATATATATATATATATATATATCCTTTTCGACAAGTCCATCTTCTGTGAAACTCCTCGTGACATCTGGTGTTGACATCCTAGTTCTACCTGTGGTGAGATATTGGAATCGGTTCATACTTTTGTTAAATAGAAACCATATTAGCTGCTAATAAAAGTTAGGACAGCTCCCAAGGTTTTGTGGTGATTTGTTTCTATACCTCTCGAGTCTGCTTGACAAAACATGTTTTGTATCGCGACCCAAACATTTTCAAGAAAAGGGATTTGGAGAGTCTTTCTCCTTTTTGCTGGTCGATATTGCTGGATGCAGACCTAAGTCAGCACGATATATTGGGCATGTTTGCAAAATAAAATTATTTTCTTGATTGATCCAAAGGTATATGAAGCATTTTATTAGATCGATCTCAATTGTGTCTGATAAATATGGGATCAAACATATATTTATCTAACACAAATGTTTTGGGAACCATAGCAAGAATAGGCATCTATTAAAGCAATCACCATATATTCGTGGGTAGGCCTAGATTGATATTTAATTTTTTCTGAGTAAAATATTTTACAGATAATAAGATCCCTTTTCTCCAAATATTTCATGTTTATCATTAAAAATAAAATCTCCAGAGAGTAGAAATCAAATGAACGGTACACCTGTGGAAACTTGGTTTCAGCTTTCAAGTAACAGGAAATACTCCGAAAGCTTTTTGTAACTTCCTTAGGCAATTTTATTTAAAAACTATACATGTGATTAGTTAAGTGACAGTAAGAATCGTTACTTTTCATTGTTGGAAACATTTTTTCGGTCTTAGAGATAATTAAACAAGTAGTTGTAATAACAGCAGGAGCATTTATAATTGTAATGAACATGCATACGCGACATTCGCTTCACATGACAAAACACTACAGTATACAAAAACAAAAAACATTCCAAACAAACTTTTACAATAATACATGCGTCATTATACATACAAAAAATACATAAGAGGCATACAATAAACATGTAAAGACAAGGCGTGGTTACATGTGTAGGCTGTTTTTCAACAAAACACACTATCCGGAGTTTGTAAATGATGAAGCGTTCCACGTCGATCTCCACTTGAGGCTTAATGAGGTCTGATCCGATTGAAGTGACGCAAAATATAAGATGATCGAAGAGTTTCAGACACGTCATACCATCCGTATGATTATCATTAGTTTATTATGAATATTTGGACTTAAGCTAAGTATTTAAAAATAGCTAAATCTAAGGAATGTTTTTTTTAAAATTCAACAAAGAATTTATTTCCCAGGAATACGAAGTGAAAAATTATTAAAACAAAAGACCTTACAACATTGCGAATTAAATCCCAAATAGTTCTAAAGGTCATCTCACCAGTCCCAATAAATAAACTTCTAATTAAATTCCAGTGGTGTTTGAATCAAGATCCAGAGTTGAAGGCATCGATGTTCCTGTAATCTTGAATTTATTAATATATCAGTGCCCTGAAGTGTGACGATATGCTAAAAGTTTTCCGATTAATCACAACAATATAATTAAAGATTCCATTGTCAGAATTCACCCTACGTTTATGTTAATAATCTGTCCAGTAATATTATTAAATAGCACTTTATATTTTCAGTTCATAAATAGTTGAATAAGTAAATAAATCTATTTATAACTGAACACAGCAACTCAAATGATTCGGCATCAAACTATTACAGCAAAAATGAAACTTTTTCAAATAAATAAGATTATTTTTTAAAAAAGGAACTTTGACACAAAAGAAGATTATAGATGTAGGAAAATAAATCATTTCTAGAACAATAAGTTACTAAATTTATAACAAGGAATGTAGTAAACGTCAAGTAGGTCATTTATTGCATGAGGAATACCAATGTCCTGACCCAGATGCAAATAAATGTTTTGCTTCTATTGATAGCCAACCTACTATAGCCCATACTCTTATAAAATATTAGATATGTTTGTTTTTTTTTTTTACCAAAGCAAAAGGTACTGGTCAGGTAGACAAATAAACTTTAATTTCAACAAGGTAAATCTCAAAACACAATTATACATTAATAAAACCAATGAGAAAACAAACTAACAAACAATACAAATTAAATAAATAAAATATACATAAAAGTTATTAGAAACAAATGTTACCTAGCTTACTCATCACTTTTACCCTATTAAATACGACAGACCGTAAGCATGTAGTTTCCTCTAACCTTTCCCACACTGTGTATTTTGATAGTTGGACAGTAAGTTTTTAGAACGCATCAATTACTGAAATCTTGAAACTCTCCAAAATTGCACTGTAGGAGTAGAGCAATGTCTGTTTCTGTCCCGTAGTCAAGTGGATTTTTGTTGAAGACTAACTGCTTGCAATCGACAAGCAAAATGTTTATTTAGGTACAGTTTCTATATCAATGAGAGAAAGTACATCATATTGCATATGGTAAAGTTCCAGGTAAATCTTGCTTTGAATTGGACAGATTTTAAATTCAAGGTTGGTTCAAGACGAACACTGTTATGGGTAATGTTATGTGAAAACGAGTTAAGACAACACTTAAGTAGCAAATATGTATCTCAGTAATAGCAATGACTTATATCAAAATATGTACTAGCAGCTGCCTCGTTTGGCGCTCAGTATTAAGAAGCTATTGTTAGAACTGATTGGCCAGGTGTCAGGATTATGTGACTGAATGGGACATGATCCTACATGTCTGGGGCATAATCCCCGGAGCTAACATCACTGAAAATTGCCACTCTGGAGACATCGTAGCAATACGAATAAACGTGTTAAAACTACATTAAAAATATAAATCACACATACACGATCATAAGCTTCCGTAAAAGTATCTAGACGCCATTTTATTGTAATGCACACTTATTCATAAGACGAAAATGAATATAAAGATACAATTATTTCAGGTAGATAGCTTGTTAGGATAACAATATGCAATTATTTACACAAACCGTTGTATGTGACAAAACATTATCCTATCAACATATTTCAACATACTTACAAACTTCAGGCTACATCTAATTTGAGACCTAGACTTGATTGCGCATATATATATATATATATATATATATATATATATATATATATATATATATATATATATATATGAGGTCAGACATTCAGTAAAAATCCCTAAGCACACATGCCCCATCGTCCTGAATTCACTATCTACATAGCAACACACAATCTTTTGCTGATTTATGTTCACCTAGGTCTAATACAAATCATAGTCCTATATCAAACGCAATCTATTTTGTAAATTCATTCTCGTACTGCACAGACAATAATAACGATTTTATAAATATACTGCTTATGTCACTGGAGATATGCATTTTTAACGAAAAACAATCACATACCTTGTGAGAGATCAGATATACGCCGTCCAATCCGATAAAAATCCTGCCATACAGTTGTACAGTTCTGTCCAACATGTTACAGTTTTTCCTTTGGTAGTGTCGACAAAATAGTCTGGTGAGTTACTCTCTCTTTCTCTCTCTCTCTCTCTCTCTCTCTCTCTCTGAATCAGAAAAACTCTCATATATATAATAGTCAAGTTGATTTAATGTGTATCTTTATTGTTAACATTTTCAAGACACTAATACGATAATTCTTGGGAAAAGTACAAGCTTTAAGGAATGTAGCTTGCAATAAATTAGTGATTTTGTTGCATTATTATTCTTAGAATACGTATTTGATGTTCTAACTAATATACTGTCATATATATCGTATAAGATACTGCATCTGTAAATGCTGAGATAGACTGGTATGTAAGGTCCGTGGTATATGTTTCTAATATCAAGAAACGAAATGCAACAAAGCATCCTTTTAACTTAAAATGGACAGTATATTAAATCGCTCAAATAAATCTGCATAACGTTAGTCTGCGATGTTCTTGTCAGAAAGGTGACTTATAATATCAAGGTTTTAACTTATGGTCATAAATCACCTTGTCTTCCGTAAAGTGAATTGTACAGTATATGTGATACTAAGGTACCAATATGATTTGTTTTGGATGCACTGTGTGTACCATTCAGTTTTACTGCAGGTAATAAGAGATTCTTCGCAAAATGTCGGCGGACAATGTGGCTTTTGACACGGATGTGAAGGTATCAATGAACAATGACAAAGCAACAGAGATCAAGAGCCCGGATGAGGAAGTTGATAATCCACTTCAGGTATCCCCTACATTTTGAATACGGAAATGCATGTTTAGGTATTATTGTTGTTGATGTTGCATATTTTTCAAATAGAGCATGTAAAAAGGAGTTTTGGTGTGTTTTTCTTCGGTTATGTACATGTGATACGTATTGTGTTGTTGACCTTGGTCTGTAACTGAGGTTCAATATCTATATGACTACTCACATCATTTTGTCTTGTTTATACGATCTACATAGATTGTTGACAGGTGTTAACTCAAGGCCTAACTTATTTGAAGATATTAAGAATGTTCTAGAAGCAAGTTGTTTACGTATTTCATGAGAAAATAAATCTCATCCAGGCTCTGTTATTGTGTCTTGGCTTTCTACATAAATGTTATTTACATCAGATATATTCATTCCATCTCTTAACATCTTAGTGGAATTAATTTAAGCTTCATTTTGATTACTATTTTAGAGGATTTATTTATTGAAAATATTCAATAAAATTAGATAATGCTCAATATTGTCTTCTTTAATTATTATTTGGCGATTATTGTGAAAAAATTCAATTACATTCTGGATTATGTCATTGTATTACATCAAGACTGGTGGCATATCAACACTATTCCAGACTATTAGTACATCAACACATTACAGATTTGACTTCGTTCGGAATACCCTATACATTTTGACTTGTGAGAAAACGTCTCGAACTATCTGGGATTTAATTTACAATACTGTAAATTCTCGTTACATTTTCTCTTTGTATTCCAGGGAGATAAATGATTTGCTGACTTTTACAAAACATGTTCTCACTCTTTTCTGTCACTTAGTTTAAGACCATAGATTCGTAACACTTCTCCCGTCTCTTGCGAGAAATGGAGAATTTTCATAGATTATCATGTTTTATACCTATTTTGAGGTCTTTTCAGTAATCCTTTTAAAAGTGAAAAAAGATTAAAAATTAGTATTCATTTTAGTATTTATAAAACATGTTAAGTTTAATGTAAAATGTTCATGTTTCGATGAAACACATAGGCAAAAATACATTTTGTTATTTAGTTTGCTTTCTTTTAAACATAGTGCAGGATAATGTAAAACGTATTTCACTGTGAAAAACAAGCTAATATCAAGGAATACATTAACAGTTTCTAGTGCGTGAAGTTCAAATTAATATATTCCTTTCGTATTATTATTTTTGGCAAGACATCAAAAGTGAAGAAAATACATGTGTGAAGAATAGATACCTAAATTTCAAAATAAAAATTACATTTTTAGTTTACATTAAATCAGTTCTTTACAAATTGTAATATAACATTATATCCGGTACATGCAGATGGGCATTTATAAATATTTTTATTACTTATTGAACGAACTCTGCACTAAGTTTATAATTATAAAAGCACAACATGATCTTGGTTCAAGAGTTTGTTTTGTGTTGTGTTACGAGAATATATAAATCAGCACAGAGTAATGAGTCAATGGACACCGTTTCTTTTAAAACTAATCGGACTTTAATCGCCAGGTGGTATCACATATGTGCACCACCATCGTTCAGTATCTGATCATTATTTCTACTATAGTCTGATAATGCAATCCCGTTTGTTTGCACCCCCCTACCGATTTAAATAATGGAAAATTTAATGTGATAAAAAGTGCAAGGAACTTAGTCAATTCATTCATTGATTTATAGTTTCTAACCTGACTCTGAGTAGAGTGGCCCTAACACCGTCATCTTATGCGCGTTTCATGTTTAACGGAAGTTTTCAGTGCAATAGACGGACATGCTCGGATCCATTTCCACTTTCTGGACAAGTCCATTTTCAGCAAAGGGGTGTTTTACGACTACAGATGTACATTCATAAGTCGTCTGCTTCCGATATTTACAATGTCGAATCAAGCAAAGGAAAATGACAATTACGCTTTTCATGTGGATTTAGCAAGCGGTTTAATTTCTATGTTCATGTATGCAGAGGGATATAATTCCAAACTCTCAACGTTATGTAATTTACGCAATTATTCAGCATTTGCCGAACAGGATGAACTACGTCATTATGTTATCTGATGGAAATAAACTAGCCTATAGTGTACGCAATATGGCGCCGTGTTACTATGGAAAGTCCGTTAAGCATGAAATGGTGCAGGGGATGCCAGCGTTAGTGCCATTCTGTCACAGTCAGGTTAGAAATTATAAGTCAATGATTCAATTGACTTAGTTCTGTGCACTTTTTATCACATTAAACGTTCTCGTTTTTGAAATTGGTACAGGGGTACAAACAAACGGGTTTGTGTTATCAGACTATAGTTTAAAAAATGGCTTGTTACCTTCCGAGTTATCCAGTTTTGTTCATTTCATGCCATCAGGCAACTGAGAAGCAATATATCCTAATATTCTAATATTCTAACTAATTTATTTGCCTAGAATGCAAGTGAAACTTTCAACAAAAGGACCTTACAGTATTGTGAATTAATCCCAATTTGTCCTAAACGTTCTATCATAAATCCAAAGCTATGAAGTTCAAATAGAATTCCAGTAGTTTTAAATTCCGATATTGAATGTGTTGATGTGCCTGTAATTTCGAATGTGCTATTGTGCCAATTGCCTGGAACGTGGTAATGTCTTTTGATGTATCACGATCATATAAACCAAATGTCTTTGTCTGAATTCACCATAACTTCAAATTAATGTTTTAGTGCAAACATAGTATTGTGCGCTTCGTAATTCGAGTGAATAATAATTTGAATAAATAATTCCACTCAAATTAAAAACTGTACACAACAATTAGACTGGTTATTTTGCAGATAATAGGACAAGAAAGAGTAATCGTTAGATAAATAAGTTTATATTCCCCTCTACTTGGCATCGGTTGCAATTATCATTTTCTGAAAATACCCTGCCAACTAATAGGAAGTTTCCATTATCTAAGTTTATACGGTCAGAATCAAGACTGTATACTTAACTCAAGATAAAACAGCTTCAAAATATTCTGTTGTTTTATGTGTTTATGGTTGCTTATTTATTTGTCTTTCCTACTTTGTCTTTGTCCGAGGAAACCTTTGGTCCTACATGTGCTATTGGTCCTATCACACTAGTGATCCTTGCATTTTTGTCAGTTTGTACACATTTTTCTTTCTGATAAACACGATCTCTTGGAAAAAACATTGCATGTACAAAGAGTGTTCTTATAATATCATTGGCAAATATTTCAATTTCAGACAAACCCTCCAAGCAACTTGTATGTGGTGAAGAGAAACTTTATCCACCAATTGATGGACGTTGCCTTACTGATGGCCAACGTTTCTCAGCTGAAAGCGCTGACAGAACTTGGTTCTAAAGACAAATATTACTATCTCCTACTAGTCGCCATAGTAATGTCCATTTCACTCCAGGTCATCTTCACAATTTGCATGCTTATCATCTGGTCAATCGAAAAAGGAGCCGTGGACAATATGCCTGAAACCCTGACGGAAATCCCAGACAAAGGAGTGGTTTTGAAGGACAACAAAGTGGCAAATGTACTTGATAAGGTTGGAAACGTATTGGTTTTGTGCATCATTGTGGCTAACGTCTTCATAGTTGGATTTGGAGTGGAACCACATGGTCCGGTCAACAGTGGCTCAAACGAGACCCCGTCTTGATATTTTTACATTTTTTCTTCTTTTGGGAAATGCGCTGCGTGAACGATATACATTTGACTGTATGGCAGAGTGTACCAACATTTTGCGTTGCATCGAAATATTACCTTTCAAGTTGTTCTCAGGTTCGCTGAATCTGCAGACCGATAAGGCAGACAAAGAAATATTTTTTGTTTATCGTCTCTCTGCTTCTTTCACTTCATCTTCTCCTACTACTACTACTACTACTACTACCACTTATTCTTCTTTTTCCTCTTCTTATTCTTATTCTTCTTCTTCTTCTATACTATAATTAATAGTAGTAATAGTATATTAATAATTTGGCATCTTTATTACATAGTGTTTAATTTGCTAAGTTGTTGTTTGTTCATTCATTTGTATTAGCAGTCTCGTTATTTTAACAATCTGTTATGTAACATTATTGATTCTATGGTTGATGTACAATATATGTACATATGCTTGACAACAAAATATGTATCCATGTACATTAGCTTCAGTACATAATGCCTATCCTTGTATATAGGATTCACCACAAACTGTCTATCCTTGTACATAAAATTTGCTACATAATGTCTATCCTTGTAAACATACGTCTCGTGAATGTATTATATCCTCACTTAGGGTGTTTATAATTATTCCTTTAAATTGCTCCATATTTTATTGGAAATACCGCAAAGAGGGTACATTTCGCAGGCGTAAAAGCACCTTGGTCCCCTTACCAATTCTGTCCCCATAACACTTTTGTCTCCACAAATACTTCTGCCCCATAAGCCCATTCCCATGTTAAACCTATGGACTCATTTAACATGGGATTTCACGTTTGTCCCAAAAGTGTCCCATCAATGTTATTTTATGGGCTAATGCTAATTTCGTTTGTCTCCCAATACTCACATACACCTACTAATATCAAATGAACTACGGGCTATATCCCACAAGGCAGCAACATCATTTGTAACGAACGAAGTTGCCAACAAACAAACATATGATAACCCGCGCAGAAATGAAGGCTTATCTCTCCAGGATATTATAACATAGTTTCTCTGGGAATTCATAATATGATGTGCAATGTCTTTCGGAATGTGTTTTTGCATTTTCGCATGCAAACAGATAGACGTGCCCATTTGGAACAAATTAAAGTTGATGACCTTTACCTTTAAAAGCTTATTACATTTTACGATGCACTACCTGAATCGCAATATCTGGAAGAACATTTCCTTGTACCTTATATGAATATAGAAAGGTTTTCCCGTGGCTGTATGAAATGGGAACGACAAGTTAATGACCAGTTCTCCGAACAAACCAACTTCCACAGTCTGTATAGTTATCGAGATGATTCTGCCACATTCTCACTTTAGTATACTACTGCTTCAATTTATCTGGATCTAGTATATGTCGAGGAGAGTCAACAGTTTATTAACAGGCAGGTGAACAATCTCAATATATATATATATATATATATATATATATATATATATATATATATATATATATATATATATATATATATATATACATCCCCGGATGGTACAGGAGAATACTGAATAGCAGTAACATGATTTTTAAACAGAGATAAATGATATTATCATACAGGTTTGAGAATTTATCATTCGTACTCCACAGAGATTTGGACCCAAATCATCGGGTTACGGCATCCATATATATATATATATATATATATATATATATATATATATATATATATATATATATATATATATATATATATAATACTGAGTGTCATCCTGAAATTCAAGAGGATGGTTATTTATGTTACAATTTTACGTAAGTTTTCATGTCCAGTAAGTTTTCATGTCCGGAGGTGAAATGGCAGTAATCCGTGACGGAGAGCGCTTGGGGCCCCTACCACTGCATGTCATATCAATAGTTTAGTTAGTAAATGTGTAAGCTTCAGTGTCAACACTTCCTTCTTTTATCAACAAGTTGTCAAATGTAAACACAATGTATTTTACAGGGTGTCAGCTATAGTCTAGCCTCCTCATTCCATTTTACTTACATCTTTAAAGTTACGACGTATACCACAAGTAAGATACACGTAGCAAATTTAATTTTGGGGGTGTGAATGATATTTGATTTTCTTTAATTTTAAAATAATTTGTTTTTTGTCTATAGGAATATAATAGTTATAATAGTTATAATATCGACTTATAAATAAAAGAAAGATCTTTATTCTAGCTAGTGACAGCCGGAAATGAAAAAGCCACTGCTCCAAAACATTCAGTTGTTTCTCCCTAATATAATTGCGGTATATCGTGGTACGTGCTGAGTTATATTCGGAAATACAGCGGTACAAAAATCCCAACCCTAATAGTGACGGAAAGTCAGAGCACATTCCGTAATGAAAAGTTCGAATTCCGGCGTTATCGGCACAGGGTAGCAAATTTACTACCGGGATCCAGGAAGTTAAGCAACTTTTCATCGAGCCATAAAATCCAAGGAAAACGGTTTATTTTCTCAGCTATAACAACTAAAACATAATTCATCTCTGTAAGAAGCCGATAATGAATCCAAAAATATAGTGCTTGCAAACCTAGGCTTCGAATATGACCTACTTTTTCACGATCGTTATCCAAAATCTCGTAGGCCTAGGTTGACGTCAGAAGTCAAAAGATCAAAAGATCACGTGATTACAGCATGTAAGGTGTATTATGACCATTATAATTTGATTTTGTTAGGCTGAGTAGGTCGATAGATTTAGTGATCATGTAAATAAACAAGGAAGAATCTGTTCGTAAATACAGGATAATGGTAACATGTAATGGCTTATTTAGCTAAAAGCAGCTTGACAAGTTTTCCCCACATGTAAGTATAGAATGACGAAGGCATTCCCGTAGTCGCGTAGCGACTAGATGGGGGGGGGGGGAGTGAGGCTTACCACCCACCTCCGCTAGCGAGGCTGGTGGCCAGCCCCAGATAATATTTTGAAATAAATCATTAACAAATCATTAAAATAATTAGTTTGAAATGATTTTTTTAATCAAAATTTTGTCACACGTGCGTTATTAGCGTACAGACAGCCGCGCGCGTGTTACGTCTAAATAAATGTTTTCTTGTCAGTTGCAAGCAGGTAGTGTTAAGTACAAAATTGCTTAGAAATGGAAACTGTGTAAAGCGAATTCAAACACAGTTTCGGTGAATTCGAACTTTTCAATAGGAGTTGCCTTATGAAAAATAACTATCCAACTGTCCAATACACTGGGTGGGAAAGGGTAGATAAACTCAAGCTAGTATTAAAGTAAACTAATTGCCTAAGTATATTATAGTCTGCAAGTGATGACAGTTTACTTTAAATATGTAAATATTCACATTACGTCTAAAACCAAAAGCAATAATACACTCCGTATGACGTAGATCAAACACTACGAACGTCATGCTATTTTGACGTCACTTCAACAGGATCAGGCGTCGTCAAGCTGTAGATGGAGGTCGACGTCGAACGTTCCAGCATTTCCAAACTACGAATATGGCGTTTTGTTGAGGAACAGCCGACGTGGAGCGATTATAATAGCAACATCAGTAAGTGCATGACAAGGTGATGGAGAAAACGTTTCAATTAATTGTTCATCTTCAATATTTTATTAACAGTAAAATAGGATACAAGTATCAGTTAAAAACGTTTAATACCTTATCTTTTCTTGTTAAAATTATTATCTCTTTTTGAGTTTGCGTGTTGACTCCGCAGTCGGTAAATGCAGTGCTGAAAACAGTCGCGCAAATGATGACTATAGTTCCGCTTTAATGATGTTATTGTTACGACTCTATGGTCTTAAACTAGGTGGCAGGAAGAAGCAAAAGCAACACGTTTTGTAAAACTTGACAACAGATTTAATTCTCTAAGTCATAAAGTGATAATTTAAGACGAAGTTGTGGTATTGTGAACTAAATCCAACATTATCGGTAAAGTTACGTCAGAAGTCCAAAGAATAACGCTCCGAATGAATTCCAGGTCCTGAACGTGCTGACTTACTAACAGTCTTGATTTATCACCATGGTATTATCCAGAACGGCTGTGAGTGAATTCACAACAGCCCCAAAATCTTGATTTTCTCCAGACATTCCTATGAGTACTTTGTAATTCAAATAAATGGTTTAGTTTTTAAAAATATGACTCTCGAACTAAATCTAAACACAACTCGAAATACATCTGCAGAGTGAATATAAGTAAACTAGGAAATAGGAATGATTTGACTGTTCTCTTCTTCATTCTTATATACATTTCCACGGCTCAACTTGACTCGGGACCACCTAACTTAATAATCCAATTAGAAAATTACTCTAAACTTATCAACATATTTATAATTAAGATGTAAAGTGTGTGTGTGTGTGTGTGTGTGTGTGTGTGTGTGTGATTTGGACATTGAACGTAGCTTTAAAAACAATCAGTCATATTGCTAGGATGTCTGCAATGTGGAAATTTATAGTGATGTCTAGGACTGGGGCATTATGCCGAAGACATGTAACATGATGTCCCACCCAGTCACATTATCCTGACACCAGGCCGACCAGTCCTAATACTAACCTTTTAATGCTGAGCTCCTAGCGAGGCATTTGCTAGTACTGTTTTTATAAGTCTTTGATATGACTCGGCCGGTCTTCAATCCCGCGACCTCCCGCATCCGAGGCGGACGCTCTAACCACTAGGACACGGAAGCGGTCAAGATTGAAATTGAAACTTACATACAACTTGTTTATAGCTCCATCAACATATAATCTATAGTCATGGACCAAACAAAAGTGAAACACACACATATTCTAAACGAGCTATAACTGACTTATAAAACGTACTATCAGTTCGTGTTTATTGTTTGTATTTTCCTAATTTACATTTGAAGTTAATGAAGTGCTAATGACCAAGTAGAGCTAACATATGTTTGAGAGGTACACATCCGAAGTAAGGCAAAACTGTATACTTCGTAAACCACAGTTCATCTTTTAATCTTACACCAAAACAAATATCACTGAACTTTATTTTAACTATACCTAAGATTTACAATGTCTTTTCTTTAGACCTTAGGATAACATTGAGATAAACCTGGGAAATTATTTTTCTTTAAAATCACACTCTATGGAACGTGAAAACAAACTGAAGGCGGGACCTATACAATTACAGTCCTAATCAAACATAACACAATATCTAAAGTCACTTATCATGTGTGATCTCAGAACACTATATTTGGGTTTTAATAAAATGATTGTGTTTTTTGTAACGGGGTGGGTGGGGGGTGGACGGTCTACTGCGCTTGCTATTACAGATCACTGCCAACACACTTCTCTTCTCGTGGGTTCTAGTCTCGTGCTCAGCCAATGTGGGTATGTGAGAAAGCTTCTCATGGATCGGTGGTTCTTACCGGGATTTTTCGAGGTTCTTCCTCCTACTGGCCGCTATGTATAGCCTGTTATGGCGTTACCCACCCACCCCCGCCCCAAAAAAAGGTACTTATTGTGGAGATTCTAATATTGATATCTCACATGTTCTTATGCTTTGTCTGCTTGCCATGCGCTCTGAGTATAATTATCCTCGTTTTACATAATGGTCGTTTCAGTACTTTGCTTCTAGTCAGATCATTTAATACAAATAATACAGACAGTCAGCTGAGATTATGCTTGGAGATATTATATGAATATTTGTGTGTTGGAACAGCTGGGAGAAAATTAATGTTTTTGGAAAACTCGTGGGTTTTCAAGGATCCAGTCCTCAAAGAAATATATTATAAAAGTCCTGGGGGACTTCTAACTTCCTAGTTGATTCTTCGTACATCCAGTTTTAGACTTCAGACTTCAGATCTAACACTTCAGACTTGTACTAAAGCTAAATAGGGACTTCTGTCTTCAGATTTCCTCCAGGAAATTAGTGCGAGCCTGAAATTTAAAGTCCTAACGATGACTTCTGTTTATTTTTGTGATCATTTTTGAATAAACTTCTCTGATAGGTTCAGGATGGCTGGCAAGAGATTCTCGATAAAGCTTTCTTCAGGACACTGGTCATTATACATGCAAAACATGGAACTAGTAGTACGAAGGCCATTTTCATGTTCTTTACTGTTTTTACATGCAAGTACTCACTGCAAAATACACTCACCTTTATTGACGCATTAACTTTCTTTACATTCTGCTGGAACTAAAGTTTCATATGAAGCAAAACTGATCAAATTTTATACATTATTACTAGATTATTACTAAACTGTGTCTCTTCTCATTCACTGATCAAAAACAAACACAAATGGAAAAATAAAGAATTTTGAACCAAGCAGTCAATATTTCATAACGAGGACACTTTTTATAATAAAAATTTTTAACAGAAACAACTTCTAAAATAATAAAATTATAGCCAAGAAAGATGATATAAATAGAAAGACAAACCAAACGCTTTCGAACAAACATATATAAAAAAATACACTCTTTGCAGGGTCTCCATCTACTTGTAAAGCACAAACATTTGAGGTCTGGAATGTGGACGTCAATAGCCAATTGGTCTTTGGGATTCTTTTCGAAAAGCCGAACACGTGGAATAGAATCCATAAGCTGGCGTTGTATTTTTAAGTTTGCCTCCGATATGATATTGCTATTCATTCAACAACTGTCTTCATTTTAAGTACAAACGACCACTACACCTTATCGAAAACTTGAACTCGGAGCTCAACAAAATTAGAAATGACAGTAAACAGTCTCATAGACACGTGTGACTGCAGATAAAAATAGATACATCGAATGTAGGCTGTATACACATTTTCACATGAACGGATTTTATTTAAACCTTCTACTTACGTATCACTGATTAAAATTGATCTGCATCGGCGTACATTCGCTATCAATTTCAGAATGTTTTTCATTTCAGTTAGGGCACATAGGCAGCAGGTAGCCCAGCATGACCGGAAGGTATCACCAGTTTATCTCAGAGTGCCCCATCCTCCTTACCATAGGAATCAAATGAGAAAGAGATTCATTCTGACTAATGAACCGATTTCAGAAAATAAATGGACACCAGAAATCAAAAATTCCTCATCAACAAGGTAATACAACTCATGTTATGTGGAAAGCTGACAGACAAAAGATTAGCCTTTTAGTACCATTCAGACTCAGTTCCACCATTTCTTAGGGTTGTGCTATTAATTCAGAAGATATCTGGGTTGGTGCGTTCAGGCTAGGCAATATCTGCCGTAAACCTAGAACCCTAGGATTATTCCCATTAGGAAACGAACTCAAACTTCTCCTATCGTATAATGGTATTCTTTCCCCCATGCAAATTTAAATTTATAGTACTCTGTATTCTCTTGTAGGTTCCAGGGATAGCACATTCCGCAATGTCTGGTGTATATGTGTAACCTTTTTCAAAATAATGTATATGCCTAATAATGATAATAATAATAAGAAGAAGAAGAAGAAGACTGTTTATTTGTAATACATGTCACAGGCCCATGATACATATCCATACATCATACGGTACATAAGTTTTTTGTGTGTTAAACACAGGAATATTGATCATGGATCACTGTTTGTTTCAATTGGGTGAAACACACACACACACACACACACACACACACACACACATATATATATATATATATATATATATATATATATATATATATATATATATATATATATATGCATTGTAATCAAACAGCATACATTATAGAGAGCCCTAAAGCTTGCATGGATCAAAACAATGTTGTTATACTGGTCTAGATGCTGGTCTATAGTCAATGCAGTAATGATTAAATGGCTTATTTAATTTGTATGGCTTTCGTAGTAAGCATTACTCAATTAGACATCTAAATTTTCCAAGTATCATTTTGTATAAAAGTCCTAAATATGTCGAAGGTTGGATTTCGTATCTCTAGAATGGGTACATATTTCCTCGAATTCTCTGTAATGCGGACAAGCAAGTAATAAAGCGAAATCCATTTTCGACATTAACGTTACAAATTTGACAGTCTTTTTGCATAAAACATTTTCATTTGTTCCTGTTATCTGATGTACAGGTTAACAGCTCTAAGTGATTACGTTAGAGACTCTGTTTCATAACAATTATATATATATATATATATATATATATATATATATATATATATATATATATATATATATATATATATATATATATATATATATATATATATATATATATATATATATATATATATATATATATATATATATATATATATATATATATATATATATATATATATATATATATATATATATGTATGTATGTATGTATGTATATATATGAATCTGATAAAGCATTAAAGCGAAACCGGTCACACATTCGTCGTGTTGTTGTTGTTTATGTTATAATTTATCAAGAAAACCTTGACAACACCATGGCATGAACAAATGATCCACGAATTAGCAATAGAAAGACTTATTTAAAAACGACAATGGAAAAATTAGCGGAGAAACAGATGAAAAATGGATTATACGCACGCTTTCTTGAAAATTCTCTGGAAGACAATCTTGTGCCAAAGGGACTGCGTTTAAAATTAAAAGTTCATATTGGGAATGATACAGCATCAGAGAAATTTCAAGAATCTATTGACTTCCTATTGGAAAAGGTATCTTTGGAAATATATGAGACTAAAAGAAGAACATCAGAGTAGAGTGATCAAGATATGCAAGGAACTAGAAGAACATAGAGATGAACTAAAAACTTTTAAAAAAAGGAAATACTGGCATTTTTGATGAAGAACGTTTTTTGAAAACTGAATCCAAAAAAAGACGAACTATTATCAAGTCAACTTAAAAAGTTACAGAATTTACAGAGAGAGAAAAACAATCTTCCTGGACAAAGAGAAACATCAGCATCGAAAATAACTAGAGGAAAATCAAAAAGAGATAATCAACAACCAAACAAATCAGCAGATGAAATTGATTTCATCAATGTAAAAAGGAAACGTGCAATAACTAAGAATCATACACGGAATAACCAACAACCAAGACATGAAAAGGAAATGGAACAAGTATCACCAAGGGCAAGAATTACCTATAAACCAAATCGCATTGAAAACAATAATAGACCCACTCGAAACAATCGCAAAAATGATCAAGCAAAAATCTTAACAGCTCCAGACACACAAAAGGCGACCTATGCAGATGCAGTAAAAAATGGGGCGAAGAAAACTACACAAGAATCCAACAGAACCGTTATAGCAACAATACAAAGTCTAATGGAAACCCTCAAGTATCTGTTGAAAACTACACAGACAGAAGAAAGAATAGGAGATTCATTAAAATACAAAACAAGAACAGATGGGGGAAAGAAAAGAAAAGAAAAAAGGAAATCGAAAGAGGAAAAGAAACCTTTCTAAACGAATTCTAAGTAATAGTGGTTACATTCTTCTAGGTAAGGGATTATCATATTGTCCGAGAACCAAAGTGCATGATAATATTAATTTAGCAGAAGCATTTTTCAAATACACAAGATCGTGAAAATTAAAAGATTTTTTCTCACAATCATGTACATCTTCACAACATGAAAATAGTTTTCATCTACATAATAAACCCTTTTACAATAAAAAAGAACCATCATTTACACATTCTAGTGGACGAGATATTTATCTCGATTTTTATATTGAAGCAACTAAACAAGAAATTTTAAATAGCAGTCCTAAATGAAAACATTTTACAAACATATCTAAAGAAGAACTAAATTCTTTACGTAGCTTATCGCAAGATGAATGTATTATTATTAAGAAAAGCTGATAAGTCTAGCACCATAGTAATAATGAAAAAGGAGGACTATATTAAAGAAGTAGAAAGACAATTAAATGATGAAGAATATTACACAAAACTTTCCTATAATCCTTCTGAAGAAATGAAAGAAAAAATAAGCCAATGTATTAATCAAACCTCTGTACACATGTGTTCCATATATGATCAACTAGATATCTTCCCAAGTAAAATACGCACACCTCAGTTTTATATTTTATCAAAAAAAACCATAAAGCGGTTGATAAGTCACTACCTTTAGAATATCCAGGTAGACCCATTATTTCTACATCTAACTCAATTACAAATAATATATCGCAATATATTGATCACATTTTACAACCACTGATGAAATCACTACCTTCATATGTCAAAGATACTTTTGATTTCATTACCAAGTTGAAATCTTTACCGAAACTAACTGAAAATTCATTCCCTGTTACACTTGATGTGGTTTCACTCTACACGAATATACCACACAATGATGGTATCAAAGCGTGTAAATATTATCTTGAAGAAAACGAATATACATATAAACTATCAAAAGAACATATCTGTGATTTGATAAAATTTGTGCTCGAAAACAACTTTTTTCAATTTGGTAATACAAACTATCTCCAACAAATGGGAACAGCAATGGGTAGTCAATGGCACCTGCTTATGCATCTTTATTTATGGGATAATTAGAAAATGATTTTCTAAATAAATGCCTCTTAAAACCGGATGTATGGTTATGGTTTTTAGACGATATCTTTATGATTTGGAGTTATTCATTAGAAGACCTTTATTACTTTATAGACAATTTAAACAAATTGCATCCAACAATAAAATTTACATTCAATGTCTCTAAAAACTAAAGTTTCATTTTTGGACGTAGTTGTCGTGAAAAATGAAAATAATGACATTACTACCATGGTTCATGTTAAAAACACGAATATTCATCAATATGTTGAATATTCTTCATGCCATCCTAAATCATGTAAAAATGGGATACCATATAGTCAAGCAAAAAGATATAGAAGAATTATTTCGGATGACGCTGTTTTTAAATCATCTTTGACAGAGTTAGGTCAGCATTTTTTAAATAGAAATTACCCTAGTGACATCATTAATACTGCTTTCCAAAAAGTATCTTCTCTTACACAGCTTGAATCTTTACAATATAAAATCAAAAGTAGAAATGAAGACATCATTCCTTTTGTTATAGAATATAATCCAAGTTTGCCTAATACAGGTAAGATTATCAATAAATATTGGGATTTATTAAACTTATCATGTAAAGCAAGTGTTAAATCGCTACACGAAAGCAAACCCACACTTGCTTATAAAAGGACTCAAAATCTTAAAAATTTCCTAGCTAATTCCAAATTAGAAAAACCATCATATAAAATAGGATCATCAACTAAATGTAATAGACCTAGATGTTCACACTGTTCATTTATTAATGAAAATACTTCTTTCAATAGTAATGATAAGAAAGAAACTTTTAATATGTGTTGTGATACCAATTGTGCAACATCAAATGTTATTTATTTGATAACATGCAAAAAATGTGGCATCCAATATGTTGGACAAACCAGTCAACAAATGTCTAAACGTATGAACCAACATAGATCAGATATAAAAAAATTATATCGATCAATCATTTTCATCTCATGTTGCCGCACATTTTAAAAAAATTTCCCATATATTGCAAGATTTCTCCTTCCAACCTATTGTTAAAGCTGATTTTGAAATGGAACGTCTGCTAAAGGAAACCTATTGGATTCACCGTCTTAATACGGTATATCCATAAGGTCTAAATTCCAAAACACAATATGACATGCATTATTTACTTTTTCATTTTTTTAAATTATGTCCCTTGTTTACAATTTGATAAAAATATTTTCATATTATTTTACCTTGCAGAAAAAAATCTAATTATTAATGTATAATCTAATATCATAAAAATAAGTTTACTAATTCTTTATAAATGAAAGTAAATTTATCAGTAATTCTCAATATAATATGATTAATTATTTATAAAATACTTGATAGTAAGCGTTATGCACACCATATTCTTTTATTATATAAACTGAGTTATGATGAAGGTACTATAATTAAACTCAACAACAACCTATTTAACATTTGTCAAGATTATATCAAGAAATATATATATGTATATATATTTTTCTATATCTGTAATAAGTGTCTATTATACGTAATACAAATATTGATGAAACTGTTTATCTCTATTTAGTAATATATTATATATATTTTTGAAAAGTGAATTCTATTTTCAATGACCTATATTGGACTTACAGCTTTTTTCATAGATTGAGTCTCATCTTGAAGCTTTTGCATAAAATATCTTCACGTTTCTGACTGAACATTTTAAGAAATATATTTTCACCATTCACCACCTCATTATACCAAACTCGGAAAAATCTATACGTAAACAAAAGCTTTTAAACAACGTTAGCCCAGCAGTCAAAAGTGTCGCCCATAGTAGTTATAAATTGTAAAATTGTTGAAGATATCTGTCGTCAGGCATTTTTCGAATTCTGAGCCAATATTGAATACTAGGTTTATATCTTATATTCAGCATATTAATTCTAAAGATTTCATTATCTACAAATGTATTTGGTATAAACTTAGATATGCAAAGAATATATTTACAGAAAATTAACTTTTTCAGTAGCTTTAGTATCATGAAAACCCAAAACCTCAACCCCAAACTTAAGAAAATGGAGCAATCTTCAAGTCAAACAGACAAAGGAATAGAGTTACTGATATTTTTCTTCATTTTGAACAACATTCCATCAACATATGCATAGAATTTAATGCTTGCAATGATAAAGCTTTCTGCCATATATATGCCTAGAATAATTTGAAGAAAACATACATCCTAGGTATTTGTAATATGAATCAGTCTTAACGTATGTAGGGCCATTGTACCGCTTTTCACACCATCTGTGAGAAATCCACATTTGTGAAATACAGTTACTGTTGTTTCGTTTTTGTTTTGTTGCTTTGTTCGGAGGGAGGGTTTTTTTTGGGGGGGGAGGGGTGCGGGTTTATCTTGCGGGTTCTTTTCCTATATTCACGTTGTTAATTTTCACTGTAGGCATTATGTATGCGATCTGTTGAGCATATTTTGCAACTGATTGGCAGTGTGAAGTAAAAACAATTAAATCGTCTGCCTACGACAATACTATTGTTCTAAGATTTCAATCGAAAGTCCTCTTTTTCTCTAAGCTGTGAACAGTTGTAGATCGTCCAAAACTAATGGAAAGAGTAAAGACTGTACAACGCCCATGAAACAATAAAACAAGCCATAAATTGTTTGGAAATAGCACATGCTCTTTACACCATTATAGATTATATGAACAATTCTTAACATTTTTCACTAATATTTTGACTAACTAGTATTTATTTTTGGTGCAAAATATTCCTCTATA
Organism: Sinohyriopsis cumingii; assembly: GCA_028554795.2. NCBI lineage: Eukaryota > Metazoa > Mollusca > Bivalvia > Unionida > Unionidae > Sinohyriopsis > Sinohyriopsis cumingii. Next base: position 75,410,769 of record CM068835.1, on the reverse strand, counting down.
CTCTCTTAAAGGCTTGCACTTGGTCTATAACTACGGAAAGTAGTTCACCATCCTATGTTTAAGGATATGTACAGATTAATGTATATAATATACACAGACTATCCTAAAGCAAGCTTTTTTCTTTGCCAAGTAATTTATTTTCGTTTATCCATTTGTTTATCGTATTATTAACTTTGATGTAAATACTTTGTTTCATGCATATAATGAACTGACGTCTCTGTAGCTGGAAGGGTCATTTGCATCACCTTTATTCCGATTAGGCATTATTATAGTTGCACGATCTTGGTAGTGCAGTATATCCTTCCGACAAAACAAGTTTATATTTTCCCACAAATGCAGTAACCTTTTTTCATATGCTCATTTTTGTATTCTACCTAAGGTTTAATTATATAATTATATTCGACCTCACCCATGTGTACACACCAGCAAGATACTTACGCTTCTCTTCTGACAATCGTATACTCATTATTCCCACTATGAAAACAAAGTCATATGGACAGCGTTCCTTTGCATACCAGGGCCAAGCAACGTGGAATGAATTGCCCACTGAACTTAGACACAAAAACACAGTGATCACACTCAAGAGGGCTCTCAAAACTCACTTATTTCGACTGCAGGAACAAACTTAAAGACCTAATAATGTTTCCTACCTGAAATATTCTCAGCACGTTTTTTAATGTTTTTCTAATTTCATGGTGTTTGTTTTTGTAATAATATTATTATATGTTTTTTATCTTGTAGGTGTTGTCTAATGTAAAGCGCTTAGAGCTTCTAAAGATTAGGCGCTATACAAAGTCCTCATTATTATTATTATTATTATATAAACATTATACACTACAAGAAACAACGTAAATGAATGTATGCCGCATTCCAAACTAAATACACAAGCGCATATTCATCATTACACAAACCAACATTATTACTGCGCACATAACTCCGCCCATATAAATTTGAACTTAGTCGCGCGCTCGACATAACTTTCGAAAGAAAATGGCGTGTCTAGTTAAAATTGAAATTTGGATTCATATTGTGAATAAATGTGCATTGCAACTACTTTTCCATTTGATCTGGAATGAATAGATTTTGGTATTTTTCTCGATTCTAGGAAATTTTGTGATGATGGATTGGATTTGTATGTGACAATTCCACATGAAATACATGAGATTTAAGAAGCTAGGGAGAAGAGTGTTGACATCTGCAAATGTGTTTCTGTTTCTGTCATTGAATATTTGAAATCATAATGTGGGAAAAATATGAAGTCTTTCAACTGCAATTATCAAAAAGACGCTATGTAATTTAATGCTTATTTCATTTTGAGTGCAGTAAGGAGGATGCAAAATTCAGGATGTAAAACTGTAAGTATATTTTATTTTGCCATTCTTATCACTAGCTAAAGAAGAGAGTATATGACTTGTCCCTTGTATGTTTTTGTAAGGACCTTATCTTGCGTCTGTTATATACTGTAGCCAGCCTAAATCCGTAACATTGTATCAACGCGGAATGAGCCAACGCAACTGGTATGTGGCAGTCCACGAAACATCTGTTTTAGTTCATTCAGAAACAAATTTAAACAACCACAACGTAAAGAGCCACTTACGCGAGTGTACATGATTTGTGTACAAATCTAAAGTGCTGGCGTCTGCGTTCATTGTTTGTTGACAGTAGAAACTAGTTCCTTTATGCACGTGAATGCTATATGTGTATTGTCGCGCGGATTCAATACCGGGTAATACTGCACGATTCTGACAATGTAAAGTTAACGGGGGAAAATGAGCATATATATATATATATATATATATATATATATATATATATATATATATATATATGGCATGATCTAAAATATACACGATATTAAATCGTTATCCATTTGAGATTCTTTTCATCACAGTTTTCATTTAGAGTGGAAAGAAAGAAAAGGAAGAACAAATAATTTTCTGCATTTCATTCTGGCTCAGTCGAAGCACATTTGATTAAGTGCGCGTGTAAAATAGTACCAGACAAGAATTGCAGCTGTGTTCAACAATTATATAAACAATAATATTTAAAAGTGTATATTTTAAATAAATAACAACTAAAATAGCAACTGTCCTTTTAATCAATAGACCATTTGTCACGGACAGGATAATTTTTCAAAACTGGACCACCGCTAGAAATTCCAAGGTGTTGTTACATAGTTCACTTGGTTACGTCTGCTGGGTTAGTGGAAGCGCCATTTACGTGAATGTTCATAATGTTTCCTCCGAAAAGTGTGTTTGTTCCACCACACCACAAACGGTTCAACAAGGGCCGCGCCTTCCGTCGTGCACGAGGGCGGAGGTGGAAAGTATATGACTGGTGCTCAGAGCAGCAAGATTCGTGACAGGAACAACCTCGCCATTGGCACCTGGAATGTGAGAACACTGAGATCAACAGGAAATCGTGAGGAGCTTATATATGAAATGAACAGATACCGCTAGAACATCCTAGACTCTGTGAGATACGATGGAAGAACATTGGAGAAACAACTACCTTGGAAGGACACCAATTGTACTTCAGTGGCAGAGAAGACAAACATGAGCAGGGAGTTGGGCTCCTTGTACACAAGAACGGTGTGAGCACTCTCATGGGATGTCGGCCAGTATCCAGCCAGCTCATCACCATCCGCCTCAAGGCAATTCCATTCAACATCACCATAATACAGGCATACACCCCAACATCAGAATATGATGACGCGGATGTGGAAGACTTCTATGACCAGCTTCAATAAATTGTTGATAAAACACCGAAAAAAGACATTCTGGTTGTGCAAGGTGATTGGAATGCCAAGATAGGCTAGGACGCTTGCATGAACTGGAAAGGAACATGTGGGCCCTGCTGAAATGCACAGACAAATGAGAGAGGACTGAGGTTCCTGGAATTCGCTAGTTACAATGACCTTATGCTGGCAAACACCTTCGGCCAGCACAAAGTAGCCAGAAGATGGACACGGCACAGCCCAAGCGGAGATGATCAGTCAGATCGCCGACATCATGGTGAAGAGGCGCCTACAGTCAAGTATAAACATCACCAAAACTAGAAGCTTTCCCGGGGCGGACATAGGAAGTGACCATGATCTGGTGATAATGAGGCTACATCTAAAGAAGGTCAATAAAGAGAGCCAAACAAGAAAAAAAATTTGATCTCGAGAAATTTAAGGAAAACCCGGTAGTAGCAAAAGCCTTCCAGGAAATGATTGGTGGGAAATTTACTATCCTCGATGCTGACAATACCGACATGGACACGTTGGTCACCACCTTCAATACAGCAACGACCGAAACAGCCAGAGATATCCTCGGTAGACATCGCCCAGTCAAGAAACCATGGGTCACAGCTGAGGTTCTGAACCTGTGTGACAAGAGGAGGGAACTGAGGAAGAAAACGAACGATACAAAATGGGCAGAGCAGTACAAGGCAGTCAACCGGGAAGTCAAGAAAAGCTTAAAAAAAGCAAAAGAGAACTGGATAGAAGAAATGTCCAAAGACATTGAGGGAAACTTGAAAAGGAACAACGGCAGGAAAGCATACCAACTAGTTCATGTTCTAACAAGCACAATATAACGGCGGGTTACCTCCTTACAGGACAAAGCCGGAAACTGCCTCACAGAAGAAAAATATATTCTGAAAAGATGGACAGAATACTGCGCAGAACTTTCAACCACCGAGCCACAATAGATCCAGAGGTACTCAACGTCTCTGCAGCAACTAACAAAGACAACCACCCTATCATACGCGAAGAAGTAGAAGCCGAAGTAAGATCAGTGAAAAAAGTGTAATTCAGCAGGAGTGGACAACATCCAAGCAGAACTAATCCAAGCTGGGGGATGAGCAATGATTAGCGCCCTCACAAACATCTGCAACAAGATCTGGAAAACAGAAGTATGGCCATCGCCATGGACCCAATCACTGATCATCACCCTCCCCAAGAAAGACAACTTGCAACAGTATCAAAACCACCGTACAATCAGTCTTATAAGCCATCCAAGCAAAGCCATGCTAGGGATACTGCTTGAACAGAATAAAACCACGGGTTGAAAAGATCATTGCCGATGAGCAGGCGGGATTCAGAGCAGGGCGCAGCACAACATAACAGATCTTCAACTTCAGGATAGTGTGTGTGAAGTACCTCCAACACCAGCAAGATCTGTACCACGTCTTCGTGGATTTCAAGAAGGCATTTGACAGGGTGAAGCATGCAGCCTTGTGGGCTACCATGAACCTGTACAACATCAATGCCATCCTCATCACAGTAATAGAGCACCTCTATGAGAAGGCCACCAGTGCAGTATACTTCAACGGCAGAATAGGGACTGGTTCAGAACGACAGTCGGAGTCAGACAAGGCTGTCTGCTCTCTCTCACACTATTTAACACCTTTCTGGAGAGAATCATTGCAGACGCACTTGATAAGCATACAGGGACAGTCAGCATCGGAGGCAGAACAATCACAAACTTACGTTTTGCTGATGACATTGATAGACTAGCAGGAAATAAGCAAGAATTAGCAAGCTTACTAGAGAGAATTGGCAAAACCTATGCAGTCTATGGCATGGAAATTAGTGCAGAGAAGACCAAAATGATGACCAACATTATCAAGGGCATCATCACTGACATCAGGGTCCAAGGTACAAAGCTAGATGAACAGATGAAGGATTGAAGCCTGAAATACTCTCCAGGATTGCACAGACAACAGCAGCGCTGACAAAACTGAAGCCCATCTGGAAGGACAAGAACATCGCACTCAGCTCAAAAGTCAGACTGATGCACTCACTGGTGATCTCCATATTTCTCTATGCCTGCGAATCATGGACCATAACAGCGGACATGGAGAAAAGGATACCGGCTACATAGATGAGATGTTTCCGAAAGATCCTCGGCGTCACATACAAAGACCATATCACCAATAAAGAAATACGGCATCATACTTTTAGATGACGAAAAGTGTATTTTTTTATTTTCTGTCTTGTCTTTCAATACAATACAGTACAATACAATACAATACAATACAATACAATACAATACAATAGAGAGATGTGTTTCCCTTCACAATACAGTATAATCCTTCATTACCTAATATAGGTCGTATAATTAATAAATATTATAGTCTCCTAAATTTATCCAATAAAACTAGCGTCAAATCACTTTTCAAAATAAAACCAATTCTCGCTTATAGAAGACCCAAGAATTTGCAAGATTTTTTAATCATAACTAAACAGACAGAAAATTTTAAAAAATACACTTTTCGTCATCTAAATGTAACAGACACTGTGCTCTCAATGTGCAAACATAAGAGAAAGTACTTCTTTCAGTAGTGCTAATACAAAAGAGGTATTTTCTCCACGCGATAACGCTAACTGCATATCAACTAATGTGATTTATTTAATAACCTGTAAAAAATGTAGCATGTAATATGTGGGACAAACACTAAAACGTTCTAAGAGAATGAATAATCGTTGCTTTCATATAATAAATTATAGAGATCCTCAGTTTTCTCTAATGTTTCAACACACTTTAACACCAATAATCACTCTCTACTTGATTTTTCTTTCATGCCAATAGATATTGTGCATAGACTCATAAAAGAAACTTATTGGATTCATAAGTTAGATACTCTTTATCATAATGGACTTAATTCTAATGCACTATATAAAATTGTATAATTTAAATTGATATATTGTATACCCTTTATAACAATATAATTATATGCATGACTGTTTGTCTCTATTTTATTTTATTATCATGCTATGCCATGACATATCATATCATATCATATCATATATTATATTATATTATATTATATTATATTATATTATATTATATTATGTTATGTTATGTTATGTTATATTATGGTATGTTATGTTATGTTATTTTATGTTATGTTATGTTACGTCACGTCACGTCACGTGATGTCATGTCTTATATTATCATATATTATCATATATCATATTATATTATGTCATGTCATGCCATATTATATTATATTATATTATATTATATTATTATATTATATTATATTATATTATATTATAGTGTTAATATTAACTATTAGTATATGCTCATTTTTTCTCCGTTAACTTGGCATTGTCAGAATCGTTCAATATTTTACGATACTGAACTCGCGCGCATCTTCAATATTGCACTCGTAAAGGAGCCACTTTATACTGTAAAGAAACAATGAGCGCAGACATAAGCGCTTTTGATTTGTAAACAAATCATATACACTCACGTTGTAATCGCTTTACGTTTTGCTTGATTAAATTTGTTTCTGAATGAAGTAAAGTATATGTTTCGTGGACTGCCACATACCAGCTACTTTGGCATATTTAGCGTTAACTTTTTTGTTACAATGTTTCGGATTTAGGCTAGCTCTACAGTAGACCCCAGAAAGGGTCCTTACAAATAACATGCAAGTGACAAGGCATATACTGTCTTCTTTAGCTGATACTAAGAATGGCAAAAAATATACTTACAGTTTTACATCCTGAATTTCCTCAAATTGTACTTTCTTCGTTCTGCAAATCCAAATTACATGAGCCATGTAAAAGGTTCTTAATCTTGATTACACATTTCGAAATTGTACTGTAATTTCGAAAATAAGGACATTTGTATCCTCCTCACTCAAAATTAAATAAGCATTAAATTCTATTGCGTCTTTTTGATAATTGCAATTGAAAGACTTCATATTTTTCCACATTATGATTTTAAAAATTCAGTGACAGAAACAGAAACACATTTGCAGATGTCAGCACGCTTCTCCCTCGCTTCTTCAATCCGATGTAATTCATGTGGAATTGTCACATATAAATCCAGTCCATAATCACGACATTTCGCAGGATCGACAAAAATACCAAAATCTATTCATTCCAGATCCGATGGAAAGGTTGTTGCAATGTGATTCATTCGCAGTATTACTCCAAATTTCAATATTAACTAGACACGCCATTTTATTTCGAAAGTTATGTCGAGCGCGCGACTAAGTTCAAATTTATCTTGGCGGAGTTATATGCCCAGTAATTATTTTGTTGTGTAACGATGAATCTGCGCCTGTGTAATTAGTTTGGAATACGGCATACATTTAGTTATCTTGTTTCTTGTAGTGTATTTTGTTAATATAATTAAGCATTAGGTAGAATAAGAAAATGAGCATATAACAAAAACGTTACTGCATTTGTATGGGAGAATATGAACTCGTTTTGTCGGATGGATATACTGGACTCCCAAGGTCGTGCAGTATTTCATCCCAAAACTCGTTCATATTTTCCCATACAAATGCAGTAACCTATAATTATTATTATTATTAGCAGTAGTAGTAGTAGTAGTAGTAATAGTAGTAGTATAGAAAGACTACCGCCAAGCTAGCAATATGAGTAACCCAGGAAATTATTATATTACATTATATTATATTATATTATATTATATTATATTATATTATATTATATTATATTACATCACAGTACATTACATTACATTATATTATATTACATTATATTATATTATATTATATTATATTATATTATATTATATTATATTATATTATAGAAAAGCTACTGCCAAACCAGCAAGCAGGATGAGTACTCCAGTACGTTCAACAAGACACCTTGCTCCAACCTCCAGACTTCTTCAGCGGCGACCCTTAGTTAATCCTGTAGAGCCACTTTCCAGTGAGGACAATTATTTTCATGCCCTTGCCGACGAAATTGATCTGAGACCTATCGCTTTCGATAGACATGCAAAATCCGTTACATTTTACTCCACTCATTTTCCTTTGATTTTGACACAGTGTTTTGGAAAGGAACGGGCCAAATCTGAATTTAAAGGGCTTAGCACGTCCTATGAGGAGAGGGATGAAATCGTTGAGCGAAAAATGTTCCTGAATCGCCGTCTGCAGGAACTGGACACAATGGTGGACAAACTGGAGGAGGAAACGGAAGACGTGAAATTTAATACCGAACTTCGAAGTACTGTTTTCAATCCAATCGAATGGCAGTTTGTCAAAATTGATCCTGTCTCATTATATCGCAGATTCACGATGGAGATGATATTTGAGAATCGTCTTCTTGCTTTACTCGAAAAAGAGAACAAATCTAAAGGTTTGTCCGACTCGGGGAAGAAGACACGTGTTTCTTTCCAGATATTTGAATGATAACATTCCCGCAATATATACCATGATCTATGTCAACAGTCTTTGCGGTAGAATCTGGAGAAGAAAAAAAATAATTTTAATATCGCGAAATGCGTTAGAAACTTGCCAAAACATAACAGCGGTCACATTAGTTATATAAACTCGAACTGTCCTGCGGATTGCAATGATGGTACAGCTACGATCAAATGCATAAACATTTTCATTAGTGCTACCAGATCCCATCAGTCTTTGCTAAATTTCGGCGCTGATGGTAATAGAAGAAAGAAAAAGAAAAATATTTTTAAAAATCGATAATATTTATATAACCATAGTTACAAGTGATTTCAATTGCAATTCTCTCAGAGGCCGGCCATTTAGCAAATTAACTGTATCTAAAATCCAAGGCTGATAACTGTAGGATTTTAACGTGTTTTATTTGTATGCATTAGGAATTACGAGAAAATGGTTGGGTCATTTTGGAGGAAGGGCAGGGAAAGGGGGTGCGGAGATGTTAATAAATGCATACGTAAAGTCAGCCTGAGTCAACTGCCAGCACGTTTGCATCTTTGCAAAAGGTGTCAGTTAAGATTGAAGAAAATATTCACTAGAAATCAGGCCCACCAGTAATACGACTAGCAGGCTTATCACGTAGCAGAACATTCTTTTTGTGATATTTATTTATGACTATTAATTCCTCAACGTACAAAAAGATATTACCTTACGCTGCAGAAATTCAGTCTGCATGATTTATGATGTCTGTATGTGTTACGAGTTGGTGGTGTTAAACTAAGTAACAGAATGAAGCAAACTCAAAAAGGTTCAGTAAAATCAACAAATTTATGTCTCATAGTCATAAAATAAAATTTAAGAGGAACCTACCGTATTGTGAATTAAATCTACAATAGTCCTAAATGTTTATCATATGTCTGTCCAAATATATAGAATGTTCAGAATGAATGCCACGAATGTTGAAAGTGGTGATGTACTAACAGTCTTGATGTATCACGATAGTGTAATCCAGATTGTTTTTGATAGAGTAACCAATAATCCCAGTTTTTTAGCCCAAAGGTTATTGAGCACATTTCAATTCCAATGAATAATTTCATTAAATGATTCTGTCTGAACACAAATAAAAAATATTACACTAGACTGATCTTAAAATAGGAATTAATAACTTTTATTTGTCAGAACCTGTGATAAAAACTTAAGAAACGATAAAATAACAAGGATGTGGGTTACGAATTCGCTTCTAGAACTTTCTAAGGTGAAAGGACTATGTAAACATGTTTAGAAATATTATCTTTATTTACAACCTACAATCATAGACAAACGTTAGGAGTCTTAATGTGTTGTTTACAAATGACTGTTAGCATAACAACCTACAATCATGACTAAAAGTTTAGCGCACAATACAGATATACAAAACAGGATGTATGTATATATATATGTATGTATATATGTATGTAGGTAGGTAGGTAGGTAGGTAGGTCGATAGGCAGGTAGGTAGGTTGAGGGGTTGGGTGTGTTTGGTTGAGAATGTGAGTGTACTGTTACGTCTAGTGGGTTAAGATTAAGTAACAAGACCAAGTAAAATCAAACAAGTTTCCAGAATATAAATTTATTTAAAACGTAACATCAAACAAACTGAAAGAATTAAAAATAACTTCCATTTTATGATTTCCTAGCATGTAATCATTTCTTGTATTATCAATTTGTCACTGATCCAGAAACTGGTCCAATATATTCCGAATGAAGGTTCTAAAGTGGTAATGTGCTACAGTTATAACACCACTGAATTTAACGCAGCTATTCATCCAAATGTGTTTAATTCAATGTCTCCCGTGAATGAACACTAGCAAGGAAGTCCTGGAAAGTTTTTTATATTCAGAAAGAATTAGTTAAATATTCAAATAATTTAACAAATTCACATACACTTCAAAGTACAGACAGTTTCAATTAAATATTTTACACTCTGCTATATTCAACAAACATATAATAAATAATTTCATTCCATTCAAAGACTCTTACAAAGTCTTTGTATAACTGTATAACAATATATGCGTATAAATAATGTCAATTTGCGCATCAAACCAACAATATCTGAATCACTATTAACTCTCGAAAATTCCCGTTAAAATACCTTGGTCGTCAACATACTTTTTATGTATTATTTAATCACATGATATGGCTTGCACGATAGATGGCAATTGCAGGAAAATTGCACTACAAATTCAAAACATGATACAAAGATCCATAACACCTTCCTCCTACAAGAGACGATTTGTGCGATAAAACTTTTTTCTCTCAAATATGAAACATACTTGAAATTAATATTGCATAAGACTATGAATGACACATACGTGTATACAAATAATCTAATACTCTACTTCAATGTACGTGAAAGTGTATCTGCAATCAAATTTGCTTTTCCCTTGATATACCTGACTTAGATGTTATATGATTGTAACATCAGACTCTACCATAACAATCTTTGATTCTTCTTCTTCATTTTATTAATGAATGTGAGGGGTATGTGATCGCTGAAGTCAACAATTGGAGAAGGAGCTGCTCTAACGTACACCTCAAAATATTGCAAGGCCATCATCAAAGCCAAGCATTTCTTTTCTATGGTGGTATAATTCATCTGGTACGTATTCAGTTTCCTTTAAATGTGGCACACTGGATGATCAACACCATCGCTGTCCTCCTGCACAATACTCATCCAACCCCTACATCACTTGTATCTACAAACATTTTAAAGATACTGTGAAAGATGGAGCTGACTGAAATGGTACACATTTGAGCATGGCCTTCAGCGTACCAAACGCCTTTTGACATTGGTCTGACAAGTGAAACCTGGTTTACTTACTAAACAAATTGGCCAGGGGTTCAACAATCATGGAAAAATTAGAGCAAATTTACCGAAAAATCTCAACATTTGCTTCTTACTTGATAAGCACGAGGAACTCAGAAATAGTTTTAAACTTACCTTCCACAGGTTTTATTTAATTATGTCTCAGAACATATCACATAAAGGTAACACAAGCACGGAAAAAGACACTTACTCAAGCTTGTTTTCAGATTTGGTTCTCTGAGCTTTTCTAAAAACTTCAGGGTCGTTTACGTGTGGTCCTTCCAGGTATTGTTGTAGATGACTTTATCGATGTATTATGTCACTTGTTTAGGCTCTAATAAACAGTAACGCAGAAAGAGTGAAAACAACAAGCTTTTCAAAATTTAACAAATAATTTATTTCCCAGGTCAAATTCTGTCCAATAAATGAAAATATGAACTTACGGTTTTATAACATCAAATCCAAAAATAGTCCGAGAATAAAATTTTATTGGTCCTAATAGCAAAATGTTCTAATGATTTCACGTTCGAACTCGACGAAGAATCCAATATGGAAGACGATGACGTATGTTATAATATGTAGTGCTGAAGCCTACAATTCCTTGTAGAAATGCAAATAATGACACTCCGGTGTTGGAAATCCAAATTAAATTTGTAAGCAAAGTCTTTCCAAAATTTCTGTGTCAGCACTCCTCAAAACATTTCTAGAGTAAAAATAATTAATCCTTTTGAAATCCAACTGATCTGAAGAAAATTATAACTCAGAATCTGGTTACATCAAAATAACTTAATAGCAGTGTAAAAAGCCCAAAACAGAAATCTCTCTCTACGCATATCTATTAAAACTAACAGATGCGCAGTAATGGAAAAACTGGAATCGCGAAACAAAGGGCCATGTGACTGTGTTTAAATTTATAAAAAGTCACGTACACAGAACATGGCCTTGATTAGACCAATGATTTTACTCCGAGAATAAAAATAATAAAAAATTGTTTACATCTTAAGTCATGACTTCGACAAGAACCAATCATTTTAAAATAAAGCTATCACTTATTTACTTGGTTGCAACTAATTTTGAATCAAGGTCAGGATCTAGGTCAAAAGCTGGTGCTTACGAAGAATGATTCAGGTCAAATGATTTTCTAGAAAAATATCATCTCCAGAGAACAAATTTACATTATAAAAAGCATATAATAGAATTAAAAATTTAAAACTGACAAACAATTAAATTAAAATATATATGAATTAAATCAGATATCTGTAACACCTCCCCCCGCCCGAAAAAGGGAAAGATTTATATGATAAAGCTTTCTTTTTACCATAGATTAATTATACACGAGTTTTAAGAAAAAAATATAAGAAGTACTAATATGAATTACAAACAGTGTACACGAAATAATACATTTCTATACACGGGAAAGTGCATCTGCTATTAAATTATCTTTTCCCTTGATATGTCTGATGTCAGGATTATATTCCTGTAACAACAAACTCTGCCTTAGTAGTCTTTGATTTTTAATTTGTATCTTGCCAACGAAAGTAAGGGGGTTGTGTTCACTAAACACAATAATCTAAGAAGGAGCTGAGCTAAGGTAAACTCAAAATATTGTAGTGCCAATATCAAAGCCAAACATTCCTTTTCAATTGTTGAATAATTTCTGTGGTGCTTATTTAATTTCTTAGAAAAATAGCCCACTGGATGATCAATACAATTTTTGTCTTCTTGAATTAAAATTGCTCCAACCCCAATATCACTTGCATCAACAGAAAATTTAAAAGAGTGGCTGAAATTTGGAGCTGTAAGAACCGGCGCGCTTTTAAGTATGGCTTTCAACTTGTCATTTTTCAGTCCAAAGGAACCTGTTTTTCTTACTCGATAAAGTTGTCAAGGGTTCAGCAATTTTAGAAAAATTGGAACAAAATTTTCGATAGTATCCGGCCTTACCTAAAAGTCGCATCAATTGTTTTTTTTTTTATTAAAAGGCACGGGAAATTCAGAGATAGCCTTGACCTTATCATATATTGGTTCAACTAGTCCATGTCCCATGATGTGTCCTAGGAAACATACACTAGCACGGCAGAACTCACGTTTAGATAAATGAATTGTCAAACATGCATCTGTGAGTTTGTCGAAGAATTTCCGAATTGTTGCTAAATGTTCGTTCCAGGTGTCCTTATGGATGATGACATCATCGATGTAAGCATCACAATTATCTAGACCAGAGATAATCATATTCATGATGCGTTGAAATGTACTTGGCGACCCTTTCATCCCAAACGGCATTACTATATATTGGTAAAGTCCGTCTGGAGTCACGAATGCCGAAATTTCCTTTGCTCTTTCCGTTAGTGGAATCTGCCAAAATCCTTTCAGAAGGTCAAATTTGGTGACATACTTGGCACTTCCTATCTTATCAATACAGTCATCGTTTCTTGGTAATGAGAATGAATCTGTTTTTGTAATACTATTCACCTTTCTATAATCAGTGCACATACGGAAAGTTATCTGGTTTTGGAAACAGTATTCACGGTGAACTCCAGTCACTTTTACTGGGCTCTATACAATCATTCTCTAGCAAATGTTGAATTTCCTTTTTCAAGTATTCCTGTTTGAGAGGGTTCATCCTGTACGGGTGTTGTTTGACAAGTTTGGAATTTACAATTTCAACGTCATGGAAATTTTGTTTGTCCTGTAGGAACATCTGGAAATAGGTGCTCATAATCGGATAATAACTGTTTAAGTACATATCTTTCTTGCTTTTGCAAATGTGAAAGTTTATGGTCCAGATCATTCATAATTTTTGAATTCTGAAGATTTGTCACTCTAATATCAGTAGAATCTGATGATATTCCTTCACTTAAATCTTCACTGAGTACAACTCAATTAATTGCATGTTTAACCTGGCTATATTTTTCAACATAATTGTACTCCTATAATTTATTTAGATCCCAGGGGCACTAATATTATAATTGAACTCATTCATTTTCTTCTTAACCTTGTAAGGGCCATAATATCTAACCTGAATACAAATTTAAAGAATGAGCAAGAGAGACAAAAACCCATTGCTATCAAACTCAAAAGTTCACTCAACTATAGTTCTGTCAAACCATAACTTCTCTTCCGACTTGAACTACTGAATGCCAAGTTCAAGCAATATAGGCTGGAAAGTTCCAGACCTAAAATGTAACCCTTGACCCGATTGGATAGAGTTAGAATGGCCAAACTGAGTGACAGGTATGACAAGATCTACAGTATTTACCTACACTACTCTTGATTTTTGGCCAATAAAAGTGAGTTAAGATCTTGTGATAAGTTTTATTGATCTCTAAATGACCAGCCAATGCTTTTTCATGGGCCAGACTAAGTATTTCTTCTCTGTAAGGTTTCGGAACTACAATTTGATAGTTCACTGGCCATTCGTCATCAGCGGGTAAATCGGGAGGTCTCCATTTTCTCATAAGAATTCCATTGTTTGATGAAATAACAGACAGGAACTTCCGTAGCTAATGGACTTCTGAAACAAACAGAAGATCTCAGAATCTTTTTCACGTTCGACAACCAGTAATTGTCGTTTATCACCCTGATTAGAATAAAGAAAATGAGTCGTTAAAGAGGACAACTGTGATAAATACCTTCTGACTGATCCAAACAAGGAGTGAAAATGACCTAATCAAAAGCCTTACCAATGCATGTGTGAGCTAAAGGAATACTTTCCTTTTCAACATCATTCTCAAGAGCTTTCTTTGTCATAGTTCTGGTAAATATCATTAGCTTTACCAATGAGTGCTTTGTAATAATTGAGTCCAATGCTCCCTTGGCCAGTTCAAATTTTTAGTAACTGTTTTAAAATAAGGAAAATATTTGTCTACTTCTTTTTCTCTAAAAGGGGGCGCTAATCTAATAGTCTTTGCAGGATCAAAACTTAAATTTGGATTTGAAGTATGAATGTGCTTTTCACTTGCCAGTTCCATTTCTTTCATTCTACACTGATATTCCCTCTTTGTTTTTCTCTTTCTTCTTTCTGACGTTCTAGCTTCCTCAACTCCATTTCCATTTTGTATTTTAATTCTAATCCCTTTACTTTTGTGTCAGAGACTGATACAGACGTACTGGCTGAAACCAAAGCACTTTTTTCCAAAAGATTCTTTTCTACCAAATGCTGAACCAAAATATTTCTTATTTCCTGCTTCGTTAAGGATGCATTTACCTCAGAAAAATCGTATTTTCTGGCACGTTCAATCAATTCATCGTTTTTTGAAAAGATCTAATTGTTCCTGGGTAGAATTTGAAAGAAAGATTTCCACTTTTGATGACATATTTAAAAAGCTTGCCGATTTCACATAAAATTTCAAAAACTAGAAAAATTCAAATTTAAAAAAAAATTCTGAAATATTCTAACCAAAATTCAAAATTATCCTTAGGACGAGCTCCCATTTCTTACGTTACGTGTTTAGGCTCGAAAAAACAGTAACACAAAGAAAGAGTGAAAACAGCAACCTTTGAAAATTTATAATAATTTATTTCCCTGGAAAATTTAGTATAAATAAAAAAAAACATATGAACTTACGGTTTTAAGAATCAAATGCAAAAATAATCCTAAAATAATCCACGGATAAAAAAATTTGAAGTCCTAATGACACAATGTTCTAATGATTTCAAGTTTGAGTCCCGACGGAGAATCCAAGATGGAAGACGATGACGTATGTTGTAATCTGTAGTGTTAAAGTCTACAGTTCCTTGTAGAAACAAGAAATATCTCTCCGGTTTTGAAAATCAGAATAAATTTTTTATAAAGGCTGTCTTTGTTCAGGAATTTCACATGAGCACACGTATTTTCCAGGAAAGAAAAGAATTAATCCTTTTGAATCCAAGTAATTTGAAATAACTCCAAAGAGCACAACATACAATTTCCAGTGTAAGACCCCAGCTACTGAGAATATCTCTCCAAAACAAAGGTTATATCGTATTCTAAAACGCAAAAGGGGGTCACGTGAACATGTTCCAGAACCTCATCGAAATTACTTACTTGTTAAAGATCACGTATACCCAGTGTGGCCTGACGAAAACCAATCATTTTACTCTAAGAAATGAATTATATATTAAAAATTGTTTACATATTAAATCAGTAGTCCCATCATGACCTCGACAACAGCCAATCATTTTAAAATAAAAATAGAACTTATCTACGTGGTTCTTACTAATTTTAAATCAAGGTCAAGATCTAGGTCCGCACCTGGTGTTTGCTAAAACGAACAGTCAAGGTCGAACTAATTTCTGAAAAAAGTATCATCTCTAGTGAATAAATTTACATTACAATAGCATGTAATGAAAAATAAAAAAAATAATCAGATATAATTAACTCAAATATACATAGCATACAGATTGTGGAGACATTGGTTCAACCAGTCTTTAAACTTCTGAAATACTAAAGAATATGGACAATACGTGTTCACATCTATCGCAACAGGAAAAGAATGAGTTAAATGAAGCTAATCTGTGAATATGAACATTTGTGTCCAGTTGTTCCAATTCAAGCAACATATCTGCCGTGATGTTGAAATTGCAAACACTTAACC
Source organism: Sinohyriopsis cumingii (assembly GCA_028554795.2). Classification (NCBI taxonomy): domain Eukaryota; kingdom Metazoa; phylum Mollusca; class Bivalvia; order Unionida; family Unionidae; genus Sinohyriopsis; species Sinohyriopsis cumingii. Next base: position 75,394,200 of record CM068835.1, on the reverse strand, counting down.
TATAAAACAGCAACCTTACAGGATGAATCCTCTAACTTCAAATTACACCTTTCAAACATATACCAAAAAAAGGAGACTTATAATTTCTTTCAACATTGCCTAATATATACAAGGTCATTTTTAACAGCCAGTATAACCAGTGAGGAATACTTAGGAAATTATTGTTTCTTTAAAAATCACAACCTATGCAAAATGCGAAACTATCGAATGCTAACTACGTAAGATACGTTTTTTATATACTGATTTAACCCAAAAGAGTATGTGGTAATATTATAGCATGCGTGCATGGTACTAGGTTCCAACAAAATCAAGATTTCGGGGCACATTTTAGTAGCAAAGACTTGCAATATCAAACATGGTAGCTTAAAATATTTCATATAATTTTTTTGAAAGGTGATTGGTTCTCATTTCCAGTTCAGTTTTATTTTTTGATTCTATTTGGGAACATTGAATCGAAATGAATGTTTCAACGTGATACCCATATCTGAATGGCTATATGCCAAAACAAATAGATCAAGGGAAGCAACTCTTGCCTTTCATTCAGTCTGGCATCTTGTGCTTATCGATCGTTAATAGTTTACACCCTGAGTAAATTACTGGGTAGATATCAGGGGTACTCCAAATGCAGTGATTGCGGTGTGTAAAAATTGACATTGTCTATTCTCAAATATCTCTAAGGAAGAGTTTACACGTTTACAATAAGTGAGGTAAGTAAATCCGGAATATTCACCAGCCAAACTAGTCATAAACACAGGTGCTATTGGAGATATAAGAGGTTGACACGGATATGTATGATGCACGGTTGAATGACGCGAGCTTTTTAAGTTGTCGTTCAGGTTATTTTTATATATATATATATTTTCAACATCAAGCTCGCGTCGGTCGCATGTGATTTAATGCATACACTTCAGCTTCGGGGTCGACGTTTTATGTTGTTGGGCAGCAACCACTCCAGTCTCGGGAAAATAACGAAATTACTCTATGATCAATTCTTCCATAATTACCCAACCTCATCCTAGTCCTACAGGTAAGACCTTGACGTTGATATTTACGTTTTGGGCGTCAGCACTTAAACAAAACCAAAATGTGCTATGTCTTACATTGTAGGAATAAACCTCCCCCGTTAACGGGGATATCGTAACTGACAATGACTATTGAGTAGACCCTAGCGGCTTCCGAAAGGCCCACCCAAAAGTCGAGTGGTGGGTATGCCACAGGGGTTCGTTCAAAGAAATTTTGATGGAGTATCCGTCCATGGAGTATCCGTACATATATTGTTACAGGTTAGAACCTCCATCCCATGATTGCTGGACGGATACTCTAAATTTTCTTAGTAACGAACCCCTGTGGGGTATGCTACTAAAATTGGAGCTAAAATTCCTGCTTTTCAGCTTTAAATTAAAATTACATTTGCATGTATTCGAACATATTATAGTACATGCCATACAGATTTGTCTCGATAGGGTACGAATTTGGATTTTCATGGAACAATGGAACACACATACCTGTTCCGTTTTAGTAGGTATTACTGTTGTTGCAAACATAGTAAGAGAATACAAAGTTGATTTTAACTATTAAACTTAGTTCTTAATAAACTTCCTGTCAAAATCAGGACAAAAGATATAGATTATTTTTCAACAAAATAAACCTGGAAACTTTTAATTGTTTACAATAAGGAAAAAAAAGTTACCATTGAACCAAGATCTTTATAAAACATTTTAAGACTCTTCATAGATCAGGCCAGTATGACCAACTTTCAATACCTTAAAAAAGTATTTACTTTATTAATTTAGCCATGACTTTTAATTGATTTCTCATACAAACCAGTTTTCTTCACATTATATTTACCAAATAAATAGTGTGTAAAGCGTTATTGATCAGTAACACAATGTAATAATTTGAATAAATTTAAAGCATGTATTAAAACCTTGTGAAAGTTTGATTTCTAAAACAGATTTTATTACATTAACAAATGCTTAATATCACTTCCATCTAGGCAAAAATCACAGTCATTTCAGATCTGCTTTATATTTTGTGTTCTATAATGGTATTAAATTCATTAAATTGAAAACTGAAAACAAAAGTGCTTTAATTGATTAAACAGATTGTGCAGATTGATAGATGATGTTGGCAATTAAATTAAGGGCATAGTAATCCAACAAAGTGTTACGCAGATGGTGATAATATAATGTTCAATTATAGCAGATGCAGTCAATTCAGTGTTAGCAATTTGCATAGAACTAAGTTTTAGTAATTTGAATTAAATGATTCATGAATTCAGGCAAAAACAAAATAACATGATTCTTAAAACAGAGATTAGTAAATAGAGGATATTTGCTTGAAACGAGTGAATAATGGATATATTTCATCGAGTGGGTGAAAAACTCAGTATTTTCACGAGTGGCATAGCCACGAGTGAAAATGCTAGAATTTTTCACCCACGAGATGAAATGTATCCGTTATTCACTCGTTTCAAGCAAATATTCTTTTTATTTTATGCTCACATACGTTGGCTACCTAAAGTTTGTGACACTGTGAATGAGAAGATTTCTTACGGTAATGTCAGCTGTTTACCGTACATGTTCTTCTGTGCTATGTGTACATGCGCACAAAATTAGTTCCACATCAGATTGATGAAAATTAACTGATATTTCCAGAATAACAAACTACAAGTTTCAAGGATAACAGACAGGGATTATTAATCTGCTAATTATTAACTATTAATTTGCTAAGGTGCAAATTCAAAGGGAGGTAAGTATGTTCTGACCCCAAAAAGTAGTTCCGGTAGTGAAAAAATATTGTTATTTTTTCACTGCAGTGAAATATCAATAATATTTTAATTAGAAAATCAAGTAATTCACTGCTTAGCATAAAATAAAATATATTTAATCTTTCAGCAGAGGCAGCACCACCAATTTCATTACATTATCATTTTCTTTATCATAATTGTTTCATTTAATACTGTTAGTATGTTGTAAAGATAAATTCTGCATAAATCTCACAGCCTTAACATATTCAGATGAGTATAGATAAATAAACAAACAATTACTGGATGGAGTTTTTTCCTTGATGTTTTTGTCACTATGTGTAATTTGCATAAAATTAAATGATACATTATGAATTCAAACCAGACAAATAATATACGTTGCTTTAACAGTGATTAGTAGAATATATTTCAGCTTTCTAGAGACATAACACCACCATTTAATTTTCTTTATTATAATTAATATGAGGTCTGCAAAATTAGCAGAATATCAATATGGACATTTATTGTATTGAATTAAATCACAGATTTGACAGTAACATTGCTTCATTTTTAGTATATAAATTTTGTATTATTTACAGTTGTAGTCACTACTGTCAGTGAGTGGTATAATATACAGAGAAAGGGTAAATTCTCTAGAAATCGGACAAAAACATTAACATTCTCAGGCATATATATATATATATATATATATATATATATATATATATATATATATATATATATATATATATATAAAAGATAGATAACGTCAATATTTTTTATTGCATGGTCCCCATTTTCAGAAACTTTTTCAGTGTTGGTTTTTGTATTATTTTTCAATGAAATAAAGTGAATGTTTTCAATTTTGCACATTGGTGAATGTTTGAAAATATTTCTTTATCATATTGGCAATGCAAGATAAACAGTCTTACATTTGATGTGTACACAGAACAGCACTATTATCTTGTGTAATATCAGAATTTTGTTTCCTTGAATGCACTCCTGAACTGCTCAACATTCCTGGCAAAAATGATAAACATTTGTAAATGTCATATTTAAATCTAAGATGAAACCTCATAATATTTGACATGGTTCGAAAGAGCCCGTAATATGGTCCAAATCAGCCAGGCTTTCGGTCTGAACCAGCTCGATAATTGATCCAAGTCAACTTACACCTATAAATACCAATTCCAAATACCACTACACTGAACACCATTACATTTATAGATGTTAATCAAATTTTATTACAAGAACATAGTATACAAATTTATGACAAAGACATTTTTTCCGACTTAGATAGTTGTCATCCATATCAACAAAGATTTACAATTAAATATACATGATTATATTAGGCAGGCAGTTAAATATATATGACTTGTATTAGGCCGGTAATTAAATACACATGATTATATTAGGCAAGGCAATTAAATATACATGATTATATTAGGCAAGGCAATTAAATGTACATGATTATATTAGGCAAGGCAATTAAATGTGCATGATTATATTAGGCAAGGCAATTAAATGTGCATGATTATATTAGGCAAAGCAATTAAATGTACATGATTATATTAGGCAAGGCAATTAAGTGTACATGATTATATTAGGCAAGGCAATTAAATATACATGATTATATTAGGCAAGGTAATTAAATATGCATGATTATATTAGGCAAGGCAATTAAATGTACATGATTATATTAGGCAAGGCAATTAAATATGCATGATTATATTAGGCAAGGCAATTAAATGTACATGATTATATTAGGCAAGGCAATTAAGTGTACATGATTATATTAGGCAAGGCAATTAAATGTACATGATTATATTAGGTAAGGCAATTAAATATACATGATTATATTAGGCAAGGCAATTAAATATGCATGATTATATTAGGCAAGGCAATTAAATGTACATGATTATATTAGGCAAGGCAATTAAATATACATGATTATATTAGGCAAGGCAATTAAATGTACATGATTATATTAGGCAAGGCAATTAAGTGTACATGATTATATTAGGCAAGGCAATTAAATGTACATGATTATATTAGGCAAGGGATTTGTAAGACATATATTGTGCAAAATGCTTTATCAGTCCTGTACAGTTGAAACCACAGTTAAAACCATTACATGAAATTACAAATGGCTTTCATTAAAATATTGGTAAATATTAAAGCAGATCTCCCACATGTATATGTCAAAGACAAAACTGAAAATAAAATTAGTTACAGGTTGAATTTACCAGTGATTAACTTGTTGCATAATGGCAGACAATCTCATCATTACTTGGAAGTGGCTAGGTCAGGTTTTTTCTTTCTTTCCCCATTTCAAAAGAACTATGTACACATTTAGCGAGGGGGTATGGTAGAATTAAATAGTTGCATAACATGTATAAATATATGGTCATTGTGATTTTAAGAGACACATATTTGACATAGTAGGATCAAGGCTGTGTAACAAATCCGACCTTTATATGTGATGTAAATTGCTACATAAAATTGGATGGTATTCAACTTCAGAACACCTGGGCAGATTGGGCAAAATTCATGAGGGCGTTGTCAGTTATTTATATCAGCTTTTTTCAGTTCCATGACAATGTGAATTTATTGTTAGTTTTAAAAATGAGACCATATTTCTGTCTACAGAGGCAGGAAGATAATTTTCAGATTTAGATTTGAAAGGGGAGTATGCACAAAGTTTATTTGCTGAAGTGTTGTTGCTCTCGAAGCTAAATCTATATTCCAGTGTCTTTTTGATGACAAAGAAAATTTAAACCTACCTTAGCACTTTTGTTAATTGAAACATGGTGGAAAAGATATTGATGACAAAGAAAATTTAATCTTACCTTAGCACTTTTGTTAATTGAAACATGGTGGAAAAGATGTTAATAAAATAATTATTATGCTGATTTAATCTAAGAGCAATGTGTATTGGAAATAGATTATTGGAAAAACATAAATGCCATCGCTAATCTTCTGAAATCTCCAAAAATGAATAAAATATTTAAAAGTGTCTGAAGAATATACAAATTTTACGAGAAATGATCCCAAGTTTCTTCTTAAATTAGTGAATACTACTATGCTTTTTAATACAAAGAACAGTTTTAAATATCGAAGCAAATCTTTACTGTCCATTCTATCATATTGATTTTTAATGACTCTAATAGGTTGTGATGTATCATATCATGGTCTATGGTAAAGCTGTCACGTCTGCTAGGTACCCACTGGTCCTAATGATCATTTACCCGGGTACCTGATCAAGACTGATGCCAGCTGATCTTAATGATTAGTTACCATGGTTTTTGGGGTACCATATTTCCAGACTTTTAGTGTCTTTGTCTTGGTTTATTGCTTCTGCGAAATAGGTTTGTTGTGATATCTGATAGGGACAGTGTTGTATTACCCATTGTGATATTGATCTTGAAGCTTTTTAGCAGTTTGGGGTTTCTTATTAAACCATTGAGGCAGTCAGTGTTAAAGCTGTAGTTTTTTTAGAAAACTTCTGCGTGATTGTACAGGGTAACTGTGGATCCTTATGATTGGTTACCTGAGGTTACCCAGTCAAAGAGAAATTTGTATTAAATGTGTTCAAACCATGATGCACTAAGATAAACTCCTGGTGACCCACCTTGATATGGGTCATGACCTGGGGGTTGGGAACCACTGCTTAAGATTTAAGATCCTTAATCTTTAGATTAGATCCTTAATCCGATTCAAATCTTGCATTGCATTGATCAGAATGAGTGATGAATTTGTCTTGAAATTAGAATAGATTGCAGCTAATCACTTGAGGTACCACACCATTCAGCAGTTGAGCAGCTAATATATCACTGACAGGTAAATTCACAGCAAGAGCCTCCTAAATTTCTATCATTTAATAATCTCATTCTAGTAGAAATATAAAATTCAAGCAGTACTTTCCCTTGGTCATTAGTCATAGCCTCAGCTTTACAGTTTCTGGTACAATTTACCAGGAATATAACAAATCAGTTGTTTTATAAAATGGCTAGCATTAGTGATGAAATCTTTCATATGAGGATGGATTCTGGCATTTAACTTCCCAGATAAATCACTGGTCCACAGTGCTCACATATAACAGCCTCCACAACAGGTGGAAGCTCCTGTCAGTGGAATACATTCATTTCAAGTGTTTCACCTTTCATGATGTGAAACAAGTATTTTGGAGTGAACTTGATGAAGAATCTGTATGATGCTGTATCACCTGAAGAAGCATTGGATTTTTTTAGGAAATGCGGTTTGTATTGCCTGTTGTTGGGTGACAGTTTTTTCATTTTTTTTTTTTTTTTTTAATATTAGCACAATTGGGGAAATAGTTGTTTAGATGTTCAGCTACATAATTCTTTGCTGTAAGTTATGGTTTTTTCCCATTTTTCACATGAGTTGAGAATTCAGGAATTTCTTTGGGATGTAATTCATTAATATATTTCCAAACACGTAGTATCATTATTTTGTTTTATGGTTCCATTGTGTGTGTATATGTGTGTGATTTGGATTTTTAATGTAGCTTTAAGAATTTTTTGGCCGTATCACTACATCATCAGCAGTGTGACAGTTTATAGTGATGTCCAGCACTGGGGCATCATGCCAGCGGACATGTAGCATGATGTCCCACCCAGTCACATTATCCTGACACCAGGACGGTCGGTCCTAACACTTAACTTTTTGATGCTGAGTGCCTATAGCGAGGCAACTGACAGTACCATTTTTATAAGTCTTTCTTATGACTTGGCAGGGGTTTGAAACCTGCAACCTCCCACATCTGAGGTGAACCACTAGGCTACCAGAGTGGTCTCTTTGTGTGGCTCCTTTGAAATAAGTTGGCTTTAATTTCTGATAAGGGACACTGTTTAATTGCACCATAGGCTGTAATATCCATCATCCCATTATTTGTTAATATTGATCTTGTATGATTTTGGAAGTTTGGATTTCTTACAGTCGAGGCAGGCTGTCAGTGTTTTGTTCTTTTCTGTTTTGTAGATTATGTTTATCAAGTATATCTCAGAATTTGAGAATTTTTGCCTTATAGTTGCAACTAAAGGTAAATCTTGCAAAATGTACATTCTTGCAAAAATAAATCCCTCCAAATAAATTTAAACATTTATTTCAAGATGATCAAATATAACAAGTGAAAACTTTTAAGATTCTATCAAATGTGAACTGCTTATATAGATTGCATTCTCTCAAAAAGATACATATTTTCTCAGCTGGTATGCCATGATAGTTTCTTTATACCGTTTATGTCGAGACACTGTAGTTGCACAGGATGGAAATCAATACACATGACAAGAATGTATTACACTGTGAAATTGAGGATTGAATTTAATAATTTAGTACAATTTCAAAATCATTTTGTTGCTGATAGAATCAAAGCTTGGAGCTTTGTTGTGTTTTTGGTGGAAAAATGTAAGGAAAATAACTCATTTTCAGAACGATGGAATATTGTACCTTATCAGTCTACAAGATAATATACAGTAGGTCACGTAGTGTTTTCACTGATTTATACAGTAGTGTAGCAACTCCTCAGGAAATATAGTTTTAGTCCAATTGTAATCTGATCCTTCCAAAGATTCTCTATGTCGTCCAAGGTTTTCCCGAAACGGTTTATCATTATTGTTTTCAGATGTGTTGAGTATCTAAATTGATTGAAATGCTCTATGCATCTATTTGATTATATGTTTGTATTTCTTTTTTTTGCATAGAACTAGGAAAGTTTATCATTATTATATACAGAGAGATTTACAAACAAAAAGATCAAGCCTTTAGCTGCTTCATTTCTTGTATTGTATACCACTTCAGGAACAGTAAATATTTAGCTACTTCCTGCTGAGTATTATATTTGCATTCATGTTAGGTTTTGTGACACATGATCTTAACTCGTGTGAAATATTTGTCAACTCGTGTGTCAATTCATTGGCATAATTTCTTTCATTTTTCTTGAAGGTATTATTTGTTTTCTTACTATCAGCTGACATTGCACTACATGTTTTAGTAAATGATAATGGAATAGATTAGTTCCATTTAACCAGGATTGAAATCGGTTTTGTGTCATCTTTTATGACTGGTTTTGAATTAGATATCATTAATCTTTAGGTTAAAAATCCTTAATCCATCTTACATCTATCTAATTTTGCAATGATCAGAAAGGGTAATAAATTTGTCAGCAAAATGATGATGAAATATATTCCAGTTTACTTGGGTTGTAATAGGTTTTATAGATCCTTAATCCATCATAGGCTTTAGATTAAAGATCCTTTGATTAGAGATCCTTAATCCAACTTAAATCTTGCATTGATGAGAAAGGGTGATGAACTTGCCTTGAAATATAGAGTTATGATTCTGGCCATATTTCCATAATCAAATTTAAAATTTCATTCCATTTATTTACACTATTTAGTTTATCATCCTGTTTTAAAAGTGATTTGAAATAGTCTTTACATCCTTTATTGTTATAAAATTTAATTTTTATATGGAAACAGATAAATGTTCTGACCAGTGTCAGCATATCTAAATGTTACTTTTTACATAAGGACTAATACACATTGAACCTTGAAAGGCAAGCAAATTCATGTTTAGACCATATTTAGTTTTAAAATCATTAATAGTTCTCTGATCTGTATGCATGTCACCAGTATAGATTTATGTTCAAACCATTTCAGATAGAAACCGGGTACCTTGTTCGCCCTTATAAGAGAGATCATCCATAAACTTGTCTAGGTTATATTTCTCTCTATTAACAATTTCCAAGCCACTAAAAGATCACACCAAGAATTTTTTTGTTGTCTTTTTGGATAATGTCACATTTCCATCATCTGGTATAAACAGGTATTTAATCTCATATATTTCATATTCAAATAATTGACCAATTTTCTGAGGTAGAAAACTATGAATCCATGTTATTTTCAAAGCTAAAGTAATTTATCAATATCTATCATCACCATTAGCCACCTTTTCAAAATGTTTGAATCATAGCCTCTCTTTTAAATTTGTCTACTTCTGACTTCATGGAAAGGTGAAAAATAATTCATTTAATTCCCAGATAAAATTTTGCAGAGGATTTGGTAATGAGATAAGCAAATGATTAAGCTTTGGAATAACTATGGTTTTGAAAACTGTTATTTTACCAATTGGTGTTAAGGATCACAGTTCCAAATTATTTCAAACAGGCTTTAATCATTTTTGTTTTATTTTCAAATTTCATTTTTACCATTTTATCCAAATCCATAGAAATTAACTATATGCCCCATGATGAAAATTCAGTCACCTGCAGTAATTTTGACTTGTGATGAAATCTCTCTGCACTCTACTTCCTGCTTCCTATTTAAACTGCCCTTGCGTTGGCAATGTTAAGTTTCAATCCTGAAATTCTTGCGAAGAAGTTTAATTCTTTAGCTGACCACTGCAGTGGCTTAATTGTTTAGAGTGTCTGTCTTAGATTCAGTAGGTCACGAGTGAGATTTCGGATTTACAACAGAACACTTTTGAGGGTGATACAAATACAATGTTTAATGATGAATGAGAAAAGATTAATGATTGTGGGCCCCGAATGGCCGAGTGGTCTATAGCGCTCTCCGTTACGGATCACTGCCATCTCACCTCTGTCTTTGTAGGTTCGAGTCTCGGATTCGGCCAATGTGGGTATGTGAGGAAACGTGCCAGTGGCTTCTCGAGGGTCGGTGGTTTTTTCCGGGGTTTTCCTGGGTTCTTCCTCCGCCATTAATACTGGCCGCCATGTATAGCCTATCGTGTGCTGAAAAATGGCGTTAAACCCTACAACAACAACAAATTAATGATTAATATGTGCGTATAATATCAAATATTGGATCATTTAACATAATCCGCACAAACTGAATAACAAGAATACAAACACAGTCAAGTCCGCTTATATGCATAGCCTTGGGACCGAACCCAAGCTATGCATATAAATGGAATTGACTGTTAAGCGGAATTCATGTATATTTACAATGTACATGTACTAGGAAAATGGAAAATCATACAAACAAAGCTCATATGTTATATAAATGTCTTTCAGTGTATCAAAAACTTATATATTTAATTCCACAATACAAGTAAATTCAGATAAACATTAAAAACTGTTATTGCCGAAATTATTATTAACAGTGTGTATCGCTCTTTAGTAGCAGAATTGTATACGGATTGATATTGAAATTAGTTCCCAGTAAAGTATTAAGTTTATTTAAAAAGAAAGGCATTAAAGTTATTGCAAAAAGTTTGCAAGTTACTTGGTAATAAAAGTCCATAATTTATTTTTGAGCACTATTGGGGCGGCCAATCTGGTTGACAGTAGACTGCAAGTTATAAAATCCATCATACGATTCACACCCATTTGCTTCCAGAAATGCTCTAATAGTCTCCAGACTTTTAATGGCAGTATACAGCAAAGTTTGGTAGCGGGACAGCGGGGTAGACTCCTCCACATCCTCTAGATCTGAATCCTTTTCTTGCTGGACGTTTGAACAGATATCGGCATCTGTTTTTTCTTCATCAATATGAAGGTGTTCATCCACCACCACATAGCGATTGAAATCATCCAACGATATAGTGGGTGGGATAAAACATCAGTGTTGTCATCATCAGTAACGTCGTCATCTGTAACGTCTGTTTTTGATAAAACTTTGATAACAGTTGCCAATGGTTGTTCCCAAAATTTGATTCCACGCCTCTTTCTGTAGATGCAAGGCATCCAGTAAACTCATTTTTTCAGCAATTCTGCAGCATGCCTTTCACTTCCATTGTCGATGATGTTAACTTGACGCAACACTAGTGATCAGTAATGCTTCTTGAAGTTAGCAATGATGCCTTTGATCCATCGGTTGAATCAATGCTGTAGTGTTCAGAGGGTAGAAAGAATAGTTTGACATTTGTCAAGCAAAGATTATCACTGTTAGCAGCACAATTGTTGCACAACATGAGAATTTTGCATTTCCTGATTTGCATCAGTTTATCAGTTTTCTTAAGCCATTCTTGCCATATGTCCCTTGTCATTCATGCAATTTTGTTTGCTTCGTATGGCACTAGTAATGTCTTAATGTTAAACAACACAGATTTTTACTTTTGCCGATCACTTATAAGTGGCTCTAGTTTTTCCCTTCCATCCATGTTACCTGCAAGCAGCAGAGTCACCCGATCTTTCACAACTTTAGCCCCGGATATATCAGCACTTTTAAATGAAAGTGTTCCATCTGGGATAGCTCTTAAATAAAGCCCAGTCTTGTCAGCATTAAAAATGTCTGCTAGTTCATGATCTTTGAACAAGTTCAGCAGAACGTCAGTTATCCATTATTCAGTAGCGATGTCTAATCAGTGTCTTGCTTCTCCCCATGCTGCTTCTTGAACTTTATCGCATTGCGATCTTTCCATCTCTCTAGCCAGCCATTTTTTACCTTAAAATCTGCAATGCCTAAGACCTGTGCTTGTCCATCAGCTTTTTCTAGCAACAGTGGGCCGCTCATAGGCACCTGTTGACTCCTCACTTGGGTGAACCATCAAAACAGGACTTCCTCGACATCTTCCGCTTTTCCTGCCCTTTGATGCTTTCTGTTAGGATTGCTGTTACTCTGCCACTCATCAGGCATCTTTTCCTTATTTTTCTGAATTCTAGATATTGCACTTTGGTTAACACCAAACAACTGTCAGTCGACATCTGACTTTCTTTATTATCTAACCGCTTTATCACTTCCACACGATCCGCCAACGATAAGATCTTACATGTGCACTTAGCCATTTTAGATTTGGTCAATGGGTTTAATTTACATTGCTTTCTTCAGGAGTTGTACAAGAAACTTGATCCGATATGGGGTTAGGACTAGGCCGCCAGCCAGCTAGAATTTGTGCTAAGCACTGAATTTACTGTGACTAATGACTCATCAGGTGGTCATCTGGCCGCTTCCAGCTGGCGATAATTTCTAGCTCTAGAGCCAGTGTACCGGCATTAATAACGACCTTAGTTGGCCGGGGCACCAATCTACAATTTTCTACGATCTTTGGGATAGCAGTCTACACATATACAGCCTTGACCTCCACTTTAGATGCCTGGACCATGTTTATGCAATTAAGCGGTGTCAAATACGTATAAAGTCTATGGTTGAGACCACCAAATTGTATGCAATTAAACGATTTATTTATTTTACTGATATGCATTTATCCGATATTGATTACCACGCATATTAATGAAGGAAAAACAGGACCATACTTTTGCTATGCACTTAAGTGATCTATGCAGTTAAGCGATATGCATTTAAGTGGAACCCACTATAAATGACTTTACACAGTACAAGCACAAGGGGTGAATGATTCACAGTGATTTCACAATGAAAGAATAATGTTTTACTCAAATAGTAAAAACTGGTATTTTGCTCATATAATGAAAATGTATGCACTCAATAAAGGAAAATGACGAAAACAAAGGGACAGATGTACAAAATATCTTTACAGTCCCCAAAACACACTAGGTATTACAAACCCCAAAGATTAGCCCACGGCTAAAAGATTACATGTATGGAGTTACACATTCCATCACAGCACACTTGGCTACCAGTCACACTGGTCAATCAAGCAGTCAGTATTCCAGTTTGGTCAATCAAGCAATCAGTGCCCAACAATCTCACTCAGCAATACCCGATCACCTGCTACTGGACCAACAACACTTTACTCAGCTCTACAGCTGCTATGGTTCAGCTTCACAGCATTTGTACACAGACGATGCCGCAATACATATCTGCGCTGGAAGTATTTGGTTCTTCCCATCGAAAGCACTTCACACATGTAGCATAGGATGAACCAAACTCACTATTTCGAAAATTTTGTACAATATACATGAATCACCCTCGAGTATTGTTTTTCACAAAAACAAAACCAGAGTACATGTATTTAATAAATAAAAGGATTTATACAATTCCATGACATGCTGGTCAGAACCCTTAGGCCAAGTATATCAAAGATTTACTAAAATGGTACTAGCAGCTACCTTGCTTGGCACTCCGCATTAACAGGTTCGTGTTAGGACTGCTTGACCTGGTGTCAGGATAATGGGACATGATGGTACATGTTTGTGACATGATGCCCCAGTGCTAGACATCACCATAAACTGATACAGTGCAGACATCATTGCAGTATGACTGGATAATTTTTAAAACTATGTAACAAATCCAAATGACACACATACACACAATTCTTAAGCTTTAATTGGTGCCCTATTGTATACTGAGCTGATGTTAAATACTAACAGATACATCCACAAAAACAGCAGATGGGTCAGAATCCAGGGATTTTTGTTGTTGTAGGGTTTGACGCCCTTTTTCAGCACATGATAGCCTATACATGGCTGCCAGTATTAATGGTGGAATCCAGGGATAGTGGCCTACTAAAGAGGAGACCATACTGGTCTCAGGTGCAAGAGGTCTGATGTTCAAATCCAGGTGGTGTCAAGAACATATATTTCAGACAACCGCCATTAGAATCTTGGGTGGGTGTAATGCCAAATCAGTGTTCCTTGTGTCATATAGGTATGTTAGATTGCAGTCCTCACTGTAGGCAAACGATTTCTACCATGGTGGAAGGGGTATACTGGCTGTATGTGCCTGCTGCTGCCACAGTCGTTCCTCCCACACTCTGGAGTTGTGCCATAACAGTCTCTGTACACAAGAGTGTGACAGTGATACCCTTATATTAAAAAGTGAAGCTAATGTTTGATATATATTTTGAGAAATATGTTTGATTACTGGCAAAGGGTATGATAGTTGCCGCCAGTCTCATGAACTCTGCACAACCAAAAATACATACAGCTTAGTTGCTTGGTGTGATTACAAATGGTTTTTAACTTTTTACCTAAAATCATATTCAAATATTTAATCAATTTCAATGTGATGTTTTTTTTAAATAAATACTTTGTGGGCCTATCAATGGAAACAATGTTTCACATATGGTCCATGTTTAAATCACATTACTTTATATTCAGTACCAGAAACAATCTCCATTGAGACAGTATGTCTCTGACCCTTTCAGATTAGGTTCACAATGAAATATAAAGTGTGGTTTCTGTAATATATGCAACAAAAGAAAGTACAGTACCAGGTAAATTACATTTAAAAAAGTATGGTTATTTTCAGTTGGATCATATCTGATGAACCAAATTTTTCCGGATAATTGGGCCAGGTAGAAACATTATATGATCGCAAGTTTGTATTATGCATGCTGGAGAATGCCAGTTAGAAGATTATTTTAATCACATGATCTCTGTCATCATTACATCTTATCCATTCTTTTTTACTTAATTAAACTACCTGGCAATCTAACACAGCCATTCGGCTTTATATGTCTGTTGTCTGAGCTTGAATAGATGATCTTGTGAGAGTCACGAAGTTGTAGGACATAATCACTTTCCAGGTTATTTGAGGTAGCAATGATTCCCTTTTTCAAGGTTTGATTACTTGACCTTGAGGTGTAAATTCATGATTTCAATTCGAAAATTAGTTTTAATCACTTGATATCTCTAGACTGCTTCACATATTAAAGATGACAATGATGTACCTTTTTAGAGCATGGAATACAGATTCAGAAGAGTTTTATTTGGTTTATTCCTTTTTAAAACTCATTGAGATGCCTTGGGCCAGGTGTTTCCTCCACCATTTATAATCACCGCCATGTATAGCCTATCTTGTGCGGAAAAATGGCATTAAACCCAATAACAACAGCAACAAGACCCTTCTCCATGCCATAATGCTAGAATATGAACTGTATCTGCTCATTCAAAAAACTGTTTGCATATCATAGCTTTGCTAACAAAATACCATCAGCTAGTGTGTCTATATAGTCAGCAGTGATGATAAAATCTATAATGGAGAATGTGCTCTAAATGTTGGTTTTTTATACCAGTATGGGTCATGTGCATCTTTGCTATCCAATCCACCGAGTTACACAGTCATTGGTATGGAACGAAGTGGATCAGCCACCTTTAGCTAGCCTGGATGGGCTGCATAGTAACTAGCTTAAATATGTGAGTTAAGTTTTTAAAATAGATGGGAAATTGTTTATAACCTCAAGATGAATAACACACACAACCATGACATACATACTGTTATCATAGATACTTGCAGATATAAGCTGAGTCAAACTGCAAACAACAAAGATTATGATCAGGCATAGCATAATTCACCAGCATTTCAGTGTCTGTGTTTGTTTACTGATTACTCCTAACAAGTTACAGAACCAGATCTGCTGGCACATTATTCAATGGCAAATCTGGGTTTTGTACATTTTGTGGTTAGACTTGACTTATAAGCAAGTTCATATACATGTAGTACTATTAAATATATAGTGTTCAGTTGTTAGAATGTTGTAACATTCATTTAATGTCATTATAATAGTACCGAATGGAAGAGTTAGAAAGATTAATCTCTTTGTACTTTTTTGTTTGCTTTTCATCCTGTTTGACTGGCAGTTTGACTCCAATTTCACCAAGTAATTGAAGTATTACAGTCCTAAGCCTTTGGATGGTGTGGCGACATAGCATTTGTAGTAAAATATTTCTGTTTCAACCGCGAGAGATCTAAATGATGTTAGTCACTTTCTGACACTATCTAATGGTTCTTTTATGCTTTTGTATATGCATGTGCATATAATTCAGCATATTTACATTCAGTAAGATTAAATTCAAAGTCAAGTACAGTAAAACCTGTCTTGAAAGACCACTGTTATGTGAGACCACCTGTCTTGAGCAACCTTTTTCAGGATGCACAGATTTTTTGATTAATATATAGTGCTGTGACCTGTTATGAGAGACCATAATTTTCTGACAGAAGGGGTGGTCTTTCAAGACAAGTTCTCCTGTATCATTAACATTAACATAAGTTCTGACAGGTACCGATATGAAGTCGTGTTCTGGTGACCTTTTTAATCTCCAGTCCACTTATTTTTAGTAGAAACTCTGATAATGAATTTCAGTTTATATTAAGGAGAGTTACCATATATACATGCTTATAAGACAAGTCCATCTGCAAGCTGAACTGATCTAGATCTGCCATCATATAATGTGTCAGCAGATCTGGGTCTGTGCAGTTTGTTAGAAGTTATCAGTAGTACAAAGCAGCATGCACTCCCATTTACAGATCACTGCCATCTCACCTCAGTCTGTGTGTGTTCGAGTCTCTCAGGCTCGGCCAATGTGGATATGTGAGAAAGTTTGCCAGCAGCTTCCTGTGGGTCAGTTGTTCTTTCCGGGATTTTCCCGGTTTCTTAATCCACCATTTATATTGGCCAGCATGTATTTTGTGCTGAAAAATGGGGTTAAACCCTACAACAACAACAACAACAAAACAGCCTAGACACTGACCGGCAGGTACATTATGCTACAGCAGATCGGGATCACTTAGCAGTAAAAGATGTTGTTGAAACAAACTTTTAACATGACGATTTTCCAATGCCTGTTACTTTTACTTATTGATAAGTAGACACTGATTTTAATCAGATTGCACATGTATTTACATGTACATAGTTTAGTAATACATGAATATTAATTTAGGTAATATACTTCTTTCTAGTGTAGATAATCTAACATTTAAAATCCACCCCCACAGTTTTACTTGTATTAGCTTCACTACAAGGTAAATCAAATACTTTATGGAATAAACATATTGTGTGATGATCACGATGATAGCTATGAATAACTTATGCCTTGTAGCTGGATGATATGAAGTTGCAGGTAAATGGATCAAATTTCCACATAGACAGGGTTTACCTGTACAAGTGACTGAACTGAAGAAAGGACAATTATTCCTCAGGCTGTATGATTTACACATGATAATGGTTGAGTTGAAAACATTTTTGTACCTCCTTAACCAGATTTGTTGAAACATTTGATGTGTTACAGTAGGTGACCACAACTTCAGCAAAGTGTATGGTATATACATGTATACTGTATAATATTTATGCCAAATTCGGTTAACAAATTTCCTTCACACATTTCAAACTCAAGAGAATCTATATATGCATTTTTCTATAAAAAAATGTCACAGAATGAAAATGTATTTAAAGTATTGCATTGTATGATCGTTACTTAAATCCTAGTAATCATTTTAAGTCGGTACTCATGACACTTACGGAATACCAATCATTATTATTAATCTCCTACCACTGATCTTATTATAAGAAACAGAAATAAATAATTCATACTGGCTATTTCCATGCAAGATTTTGTGAATTATAAATAAAGTTTGGACTCTCAAATATAAATAACTCAAAAACAGGTTTCAGAGATATAATTAGTATAATCAAAGACAAGAATAATGTAGTAAAATACCCCAGCTGATTTGACAAAAAATTTATTTACAAAATTAGTCCTTCCATTAATTGATTGTTTGTCAGATTTTAAAAAATTACAAAAAAAAATTTGAAGATGTGCTGTAGCTTTACAAATTAAGAAAATGATTTTGTAAAACAGAATGGAATTCAAGCAGTAAATTCTGTGTAATTTTTCTGCTGCAGCATTTCTCAATTAAAGCTTGCTGAGCAAGTGATAAATAATTTTTTTAAAGTTCTACTGTTTCCAGAAAAATATTAAGTGGTCAGGTGTTTTGATTTTGTGTCTTTGCAATATATAACGTTTTGAACATATTTAGTGGTAATATATAGCACTGCTGTGACTAATATCTCAATTGGACCACTCTGGTGCCAGGCCTTAAGTGGTTAGAGCATCCGCCTCAGAAGTGGGAGGTCGTGGGTTTGAAACCCAGCCGAGTCATACCAAAGACTTACAAAAATGGTACTAACAGCTGCTTCACTAGGCGCTCAGCATTAAGAGGTTAGTGTTAGGACTGGTCAGCCTGGTGTCAGGATAATGTGATTGGGTGGGACATCATGCTACATGTCTGCGGCTTGATGCCCCAGTGCTGGACATCACTATAAACTGCCACACTGCAGACATCATAGCGATATGACAGAAAAATTGTTAAAGCTACGTTAAAAATCCTAATCACACACACACACACACAATATCTCAATTAGGCCAGGTCATGTACATCTTCAGTATAATTAGATTCCAGGGTAGTTTTCGTATACAAAGACTTCAGGTGCAGGATTCGTCTGAGCTACATGTAAGCAGCACCAAACAGACATATTAGCAGTCTTCTAGCTAATCACAGAATTTTACTGAAACATGTTCACTTTTTTTTGTTGAGTATTGATAACTCTAGAGTATGATATGGTTAGCTGTGTAAATTGTCACAATGTTATTTTAGCTGATATTGACATGTACATGTATTTGTATGCATGTGATTTAACTCACTGAGATCCTGAAATCCTTGTATTTGTTGGACATGCATGTTCTGAAGATACAATGTTTTGACTGGCACATTTTCTAAGCAACTGAACATCAGTGATATGAGTACATGAATATTATATTAACTTATCTTTTTTTATCAATAAAATGCCAGATAAACATGTTAACAAAGTAAAATTCAAAATTAATTTGTTATAGGTCTGGTTTACAGATTGTTTCTTTTTCATACAATCATTAAAGCTGCTGCAGACAAAGCTTAAGGCAAAGGTGACTAGGTCTAGTTAACACATTTCTTTGTTGTGCAATAAATAGAAAACTTGCCAACTTAGTTTGTTTGGTCACTGTGTTTTACCAGTTGTTTAAACACTCTCTAGCTAGGAAACAAAAGCCCAAAGAGCTGTGAAAACTGATCTTCTAGACTTGCATCTAGGAAAAGCACTATAATTGAACAATTGCCCCAGGGTTTGTTGTAATAGACATTATAGTAGTCCCTCATACTGTGTGGTTTGTGTCGTAGTTTGTCAGCATGTGATACATATAGAACAAAATAGAAGATACTAGCAGCATCAACTTATTTTTGTTATTGTCCTGGACATTTTGGAAGCCTTATCAGGGAAAATGTATTATCTCACTTTAAGCAGCAGAGAGGGTGAACAGACCACTTAAGGGAATGGTCACCCTTGTGTTTAGACCAAAAACAATAGTGACCTTTCATAGAGGTCAATACCACGTCTACAATTATTGTTTGTCCCAAACAGAATTGTAGACGAACCCTCTCTGCTGCTATCAATCTTGGGAATCATCATCTGAATCATGGGAATCTTCATCTGAATCATGGGAATCTTTTGTTTTGTTCTTCAAGTAATATTCAAGTTCTGATGGTGGTTTTTTTATTTTTGGATTTATGTTCTTTCTTTTTCTGTAATAGTTCATCAAACTTCTGTATCGATCTCCACCGCAATTTTTACAAATCTGATATAATCCTCTAACGCCGTTGTTACATCCAACACAACTTCGTGAACCAGCATGAGGATTTTTCTTTAAAACATAATTATGTTTTTTATAATATTCTCCACGACACCTTTTGTTGCATTTATTTGTTGTTCCTTGAATTAACCACGCACAGTTGTTCATTATATGAATGATATCTGTTTAATTAAATTTATTAATTTATCCAAATATTTTATCAAGACCCACACGATATCTTGTTCTAGGATCATGTAAATTTATTGTTATAAATCCATGCGGAGTAGCTTGCGCTCGTGAAAAGAAATTTCTGAATTTAATTATATCCATGTCACCGCTGCACCAAGTTTGATGAATATTTCGCAGTGTGTGTGTCTACGCCATTAAACACAACTAAAATATTACAATTGTCCCTGATTACTTTTGGTATTTGTGTATATCGTTGAGTAACATAGATCACATCTGTATTTTTATGTCTGCCGCGAGAAAATATCCTGGCTGGATTTGATTGTTTATCCAGCATCACATCATCATACATAACTAAATTATTAACAAATCCGTCTAAAAAATCAACGGACGGTGCTTCATCAATATCTGTTATAAACTCTATAACATCATTATCTTCGTCCAGTATTCACGCGTTTTCGTTAAAATCTTTTAATACTTCATAACATCGTTGATCATCAGCGGATGGTGCTACCAAATATAATTTATCCCATTTCAACCATCTCATTATCAGATTAAGTAATAACTGCGTCTTATCCGATCCAGATGGTCCTATGATAATCATTCTGATGGAATTAGGTAGCGCAGGATGATGCTTAACAGGTTCTCGCTGCCGAGTTGCTGAGAAATCAATTATATCCATATATATTATAACATGAATTTATATTGTTTACGCTGTAGAGTTAAAACTCCAACTACTGATTTAGCTACAGTTATAACAAAAAATAAAAAAATAGCGTATGGTGGAAAATGTTCTGTGTGCGGTAGAAAGAAATTTTCATTTTTACCTAATAAGCGCGGTGGTGATATTGCTAATTTGATGTCAAAGTTTCCAGGAACTCCATGGGCTAAATACCCAGGAGAAAAACATCTACCAGGATATAATTATTGTGGTCCTGGTACTCGACTCGATATCAGGCTCGATAATCAGGATCAACCAAAACCAGGCGAGGAACCAGTAAACGCTATTGATCGAGCTTGTCATATTCATGATGTAGCTTATTAAAGTAAAAATCTACAGGATAGGCATATTGCAGATGTGAAATTAATTCACGCGTTAAATTCCATAAAAAATAAAAATATCAGAGAATCATTAGCTAGTTGGTTAGTAAGATCTGCGATGAAAAGTAAATTAGCGTTTGGGGCTGGTAATTAATAATGGAATTAATTTATTATTCACCAAAAGGATATTGGAGAGGCAAAGCAGCAATTGGTAAACTCGCTGATGCAGCAGCGGTTAAACATTCTACTGCTAGCGCGTGGTTATCCAAACAGGCAATATGGCAAATTTATCTACCACCACCGAAACGAATTCAGTACGCGTATTTCGATGTTAGTGTTCCTAATGAAGTTCATCAAGCAGATATTCTGTTTTTACCACATGATACTGTGCATGGAAAAACGTACAAGTACGCGTTAACTGTAGTTGATGTTGCAAGTAGATATAAAGAGGCAGAGCCGCTATCAACGAAAACATCATCTGAAGTAGCCGATGCGTTTGAACGAATTTATCAACGAGGTGGTGGACCACAAAGTGGTCTACGATGGCCACAGCTTCTACAGGTTGATCCTGGTAAGGAATTTCTTGCTCCAGTATCATTGTTGATGAAACGACATAATACCAAAATACGACGAGGTTATACTGCAATTCACCGTGATCAGGCAATTGTTGAGCGATTTAATCGAACACTCGCTGAGCGGTTATTTGGATATCAATATGCTAAGCAATTTATTCAAGATAAAAGATCTCGCGAATGGGTTGCAAGATTACCAAGCGTGATAGCTGCATTAAATAGCGAGATCACACGAACAACCAACATGAAACCCATTAGCGCAGTCACAAAAAAAAATATACCAACACAACGAAAAGGTACTGAAAAACAAAAAATATTGGGTGATGTTACAGTTAGATATTTATATGAACCGGGTGAACTTGAAGGTAGTAGCGCGAGAGCGACTGATCCTATTTGGAGTGTTACCACACACAAAATATCCACCGTGACAAGATCGCCAGGTAGACCTGCAATCTACAGATTAGATTCGGCTGCTCCTTAACGTGGATTTGTACGTGAGCAACTACAAATAATCCCCACGGATACACAATTACCACCGCGATCACTTAACTAGCACTAGCGCCAGGGGTGCCTGCACCCCGACGTCGATTACACTCAAGACAGGTCAACATGGTATTTTCTCTTGTATGACCGCGACTATTATCTTTTCTGTCTACGGTAAATTGTCTTGAATCATTACTCGAATACCTCCACAGCATTATACAATTGCAACTTGCGCAATGATTATTCTGCTGCTGTTTTAACTCAATAATAAATTCAACATCAAGATCAAAGTCGCGCTTATTTTTTTTATCAGATTGTTTGTATCCGATTAATTTTTTTCTTATTATATGATCATCGATGACGTTAAATTTATTAACGATTTCAGGAATTATAATTCTACGTAATTGAGATATATTTCTCACCCTCGATACCGCTAAATAGACTAAATTTGACCACTCGATGTGATCGTCTACAATCCAAACTCATGTGTCAGAAATAGTTAATTCCTGAGACGAGTGGATCGTCATAGCGTATCCCAACACCCATGGAGATTTGTCAGCGTGTAATTCATCTTCGACCACACTGATATCAACAGCGACAATATCATTTAATACGAGATTTTGATTCTCAGTCTGTCCTGGAATATCAACATTAATATTCTGTTTTCGTGTATCTGATGGTCTGTAACATAACGGTACGGGTAATTCTGAATATTTTTCTTTATGCAGCTGAAATAACTGCTGTTGTAAATCGTCTCTGACTATTTTTCTGCTTGCTACGATCAAATCGTTGGGTCTCCATAAATTCAAAAAATCACTCATTGAGGTCTCTGAGATTACTCCGCGTATTATTTCACACTGAATTTTGTTTGATTGTAACCTGATTAATTTTTTAAATTCCTTTAAATTTGCATCGAGAGCTCTATGATCATCGTCATTTCTTCGTAATAATCGACGAAATTTTTTAACCAATCATGTGGAGATGGTCCAACAAAAGGCGGCGGTTGACCATGATCGCCACACACCACCACAGCGGTATTTTTCGTCAGCAACCAATCAAGAAACATTTTTAATGTATCCAATGACACCGTACATATCTGGTCCCAAATAATTATTTTAGGTATTTATTTTTCTCCCATTCGTTCAGGAGTCCATGTATCCCCGCGCCACCGAAAGAAACTATGATACGTGCACGATTGTACTTGCCGTTGTTTCATCTCCCGTGCAAGTCTATGTGTGGGTGTCAGCACGATCATATCTGAATTTCTAAAAACATTAATCGCTCGAGTCGTCTTGCCGCATCCATCAGGTCCATTGAGATATACTGTCTTATATCTAGTTATTGGATCACTCAACGACGGCGCTTTCGACATTTCTAATATTTTATTACACTTACGATAAAAATGTCTCATCGGAACATCTCCTGATTCTGTATAATTGTGTAATATTTCCTTTTTTATTCTCCACGAACTCCATCGTTCATTACTTGTAAATTTCATAACAGACTCTAAATATTTACTCGAAATATAAAACGAATCTGTTGCGACTCTGACTGCGGTCTCAGGAAATATATTAATCGTCGATAATAAATTTATAGAAACATAAGCCAACATGGATGAGTATACTGTGGGGAGATATCATTTATGTAACTAACGATCGTACCCAATTTTGTTCCGTCGGATAAATAAACACTTTCTCGATTTACAAATATATTTCTCGCTGTTGTATCAGCAATTATAAAATCGTACTCGGCGTCATCTAAAATTAATCGTGTGTGATGTCTTTTATGATCATATGCACCACCCTGAGTAAATTTACCTATAATTTTTCTACCGAGATCTTTTGCGGTTTTGAGTTTAATCTCGAGAATTTTAGGAGCTTCTTTGATAATATCTTCGGAAACATCAGGACATTTTTCCTTAAACTCGCTAATAACTTCATCAACACTGATATAATCTGGCATGGGCAACCAAACTTCGGTCTGCGCGTGATATGATATAATTGCCTCACTAACCACCAACGATGTCAGTATCGCACAGTCTAGCATATATCGTAATAAAACTATAGGCGCCCAAAGTTTTTCACAAAAATGTCTGCCAAACCAAACATAACAAATCTTGTGAAGATTTTCCTTAAGCTCGAATGATTCAACACAAGCGAATCCAGTCAGATCAAAACCAGGTAATGGTCCATTAATTGCCACTCGCGTCATCTCGTTTGTAGGGTGACCGAATCTTTTAAAGTATACAGAACAATCTCCGTATCCTAGAAAACTTCCTGGATAACATGCAACCATATCAACCGAAATAACATCGTTGTAATTATATTTGGTATTCCACAATCCACCGTGTCCGTATTCGACGCAACTTGCGCGTACATCTTCAAGTAAATCAAATCGTGTTGGTTTCCATCAATTTCTTTCTCTAGCGAAATGAGCCACAACAGATGGAACGGTAAAGCAATTAGTTAGTAATTTGTCAGTATTTTCCGCGGAGTGCTTGCACTCTAAAAACTTCTCCGCGAGATTTTTCATCTCGTCGTGGAGAGATTCTGTTCGATATATTTCACCGTTTGGTCTAACAAACTGATCAAATTCACCTTCCTCATTACTTTTAAATAACCATACCGATACAGGATCGTTTTTACTTATTTCGTTGATAAAATCAAACATATCTGCCCCCATATCTGGGGGGTAAAATCTAATAGTTCGATCACGTGGAAATATTGTTACTGCGCTGGTCCATGCAAGCGCGTTATGATCAATAATATTTATTGGAGCTCCTTTTGATTTATATTTTGATTCGTACAGTACTTCTCCCGTTATTGTCGCTATGGTTATTGGAAATTTTAATATTTTTCCTAACTCAGCAACATCTTTTATTGTAGCACCGGTATCCTTAACTGAATCAGCCCACGAGTTTATTTTTTTACGTCTTAAATCAGTTCATCCATTTCCACGCATCGCGTTTGTAAAGTGTTCTGTTACTCGCTCGGCTACACAATTTAACCTTGAAAATTTCATGGGTGTCAGTTTATCAACGTTGGGTTTTTTATTTATCTCATAGATTCCATAAATAACCGCTGTTACAGGATACGCTCGCTCATAATACGGTTTGTCAATACCCGTCAATAGACCTGGTCTGGAATTTTTACTTAATATGGCAATTTTATTATTGCCAAGGACCTGATCATATTTGTCACGGATAATCCAACTACCTGTTTCTGTTAATACAATAAATTTTACTCTGAAGAAATATTTTTGATTGCCCTCATACTCAGCGATGTAGTTAATGATAGTTGCCGCTCGCTTGCCATTCATTGTGGCGTCCTTGACAATATTGCGTATAATCTTGAACGTTGACCATGTATGAGATGCACCATCCGTGTAAAATTCTTTCTTGGCGTCTTGAATTTTATTGATCAAACTTTTATTTTTCGGATCAACCAAATCTCGTACTGGCAAGTCTGGAGATAATCTGTCGAGGTTGAATTTATATTTAACAGGCCTAGTTTGGGACAATCTCTCAAACTCATTCATATAATTAAAACAAGTATTTAAATAAAGAAAATTATATATATACAATGTCTCAATGCAAATGGTTAATGATCGGCTCAGTAAATCGATGCAACAAATCCTGCAGAAAGGAATTTTGTTGGATGCACTTACAAAGTATACGACAAGGAAGTCTAGGACCAATACCGTGTCTGCGATGTGGTATTGGAGTGCGAGGAAAAACAGGATTATGTGGAAAACAGTTCAGAGAACTTAAAAGATATTATGACAAAAAAATTAATAATAGTGAAAACGCTATAAAATCCGTGGAGGATTATATATCAAGGTTTCAGACAAACAATGATTTGAACAAATAATATTATTGCATATATGGAGCAAAATATATTTGTCCCACATCCCACAATAACAAACTATGAATCAGATCGTAATGGTGTCATCAGACACTGCAGGTTGAAGAGACCGGTTGGCGTTGTTTCTAATACTGGCTATCTTAGATTTACAGTTGGGAAGAAAAGATATCTGGGTCATCGATTCACGTATGAGTGTTTCTTCGGAGTGATCAAAGATGATCTTGTTATTGATCATGTTGACGGGGATCCTCAGAACAACTCCTTATCCAACCTTCGTGTTGTCACACAAAGCGTAAACTCTGCACATGGTAATACTGGAAGATGTAAAACAATCGGAAAGAGGGCGGAAAATTCCACAAACACAGAAACTGGCGAAGCAATTATATTTCGTTTGATATGTTCTGCTGCGAAATACTTTGATATTCACTCATATTCAGTGCAAAAAGTAGCAGAAAATATAACCAGATCTGCTTTCTCAAAAAATATAAGCAGAAAATCACCTTTCAGTACTGTTAACTATCATCACCACCTCGAATTATATTTATTTTGGGGGGGTCAGAAATTGTCATTATTATACTACTTATTTTTTGACTCACGAAAGGGAGGTAATTTATGGTCATAATCATACACAGCATCCAAGGTCTGTGATGCCTGGTGGATACAGTATGCATTACAGATTTCTAACTTACAGTTCGTGTATTTTTCTGCCCTATTAGAACAGCGCAACACATAGACACAGACAGGTTATTCTCCCTACTGACCATAATGGTTTGTTTTGTTTTGTTTTGTTGGTTTTGACAGCATCTTTAACACATAACTGGCTATATTATGCTGAGGAAATGGAAGCTATTCTGCCTTTCTCAAGGTCATCATTATATCTAACCTACAGAAAACCAACATGTATAGTCTGTATCGTGTGGCAATGTACTGACTCATAGGTCCACGATAGTGTTTGGAATTAAAAATCAGTGCATTTTCCTTGTTCAGTGCAGAAATATAATGCGAGATTGTGTATGTATGTGTGATTATTTATTTATCGAGTAAACTCCCTTTGACCAGTCTAGCAATTAGATGATCTAGACCGGATGTTCTATCATACATGGCGTGGTATAGTAAATAGAAAATTCCTTAATTTAGCTTTGTTTGGTGAAAATATATCATATAAACGTATTTCTTGAATTCAGAATTGTATTATTCGAAATTAATTCCTTTTCAATGACTATTAGCTATATATTGACTTTCGAAGCATATGTTTGTAACAAGATTTGATAGCTCAATCGGTATCGTATTGGACTGTGACGCTCGCGGTCCAGGATCGAATCCCCATGGCTGACAACATGTCGGTGGTTTGCGCATAATTGCGATTTTATAATAATTGGGGGCTCCGCCAGATCCCCCGCTCAGCAAAACTCAACCACGTATCAACCGGTGGTTGATACATATTTTCGTATCACCCACGGGCTTGATTATTGTGGGTGGGTTTTTGCTGAGCGTATATGTTTGTGCCGTCCTTTATTCAATTATTCATTGTATATATTTCATTTCATACTTAATGAACTTGCTAAAAAAACTCGTTTCATAATATATGTTTGTAATGTCCTTCATTCATTGTACATTTCCATTTCATTGTACATACCCTTTCATTGATACTTAATGAACTTGCTAAAAAACTCGTTTCATAATATTTGTTTGTGCTGTCATTCATTCATTGTACATATCCATTTCATTGTACATACCCATTTCATTGTACATACCCATTTCATTGTATATATCCATTTCATTGTATATCTTCACCAAACACACCCTCTTGGGCCTCTAGACCGTTGTTTGACGGGTTAGGGGCTCTCATAGCGGGGTAGTGTTTCGTGTACCTGTACCTTGAAGTCGCTAAAGACTTGATAGGGGTTCAGGGATAATTTTTTTTTTATTTTAAAGATTTACATATTATATAATGAACCATGAAAATATCAAAGACATTATTTCTGCTATTAAAAACTAGAAGAAAACGGAATTAATATATCTGATGAACTAAATCCTGAAAAAATAATATCTGATTTTGAAACGTTAAAAGAACTTAAAAATGAAAATAAGTATGTTCTATCATCTCAATATAAGTTCATAAAGCGGATTCAGGCAGCTATGTTTCATCACTGGCTATGGTGAACGATGATCAAGTAAATGAATTTATTCCTCTTTCTGTTGCAATAGAAAAGATCAGGTCGGAATTATCCAGCAAATATGAAACAAAAAAAACAATCAGTACCTGCATAAGATACTTAAGAAAAATTATGTCAGCGGGTTAACGACTGAGTAGTAGTATAATTTCCCTCACTGTATATCACATCAGAATTAATTTACAAATATTTTTTGGAAAACTGATTAATTTGTATACTTTTGAGTAGCAACCACCCCATCAGAATTAGCAAACTGATTGATTTGTATACTTTTAAGTGGCAATCACCCCATCAGAATTATCACACTGATTGATTTGCATACTTTTGAGTAGCAGCTACCCCATCAGATTGATTCACAAAAAAATAAAATATTTCAGAATAATAATAAAAATATTTCAGAATAATAATACAATATTTTTTTTGTAGTATTTTTTGGAAAACTGATTGATTTGTATAATTTTCAGTACCAATTACCCCATCAGATTGTGTACAAAATTGATTAATTTATTCCATCAGTGATTATATTTATTTATTTTTTTAAGTTGATCGACTTTAATACAGGAGTGTGTATAATTTAGAATCTGATCTCTCTACAGATGATCTCAGCGGAGCTCATCTAACTGTTCTCGCTTCCGTATTCATCAATAACTAAATTAACGCTAAATTGCTCTGTGTTTTGAAAACACTGTTCTGATGGCGTTTTTCAAGTGTATAAAAAACAATCACATGCTGGTACATTATATAACATTTACTGGATTAATTAAGATTTCACATACAGATTTATCACAAGCTCTTCTCCACGCATGTCAATTAAGCGATTAAGGTGGTCTGTGAGCTTAAAATTTATTCGTGTTAACATATTATTGTGACACCGCAGATACACAGGATTAGTTGGTTCTTGCACGATTAAACTTCCAGGGGGGGACTTGTGGTGTAAATGTATATAGGATGTATCCTTGTTGAGCCTGATTTGATTTTCCGAGGTCTATTTGATAGCTGCCATCGACTACGTCACAAACCAGATCGACCACGATCGTGCTGGTTATATTAACGATTCCCAGAGATACGTGCCTGCCGCCACCATGTGGATCATTATTATGTCTTAGAACAGTTGGAGGTGGGGCTAGTTTTCTCCACGCATCGAATATTTTAGGGAAGTTTTCATTGATAAGATCATTGAGTGATTTTGCTAGTTTTCAGCATTAATCCCTGGTATTACAAATGTTGGTAATTGTTGTTCAGTTATTTTGTAATGATTGAGAAACCATTCTTTAGCATTATAATTATCAGTAATTATATTACCAAGTTTAACCATATTCACAATGATGGTTTTATTAACGTATCTAAGATCTGATATAGCCTGATTTAGATGTTTTATCGTCTCAATGATTTGCTGTTTCACATCATCACTGTAGCTATCAGAAAAGAAATTTCATAGTTTGTTGATTGATTGTTTAAATTAAAAATCGCTGTATGCAATCTTATCATGTAATCGGATAATTTTTCATTCGTGCAGGTGCATATTTTTTTTGTGATGATATTAAGCACACCTGCAATCGTTGTTGCTGCTGAAATACAAATAGTTACGGCTGATGGTGCCATCATTGTCACCGCTGATAATATCACACCGGTTCCAGCAACAACAGCGGATACTGAATAAACAGTCACATTAACGATAACAAATCGTTGTCGATATTTTTGTACTTTTACTGTATATTGTTCGACTCGATCTTTTAGCGTCGCCTGCCATTCACGTGCTTGATTGTATCTGTATTGTGCACCGTCCATATATGTTTATGCAGTAACCAATTGAGGTGTTTCAGCTACAAATTCCAAACACCACCAGTAAGATGTTGTGGTTAATTTCTTGTCATCTGCTTCCAGGATAAATATTTCTTCGGTTCCGCTATTTAATATAACAGATACAACTCCGGAAAACCTATCCGTTGAATGACGCCATGGATACGTTGTAATTATCTCAAATCGCGCAGCACTGAACACAGACAACCTGTACACGCCAGTGACTGTTGCGGTATATTTGATGGTTTTATTTTGCTGCGACCATGTTGCGAATCCCAATAATACAGTGCATACGATGTTTGTGATATGCCCAGGAGTTATTCCGGCTGGAATTTTAATCAAATTGGTTTTATTAACGATCACAGGAATCCCCGCTACGATGTCTTGCTGTGTTCGTTTGATCGTGTCGATGTTCGTCTTGATATCAGAAAGTTTCATGTCAACGGAGTGCGGAGTGCCGAAGAATTCTTCTGCGGTTCTTTGATGGTTTGTGTGAAATCTTGCAAAAGCGCCCACGTGAACGTCATACTCAGCCCGCAGCGTGGATAATTTACCATCTACGGTGTCGATGTATTTTTTTGTTGCTGCATCTTCGTCGGATGTTGGATCTCTTAAAACTACTATTTTATTTCCGTTCATGCTGAGTTCACCTGTCATTGTGTCACCGGTATTTTTCACGCGATTAGCAACGCTTCTTGCTATTTCATCTCTAATTGTTGTAAACGATATACTTGAATCTCTGATTTTGCCGCTGTCAGTAAACACAGGAATATTATCCGTAACTGCACAGAGTACTCGTCGAACTATATCATTCCATCTGATATTGCTCGTTTTTAGTTTACCATATCGATCTTGAAAAATAACGACCTCATCTGGATCAACTCCAGCAAGATTCATGATATCAGCGAGTTCATCTTTGGTCGCATACTTCTATGGATCAACATCGCCGGATTTTCTCTTAACGTGGGAAGATCTTCTTCCGTAAATATCAACCATTATATAAGATCCAAGATCTATTTAAAACGCTTCACGCGCAACGAATCAGTTGCTTGTATAATCATGCACTACTTTATGTGGCGGTTTGGATGATTTTGATATAGCGTCGAGTACATTAATTACTTCACGGCCGCATATTGGCGGATCTGTCATTGTTTGTGTGGGTAGCGTTGAATACCAAACTTTGGAACCTCTGGTTCTTGCATGGAGTGGTGCGACATACTTGATAAATTCAGCAGGTGGAGCTAACCCGTATGAATCACAATAAACGATTCCACGTGGATCAACCGCGTATGATACCCAATGAGTACCGGGTCCTGAAGTCGAGTCTAGATTAATAATACCTGTTTCGAGTTTGTTTGGTTGTTTTGGTAATTGATCTCGCATAAAAACACCTCTAAAGGCTTTTATTTTTAATCGTTTAGCAGCATAAAGTAAATCAAAATTTGATGCTGGAACATCTAACGTGGGAGCCTCAGACCGCTTCCCCAGCGAGATCCCGGTAATCTTAGACCGCGTCCCTTTTTTTTGCTATATCGTCCACCAGTTGCTTTCTTTAGAGCCATTCCAGCAGCTGTTCCAACAGCACCTAACGCTTCTGCTTTTGCTATGGCTGGAGCGGCAGCAGCTATTAACGCTGGAATAGCCGCAAGAAGTGGAAATATACCACCCGTTTTAACCATGTCTTTGATGGCGCTCGGAGAAAGTCGTAATTGAACTCCAGTTTTTGATTCTAGGGCTTTATTGAAATGTTTAATCTGATTATTTGTCAATGATAATTTGTTTGGACCACCACCCATCTGATCTCGTTTTAGTGATATTTTAGTTCCACATTTGCTGGTGGTTTTTGATTGAAGCTTTTTGACCTGACCGGGAGTCAGAGTAACATTAACATGACTATACGACATTTTTATATAAATAATATTTTTCTGAATAATTAGAGATTTTCCACTGATGCATCAATGACTCTCATTCGACCACTACCACCTTCAAGTAACATGGCTTTATGGCTGAGTATGACCGCGATTGCTCTATAATTAGCACCACCTGTATTCAATGTTGCTTTAAGATGTACATCAACGACAGATTGTTTTGATAGATCAAGATGTTCCAGTGAAAAATAATAAATCGGATACAAAGTTCTGAAATCATATTGTGATATTTGCAATCCAGTATCAGCATTTTGATCACGTTCCATGAATGACATTAAACGATGATATGCACGGCCTATACGATTCTGTTTATAATTTAGTTGTATATTTTCTGTTGGTTCTTGTTGTCCGTTTATCCGTAAAGAAATATCTGTGATACCTAGTTTATCAAATATCATATGAGAGTGAACTTGTGAGCCTAATCGATTAGTTTCCTGAAACGCAACAAAAATATGTCGCGGTGCAGAAACACCCTGTTGTGATGCTATATGCCATGTAGACTGACCGTTAACGTTAGTTTGCATACTATCTGTGCTTGTTGTTAACCATGACAATAGGGATTTACCACCAATGTCCATGAAAGAAATTAATTTTTGTTCTACTGCAATCGTTGGAGTCATTACCGGCATCCACAGTGAAAGTTTAGACAATATTACTTTACCAGCATCACCAACAGGTCTCCACAGAGCATCGTTATCATCACCTTTTCGCACAAGAACAACCGTGTGTCTAGCTCCAAAAATAACCTTTCTAAAATTTCTACAAAATCCAAAAATATGTGATAGTGGAATTTCACATGAAAATCTTCTATTGTCTCCTAGTAACATATTTTTACGTGCTGCAAATCCCAAGTTGAAATTTTTGCTAGAACCATGAACCACTGGGGCCACATCAGCATCAGCGTTATTGTCAAAATTTCTTGGTCGTCTTATATTATACGGATCGCTTTCAGGGTTATTGGAGTTATCTTTCACAAACATCATTGTAGGACCTGCTGATCTTGTATAATCATCAGAATATCTTGCTAATCCTATTATTGTTGTAGCAACGTCTACATCTTTCTGAATCGATTCAGTATTTGTTCCATCGATCATATAAGTGGCGCTATCAAACAACGCCATAATCCCATTGTTGACAAAACCAACTTTTACTGCACCTCCGTAATTAGTGTCATCCGTTTTTATAATTGTACCTTCTAC
The DNA here is from genome assembly GCA_028554795.2 of Sinohyriopsis cumingii. Lineage (NCBI taxonomy): Eukaryota > Metazoa > Mollusca > Bivalvia > Unionida > Unionidae > Sinohyriopsis > Sinohyriopsis cumingii. The sequence goes on along the minus strand of CM068835.1, from coordinate 75,360,927 downwards.
CTCAAGAAAAGCCTCAGCGGGTAAAAAGTATCTACTTGTATCATGAACTTGTAGTTGAATTCTTCCACGTTGATCTGGTATTCGTGCCTCATAAGAATAAAACTGATAATCACGTACCGATTCATCTTTAAGGACAGGTGCCTCCATATCAAATGCTTCATCGGATTCACGTTTAAACATTTTATTATAATCATTTTCGTCTAACACGAAAACCATGTTTGGACACTCCACTTCCTGATATCATGCTTGAAATATTATTTCCTGATTCACTGAGTCTTTGATCTATCAAATTTGATGTTATATTTCTTTCTGCCTCTTCAGATAATTCCGCTAGTTTTTGATTTGCAGCCTGATTTATTATTTTACTTACGTCTGCGGGCATAATTTCAGTACTTGCCAGTTTCACTGGTGGTTGTTGTTTTCGTCGCAATAATTGTGCTAGTCTTTCTTTGATTGCCGAAAATGCCTTACGAGCAACATTGACAATTGCTCCAGGAGCTTTTTCACAAACAATATCGATAGCTTTCATCGATATTTGTTTTGCAGTAGGTGCTGCTTTTGGAGCTATCCTTGTGAATAATCCCAGCACAACATCACCAAGTCCATCTCCGTAAGTAGCTCTGTAGATTGGTAATCGTGAGTTTACCGCTCTGACCTGTACGGGTTTACGATGATTATTATGTATGATCATCTTTTTTAATTTACCATTTATTTAACAACCAGTCATCAACAAGTTCATCGATAAGTTCTCGGTAAACTCCGATATCCATGATACCACCTTGAAATAATCGCCGACAAATATCAGCTGCTTCATTAATTATTTCTGGTGAATTATTTCCGGCATGTTTTCCTCCTGTGAGAACTTCTAACCGTGACACGTCATTGAGGATATTATCAGGACAAACAAAATTATTTGCTTCTGATGTAGTCAGGAACCCACTTCCTACAGCACTTGGAGGATCATCGTCAGGATCTCTTTCTTTACCCAGTGAACGTAATTTCTCCTGTTGTTTAGTTTCTATATCTCTAAATATTTCTTCTTCTTGTTTCCATTTTTCTTCTGCTTTTTGCTTCATTTCCTTTGCCATCTGCTTCCTTTTCTCTCTAGATGGTTTCAACATCAATTACTATTGTTCTATTTGTTGTAAAGGTGGAGGAAGTTGATACTGGGCGAGTTGTTCTTGTTGTTTCAGTCTCTCTCTATAAAGTCTTTTTACTTCTTCATTAAGATTTTTATATTTTTGACCTTTAGCTTGTTTTTTGTTGTAATATACGCGATATATATATTTAATAAGATTATCATCATTTACTTTTTCATAATGGGGTTTTAAAATACTAGATTTATTAAATATACTATTTAATATTGCTTCGGGTAATTGTTCTCTTTTAGTATTTCTAATTTCTTCAACAACCCCTTTCCTAAATTTTGCAATCAATTCTAAGTTTTTTTCTACTAGTTCGGGTTCAGGTGCATGTTCTTTTTGCACGTCGGCGACTTCAGTACGAAGTTTTCTAATACTTTCAAGTATTTCCTCACCAACAGGTGGAGGTTGAGCCGCAGCTATTTCCCTGGCTATGCCAGGTGGAAGATCTCGTAAAATCTTCTTTGCCTGTTTAGTTCTTCTTGCTATTTTTTCAGTTTGTTCTGCTGTTTGTTTTGATACCGGAAGAAGATCTTCTTTGATGACAGCTGTAACCTTTTCAGTAGCTGCAGTGACGGGTTTAAACAGTTTTTTAGTTTCTTCTTCGTACTCAACTTGTACTTCTTGCTGCGCTTGTAGATTTTTTCTAAATGAGTCTCTGACAGGAAGAAATGTTTGAATTGCTTCTAATCGTTCTCGTGCCATTCTTGCAGTATGAGATTCTGGATATACCATTATTTTTAATATAACAATTTTTTAATTGATATCAGCAGAGAGGGTGTAAATTTAATTAAACAGATATCATTCATATAATGAACAACTGTGCGTGGTTAATTCAAGGAACAACAAATAAATGCAACAAAAGGTGTCGTGGAGAATATTGTAAAAAACATAATTATATTTTAAAGAAAAATCCTCATGCTGGTTCACGAAGTTGTGTTGGATGTAACAACGGCGTTAGAGGATTATATCAGATTTGTAAAAATTGCGGTGGAGATCGATACAGAAGTTTGATGAACTATTACAGAAAAAGAAAGAACATAAATCCAAAAATAGAAAAACCACCATCAGAACTTGAATATTACTTGAAGAACAAAACAAAAGATTCCCATGATTCAGATGAAGATTCCCATGATTCAGATGATGATTCCCAAGATTGATAGCAGCAGAGAGGGTTCGTCTACAATTCTGTTTGGGACAAACAATAATCGTAGACGTGGTATTGACCTCTATGAAGGGTCACTATTTTTTTTGGTCTAACACAAGGGTGACCATTCCCTTAAGTGGTCTGTTCACCCTCTCTGCTGCTCTTTACCATGTCGTTTAATAGTTACCTTTTTTAAAAACAGTACAGGGGAATAAAATACTATTCTTGAGTGAAATTATGTTGTATAGTTTTCTGAAAGAAAATAAATGATAATTGGTTTGAGAGGAAATCAGTTAATTATGGAATTAAGATACTAATGCTTAATCATCGACAAATTCAGAACTGAAAATGACACATTTTCTGGTTCATTAATAATAATTTTGGTATTTAAATATATTTTTCTGTTACAAGATGGTAAATGCTATATGTATCCTTTGAATGTTTTGATATTAAATTTAACAAATATCTCACAACCATGTCCCGGCCCCGAGTGGTCAAGTGGTCTAAAGCGCTCTCCGTTACAAATCACTGCCATCTCACGTCTTTCTGTGCCGATTCAAGTCTCGGATTCAGCCAATGTGGGTATGTGAGAAAGCTTGGCAGTAGCTTCTCATGGGTTGGTGGTTTTTTATGGGGTTTTCCCAGGTTCTTCTTCCAGCATTAATACTGGCCGCCATGTATAGCCTATCGTGTGCTGAAAAATGGCGTTAAACCCCACAACAACGAGAACACCACCATGTTAATATGCCAGGAAAATAAGTGAGTTTTGGATCTAATTGGTTTAAGCAAGGAAACAATTTTTGCTGAACTTGTATTCACAATAAAATTATGATTTGAGAAGCTCATAAGCTAATGTATATGTAAATGTCAACAAGCTCCTACTAGGTGGAGCAGTTCCACAAGTCTATAACCAGATTTAATGAAGGTTACAGTTTAGTTGCAATCATTTCACATATATTGATAGAATGTTGTGTTATGATAATCCCCTTAGTTTGCAAAGGAGCTACCTTGTGTACATGCTTATAAGTTGGGGCTAACTGCAAGCTAGATAGACCCATGACTGCTGTCACATAATGCACCAGCAGATTTTGGTCTGTACAGTTAGAAGTAATCAGCAGAACAAATGACCTAGAATTTGATCTGTTGGTACATTATTCAATGGCAGATTATAGTCTATGTTCTTTGCAGTTGGACTTTACTCATAAGCAATTGTATATGGTGCATATGCTGTGTGGTATACTGTCCTCTCCAGGGTGTAGTCTGCCCTTCTTAGGGTTTATATATTGCCCTGTGTTAAATCTCCACCAAGGTTTAATCCAGTATTCCCACATTCTGTATGACCATCAGCTTGGCATCATTTACCCCAATTTTTAAATTGCAGTCCAAATATTTTCTGAAATTCACTAGTAAAGAGCATAAAAATGCTCTCTTTTATGAAGCGCATGCCCTTCAAGCAGACATAGTTCATGGTTTGGTAACAGTACTGAGATTGGTTATAACAATTAGACAGCTACAAAAAGAAAATGACAGAAAACTAGCCATTGATTTTAATCTGTACCTAGTAATGAATGTAAAACTGATATATCTGGCTGACTGATCTCTGGAATGGTTGAGTGCTCAGTATCTTTCCAGCCAAGTTCCCTAATTAGATGCATAGGTAACTGATGCATGCCATATACTCACATATAAGTTGAGCCTGACTGCAAACAACATACACCCTGGTCTACCATTATACAATGCAACAGTAGATCAGGGTCTGGTCCTCTGGGTCTATGCAGTTTGTTAGAAGTAATCAATAGAACAAAGAGCATAGACCCAGATCTGTTGGCACATTAAGCAATTTGCAGTTGGACCTGACATATAAGCTAGTACATATGGTACTGTATATAATATTTTTCAGTTTAAGAAGTTTTCTTTGAATCATTATAAAATAAACAGAAGTGTTGTAAAAAGTAATTAAACTACAGTTTCATATCACTGGTCATGTTCTTTCCTTAAGTACACAATACCCTCCAACTATTGACGTCAGTCTTACCTGATAACCCTGGGCCTTCAATAAGCCTCTATTATTATGTATTTTAACATGTCATGCTTTACCGAAGTAGCTTACTATTTTTGTAAACTGTAGGGTGTCATGACGTACTACATTGTTTAGTAAGATTGGTATTGTGGCTCTTTTACTTTCTTTGCAGATGTTGGACCAGTCGCCTTCACTATGGCTTGAGATTTGATATTTGTGAAGTTAATTTGTACAGACCTACTGAATTAAAAAAAGTTGTGGACTATTGCCTTGGAGCTACATCTACAATTAACCCTGTTTTATTTATAGGAGAAAAGCTTTATAAATTTTGCTGTAGGTATGTAAGAATGTTATTGTTTATATGTATTTAATGGTCTAATCAGACCAGTGAATGCCATTGATTGATGGAGTTAATAGACATTGTTTTCATAATACTGTTGGAGACATTTTTTTTTTGGTTAATAGGATGTTGGTGATTTTGTCTCAGAGTCAGTATCTCAGATCATGAAGGCAGCATTTTTAAATCATTTGTATTATTTATATGTGTATCTGCTGATGAATATTGGTGGATGATTTTTCTCACAAGTTTGTCACCATTGCCAGAAAAGCAATTCCAGATTTTGTTTCAAAATCAAAGCCTATTCTTTCTATAAATCTGTCATTATTTGAATTTTTAAATATAATATTGCTGTGTCATCAAATTTTATTTTAATATATTTTAATGAAACTTAATTCAGAGCTCACTTTGTTTTTAACATTATTTTCAGAAATACCAGTGCCACATTGCACAGCACATGCATTGAAGCATCATGATTGTTGCATCATAACAATGCTGATATCATACAGTTGTGTTGTTTTTCTAAACAGTATGATTTATGCAAATATTATATACTGTGTTAGATGTTTAATAGAGTTGTACTGATAGAATATGAATATACAATTGAAGAAAAGATCTTGTCAAACACTTACCTAATATTTAGGGGATTAACAAAAATCAATGTTAAAGGTTTCATCAAATTAAAAGATCACTGATGAATAATTCCTATCATCCCTTGAAGTAAGAGACAACATAATTTTAATTACATACATTTCTGTACTCTTCGTATAATCAAAATGTCACATTTTCCCCAAAAGCTAGGAACCATATTGGCTCAGTGGTCTAAGCATGCAGGACTCGTGATTGAAAGAAGTGTGGATTTAAATCTATCAGATCATCTCATGATTGAAAGAGGCATGTATTTAAAGCAATCAGAACAACTCATGTTGGTTACCATAATGTATCCTTAGACAAGGCAATTTACTCCAATTGCCTTGGTAATAAATAATCAAGTTGTGCTGCTGTAACATAGAACACCAAACTAAACTCAAATAGTCAATTTGCTTTTAAAAATAAAGACTTTGTTTCAATCTCATCCCTTTATCTTGAATTATATTCTCTTTATGTATTATTATGCTTGAACATAATGCCAGTGCACCACGGAGGTTAAATAGGTATGTAGACTAGGTCACAGTGACTTGCTTTCTGTTTTATTCAAGAATATTGCAGCAAAACAGATAAAATGTCCCCCACATTTAACAACAGTGCACTGTGGTTGAGTTATACATCATAAATAGTCCATTGTGGCTTGATTTCTGTTTTGTTGCATATCTATAGTAAAGCAACACAGATAAAATGGTACCCCACAATAAATTAACTAGTATTACAACTTTCCTTAGATTCTCAGTAAAATAGTTACTGGTATTGATTTCCACACAGTTCTTGTTTTACAAATCACCATGGTATTAAATTGTGATGATGCAAGCCCATTAACAAAATTGCAGGGCCAATTAAGTGGAAGGGTGCTTTAAAAGGGTGTACATGCCCTTTCCCTGTCCCCGGTCTTTGGTACATTGAATTTTGTGGGTTTAACTTTTCATTTTTGGGGTAACAAAATTGCTTTTTTGTCAGTAAATAAAGTTTTGGATTTTTTTTTCTGCCATAAGAGTTTATTTTGTCTTTAATTTGTTCTTTGTAGAAACAATGAAAGCCACACAAATATACCCACCCACCCCTGAGCAAAACATGATTCATAGTGTACATGTAACTGTATATTTCTAATGATGGCATATGCTTGACTATTCCCCAGCTACTAGATCAAGTTTTAGTGCCCAGTAAACAAGTAAATAAATGAACAAATCAGTTAATCTTAAAGAAACCTGTACATGCATAGCTGTGTTTGTGATCTTCATTGGTTACAAAAGAACACTGAAATCAGTGTATTATCTTGTTGGAACTGCATATCTGATAAAAACATTTCCTTAGTCATTTGTTTTCAATAGCACTTGTGTATGTTTATCTAAAGAAGATAGTGCATACTTTGTTTGCATTTAAGTATTGTAAAACAGTAACTTGTCAAATTCTTGTTTGTACATAAGGACAGTAAATATGTAACATGTCGAATTCTTTGGCAATCATCTTATGTAATTTTATGTTCATGTACCTGGGAGAACCATATTAGCTCACTTGATAGAGAATCAGGCTAGTAACCCAATGGTCACAGGTTTGAACCTCATGCAGGCCAGCCCAGGTTGGGAAAGCACTTAGTTCATTTCTGTTGGGTGATATAGCTAATATTGTGGTAAATGTGTTGCAAAATAACAACCACCCGTTTATGACCCTGATTGTACAAACAACTGTGCAAGTTAAAATTAAGATCCAGAGTCTTTCCTGGCCAGTCTGTTTCACTTGAGAGTTTAACACTAAACTGAAGGACATAGACCCTGGGATCTTAACTAGTTATGTACCAAAATTAGTTTTTTTGTCAATACTTGAGTGTGTTATTGTTCAGATTGTTACTGGTGGTAGAATGAATGTTGGAGGTGGGGGATGGCTAACATGTCTTGAAAAATATTGGTAACTTTCATACTTTCTGTAGAATTTGAGATTTTCATGAAATTGTACAAAAGTCATCAACTATTTTCATTGTGTGTAAAGTTGTTGGCAAGCATATAACAAGTAATTCTTGAAGTTAAGACCAAATACAACCACAAAATTCGAATAAGTAAATTATAGCTATCAATATGGTTCACAATGGCAAATTGCTACATTTTTATTATATGGATTTTTATTAGATGGATTCCCACAATTAGGGCCATTGCAAGTTTGTGCTGGATAAAATGTCACCATGGGCCAGCGTCTGTAACCTTTGCCCCACCACCGCCACCACTAGGGAAGAGATTCCACAAACTCCACAGAATGCTCCCACCCCACCCTTGGCTTGGTACCCTAGATAGTTTCCCATATCAGCCGCTTCTTACGATGGCGCTGATCCTCCTTCCCACCCACCCCCTCCAATAACATATGGAATGTTTTAGCCCAAAACATGTTACATATATTTTGTGTCTTCTTCTATGACTTCATGTATAAAATTAGGTCAAAAATTTATATGAAATTGATTATCAGGAATAACTTGTTTTGTTTCAAAATGAAAAAATTTTAAATTTAAAGAAATCAAATTGCAAAGCTTAAAAAAGGTCCAATATTAAGTAAATTTAGCTTTTCATAAGAAAGGAAGCACAAATTTAAACCTGCAAGAATGTATGAGTTGGACAGCATCAAAACATACATCAAATTGTTAACTAATCATATCCGATTAGTTGGCAGTAATATTTTCCAGCCCAAGAAAAATAATAGAAAGTCATTGGTAGCTTTATAAATCACATATTTCTTGTTAAAATTTAAAACACACATTTTAATCTTACATGTTTGATTTCTCATTCACTACAGATGTTCCGTCCCTATTTCCTTACAATGTGTGCAGATTGGAATTTTTTTTGTTTTCTTTGATATCAGCACGTCAATATTACATCAGTCTTATGTTCAACTTTATTTTGAATTTCATTCATGCTGTAAGGCTAAAGGTATTTAGAAAGGGATAAAGCGGGGGGTAATTAACAAAATGACCTCTTCAGATCCTATAGAGCACATATCAACACATTCTTTCCAACAACTTTTTAAAAAAACCCACTTAATATGTAGTTTGTGTTTTATCCATGTAAATACATGCTGAACACAAACACTATAAAATATACAGAATTACATAGTGTTTTGTTCTGAATTAGTGGAAAGGACAAGTTTGGTATGAAATTAATATAGTTATATTGAGCTGGTCAGGCCTAAACACATCTATATGTCATATAAAACAAATGCTTTCACCAGACTCAGAAAAAAATACATAGTTTTGCATCTATTACATACCCCCTCTTGTAACTTTTCCAGACACGTTATTTTGACATATTTTGTGAATGGAATTCAAAAGCAAGGTGTGGTTTTAAAAGTTGAATCATTGCATATAATAATATATAGAGACGTGAATGTGAGTGAAAACACATACATAGTTCCTGTTTTGGAATTATATGTACAGAGTATGCAGCTGTGTTGAATGCCAGATTTAAACCTGTATGAAAGTCTGGGTATGCAATAAAGGATATTAATTTAGCAGATCTGTCATGGATACAACAAGCTGATCTGACTCCAAATCTGAATTCACAGTTTTGGGAACATGAATCATCAAGTTACATTATTCCTTTTTTTCAGATTGTAACAGAATGTATATTCTAAGACTGGTAGTCTGCATGACTCTGCTTTGTACCTCAAGTATATCCACCAATCTGTTGGAGGAGGAGACAGATTTGAGGCAGCCTGGCCACTATATCAATAGTTTTCTCATTGAAGTAGAGAAGAGGGACATTGCCGAGGCAGTGGCAAGAGAACATGGTTTTAAAATTGTTGAGGAGGTAAAAATTAACAGAATTAACAATTTCACCATCACTTATGTTCCCTGATTACATTAACATTAGGAATATAAGCCTTACTGACGCCTGAATCAAGGCCTCACAAAGACGAAAATTCATCTTTCTGTCTATAATACAACTCTCCCTCAATAACTCGCATACAGTGGGGTCCAAAAACATTTTCAACAAACGAGGTCAATTCTTTTGTACTTTATGTAATAAACAAAATCGGATCCACAACTGACCCCATGTTATAAGCAGGTTTTTGAGTTATCAGGATGTGAGTTTTTGAGGAAATGGTGTATATAGACAGAGGGCAATAACTCTGCCTTTTATCACACCATGCCACCTTGTGGCACCAGTTTAAGCTTTCTGTGTGAACTGATTATACTTTTCACTTCCCCTCCTGAAACCAAGTGTATATTTGTGCTGTTCTCATTCCATCCTTTGGAAATTGTATTGTTTATGGAAGTTTTAATGATTATTCTACAGGTAGTATAGATTATTTTTTAATTTGGACTATAATTATATGAATCTTCTTTGAACTATGCGTAATTAGTTTCTGCATTCTCTGACCGCATGACTCTAGATGGATACATTGTGTTAGAACATGTTGAAGTTCATGTTTGCACAAACCAGTCTAGTAGAGACAAGGAGTGTTCTCATTGCTGATGATCAGATTGATAGACCCATCCCTCTGCCTAACATGACCATTACTCTAGCAGTACAGCTGTCTGTACACATGACACCTGATACTGGATATATTGATTTTGACAGCCCATCCATATCATTTAGATGACTACATCCTGCTAGCCATTTATTCATGGCTTTCTCTCTTGGATGGTACCATGGCAGTCTTGGAGATGAAGGTTGCATCTTGTATGTTCCTACAGGAATGTACTTTCTGGATATCAACCATATTCCTGTCCAGGATGGCCACACACTAAGTGTGGGGATAAACCTGATGATAGTTTATGCTCATATCCCACCATAGAGTGGATTAAGTATAGCTTTTAAGACAGCAGTTGAGGAATTTATTTGGTATTGCCAAACTCAGAATGTTTACCACCCCTCTCTTACGCCAGCATACAGGGCAAAGCCTCAGTTGTTTTTGACAATGAAGAAGTTGGTCCTTCCTTCCATCTTCACCTTTAGTCAGGAATTTACCATGAAAACAACTTGCAGAAACAAACCAAAAATTGTATAGCCTGTCTGGCAAAATTATAGTGACCTTGCCAATTCTAAAGCATTCTTTTTCAGAGAGTCAGCGTTTAGCATCCTTTGCAATCTCGCTGGTATAAGACCTTTTCAATGCCTTATTCAAAGATCTCACATCATAAACAAGAACTTTGCTGCTGTCAATCTGACTTAACCTGCTTCTGTGGTGAATAAAGATATTCTTCTTCACACCACTTCAGAACTCGTCTGCAATATAGGGGCCATGTCTTTGTTGTTGGACTTGTTGCCTCTGGTGATTTTTTTTTCTTACTTGCAGTCTAGGCTGGCAATGTACATCCTGCTCTTTCCCAGTGAACATCACTTTGGATTGCCCTTGCTGTTCAGTGGTGAGATAGAGGAATTGTGGAGGTAGGCCATTCAAGAACTGCCCTTCCATCTCGATAAACAGCAACCATAGCTGACTGTGGACAAGGAGATATGAGATCATTTGATGCTCAGCCTAAAAGCCAGCTGAGATCCAAATCCTGTGCTTGAAAAACAATTTGCTAATCAGTGTTGGGACCAGTAGTATCAAGGGGATAGGAAAGAAAGTTTTTCTACCCCACACATCTGCTGAGACGCTCACCGTTGACTCATATTCTCTACCGCATGCACAAGGGTCAAGCTAGACTTGAATTTTAGGGCAAAGTGACTTCTTTTGGACAGAACAGGTTAAAGTGAGAGCTGAAGAGAGAGAAGTGGGACAGTGCAAGACATGCAATATATATATGTGTGTGTGTGTTGTTTTCATTCTCTTATTTGAATTTATAATGCCCTCTATTACCCAGTATACATATTTGCATTTAACATTTAGCAATAATTTATTTTCTCATAAAACATTATCTGAGTTTTATCTATATTATAAACACATTTGGTACATGTTTCAAAACTATCATGTTCATATGCAGTGAAGTTTGGAAATATAACTTAAAAAGTGAACAGCAGAAGCTATACATTGTAATGAATTTTAGCTGAGTAAATCGATTACAGTCATGTCATTGCAAGTTAGTACAAATGCTTAATCAACTACCCTTAACCAATTTTTTTTCTTTTTTCTTTCTGTAAGTTATCAAATTGCAGTTGAAAAGATTTCTAATTTTGTTTGAAACAACCCCTGTGTAATGTACATGAGAGTAAATGCACATGTCTTTCAGATCATTCTTTTGATGTCCTAATTTCTTTGTTGCCTATAAAACATTACCCTAACTGTTGGGGCCCCCGAGTTGCTGAGTGGTCTATCGCGCTGTCCATTACGAATCACTGCCATCTCACCTCTGTCTGCGTGGGTTCGAGTCTCGGATTCAGCCAATGTGGATATATGAGAAAGCTTGCCAGTAGCTTCTCGTGGGTCGGTGGTTCTTTCTGGGGTTTTCCCGGGTTCTTCCTCCACGATTAATACTGGCCGCCATGTATAGCCTATCGTGTGCTGAAAAAATAGTGTTAAACCCTACAACAACAACAACAACCCTAACTGTTCATAGACAACACACTAAAGAATTAAAGTCAGTAGGCCTATATGAATGAACTTAACCCTTTTTTCAACCAAATCAACAGAGCCAACTTGCAAGTGCATCTAATTTTAGTGAAAGGGGTTTTCTTAATGTAACTGTTCACTTTATAGCTCATTACAACAGTCCATTGATAGGGTTGCAAATATAAGGTTTTATTATTTGTCTACATACTTGGTGTAACATTAGGCATTCATAAATACTATTTGCTTTGCTGTTTGTTTGATTTTTCTTCATAATTTCACAAAAATGAATGAACTCAGAATATAACATTGACCTTACAGCGTCTGTCGAATTCCACATTGTCCAGTACGTTTCTGACCTGCAAAATAGCTTTTAGAGCTAAATCTTCAGTAATGTAATGTTTAGACTCTTTTTTCTATGAATTGCATTTTTCCTGAATATATTTACCCAATGGTTTATGAAAAGAGACAGTCTAATAAAGCAGTACTTCCTAGACTCAGTGATGTTCACTATATATCTCCATAACAGGAATTCCAGACTGATTTTATGAAGAAGGTAATGTACACATGGCAGTTTAAATATTCATGTTACCGATTCTATTCTTAAAACACAAATTGCTATTTATGTGTTTATCATCAAAGGATAACTTGCAGAAATCTGGCAGTGATAGTTACTATTATAATTTACTCGGGAAAGTGTTAATAGTCCATCAGCTGTCAAAATGCAAGAGTTTGTTTGTTGATGCAGTTGATATCAACACCAACTGTTTTATAGCTTGAAGCCTACGTTTTGCCTTGAGCAAAAACGTAACACTGGAACTAACTTGGACAAGGTGAGGGAACATCTCAAAAGGGATGGTTGCTCAATGTTACTCTAAGAAAATCACGGCAAAGTCATTTTCACTTTCCTAACAGCCTGATAGTGTGACCCCTGCTTGCTGACAACTATCTGCTATATGCACCCGACTCATGTTTGTTTTTTCAAACAGCAATGGATCAGTCTCTTTCTTTCAGGCAAGTGGGCAATCCAAATTGTCTCAGAGGGGCTTTAGTTCTCATTTTACCAACCCCCACCCCTTTCATCCCTACATTTCTGAAAGAACTACTGTTGGACTATGTAAGACACGCTTTTGTAACACTCAACAAGAAGTGAGCAGTGGAGATTGTTTAGAATCCATGTTCATTGGATCTTTCTTCCAAGCCTTTTCTTGTTAGGATGGCCAATGGCATCCAAGATGGAGTTTGCCTCTCCAACTGTTTGTTTCTTTAGGACAGTCGCATATTTTTAAGTTCCCATGCATCCATCCTTACATAAAACCCAGTGGTTTACATACCGAGAATATTTTCAGTTACACGCTCTCTCCCAGTTTGAACACGAGTCTTTGGGTCTTTAGGAAAGTACTCCATTGTGTCACGTTCCCTGTTTTGTATGACTTCATCTATTTCCTTGATAACGTATTTGGATGACATCCTCTAGAAACATTTGATCAGTCAATCTCATTTCCCTTTTACATCATTTAGGTCTTCTGATCAACTGGAAAGTCCCATCTTCATCCTTCAGTTTGTCCATCTGGGTATGGATTTGCTTGCCCACCTCAATCTGCTATGGCTTCCCCATGTTCAGGTGGTCCAAATTGTCATCCTTGCAGAATCCATTTGCAAAATGGATCACAATCAGGGAGTTTCTGCGAATCCTTGGTTTGGTCTAAGCAGCAGTTCATCTTGTCATCTTGGATTGCCTCCGAATGCACCCTTTTCAGATGACCTTGCTATCTAAAGGGTGTCCCTCTTTCATGACACTTGATTACAGGGTAAATGTAATGAGTGAGATAATGTCATTCCTGGGCTAGTGATGCAGCCATTGTTGGCTCGTGACAGGAATACCTGATAAACACTGCACCCAGATCTGACCATGTACAGATGCATGCACCTATCAACAACCAGCAACCATTTAGCAACAATACTCCACATCAGTCTTTTGAAGATGAAAGTTATCATCAGAGTCTTTCATTTTGGAGTGACCATCTTCAGAACAAGGTGGAGCTCATCAGACAACTCAGAGGTGGTGACATACCACCTCAAATAGGCCAGTACCATTTTGGTATGGGCATTCCATGGTTGGTGTGCACAAGGCAACATTGACATTCAGATCAGACATTCCTGGCAGACTCAATGTTTTGGCTGATTCTCAGTAAAGGAGGGGCATGATCTCCATACAGGTTGGTCGCCCCCAGATTTGCCAGTTATGGCCGCATCCAAAGATTGGTCTTTTTTAAAGCCAGATGGGATTGCAAACTGTCCTCAGGCATTTCCCCTGTACCAAATCCCAAGGCTTGTTCCATTGACGATCTCTCTCTCAGTTGAGAGGGTATGTGGGCCATTGCCTACACCCCCTACCAATGATCTTAGTTTTGAAGTGCAAATTGACTTTTATTGCCCCTGTCTGCTGGGACAAATTCTCGATGGACAAACTTCTAGATCTAGTGATAGATCTATTCAGACCCAATTGACATCAGCACAACATTCAGATGATCCACCTCTGCAGCTTTTACTGGAATTGCCAAAAACGTTTATGCGGTAAAGAAGATCTCATGACCACTTCTTTCATGATGTAATGCATGTTATTAGAGTCTAGAATATTGGTTGCATGATCAGCATTCCTTATGCCTATTACCTAAACTCCAAAAGTTAATGTGATCAAGGAAAATATTTATGTGTGTGTGTGTGTGATTTGGATTTTTAATATAGCTTTAACAATTTTTCAGTCATATCGCTATGATGTCTGCAGTGTGAGGGTTTATAATGATGTCTAGCACTGGGGAATCATGCCGCAGACACGTAGCATGCTGTCCCACCCAGTTACATTATCCTGACACCAGGCCAACCAGTGCTAACACTAACCTCTTAATGCTGAGTGCCAAGCGAGGCAGCTGTTACTACCATATAAGTTTTTGGTATGACTCAGCTGGGGATCGAACCTATGATCTCCCGCATCTGAGGCTTATGCTCTAACCACTAGGCCACCAGAGCGATGGAAAATAGTTGAAGGAGCAAAGAAATTTGTTAGTAAATTATGTTTCTCCTAGAATACTTACCCAATCATATTATGTTAATACCTTCATATCCCTCCCACAATATGAATATCCCATTACAATAAGTTCCACTCAGCTTAAACTGGCGCCACCTGTAGATGTCAAAGGGAGGTAATAGGCAAAACTTATCACCCTTTGTAAACAGAAAGATTTAATTTTTGTTTTTGGAAGGGCTGAATTTAGGAGGTAGGGCTTATAATCCTAATGTTAATGTGATTGGGTAAATATTCTGTGAGAAACAAAATTTGCCAAAAAAATTGCTTTCATTAGGATCCCCCCTCCCACTGTCATACTGGTGGATAGGGTAACATATTGTTTTGTCTAAATCAATCCATCCACCCCCATCACAAATTGAATTTCTACTCAACAGCTTTTGAAGAACATCATTTTACATTAAAAGGACCTAGGTCAAGTTCGTCTTTGCTAGCCAAGATTCCGATATGTCAAACCTACACCTTGGCAGATTGAACAGAAATTTCTGTGCTTCAGGTCTGTGAATTTTACTGCATCTGTCGAAATTGTTCAAATTTGGACACTGTTCCTACATGATCGAGACATGGGGAGCAAACAACTTGAATGGACTCATATATATGCAAGTTTTCATTGCCAGTACGTGTTTGTACAAATACCTTTCACTCAAATAAACATGTAATGGCTTATGTCTGGTACGTAGTCGTACTTTCAATGTTGAACTTACAAAATATCCTTTTGAAGTCAATTGCCTCCACCGTTTTCAGTCAATGTACAATGCACCACCATTACACGCTATTGCTTAGTTGGCATTACATGGTATGGGAGGCATCTCATTAAATACAGTAGATATCGCTAGGACATAGCAATAAAATATCTGTTCAATCCATTAAGGTGTAGTTAGGGTTAACGTATTGGAACCTTGGCTAGTGACGATGGGTCAAGTATGATTCCCACAATTTTCTGTCAGAATTTTAGAGTTATGTCCCCTGTTATACTGCCGATCAGTTATTGTCTCGTGTATAAGTATGTTGTGATATAGTAGACAGTTTTCTGGTGGAATAGGTGATATCACTGTCATCACCACCAATAATGGTAACTTTTGCATTATTGTTTAGTAACTGTCAAGCATATAGATGCATTGAGATATCCTAATCTGCAGTTTCCAGTCTATAGCTTTTTAAATCCAATTTGGTATGATGTTGTACACTAAGAAAACCTTGGCCAGGTGTGATTTACTTTCTGGTAGAATATTATGGAGTTATTGCCCTTGTTGGGCTTGGGAATTTGTCTTGCTATTTTTTTCTTCTTCTGCTCAGTAATTCTTGAATGATTTTTTGGATTGAAATCAAATTTTGTATGATGCCTTATTTTTAGAACATCTAGGTCATATATTTTTCTGGCAAATTTTGATGGAGTTATCTTCCCTGTATGATGTAAAACATCAGTTTCAGTTCAGTAGCTTCTGAAGATCATATAATGTCACATCATGTCTCATTTTCTTTTCTTGTCACATCATGTCCCATCTTGTCTTGTCATTGTATGCCTCATTCTATAACAAATCTCATTTCCACTTTGTAAATTAAAAAGATTTCATGGATTGAACCAAAGTTGGTATGAGGCTTTCTATCAAGAAGGCCAGGGCCAAGTTTGATTTTTTCTCTTTCTTGGCAGAATTATGGAGTTTTGGATGCTGTTTGACTTGGAACTTTGCCATGTTATTGCATCATTTTGACAGGGGCTTCCATGGCAGTTGGATATATTTCTTGTTTCTCATGTAAAAATAAAGTATTTTGTGTGGGAAGAACATGTTGAAGAAGAGATACATTTAGAATTTGTCTCATTTTTGAAGAGTCTATGGAGCTATCAAAATAATAAATGCCCATTTTAATGCTACTTAATTATGTAGAAATTGCCTTTACATATTTCAGCAAAATGAAATATAGAGAAATTACTGACAAGAAGATTCAGTAATACATGAGTTAAAATTCTTTTTATATTAAGTCAGTTTTAAAATATTTGTTAATATAGCTGATGTAATGAGTTGTAATTTTTTAAAATTTTGTACATTATGTAACTAATAATGACAGTTGTTTAATATTATTTTTATTTCAGATAAGTTCTCTGAATTTATACCACCTCGTTCACCCAGAAGTTACTCATAGGTCCAAACGAAGTGCAGAGGATTATATTCATCGACTCCAGACTGATGCTAGAGTAATTTTGCTTTATCTTTCACCTTAATATGAAATCTTGATTTCAGTCAACAAATTTAAAAAGGGAGAGATTGATTTAGCATTTGCAGTTTCACTTCAGTTGGTATATGATCTCAGAAATATTACTTTGTGGAGGTGGGAAATTTATGCTTTTCAGGAAAATATATTTGATGTTAAAAAGGAAAATAAAATACACATGCTTGGAATCAAAAGTTTCTGCAAATTCACTATATCAGATAAAATTGTGGAGGTGTACTTTGATAGATCTGTCACAGCTCGTGGTTCATGCATCCTAGCGAAATCCACAAATTTTGGGTGAGGGGTGGGTTTACCTTGAAAACTTGTATCAAAATAAAGTAGTTTTCGATTAAAATTCCATAAATTTGATGAAAGATGCCTTGAGTTTGTCTTAGGGAATACAGAATATCAAAATTGACTCAGATATATAAACTTTTCAAATTCAGAATTGTTGTTACTTAATATGTATGTTTAAAAAGTTAATAAATAAAATTGGATAAAATTGGGTGGAACAAAACACACATGATGCTGGATTAAGTAGCATCACTTTGCTGTAATGACACTGATAAATGTTGTTGTTCTATCTCTTTTGTACCTATCTGTGCTTTGATAAGAAGGTAAAATTTAGAAAAAGTCCAATTTATATCAGAATTGTTTTTTCTTTGAATACTTTACCTAATCATAATACCTTAGGTGAACTACTACCACCTTGCAAATCCAGCCCTCCTAGGTTAAACAATTTTAGCTAAAATGCCAAGTTATCTACCCACTGTGTGACAGTTGGGCAGAATGATGTCCCTTTGGTACAAGGATTGGTGCCAGATCCCATGAATATCTCAGTTACTACTTCCGCTCAGTAATATGTCACGTGTTTAGGCTCAAATAAACAGTAACACAAGAAAGAGTGAAAACAGCAAGCTTTGAAAAATACAATAATTTATTTCCATGGAAAAATTCCAAAAACATAAACTAAAAATATGAACTTATGGTTTTAAGAAATTAATCCAAAAATAAGTTAGAATGATCCAAGAATAATTTTTTTTTTTAAGTCCTAATAACAAAACGTTCTACTGATTTCAAGTTTGAATCCTGACGAAGGATCCAAGATGGAAGACAATGACATATGGTGAAATCTGTAGTGTTGAATTTTAAAGTTCCTTGTAGAAACAAGAATTATCACTCCGCTTCTGATAGCTGAATAAATTTTTATAAAACAAACTCTCCTTGTTCAACAGTTTCACATGAGGACATGTATTTTCCAGAAAAATAACAGAATTAATCCTTTTGAATCCAAGTAATTTGAAATAATTCCAATTTAACAGCCCAGCTTCTACTGAGACTAATTCTCTAAAACAGAGGTTATATGTCTTTTAAACGTAAAATTAAAAGAAAATTAAAACTGACAAACAATTAAATCGAAATAAATATATATATTAAATCAGATATAATTAAATCAAATAGACATAGCATCAGAAACATGCTCTCAACACAAAAATGACCTTGCCAAAGCCAGAATCAGCTTTGGAAGATACTTAGGAAATTGTACTCCATCTATATTTCCAACTTTTCTCTCTTTCTATGCGAAAATTTTTTGCCTTCACAATTTTCTAACACTTTGTCATGGTCTTCATTTAATAGAACTTAGTTACTTGCACAGGTAGCTTATTCAGCTTCTCCAAGTTTGGGCAATAATTATTTTTTACCTGTGTGAAAGTCTCTATGCCTATAGAAAACTCTATATAGATATATATCAGTGATACCTCTGCAAACACATCCTCTGGCAATCACAATCATTACAAATGCACATGGGGCCCCTAGTGGCTGAGTGGTCTAAAGCGCTCACCATTACGGATCACTGCCATCTCACCTCTGTCTGCATGGGTTCGAGTCTCGGATTCAGCCAATGTGGGTATGTGAGAAAGCTTGCCAGTTGCTTCTCGAGGGTCGGTGGTTCTTTCCCGGGGTTTCCCGGTTTCTTCCTCCACCATTAATACTGGCCGCCATGTATAGCCTATCGTGTGATGAAAAATGGCGTTAAACCCTACAACAGCAACAACAACAAATGCACACAGAGGGAACCTCTCGGCTCAATGGCCTGGCTAATTGCTGCTACCAATACATTGGAATGGCTATACCCATCTAAACACCTTGGATTCCAAACAGGATTCAGGAACTAAGAGTATCTAAGTGTCTCTTCATCCCAATTACACTACTAAAATAGGGAATACAGGATCAACCGGCTCAGTCTAGGAAGGTAAATGGAATATATTCTCTGCGGTTCACACCAGCTTACTTTATTCCAGTGGAGACATCCATCTCACAATAGGTAACTTTTTAGGCTGTTCATTGAGAAACAGTTTGCATCCATCACAGTTAAATTTACTATGCCATGAACACTAGCACGCTGTTATTATAGAAAAGAGGATTTCATATGAATCAAAAACCTGTCTGATTTTCTACTCATTTGGATTTCACCTGGCAAATGAAACTGGACCTTTGCCCAAGTGGACTTTTCATGGGGATTAACCTGGCTGAACAAGAGACCAACTTAACTCCGCTCAAGAGCTTCATTATTTCACTTATCATACAAGTTCAACTTCCTCACTATTTTGGCAGTTAGCAGGCAAACTGAGCTAAACATTTCTAGGTGGACCCATCTACTTCTAGTTCCAATATGATGGTTCAGTATTGCTCATGAAGCCCTTCCACTTGCAAGGGCATCATTGACTCACCTTGCTTACAAGGCCTGCTCCCTCGTTAGCATTAGCAATGGAAAGCAGAATCTGTGAAATATATGCCCGATCAGTGGACCTGAATTCCATGCAGTTCTGATGAGAGGAGTCCATTTTACTCATGGCAGTGCTGTTTTTCCTTGCCCAGAAAAAGCTTTTGTCCATGGGAAACCAGAATTTTGTGACAAAATCAGTTTACTCTGGACATTGCAGCTCAAGACCACCTACAAGATCCAGTCTGAGCTTCAAAGTATCAGCACAGACCTTTTCACTCAGTTTTTTGAAAAATAAGCCCAGCTTCAATGAATTTGTTGCACATTCTGTCTTTAGAGGTTAGAGCAGTTGCCATGAGCAAAGTATTTGACTGGAACTATTGTCTAGTATTATCCAGGTAGTGGGATGGCGATTGGAGTTGACTTTCTCCAGTTTCTAAGAGATCTTTTACCCCAAAGGACTCAACTCAGTCTGGTAGGACCTATAGCCAGGCAGAACAGGTCACCTTTCCAGGTCATTTGTTAGCTTTATAAAACATGGCTTTACGACTTCCACTGGATTTGCATGCCTTCCACTCCAGTGGTAACAGATAATCATAGATTTGGTGCCAATCCCTGTGCCAGAGGGAGATCACTCTGCCTGACTGCCACCTTGGTAGGCAGTTAACTTAAAGTTTTTAACTGGGAGGGCTGGAATTGCAAGGTAGTAGTAGTTCTGAGGTATTATTATTAGTATGTATTCATGAAGAAACATTTTTACTAGGAAAAATTAGCTTCTGAAAACAAAATTTGTGATCTAGTTCTCCAAGTTTTATGAACCTTGATATATTTAAATCACTTAACAATGTGTATTCATAGTTACCATGTTAGTGGGTCTTTTTCACAATTTTAGATCTAGGGAAGTGATAATATATCATGCACAGTTTTTTCACAACTAAAAATTATTCTTATACAGTGCTTAATTTCACAGGTGAGTGCAAACTTGGTAAAACTAATAACACACAAAACTGTGAAAATGAAAATAATAATAATTATTACCTGATTCTAGTGAGAGATGCTTTTTCATTGGATGGCACAATACACATAACATCCAATATTTCTTTGTACAGTTCTGAAACAAATTGAATATGCCGTTTTTTTCTCTTAATCATGTAATAAAACAATTAGAGACATTTGTTTTGATGAATGTAAAGTTTTGTGAACCAGTAAGCATATCATGTTGATTGCTTTGCATTGTTCTGTACTTCACATCATGTTTTTCATTACTAGGTTCAGTATGCCGAGCAGCAAGTCATACTCAGTCGAGTGAAACGGAATCGTTACATAATTCACGACAAGCAGGAAGAGCTGCCAATACGTGAGATCAAGGATAATTCAGTTTACTATCGTGTACCTCTGGAACAAATTGTCGCAAGAGATGAGATACCCACTCAGACTGTAGAACATCGTGACCCATTCTATAAAGATCAGTGGTATTTGGTATGTTTAAGTGTTTCCTGAAAAATAATGTCATCTTAATCACAATGATCTTTGTTATGCCATTTCATATCATGAACTAATGAAACCAATTTTAAAAAAGAATTCATTGTTTTACCAAACCCACATAAAGTGGAGAGCTCATAGAGCCACATGATTGATCGAAAGTATTTTCATTATGGTACACATGATACGAAGGAACTTTAGGAGATACTGCAAGTTGAAGTCATATGTTAGAGGACCATTTTGCAGTTTATCCACATGCCAGCACTTGGTCTTGAATCTGGAACTAAAGAGGTGCTAAGGGAATACATTAATATTCCTTGAGCAGTATCCAATGATTTCTTTATGATTTCTGCTGGAAAATATGGTATGTTCTGTGACTGTTGTATAACCATTGCTGCATTGGCTGGAGGGGCCCCGAGTGGCCGAGTGGTCTAAAGCACTTACCATTCCGGATCACTGCCATCTCACCTCTGTCTGCGTGGATTTCAGTCCAAGGCTCGGCTAGCATGGGTACATGGGAAAGCCTGCCAGTAGCTTCTCGTGGGTCGGTGGTTCTTCCCTGGGTTTTCCAGGGTTCTTCCTCCACCAGTTATACTGGCTGCCATGTATAGCCTATCTTGTGCTGAAAAATGTCGTTAAACCCTAGAACAACAACAACAACAAAAGTATTGGCTGGACTCAGATACTTCTTTTGTAAAATAAAACTTTATTTACCAGGTCAGTAACATTAATTATACAATAATAAAGAAATTAGTTAAATTATAACCAGCCATTAACATTGGTCAACAAATTTGGCCAGATTGATCGATATGCCAGAGTAGTCAGCTTCCGGTGATATGCTAAATTAAGGAGGTAGAATCAGCAGGCATCTGGAAAATTCTGGCCATGTTAAACATGTTCCGCTGTTAAGCTATATTAATATATTTACTTAAAGATAGTATTTATCATGGTGTCAATGATGCAGTCACCTTCCATATAGCTGTATATTTTGTTTGGGTTATCTTTTCAAACTTTTGTGGTCATATTGAAAATTTTGAAAATTTATTCTCGCAGAAATATAGAGAATTATACTGTTTATGCCACCAAAATTAAACAAACACAATTTTTCAGAATAGTAAATTCACAGAAATGTAATTTAATTTGATTGTGTGTGTGTGTGTGTGTGTGTGTGTGTGTGTGTGTGTGTGTGTGTAGTCTTTCATACAGTCTTGAATGTGTTCAAGGGCATAGCCTATTCTCACAGGAAAGGACTTCTAGTTACTGTCCATTTGTACCATAGTTATTCTGTTTTCAGGAAAACTTTGGGCAAACAGGTGGAAAGAGAGGAATTGATATGAATGTTGCCAAGGTCTGGGAGCACGGCTTCACAGGGAAGGGGATCGTTGTGGCTGTTTTGGATGATGGAATTGATCACAGTCATCCAGATCTCAGGAAAAATTACGTATGTGTATTTTCCAAATTTTTATCTTCTTAAAAAGTACTGCCAGTCACTTGTTTCGCAAACAAATTTAGCAAGAATTATGATTTTGCACAAGGGGTATTTTCTTGGCAGAGAAAATGTTGCCAGTCTAATAAAATTTAGTTGATCATTTATATGTCATATTTACTTAGTATTCACAGTATTTTAATAGATGTAACACTATTAGGATTTTCAGTATTTTCTTCATATTTCCTTTTGTCATCCTTGTACTGTTTCAGATTTAAATATCCGATCTTTTGACCTTTATATTTACTGAACTAGTTTATTATGTTCCAGAAGTATGCACTCTTCGGGAGGGTGGGGGTATTTTCTTCATTGGCCATGCAACAAATAGAGACATGGAAGCAAACATATTTACATATTTTATATTAGATTTATAATTAGTTCTTCATGATAAGTCTACGTGCTGCAGAGACATGATTTTCATCAAGCCTGATTTGTGGAAGCTCAATACAGAGATCACTTTGGCATCCATGTAAGTGTTCATCTCTCCAAAAATGTGTCCACACCACCCTAGATTAACCTCCGTGTTAAAGTTTATTTTCTATCCTTTGATGAATGGCTTTTTCTAGCTAAATAAAATAAGGTTCTAAAAAGATTGTCTCTTATTGAATGGAGACCCTTAAATGAGTTGTTGTATCTGTGAATTGAAAATGGATTACAAACAGAATTCAGCATGAATGTAGATGGAGTGCTGAATTAACACAAAACAAAATGCAGAATGAAAGCAAACAGAATGATGATTGCACTTTTAAGAAAACAGAAAAAAGGATGAAGAACAGATCATGATAAACAGGACAAATGAAATGCAAATGTATTTAATGAATGGATTTTGATATAAACTATGTTCAAGCTTCCATTAAATTGTGATGGTCAAAAGCTCTTTTGCATGATAATCCAGGATCAGATTCTTTACAGTGACAACACTGATAGACAACTTTTCCCCTACCTGTCAGCCATGTCAAAAGCAGCCGTCAAAATGAATGAAATGCAAACAGAATGGCAATCAAATGCAATCAAAATGTAAATGAAATGCAAACAAAATTTCATTTTTAAAACTACTCAATTCGTGGGCTGCATGCTTATCAATAATCATGTTGAGAAATAATTAAGGGGTGAAATTCAAAGATTTTAGGTAATTTTTTGCACAATTTTCATGAAGCTGTTTTTTAAACATGTTATACATTTCTCCATTGATAACTCGTGAACAACAGGGTCCATGAAAGATATCGTGAGGCAAATTTTCAGCCAACACTTAACAACTTTGATTTTGAGGACCAGCAGATGTCATTGATAGAAAGTTGGAATATAAAAGTGCTGGAATAAGGCAGATCTTAGTTTAATATGAAAGCATCAGATGCGCGTCATGGTTTTAAATATTTAATATTTTCATTAAAAAATCAGAGAAGTATTAAGGAATCAATTTAACACATATAAAACTTACATCAGTGTTATTTAAAATAATTTTTGTAATCATCAGTCACATTGCAAAACTACTTGACAATAAAATTAGGCTATAAATATCTGGCTGTAACTATCACTGTCCATTGATTCCAGTTTCTTACTGCAGTAGAATGTATTGCTGATGATGTTTATATCAATTTTTCTGACATCAGATTTCTCTGTTGTGATAAAGGATTTTGCCTCTTTTCGTTTAGCCCAAATGCTTTCACATTTCCTTCTAAATTGAAAATGCCTGATCATGTTTGGCACTTTCTGCAACAAGTTATTTCTTCACTGGCAATGTAAAGGGGCCCATTTGGCCAAGTGGTCTAAGGCACTTGCCTTTACAGCTCACGGACATGTCACCTCTATATGTGTAGGTTCCATGAGTAAATAGGAAAGCTTGGCAGTAGCTTCTCATGGTTCATTGGTTCTTCATAACATGTTGGAATGAAAATCAGTGCATTGAAATTAGAAATCAACAAACATTTTAGGTTTCTATCTGTAAACACCATTATGGTGCTGTTCGCAAGGGGTAAATTTGACAGTTTTTAAGCTAATGTGCTGACCTTTTTAGAGGGGTGGCGATCCAGGAAGGATAATTTGAACAATCTCATTGATGTCATGAGATTCTGACCATATAAAATGGGTGGTCACTGGTTTGGAAGGGGGTGTTTATAAGGGGACCACTGTATTAGATCCTAAAATAAGATAAAATTATTAAATTAATGACATACTTTAAATGTAAATAAAGTTGACATGCAGTACTCCCAAATTCATGCATTAGAAAAGTTTGAAGTTTCTTACTTCCAATATCTGCACATATATTCATTGTACACAAATGTGTTCAATCAAAATTAAGTTGTTCAAATTTGAACACTGTTCCTATTTGATTGAGACAATGCACTGCTGTTACATGCTATTGGTTAGTTGGCATTACACACTAAGGGAGGCAACTCATGAAATCCAATAGATGTCACTAGAACAAAACACTAAAATATCTGAATGATCTGCCAAGGTGTAGATAGGGTTAACATATTGGAATCTTGGCTAGTGAAGATGGCTACCAGTAGGCATTTATCAAGATTTTCATTGATTAATATTTTGTTATATATTTGTGTTATTGATTGAAAAAATATTTTTGGTAATATGGGTCCATTTTCAAATGTGTAAATTTTTTGATGTTTTTAATTTTCATGCAGCAACTGCAAAGTTTTATACAAAATTGAACAATTTCATCAATATTTCACTTTTACCAATATAGATCATTTCATGGCAAAGCAAATAGGAGTACATTTTTTGTCCTATTTTTTAATTATAAAGCAAATAAGAGCCTTTTTTTGTCCTTTTTTTGAGGAAAAAAGACTCTGATTCACATCTGGCTTAGCATTACCTGTGAGTTTATGAGTAAATCCAGGTGTACTAAAATGAGGAAGCAGTATACATAGATCTGAATTTTCCAAATATATACAGATATATTATTTATAGTTTGCAAAATTTCAGGATCCAGAAGCAAGTGCTGACATGAATGATGTAAATGATTTGAGGAATGATCCAATGCCAAATAAGTCCGATCCTAGCAACAGGTAACTAATACATTACTCTGTATTATTTCAGTCAGTTAGAGTTTGATTCCATTTTACTGTAAAAAAAATAATAAAAAATAGATTTCACAAACTAAATTATAGCAGAAGGAAAAATTTATAATGCAACTTACAAATGATACATCATTTGGAATGGAATTAAACAATAATAGTTGCACTTGAAAAAAATGCATTTCACCATACTATATTGTACATATGTATAGATTGCATTTTCTGACCATTAATTTTCAAAAGGTATATAATCTCGTATTTTCCATGTAAATTTCTTCACAAACTTTAAAGAATATAGATATATGTCTTTATTCATATATTTACATGTTTTGGGACAAGCATAAGTATCAAATATATAATGGCAGTCACCCATGAGAAAAGGCCAAATTAGACTTTGTACACAGGTAACCTGTATATGCAGGTTTACCTTTCAGACTTCGTTTTGAATCAGTATTATGTACCAAATGATTATTATCATGATCATCATCATTATTATTATTATTATTATTATTATATAACATTTAATTTTGTGCACTATTCAGAAAGAACATAAGATAAATGTATTTGTTATTCGCTCCAAAACTTACATTTCCCACATAAATTAATGTATCGTACTCACTCTTTAATCAAGCCTTTAAATTCAGTCATCACTGCTTTTTTTAAAAATATCTATGATTCTGGCTTTTTTACCATGATAAAAAACTAATTTCACTGGTAATTAACAACTTGCATAATGACTGTGTAATAGAGGACAGACATTTTATTTGGCCAACTAGGTACTTTAACAAATATCTGGATAACCAGTTGCTTAACTTGCCACAATCAAATGACAGTCCTTTTATGTGAAAGGCCTCGATGATGAATAGGGAATGACAGGAAGCCTTATTATTAGATTAATGTATGAACTGGAACATTGCATTCCTTTAGAGGCAATTTGTTATGTATTAAATGACCCCAACCCCAATGGAAAATGGATGTAACTCACCTCCTTTCAAAGACGCTTATAAACAAAATGTGAAACTTAAACACATTGATTTAAATGATACGATTAATCTAAATATCTTCCTTATGAAACGTTTTGCACAACACTGAGTAGTCACTCATTATTCACCAACAACCACTCAAAGCAGTGGACAAAACATTATTTGGTTAGGAAACACTTGGCCACTTACTGCAGAAAGCAGTTTGCCTGATATATACACGACTTTGCTATGGGGATATTAGAATGATCATTGAGATCAGATGATCGCTATATAAAAGTGACCATTTTGTTAGGTTTTATGGTATTGGCATACATTATTATAAAAAACAAGATATTTTATTTGTTTCTTATCTTCTGTCATGCTGCAGTGGGAAATATAAGGTAAACTGCCTGTCTTATTTAAATTTTTCCAACTTATTTTGTTCTGTATTTTATGTGATTAGCATGAATGCATGATTCAAGATGTGGATGTTTTGATAATTATTTAATGCATTTCGTGCATTTCATTACACATTAATAATCTTTATTTTGTATGGAATATTCGGTCATCACAGTATGTGATATGATAATATATATATATATATATATATATATATATATATATATATATATATATATATATATATATATATATATATCGTAACTACTGAATTGGCATTTTTTCTTGAGATTGTATGCAAAATTAATTTTTTTATGAGGTCCCTGCATTTTGTAAAGGTCGACAGAAGTACAAGCTGAAGTGTAGTAAAGATAAATATTAAGTAATCCACAAAAGATATAAATATTCATGTAACTATAGCTCGGGGTATAATAGGAAAGCTGTGATTCATTATTTTATATCCTGAAACACCATATAGTGGCAGAAGATTGAAAACTGAACGTATGTGGATACTTAGCATGGAGGGCACTGGTAAAGAAACTAACAATGCAGCATTTATACTAGCTTGTAGACTTTATGGTGATTGAGGACTTCTTAAACTTGTCATTAAATTTCATATGACTGTTAAAAAGTAAAGAAAACATACTGAAAACTTAGTGAAATTTTCTTTCACTCTAATTGTGTATATTGCATCATTCTTTTGACAATCCAACCCTTGTGGTCAACATCATGAACGAGAATTAAGGAGCCTAGTATACATAAATGCAGTAGTCTTTGTTTCTTCCTCTTTTATTTGATAGTGAAAGACATTGTTTGATCTGTTTTCTTCCCGATTAAGTTGTTTTCCTCTTTTCCATTCATCAGCAGTTATAGTATTTTGACTTGGAAGGACATGGTCATTTTTGGTCATAAAACCATGGATTTCCATGCATGTAAGAAATCTGTGTGTTACATAAATGTTGAATGATACAGCTAGATGTTATTGCTTGCTTCCAGTGGCATAAACATTATGCTAATTCGATGCATCACAGAACTTGAACTAGCACAATGAACAGATGTAGACAGCCTCTCTGTATGTTGTTGTTGTGGGGTTTAACGCCATTTTTCAGCACATGATAGGCTATGTATGGCAGCCAGTATTAATGGTGGAGGGGAAAACCTCGGGATGAACCACCAACCCATGAGAAGCTACTGACAAGCTTTCTCACATACCCACATTGGTCGAATCATAGACTCAAACCCATGCAGACAGAGGTGAGATGGCAGTGATCCATAACGGAGAGTGTTTTAGACCACTTGGCCACTCGGGGCCCCTCTCTCTGTATGTAGGATTACATGTGTTTTGTATAACAAATATACTGGAGGCCAGCATAAAGTATGGGCTTTTGTAAACCTTTTTGGTTGTGGAGTGAAGAGCAAATGCATTTTATTTCCAGGATTTATTGATGTGGTTGTTTTGTTTTGATCCGAATAAATTAGGGATTATCAAAGTCTTAAAAACCATTTAAAATCAGCTGTAGCGTTTTACTGCATGATGTTCCAGACAGGTTTCCAGTTTTATGTGTATCAACAGAAAACATTACAAAACGAAGAAATTTCTAATGGCTGTCAATCGTTGATTTGTGAAAATCATACATCAAGAAATGGTTGAGAGTGTATCATTTCCATTGGTATCACTACTTTCTATTGATGATATTGAAAAAATGGTTTCTAATTGGCAAGGGGTCATTTTTCATTGGGAGCAAGTTTATAATCTTATGTTGAGTGAAAAGTAGAAGAGTTTGCAGTTTAACATACATCTATGGAAATAGAGGAGTATAACACTGCTGATGGTGGTCAAACACAGTCAGGAATAATTAAAAAGAAATGGGACATTGCAACTTGAAGAATTTAGATCAGAATTGTTTAAGTGATGAATATCAGGAATTTGACATTTGTTTATATTTATTTTCCATGTTTTAAAAACGTAATTCATGGCACAGCTTCATTATATCCAGGTTATAGGTAGGATTTATTCGATCAGGATACAACAATTTTGCAACATTTTATCTTTTTCTCATGTCCAGACTTTTGAAATAAGTGAAGGTGTTATATTTATTTTTGGAGAGATAAGAATGTTAATGGATTTTGTGTTTGCTACAAAACCAAAAATGTAAAAGCTTATTGAACAATGATCCTTTTGTGGAAAGAGTGACACCCTCCCCAAGTCCACAAATTGAAGTACAGGTGCAAATGTCATGATTTCCAAAACCATTATATATATATATATATATATATATATATATATATATATATATATATATATATGTGTGTGTGTGTGTATGTGTGTGTGTGTGTGTGCGTGGATTTATATATGTGTTACTGTAATTGAAATAATATTAATAATAATGAGGACTTTGTATAGTGCCTAATCTTTAGAAGCTCTAAGTGCTTTACAACATTAGACAACACCTATAAGATAAAAAAAACATAATAATATTACAAAAACAAACAACATAAATTAGAAAAACATAAAAAAATAAAAAACATGCTGAGAATATTTCGGGTAGGAAACATTATTAGGTCTTTAAGTTTGTTCTTGCAGTCAGAATAAGTGAGTTTTGAGAGCCCTCTTGAATGTGATCACTGTGTCTTTGTGTCTAAGTTCAGTGGGCAATTCATTCCACGTTGCTGGGCCCTGGTATGCAAAAGAACGCTGTCCATATGACTTTGTTTTCATAGTGGGAATAATGAGTATACGACTGTCAGAAGAGGAGCGTACGTATCTTGCTGGTGTGTACACATCGGTGAGGTAAGATAGGTATGGTGGACTAGAGTCCGACAGTGAAATGTAGCACAGAGAACAAATTTTTTGTTTGATTCTGGATTGAATGGATAGCCAGGGTAGGGTACAGAGCAGCGGGGAGGTGTGCTCTGATCATGGTACTGTAAGTATGATCCGAGCAGCTGTGTTTTGAACTTTTTGAAGTTTCTGGAGTAGATATTGAGATGAACCAGACAGAATTGAGTTACAATAGTCCAGTCTTGAAAGTACTAATGAAGACACAAGTGTTTTAGTGGCATCAACTGAAAGGTATTTGCGAATTGAGCTGATGCGTCTCAGCTCAAGATATGCAGCCTTGCATATGTTCATGATGATGTTGGTGCAGTGTGAGAGTACTGTCCAGAGTAACACCTAGGCTTCGTACTGATTGTGTGAATTTAATGTTGGCGTTGCTGATATTTATTGTTTAAATAAAGCATTAGCAACGTTTTAAATGCACCTTGCTTTAGATTATGTATCAAAACTGAGGTACCATGACATCCTATTTGTGCTAGGTACACATCACTCAGTAAATAATTTTATTTTCAAAGTGAATCAGTTTAGCATAAGTTTGCAAATTGTCTCAGTGCTTAGCAACATATTTTTATGTTAATATTGCATGATCATCTGAAAGCAGTGCCTTAGACCATTTTACGGTATATCATCAAGTGAATTGCTCAAGTTTAAATTACATTAGATAGAGATAACCGTTTTATACAATACTTTTTTTTGTAATTACTTAATTGTGTCAACTACTTTAAGGTACAAAAACTTGGTTTGTCCATTGTATTGATGTCATAAGACTTACCGCAAACCTTTTATCTTAGTATACACTGTATCTTGTGTTGAATATTTGACATTAGTTATATTTTTTGTTCTAGCAGTCAATATTTATTTATTGAATGATTCACTTTCAGTAATGTGATGCACAGAAACACATCATAGATGTACAGTTCATGTAGTCTTGTGTGTCAAAATTGGAAATACAGTCACTGTGGTAGAAATTTGTATGAAAAGAAATAATTCTTTATTCCCAAAATAGTGGTGCATGCATTAATAATCAAAGATGGAATTAGTTACAGACTAGTGCAATGTTTCCTGTCCTTTTCTAGGACATAAGCTGTAGAAATGGCTAAGTTATTACCTCATGCAGAGGTCTCACTAGGATTTTAAAACTAGGAGTCCAAGACTCCTAACTTGGTTAAAATCGGAGTCCCACCAGCAAAGTTGCAGTCCCTTCCCAGAAACATAATGAAGTGGCTAAATGTCCATTAAAATGCCTGGAATAAACAGACACAAAACTTTGTCAGTTTTATTTATTTGTAATCATTTATTATTCTATACAAAAATACTATGTATTAAAATTGATATCATGTACAAATATCATATTCTTTAACTACAATATAGGTCACTTTTGTCTCTGTCACATTTCACAAAATTTTCAGATGCTTGGTTTAGGATAGTATTCCTTCACACTAGGTCCCTCTTCTTTGACTCGCATCATTTGTATTAAGGTCTTATGTTTTATTCTGGAGTTTACCTTGGTCTTGATTTTGTGCTGCACACTGAAGCCTCTCTTGCATGCCATGGATGTCACTTGGACACCAACACAATCACTGCTAGGACTGCAGAGTCTGGAAATCTCTGTACTCTTGAAGTAGAGTTGTACAGGCTTCTGTCAGTGTGCAGTTCAATGAATTATGACTACCTAGTAAGTAGGTGGTCTCAAGATGTCTCGTGCCTAGAAAAGGGGGAACTTTGCAGATCAGAAGAACCAGTAGTTGCCACTGAGTTTAATTTTCCACATTCTTTACACCATTGGCATATAGCTTTTTTTTGTCAATCAGAATGAATTTTGTAAATAGAAGGAAAGTTTTTATTCCAAACACTAAGTCAGGCATCACACACTTTCTTACACTTGGCTGCTGTCCCATCCGAACTATCAGTTCTAGCAACTTTAGCAGAGTTCTGAATCTCATTAAAATATTCATCAGTTTTCCATTTAACCCAACAGTTCTTATCCAAATTTACACATGGCATTTTGTCCAAGTCTCAACATGCCTTGATTTCAAGGTCGCATGCAATATTTATATGGCTACAATCAGAAATGTACATATTAACAGGGATCGTGCTGGGCTTTGCCAGTGTCGCAAATTGCAATTTAATTTCCTAATTAGCAACAAAATATTCCATCTGGAAATATTTTTGGTGGCAACATTTTTGGTTGATAAAAACTATATACAGTCTTGGCTTTGGAGTAAAGAAATTCAAAGGCACCATGAAGGGTCCCCGCAAACTTGGATATAAAAATGCACTGGAATCATTTGTTACATAAACAGATCCTTGCTTCATATAGAGAAACCATCCAAACAGAGCACTGTTGTATCATAATCTGCTTACATTTGTGTCTGACTTAGTACTGTATGCTGTAATATAACCAAAATAGCCTTGCAACTGACTAGCTACAATTGACCACCTCTGAAAGCGAGAACTGGAAATGACTACAGTCGACCAGAGGGCAGCAATTTTAAAAAAATGTAAACAAAACAAATAGTTTTCCTGCAACTTCAAAGAAAACTGATTACCTTTGAAGCACTGATATATACCAAGCAAATAAAGAGAAATTTGTTTCAATGTTCTACAATTATTTGACGCTGCCGCAGCAATAACAAACGGATATTTTTTTGGTCCTTCAAAGAGAGCCTAAATTTTGTGACGCCTTCAATAAAACATGCACTTCATCAATGCAAGCTAACGACCTTTGATCAAAGGAAGTCAGCAACAAAACAAATAAAATTATTGCTTCATTTTTCATAGTGATTAGAACATATTTAGTGTGATGCAAAATTTTCCTGTTTGCAAAAAAAGAGTACATGGGTGATTTTCTGCATTCCAGATTTAAAAAATTGCATTCAAATACATGTAATTATGTGTTTCTGAGACCTCTGTCATGGTAGATATAATTTTATATACACTTTAATAATCATACACTATGCAACATCGAGGAATTGAACTCATCATACTTTACAGAATTAATAATTACACACTGCTTGATTGACTAGGAGAAGAGAAGGATGTTTTCAATAGTATGTACAGTCGATTGTCAAGATTCCTGATTCACTGAATTGAATAAAATATGAAGTTTGGTTCTTACAATTACAGATAGTTGTAACAATAAGTATGAATCTCAAGAAATAAATAATGTTTATTTTGCCATTATTTTAAAATAATGTCAAAACACACAAGAAGGGCACTTGAATGTGTTATACCTTAATGTGC
Organism: Sinohyriopsis cumingii; assembly: GCA_028554795.2. Lineage (NCBI taxonomy): Eukaryota > Metazoa > Mollusca > Bivalvia > Unionida > Unionidae > Sinohyriopsis > Sinohyriopsis cumingii. The sequence continues at coordinate 75,327,692 of CM068835.1, read as the reverse complement.
TAAGAATTAAAACCTTCTTGTTTTCTGTGTTAAATGTGATTTTATCCAATCCAATGTTTGTTATAAAGACATGGTAAAAAAATGTTAATTTTTCTTGTTATGATTGCATGTTACTTTTACAATTATTTCACGTGATATAATGGAATGCCAGTGATGGAATTTAATTTTGATAATAAATATTTATATTGCTGACCAGCATGGTGGCATCATATTAACTAGAGTGTCTTAATTTATGTGCTTGTTTTTCTTTTTTGTGTTGGAGTTTTTCTGTTTTCAGTGTGACCTGATTTTTATAATGTCATGATTACTTCAAATGTTACAGCTGTCTTCATTTTTAACTCATCTGACCACAAGGCTTAGTCCTTTGAGCTTATGGTAATACCCTGCATCCATTGTATGTTATGCCTGATTCAGCCATTCATCAGCAATTGCTGGCTAACCCTCTGAAGTCCATATTTCTGATATGTTTCAATCAAGTTTGGAATATGGGTTTATAGCATCAGTTTTTCGAATGAGTTAGACTATGACCCATTCATACCGAGATGATCATGTCTGATTAGTACCTTGTTAGCACTCTGGAAGCCATATTTTTGGTCAGTTTGGATCAAACTTGGAATATTTAATAATGAGCAAAATCTCTAGATGGGGAAATGATTACGACTATAATTGGCCAAGCTTGTTTCCTCTTTTTCAAACCATATTTCTGATCTGGTATTTATCAAACATGAAATGTGGGCTTACATCAAAAGAGATCTTGGACTGGTTCAGTAGTGAGCAAAATTAATGCATTGTAATCAGGTATTCTTGAATCTGACTGGCTGACCTTGCTACCATTGCAAAGGCCACAGTAATAGTGTGCATTTTAAAGCAAGGGAAGTAACCCATGATTCATTCTATTGAGAATCATTGGTTTTGGGTTGTGAAGAGGGTTCTTCCCCTTGGAAAACATTTTAAAGCTTTGAAACAATAATTTGTATTACAGGAATTTCAGTAGAGCAATTTAAATGTATAAATTAAAAAATAATACACCTTAGGGGTAAAACAGGATAATCTGTAATTTAAATATAAATAAAACATAAAATATAAAAATTGGAAGTGAATTTGCTATGTTGTGCTTCAAAACCAGGTAGGTATTGTTTGTACATTACTTAATTGTCACTAACAACCTCTAAACAAACTTAAAATTGCTATAATAAATTGGCTGAACTATTTGTTTTTATTTTATCTTGCATCTTCATTATTTTAGTTACCTTACAACTTTTTATTATCATAAAGTATATTTTGAAAAGAACAAAGCTGAGCAAATACCCGATTTGTCTGCATACTGTGATCAGAGCACATTTTATTTCATTCACTGTTAATAGTAATTGAAATCTTATTCATTTAGACAGTTAGTACTTTTTCCAATATTTTTTAACACCTACTTGGCATGGACAAGAAAGCATGAATCAGTGATGAAGCTAACCTTATATGCTGTTTGTTATTTGTGTTGGTTTTGGGTTACTGGAAGTTATATCAAACTCAAATTATTTCAGTAATTATAGAGAGAGTGTACATGCAAATATGGTAAAACATCTTTGTTGAGCAATGCTGACAATTAGGTCATACAATTGTAATTTACTTTTCATAAATGGAGATGAGAAAACAAGTTTTGGAATATCCTTTTCCATGCAACCAATGCATTTGTTTTAGCATGAAACCTGAACCAAGTATTTTAGTAGGCCTAATAATGTGGCAACTAAGTGCTCCAAATTTTTTTTCTTCCCCAGTGAGCTTTAAGTATTAATTTGCTTTCACAAGCTACATTTTCCAATGTGGGTATTAGAGAAACCTTGCTGGTAGTGTCCTGTTGGTCATTGGATCATACTGGGGTTTTTCAGGGTTCTTCCTCCACCAGTTATGCTAGCTATTTTGTATAGATTAGTTTGCACTAACAAAATTGCATTGACCCCAAAACATAACAGGTTACAGTTGTCTTTTGCCCAGATGCATGAAATTAGGCCCACTTTGGCCTTTTGTTTGACAGTGTTGATTGTAACAGATGTCCTTTGTTATGACATTCTTCATTATAAAAAAATCCAGTATTTGTAGTCAAACTATGAACCCTGTTATAAAATTTAAAACCAGCATCAGACTTAGTGTAATCTCCAATTTTCCTAAGCTTAAAGATTACTATTTCTGTTGTGTTTGGCATTAGTATTCATTATCTGTTAGTGATGTTACCTTTGTATCATTCCGAATTGTATGGGCTAGTTGTCATTCTGGTACAGCTCTCCTTCTTTATAGCACCTTTTATAATATGATTTCACCAAAGGCCATCACACATGCTATAGACCCTGTTATAAACCTTTTTAAATCTGTATAATCTTCATTCAACTTTGACATCAGTATTCACCAGTTTAAAGATTTATTCAACATCATTCAAGCTTGACATCAGTATTCATCAGTTTAATGATTTATTCAAACATCATTCAAGTTTGACATCAGAATTAACCAGTTTAAAGATTTATACATCTTTCATTCAACTTTGACATCAGTAGTGATCACTTTAAAGATTTTTACCACCTTCATTCAACTTTGATGTCAGTATTCATCAGCTTAAAGATTTATACAACCTTCATTCAAGCTTGATGTCGGTATTCATCAGCTTAAAGAAGTATACAACCTTTATTCAAATTGGACATCAGTATTCATCAGCTTTAAAGACTTATACAATCTTCATTAAAGCTTGACACCAGAATTCATCACATTCAAGATTTGTACAACCTTCATTCAAGTTGTACATCAGAATTCATCACATTAAAGATTTATACAAACATCATTCATATTGAACATCGGTATTCATGAGCTAAAAGATTTATACAACCATTCATTGTATATCAGTATTCATCAGCTTAAAGATTTGTACAACCTTCATTCAAATTCGACATCGATATTCATCAGCTAAAAGGTTTATACAACTTTATAATAATAATAATAATGACCTTATTTAAAGAGGTTAACATAATTAGCTAAGAACTAATCTACCTTGAGGCCCTCATACAAAGGAGTTTATTTATTTTAGCTGCATCTCTGAAGCCACTATATATATTAGGTTTGGAAGAAGGAAATAGAGTGGACATTTCTAATCTCAACTGGAGTACAATTCCAGATCAGAGTTCCAGAGTATTGGAAACTGTTTTTAAATAACTCCTTATTTGGTTTGGGAAATTTATACTGTTTGGTAGACATGGATCGCAGCTGGGGAGTATTTTTTCTCTTCACATGTTTACTTATTTGCATTTTCCAGATGAGTTTAATTCTTTAGTTATTGGATATGCTTGTATTTTTTGTTGCTTTATCCATGTTATGGTTGTTACATTCAGAGGTTTTGTCATCTGTTCACATTAGCATGTCTGTTACACCCTGTTATTTACTGAGTTGATACATTTATTATTTATGTCTATGTGACTTAGTATTTGGCTTTTGGCTGAATAAGTATATCAGGTAAGTGTTATAATAGCTAATTTTGCAATTTTTAGATAAAATAAATAGTCTTTTAGATAACTTTGCAATTTATTGACAAAACAAATGTTCTTTTACATAAATTTGCAATTTATGGACAAAATAAATAAATGTGATCTGAGGTAATTTTGCACTTCATATGCTGCTAGACTGTATGTAAACTTCAAATTAAATGAAAATGTTTCTGATTGATCCATTTTAATTTATTTCTGTATTTATTTTTATTTTTAGATGAATGCATGTAAAATTTAATTTAAAAAATAAGAATAAAGAAAAAGACATATGTACAGTAATTTGGGGTATTTTGCATCTTAAACTGAATTGAATTTTGACCTTGAAAACAAGCTGGCCTTCCTGCACAGACTTGGTGTAAGAGACCACATGCCTTGAGAAACTACATCATATGTTGGCAGAAGATGGTGATCTCTTAAGACATGTTTTAATGTAGTGTCCTTTTGGTTTGATGTTTTCTGTAGCCACACACCCGCGCATACAATGCATGCACATATATACTCATGAGGTTTTGCAGCTGGTTCATACGTAACATGATGGGCAGTTATGGACCTCAGCTAGGGCAATTTAAAGAGGGAGAGGTTGTATAGTCATGAAATTTATGAGTGTAACCATGTCATTGACTGATACTTGCTTCTATGAACAGTATATTACAGTGACCTACTTTTCTTGTAATGAATAATTCTGACAATATGTTAGTCAGCCATGTTTTTTATTTCCTTATCTTGTTTGTACAATCTACACTATTATAAGCACAGGTCTGATGTGAGTAATTACCTAATTCTGCATAATATAGGTCACTTTCTTCCATTGTTTTAATTAAAATATATGAATCATATACATGTGGTAACTGGGAACTAAAAGAAATAAAAAAATGTGTCTCAATTTTGCTGAAATTAAAAAAAAAAATCTATAATGTGATAGTATTTAAAAAAACACATAACATTTAATACATTTTGATATATCAAATTATATATTTTCTTAAACAGAAGAGCAGCACAGGCGTTTTTTTTTTTTAGAACATTCTTTGTTGTTGTTGTTGTTGTAGGGCTTAACGCCATTTTTCAGCACACGATAGGCTATTCATGGTGGCCAGTATTAATGGTGGAGGAAGAACCTGGGAAAACCCCGGAAAGAACCACCAATCCATGAGAAGCTACTGGCAAGCTTTCTCACATACCCACATTGGCTGAATCCGAGACTCGAACCCACGCAGACAGAGGTGAGATGGCAGTGATCTGTAACGGAGAGCGCTTTAGACCACTCGGCCACTTGGGGCCCCAGAACATTCTTTAAAACTACTAGTAACTACAATCTGATACTTCATTTTTTTGGTCATAAACTAGCCAAACATGTGATACATAACCTGCCACTGAAATTTTGTTTTATGTCGGCATTTAATTTGGTCGGATTTCTAGATTCATCATTAACAGAATCCAACATGGTTTTTTGGGGGGGAGGGGAGGTAAACAGCAGTATGCAAAATAGTGTGACTATTTCTTAGATCTAGAATGTGATGGGACTATTTTAAACAGAGCTTTTAAAATCTATGTTATAATCTGCATTTTATCTCTCTTTTTACAGTCATGGAACTCGCTGTGCTGGAGAGATTGCAGCTGAGTGTGACAATAAAGTTTGTGGATGTGGAATAGCTTACAATGCCAAAATAGGTGGTAAGGAGTTATTCTGCAAGTTATGGACACACTGTAATAATGATTTTAGGTATTAATTTACTTAGTGCATATGCATTGGGTGTTAATTTACTGAGGCATATGCATTGGGTATTAATTTACTGAGGCATATGCATTGGGTATTAATTTACTTAGTGCATATGCATTGGGTGTTAATTTACTGAGGCATATGCATTGGGTGTTAATTTACTTAGTGCATATGCATTGGGTGTTAATTTACTGAGGCATATGCATTGGGTGTTAATTTACTTAGTGCATATGCATTGGGTGTTAATTTACTGAGGCATATGCATTGGGTGTTAAACAGTTCTACGTCATATTTTATTTGAATCTTAATATTTTACATTCTATGATATAACAGCACTTATAATCCCTATACCAATCCATTTTATATTTTGTAATATAAAATCACCACATCCAATCATTATGAAATCACCACATCCAATCATTATGAAAATCACCACATCCAATCGTTATAAAATCACCACATCCAATCATTATAAAATCACCACATCCAATCATTATGAAATCACCACATCCAATCATTATAAAATCACCACATCCAATCATTATCAAATCACCACATCCAATCATTATAAAATCACCACATCCAATCATTATAAAATCACCACATCCAATCATTATAAAATCACCACATTCAGTCATTATAAAATCACCACATTCAATCATTCATGTCCCCGAAATCTGCCCCAGAATGGAGACATGGGGTCATGATCTGTATTGGGATCCAATTTTGGTTATAAATTTATAATATCTTTTATTTCTGCAACCCATTAAACATTTCACACCATATATTATGATATTGCCACATTCTCTCCTGCTGTCAGTACTCCACCTATCTCTGGAGTTCTACACCTAGGTGAGGCCATGGAATCAAGAAGAATTATGAGTATGGCGCATGTTGATTTATGTCTTATAATAACTTGTATTTTCATAACTTCTCTCTTGATTATATTTGGAGTATAATATAATCACATACTCCACTGTTGTAAGGTTAACTCCTCTCTCTGAGTTCTGCATCAAAATGGAGCCATGAAAGCAGTGAGATAAGGAATTATAATTGAGGTGCATTTTGTTTAAAGGTTTGTCATGAAATACTTCTATAACTGCTTTACCACTTCACTTCATATTTTGAATGCAACATCATCACATACTTCTCACAAGACCACTCACTTCCCTTGAAATCATGGAGTGGGAATGAGTCCTGTTGTTTCCATGGAAGGAATATGTTTTTCGGTTCTTTAAATTTTGCAGTTTTGAGATAACATGAAATAAACACAAAAGTGATTTTTCCCCAAAAAAGAACGAATTCTTTTTACTTCTTTCTTCCCAAATTAACAGTTATGCAGTGGAGTTAAATGTATCTGAATATGTGTGCACCATGTAATGTTAATATTCAACTTTAGCATCAAGACATCATCTGTCCAAAAGGATGTTTTGTGTTTCGTGGAGTTAACTGTCCATCTCACTGTATATTGATGTATGTCTCGTCTCTTCTCCAGACTAATTTCACTGATTCATTTGTAACTTACAACATGGATAATTAACTAAGAATTTTCTTTTCTTAAAATGAAAATGAAGTTAGTGAAACATTATGTCAATGAATATATACAAATATTCCTGTTACTGTAAGAATATCCACTACCATTCACATAATTATATTTGATGAAATATAGCAATGTTTCATCAGTGAATTGTTTTTTTTTAATTTTTTATAATGCCTTTGTTTCAAGCCATGCATAGTGTGTCAGAATACATGTCAAGTCAGTGCAGAAATAAATAAATTATGTACACATTGATTTTCTGTAGATCTGATGGAGAAGTGACAAACTGCTATAAATTCACTACTTTCCATGGTTCACAAATTTTCATCGATTTTGAGGTTGTTGCAAATCAACAATTTAATGACCCAAGGAACAAGTATCAATCTATGAACACAACAGGTTACCCTTCCCCAAACTATGACTATAAGGAACAACAAAAATGCACTCTTCGTGTCAAGAACCAAATAAAACAATTTATAGTATATTACCTTCCCAGGTCTGCGAATTCTAGATGGTGAAGTGACAGGCTTACTGGAAGCTAAGGCCCTGTTATATCACAACCAGTACATTGACATTGCCAGTGCCTCATGGGGACCAAAGGATGATGGCAAGACAATGGAGGCCCCTACCAAGGCCTGTGCAAGTGCTCTGGCCCAGGGTGTGAATGAGGTTAGTTAATATTATATTTCAGTATTATAACAGTACTGAGATAAAACAGTAATCTATTTTACCAAACTTGTCCATAAGGACACGTGAGTTTTGTGTATGGCCATGTGTCTGTTGTCTGTTAGTCAACATTTAATTGTTACCAGCAAGGAGGCTATGTTTTTGATGAGATTTTGATCAAATGTAGAATATAGGTTTATGTTATCGTTATTTTGAATGAGTATGAATATTAGCAAGATATTAAAGAACTTAAAAATATTTTGTACTGGCTTCAATTGTTATTATTCTAGAGGACATGTTTCTTATCTGGCTTTTATCAAATTAGGAACATCTGCCTATATTGTCAAGTTTTCCAACAAAAAATGAGTTCGATCCACAAGGTGGCCACTTGCTGGGAGATTAGGTGGATCTTCATGTGCTTGACTGGATTAATTATACTCATAGATGATGAAAGGGATTACCTTTTTGAAAGAGTAGAATGAGTGTGGATTGATTTGCATCAGCACTTTCTTGACATGAATGGAACACCTGGCTGCAATACATCAGCATGGGGCACCTTTGATGTGGGACAACCAAGATCCAAGGCCCGTTGAACCCTTCATTTACAACGGGTAAGTCTTTTAATTGTTGTTCTGTCTTTTACTGATGCTAGTATTAAATGGTATATTTTTTCATGGGATGGTATATGGGTTTTGCTAGTCATTTATTTAACCAGCAATATACATGTTTTTGTTAATAAGATGGACAACTAGATTTTAAAAGTAGAACTGATGATTGGATTGCTTACATCTGTCAAAAGTTGCATTCATTCATTTCAGCTTGACTGTATAAATTATTTGGGACTCCTTTCTTGTATGAGCAACTCCATTGCTAAAATTTTCATTCAGTGCATACATTCACATGATGAACCTGGATCAGATAGTGAGAATCAATCTCCAGAGTGAAAAATTATCGTAAGGATTTTATCAGAAGTCGTATAATTTGTATATGGAAGATAACTTTGTCACAGTGCATCATGTACAAAACGCCAGACTTGACACATTTAATGCTCATGGACACAGAATTCCGGCATGTAAGCAAATACCATCTATACATCTGTACTCACTTATAAATCATGTCCACCTGCAAACTAGTCAGACCCATATCTGCCATGGCATAATCCACTAGCAGATCTGGGTCTGTGTTGTTTGTTAAGAGTAATCAGTAAAACATACAACACAGACCCCGATTTGCTTGTGCATTATGCAGTGGCAGATAAGGGTCTATTCTGTTTGAAGTTGAACTCAACTTGTAAGCAAGTATATACAGTAACTCAATATATTTGGCCAATCATTGATAATTCATTGTTTCAAAAAACTAAATGGAAAGAAAATATTATTTTCAGACATTAATGTTAGATGTTATACATTGTATTAATTGCCTAGTGTGAAAAAGGCATAAAATTTTTGGCCCTATTATAAATGTTTCACTTTTTACAAATTATTAAGGATTCAGATGGGTTTATCTTGTGTTAAATTTTATTTATTTTGAAAGATTGTTATTTTGTTTGGTAGTCTTCAACAGTCATAGGCTTGACGTAACAGATAAATCTTCATTTTCATCAATGAAAAACAAATTTTTAAGTAAAAGATACTTTTGTACTTACTTTAAAGTTTTGGTTTTGTTATCTTTTACAAACTGATAATTTTATGTTTACCTTTTTTTTGTCTCTAGTAGAAAAGCAGAATCACATAGTTACAGTTTTGGTAAGAAGATGAAGTGTATAATGGTAGTATTTATGACATGTGCCTAATATCCATTTAATAGTAATGGATACTTTCTGTGACTCATGAGCCAAATATACAACAGTTCTCAAAAGTATGTGAGCCTAATTAGTTTTTTAAAAGTACTCACCAATTTTGTCAATAGTGCTCGTCTTTTTAATGAAGCATTTTTGAACTCTCATGATAAATTCTGGGTGAATTTGTGTTTTCTGTATTTTGTCAGATACATTTTTAATTTGAATTGCTAAATGCCTTACCATTGACTTAATAATTCATTCATTTGTGTAAGCATTGAGTAATTAATTTTTTTGTCAGCATTGAGTAATTGTTTATTTTCTCTTCTCAGATGTCAGTGATGTTGCATCATTGGAAAGACTCAAACTTGTAGAAAAGAACCAATGAAGCAATCTGGAAACTGTCAAAGGATGAAGAAAGTCATTGGATACCAGAAAGTGGTTGATTATGTAGCCAAAGGAAAATTGGCAAGGGAAGAATTGAAACACATTTAGGAGTTGACAGGCAGTTTGGGCCAGATGCTCACTCATAACAGTGGATTTGAGTATACAAGCAGCAAGAGTACTTACAAGTTTCTGGAAACCATTACTTTTGGTGTGGAAGAGGGAAAACTGAAGGAGATAAAAGAGTCAGAACTATTTTCAATAATGCTTGATGAGAACACAGATGTGGAAAACTCATAAGAGATTGGTAATCTACACAGTATTTGGCAAGAGTCAGGTCTGAACATTACCTTCTTTCCAAGTGTGAAATAAGTCAATCAACTGATCAGTGTAATTATGATGAATTTGCTAACTGAACTTAAGAATAAACAAGAACTCTAAAATGATGTGTTGCTCTTGGAATAAATAGCTCCAACATCATATTAACTAGAAAGGCAGAAGGAGTTGTTACTAAAATGAAACAGAAGTATCTATCGTTATTGAGTTTACTGTGCTTGACATTAGTTAACTCTTGCACTTTTTCAATCAGCACAGTCCATTCCCTAATTGGTATCATACTCATGCACAGTGGAAAATCTATTTAGCCTTTTTAGCAATTCCATTCTCAGTAACAGCAAACTGAGTGCAGTAGATAAGATGTTGGAATTCTCCCATTTAAGGTTTGCTGAGTTTCACATACTGCGATGGCATTGTCTAAAAAGAGCAATGGAAACTATTGAAGTCATATCCAGTGCTGTTGATAGCCCTTGATAATGAGATTCTTTCAAATCTAATAGCCAAGGGACCGTTGATGGAGATGAAGAAGTATAGATAAAATACATTATACTACATGTTGGACAACTGTGCAGTATGATAACATTGACTTTAGTTATCTTAGACCCACGGTCAGCTTGCCAGAATAATAAGCGCCTAGTAGAATACAGTGTTGTCTTTTATACACAAATTTCAAACTTTTGTCATAGAAGAGGATGATGACTCTGGAAGAGAACCAAAAAGTATCACTGATAACAGGTGCGAGAACTTGGAAGGATTTTATGTTTTCAATGATAATGTGGATGAGGATGAGGCTGAGGTCACTTGTGATAGAGGCTCTTCAACCCAAAAGGGCATTTTGTCAAATCTCATACCAGAATGTGTCCATAAACATTGTCAGAAGCTTTAAGGACTGCTGTGTTGAACATAATCTTGAGGAGCTTGTTCCAAGAAAAGCCAGTGTTGTAACAGACAGTCTCCCAGAGGTTGGAATTGAAGAACTGAAAACATTACTAAACATGTATCTATGCAGCACAGAATCAGTATTCATGACTGCATTGCAGAATATGAAATCTACAACAGACAGGTCATTGTAAATCACAGAGGATGTTCTTTTTTTAATGTGACAAAACTCGGCAGAGAAAGTCTGTTGAGAAACCATTCCAAGTCTTCCCAAACTCCTCAAATGCTGCTGCCATTTTTCCATAAGCAGTGTTCCTTGTAAGAAAGAATTCTCCACTCATAACAGAATTAAACACATGTTGAGGACATACTTAAAGAACCAAGCCATGAATGATTTCATGAGGATTTCTGCGTATGGCCTAACTTTGATTTCACAAAACCCTTGATCACTTGAAAGCAAATGAAAACCAGACAGATCCACTTCTAGTACATGTAAGAGTGCATTGATGGGAAAAATAGTATGTACTTAAAAAGACTGACATAGAATTCATTTGGAGGAATTAAAGAATAGTTTTATTGTAAATATAAAATGTATGATTCTATGGTTGGTTATTTTTCATTTATTTACTTTATAAATAAATATGATATGTTTTTTGATATCTAAAAGATGTGTGCTTCGCTTGTTTGTTATTTTGTTTTATGACTGAACAGTATGTTAGATCTGCTCCACTTCTGCTCCACTTCTATTTCAATCTGGAGTGAGACGTCATTTCTCCCAGTTTTTGGACCTTATTTTCAGCACAGTTAATAACTGAAGAAAAATATGATATATAAATATTCTTAGTAAATGCATACATTTGCAGTCAAACCTAAGTTCCATGCAGTGTTGTAATTAAGGATTATATTTTCTTGAGGCAATTATACATATTTCTCAGCAAGTAATTGTGGTCTATTTTTCGGATATTTACTTTGATTCCAGTAAGATTGTATTTCTTGTAAAAGCCATTTTTAACTTTATTAATTTTATTGCAATGAATTGTTTCTAAGCACATTGCCACTTGGAAATTCTGAAATACCTGGAATCAAGTTTGATTTGTTTGATGAAACAGAGTTTGGTGTTAGAATCACTTTTTAAAAGTGTCTGGAAGATTTTTCATTTATATTTTACCATATTGTGCATTATGACTGGTGTTTCATATATTACTGCCATTGCTCACAAATTATGTGAAATTTATATTGTGTAGTTTCAGTTTTGATTAAAATGTAAAAACCCTTATATGATTTTATCCTGAAAAACTTATTTAATTATCAAGTGTTTAGAATCCTATGGCCTTTAAAGAAAAAGTGGATTCTAATTTCAGTTTGTGTGAAAGTCATGTGACTTTGTAAAACACAATGAAAGCTTCATCTGTAAACATCCCTTTAAATTTAAAGATCTTTGGTTATGGGCAAGAGATAGCGATTATTAATTATGCATTTAACTTTTAGAAGAAATTTATCTAACTAGTAAAATAGGTCAAAGTGACATGTTTTTGAGTTTGGGAGATAGTTTACATAGGTTGTGTTCTCATGATACTGCATAAGCATGCTTAGTGAAAAATACAACTGTTAAGTACTGTAAGCAGGTAAGTGATATCAGACTGATCTGGCCTCTTCTTTACAATTCCACTTTGAGATGCAGATTGTATATAGGATTCACAATCATGTTTGTATATTCTTTCTCACTGACCAGTTCTTTATTCTTCCTCAAAGAACCTCTTGTATTTGCACACTATGACTGTATGACTGACATTTATATTGTAATTAGTGATACAACAAAATGTTTACTAATAATTCATCCTTTTTGGCGCCTCAAATGAACTCATATAATTATGCTGCATGCTGACCTACAGTGTACCTGTAGAACAGCACTTTAAAACCCAACAGATAGAAATGTGTGTGCGGGCCATGTTCATTTAGCAAGGACCACGCTGTTTAGGAAGAAAGTTATTTAATATTCTCCTGCAACATGTTTGCTCTTACATATTTCTGTGAACACAAGAGTGTGGAAATTGTTAACAAAAAGAAACCAATACTATTGGCAATATCAACATCTAGTGATGTCCTTGTCAGTACTGATGTTAATGTCCAGTACGAAAGAGAAAACATCGATGTGCGGTTAGGGAAGATTCAAGGATTATGAAGGACTGGTTCTTTACCAAGAAATAGGTAAGTTACATTTACTTATGTCTTTTTACAATTTTCGCATATGGAATGATCATAGTGGATAGCCTGAATCATTGACAGTATAAGTGTAGCATAAATTCGGTAGTTTAAAAATAAGGCAGATTTTACTTAAAGATATAATTCAACCCCATGTTGCTAAAAATTATATCTACACCACACGATCATCAAATACTTATTTATGCTTTCCACAATTTAGCTGTGTATCTATGTCTGCCTTACCCCCTCCCGAATAATTCTGTGGGCACCTTAGTGAGGAGCACTTGCGTTGCCAATTGAAACAATTAGTAACCCAGCCACTCAGGATTTTAAATCCTATTTGAATTTGGACAAACATAAATGTTCTTATTATTTTATTGCTGATTGGGCAGAGCAAGTTCAGCATATGCGATTGAGAACCAAATACAGTAGCTTAATTCATGATTTTATTCCTAAAAGACATTTGCCCTGTCTGTCAAGTCTTTTGATTGGTAGATTTAAAATAAAGATTTAATTGGATAAGGATTACATCTTATTTAATGCTTATATAAACTTGGACTCTTTTTGCCAACCAGATCTTTTTCCCATTTCAGTGCATTCTTTATGTTCTGTATAGATACAAAAAGATCAGTTATACCAGTCTCTGATCTTTTACAGATTAAACTTCTTGAAGGTCATGAAATGTTAATCAACACAACAAAGTTAGCATTCATTTGAAAGAAGTGCAAAACATTGACAGCACCAGGAAGAAGTCAGACAAAACCCCATAGTCATGCTCGAGGAAATTCCAACTCCAGTAAAGAGTACGTATAAGATGCTTTTTTTATATCTAATACACATGATACATATGCATTTCAGACTCTAAAATTTGACCCCCAGTACATTTTTTTGTTAAAAATATAAACATTGGAAACCAGATTTTGAATTTCTTTATACATTGTAAATGTACATACTTTGGAAAAAATTTATCCCAAAAGTTTGGAGAAATCTCCCTGAAGACTGTTTCAGAAGTAGAGATGTCAAAATTTTGGGAAATTTCTACTGGGTACCCATCAGTCCTAACACTCTGTTACCAGGGTACACGATCAAAAGGAAATTGTATTAAATGTGAACCTAAACTGCTCTGTTGTAGGTTCACACGTGCCAAGCCCGGAAAAGAGCTGTAAGTGTAATTATTACTAATATAAGTGGCAAAAAAGCATAATCTGAGCATACAAAAAGTATATATTACATGCCAATATTACAGAAAACTGTATGAAAAACTTACATGTAGTTAAAAATTTTGTTACAGATCAGCTAAATGCATGTGGATTAGTAATAAGGATGAGAATAGACAAAAGAAATTGATAAATTATTTGTGCATAACACTCACTTCAACTAGTGTACATGTCTACAATAATTTTAGCAAATAGTTGTAATGTCCACTGATGATGATTGTTGTATTATCCTTGACCTACCAGGGTTCATTCCATAATGACAGTCCAGTGCAACAGGTTTTTAAGTTTAACAAAATCCCTCTTCTCTAACATTTTTCAGTCATATAACATCCATCAGTCACATCGATACATCCCATTTCATTTTTGTTGTCTTGTCTTGCTTTGTTTTGTTTCTTTCTTTGTTTTTTTTTTTTATGTTATCTGGTGCCAATTATTTTCAATTTAGGCTGGTCTGCTATGTGTGTATTATCATAATAGAATGAATCTAGGACAAGTGGTTTCACATTTCTTGGAACTGTTTGATGTAAAATTAATGCAGAAGTTACCACATTTACACAAGTGAATTTTTATTTAATTTTTTATTTCAGTGTTATTAAGTAACAAATGTTTTTTTCCTTTATATTTAAATATTTCAATAAAAAAATTAAGTAGTTCCATTTCGTTCATTTATTTCCTAATATGGTATAAGAAGTACATGTTACGGTAGCCAAGTTTTTGTGTTGCCTTTGCCATGACAAAAAATATGTCTTGGGTTTCCCGCTAATAAAATGGGTCCAGTAAACAATCATGTGAACAGTGGCCCTGACTTGAACAGCTAACATTCACTTCAGGGCCACAAACTGGAGGCAAACATGGCATTAGTTAAACCAGACATTTATATTGTGCTTTCTTTTATTGAATTGTAGTATGTATTTAAATTTTATTTTGTCGAATAGTTTTTAATCAGTACTTACTGTCGCTGTTGACGAATGGTATTGATCCAGTTAATGTAGTCAGGATCTCAAAACAAGAGTGTTTAAGTCGTGAGAAAATTGTCACACGAAGTTAAGACGGTCAAGCTTGTAATATCATCATTGATTCTTAAATAGGTCACTTGAGAAAGGATTGTATTATTATATAGAACACATATGACAAGTAAATTCTAAGCAACCATGTGAGCCCCTGTGATGATGAATAAATGCGTACATGACACAAGCCTCGAACTGTAATCATCAGTCTTTCTCGATATGTGTTTGGAACACTTTTTTTAACAGTACCCAATTGTTTGTTTTATTGCCCTGGTTATTATCAATGGGAGAATACCTGGGTACCCATTGGGATCTTTATCCAGAAGTAGTCAAATTTGGAATATGCGATGTGATGTGCAGATATTTCATCAATAGTGCAGTTTATATGTTTGCTACTGAACTATGGTAGCTCTGTTGGTAGAGCCATTAGCCTCATAATCCAAGGGAAGCATTTTCAGGCTCATTCGGCTGCCTATGTGTGTCCTTGGGAAGACAGATGGTTCCTAGTTTCACAGTGTGAGATAGGCACTTTGTTAAAAGTGCCATCTAGTCCAAACTACAATTATCAAGGTTCCCACGCTACCAGGAAATCAGGAAAAAGTCCGGAGAAATGATAATTTTTTCCTGACTGTGAAAAGTCCTGGAATTTTCCCGAAACAATCACGTAATTGAGTTGTAACTAAACTGATCTTGAGTTAAATTTATTGAGTTCTAGCCAGATTATTCAGAGGTTGCACTATCTATCATTTGGGTGCTTGCAATAAACATATATGCTGAGTCTATCCAAACGGTCATTGGATTAGATTCATCTAGTAGACTTTTGTTTTCAAAATCAACTTGATATTTGTATCTTTCCTTACGCGGAAGCTATGAAAAGCACTCTATCATCACAAGAGGCATACATCGTGGTGGCAAAGTGTAGCCACTTACCTGATGGCCTAGTAAACTTCAAATGTTGTTAGATTGAGTGATACATGCATGAAATATATATGAAAATTACTTATTTTTTCAGAAATTTTGAGTGTTAAAATTGGAGTTGATGAAATGTGACCCAGTACTCGTGATTTGCATTTCTAGTCACATGAGTACACAAATCTAACCACCCACATTTCAAATATTGTAGAAAAAAAAATATTAAATGATAGTTGTATAATGGTTGTAATAAAAATACAAAAATGAAAGAACACAAAGTTTTCCATATTTATATATTCCGAGAACACTTCTGGAGTTTTGTTGTATCAGGGGATTACCACGATGACATGTGTTCTCTGCTTGATAAGTCAGACTGGCCAGATTGCTGGTTTTTACAAAAGGTATCTGACTTTCATTTAATATAATTGAATTTCTCTACAACAACATTAAAATGGAGCTTGTTGTTGATATCACATGACTAATGGACTTCCGATGTGATCATTTGAGATTTGTGAAGTGACTAGTAATGCAGATGGCGAGTACCGGGTCAGGTTTCATCAATGCCATAGTTTTGTCTAGTCTGTCAGCAGAATAAAGACAACAAATATAATACTTGCCATTTCTGAGAAAATAAATCATTTTCCTATCAATTTCATACAGGTATGACTACCATATGTCGTTATCACGCTGGCGGCAAATTCCAAATTTTCGATATGCAGTTGCAATGACCCCACACCCCAGCCTAAATGTCCAAATATGAAAAATGGGGTGGGAATATTTGGAGGAAACCCGGATTAGAAAATGGACTGCTATTCGTTTTAAGCCAAATTTGTAGTCCAAATTGTTCAATCTAAGAGCCGAAATGAGAAATTGTTGTTTTATATAATAAAAAACTATTCAAGTCCCTGTATCAATGCAGGTTTGGGGACTGGTTTAACAAATTACAAGAAGACAAGTTTCAGTCCTTGTTTATAAAATAATATATAGTTTTGAAGGTCTTTAGTCAAAATTTAAATCAACCCTTTTAAAAATGTCTTTTAAATGATTGATTTTTAAGGAGATTAGTTTGTTTCAAAAATCTTGTTTGGAATTTTATTGGCACAGATACATTCATGGTTAAACTCTTTTCATTACAAGACAAGATTCTAATTATTTACGTTTATTGGTTTTTATAATGTAATTAGGAAATGTTTACTTTCTATAATACGCATATATATATATATATATATATATATATATATATATATATATATATATATATATATATATATATATATATTGTTGTAGAATTCTTTAGAAGTAAAGTTTTGAAAGGAAACAAAGCTAATTTATGTTCATTATGTTGTTCTCACTTAGCAACTTAATGCAGGTCAGCAAAATAAAGTTAGAATTTTTATTTTGTACATTTAAATGACCTTACATGCCAGATTTATAAGAATATAATCGAACTTGTTTTGTGTGATACATTTTGTGTTTTTGTACATGATCGTCTTGAAATAGAACCATCTTTATATTTAGAAAATGCATGTTTCATAATCTAAAATGTTCTTTAATTCCATTTAGTAATGGTCATATGTGAATCTTGAAAAAGTTAATTTCTACCTGGAAAAACCCTGGAAATGACCTGGATATTTATCTTTAAAAAAGCGTGGGAACCATGAAATATGTATTTTGCCTTTACCTTGTCAAATGAGTCTTCAAAAATCCACCTTACAGAATGTTTTAAATGCTGTGATCAGAAAAAACTTCTACCAACTTTTTCATTTCCATTTCAGGATTCATTTTTCATCAGTTCAAAACAGAGCCGGCTAACTTAAATTCAGTGGTCAACAGGAAGTGCATTGATTCAAAAAGAACAATCTCCAAGTGAAAATATTGGTACAGACTGGCATATGAATGGGTATACATTATCAAATTCAGAAGCAGGAATGTAAATTACACAATTTTCTGGAATATAAAGAATGGTCTCCATGTGAAGCAAATTTCCTGCAGCATCTTCCATTATGACCTTAAAGTTTGTAGAATGAATGTGATGTATTAAATATAACAGGTACATACATACATACGTACATACATACATACATACATACATACATACATACATACATACATACATACATACACACATACACTAGTTGTCTTACCTTTTTAAAAGATCAATAATTGAACTCAAATGTGCTTATGATTACTAGATTTGAATATGATCTTAATCTGTTTAATTCTTGTAAAAGTTTTATGTATTTAATAAAAAATAAATACTATAGTTGTTTTTGTTGTTTTTGCTCACATGAGCAAGATCTTGCTCATGTTAACAATTCATGCACATGTAATTTTCTTATTAGAATCTATTTGCTCATGTGAGTTCTACTATATTTGCATGTTAAAATGCACATGAGACTGACCCGAGTTAGATCTCATGTGAGAATCTTATGTGCAGAAGGGTAGGCAATTCTGGCAAACATTTATCGAGCTATGGCAGTACCTTTTTGACTTGAAACTTTTCCCATCAGTTTTTGTTTTCACAAAATAAATTTTGAATGATGTTCATGGATTAAAATTGAATTTGGTATGAACATCACATTAAAAAGTCCTACTAGTAGATGATGTTTGATTGTTTTCTGGCAGAATTTTACAAAGTCATGGCCTCTATCACACCATCTAACTTTGTCCTTCAACAGGGTTCGTACGGTCTTTGAAGGTCTTTGAGTGTTTGGGAAAAATGAGGTAGCATTTTCAAGGCCTTGAAAGTTTGGGAAAATCAAGCATATTACGCTGAGGTCTTTAAAAGTCTTTGAAAATTGAAATAAACCCAAAAATTTGTAATTTCTTTCCAGAATCACAAATAAAATTATCCGAGGTTGTTAGATTCGGATGTAATCTAGTTATCCTGGTTTCATTCTTTTGATGACCCGTTCAGTTTCATTGCCGCCGCAATAACAAAAGAGGCTTTGTTTGGACATCCAATGTTGGCCTCGGCGGCAACTTCAATAACACATGCACTCTTCATCAAAGCAAGATGGCTACAAACTTCATCAAAGGAAGTCACAAATAAAATTGCCTAAGATCGTTAGCTTCAGATGTAGCTGGTTTTCCTGGCTTCTTTCTTTTGACGAATCGTTCAGTTTGATTGGACGAGTCCATCAGCTTTGGCCAATCAAAATGTTCATTACACTAATTCACTCTATGTAGAAAGTGTGCGAAAGTATTACGCTCGAGGATTCAAAATTTGTTCAGTCAATTTACATCTTCAGTGTTTAAAAATGCCAGGTCTTTGCTCTTTCAACGATATCTGGCTTGAACAAGAGAAATACAAGGAATGGCTGCAAAAGGATAAATTATGTAAACGAAAGGCGTTTTGTACATTGTGTAAAAAGACGATCAACTTGGCTTCAATGGGAGAAGGAGCCCTTACAAGTCATGCCAAAGGTAAGTTACAAATTAGTAACTACATACTGTTCATTTAGTGGAACAAAGATGCAGAAGTATAAGCTATTGGTAGCTTTGGGCAAAATAATGGTAACTCATTACTTTTCGGGTATAAAATAAGATATTGTTTAGTTTGATGATTTAGGAGATATGGCAAAAGAGGGACCGTTTAAATTTACTTATACCGTCGGTTTATTTAACATGTTTGAGGGACAAAAATCATTTTCGAAAATTTTGTTCTACATAATAATGTTCCTTGGTTTAATATAGAAACATTCATTGTAATAAATTCAATTCACGGATAAACAGTTTCAAAGTGCGCATGTGTACACTATAGTAGAGTTAAGCAAGAGTTGTTCTTGAATTGCAAGTTAAAAAAAAAATGGCGTTAACGTGTGCTGTGAAGCTTTAACTGTAGGAAGTCAAGTCATTTGATTATGCAAATAAAAAAAAAGAATGAAAAAATGTGTTTCCAGTTGATGGAATGTCCCCATTTCTCATTGCCAACCCTCAACCTTTTCCCCAATGGTATATAAAAAAAAATTTTAAAATCACATTGCCGAAATTGATTTGTGTATCTATAGTCTGACTATACATCCCCGTTTGTTTGTACCCCTATATTTTATTTCACTTTTTCAGAAGCCATTTTTTAAATGGTAATTTGTGTCTAAATAGCGTTTCTTACTAGGATGTAAAACCGAATTAAAAATTACTTTCATACATCATGAAGTTATTTGTTTTCATTTAGATTCATTAAAATTCAGAAAATTAGTGGATGAAGTTATCCAATCGGACAATCATCCCTTGAAATGCTTCAATAGAACAGATGACAGCCTTGATGAAGTGTTTTATTCTGTCATTTCTAAAAGAAAGGAATGTGTTGAACTTTGGAATGTTCTCCAGAAAATGTTGTTGTCACATGGGCAGGCAACAGTGGAGAGAGGATTTTCTGTCAACAAACAGGTATCTGTTGAGAACCTCAGCAGATAAAGCCTCAGAGCTCAAAGGCTAATCATTGACACAATGAGAAAAGCAGGTGGACCTTTGGAAATCATCATTAGCAATGAAATGATGACATATGCCTCCTGCAAGACATAAGTACCATGCCTATCTGGATAAGAAGAAAGCAGAGGAGAAGGATGAGAAGATAAACCAAAAGGGAAAGAAACGGGAGTTAGCCTTGGATGAAGTGGAAGAACTTAAAGCCAAAAAGCTGTGTCTTGAAGCTGACATTGCCAGCCTACATGCTTCCTCTGTACAGAAAGCAGAAGAGGCAGAGTTAAAAGGACTCATTGTGCTTGTCACAGAGTCAAATGCTCTTAGGAGAAGAGCAGAGGAAAAGATGACTTTGTTGGCATCTCTTTCCAAAATGATTGAAGAGAAAAAAAGCAAATATAATAATGTATTTAAAGCAGTGCTGATGTCTGTTAAGAGAACAATTTATTTTGTATTAAATCTGACACGTATGTTACATATTTCTGAAAAAATAACAAATGTTAACCTATCTTCCAGATCATTATAATGCTATTTTAGGAAATTAATTATAGTGTGACTTTAATCAGTAAATAATATTGTAGTATTTGGCATTCGTTGTTTTCTCATATAACCTGTATACACAATGTTAGCAAAAATAGGTCTTGGAAATCTCTGTTTGTGGTCTTTGAAAGTTTGGGAAAAGTCTTTGAATTTATCATTCACAGTTCAGTATGAATCCTGTTCAATTATAAATCATTAACTTCTGATGGACTTAATGGCTTGAAACTAAATTTATAATAATGGTTTATCTTAAGAAAACAGACTTATGTTGAATTTCATTTTTGCTGTTTTTTCTCAATATGTCATGGAGCTATGGTCCCTGTTTGTTTTACCCTAATTGCATCAAACTGGAATGAGCATCCACTGTGTATGTGCACATTTCTGATCTATTTCTGTATAATTTGCTCACCTTCCAAGAAATAATTAATAATGAAGTTGAACAAAATTGCACAGATTACATGGGTGAATAATGATAAAGGTGAAGAAAGTTTTTCAACCAAATTATATTATATACTTGAACGAGTAAATATCTACTTTCCCAATCATTTGTTGTTTTAACTGCTTGTCTCAGCTGAGCAAACAGAAGAACAGAATTGCTGTATATTTTTGGAACAGTGGCAACAGTATCTGCATTTAGATTTTTGGTAAACATTAGAAAGTAATTTTCTACAAGGGAGGGGGGCACAAATATCATAGGTCAGTTCACATATGAAGCATAGTTGCGTGCAGACCCCTTGTCCTATTACCTGTCATCATTAATAAATAAATGTTCTGGTACTAACTCTCTTGACTCACCTCTGTATGGTTAGACATAAATATTGCATTTGCATACAACATAATGAGATATCTGTGTTCAAGTTGTTGAAAGTTATCTTCACCATCTGTTGCTTTATAATCTCTCCTGACCACCTCCAGAGATAAATTTTGCTGTGATTTCTTTCTTATTCTCAAGTCCCTTATATATGTCTCTTTCCCATGGGTAAAAGCAGAAGCCTATTGATTTGGCAGCTGGTAGGTCTGATGTCAGGTTCTCTGAAGCTGAAAAATAATGTGTTTTTCTTGTATGTCTCAGTTCCTGGCCTAATTTTAATCAAATTTCATAATGGACTATGCATGGGCATGGGCAAGTCCCATTTGGTTCTCAGTCAAAGGTGAAAGGTCAATTTCAGTGGAATTGACATTACATTTGAGGTGTTTCTGCTTGATATATCAAGTTTACAGGATCCAGATGTCATCAGCATTATAAGTAGTCAACTCTTGGACAGAGGCATCTCCCTATTGATTATTGGATCCAGGGGTCAAAAGTCAAGGTCACTGTAGCTAATATTGTCATTTGGGTTCCACATCATAAGTTGACCCTCCTAAAGATTCCCACACCCAGCTTATGTCAACTTCATGGTTGCATTACTCTTGAGGACAGAAAACTTGCCGAGTCTGCAATCACTACATCAGAGTTTAAGGTCAGTGGATGCGATATTGTAGAGTTGTGTCAATTTTTCATTTGAATAGCTTCAGTTGGTCTTGTTGTGTAATATTATTGTATATATTAAGTTTGTGCCATGGTATACTGGGATTTTCTCTCCCACCTGCATAAGCAGAAAACTGCATCATTATACTACCATCATAGGTGAAACATAGCCTTCAATGGAAACCTTGTTTAAGTGTTGGCATTTTTTCTAATATCAGGGAAGGAAAGGACTGGGTACTATCTTTGTGTGGGCAACAGGAAATGGTGGCAACAATGGAGACTCCTGTGGTGCTGATGGTTATGTAGGCAGCATTGAGAGTATTTCTATTGGCTCTGTAACAGACCAGGGACAGAAGCCATACTTCATGGAGGAATGCAGCTCTACAATGGCAGTTGTTCCAACAGGAGGATTAGTTACTCCAGGAGAGTTTTGGGAAGCAGAAAAGATCAGAGTGGTAAGTAATGAGAGGTCTTTAAATATTGCAATAAGCTGATTATGAGTACTTGATTGTGAGACAGCTTGACTAAGTAAACCATTTCAGTTTTTGGGCTGAAAAATCTAATTTATCTTTGACCATGATATAAGTTAGGGTTTACTTTGCAAAACAAATCTCTCTGTAGGTGGTGACTTATCATCAGTTAGTCGGAGTTGCACTTTGAAAAAAATATACCATTCATAATCTCTGGAGCAGTTGTTATGTTTCTATGCAAAGTCTTAAACTTAAGCCCTCCATTGAAGCATTACATTTCTTAGTGAAACTAATAAAGCTGATCAATTCTTAAAATGCAATGTCTAAGTGACAAAATGCACAGTAACACTGATGATTCAGAAACTGGGACATTATTTATGTGGAAATCAAATTTAGCACTGTAACACTTTGATCATACTGTAAGTTAAGTCTCATTAAAGGATCATTGTAACTAAATATTTGTCAGTTGTGCACCAACATCAGGGGCAGTTTACACAAGTACAGTCACCTAAGTATAAAACTCTACTTGGCGCCGAGCAAGTAATTTGCTACTCAGAGGATCATCGACTGGGAAAATGAAGCAAGATATGTGATTACAGCAAGACATGTACCAGGAGTACTTAAATTACTCATTAAACAAAGTACCTGCAGTTAACTGTATATTACACTATACTGGAGTGCTGGGCTTTATCACATTCATGGCTCAATCAAAGGAGTCGTAAACTTGAATAGCAAAGTGGGTGCTGCCTTAACAAGCTAAGTGCTTGACTTAGGAAATTTTGCATGGGAATTTGATCTAGTTTTCAAAAAAAAGCAAATAAAAATCTAGTAAAAACTTTGATTGCATCAAAAAGTGTTTATACAGCAAGCACAAAATATTACACAAATACAGGTTGTTCAGAATTGCATGAAAAATGAAGCTGTATAATTACTATTAAACACCTACAGTAAGCAACATTAATGGACTTGTTATTTTATGGTGAATAATATTTAATATATTAAATCTATTAAAATGGAAATAAATGTTGATACAAGTATTGTGTAATGAATATTGCAATGAAACATAAACATTGTGCATACCATAAATGCATTTCTAGATGGAAATAATGGCATGAAAATGTAAAAATATTTGAATTGATGATTTGTATTAAGTGATTCTGACATCCAGAGTTTCCTGTATTATATCTTGATTTATCAAAGTTTTGTATGTTGTGCTGATAAAATGATACCTACTCTGCAATATTTGTATTCTCTGTGAAAAAATATTGATTCATATATGTATATATGGTATTTCAGAATGATGAATGAACAGGTAGCCCATTTGAATGTTAAGTGATGATAGCTTGATAAATAGATCTTACACGAGTGCTTTCTTTATTTTATTAATATCACTGGTAACATCTGAACATGCTTTAGCAATGCTGAGCATGTGCCTAACTACCCAGTCATATAACAGGTGAGTATTGCAATGTGTTGAGGAGCAATGATAAGTGGCAAATTAAAAATATGATATATGAAATAGACTGTGCTAGTTCTTTTTTAATGTAAAGACCACAGGTCACTGCCAGCAGTGTTGGCCTTTTGATGTATGGTATAGCTTTGAAGATTACAACTTTTGAGTTATCCATTGCAATGTTGCCGTAGTATTATATCTAAAGCTGTGCTCTTGAAAACTGTTGCAGTTACAAGATTTGATACTGGAGGACTTGAAATGCTTTTGCCATAATGTAAAATAGAGCAGTGACTTGCTTTTCTCTTCATTATAGGTGACAACAGACATAAATGGGGGCTGTATTGAGAACTTCGAGGGAACCTCCAGTGCTGCCCCACTTGCAGCTGGCTGTATTGCTCTGGTCCTAGAGGCCAAGTAAGTACCTCAATGATAGTATTATGTCAGTTTCCTTTTTCTGCTTTTAGAGAGATCTTAAGTCAGGTATCCTCTGGTTTCATTATAATTTCATTATGGTCTTGTGTTGAAGTTCTGAAAATGTTTATGTAAAAACAAAATAAAATATGTGCACTAGCATTCTTCCATAAAATAAATGATTTGATTATCAACTTGTTACTGTAACAAGGTTTGTTCTCCTTTATGGCCACAAAAACTAGTTTCCACCTACCTCTGTCCCCACAGATTTTTAAAATGAAAACCATTAAGGCTATAACAGATGCACAGAGCTTAGTCATTTCAGTCATTGATTTATAATTTTAGACTCATTGTCAACATGCTGTTACTAACATTGTCATCTTCTTGGTGATTCAAACCAAAAAACAGCTTCACTGTAAATGAGGAGCCTGCTCACTGTCACTTTCAGGTTACTAGAAGAGTCCATTGTTATGACTCTGTGGTCTTAAACTATATAACAGAAAAGTTTCCCTAGAATACAAAATGAAAATTTAAAATAAACTGACACTTATATGAATAAAAACCCAAATAGTCATAAATGTTTTTTCACATGTCCAAATGTATAGAGTTCTGATTGAATTCCATGGGTGATCAAATCAATTCTAATATTGAATATGCTGATTTGCTTGTACTCTTGAATGTACTAATGTGTCAGTGGCCTGGAATGTGGCAATTTGTTAACAGTCTTTTGATATGGCAGTGTGTTCAGTCTTTTGATATATCACAACAGTATAATCCAAAATGTCCTTGTCTGAATTCACTATAATTCCAAGTTAATGATTTAATCCAAAGAGTAACATTGAGCATTTTGTAATTCCAGTGAATAATTGAAACAATTTATTCCACCCAAATTGAAAACTGAACACAACACTGATTTTTCTTAGGATTTTGAACAAGAATGAGTAATTTTTCAAGTAAAGAAAATTATATACCCCTCCACTTGACCTACATCACAATTACCATTTTCTGGAAAACCTCTGTCAGCACATTGGAAAATTTCTTTTCGGGAACTTTCTAAGGTCAGAATCAAGACTGTACCAAACTCAGACTCAAGTAAGTTTGTGGTACAAGCTGTGGGGGTAGGTGTAAACTATAATTATTTGTATTTATGGAAGAAATTCATATTTGGCAGTATATTAGATTCTCTACATAACAGAAGGATACTACTGATTGACTGGAAACACTTACCAGAAGTGGGTTTTTTTTCAACTTTTTAATAACTTGTAAACAGTTTGAGGTTTTTTGTCATTTACTTGTTGATGCCGTAGAGGTACTTCATGAACATAAATAAGAAAATTTCACCAGACAGGATTTTGATAGTTGGCTCCTACAGGTGACTTAGTAAAAAATTAATACAACATATAATTTTTTAATGTTTACTCAAGGATAGAACATACATAACATGTACTTTTCTTTACCACAAATGTGAAGTTGTTTTGCAAATAATTAATAATATGATCTGTGGGAATTGAATTGTCCATCTGCAACCAAAATGTGAAACAAGAATAGACATGTAAGATAAAAATATGTCTCTTCTGTCCTAAGTACCCAGGTTTCCTGTATCCATATGAATTAAATATGAGGGTGTTTTAAAAGAAAATGCTTCTACTATATTCCAGTCCAAATCTGACATGGAGGGACGTTCAGCACATTGTTGTGAGAGCTGCTAAGATACAGAGTCTAAATGCTACCTGGACCATCAATGGGGCTGGCTTTCATGTCAGTGATGCATTTGGCTTTGGAATGATGGATTGTGGGAAAATGGTGGAACTTGCTCAAAACTGGACAAATGTGCCACCACAGCATATCTGCAAAACAGATCCACAGAATGTTGACATGTAAGAATTTTCTCCCATACATCTCTAGATAAATGGATTGTAGTATTGTCGTAATTTGTCTCAATTTTAAATAAATGACATTCAGACAAATCAGATTAGGGTATAGTTTTGCCATAATTAATTAATTTCAGGATGCCATTGCTCTTAAGAATATCTTTACAGTGCAGTAATATAACAGACAGAATGTCAAACTAATCTCCTTCCCATCTTCTCATTTCACCCTCATGTCATCTTAGTGAATAAAATTTTTTAAAAAGGAGATCCATCCCTGCACCTATTTCATCATTTAAAAAATCTAAGTCTGGAGAATTCCTATGTAAATACTGTATTACAACATCCTTGTTCCATTCAGGTTTATCATGAAAGAAAAGTATTAAAAGGGATATGCATGAAACCCCCCCAAAACACAGTTCTTTTTCATTATATATATATATATATATATATATATATATATATATATATATATATATATATATATATATATATGTAACGTAATTATGGCATTTTTTTGGATGGCAAAAAATAATAACTTTTTTTTGTCTATATTAAATTCTTTAATTTGGTGTCCAAAAACAAACAGTGGAAGATAAATTTGTGGCCCCCCTCATGTCCGTAACAAAGTTACCGTCAGCTGATTGACGATGTGCTGCCATGAAGTAAAACAAGTATTTTGTCTAACACCATGAAAGGAAAATGATTGAAAAATAAGCATTATTTGCCTATTTTGTCTATTTGATACATGTCTATCCACCAGAAAATGCATCCATACATGTATTAGAGCCAGGATTGTGTGCATATTTTCCAAAAGAGCTGCCACATTAGTAATCTTGCAATCCACAGTTTAACCCTCTGCTAATTGGTGATCATTAAAATCTACCTTACAGATGCATGCAAGCTTTATTTCTGTATAATTAAGATATTAATACAACCTAAATAAAAGATTTAGGAATTATGATTCTGAAGATATTTGTGACAGAAACATTTGAGTATCAAAAGTAGAAATACATGTATAATGGCTAGTTGTTGTTGTTGTTGTTGTTGTAGGGTTTAACGCCATTTTTCAGCACACGATAGGCTATACATGGCGGCCAGTATTAATGGTGGAGGAAGAACCTGGGAAAATCCCCGGAAAGAACCACTGACCCACGAGAAACTACTGGTTGATGGCTAGTCTTAGAGCATCAAGGTTGCTAGGCTTCATATGGGGGTTCTGTTGTATGCATGCCTAGGAAGGGTAAAACTAACAAGCAAGTTGCAATATATGAGCCAGCAGGATTAATATGTTGATTTTTAACAAAATAAAAGTGATCTATTTGTTGTGGTTCTCTCTTCTTTTTTTATTTTCTAGCCATGGGTAGCTTCAAAATGAGCAGTGCTTGCCGACTTGAAACAAATGACTGCTCAAAGATTGTTTTGATGCATGTCAGATATTTCAGGGTGTCAAGGTGATAGTTAATGTTTACTTGTGAGATTTCTTTGACAGTAATGTTCGGAAATAAAAGGCAGTCATCTGGATTTCATTAAAAGAGCACACGATGTACCGAACATGTAGCACCCACAATCAATATGTATCATCTACACAGAGGTTTATTACCTGTAGAACAATAACTGTGTTTAAACCGTGGTACATAATGCCTCAGGGATAAGGGGTTTGTTTTGTTGCACATTGTCAATGACTTTACTAATCCATATTGACTCTCTGATGTATTGTTTAATGATATAAAGCAGGGGGCATAGTTTTTAATCAAAGCCATAACTGTCACACCTGCTTGAAATGGTTTCGAGTGTAGCGGTGTCTACCAACAAACATGCTGTGAATTTTGCTTTAAAACGACGCAGCAGATCTTGATTGATTGTGTCCAAAAACATAAGTTGTAGAAAAAAATTATAGTAGAGCAGCGTCCAAACATTACGAGGCATTTACATATTGTATTTGCCAAAAAAAATACTGTGTCCAAAAACAAACCATGTCATAAAACATACCGTAAATAACGTATACACACAGCTCTTATTTATGTATTTTAAATGGCCATGATTATAAGATAATTTTGTATATATTGCAGTATCCCCATGGACTACAAGACCATTGTACTTGTTAAATTTAAATGTATAACAGTTTAAGTGTTTTTAAACATCATTCTTTGACAAAATTAAATAAATCTATTACTGTAGATGGCCACTTTTGCGCTTATGTGCCATAAAATGCTTCATACATACGTATATACTGTTCGTAGGAAACATGTTTTAAGCTGTTCAAATGAGTTTCTTTTAACTGTCATTTTATGTATCCTTTACAGAACATTTTTATCATTTATATTCTATCTTGTTGTACGTTATATATAAGGGTTTTTCTCCCTTGATTTTTATGTTTGCAATTCATCATTTTTTATATGCTGTGATTTTGATTTTTTGGTGGCACCATAAAGCCACCATTGTGTTGATATGCCATGAAACTCAACTGTGTACATATATTGATACTGTTCATGGGAGCCAGAAAGGTGTCCCACATTGTAAGAGGTGCCTTATACTACGGCATGTTCCATGTTCCATGATCTGTGTGATACTATGCTACTGTAAGATATGTAACATGGTTGGCAATTATGGAACCCAACTACAGTGTTTCACAATGGAGAGCTATAAATACTGTACATTCTCTTTATAACACTATTCATGGAAGCTACTAATAAGAGAAAGACCCCTTATACAGGATTATGTTCCAGCAAGGCTTTCTCATAATCATGCATAAGAAACAAAAAACTAGAGTACTTAATGTGAAATAACACTGTTATTGGTTGCCATGAGCCAGGAGACCGAAAGTAAGTCCTATAATTCAATTGCCATTGATAAAACAGAATTCAAATACTTTAATGAAATTCATACCTATGTTATAAGAGGGACAGTGATAAAATGAGGGTCTGCATAGTGAGTGAACACTGTACTTGAATGTACATTTCATTCTGAACTGGCACACCAGACTTGATTGATGTTGTACCAGAGTTTGATGCTCTTTTTGGCCAAATCTTTCCTGTGAGCAGTATATTTACCTGCACTTGTTCAGTGGGTCATTATTACAGATAAAAGTTTTGATTATGTTACTAATTCCCTTTCCATTGTTTTGTTAAAATGATCCAATCTTGGGGAAATATCCGGTTTTGAGCCAATCTTTTGTTTTGTCAAAATGATCCAACCTTGTGGAAATGTCCGGTTTGAAACAGTCCTGTTTGTCAAAATGATCCAACCTTGGGAAAATGTTCCTTTTTGAGCCAAACCTTTGTTTTGTCAAATGACCCAATCTTGGGGAAATGTCCATTTTTCAGCCAGTCCTTTTTGTCCAAATGATCCAACCTTGGGGAAATGTCCAGTTTTGAGCCAACCTTTTATTTTGACAAAATGATCCAACCTTGGGGAAATATCCATTTTGAAACAGTGCTTTTTGTCAAAATGATTCACCCTTAGGGAAATGTCCTTTTAAGAGCCAGTCATTTGTTTTGACAAGCTGATCCAACCTTGGGGAAATATCCATTTTTAAAGTCTTTTTTTTTCAAAATGATCCAACTGTAGGGAAATGTCGTTTTTAGAGCCAGTTCTTTTTGTCTAGATGATCCATCCTTGGGGAAATGCCCATTTTATAGTCAATCAAGGGACATTTTGTTATCAGTCCAGTGCTGTAAATCTTCAAAAACAATATCTTGATCATCAGCACATTACTATAACCTCTACTTCCTTCTAAACAGAAAGCTGTCTGCAGGAAATTGTGTCTCCAGGACCTTGAAATTTGATGCATGTTACGACGATAGTAAATCCAAGATCACCAATCTTGAACACATTCAGGCATATGTGAAGGTAGAGGCCGATAAAAGAGGTGAAATTGAGCTATATTTGACATCTCCATCAGGCACAAGGGCTCGATTGTTGCCAAGGCGAGAAAATGATAAGAGCGATGAGGGGATAGATTTTTTATTCATGTCAATCCACACATGGGGAGAGAATCCACAAGGTACATGGAAGATAGAGGTTTGTCATGGTGAGGGTGGACAGAACACAGATACAGTAGATGATGTTAAAAAAGTCTTGAGGAGCATGCTGAACAGGATGGCCGATGTGGAATCTGGCAAGTTTATTAGGTAGGTTGTTTGCTAAGGTTTTGTTACGCAACGTTGTACAAGATTATTGAAATTTTATTGAATTTTACATGCTGATGACTCAGAGGATATCATGATTAATGGTGATGACTAAGAAGATATGATGACTAGTGGTGATGACTTAGATGATATGATGACTAGTGGTGATGACTAAGAGGATATGGTGACTAGTGGATATGTCAGTTGAATTTTGATGTGATAAAACTTGATTTAACAGAAAATTATCATCAGACTATAAAAAAATTTTAACATTAAACCCGTAAATTTTGCAATTTTTTTTTTGGGGGGGGTATATTAGCTCAATTATTCCATTTTCTAGTCTTGTTCTTTCTTTCTCTCTTTTTATTTTTTGTTTATAGGCTTGTGGTATGGTCCTGCATTTGTCATTGTTAATCTTCTGTCAGCATTTGCAATTTTAGACTTCTCAAATTCACCAGACAAATTTCAACCAAAGTTGGCAGAGAAAGCATCCTAGCCTGGACAGATTTTAAGATGTGTACAAATTATGCTGATTTGCCATGAAATATGTTCACCATTATTAAGAAAATAAACTCCTTCCTCTAACATCCACTCAACAGAATTTTACTAGGTTTGACAGAATGAATTCTTGCCTTATGGGCTTTTAATTTGTAGAAATTATACTGATCCAAAATAAAATTACTTCCTTAATTACTAAAAATTGAAAAATCTTTAAACAACCTATTTTTAAAAACAACTGAACAGAATTTAACAAGAATTGACCGAAAGCATTTTGTCATGAAGTTCTTTCAACTTTTTACAAAATTGTGCTGATCTGAAATCAAATATATAAATTATTACCAACAATAGAGCAACTTTTAAATGACACCTTCTCAAAGCCATTAATATGACGGAAAGTATTCTGGAATGAGTTCTCACTTTCGTATAAATTGTGTTGATTTGACGTTAAATATGGAGGTTGTTTTAAAAATAGATGAACATTTAAATGACTTTTTCTAGAATAACTACCATCCTGAACTTAATAAAACTTTATTAAAGCATAAAGTGCATTTAGATTTGTATAAATGATGTCAGTTCACCAATCAGTGTAAAAAGCATTTATACAGCTTTATCTCTAAAAAATGTGAACAAAATTAGGCCAACTTTGATCAAAAGTGTCCTAGCATAGGGTCTTTCCATATTCCATAAATGATGATGCTGTGACATCAAAAATGGATGAAGAAAGCAAAAGGTCAGGAAATCTTGAAAATTAATTTTTATGACGTATAAATGAACAGCATTGGAAGAAATTTCAGCAGAAAGCATCCTTACTGATCCAGATTTCTAGGGCTCTGTTCTTCTATTTGACTGCTGGAGATATATCATATAGGTGAGCAATCTGAGATCAGCTTTGGCTTCTTATTGGTGGATTTCTATGAAATTTCATTAATATTATGACAGATGTGCATATCAACAAATCACATTACTCCAGCAATTTTTAGTTTTACTGTATATAGTGAAGAAAAGCTTTTGAAATAGCTAGTTTTCCATAATCTGCCATGTCATCTGTTAGCACAAGTTTGTTCTAGCTTCATCTCCTAAACATGTATTCATCACTCGGTCTAGTTGGCCCTAGTTGAATATGGTACCACTTGCACATCCATCATGATTGCTTCCACAGCCACTGTTTTGAAAATCTTATTATATATACTTTCCTAAACTGATGGCCATGTCAACATGGGGTTTCCTCTGAAAGACTTCTGATGTCTAATTGGTCCTAACAATCGGACGCTCAATATGGCCACCATGGCAGCCATCTTGAAAATCTAATTACTACTCATTCTAGATGAATGGTCATATTGACGTTGGTTTTTCACCAAAAGACTTCTAAATGAAGTCTGTTTGGGCCTAAATGAAAATGATACCACTTTAATATCAAATATGGATCGGCATGGAGTTATCACATCATGTCTAGTTCACAGTAAATGAAAATAATGAAGCACTAACTTCCATTTTGCCTTAAAACTGAAAACAGTGCTAGACAGAATGCTTTAAAATCCATTTTTCTTGTAGTTTATTTGATTACTGTAAATTAGCAAATACAAAATGCGTACAGGCATCACACATACTCATGTATTACTTGCAGTTTTTCTAATGTTTGTAAACATATATTAGATTACCCATGGAAGTATGTAACCAACAGGTTTTCATAAAGAATAATAAATGAATAAATTCTTTGTTGGCTTCTTTTCATTATCAGTAAAGTATAAAATACTAAGATATATTGAATCATCCTTTCTATTTAGTACTGAACTGCAGCAGAGCCATTTCAGCTTAGCTGGGTCAATTAATAATTAGTTCCTCACCTTGAGCAATATCAGTATTCCACGATGATGTAACATGTTCTCTTTGTTAAATGCAGGGCCAAACCCATGCCTATCCATTACCAGTAATTCAAAATCAATAAGCTAGTCAGTTATCCGTAAAACAATTGCCAGATGGCATGAACAATGCATGTTCCAATTTTAAGATAAACAAAAATAATAATCTTGGCTACTCTTCACAATGGATTCTGGAAATGTTAAATTATTTCTGGAGTCAACTTATCTATATTAGTTCCAGATCCAACTAGGACAATGACAGTAACACAACTACATTGTCACTCGTCATAAATTAGTAAGTTTAACTTATTAAATTGAAGATGCTGTTTTTGTCTTTATGTTGTTATATTGTCTTTAAGCTTCAAAATTGTTAGCTGAAATGTAAAACAACTATATAATAAAATTTTGACTTGTTTACTATTTCAAACATGGTGCATTTTTTGGAAATAGGAAATGAGTCTTTTAAAATATTACTACGTGGTAATACAAGAAAAAATCAAAAAATCAAATTGTACCACAAGCAGACATAGATACCCATGAGGGGGGGATACACGATAGGGAAAAACATGGATAACCCGTGTGTTATATTTGCTAATTTATGGTACTGAGAAATTTGGTACATATTATGGTAACCATTTAAAATTGCACATATTGACAAATCTATGTGCTCCTTTGATTTTGTAAGTAGTATTTCTGCTTTTGATTTACAACTAGATGCATTTTATATCAGTTCTGTGAATTCTGCTTTGAGTGGTTTGATGTGGAACTTGCTATATATTATACTGATCATTAGAAGACAATCATTTTGACCAATTATTGTACTTGCTGTACTAATATCACAAGAGTTATGCCACTATTTTCTGCTTTAGACTCATCCATAATGGGGTAGGGGTGGAGTGCAAACATGTTGGGATATATTTGAACAAATTGCTAACAGTTCCTCTATGTTTTCTATCTAGTTTTTCTTTTCATTTACTCACTTTGCTTTCTTAATAATAACAAACTTAAATTTATGTCCGTTTCTGATTGGTGCTGATTGAGTTAGGTATGCTTGTATGGGTGAGGTGGCTTATTTGTTAGTTTTGCATCAGGTCAAATGATCAATATTGTCACAGACAAAATCAATGCATTCGCTTCAACACAAGCACTAATCAAGACTCAGAGATGGATCATCAAATTCCATGAGAAAGAAAACATTGAATCAAAGAATGTTTTCATTTATCATGAAAACTGTTATGGTTGACCTCAGTTTTAATGTACTCAGTTGTATCATATCATTTAAAGCAAAATATGCTGCAGTCATGGCTTTGTCTTTTTTTCTTAGTCCTTGTCTGTAGTCATGTAACACTGATAAATTTGTTGTTGTGTTGCAACTAAGTCTAACCTGTAGTTATGAGAACTCCATTTCAATAGAGTTTGAGTATATATGTAATTTCTTCTTTTCTTTCAAGCTGGGAACTCAGAGCATATGGTTACGATGATGGTAAATCGCAGTTGACATCACAGCGTGCACGAATTCCATCATTGCGGGAGCTGCAGCAAACCATGGAGAAGGAAATGCAACAGTCAAAAACTCTAAATCTGAAACGAGGCAAGGAAATGAATGATCCGGAAATGGATGAAAAAGCTAATTTACCTTCGGAAGGCGAAGTCAAAAAATATTTTGAGGGCAAAATAGGTCCAGTGTTAGATGACCTTTCCAAAATTCTCCAGTCTCGTCAGTTCACAGAAGACGATCTTGTTGTTGCCTTAGCTCGGTCTCTAGGTGAATCAGGTCAAGATGCAGACCAACCAACGGGCTATAATTCGGACAAAGATTTACAAAAGAGAAATTTCTATCACTCGTCGGCAAACGAAGAACTTGATGATGGTACTGTTGATTTATTGGGCAAAATTTTAGAGTTAAAGAAGGAGTATGAAAAAAGATCTGAGCACAGAGGTCTCTCAAGGGAAAATGCCAACAAAGAATTTTGGGAGTTCTTAAGATATGTACTTCAAAAGAAATAACAAATATAGAATAATATATGTGATGGTGTGTGAAGCTCTAGAAAAATGAATTGGTCAAAGAACTGTGCAGATATGTTTAGAAATAATGATTTTAGGTTAAGGAACATAAAAAAAATCAAAATTAAAGAGCAATAATGGGGAATAGAGGAAGAGAAAAAAAAGAGTGGTTTTATATGGATTTGACTTTAAAGGGAGACAACTGTTATTTTAGGTTACAATATGCATCTGTTTTTTTTTTAATATAAAAATTAATATTAATTTCTCTTCAACTTTAACCACCAATAATGCCTCAGTTAATTTTTTTAAATGTACAAGATTTATAATTAGATCCTATATGTTAAGTAAAATAGGTAAAAATTTATTTACAGAATACAGCAAGCAATATTATTGATCTAAGATTAATTACACCAGGTACAACTCATTCACAGAATACTTGCAATCTATGATTGATTACACCTGGTACAACTCATTCACAGAATACTTTCGATCTAAGATTAACTACACCAGGTACAACTCATTCACAGAATACTATGGATCTAAGATTAACTACACCAGGTACAACTCAGTCACAGAATACTATGGATCTAAGATTAACTACACCAGGTACAACTCAGTCACAAAATGCTAAGGATCTAAGATTAATTACAATAGGCACAACTCATTCACAGAATACTTGCAATCTAAGATTGATTACAACCAGGTACAGCTCATTCATAGATTACTTTAAATCGAAAATTGACTTCACCAGGTACAACTTAGTCACAGAATACTATTGATCTAAGATTGACTACACCAGGTACAACTCAGTCACAAAATACTATAGCTCTGCAGTTACAAATTCACATAGTACTAAAATGCTATGGATCTAACATTAATTACAATAGGTACAAATCCTTCACAGAATACTATGGATCTAAGGTTAATTAAAGTTAGTATAACCTATTCACATAATACAATGGATGTAACTTTAATTACTCTATGTACAACTCATTCACATAATACAGCAATGTTATGGATCTAACATTAATTACAATAGGTACAGCTCCTTCACAGAATACTATGGATCCATGGTTAATTACACCAACTACAACTTATTCACATAATTTGTTAATATTATTGATAATAAGTTTCATTGTATAAGGTACAACTCATTCACAGAATACAGCAGTTATATGGATCCAAGTTTAATTAGACTAGGTACAACTCAGTCAAAATATGGTCAGCAATGTTATAAATCTACGGTTAATTTGAAAAGGTCCAACTCATTTACAGAATACAGCAATATTGGGGATCAAAGGTACAACTTGTTTGCAGAATATGTTAATGTTATACATCTTAAATTAATTAAAACAGATACAGCTTGTTCACATGATACAGTAGTATTATGGATCGCAGCTATTTCAACCTTGGAATATCAAAATTATGCATTGGAAAATGATATCAGGTGCATTTCAGACATCATATTGTATTTAATTTTGTAACAAATGAGAAATTCTTTTAGTTTAAAATCCATTCTCTCCCATCTATTCGACCAGCTCAATGTTATTCATGTTCTTTTTCAATCCATTTTCCTATGCTTTACACAGAATCAATAAAGGTGAAAGGGATTTAGGAAGAGATTACTTGAAATGAACACATTGCCACTATAATCAATTGCAGTGGAGATAATCCAACAATTTTACATAACTTGTTAAGTTTTACAAAAGATTGAATTTTTTTCCCCAAACTACACAACTTTCTTAATACTTTTAAGTTCATGTATAGATTGGTGGTATTTAACTTGCTGTGTTTCCAGTTATGGTGTATGCTTATAGGATATTAATGTCTGCAGTATTTATCCGATTTCTTTCTTTCAGTCCAACACAAGTTAAATACTAATTTTCAGTCTTCCTATTCAGCTAAGACAGTTACAGTTAGAATAAAGTAGCACTAACCAGTATAATGCATCCATGCAAGACAATGCACGCTGTATTATATTTCACCAATGATGCCACACAGTTAAGTTGTATTCAGCCGAGTTGCAGGTCAGATATGGCCTGTCAAAAACCATTAACACAAATTTTACTGTTTTGCTCAAGTATGACATAGCTCATATTGTATTGATTGAAGTAAAACTACAGACATTTATCCATTGAAAAGCAGACCAGTTTTCCTCAGAAGACTTTGTTCATGACTTTTCACGATAGAATAGAGGCACTGCATTCATTGCATGCAACCTCTTGACACATTTTCCTGGTGTGGGTTACATGTATATTAACTTTTTCTGAGTTTAATGAATTGATATATGTTACTAATTTGATGAAATCAAAATCTGTATAAATACATTCAGAAGCATTGAAATTTTCTTAATAATATGATTTTTTTATTTTAATTATAATCAGACCACAAGTTTTGTTTTATAGCTCATTTGGTTGAGGGTCTCACTCGTAATCAGAAGGTCACTGGTTGGATGCCCACCCAGGTCATCCCAGGTTGGCTGCTGCTATGTGTCCTGGGAAAAGCTTCCATTCTTTGGCATGATACAGCCAGTAATGTGTTTAAAAAATCATTAAAACCAACAGAAATAAAAACAAGCTTTTGATTTCATACACCATAAAGCAGAGTAACTATATTATGTTGTATTATCTGTCTATCTGTCTCTTCCTCGTTTGATTTCTGCACTGTAACCTGAGTTACCTACCTTCTGCCCTTACCCAAACTTTGTAGATGTTTTTACTTGGAGTAAGGAAGAATAAATCATGTTTGCTATTGAAAATTGAGGTTACTGTGACTGAAATAAGAACAAATGGTTCCTGCATAATACCAGTTGTTTTAAATCACATATCCTGAATGAAACATCAGGGATGGTTCACACTTGGAACAAGGAAGAAACCTGTCAGTTTGGGGGTCAAAGGTCAAATTCACTGACTGAAAGAAGACAAATGGCTGGTGCACAATATCATTAGTTCTACATCAAAGATCTAGACTAAACTTTGCAGATGGCTTGCAGTTGCAGTAAAGAAGAAACATTAA
The DNA here is from genome assembly GCA_028554795.2 of Sinohyriopsis cumingii. Lineage (NCBI taxonomy): Eukaryota > Metazoa > Mollusca > Bivalvia > Unionida > Unionidae > Sinohyriopsis > Sinohyriopsis cumingii. Next base: position 75,289,399 of record CM068835.1, on the reverse strand, counting down.
TTTTGGGGTCAGTTTGGGGGTCAAAGGTCTAGGTCACTGACTAAAAGAAGACGTACTGTTGGAGTACAATATCATTAGTTCTATATCAAAGACCTAGACTAAACTTTGCAGATGGCTTGCACTTGCAGTAAGGAAGAAACATTAATTTTGGGGTCAGTTTGGGGGTCAAAGGTCTAGGTCACTGACTAAAAGAAGACGTACTGTTGGAGCACAATATCTTTAGTTCTACATAACAGACCTAGACTAAACTTTGCAGATGGCTTGCACTTGCAGTAAGGAAGAAACATTAATTTAGGGCTCATCATGTCTGATAACAGTGTTTTCAGCACAAAAATTCATTTCTGAACAATGTACTTTCATCAGAGTTAGTGGATAGCTTTGGATAAACACTTGCAGGCTCAGCCCAGACCAGCCTTCTGCATATTATAAGTGGTGATCAGCTTTTTGCCCTGGAATGTGTCTGGTGATGATGCTCCAGCTGAAGTCTTGGACTCTTTTGAAGAGTGCAGTTTATATCAAAAGTTTACTGTTTAAGGATCTTATCCATTTGGCTTTATATGTCAGACTGTGCTGATATTCCTTTTAAACCAATGCATACATACATCACACCTTGGATAAGAAAGAAGCCTATTGATTCCTTTAACTGAAAGAAGAAAAATGGTTTTTGAATACTAATTTAGTGCTAGGGCTATTCCTGTGGCCAGATTTTCTGGTAAATTATTTGATTTAAAGCATAAAAGACCCCCTTTGATTTTTGGAATGAAAAAGTCCAAGGTCAGAGTAATTGTTCCTTAAGAAAAAGGGGTTTTGCAGATTGGATTTTTTGTTCTAGAGTAAGTTTCTGGACCAGACGTTTTGGATGGTTTGCTGTTGTGATAATAAAGAAACCTATAGATTCTGAGGTCCAAAGGTCAAGGTCATGATTACGGTAAGTCTGATTGTGCTTCTGAACATTGAATTCAGCTTAAGACTGCATCTTGACCAAAGATCTTGGTCATTGAGAAACATTGGTCAATAATCACCAAAGTCAACCATGCCCTACTAATTCTTGATGTGGGACTATTAAACATGTGGTGTGTGTATTCTATGCCATTCACGATACTCATGTTTGAACTAAATATGTACCTCTTTGTATGAAAGAAAAAGTTTATGGTTTGCAGTTGAAGTATACAAGTATTTTCTGTTTTTGATTTTTGGTCACACAGCTGTACTAGCTAATTTATGCTAGGAATACAACGAGAAATTTAATCAAATTTTATGTATAAAATTCACTTTTTTTATTTCATGCATCAGGCATGTGCAACTTCCTCTAGGGTGCAGGCCAGATAAGTGATTTTTAAAGCCATATCCCACAGACCACAGGTTGCACATACAATGATATGTGATACTGTTGTCACACTTTACAAAAACCATTGTGGTAAAATTACCATATACACTTGTTTATAAGTCAGCTACAACTGCAGACAACATCATAGACCCTGATCTGCCATTGCATAATGTGCTGACAGATCAGGGTCTATATTGTTTGTTCTACTGATTGCTGACAGCAAAATGCATAGTCCCAGATCTGCTGGCTTAATATGCAACAACATTCCAGGATCTGTGCAATTTCTAGTTGGACTGAACTAAGGTAACGCGTACAGTACACACTTGTAATCTATTCTTTGTGCTATGTATTTTTTCCTTATTATTTCAAATGCTTACAAGTAATTTTTTGAGCATTTTACACACATTTCAATCTCATAGATATTATTCAGGTATTGGTCTGAAATGTTTATCTTTTATTTGTCCCATTTAATGGCTACTTTTATTCAGATAGATCAAATATTGTCAAATCTGCTTTTTTATATAGTGTCGTTGTTGATAAATTTGCCTTAGTTTACAGATTGAAATCCATTTTTAAGAATATTTACAAAGTATGGATGTTGGAAAAGGACTAGAAGTTGTGAGGCAGTTTAAGCCTAATGTTTGTCATAAAAACTGGCAACATTTTGAATTATTTTTCATGTTAATCTTTTTGAATAACACTTTTAAATTTAAGTATTCGAAAGTATTTGGCTGATGCTAATTTAGGTTTACTGGTTAAACATAAGTTGAACTGTAAAAATACTAAGTACTAATATATAGTACTAATATATACAGTTAGTACCTACAGATATCTTGATAACTGCACACCTTTTTTCAAAACTAGTATGAAATATTTTTAAGCAAATATGTTTTGATCCTGCAAGCCTTTGCTACTAAAATATGATCTGACATATTGATTTTCTTGGAACCTAGTACCATGCATGCCTGTTATCTCATTACAACATTAAATTTTGGGTTAAATCAATTTGTCGTTAAACTGTATCTTACATGGGTGGCACTCTGCAGTTTTGTATTTTGCATAGGGTTGGAAATTAAAAGAAAAAGAGTGTCCCAGTTTTCATCACTGGTTAACCTGGCTTATTAAATATGACCTTGCATATTTAGGTATTGTTAAAAGAACTTATTAATTCCCTTTATTTTGTTGTATCATTGATGGGTGTAATTTGGGTTATAGAGTATACTGCTTGGCCTTAAATCAGATGTACATCTATTAAAAAAACTGCTAGCTCTGTTTGGTCATTTTCACTATCAGGGGTAACTTGAAAAAGTGAGCCAGTAACTTTTTCTTACTTTTTATATATTTTTTAATTCAATCATTGGTCTTTCAGAAGCTGGTTCTGTCTTGTCTGGCAAAATTAGTTTTCCTTTTTTAGTAACTGCTAAAGATCGTGTGCTTTAATTTAATTCTGGCTGATCTTTTTGAGCACATGGAAACAACCATTTTGGTTAGGTGTGTGTTTAGGTCAAGTACAATTTCTACAACTACAATATCCAAAGAAATTTTACCCACAGCACACAAAAGTAGCATAGTATTATTCCAACATTCTCTGCATCTTGCATGTTGCAAATGCAAACAGCTTTACTTTACGCCTGTCTCTCTCTCAGAAATACATAACATCTGTGGAGAGCCCATTTGTTTTTCTGGATGCATCTGTATTAGAGAAAATAATGCACCTAGTGAGTATTTTTGTTGTGGGGTTTAACACCATTTTTCAGCACAAGATAGGCTATAAATAGTGGCCAGTATAACTGGTGGAGGAAGAACCCAGGAAAACCTCGGTAAGAACCACCAACCCATGAGAATCTTCTGGCAGTCTTTCTCTCATATCCATGTTATCTGAACCTGACACTTAAACCACACTGACAGAGATGAGGTGGTAGTGATCTTGAACAGTGAGCACTTTAGACCACTGTGCCAATTGGGGCCCTCCCTACAAAATGGAAATTTCACAATAGAAAAGAAATGACATTATAATTACCATGAACATTATCTGTACTGCTAATGAAAGACTAATTCCCATTCTTTTTTGTTTTTAAAAATTGAAGTTATAAAAATGGTTGTAAGAGTAGCAACCTGTGGCAAACTTCACACTGGGTGGTATAACATCGTTGATGTGCATTGCTGTTGCCCACACCTCATTATTAATGTCACTGCTGCTGGTTTTGCCATTGGACCAGTTATAATGCAGTTGTGTTTATATGTCAGAATCTACTTTTTGTCATGAGCACAACAAGGAAATTAAGGTAAAAAAACATTAGTTGCTTATAAATATGAGAACAGGCATGTTGTGAGTAACTTGGGGCAATAAAATCATCTGGGGCATCAACAAGGAGGCAAGAAGCCAAAGAAGACTAAGATATTGGTTAAAAGTTGAGGGAAGGATGGTGGCTGTCAGTAACATTTATTGACACATGTGAATTATAACATTTTCCTACATTAATATTCGTCTAATAGATTTTAATGTATGGTTCTTGTGTCAGTGTACCCCAGGCATGTGCAACTTCCTCCAAGGTGCAGGCTGGATAGCGATTTTTAAATATACCCATAATGGTATAAATGTAACAATAAAACCAAGTTGCTGTCCAGATGTAGCCCATGGGTCAGTGTGTTGTGAACTCATTTATATATGCTTATATGTTGATATTTTTCTCTTTTATTTACTTAATACATTTAAAGGTGATCAGAAATTTTAATTTCCAAATGTGTGAATGTTAGATAATGAGCAAGTTTAACTTTTTTGCAAAACAAATTTAGATTTTGTCATCCTCCGTTTCTTTATCGCTGTTAGTAAGTTTTAAAAAAATGAATCAATAGATCTTATTGTATCATCGGTATGTTTTTGAGTCATCTGTGCATGGATCAGCAATGGAGTGGTGTAGTTGGTATCTAGGAGTATCACACCCAACCAAATATGTCTTATTGATGTGATTTCTCTAATTGGCTTATAATAGCAAACATTTTTGGCAGGATGCTGCTATTAAAACAGATGTTTGAAGATTGAAGTTTTCTCAAACTTGATATTATTAAATTCATTACTTTTCATCACCTCTACTTAAATAATTTATATTTAGTAGAAAGTGAGAAAGACAATGAAACCTCTCTATGCAAACACTTGAAATAAGAAGGAACTCACATGAATGGGACAACTATTTACAGTCCCTATTATTTCTCTTTACAATAGCATTGTCTAATTCCTTGAGTACTGCCGAGACATATAATTTAATAATTTCAGACGCAAAATTTGTCCCAAATATTTATAAAGTTCTGATCTCCAAATTACAGACAGTCAAAATGTAGATGCCTATTCCTTACAAATTACAGACAGTCAGAAAATGGTAGATGCCTGTTCATTACTGATTACAGACAGAATGTGGTATTTACCTATTACCAAGTTTGGTGTATATCTTTAATTTTCAGTTTGTGCAGTATTTTCATAGACAATTAAAATTACCTTTTTTTAATTTCTAAATTGTTACACAAGTAAGCAATAAATATATTGCTTTTTATTCCATTAATTTCTTTATGTGAATTTCCAGGTCTATCAAGGTATTTCGAAAATTCTTTTGGACCACCTGATCACTCAATATGTTGATATTGATTGACAAGGCAAATAATATGTTTCTATTTTTAATAATTTTCTGAAACTCAGCAGAATAATGCACATTTGTTTACAATTGATTATAGAGTTTAGTTTAAAGCATTGTTGGATATTACATTCTTGCTGGGTTTATTGTTGAGCATTCAATGGTAGAGATATTTAAATTCCTATTTATACATAATCTTGGTTTTAAAAATGATATTAAACTTATAGAACATTTATATAACTGAGCTAGTTCAAACATGATAATAGTTGTTACAGAGTTGTTGAGTTATGATCTTTTCCTACTTTACAAGTTTTTGTTTCCTGTTATAAAGTTTATACAGTTATTTTTCTTTCCTTTAATGATTTTAATACTGAGAAATTTATTTTTGTCATGAGATCAAATATTTAAGTTTTTACATTGTCAAAAATGTAATCGTTGGTACAGTGTCCTTTGTTGTCTTCCATTCTGGACTATTGCTGAGCTAAAGTGTTTTCTTTTTTCCTTTCTTAAACTCTTTATACAAATTAAAATCTGGTATTTTTCTACATTTCTTTCACAAATAAATAATTTGAAAAGTATTGCACTTCAAGTTCTTATGTTTTTCATGAAAGTGTTTAAGAGCAGGATATTATCCATACAGGAACTTACAAGTAGCTCTGCTCTTGCACTTATATCCCCCTCCCTTTCTCTCTCCCTCTCTCTCAATAGTAACAGTCATAAAAAAGTGGTAATAGTTTCAGTCTTTTGAACTGTTTGACAGGTAGCAGAAAGCTTGGCAATCCCTGCGAAGAAGGAAGGAAGAAAGAAGGGTCAGGTTCAGAGTAAACTCATTTTGCTGCAAAATCAGATTGTTCAGCTTTATGAAACTTATAATCTGTCATCATAATACTGACCAATACATTACAGTGATGTTGGCTATAGACCTAAGAATTTATCTCTAGGTACAAAAACCTTAATCCTTTGCTAATTGTCCCACAATTGTAAAGGCCAGTTGGGAAAGTAGGGGTTTCTTTGGCTAACTGTTTTCATCAGCATTGATCAATACATCTAGAATAAATGGTATATTGAATATCAGTAAGGTCTGTTTATGCAGGTTTACTAAGAAATCATCATGGTGAAATTTAATATGTTGGCTTATAGGATGCGGGAAGTCATGGGTTTGAATCCCAGCTTAGAGATACCAAAGACAGAAAAAATGGTACTAACAGCTGCCTCGCTAGACGTTAAGGAATTAGGAGGTTAGTGATAGGACTGGTGTCAAGATAATGTGACTGGGTGGGAAATCCTGCTACATGTCTGCAGCATGATGCCCCAGTGCTAAGACACCACTATAAACTGCCACACTGCAGATATCTTAGCAATATGACTGAACAATTTAAAACACACACACATGCACACACACACTTGAAAGTAGCACAAATATAAAAACAGAAACAGTTCTCATAAAATATGTTCATTTCTTGGTTTTCACCCAAAGTGATAATTGATATTTTTGGTCTAGCTTATCCCTTTTGGCAAAAGCTATGGTTTCTGTCTGAAATGCCCATTCCATTCTCCAGATAGTTCAGAATGGGTGCTTGTGTCAAATAAAGATTTCTCTTTATTAATGGTTAGTCATCTTAGGAGTTTAGTGTCTTATTCTCAAATATTTGTTAATTTTTATTAATTTTTATTGCTGTGACTTGTTTTCCATAATGTTTTTTCTAATGTAATTTGGCAGCAGCAAGTTATGTTTTGAAAAAGTTATAACTGGCAAATGTACTGACCATATCTTTCATACGCTATAAATATTATAAATACATCATTATGAGATAATGCAATTTTATTTAAAGCAAAGAAATGAAAGCAACTCCCATTTTTTAAATCAAAGGAAATGGTTATCCAAATTAGCAGTTTGTTTGAATTTTTCTAAGTGATTTTCCAAAATCTGCCTTTACCACAGTTGCAGTTGTGTGAATGATGTATACAAAATTTTTCTTCTCTGAAATTTTACAATAACTTGTCTATGTGCAGAAAGTTACTTTTTCAGTTGTTTTCCAAATGTTTTTTTTATAAATAAGATGAAGGAATTTTTGAAAGTGGTTATAAAACCATCATACCAGCTGTAGTAGATGGTCATCTTTTTGCCTAAAATAGTTGGCTCATTATTTTACCAATCACAGTTTACCTGTAAAATTATGAGGAAACAATTGAGATTTGTTTTATAACTTTTATTTTTATATACACATTTAGTGGCATATATATATATATATATAAATATATATATATATATATATATATATATATATATATATATATATATATATATATATATATATATTCAATAAACTGACAACAAACGGTGCAAAACTAGTATCTAACTAGCCTGAGTGCTTTTAACTCTTAATGAGTCTTTTTCAAAGGCAAATACTAAACATAGACAAGACAAATAAAACACAGAAACGTGTTTGCAAAACTTTTCATGGCTGTTTCTACAGGAATTAAACTTTAAAATGTATTCTTTTTCAAGTAGTTTATTTCAACTTGTTGCAGATGCTGGAAAATATTTGAATAATAATAATAATAATAAAAATATTTTCCAGCATCTGCAACAAGTTGAAATAAACTAATTAAAACATAATAAATTTAAAGGTTTAATTCCTGTAGAAACAGCCATGTAAGAACTGGTTTTGTGTTTTATTTGTTTCTCTTGTCAATGTTTTGTATGTTTTCTTTGAAAAAGGCTCATTAAGAGTCAAAAGTGCTTAGGCTACTCAGATACTAAATTTGCACAGTTGTCAGTTTATTGCAATTATCATTTACTCTTATTTTGCCATGATTTGTATAATATATATATATATATATATATATATATATATATATATATATATATATATATATATATATATATATATATATATATATATATATATATATATATATATATTCAATAGTTAGAAATGTATGTATTTATAATCCTAACTATTGAACATAAATTATTTGGCAATGATATGATAGTAAAACGTTTATCATAATTATGCTTCTCCAGAGAGTAATTTGCTGATCACATTATTGTAAGCAAAATTAACTGTACTACCTCCTTTAGAGATTAGAACATTTTAGTTTTTATTTTCCATGGATAAATCACACAGTCAATGGCAAAAGCAACTAACTAAATAAACTATTCCAAGATAACATATCCCATAAAACAGATATTTTTCAGTTTAAGCTTGAGTGAAACATCAAAAAGGATGCTCTCATTTGCAGGGAGGTGTGATCCAGTAAGTATTTTCAGATAAAAATGATTTATGGTAAAAATTGATTTTCAGTTACATTGCACAATCACATTAATGTTAAGCAGATAGGTAATAGGACAAGGAAATATATCAGCATAGAAGCTTGAGAAGGTTGAATCTGAAAAAATACTGTTGATCTTGACAAATGTAATTATTGTGATTATCCAAATTATTATAGTGTCAAATTCAGTGTAAAAGCCATCTCCAGTAAATACCTACAACAAAAGGTCGATTATCAGAGTGCATAAACTTCCAACCTGAATCCTTGAGTAATGTCCATTTGGGTCTGTTATTTACTGAGGTGATGAATTAACATTCCAAATATGTAGCTCCAGTATAGATGAGACTCGGCCAAGTGGAGTGATCCACTGTGAGATCTTCACAATATTCATGGTCAGTGTTGAAAAGCTTTTCAAGGATCAACTGAGGGGATCTACGAAGCGTTTCTTATGAGCTTGCTTTTCCTCCTTCAGTTCACCAAATAAGACCTTTGGTGGCAGCTGTTTTGACACACTGGTGATGTGGCCTTCCCATCTCAACTGTGATTTCATCAGTAGAAAGTGGATGCCTGCCCATGAGAGAATCTCAATGTATGTGACCCTGTCCTGCTATCATATCTGCATCAATTTCCTCAAGCAGCCCACATTTAAAAAAATTCAACTTCCTGACATGGCAAATTGAACAGGCTGCACAATTGTACAGCAAGCTCTGCAACACATTGGCTTTGTAGACCGTAAGTTGTACTTGTGTTCTCCCACACATTTGCCCATAGTCTGCCAAAAGTTGTACTTGTTTAACCAATTATGACATTGGTTTCATCATTGATGTGAACTGCACATGACAGAGTGCTTTGAGATGTCACCTTGTCCACTACTCAAGGATTTGGTCTTTAATGATGATTACAAGCTCTACACAAGGGTTTCCTTGTGGTGCATCACATTTGTCTTCTTCATACTGATTGTGAGACATATTTTTACAAGCTGAAGAGGAATAGTTCATACTTTGTTCCATGTCAGACAATGATTTGGCATTCAGAGAACAATTGTCAGCAAATAGGAGACTACAAAACAGTCGCTTCCAGTAACTTCGTTTTAGCCGGTGTCTTTTCTTATTTAACAGCCATATGTCAATTCAGTAAGTGATGTCGATCCCAGTGTCATAATAACGGGAATCATGAGTACGAAGTGTAGTAAATATCACACTGTAGAGGGCCAGAGCCAACACAGCCTTGCTTGACTGGAAATGATTCAGATGACTACTGTCATCCACGACACAATCTAGAATCACAGAATTTCTTAACCATCGCGATGAATGTTTCTGGGCAACTAAATTTTACCATGATCTTCTAAAGGCCTCCACGGCTAACTGTATCGAGGGCTTTTGTCAGGTCGACGAATGTTGTATACAGATTGGTGTTCTATTCTTAGCATTTATCCAGGAATTAACGACCTGCAATCACCATGAATGTGGTCCCTCGTCCTTTTTTGAATGGACACTCATTCTCAGGCAGGACCCCTTGATAGATGTGATCCACATGACGATTCAGCAGAATGCTGGCAATAATCTTCCCGCTATTGACGTACCAAAGATTGTCGCAGTATTATATGTTGCCTTTCCGTTTCTACACGTGGACGGTGGATGCATCATTCTACTCCTTTGATATAGTTCGCTGAGTACACATTGACTGGAAGAGTTCAGTCAGTTTATGTGCCATATGGGAGCCTCCGACATTGCAGACTTCTGCTGGGTTACCATCTGCTCCATGTGCTTTGTCATTTATAGCAGATGGATTTCTGTTACAATTTCAGCCAGCTCTAGAAGATCAGCAAGAGATATGTAGATTTACACTTAAGCCAGTTGATCATTTACCTCCTCGCTGCTAGGTGACTGTTAATTAACGATCTTGTTGATGTTTTGTTCCAATATTTAAAGTATCTGTTCTTTGTCAGTGAGCAGCGTGGCGCTGTCAGCAACACTTCACAGTGTAACGACACCTGCCGCTTTTCCGCCCGCCCATCGCCAAAGAATTTTAACGTGTTTCATCGAGGGACGGAAATAGTGTCTTGGGCGTAAGTTGGATTTCAGTGACAATTTCGATACGTCTAAAGACAAGTCGGAATGCAGTTGTTGGCAGACAGTTCATACTGTACCTGTGCTGATTCACTGCTCCGTCACTTCCTTACTGCCTTATAATGAGACTCTCCAGCCCGCGTGTCATAGGTAACACTATTCAGATAGATTTGGGCAACCTTGTCCCACTCTGAGGCTTTCTAACTGAATTAAAGAAGAACTAAAAAGTTTTATATGATTGGTCCTTTTGATAGAAAATATGTCTTCTTATTTCTTCACTGCTGTTGACAGTGGTGCCAAGATATATAATTTTGTGTTGAATGCGGAGACACATTTCTACTGGTCTGGTTAAAGATTAATTTTTGACCTATAATGTGTGTAAGTGGCTGTTCATTTGGCACAAAGTTTCAAAGTGAGTGACTTCACACAAAATCAATCGGTTCATGGTCCACGTTTCTGTTGGCTGAATGAATGTCTGGGACGCAGCTGTCAGTACCATATGTGTGAAATAACTCAGACTTTGTTCTGAATATATCCTGTAGAAGATTTAAAATCGAGATGAATAGGTCTGGTGTTGTTATGCGTTGCGGAAAGAAGTTAGGTGTAACTATAAATGTGGTGATCATAGAAGGACCAGGCTTGTCGTAAAATTAGATTCATTTTCCTCATTTTAAGAGTTTAAAAAACTGTATACATGTTAATGGATATGGAGCTTCATGTTCATAGTGCATGGTTTCAAAGGTGAGAGCCTGCATCCTCTACGGCAGCCATAACAAACTTGGTTATTTGTTTTTAACGTATTTTACTGTCATATGTGTTGACAGTGGCGGTTGTGCTACAATTTATCACAACTTAAGAATATGCCCATCCCCTTCAATCGATATGACGTATATAAGCAAGCGTGTGTACGTTTTGTAGGACATTTGTATGGCGCAAGTTTCCTCTGATTTTGTATCTATATCTGGCCTAAATGGCTGATACATGGTTGAAGTACATTTCTCACCCAAGCGACAGAGAAATGTACCTGTTTTTGATAACCTTACGTTTCTTATCTCAGTCTGGTTATCTCAGATATGTCGTCTCAGTCATGGTGTACACGCGTTAGGAACTGCTTTTTAAAAACAAAAATCATTGATGTCTTCTGCTATGCCTGACTGAATTGTTATAAAATCCAACAACATATATATATATATATATATATATATATATATATATATATATATATATATATATATATATATATATATATATATATATATATATGTGTGTGTGTGTGTGTGTGTGTGTGTAACGAAAAGAAATTCACTCAAAAGCAACTTATGGTCTCTCTAATTTCGATAACATAAGACAAAACATTTTGACACACACAAACACGTCGAGCTATTGATAGAACTTCAGAGACAAAGCACATCACTCATCACTGGTCGCAAAACTAAACTCTCAAGTGCTACTAAAAAGCCGGCAAAAAACTAGAAATGTGTTGTATCAAACTGGTTTCTTCTAAATTTGACGAACACCCACAATCTGATCCAGTTGAATCAAATATAATAACGCGGTTGCAAACGAAAACTCCTGCACTTACCAGAGTGGCTCATTCATTAGTCCGCATGCTATTCCACAAAAAAGATTTCCATGTATTGTATCATTGCACTGCTGATTGCAACACTTGCCACATTTTCAGGACAGACATTATAAATCTCCAAGAAATTCATGAATTATAATTTCTTGATGTCACCACACACTTCGTTCGAACAGTACCCAGTATGTATATTATACTGCACAGTATCGTACTGTTGCCTACCAAAGAACATTATCCAAACGTTTTTAGAACTGATGAAAGCTAAAACTTAAGCATATAATAGATATTAATTGTTTATTGTCAATTTCATATGACATCCATCGATTAAATATGATAACACTGTAATAATATTCTTTAATTTATGGTTCTATTTTCTCATGCGTAGAACTTGTGTTCTCAAGGTCGATAGGTCACACCATTTAATTCTTTAACATATACGTCTTGATGCGATGTATGGAGAAACAAAAGCACTTGGCTCGAGACGCTCATTGCGCAATACTTCCGAACATAACGATTATAACTTTTTATTGATTTTTGTTCCTTTCGTAAATGCGGCATATATAGCTAGGTTCTACTTAGATAATTATTCCGCTTTTCATAAAAGAGTACAACCTGATGACCTTTATATAAAGTGAGAAGCAATAATAGTACCTGATGATTACTGTGTTTTAAATCTGCTAACCAAATTGCAAGGGTGCAGGGTTATTTTAATTTAGTTGAAAAATGTATGTAAAAAAATTGCACACAGACAAGGAAATCCCAGTCGCGTTGTTACATTATTTTTCTCCCACGAGGCTTTGCCAAGTTTGGAGACAAATGCTATAAAGGTAACCCCTTGACTGGGATTTCCCTGTCTTTGTCCCAACCCCAAAATAGATTTTACTAATTGCTGTATCTATACCTGGTCTAAAGGCTGATATATGGTAAAAAAGTACATGTTTCTGTATCTATATACGGCCTAAAGACTGACACAGGTTCAAAGAGATACAGCTTAGAGTTGTACATGCCATATTATTGGTAAATAATACATCCATTACGTTATAATTGCAACAATCTTGCATGAAAATATTCAAAAGCTTTGAATGATGAGACTATTGACAAACTGGCGTTTCATCATTTCTTCTCATTCAACAAAATCAATAAAGTTATGTCTTGCCCTTTTCAGACGTAATTTATTGTAAATCATTTGTAATAATATAATCTTTTGATAAATTAAAAAATTTCATGATTCGCGTCTTCCCAGAACGGATTGATTACCAATGCATCCGTATTGCCCTGCGCATGGGAATCAAGCACTTGTTACATATAGATGCTCGCATTTTATATTCTTCCAACAATGTATTATTTTTCATCTGAATGGGGAAATCTCTGCCAAATCTCAGCTTGACAGGATTTGTAAACTTCATAAAAGGGTAACATTAATAAAGTTAGATTCATCTATTGATTATTCATCGAAACCATAGTTCACAGAACTTGAATGGTTAACAATATAAGAAAGAATTGATTTCACAAAGCAATTCTTGTATATAAATGTTTGCATAGAGTTGCACCAGTTACTGTATCTTCAAGATTTCTTCAGGCCTTATTCAACACCAGTTGAGATCAACGTCACAGGGAAACCTTCATCCACCAAAACCAGGACCAAAGCAATTGAAGAAAAGCTTCCACTACTCTAGTACAGCTCTGCTGAAAAAGTTTCCACTGCACGCAGTGTCTGCAAAAAATATTGCAGCATTTAAGAAGGGATATCATCATTATGCATATGTTACAAACAGATTATAAGAGAATTTTGTATTTATATAAAGTGTTATATATATATATATATATATATATATATATATATATATATATATATATATATATATATATATTGTTTTGTTAAGAGGGTGTCAGGGGAATAGTCTTTGACTTAATGATCCACCAAGTATAATAATAATAATAATAATAATAATGACTATTGTAAATCACTTGGGCAGAAAACAAAAACGTTTAGACATGTAGCCATTTTTTAATTTGGCTTTGATAAAGTTACTTTTAAAGAAATGAAAACAATGTGATCTTGTTCTAGTCAATGTTTTCATAAAATCCGATAATCCCACCCCTGTTACAAACGTTGCCATAGCTACCTTTGAACCCCAGAACTTTCAGATGTTTGCAATGGAGATCTTTTGTATAAACACACATTATTGAACAATTCTTCAGTCATATGAAGAAATAAGAAAACTTTGTATTTCAGGAATATGCTTCTGATGTGTGTGTGTGTGTGTGTGTGTGTGTGTGTGTGTGTGTGTTGGATTTTTACTGTAGCTGTAACATTTTTCAGACATATTGCTATGATGTCTGGAATGTGGAAGTATATAGAGATGCCTAGCACTGGGGCATCATGCCGCAGACATTTTTTTTCAGTCAATTTCCTATGATGTCTGCAATGTGGAAGTTTATAGAGATGCCTAGCACTGGGGCATCATGCCGCAGACAAGTAGCATGATGTCCCACCCAGTCACATTATTATGACACCAGGACGACCACTCCTAACACTAACCTCTTAAGGCTGAGCGCCTAGCGAGGCAACTGTTAGTACCATTTTTATAAATCTTGTTATGACTCTGCTGGGGTTCGGACCCGCGACCTCCTGCATCCGAGGCGGACACTCTAACCACTAGGCCACTTGATAAAAGCTAGAGAATCGGTAATACGTAGTTCACAAAGTTAACAAACAACAGGCCCTAATTTGTCATCTTTACAGCATATGCTTGGAACGGTTAACATCGTATAATACGAAATTTCTATTCAATAAACTTTTCCTTCTGCTATTCGTCCCCACTCCGAGACTAAAAGAAAAAAAAAATTAAAAATAAACTTAACAAGGAATATTACTGCCCTTCTTTTGTCTTTACAGGGCTTGCAAGAAACAATTATCGTAACTCTTTGTCCCTTTCCATATATAAACTTGCATGGTTGGTTTCTACAATATTAATTTCAGACATCATAAAGGTTATTATAGTAACTACGATATCTAAAGATTCGATAGACTAAGCATCAAGATTAAACACTTTTCAAGCTATCTCACCATTAACAACAATCTTTACTTAGGTGACCAGACTGACGCAAGGAATGAAAGACAATAAACAAATAAATTAAAAAGTTGATACTAGATGTATAGATTAGTTCAGAAGTTCCTCATTCTGTCATTGATTGTTCTACATTATCCTTCCAGATATGCTCATTCGGTTAAATGAATACTGTATTACCCGTATCTTAGTCCATCGTGTATTACCACAACTTTAGTAAACACAGCACACTATATATTATTGTCACCACTTTAGGATAAATAACATACCTGCAAAGAAAACAAACCTGTACTAAATAAAGCCATTGTTGTCCTCGGTCAAGGGATCGCGCTCTAGCATTAACCTTCCACAGATTTTTGCGTGAACCCAAATGTATCTAAGGTGGCATTTTGCGACCAACAAAAAAGAAGACAACGCAACTTCGAAAATCTACCTAAATATTACAGTTTAAATAAAAAATAAAGATATGAAATCCTAATAAATTATGCTCTCTCTCTCTCTCTCTCTCTCTCTCTCTTGTACCTGAGAATAGCATACGTTTATGTAGAACTCCTGTTTATTTACACAGATCTATTATTTTTTCTGTTCTGTTTATTTGTTTTCTTTTTTCACAACGTATACAAATTTGTTAAGATAATGAACTTAAATTCATGACGCTATTTAATGAACAGTATATAATCAATTTATTTTAAGAAAAGATTAGGGGTGGGGGTGTTTACATAGGAACCGTCAGTACTACGTTGCTTTTTTCAAAATTAAACTGACTCCTCAACAATCCCGTGCGCGGATGTCAAATATAGTACATCATCTTGATGAGAACCTATCGCAACCCGTGGGTTTTTGTTTCACTTCGTTCATGTGAGAATGCGATGTTTTTATTAATGTGTTGGACCTTTATCTATATTTGCAACGCACGGAGTACCACATACACATTTTCATGAGATAATTAAAAATACGACAAACGGTATGCACTTTAACTGAAATAAGGGCGTGAATTCATCTGTTTGTTCCAATTAAGTAGTATTAAAAAATAATTTATATTATTAACGCACAATATAGTATTAATAAAGTTCATCTTTTATATTATATAGTTTATACAGAATTTTAAACCAATTTTTCCTACAGCTTGTCAAGCCTATAAGTGCGAAATACCCTTAAACTATTGACACCAATCCTACCCATGACCCTAGGTTCCCTATTTCTGTATTATAGTCAATTTAAACAAGCCACGTTTTTCCTAAGAAGCTTACGTATTTTCTATACATGCGGGGTCATAACGTACTATAACACGGACTTGGCATTGTGTATTAAATAAAGACTTCTTCTGTTTTGCTTTCTTTTCAGAAGCTGGATGGTACACTTTTCTCGGATATTACAGATTTACTGGATATTGCAGGTACAGTTAGCCGAATAAACAGAAGTGTCTCTGTTTTGAGATTAATTAATTGAAATTTTTGTAAAGACCTGCTGAATTAAAAAGTGATGGATAATCGTCTTGCCGATATATGTACAAAAGTGGATACCACTTTAATATTGCTGCTAGGGACATTTTATTTGTTTGATTGGGTGCTAAGTTTAAAAGAATCAAAATGATATCAAAATCGGTGTCATATCATGCAGGTACCATTTCAATTATAGCCATTATTTATAATCTGTAATTACAGATAAATATCGGTGGGTGGATACGTTCATCTCACATGATTGACGCCATTGCCGAGAGAGAGAGAGAGAGAGAGAGAGAAGCTACAGTCTTGGAGTCTGATTCAGTATGTAAACTTGTTAATTTTATTATGTGTCAACAAATCGGTCATTGTAAGAAAATGTTAGATTTCTTTTGATGTCAGCAAATTTTATTTAATCTTTGTTAATTAAAAGAACTTCATTCACAGTTCACGTTAATTTACAATAATTACATACATGGGAACGTTAGGTCATGTCACGCCACAAGCATTTTAGTGTCATAAATTCCTGATGATGTCATGCAGTGGTATCATTCTTTTCGACGCAATAATAATAATAATAATACTTGTCTCTTGTGTTTAATGTTTGTAAATGGGAATATACTAATTGAATTTAAGTACAGAAAAATCAATTTAACAATTAGTACATAATGAAAAGTGGATTAACTAAAATAAAGGTCAGAAGTTTCATGCCAAATTTATTTATAATGTAAAAATCAAATTGTCATTATGACAAATAATTTATATTATTTATTGAAATATAAGACCACCGCATTTTAATAATCAACGTGGGTATGTAAGAAAGCTTGTCAGTTGCTTCCCGTTGTTAGGTGGCTCTTCTCGAGGTTTTCCCGGTTCCTCCCTCCGCCAAAAATACTGACTGTCATGTATAGTATGTTATGTGATGAAAAATGGCCTTATGCCCACGAAACACAAAAGCCTATTTCTAATGAAATAAATATTATATACTGTAAGCACATATTGTATGAAATATGTCCTTGCCATGCCATCAAGTAATAAACTAAAGTCCATATAAGCTACCTTTAAAAATAATAGACTTTCCTGCATCTCTTTCATTTTGTCTTGAATATTATTCTTTTAATGTATAATTATATGTGAACATAATTTTTCCTATCTATATAATTAATAGAAAATATGACACTGAAATGCTAGTGACGTAACGTAGCGTACACTATGGGTGAGTGAGAAAGTATTATATATTTCATAGCTAGGTCGCTGTGACACATTTCGCTCCTTTGTTGCACACACAGTCAAAGACACACACATATATATGTGTGTGTGTGTGTGTGTGTGTGTGTGTGTGTGTGTGTGTGAAGAAAGTACAACATATTTTTATTAGTAAAATTATATAAGATTGTCATGGGGAGAAAGTACATAAGCTTTTCATGTCAAAAAGTACATAAGTTTTTAATGGGGGAAAATGTCCATATGCTTTTCATGTGAAAAAAGTAGATAGCCTTTTGATGGAAGCAAAGTACGTTAGATTTTCATAGGAAAAAAGTACATAAGCTTTTCATGGGTAAAAAAGGTACAACTTTAAAGCTGTGATATGTACCAGAAGGACGGTGAAATGTTACTTACATCAAATTTATAACTAGTCTTTGGATGGCAGACAATAATTTTTCCAGCTCTATATACACAATATAAAATATTGGCAGCTACACAAGTTACATATGTTGTTACAATTTATGCATTTTAATTGAATCTTTCATGGTTTATCTGGCATTCGAAACATAGGTCAAATCTGTATTTGCATATTACACACCCAGATTTGAACTATTATTATTATGAATATTCTCTGGCGTCCGCTAGTCCAAGCTCTTAAACGCATGAACGGAATTTTCATAGCTTCCAGTTAATTTAGAATAAGATTCACATTGTAGGGTACAGAATATTTGAAAGCATAATGAAGGGGTAAGTTTTTAATGTAAAACTGCATTTATCCATTGATCGAATTGGGGAGGGGCGGTTAGGAGAAAAACTCGTTCGATTTGGCATATGAATACGTGTCGACCTGACGGCCTCGACGTTCTTTCCACCGACTTGAAAAAGAAAAAATTAAAAACAACTGTATAGTTTTATATATGTTCTGTATTTATCCATGTAAATAGACACTAAGCGCAAACACTAATATATACACAAGAATATATGGCGTTTTGTTCTGAGTTGGTGGAAAGAATACGTTTACTACGGCATTCAGATACGTTGAGTCTGTCCCCGAATTCAGAACAAAGCACTTGTTGTTTTCTATTACATACTCCTCCTTCTACACTTTCAGGTATTTGTTATAGATATGCATTGTGAATGGAATTCACAAACACGTTGGGCTATACGAAGTTGACAGCATATATAAATATCAAGACTCAAATATCAGTGAAAATAATTCTGGAGTTCAGGATGGAAATATGGTTTAACATCCATATCGTCCACCAGACTAAACATGTCAGATTTAATGAGGATTCCATACGAGACAATATCAGCTCAGCTAGCACAGAGTCTGCCCTGATCTGGCACCAAATCTGAGCTCACAGTTTGGTACACAGAGTTACGGATAGCAGAACCTTATCCGACTCTAATCTGACACCAAATCACAGTTCACCGTTTGGTACACAGAGTCATGGATGGATCAGGTTGAGCCGACTCTGGTCTGAGTTAGGTATGGTCAGAACAAATTGAGGAGACTCTGATCTGGCACCAAATCTGAGCTTTGAGTTTAGCGCACATCATGCATACGCAGATTACATTATGTTGATATCTCTTTTTCAGATTATAACAGAATATGCTTCTAGAAGTGGCAGCATGTGTGACTTTGCTTCTTAACTGGAGTATATGCATCAAGCCATTAGAGGAAGAGGAGGTAGATCTAAGGCAACCTGGCCACTACCTCAATAGTTTCCTCATTGAGGTAGAGAATAGGGACATTGCTGAGGTAGTAGCAAGGGAACATGGCTTTAATGTTGTTGAGGAGGTATGAATTAACATCATTAACAATTGAATTATGCCACGCCATATTGGGGTGGAGTTTAGTGGCGTTTAATGTTGCCTGAGTCAATCCATTCTGTCCCATAACAATAACGTTTGAAGAAAAAAAAACATTTAGTACAATCAAATTTGGTTTTATACTTTACATTTAGAAAACCCAGAGCAAATGTAATTTCATTGTTTTCCTGTACAATTACATTGAGTGTTACAGTGTCTACACCACGTAGCAATGCGGGAAAAATAGGAACTCCAGTACCTGTCATTTCACCCAAAATATGCAGCGAGTGCGGGATTGACTTCGCCGTTTTAGAGTTTACGTATCAACCTTACTCACCTTACACCGTTTTCTTCCAATGAGTATTATCATATACTGTGTACAATAACAACTCTTGTATTTGTTTTCTTTTAAAAGCATTGCAAAAACAGTGTCACCAAAATATTTATTTCCTTGATCAACTTTTGTGCTAATTTAATGAGTGTATGTTTACAGTTGCACTTCAATCTACCAGATTGTCACTGAGATTTCACACACGAAACTCGAAGAAGTTAAATTCTGTGCATTTTACGCCAAATCATAAGTAAATTATTGCTCCGTTAAATGTTTACAGCCTAATTAATTTTAAAGATGAACAAATAGGTTATTTCTTATTCATCCTAGAAAGTTACGAAGAGAGGAGTTGTACCTCAGTCAATCAGTCTTTTCAAAGCAAAGTTATGCAAATCTGCTGCAGCAAAACTAAGATATTGGTATGTTTATCTAATTTGTATTTGTTTGGTTTTTCTCCATCATTACGGGTTTTGTAAAATTATATTTTCTAGCTGACCTTGTCCAAAATCGAGTTCATGTTCTACTTGCCCCGAAGTATTTTTTGTTTTTGTAAACAACATTGTTTATATTTCTGTGAGTGTAAAATAAATATTAGGATCATTATCTTAATCTGAGTCAAGGACATTTTTTTATTTACATAAATGGACCTGTTGTACGTGATGTTTATCACATTCTATATTAAAATTTTATTAACAGATTTTGTCTTGTTTACAGTCTAGATTCTTAATTCAGATTCTTCTAGAATGGAGGTTTTCATTAAGTAAATATTATTTTCAGAAAATGCTCATTGTGACAGAGTCCAGGTAGACTACTATGTAATCTTGTTTTCTTGAACAATTGTTTACTCCAGTGATAACATCTGGGCAATAATCAATCATTGTTGTGTTCGGTATTTTGATTTGGTTGAAATTATTTAATTCAAATTCTTCTTGTCTGGTAATACAAAGTGTAATATAATATTCTTGGAAAGAAACATTAACTTGGGTTATAGTGAATGCAAACAAGGAAACATTGGATTCCCCCAAAAGATTGTTGGCACAATATTACAATTCAGGTCATTGGTACATGGGTAGCATTAGAGACTACATGCCGCTACAGGCACATCAGCTCCTTCATAGTTGGAAATTATTTGGAATACCACTAAAGCTTATTCAGGTCTTCATTTATTAGGATTTGTGTTAGCAATTATATGAGTAATTGGGTTTTAATTCGCAATATTATATGTTCGTTTTACAAGTTCACTTCCTCTTATAGGGAAAAAAGTTGTTCGTTGAATTTTACGAAGCTTGTTGCTTCCCACTTTCTGCTGTTACTTATTTTAAGACCACCGAGTCGTAATAGTATAATTGAAAATTTTCTACAAATTTAAGACGTCTTTCTTTTGGTTTTAGACTGTTTGGCTCCAAGTTTTAATAAATTGACTATTTTAAGCAAACCCTTAAACGTTATAAATGTAGGCACTTTACACTCACATCTCCCTAGATTTCCCTATTTCTCCTCATTTGGGCATGAGATAAAAGTCATTTCGTTTTAAACTCAAATTATGAAATAAATAGTGGTTATACTGACAGTAATGCAAAACGTGTGTTTTGAATAACCTCATGGACTTAAATCAAATTTTCTATGAAAATTGGCTTCACTGCAAAATTTGCACTGTTGTCATGCAAACTTGTGTCGAGTTATATCCCCTGATGGATTTTAAATTCCCATTTTCTCCGCCACCGTAACCGTGAAGAACTTCGTGGATTAAAAATTAAATTTAGTTTGATGTTTTGCCATATTAAGATCTCTGTCATGTTTGATTTTCACAATTTTCCTACAAATGTTTACACAGTTATGATCTCTGTTGTACTTACAACTTTCTTCAGTTTATGTTCAATAACTATCTAAGAGTACAACATGTCACATCAGGTCCTATCCAGTGATAAATTCCATTCAAAATTTTTATATTACTGAGAGTTTACATATCTCATTTTTTTTTAAAAATATATATTTATAACAATGTTCATCACAGTTGTAATGTCATTGAATTTAATAAAAAATATCATTTACAGATTTCAGCAGTATAAACTACGTGTATAGACAATTGCTAATCAACATAATCATTTACATCAGCTGGAATTGGTTTTAGAATAATCTACTTTTTAATCTTTTTGACTTAGAGTAGTTACTATGATGCAGTTTAATGTTTCTCTATATTATATAGTTGGTATACTAATTTATTATTATTATTATTATTATTATTATTATTATTCCAGATAAGCGCTCTAAATTTATATCACCTAGTTCATCCAGACGTTGTCCAGAGGTCCAAAAGAAGTGCAAGAGATTACATTCATCGACTCCAGACTGATGTTCGGGTAATTTCTCTTTACCTTTCACCTTAATCAGTATAAAGATTAGGTTTAAAGTAAAAACATTTTTGTTATAAAAAAAAGCTATTTTAACATTTGTAGTTCTCTTACATCAATTAGTATATGGAGTCCCAAAATTGTTTTGGTGAAAATTTTGCTCTTTTCAGCAAAAAAAAAAAAAGTTTCGATTCAAAACAAAAGTACAAAACAACAATTTAACATTCAGTTTTAAAACCTAATTTTTCTGCAGTTGTAAAAACAATTTTGTTTTGTAGATCCATTTCGTCAACTAAAATTGTTACATGATTTCACACATATGACACTAGGTATCTAGCCTCTGCAAAATCCGGGTTCAAAGATACAGTATGGTGGGCATTTTTAGCGGAAACATAATGTTGCGATTTCATCCAACAATAGAATTAAGCACCGTAGCAAGTTATATTTTTTACAGTTACAGATCCAGGAAGCGTTAATATGCAAGGTAATGCGTTTTGATGGGATTTGTTTTCGTTATCTTCGTCTGAGACCGTGAAATTACTAAACATTTCTCACAGCATAAGATTACTAAATACATTAGTAAATTTCACAAACTCATTAAAATTATAGCACACAAAATGTTCGTTTACAGTACTTTTTCCAGTAACAATTTTACATCATAAACATAGCATTTGTGCAAATGAAAATATTACTACTACCACTACCACTACTACTTATTATTACTATTGTTGTTGTTGTTGTTGCTATTATTATTATTATTATTGTTGTTGTTGTTTCTGTTATTATTATTATTATTATTATAAAATGTTTTCTGTGAGAAATCTGTTTTCATTGGATGGCATTGTCACACGGTTCATTATGTTTTTTCATATCGCATTGTCATTCTTCGTGTCGTATGATCGTGAATCAAAACGTTTCTTCAGATCGTGCAATAAACAAGTATAAATATTGGTTTCATGAATGTGAAATTGTCTGAACCAGTAAACCTTATGTCCTGATAGAGTTACGTCAATCAAGATAAGATTTAATGGCTCATACACCTTTATATTCACTTTAAGAAAGGACTATAATTCTATAATTGTATCATACGATATATTGTAAAACAGTTGTACTTATACAATAATTTACATTAGTTCCTTAACCTGTTTATAAGGGGCTATACATTAATGTGTTTTCCTTACAAGGTTCGATATGCTGAGCAGCAGACTATACTTGATCGAAGGAAGAATACTCACTACATTTTTCATGACAAGCAGAGTGAACTGCCCATAGACGGGGTTAAGGATGATTCATTTTCCTATGTAGGTAGAAGAGGTGAGGTTGTAGAGCATCGTGACCCATTCTACAGGGATCAATGGTATTTGGTATGTTTAAATATATGAAACAAAACATTAGCATCTTGTATGTGATAAATGTTGCTATTAGAATGGAATAAAAATCATGACGAACTTTCAGAATGTTGTGGTAATCATCTGAGTTATCAGGGAAAGAACTTGCAATTCAAATGAAATTCATTAGTCCTGGGATGTCATTTTAGTACGAAAATGTTATTAGTAAGACTTCTCTGTTTTGCTTGTTGTGAGTCGTTAATAACTATTCAAATCTGGGCTATACAAATGGATGTCATCAAATTTTGCAATGTTACCTATTCAGTTACTGGAATTTTCCAGTTAGGAAATCGTTAAGAATATAACTGTTAATCATAATTTTGCTTAACCAGACTTTCGTGTAGCTCCTGTGATCTCCGTCATACCATTGTCTGGTGAAATGATTCATTGATCATTGTTTCCATTAGAAGATGCTTCGGTCAGGCTTTGCAGAAGCGAAACTGCATAGGTATTTCTCCTTCAGTCATGTCACCCAATCGTAATAAGTTACGCGTACAACCAGTATTTCACAAATCCAAGCTTGTTTTTAATTAATTATTACTTCGGAGAAGATTTATCTCTCATGAACGGATGTATTGGCCCCAAATCCTGTCAATACGTTAATTATTACTGCCACTTATGCTAGGAAGCATACACTTTATCAAGGCCTTGCAAAACCGATATATAATTGTGCCTTTTCACCAGTTGAGCGATTCCGGAGAGTTGTCTTACACAGAGAAACATTTTCCAGTCACATTTCTCATTTCTCACTCTCTCGTTCTGGTACATAAATAGTTTGCACATCATTCGTCTAACATCATTAAACAATCAGCCAGTCATCACTATTTTATTAACCTGCTCTATGGTCTATAATGATTCAGTCAATTAAACTACAGTAGTCGACCTCGGTCAAGTAACTGGCTATTATAACATTTACAACGTACACACAATTGCACACTTAGGTATATTTGGTATCATTAGCATCCTCTTCGCTCGAAATTAAGCTTGACACTTGATTGACACCACCTTTGCATGTAGTTGTTCTGACCTCCATATTTAACGGTTAAAATACAGCTGTCCTGAGACGGTACAGGGGACCATCATTATTGCTAGCTAAAAGAAATGAGAGATCAAGGATTCCAGCAAACTTGCCTCTGACGTCGCCGTGGCATCTGGCAGTTAGATCTTTACTACAATACAGAGGTCAAGTACTCACATCGCATGACAACCTATCATGTCCAGTAGTATATATAATGGTATAATGATTGACTTGCTCCATATACCAATTCCAACCTTCAAGACACAGACTACATCCAGACATCGTGGCATTTGCATTACAATACCAGCTTTTATGGAACGCCATAGCTGTCGTTTGTTTCACTTTAACGTAATGCAAAATTCAGTAGTCCTGATTTAGAGATAAATAATAACACGAATGCTCCTTTAATTGTTCTATGAGGTTAGCTGAACCTTATATGGAGTTCCTAAGCCATAATAAGTGTTTCAACTGAGCTTAATGTAAAGTTTTCCAGTCAATATTTGTGGTGAAATGATAATTCGAATACTTCTTAAGTGTTATGTTAGGTCAGCTGAACTTTGTTATGGACCTGCTAAGTCACTATATAATTTCAACTTAGTTTAACGATGCGTTCATCTATTATCATTAGGACCAAATGACAACACAAATTCTCACTAAAGTGTTATATCAGCGCATCTAAACCTTATATGGAGTTGCTAAGCCATGATATTATTTTAACTCAGCTAAATGTAGGGTTCACCAGTCATTTTTCTCTGTGAAATGATATTACGAATACTCCTTTTGTGTTATTTGAGGTCAGCTGAACCTTACATGGAGTTGCTAAGCCAGGATATGATTTCAACTCAAGTTAATGTAGAGTTCACCAGTCATGGTTTGGGACAGATGATAATATGAATGATCGTTTTAAGTGTTATACCTGATCAGCTGAACCTTATATTCAGTTGCTAAGCCATATTATAACTTTGTTAAGTGCTTAATGGAGTCTAGATTCTCTAGTTCGATGATGTACCTATATTATATATCGTTTTTCATACAGCAGTTTGTTCTTTGTAGTGCCTATGATATGTTATTTTTTTAACATTAGTAATGTTCATCGATTTCATGCTGTGGATATCCCATTGTTACAGCTTCGTTCTTCATTTTGTGGTAACAATATTCATTGAGATACTCTCACTTGTTTTAGCTGTGGTGCTGTTTGTAGATAATGTGCTCATTGGAGTGTGTTAAATTGTTCTATTTTGTATATGCTTAACATGTTGTTCTATTACAAATTGTAAAATGACGGCCAGATGCAACACTATTTACAGGAGATTATTTTGCCTTCAGGGACAGATCGTACCAATTTAATGCATTTCATTTGGTCTGATCACTAGTTCGTGTGTCTTTGTAAGAATTATGAGCATAATCGTGTCTCATTTCCGAGCCACCTTCACACCTGTGACTTCCGACACTACCGTAAGGGGAAACACATCATAGCATAATCTATTTATTATTAACACACTCCAGAGCGGGCTCCGTGGATATTTCAGAGACTTCTTATTACGAGTCACTTAAATGCTTCCTTTTCACGTATGAAAGGGCTGCCTATACATAACCGTATCCTTTATTTTAAACAAATCATATAAGTCTCTGAACAAACTTTCACCAGATTACATACCTAACCTAACATAACTGAACTAGGACATCAAATAATGGGTGTTATCTCCGTCACCAGCAAACACCGAACTCCAGAAAGAGAAAAGAAAGAAAAAACATTTCAAAACGTTCTTATTTTATCAGCACCTACAATTTCGATTTCCTTGCCCCTTAGGATACCTACTTAGACTTCCTTTCTTAATTTGAAAGATCATTTCAAAACTTGTTTTTGACCAGCTGGAATGATATATTAAAGTACATCATTCCAGAATTAAATGATCGTATCAAATATAATCGGTACATTTTTTATTCTATCTAAGATATGGGACATCTGACATGCTGCAATGTTTATATCTGTGTATAGTATAGTGTTAATATATGTACCAGTTGACAACAGTAGTTACATATATTAATCCATTTTAAATCTATGCAAACATATCAGAGTTTAAGTGACCGATATGTAACATAACCTGCCATAACAACGGAGGGCCACATAGCAAATGGGTCATTTGTGTATCTTCGTTAAGTAACGATTATTATTATTTTGACCATCGTCTCTCCAATCCCATTTCAGAAAGCATGGCAAACCCAGTTTCTTTAACAGAAAAGGTCTCGTAGTATGCGCTGTTCCAACTAGCCTATATTATAAATGCTTTGCAAACAGCGAGGGGATCAGAATGCCGTATAATCCTGGTTAATCCCATCGTATGGTTAAAAATCAATTACTTATTAAACTTAGCAGCATAGATTTACATGAACATTCTGTTTTCCCGCAAACGATTGTGAATGCAGATCTTCCACCCGTACCCAGATATGCCAAACCTGCACAATTGACAAAGTCTCAGAGAGCCCTCAGAAGAAAACTGTTATCAGAGTAAGTTATGAACAAATTTGCTCCTGTAAGAAGGCTCATCATTTTGTAAAAGAAATTATGTAAAGTGCTGCGAGCGAAACATATTCGACCAAAACCCTTTGTACTACGTTAGTTGACTTCCTCCTCTCGCCTATTCTGGTAATTTATTAAGATCAGGAAATCGCATGAAAAGAAGAAACCAAATGTTTTGTTAAAACATACTTCTTCGATAACATGTACCCATAGTATGGGCACACCCTCATAATCTCCCCTACTTTATCCTGTAGTACTTTTCGTATGGATGAGATTTGGTGTCACTCCCTCTGTTCAAGGATATATCATTCTTATCTGACTTCAATTTAGGAGGCCGACTAATATTAGCAAATGTTTGCTAAAACAAGCTTCGAAGGGCTGGATTATTGAGGCATTTGTCGTACTTCTAATGCAGCCATAAAAGTCAAACTTCTAGTGCAAGTTTAAAAGGTTATCATCAAACATCATTTTGTAACCAGAAGCGGACGCAACGGGAATGAAACTGTTCATATTTACTGAAAGAAGACGTTTCATCTTCATAATGACTTTTACATCATTTTCCCAACGTTTTGAAAATCATATTCTGGCTTTACATTGAGCCTCGCAAAAAGTCTGGTTAAGGTGAGACTAATGTCTTCAAGATAGAACGATACGGGAGAATTTTACGAAATATCAGAAATCATGGTGTTGAAGGACTACTTATGCATATAATGTACATGCCAGCACCGGAAACTGAATCGTACGCTGCAGATTTGCTAAGGGAATAAACTGATCTCCTATATGCGCTATCCAGTGATTTCTTCAAGACCTCATACACAGAGGAAATCCCCCTGTTTGTCATGTTTATAAGAGGAGATTTGAATTTTTTTAGAGGTGAGGGGCGGGGTTGTTTATATGAGAACTACATAGATATAAACTGTATAGCTATAAACTGTATAGCATGCTTAAACAAACCTGTTTTGATAAACAACTTGTAATGTACAAAATATACAATGTACAGCTGCTTATGTTCATTATCAGCATAATCGGCATAGCTGCAGCGATTGCATACTATAAAAATGGCGCTATGTTGTATGCATTTAAACTGAAAGTAACAATTAATACAATACCACCAACATCTGACAACTGCAATTGCAACTCCTTAGAAATTTAAATTGAAGCAATTAGATCATGCATATGTTGAAGGACCATATCTCAGACAAACCAAAAATTCTAATTTATGAACAGCCCTTACTAAATCGAGACTTTTAGCATTCTGACCGAAGGGACACAGTGGCTGATACAGCAATTTACTTGTAGAGACATACGCCTTTGGAAACATTGGGTTACAGACCTTAAGGATTCACTTTCTCTGCAAATTTCCAAACCTCTTACTAGTCACTGTGATATTTTGCATCAGAAAAGAACTAAAATTCTCCAATGTTTCTAATTCCTTCAGCCATTATTAAACTTCTACTGATTGTCCATGCTTTATGGCACCACTTGATGGACAGTTTTGTATGCAATATCTCCATATCCTCAAAACGCCAATGGTAACATTGGGCCAGATTGAGCAAAAAGCCAGAGTAGTCATTTTCTACACAGAATAAAGAGTATCAGGTTAAATTCTGAAGCCAGTGTGGGCAGGCATCTGGTAAACGCAAAGCCCGAATAAGCACGTTCTACTATTACTTATAATCGTTGTCACTATGGTAACAAGAGCGGGATGCAATCATCCACTATATATGAGAAAGTTTCTAGAAGGATTTATTCCAATTTTTGTAGACAAATTGCAAATGATGAAAATTGTACCTCTCAAATCTTTTAGGATTTAAGCTAGTCATGATAACAACACATTTAAACTAATAATAATTAAATACACTTTTTCAAATTAATAAACTGGGTTTAACAACACAGACAGTTCCCTATGTAAAATATTTCGTGAGATCATACATGTAATTAAAAGCATCTCGTAGGTACGTATTGTCTGTGACTGTACAGTCATAACTTATTCTTCTTTTTTCAGGAAAACTTTGGGCAAACGGGTGGAAAGAGAGGAATTGATATGAATGTGGCCAGCGTGTGGAAGTCTGGCTTCACAGGAAAGGGGATTGTTGTGACTGTAATGGATGATGGAATTGATCACAGCCATCCAGATCTGAGGAAAAATTACGTATGTGTCCAATCAGAGTTATGCATTGTGGAATAAATTTGTTTCTTAAACTTATTGTAAATTTCGTTTCTCAAGTGAATTTAGACAACATTATGAGTTCTCATAAAAAAATAATTTTTGCCAGAGAGAATGATGCAGATGTAATAAACATTTTAGTTCATCATTGGACCGCAAATATCGTGTCATGCTGTTACCGTATTAACTTCGTACAGAACATTTTATACGTGTAGCACTAGAATATACTATGATTGTTAACATTTTCTTCATAGATTTATTTATTTCTTTTACTTTTTTTAATTTTTCTTCCTTAACTTTTTGGGTTTACGTATCCACTACCACAACTTAATTAGTAGTAAGCAAATATTTTTTTGTCGTATGAGTAACAACATATTTGTTGTATTTTTATAAATAGGGATATGGAAGCAAACAGCATTCCAGACTGATGTTTCATTGTTCATGTTACAGCTACATCTTACCGAGGCATAACTGTCGTGACCGCTCCGGTGGCCTGGTGGTTAGAGCGTCCGCCTCGGATGCGGAAGGTCGCGGGTTCGACCCCGGCCGTGTCATACCAAAGACTTATAAAAATGGTACTAACAGGTGCCTTGCTTGGCGCTCGTCAATAATAGGTCCTTGTTAGAACTGGTCAGCCTGGTGTCAGGATAAAGTGACTGAGTGGAACATCATGCTACATGTCTGCAGCATGATGCTCCAGTGCTAGACATCACTTTCTACACTGCAGATATCGTAGCGATATGACTGAAATTGTTTTAAAGCTACGTCAAAAATAAAATCCAAATCACACACACAGACGCAGACTCACACACACACACACACTTTTCGTCAAGCCCGTCGTGATGGAAGCTCCAAATAACAATCAATTTGATGTTCATATGTGTCGATCCATCTATATATCTGTCCACTCTATTATTACCACTGAGTGTTAATATTTCTGCTTTCGTGTTTTGTAAGATATTTCTATCTATATAAATGACAAGTCCCACAGAAAGGGTTTTCTTGAATACGGATACTGAAACAGGTAATTTAAAGTCTTAATTGCCAATGGTATGTGGTAGGATTTAATGGCACGTACGCACAATACTAGCTCTATTGTGCCGCTCGTGAGTAAAGTTTAACAAAAAAGGTACACACCAAATTTTGCAAGCAACTCTAAGAATATCAAGCTTTGCGAATAGTCAATACGTACGAAAGGGATCAAAGTAAAACGCAATATAGTTAATATTATGCACGAAGGTTTATAAAACGTGACGGTAAAATTAATTGGAAATGAACTGCAAAAAAGTGCAGAATAAATGGAAACGAAAATGGAAACAAAGAACATTTAGAATAAATGCATTGTTAAAGGTAAGTGCATTTCGAAGAAATTACGAAACGCAGAATGACGAATAGCATACACAAAACCCGAAAGGATTTGTGAATGAGTTTGAAATTCGCTGTGAATTTCTACAGTTGAAATCTCTTATGCATGAAAATCCATGATCAGATTATTTACACTATCAAAAACATTCCCTAACCACACGTCCAGACATTGATCAAAACCTTTCCCTAACCACACGTCCAGACATTGATCAAAACCTTTCCCTAACCACACGTCTAGACAATGATCAAAACCTTTCCCTAACCACAGGTCTAGACATTGATCAAAACCTTTCCCTAACCACACGTCTAGACATTGATCAAAACCTATCCCTGACCACACGTCCAGACATTGATCAAAACCTTTCCCTAACCACACGTCCAGACATTGATCAAAACCTTTCCCTAACCACACGTCTAGACAATGATCAAAACCTTTCCCTAACCACAGGTCTAGACATTGATCAAAACCTTTCCCTAACCACACGTCTAGACATTGATCAAAACCTATCCCTGACCACACGTCTAGACATTGATCAAAACCTTTCCCCATCCACACGTCAAGACATTGATCAAAAACTTTCCCTAACCACAGGTCTAGACATTGTTCTCGCGTGTGCAAGTATAAAAAACGGCTTTATCTTTTCAAACTATATTCAATCGAAACGAAATAGGAAATAAAATCTATTGACAAATATTCTATAACTATATTTTTACACTTATTACAACATTAAATGTTATTGCTGTATTTTGCATTTCATTTTATTGCTATTTCGCTAACGCACATATTTACTAAGGTAAAATGCAATCGTTTTAGTTCACTCCCTTTCCTACTCACGAACATGGAAAACATGATTTAGATACAAGTATTTATAATTTCGTTACAAAGAATCATAGGTGGAGCTGATCAGTGCAAAATCTGAATGCATATATTGAACCATAAACAAGAAATGAAACGCAGAATGGAATGGAATCATAATGCACATGGAATGTAAATGAAATGCAAAAAGAAAAAAAATGATTTTGGTAAAATGATTCGTTTCAGGGTCTGTAGTTCATGAATAGTCAGCATGATGAAGAAAAAATAATCGGTAAAATTCCAAGATTTCATCCTGGATATATTTATTTATTCTTTTGATATGAAGTTTTTAAAACAATGTTATATTAATTTGGACTTCCCAACTATGTAGCAATTGCATTTTATACAATTTCAGGATCCAGAAGCTAGTGCTGATTTTAATGATGCAACAGATGTGCTGAACGATCCAATGCCAAATACATATGATTCTAGCAAAGGGTAAATAATTCATTGCACACTTTTATATTTTAGTCAATTGGAATTCACTACGAGTTTATCGTAAGGAAGAAAAGAGAAATACGGTCATACATTTCTGAACTGCATAAAATATCTTGCAAGCGAAGAAATAAATTGGAACGAAAGTAATAAAATATACATATTTTGGAATGGTACATCAGAATGACGTTTGCCCTTGAAAAATTTCAGTGCGCTATTTTGTTAAAGATTACATCCCTGAGTTGTAATTTCCAAATTTATATAATCCTATACTTTGTATGTAAATATCTTTGCAGGTTTTGAAAACTATACATATACATCTTTACTTATATAGTTTTTAAAATGTTAGAACAAGGTTATGCATCCATTGTTATATAGACACATGAGACATTTTTTGTCATTGGTACTGTTACAGCAGAAAATATTAGGTAAACTGTATGTCTTGTTGAGATTTTAATCATATTTAATCTGTATTTTGTATGGTAACCATGAGTGTATGACTACAGATGTTGGTTTTATAATTACTTATACAATTCGTGCATTTAATTCTTCATTATCTTGGGAGTTGTGTATGTTTTGTTATATACATTCCCCTGGGACACTATTACTATTTAGCGGTCCGAAATGAATATGTGCAGAATCTGGAAGCACAATAGCTGCCACTCCAGCCTTCATTCCAGCGACCTCCACTGTCACAGCAAGAACAAATAGACGATTGTAGGTAATGGGAGAAGGCATAACCCCACCCAGTTTTAACAATTGAAACTATAATCTAATTTCTGAATGCAACAGTTTTTGCAATTTTTGATGCAACTGTAATAACTACGGTCGAAATCAAGGGTTTTGTTCCTTTTCCTAAGTCTCGCAGCAATCATCAATGTCTGCCACTCAAGCACTCACCAGCAGCCTGCCTGTAAGAACTAGCTTTCTATATTTAATCACCCACGGACGAATGGCTGGGAATTTTACAAAAGTAAATCTGCTCTATACTTTACAATTGGACGGTGGAAATAATTAGTAAGCCAAATTCTCCGAGTTTCTATTTGATGCTATTTCTAGTACCTAAAAGCAGCAGAACGTTTAGACTAGGCCTAGATTTCAACCGTCTTATCAAGTACAAAAATAAAAACGGCACTCTCGGCCATGCCTAAGTAAAAATGTATGAGTTTGTGAGCAGCCTAGATCTGACCATTTGATATTTTCATATCCGTGTCCCTGTCCATCTCGCATCCCACAAGTTCCCTCGGTTCGGGAACTATTTATCAGTTATCTCTTATTCAGTTTCAGTATCAATCCGTTGGCCTTTACGAAGGCCACCGTCGTCGTTCTGTTCAGGCCAAATTTGTCAACAAGGTCTGCAGCGTATTTTGGAAGATATCATTATTTTAAACAGGGTGTGATTTTTCATATTTTCCAGTAAAATTGATCTAGCTAAAGTCTCCGTCGAAATATGTCATTTTCTGAGTCAATGGAGGGATGAAAATCGGCTTGGGCAAAGACTTCCTCTGGAACAAAAACCAACTGGAAATTTATATATGCCCGGTAGTCATCTTGTACGGTTGGTGAGTCCACCTGGTGAACTGTTTCACCACAATGATCAGCAAGTGAGTCAGTGGAGAACTCTCTTCACATCAACCTTCTTGAATCTAATAGTATAGTAAATGCATTACATTTAAGGAAGGAAAAGTTGGCTGAATAGGTAATTCTCATCATGTCATACAATACATTGGTGCTGACCGAGGTCCTCAAACTGCAAATGGCACATGTATTGGGGCGACGATATCATATGACCTGGCTTAGGCTCCCAGCTCAAGATCACTATCCAGATCTGACACATTCCCTTACGATTTATTGTACTAGCCGATTCATGGTCAAGAAAGGGCCTATTCACCAGTTGGTCTTTGAGCGAATATGTGCATTTTACGGGCGTTTATTAATTGATCTTGCTGCGACAAAGTGGAACTGCAAACTGTTCACCTTCATCTCTACAGTACCGAATCCAAAAACATGTAACGTGAACGCTCTTTCAATAAATTCAGAAAAATTTGAACCTTTAATTGTGCAGAGAATTTCGCAAGTGACAACGCTTTGTACCTCTCTGTTTTACGAAGGAAATTTGTGAGTGTTCAGAGACTGCATTAGAGGTAACACAATGGTCCCTTTGAGTGTCTTGATCTCTCACCTAGCTAACCTTTAATTTGGTTGCCTATCTGAGTAAAAGGCTTACATATATTTATATCGATGGCTACTCTATTATCTCTAACACATTCATTTATCATGACATATGGGGATACAGATCATTATGAGAACTTATCAAAACTAGCAGCCACTTTCTACCTGAATAGACTAGGATTCCTCACCTTGTTTCCTAATTAGAATCTTTCGTAGGTTTTTGACGTGGCTAAACTCAGAATTGAGCCTGTATCCAGAACTTCGCTGAGGCTATTATATGTGTTCTCAAACACTACTTGATACACACATATTAAGGTCTAGGGGTAAATGCCAGAAAAGATGATACCACCCTTCAAACCCTATCATCATGACTCAAGTGGGTGATACACTCAGCATACACTGGTAGAATTCTTGAAAGTTTGAACTCATGAGATTAGATTCGACATTGAAGACAACGATTTGATCCGATACGATATCGAATCCTCCAGAGTGTGTGGATTATCAGCCTTCTTTGAGATCAAAAGTCAGCGAGATGAGAATCTGGCTCTGGTCAATCTAATCGCCGTGGCCCAGTCGGACACTAAAGCTGTCTTACTTTAGCACATCCTCTCACTGAGGAGGATTTAGTTCTTTTGCTGGACTAACCATGAGTTTTTCTCGGTAAGAAAATGTAATTTATTTCTTATAATACTTATATCAGATTCACGTGACTATCAGTAGTGCTGCTTTTATGTTATGGTGTGCGTTTAATCGGGGTTCTAGAATATTTCTCTCACAGTAAGGTTACGCGCGATAAAGGTTGGATCTTTGTGGATTTCCTCCTCACAAAACCCATTTTCCTACCGTTAACATGACTGATCATCGGGAAATATATTTGGAGGAGCAAGTAAATTTATCTTAGTAAATTATGTTTCTGCATGAATACTTACGCAATCATATTAATATCAAAACCTCTTACGCCGGTCTTCAAATGCGAGCTTTCTAATTGATCTGACGTTCATCTTAAACTAGTAAACATCGAGTTGACCTAGCATTCGCAAGGGGAGGTAATTGGTAAAAGTTGCTTCTCTTAGTCTAGATGGCATTTAGACGAGAAGAACCATTTTCCTTATTTTCGAGAACATTGGATTTGAGAGGTAACGAAAGTTTATTCCTAACGTATAATTCATTTATATTTTATTTTCGATTTTACACGTCATTTGTCTTGTCATGGATCATATTATATCTTTTTGCAGAAATGACGAGTATCAGCTCCAGTTTCTATCGGCAGATAAGACTTATATAACTATTCATGTCAAGATGTTCGACAGTGTTCGTCTTAGTTAAGCACTTTGTGTAGTCTGTGATTGTCAGTTATCTGTAGTCGCTAAGACGCTATAGGTGGGTTACAATTGCCTTCGCCACAAGACCAATGTCATTCCTGTCTGCAGGTTGTGTTCTTCATCTGTACTATACTTGTCACACGTGTATTTCTCAGCATATGGAAATTAATCCTACCTTTCACTTGATACAACGCTTATATAAACGAACAATTGCCAGTTTGATTTATCTGTCAAAAGAAAATGATTGTAAACGTCAAATACAGCCTGCGAGCCCACATGAAGCTCAAATGTAGAACTACTATAATATCTCGTGACATTATGAAGGCATGTACATTGCCGATAAACACTTTCACCGTATTTCGTTAATGTAGTTTTGATTCGCGCTGCACCCAGACAACGGTGGCTCCTGTGGCGATTTCTCAAATAGCATCAGCGACCACGTGCAGGCGCTTATGTTTCACGAGTAGCGCGGTTCTCTTGACAGTTTCATCGGGCGACGCTTGTTTTCTCTCGTTGGTAACATTTAGGGTGGATCATACGTCTTCTGTTAATAATGTGATCACGTAGCATAATTGCTCAAGAGGAAGAAAATGACTAGATTCAACTCGTGCAGGCACATCACGCACACGCACCTTTAGCCAAATATTCTTTTCTACTGGAATAGCTATCACATACTTATTGAAAATATTTAAGTATCCGGTGATTGTGCGTTCTGAGGGCCTAACAATACGTGCATACAGATACAAGGCAATTATGTTTCTGAATGGCGTGTGATACTGTTGTTCTTGTCATCGCCAAAAAAGCTTATACGCGCAAATGGATCCTTGTTGAATAACAATCGAAATTTGTCTCTTCTCGGTTCAATTTTTTTGCAACATAATCGTCCGACAATGCAACCACGGTGGATTCAGTGGAAAATATCACTTTATCATGGTAGAAACAGTCTTCGATTGATTGTACAGATTACGGTGGTAGATCTTTATGTCTGATATTTGAAACTTTCTTTAACATTGTCTTTTGTAATGCGTGCAGTTAATATGTGATACAGTGAATTATTTGTCATTATTGTTATTAAACCCCCATTCCTCTATCTCGTTTATAATGCACAAATACGATCCAGACACACGCACTATTACTATTTGTTGTGGTCCAAACCATCCTCAAGATCAACGAAATGATGATGACCATTTGCCATACTATCATGTTTTTTCAGATCCTTCTTTGGTTAATATTCCATCCAACCTAACTCATGATCCTACTTTGCGTGGTCGTGAAGGAATGGCTGATAGCATCTCGGTATCCTTTGTATCCACATTGAAAGTATCAGTATATTCTGATTGTGGCCCTCGACTCTTCAGATTCTTTGATTCCCTCTGTTTCTCTGATTTCGGCCTGGTTTTTGTGCGACAACACATCGCAGCCTCAAAATAATATCTTGAATGTCAGAGCTAGAATTTTGTAGTGACCCAACTGGTAAATTCAGTCAAATCGGCTTTGGCGGCATATATGGTCAAATCCACATAAAGATCGCGTCGTCGAGCAGTTCTTCGTGGGTAAATATCAATAAACATTTTGCATGCTATTAGGTGTTCTTTAATGTAACATCAATACGCGTTGGCGGAGTTGGTGAAAGCTCAAGAGCACTCAACGCCTAGTCAGCAAGATGTCCGCATATTGACCAGTACAGCTTAGGTAGCAAAATTATCGCAGAATAAAACATTGGCTGTCTGTTCAAATATTCAACAACTTTAAGTGGTGTTGCAAGACCATACACGTCAAAATATAAAATATGCTGACGTGTTACCACGTGTACTACCTAAGTTCAAGGTCCTGTTGTTAAATCCAGATTGATGCTGCCAGTTTTCCTTGTGTGTGGAATTATTATTAGAAGTTCATCCCGCTTAAAGACATCTAGGAAATGTTTGACTGACTTTACCGCAGAGAGTAAATCAAAGCTGGTCAATGAACTGGTCAACAACGAACCCACAACTGAAGACCTTGACCCAACGAACCCACAACTGAAGACCTTGACCCAACGAACCCACAACTGAAGACCTTGACCCAAGTCACTCTTGTAAAAGATTATATGAGATCAAACGTTGAGTACAGAGCACAACATCCAGCTTGGTTTTCTGCTAATATTTTGCTATGGTTATTCTTCCCTTCCTAACCAAAATATATGAATATATATTGAAACATTTTCATGTAATCTGGCTGTTCGGAACGTGATATGATTGGTAAACATGAGCCCCAGATTTTGCATTACAGTGATGGAGAATACTTATACACGCACCCGTTAAAATTTACTTTTGTAAATTACAAAGATCTATCCTGCATTTGATAAAATGTCAATCAATCCCACTTACCATCACATTGTCGTTAACCTAGAGTCAATCAAAAGATGTTAGCTCAAGCCTGGTGAGTGCAATTACCTAATGTTAAATAATATAGGTCACATTGGCCTCATTCTACCATGTCCACAGAAATAAAGAAAATGCATAAATACAATAACTAGGAGTTAAACGAACACAAAACTTCTGTTTTAAATTTTTCAAATTGTTTAACTATTGTTTTAGTA
The DNA here is from genome assembly GCA_028554795.2 of Sinohyriopsis cumingii. Lineage (NCBI taxonomy): Eukaryota > Metazoa > Mollusca > Bivalvia > Unionida > Unionidae > Sinohyriopsis > Sinohyriopsis cumingii. The sequence goes on along the minus strand of CM068835.1, from coordinate 75,251,487 downwards.
TAGGAAGTATGTCGAAAATTTCCTGAAATTGCATAAATGTTGCCATATCAAAGCAGATTTTCTATTAAAAACAATGCAATTTTACAGTAATCTCGAAACTATCAATAACAACTAAATTAGGAGTTTGAACAATTTACTTTCACAGCTTGTGGCATATCATCCAACTGAATTTGTGTTTATGACAGCATTTAATGTGATTTGATTATCAGATTTTATTATGATTACCAGACACCTAGATTCGTAATTTTGAGACTCATGATTACCATACCTATTAACACAATTATGACATAAACAACTTCATGATTACCAGACTTAGAATCATGATAGCCATATAAACAGCTTCATAATTTCTAGAATCAGCATCAAATTGACAGATTCGTAATCTTAATTACCATATAACCAATTTCATGATTATGAGATTCATTATCACAATTGCCATATAATCGTATTCATGATTACCAGATTCATTTTCATGAATACAAGATAACCGGATTCATGATTAGCACGTTCATTTTCATGAGTACAAGATAACAAAATGTATTTTCATTAGTATTAGATAACAAAATGTATTTTTATGAGTACAAGATAACAAAATGTATTTTCATTAGTACAAGATAACAAGATTCATGATTAGCACGTTCATCTGCATGAGTACAAGATAACAAAATGTATTTTCATGAGTACAAGATAACACGATTCATTTTTATTGGTGCAAGATAATTAGATTCATGATTACCAGATTTATTTGCATGAATAGAAGCTAATCAGATTCTTGATTACTGGATTCGTTGCGTTACTTAGCTAAATGTAGCAAGTTCTTTTAAACGGAATAGCATACAAACAAGTTTATTTATTTGATTCAGAATGCAAGAGCACCATTTTAAACAGAAAATTTAATCAATACTATGTTCAGTATAATATGTTATGCCTAACTTTCAGTCATGGAACTCGTTGCGCTGGAGTGATTGCAGCTGAGTGTGACAATGACGTTTGTGGCTGTGGAATAGCTTACAATGCCAGAATAGGTGGTAAGGAATTATTTAGCAAGTTATATGTATATCGTTAATTTGTTTCGTGCATCCTGTGACATTGATTTTAGAATATTTGTTTGATACGTCTACATCGGTCTTATTAAACTGCTCTTCCGAAGACGAATTTGAATATGAATTATTTAGATTTGCTAAACATATAAGGTAAAATAAATATTATATTCTACTCTGCTAACTACGATTGTTTTAAATTAGTGTAACAAAGATAAATGCTAAATCGTTAAATACATTATATAAAACATGTATGGTTTAAGAATGTTTAACGCTTTCGAGTTCAAAGTGTCTAGGAATTGGTTTGCCCGTGTAAGTTGGTGTGTGGGTCGTTTGAACAGCTTTGGTTAAAGTATTTCCGACCAAGTGTAGCTCAGTAATCTCTTACTACATTCACTTCATATTCGGAATATGATATCACCATCTACGTTCCTCCCTTCAGTACTACTCCAGCCCACCAGGTTAACCCCTGTTTAAGGCCTTGCGGCCAAGAATTATATTGGGAACACCTTCTTTATTAAAGATTGTACATGTCTCCCAGACAATATAAGTAATGACATTAATACCTGTGTACACCTGACACCCTATTTCTGCGCAATAAGGTACGTTTTACACCATCTATCATTCCAAAACTTTGTTTACACTGTGGATAAGAAAGAAACATTTAGTACAACACTCTTTCAACAAAAGAAACTAGGTTATAGAACGAATCTTTAAAAGTACTACACTCTTGTTACAGAGGTCCCCGTAGTTTTCATTTAATGCGTCAGAAATCTCGTTGCGTTTGTTTGCTTGGAAGTATTTTATTAGCTCCTGTTTATCTTGTAATTACGAAATGTAATAATTAAATGCTTCCATATGCTTTTAATACACCTGACAACTAAAATAGGTCACAGTGACCCGTATATGTGCTTTACAATCATAGATAAAGCGATTGTAAAATTAGCATTGCATATATATTTAGCTTATTATTTATATCAGAGTAAACAATCTAATGAATAACGAAACATGATTTCCCATGTTTCATAATATTCTCTAACTTCTGAAAGCGGTATTATAGCGTCTCCCTTGTCTTATCCTTGTTGAAATACATTTGTGTCCATTTATCTGTGCGCAAATAAAATTCTTTATAATAATGTCCGAAATTAACAAGTCACGTCAAAATTCGTTTTGGCAAAAGTATCTGAATGACGGAAAATGCCCAAAGACTACATGATATACGGTACATAAAGCCACTGACTTCACCCAGTACAATCGGACACAAAATCAATCGTGTATGATATCACGTGGCGTCTATTGCGAAGCACAGTCCCAATATACGGTAGCTAAGGAAAAAGTTAAGCAATCAGGCTTATTCCGATTTTTGGAGTAATTCACACCTATCGTGTTCCTGTTGTAAGTCTGCTAACTTATTTTTTGTTGTATATAGATATTGTTGGAGAGGAGAAACATTTGTTAAGAATGTTCACTGGAAAAAGAGAGTGCTCATTATTTGGACTATAATATTATTCTAGAACTGTTGTAAATTATTCGAAGGAGTTCTGGACAACGCTATCTTGACAACGTCACGGTCCTTTTTTGGAAGACCAGAACATATCCGGTATTGACATGTATAAGGGACTTTTCATTTCATTTATTTAGGACTTTCATAGACCATTATAAGTTCTAGCTTCGATTCACTTCATAATAGTATAAGTTCATCTTACATTATTCATTGATAACTTTATTAAACTGTTTGTTAAGATTTATAAAACTTGTTCGTTTTGCTTCTTGTCTGTTGCTTAAGTTTTGACCGTAGAGTCGTAATACTATGATTTTAGTTCACCTGCGACCATCATGTTTATTGGGTTGCTTTTCTTCTTTTTAATCTTTATTCGAATCAATGGAATGTGGGAAAGAGTCCTGCTGTTTCCAGGGAAACTATTATTGCATACTGGGACTAATCATTTTGCAGTTTCTAGAAACCATGAAATCCAACAAAATCGATTTCTTACAAACTAATGACCATAATTATTTGTACACCCCCACACAAATACAAGTATGCAGTGGAATTAAACAGAAACACGATATATCTGAGTATGTGCGAACCACATATTAATATTCATCTTCAGGATACAGGCATCATCTTTGCACAAGGGCATTTTTTTGTATTTCTACAGTAAACTCTCTACTTCACGATTATATTTATTTAGGCCATATTCCCAAAGCTAATTTCATTGATTCGTTGTTTTTATAATGAACTAAGAAATTGCTGTAGTTAAACTGCAAATTTAGTTACTAACCGTTTTGCCAGTGTGAATAAACATAGTGCTACTACAATATACCCTGCCATTCTGAAAATTGTCATGTTATAAATGATGGCACAATTTCATCAGAGAATTGTTGTTAAAATGGTAGCTTATAAGAGCAGAGGTTAAGCCATTTGTTTACAGATTTATTTTCTGTATAATGGACAAAAAAGAGTCCAAACATTCTTCTAGACTCAACGTAGACAATAAAATCTTTCCTCCTTGGGGAAACCCAAAATGTCAATACTTTGAAGCACTCTACCTTCCCAGGTCTACGACTTCTGGATGGTCCAGTGACAGGCTCAATGGAAGCTAAGGCCATGTTATATCACAACCAGCACATTGACATTGTCAGCGCATCGTGGGGCCCAAATGATGATGGCATGACGATGGAGGCACCGACTAGAGCCGTCTCAAAAGCTCTGGCTAAGGGAGTGACTGAGGTCAGCTATTATTATATTATATTATATTGCATCATATTATATTATATTATATTATATTATATTATATTATATTATATTGTATTGTGTTGTGTTGTGTTGCGTTGAGTCGCGTCGCGTCACGTCACGTCACGTCACGTCACGTCGCGTCACATTACATTAAATTACACTATATTATATTAATACACAGATAGCCTACTGCTGCAGACTGACATTGCCGGTGGCTTTTGAGACATGATACAAAATACCAATCTCTGCTACACGAGCGACAGCCCACGTGAGAACTCAATCTACAGCAAGACTGAAAAGAAGGTTGTAGGCAAGTTTAAGGTTAGTGCGCCGGCCCGCCAATTGACGATTATGCTGGCTTCCGGTTTAAGATGTACATCATTTTACTTGAGAGGCAAGCAAAGGTTCGCAAGAAGCAAGTGTTTTCTGTGGACAGCACCAAAAGTAGACCTTCGTTATTACATCAACCTAGAGTGCCTCTAAGAGAAACAAAAGTTTCGTAACTCGATGGTATTGTTACGTAGTAATGACCAATGATTGGGTCTACTGCATAAGCATGACTTGAGTAAGCCTGAAGGCCATCAAAAAATAGATTGCTTCAGACGCCATTACAAAGCTGGCTTATGGCCACTACCTCAACGACCTCTTTGGATTCGTCGAGCGATCTGCTGCGTAAGGACACCGCAAAGGTGGAAGATGGTATCTTCTGGCACAATTTATAATGCCTTGGAAAACAAACTTCTGCACGAAGCGCCACTCCTTGAAGGATATTATATAGATGGCTGGCGTAGGGCGTAAAATCAGAGATCCAGATGAACAATTTGAGCAACCATACAGACTCGGTGATATGTCGTTGACCTTCTTCTAGCTCTCGAGGCGCATATCGGTACGGCACCTTAGTTTTCGAGTCCAGAAGTTTATGCTACATTGCGATTGCAGGCATAGCCTGCACAGTTGACACCACCATCTTAGCTGTTTCAGATATCACTATGTTTCTTGTCTGTAAGTCATGTTTCCTCACTTTTTAGGGCAGCCACAACAGCGAGCTATCTTCGCACTCATTCAATGCTACGCTTTGTTGAAGCTGTGATTGTCTCTTTCGCGCTCAACGTCTCGGCCGTACACAATATATCCTGGACATACTGGTGCCCAAAGAACCACTCAGCTAGAGTAAGGTTGGACCTGTCTAAAATGTCATGTGCACGACGGATACCTGCCTTGCCACCCCATACTTGCACGTTCTGCTTAGCAAAGAACTGAGACAATGTTCCCATTAACTAATGATTGGTGTCAACATGTACCGTTTTGGGACATATTTGCCACCCCGGCTTGTAGGTACCTGTTATAGCGTTGACAACATTGCAAGACATATTGTTCTTACTGGTTCAACCCCTCAACATTGGCATCAACCACGGTAAGCGTGTACTTGTATGGTGACAGCCGTGGCCCGCCCTTGGTTCGGACATGCTGCGATAACAAGATGTCTGCCTCGTTAGGGACTGAAATAGCAAACTGTGTCCCCCTGTGATTCTACTAGCTGCTAGTAGATAAATCTGTGACATTGCATTTAAAAAGTTTCCTTATCGGACCTATTTTTATCTATTTAAGAAAAGATGACGATTGAGTCAATAAATGCGATGTCGTTACCAAGCTCTCAGCCTTCCATGAGAGCAATCTCGGCCATTAGGCAGTAATGATGATAATAGCAGGAATGATGTTATGTGCAAATTGGCATAGCATGTGTCCAAAAGTTACACATTCTGTTGGTAAATGCGTCCTCGAATTGAAGAGGCATGAAGACAACTGGTCTCATCTTAAGCAAACGACTGGCAAACATTCTGTACCCATCCTCAACGAAGCCCAATTACAGCACAATGTACAATAACCTTACGCGATCTGTGTCGTATGGTGGTGCAAACATCTTCCCTGAAAATCTGTACAAGAGCAAACAACAAGTGCTATTCTATAGAATGGGGTATGGCCGATATCTAATATAAAGTGCACACAGCTCATGTATTAAGCATGTGCGTCCTGCTGCTGAAGGACTTCCACCTTATTAAAAGTAGTCCTCGAGCTGTTGCAGTTTTAGCTACTCTGGTACATGGTCACCGGCGCTCCTACAGGCGCAAACATAGAAATGACCTGCTGCTAGTAGAGCTACAACGCCACAGAGATAACATTGTGGTGTTTTCTGATCTTCGTAACTTTGGAAACGCCTGCTCTAGCGTTGGATTTGGGACGATCTTACTGGCCACCCGATCAGGACTTATTATGCTAATAACTGGTATCGGTTCTTTCGATGGTTTTTTGTTGGTTCCTGTGATAGTTTTTACGTTACCTCAATAGTAATTACTTATGATAGCACCTTGTCGGTTCTATTCAAGCACCACCTATTCTAAGTGATTTCAGCAACACAACCAAAACAGCCTGAAGCACCGTAACAGTCATGTTACCGGGCTGCACATGCTCGTAGGTGATTACGTCCGCAGTAGACGACACTCATATATAGGCATCTTCCACGTAGGCCATTTCAATCCCTTTAAGCTCTATACTAATCTTTTTTACGATAGCGCGGCCCAAATTTTTCACGAGTGTACAGTTGGCGTTAGCTTAAGCTCCCGTGAGCCGCTCAAAGAAATTGAGAATGCCAACCTAGCGGTTTCTGACACAATGACATCGTTCTAGTTTGGATCTGGTGCTTGGATATTAGTAACAAGGATCGGGCGCAAGCGTAAGGCGAAGGAAGAGCAATGGGTCGAACTTGTTTCCATACTGAGAAATCTTAATATTTAACTACGGAGTTGCTAAGGTTCACGGACCTTCTCTGCAATAAGCCACCCTAAGTACATCACAATGGCTGAAGGAGGCTTTGAAATGGATGGAATTGATACAGGAAACTCTTTTTACCAGATGAAGCAACAGAAGCTATATTTTTCGACTTCCCCAGTGATCCAGTGATATGAGAGTTAGAACACCGATTATAAAGCCTTATTATAGATGACATAATACCGGCTAAAGATGAAATTCGTCGTAGAAAATATGAAGATGGCCCTGGTGGAAAATGACTCGAGCATATTCAACGAGGAAGGAGAAATGATGTGCCATAAGATACAAGACTGCATTAAAAGCAGAGAAGACGAACTCAGGCCCCGGATAATTGCTGCGGGTGCTTACCGATAGGCCCTTCGCACCCAGATTTTCTAGATAGGGGAGACAATCAACAAGATTTACAACAAAGATACAACACTAGCTCAGATTATGCAAACCCTCTGTAGCAAACAGAGGATCATTATAGGATCAAATATTGCCGCATTGAAGATTCATTATAAAGAGGACCGTACAAGCCGTAGTTAGAACTGCTGTCGAGGGTCGCATATCGCGAGTTCCAATGCTAAAACGAGACCACCATGAACCGTTTCCTGCTGACGCAAAAGAATGGATCAAAAGTATCTACAACAGCTGACCTTGATACTGATGACGACTGCATAAATATACAGAAATATCGGGTCAACTTGTCGCTCTTGCAGAGGACCGCTGGCAATAGCATCGGCTGGGTGGCCTAAAACATATTGCCGCTTATGATCACAATAACTGTTGTGTTCTATGTCATTATCGTCTGTCACTTTCGTTTGTACGACGAATGGAAACGAGAAAGCTTAATGTTCGGCAAAAAAACCCAGAAGGCAAGCTCAACCGCGATGCTGCTCACCACCAGTGCTGGATAATTGCTGCGTGGTCTTAGGCTTCTTCGACGCTTGCACTGTCTGAACAACTTGCATAGTACCAACTTTTCTATTGACGCGGGCCAATACGATCCCACATTTCCGTGCTTTGTTTTCTGATGTTGTTGCCTTTGTCTTCACTATTATATGCTCTTGTTACTGGTCATAGTACCTTGGACGCGTTGTCGTTAACATTGGTTCCGACCAACACGTCGTCGCTCGTTTCCTAAATACTAATGTTGTACCCTAAAAAGATGCCAAGTCTAAGCTACATGTCAGAAGAAATCATGCAAAGGCCTTCCATGTGGGCCTACTGTATTTTAGTCCTGGTTTTTATAATTCGACGCTGGAAATAGCTATCGACCTCGGGACGTCATTAGTGCCGGGAGATTTCTGCCTTTACGAGAATGAGAAACTGACGTTGCACCTCAAATTTCCAACTTCCTCTGATGGTGTAAATAAGCGTCTGAGAAGTATATCAAGGATTGCCCAGGCATACTCCCGGACGCTGTCGTTGAGAAGCACCACATTGTGGTAGATGAATCATTGTCACTTGTCAATCATAATCTACACAAAACCAAGTTTCTTTGAGCCCTCCTCGTCCTGCGCAAAATGTGCATAGTGCTGTTTTCTGCCAGCCGGTTCCCCACACGTATAATGCTCGGTTCCATACATAGTTGGGTACTTGTGTAAGAACGCCTTCCCACATTCCAGGGCCAGATATATAAGCTGGTACTCAGAGGTCCAACTGATATACGTCGTTCCCACGACATTGCTCGTGCTATGTTTTAGCTTTCATTCGTTCCGTCTGTAAGCGGGTATCACGATTAATTTGGTTGTCATTATCTCGATAGTATTGCCCGGTTCGCGCAAGTATAAATATAAGTGGTGAAACTTATAGGTGGAATAGATAGAGATCTGAGCAGATATATAGAACAAACCAACAAGAGTCTCCGTACATGTAAATAAACAATTTAATCAATTACATAAAACAACTGTGAGAATTCATTACATCAGGAATATACTGTTTTTAGATATAAAACTTTCACCGAATTACAAAAAAACACACAAATATATTTAAATAAAGTAGCCGATCTATTTAGTGATAGTTTTAGTTCATGATAGGATCGAGTGAACAATCGAAGTCAATGCATTGTGCGATTGCATAAATTGTTTCTTCGTTCACTCCACTTCCGCTGTAACTGTTCCTTCGATTGTGTCGGTCTTGCCTCTTTCGGTCCTCACTCTGTGCGTAGCACGTAGATTCACAGATACGTCACAGGATACGTCTCAGAATTCGTCTCAGAATTAATGCGTCGTACCATACGTCGCAAAATTAATGCATCCCACCATACGCCGCAGGAGCTATTTTCTCCCTTTTGAAAAAAAATATAAGTAGAGACAACCTAAATTTTCTGTTGTTTATGATACAGGGGCTTTTGCACTATTCCCCCTCGTTATCAGAATTCGTCTCAGAATTAATGCGTCGTACCATACGTCGCAAAATTAATGCATCCCACCATACGCCGCAGGAGCTATTTTCTCCCTTTTGAAAAAAAATATAAATAGAGACAACCTAAATTTTCTGTTGTTTATGATACAGGGGCTTTTGCACTATTCCCCCTCGTTATCAGAGCTTACTATCGGTGCATAACAGATGCTAAGGCTATCAGTCGGCTCCACATGTCCTATAATGAACCTAATTAGTTTAATGGCTAATTCATCACGCATTAACATCACACATTAACACCATCCGAAACATAACGGTTCCGAGCCAGCCTCAAATTAAACAAGTGAATAAATGAAATACATTACATGGCTTCTACCTCATGTCAGTCAATACACACTCCCCCTCAGTCATACGTGAAATCTTCTAAATTTGGTGAATTTACACGGATTCTCGTAACTCATGTTAACTAATGTAATGCATGAAATTCTTAGAACCTAATTATTTTGCAAACAAGACGAAAAACTAAAAAAATTCGTCAAACTTATCTAAAGAAGATTAATGTACGACTTCCTACGCATAAGCTCAACACAGTTATACATAAAGAAAATTGATATACGAATGTAGAAATTAAATTCATGCAAATATAAGTAAATAAATTCAGCAAAGCATTATATATGGCATCAACAATTTACATGGAATTGTCACAAATACCTTTGAACTTTCAGCGTTTCTCGCTTCTACCGCCAAATTTGTTCGTCGGTTTTTTCTCGACAACTGTTTTTACAAGAGAATTTCTCTCGGGGTCTTCTCTACATTGGTTTTCCTCTTGCAGAAAAGCTTAGACTGATTAAAATTTTCGATGTGGGTGATATTAAAACTAGGAAATTTAATGTGGGAGCAAGCCACTTATTTAGCGTAACCAATCAGAATCAAATATATCTGCCGCCTTTTTCCAGAGGCGCCAAAGTCGGGGTCAACTTGACCTTCTACGTTGCGACTACGGTTTACTGGAAATTCTCAATTTGTGACAGTTTTACCACTAGATGAAAGTTTAACGTATCCCCAATAGTCCGTCTGGCTGCTGTATAAACAAATGCTTAATTAAGAATGAAATTCCCCCCTCGAAGAGACATTACCGATCATGGCAGTATGGCGATTTGAACCCGCCTGTCCCCATAAATCTAATTAATTGTTCTCTGGTCTCAACTAATGTGTTCTTGATAGACCGCCAGAAATTTGCTCTTTCACACCGTCTATTAATGCAAACGTTTCTACAGATAACCCCGTATTATTCCATCTCAATGCCGTTTTCGAAAGCGTTACACCACATTTTGCGCAGAATGGGGTACTTCTTCTGACTGAGATTCTTGCTCTCTGGCAGCAGACGTGAAAGTTGAAGAAGGTTTGAACTAAAGAATGATCCCCGTCGCATTTGCAGTCGTTACTGCTGGAACGGCAGGCAACAGATGATCCAAGACGCTGAATACTCAGCCAGTGGTCGCCACCATGCTGAAATTGTTATTTGATTTTGCCAGAACCTCATTGCATTGTCTGCGTTATCTTAGATCAGGCACTTATAACCCTCTTCAGAGAGATATGGGGCTGTGGGTACTCTTCTTACTCGTTGAAACAAGGCTCATTTCTGAATAAGACGTTATCTCGAATGCGCGTTTGATCATGTATAGTTTTTGTGATATCATGAATTATATAGGACCATACGGCAACTGACATAATAGGTGGCTTTGGAACTTATTTTTCTTTTCTTTTGGGATGAGATTAATCGAGAACGAGTATGTCATCTGCATATATTTTCGATGGCTACAAATTCCCTGTATTAAGAAATGTGGACGGGTTCATTTTAAGAAGTTAATCCATGCTGTCATAAAGTCTCATAAATATTGTACATTATGATGTCTGCTCCTAAAAACTGGCTAATTACTCGGGTTGAGAAATATCTTCATAACACCGACTCTCCATATTCAACAAATAATAACTAAAATCTAATAAATGAATAAACGGAGACGTAAATAAAAATAGCACATACCCTTGGTTTGCAATGGTGTCACCTTTGCCTACAATATCAGCATCAGCATGACGATCCAGTGTTGACGTTTTCGAATGTTATAAATCTTGTATATCAATTGCATTAGTATACACTATCAGACGTGCGGAGTATATGTGTTATGTATATTTAATTTGCATTGTTTATTAGCTATTGTCCTTTTGTTTATATTTTCTATTTGAATATATGCTATTGATAAGGTAACATTGTATTTTGGACTTGACCTTGTCCAAAATCAAGTTCATTTTATTCTTGACCTGAATTATTGATATTTTTATATTCTATAAACAACTACTAGACAGCTAAATATTTTCTCTATGTGCATGGGTTAATTCTTAGGAATATTATCTTTGCCTGAGTCAATGACATTGCGTTTACCACGTTCTTTATTATAATGATGTTTTTGTAAACATTTGGAAACTTCGAGAAGATTTTTTGCTTAAGTAATAGAAATTGTAGAAAATGCTAATTATGACTTGCGGTCAAGTAGAGGACATTATAATTTAGTTTTTCTGGAAATATTCATTCGTGCTTTTGGATCTTTGCAGAATCAATTCTATTATTGTTGTGCCCAGTAATTAATTTGGGCTGAAATTGTATTTATTGTAATTAATTATTCAATGGAAATACAAAGCATTAATCAACAATAACATTCTTGAAATAGAGACTTGCCTTTATAGTGAAATTTGATATAAGTATATTTTCCTGGATTATATTAGTGGGATCCAACGAAAGACTGTTGGCACATCACTATTTCAGGAGTCACCACAGACACATCAACACTTCCAGCGAGGGATTTAATTTCAGTCTAAAGTTTATTGATAACTTTAATCATTAGGAGTTATGTCTGTAATTCTAAGATTGTTTGGGATATAATTCGTAATTTCATAAGCACCTTTTTATATTTTCACTTTGTTTTCTAGGGAAATAAATTATTGTTTGAATTTTACATGGTTTTGTTCTCACTCTTTTCTATTACTTGTTTCAATACCATAAAGCTAAACTAATAACAACAGCGACGTATATCTGTCTGTACAGACTGATAGTGTCTGTAACATAACTTTTACTAGGACTTTTTTTTATCTCCTATCTTCTTCATACCTCGTATGAACCTTACCTATGAATACAGACAAACGTCTATTGATTTTGGAACTGGCAGGTCTAATGTCTAAATCACTGAAGCTGAAAATGTGATTTTCCAACCTGGATGACAAGTTACATTTCATAAATGTCAATTAAAGAAGCTACACCTGAGCGGGAACAAATATAGATCGATTCGGAATCAGAAATATGAAAGGTCAAGGTCCCCAGATATAACAACAACAGTTTATTTGGGTTTCCGTTTGATAGGTCAGGTTTCCTAGTTTTCATCAAACTTCATAGGTAGTCCAAACATGAGAAAAGGCACCTCCAATAATACTCGGGCCCACCAAAAGTCAAACGACAGGGTCACTGGAGCTAAAATTGTGATTTTGGGTTCCACATGATAAATTCATTTTAATCCAGTTCCTCACACCCAATTTTTATGAACGTCGTAGTTGCGAAACACTTAATGGAAGAGCAGCTCACTGTTTGTCCTGCAAATGATAGATGCACGTCCGGATCAATGGGTATAAAGTTGTGCCTTTGCGGTTATAAATCATTTGTGATAGCTTTAAAGGGTTGGTAGACTGGTCGTTCTTCTAACAGTTACTTTGTGTAATATTACTGTCTTAAGTTTGTTCCATGGTATGCTGGGGTTCCTTGTCTCATCCGCATAAGCAGAAAGCTGTATCATCAAAACAACCATAATAGATGAACCATAGCATTTCATGGAAACTTTAAGTGTTGGCATTTTTCTAATATCAGGGAAGGAAAGGACTGGGTACTATATTCGTGTGGGCAACAGGAAATGGTGGCATCGAAGGGGATTCCTGTGGTGCTGATGGTTTTGTAGGCAGCATCGAGAGTATTTCTATTGGCTCTGTAACGGACCACGGACAAAAGCCATACTTCATGGAGATATGCAGCTCTACCATGGCAGTTGTTCCAACAGGGGGATCATTCTTCAAGGAAGAGGAAGGGTCATGGGCAAAAGTCAAAGTAGTAAGCATGCGTACTGATAGGTCTGTAAATACTGTACCACACTTCTATTTCAGAAAATGAGCATTTATTTGAAAGATAACTGATGAAAACTTTGTATATAGATCTTTAGCAATAGTGTTATTTTGTTCATTTTAATAACATTGCTGGTTGCATCTCAAACTGTCTTACCAAACTAAGCATTGGTCTATTTACTCCTCTATCAGGTGGGTATTGTAGCTTGTAGTAGGCTATACATAACTGACAAGTGCGGAAACGTGTTGAATAGTCGCTGTTTCTGTGTACTGTAAAGACTACAATTCAATGTCAGCATATTTAAGATTTTATGATATCTATAGTGTAGCTTTTCGAACTGTCACCTTAGACTTTTCTGATGTATCAGCGGCTAAAGCCATGTTCTTGAAGACAGATTCAGATAGATGAACTGATACTGTAGGACTTGAAAATAAAACTACTGCATGATGCATAATAGCAAAGACACATTCTTACAGAATCGATTGTGTTTTCTTCATTTTAGGTCACAACAGACATAAATGGGAACTGTATTAAGAACTTTCAGGGAACATCCAGTGCCGCCCCACTTGCAGCGGGCTGTATTGCTCTGGTCCTAGAAGCCAAGTAAGGACCACTGTGACAATCATGTCACTTAATCTCAACAGTATTTAGATAGCTCCAATATCAAATCTATTCTGATATTATGGCGTATTCTTTACAGTCTTGTGCTGTTTCTAAAGCTGTTTCCAGCAAACAAAATCCTCCAGTTAGAGAACTGTTTTTATTACCAATATATGACAATGTGTGGTCGCCTATATGTCCACATACACTAACTGTTTCTTGGTCTATAAAAATGGCTATATTGATCAGTATTTTAGATTCTATCTTCAACAGAAGAAGCCCACTAGATGGCTGGAAATAATTAGCGGAATTATAACTGGATCTCTTAACTCATTTCTACGAAGTACACATATGTAACTTGTTCACAATTAGGTTTCTGGAATCTAATACATTTGTAATGTATTGCTGACACTGTTGAGGTGTTTCATGGATGCAAATATGGTGATTTCACAAGACAGGAACTTGATGATGGTTTTGTTTTAAAAATAAATGTCAAGCAGTATTTTTTATCTTTAGTGTCGGGTAGATAATGCACAACATGTACCTTTGTTATGTGCAAAGTGAGATAAATTTAAACATTAATTAAAATAGGAACTGAATTAACCACCTGCACCTATATATGTAGTACGAATATGCATTTGTAGATAAATATAAGTCTTCTGTGCTAATTACTCAGGTGTCTGGTCTCCATAGGAATTAAATAAGCGTTTTGTTACTTATTCCAGAAAGTGACCTTAATGCGGTTATTTTTTTTATATGAGTGTGTCTTTTAGCAAAAGGAAAAACAAGTAAAACAAAACAAAACCTTATAATTTATTTCAGTCCTAACCTAACGTGGAGGGACGTTCAGCACATTGTAGTGAGAGCCGCCAAGGTTCAGAGTCTGGACGCCCCCTGGACCATCAACGGAGCTGGCTTTCATTTCAGTAATGTCTTTGGCTTTGGCTTGATGGACTGCGGTAAGATGGTGGAAATGGCACAGAACTGGACAAATGTGCCGCTACAACATTTCTGTAAAACAGATCCACAGCATGTTGACGTGTAAGAATTATGCCCAATACGTCTCAAGAAAAATATATTGCAGTAGTCTTTGGTCTCTTTTAAAAACAATGAACGTTCAGATACATATCAATATATATATATATATATATATATATATATATATATATATATATATATATATATATATGTGTGTGTGTTATAATTAATAAGACATTTTAGCATGTGGTTTCTCTTCAGAGCATCGTTACAGTATATTAATATATCTGAAAACATGTGGAATTACTCTACTTTCATTTTCAACATGAAATAAGTTACTCGATCATAATATCTTAGGTTTATGACGACTATGTCGCAAAGCCACTCCTCCCATGCTAGATTTGATAATAGAAAGCAAAAAGTCATCGGTGAGCATTTTCGGTGGGAGTCAGACCAGAGTGATCAATACTTGATGGTTTTGCTTTAAATCATATCTCTACTTCACTTAATACTTCCGCTCGCGCTAGGAAGAACGCATTGAGAGAGACCTACTAAGTATACTTTCGTTTGTGTTTCTTTTTTATCTTTTCTATCCGATACCGAGAATTCATACTTTATGTTCCTGTTTTCACGTGATACATGTCAGTGCAAATTTGTTTACCGGTCCCGGATCGGTATTACCTCCATTCAGATACATCCGCTCCTATCCATGTTTATGAATTTGGTCAATAATATAAAGTATCAGACACCGTACAATCGTTCATGTAGATGTTGTAGACATGTGTCCTCGTTACTAGCGTCCTCTTTACAGTAGGTTTGCGCAAGATGATTGATCCTGAATAAGATATCATTTTGCTCCTTATCAAAGTATCAACGCAATGGGCTAGACGAAATGCAAGGCGTGCATACCCTTTAAGTTGGCAGAAGATAGCCTTGTTACAAGTCTAACACTTATGTGGCATTATTCGGGCCATTCTTACTACATTCACGGAAGATGAATGAAATGTAAGGGCCAATATAATGACCAAACAATGCAATCCAACCAGCGGACTAGCGAAGTAACGCATCACCGAGAGTGATGTCGTGATCAGCATTGCCACAGACAGCGCCTCAGTGAGCAGGCTGCAACGCTAGAAGCGGGTAATTCACGGGTTCTGACCTATTAAACGGGCCATACCATTACAGGAACCGCTATAGGTAGGCCCTCGCTTCCGCGACCTTAATATGTAGTTTGGTGATACAAATGTGTCATTATCCTGCATTAAAACAACAAATATGATATTTATTCCTGTGAAGTTACATTATAATTGGTTCTTATTAGCCAAGAGGCTATAATTATGTTGAACAATTCAACTGTGTTAAAAATGCCTTTAAAATACATCAACGAACCATTTAAATTGCAATGATAAAACTGAAACAATTTAAAGTATACCGATATTATAACAGAAACAGCAGTACACTGAGTCGTCGTTTAGTAGTGAGTGACCTCTGGACTTAAATATACGTTTAATTCAGACCTGGCAAAATACTCATCATGTATGTAGTACAAGTGATTTGTTACTTTTCCGTGCTAAATGCTGCCTCAAGGGGTGATATGTACATGTATTTCTATATTGGGTTTTTATTGATAGGATATTTTTGAAGCTCAAGCCATAGGCTACCATCATTTAAATTGCGGTCAAGAGTCAATTATATGCATTTGTCAGAGTCATTCAGCCTTTGGGGATTATTCCTTTTAAGGCAAATAAGAGAAAATGGTGCCCCCGCTGGACTATCAATAAAATTTTTAATGTGCAAATTGTGTATCCAGTCTTGTTGAACTAAACTATTGTTTTAAAAATATGAATATCGTGATCATCAGCACATTACCCTAATCTGTACTTACTTCTAAACAGAAAACTGTCAGCAGGAAATTGTGTCTCCAGGACCTTGAAATTTGATGCATGTTATAACGATAGTAAATCCAGGATCACCAGTCTTGAACACATTCAGGCATATGTGAAGGTAGAGGCCGATAAAAGAGGTGAGATTGAACTTTATTTGACATCTCCATCAGGCACAAGGGCTCAATTGCTGTCGAGACGAAAAAGTGATACTAGTGACGAAGGAATTGATTTTGTATTCATGTCAGTTCACACATGGGGAGAGAATCCGCGAGGAACATGGAAGCTTGAGGTCTGTCATATTAAGGCTGGCAGAATAGTGGATAGAGTATATGATGTCAAGGAGGTCTTAAAGAGCTTGCAAGACAGGACAACCAATGTGGAATCAGGAAGGATTATCAGGTTTGTTGTTTCATGGGTACCTTTTATTGATTTGTACATGCTGATCTGATCATTCGGAGGTGTTTAGTAAATATGTCAATTCGTTTTTATAAGGGAATGAATTTTGATTTAACAACGTATTATAGTCAGACTATAGTATATTGTTAGGATAAAACTTGTATATGTTTCATTTGTCTCACTTCTTCTATTTTATGTTTTGATTTCATTTTTCTTTTGTTTCCTTTTTTCTTTTCTCTTTTTATATCTAAGTTAGTCAAGACGCAAAATAAGCTCGTGTTGTTGCTCTGTGTGTATCATGCATCCTCCCTCATTGGTCAATATTTGCTACTTTAGACTCTCAAACACCACTGAACGTTTTTTCAGCCTAGTTAGCTACAGAGAGCATCCTAAGATAGAAAACTTTATGAATTGTACAATTGATGGCGATCCGCCAGTAAATAAGGCCAACATTACGAAGAGTAGAAAACCTCCAAATGACTTCTCAAAATCACTCAACAAATTCCGGCCACGTTTGACAGAATGCATTATCATATAAATGATATTTTAAAAACATTTTATACAGATTATACTGACCCACCATACGTGCTCATCTTTTTAAAAGTAAATTTCTTTAAACGTTCTATTTCCAAAAACAACGGAAGTTAATCTAACTAATTCTGCCATAAAAATTCTAGTCATGATGTCTTTATACATGTTTATTATATATGGCTGCAATGACTTTAAATATGGAACAATCTTTAAACATCTTCTCAAAATCGTTAAGCAGAATTTGATCAAGTACGACGGAAAATATCCTAGCTTTGGCTCTCACTTTTATACAAAATCATGCTCTACGTACCATTAAATATGGCGCATGTTACTAACATTAGAAAACAAATCTTTAAATAAGTACTCGAAATGCACACAACACATTTTTACCAATTTCAACATAAATAATTCTGGCACAAAGGGCTTTCAAGGACTACAAATACTGCTAATCCAATATAAAATGTAGACACTATTGCAAATAAGATGAAAACCGTGACTTTTAAAATAAAATGACTAACAGAATGTGTCTGAATTTTACACCATCCTGGCAAAAAGGGCATTCATGTTTACACAAATTATTCTAATCCACCATTTAATATGGACATCATTCCTAAAAATAGATATAAACAAATAATGATTCCATCTCAAATACTTTAAACACGTTTTTTGCCAAATTTGACAATTCCATGATATGCGGAGTCTTCAGTTTTGTACAGATAATGTGATACGTAATCACATATGGCGGGTATTAATAAATATAGGAAACCTTTAAACGACTTATTTCCAAAAACTGTTTAACAAACTTATACCAAAACTGAAAGAAGGATCTAGGCATGGACTTCTTTCGAGTTTGCACAGGTGATGCGAATTAATATGACTGCCCTTATTGAGAGAAAGAACAATAAATGAATTTCTACTAAAATTTGATTCAGCAGAATAAAACAAAATTAGACAGAAAGAATCCTGTTATAGAGTGTTATAACGTTTTGTTCAGTTATTTATAATCTCTATCAAACACGGTTGCAACTACTAAACTTTCCGGGACCCCAAGTGGCTGAGTGGTCTAAAGCGTTCACAGTTCCGGATCACTGCTATCTCACCTCTGTCTGCGTGGATTCGAGTCCAAGGCTCGGCTAGCGTGGGTACGTGGGAAAGCCTGCCAGTAGCTTCTCTTGGGTCGGTAGTTCTTCCCTGGGTTTTCCAGGAATATTCCTCCACCAGTTATACTGGCCGCCATGTATAGCCTATCTTGTGCTGAAAAATGGCGTTAAACCCTCGAACAACAACAACAACTAAACTTTCCGGTGGCCTAATAGTTAAAAGAGTCTGCCTCGGATGCGGGATGTCACGGGTTCGACCCTTGGCCGAGTCTCATATAACTGGTACTAACAGCATTGCTAGGTGCTTAGTATTAAGAGGTTAGTGTTAGGACTTGTCGGCCTGGTGTTATGATAATGTCACTAGATGCGACATCATGCTACATATCTCCAGCATAATGCCCCCATGTTAGACATCACAATAAACTGCCACTCTGTGATATGGCTGAAAACAATGTACATCATTTCTCTAGTTTTTCTTTCTTTTTTATCTTTTCTCAGCTCTTCTCGTTGTTCTTTGTTTTCGAATTTTAATTATTTTAAAAACAAGAAACTTAAATCACATTGTATTTCTTTATCGGTGCCGACGGTGGTAGCCATCTGTGTATGAATAAAGCAGATGGATGCTTGTTTGAGTCAAGGTAGATTAGTAAACATTGTAACAAGAAATGATGCAATCACATCAAAACAAGCAATAAGAACTAAGGAAGATTCAGACAATGGATCCTCAACTGAAGAAAGAAAATATTACTTCCGAAAAGGTTCTCATTCATTACCAATAGCTGGCCCCTATCATAATGTACTAATTTGTTTTAAAGCAGCACACATGTAAAGTCCAATGTTTTGAAGGCCTGACATTTTCCTTCTTTCTTAGTCCTTGCTAGTAATCATGTAATACAGTTCATGTTCTTCTCTATTGTCATAGTCTACCATTTACTTTTGAGAACTGTATATCTATATAATGTAAGTGTATATATGTGTTCTTGTTCTTGTTCAAGCTGGGAACTCACAGCATATGGTTATGATGATGGTAAATCCCAGAGGGCAGCACAACACGGGCATATAGCTTCAGAGAAGGAGCTGCTAAAAACCATGTACAATGAAATGCAACAATCAAAAAGTCTTCATTTGATGCAAGGCATGGAATGGAACGACCATAACATGGATACAAAAGCTAATATAAATTCTCTAGGACAAATTAAAAGCTATTTTGAAAGCAACACGAATCCATATCTGGATGATCTTTCTGAAATTCTTCATTCACGTGGACATTCTGAAAATGAGCGTGTACATGCTCTAACTTTGTCCATGGGTGAATCATATCACGATACATATAAAACAGACCAACCAACAGGCCATGGTTCTAACAAAGATTTGTAAAAGAGTATGTTCGACCGTTCTTCATCTAATGATAAACATGCAGGCGATACTATAGCTTTGTTCAGCAAATTTTCGGAGATAAAGATGCAGCATGAATAAATATCTGCGGACAGAAATATGTCAAGTAAAAACAAATATCAACGAATAATGTTTTGGAGATATCTACATTAAAAAACAGATAACAAATATCGAATAATATTTGGTGTTTTGTGTGAAACTTTGGAAAAGATATAATTGCTAAAAGAACTATCTACAGTTATTTCTGCACTGCATACTCTTACTTTACAACACAAATAACAGTCAGAACTATTTCTTAATGAGATTTACAAAAGAGCTTGTACGTTTAGGAATATATAACAGAAAGTTCCGGAAATAACCATGGGTAATGAGATATGGGATTGACTGAGTTTCATGTGAGTTGAGGTTAAGCCAAAAAATATGTTTCTGGTGCAAAAACGTATCGTAATTATTATTAATTAATGTTAAACACCATAAGTTCTCCAATTCATTGGAAACAAATACAGGATTCCTACTAAAAATCCCGTAGTGTAATTACTATAGGCACAAATTCGTCCACAGAATACAATAAATATGATAACTAAATACAAATGTAACCAATCATTAACTGAACTCGGTAAATAAACCTTATTGCTCTAACGTTAATTACAGTAGTTATAACTCATTAACAAAATAAAAGAAATGATAATATGACTCTTAGGTGAGTCATAATAGGTACGAATCATTCACATAACTCAGCAAATGAAATTATTGCTCTAAAGGTAACAGCAATAGGTACAACTCAATAATATGCTACAATAAATGATAATATGACTCACAGGTTAATTACAAACTTGTACGAATCATTAACATAACTCAGTAGATGAAAATATGGCTTTAAAGGTAATTACAGTTGATACAAGTCATTACTAGAACACAATAAATGATAACATGACTCTTAGGTTAAGTACAATAGGCACGAATCATTACCAGAGCTCAGCAAACAAAACTATGACTCTAAAGGTAATTACAATAGGTATAACTTATTAACAGAAGCAAAACTATAAATATAATGTCACGGATCGTGCTGATATGTCAATTAGAATAGGTACAACTCATCCATGAGAATACAGTAATGGTGTTGATCTACGTTTTTAGGCCCTGACTTGTCAAAATTATATATTCTCAGGATGCAAACAATTTGCAAAAATAGTCTCACATGCATTTTGAAGACTATATTGCATTACACTTTATTACATAAAAGAAATCACTGACGCTTAAAATCCACTTTAATCAATTTGTTCGACCAGCTGAATCACGTATGTTCTTTCTCAATCCATTTTTCCTAAGCTTTATATAGAATCAATAAAGGTAAAAGAGATTTATAATAAGGACCGCCTAAATCCCGTGGAATGATATTTAGTACTTATGAGAAGTGATACAGGTACAGTTTAGCTGCTACAATTATGAAATATCGAGTAAAGAAACATAAGGTTGTTTGTAATGAGTAGAGAGTAGACTTTGATGAAATTATCTTTTTAACATTTTTATAGCCATCTATTCAAGCAAGAATGCTAAACAAATTTATGAAGATAAAGAAAGGCCTATCCTGGACATGTGATTTATATACTGTTATGTATATTTAATTTTTGTATTTGCTAGCTTTGTCTCCATGATTTTGTTATGTATAATAGTATTTTGTACTTGACCTTGTCCAAAATCAAGTTCATTGTGTACCTTACCAGTAACTTTAATTTTGTAAGCAAATACTGCATAATTAACATTTCTTTACGTGTGTGGATTAAATATTAAGAGCATTATCAATGGAAGTAAACATGTTTATCCTAATCTTTGTCTAAAACGTTGGAATTCCCCCATGATAAGCATGGTCTACCTGCTGTTTCACATGTTCCTTATTATAATTTTTAATAGATATCATCTTACAAGTTAGAATATTCAAGAAATGAACTTTTGACCTCATCCTGGTTCTATTTTTGTGTCTTAGCTTTTTATATAATCTTTAGTTGAAAATTTACTCATTCATGTATTTAACATCTGAGACAGAATCAGTCTTATTACTGCGTTCAAAATTTCATTTAGGTGGAAATATTTATTCAAATTATTATTCACAGGAAATACAAAGTGCTCATCTATAAAATTCATGGAATGGAACGTTGATGTGGAATATTTTATAAAAGAACATTTTTGGATTATATTTTTGTTATATATCAAAAGATTTAACACAGCGCCATGCTAAAGGCCATTGACACATTAGCATATTTGACATCACAGGCACGTTAACACATTACATATTGCAACTTATTTGCAATACACAGGAATTCAGTTTTGATAATTTTTACTTTGTATTCTAGGGAAATAAATTATTTTTTTGAATTGTACAAACCTTGTTGCTTTTCGCTATTTTCGGTTACTTAGTTTCATGTCGTAGCTATCTATCTATCTGTCTATATATATATATATATATATATATATATATATATATATATATATATATATATATATATATATATATATATATATATATATAACTACTTTGTGTATCCTACGATCTTCAATTTTGCCACCGCTCCTAGTGGCCTAGTGGTTAGAGCGTCCGCTTCGGGTGCGTGAGGTCGCGAGTTCAAACCCCGGCCAAGTCATATGAAAAAACTTATTAAAATGGTACTAACAGATGTCTCGCTTGGCGATCAGCATTAGGAGTTAGTGTTAGGACTGGCCGGCCTGGTGTCAGGATAATGTGGCTGGGTGGGACATCATGATACATGTCTGCGGCATGATGCCTCAGTGCTAGACATCGCTAGACATCGCAATAAACTGCCACAAAGCAGCCATCTTAGCGATATGACTGACAAAATTGATAAAGCTACGTTAAATACCAAATTACACTCAATTTAGTCACAACATAGTTTTAATACAGCGTACTCATTTTGAGACGTCTCCCTGTATTTCGAAATGCTACTTACCCGTTTGCGTATTTTGTGTAACACTGAACGATATTTAAATAAAATTACCTGTAGAAACAAGCAAAGATTACAACCATATATATTCGTAAACGTGTCATCACTGGTCATATGTCGTATTATCATGTAAATTTAGTTGATTTGAAGCACGGAGTTGTGTGTGTTTCTGTCGCGATGTCACCTTCCAACAGCATTGTGTGTGTGTGTGTGTTTGATTTTGGATTTTTATCGTAGCTTTAACAATGTTCCAGTCATATCGCTACGATGTCTGCAATGTGGCAGTTTAAAGTGATTTTTCTAGCAATAAAGCATCAAGCCGCAGACATATCGCATTATCTCCCACCCAATCACATTATTCTGACACCAGACCGATCAGTTCTAACTACTAACCTCTTAGTCTGATGCGCCGAGTGAGACAGTTGCTAGTATCAATTTTTTAAGTATTTGGTATGACTCGAACAGAGCGGACGCTCTAACCATTTACCCACCGGAGCGGTTGTGAAGCCATTTTGAATTTCGCCCTAGATATGGCTGTTACCAATCACCGGTATGCATCTAAAGTGTAATCAGGATAGTTCCGAAAAGATTTACTTGCAGAATAATTGCAAATTTTAATGAACGGGTGACATCATCCCCACTTATCGTCCATCTGTATCAACACAGATTTGGGAGTTAATTTATAGAACTAGTGCCAATCTTTAACAGAGTCTTCGTTCAAAAGGAGAGAGAGAGAGAGAGAGAGAGAGAGAGAGGGGGTTAAAGGTTGAGCCTGTATAGTACAGATAGAGACTGAAAATGAGAGAGGTAATAGATCGAAACATTTGAAAAATAAATTTCTTCTACGAAATTTCGATGTGCAAGATGTTGTAGGTTACAACGTTTGGAACCTACAAGAATTGGTCCCAAACTTTACAAATAATTCACGAACACCCAATATACTTGGGGGTTGTGCGGGGCCTGGGCCTGACGTCTCGCTTCCAAGAGGAGAGTGAAGCGTCTCTCATAGCCTCTCCTTTCTAGGTGTAGTGATTTCCGCAGGACCACTGTTTCTCTCTGCTGGGCAGGAGGTTACTTGCATATGGCCTCTCCTATAATATTGTGTCCACATCAGCACCTTCACGCGGGGCCCCTTGTTTTCACAGAGCCTGCTGTGTGGCGCGACCATGTGCTCGGCACTATAACTGGGTGGGCAGACTGGGCTCGTTAACCTTGGCAGGCAACCAGTCTAAGAGAAAGGAAACTCTGACTGCAAACCCGGGCAGATGAAGCTCGTTAGCCTTGTCAGGCAGTTCGTCTAGGAGATGGAAACTCTGATTCAAAACCCACCAAGTCCCATCCATTGGATGATGGCTCCACCGCCTTGTGGATATCTTCGGGAGAAGGAAAAGCTACGGGAGTAAACCCAGACAAAAAATCCGGAGTGGAGCCCCCGAGGCGGCTGGGTGTCGACTACGACTTCCTTCTGGAAGCTACTGCATCCAAACTGGTTCCAAATGTCATGCACAGTATTCCTTGGGACCTCAACAGCAAGGAGGAGAGGGGGATCCTGACGTCTGGGCAGCACAGAATCTCCATACTCCACGCCCAGCCTTGCGCCCTGGAGAGGACACCCCAGTCTCCCTAATGAGTGAGGAAACAACACGGAAGCTGACAGTTTACGGGTTGTAAGTCCCAACCCATTGGCGTAGGGAAGGGGCGCCATGGGCCAGATTTGACGGTGGGAGGGATCATGGTGTCCCACTGGCCGACTACCGCCCACCTCAAGGCGGGCAGCCCCCGGTCAATAAGGTGTTGACCCGCCATCGTCTGCCTGCTCAAGTGGGAGCTCAGTGTGTTGGTCAGTATGACAAGCAGACGGTAATTCCACACCACACAAAGGAAACAAGAAACCAATAAAGGAGACTTCAGCTCTTCGATTCGCAAGCTGGAATGTGCGCACCATGTGTACAGTCATCTCCGACGATCTCAGAGAAGTGGACGACATCAGAAAGATAGCTATCATCGATAGAGAACTCACCAGACTAAATATCAGCATAACTGCCATACAGGAAACCAGGCTCGCCTTTAGTGGCTTCCTCAGAGAGGAAACCTACACCTTTTTTCTGTTTAGGTCGAGAACCTGAGGAGCCCCGCCAGCACGGATTGGACTTCGCCATCAAAAACAATCTCCTCTCCTCGGTGTAACCTCCCACAGGGGGCACTAAGCGTCTCTTGTCCATCCGCCTCACCACTGTGCAGGTCCTGTCAACATTATCAGTTTCTACGACCAGACCCTCACGTCGTCAGAAGACACAAAGGATCAGTTATATGGACATCAGGACGAACAGATCAAAGAATGCCCCAAACACGAACCACTATTCCTCCTCGGCGACATTAATGCCAGAGTAGGTGCAGACCAGGAGTCATGGCCTACCTGCCTCGGATATCATGGCACTGGAAAGACCAACGAAAACGGTCAGAGACTGCTGAAGCTATGCATCTACCATGGCCTGTGCGTCACAAACACCTTCTTCAAGTGTAAGCCACAACACAAAGTGTAATGGAAACACCCCAGGTCTCATCGCTGTCCCCAACTCGACTTGGTCATCACCAGGCGCTCTGCCCTTAACAGCGTCTTCTCCACCAGAACCTACCACAGTACAGCATGCGACTCCGACCATGCCCTGGTGATCAGCAAGGTGCGACTAGATCCACACACGCTACATCGCTCCAAACCAAAAGGACGCCCTCGCATAAACACTGCGAAGATGTCGGTCACCGCCAAGGTGGAGGAGTATTTGTCCGCCCTGGACTAGGCTCTCCAGGCCCTGCGTGAGCACAATGATACAGCCAAGTGGAACGCCATGAAGGGTGTCATCTACAGTACAGCTATGTCCATGTTTGGCAAGAAGGAACGGCTCATCTAGGACTGGTTCAACGCACATATATCAAGGATGGAACCACAAATCGAGGTGAAACAAAAAGCCTTCATAGCTTACAAAAATGCCCTAATGAACGGACGCTTGCTGCTCTCAGAAGCGCCCGAAGCAACACCCAACGCATAGCTAGACAGTGTGCAAACGAGTACTGGCAACAACTGTGTGAAGGAATACAGCGCAGTGCCAAGTCCGGAAACATCCAAGGTATGTACAGTGGCATCAAGAAGGCTCTAGGCCCTGCGGTGACAGAGGTCGCTCCCCTGAAATATATGATGGGAAAGATTTCAGACCGTGGGCAACAGATGGTCCGATGGGTGGAGCACTACCCAGAGCTATACTCCAGAGAAACGTCAGTCATCGATGCAGCCCACAGCAGTATAAAGAATCTACCCACCTTGGAGGAGCTCGACAAAGAGCCAACCTTAAAGAAGCTCAGCAAAGCAATCGACTCCCTACCAAACGACAAAGCACCAGGTAGTGACAGCATTTGGCCCGAAGCCATCAAACATGGGAAACCAACATTGCTTAAACCACTGCATGAGCTACTTTGCCTCTGCTGGGAAGAAGGAGCAGTCCCCCAAGACATACGCGATGCCACAACTGTGACCCTTTACAAAAACAAGGGCGACCGCAGTGACTGTATTAAAATTACAGAGGGATCTCGCTCCTGAGTATCGTTGGTAAAGTGTATGCCCGCATCATACTCAACAGGCTGCAGTTGCTAGCGGACCGTGTGTACCCGGAATCCCAGTGCGGCTTAAGAGCAGGGAGGTCGACGGCAGACATGATCTGTTCCATACAACAACTCCAAGAGAAGAGCAGAGAGCAAGGTCAACCACTCTACATGATGTTCATCGACCTCACCAAGGCTTTTGACTTGGTCAGCAGGAAAGGCCTTTTTGAACTTCTCAGTAAGATCAGTTGCTCCCAAAACTCCGCAGCATGAAATCTCTTTCCATGCTGATATGAAGGGAACAGTCCTGTATGCTGCATCCTACTCAACCACCTTCCCAATTAACAGCGGCGTGAAAGAGGGCTGCTTACTGGCTCCAACTCTTTTCGGGGTCTTCTCCCTACTCCTGTTCTACGCTTTCAACTCGTCCACGGAAGAACATATATCTCTACACCAAGTCCGACGGGCGGCTGCGCTAAAAGACCAAAGTGAGAGCTGTGCTCATCAGGAAAATGCTTTTTGCAGATGACGGAGCTCTTGTGATCCACATCGAGGAAGCCCTCCAGAGACTGGGAGACCGTTTTGCTGATGCCTGCATGCAGTTTAGTCTCACCATCAGCTTGGAAAAAACAAATGTCAACATGCAAGATACTACCATTGCCCCTTCCATCAAAATCGACGGTGTCACCCTGAAAGCAGTTAACAATTTTACCTACCTGGGGTCAACCATCAGCAACACTCGCTCGCTTGATATGGAGCTGGACAGGATGCTTGGAAAGGCAAACACTATCATGACACGACTAACGAAGAGGGTGTGGGAAAACAACGCGCTGACAGAGCACACCAAGGTCCAAGTGTACCAGGCCTGCGTTCTCAGCACCCTTCTATATGGAAGTGAGACCTGGAGTACCTACATGAGGCAAGAGCGCCGGCTCAACTCCTTCCATATACGGTGCCTAAAACGCACCCTGAAAATCAGCTCGCAAGACCATGTTCAACACAGTGAGATCTTACAGCGAGCAAATATCCTCAGCATGTACTCCCTGCTGGGAAAACGCCGCCTTCAATGGCTGGGACACGTCCGACGCATGGAGGATGGAAGGCTGCCAAAGGAAATCCTATATGGACAACTGGCCACTGGCACGAGGAGAGTCGGCCGCCCCTCACTCCGTTTCAAGGATGTATGCAAGAGGGACATGAAGGCATGCGAAATTTCACCCGATGGCTGGGAAGTGATGGCCAAGGACCGAGGCACCTGGAGACTGACAGTAAACAAGGGCATATCAGTCGCTGATGCGAGGAGAGGCCAGTTGGCAGAGGAGAAACTTGAGAGAAAGAAGAACGCGGTATCAACCACAGTAACTCAGACTTCCCAGTATGTCTGCACCAACTGCAATAGGGACTGTCACTCACGCATAGGTCTGCAGAGCTACAGCAGAAGATGCCAACACCCCAGAGACAGACAACACCCCAAAGGCGCTATTCGCATGGTCTCTCGAGACTGAGTCGCCAGTGATGATGACCCAATGTGCTTATAATTACACATTTATTTCTGGAATTAAAACTGAATGTGTATATTGGGCAATGGAAAAGTGCTTTTTTCATATCATCCTGACCAAATAAGTATAAGAAAATATTGAAACAATCCGTCCTAAATTGTTATCTTCTTTTGGATATTGCATTTAATCCCTACCGCTCGAGTCAGTCCAACCCATTGTAGCTTCAAGATCTGGAAAATCTAAATCCTGACTAATTTTCCAAACTATACCGAGTTTACAGATTGGGTTTGCAGATGCAAGGTCATTATGATCTGATCAAAGAAAAGAGAATAAAACCACAATACAGTGTTTAAATTTATTAATAAAATGGTGTTCTCTTCTTTCTTGAAAATTTACGGAAGAAAGAATTTGATCATCCTGAGAAGAAAAAAAAGAGAATAATGAAATAACATATTGACTCCAGCAATTATAGATAAGTTTGTTTTCCTTTTCCTACAAGTGATTGATCAGCTTTGGAAATGGAGCAAAATGCACATATTTTCAGTTTGGATGACATGAATACAAAATCTGAAGCAAAAATGAAAGAGTGTGACAACATAAACTGATTATTACGGTGATGGAACGAGATGAAGTGATTAAGTCGCTATGATGAACAGGAGAGTAATTTAGAAAAAAACAAATGACAAATTTTGCAACGGAAGTTAAAGATACAGTACTTTAATTGAAAACAGCAATAAAAATTCCAAAGCTAGATCAATAATGTGCCCCTGCCTTCAAACAAACAGTCGAGTTAATGGTATTAGTGAACACATATATATACATGAAATAGTGGAAAGCAATAAAGAGTCTAGAATGAAACCTCAGCTGTATGATGGTCAGACTGACATAGACGAATATTAAACTCAGTTCAATATTATTTCAGGACTTAATGACTGGAATTATCATTCAAAGTCATTGTATTTTATCTAGCAGTCTTAAGACTGGTACTGATCGCTCTTTGCTTAAACAGAATAAATGAAGATTACTACAATTTTATTAAAGTGCTACAATCAACATTTGGAACTCAGAAAAAGGCTCAAATAAACGCGACTCAATGTCTTAATTAGCAGAAAACATCAAAACCCTTCTTAGAGACTGGTATATCTTGATGCAGCTGGTGAAATTATTTAATTTCAGCCCATGACTATTTTGTTAACTCCTTGTTGGACTCATAAACCAACCAAGATTTAGAGAATGTGGTCCTAAACACTAAATGGGGCCAAAACGATAGTTGTTAAAATGGAAGCTCACACGTTAACTGACAAACAAAGACAGAAGATTGTGAGCTCCCCGTGTAAAAGAGAAAATGCACCTAATGAAGGCAAGCTAGATAAAGGGTACAAAGACTAGAACATTTTCTCTAAACAAAGCATAAAATTTGCAGTCAGAAACATCAACAATTGAATACAAAAATCCGGAACACAAAACAAGATGATTGGAAAGACAATGTCTGAACAAACAATCACCAAAGAGACAACAGCTACAAATGGTTACAAACAGAAAGCAAATTTTGTAACAGAGAGCTATCAACCAAAATCGAAGTACAAGAAAAGCCATGATTTTAAAAACTAATGGGAAATAACTGATAGTCTTTATCAGAAATCTGGGAGACAGAAATGGGTCAAGCTTGGAGACTGAAGCGTGACTGTCTAAATCAATGAGATTGAACAATCTAGGGTCTGATACAGATTATTATGTAAATTTGTGATAAAGTTGAAAAATAAATTGAAGGTGAATCAGATAATGAACCTGTAGTTTGTATTTATATAATGCCAAATCAAATAGGATCCTTGTCTCTTCCACCCCATGTAAACTCCAAGAAAAATTAAATAAATAGACATCAATATAAAAGGGATATTTTCATATCAATTATCACAGTATTTTTGCTATGCCTATTCCCCATAGAACCAATATGTTTTATTTGTTTTATGTCCAATGAATGTGCTGTGGTATTTTTATACTCTTTTTTTTATTGAATACACTCTAATGAGAAATCCATCAGAGATTCTACATAGTGCAGCAGAAAAACCAAGAGTATTGAGTGAAAACTGTAATTTCTTGAAGAGCATTACTCGTCAACGCTGTTATGTTGCCAAAGGGATTAGAAAGAAACTGCTATCTCCTGAAAGTAGCACAAGTACAGAGAGAGCAGTAACCTCCCCAACATAATATGATATGGATAACTTGGATATATCCAAATTACCCCACTTACAAAATGATGATACAGTACAATGGATGGTAACAAGTGAAAAGAAATGAGAATGGGCAGATATTTCACGTTACTGCCCTGAAATAAAATATTAATGGAAACAGGCCGATTCCTTAGCAGTAGAAAATTGTATCCCATATAGGAAATTGGAAAGTCATGATAAAAAGACAGAGATCATGCAAATGTTTGTCTTTGAATGTTTAAAAATATATGCTGACACAATTACATAAGAACAAAACGCGCATGTTGAGAGGCGTGATTTTCCAAAGCACACTTTTATTTGAAAATCTGCATATGTTCTCTCATCTCAGAATAATTATGCTGAAGGATCAACAGAGGTGATTGGCTGCGTTTGTTTGATTGTGTATTCTTAAAAGAATAACTTTGTATTTGGCCTTTGTTCAACAGCAATTCCTCGGTTACTCAGCTCTGCATATTGTTGTATTAATATGCCCTTTATAATTATCTATCCAACGCGGCATGTGAGGTTCGTCCTATAGCCAAATAATACTGAGTATATAGACACAGTATACCAAATTTATTTAGAAATGACATAGTTTTCTGGTTAAAATGTGCACAGTATGTTTTTTTATGCCTTTATGCACCGTGTCATATTGTGGCACTGTATGCCTCCTCTGGCATGTTAGTATCCAGCTTTTCGAGGCTACTCTTCATGACATGTAGTTTCGAGAGAGGAAAGGTTATGTACGTTTTCTTGCTGTTTGGAATGACGTTTATGTTTCTATACGGATCAAATACAAGTTTTAGTGAGTTGTGTCATGAAACAACCAAAACATTTTCTTGACTGTGTTGTTTTATTTTTTGTTTCGGTTTCTTTTTTTTCTTTTTTTTTCTTTTTTTCTTCTTTTTTCCGTCTGGAATGAGTCTCACGCAATAAAGAGAGACGGTTTATTCTATACTTCATATATTAATCTAACGTGCTAAAAATAGCATTAACAGGTACAACTGATACAAGCAACTATTCGTCACATTTTTGTCATTTGATCAAGACATTGACAAACGTGTAAATAGAGACTCATAGCGATGAGGACTTATACAGATGAATAGATCACCAAGCAAAGAGATGACGAGATTATAGTATACCTTCACCAATCGCGGTTAAATGGGGAAAAATGATAGACATGTACGGCTGAGAGAGAGAGAGAGAGAGAGAGAGAGAGAGAGAGCACAGAGAAGAGAAAACTATCCAGAATAACGGATATGTCTTAGACAAAAGGAAAAGAACAAAATATTAAGAAATATCTACATCTTTAGAAATAAATCTATGATCTATAAACAAACAGATCTGTAGCTAACGTATACAATAGCATGAAACATGAAAACCTAGCCTCACTATACTAGATACAAACAGTCATACAAACTGACATAAGAAAGTAATGATTCTTATCCGATCCCACACTACATAATTATTTAAAGATTACGCTTTAAAATACTATTTTTATTACTATATTTAAGCGGAAGAATACATAAATTTTGCACGTGTATCTTGGGGAGCAATCACTTCCAGAGCAAGTTAAATTTAGCTACATTCACCTCAGTTAAGCATAGTAACGTGCTATCATCTCGCCGGGATATTGTTAGAAAGATATATATTATTAATAACTTTGAGAGGGGCCCCGAGTGGCCGAGTGGTCTAAAGCGCTCACCGTTACGGATCACTACCATCTCACCTCTGTCTGCGTGGGTTCGAGTCTCGGGCTCGGTTAATGTGGGTATGTGAGAAAGCTTGCCGGTAGCTTCTCGTGGGTCGGTGGTTCTTTCCAGGGTTTTCCCGCGTTCTTCCTCCACCATTAATAATGGCAGCCATGCAAGGCCTATCTTGTGCTGAAAATGGCGTTAAACCCCATAACAACAACAACTTTGAGATGCAAGGGTAAAACAAGAAGGTCATTGAAATATATTACGATTCTATCTGCTACACTGCATCTAATGGATATTTGGATGAACACATGAACACTTTGCATAAATACATTGATAATTCGAAGCAAGTAGCTAGTAGAGATCCATCGTCGTAGTCACGTGATCATGAAAGTTAAAGTTACATAATCTCTAGCACAATTACCTTTGATTGTACAGTGCATAATGGAATACATCGTCCGAGTGTTAAAGGGGAAGAGACTGATAAATATGTACGTATCCATGCATTTATTTGTACAAGTTATCATGGTATAAGTTATTATAAAACATGCTTCTAGGTACTTCGCATTTTGTCTGGTTCTTCATTTCAGGTAATCCTCGTTAAATTCTTCCAATGAAACATTGGATGGGTTACGTTCACGTGATATCTGGTCGGAAATAGTAGAGAGTCCTTTATAGATAAAGGTGTGGAAAAGTTCATATCTGATAAATAAAAAATGACCAATCCAGAGCGGATGGCAGAAAGAGTGTTTATTCTTATGTTTCATAAAGCTTTTTGTTTTGCACACAGATTATTTTGGTGATTTTTTTATTTAAAAAAACAGCTTATATTTTGTGCGAGCTTGCAAAAAGAAAATGTTTGTAAATATTCAGGAAGTTTCTTACAATGCATTTTCTTCATGAATTCTTTTTCACTCATTATCATTGAAATAAATTTGTGGATTTGAATAAAAATTTGCAACGATGCTTCAGCTATGATTTTACTTTTTCCCTTTTGATTTGCTTGTTATCCCAGCTGTTTGGCTAATAGTTTTCCCCATGTATAATAATTCTTGCATGTGCTGAGTTACTTTTGAAGGATTTTGTAAACTGAAACCAGTGTTAACACTAACTAGCTTTAATGAAGTGGCGTCACAGGAGGGGATACGGGCCGCACCGGGTGACATCATGGGGGGGGGGGGGTGATATAAAAATGATTCTCTATAAAATGTTTGAATTTTCGTGCAGGAAGGAGGTCCATGTAGGTGACACCATGAGTTACCGCACGTAACTATCTATAAAAGTTTTGAACTTTTGTGCAGGGAGGAGGTTCATGGGGTGACATCATGAGTTACCGCAATGGGTGACACTAACCCTAGTGACGCCACTGCTCAATGTAAATTAAAATGAGCCAAAGTTACGGTTTTCAGCTTATTTGCATTGTAATTTACTTTATTATATCGTTTGCCAGATTTTACTTATGGCAGCAGTTTGGTTTATATGTTGCTATTAATTATGACTCCTTTTGACTTAGATATCTGTATCTATAAGAAGTAGTAACCATACTTAAAATTTGTTATCTTCAATTTCCGGTATTCCTAATTTCGGGGGGGGGGGGGGGGGGCATTTGAATCTTCTTGACGCTTTTCAAATCAGCAATTAATTTCCACTTATCCAATTCAAGTGAAAATCATTTGCAATAAACCGTAAAGTATGCGATGGAACGTGCGACCAAGCATTGTAGACGATTGTATTTAGCTTGTTTGAAGATACCACTGTAAAATTTTAATTGAAATTGTTTAAAGTGTACCCTATGATTCAAACTTTTTATAGGAATAAGTATATACAAATTTTTATAGGATTTGAAATTAGATATGATTTCATATTTTGTATTATTTCTCAAGTTTCGTTGTTAAGACAGACAGTAATAAACATGTGTGCGCGGTTTTCTCAGGCCACCTGAAGTGTTTCTAACTGCATTTCATTTTCAAAGGCTTATTGAAATCTTACCCCCGCCTCCTCGCAAATTATCTCCTAATACGTTTTGTCAATACTATTTTGATCTGTTGCCTCTCGTGTATATATATATATATATATATATATATATATATATATATATATATATATATATATATATATATATATATATATACACACTGCCTATTTTGGTAATCCAGCACTGTCCCTACCCCAACGCTCCATACCAGTGAAAGCTATACTGTTCGGATTTTCACATGGTTAGTGGCGTTATTTTCCTGATATCAAGATGTGATAACTTAGTTGTCGCTGTAACATTCGACTTAACAAACTTTATCAGACACGTGTATATCAATAACAATAAACAAACAAAATAAAACGTGTAGCCGAAAACGTGACTAAACTATACAAGGATAGACTTTGGATAGTTGCTGTCGAAAAATGGATTTAAATGTATTAGACCGAGATTAAAAATCGAACGCTAAGATCGAACAAACACCGGAATACCTTGTGTAAAGCAACATAGAAATGTTGATAGAATAAAGGTATTAAAGGTGTCTCTATACACTATCACTAGAAAAATTGGCGAGATTTTGTTCTATTGATCAGCGGCAAAATGAGTTTCTCGTTTGAGTATTTGGTATAACCATAAATCTTGACATGGCGGTTTTGTCTATTTCACCGTACCGTTATCAGAGAACAGGGCTGGCCCATGCAGGTCAAGAGTGATATGTGTCGACATTTATTATAGCTATATCTTAATTAAATATATCAGCAAGTTTCATTATTCATAGAAATGAAACCAAATACGAAGGGTGAGGAGGATTTTCCATTTGTGCTCGGTATGATCTCTCTCTCTCTCTCTCTCTTATATATATATATATATATATATATATATATATATATATATATATATATATATATATATATATATATATATATATATATATATATATATTTACACTACATACATTTACACTACATACATTTACACAAACAAACACACGT
Organism: Sinohyriopsis cumingii; assembly: GCA_028554795.2. Lineage (NCBI taxonomy): Eukaryota > Metazoa > Mollusca > Bivalvia > Unionida > Unionidae > Sinohyriopsis > Sinohyriopsis cumingii. The sequence goes on along the minus strand of CM068835.1, from coordinate 75,216,572 downwards.
GGAAAATCTTTCGTGCTGTACTGAAAATTATTCAGATGAAAATCTGTATTATCAGCTGTACATACTCGTTTCTGTTTTAAATCAAAGGGAACGTTTAAAACAACTTTAACAATTCACATTCATGTTTTGCCTGTCAGAATGAATCCTCCATGATGTCAAGCAAAAACACAGTTGGTGTGAAAGAAATAAGCGAGAGAAATATAGGATCTCAAGATCAAGAATCGGAGGTCGAAGATGCAAATCCAAATGTAAGATAACAAGGCTTTATGATCATTTTAATAGATAATACTATTTTTAAAAAATTTGTGTGAATGTATAGTCATTTGCTGGAAACACTTTCGTATATATATATATATATATATATATATATATATATATATATATATATATATATATATATATATACCTTGTGTAAAGCAACATAGAAATGTTGATAGAATATATATATATACGCAAACGCCATTCATTTGCTTCACCTTTCCAGCTACTCATATCACACGAAATTATCTTAAAAGGAACGAAAATGCATGGAAGGCGTTTTCTTCTATCTCTGCATTATTGAAGAATATATACTTAAGAACCAATTTATACGCATACGTTAAAACAGATAAAATGGAAACATATATCAATGCGATGGAATGAAGCGCGGAAAATCCATAGCAACTATAAAAAACCAACAAAAAAATCATGTTAATATGAATAATAATCATTGAACAATTCAGAAGAGTTTACTGCTGCAGTTAATGTGGCGATTAATCGATTGTATAGTATTTTCTAGGATTTCTATACAATTTAATGTGATCGTGATGTGCATTTGTAAAATGTAAAAGGTGAGACATAATATTAGTGTTTAAAACTAACAATGAATATTCAAATGATAATTGCTCCACGTAACTTTTGCTGTGATTGTTTGAAATGATACTGTCAAAACTGTGTTGTTACTTCTCTTAAACTATTTTACACAGAGGCTATGGGAATGCGTTTTTGTTACTGTTTTACAAATATTAAATACCTCAGAAGCAAAGACGGAATGGGGTGGGGTGGGTTGATTCAAAAACCGGTTTGCTTGATGATTCAATGAAAGTTTCACTGTTGATGACAGGTTAGTAATTTGACCTAGTACTGGATGTAATCTATATTTTGATAACTCCCGTCACAGAAACATCATGCTGACACTTACTGTGTAGTCATCTCAATGATCCATTAAAAAATATATGGTTTCATATAATATTAAAAAATGAAGATAAGGAACAGAAAAAATGCACTCAACCCGATCTTTATTTGCAAATAGGAGACCACGGGTGGTCCAGTGGTCTAAAGCTCTCATTTTTACCGATCGCTGCCATCTCTCCTCCGTCCTCGTGGATTCGAGCCTCGGGCTCGACCAATATGGGTACTTTAGAAAGCTTACCGGTGGCTTCCCGTGGATCGGTGGGTCTTACCAGAGTTTAACCAGTTTCTTCATCCGCTAGTTATACTGGCCGCCGCGTATGACCTATTGTGTGCTGGAAAATGGTGTTAGACCAGCAAGAACAACAATAATTTGCAAATAGGTGTTCCTAGCAACTTACACTAAAATCACTAAGCAGATTTGGTTTTTTTGCGGGGAGGGCATTGCGTAGGTTCAATGATTCGCAGAGAACGTCGTTCACTGAATAGATGTGATTGCAGAGCAAGTCTGTCGACGCGACCAACGACAAAACAAGAAAAAGGGCTATTCCATTATTTCAATGGTCACGGGAGTGGTAGGTTACATCTTCTTTCGATCGTATCAGAAGCAGGACATTAAAAATATCTTACGGAAGGCCAAATCGTACAAAATGGATGAGAAAATGTGATCGAAATCGAGCGACAGAAATCGAGAGTTATTGGGAGATGGCGAGTTGAAGAAATCGTATCTCTTATAGGGGATGGGATCGTAGGACGAGCTGGAGAGATCGGTGGGCGAGTTGAAGATATCCTCCTAATACGAGCTTGAGAGAGCAATTTGGAGAGATCGTACGGCGAAATGGGGCGACGGAGCTGGAGAGAGAGAGGAGAGGATAGGGTTTGTCGGAGAGGAAAAGCTGGATTAATCGAGAGCGAATGGGAGAGAACAAAGTCTAAGCAAGCGATAATTATTTGCACAAGGAATGAAATTATAGACACTTCTATCAGTAATGAAATTATTTATAATTCTATTAGCACTCTGTGAATTCGAGTCTTCCAAAAATAAATATTATAAAATTGCTTTTGCTGAACTCGGGTAAAATTCTCTGAATTTATCATTTCATATAAATGTATTCCGAAATCATACATGGGTTATCATTACCAATGGTTAACATCACAATTAATGTATATAATTTCAGACAACCGTATATATTTGATAAACGTACTTTGTTGGTAACATTTATGCTTAGGCCTACTAGTATAAATTGGTTCCCAATCTGATGGCATTCAACCGATGGGAAAAATCAATGTTGATTCTATGTGACTGACCTCAATCGCTAAGATTAGTTTTATCAGAGGGGAGATAGACGAGAGATGACAAGCTGTTTTCTAGCCTTATTTATTTTATGACCCAATCATGAAAGAACGTTACCTAAGATCTAATACATATTCTTGTTAATTTACAATGCAAGTTTATGGACTTTGTTCCTTCCCCATATTTGCTTCCCAACACATAACATTTGCTTAACATTGCCTTTACACTGATAGGATCATTCTAATTTTATTAATTAAAATGAATTACCAGTAATGAACAATCTCAGGTTACTACTTTTGAAGTAGGTCAATAACATATAAACTGAACATTGAATTTCTTTGTCTATTCATTGGTATACTTATTTTTTCGAAATAAGATAAAATAATGCTACTTCAGTGGCTCGCAATCTCAAATGTAGGGCGTACATGCTTTTCGTGTAAATTCATTTTAATTTCCCTCTTTGTGAAGAAATAATGAAGGTAATAAACTGAGCCGTTTCCTTTTGCATCCTTCCGTTTTCCCTTGACTCCTTGAGTGGTATTGGGGGCACTACTGGGTTGTTCAATTTGTAAGATCAGTAAGTCGGATTGATGTTTTGGGTGACCTTGTCTACAAAAGCGAAACCTGAAAGTCGCATGATTAGATTCAAGACAGTAGATAGAAGTTCTTCTATTTCGAGAAGAAAATGTATTTTTCATTTCATCTGATTTATTTATTTGTAACGGGATTTAATTTACAAAATGAGGACTAGAGTTGGGTCACTATGGAAACATTTCTGTTAGGTGGAGGCACGATGAGAGTCTAAAACATATAACATTACATTTGGGTCGCAATATATTATGGTAGTGTAGAGATGAGAATTCGAGGCTACCACGTTGTATTTTTAAAAAATAAATATAATAGTTTCAGAAATGGCTAGTGAAAACAGCAGTATAAGTTTGAAAGATGTTGGAACGGATTCCCTGCCACGCCAACATCTATTAAAATTGCAAAATTGTTATTGCTCTCCAAGATTTTAAACGAAATATTAATCAAGGTAGAAGGCACAGACTATAACCCACTACCTCTATGATAATCTATTCACATTCCAAACATTCTGTGTTGCCTAGTAAAGTTACTGTACACCTACACATCCTTGTTATCAGTCCAAACCATATCGTGGTTATTTTATGTATTCCCATACAAACTGTTCTCATAGGACCTATTTGGCCCATGATTGTCCAAATACTCTTATACGAGCTGTCTACACTACAAAGCTGTATAGCATTCCTACAACAAGAGCCTTGTTTCTCAACAGCTCTTGTTCCGAAGATGCAGGAAGACTAACTATCCTATAATCTGTATGGGAACAAAAAGCAATTTATTAGACAGTCACATAAGCTACGAATATTAAAAATCTGCTCTATCAATATGACGTTGGATATATATAGATAACACAAAATGTTGGCTTCAGACAACAGTATTTTAGTGTGGTTAAATCCTGAAATGCAAACTTTTTAAGCTGCAAATATTAACATTCCTACGCTTTGTGATTAGACAAATGTAATGCAAAAATAAAGCACAAAAACACCAGTTTAGTACATGACTCGTTAAAAGAGGACTTATATCTCTTTCAATCCCTTGCTATGTTACCCGTGCGCGTTAAAATATGACAAAAATCTCTTTCAATCCCTTGATGTGATAACCGTGCAATATGAACCCTTCATTCATTACCCCTGATCTCCCTGGATAAAGATAGAATAACGCTTTGATGTCAGCTATTTACATTTGCTTGTTGTCTTGTTCATGTTGTTTGGTGTATTGTAAGAACCTTTTTTAATGTTTTTTGTCATTCGGTTCATTCGGTTCCATAGCTTCTTCGAGTGGTTTAATTGTTTTTTCCTGCTTTCTGAACAATGTTTGAGGCGTCAGACCTAAAGTATTGTAGTTGTTGTTTTATACCTTCTAATTCCTCAACTTCAATGCGAATTATTCTCTTGTTACTAATTTCTTCGTAATTAGGATAGTATTTTCATAAGCAATCTCTCCTGGAACTATATTTACGCCATTATGTGTAATTTGTTTTTTCTTATTTTCTTTCTTTCCGATGCTTCGACTCGTGATTTTAAGCAATGTGTCACCAGCAACACTAGCATTTTCACATGTTCTTCGTATGTTCCTGTCTTGGTAGCATTAATCACTAGGAACACTAGAATTTTCACATATTCTGCGTATGTTTCTTTCTTTGTGGAAAAAGTAACTAGGAACACCAGAATGTTCACAAGTTCTGAGTATGTTTCTGTCTTTGTAGCAAGAATCAGTAGGAACACCAGAATGTTCGCAAGTTCTGCGTATGTTTCTGTCCTTTTCAAGCATAGTTAATTTTGTAAAAGGAAACTTGAATCACTTAGTTACCCTGGACGACATACACGACAATGAGTTAGTTGAAGAGTTAGAATATTATGTTAGGGAGTTAGAGACAAAGCTGATAGGAAATGAATTGATGAGCGATAAAAAAAAGCATAATGAAGTGAACAGAAGAATAAATATATGTCATGTTCAACAAACGTCAGCAATATTTTAACTATCTTCCTTGTCATTAAAGATATACATCACACAGCAATCGATACGGATTTCGTCATGTCCTACGGTATGCTGCTACAGAAAGGATGTATTTCAAGATCGGTCCACCCTACAAACCAACTTTTAAGGAGCCTGTGAAGCTATACATGTAGGATCTGATGCTTAATTATTCAAGTTTGTTGCCAGACAAGATTCTACTGTAGTTGCCCTCTTTCCTCCTTCGCTGCAAAACCTGTTTCGACACAACACTCCTGTTGTAGAGATGCTATGCATTTTTTTTATGTACACTATTCAAACAGGAGTATTTGAAAATCTCTAGGCCATACCTTGTATTTTATATGTGAACAACGAGTGTAAGTGTAGAGTAAATTTACTAAACTAAATATTATGTTTGGAACGTAAATGTATGTGTTATACAGATGGTGGGTTCTATGTTACCCTTTTATCTTGACTGAATATTTTTTGTTTTGTTTCAAAACTTGAAGAGCATGAGAACTTTATCAGTTTAATTTGTGTTTGCGAGATGCGAAGCCTCTGCAGCATCTTCAATGTTTGGAATACTATGTTTTGACTAGGCCAACCTATATGGACCAAACGCGGTGTTAAATTCCAGTTAGATTCCACTGTAGCCGATCATAATATTAAAATCTGATTACGACCAATGGTGACTCTGGAAATTTACATACATCGACATATATCTGGTCAGTCTCTCGACTCCATGCAAAATCGACTTCAAATCGACTTGAACAATAGTTCTGCTAGGTGTGAACAAAACAGAATAGCTTAAAAGTGTCCAGTGATAAGACTCAAAACGTTATTCGTATCTATATTGATCAACACCTTTGCTGGAATTCACATATCGATCACCTTACATATGTGAAACTCGATCTTATCCCACTTGCTCTCGATTACTCCAGCCAGCCTCTCTAGTTGGCAGGGTCCAGTTTCGTAAATTGGCCCCTGGCAAATTTCTTAACTTAAGGCTATGGTGTGCCTTTTGCAGCTATTGTTGTTTACTATTTGAAGATATGAATATGTTGGTGAACTGGGTGTTTCGGGCTTGTGTTGTTCATGAAATTGGTGACAGGCATGTACACATTTCATAGTTACTCTGCAGTATGTTGATAGTGAAATACCAACAGTCGGCTAGGAAGAAGAGCTAGCCTCCCATAGCAGTAAACACATTGGTTTGGGGCAAGTAGAATATCTCAAAAACGGCTTGGATGACAACTATTTTCAGTTGCATCAGCCTGTTTAGTACATACTGTTTTGCAGAATTGTCATCTAGGAAAAGAGCTTGTTTTTGCACTGTGAGCATCACACGGTGTCATAAATTACATTCGGACATGAAAATTGCAGGTAGAAATTTGGGGTTGTGGTGCAATAACGTCTTCTGCTATGAACTGCGATTGACTTCTTTGGTCTAGTAGATAATATTCTTATGCTTTGTTTTAACACAGCTATCCCAAAATATGGACCTTTTTGACCTCATTTGTGTATTTGATTTTTTATGATTTTTTTTATACAAGGTCGCTGATTGTAGAATTACATTTGTACATAAATCTGGCCCCCCCCCCCCCCAGCAATTCCATATTCTCCCACTCGTCTCTCTAGCTCCGCCTCTCTAGCTCACTGTTTATGTCGCCCCAGGGGCGCACGCATAATTTATTATATTATTTTTTTTATTTGATTTTTTTTTTTGGGGGGGGGGGGCATATGTAGAGGTCAGCTATTAAGTTTTAAGGATATATGCTTTTCCCATACGTGGGCGACCCCATGATCTCACCTTATCACGTGCGTCATCTCAGCTCACCCAACGATATCTCTAGCTACGATCTCAACAACTCACCCGACGATCTCTCCAGCGCACCATCTTCCACGCGCTCGAATTATTTAACACTCAAGCTCAATTACTTTTTTTCATTCATTATGAACGATATGGCGTCCTATAGTATCGCAAAAATGAACGTGCGCGTGCGTTTAAAACAGCAATTGTTAAATCGCTTTGCACAGGAGTGCTTTCGCTATCAGATGGTCAACGATTCACAGAGGGTTCATTTAACTCAAAAACTGATTATGTTGTGATATTGTTAAATCAGTCCTAAAGTGTGAGTTTGTATCAAATTTTCCCTTAAATGATCGCATTTCATGATAGAAAAAATGCTTTCAAAAAGTTTGCTGTCTTGGCCCAAGTCTTGCAAACGAGGTATGTGATAGGGATTATTTTAAGTACCTACAATCTAGAACATGTTTACCACATGTTATACGTTTACTTGAAACACAATTGACGTTGGCCCTATTAGGAAGATGCTGACAGAAATGGCTGTATGTACTTTGTCAATATGTTAAATATAAGCACATTACTTATTTTTATCTTTTGTGTATTGTTTTGTTGGTGTTGATATTATTATTATTATTTCAGGCAGCCGCCAATGCAACCAATGTATATTCCAAGAAAAGCAGTTTTATCCACCGTTTTATGGACGTTGCCCTTTTGAGTGCAAATGTGTTTCAGTTAAAAGTTGTACTTGATCTTGGATCAAGAGATAAGTACTATATCCTACGATTGTTTTTTATTATTATGTCCATCACTCTACAAGTCATCTTCACTTTTGTCATGGTAATCATCAAGTTTTTCGAGAGACGTGAAAAAGCTCTTGATGGCCCTGAAGCGTCCCAATACAAGAAAAGAATTGACATTGTAGACAAAATAAGCAATGTCTTGGTAATAACCATCACTGTATCAAATGTCTTCATTGCAACCTTCGGAGTTGGACTAACTTCATAATCTGAGAATATGGTGGTTTGGTGTCATTGTCTTTAGATTCAAATAAATTCTGATGTTTGTAATAATATAACAAAACTGAATAACATGCAATTTAGTTTAGTTGCTGGCGTGCGAGGCGTGAGAGGGGGAGAGAGAGCAGTAAATATTTGTTTTTAAATTTGGCTTATTTATTTTTGGATTTATTTGTGCCACAAACATTAAAAATAACATGGCATTTAGAATTTTTGTATAAAGAAAATTGATATACCAATACTATTGGTATATCAAATTGTGATCTGCCCATAGCACCAGGGGAAATATGAAGTTCCTGCTTGTTTCCAAATTTTACAGAAGTTGTTTCTTCTCACTCTTATATTATTATTATCATTATTATTATTATTAGTAGTAGTAGTAGTAGTAGTAGTAGTAATATTATTATTATTTATACCATATATGAATTATAATAAAGTGACACTTTCCCAATTATTATACGATTTTCATACAAAGATTAATTGTTGTGCCACTTTAGAACACAAAGGTGGATTATGAGGTTAATGAATGGCTACTGCATTACTTGCATCGTATACATGGTATAGTGTCGAGATTTTTTTCCAAATTCGACACAACTTGCTGAAGATCGGACAAAACTTGTGGAGAATTGTTAATAGCAATTAATTTATGCAGTGTTTTATCATAAAGTGATGTTTTACTATTGAAAAGACAAGACCATCGATTCATGTGACAACTCGAAGGACTTTATGGATTTCTTATCAAATGAGAATCCATTGAACGTTTTGAAAGGCCCCCGAAGATGTCTTTCGGCGTCAATAGTGCTGGTGTCAATTAATATGAGGAATGTTTGCAACTTAGATGAGACTTTATGGTTCAGACTATAATGAATAACAAATGGGGTGTAAGCAACGAAACGGAATTGTATTTTTTAGAGAGGTGGAGGGGTTAAAGTGGCAATTTTATTATTTCCGTTGAAAATCAACACGTTCCTATTATGTTGGGAACGGATGTTCACTGAGTAACGGTTTTTCATTGAGGAAGATTGTAATGGGATTACAGATTACCCACCTACCTTGAGAGTTTTGATTTAGGAAATAATCAACTTTGTCTATTGATTTTGTCACATTTAGATTCTATTCAACTGTTATTTTCACGCATTGAATTATTCGGCAATCTTTTCCGACTTAGGTACGTTACACCGCATTCCTTCCAAAAGGATGGGAAATTCCAGCTATGTTGCATATAGTTGCAACTTGTTTAACTTATCAGGGAAAGTAAATTTTAAAAAGATGAAAACTTTAAGCTTTATTTTGCAGTCTTAGGTTTATTTACACTTCGGAGAATTTTTGTTTTGTTCAAGATTTTTCTCTTGCATCTCTGATGCGACCTATACGCGGAGGTTAAACCAATATTTGCGCACCACGGCGTATTTTCTAAACTGGAAATTCTAACCACAACTTTTCTTTAATTTCTACTTTGATGCAGCTGTGAAAAAAAAAAATTAATAACAATAGAAGAAAAAAAGATCATTTTAAAACTAGCATCAATACCAACTAATAGTTTCTTATTCGATCCTTCCCAGTGTACCCGATTGCTGCGTCATATATATATATATATATATATATATATATATATATATATATATATATATATATATATATATATATATATATATATTACTTATGCGTTTTTTCTTTTCAAGTTACAAAAAGCCCTTGTTTACTTTAAACAAATTCCATTCTAGGTCGATTGTAAAATCAGTTCTTATAAGTTAGCCCAATTACAATATAGTCTATACGGCTTGAGTTGACAACAGCTAAACCCAGAGGAAACCACCGATATTGGTTGGATGAACCAAGCTAGTGTGTTCCTGTTGTCTTTGTTGTTCACGGCGGATATAAAAATAATACATGCCCATGCTAAAAAGCTTCGTTTGCTTTAAAAATTTAAATTTAATTAAAGGTTTATTTTTTTCACAAAAAAAGGTTTATTTTTTTCTCTGCTATGATGCATGTGTTATTAAAATTTACAAAGCATTTTTGATGGGTGGTAACTACACAGGTGGATTCTTAGATAAGCAAATGAACCTTTGTCAAGCAGTGCTTGTGAAGTACGGACGGATGGACGCACGATCAAATGTAATAATATGTACCGTTTAGATATTCCTGTGTAGGAACAAAGTAACCGTTATATTACCGGGAAAAGGTGAGCAGCCTTGCCCTGGTTATTTTTCCACCTTATCACCTTTTCAATTCAGGAAAGTTGTACCGCTCTTTACAGGCAACACAAAAATGTCGCATGTCACATAAGCAAACGATATATTTGTAAATAACTAATAAACTCAAGTCTTTGAAATATTGATTGTGCATTGTATCGGTAGTTAGCACGTTCCATCTGAAATTAAATTTGTAAACAGTACACTAACTTTATAGTTGAAATCAAATCTGACCTGTGCTCTCATTTGTACAGTTATAAGTAGTTTTAAGAGTAAACTGTTAAGAATTCCATCGGAAACACTTTACACTTTAGTAATTTATGCTATAACACATCAAATACTCGGGAAAAATATTTTTTCTTGGTGGGGGGGGGGGTTAAAATTGCAATCTTACAACTGAGTGTACGACATAAGTAATGGGAGATAAATGTGCAATTCAAAACATGGTGGAGTTGTAAAGAAGGAAAATCTGGGACCAAAGCAAACAAAACGTACCATGCTTCTCTTGTTACTGTATAACAGTCTGCATGGTTGGCAAACGGGTCTTATATTCATGATTTAAACACACACACACACACACACACACACACATTTCCAAACCACTATTATAATCGTAGCTATCGCAGGCCGACCATGTGCAGATTTGTCCACATTACGTATACGGATTATTCTTCATAAAAATTAATTTAAAAAAAAAACAAGCAAGAAAATTAACACTTTCAATTAAGGGATACTTCTGCTTATTTTAGTGGTTTTCTTTAAATGCAGATTATATTCCTTAACTGCGAATAAACGTAAGGCTTTAGAGCAAAATCAGTGTGGTCAATCTCTTGTCGCAATCTCAGTGCCGATGCGAGAGGTGTTGGGGGAAAGGGAACAATTACCTTCGGGTTCTAGGCGAAAGGGGGCGCAGCCTGGGGCTTCTTTTTATGCAGCTGCCATTTTCATAATGTATCACCTCACCTTAGTGTAAAGGGGGCACGCATATAGGACACTCATACCCGACTCGTGCATCCCTTTTCAATGCTGAATCTAGACCAATGTTTGTATTTTGCTAATTTTAACAGCACGTTTAACGTATTATTGGCTATATCATGCCTATGAAATATGAGCTAAGTGCCTTTCCCAAGGACACAACAAGGAAGTCGACCCGGTTGAACCTGGGTGGGTATCGAAACCTTGACCCTTGCATTACGAGTCCGACGCCCCAGCAACTGATGGAATCTCAACCAGAGCATATCCTGCCAATGTCCACTAACAGTGGAATACATTATTGTCGGGTGGATCGATTTTGACCTTCTGGGACAGATATTTGTGTGTGTGTGTGTGTGTGTGTGAACTCAACTTAGAAAAGTTTAGGTAATGCGGTCAACATAGCTTGTTGTGACCCTTTATTTTCAAGATTTCATTTCTATCTTTATATTTTATGTTATATACCTTTTACAGATTTGCAACACCTTTATCGCTTAGCTTTCTGCAGAACATATTTATATTTATTTGGAAGAAATTAAATTCCTAAAACTTTATTTATTTATTTAATTTATTTACTTTGCAAATCCTTGATCCTTACATTTTAAGAACTTGCCTTATAATCGGAACCATAATGTCAATTTTATGACGAATTGCCGTTAAATCCTATATCTACCTGCCTGCCGGCCTACCTACCAACCTGCCAACTTACCTACCTTCCTACCTACCTACCTACCTACCTACCTACCTACATACATACATACATACATACATACATACATACATACATACATACATACATTCATTCATACATACATACATACATACATACATACATACATACATGCTAGAGGTGCACGTTATTACCGATATCACTACTTTTTCACTGTACTGGTATTTATGTTGTTTCCATCGGTATGCAATGTACCGAAATTCTCGAGTGGACTTGACAAATTACGTAAAATTCAAACAGAAAACAACAGCTCCAGTTTTGTTGAGTAAGTGTGTTTTCTGTTTACTGGTCCTCTCTGATAAATATGTTGCCCGGTCGTTGGCATCCCTCTCAAAGTTTCCCTCTCTATTGTATCAGTAATGTAGCTAGTGAATTGTGGGCTTCAGTATCAACACTTCAGTTTTATCAAGAAGCCATCAAATGTCAGTACGATAGGGAGTCATAGGGAGACCGTAATCAGACCACTTTAGTTACAGTTTTAGATGTCAACTTGTACATCAATAAACATTAACATATTAAATTCATCAACCATTAAGTACAGACCCATATCAATTTGTTTGTTTTTGGTTTGGGGCGGAGGATTGGTTATTTTTTGGTGGGGTCGCTGCAATTAACTTTTGTTCTGGAATATTTTATTGTCTTTGATCACAAGATAATTCTTTTTTTTCTTCAAATAATATAATAAATATAATATAGTGTTATTTTGCTATAAATCAGAGCAATGGTTTTTTCTCAGATATTGATAATGTCTATGTCGAAAATATCGTTGTTGCAATTGCTTTTATTTTCCTTGCTTTGTTCTTTTGTTTTATTCATCATTTTAAATCATATTCTCGTTATTATTTATTTCAAAATTAAATTCTAGATCAAAAGTCAATCAAAGGCTATATCATGCTTTTTGGTCTCGTTTAGTCTTAGGAAGGATATTGGTCTTCGTCTTGTTTTTCTTTCCACGTTCATATTTGTATCAATACGCAAGTTATCTTCAGTTCGCAGTTAGGATGCTGTGTATTTGCCATTGCATCGACGGTCCTTACCACTGTTTGTCTTTAACGTCGATATGCAGTTTAACGTCATGTAATATTTGCGCTGAAGTTTTCAGTGTAAGCCTAACACTTTACGCCCTACCTTGAGAAAATCAAATTTTTTTTTATTTTTTTATTTTTTTGCTGCTGCTTCGAAGCTGCATCAGAATAAACAATTCGCCATTTTCACTTCAGCCCTCGTTTTCCTGCAGGAATATGAGAAACAATAATCGTTCATTATGGATCGAGGTTGGATAGGCACACCAGAGGGTCAGAATTTTGCGCAAGACACATTAGTGTGACCCTCGAGTACAATTTTCCCATCCTGTACAGATAAATATCGAGGATTCTGTAAGTCATAATCTTTCTGCATTTGGAGCGTACAGCTTAAAGAGTAGTTTAAAACAATGGCCTACTGCAGCTCTTACAATCAAGAAACTCCAATTCTGTCTCAGAAGAATAGTCAACGTTTTACTAACATACGGAGAACCGCCGTAGCTGAGTTGGTAGGGCGTCGGACTCGCAATTAAACGGTCGCAGGCTCGATACCCGCCCTTTCCAGCCCTTGTCCTTCCTTCTAAAATGTCCTTGGTATGATATGGCCAATTATATATTTAACGTACCGCTAGACCTAAAAGAAACAGAAAGAATAAAACAAAAATCGAAGCCTCTTTGGATAATACACGCCTGGATATTGGATGTGCTTCTTGAAAAGGTTTTTAAGTGATCGATATGTTTTCTTAAAAATATTTTTCTAAAAAACATGTCTTGACTATACCTTTTCTTTCTAGTTTTGAAATATCTATTTGTTGAATATTTTGCCATAGACTCTTTAACCTCATCAGTACTTGAGCTCCGTTGTACAATCGCTCAGAAGTATATCCTCAAATTTAGATATTTATTATTATTATTATTATTATTATTATTATTATTATTGTTATTATTATTATCATTATTATTATCTCAATATTATCATGAAAATAAAAAAATGATAACAATTACACTGGCCGACTAAGTTTTTTTAAAATGTATTTTATTTTATTTTTTTAAGGAATTTAAATTCTATTTTTATATCCGTTCATTTACATCGTACTCTGTGGTTTAATGTTGGTCACTATTAAAAGCATTTTAAAATAGTTGGTGTGGCTTTATTATTGCATTCACAGCCAGGAAAGACTCACCACCCATGTTAAACCCACCGCGTAATATCTGTTTCAGCTGGAGGGCAAATATACCCACATTTTGCATTTCCGTTAGAGATAACACATATCCACAAATGATAAACCTGCAATGTAATAGTCATTTAGTTTAGAAGGCAGGAATAACGACATGTTAGATTTCAACCTACAAACCAATTGTTGAACATTACCTCTTGTCCCCATACATTTCAAGATGTCGGAATAATGTCAAATTCCCATTATGCGACATAAACATTTACCATTTAACACAGAGTGCCCCTTAAGTCCAGTGCCCTGACTGAAGACTGATCAGCTCCAACTTTAAACGCTGAAAATTCAGTGGTTTTCAAGAAAAGTACTTTCAAGTCATTTTTCTATATTTAGTTACTGCAGCCACACTTTTGATGATTGACCAACATACAACATACAAACTTGAAAGGCGCTTTCTGCAATTTTGTTCAAGATTCCATGCATCACTATCACCAAGTACGCTCAAATATTTTATGAAATAAATTGAAAGGTCGATGGAAAACATATTAGCTTTAAATTGTTCCGATAAAAGTATGACCTTTCTGTTAATTACACAACTGCAAAGTGTAGAAAAGATATATTAGGTGTTGAGAAAAAAACAAAATTAAAACAAATATTCCTTCATACCAAAAAAAGTATCCTATATTTGTCTCGCATTAGCTCCGGAAATACTCATACAGACAAGAACATGACCGGCAGTATGTGCAGTCGGGTTGAGAATTTACTTACATAGTGCTTGCGATCTTTGTATTATCTTAACTATTAGCATGGAAAATTAGCATAATGATTATGATCTATTGCACAGTAACCATTTAAATTACACGTTTCAGGTAATAAAATCTGTTTTAATTTTCGAACAACACGTAAACGCAAATATCGTTTGTTTTCATGGATACAGGTGGTGGTTTCGTGATATCTCTCTTGCAGCATCATGAGTAACCATACACGCACCAACATCTACATCCGGTATAAGCCTGGATAAAAGCAGGTTAAGTGAAGCAATATAAGTTTGATGCAGTCAATTATACAACTGAGTGTAACCAACAAAAGAGCTATAACTTTTTATAATGCGTGGAACAATGAAAAGCTTCCATCGAGTTTTTCTACGTCAAGATTACAAGTAAGTAGTAAACTGCGCCCTTAAATCAATATGTTGGTCATACAATACAAAAGCGATACAAACGTTGTGCAAATGCACGTATCTGTACATTCATAAATTACACTTCAATATGCAGTTGACATATATAGGTGCCACTTTTAATAGATGTGATGTCATGTGTTTGAAGCGGTTTCATGCGAGAGATCAAAACATAACCTTTCATTTGCTTCAAAAATATAAGCACACTGCTAACTGAAATGGCTGTTCCCTTGTGCTCAAAACGTCTGCTTTAATTAGTCTAAATAACTCTATCTTTAGCATTTATTAAAATGCGGGAAATAACGTTTGCCGAACAAGACAATTTGAAAGTGCAATGAACGAATTACCAAATTTTTAAAACATGAAAATAAAAGTTACCTGCTGTTTTGATGACAGTTTACCTCTAAAGTCAAGGACGTGAAAATGACTAAGCGGAGCTAACGGTTTTTTTTTTTAGAGGTGCACATCTGAAGTAAAGAAAAACTGTTTATTCTATAATGCATACTGCACACATCAGTCATACAATAAAATAAGGGAATTAAACTTACTTTGAGCAATACCTAAGATATAGAAGTTATTTTCACAATAGCCAGTATAACCAGTGAGGAAACTGGTGGAAATTCCTTTTCTTTAAAATTATACGCCTATGCAAAATACGACACTGTAAAGCGAAACCTTGAACGATAAATTAAAATATGTGCAATTACTTGTGTTATTTTCACATAATTATGAATGATGTTTTAAACAAAAATGGTACATTAACACTGATGTTAATTCATGAAAATAAGCTAAGTATCCTTAGTTTGCTATTGCTTCCAAATATGCCTTAACTTAAGGCAGTATTGTGTGGGTAATGCCCTTTATTATATGGAAAATATAAATCTTAAATAAAGTAATGAAGTCAATTTAATTTAAAACTGTTGCATTAAGTGAAAGACATTTTTAGTGAAAATGTGTATTTTCATTTATTTGTAATGAAATTAAGAAACAAATGAAAACAAGGCAAATTCACTTTCTTCCATATTATATAATAAGCAAATATTTTAACATTTGACCTTTGACCTGCATGAACCTCATCTGTTTCATCCCTTTTCAAACTATAAACTTTATTGGTTACATCTCAGGAATAATTATGGCAAACCTTATGTTCCTGTCTTTGATCATAACATTGGTTGCTATGTTGAAAAACTGTAATGCGCATTTTTAAAGTAGTTCCACTTTTCATCTGTTGTTGGGGCTTGTGTGCGACTCTTAACTCTAATGAATATTGTTCTGTGCGAGAAAATGCAGGAGAATTATTCAAAACGACTGTTTTGGTGATTGTGGCTTGAATGTTTCAGCCATATAACTATTATGGAATCATACAACAATAACACCTACGTGTTCTTTCATATGTTATGATTTTCCGAGAAAGTGGCGGGTGAAAAGTAAAGTTGTTTACATTTGCAACATGCACATTGGAGAGAATGTTGGTATACCTCCATGTTACTTCATGTACTGTGGCTAAAATTTCTTTGAATATTGTACATATAGAAATTGCACATGAGCTAAGCATACAGCTCCCTTGTGCTACAAAAACCGACTGAATTAGTCTACACCACACTATCTTTAGCAGTTACTAAAATGGGGCAAATGATTTTTGCCAGACTAATACCAGTATCTGAAAGTGCAATGAACGAATTACCAAATATAACAATTTCCTCTGAAGTCAAGGAATTGAAAATGACCAAGCGGAACTAGCAATTTTTGGAGAGATGTACATCTGATGTACATGTCAAGCTCTATAGCCCATATTACACACATCAATCATACATCACAATTAAGGGAATTAAAAGTTATTTGAACAATACCTAAGACACATGACGTGGTTTTTAAATAATCAGTGAGGAAATCCGAAAAATTCTTCTTCATTAAAAATCTATCCCAATGAATATACTAAACTGTAGTGCGCCACCACAGAAGAAATCACTGTTTTAAATGCAAATGTCTTTATGTTAATTCACGGTAAATCCAAAAGAATCCAAACAGTCTTTAAATAGTATTATGTATTGAATAAACTCACGATAGTCCTGTATAGCTTTTATACAGGTATCTTAATTTCCTTTAGAATGAATTTCAATGCACTGTAATTCGATTGAATGATTATGATTAATTTAATGAATAAATCCTCTCCTCCGTCACTCTTCAGCACCAGTAATACTTTCAGAACTGTGTTTTCTAGGTCTATTTTTTATATAGAAAGATGATGCATAATTGTAAGACTCCTGATACCTACGCTTTCAACGAATCATCCTGTATTTCTAAATGTCAATAAATTAGCTCATTCAAACTAATCAAAAAGTCGCTCAATCTTTCACAGCCTTGTTGAAGCACGTGATTTTTTTTCTTCCTCAGTTCTTCAGTACATCGGCCTTGGAATTTTACGAATGGAATAGTACGCATTGTACTTGACTCAGCTTAAGAGTACAAGGCCCATTCATAGGATCTATGAATTGAAAATGTCATTAATAAATGACTTTTGCAAAAACTATTATTACCAAAATAGTATACATCATATAGATGTACATAACATTTGATTGAAGGAATAACAAATGATTGATTTCTTGTCAAACTGATTATTTATGTACGTCATGTACTCTGTGTACCATCTCCGGTATACAGGTCGATTGAGCATGCATGCCGTTCTAAGTGCTAGGCGTCACGAAAGCCATGAAGACCAGGGTTAGAACTCGAGGTTGGATGACGATATTTTCAATATTTTATTTTTTATTTTATTTTTGTTTTGTCGGCCTTGGAAAATATTGATACTTGATCTTACTTTCAAGCTTTAGGCTGGTGAATGGTGTAAAGACGATAGAATGAATATATTGCGCTCAAAACTTTTTGTGTCAGAACAGATATCTCAATACAATATGATTACATGAACAGACAAATAATTATAGAATTTTCATGTGTAACTGTGTTATCTATTTGATTTTATTATGTATGGAATAACAGATGAATAAATACCTACATAAAACATGGGGGATTTTACATCAAACAAAAATATTATTTTATACTATTTTGGATTTGGTCGACAACTATAGATTTTGATGTCAGCTTAGTTGGTTGAAATATTAAGATTTGGCCATTTTATCCAGCGGTCAAGCCATATATAAATGAATGAATAACTTTAAAGTACACGCCTAAGACTGGATAAGAAATTTAGACCTGGAGAGAATAGTCTTATTGAAGAACGTGAATTAAACGAAACTTTCAGTTATAAGTAAACACTTGAAGATGACTTAAAATATTAATAATGGAGTCTCAAAGACTAAAGTTTAGAAAATGATGGAGGGTACAAAATTTATTAATTTTATAGCATGATGCCCCAGTGCTAGACATCACTCACTATACACTGCTACAGCGCAGACATCGTAGCGATATTTACAATAGTCTGAAAAAGTGTTTGAAGATCTAATTAGTCCAATTTTTGACACAACAAACACAAGGTTGTTTAGACTGGTAAATAAACACAAACGAAAATAGGCTGAAATCAATCGAAAGGGAGGGAAAGGGAATAGACGGACATACGAGGAAACGAACAAACGGATGAATCGTCAGAAGCGTTCACACGAGTGAAAGGAATATTTGACAAATAATAAAGTTGTCTACCTAAGAATTAGAACAAAATGGATATTCCAGTATTGATGTTTAAAAAAGCGAGAGGCTGATTAAGGCGTCTATCAGATAAAAAAACACTCGAATTTGATGAAAGAGGTACGAAACATTCAGATCCAATTACTTTGTTTCGGAATCAGAGAACCTTGAAGAGGCCAATGATACCGAGGTGATGTATGTATGTATATATATATATATATATATATATATATATATATATATATATATATATATATATATATATATATATATATATATATAACGATTTGTAACAAGTAAGGACCTATAATAGGAATAGGAATCTGGCTTCATTCAAGAAATATGCCTATTACAAAGCACATACAATCTTTCTTTCTCATAGATTTATTTACAAATTAAATCTTTTTTAAATGTGGCTGCTTCTTGATATACATGCCCCACACCTATAATGATATTGACTGGCGATTAAGGGTTGATATCGCACATTTATTAAAACCTAAAAAAATCTGCAAACGCAAACATGCGTATCTGAAAACATCGGTATACATTTTATACACTGACCGGTATTTCTCGCGGCTGCTCAGCTACCGTCGGCGAAAGGGTTCTTTTGGTTATATATACATATTACTTCCTGATACAATCATGTGTTTGGCGACTTGTAAATCCACGTGGAATATCACAATCCTCTATCATGTGGCCATTTTGAATTTCGCGCTAGATATGGCTGGAATGCAACATGTACGGTTGTAAATCCAAGGTTAATATTTAATTAAGCCAATTCAACACTCTCTTGATAAATCGACCAGGGTTGGTTTATGCCCTTTATCGCCTGGAACATGTTAAATACATTTTCGAAAGCATATTTCTTTATCAATACATTTTATTAAATTTGGAAATAGAATATATCAATGCAAACATTCACATACCGAAATAAAGCAACCATGCATTATGCCTCAGAAAATGTATGTATGTATGCATGTATGTATGTACAGGGCCGGCGCTACCGTATAGGCAAACTAGGCAGCCGCCTAGGGCGCTGATTTCAAGGGGCACATTTTTAATTTTTTTTTTTTATTGTTTATAAATTTTGAAATTGATATTTTCGGGGGGGGGGCGCCAGAATCTAACCTTGCCTAGGGCGCCAGACAGACTGGCCGGGTCTGGCGCCGGCCCTATGTATGTATGTATGTATGTATGTATGTATGTATGCATTATATTGCATGAAAGAAGATTTTCAGAAACGAATGACTGATAGAAATAAATTTAATATTCAGAATTTTGAAATTTAGAAAAAAGCAATAAATCACATAAAATATGGAATGCTTCACGAACTTTTCGCAGCTATATTGATCAATTTGTTTCATGTTTTTCTTCTTTTTCTTTTCTTGTCCAAGTTCTTCCAAGTTTTCACCAATCAAAATAAACCCGCACCTGTGACGTAGGCAATCCCCCTAAATCACCACAAATCTACTGTCTACGTGATATTTGGAAAAAATATATAAAATCTTCGGTAATTTAGAATCATATATTTGCTCAAAGTCCTACTCATGTACGTCAGACATAACTTAGAACCACGGGCACTTGATTCCGGGGTAAACTAATGTGTTATTTGGAGAGTGTACCCATTTGTTTACCTAATACCGGATTAATCCCTGCGTAGGCCCTTAGGCAGTCGAAATCTTGGGGGCCCACTCGCAAATTATCTCCTAATACGTTTTATCAATATTATTTTGATCCGTTATCGCAGTGCTCCTAAAAGGTGTGGGGCCTACTCTGCCTGTGTGGTAATCCGGCACTCCGGAATCAAGTGCCAGTGCTTTAAAACAGTAAGCCGCACTCACTGGTCGACCTGTCGCCACATTTGTTAATAATGCTCAATTCGTTTGATATATTTTTACCAAACGTGTTCCTTGTCTCGCCTGTTTTTCTTATAGCTGCACTTTTTTTGAGTGCTCGTATCATGGAAAGCATAATATATTGATCAGGTTGGGAATACAAATAGTCTTGCTCCAATTTTTGCTAGTGATATTTGGTTAACGGAATCGAAGAACGACCAGACAAATGTGTATCATATGCGAAATCGGCCAGGAAATACTCTACGTGAATTTTGATATATTACCAATGTTTTAATATTTTTGTTAATATCTGAACTATTTGAGAGTGTCACCTGGGGCAAATGAACAAATCGTTGATTTGGCTAAGGATAAACATAATCTTACGCTCTTGTGTTTGTACGTTGTCAGGAAACGACCGTAACGTAAAACAGACAAATGAGTTGGTTATCATAACAATAGGTCCTCGTAAAGATGATGGTGTCGCATTCGCAAAATATTTTTGGAACGAATATAGCCATTGACCTACATGTAGTTGATCTCTCATCAAGGAATGAAAAGATCGACAAAATACATCAAGGGACCACAATTTACCTGTCATACTTGTACTATATAATAGCTACATTTGTGTAAGGGGTGTTCATGGAGTACAGTGCATCTGTAGTAGCAGCAGAGAGGGTGAACAGACCATAGAATTCCGACAAAACAAATAAAACAAACAAAATAAATCATCTCGTAGAAAGGTCATGATTTTACAAATGAACTTTTCCTTGAGATGTTTTATTTCTGTAATGGACGATTGTACTTATAAAACCTCAGTTCGAAATAGTAGCTGAAAAATAAAGTACTCTACGTGTTTATTTATTTCTTGTTTATTTTTTTGACGACCAACGTTGGTAGGTACCCTCTCTGCTGCTATTAATTTACCACCATACCAAGTTTGATGAATATTTTTCAACGCGTTCTCGCTGTCGTTTTTCCTCATCTGTTTCATCTTCATCTGAATCTTCGGAATTTGTTCTATGTTTCAAGTAATATTCAAGTTCTGATGGTGGTTTTTCTATTTTTGGATTTATGTTCTTTCTTTTTCTGTAATAGTTCATCAAACTTCGATATCGATCTCCACCGCAATTTTTACAAATCTGATATAATCCTCTAACGCCGTTGTTACATCCAACACAACTTCGTGGACCAGCATGAAGGTTTTTCTTTATAAGATATTTATGTTTCTTGCAATATTCTCCACGGCACCTTTTGTTGCATTTATCTGTTATTCCTTGACGCAGCCACGCACAGTTGTTCAAATATTAATGATATCTGTTTAATTAAATTTAATTTTATCATCACCCCTGTTACCCAAATATTTTATCAAGACCCACACGATATCTTGTTCTTGGATCATGTAAATTTATTGTTATAAATCCATGCGGAGTAGCTTGCGCTCGTGAGAAGAAATTTTTGAATTTAATTATATCCATGTCACCACCACACCAAGTTTGATGAATATTTCGCAACGTGTGTGTGTCTACGCCATTAAACACAACTAAAATGTTGCAGTTGTCTCTGATCACCTTCGGAATTTGTGTATATCGTTGAGTAACATAGATCACCTCTGTATTTTTATGTCTACCTCGGGAAAATATTCTGGCTGGATTTGATTGTTTATCTAGCATCACATCGTCGTATACAACTAAATTATTAATAAATCCGTCTATGGAATCTACGGATGGTGCTTCATCAATATCGGTTATAAACTCTATAACATCATTATCTTCATCCAGTAATCGTGCGTTTTCATTGAAATCTTTAAGTACATCATAACGTCGCTGATCATCAACGGATGGTGCTACTAAATATAATTTATCCCATTTCAACCATCTCATTATCAGATTAAGTAATAATTGCGTCTTACCCGATCCAGATGGTCCTATGATAATCATTCTGATGGAGTTCGGTAGCGCAGGATGATGCTTAACTGGCTCTCGCTGCCGAGTTGCTGAGAAATCAATTATATCCATATATATTATAACATGAATCTATATTGTTACGCTGTAAAGTTAAAACTCCAACCACTGATTTAGCTACAGTTATAATAAAAAATAAAAAAATAGCGTACGGTGGAAAATGTTCTGTATGCGGTAGAAAGAAATTTTCGTTTTTGCCTAATAGGCGCGGTGGTGATATTGCTAATTTGATGTCAAAGTTTCCAGGTGCTCCATGGGCTAAATACAGTGGAGAAAAACATCTACCGGGATATAATTATTGCGGTCCTGGTACCAGACTTGATATCAGGCTCGATAATCAAGATCAACCAAAACCAGGCGAGGAACCAATAAACGCTATTGATCGAGCTTGTCATGCTCATGATGTAGCTTATAAAAGTCAAAATCTACATATTGCAGATGTAAAATTAATTCATTCATTAAATTCTATAAAAAATAAAAATATTAGAGAATCATTAGCTAATTGGTTAGTAAGATCCTCGATGAAAGGTAAATTAGCGATTGGGGCTGGTAATTAATAATGGAATCAATTTATTATTCACCGAGAGGATACTGGAGAGGCAAAGCAGCAATTGGTAAACTCGCTGATGCAGCGGCGGTTAAACATTCTACTGCTAAAACGTGGTTATCTAAACAAGCAACATGGCAAATTTATCTACCACGTCCTAAACAAATTCAGTACGCGTATTTCGATGTCAGTGTTCCTAATGAAGTTCATCAAGCTGATATTCTGTTTTTACCGCATGATACTGTGCGTGGAAAAACGTACAAGTACGCGCTAACCGTAGTTGATGTTGCAAGTAGATATAAAGAAGCAGAGCCGCTATCAGCGAAAACATCATCTGAAGTAGCCGATGCGTTTGAACGAATTTATCAACGAGGTGGTGGACCACGAGGTGGTCTACGATGGCCACAGCTACTACAGGTTGATCCTGGTAAGGAATTTCTTGGTCCAGTATCATCGTTGATGAAACAGCATAATACCAAAATACGACGAGGACATACTGCAATTCACCGTGATCAAGCAATTGTTGAGCGATTTAATCGAACACTTGCTGAGCGGTTATTTGGATATCAATACGCGAGGGAATTTATTCAGGATAAAAGATCTCGCGAATCGGTGGCAAGATTACCAGGCGTGATAGCTGCATTAAATAATGAGATCACACGAACAACCAACACGAAACCCATTAGCGCGGTCACAAAAAAAAATATACCAACACAACGAAAAGATGTTGGAAAACAAAAAATATTAGGTGATGTTACAGTCAGATATTTATGTGAGCCTGGTGAACTTGAAGGTGGTAAAGCGAGAGCGACCGATCCTATTTGGAGTGTTACCACACACAAAATATCTACCGTGACAAGATCCACCGGGAGAAACGTAGGCGTTTCCAGACCTGCAATCTACAGATTAGATTCGGCCGCTCCTCAACGTGGATTTACACGTGAACAACTACAAATAATTCCCGCGGATACACAACTACCACCAAAATCACTCCGGTGATTTCGATCACTTAACTAGCACTAGCGCCAAGGGTGCCAGCGCCTCTACGTCGATTACACTCAAGACAGGTTAACATGGTATTTTCTCGTGTATGACCGCGACTATTATCTTTTCTATCTACGGTAAATTGTCTTGAATCATTACTCGAATACCGCCATAACATTATACAATTACAACTGGTGCAATGATTATTCTGCTGCTGTTTTAACTCAATAATAAATTCAACATCAAGATCAAAGTCACGTTTATTTTTTTTATCAGATTGTTTGTATCCGATTAATTTTTTTCTTATTATATCATCATCGATGATGTTAAATTTATCAACGATTTCAGGAATTATGATTCTACGTAATTGAGATATATTTCTGACCCTCGATACCGCCAAATAAACTAAATTTGACCACTCGATGCGATCGTCTACAATCCAGACTCGTGTATCAGAAATAGTTAATCCCTGAGACGAGTGGATTGTCATAGCGTATCCCAACACCCATGGAGATTTGTCAGCGTGTATTGCATCTTCGACCACACTGATATCAACAGCGACAATATCATTTAATACGAGATTCTGTTTCCTTGACTCTGTCAAGGGTCCTGGAATATCAACATTAATATTATGTTTTCGTGTATCTGATGGTCTATAACACAACGGTACGGGTAATTCTGAATATTTTTCTTTATGTAGTTGAAATAACTGCTGTTGTAAAGCGTCTCTGATTATTTTTCTACTTGCTACGATCAAATCGGTGGGTCTCCATAATTTCAAAAAATCACTCATTGATGTCTCTGAGATCACTCCACGTATTATTTCACACTGAATTTTGTTTGATTGTAATCTAATTAATTTTTTAAACTCCTTTAAATTTGCATCAAGAGCTCTATGATCATCATCTATTTATTCGTAATAATCAACGAAATTTTTTAACCAATCATGTGGAGATGGTCCAACAAAGGGCGGCGGTTGACCATGATCGCCACACATTATTATGGTGGTATTTTTTGTCAACAACCAATCAAGAAACATTTTTAATGTATCCAATGACACCGTGCATATCTCATCCCAAATAATTATTTTAGGTATATATTTTTCTCCCATCCGTTCAGGAGTCCATGTATCTCCGCGCCACCGAAAGAAACTATGATACGTACACGATTGTACTTGCCGCTGTTTCATCTCACGTGCGAGTCTATGTGTGGGTGTCAGCACGATTATATCTGAATTTCTAAAAACATTAATCGTTCGAGTTGTTTTGCCGCATCCACCAGGTCCATTGAGATATACTGTCTTATATCTGGTTATTGGATCACTCAACGATGGTGCTTTCGACATTTCTGATATTTTATTACCCTCACGATAAAAATCTCTCATTGGAACATCTGCTGATTCTACATAATTGTGTAATAGTTCCTGTTTTATTCTCCACGAACCCCATCGTTCATCATTACTTGTAAATTTCATGACAAGTTCTAAATATTTACTTGAAATATAAAACGAATCCGTTGCAACTCTGACTGGGGTCTCAGGAAATCTATTAATCATCGATAATAAATTTATAGAAACATAAGCCAACATGGAAGATCTTAGATGAGTATATTGCGGGGAGACGTCATTTATGTAACTAACGATCGTACCTAATTTTGTTCCGTCGGATAAATAAACACTCTCTCGATTTACAAATATATTTTTCGCCGTTGTATCAGCGATTATAAAATCGTACTCGGCATCATCTAGAATTAATCGTGCGTGATGTCTTTTATAATCATATGCACCACCTTGAGTAAATTTACCTATAATTTTTCTACCGAGATCTTTTGCGGTTTTGAGTTTATTAGGAATATCATCTTCGGAAACATCCTTAAACTCGCTAATAACTTCAGAATCTGACATGGGCAACCAAACTTTGGTCTGTGCATGATATGATATAATCGCCTCACTGACCACCAACGATGTCAGTATCATACAATCTAGCATATATCGCAACAAAACTATAGGTGCCCAACGTTTTTCACAAAAATGTCTACCAAACCAAACATAACAAATCTTGTGAAGATTTTCGTTAAACTCGAATGATTCAATACAGGCGAATCCAGTCAGATCAAAATCAGGTAATGGTCCATTAATTGCCACTCGCGTCATCTCGTTTGTAGGGTGACCATATCTTTCAAAGTACACAGAACAATTTCCGTATCCCAGAAACCTTCCTGGATAACATGCAACCATATCAACCGAAATAACATCATTGTAATTGTATTTGGTATTCCATAATCCGCCATGTCCATATTCGACGCAACTTGCGCGTACGTCCTCGAGTAAAT
The DNA here is from genome assembly GCA_028554795.2 of Sinohyriopsis cumingii. Taxonomy (NCBI): domain Eukaryota; kingdom Metazoa; phylum Mollusca; class Bivalvia; order Unionida; family Unionidae; genus Sinohyriopsis; species Sinohyriopsis cumingii. The sequence goes on along the minus strand of CM068835.1, from coordinate 75,190,182 downwards.
CAAATCGTGTTAGTTTCCATGAATTTCTCTCTCTGGCGAAATGAGCCGCAACAGATGGAACGGTAAAACAATTAGTTAGTAATTTGTCAGTATTTTCCGCGTGCTTGTACTTGAAAAACGTCGCGAGATTTTTCATCTCGTCATGGAGGGATTCTGTGCGATATATTTCACCGTTCGGTTTGACAAACTGATCAAATTCACCCTCCTCATTACTTTTAAATAACCATACCGATACAGGATCGGTTTTACTTATTTCTTTAATAAAATCAAACATACTATCTGTGGGGTAAAATCTAACAGTTCGATCACGTGGAAATATTGTTACCGCGTTAGTCCATGCGTGCGCGTTATGATCGATAATATTTATTGGAGCTCCCTTCGATTTATATTTCGACTGGTACAGTACTTCTCCCGTTATTGTCGCCACAGTTATTGGAAATTTTAATATTTTTCCTAACTCAGCAACATCTTTTATTGTAGCACCGGTATCCTTAACTGAATCAGCCCACGAGTTTATTTTTTCACGCCTTAAATCAGTTAATCCATTTCCACGCATCACGTTTGTAAAGTGTTCTATTACTCGTTCGGCTACACAATTTAACCTTGAAAATTTCATCGGCGCTAGTTTATCAACGTTGGGTTTTTTATTTATCTCATAGATTCCATAAATAACCGCTGTTACAGGATATGCTCGCTCATAATACGGTTTGTCAATACCCGTCAGTAGACCCGGTCTGGAATTTTTACTTAATATGATAGTTTTATTATTGCCAAGGACAGGATCATATTTGTCACGGATAATCCAACTACCTGTTTCTGTTAATACAATAAATTTTACTCTGAAGAAATATTTTTGATTGCCCTCGTATTCAGCGATGTAGTTAATGATAGTTGCCGCTCGCTTGTCGTTCATTGTGGCGTCCGTGACTTTGTCGACACTGACTTTGTCAAGGCGTATGATCTTGAACGTTGACCATGTATGAGATGCACCATCCGTGTAAAATTCTTTCTTGGCGTCGTGAATTTTCGAGATCAAACTTTTATTTTTCGGATCAACCAAATCTCGCACTGGCAAGTCAGAAGATAATCTGTCAAGGTTGAATTTATATTTAACAGGCCTAGTTTGGGATAATCTCTCAAACTCGTTCATATAATTAAAACAAATATTTAAATAAAGAAAATTATATATATATATATATACAATGTTTCAATGCAGATGGTTGATGATCGGCTCAGTAAATCGATGCAACAAATCCTGTAGAAAGGAATTTTGTTGGATGCACTCACAAAACATACGACGAGAAGTCTAGGACCAATACCATGTCTACGGTGTGGTATTGGAGTGCGAGAAAAACAGAATTATGTGGAAAGTGCGGCGGAAAACGGTTCAGAGAACTTAAAAGATATTATGACAAAAAAAAATAATAGCGGTGAAAACGCTATAAAATCCGTGAGGGATTATATATCAAGATTTCAGACAAGCAATGATTTAAGCGTATAATATTATTATAATGGAACAAAATATATTTGTCCCACATCCTGTCATAACAAACTATGAATCAAATATTAATGGTATCATCAGACACTGCAAGTTGAAGAGACAAGTTGGTTATATTAATAATTTTGGTTATCTTAGATTTACAATTGGAAAGAAACATTATCTGTGTCATAGATTTACGTATGAATGTCATAATGGGATGATCAATGACGGTCTTGTTATTGATCATATTGATGGAAATCCTCAAAACAATAATTTATCCAACCTTTGTGTTGTCACATACAGCGAGAATAATACGCGCGGTAATACAGGAAGATGTAAGACAATCGGAAAGAGGGCGGTAATTTCCACAAACATAGAAACTGGTGAAGAAATAATATTTCGTTCAATGCATTCAGCTGCAAAATATTTTGATATTCACTCGCAATCAGTACAAAGAGTGGCAGAAAATATATATAAAACAGCTTTATCGAAAAAATATAAGCAGAAAATCATCTTTCAGTATCAATAATTATCATCACCACATTATTAACATTGAATTAATTTTTTTAATTTATGTCACAGTAGGTCCTCCATACACTACTGAATTTTGATTATATAAAAGGGAGATTACTTTGTAATATATAGTTTTCTTCGTAGATTTTTGGTTTTTTATGATCGTAATTAGTCAGTTTAACTAATTACATCGTAATTAATTACTCGTAGAAGTATTATTTATGGTTTTTAAATATTTCCCATCATACAACATTACGAGAGATCATGACAATGTTATTGATCCGCAGGAAGCTGTGTGTAGAACAGAAACCGTTGTCATGGTAATCGATCTGCAGGTGTGTTCATGACACCGTTATTATTGATTCGCAGTCTGCTTAGGAAAAATGCTGTTATAAATACAGAAACTGTTGTTATTCAGAAACCGCTGTTATAAATACAGAAACTGTTATTATTCAGAAACTGTTATTATTCAGAAACTGTTATAAATACAGAAACTGTTATTATTCAGAAACCGCTGTTTAGTGTAAATATTGGTTCCTTAGCTATATAGCTAACTATATATTAACTTCCAAAACATATGTTCGTAACAAGGTTTGATAGCTCAGTCAGTATGGTATTGGACTGTGACGCTCGCGGTCCAGGATCAAACCCCCATGGCTGACAATTTGTCGGTGGTGTGCGCATAATTGCGATTTTTATAATAGTGGGGGGAACCGCAAAACCCCCACCCCCGCTCAGCAAAATTCCCACCCACAATATTGACTTGTGGGTGATACATATTTTCGTATCACCCACTGGATTAATTATTGTGGGTGGGTTTTTGCTGAGCGTGTATGTTTGTACTGTCCTTAGTTAAGTTATATGTTTGTGCCGTCCAATGCATAATCTGAGCTCGCTAATACACTCGATAGGGGCTCTTCATTCATTGTATATATCCATTTCATTGTATATATCCATTTCCTTAGTTAGTTATATGTTTGTGCCGTCCAATTCATAATCTGAACTCGCTAATACACTCGATAGGGGCTCTTCATTCATTGTATATATCCATTTCATTGTATATAACCATTTCATTGTATATAACCATTTCATTGTATATATCCATTTCCTTAGTTAGTTATATGTTTGTGCCGTCCAATTCATAATCTGAGCTCGCTAATACACTCGATAGGGGCTCTTCATTCATTGTATATAACCATTTCATTGTATATAACCATTTCATTGTATATATCCATTTCATTGTATATATCCATTTCATTGTATATAACCATTTCATTGTATATAACCATTTCATTGTATATATCCATTTCATTGTATATAACCATTTCATTGTATATGTTGTGCTGTCCCTGAAACATCCCGACGAACTCGCTAAACACTCGATAGGTGTTCTAGGGATATTTTTTTTTATTTTGAAGATTTATATATTATATAATGAACCATGAAAATATCAATGATGTAATTGTTGCTATTAAAAAATTGAAAAAAGATGGAATTAATATATCTGATGAACTAAATCCTGAAAAAATAGTTTCTGACTTTGAGATTTTACAAGAACGTAAAACCCAGGGGACACACACACTATCATCTGAATACAGGCTCATGAAACGGATTCAGGCGGCAATGTTTCAGTCGCTAGCTACCGTAGAAGATGATCATGTGAAGGAGTTCGTTCCTCTCTCTGCCGCCGTAGAAAGAATTAAATCGTTATTATCCCACGAGTACGAGGCAAAGAAAACGATTAGTACTCGCATAAGACTATTAAGAAAAATTATGTCAGAGAGTAACTTCGTTACTGGTGAAACGATCCAGAGTAGTAATTCCGATGAAGATGACTGAGATCTTTGATCAGAAATATTATTTCTGAATTTGATGGGTTAGTTGGTACTTAGAATCAAAGATTCTGATTTATGCAATTTATAACTCTGATTGGCTAGTTGGTACTCAGATTTATTTATTCATAATTTTGATGGGCTACTTGGTACTCAGATTTATTTATTTCTGAATTAATTTGTTTTTTTACTGAAATTTAACAAAATTGTGCAAATTTCTTAATTTTGACTACCATTTACCCCATCAAATTTACAAAATTGTACAAATTTCTTAATTTGAGTACCATTTACCCCATCAAAAACATAAAATTGTACAAATTTCTTAATGTTGACTACCATTTACCCCATCAAAAACATAAAATTGTACAAATTTCTTAATTTTACAAATTATTTATTTCTGAATTAATTTATTTATTTCTGAATTAACTTATTTATTTACTGAATTAATTTGTTTTTTTTACTGAAATTTAACAAAATTGTACAAATTTCTTAATTTTGACTACCATTTACCCCATCAAAAACATAAAATTGTACAAATTTCTTAATTTGAGTACCATTTACCCCATCAAATTTACAAAATTGCACAAATTTCTTAATGTTGACTACCATTTACCCCATCAAAAACATAAAATTGTACAAATTTCTTAATTTTACAAATTATTTATTTCTGAATTATTATTTATTTATAACTCTGATGGGTGAGTTGGTACTTAGAATCAAAGATTCTGATTTATGCAATTTATGACTCTGATGGGTGAGTTGGTACTTAGAATCAAAGATTCTGATTTATGTGAAAATGATAAAATTTTCAGAAAAAAATAAAACATTTTAAAAAAGATGAATTACCTCATCAGATATATTTATTCGACTTTGATGCAGGAGTGCGCCGGAGTTCATCTAACTGTTCTTGTGTTAATAAGAAATCCTCGTTTCCGTGTTCATCAATGACTAAATTGTTCTGTTTTGTGAAAACGCGCGTTTTCAAGTGTATAAAAACCCTCACGTGCTGGTACATTACTGGATCTTTAAAATCAAAGATCTACGATAAAGTCTTACGACTTTACATACAGATTTATTACAAGTTCTTCTTCACGTATGTCAATTAAGCGATTAAGGTGGTCTGTGAGCTTAAAATTGATTCGTGTTAACATATTATTGTGACACCGCAAATACACAGGATTAGTTGGTTCTTGCACGATTAAACTTCCAGGGGGAACTTGTGGTGTGAACGTGTACAGGATGTATCCTTGTTGAGCCTGATTTGATCTTCCGAGATCTATTTGATAGCTGCCATCGATTACGTCACAAACCAGATTGACCGCGACCGTCGGTGTTATATTAACGATTCCCGGAGATACGTGTCTTCCGCCGCCGTGTGGATCATTATCATGTCTAAGAACAGCTGCTGGTGGAATTAATTTTCTCCATGCATCGAGTATTTTAGGAAAAAACTCATCAATGACATCACTGACAGATTTTCTTAACTCGGTTACACTATACCCGGGAAATTTAAAATTTGGTACATCGGCTTCTGTTAATTTATATTTATCTAACCATATTTTTGCAAAAGTTCCTTCAGAAAATCCTAAACTAAGCATTGCTTGAACTATTCGGTTATTAATATATTCCATATCTGATATAAGCTGATTTAATATTTCCACACGCGTGATGATTTTTTCACGCGATGACGCTGATATGTCAAAAATATGTTCGTTAAAATATTGATTCAGTTGATCTAGTTGTTTTTTACATTCTTGATTGATTTCCTGAAAATATTTAATAATCTCACTCCGATAAATAGCAAAAATATTTGCTTTTTCCCCGGAATTGTTAAAAGCCCATAACTCATCAAAATCGTGAATTAAAACCTTGCCGAGCATTGATTTATTTTTTAAAATACGTAGTTCTTCCCCGTATGATGGATTAATTTCATGATATGATTGTCTATCCGTGACATAATCAGACTTTTTCGGTTCTGGTGGTATCGGTGTTATCGGTGGTGATATTTCAGGCCAACCTAGTACGGATCTTATCGTGGATTGATAAATATCAACAGCATAATCAGGCGAGTTTATTTCAATCGTCGAGGACAGGGTGGGTTCATGAACATTAATTGATATTTTTGATTCTTTTCCCGTTATTGATTTTATTCTACGCGCAAATTCCTCACTGATCTCTTCAATCTCGTAACTGCCGGTTGGTATTCCAACAACAACCCAGTCAGGTGTTCCATCGGGTTTGTTGTTGTTAGCAAATACGAGCGAATTATTTGCTGGTGTACCATTAAATGATTTTGATCTGATATTTGGCCAGCTGTAATATACTCGTAATTGTGCTAGTGCTATTTCTTTTACTGGAATTGCAGTGGGAAAATTAACACTAAATTCAGGATTAATTGAACTTACCGAGATCATCGTTATCTTTGGCGGAGTTGTGTTGGTCACGATCTGCTGGAGTAATTCTGTCATTATTGATACTTGTATCTTTAATACCTTCGTCGTATATTTTGGTTATCATTGAAAACTCGAAATCAGATATAATTCCATCACTGAGACTCGCTGATAACAACGAGAATAATTTCGAGTATGCTACCGTCGCTGTATGTAATTTTATTTTGTAATCGGATAATTTTTCGTTCGTACAAGTACATATTTTTTTTGTGATGATATTAAGCACACCTGCAATAGTTGTTGCTGCTGAAATACAAATAGTTACAGCTACTGGTGCCATCGTTGTCAACGCTGATAATATTACACCGGTTCCAGCAACAACAGCGGATACTGAATAAACAATCACATCAACGATAACCAATCGTCGTCGATATTTTTTTACTTTTACTGTATATTGATCAACTTGATCTTTTAGCGCCGCCTGCCATTCACGTGCTTGATTGTACCTGTATTGTGCACCGTCCATATATATTTTTATGCAGTAACCAATTGAGGTGTTTCAGCTACAAATTCCAAACACCACCAGAAGGATGTTGCGGTTAATTTCTTATCATCTGCTTCCAGAATAAATATTTCTTCGGTTCCGCTATTTAATACAACAGATACAACCCCGGAAAACCTGTCGGTGGAATGACGCCATGGAAACGTTGTAAATATTTCAAATTTTGCAGCACTAAACACAGACAGCCTGTACACGCCAGTGACTGTTGCGGTATATTTGATAGTATTATTTTGCTGCGACCATGTTGCAAATCCCGATGATACCGTGCATACGATGTTTGTGATATGCCCGGGAGTTATTTCAGCTGGAATTTTAATCAGACTGGTTTTATTGATAATCTCAGGAATTCCCGCTGCGATGTCTAGCTGTGTTCGTTTGATCCTGCCTAGGTCAGTTTTGATATCAGAAAGTTTCATGTCAATGGCGCGTGGAGTACCGAAGAATTTATCCATGGCATCATCGATTTTTTGAAAATTTCTTCGAAATCTTCCAAAAGCTCCTGCGTGAACGTCATACTCAGCCCGTAACGTGGATAATTTACCGTCTACGGTGCCATAGTTGACGTCGACGTATTTTTTTGTTGCTGCGTCTTCGTCAGATGTTGGATCTCTTAAAACTACTATTTTGTTCCCGTTCATGCTAAGTTCACCCATCATTGTGTCACCGGTGTTTCTCACGCGATTAGCAACACTTTTTGCAATTTCATCTCTGATGGTTTTAAGTGACATACTTGAATCTCTGATTCTACCACCATCAGTAAACACGGGAATATTATCTGTAACTGCACCAAGTACTCGTCGAACTATATCATTCCATTTGATATTGCTGGTTTTTAGTTTACCATATCGATCTTGAAAAATAACAACTTCATCTGGGTCAACTCCAGCCAGGTTCATGATATCAGCGAGGTCATCCTTAGTCACATACTTCGACAGATCAACGTCGCCGGACTTTTTCTTAACGCGTGAAGAAGATCTTCCGTAAATATCAACCATTATAATAAGACCCGTTGTTTAAAACGCCTTACGCGCAACAAATCGGTTTCTTGTATAATCGTGCACGACTTTATGTGGCGGCCTGGATGATTTTGATATAGCGTCGAGTACATTAATTACTTCACGGCCGCATATTGGCGGATCTGTCATTGTTTGTGTGGGTAGCGTTGAATACCAAACTTTGGAACCTCTGGTTGTTGCGTGAAGTGGTGCGACATACTTGATAAATTCAACAGGTGGAGCTAACCCGTACGAATCAAAATAAACAATTCCACGCGGATCAACCGCGTATGATACCCAATGAGTACCAGGTCCAGAACGTTCATCGAGATTAATAATACCTGTTTCTAGTTTGTTTGGTTGTTTCGGTAATTGATCTCGCATAAAAAGACCTCTAAAGGCAGATATTTTTAATTTTTTAGCGGCATTAAGTAAATCAAAATTTGATGCTGGAACGTCTAACGAAATGATCCTGGAAGCCTTAGGCCTCTCCCCCAACGAGATCCTGGCAATCTTAAGCCGCGCCCCTTTTTTTGTATCCTTGCCCTGTTGCTTTCTTTAGTGCCATTCCAGCGGCTGTTCCAACAGCACCTAACGCGGCCGCTTTTGCTACGGCTGGAGCAGCTGCAGCTATTAATGCCGGAATAGCCGCGAGTAGTGGAAATATACCACCCGTTTTAACCATGTCTTTGATGGCGCTCGGGGAGAGATGGAATTGAACTCCAGTTTTTGATTCTAGGGCTTTATTGAAATGTTTAATCTGATTATTTGTCAGCGATAATTTGTTTGGACCACCACTAATATGATCTCGTTTTAGTGATATTTTAGTTCCGCATTTGTTGGCGGTTTTTGATTGAAGCTTTTTTACCTGACCAGGAGTCAGAGTAACATTAACATGACTATACGACATTTTTATATAAATAATATTTTTCTAAATAACACGATTAAATATTTTCCACCGGTGCATCAACGACCCTCATTCGACCACTGCCACCTTCAAGTAACATGGCTTTGTCGCTAAGTATGACCGCGATCGCTCTGTAAAAGGCACCACCAGGTGGTGGGTTAGTAACATGAGCTCGAAAGTGTATATCAACAACAGATTGTTTGGATAAATCAAGATGTTCTAGTGAAAAATAATAAATCGGATATAGACCTGTAAAATCTAATTGTGATATTTGCAAACCGGTATCTATATTTTGATCACGTCCCATGAATGACATTAAACGATGATATGCGCGCGCTACATGATTTTGATCAAAATTTAACAATATATCCTCGGCTGGTTCTTGATGTCCATTTATCCGTAAGGAAACTTCATTAACTCCAAGGTTATCAAATATCATATGCGAATGTTCTTGATTATTTATCCGGTTCATATTTTGCAATGCAATAAAAATATGTCGTGGTGCAGAAACACCCTGTTGTGATGCTATATGCCATGTAAATAAACCATTAATATTGCTTTGAGCAGCATCTGTGGTTACTGTTAACCATGATAGCAATGATTTACCGCCTTGATCCATAAAAGATAGTAATTTTTGTTCCTCAGTAATAGATGGAGTCATTACTGGCATCCATAGTGAAAGTTTTGATATATTTACTTTACCATCAGCAACACCATCACCTCGCCAGATTGCATCATTATCATCACCTTTTCTTACGAGCACAATTGTGTGTTTAGCTCCAAAGATGACTTTTCTAACATTTCTGCAAAATCCAAAGATGTGAGATAATGGAATTGCACACGAAAAATTTCTATCATTTCCTAACAGCGCTGATCGGCGTGTTGCAAATCCTAGGTTGTAAGTCGCATTAACGGTTCCTATAATATCAAAAGCAGCAGCTGGTCTGGCTGCGTATTCAAAGTCAACTGGCTGTGGATCAACTGCAGTATCTCGGTCTGTTTGTATTTTGGTATACGGAACATGATCAGCGTTGTTGGTAATATCTTTGGCAAACATCATTGTTGGACCAGCTGATCTTGTAAAGTCGTCAGAATATCTCGCCAGACCAATTATTGTTGTAGCAACGTCGACATCATTCTGAATTGATTCAATATTTTTTCCATCAATCATGTTTGTGGCGCCACTAAATAATGCCATGATCCCGTTGTTGACAAAACCAACACGCAAATTAGCAGCATATGCCGTATTAGCTACAACATTCGTTACAAGTCTACCTTCTACTTCAATAAACGCTTCAGCGGGCAAGAAATATCTACTTGTATCATGAACCCGTAATTCGATTCTCCCTCGCTGATTTGGTAGTCTTGCGTCATAAGAATAAAAATTGATAATCACGTACCGACTCGTACTTAAGGACAGGTGCCTCCATATCAAATGCTGGGTCTGATTCGCGCCTGAACATTTTTATTATAGTTACCATTTTTCAAATGATGATCATCGTCGACGAAGACCACTTCCTGCTATTAAATTTGCTGTTATATTTTTTTCTGCTTCTTCAGATATCGCCGCTAGTTTTTGATTTGCAGCCTGATTTATTATTTTACTTACGTCTGCGGGCATCACCTCAGTACTTGCCAGTTTCACCGGTGGTTGTTGTTTTCGTCGCAATAATCGTGCTAGTCTTTCTTTGATCGCCGAGAACGCCTTACCAGCAACATTGACAATTGCACCAGGAGCTTTATCACGAACAATATCAATAGCCTTCATCGATAATTGTTTTGCTACAGGTGCTACTTTTGGAGCTATCCTTGTAAATAATCCCTGAATAACATCACCAAGTCCATTTCCGTAAATAACACTATAGATTGGTAATCGTGAGTTTACCGCTCTAACCTGTGTGGGTTTACGATGATTATTATGCACAATCATCTTATTTTATTTACGATTTATCTAACAACTAGTCATCAACGAGCTCATCAATAAGTTCTCGGTAAACGCCGATATCCATGATACCACCTTGAAATAGTCGCCGACAAATATCAGCTGCTTCATTGGTTATTTCTGGTGAATTATTTCCGGCACGTTTTCCTCCTATGAGAACTTCTAACCGTGACACGTCATTGATGATATTATCAGGACATAAACCAGATCCTGTTTTAGGTTCATCTTGAGGTGTTTTAAATACTGGTGGTTGCATTACCGGAGTAAGTACTTCAGTGGTGGCCGGGGGTGATCCAGGTGGTGAATCTGTCGGTGTAAATGTCATTTTCGGTGCAGAAATTTTACGTAAAGGTGAAGGAATTTTCTTCGAGGAGTATGGTTTAAGTGACTCTTTAGCCTTTTTAATTTCCGACTTCAACCTTTCCTGCGGCGAAGAAGATTGCTGTTGTTCTATTTGTTGCAGAGGTGGAGGAAGCTGATACTGGGAGGACTCTCCTTGTCCTAGTTGTTCCCGTCTCCCTCTAAGTCTATTTACTTCTTCATTAAATCTTTTAAATTCTTGACCTCTAGCTTGTTTTTTATTGTAATATACGCGATATATCCATTTAATGAAATCATCATCATTTGTTTTTCCATAAAAGGGTTTTAAAAAATTAGATTTATTAGATATATTTTTTGATATCATCTCAGGTAATTTCTCTCTTTCAGTTTTTCTAATTTCCTCAACAACTCCTTCGTTAAATCTTGCAATTAATTTTAAGCTCTCTCCTCCTGATTTGGATTTAGATGCAAGTTTTTCTCTCACATCGGCGACTTCAGTACGAAGTTCTCCAATACCTTCAAGTATTTCCTCACCAACAGGTGGAGGTTGAGCTGCAGCTATGTCAGTTGGAAGGTCTCGTAAAATCTTCTTTGCCTGTTTAGTTCTTCTTGCTATTTTTTCTGATACCGGAAGAAGATCTTCTTTGATGACAGTTGCAACTTTCTCAGTAGCTGCAGTGACGGGTTTAAACAGTTTTTTAGTGTCTTCTTCATACTCAACTTTTGCTTCTTGCTGCGCTTGTAGATTTTTTCTAAATGAGTCTTTGACAGGAAGAAATTTTTTAATTGCTTCTAATCGTTCTCGAGCTGTTCTTGCAGTATGAGATTCTGGATGTATCATTTTATTATAACATAATAATTTAATTAATATCAGCAGAAGAGGAGCAGCAGAGAGGGTACCTACCAACGTTGGTCGTCAAAAAAATAAACAAGAAATAAATAAACACGTAGAGTACTTTATTTTTCAGCTACTATTTCGAACTGAGGTTTTATTAGTACAATCGTCCATTACAGAAATAAAACATCTCAAGGAAAAGTTCATTTGTAAAATCTTGACCTTTCTACGAGATGATTTATTTTGTTTGTTTTATTTGTTTTGTCGGAATTCTATGGTCTGTTCACCCTCTCTGCTGCTGTAGTGATAGCACTCGTACTCCCTTGGGGTCCCCACTTGGCACTCATCTCTCACCTGTGGCTCCTAGAAGATGTAGCATGCTCGGGGGCCACACCACAGGTCAAGGCATCGACTGACGGATGGACAGACCACATGCTACTGATTTCCAACATGAATCTTAGAATTCAGCCTCTCAGACGTTCACATGGAATTAAAGTCCTTAAACGACTCAACGTCTCCAGGCTGATATAATGCTACACCGAGAAAGCACTGTTTGAAGCTCTGAATAGTCAGCTGAAATCCATAACCTCTGACACCAACTACGTAGAGAAACGCTGGGCGGCCTTCAACTATATGGTGTACTCTACTGCACCTGAATCCCTCGGCGTCACTGCGAGAAAGCAACAATACTGGTTTGACGAGAATTGTGAAGAAATACAGTCGCTAATAGAAACTAGGCATCATCTCCATCGTGCGTACAACATCGAACCCATGTCTGCTGCAAAGAAAGACGCCTTCAGCAGAGTCCGCCAAGCGGTGCAGAAGAAACTGCGCAAGATGCAGGACACATGGCTGAGCTTTAAGGCTGATTATATTCAGATCTTTGCCGACAGACACGACATGAAGCTTTTCTGTAGTGCTCTTCGTGCTATTTATGGCCTAGTAACATCAGGCACAGCCCCACTCTTGAGCTCCGATGGCAGCACTCACATAACCGAGAAGGAGAAGATACTGGATCGCTGAGCGGAACACTTTGACGGTGTCCTCAACAGACCCTCTTCCATCTGCATTGAAGCGACCAACCGTCTACCCCAGGTTGAGATCAACGAGAGATTGGCTTCAACAGTGCTGTAAACTCAAAAGGCCATTGAGCTCCTGTTCAGTCGGAAAAATCCAGGAGCAAACTCCATCCAAGCTGAGATCTACACGTCTGGTGAGCCTAAGACTAAGAGAGATGCTCAGTGGGATATGGAAGCAGAAACGCATACCCCAGGAATTCCAAAATGCATTAATCATCCACATTTACAAACGCAAAGGCAAATCGTCAATCCTGCAACAACCATAGAGGAATCTCTCTCCTCGAAACTGAAGGCAAGGTCCTCGCCAAGCTATTGCAGAATAGACACGCAAAGCAACTTGGTCATGGCCTACTGCCAGAAAGCCAGTGTGGTTTCAGAAAGGAAAGAGGAGCCATCGAAATGATCTTTGCTGCCAGGCAGATGCAATACAAGTGTCTTGAACAAAATGTCTAGCAATTCAACACCTTTGTTGACCTGACTAAGGCATTCGACATTGTCAGCAGAGAAAGCCTTTGTAAGATCATAAACAAATTTTGATGTCCACAAGTATATATTGAAATGGTGAGGCATTTTCATGATGGCATGCTTGCCTGAGTCCAGAACCAGGGTAACTATTCTGAAACCTTTGCAGTTATGAATGTTGTGAAACAAGGATACGACTTAGCCCCCACTCTCTATAGCCGCATGTTCTCCGCAATGTTGATGAATGCTTTTAAGGACAGTGATGTGGGAGTAGGTCTCTGATACCGTCTGGATAGGAAGTTGTTCAGCTTGAGGAGGCTTCAAACCAAAACCAAAGTCCATGTTGAGAACATTCGAGACCTCATGTTTGTAGACGACTGTGCTCTCAACTGCAGCACGGAGGCAGGCATGCAACAGAACATGGAACATTTTTATACAGCGTGCACCAACTTCGGACTCACCATGTCTACCAGCAAGACTGATGTTCTGCATCAGCCAGCTCCTGAAGATTTTATGGAATCCTCCATCACTGTCAAAGGCCAAACCTAAAACATGTAGACAGGTTCACATACCTAGGCAGCACCCTCTCACAAGCAGTCCACATAGACGATGACGTCAACACAAGGATTGCCAAAGCCAGTGTAGCATTTGGCAGACTCCGCTCGAATGTCTGGGATTGGAGAGGCATCAAACTTGCCACCAAACTCAAAGTATATGCAGCAGTTGTTCTCCCCACCCTCCTCTATGACTGCGAGACCTGAACAGTGCATAGCCGCCATGGTAACATAACTGAACCACTTTCATATGAGTTCCCTGGCAAAACTACTGAAGATCAGATGGCAGGACAAGGTATCGGACACAGGGGTGCTCACTCAGGCTGGCAGGAAAAGCATCCACACTATGCCGTGCAAGGCTGGCCATGTTGTCCGCATGCCGATTGAATGCCTACCTAAGAAGGTCTTCTATGGAGAGCTACAGCAAGGCAAGAAATATCACAGTGGTCCAAAAAAAGGTACAAGGATACTCTCAAGGCCTCGCTGAAGAACTTAGGCATTGACCCTGACAGCTGGAGAGTGTCGCTGATGATAATCTGCTTGGTGCAGTCAAGTCAATGCCGGAGCTGCAGCCTTTGAGCAGAACAAACTGTTGGACGCAGCTGAGAAACGTGATCTGCGCAAATCCAGGAACAGAAGATCCACAGCTCCCAGTCAGCAACGTATACATCCATGTCCCCACTACGGCAGACTCTTTCGGGCCCGGATCAGACTCAACTCCGATGGGCTGGCCATGTTGTCCGCATGCCGATTGAACGCCTACCTAAGAAGGTCTTCTATGGAGAGCTACAGCAAGGCAAGAAATCTCACAGTGGTCCAAACAAAAGGTACAAGGATACTCTCAAGGCCTCGCTGAAGAACTTAGGCATTGCAGCCTTTGAGCAGAACAAACTGTTGGACGCAGCTGAGAAACGTGATCTGCGCAAATCCAGGAACAGCATTTTCACAGCTCCCAGTCAGCAACGTATACATCCATGTCCCCACTGCGGCAGACTCTTTCGGGTCCGGATCGGACTCATCAGCATTCTCCGGACCCACCCACCCCCAGTGAATTGATGATATTGAATGGTCATCATCGACACCAATAGATGAACATCATCATTATCATCATCGTCATCATCAATAACTACATATATGACAGATAAATTGTAAGCAACGATACAAGCCCCTGTGCAACAGATTGGATCACTGAAGAGGTTAAATAATGTTATTTATCTCTAGTAGGTTATGTAACTTTGCATAATTTCATCATTGATTTCTCATTTCTCAAACTCTGACAAGTTTTGAATAGATAAACATGCAGTTACCAGATCCAGTTTGAAAAGTGCATGGAATAGACATTCTTCTTTCTCATGGAGAATGTCATTGGCTATGCCAGCTATCAGGTGCGTCACACATGGAAGGAAGGGAGTAAGTAGTACACCTCAAACACATTTGTAGATGACAAGTGGCAGTGGAAGGTAGTCCATTTGATTCATTCTTGTCATGTTAACTATAAATAGCAACAAGATAACTATAAATAGCAACAAGATAATATATATCAAGTGGAATATAATGTTGTAAAGTTAAACCTTGACTGCGACAGACAACTAGTTAAAATAAGAACCCACACAATTTTCACTGCAATTTGTTTTGATCCAGATAAAGTTGACAAATTCTGCCTATATTTATCAGATTGAATTTTACAGAAACGTAATGCTATCAAAGTCATCTTATTTTTGTCCAGTTTCATTTAAACAATCTTACAAAATTCAGGTTTCCTTGCAGGATGGGTGGCCATTATGCAGAACAAGATAGAGATGAAGAGCACAATTCAGACCACTCCATCAGCAACTATAGTAATGAGTACTGGTCTATCAGCCCAGGATGATACAAAATGGGTGTCAAGGCTCTCTGCCGTGGTGAAGATGGAGAATACAATTCCATTATCATCAGGTAATCATCCTAATAAGTACAATAATTTTGTTTACTACCTAAATGTTGACAAATTTACATAATCCTTTGTTTTTAAGTGGATTGCAATTATTACGACTATAAAGTCTTAAACTTAAAAACGCAAACACTATATTTCCTGTGATTACAAAGTAAAAATTTAAAAAGAACGTACAGTAATGCATATTAAATCAAAAACAGTCATTACAGATTTATCACAAGTGTTGTTGTATCTGTAGACTTGAATTTGGCAATGTGCCAATGGTCTGAATGTGGTAATGTACCAATGGTCTGAATGTGGTAATGTGCAAATGGTCTAAATGTGGTAATGTACCAATGGTCTGAATGTGGTAATGTTCCAATAGTCTGAACGTGGTAATGTGCCAATGGTCTGAATGTGGCGATGTGCCAATGGTCTGAATGTGGTAATATGACAATGGTCTGAATTTGGCAATGTGCCAATGGTCTAAATGTGGCAATGTGCCAATGGTCTAAATGTGGCAATGTGCCAATGGTCTAAATTTTGTAATGTACCAATGGTCTGAAAGTGGTAATATGACAATGGTCTAAATGTGGTAATGTACCAATGGTCTGAATGTGCTAATATGCCAATGGTCTGATTGTGGCAATGTGCCAATGGTCTAAATGTGGTAATGTACCAATGGTCTGAATGTGCTAATATGCCAATGGTCTCAATGTGGCAATGTGCCAATGGTCTAAATGTGGTAATGTACTAATGGTCTGAATGTGCTAATGTACCAATGGTCTAAATGTGCTAATATGCCAATGGTCTGAATGTGGTAATGTGCCAATGGTCTGAATGTGGTAATGTACCAATGTTCCTAATGTGGTAATGTACCAACGGTCTGAATGTGGTAATGTACCAATGGTCTGAATGTGGTAATGTACCAATGGTTTAAATGTGGTAATGTACCAATGGTCTGAATGTGCTAATATGCCAATGGTCTGAATGTGCCAACAGTCTTTGATATAGCACAATACTTTTAATCCCAAACGTAACTCTGAAATCACCATAATTCCAACATAATGTTCCAGTCAAAGAATACTATAGATTAGCACTTTGCATTTCCACTAAATAATAATTAGAATAAATAATCCCATCCAAATGAAATATTGAACACAATAATAAGACTAATTCTGCCTCAGATGTTAATTAGAACAATGTGTAATTTCTTAAGTAAATAAGCTTATAAACCCCTCTACTTGACCTGGATCACAATGGTTATTTTCTGAAAATACTGTCACTTAATAACAGTTTCCATTCTAGAACATTTAAGTTGACAACGAGATAAAAATCTCTTACTAAACTGAAAATAAAGACACGAAAAACATCGGGGATAACAGGTTTATCCATGGCGAATACCAATATCCCTGACCCGGACCCAAAATCAACATATTTACCGCCACTGATAATGTACCTAATATTTAACCCGCACTCAAAGAGAAATATTAACTATGTTTAAAAAGACAAATTACTGGTCAGGTACAAAATTAACATAACACATAATCATGGAACAGTTAACAAATGCAAATGAACCATGCATAACACAATGCTCTTCACGTGTATTTATGTGTATTTTAGTGGCAATGACATCACAGACTAGCAAAGATATAGAAACTGGAGATGATAAATTTTTGTCTCAGGTTGAGGCCATGGAGAGAAGTTTACAGTTTCAACTGACATAACTCCACAGAAAAAGGCAAGGTTTTGACCACTGTTTCAAATGTCCCATCTTGTCAGAACATTGCGCTTAGCCTGTTTTGACTGGTCACCTATCCCATTGTGGCATTCCAACGTTTACCTTGTAGAATTTTAAGATATATTTTAACCAATAATGTTTCCTCCCGTGCACGTTATTGAAATCCATTAGTGATCCAAAATTCCTTAGGTGGAAAAGGGAATATAATTATTTCATTTATTCTTTGCTTGCTCATAATCGTTTTCATAGACACTATTGCTTTTATAATGTAGATTATTAATGATTGTCATGAAAAAGAATGAGATATATGGAAACTCGTGTCACAGCAAGAAGACCATAAGTGGGTATGGCAAATCTGGTAACCTGGAGCTGCAACCAACTCTGCTGGCACAACTGTGGTATTAGCCACCACAGCTAGTCTAATGCCTAATTTTATTCCAAGCATTGACAGGTACTTTATTCATCTTTTATTGCTGTGGATGTTCAGGTGACTCTAGCATGTTGATCTCCACTGTCAACATTGTGATGACAAGGAGCTGATCTCTGCTGGAATATATTCCCATAAGAGAGAGGTTGTAGATATTACAGGTCACTACAATCTGGCAACGGAGTACCTGGAATATGGGCAGTGCAAGAGGACGCTGCTTGTTTGGAGTTGGAATATTGTAAACAAACTAGATGTTGGACACTGTTACCAGTTCCCAGTGCATCTGACATATCGGTTATCAATACATCCTTCCCTTCTTTCCTTTTTATATTTTGCAAAGATTAAATTTTGTTTCTAATTTTAAGCAAGAAATGTATATTTATATAAACATCAGTATCATCAGCAGCCTTTGCCATTGTTGTATGTTTTTGTTAAATTTCAGCTATGCCCGTGATGCCAAAGTCATTACACTTTGGTGCTCCCATGGGCCTGGGAATAGTGCATCTCAGCTGTCTAGGAAACTGGTGGAGGAGCACAAGCAGCAGTGGTTAACCAAGACCTTCCACTATTTGTCTGACTAGGGCTTCACCGACTCCAAACCGGTTATCCAACCAGTCATTGAGGAGTCTCCAGTACAAACTCCAGTGCTCAAGCACAGATGACTGCAGACAGATTACTGCTATGGTGTCAAGAACAGGAAAGAAGAGGTCAAGCCAGCAATAACTTCTGCTTTTGGGCAAGTCCTAAAAATAATTATTCCACTCTCATGTTCATGAACAAATTATAATTACTACTACAAGATCACAAACTGATTATTTATTTTAAACTTTAAGAAATAATTAAATGTTATTTAAGTCCTTTTCACATGCATGATGTTCTACATGTCATGAATGATTAGAATCTCATCATGTGCTCATTGCTGTTTAATTTCATTTGATTTTAAGTGAGAAAGAAGTTGGCTGCGCATAGTGTCAGTACTGCAACATGGGCGACCAACGTTGGCAATGATGATGGTCTGTTGTTGATGTCTATCTTGACATGTTAGTAAGGGTATGGCTTGGGACGAATAGTGCGAGGAATAATAGTCCATTACTTTATGACTGGCATGTCTCCACCAGACGTTCTGGATGTTGATTGTTGTGGTGACATCTTATAGCAGATTTTGTATCCATGGACTGGCCTGCAGATATGTCTTGATATGTGGCAATTTATGTGTTGCTTATTGCCTGCCGGCAACACTGATGCCCACCAGTTGTATAGTGTCTTTATGGGAAGATTACCGAAGTGTTTCTTCGAATTGAGTAGCAGGGTTCTTCAGACATGTGGAAGCAAATTAAAACAAAACACACACCAGATAGGAGACTTGACAGAAGCATTCACATGATAGCAGGGATTGGACACCATGTGGGTATACATCTATTTGGGCAGGAAAAGGTCATGAGCATCTAGGAGTAGCAGAATAATCATGTTTCTTGAATCCAGGACCAGGAAGGCTTATCTTTATTCACACAGGCGGGCTTCTTGAAGAAACGAGATATCAGGCTTCCTATCTACAGGTTCGCTCGTGGTTCAACATCCCTCGAGTTCTTCCATCTTAATCTGGCTAGGTTCATCCCATGTAACTATGTTGTAATCATCTATTTCTATTTTAATTTTAACAAATAGTCATTTTGCTGTAACAATATTTTAGGAAGCTAATGTCTATTATAGGAATATTTCTTCTAATATTGATTTAGCATTATTTATTTTCATACATTACTGCCGTAGATATGTACTTTCAGCTCTATATTCTGGATGACCTTGTGAGATTGAATGAGGACAGATGCCAGGCAGTATCCCAATCCTTATGTGTGCAACACAAAGTGGACTGTTATGCTACGCTGACCAAAGTCAGAAAATCATTGCAAAGAATATTGCCCATGATTGCCAGCCACATAGGAAATACACAGGTAAATATTGATCATTTTAAGTTATTGTACACTTGCATCTTTTAAGGGAAAGGATCTCTACAGTCAAACTGGACAGGTATTACATGATTTCACTCAGGATCCCTAAAACAAATGTCTCTGCCCAGTTTTAGTTTGATGGTGACTTGGATGCAGCTAGGGATCAGGATGATGATGATGGATTTGATGAAACTGAATTGTAAGATCTAACACTGCCACCCATTGAGGCCAGCCAGATTGTACCACCACCATTTGTAGATATCTCCACTTTCCCTGGAAGGATCACTTCCATGACGGCATCGCCAGCAAACAGGCTAGACCCTAACATAATAATGGTTCATATAAAAATTAAATGTATCTCTTATTAGCACTTCATGTAATTAAAATGAGTATTGAAATTTGGTTATTTCCTGCAGTCTTATTTTACCAGTATACAAAGGTTGTTTTATGTTGTGGGATGCAGTTGCCCTGGACAATATTGGGGGCTTTAAGCAGATAGGTAAAAAACAGACGAGAAAATAAAGATTCTGATATTTCGAATATGTTGCCCATCACCATGCCTGTTTTGTTTCTGTATTAGCACTGGACTCACAATCCTGTCTTAACCATCGCACATCAGTTGTCGTGGTGTGGAACAAGGCACTGTGCTTTCACGGCCTCGTTACTTTATATTCCGTGTGCTGTTCGACAACAACTATTCCTTATCATGATAAGCAGTAACATATATAGATGGGACTGTTTGTCTTTTTTATTAACCTTTTTGGCTGTCTCAGTGACAAAAGTACTTGTGAGGCAAGATTAATAATGATAAGAAAAACATCAACAAAATTCAGTGTTTTATTTTCATTTGAGGAAAAAGTATCCTAATTAGAACAACTTTGAGGGCTCACTTTCTGTCCCTGTCTACACCCTTGTCTTTCCAACTCCATCAATACATCCCTATGTCTCCAATTTAGTGCTTTTTTCCATATATTTTCTGCAACGACTGCGCATATAAAGTTTGGTCCAAACTTCCTCAAATAGCCATTGTAATTTTAATTTTTATCAAGTTTAAAAAATTTACCCAAGCAGTTTAGGAACAAGTTGAGTCGCATGAAAAGTTATGGAATTGTGCATAGAAGAATTAATAATCTGATGAACGGTTTTTCAATTTCATCTCATGGCAAACAAAGACACTGTAATGAACCATGAAGGCAATATCTTAATTTAATTCTGCAGAAATAGTCATCAGTTTTTCCTAAATTGTATGAAGTATATAGGTGAAGACAACAAATTAGGAGTATTCACTTTCCTAAATATTTATATCCTTGTCACAAAATTGTTACAGATGAACTGGCCTTTTTGTACTATCCAGATTGTCCTTTGCATTAAAGTCTCATATTATCAAGGAAGAAAGTTAGTTAAATATTAATACTTTAGTAAAGAGACAAGTCTGGCAGAAAGCATTTGAATTAATTAGATTTAAACATAATGATTAGTATTCATATAACCTCCTCCATTAATATTGGTTTTGGTTTTATCCCCAGCCATTCCATATTTCATTTACCAGTATAAATAATCCAATTTGCATATGTTATTGATAACAAAGAGATGACAGAAATAGTCCACTTTCAGATCGCTTGTGATCCAATCATAATGCCATATATAGTATATAAAAGACATTTATATTTGAAATCTAGTTGATTCCTTCATCAATTAATAAAGAAATAGTATTCATATTGCATTAGACATGATATTTTAGGGCTGTTCCATTTAAACATCCATGGTACCCAAGGAAGGCAGTTTTTTTTTAAAAAATGCCAGGGTACTTTTGTTTCTCAGAGATCATATTAAAATGATAAGACAATTCTAACCTGCATCCATGGTTGAGTACCCAACATTAAAATGGCTTTCCCTGGGTCTCAGGTAAATTTTGCTGGAACAGCTCTTAGATGTCATCGCACTGATCACATGGAGAAAGATTTATTGATGTTTGTTTTAAAATTCACTTTCATTAATATGATAACTAATTATAAATGTTCCAAGCTTCAGATTTGTCTTTACACCTGACGGCAAAAATGAATAGGGTTTTATTAAATCTCCTTCCTAATTCTGTTATCTATCATACTTATGTGACATTTATAACATACTCCACAATTATACTCGAACATCTTTCCCTAATGATATCATACACTATAATCTTCCAGATGACATATTTTTTCCAAAACATATTGTTTTGGTTATACATGTATATATTGAGCAAATAGAGATCAGATGTATAAACTTCTTGCTCTCCTCAAGGAATTGCACATAATCTGGGTGGGTTTCTTTTTTTAAAAGAAAAAATGGTTACACACATCTCCTATGTGCTACATTGTTTATAACATTACCTAGGTTTGTTTACAGTTTAAATAGTATAACAGGATTTCAAATAGCTTCACATCATTCTCTGCTTGTATTCTTATGAATTATAAAATGGAAATGCATGCAAATATTAAAATAGATATGTAGATACCCTAACCTAAGTTGGGATAACTTACATGCTGACCTCATATGTTTGCATTAGTGGCATAATATATTTTTAACCTGTCTACCAATATAAATACCTTAACAAATACATAAATTCATTCATACATACATACATACATACATACAATATAAAGATTGCTTTTTCACTCAAATAATATAAGAAACTATCAGTGTCAGTTTAAATAATAATTATTTAGAAGGAAAGTCATCCAGAAATGTAAATCACATATTTCTAACTAAATTGACATGGTGGAGGAATTCTTTAAGATTATTGTAATTTTTCTCGGGTGAACAATTGTTCATGATTTTAAAGTTTTCGTGCATTAACTTTTTCAGACATTAAAATGATTATATAAATCAAATATGCTTTATTTCGTTTTATTGTAATATATTTTGATTAAACGATATAATAATTCATTATTTAAAAATATGATTTCATTTATTTGAAATATAATGAAATAAACAAATATTTGCATCCATGTAACTTATGGGGCTCCTTGCAAATTGATTGATATAAAGAATATAAATTTACTTCGATTCACCATTTGTGAGAAGATGACAGCGTAAGCACATCTTCAGTTGTATAACGGAAAGTCCTTTTTTATTATCATGGAAACTAATTTCACCCCTGGAATATCTTTTTAGGCTAATTCTATATATTATAAGTTGTCATGTTTTATGTGTATGTATGTATGCATGCATGTATGTATGTATGTATGTATGTATGTATGTATGCATGTATGTATGCATGCATGCATGCATGCATGTACGTACGTACGTACGCACGCACGCACGCATGTATGTATGTATGTATGTATGTATGGTATGTATGTATGTATGTTCAGTACACCGTCCACACATACCGTTTTGAGTCATGGGATCATTACATATTGTGTCACATCCATTAAATTTGATTGACCTACCTGAGATAACTACAGATATCATGGCATTTTATGAACTGTATAATTATGTGTATTTTAATGTGGGAAACACTAAAGTTGAGCGCTCAAGTAGCTCAGGTCCGAAAAGACCCTGCTCTACTAACAGAGCGTGTTTGAATTTGTCTATAATTTCTCAAGATTTTCTTGAGATGGTTGGCAGTGAATTTTCAACTTAACTACAATGCAGTTTAAAGACTTTTTACATTTTCCGGGACATATGAAAATAGGGCAAACCAAATAATCTTTTTTCATAATTCTTTAGGCCACGTGTTTTTAGAAGGCTCTCTACACATTAAAAGTCTGTGCCGAAGCTTTTCTAGAAATAGTACAGCGGATCTGAAAGAAAGTTTTCTATTTTGTATAGTATTTTTTTATATATATATATTTGGTAGTAAGTTAATAGTAATAATGTGAATGAAAAGGAAAATACCTCATAAAATTGGTATTTAGAACTACAGTTATGTGATTCCTTCAGCATATGATAATTATAAGAATATTGTTATTGTTATTATTATTATTATTATTATTAGTAGTAGTAGTAGTAGTAGTAGTAGCAGTAGTAGTAGTAGTAGTAGTCACTAAGCTTGATTTGGGGAACTTTTCAATCAGAGGTAACATGGGAAGATTTCATCAAAGATACACGTTTCGAGAAATATCAGTGAAAGGCAATAGTTAACAAAAAATATTCCCGAACGTGAAGAACTGGCTTCGCGGGAAAGAATAATTTGTTATAATGGTTTTCTCCATTTCGGCTTCTTCGTACAGAAATCATTTCCTTTATTCCACTGCAGTTCAAAGCATAGTAGTGGGTACCAAAAACTGTTACTCTGTATCTGTACCAGCCTACTTCGACATGTTGTCACATGTAAAAGGCATGTTGTGAGTGATTCTCAGTGGTACAAAAAGATCCGTTGGGTTTAGCCCTCCACACGGAGCTTAACCAATAGTTGGTCTAGCCCTCCACACGGAAGTTAATCGATGTTTGGTCTAGCCCTCCACACGGAACTTAATCGATGTTTGGTCTAGCCCTCCACACGGAGCTTGATCAATGTTTGGTCTGGTCCTCCACACGTAACTTTATCAATGTTTGGTCTAGCCCTCCAAACGGAGCTTTATCAATGTTTGGTCTAGCCCTCCACACGTAGCTTAATCAATGTTTGGTCTAATCCACCACACGGAGCTTTATCAATGTTTGGTCTAGCCCTCCACACGGAGCTTTATCAATGTTTGGTCTAGCCCTCCACAAGGAGCTTTATCAATGTTTGGTCTAGCCCTCCACACAGAGCTTTATCAATGTTTGGTCTAGCCCTCCACACGTAGCTTAATCAATGCTTAGTCTAGCCCTCCAAACGGCGCTATATCAATGTTTGGTCTAGCCCTCCACACATAGCTTAATCAATGCTTGGTCTAGCAATCCAAACGGAGCTTTATCAATGCTTGGTCTAGCCCTCCACACGTAGCTTTATCAATGTTTGGTCTAACCCACCACACGGAGCTTACCCAATGTTTGGTCTAGCCCTCCACATGTAGCTTTATCAATGTTTGGTCTAGCCCACACATTGAGCTTTATCAATGTTTGGTCTAGCCCACACACTGAGCTTAATCAATGTTTGGTCTAGCCCTCCACATGGAGCTTTATCAATGTTTGGTCTAGCCCTCCACACGTAGCTTAATTAATGTTTGGTCTAGCCCTCGACACGTAGCTTTATCAATGTTTGGTGTAGCCCACCACATGGAGCTTAACCAATGTTTGGTCTAGCCCTCCACGTGGAGATTTATCAATGTTTGGTCTAGCCCTCCACACGTAGCTTAATCAATGTTTGGTCTAACCCACCACATGGAGCTTCATCAATGTTTGGTCTAACCCACCACATGGAGCTTAACCAATGTTTGGTCCAGCCCTGTATACGGAGCTTTATCAATGTTTGGTCTAGCCCTCCACACGTAGCTTAATCAATGTTTCGTCTAACCCACCACATGGAGCTTAATCAATGTTTGGTCTAGCCCTCCACACGGAGCTTACCCAATGTTTGGTATAGGCCTCCACACGTAGCTTTATCGGTGTTTGGTCTAACCCACCACTTGGAGCTTAATCAATGTTTGGTCTAGCCCTCCACACAAAGGTTTATCAATATTTGTTGCAGCCCTCCACATGGAGCTTAATCAATGTAGTAAGGCGTCCAAGCTGCCTAAACTACTCGTTGCTTACTCCTGGGACTCCCCTATATGAAAACATATCTTCACCCTTTCGACTCTGGCCTACCCCTGACACTACCCTACACTACAGATTTTTCGCTTCGGGATTAATCCCAACACTCCTCTGGACGAATATTATATTTCCCTATTTCAAGTGACTTACGCCCGACACTGGCTTGTGTCACGGAATTATATAAATCCTTTTATTTATTAACTACATGTATTCGGGTTTCGTTTTTGTGTACAACGATACCCGAAGGTAATTTATGTATATTGCACAAAGACTTCGAAATAGTGAGTACGGTTCATCCTATGCCGCACGTGCGAAGTTCTTTCGATGGGAAGAACCGAGTACTTCCAGCACACAGACGATGTATTGAGGTACCGTATATGTATAAATACCTCACCGTAGGTCAAAATCTTTACATGACGGAACGTCTTGTCAGTGAGCAGTCTATTTTAAGAACTTTATTGTGTCTACGTTCTGACTATTGTACTACCATGTTTATTTTTGTATATTTTCTATGTAGCTTCGGCTTACGTACTATCATGCAGATACTTTCTATTCTTGTTTGTGACTTCGCAAGAGATTTATATTAGCAATATAAAAAGTTGCACAAGGACATCCACAAGCTAATATGGACGTCACCAGACGGCAAAACTCAGAACCAGATCGACCACATCATCATCAACGGCCGATGGAAACACTCCCTGCAGGAAGTGCGAGTGATGCGGCACGCTGACATCGGCAGCGACCATAGTCTTCTGGTGGCCAAGGTGACCTTGAAGCTCAGGAAAGTTAGGATAAGGGTCTCCAGGAATCAGCGCTTCGATGTGGCCAAGCTGAAAGATCCAAAAGTGAAGGAAGAGTTAGGCTGGCCGTAAGGAATAGGTTTAGTGTTCTAGAAGATGAGACAGCGCTGACCATCGACAATTTCAACAGAGCAATGAAGGAAGCAGGAGAAGTAGTTTTAGGTTATAGGAATAGTAAGAAGACGGAGTGGATATCAGGAGAGACGTGGACCACATCATCATCAACGGCCGATGGAAACACTCCCTGCAGGACGTGCAAGTGATGCGGCACGCTGACATCGGCAGCGACCATAGTCTTCTGGTGGCCAAGGTGACTTTGAAGCTTAGGAAAGTTAGGATAAGGGTCTCCAGCAATCAGCGCTTCGATGTGGCCAAGCTGAAAGATTTAAAAGTGAATGAAGAGTTTAGGCTGGCCCTAAGGAATAGGTTTAGTGTTATAGAAGACGAGACAGAGCTAACCATCGACACTTTCAACAGAGCAATGAAGGAAGCAGGAGAAGTAGATTTAGGTTATAGGAATAGTAAGAAGACAGAGTGGATATCAGGAGAGACGTGGACTCGCATAGACGAAAGAAGACAGATAAAGAAGAGACTTTTGGACGCCAAGTCACCAAGACTGAAAGAGAGAATTTCGAAGGTGTATAGAGGTAAAGACAAGGAGGTGAAGAAATCAGCAAGGAGAGACAGGAGAGAATATACAGAGAGACTGGCAAAGGAGGCGGAGGCAGCAGCAAAGCAGAAAGACATGAAGACGGTATACCAGAACACCAAGAAGCTGAAGGGCTGATATAGCCAGCACCACGACCTTCTAGTGAGAGATGAAGATGGAACTCATGTCACAGTGGAGGAGGAGAAGCTGAAGAGATGGAAGCAACACTTTGAGTCCATACTGAATCCCCCAGACCCACCAGTACTCGCTGACATTCCTGAAGCAGAGGAGGAACGTGACATCAACTGCGACATCACTTTTGGGGAGGTCAAGCAGGCCATCCACAAGCTGAAGAATGGGAAGGCATCTGGCGATGATGAAGTATGCCCCGAGATGCTGAAGGCAGAAGACACAATGACACCGTAGCTTCTTTGCCAGAGTCTCCAAAAGATCTGGGATAGTGAAGAAGCATCAAATGACTGGAAAACAGGAATCATCGTCAAACTTCCCAAGAAAGGAGATCTGGGGAACTGCAACAACTGGCGAGGAATCACCTTTCTATCCATCTCCAGTAATATTTTCAGTCGCATCATTCTCCAACGCATCACATCAGCTGTGGACGGCATCCTACAGCAGGAAGAGGCAGGCTTTAGGAAGGGCAAATTCTGCATCGACCACATCTTCGTTCTGAGAAAGATCCTTGAGCAGCCCCATGAGTGGAATGGATCCCTTTATGTGGTCTTTGTGGACTTTGAGAAGGCCTTCGACAGCCTGCACCGAGCCTCTCTGTGGAAACTCCTACGACACTATGGCATCCCCCAGAAACTTGTCAACGTCACCAGGTCCCTGTACGAGAACTTTGAGTGCAGAGTCATCCACAACAACATATTCACTGAACCATTCAAGGTGGAAACCGGAGTGAAGCAAGGATGCATTCACTCGCCGATCCTCTTCTCACTGGCCATTGACTGGATCATGCGCCGCACCACAGAGGGCAGGAGGCAAGGAATTTAGTGGACGCTGACCTCAATGCCGGATGACCTGGATTATGCCGACGACATCGGGTTGCTGGCAAGCGAACACCAGGATATCCAACGGAAGACACAACAGTTGGTATAGACAGCAAGCACCATATATCTTCGAGTCAACATAGGGAAGACACAAGTCTTGAGGAAAAACACTAGAGTGGGCGACACAATTACCATCAACGACCAGCCTCTGCAACAAGTAGACGAACTCACGCACCTAGGCAGCAAGGTCGCCAAGGATGGAGATTACACAAGGGAAGTCACCACAAGAATCAGCAAGGCCAACCAGGCCTTCGCAATGCTGAAGCCCATCTGGAGGACAACAAACCTCAGCGCCCACACGAAGATCCGTATCTTCAAGAGCAACGTGCTGAGCGTCCTTTTGTACGGGTCAGAGTGTTGGAAGACAACTAATAACATAGAACACAAGCTCGAAGTCTTCCAGACCAAGTGCCTGCAATGGAACATGAGGATCTTCTGCCCAAACATGATCACGAACGAGGAACTCCGGCACAGAGTGGGCGCAAGCACCATCGCAGAGACCATTGCAACTCGTCGATGGAGATGCCTCGGCCACGTCTGCAGAATGCCCCCTGACTCACTACCAAGGGTGGCACCGAGATGGACTCCACGGGGGAAAAGGAACCGTGGCAGACCCAAAGAGACCTGGCGCCGAACCGTAGAGCGAGAACTCAAGACCAGAGGCCTCACCCTGCAGACCGCCCCCATAACAGCAGCCGACAGACCAAAATGGTGCTCCCTGCTGTCGCCTCAAACATCAGACGGCGCAGAGAGGATTGATTGATTATATAACGTTGCTTTTTTAAGAAACGTTTAGTACTGTAGGATTCTTGTCAGGCACGGTTGGGTTCACTTCTGAATGTGTGCATTGTTTTACAATTATTGTGCCGATAATGTAATATGTGTATTTTAATGTATATAACGTCATTACATGTTATCGTATATGCCCGTGTAATGCATAGTACTCAGTGTTAGATGCATTTTCAGCTGATCAGTCGGAATAGTCGGACAGACCAGAGGGACCAGGACGGACTGACCAGAGGGACCAGGGTGATCAAAGTTATCGGAGTGATCGGATTCGTCTTGGTACAAGCTGTAGAGCTAACAATTGGAATTGAACGTAACAGCTGTGAAGCTAAACCATAGCCGCCGTAGAAATGGGTAATGTGTTGCTGGTCGAGTAGCAGGTGATCGGTGGGCGCTGAATGCATGATTGACCAACCTGGAATACTGACTGCTTGATTGTGACCAGCGTGACTGGTAGCCAAATGTGCTGGTGACGGAGTGTATAACTCCATATATGTAATCTTTTAGCAGTAAGCTAATCTTTGGGCATTTGTAATACCCATTGGGTTTTCCGACTGCAAATATATTTTGTAAATCTGTCCCTTTGTAATCATCGTTTTCACTATTTTAGTGCATACATTTGTATTATATGAATAAAATACCAGATTTTACTATTTGAGTAAAACGCATCATTATTTCGTTGTGAAATCACTGTGAATCATCCACCCCTTGTGCTTGTACTGTGTAAAGTCATATATTTGTATTTTTATTATTTAGTTCGTGCGGTTTATGTTAACTGATCCAATATTTGGCTATTATACGCACGTGTTAATCATAATTATTTTCTCATTCAAGCCATTTATTATTAAACATTGTATCTGTACCACAATCAAAGATGTTAATTCGAAATCCCACCCGATTATTTTGTTACACCATAACGGAACTCATCTTCACCGATTTGACGCAGGCTTACTCCAGATATTCCGCTGGATGCATCTCATCCTTACCAATTCCACATTAGGTCATTCCGATTCAATGTCCTGCTATGGAGAATACAATTACTTTTGTTGTAATTTGGCTTAACTTTGTAACACAGATCATCAAATGTCATCACAGAATATATATATATATATATATATATATATATATATATATATATATATATATATATATATATATATATATATATATACGTATGTATGTCTCGGAAACGCTTAATCACGCGTATTTGGACGCCAATTTGTTTTTATCTGGCACGCAGAAAATCACGGAGGCGGGAGTCCTCCGTACGCTTGTAATAGGTGTGCGGCAAAATTCAAAGTCTTGCTAGTCCTGCTTCAGCCACCTGCTTTGTAGGAAAATGTGTTGATCAATTAGCTGTGCTGATATTTACAATGACAGAATTCAGTGACTGAAAGACCCCCTAGTGTACATATTACCAGTATAAGAGTACATTAAAAGAACATCATGCAATAGATGGGCGGCAAGTTCAAAGACTTTGAATCGTGGTCGGGTGATTATGTACTGATATATACAGTGATTGAATTCAGAGGCAGAAAGACCCAGAGATGAACATGTGGTCATTTATAAGAGTAAATCAGTAAACAACTTTAGCTTTCCTTATTGTGTTTATTTCCGAATGTAGCGGAATAAGCAGTACACGTGACCTCAGAATCAAGACGTGGAGAGTTAGACAAATTACCACTCGCAAATATGGATAAGTATTTTCGGGTTAAACATCACACTTACGAGGATTGGAACGAGATTCAGAAGAGTGCTAAAGCTGCTAGAATTGATAGTTCGGATGTGACAGTAGCTAAGTGTAAGAAAGTGCATGATGCATGGCGTAGTGTTTGGAATAAGTCCTTACTTGGATTGACAAAATTCAGTCTCACTCTGACGGACAAACAAGAGCTATGTCTGTGTTACAAAGAATGTAGAAATTACGCTCAATGGCAACCAATAGTTCTTCTAATTTCATGGGTTCTTTTAGAGGGCCAGAGGTCATCACGCTACCAGGCGAAGTGGGACACTAAGTCGCCTAAAAAATGTAAACTTCGCCTTCTTCTGTTAAGAATGCAAAAACGACATCGTCCTGTGATTTTTTAAGAGGTACATTGGCTAACCTTCTAAAAGTTGATGCACTTACGTCTGTGTTGATTCTATAGGACAGAAGGGTTAAGCTCATATACCGACTATAAAGAAGACATGTCTGTAAATTTATGCATTTTCGTTTGTTATGTATGAATAGTTACGGTAATGTTTTATCTGCAACGAAGAAATGAGGACGAACAATGTAATCTGAAGACACGTGTGCATTTGCCCTCATGTATATAGTACAGGGGTTGTTTCAAACGCGTTTAGAAATCTATGAAAGTGCCATTAATGTGAACTTTTAAAAAGTATAAATAAATAAAGGAATTTTTAAAAAAACAAACTCATTAAGGGTAGTCGATTAATCATTTTTACTAACTTGAAATTACAGTAATATAATCTGGTTACTCAGTTAAAATTTGTTGCACTGTAGTTTCTGATATTCTTTTTCTAGAGTCATATGGCCAAAATAACCCAGAAAATCGTCTTGTTGAAAATAAAGTTAAACGCAAATATGAATGCTGGGAAATAGAGGGATTAATTCAAATAAGAGAATATATATATATATATATATATATATATATATATATATATATATATATATATATATATAATGTTCTAGGTTCGCGTAAACTTCTCCCTGTTCTGTCCAAAAGGAGTAGTCACTTCCCCATAAAATTCAAGTCTAGCTTGACCCCTGGAGGGGACTGCAACTTTTGCTGGTGGGACACCTATTTTTACCAAAATGGGAGTCCTGGACTTTAAAACCCTAGCGAGACCGCTGATATATATTTGCCACGTGCTGAGGAGGAGGAACAAAACAACAATTGACACTTGGAGATCCGGGACCCATTTATTGGATAAATAAATGGTTGGATTTTGTAATCTTTGGAAATATCCATAATGCACATGGACGTAAACACGTGCATGTATGTAATCCTTGTTCGCATACGTTTTAAAAAACAACCGTCTTGGGTTCATCTGTTCATTTCCAGACATTTTCTTCATATTTACTTCATAGCATTCGGCTGCCAAAATATTTGAAGGAAATCAGAGCACTTGAGTTGATCTATAATGTACAGAAAGAACAAGGAAAATAAATTATAAATATTCAGATTGATAAACAGAATAATCGATACCGTAAGTTAGACTAACTTTAATGCTACCTAATTTGCACATTTGCATGTATTTACGATAAATTTGATATGGTTAAACCAAAATGGTAACTAGGTCAACCCATCTAGCTACATACATACATACATACATACATACATACGGGATCGAAAGGTTGACTTTTCCGTCAAATAAGTGAAGAACTTTTTTTAAAGATTACTTTCTTGATTCTTGTCCTAAAAACAGTTTAAGGAGTCGGAACGATGAAATTAGACCACAAGTTGGAAAATAAATAAAAATATAAAGAAAAAAGTATCGACTCGTCTGTCATAGCAATGCATACATCAGTTCGAACTGGCGATCTACATGTTGTTGTTGTTGTTGTGGGGTTTAACGCCATTTTTCAGCACGATAGGCTATACATGGCGGCCAGTATTAATGGTGCGATCTACATGTAGGCTGACCTCCACGTCATCGTGCAAAAGATGACTGTTGGGACATGGATTGTATAAATAATATAATATGCCGACCTTCTAATTTACAGGAAACTAAACAAATCGAGCAAAAATATGGAACGCTTCACGAATTTGCGTGTCATCCTTGCGCAGGGGCCATGCTAATCTTCTCTGTATCGTTCCAATTTTAATATATGTACTGCCGAAGCAAGTACAACAGTTATACCAACACAAAGGTATATATAGCAGTTACCGGCATACCTGTGGGAATGTGGTGTCGTAATATTTGACTACCAATCGATCACACAGTAACGATGTTTTGTTATGTCCCTTTTGCAGGTCGCTTTAAGTACGTTACTATGATTTCCTTTCCCTCACGACTGAAAACAAAGAAAAATTAACGAAAGAACTACGACAATTGATATGTTATCTTTTCATCACTAAAGTGGCCCCATTGTGATTGTGAAGGTGTTGGCTAATTCTATTTAAATGTTGAAATTAGGCCTCTTTAAGTATTGTAGCATGATTTACCACCCCTTACGGTTGTGAGCAAAACAAAACCGAAGAAAAGGACTACACCAAGTGACTCTTTACTATATCTGAACCGTATAGAAGCGGTGATTTTAAATACCGTCTTTAAACTTGCTTTTTCGTCAGCAAGTCTGTAATTTCATGGTATAATTTCCTAAAACTGTACATGTTCGTAAACTGGTCGTAACAATTTTCACCTATTTTCCAACATCCTTTTTTGACCCAACCTATTCTTACGCGAGATGGATAGAAAGGTGATTCCTCGCCAGTTGTTTCAGTTTCCCAGTCTCCAGAGAACGCATTTCTCATTGACGACACAACCACAACAGTCACGATTGACAGAAACATTTGTTGAAAATCCTAGTATTAACGATGTGAAGTTGCACGAAATACATACCATGGAAAAATGGCATTTCACGAATTCTCCTTTTTACCAATCAGTAAGTCCTCATAAAAATCCTTATCATCGATTCAGACGGGGCAAATGAACTTCCGGCCATAATATGGTACTCAACTTGTGTTAGCCACGTGACTCAGAGCTGATAATTTGGTCAAGAGCACTGTTCAGAACGATGTACAAGGTTATAAAGTTTTTAGTCGTTACTGATCTTATGAGGTGCTCATTTTATTATTGTAATTTGTGAAATTTTTAAACGAAATATCATTTTAAAATATATTTCATAACTAAATCGGCATCGTGTGTATTATTATTTTTAAGAAAATTTTTTTGGGGGGATTTTCTATCTGATAAGTAAACAATTTTACTTTATAACATTAAATTTTCGACCAGCCTTTGAGATAATCTATATATTTAACTTAGTGTGACCAATTTATTATTTATAAACTGGTTTGATAATGGCAAGATTTATAACAAAGGAAAACAAAACTTTCTCCTGTAACATTATATATTCCATCTCTGATTATTTGCACCTTTAGAGACATAATTTATGAAGGATGCAAACCAGTTTTAAAGTTCGAAAAACAGCTTATTCAAAGAATGAGATTATGTATATTTACAATGCCAATTAAGTATTGGAAAACTGTGGTACACTAAATCTATATTTTTTAAATCATAAGTAAATAGTTTTTGTCATTATGCAGCTTGACGTTCCCCAAACTGATTATTTTAGCTTTTGTATTATTGATGACGATGGAAATGATAATAATAATAATAATAATAATAAACCAATGCATGTTATTAATGTACTCTGTTAGAAATATATGCAACACTGAGGATTTGAATTTGATTTTTTATTCCAAGGTTTATATCTTATAATTTAAAGGATTACGGTTTTCTTACAAGATTAAAGCATCTAAAATATATTTCGGAGGTCTCTAATGGGATATTTTCATTTATTATAATTATATCTTCTGTATATTACTTGTCCTTGAAGTTATTTACCGTAAAGAATATGATTGGTATACATTATTTCTTTGCTGTTATTTATATAGTTTGCCTGTTTCGTTGGTTAGTTAGTTTATTTACTAATATTAAGCAGTGTACATTTATGAGAGAGAGAGAGAGAGAGAGAGAGAGAGAGAGATTTCAGCCTAAATTGTATTTACTTCCTTATTATTTATTTATTTATTTATTTATTTATTTATTTATTTATTTTCTCTGACTTGAATATAACATATTTTGAGTCCCGGTTTCTTTATTTTACCCCATCACATCCAAGCAGAGTATTCCACTTTTACATGAAATGTGTTGAAAGTAGAGAATTTGCTTTCAGCGTAAAATTGGCATCAAAGAATGATTCGACCAGCATATATCGAGCGAAACGATCGTTATTAGGATCACCATACCTTCACAAAAAATGGATCATAAAGGCACTTTACTCTGAAAGTTTGGCCTTTAATAATTACAATAACATGAATTACATGAACTCCTTTTTCCCTCAAATCCAACTGATTTATTTATAATAATAATAATAATAATAATAATGATAATAATGATAATAATAATAATAATAATAATAATAATGAAAGCTTATTATTACAGATCTCTTTTTAATTTAGACTAAAAGTTGTAAGTTTGAGAATTATATTATAATGTTTCTAACTTGTCAATTATATCATTATTTTTGCTCTTACACAAGAAAATTATACGATGGTTACGTCTTTGGGATATAACGTAGATAATAATATTTAAATATTGGT
The DNA here is from genome assembly GCA_028554795.2 of Sinohyriopsis cumingii. Taxonomy (NCBI): domain Eukaryota; kingdom Metazoa; phylum Mollusca; class Bivalvia; order Unionida; family Unionidae; genus Sinohyriopsis; species Sinohyriopsis cumingii. The sequence goes on along the minus strand of CM068835.1, from coordinate 75,154,989 downwards.
GTTCATACTTATCTTTTGAAAAACTAGACTCTCACAAGAGATAGAGTATCGATTATTTCATTATTTTGATATTTGGATGGCTAGTTGGTTCACTGATACAAAGCCGTGCAATTTTGAGAGAGAGAGTTGATGATATTCTTTGATTCCTCCATTTTCTGAAGATTTTAAGACAAAAAAGAAATGCATTTAAATACATAGAATCACAAAAATTGTGGATTAACTTATGGAAATTATTTCCAATAGCAAACGAATAAATAAATTAAAATCATAACTAAACTAGATATATATATATATAAAAACTATATATATATATATATATATATATATATATATATATATATATATATATATATATATATATATATACGAAAGAACATTTGAAAATGTATCCTGACAACAAAAATAGTTAGTTTCCTAATCGCTTTGCAATCCAGTACAAGTATTTCTTTCTTTATATTCTGAGTGAGTTCTCTATTGAATCGAATATATAATATCCTTTATCTTAATGAAATACTTGGTAGATAGTCTGATCATATTTATCCATGTCTCAAATTCTAAACGTTCTGATATATCATTTAAACCACCAAGTAGTATAATCAGTATAACATCATCGGTCTGATCACAGAAATCACGGTAAATCACTGGAGGCACATACGAAAATAGACTTTCCATCAAGTGGTTTCTGTCGTCTGAGGTTAAGGCACAATTCATCGAAATATGCAAAATACGGTCATGACTCATTTTGCCACATAGGGGACACAGTCCAGGTCTTGTTTGCATTCCTCCAATACGAATTAATGTCCCATATTCCATTTTTCTGCTTGAGTCAGTGTAAGCTATTTTCCATAGATGATGCATTTTTAGTCCTGGATTAATTTTTAGAAATCTACCGAATTCCTCTGATGGATTTCTGATACTCACTTCATGTTTTCTCTCCTGAAATATCTGTATTCTTGTCCCAATTAAGTTTTTCCATGTTATTTTGTTTGGAAATTTTCCAGTGAAAATAAAGTCGCTGAGATAGTCTTCTAAATCATACTTTTTGAGTACAGTATTTATATCATATATAAAAGAGTTGTAGCTATGCTGGGGGTCAAAAATCAAATTTCCAACAGCCCAGAGGAAAACCTTTTTAGCAGTTAAATTTGCTGATGTTCTACATATGCGACCAAAGAATACGAGTTTTTGCTTATCTATGCGAGCTTCCACTGACATCATCCCCAAGCATGATGTCGTAGATCCAATAGGCGATCTTTGAGGGAAACCTTGTACTCTCCGGGCGAAATATCGTTGTATTTTCTCCATAGATTCAATGCCCTGATATGACATATTAAACCAGAGTTCTGAGCCATACAAAGCAGACGGCAATATAACTCTTTCCCAGACTTTCACAGAAACTATAGGATTCATCCCATTTGCATTTAATCCAATTGAGTATAGTGAGTTTGTTACACGTTTAGCTTTATCGTAGGCATAGACTATACGATCATTATTTTTCATTGATTGTGAAAAGGTAACTCCTGCATATTTCACATTTTTTGCTCTAGGAATATTCTGTGATCCCGAGTAATTCCATTTGATGAGTACACTTCATTTTTTTTACTAAATATCATCCAATTACTCTTGTTAGAGTTATATTTCAATTTCCACTTCTGTGCATACTGATAAGCTGTATTCACGAGTATTTGCAATCCATTCAGCGTAGAGCTTAGTAGAGTAGTGTCGTCTGCCAAAAGCATGCCAGGTATGTTCATCTGATTCACTGTTATCCCGCAATTAGTCATTACTAGTTCATTCAATAGGTCATTTATGTACACGAGAAATAAAAAAGCCGACATTACACGCCCTTGACCAACGCCTCTCCGTAATGGAAATGTGTTCGATATACATCCTCTACACGCTACACAAGCACTTGACTGTGTGTAGGAATGGGCGATTATTCTCCATATTTTTGCATTAATTCCTAGTATTTTTAGTTTTTTTAGTAGTCCACAATGCCACAGTCTATCGAATGCCTTTTCGTTATCCAGAAAAACAGCATATACATTAGAGTTATGATTATTAAAGTACATCAAACATTCTTGAAGAGTAAATGCAGCGGAGATAGCTCCAGCCTCCTTACGAAATCCAAATTGATAAAGATGTGGAAAGCTTATTTTGTCTAAATATTTTTGAATTCTGGTCATCAATATTTTTTCAAACAATTTTCCCAAACAAGATGTCAATGTTATACCACGATAATTCACCGGATCCTTTTTATCCTTACCATTTTGTTTGTATATCGGTATAATCATCCCACATCTATATACATTAGGTAAATACTCATACTGGATCATGTAATTAAAAAGGGCAGTTAAATGTCTGATTAAATATTTTCCACCATACTTTAAGTGCTCATTCGATACGCAATCAATGCCTGGTGATTTTTTTGTTTATAGAGACTTGATACGCTGCAACACTTCTTCCTCTGTAATATTATTACATTTTATGTTATCAGTCTCTAGTTTGCTTTCTTCGTACATATTCTTCATTTTGACACAATCATTATGTTCCTCGTCTGTTGTACCACTTAATTCAGAAAAATATAGTTTCCATAGATTGACACATTCATCCAAAGTATTAGATTCGACTCCTCGAAATGCAATATTACCAGTGTCCGATTTATCTTTTCTTTTTTCCCATATGACTGCATATAATTCGTCTATTCCCATTTCTGCACTCTTTTCTATCTCTTCAAATATGCACTCTTTATATACCTTTTTCTCTAGCCTATGTTTCTTTCTAAATGTTCTTTTCACGTCCTTGTATCTTTTTTTAATGTTACACTCTGTGCTTCTATTTTTTCCTGCTTTGATCCATTCTCCGCGCGCTTTTCTCATATTCTGATGTAATTTTTCAAACCCACTTTTCTTCCAGTATGGTTTCAAGTGCGATTTGAATTCGGACTTTGGAATATATCGGTCTGATGCAGTTATTACACTCTTAGTTATCAATTCATTATACTTTTCTATATCTTCTACCTTTTTACACTCATAGGTGAAATTCAAGAATGCACTAACATCAGATTTATACATACTCATTTCTAATGGATTTGCCAAGTTCCATTTCATTCTTGGAGATACACATGTTTTTTTATTTTCCTTCAATATATCTTTTGCAAGTGCCGCTGTAATAGGTAGGTGATCCGATATTGAGAAATCAATTTTGTCATTTACTATGTGTCTTTTTACAGCACCTCTAATTATTTCAGGTATTAATATATAATCAAGTGTGGACGTTCGTGACATGTCTTTTGATCTATACGTGATGTAATGTTCATGTGGTTTTATCACCAGCGTAGCAACTATGTTTCTCTGTTCTATTCTTTTTTTGAGAGCAAGATCTCTTCTTGAAGGATTTTTACACACAAGATCTGCATTCATGTCACCTATAATTATGCTTATATTTTCAGCAGAATACCTATCATACACATCAAAAACATTTTCACAAAATTTGTCATATGCATCATAAGTTCTAGTTGTCGAGGGAAAGTAGGTTGCAATCAAAATTATAGGTTCCAAGTCTCTCACTAAGATTTTCACCGCCATAATATTTGGGAACTCATTTTGTAAGGTGCTTACTTTGCATAGTGATGATCTATAAAATACGGCAACCCCGCTACTACCTCTATAGCATTGTTGTATCTCTTCAGTAGGTAGCGCAACTACTTTGAAATCATCATGTAATTTATCTAAATACGTTAGATTCTTTGTACAAAGCCAGTGTTCAGTGATAACAAATATATCTGTGTCTGGTAACAATTCAATTAGTTTCTGCGTGCTAGACATTATACCACGTACATTCCATGTTGAAATAATGAGCATAATTATAATTAAGAAGCAATTACTAGTCATATGGCTATGCTTATTAGGAATATATTTTGTAATTCTCATGCGTTTCATCAATTGAGTATCCTTCTCTCCATTTTCTGTTTGTTATCCATTCCCTACATTTTATTCCAGAACTCCAAAATGATTCATTATTCATCATCAGTTCAAAATCTTTATCCAGTACATTTAGTCGAAATGTATATATATTTGATCCATCCCAATGGGGTCGTTCCTTTATGAGGCGGACGAATGTTACTGTCACACCTTCCTCCTTGCACTGAGTTGCGATAGCTGTCCTTACTACATCTATATTTTTTCTCGATTTGACATTTGATAGCAGAATGCGTCTTATTTTGTTTCTTACAACTGGTTCAAACACATCTGATTCTATATTCCTTTGATTGGGTCTGGTAATAATTGTCTCAATATGTCTGTACGATGTATCTTTCTTTTTTTGTCTCTCCTCGTCATTCGGAAGCATTCTTTGATCATTTGGTGATTTGTTGTGCCCTATTTGATCTTTATTTATGTTTTCATTTATATTTATGTTAGCTCTATCTTCATATCTTAATTTCTTTTGCTGATTGTGGGTTGATGTACTTGCATTGTTAGATGTTACTTCTGTGCGCTGATTATGACTCACATTTTCCGTTATGTTAGTCCGATCATTCCGTGAAAGTGGCGGGAAATCTTTCATTGTAAACATAGCGGGACCATTTCCAGGCAAATTTGCTGGAAGAGCTGTAGCATGCTCTTTGTGTATTTCTTTTTGTCCATGTATTACATTTTCTTGGTCAATAGATGGAGATATAACATGTCTACTCTCCTTGTATGCTGATAGTTCATGATTTCCACGATTTTCTTTCATTTGCAAGTCTACGTTTCTACCACTTCCTTTGTTAGACTGAGTGTATAAAAGTTTGTGTCTTGTACAAATTGTGTCTAACTTTCCCTCGATACAGTTAATTTTTTTCATGATCACATCCAGATGTTGATGTACATGAGAAGATAATTCTTTAATCTCATTTTCCCGGGTTGCCATTGATGACATCTGGAAATACATTCCTCTATTATCATTGATTAGTTTTTCTTCCTTTAATTTCAGTTGTTCTATATGAGAGTTCGCCTGTTCGAGTTTCTTCGTGTTTCCACTAAGTCTGACTTTAATTTTAGGATCTCATTTTCTGTCTGTGTGATAATATCACCTAACTGGTTTTCCAGTCTGGAGAATTTTTCTTCAAACTTATCATTCATTATCGCTATCTGCGCAAATATTGTGCTCATTCTATCAGCATCTTCATGAGTTCTTTGTAAGGCGTTATCACTGACCGGAGCTTTCGGACCTTGTGATATACAATCACTGCGAATGGAGTTTATACGCTGGGATGATCTTGTTTCATAATTATGTTTCAATGCCCATTTAGATATACATGCTTTCATGTCACTGTAATTATTTTCTCCTTCAATGAAATGGAATATAATATAAATATCTTCCGATAACTTATCCTCCACAGGAGCACTATTTGTTAGAGGTAAACGTTCTACTAATCGACCATCAGGACAATCATATCTCTTCCTTTTTGCTAGATCAAAGAGAGCTTGCCTAGAATCCCTGAGACCTTTGACATCAAGTGTTGATTTCAATCTTTTTTTGAAGGCACTTCTAGTAAGATTACCAAATTTGGTTTTGATTTGCATGTATATGCCTTCATTAATTTCGTCTACATCTGAATCTTGTTCTGCTTGCGAAGTCTGTGAAACAAATAGAGCATCATCATTGGTATCATCTTTGGTATCAGCATCAGTGACACTTTCAATGTTACTCACATTTCCCTTCGGTTTCCCCATATCATCCATCTCTGATAAGTTTAAATCCGGCCTTGAGTTGATGTTGTCCTCATTTTCATCAGTGACACTTTCAATGTTACTCACATTTCCCTTCGGTTTCCCCATATCATCCATCTCTGATAAGTTTAAATCCGGCCTTGAGTTGATGTTGTCCTCATTTTCATCAGTGACACTTTCAATGTTTCTCACATTTTCCTTCAGTTTTCCCATATCATCCATCTTTAATATGTTTAAATCCAGCCTTGAATTGGTGTTGTCCTCATTTTCATTATCTAACATGTCTTGAGCAACATTAAAACTGTTTTCAGACTTTCTCTCAATGTCCACATCATCTATAATATCCTGCTGAGATAGCATTTTTATTGTTTTCTAATGAAAATCTCCCAAAACATTCAAGTATTTATTTATTTATTTTGTTTTTATTTATTGTAGGTAGTATATTTTCATTTCAGCCATATTGTCAACTTTTATCTAACTTTCTCATGCAATATAGATTCTTAAAGAGCTCACACTCTTTAGATGAACATGAGTTAGAAGTTATCAAGAGAGCCTATACCAAGTCATGTGCTTAGCCCAGATTAGCTCCGACTTGCACTCACTAAACCCATTAAGGCTTAAACAAACTAAATATAGAACTGAACTATAAGTGAGCTATAAGTGAGCTATAAGTGTCCGTACTCCTGGTACAAATGAGCTAAATGAATATATGACTAAGATATATTAAAAACACAAAATTAATACTTGAAAGAAAACTTCCAAAAATAGTAATTACACCACACCACAGCTGATCACTTCATGAATATATCCACAACATGTATCACTGAATACAATCACATTTTACCATCCAATTTGATGAAAAACTGGGAGCTCCAAAACACATGACTTGAACCCATGACGACTCATGTGGTTGAGATGACCATTGCAACTCGTCGATGGAGATGGCTCGGCCACGTCTGCAGAATGTCCCCTGACTCACTACCAAGGGTGGCACTGAGATGGACTCCACGGGGGAAAAGGAACCGTGGCAGACCCAAAGAGACCTGGCGCCGAACCGTGGAGCGAGAACTCAAGACCAGAGGCCTCACCCTGCAGACCGCCCCCATAACAGCAGCCGACAGACCAAAATGGTGCTCCTTGCTGTCGCCTCAAACATCAGACGGCGCAGAGAGGATTGATTGATTATATAACGTTGCTTTTTTTAAGAAACGTTTAGTACTGTAGGATTCTTGTCAGGCACGGTTGGGTTCACTTCTGAAAGTGTGCATTGTTTTACAATTATTGTGCCGATAATGTAATATGTGTATTTTAATGTATATAACGTCATTACATGTTATCGTATATGCCCGTGTAATGCATAGTACTCAGTGTTAGATGCATTTTCAGCTGATCAGTCGGAATAGTCGGACAGACCAGAGGGACCAGGGTGATCAAAGTTATTGGAGTGATCGGATTCGTCTTGGTACAAGCTGTAGAGCTAACAATTGGAATTGAACGTAACAGCTGTGAAGCTAAACCATAGCCGCCGTAGAAATGGGTAATGTGTTGCTGGTCGAGTAGCAGGTGATCGGTGGGCGCTAAATGCATGATTGACCAACCTGGAATACTGACTGCTTGATTGTGACCAGCGTGACTGGTAGCCAAATGTGCTGGTGACGGAGTGTATAACTCCATATATGTAATCTTTTAGCCGTAAGCTAATCTTTGGGCATTTGTAATACCCATTGGGTTTTTGGGACTGCAAATATATTTTGTAAATCTGTCCCTTTGTAATCATCGTTTTCACTATTTTAGTGCATACATTTGTATTATATGAATAAAATACCAGATTTTACTATTTGAGTAAAACGCATCATTATTTCGTTGTGAAATCACTGTGAATCATCCACCCCTTGTGCTTGTACTGTGTAAAGTCATATATTTGTATTTTTATTATTTAGTTCGTGCGGTTTATGTTAACTGATCCAATATTTGGCTATTATACGCACGTGTTAATCATAATTATTTTCTCATTCAAGCCATTTTCATTAAACATTGTATCTGTACCACAATCAAAGATGTTAATTCGAAATCCCACCCGATTATTTTGTTACACCATAACGGAACTCATCTTCACCGATTTGACGCAGGCTTACTCCAGATATTCCCCTGGATGCATCTCATCCTTACCAATTCCACATTAGGTCATTCCGATTCAATGTCCTGCTATGGAGAATACAATTACTTTTGTTGTAATTTGGCTTAACTTTCTAACACAGATCATCAAACGTCATCACAGAATATATATATATATATATATATATATATATATATATATATATATATATATATATATATATATATATACGTATGTATGTCTCGGAAACGCTTAATCACGCCTATTCGGACGCCAATTTGTTTTTATCTGGCACGCAGAAAATCACGGAGGCGGGAGTCCTCCGTACGCTTGTAATAGGTGTGCGGCAAAATTCAAAGTCTTGCTAGTCCTGCTTCAGCCACCTGCTTTGTAGGAAAATGTGTTGATCAATTAGCTGTGCTGATATTTACAATGACAGAATTCAGTGACTGAAAGACCCCCTAGTGTACATATTACCAGTATAAGAGTACATTAAAAGAACATCATGCAATAGATGGGCGGCAAGTTCAAAGGCTTTGAATCGTGGTCGGGTGATTATGTACTGATATATACAGTGATTGAATTCAGAGGCAGAAAGACCCAGAGATGAACATGTGGTCATTTATAAGAGTAAATCAATAAACAACTTTAGCTTTCCTTATTGTGTTTATTTCCGAATGTAGCGGAATAAGCAGTACACGTGACCTCAGAATCAAGACGTGGAGAGTTAGACAAATTACCATTCGCAAATATGGATAAGTATTTTCGGGTTAAACATCACACTTACGAGGATTGGAACGAGATTCAGAAGAGTGCTAAAGCTGCTAGAATTGATAGTTCGGATGTGACAGTAGCTAAGTGTAAGAAAGTGCATGATGCATGGCGTAGTGTTTGGAATAAGTCCTTACTTGGATTGACAAAATTCAGTCTCACTCTGACGGACAAACAAGAGCTATGTCTGTGTTACAAAGAATGTAGAAATTACGCTCAATGGCAACCAATAGTTCTTCTAATTTCATGGGTTCTTTTAGAGGGCCAGAGGTCATCACGCTACCAGGCGAAGTGGGACACTAAGTCGCCTAAAAAATGTAAACTTCGCCTTCTTCTGTTAGGAATCCAAAAACGACATCGTCCTGTAATTTTTTAAGAGGTACATTGGCTAACCTTCTAAAAGTTGATGCACTTACGTCTGTGTTGATTCTGTAGGACAGAAGGGTTAAGCTCATATACCGACTATAAAGAAGACATGTCTGTAAATTTATGCATTTTCGTTTGTTATGTATGAATAGTTACGGTAATGTTTTATCTGCAACGAAGAAATGAGGACGAACAATGTAATCTGAAGACACGTGTGCATTTGCCCTCATGTATATAGTACAGGGGTTGTTTCAAACGCGTTTAGAAATCTATGAAAGTGCCATTAATGTGAACTTTTAAAAAGTATAAATAAATAAAGGAATTTTTAAAAAAACAAACTCATTAAGGGTAGTCGATTAATCATTTTTACTAACTTGAAATTACAGTAATATAATCTGGTTACTCAGTTAAAATTTGTTGCACTGTAGTTTCTGATATTCTTTTTCTAGAGTCATATGGCCAAAATAACCCAGAAAATCGTCTTGTTGAAAATAAAGTTAAACGCAAATATGAATGCTGGGAAATAGAGGGATTAATTCAAATAAGAGAATATATATATATATATATATATATATATATATATATATATATATATATATATATATATATATATATATATATATATATATATATAATGTTCTAGGTTCGCGTAAACTTCTCCCTGTTCTGTCCAAAAGGAGTAGTCACTTCCCCATAAAATTCAAGTCTAGCTTGACCCCTGGAGGGGACTGCAACTTTTGCTGGTGGGACACCTATTTTTACCAAAATGGGAGTCCTGGACTTTAAAACCCTAGCGAGACCGCTGATATATATTTGCCACGTGCTGAGGAGGAGGAACAAAACAACAATTGACACTTGGAGATCCGGGACCCATTTATTGGATAAATAAATGGTTGGATTTTGTAATCTTTGGAAATATCCATAATGCACATGGACGTAAACACGTGCATGTATGTAATCCTTGTTCACATACGTTTTAAAAAACAACCGTCTTGGGTTCATCTGTTCATTTCCAGACATTTTCTTCATATTTACTTCACAGCATTCGGCTGCCAAAATATTTGAAGGAAATCATAGCACTTGAGTTGATCTCTAATGTACAGAAAGAACAAGGAAAATAAATTATAAATATTCAGATTGATAAACAGAATAATCGATACCGTAAGTTAGACTAACTTTAATGCTACCTAATTTGCACATTTGCATGTATTTACGATAAATTTGATATGGTTAAACCAAAATGGTAACTAGGTCAACCCATCTAGCTACATACATACATACATACATACATACGGGATCGAAAGGTTGACTTTTCCGTCAAATAAGTGAAGAATTTTTCTTAAAGATTACTTTCTTGATTCTTGTCCTAAAAACAGTTTAAGGAGTCGGAACGATGAAATTAGACCACAAGTTGGAAAATAAATAAAAATATAAAGAAAAAAGTATCGACTCGTCTGTCATAGCAATGCATACATCAGTTCGAACTGGCGATCTACATGTAGGCTGACCTCCACGTCATCGTGCAAAAGATGACTGTTGGGACATGGATTGTATAAATAATATAATATGCCGACCTTCTAATTTACAGGAAACTAAACAAATCGAGCAAAAATATGAAACGCTTCACGAATTTGCGTGTCATCCTTGCGCAGGGGCCATGCTAATCTTCTCTGTATCGTTCCAATTTTAATATATGTACTGCCGAAGCAAGTACAACAGTTATACCAACACAAAGGTATATATAGCAGTTACCGGCATACCTGTGGGAATGTGGTGTCGTAATATTTGACTACCAATCGATCACACAGTAACGATGTTTTGTTATGTCCCTTTTGCAAGTCGCTTTAAGTACGTTACTATGATTTCCTTTCCCTCACGACTGAAAACAAAGAAAAATTAACGAAAGAACTACGACAATTGATATGTTATCTTTTCATCACTAAAGTGGCCCCATTGTGATTGTGAAGGTGTTGGCTAATTCTATTTAAATGTTGAAATTAGGCCTCTTTAAGTATTGTAGCATGATTTACCACCCCTTACGGTTGTGAGCAAAACAAAACCGAAGAAAAGGACTACACCAAGTGACTCTTTACTATATCTGAACCGTATAGAAGCGGTGATTTTAAATACCGTCTTTAAACTTGCTTTTTCGTCAGCAAGTCTGTAATTTCATGGTATAATTTCCTAAAACTGTACATGTTCGTAAACTGGTCGTAACAATTTTCACCTATTTTCCAACATCCTTTTTTGACCCAACCTATTCTTACGCGAGATGGATAGAAAGGTGATTCCTCGCCAGTTGTTTCAGTTTCCCAGTCTCCAGAGAACGCATTTCTCATTGACGACACAACCACAACAGTCACGATTGACAGAAACATTTGTTGAAAATCCTAGTATTAACGATGTGAAGTTGCACGAAATACATACCATGGAAAAATGGCATTTCACGAATTCTCCTTTTTACCAATCAGTAAGTCCTCATAAAAATCCTTATCATCGATTCAGACGGGGCAGATGAACTTCCGGCCATAATATGGTACTCAACTTGTGTTAGCCACGTGACTCAGAGCTGATAATTTGGTCAAGAGCACTGTTCAGAACGATGTACAAGGTTATAAACTTTTTAGTCGTTACTGATCTTATGAGGTGCTCATTTTATTATTGTAATTTGTGAAATTTTTAAACGAAATATCATTTTAAAATATATTTCATAACTAAATCGGCATCGTGTGTATTATTATTTTTAAGAAAATTTTTTTTTGGGGGGGGGATTTTCTATCTGATAAATAAACAATTTTACTTTATAACATTAAATTTTCGACCAGCCTTTGAGATAATCTATATATTTAACTTAGTGTGACCAATTTATTATTTATAAACTGGTTTGATAATGGCAAGATTTATAACAAAGGAAAACAAAACTTTCTCCTGTAACATTATATATTCCATCTCTGATTATTTGCACCTTTAGAGACATAATTTATGAAGGATGCAAACCAGTTTTAAAGTTCGAAAAACAGCTTATTCAAAGAATGAGATTATGTATATTTACAATGCCAATTAAGTATTGGAAAACTGTGGTACACTAAATCTATATTTTTTAAATCATAAGTAAATAGTTTTTGTCATTATGCAGCTTGACGTTCCCCAAACTGATTATTTTAGCTTTTGTATTATTGATGACGATGGAAATAATAATAATAATAATAATAATAATAAACCAATGCATGTTATTAATGTACTCTGTTAGAAATATATGCAACACTGAGGATTTGAATTTGATTTTTTATTCCAAGGTTTATATCTTATAATTTAAAGGATTACGGTTTTCTTACAAGATTAAAGCATCTAAAATATATTTCGGAGGTCTCTAATGGGATATTTTCATTTATTATAATTATATCTTCTGTATATTACTTGTCCTTGAAGTTATTTACCGTAAAGAATATGATTGGTATACATTATTTCTTTGCTGTTATTTATATAGTTTGCCTGTTTCGTTGGTTAGTTAGTTTATTTACTAATATTAAGCAGTGTACATTTATGAGAGAGAGAGAGAGAGAGAGAGAGAGAGAGATTTCAGCCTAAATTGTATTTACTTCCTTATTATTTATTTATTTATTATTTATTTATTTATTTATTTTCTCTGACTTGAATATAACATATTTTGAGTCCCGGTTTCTTTGTTTTACCCCATCACATTCAAGCAGAGTATTCCTCTTTTACATGAAATGTGTTGAAAGTAAAGAATTTGCTTTCAGCGTAAAATTGGCATCAAAGAATGATTCGACCAGCATATATCGAGCGAAACGATCGTTATTAGGATCACCATACCTTCACAAAAAATGGATCATAAAGGCACTTTACTCTGAAAGTTTGGCCTTTAATAATTACAATAACATGAATTACATGAACTCCTTTTTCCCTCAAATCCAACTGATTTATTTATAATAATAATAATAATAATAATAATGATAATAATGGTAATAATAATAATAATAATGATAATATTAATAACAATAATAATAATAATAATAATGAAAGCTTATTATTACTGATCTCTTTGTAATTTAGACTTAAAGTTGTAAGTTTGAGAATTATATTATAATGTTTCTAACTTGTCAATTATATCATTATTTTTGCTCTTACACAAGAAAATTATACGATGGTTACGTCTTTGGGATATAACGTAGATAATAATATTTAAATATTGGTGTTCATACTTATCTTTTGAAAAACTAGACTCTCACAAGAGACAGAGTATCGATTATTTCATTCTTTTGATATTTGGATGGCTAGTTGGTTCACTGATACAAAGCCGTGCAATTTTGAGAGAGAGAGATGATGATATTCTTTGATTCCTCCATTTTCTGAAGATTTTAAGACAAAAAAGAAATGCACTTAAATACATAGAATCACAAAAATAGTGGATTAACTTATGGAAATTATTTCCAATAGCAAACGAATAAATAAATAAAAATCATAACTAAACTAGATATATATATATATATATATATATATATATATATATATATATATATATATATATATATATATAAACGAAAGAACATTTGAAAATGTATCCTGACAACAAAAATAGTTAGTTTCCTAATCGCTTTGCAATCCAGTACAAGTATTTCTTTCTTTATATTCTGAGTGAGTTCTCTATTGAATCGAATATATAATATCCTTTATCTTAATGAAATACTTGGTAGATAGTCTGATCATATTTATCCATGTCTCAAATTCTAAACGTTCTGATATATCATTTAAACCACCAAGTAGTATAATCAGTATAACATCATCGGTCTGATCACAGAAATCACGGTAAATCACTGGAGGCACATACGAAAATAGACTTTCCATCAAGTGGTTTCTGTCGTCTGAGGTTAAGGCACAATTCATCGAAATATGCAAAATACGGTCATGACTCATTTTGCCACATAGGGGACACAGTCCAGGTCTTGTTTGCATTCCTCCAATACGAATTAATGTCCCATATTCCATTTTTCTGCTTGAGTCAGTGTAAGCTATTTTCCATAGATGATGCATTTTTAGTCCTGGATTAATTTTTAGAAATCTACCGAATTCCTCTGATGGATTTCTGATACTCACTCCATGTTTTCTCTCCTGAAATATCTGTATTCTTGTCCCAATTAAGTTTTTCCATGTTATTTTGTTTGGAAATTTTCCAGTGAAAATAAAGTCGCTGAGATAGTCTTCTAAATCATACTTTTTGAGTACAGTATTTATATCATATATAAAAGAGTTGTAGCTATGCTGGGGGTCAAAAATCAAATTTCCAACAGCCCAGAGGAAAACCTTTTTAGCAGTTAAATTTGCTGATGTTCTACATATGCGACCAAAGAATACGAGTTTTTGCTTATCTATGCGAGCTTCCACTGACATCATCCCCAAGCATGATGTCGTAGATCCAATAGGCGATCTTTGAGGGAAACCTTGTACTCTCCGGGCGAAATATCGTTGTATTTTCTCCATAGATTCAATGCCCTGATATGACATATTAAACCAGAGTTCTGAGCCATACAAAGCAGACGGCAATATAACTCTTTCCCAGACTTTCACAGAAACTATAGGATTCATCCCATTTGCATTTAATCCAATTGAGTATAGTGAGTTTGTTACACGTTTAGCTTTATCGTAGGCATAGACTATACGATCATTATTTTTCATTGATTGTGAAAAGGTAACTCCTGCATATTTCACATTTTTTGCTCTAGGAATATTCTGTGATCCCGAGTAATTCCATTTGATGAGTACACTTCATTTTTTTTACTAAATATCATCCAATTACTCTTGTTAGAGTTATATTTCAATTTCCACTTCTGTGCATACTGATAAGCTGTATTCACGAGTATTTGCAATCCATTCAGCGTAGAGCTTAGTAGAGTAGTGTCGTCTGCCAAAAGCATGCCAGGTATGTTCATCTGATTCACTGTTATCCCGCAATTAGTCATTACTAGTTCATTCAATAGGTCATTTATGTACACGAGAAATAAAAAAGCCGACATTACACGCCCTTGACCAACGCCTCTCCGTAATGGAAATGTGTTCGATATACATCCTCTACACGCTACACAAGCACTTGACTGTGTGTAGGAATGGGCGATTATTCTCCATATTTTTGCATTAATTCCTAGTATTTTTAGTTTTTTTAGTAGTCCACAATGCCACAGTCTATCGAATGCCTTTTCGTTATCCAGAAAAACAGCATATACATTAGAGTTATGATTATTAAAGTACATCAAACATTCTTGAAGAGTAAATGCAGCGGAGATAGCTCCAGCCTCCTTACGAAATCCAAATTGATAAAGATGTGGAAAGCTTATTTTGTCTAAATATTTTTGAATTCTGGTCATCAATATTTTTTCAAACAATTTTCCCAAACAAGATGTCAATGTTATACCACGATAATTCACCGGATCCTTTTTATCCTTACCATTTTGTTTGTATATCGGTATAATCATCCCACATCTATATACATTAGGTAAATACTCATACTGGATCATGTAATTAAAAAGGGCAGTTAAATGTCTGATTAAATATTTTCCACCATACTTTAAGTGCTCATTCGATACGCAATCAATGCCTGGTGATTTTTTTGTTTATAGAGACTTGATACGCTGCAACACTTCTTCCTCTGTAATATTATTACATTTTATGTTATCAGTCTCTAGTTTGCTTTCTTCGTACATATTCTTCATTTTGACACAATCATTATGTTCCTCGTCTGTTGTACCACTTAATTCAGAAAAATATAGTTTCCATAGATTGACACATTCATCCAAAGTATTAGATTCGACTCCTCGAAATGCAATATTACCAGTGTCCGATTTATCTTTTCTTTTTTCCCATATGACTGCATATAATTCGTCTATTCCCATTTCTGCACTCTTTTCTATCTCTTCAAATATGCACTCTTTATATACCTTTTTCTCTAGCCTATGTTTCTTTCTAAATGTTCTTTTCACGTCCTTGTATCTTTTTTTAATGTTACACTCTGTGCTTCTATTTTTTCCTGCTTTGATCCATTCTCCGCGCGCTTTTCTCATATTCTGATGTAATTTTTCAAACCCACTTTTCTTCCAGTATGGTTTCAAGTGCGATTTGAATTCGGACTTTGGAATATATCGGTCTGATGCAGTTATTACACTCTTAGTTATCAATTCATTATACTTTTCTATATCTTCTACCTTTTTACACTCATAGGTGAAATTCAAGAATGCACTAACATCAGATTTATACATACTCATTTCTAATGGATTTGCCAAGTTCCATTTCATTCTTGGAGATACACATGTTTTTTTATTTTCCTTCAATATATCTTTTGCAAGTGCCGCTGTAATAGGTAGGTGATCCGATATTGAGAAATCAATTTTGTCATTTACTATGTGTCTTTTTACAGCACCTCTAATTATTTCAGGTATTAATATATAATCAAGTGTGGACGTTCGTGACATGTCTTTTGATCTATACGTGATGTAATGTTCATGTGGTTTTATCACCAGCGTAGCAACTATGTTTCTCTGTTCTATTCTTTTTTTGAGAGCAAGATCTCTTCTTGAAGGATTTTTACACACAAGATCTGCATTCATGTCACCTATAATTATGCTTATATTTTCAGCAGAATACCTATCATACACATCAAAAACATTTTCACAAAATTTGTCATATGCATCATAAGTTCTAGTTGTCGAGGGAAAGTAGGTTGCAATCAAAATTATAGGTTCCAAGTCTCTCACTAAGATTTTCACCGCCATAATATTTGGGAACTCATTTTGTAAGGTGCTTACTTTGCATAGTGATGATCTATAAAATACGGCAACCCCGCTACTACCTCTATAGCATTGTTGTATCTCTTCAGTAGGTAGCGCAACTACTTTGAAATCATCATGTAATTTATCTAAATACGTTAGATTCTTTGTACAAAGCCAGTGTTCAGTGATAATAAATATATCTGTGTCTGGTAACAATTCAATTAGTTTCTGCGTGCTAGACATTATACCACGTACATTCCATGTTGAAATAATGAGAATAATTATAATTAAGAAGCAATTACTAGTCATATGGCTATGCTTATTAGGAATATATTTTGTAATTCTCATGCGTTTCATCAATTGAGTATCCTTCTCTCCATTTTCTGTTTGTTATCCATTCCCTACATTTTATTCCAGAACTCCAAAATGATTCATTATTCATCATCAGTTCAAAATCTTTATCCAGTACATTTAGTCGAAATGTATATATATTTGATCCATCCCAATGGGGTCGTTCCTTTATGAGGCGGACGAATGTTACTGTCACACCTTCCTCCTTGCACTGAGTTGCGATAGCTGTCCTTACTACATCTATATTTTTTCTCGATTTGACATTTGATAGTAGAATGCGTCTTATTTTGTTTCTTACAACTGGTTCAAACACATCTGATTCTATATTCCTTTGATTGGGTCTGGTAATAATTGTCTCAATATGTCTGTACGATGTATCTTTCTTTTTTTGTCTCTCCTCGTCATTCGGAAGCATTCTTTGATCATTTGGTGATTTGTTGTGCCCTATTTGATCTTTATTTATGTTTTCATTTATATTTATGTTAGCTCTATCTTCATATCTTAATTTCTTTTGCTGATTGTGGGTTGATGTACTTGCATTGTTAGATGTTACTTCTGTGCGCTGATTATGACTCACATTTTCCGTTATGTTAGTCCGATCATTCCGTGAAAGTGGCGGGAAATCTTTCATTGTAAACATAGCGGGACCATTTCCAGGCAAATTTGCTGGAAGAGCTGTAGCATGCTCTTTGTGTATTTCTTTTTGTCCATGTATTACATTTTCTTGGTCAATAGATGGAGATATAACATGTCTACTCTCCTTGTATGCTGATAGTTCATGATTTCCACGATTTTCTTTCATTTGCAAGTCTACGTTTCTACCACTTCCTTTGTTAGACTGATTGTATAAAAGTTTGTGTCTTGTACAAATTGTGTCTAACTTTCCCTCGATACAGTTAATTTTTTTCATGATCACATCCAGATGTTGATGTACATGAGAAGATAATTCTTTAATCTCATTTTCCCGGGTTGCCATTGATGACATCTGGAAATACATTCCTCTATTATCATTGATTAGTTTTTCTTCCTTTAATTTCAGTTGTTCTATACGAGAGTTCGGCTGTTCGAGTTTCTTCGTGTTTCCACTAAGTCTGACTTTAATTTTAGGATCTCATTTTCTGTCTGTGTGATAATATCACCTAACTGGTTTTCCAATCTGGAGAATTTTTCTTCAAACTTATCATTCATTATCGCTATCTGCGCAAATATTGTGCTCATTCTATCAGCATCTTCAGGAGTTCTTTGTAAGGCGTTATCACTGACCGGAGCTATCGGGCTTTGTGATATACAATCACTGCGAATGGAGTTTATACGCTGGGATGATCTTGTTTCATAATTATGTTTCAATGCCCATTTAGATATACATGCTTTCATGTCACTGTAATTATTTTCTCCTTCAATGAAATGGAATATAATATAAATATCTTCCGATAACTTATCCTCCACAGGAGCACTATTTGTTAGAGGTAAACGTTCTACTAATCGACCATCAGGACAATCATATCTCTTCCTTTTTGCTAGATCAAAGAGAGCTTGCCTAGAATCCCTGAGACCTTTGACATCAAGTGTTGATTTCAATCTTTTTTTGAAGGCACTTCTAGTAAGATTACCAAATTTGGTTTTGATTTGCATGTATATGCCTTCATTAATTTCGTCTACATCTGAATCTTGTTCTGCTTGCGATGTCTGTGAAACAAATAGAGCATCATCATTGGTATCATCTTTGGTATCAGCATCAGTGACACTTTCAATGTTACTCACATTTCCCTTCGGTTTCCCCATATCATCCATCTCTGATAAGTTTAAATCCGGCCTTGAGTTGATGTTGTCCTCATTTTCATCAGTGACACTTTCAATGTTTCTCACATTTCCCTTCAGTTTTCCCATATTATCCATCTTTAATATCTTTAAATCCAGCCTTGAATTGGTGTTGTCCTCATTTTCATTATCTAACATGTCTTGAGCAACATCAAAACTGTTTTCAGACTTTCTCTCAATGTCCACATCATCTATAATATCCTGTTGAGATAGCATTTTTATTGTTTTCTAATGAAAATCTCCCAAAACATTCAAGTATTTATTTATTTATTTATTTTGTTTTTATTTATTGTAGGTAGTATATTTTCATTTCAGCCATATTGTCAACTTTTATCTAACTTTCTCATGCAATATAGATTCTTAAAGAGCTCACACTCTTTAAATGAACACGAGTTAGAAGTTATCAAGAGAGCCTATACCAAAGTCATGTGCTTAGCCCAGATTAGCTCTGACTTGCACTCACTAAACCCATTAAGGCTTAAACAAACTAAATATAGAATTGAACTATAAGTGAGCTATAAGTGAGCTATAAGTGTCCGTACTCCTGGTACTCCTGGTACAAATGAGTTAAATGAATATATGACTAAGATATATTAAAAACACAAAATTAATACTTGAAAGAAAACTTCCAAAAATAGTAATTACACCACACCACAGCTGATCACTTCATGAATATATCCACAACATGTATCACTGAATACAATCACATTTTACCATCCAATTTGATGAAAAACTGGGAGCTCCAAAACACATGACTTGAACCCATGACGACTCATGTGGTTGAGATGACCATTGCAACTCGTCGATGGAGATGGCTCGGCCACGTCTGCAGAATGCCCCCTGACTCACTACCAAGGGTGGCACCGAGATGGACTCCACGGGGGAAAAGGAACCGTGGCAGACCCAAAGAGACCTGGCGCCGAACCGTGGAGCGAGAACTCAAGACCAGAGGCCTCACCCTGCAGACCGCCCCCATAACAGCAGCCGACAGACCAAAATGGTGCTCCTTGCTGTCGCCTCAAACATAAGACGGCGCAGAGAGGATTGATTGATTATATAACGTTGCTTTTTTAGGAAACGTTTAGTACGGTAGGATTCTTGTCAGGCACGGTTGGGTTCACTTTTGAAAGTGTGCATTGTTTTACAATTATTGTGCCGATAATGTAATATGTGTATTTTAATGTATATAACGTCATTACATGTTATCGTATATGCCCGTGTAATGCATAGTACTCAGTGTTAGATGCATTTTCAGCTGATCAGTCGGAATAGTCGGACAGACCAGAGGGACCAGGACGGACTGACCAGAGGGACCAGGGTGATCAAAGTTATCGGAGTGATCGGATTCGTCTTGGTACAAGCTGTAGAGCTAACAATTGGAATTGAACGTAACAGCTGTGAAGCTAAACCATAGGCGCCGTAGAAATGGGTAATGTGTTGCTGGTCGAGTAGCAGGTGATCGGTGGGCGCTGAATGAATGATTGACCAACCTGGAATACTGACTGCTTGATTGTGACCAGCGTGACTGGTAGCCAAATGTGCTGGTGACGGAGTGTATAACTCCATATATGTAATCTTTTAGCCGTAAGCTAATCTGTGGGCATTTGTAATACCCATTGGGTTTTTGGGACTGCAAATATATTTTGTAAATCTGTCCCTTTGTAAACATCGTTTTCACTATTTTAGTGCATACATTTGTATTAAATGAATAAAATACCAGATTTTACTATATGAGTAAAACGCATCATTATTTCGTTGTGAAATCACTGTGAATCATCCACCCCTTGTGCTTGTACTGTGTAAAGTCATATATTTGTATTTTTATTATTTAGTTCGTGCGGTTTATGTTAACTGATCCAATATTTGGCTATTATACGCACGTGTTAATCATAATTATTTTCTCATTCAAGCCATTTATCATTAAACATTGTATCTGTACCACAATCAAAGATGTTAATTCGAAATCCCACCCGATTATTTTGTTACACCATAACGGAACTCATCTTCACCGATTTGACGCAGGCTTACTCCAGATATTCCCCTGGATGCATCTCATCCTTACCAATTCCACATTAGGTCATTCCGATTCAATGTCCTGCTATGGAGAATACAATTACTTTTGCTGTAATTTGGCTTAACTTTGTAACACAGATCATCAAATGTCATCACAGAATATATATATATATATATATATATATATATATATATATATATATATATATATATATATATATATATATATATATATATACGTATGTATGTCTCGGAAACGCTTAATCACGCGTATTTGGACGCCAATTTGTTTTTATCTGGCACGCAGAAAATCACGGAGGCGGGAGTCCTCCGTACGCTTGTAATAGGTGTGCGGCAAAATTCAAAGTCTTGCTAGTCCTGCTTCAGCCACCTGCTTTGTAGGAAAATGTGTTGATCAATTAGCTGTGCTGATATTTACAATGACAGAATTCAATGACTGAAAGACCCCCTAGTGTACATATTACCAGTATAAGAGTACATTAAAAGAACATCATGCAATAGATGGGCGGCAAGTTCAAAGGCTTTGAATCGTGGTCGGGTGATTATGTACTGATATATACAGTGATTGAATTCAGAGGCAGAAAGACCCAGAGATGAACATGTGGTCATTTATAAGAGTAAATCAATAAACAACTTTAGCTTTCCTTATTGTGTTTATTTCCGAATGTAGCGGAATAAGCAGTACACGTGACCTCAGAATCAAGACGTGGAGAGTTAGACAAATTACCATTCGCAAATATGGATAAGTATTTTCGGGTTAAACATCACACTTACGAGGATTGGAACGAGATTCAGAAGAGTGCTAAAGCTGCTAGAATTGATAGTTCGGATGTGACAGTAGCTAAGTGTAAGAAAGTGCATGACGCATGGCGTAGTGTTTGGAATAAGTCCTTACTTGGATTGACAAAATTCAGTCTCACTCTGACGGACAAACAAGAGCTATGTCTGTGTTACAAAGAATGTAGAAATTACGCTCAATGGCAACCAATAGTTCTTCTAATTTCATGGGTTCTTTTAGAGGGCCAGAGGTCATCACGCTACCAGGCGAAGTGGGACACTAAGTCGCCTAAAAAATGTAAACTTCGCCTTCTTCTGTTAGGAATCCAAAAACGACATCGTCCTGTGATTTTTTAAGAGGTACATTGGCTAACCTTCTAAAAGTTGATGCACTTACGTCTGTGTTGATTCTGTAGGACAGAAGGGTTAAGCTCATATACCGACTATAAAGAAGACATGTCTGTAAATTTATGCATTTTCGTTTGTTATGTATGAATAGTTACGGTAATGTTTTATCTGCAACGAAGAAATGAGGACGAACAATGTAATCTGAAGACACGTGTGCATTTGCCCTCATGTATATAGTACAGGGGTTGTTTCAAACGCGTTTAGAAATCTATGAAAGTGCCATTAATGTGAACTTTTAAAAAGTATAAATAAATAAAGGAATTTTAAAAAAAACAAACTCATTAAGGGTAGTCGATTAATCATTTTTACTAACTTGAAATTACAGTAATATAATCTGGTTACTCAGTTAAAATTTGTTGCACTGTAGTTTCTGATATTCTTTTTCTAGAGTCATATGGCCAAAATAACCCAGAAAATCGTCTTGTTGAAAATAAAGTTAAACGCAAATATGAATGCTTGGAAATAGAGGGATTAATTCAAATAAGAGAATATGTATATATATATATATATATATATATATATATATATATATATATATATATATATATATATATATATATATATATATAATGTTCTAGGTTCGCGTAAACTTCTCCCTGTTCTGTCCAAAAGGAGTAGTCACTTCCCCATAAAATTCAAGTCTAGCTTGACCCCTGGAGGGGACTGCAACTTTTGCTGGTGGGACACCTATTTTTACCAAAATGGGAGTCCTGGACTTTAAAACCCTAGCGAGACCGCTGATATATATTTGCCACGTGCTGAGGAGGAGGAACAAAACAACAATTGACACTTGGAGATCCGGGACCCATTTATTGGATAAATAAATGGTTGGATTTTGTAATCTTTGGAAATATCCATAATGCACATGGACGTAAACACGTGCATGTATGTAATCCTTGTTCACATACGTTTTAAAAAACAACCGTCTTGGGTTCATCTGTTCATTTCCAGACATTTTCTTCATATTTACTTCACAGCATTCGGCTGCCAAAATATTTGAAGGAAATCAGAGCACTTGAGTTGATCTATAATGTACAGAAAGAACAAGGAAAATAAATTATAAATATTCAGATTGATAAACAGAATAATCGATACCGTAAGTTAGACTAACTTTAATGCTACCTAATTTGCACATTTGCATGTATTTACGATAAATTTGATATGGTTAAACCAAAATGGTAACTAGGTCAACCCATCTAGCTACATACATACATACATACATACGGGACCGAAAGGTTGACTTTTCCGTCAAATAAGTGAAGAACTTTTTTTAAAGATTACTTTCTTGATTCTTGTCCTAAAAACAGTTTAAGGAGTCGGAACGATGAAATTAGACCACAAGTTGGAAAATAAATAAAAATATAAAGAAATAAGTATCGACTCGTCTGTCATAGCAATGCATACATCAGTTCGAACTGGCGATCTACATGTAGGCTGACCTCCACGTCATCGTGCAAAAGATGACTGTTGGGACATGGATTGTATAAATAATATAATATGCCGACCTTCTAATTTACAGGAAACTAAACAAATCGAGCAAAAATATGGAACGCTTCACGAATTTGCGTGTCATCCTTGCGCAGGGGCCATGCTAATCTTCTCTGTATCGTTCCAATTTTAATATATGTACTGCCGAAGCAAGTACAACAGTTATACCAACACAAAGGTATATATAGCAGTTACCGGCATACCTGTGGGAATGTAGTGCCGAAATATTTGACTACCAATCGATCACACAGTAACGATGTTTTGTTATGTCCCTTTTGCAAGTCGCTTTAAGTACGTTACTATGATTTCCTTTCCCTCACGACTGAAAACAAAGAAAAATTAACGAAAGAACTACGACAATTGATATGTTATCTTTTCATCACTAAAGTGGTCCCATTGTGATTGTGAAGGTGTTGGCTAATTCTATTTAAATGTTGAAATTAGGCCTCTTTAAGTATTGTAGCATGATTTACCACCCCTTACGGTTGTGAGCAAAACAAAACCGAAGAAAAGGACTATACCAAGTGACTCTTTACTATATCTGAACCGTATAGAAGCGGTGATTTTAAATACCGTCTTTAAACTTGCTTTTTCGTCAGCAAGTCTGTAATTTCATGGTATAATTTCCTAAAACTGTACATGTTCGTAAACTGGTCGTAACAATTTTCACCTATTTTCCAACATCCTTTTTTGACCCAACCTATTCTTACGCGAGATGGATAGAAAGGTGATTCCTCGCCAGTTGTTTCAGTTTCCCAGTCTCCAGAGAACGCATTTCTCACTGACGACACAACCACAACAGTCACGATTGACAGAAACATTTGTTGAAAATCCTAGTATTAACGATGTGAAGTTGCACGAAATACATACCATGGAAAAATGGGATTTCACGAATTCTCCTTTTTACCAATCAGTAAGTCCTCATAAAAATCCTTATCATCGATTCAGACGGGGCAGATGAACTTCCGGCCATAATATGGTACTCAACTTGTGTTAGCCACGTGACTCAGAGCTGATAATTTGGTCAAGAGCACTGTTCAGAACGATGTACAAGGTTATAAACTTTTTAGTCGTTACTGATCTTATGAGGTGCTCATTTTATTATTGTAATTTGTGAAATTTTTAAACGAAATATCATTTTAAAATATATTTCATAACTAAATCGGCATCGTGTGTATTATTATTTTTAAGAAAATTTTTTTTGGGGGGGGGATTTTCTATCTGATAAATAAACAATTTTACTTTATAACATTAAATTTTCGACCAGCCTTTGAGATAATCTATATATTTAACTTAGTGTGACCAATTTATTATTTATAAACTGGTTTGATAATGGCAAGATTTATAACAAAGGAAAACAAAACTTTCTCCTGTAACATTATATATTCCATCTCTGATTATTTGCACCTTTAGAGACATAATTTATGAAGGATGCAAACCAGTTTTAAAGTTCGAAAAACAGCTTATTCAAAGAATGAGATTATGTATATTTACAATGCCAATTAAGTATTGGAAAACTGTGGTACACTAAATCTATATTTTTTAAATCATAAGTAAATAGTTTTTGTCATTATGCAGCTTGACGTTCCCCAAACTGATTATTTTAGCTTTTGTATTATTGATGACGATGGAAATAATAATAATAATAATAATAATAAACCAATGCATGTTATTAATGTACTCTGTTAGAAATATATGCAACACTGAGGATTTGAATTTGATTTTTTATTCCAAGGTTTATATCTTATAATTTAAAGGATTACGGTTTTCTTACAAGATTAAAGCATCTAAAATATATTTCGGAGGTCTCTAATGGGATATTTTCATTTATTATAATTATATCTTCTGTATATTACTTGTCCTTGAAGTTATTTACCGTAAAGAATATGATTGGTATACATTATTTCTTTGCTGTTATTTATATAGTTTGCCTGTTTCGTTGGTTAGTTAGTTTATTTACTAATATTAAGCAGTGTACATTTATGAGAGAGAGAGAGAGAGAGAGAGAGAGAGAGAGATTTCAGCCTAAATTGTATTTACTTCCTTATTATTTATATATTTATTTATTTATTTATTTATTTTCTCTGACTTGAATATAACATATTTTGAGTCCCGGTTTCTTTGTTTTACCCCATCACATTCAAGCAGAGTATTCCTCTTTTACATGAAATGTGTTGAAAGTAAAGAATTTGCTTTCAGCGTAAAATTGGCATCAAAGAATGATTCGACCAGCATATATCGAGCGAAACGATCGTTATTAGGATCACCATACCTTCACAAAAAATGGATCATAAAGGCACTTTACTCTGAAAGTTTGGCCTTTAATAATTACAATAACATGAATTACATGAACTCCTTTTTCCCTCAAATCCAACTGATTTATTTATAATAACAATAATAATAATAATAATGATAATAATGATAATAATAATGATAATAATAATAATAATAATAATAATAATATTGATAATAATGATGATGATAATAATGATAATACTAATAATAATAATGAAAGCTTATTATTACAGATCTCTTTTTAATTTACACTAAAAGTTGTAAGTCTGAGAATTATATTGTAATGTTTCTAACTTGTCAATTATATCATTATTTTTGCTCTTACACAAGAAAATTATACGATGGTTACGTCTTTGGGATATAACGTAGATAATAATATTTAAATATTGGTGTTCATACTTATCTTTTGAAAACTAGACTCTCACAAGAGACAGAGTATCGATTATTTTATTCTTTTGATATTTGGATGGCTAGTTGCTTCACTGATACAAAGCCGTTTAATTTTGAGAGAGAGAGAAAGAGAGAGAGAGAGAGTCTCACCCAATCTTACAATATCATGCTCACTGTAAAAAGGCACGAGAGATAAAATCGTTTGATCAGATTCAACATTGATATAATTATTTGGCTTTCAGAAAATACACGGAAGACCTCTATTTACGCCGTACAGTGTTGTAGGTGAGAAAGTTTTCGTAACAACATATTTGCGCTAATACTTATTTATATTTTGCACATTGTCCATGTAAAGTAAATAAAACTCCGTTTAATATTTAAACGGTGGGATATATTATATCAGTGTTTTTATGTGTATTTCGATTAATTCTAGTATAAAACTTTAAATTTCTTACAAACGCAATATTACTGTGCATAAGACATAATACTTACTGTATGTTGGGTACATTCACGGCTGAACCACTCTATTGATTTATTTAATATTGATTGTGCGATAAGGCTGATAAAGACAGTAGAGGCATATTTTTGATTAGATGGTGAAGAAAGAAGAAAAAGACTTCAAATGACCAATAATTAGTAATCGTCTTGTGGTGCCAGGGAGACAATTAAAGCATCTTGTTGTGCCAGGGAGACAATTAAATCACCAACCTTGAAACAATTTGTAAAGATTATTTCCCCTTGATCGAGGCGACTTTTAAGTAGTTGTCGACCAGACCGGTGGCGTAAGTGTTCAGAGCGTACGCCTCAGATGTGGGAGGTCGCGGGTTCAAATCATACCAAAGACTTGTAAAAATGTACTTGAAACTGACTCGTTTGGCGCACAGTATTAAGAGATTAGTGTTAGGACTGGTCGAACTTGTGTCAGGAAAATGTGACTGAGTGAGACATGATGTTTCATGACAGTGGCATAATGCCCCTGTGCTTCACTATCAACTGCCACACTGCAGACATCGCAGCAATATGACGGAACGTTTTATAAGGCTACATTAAAAATCCAAATCACACACACACACACACACACACACACACACTATTCGTCAACTTTGGGACTTGTGCATTATCTTTTCATTCATGAAAGGTTGTTTCATGGCATGCTCCCCAAAAAAAGCAACAACGACATATTTTGCAGAATCTGATATGGAGGCGTTATGGTAATAAAGAAATCCAAGACGTTACCCTAGAACTGCATTTATATATTATTTTCAACTGACAATGAAGCCATTGATTCAAACTGAATGCTGTAAATAGCCACAGGCAATTGACATTTTATACTTTATTGACGAAATTTTACAAATTTTATATTTCACATATTTGTACCAAGATATTTTGGACACATTGAACAACGTCAGTGCATTACACTTTTTGTTTACAGAAATAGTTTTCTACAGCGTGATGTATTTTTTGCAATTTTAATCCGTTATTTATTTCGAACAATGATTACAATATCTGTCTTATAAAGAGATTTCTTTAAATTGGTTGTGTTATATCAACTTAATTAAAGTTTCAAAGCTGTTGTTGATATCATCCAAAGGTACAACACTTTCCTTCAAAGCAATACATTTTTCCCCATTCCCCTACCTTTCAAAAGTAGTGAAGGGTGGATATTGGGAGAGCATAACTTGTGCATTTGTTTTTCTGTCAGTTAATGACTGCTTCTCCCGTTGTAGCTGTATTTCTAGTTTCGTATGGTAGGTTTTCATAAGAGAAACTGCACTGTGATATGACGAATGTAACTATGTATGTTTCATTTAAGTTTCTCTTCAGGCAAATGGTGATATAGTTCAAAGATATATTTTTAGGTAGAGGGTTTATAACTCAGAAATCTATGTTCAGACTGATATTTACCTTTAAAAAAAATGTTTTAAGTTTATTTCGTCCTATCTTAAAGACATGATCTCGCCTCAGTTATGTCCCAATTACTATTGTGTAAAATTTAACAATATAATCATTTGCATACAATTACATGAGAATGATTCGCTTTCTTCCAGAAAAAAAGTTATGCGAAATTCATTTAACCGTTCTGTTACTGACAGAACAAATTTCATCGTGTGACTGAGTGACAGATCGAATTCAGATTGCCGGCTTGACATCATCATCTGGTGCTTTCGATCCATTCCAAATCACTGCTGGTGATCGGTCAACTTTTTCGGATCCTTCCTTCTCTCCCTCGCTTGATCTCTGCCATGAAATAAGTATATTTCTGAAAAGATGAAAGTGCTTATGTGCGTCGAAAAAGGAGATCTTGATAATAACCGGACTCTGCTGTCTAGTTCTAGGCGAGAAATACAGAGTATATAAAAAGCCCCTATTACACTACGTGTTGTTAGCCACAGTGCTAATTTGTGAATTGAGGTCGCTAACACAGTATAGAACCATATACAGATTATAAAGGTTTTGGATGGATCTGTTGTTACATATCTTATGGGATGCTTATTTTGTTATTACAATTTGTGGAAATTTACACGAAATATAATTGTATGATATATTTCATACTAAATCAGCGTCTTGTGTATTATTTCCTTTTTAATAAAAAAAAAACTGTATTTGGATTTTCTATCTGATAAATAAGCAGTTTTCCTTTATATTAGTGAATTTTCAACCAGCCTTTGAGAGAATCAAGACCTTTAACATATTTTGACCATTATATTATTTATAAACTGGTTTGATAATGGCAATATTTATAACAAACGAAAACAAAACTTTCTCCTGTAACACTGTGTATTCAGTCATTGATTATTTGCACCTTTAGAGACATAATTTATGAAGGATACAAACCAGTTTTAATGTTCCCAAAACAGCTAATTCAAATAATGAGGTTATATGTACTTACAATACCAGTTAAGTACTGGAAAACAGTGATACACTAAATCTTACTTCTTTAATCATAAGTAAATATTTTTTGTCATAATGCTATCTTTACTTTCTCCCAAACTAATTATTTTAGCTTTGTCGACAAATTTGTTCAAGATAAAGATTATGAATAGTTTAAGAAGAACTTTAGAAATACTAAATTCATTTTTAGTGTAATATTTATCCTATAAACATAAATGTTGTATGTGCTATTGAGTGCGCTCTACAGATATTATGAACTTCGGAAACGTATAAGGTGAAGTTGTTTGCATTTGCAACATGCACGCTATGGAGTTTGTTGGCATCCACCTATCTTACGTTCATGTACTGTGCACAGCTGACCAAAATGACTCCAACCAACTGATCAACCTGATTTAGTCTAAGGTACAAAATCGTCAGCAGTTATTAAAATACGGAAAACGAATTGAACAGACTAGACAATACCAGCTTCTGAAAGTGTCATGAATGAAATACCAGAAATATAAAATGTGAAGAAAAAAAGTTATCGTCTCTTACTTTAACAATTTACCTCTGAAGTAAGGGAAGTTAAAATGACCAAGCGGAGCAAGCAGTTGTGTATAGGTGTACATTTGAAATAAGGCGAAGCTGTATAACCTATAACTGATATTACATCCAACAACCATACACCAATCAAAAGGGAAATGAAAGATCTTTTAACAATACCTAAGATATACAAAGTATTTTACGTAGACAATAGAACCAGAGAGGAAAACCGAGGGAATTCTCCTTTCTTTAAACCAAAATATAACCCTAGGCAAAATACGAAACTACATCGCCACTGTTTGATGTTACTCCGCAATATATTTTTTTTCTCACCGGAAAGTGTGTGCAATGGTGTTACTAGAAGAAGAAAAAAAAATGACTTAGATTTGCAACAAAACTGGTGAAGTACTAGGAGGCGACGTAGCGGACAAAAGCTGGTCCAACGAGATAATTGCATATGAAATATCGCTGTCGTATATCGTGAAATCCAATATCACGTGTAAGATCAAATTGCATATCCTTAAAGTTCAATTTACCAGACTGAGATTTTAGATTTTATATGTTGATTTTATATGTTGAATTAAATAGTGGTGTTTTAAAGTCCTATTTCCGACGTCGACGTTTTACAGTGTATTTTGAACTACACAGCGGTGGTTGAACTTTCAATATATTATGTCGAGAATCCCTAATTCACACGTTGAATGTAACTGTTTGTGATGAAAGTTCAGTTTCATGTGGCGAGTATTTACATTTCATACGTTGAATTACACAGCAACGAGAAGCAGCCTCCTTCTTTAAAAATAACGCGCTTAGTTCCCGAGAGCGACCTCTAGGGAAAAGAGTCAGTAATTCGCGACCTGTGAACTGTAACTTTCAAACTGTAAATGCATGAAATGTAATGGCGCCTCATAATTGAATAAACGAGTGATGTGTCTTGATATTCGATATTATTTTGAAT
This sequence comes from Sinohyriopsis cumingii, assembly GCA_028554795.2. Taxonomy (NCBI): domain Eukaryota; kingdom Metazoa; phylum Mollusca; class Bivalvia; order Unionida; family Unionidae; genus Sinohyriopsis; species Sinohyriopsis cumingii. Next base: position 75,124,311 of record CM068835.1, on the reverse strand, counting down.
TGTTAAAGTAGACACTGAGTAATGTTACTTTTAACACTAACACATCATTTCATCATATAAAAATAATAATTCTGACAAGCACAATAAAATGTCCAATCACCACCGTGTAATTCAACAGATACAATCTAAAAACTCAACATATGAAATGGAACTTTCAGCACAATAAATATGATTCAACATGTTAAAGTGAAACTCTCGACATATTACATTAAAATTTCAACCACCGCCGCGTAATTCAAACGACACAATCTAAAACATCGACATAGAAAATATAACTTTCAGCCACCACTGTTTAATTCAACAGATACAATCTAAAATCTCGACCAAGAAAATGGAACTTTAAGGACAAGCATTTTTGATACAACACGTGAAATTTGAATTCTGGACATATGACATTAAAATTTCAACGGCAACGTTCTGATTGGACCAGTTTTTGTCCGCTACGGCGCCTCATACGGCAACCTTCTGATTGGACCAGCATTCTATATGACGTTACAAATCTCTTACCCCCCTTTTTTCCCCCCACAATTTTTTGTAATACTGAAAAATGAATGTAATGTAAATCAGTTAACTATACAGACAAAACAACAATATTTTTTTGTAAAATAGTGTTTAATTACTAGGCTTTTACAACGACTGCTTGGCTAGTTAAAAGTTTATAAAATTATTTTTAAAAATTTAATTAATTTTAAACAAAAAACAAAATGCAATGTAAATTAAACACATCAATCACTTCAGTTCTTGCTAACGTTAAAATTTCAATAAATCCACAAAAAAATATAATCGTTTAAAATCTGAAGCATTTGCAAATTAATTATTTCTCTTCATAGTTGGACACAATGAAAACCCTAAGGCAGTTTTGCTTTCCTTTAGACCGTAACCGGGCTGTTTTTAATTTCTTTCAGGCGGACGGGAGGTTCAATCCGGTGTCCGTTGCGATTTTTTTGTTTTGCATACGTTCCGGTTAGATGAGGTCTACAATAATGAGTGTTCTTATCAAAATAGGGCAGGCGATATCTGGCAGCTCCGTATTGTGGTGATCGGTGAGATTGTTGCATGTGTGCGCAGTCACTGAGATAGGATATTCAGTATATCTGTCCATATTCCCCTAGTGTTTGTTGCTTTTTCTCTGACGGGCATTGGAGGCTACTGTTGGGTTGTAGCCCTTTCTCGCTGCGGCAATAACCTCCCGCTGGTCTTCTGTATACTGCATGGCGGCTTCTCGATTGGCACATATGTCGTCAATTCCCACTTCATTTGTTTCGTCGCAAAGGTACTTTAAGCTATAGCGCTGCTTTATTTGCGACCCCGAGCACCGCAGGCTGTGGCGTCGAGGTGGAAAGGGGTTGGTCTGTTTTTTCAGGCTTCCGCCTCTTGTCTGTTTTATTTCCTGCTCAAGTCTCCTTTTCTTTTGTCCGTTCTTTCTCTCCTGTCTTTCACGACTCCCTGCCGTGAAGATGTTTATATTCTGGAGTACTCAACTTATGATGGTTGTGTAGTTTGTGCTCACTTAGCGCCAGCGCCTGTCCATCGTGTCTTCTCTGGGGTCTTTTAATGTGTTTATTTTGACTCCTTCCATATTAGGAGAAGAGTTGTTCTCTTCTCCTGTGTCTTCTGGCCCCACCATGATACGATACTCAGGCCTAGTCTCTAGAGGGCATGCAGGACTTGGGTAGGAATCAAGATTTCCATCTCTAGCTTTCTTTCGTTTTGTTGCTTACTGCTCTGTACACTGAGGACTGATGATGAGTAACAGGACCAGTACTGCAGAGGCTTATATTATTGTACAATGAGTCAGAACAACTCGTGGCTATTCTGCCCAAATCCATCTCGGAACAACTTCGGAGTGGAGTGCTATGGAGTGGAGTGATACAGCGCTAAAAAAAGGAAAAACACACAAATGGCAGAGATCTCCATCACACACTGAAATCTCAAGGAAAAATAGAACCGCTAGGTCATTTTTGTCATTTTCTCGACATCGGAGGCAAACTGAAAAAAAATATCTGATAATTTGTTTAATTTTGCAAAAATATTTTCTAAATCATTTGTTCGTACTTTCAGAAGTTAGGATAATTTACTCTGCCAAAATTAATTTCCCCTAGCTTAATAGCTACTTAAGTTAGTGTACTTTGGTCTAGTTCAAGTTAAAGCCCCATTACCGCCGTTACGTGCAAAAAGTCATATATACCAAATCATCTGAACAATACTAAATCTTGAAAGATATTGGTCATAAAAGAACTCGATAATATCGACGTTTCATCACAGAATTAGCCATGTAATTTCTCCATCGAACTGATAAATCGCCACGCCATTTTTCACTTATGTACGACATAATCCGATGTGGATCGGCGACATCCTTGGGTCACACGATTTCAGTCGAAAGCTGGAACACAAGATTTGATGACGAAATGTGTCGAATGTATACAATAACTACTTTTATTTCAAAGTATGGTTTAAGCCAGATAGATCTTTTAACAAATACTTTCCTTCCTTAAAAATTTTGGCTATATTGGAAGACTGACGAAATTTATGATAAACGGCAGCATTGGGGCTTTTAGATCTCGAGCATATGGTAACAGCCATTGCGATCAAACTGTCACTCTTAAACAACATGCTGTTTCTCAAATATCACATACCAATATAAAGTAATTTTAGTGACAGTAAATGAAAATAGCATTGAGATATCCCCAAACTTGGTCTGTTGTGCTCGTTGCAGATGCACACATCTTCACTTTATAACTGTCACTCTAGCAGAAGTACGAGGAACGAAAGCTTAGGTATTGTGCATTATGCTTGCAAGAACTACTTACCTCTTAAATTTACTAGCGTACTAACGTAGCTATGGCGCTTTGGGTCAGGAATGGTATTTGAAATGTTCTTCCCATGTTTTCCAAACCTTAGCAGTACCAGACCTTACTGAAAATGCCTATTTGGATTTCCTTAAATCTAACCTTCTTCTGTTTAAATATATTCTTAAATATAATGTACGTGCGATATGTATTGCGTGCACATTTTCTATTGTACTTACATGGGGGAAACAATCTAAGTACATTTCATGTTGATGTTCCTTTTGAAATCTTACGCTGGAATATCCTTTGTTTTTTATGTTGAACATAAAATATTGACATTGTATATGCTGCATGAATTCCTATGGTCATTAATCTGATATTCTGCATTAGCTAGATTTGTCCAATTCTTCTTGGAAGATTTAGTCATCGCCCCACTAAAATAATACAAACGTAAATCAGTCAAGTATAATAGTCATGTAACGGGGGGGGGGGGTCATACTTGCATTCTCCGCCCGCGCTTAACATAATATAAATGATGCGGAAATGGGCGTTGAAGGTTATCATTGAAAACTCAGTCAAGGAAGGCATTACATCTTGGGATAAATATAGCATCATATTTGGAGATCCCATCTCGAGGATGATATTTAGTTTAACCATGTAAACTAGCAACAAGTAACAGGATCCACATAAAAGAGATAACGACTGACAACATCGGAGTATAAATATTTATTAAAACAAGATAGACAGATACTAACATCTCTAAGAAAAGTAATTTATTTTAAAATCTAAACATTGGACGCTTTATTTTGTGATAATATGTGCAGACGGGACGCTATAGGTGTACTCCAGGAGGTGAGGTTGGAGCGTGATCATAATGACAATTCTCAGGTTGTAAGTAAATGAGAACTCCAGGGAATCAGCAGTAAATCAATGCAGGGTTCATAAACAAGTAGTTAATATTACCTAATTGAAAATAACTGTTTTTTATTAAAACTTAATTGAAAGCAAATAACATGGAAAACAAAATCTACTAAGTCATAAAATCATAAAAGTCCAAAAGCTGAACGTATAATTTAAATTTTAAAAGTGTAATCTACTCTAGGCGTAATTCGTCATCTTGAATGTATGCAGTTGTATTTACATCAAGAATATATATATATATATACATGCATACATATATATATATATATATATATATATATATATATATATATATATATATATATATATATATATAACTTTCATTTTTAACTCTAACGACGCAAAATTAGATATAATAAATCTGCAGCACAAAAATCTAATTATCGTGAGCTTATTCAGCTTGTTTTTCATGTGCTCTTAGTATCTGATAAAGTTGGTTAAAGTACTGCAAATATGAAAAAAATCATGTAACTAAGTGACAAATGGGTTCTTGTAGAGGTCAAGACGCCAATATAAAGGCGAGCAGACCATACGAAGGTTCAGTCTGAACGTTTGCGCCAAAGTTAAGTGATCTTTTTAAATTATTCTTATTATCCAGATTTGACTGGTTGTTTGACATCGTTAGCTAACTGATGAAACTAAACACCCAATCAATCACAAATCAGTATAAATTAGGACAGAAATCCATGCACCATGTGATCAATAAATTGGCAGTTAAGTTTTTCACTAAGTTCTATACGGTCAGGCACCCACCCGACCGATCGCAACTAATCTACAAATTTCTGTCTGCCACTTTTATCCCAACTTGCTGATTCACAAATTTTCTCTTTAATTGAAATTCTGAATATTTGACTTACCAGCACAAAAAAATTGTACTACAATAAATGGTTTCGCAATGTGCCATATAAGCATACAAATTATTTTTTTCTGGAGGGGGAGTTAATCCTCATTTCATTTTTGTTCCTCATTTTGATCTTGTTTCATGTTGTTGATAGATACCTGTACAAAGTTAAATCCTAGTTGAAATACGATTCGTTTAGTAAATTGCAATGATGATATTGAACAATATACTCTTATAAGAGACTGATAACACCCACCCACCACATAGAGGATTCATCTTTCGTGTGTTGTCTTGCTACTAAACGCTAATCAACAAATTTTTATATTTTTTTAAAATACAAATAGTGCTAGACTATGACGCTATGCTCACACGATGGCGTAATGAAACGATAATACACGATAATTCTGGATCCACCCCTTATTAGCTATCAGATGTTGAATCACTTTCTGCTTTAATTGTTTTCGTCCGGTTTCGGTATGGAATTACACACACTAATGCTTACCATGTTTAGTCAATTTTGGTTTGATACCAATATGTATGTGTCAATCCTAAGGAACGATTTTTCATTCAGTCACACTATTTGACTGCCTGTCATTATAAATTACTTTTGGTTGACGTAAGCTTCCCTCATGATTTCTTTCTAAGCAGGGCCGGCCTTAGACCGAATGGACCGATTTGGCCCAATCGGTTCCTCGCGTAGAGGTGTCCCGCGCGTTAATTAAATAAAAACATTAAAAAAATATATCTACAGAGAGAGCGAAATTGTAAAGCGATGAAAGAAAATTTTAAGCTCAGCATCATATAAAACTTGTTTAAAAGTTTATTTTCAAATGCCGTGCTTACAGGGGGTCCCGTGCGCAAATCCAGTTTCGAAGATTAGAGTAAATGAAGGGTGGGGTTCAGATATTGTACCAGGCATAATGGGAGATCAAGTTATTATCTCTTTTCGTTAATGCGTTAATTATGCTTCTTATTTTACTGCAAGACTAGTCAGGAAACTAAACGAGCGTAAATGGTCAACTCTTCCCCATCCAGGTATATTCTCGATTTAGAACGTACAAGGCACACCATTATATCAGATTATAAATATAGCATCCCAGATTTGTCGCGAGCTTGACAAGACTAGGGTTGAATAACGAGTGTATGCCGTAAAAAAGACAAGGCTAGGGATATATGACGAGTGTACGCTGTAAATAAAACCGGCCAGACTAGGGTTGTATCATAAGTGTACACTATTAATATGACCGCTAGAGATGTGTGGATAGAGTACGCTATCAATATGCTTAGGCAACAGGACGTATGAGGAGTGTACGCTGTAAATTGTACTATACTAGGGATGTATCACAAGTGTACGCCGTCAGTAGGACCAGGTTATTGGTCTATCATTAGTATATGCTGTCAGTATAACCGAGGATACACGATGAGCGTACAATATTAATATGACCAGACTACGGATGCATGATGGGTGTACACTGTCTTTATGACCAAGCTATGTACGCATGATGAATGTACGATATAAATACGATCAAGCTAGGTTAATATCACAAGTGTACGCCGTGACTATGATCAGTCTATGGTTAGTCTTGATTCATAGGATAGTTTGCTGATCTAATTTTGTATATATTGTTGAATTTAGTCATTTTTACATTCAGACCTCAATATTTTCTTGGGTTCCGAAATAATAAGTGCATGTTCATGATTTATGTTTGTAAGAATGTCATATCATATTTCGTTATAAGAATGAGTTAAAGTTTAGAGGTTTGGTATGTAATAGGAATCATGTATTACAAGATTTCATGTATTTCTTCTCAGTAAACTCTGTGAATATGTGAATTATCTGTCTTAAAAGATTTTTATTATTTACGCTTAGGATTGAGTTTTAAATGAAATTCAACGAATCGCTAATCAGCAAAGTTGCGTAGTTAGGACAAGGAGTGGAGTCCATTATTTCGTAGGTAAGCAAGTTGTGAATTCTTCCAAATGAATAGATGGTGTAGAACGAACTTGTGCCGACTGATAGGTCAACTGATAAATGTATGCCCGAAGCGGGATAATGCATATGTATGTATGTATGTATGTATGTATGCATAAGGGGGAACGGAGAGAGGAAGACATACATACATACATACATACATACATACTGATGTGCAGACATACGCATACATCTATACCCTAATTGATGTTTGTTTGTTCTCAGTCGTTGTTTTATACAAAACATCTCAGTATTCCTCATGGACGTACTATAGCTAACGTTTAAAAAGATGCGCCTCTTATTTCATTTGTTGAAATGAGTGTATGTTGGCGGCTTGTGACTTTTTCATTATTTTGAATGTTTCCCCCGTGAAACTGTTGTTATGTATTTGTTTTGTTGTTTTCCTTTTACATTGCAATTCGGCTGATTCATATTTTATTTTTTCTGACACGAGAAACATAACTCAAGCAAAATTCAAAACATGCAACTGTAGTGATCATTTTAGCAAATACTGAATTCAGTAATCAAAACCATTTAATTATGCTATGTTGAAACATGTTATGTTGAAACATAAATGTCTTGGTACGGTGACAGGTCGCTAAGCGACATGGCTCAGGCTGATACTACCAGTCCGAGAAGTCATAGGTTTACAAAGAATTATTATTTTGCGGCAAACATAATAAAATTTAGACTACTAGAGCTTATCGGTTATGTACAGTGTTACAATAATTGAAAATGGATTTTTCTAACCTTTCGTGAATATTTGATAATTATTGTCGCAAACATTATCTGAAACATTTCTTGAAATTTCTTATAAACATAATTGATATTGGAGTATGCACAGTCGTGTGGAAAAGTTCCTCTATGGTAAAAATACACTAATCTGTATCATAATCCTCTAATTTTATTTTCACCGGAAGGGTTAGTAAAAAAAAAAAAAAAAAAAAAAAAATTAATACGTTGAAAACAAGCTAAATTGTTTTGAATATATTCCGTATTAAAGCAATTACTGTATAGGACACCCTTGGTGTCAACACCAATGTTGGGAAGCAATTTTGCAAATGTCGTCGATATTTTAGGAATCTGGAAATCTTAGGACAAAGGGCTTTATACGGTGTATGGAAGAAGATCGACAAGTTTCGAAATCAAAATTCATGTTCATGTCTTATACAGCGCCGTTGTTGGCATCAGAAAAGTTCTATCTAATCAGGTAAGGAGCATCCTGAAAGTTATGAAAGAGGTGCATGGGGAAAATGATTAATCCGTGCAAATATGTGATGATTCAAAGATAACTTCACTAGGCTTTTCTCACATAATCACTTAATAAGTGTAGACAATTTTTTTTATTTTATATATACTGTAGATCATGTAGCACGTGCTACATGAACATATGGCTCACCATACAATTTACATTTATCTGAGGCATGCTTGAAAACAATGCTCGAGTTTTGCCGTAGTAGAGAGTAGGAATTATACCAGATTATGTAAGGTAATGTATTTAAACAGATGTGGACACACGTCATCGTCGACAGGATTCCGCGCTTAACAGTAAGTATACCTCCCACCGCCGACGCCAAATGTCACGCAGGATTTGTTGCTAACTTTACCGGCACGGTATCTTATCATCAGTTATCGTCATTCGAATATACCTAGCATTTTTCACATGTACATGACGTATTTACTGATATCGATATTACTTACAAGATGAAAAAACGGAATACAATTATCTCTGTTTGTTTGTCTGTCTGTCTTTGTCTGTCTGTCTGTCTGTGTCTCTCTCTCTCTCTCAGTAGGTCACACATATGCAACGAAACGCAAGTATTGAATATAATTGTGGTGAAAAAGGCGGCATTAAACTTTAAATAATTCTTAAATATAGAAAGATAGAAAGCATTTATTTCTTTCTGGAGTCAAGGCCCCTATTTCGAAATAAAGAAGGATATAACATTCCCAGTTTACTTTGCATCCGTAAGCATAAAGACAATATTACTTTTATGGAAAGTTTGGCCGACAAACTGATTTTATTTCCTGAACATAAAGTAGCTGCCCTGCCGAGTTAAAGTCTCGACGAGAATTTTCTGTAAAAGCAAAAACCTCGTGCAGAAGCGGACCAGCTCAGTTGTAATTCATGTATATGCCTCTTGCGTTATTTACAGCAAGCAATTCAATTTGCAGGATTATAAACTCATTTTGGTCACGCAAAATTATAAAAATCTATGGTGCGTATAAAAATATATGGTGCGTAATTTTAAATTTCCTGTCCTAATTCAAAATACCGTTTGTACTTGCATGCAAGACTAGTCAAAAGGCAAACTGCACAAAACCAGAACGTTCAATTCCATTAGCTTATAAAGAACTTCCCTTCCTTACAGCGTACTCGCTTTAAAGTCGAGTCCAGCTGCAAACAGAATAGACCCTGATCTGCCGTCTCATAATGCTCTGCTAGGTCACCTTCTATGTTGATCAGCGCATGTGTTGTTTGTTTCCTTGATTACTCCTAACAAACCACACATGCAGATCTACCGCTGCTTAGTACGGCATCCGATCGGAGTCTGTGCAATTTGCAGTTGGTGTCGGCTGACAAGCGAGTATAAACATATATATGAACGCATGGATGCCTAATAAATATGTCCTCGAACCAATTCAAACGTATTTTCTTGTTATATATATATATATATATATATATATATATATATATATATATATATATATATATATATATATATATATATATATATATATTTACGATTGCTCCATAAAGTAAGGCGCGCTCCTGGGTAACCCACTTGTACATAATTATTAACACTCATCATCAATTTTGTGCAATAAATAATATTTTATACGTTATGTCATAAAGAGCATTCAAGATGACACGACTATCACGATTTATATGATCACATGTCTTCCAAAATCATGATAATCTGAAAATCGATCTGATTACTAAGAAAAGAATCCGTGTATGCAGAGAACACCGAGGCAGACATTATAAAATTCCTTTGTATTTCGAGCTCATCTAAGCCGATACTACGGAAATTCCCTATGCAGGAGATGTTGAATATATTCCTCATCTGGTATATTATGAAGGATCGAATATCAAACTTAATTAAAATATGTATCCAAAATATTTCTCTATGTCGCACAGTGCTTTGATAGCAAATAAATCCATGGGTTATTACATCTAGGTAAGAATATGATTTTGTATTTACAAACTTGCATGGTATTAATTGGAACAATGATCAGAACGTTCGCAAGGGATGTAATTAACTGCAGTTTTGTTGTTGTTTTACTTTGCCATAAAAATGAGGGTTTTATGGAAGTATGAACATTTCTGAATCTTTTGTTTTACATGGAATTATGGCAAAAGTTTGTAAAGCTTTCGTTTTTATACTCATGACCAGCGTGTTTCATAATTGGTTTTCATTGTATTTTTGACGGAAATTATTGTCTCGAACAAAACTTTCAATAAATTAGTAAATATTTTATTTGTGCAAGATACTGCATATATCGGAAATAACACCTTTCTGTTCTGTAAAATCATTTTCTAGAAAGAGAGAGGTATAATTTGAATAGGTATAATTTGAATAAAAATATTATTTTCGATGTTTGCATTTTCTGGAAAATAGCATAGTTTGCCAAAGAAAGTTTAGTATCCTTTTATCAATTTCCAATACACTTCTCCTTATCACCAGTAAACTATCACTCATTCCTGACAGTGTGGGTTGAGGAAATTTGGTGCAATTATGCTGAAATACATTGAGCTTTCTTAAGTTTGTGTGTCTGATATTCGAGCAAACTTCACAACCATAAAGGGCTGATGGCATCATATTTGTTATACACAACCTGACGTAAGCAATATAATCGGCTCTAGCTTCATTTCTGCCAATCCTTACAAGGGAATACAGTTGATTTCTGCATTTAGTACAAGACGCTGAGTACGTTTGTCAAACATTTTCATACTGGAACACACAGGAATCCCAAAATGCCCTGTTTCATTTAAAATAGGTATATCATGATTGCCTGATTTACACCTGAACGTCTCATATGTTATATTGTTGGAACTGTCATGATGAATAATACGCTTTCATTTCGCTGTATATTTCTCAGATGATTTTATATTTATTTGCATACGCTTGTCTTCGACACAAGTATCGGAAGTGAAGTATGTTTACTTAAAGTAGTGTTTCTTTTTCATTATTTAAATAATAATAAGTTGCAATGAGGTAACTATTACAACTGACAATATATTCGTTTTTGATATTGCAATTTTACATAATTCCATTAGCGTGCAAGTGATGACACTGGAAAATTACGACAAAAAGAGTATTAATTTTGATGACACGCGGGGACCTCAAAAACGTGTATTTATTTTGAAAGATGAAGCAATTTTTCCTTGCATTCTTTGTATAGTGACTCGAGACGGGTTAACGTTCGAACGACTCCTAGATCATAAAAGAATGAGTACACAACTAATGCACTACTACATTTTAATGAAAAGCTAGAAACTCATGCCATATCAGGTAAACAAGACCATTAAACCTGTGTCTGATTCGCCCATCCACTCTTCACTCCCACCTTCCGTCTTTTCTAAAACAAAAAAAAAACCAAAAAACAAACAACCAAAAAGCAAATTTCTTATAGACATTTCACAAGCATCAAGAGGAGTTCATTGTACGAAAGATGTGATCATAATGAATAACCTCGGTGAAATGTAATACTATTAATAGAAAATAGAATGTTCAAGAACCCGTTTATCGTTCTGTTTAATAGTTTTACCAGAGGAAATGCCTCTACATCACCGGCTACCAGTACTTATTCGTTTGCAAAAGTATCTTCTTGACTTGATCCTTAAAGCTGTTAGGTAAAAAGAAATTCCGCTTGCATTAAGTATGGCTCTGCATAGGGTTTATGTACTAAGGACAGTGTAATATAAATGCCAACAGGTAAAACCATTAAATCCGATTTATCCCCAATATTAAACGTGATCTGCTGAAATAATCCTCGAATCAGCTTTTGATATAGAATTTTTTTTTACATTCATAAATATTACGGTGGGGAGGGATTTAAACAAGATACAATTACAAATAGGTTATTTCTTTTACTCAAGAACGAACAACAGAATCTGAAAATGTAGCTAGATTTATAAGTGTAACGCACATTTAAACTGCCGTACCTTTTAAGACGTAAATGTGCAGTAATCGGTATTTATCTTATGTTGGAAATCAGTGAGTTTTTGTCACTTTATCTGCTTATGATGAAATACAACAGTTACATGATACAAAATTAATAGAATACTTGATATCCATCGACGCGAGAGAGGAAATATCCCTCCCCACCCTTCACCTCCGCATGGAGGATACACACGTCCGATCTTGAAGATGGAATTTCCTATAAGCACCAATACATAGTGAAGGATTTTGTTTATCAAAATCCTGAACTAAATATGAGGGTCGAGGTCAAAATGACGTATTGTGAATACTGATGAAATATTAAAAGCTTCTGTTTAGTGAAAAGGATATGAGCCACGGCATTTTCTGGACCTACATGTATTTGAAACACGTGCTTTCGATTCCGAACAAAAGAGTCAGGTTCCGATTTCAGTAATGACTGTTCCAAACTCAAGACTGTTAAACGACTGAAATTCCATCAATAAAACAATGTCTCTATTTTTTCAGCTCCAACCTGGATAAGCTCTAAAACGATTCTTTTTCCTAAAGAGTAACGTACATTATTAACCAATCCTGTCCAGCCAAACCCATATATACTCTATTTTATGTTTTCCCATTTCCATTCTAGTTCCCATTATCCCATACAAGTAGTACCATGTGTCCTATATCCATCTTTGATTTCCTTGACAGACCGAAGAATAGTAGTTTAATGCATAAGTAAGCGATGTGCATATTTCTGCTTGTCAAAGATTACATTAGTGAATATTAAATTATATTTCAAGTTCATTGTCACTATATAAAAATGGCGCATTTCAGGCAACATTTAAGTATTTGAGCTTTATTTTAAAAAATCAGAAAAAAAATATTAAAATAAATCTGTCCAATAAGAGTCACCTTGTTTAATATCACCATTTATCTCTCTTCGATTTAATATTGAAATATATTACTAGCCTTGTCATATTATGTAATTAATGAGTAAAAGGTCAAGGTGACCATCTATATGTACATGCATTATTACTGAAAAGGAGATTTAAATGACAGAAATTACCTAAAATTCCCCCCAGAGAATATATGATTTAAAAGTAATGTAAGGTAGGCATAAATCCATTAAAATACAAGATATGAAGTTTCAAAACATTCACTGAAAGAAATTAATGGGATGCAAAGTCATGAGAGGTCATCACCATTTAGCATGGTGGAAGAGACCTAAGTGATCATATCGGATGCATTATGTTTCAAAACACAACTTGCAAATATCATATTGGTTACCATAATTACTCTGTAAATGGTAAAATGTATAATCTTTATACATGTGATTGCATAGATATAAACCAATGCGCAAAACACTCCACCTAGCAGAGTCAAATCTACACAATCTACACATGGTACACATTCCCCTTCTTGGCAATTGTTGATAAATCCAAATATGTGCTTTACATCAAACTGAAAGTCACTCTGTGGTTTACAAAAGGTATTCATTTTGCTTGTTATCCACAAATAGAACCATATGATTGCATTTATAGTAAAGTTAATTGCACTTGAATATGTGGAGTCACTGTATTGTTGTAGGTGTCTATGGGACTCATGATACTAATTCAGTTCCCATACTGAACTTATGCAAACACCATGATATGAAAAATTCAATAACTTTAAATTTCTGAGTGCCCATGATCAAACCTATATGTAAGGTAGAGGGGGGCAAAACGTCCCATTTAACAACTTTTGGTAATATATGGCATGAGTTGCATGATTTTGTTCGCAATTGGATAATTTATTTAAAGTATCGTTACGTCTAACATAATTGAATGATGTTTGGTTACAATGAAGAAACTATTTACGAGAAAAATGAAAAATGGTAAAACTTTATAAAGGGGCATTTTGCCCCTATGGTGGGGCAACACGCCCCCTCCGGGGCATTTTGCCCCACAAAGCATTCGACATCTGTAAAAGTCTGTAAAACTACAGGGATACTAACGAACCGTAAAATCAAGTATTATTCCTATATGGATATTTTATATATGGCAAAGATGCCAAAACTACATACTGTTGCCCATGATCAAACCTATATGTAAGGTAGAGGGGGTAGAGTGGCCGAGTGGTCTAAAGCGCTCTCCGTTACGGATCACTGCCATCTCACCTCTGTCTGCGTGGGTTCGAGTCTCGGATTCGGCTAATGTGGGTATGTGAGAAAGCTTGCCAGTAGCTTCTCATGGGTCGGTCGTTCTTTCCGGGGTTTTCCCGGGTTCTTCCTCCACCATTGATACTGGCCGCCATGTATAGCCTATCGTGTGCTGAAAAATGACGTTAAACCCTACAACAGCAACAGCAACATACTGTTGCATCATTCAAATTAGCACAACAGTGTGGATAAGCAAGCAGCTACAACAATGCTGAAGTCTAAATAGTTCCTAATTTCCATTGGTAATGAAGAACAAGACAAAGCCCAAAAGTCGTGAATGTTCCTGGTAAATTCGTTATTATTCACACTTAGCACAGCGAAATTGGATATTGAGGGTGGTGCCACAGGATTCATGGCACGAGCTGGAACATTCATTGCACTGCGGCCAGGAATCTTCTATTAAGGGATCATCACTTCCTCTATATTCAATTTCGCAGTTTCCACAAATGTTGTCTTTATTATGTGTTGTGTCTGCTGGCAAGGCAAGATCATGTTTAGCAACTGACTTTGGACCCGAAGTCTTTTTTCCCTTTTCGTGATCCTCTATACAAGTTGTTTTCCTAATCTTAGATTGTTTTCTACATATCTTTGCGTCCTCTCAATATGTCTGCTTCTTTTTCTTAAGCATTCCTGTCTGTTTTGAAACTTGGATTTCGTTATGTTTGCTCCCACTTGCCGTACAGTCTTATCACATTTGCCTTTTGTATTTGTTATCGTCTTTCTTGCTTTTTCAATAAGCATCTGTTTATACTGTGATGACATTAAGTTCATGGCTGATTCTGCCTTTTGATTTCTTGTGCGCTGATTGATTATTCTAGGCTTTGGCGAACGTTTAAGCAATACGTTCATAAATGCTGAATCGTCTGCCTTTTTTTTCATTCGTTATGAGATACCCCCAAGGTAGCACTTTCCGTTCTTCTAGCAAGAAAAGCTTCGTCAAACATTTTCCGAATTTCTGTCTCATCTCGACGATGGCGGAAGAGTGATGTGTTTGTTGATTATCTGGTGACTGAATATAAATTATTTTGTCTGTCTCTGGATTACCCGACCTATCCACAGTGGCTGTAGAACGACCAGTTAGCAGAAATTCAACGGTTTTGCTTGGTTCAGTCAATGTTTCTATATTGTCTGAAGTGATCATACGTTACTAAGCTACTGATCACCAACTGACCTATTTCCCTCATTCGATGGTTCTGTATCGCCTGCTCCACCTGCAATAACTATAGGAATACCAACTGATTGTTTGTCAGCTGTCTGGTCCTCTTGAAAAGATGTTTCTGCATCACCCGACCCCTCCGACATGTCTATGCAGCCAGTAACCGACAGGTGATCAGCTCTCTTATTTGATTCAGTCAGTTGTGATGACATAGGTAGTGCTTGTTGACACGCGTTAGGCCTTCTGATACTGGCTGAGGTTCATCAGTTACCATAGAAGGAGCGAAATCGTCACCTGGGAACTTATTTTGGATTAAAAGGCTAAGGTCTGCATGCTTCAAAACCAGTGACAGCTTTCTGAAAACTGGCAGATCGGTTATATGCTGCAGATTTTTTTTTTAGCAACTCCAAATGCACTTATTCGTCTTCAAAGATCGCTTGTCGTCCAGTTTCCAGACTCCAAATTGAAAGCACTTTTTCGTGCCTTGCAAAATGTGACATCAAGAGGCTGGAGCCGATGTGTGCAATGGGGAGAAAAGGTTATCAACACAATCCCTTTCTCGCTTGCACAGAGAACAGCTTCCAATGTTTTATGGCTATGGTGCCCATCAAGAAAAAGAATGTGTGGAGTCCTTCGTACATTTCACACAACAAATGAAATGTTCCAGCCATTGCAAGAAATTTGACTGTCTGTCCACCCACTTGGGCCACAGACGTCCAGCGCTCCGGCTGGTGCGCCATTCATCAGTGATGGAACCATTCATTTACGTGGGTAGCTAAATGCTGGCGGTGCAAAGATACCGGCCGCATTCATGGCAAATATATACGGTAATGGTTTGACAACGTTCACAGCTTGTAACTTTGTTGTTGTTGTAGGGTTTAGCGCCATTTTTCAGCACAAGATAGGCTAGGCTATACATGGCGGCCAGTATTAATGGTGGAGGACGAACCCGGGAAAACCCCGGAAAGAACCACCGACCCACGAGAAACTACTGGCAAGCTTTCTCACATACCCACATTGGCTGAATCCGAGACTCGAACCCACGCAGACAGAGGTGAGATGGCAGTGATCCGTAACGGAGAGCGCTTTAGACCACTCGGCCACTCGGGGCCCCGCTTATAACTTTACTAACTGATCTAACGCCTTTTGATGCAATGATGGTTACTGGCTTGTTGACAGTACTAATGCCTGTTTCATCCATGTTCCATATTCTGAGACCATCAGCAAGTGTTGCGTCAAGAGCCGCTTTTAGAGCTGGTGTCCCATAATTTCCTCGATTAGTTTCCTTCTGCAAGTTCGCACCATCTGTAAGAATGTATAGAATAATTTTAGTCATATGAACGGTTAGTTAAAAAGTGTACAACATTTCAACAGTTATGGGGCAACACGTCCCCGGTAGCGGGCTTTTTCCCCTATCGTACAGGATTGACAATTTAACAATAGGCAGAATTAACAACTGTTGCGAATCATGAAATAATATAGATAATGATTCTCTATACTATGTTGTTTAAAAACAGACGTACCCTGTTTTCTTTAGGTAGTTCCAGTCAAAAATGCTGCAAACAAATGGATTGAACACTTTTGCGGGAAGATGTAAAAAAAAGTAACTTTCTTGCATTAAAACCATACGTGTGGCTGTATCCAACAATGGCCGCCATTCACAAGGCATGTATAACCTGGGTAAGCTAGCTGTATAAAGAACAGTCCATTTTCTAGCGCAGGGGCGTCATGATGGCTTGGGGCGTTTTACCCCATGGAGGCGTTTTGTCCCCTCTACCCTATCTGAATAGATGAAATCTGGATGTCAGCTTATGTGTAGAGAAAAAGATATGATCTGCGGCATTTTCTGGACCTACATGGTTTCAGTTCGGCACCAATGAATCAGGTGTTAATTTCAGTAATGAGTGTTCCAAACTCAAGACTGTTAAATGACTGAAATTCCATCAAGAAAACAATGTCTCTAATTTTGTTTTCAGTTTTTCAGTTACACTGTAAAAAGTAACTTATATTATTAACCAATCCTGGCCAGACAAACCCATATATATATATATATATATATATATATATATATATATATATATATATATATATATATATATATATATATATATATATATATTGTGTGTGTGTTCACCCATTCCCAGGCTGGTTCCCATTTTTCCATACAATTATTACCGTGTTTCCTTATGCCAGAATTGCTCCAAGCGGCTAAATGAACCACAGTATGTTTCGTTCATAAATAATACACTGATGCCTCTGCCTGTCCACATAATACAGATTTATTTCCCTTAATTGTTCAGATTTGACATTCAATTATATAAGCCTTTCTGTTCAAGTAATATTTATGAAAACTCATTGAAACTAAATATTGAGCGCATCAAGGAGATACGAAGAATACGACCACCTAAAAAAGACCGTTTTGTGTATGACACCTAGAATAAAGACCCTTATAGTTATGACACCTAAATGAAAGACCGTTAAAAGTTTAAGTCGAGCCCAATTGCAAACAATATAAGCCCTGGTCTGTCACGAGATAATGCGACAGCAGACCCGTTTATATGATGTTTGTTCCACTAATTATTCCTAGCAAACAGTTTAGTATAGGGTCGGCCGGCGCATGATGCGACGGTAGATCTGGGTCTGTGCAGTTCACCGTTGGGCTCAACGTGTAAGCGAGTGCAATTTCCCCATGTTAGGTGAACATTTTATTCCATAGGTGAATTAAATCCAAGAAATATATTCAGATTTATGTCTTTTGGGAAGTCCTGATGATAAAGAAAGGTATGCGATGTTCTTACCTAAGAGCTCTCTTTTGGAAAATAATCGCATATGTCAGGGCAGGACTAATCAGTTTGTGTACATCAAAAATGGATTATTGCAGAAAATGGAATATATGTTCCTTTGTCAGGTGACTCTGGGGCATGTAGAATTCTGTTTCCACCAGACAGATTGAAATATCATTTAGAAAATCAAAGCACGTAAGAAAATGCAATTAAATGACATTAATGGCTCTATTCATCAGTCACCAATACATGCATTCTGCAATACAGATATTTTATCAAGCATTTCTGCATCCAGGGACAAGACATGCATTACCTGATTACCATCATCAGTCAACATTATCTGAATTCTGCAACACAGGTATGTTATCGTGTTGGTCGATAGTCAGGGACTAGATATGCATTTCCTGGTGTGTTTTTTTTTAATGTCATGTAAGACGTGCTGAGGAAATAACAACTATCTATTGCATATGCGGTTCCGGTTTGGTTAGCGCAGGTTCTTCAGAGTCCAAAGAACATATAGAGATTTAAGCACTCTGGATTCAGAATGGGTCTTTAGTTATATCTAAACACTAAAATGACGGAAAATCCTTGTTTTATTTTGCAGAACACTTTTTAGATAAATTATGTATCAAAAAGTGCACAATCCAAATACACTGGCCTCGTAAAGAAAACGATTTTTTTTTTAAAAAAAAGTCATATTTATTATAAGAATAAACAATCAAACGGTTTTGAATACAGTGATTCATAAATAATTTCAATGCTTACGTATATATATACTTGCTTTTAAGTTGAGTCCAACTAGAAACATAGACCCTGATCTGCCGTTGAATTATGCTATAATAGCTCTTGGTATGTGCAGTTAGGAGTGAACTCGACTTATAAGCAAGTATGGACGATGCTCATTTATCCGAAGATTATTGTAGAATCATAAATATTCGTGGAGATGAAAATGGCAGACTTTTTATACCCTAACCGCTATACCATTTTTAATGCCGGATGTTATTTGTGGTCATATGTAACATACCCCCCAAAATATCAAGCATTTGTGATTTTTCAGCATTTAAGAACCAACAATACTTTCATATCTAAAGTAATTGCTAAAACGAAACAATGTTTCCTGGTTTAATTCAACAATCTCGAGTCATCTAGAGTAGAAGTTGGTACTAAATGAAAATAATTGACTTTACAATTTTATATGTTTAACATGGACCATTTAAATGCCCCATTTTCACAGAGAAAAAGAACAAGTCAATCGGATTGATATTATTGATACTTTAACTGCTTCAGAATTATTGGAAGGATATAAATATCTTCTTGCTTATGGCTGGAATAACATTTCCTTGACAAATACTGAAGCAAGTACTGGCTGATACGCTTCATTAAAATTCTTCATAGCTCACTCTCTCTCTCTCTCTCTCTCTCTCTCTCTCTCTGTAAAACAGTATACCGTTTTTACCGAAAAGAAAACTATTCGGGCAAGAAATACTTGTTAGAGTTCAATGCTTCGAAATATTTGTGCAGAATTAAAAAGTTCCATCATCGTTAAACCAAAATAGTGAGAGGTGGCGATCGTCATCAACTATATTTGAGACAGAATATTTATAAGTTGTGTACGAAAACATGGCAACATGAAGAAAAATCTTCAAAATTTTATTTTCACAGCAGAAAGTGTAAAACTTCCACCAAGTCTGAATCTCTCTCTCTCTCTCTCTCTCTCTCTCTCGATCTAAAGTACATTGATATATATTACTTAAGGATTTTCATGATTCTTAATATATATATATATATATATATATATATATATATATATATATATATATATATATATATATATATATATATATATGAGAGATAGAGAGAGAGAGAATGCTAACTACAGATCAGCATCAATGTCCATTCTTCAAATTAAAGCATGACATACCGTGAACACCATTATGCATTAAAAAGCAAAATCAACACATGATTAAATGTTTCAATATTATGTCGGGTTTTTGTAACTACCAGATTTTCGACGCACATGAATAAGTCAGTCTGGTGGATAAAACAATTACGCACGTGAAATATGATTTCCAGAGAAACCAACTCTCGCACTAGAGCGCAAACTTATCATGATCTAATATATATATATATTGCCTGGAAGACTACTGTTAAAAAAAAGGTGTACTGATCTAAGATAGGGTAGACGATGTCTAAAGAAATTAAATAATACTCATGTTCAATCACAAGTACATGTCTATCATGGCTATAAAGTAGCATATACAGCTATATACATCGCCAGCTGTCAAACAACGCGCCAGCATTGTCTGCCTGTGAAATTTCATCTTGGTTACTTCGCATTTCCCCATATCTTTCTGACTGAAATATCCCAGAGGCGAATGTAATAAATAGAGCGTCTGCCTCTTCAGACAAATACACAAATAAATACATATTTCAAAGGTAACAAGTCACACGAAGTCAAAGTTATGCATATATATTTTGGGTAAATATTCTCCTGAAAACATAAATAGGGAAAATTCAACAATACTAAGACGGTCGACTATTAATACCCCTTGCAAACTAGTATACATACTGTTCTGAAGCTAGTTTGTGCGCACACTTATACATACATTTTATTCAAGGATTTTGACACTTACCATCATCTATGATATTTTTACTATTATTTTCCGATTGTTGGAAATACTTGAAGTAACAAATGAACACTTCTTTTTAGATAGGCGTCTAAGCCAGACTTTTAGTCTCTTGTACATTGCTTAATATTAGAACAAATTCCTGATGTACATAAACTAATTTCCACTAAATATTGACTGCATCAAGGATGTAATAAGAATATAATTCCTTAATTAAAGACCGTTATAGATCATTTAATGTTAAGTACAGTGGTAAATGTTTCAAACGCATGAGAACAATATTTAAAAAAGAAGTCTTCTATTATTCATGGAAAAACTTAGCCACTTATTTAGCAAACAATCTTGTCGTTCGAAATATGAAAAGCACAAATACTAAGTTAAATCTAAATGACTGACACATACGAAGGTGGTATCTGTTTGTGTGGAGCTAGATCTGAATGACTGACACATACGAAGGTGGTATCCGTTTGTGTAGAGCTAAATCTAAATGACTGACACACACGAAGGTGTTATCCATTTTGTGTAGAGCTAAATTTAAATTACTGACACATACGAAAGTGGTATCCGTTCGCTACTTTAGCTAGCGTTCCTCTCCTTTTACAACTCAAGGTGAGTAGAGACGACTAAGCTAGACTCTTAAACATGCCTTCATATGTTGAAAGAATGAAATCAGCGGAATGCCTGAATGTATTAATATTACTTAAGTGAAATTTCGGAAAATAGTTGAGTTACTTAAAGAAGAAACTTTATGGCATTGTGTGACTTGTTACCTTTCAAATTTGTTTATAAAGTGGGTATTGGTGACAAGAAATCGATAAATTTGCTTCTGTAGAATTTAGACGGCCAGGCAAGAGCATCTTCAATGTGACAGATCTTCATGAGATTTTGCTGTGTAGAATATCCGATAACCATTAACATGATGTTTGGACCCAAAGGACGTGAGAACCGTTTCACGTGTAATTATATTTATCACATGTACACATAGTTTAACATCATTTGCCCGTATTCACAGGCAGCGATATTGGCTTATTTCAGATCATTTAACAACACCTCATTAGCTTTGAAAATCGTAATTGACAAGTCAACAAATTACTCTAATTATCACTACAATTAAGACAGTACCGTAGAATTGTACCTAACATGTAGTGCCTATGTATATATAGAAAGGTTACCCAAACATTTGATTATGTGCCAACATGTTTTAGATTTTATCTAAGTTGCATTATTTATATTCTATAATGGCAAATGTCATACCATCTCTGTAATTTATAGTTGTACATTATGCTTACAGACCGCAGAAAAATATTTGTTCTTAATATGCCATCTTGACGTATCAGTCCCTAACCCTCCACCTTTATCTGCTACTAAGAGAAACCTCCGTATGATAAATAGAACCAAACTAATGCATGACATCCAAGCAAACCTAACAACTTGCTTACCTCCTACAGCATTACAACTCGATAACTGCCTGCGTTCATTGCTCGACAAACGTGCCCCAGCTACCAAGTGCAGAATATCAATTCAAAAGTGTTCTCCATGGTATAGCAGTGTTAGGGACCAGCTTCGCACTGCTAAAAGAGACCGCCGTAAAGCTGAGATGCTTGGCTTTCCACCAGACTCACTATTCATAAGCAAATCTATGAAGCCGCTAAGAAGAATGTCACAAATATAGTCCATGCAGCGAAATCAACCCACTACACTACTAAGATCATGGAAAGTTCAGCTGCAAAGAGGTCTTCGAGATTACAAACAAGCTAATGTGAAGGAACAAATCTACACCACTTCCAACTACCTTCTCTCCAGTCGACCTTCCGGACATGTTTGCAAATTTCTTCCGTGACAAAGTACAAACCATTAGAGATAAGCTTGACACCACAATTTCAATTGTCTCGTCGTCATCATACAGTTGGGATACAGAATTTGAGCGGCAACCATTAGCAGCATTTGAGCCTGTCACTATGGATTTCGTACGTACAGTCCTGATGAAGAGTGCACCAAAGTCATGTGAACTTGATCCAATTCCAACATCACTGCTGCTTGAGTGCTTAGATCCAGTACTGCCTTCACTAACTGATGTTATTAATACCTCTCTCTCATCAGGGGAATTCCCATCAGTTTTCAAAACTGCCATTGTAAAGCCTCTGCTGAAGAAACCAACACTAGACCATAACGATTTAAAGAACTACCGCCCAGTTTATAATCTCCCATTCATATCAAAAATCTTAGAAAAGGTTGTTCTATCCCAGCTTGTATCTCATTTGAATTCAAACAGCCTTTTTAGCAATGTACAATCTGCATATCGCCCTTGCCACATTACTAAAACTACTCTTCTAAAAGTAGTTAATGACATTCTCTCTGCTTTGGATAGCGGAAAGATTACAGTCGTCACCCTCCTTGATTTGTCTGCAGCATTTGACACAATAGACCATAATATATTACTTCATCGTCGCCAGCATGTTTTTGGCATTCATGATAGAGCCTTACTGTGGTTCAAGTCCTACTTGGTCAAAAGGACACAAATTGTGTCTGCAAATGGAATACACTCCCGCCCAGTTAATCTATGTTGTGCTGTTCCACAGGGGTAAATTCTTGGACATGTTCTCTTCCTTCTATACACTCAGTCGCTCTCAAGTGTCATAGATCATCATCCAGTGTCTCACCAATTGTACGCTGATGACACCCAAATATACAAATCTAGCCACCCAACTGAAGTTGATGCTACCATTCAAAGTGTAGAGAGGTGCATTTCTGATGTGAAATCATGGATGACATGTAACAAGCTGCAGATGAATGATGATAAAACTGAGGCCATTCTGATCACAACTTTTTCATTCACATCCTTTACCTCAAGCAATAAATATCAGTAACACCAACATTAAATTCACACAGTCAGTAGGAAACCTAGATGTTACTCTGGACAGTACTCTCACATTGCACCAACATGTAATGAATATATGCAAGGCTGCATATCTTGAGCTGAGACGCATCAGCTCCATTCGGAAATATCTTTCAGTTGATGCCACTAAAACACTTGTGTGTTCATTAGTACTTTCAAGACTGGACTATCGTAACTCAGTTCTGTCTGGCTCATCTCAATATCTACTCAAGAAACTTCAAAACGTTCAAAACACAACTGCTCGGATCATACTCAGATTACCACGATCACACCTCCCCGCTGCTCTGTGCCCTACACTGGCTATCCATTCGATCCAGAATCAAACACAAAATTTGTTCTCAGTGCTACGTTCATTGACGGACTCTAGTCCAACATACCTATCCGACCTCAACCATGTGTACACACCAGCAAGATACTTACGCTCCTCTTCTGACAATCGTATACTCATTATTCCCACTATGAAAACAAAGTCATATGGACAGCGTTCTTTTGCATACCAGGGCCCAGCAACGTGAAATGAATTGCCCACTGAACTTAGACACAAAGACACAGTGATATCATTCAAGAGTGCTCTCAAAACTCACTTATTTCGACTGCAAGAACAAACTTTAAGACCTAATAATGTTTCCTGCCTGAAAAATTCTCAGCATGTTTTTTTATGTTTTCTAATTTCATGGTGTTTGTTTTTGTGATCATATCATTATATATGTTTTTTATCTTGTGGGTGTTGTCTAATGTTGTAAAGCGCTTAGAGCTTCTAAAGATTAGACGCTATACAAAGTCCTCATTATTATTATTATTATTATTATTTACTCATTCCTTTTTCTCGCTAATTATTCAAAATTGTCTGAACTGTGCAGTATTTTCTCATACTACACTGCCTTAAAATGAACATAATACCTGCACAACACGCTACCAAGATCACTGTGCTATGCGAATGTATATTCGCGGATGAATTTTGTGTCTGGTTTATTTGCATACGGTTGTTTTCGCTGGAATTAACATAAATGAAACTTATTTACTTCAGTGAGTGTTTCCTTTTCATTATTTAACAAGTAATAAATTCCAAGGAGGAATATATTCGTCTTTGATATTGAAATTTTAAATAATACCATTCGCGTGCCAGTGATGACGTTAAAAAATTACATCAAAATAGTGCTAAAGTTGATGACACGCACAGCCCTAAAACATGTATATGTATTGTGAATGATGAATACGATTTTCCTTCCTTTCTTTGTTTAGTGACTCGAGAAGGGTAAACTTTAGAACGAGTCCTAGATGGTAAAAGAATGAGTACACAACACGTACACTGCTACATTTCATTGGAAAGATAGAAACTCGTGCCATATCAGCAATGCAAGACCATTAACCCTGTGTTCGATTCGTTCCAGCCACTCCTCACTACCACCTTCTGTCTTTTTTTAACAAAGAAATGACAATAAACCCCGCCCCAAAAAGCAAATTTCTTCCGCTGTCTTAAAAAGATTTCATAGGCATCATAAGGAATTCATTGTATGTATGTTGGGATCACATTGAATAGTCGAGGTCGAATGTAATACCATTAATAGAAACTAGAAGGTATAAGAACCCGTGTATCGTCCTATTTAATAGCTTTACCAGAGGAAATGCATCTGCATCACCGGCGACTAGTTCTTATGCGTTTACAATAGTATCTTCGTGACTTGATCCTTAAAGCTGTTAGGTAAAAAGAAATTCCGCTTGCATTACTTATGGATATGCACAGGGTTTGTGTGCTAAGGACAGTGTAATATAAAAGTGAACAGTTAAAAACATTAAGTCCGCATTTATCCCCAATAATAAACGTGATATGCTGAAATAATCCTCGAATCAGCTTTTGATGTAGAATTTATTTTTACATTCATAAATATTATCATGGGGAGGATTTAAACAAGATAAAATTACAACAGGTTTTTATTTTCGACTTGAAACCCAGATAACAGATTATGTGACTGTAGTTAGATTCATAAGTAACGCACACTTCAACTGCTGTATCTTGTAGGATGTAACACTGACTTTAAATTCTGTACCATTTACAATGTAACGATGACTTCAACTGCTATTCCTTTAAGGGTGTAAATGTGTGGTAATAGATATTTATCTTGCTTCTTGTGAAAAGTTATGTTGGAAATCAGGGAGCGTTTTTATGACACTTTATCTGCTTTTGATGAAAGATAACAGTTACCTGATGCAAAATTAATAGAACCCTTGATATGCATCGATGCCGGATAGGAAATATCCCGCCCCCATTCTCCACCTCCGCGTGGAAAGTTTGCTCCTGTCATAAGGCTTCGTGTATGAATCAAACATCTGATCTCCAAGATGGAATTTCTTTTAAGTACAAACACATAGTGAAGGATTATGTTTCTCACAATCCTGAATGAAATATGAGGTTCGGGTTCAAAATGATGTATTGTGAATAATGATGCAACATTAAAATAGCAAAAACTCATTGAAAAATTTCACCACATAAGTCTAGAGCGCAAAATGAAAAGCGTACACTAAATTAATTAGTGTAAACATTAAATGACATTGACACTTGCATCAAATTTGAAATAACATGCATCGTGACCGTGAAGGTAATGACAGTGCGCAGCGTTTGAATTTGCGCAATGACAAAAATGTGAACAGGTCACACAACAAAGTTTTTATTCCTATGAGTATATACGACAGACAAAAACTTTCATATAGTTCTAAACTGAACTCTCCTCCGGAACTGATTTTCTTCTTTAAGATTATTGAATAAATTTTTATTTTAAAGAATAAAATCAACACCAGCTTTCTCTACTTTTTATAGAAACTATTTGACACTAAATATTAACTGCATCAAGGATGTAAGGCGAATATGGCCGTTATATGTATGACCCTAGAATAACGACCTTTATAGGTATGATCTCAAGAATAAAGACCGTTATAAGAATGACCCCTCGAATAAAAACCGTTATAAGAATGACCCCTAAAATAAAGAGCGTTATAAGAATGACCCATCGAATGAAGACCGTTCTAAGAATGATCCCTCGAATAGAGACCGTTATAGGTATGACCCCTATATGAATGACCTTTCTAGGTATGATCCCTAGAATAAACACCGTTATAAGAATGACCCCTAGAATAAAAACCTTTATAAAAATGACCCTTAGAATAAAGACTGTTATAAGAATGACGCCTTGAATA
Organism: Sinohyriopsis cumingii; assembly: GCA_028554795.2. NCBI lineage: Eukaryota > Metazoa > Mollusca > Bivalvia > Unionida > Unionidae > Sinohyriopsis > Sinohyriopsis cumingii. The sequence continues at coordinate 75,097,790 of CM068835.1, read as the reverse complement.
AAGACCATTATACGAATGACTCCTATACTAAAGACCCTAGAATAAAGACCGTTATAAGAATGATCCCTCGAATAAAGACCGTTTTAAGAATGACTCCTCGAATAAAGACCGTTATAGGTATGACCCTTAGATCAATGACCTTCCTAGGTATGACCCGTAGAATAAAGACCGTTTAAGAATGACCCCTAGAATAAGGACCGTAATAAGAATGACCCCTAGAATAAAGACCGTAATAGGAATGACCCCTCGAATAAAGACCGTTATATGTATGACCCCTAGAATAAAGACCGTAATAAAAATGACCCCTCGAATACAGACGGTTATAGGTGTGGCCCCTAGAATAAAGACCGTAATAAGAATTACCCCTAGAATAAAGACAGTTATAGGTATTACCCCTAGAATAAATATCGTAATAGGAATTACCCCTAGAATAAATATCGTAATAGGAATTACCCCTAGAATAAAGACCGTTATAGGTATGGTCACTAGAATAAAGACCGTTATAGGCATGATCCCTAGAATAAAGACCGTATCAGGAATGACCCCTTGAAATAAAGATGGTTATAGGTATGACCCATAGAACAAAGACCGTTAAAGGTCATTTAATGTTATGTACAGTTTATCTTAGGCAGATAAATCTTACCATTTCTACTCGCTTACAAGTCGGGGCCGACTGTAAACAACATGAACCCTGATCTACCATGGCATAACGCGCCAGCATACTAAGGTATATGATGTTTGTTCAACTGATTATTTATATCATACTTCTTAGACCCGGGTCTGTTCGCGCATGATGCGACGGCAAATCTGGGTCTGTGCAGTTCGCAGCAAGATTCATCTTGTAAACGATTAAATAAGGAATAGTTCTCACGCATCTTACAAATTCCCCATGATGGATGAACATTTTATTCCATAAGCAAATTCAATCCACCTGATATATTATGTTTTACATCTTTTGGGGAGTCCTGATAACAAAGACTGGTATGTGATTTTTCGTACTTTAGTGATCTATGTTGGACATTAAAGCAGGAATAATCAGTCTGTATATACATAAAAGTTGATTAGTGCAGAAAATGGAACATATGTTTCTTTCTCAGTGACTCTGGGGCATGTAAATAGCTGTATTTCCGCCAGACAGATTGAAATATCATTTCTAAAATCAAAGCACGTTAGAAAATATCGTTAAATTACATTAATGGATCAATTCATCAGTAACAATATCTTAATTCTGCAACACAGGTATTTTATCAAGCATTTATGCAACCAGGGAAAATGCATGCATTACCTGATTGCCATCATCAGTCAACACTATCTGAATTCTGTGTTACATGTATTTTATCCTGTTGGTCTATAGTCAGGGACTAAATAAGATTTTCTGATTGCTTTTAATTTCATGCAAGACGTGCTGAGGAAATACCAAATATCAATAGTATATACGCTTCCGGTTTGGTAAAACGCAGGTTCCCCAGAGACCAATGAACATACAGAGAATAAATACACACTGCACTCAGAACGGGGTCTTTTGTTATACATAAACACTAAAATAACGGAAAATCCTCGTATTCTTTGTATATAATTGATTTTAGCTAAACTGTGTATATATAAGTGCACTATCCAAATACACTGGCCTTCTTAAGAATACGAATTTTCAATATCTCATATTTATCATAAGAATTAACGATCAAACTCTGAAGAGTTTGTGAATATAGTGGATCATAAATAAATTTCTTTGCTTACGTATATACTCCCTTATAAGACGATTCCAACAGCAAATAACATAGACCCTGATCTGCCGTGGCATTATGCTACATAAGTTCTTGGTCTGTGTAGCTTGCACTTGGACTCGACTTAAAAGAAAGTATGGACGGTGCTCATTTATCTGAAGATTATTGTACAATTATAAATATTCGTGTAACTGACATGTTTTGTTTTTGTTGTTTCACACTTTTTACACCGTCACCACTGTACTTTTATTTTTGGCTATATGTTACATACAAAAAATTAATCCTGCATTTCCGATTTTTCAGTATCTAAGAACAGACTCTATTTGCATACGAAAATCAATCATTTAAACAAAACAATGACTCCTTGTTTTATTGAATAATTTACAGTCATCTAGGGTAGAAGTTGGTACTAAACGTGACAATCGATTTTACATTTATGGAATGTGTTTAACACTGTTTAAATGCCCCCATGTCCACAGAGGAAAAGCCTTGATAAGTGGTGGAAATAATATTTCCCTGACAAAGACTCAGTAGAAGAGTATAATGAGGTTTCTTTGCCAAACCCCCATTTTGTATTAGGACGAAAGCACGATTACCCCTCTCAGCGCCCCCCCCCCGTTAGTATAAACAAAAACGAAAACAAGTTTGCTGTGGTTATTATTGATTACATAGTTCTAGGACCTACCACCGAATCCTCATCGTCGTTATATAAAATAGGATTTGGCTAGAAACGCTCATTATAATATACTACTGCGGTTCTTGCTTGAATTGCTAGCGATTTATATCTAGATTTTCACAAAAAAAATTATATACCCAACTTCACACAAAATTACTAATCCTAACATTCACATAAAAATTCCGATCCGCTATTATTAACTCGCTGCGATTTGTAGGTCTGTTAAAATGAACGCGCTATTAATAACTCGCTGGGACGTTTTTCTTTAAAACAAATAATCGATTTACAAACTCGCTCTGATTAGTGTCAGCTTCGTATAGTTATATATATCAAAATTTGATCTGTGTATCTGAAAGAGCTCGGTAGATCGACTAGTAGAAGATCAGGTACTCCCTTTTGCTATTATTTTTTTTACAGTATGGCGGCTCGTACTATGATTTATATTTTTCACCCATGCGACAGAGAAATCTAGCTGTTTTGCTAACGTTACTTTTCTTATCTCAGTCTAGTCATTTCAGACCAGTCGTCTCGGTCAAGGTGTCCACGCGCTCAGAACTACTTTTAAAAAAAAGAAACCCTTGTTGTCTTCTGCTCTGGCTGACGTAGTTGTAATAAAATAAAACAACAACAACAAATCCATAACAAAAACATATTAACTTAAGGTAAATCCATCTTTGAGAACACACCATAAAATACATTTCCAGAGAGACAAAGACACAAACGCATACGATGTCAAGCTTTTTGGTATTATGCTATTTCGTTTCCCACCGCATGGTCAATTTTATCTATATGCAGGCCTAGCTCAGTACATTTCTCACGTCAGCGTCATTATATGTAACTAAAGCTACCTGACTAGTTTTATATACTTTGTGTGAAACAAATTATATACTGTTAGCTACATTTAATGACGCTGACCGGAAAAATGACCGTGCTACATATAGGATAAAATTCTCAATGCTTTGTGAAATGAACTATAACATAAACACTGACCCATGCACATAGACTATAGATCTATACAATTCATAGACTCCGAACTCTCTTAACAACTATGGAAAACTTAATAACAACCATAACAGTGTTATATAAAACACGATTTATTCTAATTTTGTTAAGCATCACCATTGTGCCCCGGTTGAATTAAAAATATACCTACACTATTTAATGACAAATAATACACTTACCAGCCAGAAGGAATCATTTATCCGCCAAACATTAATCCGTAAGCAAATTTCACTGTAGCACTTGCCAGGACAGAAAAATGAATGTTCAAAGAATCCGTGAACTTGAAAGTTTAGCACATGGTTATCCGCTAGTGTCCGTTTTGGAGGGTCTATTATACAATTGTAATTTTACAATCAATATTAAAGACAACAGAAGTATGTCACACAGTTTCACCTCCTCCAAAGAAAAGAATAGTTATATACGATAGCGACAAATATCTCAAATTACTCATGAATAATCTAAAGAAAGATGTTACTCTTCGTTACAGATTGTACTAAGTGTAACAACAGTAGAGCTGAGTAGCCAATATCGTTTTATTATTTACAATATAACTTTTCAAAGTTGGAACTGATGAAAATAAAACAGTTACTTGTTATAAATATTAATTATTTATTGTCAATTTCATATAACATCCATATATTAAATGTGATAATACCTCATTATTATGCGACGTTTTTTGTTGTTATTGTTTTTTTGTTCACGCGTATAAACTGTGTACTTAGGACGGAACGGTCACACCACAGCCCTCAATATATTTATATTCATGAGCCGCATGTAAACATTGGACGTGAACAGTAGTGAAGAATTCTTTTTACTTTAAAGGTAAATATTGGGTGAGAAAAATAATCTACTATGGGGTTTGGACGGAGACAAGGAAATCCCAGTCGCTGGTTTATATTATATGTCTCCCCACTCTGGCAAGCCTCGTCAGGGAGACAAATAATATAAACCCTTGACTGGTATTTCATTGTCTCGGTCCAAATCTCAACATAGATTCCATATTTCACACAAAATTACGATACCTAACACTCACATACAATTTACATGAAATCGCTAGGCATTTACTGTAATATTCAATCTAGAAAATCCACCTTGCTAAAATCAATAATATCAAACTTTTATATCCTAACGCAAATGAAGTTATCCCATCGGAGCAGTATCTTTATCATCAAAATTGCAAAGACCAGATTTTATGATGATACCGGTCTCAATTTTATGACAATTCGATCTAATTGCAATCATCTCAACATAACTAGAAAGTCCGTCTAACGCAGCTTTATAATTATCGAATCCTATCACCTTATTTCCTGCATTTCTTTTGATTCTTTTAGCTCGTTTCTTTACTTTATTATCAACTAGTTTTGGACAGTACATTTTACTACGCAATCAAATACATTCTACGATAGGAACAAAATTTTGTCTCACCCTTAAATTTTCCTATTACATTTTTGTTATTGTCACAGTGGAATCTGCTGTTTTTTGTTCGTTTTTTGTTGTTGATTGTTTTGGATAATCTGAAAGATCAAACATTTCTCGATTATCATAAATCTCTTGATAAAGATCATCATATTTTATCTTGTACATAAGCAAGTCAGTGTCAGTAAATAACAGCTCTGCATCAGGCCACTTAACCTTAAAAATGTCATAATGAAATTGGTACATTAGCCATTTTGATATCTCAGGTACTGCCATACCGACATAAACAGGCATATTTAACTTCAGATTTGTCTTTCTTCGTTGAATACCTACTAAATTTTCATTAAATATTTTCATACTAACAAAATCGTCAGATTCTACAAGTTTATTACGACGTTTCACGTTATTGAAGATCTCAATATTGACTCGCTTTCTGATATTTTATATGGTCGTGCCAAAAACGCTGTTATTCATAAGCTTGAAAAAGTTGATTTTTTTCAAATTCAGTTTTGGAAACTGCTCGTCGTGTTGTATTTGAGTCGATGTGGCTTTTCATCCACAGCGATTCATTAAATTTTAGCACACGATGAACTTTTCTTAATACCAGACCATGATCAATTGCTTGTTTCAGATTTTTATAGTGTAAAACGTATCTCCGTTTGTCAAGCAGATTAGGAACTAATTTTTTTAACAACAGATTTACCACTAGTGATAGCATTAGGCAAATAATGTTTCTGCTTAACAGATAATAAACTGTAATCGATCAGCCTTAACTTTGGACAGAGCGGATAGTCATTATGCGCATCGTGTAGTTCAACAGGATAGTCAATATCAACTTCTATGAAATAATTAACATCATCCGGTATAGTTTCATAAGTTTCATTAAAAAAACTGTTTTTCGATAATCCACCTAATCGAACGACCGGCATAGATTCCGAGAGACCGTAGTCATAAAAATTATTGGCATTTCGATAGGATATAAAACTAGATGGTTCTGTACTATCATATTCGGGTAGATGTTATTATTAGACCTGGCATATTTTTTGTTATGACACTTATACCGCCTCGGATTCCACATTCTATAAAGTTGAACATATCAGGGCCTGTTTGCAGCTCCAGTTTTATTTTAACGTGTTTCAGATTTAACCTAATGGTAAACGACCTTGACCTCAATGCATCCTCCACAAAAATAAACTTGTCACAATTTGCAGATGATAGTGGCATATGGAGGGATGGAAATCCTGCCATTAACACATTAGATAAAGAAATCCAGCAGAGCCTAGACAACATAGGGAGATGGGCGGACAAATGGAGTTTAAAATATCTCATGAAAAAACTGTGGCAATCATATTCACCCCCAAACGAAATAACAACCTAGTCTATCCAAACTTCTATATACAAAATCAGTTAATCAAATACGTAACAGTAGTAAAATTCCTAGGAATGTTCTTTGACAACCACCTCACATGGAAACAGCACATTGAACAACTCACCCAGAATTGTAACAAAAATCTCAATTTACTCAGGAACATCACAGGGACTGACTGGGGATCCAACCAGGAAACCCTCCTCACGATATATAAAACCCTAATTAGATCAAAACTGGATAACGGCTGCCAAGCATATAACTCGGCTAAGCAACCTGTACTACAAAAACTTGACACTATCCAGAGAAAAGCCTTACTATTATGCACAGGAACACTCCACTCATCATCATTAGAAGAACTACAAACACTAACAGGAGAACTACCCTTAAAATTACATAGGCAAGAACTGCTCCTCCGATACTCCATTCGATTAGATACCCACCCAGACAACCATCCCAACAAAATAGCTATAAATAAGTGTAAAGTTGTCTTCAAACCCAAAATCATACCCACCACACCAAGTGGCAAATTAATCCTTGAACTATGAGAAAAGATACCTCTACTAAAAAACCAGGTAACAAACAATACAGACCAGAACAAATCAACATGGTTACAAAAACCACCAAGGATTAGCATTGAAGCTACCAAATTAGGCAATAAAGAAGGACAAGAAAACTTACTAAAACCTGTACTGGTAAACGAAATCAACCAAAAATACCCGGACTATGTTAAAATATATACCGATGGATCAAAAAGCAAACAACCCACCAAGAACAGCAGCAGCAATAGTCATCCCTGAATTCAATATACAAACGGGATCCAGATTACTTGACTATTGCTCCATTTACACCACTGAATTCTGGGCTATACTTGAATCACTACAATGGATCAAAGACAACCAAATACCTAAAGCAGTCATTATCAGCGATTCCCTAAGCGTTATCAAATTGATCTAAAATCGCAATACTCACTCTAGGGAACAACTCCTCGACAGAGCATGCCAATTAATCGAAGATATCACCACAGCACATCAGTTAGTTGAGCTCATATGGATACCGTTGCACATTGGAATCTCTGGCAACGAAACAGCAGACAAAGTTGCACAAACCAAACTAGGAGATCAAAACTCTATCAAGCTTAAATATAGCTCTACAGCAGCACTAAGCTTCGCACAAATATATATAGACCAAACATGGCAAGATTTTTGGAACTCCTCCACAAAAGGCAAAAAGCACCATGAAACCCAAAACACCGTAGAAAGGAACATACACCTACCTAAGGGTACCTATTTAGAACAGAAAACCATAAACAGGATAATAATTGGAAAAACTAAACTAGCAAGCAGTTTTGGAAGGTTTATAGGGCCCAAACCAGCAACCATTAACTGCTTTAACTGCCACACCACCGAAGATCTACACTACGTATTCAATATATGCCCAAAATATCAACCCGCTCGGAAAATATTTATCAAAAACCAGAAAGAGATTGGATCACCACATACATACCCAGAGTTACTTATGGACTGTAATAAAAATAAACAATCAGCATATAAAAATATAAATAAATTCATAGACTCAGCAGGACTCGGAACAAAATATAATTACTATCCCCACAAGACCAAAAGACCCAGTAGCTAGCTAAATAAATTTAGAAGCCACCACATAAAAACCCATAACATATCATTCAATTTTATAAAAATATTAATAAATAATTCACTTACGAAGCACCTATCAAAAACTAAGGAAACCGCAAAATCGGATGTCATAGATGTCCTTAACGAACCGTGTAATCGGCTAGGACTCCGGTCTCTTGCTAATTAAAGTATAAATAACATCCAATCTCTAAAAACATTAATAAATAAATAACTTAAAGAGGCAATATCTAAAAACTTATAAATAACATAACGTAGGAAGCACACCGTTGACACCTCGACTAGTAATACCATAATAACCTTGAAAATCTCTCTTCATATATGATTTCTACTAATATTCTCTATAAACAGCATAGAACATCCCCCCCTTTTTAGAACATTTTGAAGAAGAAAATAAATCGCAAAGAAAAATCGAAAAAACAAACAAAAACAACAAAAAACAGGCAAATGCAACAAGAAACCAGCGATGTAAAGCAAGCAGGGCCGTTCCCGAGCTCTCCTTCCCAATAATGACAGCCAACCATTCAACTGTAAGGGACCTTTATGGACCCACAGATTGAGGCCAAACTATCAGGGTTCCTTGAATCCATAAAAGCCTGGGGGATGTGGCTCCATTCCCTTCCCCAGGAACAACTAGCAGGCTGTGGTGCAGTCAGAAAAAAGTGGCACATGCACAATTATGTGCACGCCACTATAATTAAACTCAACAACAAAAATGTGTTTCAGTAATGCGTTCCAACTTAGTCCGGGTGCCGAATAGTACCACGTTGGATCGAGGTCGTAGTTATCAGAGCCGACGTCTCTAACATTTTCAAATATATCTGTGAACAACAGTTCATCTGTGCTAAGGTACAGGTCATGATAATATCCCAAGTTTTTGCAGCCGAAAGAGTTCCAAATCGATCAAGCATAGGCATAATTATCATCACTAACACTTTCGACATTTAACCTAGAATAAAACTTCTCTTTGTCAGGTAGACACGTTTCATCAAATTTATCCCAATTGTCAAGATACACGTGGGGAAAAATTCCTTCAGGTATCAATAAACTGCCAGCAGTTTCACCGAAATGATCAATGAAAATATTAAATTGACTACAGCCTTTGACAAGCTCGTCTAGCGACGCTGCCATAAAATGCAGACTCTCCATAAATTTCAACTTGCCTAGGGTCACTGACATATTTTTTCAGTGTTATTTGGGACGCACTTTACTCTATTCTTGTTACTAAATTTCAGGCGGTTTATTATATCTTTATTAAAAAACGTTTAAAATATAATGTGAGCGTAATATCCTCTGAAATTATTAAATATATTAGGGACGAAATCCGGTGAAGTATATATTAAGTTACATTTTTCATGTGATGGGGCACTATATTTTCCAGTAATTTGACAGTGATCATTTACCTTATCTTTGGAATATTCAGTTTCTTGTTTTAGTGCTAGTGGTTTCATTTTTTGTCTTAGCGAATAACCCCAGTATGAGATCGCTATCGTTGATGTGGTTCCTTATCAACCAGACAACTGGTTAATTTCCACGGTAAATCCTTACTGATTTTGATAAAGATTTATCAACTGCACACATGATCTTATATGCCGTGCCGCAGGGAATATGGTCATGTATTATTCTTGTCGAAGATTTATCAGGGTTATTTCTACTCCTTGCACTGGAAGTAAATTGGACTCGAAATCTGCATATACTATAAAAGGCACTTTCATATTATGCCTGTAGCTTGTAAATTGTGAAAACAATTCATCTTCGCCAGGCATAGATATTTTCTTAACATCAGAACAATATTCAAGGTGTCCATAAAGTATATGTTGGGAAAAAAGCCATTAAAAAAACACCTGACAATTCTGTATCCATATCTAGGATATCTATTTTGTTTGTTATCGGTACCAAATACATTAATAGCTCCAGATAACAGGAGATTGTTCTGTTGTTTTTTTTTAATTTTAAAATTTGATATTAAGAAACAGGAAAGTCAACACCGCTAATGTTTAGACTATTAACATAACCAATATAATTGGATACTCGATAAGGATGATCTTGTGCAGGAAACAACGCCGACAGTACGGACCACTGGAAACCTTTTTTATCGTAATTATTTACATTAATGCAACATTTTGAGTTTTTGATTTTAGTCGAGAGTTCAACATATGAGCTACCACGCAATAGATTATGTTTCATAATGTGGAAAAGTATTACCGTTATCTTAACAAATTTCCAGTCTGACCGAGATGTTGTATCCTCATCTATTTTTTCCCATATCTCCTGAAATGTATTATATGGCAACGATATTAAATCTGTCTCGGTTAAAATTCAACTAGAATTTGATCAGCAAAGCCACCCGTAGCTTTTTGTGGGGATTCCAGATGTATATTTAGCTTCGAAAGCTTTACACAAAACTGCACTATGATCCTTAGACCCTTGTGCGTGGCAAGCTGAGATTTAATTGTTGGCTGAGGTCGATATAAGTTTGTGCCGGAGAAATTTGTAAGTAAACGCGTATTATTAAATCAATAACAGTTGTCGATACTAGCAAATGCGGATGCAATTTTTATAGGTCGACATCTTTCTTTTAAAAACACTTCTTTTCGCTATATCGGCCAGTTTCAACATTCCCATATCTACCATTTTATATTTCTTTAATTGAGTGTTCTGTGAAAATTGTCAATTAGCGATTTGGCAAAGCTATCAGAATGTTGTGGAAAATTTATACTAGATGCCGATAATCATCAACGCTCTTTTCTGGCGTTACCAGTTATATGATCTTTTTGCTGGTAACGAGCTTGGCGTCATGATAAATATAAAAACAAAAAAAGTGCAATATAATTCTAACGCCGGCTGGTTATAGGATGAAAGTGAAATGTGCTAGTGATAATGAATATACTGGGATGTTTTTAAACAATTTTATCTGGACTTTATTTAGCGGTGAGGAGATTCCAGAGGGAATAAGAGTCTGCCATATCAGCGGCAGTGCTGTTGATAATAATATCGCCAACTTGGCATTACAGGAAGAGTTTCATCCAAATCCAGTCTATAATTTATACGAAGCCCCTGATAGATGTATTGTCAAACATATTAAAACAAAAACGTTGTTGATAATATAAATATTATGGGGATTCTTGCTGCAAAAATTGAAGGAACTAATATTAATCGGATTAATTATAAGTCTCACAGGTTCGTGTTTGAACTTTTTCTTAGGCTTATCCGAAGTGGTTTCATCATCGACCACAGAAACAGAATTAAAGTTGATAATAGACTTGAAAATTTGGAACTTTTAACACAGAAAGAAAATTTTCATCGCGGTAGGGGAGGTGATGTTAATTTAAAACAATCAATCCGTCTTGTTATAGCGACTATTACAGTAAGGAAATTTCATGTTCATCAATTTCATCTGCATCAAAATATTTTGACATTGACTCGAGGGCAGTAAAATTTGTTGCAGATAATACCTGTAAATCAGCTTTATCGATATGAATCACCTGCTATTTAAAATAATTGCTACCTCACTATTCGTCAGGCAGAAAAAATATATTTATTTAAGGTTTCCTTATTGGATTCAACTAGACTCTTTCCAGGTCGAAGTATACGATCAAGTTTGATACTGCTTAACAAATTTATTTTTATTTCTCTTTCTTCTTCAAAGCGGGCTATAACGTTATTGTCACCACGAACCATATTTCTTACAGCCCCTTCATGATAAAAGGAATTTATAATAGCAGCGCAAGTAACAAATCTATCCATCTTTATTAATTAACATAAAATTGCATTTTATTTACAGATCAAATTTTAGAATATCTTTTAGATTTTTCCTTGTCAAACAACAATGGGCCCATTTTAAAACAGTATCTATATCGTATCTGAGAAATTTTCTTTATATTTCTCAAGTTCTGAAACCTCTGAATATGTCAATAGCACATCAAACGCAGAGTAAAGATCGTATTCGACGAGGAAATTCACATACTTTTTTCTGTTCTTTTATTACTCTTAAACAACTTGATAGCGTCGAATAAGAAGTTCATTTTTTAGATTTTAGCAGTGACTATTTTTGTTATTTCGTCCGACCTTCTATTACAGTAAATTAGATAATAAAATTCTTATTGTATTAGATATCTCAAACAAATTTCTTGCTCGTGAAAGGATTATTATATCTATACATTAATTCTGATTGTGATACAGCGGATCAGTCTGAGACCAGGATTCGACAAATTCCAATACTATTAATAGACAGTTTGTAAAACATCCCTAATTTGGTCTAGAAACATATTTATTTCCTGCCCACGAGGATAAATGTGCAGATGGACCAGGTTTAGCACATCAAGACGAGCAAGTTTATATCGCAGCAAAATAACGGTTTAATGTAACCTGTCACCTCGCTAAGAAAATAACAATGCTTAATTTTACTGCCTCTGAAAACCGGATATTCTGGAAGATATTAAATCCGTTTAAAACCGTGGAAAGTTAGAAGTGTTTGGCCGTCGAAGAATATAAAATTTGATTTTCTGTTTGTTAAGATTTTTAAATTGATGAGAGAGTGTGCTCTAACAACAACACGAAATAGAATATTTAATGTCATTATTCAAGCCAGTAAAATGTAAGTCTGTCCTTTTGAAATATGAAAAGATTTATAGCGAATGGATTGCGGACGATTTAGTCAAAGATTTTTGATTTCATTACGTGGTATCAAGCTATTAAAACTGTCTCCATAGCCTCTTCATTGACCAAAATGTTCTTTCTTTTTGTTATCACTCGCTTGCTAACGAATATATCCTGCTTTGTCCGCTGCAGTTTATTGTTCGTAAAAACTTCCAATAATTTCTTCTCCCGCTGAATCTATCAGCATATAAATCACCTGCATTATTGTTAAACGTCTATCCACAACGAAATCTTCCTCTGACCAGTTAGGAGTGAAACCTTTTTCCAAAAGATTTTTATACTTGTGGAATTCTGACGATAACCCGCGCTAAACTTACGTCTTCGTACATATTGTCGTTTTCCAGTTGTTAATTTGTTCCAGAAACTGTTCTAATTGCTTATTAAAAAATGCTCTGTTTCGTGATCAGCCCATACCTTATTTGGTTTTCTTTCTGTGCCGGCAAAGATATCTCTCAAAGAATCAGTTATAAACTTACCTGTCTTATCTGTAACAGGAATACTAAAAAATATCAACTATACTCATCAGGATACCTTCAGTTGTCATTATACTTTGCAATATGCGACATATCAGCTAGATATATTGCCCATATAGCATAAGGTGTGTTTGCGACAACGTTTCGTCGAGTAAAAGTTTTTTCGGTCTGTGAAGTTCACGTGCGAGAGCTTTGTGCACTCCATCATCCTAAGATGCAATTTTACCGAGTCATGGATTTCCAAGCCGAGACTGAGGCACATGCGCCAGAACGCTTTGCGTTCCACCGACTTCCAGTTTATATTTCGCTCCAATAAAACCTTGTACCAGCTTGCGATCAATTCGTTCCCATATCCTCTTCGGTCTCATATTGCTTAGCTCATTAAGGAAAATACAGTCACAACCAGATTTACCGTTTTCGTTGTCACGGTAACAGATATATCATGTCTAATTGCAATTTCATATACTTGATTGTACGGCTCCTCCCCCGTTTATAGGATTGCCATTTCGATCAACCTGTTTATCGAGAGGATTACAGAGACCTGCATACTTAGGTTTCGGTCTTTTCCCAAATGACTTGAGGATATCTAAACCCGATCTGATTACAGCCCATTGATTACAACACTGACAATATGTTACTAGTTTATCTTGTTTGAGACACAGATCGTGGTCAGCTTCATATTTACACTCTTTTCTTGCAAATTGGCCCTGCACTTTTTTTAAAATTTAATCGTCGACTAAAGTAGTATTAGAAATTCTTGGCATTCCCAGGTAATAGTGGGCCACGATTGAGAAACATACTCGTTTTCCGGCCATAGTTAGCACAATTACGTTTCATCATGATTCGGTTATTTTTGGTAGTTTCCATTGTTTCATTTATATTTTCCGTTCCGTTTTACGTCTGCACTTCAGGCAATACGTGACAATTTTTATACTTGTTTGTTAGAGAAAATTTCAATTCCGTCGTTTTCCATGCTCTGTTTAGGTGTGAATTGTAATTTAAATTTCAGAAAAATCACCATTTATCCACGACATGTGTTTGATTAACATAAAACAGTAATATCACATGCTACAGTTTCAACTGGCTGTAGTAGATTAGACGAATAATTTATTTGTTTGTACTTGTGGGACGTACTGTTTGATAATGTCACTTGGTAGTAGCCGAAACGAATCAAAATAATCCCTCCAGGTTGAATTGAAAATTCATCTTTAGAAAATGCTCCTTTAAGTTTATTTAAGATCTCAAAGTTGTTTAGTGGATGGACCGCAGAGAGATCTACCTCCTGGTACCGGGTAGCATCAATCCTCTCCCAACCCCTACCCTCAACATATTGGGAAGTAGACTTCCCGCTATTCCTGCTAGCAAAGGCTATAGGAATCCACTTCGGACTGCTTTCCGATTCGTCCTTTTTTAGTTGTTTTACGTTTCTTTGTTGTTTTACTTTTCTGAACGATTCGTGTTTTACTTGAAATGTCTAGCGATTTGGGCATTTTTGTTGTAATCGTTAGACAAAAAAGAAATGCTACACTAACTATTTGATACCGTCGACAGACACAGCTTTTTTCGTATCCCCGGATACGGCAGTAATTTGGGTAGCAACGTTTTGCAATAGGTGCCCATGGAGCCTGTCCAAGTGTCCATGCGACTTCAGTGTCTGACGTGGATCCGATGGCTCGTTCGCTATGTTTACTGAGATCAAAGTAAAATATCTGATAAAGAGTTCCTAACTCTTCGATTGAAATTTGAGAACCACTGTTTGCATCCTGATATTTTTGCATAGTTTCCATACAATACATATAAGCTCTAGAAACGTTTCTATCAGCTCCAGCTGCGTGATTACATTCGATCTTTCGTTCGGGATACTGCTTAGAATTTATTCCGTCAAATATTCGTCTGACATCAACGCTATCGAAAATTGAATTGTTTTGAAGTTCATCTCCATGGCTATTCTGTCGCTGGAACACAATAAATACACGCTTTGGCAACTGTTCACATAGCGCTGTTATTATGCGTCATGGGTTGTCTATTGTGTTAGATACTGCAATTTGATAAATCTTGTTCTGTTCACAGTAAACTTTTCTGCTTTAAGTCGTCAAACTTTTCTCAAGTTCTATCGATTTATCAATTAACGGAACTACACGTGGCATCCACAATGCCATTCGTGAAATTACGAACGCAACATCAGCAATAGCATCATATTTCAGTAGACTGTGACGTTTGGTAGGGTTGAGGTGAGTGCTCCCAATATATTATTTAAATTACTATGGAAGTCCCACCCAGGCTCGATTTTGTAGGAAGTGAAATAAGTGATGGAGAGAGGTAAAGGTCCGAGCAACCTACCAGCAATGCCGACAGTTAAATTATTGAGAACACAAAGCTGAAATTCAAAGGTTGTATTGTTGTTGTTTTAGGGTTTAACGCCATTTTTCAGCACACGATACATGGCGGCCAGTAATAATGGCGGAGGTAGAACCCGGGAAAACCAGGGAAAGAACACGCGACCCACGAGAAGCTACTGGTAAGCTTTCTCACATACCCGCATTAGCCGAATCCGAGACTCGAAACAACGCAGACAGAGGTTAGATGGCAGTGATCCGTAACAGAGAGCGCTTTAGACCACTCGGCCACTCGGGGCCCCTGAAATTGAAAGGAATAACAATTTAATACAATTCAATATTCAAATGATAATAATTTCCCAATCACTCTTCTTCCTCTTGACCAAGTGGTAGCCTATTGCATCCTGTGATTTATAGTGTGAGATCGCTTTTCCACCTGTCCTTGTTCTCTACTCATCTGTATCTCTCCTATCCCGCCAATTACTTCGCTCCTTCCGACTTCCCTCCCAACTCTTTCTCCTTGACAGCTCCTTCTCCAACTTTTCCTCCTCGACTCTTTTCCCTCCTCCTCCTTGACTCTGCTGTCCCACTAGCTTTCTATTCACAATCGACTTCTCGAGTAGTCTCTATTCCTGCTCTCTCCTAGAGACTCGGGAGTAAACCACACCGGAAGTCTGTCCCCTAAAAGCTTCCTCTGAAAACACAAGGACGTTAGCTTATTTCCTTAAACAACCATCATTCGTCAGATAAAGGCTATTACATTTTTCGGTCACGCATTCGTGCACATCGAAATACCCATACACTCTTGTATGGTAAACAACGTCGTAATATATCACGGTATCAACCACTTATCATACAGACATCAATAGATTGCGACACATCCATATATATATTCTTAATCTCATTATCCTGAACAATAGCACAGCAAACAGACGCATTTCTGTACATTACACTCCAACAAGTGTACACAGATATTCAAATATCCATATTAACTAATTTTAAACACTGCAACCATTTTCCAAAGTTACAACTCAATTCAACAGTTGCAAAATCTAGAATATCACATGAATAAATGCAATAGTTTACTACGAATTAACCAAATAGCGAATTACAATATTAATTCTAACTGCGAGCTAGAAATCTACATAATTCTTTACATAATCATAGCTCATTTCTTAAATACTCATGTAAATTAAAAACTACAAAGGTGTATCTACATACTAACGATTCTAGTAATGAAGTATACATTCTGCACATAATTACAATTACAATGCCCTAATATTCTGCAACAATCGAGCCAATAACTCACTGACCTTTACGAAGCTTTATCTTTCCTTACAATTTCCTAAGTTTTCCCGCCAATTCACGAGTGGTTTCCCGGAGTTATGACAATAACTTCTCAGCACGATGTTTCACAATGACTGGGGTTTCTAGTCTAACGTACTCAGTTGCTCACACCCTCTCTCGATTCCGATCGGATATCGATTATACCCTGTTCTATTCAATTTAGCAGACAATGCTCCGGCCGTCTGTCAACGTGGTGAGATTTACGACGCCAATAAGGGTCCTTTGTTCTTGAACAAAGCTTTCAACGTCCACGTGTGATTTTTTACACCCAACACGCGAGGCTCTCGTAACAATTACTATCAGGACAACTATAGCCGCGACGTCTAACATATATACAAGGCTTCTAACCAATTCATTTGTTCTTGACTTACATAATTGCGGGCAGGCAACGTGACATAGACAATCATTCTAAAAAGCTCGGATAAGTATAAGAATTAGAGTCTCTGCAAATCCGAATATTGTGTCAAGTGGCACCATCATTGTGATCTGATGTGATCTGTCTGTCAAAGCAATTCTCTTTAGATTACTATCATTGTAGATGGTTCGACCGTTAATTAAAATAACAATGTATCGAGCTCTTGATAGCATTTCAGCTGTGTCAGCAGCAGTCGCTGGTTGGTTAGTTTTAATTGTATCACACAAATTTATTAATGCGGTTCTAGTGTTATCAACTTCATTATCAATGGATGCTGTTGTTCCATATCTTACAAGGAGAAGTGCTTAAAACGCATTACCAAAAGCACAAGTTCCATCATCGTTATCACCAGCAACAGGTGCATTGACGTTCAAATCTATTATATTAGTATCTCCAGTTCCAGTGTCTTTATACCAGAACATATTTGTTGCTGCTGATCGTGAGTAATCGTCTCTGAACGACACCACGTTAAGAATTGTACTTGCAACTGGCAAGTGCATGGAAATATCTTCTATAGTTTGATTAGCAGGTAGATATAAAGTTCTTCTAAACAAACTCCATCCGTTATTAATAAGTGTAAGTTTAGAATTTGCATCTACTTGAATTACACCTAGAACTTCGAGTACAGCCTTATGCGGTAATAGAAACACGTTCTTGTCTCTTGTGTTAAAAGTTCGTAATCCAGATTTGTTAGGTTCGTTTGATGTTTCGTCGAGATATTCAATATACTCTAACTCTGTTGACGATTCGTCTATTGTGTACTCCTCGTCTCGATCAAAGTAATTTTTAATCGACATCTTATTGTTCTCGATTATATAGAATTACTAAATAATTGAGATGTTGATTTTAGGTTTAGCTCGTGTCATCGGCTTCTTAACAATTTCTTTCCCGGCTGGTGATAGCAGGATTTCTTTTTGTCTTTTTTTAACGCCTTAGTTGTTTCTGATGTTGGTGATATTTCAGAAATTGCTTGTTTTATATCCCTATCGCTTACGATAGGTGTACTCGTTTGTTCACCCTTAATTGTATCAACAATCTCCTATCCAAATGATGAACCTGCTGCAGAAGAAGCTTTAGGCGCTATTTGTTTTGCAATTCCAGGTACATTGTTTTTATTACGTTAGAGAATATATTTCCAAAGAAACTTTCTATGATATTTCTGTGATAAATATTTCATTTCATTGTTTCATTTTTTTGTACAAAAATACCTGATAAAATTGACTGTGATCAAAATAGCTGTGGTGAGCTCACTGACCTCAAATGCAGATAATATGTTATAATTTCGTCATTGTGTTTTAATTGCAGACAGGATTGGTCAGTCAATGTCACCGTGATATAAGATATTTGATTTTCAATACTAACAGGATAGTAGATTAATTGTCTTAGATTTCCTTGCATTAGCGTTCCAGGTGGTCCGTCAGGAGAAAAACTGTAGACAGTTTGACCTTTACTTGCACGTGATGTATACGACCCGTTGGCAATGGAGCAGTTTATTAAAATCGAATTTATTTCCGTTCTATCAACTGGTAACTCGCCATCGTATGACATGGAAGCACTTAGAACCGTATTGTTTTCGAGAAATTCCTAAAAACGGCCCGATGCTATTTATGGTACTGAAATCAATATTAAAACCATTTTTCAAAGTGATTCTGACACGCAGTGGGTTATAGTTTGGAATGAACTCACAATTATCTGATGTAGGTTCAACCTTAGTTGTAATTAATAACTTTATTGCCTTATTAAGATCTGTAATGACCACCCAGGTGGCCTAGTGGTTAGAGCGTCCGCCTCGGATGCGGAAGGTGGTGATTCGATCCCCGGCCGAGTCATACCAAAGACTTAAAAAAATGGTACTAACAGCTTCCTTGCTTGGCGCTCAGCATTAAGAGGCTAGTGTTAGGACTGGTCGGCCTTGTCTCAGGATGTGACGTGGTGGGACATCATGCTACATGTCTGCAGCATGATGCCCCAGTGCTAGAAATCATTATAAACTGCCACACTGCAGACATCGTAGTGATATGACTGAAAAATTGTTATATATACGTCAAAAATCCTAATCACACACACACACACACACACACACACACACACACACACACACAGATCTGTAACGTGATAAGCGCCTTGTTGTATCTTAACAGAAGTCCAAATCCGGCCAACTTGCTGTATCGATTGAAATGTAAAATCATTATTCAAATTAGTTCTGATATTTGCCATAGCATGCCAAGCAGTAGTAGCTGAAACTAAACCTATTTTATATTGTTTATCGCTGTCAAGTTCGAGTGGTTGATTATAAATAAATACGCCGTAGTCTCTGATGAATCAAGCAATAACGTTGTTGATGACATTCTTATTTCATTTGACAGATAAAACTAAACTGCTAGCAGTTCGTGCTTTGCGGACAACGAAATAAATCACTATGTAAAATATAATATTCACCGAATGTTAAATTAAGGGTTGTTATGAGATTATCTAAAATTTCAACAATTTTATCGTCAATTTCTGTGTTCGTATTTCCATGTTAAATATTGTTTGATTCGTTATAATTAGGAGATTGTCTGATCTTATTAAAAGCCATTCCATATTTGCATTACAATTCCTAGTTTTTCGATGTAATTATCTTCCTCAACTTTATTCATTTCTTTTATATCATCGACCCTTAATTTATTCGAGCCAAAACATGGCTGCTCAAAATCTCTAAACTTGGTAACATCTACTGGATATACAGCTTCTCTCAGTAATTTATTGATCGTTTCCAGAGACAAACAGCCACATATTCCGCACTATCTCTAGCCTGCTTTTCAATTTTTTTAATACTGCAGCTTGTCGCACAGCTGGATCTCCTATTTGCTCTGCAACTTTTATTCCTCATCTTCAAGGATACCTCGTAATCATTTCTCTGATAATATTTCAAGATCTTCCAGTGATACCGCAGAAATAACTGGCTGATTGCCAAGTACTGCTTCGATTACTGGTCTTAAAACTCTTGCGGTTTCTTCTGCTGTCTGCTGCAGACCTCTACGTTCCTGCTCAGCCGTCTTTTTAAAAGCTGCTTTAGTTACAACAAATTTCGTTAGAACTTCTATTCTTTTTTCCTCCATTTTTGTGTTTTATTTATTTTGTTAGACTACGTTTAGATGTTTACCGTAAGATCGGTTACCGTAACATTATGTTTGCAGTCTAAAACCCTGTCTATTCCACATCTGAACATACGATTTTGATTTCTTGCTAGCTTATCAAAACAAAAGAAAAAACAATACTGTGTCCGCCATCACCAGTAGCGTTATGATAACGTTCGGCAAATTTATACTTTAATAAACCCCCACACTGCTGTATGTTTGGTAGGTCGATATTGTCTAGTCCGGCAAATATTATGAAGCAACCACTATTTCGCCTGATGAACTGATCAATGGTGGAGAAGTCTTGAGCTAGGTAGATTGCATTTTATTTTATGTTGCGGGACAAGGAAAAATACGATTTTATCTTGTTGATTTCTCTATTGCTGAGCTGAATGTCATCAAACACATTTATTTTATGTTCGTCAGAACCAAGCATGGCAATGGGAATTAAATTTATGGGTTGTTTTATGGTACATATATTGTCGCCTATGCCGTGTTCATTTCTCAGATTTTCGTTATATTGGTTAAGCAAGTTCGTACTTAACTTGATCTGGATTTATTGTGTAGCTATAAGCTCGATCGTTGTTGAGTAGGTCCCTAAGTAACATATTAGTCAGAAAAATAATTTTGTCTGGTCCAGTTCGTCCTACTATCAGATAATGAAAGTCCGGTAGGTCGGGGTTATGCTAATGTTTGATTAAGCGCTCCGTGTCAAAGTTGATTTTGCTCATTCTTTGCCAGGGTATTCACAAAATTGTATCTTGCGGTCAAGGTTAAATTTTATCAGGCGCTCAAAGTTAAATTTTATCTCGCAGCTAGAAATAAGAATGAGCTATTACAGAAATTTTGGTACGTTAATTGACAGCTTAACCGAGAAAACAGCTTCAAATACGACCACTATGTCTGGTGTAAGTTTAATAAATAGTATCAATAAATCTGGGAATACAATAATAGGAAACTTAAAAATGTCAGGTTAGCGAGAGTGCTAGACCATGAAATTACGTATCCACCAATCAATCCAGCTAACTCGCAAGCAGTAAGTTTTGTCCAGCTTAGTGGTAATGGTAAGTTATCTTTATCGGGTGGAAAGATGACTGGAAACATCAATAAGAGAAAAATATATTGTTAATCTTGAAATCAAATACCCCCCCCCCCCAACATAAATAATTCACAAGCGGTACGTTATGCACAACTTAGCCAAGTTGTCATTATCTGGTGTGACGATGGCTGGAAATACAGATATGGGTCGGAAAATAATATTTAATACCCAACTTGACCAGTAATGATTCTGTAACAAATCTAAAGTTTGTCCAGGATATCTTTGTAATAAAATCCGATGATAATATGGTGGTAAATATGGATATTGGATCAAATAAGGTAATAATTATGGCAGTTCCATCAGCGGTATCAGATTTGACAAATACAAATTATGGTGGTGATGACATAGCTACAAATATTGCATCACGAGTAGCAAAGTCCGGTGGTACGATGACAGGTATGTTAAGCATGGGCTCGAATAAAATGACAACAACTTATAATCCAGTCGCCGGATTTGATATAACACCTACATTTTTGGTTGACGCTGAAATAAGTGCACCATCGGTAAGTACAATTACTTCTGCGGATTCTAATTATCTTAAATATTCCGGTGGTACGGCAATATGTGTGATCTATATGGTTGTTAATAAGATAACTTCCACGCATGTGCCTGTTTCTGCATCCGATCTTACCAATAAACAGTATGTGGATATTGTTACCGAATCGCAAGCGATTAGTGGTATTGCAAAACCAGCTAAAAGTAGTGTTGGTCACATTCCACACCTCGCAGATGCTATAAGTTCTCTTTCGGATTTTGTTGCAAGTGCATCAAATTATTATCAGGAAAATAAACGTTTAAGACACTAACCTACGAACAACAGCATATCTAGTATTGATATACTCCCTCACAATTAACATAGAAAAGTATAACGTATATCACATTAATGCTGCACTTCACGTAGTATCACAAATTGAGTCCAAAAAAGACTGATGCCGAACGAGATATATTTATCAAGCGCTTGAAGAAGCTACACAATTGAAACCTGGAATGATGAAGAGTATGAAATGCATATCAGGTCCAAAAGATTTCATTGAAAAACTATACAAAAGAAGCTATAAATTGTTTGACAGAAGTAAAATATAAAAATATCAAAGAGCTGTTTGCTAGATACATAACTCTACCCGCCATAGATAGAGGGCAGCAGATATTCACGGTCTTTTAATTTTTGCAACAGTTTATACAATTCTCAGGCAGCATCTAGTACATAATTTTTTAATGCGGTTAGTTATCTTATGTTGTTAGTTATGTCGACGAAACAGAAGATATTTATCGTGATAGAGTCAATGATATTACTAAAATGCCAACACATTTTAACCCTCCATTTTCGTCCTCAGCTTTAACAGACATCCGATATGATGATACCTCATTTGAAGTGTATGATAAGTATAGAGATTTTCTTGCTGATCCTATTAATAAAAAAATGTAGTGCGCTGATCGATAAGGTTTCCTTCGAGGGCATTTTTACTACGGCGATTGAAAGAGTTACAGAAACAGTTTCATAATGACGAAAAAAGAAATAATACACTTCAATCATATTTTATCAGGTCTACAAGACAAAGATAGAGACGAGCTATTTAAATACCAAAAAACATTACTGTCAGAGAAGCTAATAAATTTTATAGCAAAATAATAAACATGCTGGATTATATACCTATGATACTAACAAAGACTAGAATTATTTCAGTTGGGGGGACATTAAATCCATTAATTTTAATCGTACCTGGGATAGGTATTGTTTATCGGCGGTTCATAAAATATCGGGCCAAAATGTGAGCACAAAAATGCGTCTCGTAAAATAGCAATACGAATTGCTCGTAGATATGATACCGAACAGAGATGTGAAACACGAAAAACGATACTCAGTAAATTTTGTATGAAATTTCTAGTGATTTCATTTTTAAAAAATAAGGATAGTAAAATTGTGTGTGAAATATGAAAAAATAATGGAAGATATTACAGTGGAAGATACCACGTTAAAGGTGAAAATAATTCTTTTCCTAGGTAAGCAAATTACAAATATGCTTCACAATGAAAAGCTCAGTATGTATTTCAAGAACAGAAATAAGATAAAGCTGTCTCTGGTTCGCAGAGAAATTTCGGATTATTTTAGTAAGCTTACTTGGGTCACAGACTCACTTTCTGATGCTGTGGATAATCTTTTTAATCCAATATCACAAGAAAAATACACGAAGATAACAGTGGACGATGAATTGAAAAAAGTGTTATGTCGATAAATCCATAGTCTCACATGGAAATTTTTATCAAAATGCTAGAACCTGGCTGCCTCATTAGTGGTAAGGTTAATCTCTAAAAGTTCTAACAGATTAGCAAATCCCAGCGAGTTATTAATAGCGGATTGGAATTTTGTGTGAAATTAGGTATAGTAATTTTGTGTGAAAATATACACACAAATCGCCAGCAATTTCAAGTAAAAACCACAGTAGTAGCATACGATGAGCGTTTCTATTCCAACCCTATTTTGTATGAAAAAGATGATGATTCAGTGGTAGGTCCATGAGCTAGGTAATCAATACTGTAATAGATACTGTTGCCTCAACAAAGTTGTTTTCGTTTTTGTTTATACTAACACGGAGGCCTGGGAGGGGGTAGAGAAACCTCATTATACTCTACTACTGACTCAAGGTGGTAATGTTTGATTCAATTGTTGGAAAATCTTTATTGCTCTCTCTCTCTCTCTCTCTCTCTCTCTCTCTCTCTCTCGTTAAATAATATACCATATCTTCAGAAAAGGAATTTATCCTGGTAAGAATTATATTTTTAGTTGAATTCTTCCAAATATTTGCTCCAAATTAAAACTTCCGTTAATTGTAAACCAAATAGTCAGAAAAGTCGAACGTCATCAACTTTATTTTAGTCAGCATATTTGTTCGTTGTCTCCTAAAAATTAGATAATAACTGTTATTTATATTTATTTTATATGGTTTGTTAATTAGTTTATTTTATTATTTTCTTATTTCATTACATGCTATTGTCTACTAACAATGTTTGTTGGACTTGACCATTTTCAAAAAATTGTGTACAGTTCTGCTTGACCTTAATTAGTTGGTTTTTTTTCTTATTTTATTCTGAGTAAACAACAAACATATAGCTAAATTATTCTCTGTGTGTATGGGTTTATAATCAGAATTATTATTAATAGAAGCAAATATATTTATTTGGGTCTAGGTCTAGGTTCTGGAATTTCCTCAGGGTATTTTACATAATTCAGGTTGTCGTTCTTTTGTAAAAAATCAGGATCATTCTAGAAGGTTATTTTTCTTTAATTAATAGGTTTCTTTTAGACAATGCTAATTGTGACGTCAAGTAGAGAACTGTACAATCTTCTAACTTCGAGGATTATTTCAGTCGTACTTTAAGATCTAGCATTTATGAAGTTGTAATACATGTTGTGTCCAGTTGTGCTGAATTTTCTTTTTTCAAATTTTTGAATTCAGGTGATTATTTTCTCTGGAAATACAAAAGTGCTGTAATAACATTCTTTGATAGAAACATTCATTGGATTTCATACTGAATTCAAACCTGGAATTATGTTACTGGAATCAACAAAAGACTGTTAGCACATCAACACTCTATAAGCTACCATAGACACATCATCGCCTTCAGTTTTTGGATTTATTCTGGACTTCTATTGAATTTTATTCATGACTTTAAATTAGTAGGACTTGTGTAATTCTTGGATTGTTTGATGATTTAATTCGCGATACCGTAAAGGAAATAAATTATTTGTTGAATTTTACAATGTTTGTTGCTTTTCTCTCTTTTATGTTACTTTTTTAAGAGCATACACTCGTAACAGTAACAAAAATCCTCAAATGTTATTGTCTCAACAGATTTTGTACAACTTCCGTCAAGTCTCACAGTGTGTATCAACCACTGATGCAACAGTACGTTTCAATGATATAATTATGGTGATGGTTGTGCTAAGGCTGGGCACAAAAACAAGAAAGGTCGTTGACAGTATCATTCATACATCATTCGGATTCATTTTAAAACACTTTTGCTTGTTCCGTTAGACCGAATTAGTCCAACACATAAAAATATATTTAATCTCTCTCTCTTTCTCGCTCTCTCTTCCACTCTTCCCTCTCCAATCTCTTTCTTTCTACAATGGTTAAAGTACAGTGATTTATTATTATTTAATTTTTCCGTGATTCTTAAATTTATTGATAGAGAACGGCCACTACAGATAGACATTAACGTTCATTCTTCAAATTAATGCAAATTAATGCAAGAGATGATGTGTACACATGTGTACACCATTATGCATTAAAAAGCCAACATCATCACACTAATAAATGTTTTAATTATATGTCGTGACTTTGAAATTACCGGGATTTTGGCGGGATTTTGGCGTACATAAATAAGTCACTTCGTGGATAATTAAAAAAAAATAATTACGCACGTGAAATATGATCTGCCGAGAAGCCAAAAACTCTCGCATTCGAGCCAAAACTTATCCTGGTCTCATATATACCGCCTGGAAGACTGATGTTAAAAAAGATGTACTGATTTAATATAGGGCAAGACGATATCTATATAAATTAAACAATGCTCCTCTTCAACTAAAATATACGTTTTTCATGGTAATGAAATTTCTATACAGCTAAAGACATTGGCAGCTGTCAAACATGACACTAAATTATTTGCATATGAAATTTCATCTAGGTTAGTTTGATTTTCCTTATATCTTTCTGAACGAAAAGATACCAAAGTCGCAATTAATAAATAGTGAGTCAAACCCTTCTGAAAAATAAATAAATAAATAAATAAATAAATAAATAAATAAAATCTTTCAAGAAGAACAAGTGATACGAAGTCGTATGTTAGGATGTATATATAAACTAACTGCCACTCAATACTGAATGCATCAAGGATGTAAAAAAAAATATGACCCCTAGATTTAAGACCTTAATAGTTCACACAGTGTAATTTACGGCAGTAAATGTTTCAATCATATAATAACAATATTGATAAAGGAAGACTTCTACCATTCATGGACAAAAAGTTTGCAATCTGTTTGGCAGACAATATTATCGCTTGAAATATGAAAAGCAAACAGACTGAGCTAAATCTTAAACACTGACACATCCGAAGGTGGCATCCGTTAGCTTCTTCAGCTAGCTATCCTACCCTTTTGAAATTCCAGGTAAGCGGCAACGATTGAGCTATACTCTAAAACATGCGTTGAAATAATTAAATCAGCAGAATGCCTGAATGTATTAATTTTGATTTTGTTTATTTTTAAGAAATTAGTTAACCTACTTTATTTATGATATTGTGTAACCTTAGAACAAGCCCTAGATTATAAAAGAATGATTATGCTACAACATTTGAGTGGAACAGTAGGAACTCGTGCCACATCAGGTAACCAAGATCACTAAACCCGTGTATGATTCGTGCCATCCACCCCTCACTCTCATTTCCGTCTTTTTTTTTAAAGCAAAAAGCAAATTTATTCCGCTCTTTTAAAGACATTTCACAAGAATCATAAAAAGTTGAATGTATGAAAGCTATGATCACTTTGAACACCCTAGATGGAATGTAATATCAATAATAGAAAATAGACAGTATAAGACCCCGTACATCGTTCTGTTTAAGTTTTACCAGAGGAAATTCATATATTGCACCGGTGTCTAGTACATATGCGTTTAATATAGTATCATCTTACTTTATTGTTCAAGCTATTAGGCAAAAACAGGGTTTCTGTACTGAGGACAAAGTAAGATAACTATGAACAGATAAAAACTTCATGTCCGCTTTTATCACCATTATGAAAGTTGATACGCGACAAGAATGATATAAATATCGAATCAGCATTGAGCTAGACTTTATTTTCCATCCATAAATATTAATGTGAAGAGGAATTTAAGCAAAATACAATTACAATATCTGGAGTTTCGACTCAAAACAGGAAAATATAACCTGTTCACGGCACTAGATCAAAAAGTGTAACCCTGACATCAACTGCTGTACCTTTTAGAATGTAAATGTGCAGTAATCAAACTTTATCTTGATTCTTGTGAAGAGTGATGTTGACAATCAGGGAGGTTTTGCCGCTGTATATGCTTGTCATGAAAAGCAGCAGTTACACGATACAAAATTAATAGAATCCTTGATATCAATCGATTTTGTTGTTGTTGTTGTAGGGTTTAACGCCATTTTTCAGCACACGATAGGCTATACATGGCGGCCAGTATTAATAGTGGAGGAAGAACCCGGGAAAACCCCGGAAAGAACCACCGACCCACGAGAAGCTACTGGCAAGCTTTCTCACATACCCACATTGGCTGAATCCTAGACTCGAACCCACGCAGACATAGGTGAGATGACAGTGATGCATAACGGAGAGCGCTTTAGACCACTCGGACACTCGGGGCCCCTATCCATCGATGTAAGGTTCAACATCCCCTCCACCGCCGTGGAAATTTTGCGCCAGTCACGAGGCTTCGTGTAAGATCTCGAAGATGGAGTTTTCTTGTTAGCACCAATAGTCAAGAACTATCTTTCTTACAATGCTGAAGAAATACGAGGGTTTAGATTATTATGTCATATTGTGAACTTATGCAACATCAAAGCAACACAGCACTAAATATTTAAGCACTTTAAGCTAGAGTGCAAAACGTACGGCGTATACTAAATCAGTATAAACGTTATATGACAGTATAAGTCTTTTAAACCTTGAAATAACAGTGGTCGTGACAGACGAGGTGAACAGTGTCTGAATGAGTACAATGGCAATGAGTATACAGGTGACACAACAAAGTACTGTTTTATCCCGATGATTATTCACAGCACCAACACATTGTCATATAATCTTAAATTCGATTTTCATCAGGAATTGAGTTTCATTCATAAAGAATAATGCGTAAATGAATTTCTAAAAACAATAGCAATTATTATAAATGATTCTTTTGCTTGTAGCTGACATGGTAGATGTACAGAATCGGTCACTATATTAAGTGAATAATGTCATGTTTGTAGGAAAATAAATTCCACTTCTGCACGCTTTATGATGTAAATATGCTTCTTTTCTTAGTTATTCTAGAACGAAAGCTTAAATGATGATGGAACTCTGTTTTGCCCGTTTGTCTACACTATCATCGCAGGAAACGGCCCTGTGATTAAAGACACCAGCCACTGATGAAACACAATATCTTTGTTCTCGACTGGGAAACACAACAGTTAGAAGTAGGAATGTGAGAAAATAAAACGCACGAATTTATCACGACTCTAGATTGGGATCCAGATTGTACGTATATTTACTTGGGCCACTTCCGGGAGATATAAATCACCCTATCACGAATCTAGACTGGGATCCAAATTGTACGTATATTTTTACTAGGGCCACTTCCGGGAGATATAAATCACCCTATCACGACTCTAGACTGGGATCCAAATTGTACGTATATTTTTACTAGGACCACTTCCGGGAGATATAAATCACCCTATCACGACTCTAGACTGGGATCCAAATTGTACGTATATTTTTACTAGGGCCACTTCCGGGAGATATAAATCACCCTATCACGACTCTAGACTGGGATCCAAATTGTACGTATATTTTTACTAGGGCCACTTCCGGGAGATATATGTCACCGTTGAACATATATAGTTTTCATGAACGGCACTATTTTCATCTTACATGGATGTTCGTGATATGGTATACCATGATCGCTAGACCATACGCCAGAATACCTAGAAACGACTAAATGAATGCTATGGTATTATGTATTTCATTCAAAATTACTTCAATTTAATCATCTGTCAGTCTACATAATATTTTGTCGTCCTTTAATTGCTCAGATGTGATATTCAAATTTTTAATTATCATGTAATAGAAAACGTTGTGTTCAAATAACATTTTTAGAAAGGAATTGCCACTGGATATTAATTGCATCAAGGATATACAAATAATATGACCCCTGGATTAAAGACCGTTAAAGGTCATCTAATGTTAAGTACATTTCATCTTAAGTAGATAAAGCTTAACATTTATATTCATTTATAAGTTGAGTCCAACAGCAAGCAACATAGACCTTGATCTGCATGGCATAATGCACTATCAGACAACGGTCTATGTTGTTTGTTCAACTAATTATTGCTTGCACACTGAATAGACCCAAGTCTCCCGGCGCATGATCCGACGGCAGGTCTGGGTCTGTACAGTTTGAAGTTGGATTCAACTTAAGAGCGAGAACGGACGATTTATTTCTTTTACGATTTCCCTATGATGGTTGAGCATTTTGTTCCGTAGATGAGTTAAATCCATCAAATATGTTAGGTTTTACATCTTTTGGGAGGTCCAGATTGCAAAGAAATATGAACTGGATTTTCGTACTTGAGAACTCTCTGTGGATAATATTCGCATATGTCAGTGCCGGAATAATCAGTTTGTGCCTACATAAAAGGTAATTAGTGCAGAAAATGGAATAACTGATACTTTTTCAGGTGACTCTGGGGCAGGTAAGTAACTATTTCAGCCCCACAGATTGAAATATCATTCAGAAAATCAAAGTACATAAAATGCCATTAAATTATATTAATGTCTCAGTTCGTCAGTCAACAGTATCTCAATTCTGCAATATAGGTATTTTATCAATCATTTATGCATCCAGGGAAAATACATGCAATTCCTGATTGCCATCATCAGTCAACACTATCTTAATTCTGTATTACAGGTATTTCATCACATCGGTCTATAGCCTGTCACTAGATAAGATTTTCGGGTTGTTTTGAATGTCGTGCTAAACGTGCTGAGGAAATGACAAGTATTAATTGTATATACGCTTCGGTAAAACGTAGGTTCTCAAGAGAGGAACGAACATAAAGATTATATAAATTCTACACTCAGAATGGGATTTTAGCTTATTTAACCACTAAAAAAAAACCCTGAAAATTCTTGTATTCTTTTTATATTATTTTTACCCAAAAAATGTATCTAAAAGTGCACAATCCCGATACATTGGCTTGCAAATTAATCGAAATTTCAAAAATATCATATTCACGAACATATTAATGTGATCTAACCTCCATTATGTGATCTATGCACGACTATCTGTGGATACAATTGTAGTACTGAGTACTAAGTTGGTTTCTTGGCATGATTGAGGAACAAGTCACCGGAGGACTTAATTAGAAGTACTCTAGTCTATCATCCGTAAAGTTCTGGTTTTCTATGTTGTTAATTGAAATAATTGACTTTCTGTGTTCTGTAATAAAAACACTATTGGTTTAGTCTGCTTACATGATTTTACCTTGTACACTTGCGTATATGTCGGTTCTAAATGTTGACTAAATTATTCAGATCATCCGTCGCATAATGAGCGGGAAGTTTTGAGTCAGTTACATTTGTCATGTCTAATCAATGCAGCAAGTAGCAACGATCCTAGCTTGTCTTGTTGTTTTGTGACGGCAGATGCTGCTCTATCTTGTTGGCATTCGGACCTACCCTATACATGATTATATATACTAGTAATATCGATTTAATTTCACACGGGATTATTTTGACATTGGCGAAATATTTTCATCTTTATGAACAGTAGCATAAAAATCACGGCAAAAGTTGCTGATATAAGATCACAGCATTTCAAGCTCTATTGCCAAGCAGGTTGTAAAAGTAACAATGTTTAAGACTAAATTTTCTATGACTGTACACAAGTTGTGTTGCTGATTGAAAGTTATAACACACAAACACATAACCACCCACAAACACGATGAGCATTGGGAAACAAAACTTCGGAAAATATGATGAAACGAAAATAATTGAATTTTTCTTATGATAAGGACCAAATGACGGTCAGTTCTGAATCATTAGATAGTAAGAAAGATACTTTAATGTCATAATTCCGTATCATAATGAGCTCAAGACAGACAATCTGCATAATATAATGCAATAGATTGGTAACGACATTTTTAAAAATTGGTTTACGCTATATTGTATTATATTTTGTCCACATTCCTTGAAATTACGCTAATATTTCCCCTATACGTTCATGTTACTCAACGTCAGATCTTTAGAATATGTAAAGATTTCATCATGTATTTAATAACACATCGGTGTTCACAGTAAGAACAACTTGATTTCTGTTCCCTATGCTTTATTGTAAGTCTTACTGAATCCTACGCAACATTTCATTAGGTGTGTCACGATGATATATATAACGAGAAACTAACTTTGCGTTATCCAGGTTTTACAGTAAAGCTTGTTCAGTCCTACGTGAACATTTCACCAGGCGTTTAATTCAACAATGATGCTGAACAGTAAGACTAGTATTATGTTCTCCTTGCTTAACTGTGAAGCCCATTGAAACTGAACTGATGCAATCACGCTACAATCATCTTCTCAGTATTAAAGTAACGTTGTGTCCCCGATGTTTTACTTTAACCAACCTTGTGTACGAGATCAAATATTCTACTACTTTAATGTATGATAATCTGAGAAAGAACATCAGTAAACCGACTGAATATTTTATATTGTTTCACTGCATTTATTACGCAATTTTACAAGGCAAGGGGGCCCCGAGTGACCGAGTGGTCTAAAGCGCTCACCGTTACGGATCACTGCCATCTCACCTCTGTCTGCGTCGGTTCGAGTCTCGGATTCGGCTAATGTGGTTATGTGAGAAAGCTTGCCAGTAGCTTCTCGTGAGTCGGTGGTTCTTTCCGGGTTTTTTCCGGGTTCTTCCTCAACCATTAATACCGGCCGCCATGTGCTGAAAAATGGCGTTAAACCCTACAACAACAACAACTACAAGGCAAGAGTTTTATCTGATCTAACTCTTAACTCACTGTTTTATAAATGACAGAAATGGTTTGTAATTTCTTCATAAATATGTATATGTATTGTGATACCAAAGATAGCTTATCTATTCTTCTTGGATGTCTGTTATTGAAATCGTCGCTTTTTTCAAACACTGTGTTGCGTATTAAAAGCCTGATGCTACTATATACCATATGGTTCACATTTCTACCTCACTGTTTCCATAGATGTCTCTTTTTCAGGCAATTGTTTTCAAAATGGATTAAATATTGCACACGTAGAAGATTATATTATATGAGACGTGTCTTCCAACAACTGTTTAAAACTTTGTAGTACATGATTAATGATAGAGAAATGGTTTCTTTTAGAAATAACGATCAAAGGCAGTCTATAATATTAACAATAGACTAAACGCAGGCCAGAGAATGCCATAAAAATCATTAATGGATAAACAATACAGATATTTTATAATGATTTTTCTGCAATCTAGAATAAGATAATCTCGTTTATTGACGATCAATATCTTCTGCACAGTTCCACTTAAACATCTGTTTCGTCCCAAATTAAGCGCCGTTGCAATACATGCCGAAGTTTTTGAAGCATTTGTTTACCTGCATAACAGTTGCGCTCACACGATGATTCTGATATATTTAGCATCGTCTTTTCTTGCATTTTTCACTACCATGCAACAAACCAAGCCTAAAAGAATGTTTTTATTTTAAAATGTAACTATGTGTTGTGTTTTACAGATTGAAATGTTTCGTTATTATTTAAATAGTTTAGCCATAATATACCTTTCCTTTTTTATTAAATCCCAATCGAACACCTTTGATCGTGGAATATTGGTCTGAAAACACTAAAAGCAAACTACTAATTACATTTAGCTGCCATTAGTTACTACTGAATTAGCAGTGATGCGATTGGCAATCTTCATGATCAATAACAATTTTACTTTGCTACTAATAATCCATTAATAAATAATATACACTGCAGTGTGAATACATCTAGAATATGATAATCGCAATGTCTAAAGAACCTCATAAAAATACAAGGCAGACATGTTATGCGCGGTGATGAAGTTGTGTGTCGATGCTTTGCGATGATTATGTGGCTACGGATTATTTTAACTCCATGTCGTCTGGAATTCATTCTACAATTAAAACGTAGATCCAAAGCCATACAATACTACACACCTAATTCCTTATTAAACCATAAAACATAGGTTCCGGATCAAAACAAAAGCGACAACAAAAACGTTCTAAGAATTCTTTTGTGTACGATATCAATTGTGTATGATGATACGAACAGTGAATCTCACAAGTTTAATTTATTAGATAAGAAATATCGTGAAATGAGTATTGTTCAGTTTTGTTCGACCTGCTATCAAACGAAAGCTAAATAGTCTGAGTGTATACTTATATATTTTCATTTACAAACAGAAGCAGGAATAAAACTACTCGAATTAATTAAACTGAATTGTTTGCCTGATAATTTGTGGTTTTGGATCAGTGTGATGTTTGTTCTTTCAATATAAAATTATAATGTACGGTATGAAGTGTGCCATGGTATTTGATTTATCTGAAATGACAACAAACTTGAACGTCAAGGCCAATCCGAGAATATCAATAAATCATAAATCAACAATACCTGAGCCAACTAATACAAGCATTTAATCAGACACTTCTGCATTTCTGGATATGATATCTCTTCTGTTTGCATTCTAATGGAATCCCTGATATTCTGGTGAAAAGAGGAATTTTACATGGTTTCGTACACACAATAGAGCATGTAATATTTTTTGGATGCCTATATGCCAGTCAACATCACGTGATGCAGTACAATGAAATAAACATCCTATTTCCTTTTTCATGAAAGGATTGTCAGTCACCATAAATCACAAAAACCGTGTTGAAAAACCCTCCAACTATTGTAGAACAATATTGACTTAATTTGGCAAACTTAACCATTAAGATCAAATATGTGTTCATTGTCTAAATAAAAACGTTCCTAATCTCTTTGAAAGATTTAGATTATACAAAAATGCGTCCTGTATTCAGATCATGCAACAATGGAGCCCAAACATACCATCGATGTTCTTTTATAAATCCAGTCTAACTGCAAACAATATAGACCCTGATCTGCCGTCGCATTATGTGCCGGTAAATGAGGGCCTATGTTGTTTTGTTCTACTGATTAACAAACTATATAGCCACATATTTGCCAGCGAACTACGCGACTACAGATCTGGATCTATGCGGTTTGCAATTTTGAACTCGACTGATAAGCGAGTACATACGTTATGTGCTGAATAGCGTGCAAGGTTATAATTCAGTCGACGTTTTATATCAACTACTGCCAAGTAAGAAATATTTTTTCTTGGTAAAATTGGTGTTTTGGGAGTATGTGAGTGTTTTGTGTGGATAATGTTTGCCACTGACACTTAACACCCAATATATAATACCGTGTATTGTGGTGGACTTCGCTTCATGGATATTCATTATCCATGAAAAGAGGAAGTGCTGAACGATCTTCCAGAAATATTTACGAATATACAGAATATTTAGTTATCTATCATCGTTATAATCTGGTAGTGTGTTTGTTTCTTTTTATGTTTTTCTTTTTTTATGGGGGACGCTGACAACAGCATGGCACACAATAAGTATTAGGTTTTGAAACATCTTGAAACTGTTATTAGATTATTGCTGATCTCCTCTCTATAGCGATTTTGATGGAGGTTGGGAGAAACGCTTTTTCTTGACAACTGATCAACTATTTTAATATATTAACAATACATTGGAGTCTGAATACGTTCTTCTCTCTAATCCGTTGAAACTTTATCTGAAGGTATTCCTCACCATGGACAAAAATCTTTTATAATAATGTCTTGAAGTTGCATCCATCGATAATTAAAATATAATGATTTTTGATGGTTACAAGAACTGCCAATTCCAAGAAAACGGCAGTGAGCTTTACATACGAGCACCGATACTCCATATTTTGGAGTGAAATGGTAAAGTAAAAGAGCAGATAGAACATTACATATCTTTACTGCCCAAGTTCAAAGTAACATTGTCGCTGATATTTACATTATCCGCGTACTTCCAAAGACTCATGAGTATTTTTCCACTCTAAAAACTCTTGAGTAGGTATTTTCATTAACACTCGTTGCTGCTTTGAAATTCCCATATAATAAATGCATATTGAGAAACATCAAATAAAAGTCTGAAAGCTGCAAGGCTGTGCAACTAATCAAATTTTATTTTATGTGAGCAGGCGTGGTGCAAAAGGAACCTTAGTTTGTTTCATAATTTGCAGATTATTGCCAGGAATCCGCTCGAATTAGGATGGTTCACAATTATATTAAAAGTCTATACCGAATACACGTAACAGAGAGGCAAGTGAAAGATTTATAACTGACTTTTTGCACTCCTTCAGAACTGCCTGTTTAATACCGACTACAGGTATGCTTGATGAACCGAATGATGTCAGGTCTTAACGAAAAATATTTTGCTGTAGGTATTCCCTGTGCAGATGGGAAGTTATCTTTATTTAATTCTTAGGCCTGATCAAAGTCTTATAGTAAAAGGCATTATATATATATATATATATATATATGAGAGAGAGGGAGAGAGAGACAGAGACAGAGAGAGAGACAGACAGACAGACAGAGGCTTTCCAAAGTCATCACATTCTTAAAACTATTCACAAATCGTATTTTCGACAATGGGGAAAATTTTAAGAACCCCCAACCCCCGGAGATTAGAGGGCATATCTCCATGGACAACGTTAACAATAATTGCTTATATTTATACAAACTGTGTGTTCCGACAACTTAACGCTTTACATTTGGCGACATTAAGACATTTGTCGCAAAATTGCAACCCTCGCACTATAAAAAACTGATATATGATCCACGCCCTGCATCCAGTACTCTATAACAACGATTGACAACTATAATGTATTAAAATGTATGCTTTCGTAGTTCTGTTTGCATTAAACTTTTGTTTTGTTCACTTATAACTTTGTGTGGAAGATCTAATGACAATTTAACACAATTGCATAAAATATACATTTCACGAAACGAAGTCAAGAACATACCTGCATTGACATAATGCACTCTCGATTATTTTTATATTGTTTAAAATATCTTAAATATTCTTTTCCTGATAATTGTGTGTTGCATATATTCAGTCTCGGTGTTGTATATTCATTGTGTTTCTAAGGTTTCGAGCTTCAGACCCATCTTTGAACTGTATTCTATATTTGTCTTCTGGAAAAGTGAGTACCATTTATTCAGAATATGGACTGCTGTCCATCATTCATAAAACGGAACCCACAGATGAGAATGATCCCAGTCAACCGAAATTTGTACATCATTTTAGTTAGATGTGATCAAAGGAAAATACACATATTGAATATTGAATATTTCTTTCGCGGTTAGCTAGGTGAAAACTGCATCCAACTATAGTGATTTTGTTCCAGTGTGTTTCATGCTTCTGTTTCTTTCTTTATTTATATTGTTTTGGTTTATTTAATGACCATGGACATCAGAAATAACACTATTTGATAATACATGTGTACGGTACACGTAGATATAGAAAGCCACATAGACACTGAGACACACTACAATGATGTTAAAAGTATGGACTGACCTTCCTTTCCAATCCTGTATATTAAAAGTGGTATCATCCTTCTATTCAAACAATTTGAATACATCCCCACTTCAACATCGGTAACAAAAACACGCTGCAAATATTAATACATTTCATTTTTTAACTGAAATAAAAAGAACAACGCAAACGTTTAATTTAAAACAAAAAGATGGATGTAAGCAAAACGTACTGACGAGAAAATAAACATTAAAGGTGTGCGCCCTACAGTTTTGTACTTAGCTATTCTTTTTAAAGACGTTGACTTTTTCTGTTTCCTCGCTGGTTATCATCCCTATTTAAAAAAGACCTTGTTTATTTGAAAATTAACTTTTAATTCCCTTGACTTTGGTCATGGATGTAATAAGTGTCATAGTTTCTACAGCTTCGCCTTAATATGTCTACATCTAAACACAATGTTAGCTCCAGTTGACCATTTTTACTTCTAGGACATCAAAGGTACAATGAAGAAAAAAACGAGCCTATAGCTTGTAGTTTTGAACTCTTTATATATTTTATAACCGATTCATTACACTTTAAGATGCTGATATTGCCTAATCAGCGAAATTCGATTACCTAATTTAAAAACTGCTAAAGTAAGTGTACTTTGGACTAGTACAGGTTCATTTTTCGCGCAAATTGGATCACGTACAATTTCCATAAGGACAATATTTACAGACATTTCAGCAACAGTACATTAAAGTTTGCATAGATGTATATTATCATTATCTCCATTTTGCATGTTGCAAATGCAAATAGATTCAATTTGCACGTCACTCTCTCAGATTTACATAATATATAGGCTATTAATATATATAGAGCGAACCGTAGATACACAAACACATATTCCAAACACACACACACACACACACACACACACACATATATATATACACACACACATATATATATATATATATATATATATATATATATATATATATATATATATATATATATATATATATATATATATAAGTGCTCTTAAAACTCACTTCTTTCGACTGCAACAACAAATTTAAAGACCTAATAATGTTCCCTACTTAAATATTTTCAGCATGTTTTTTATGTTTTTTAATTTCATGGTGTTTGTTTTTTGTAATAATATCATTATATATGTTTTTTATGTTAAAGGTGTTGTATAATGTTGTAAAGCGCTTAGAGCTTCTAAGGATTAGGCTATAATCTGTCACACTGCAGACATCGTAGCGATATGACTGAAACATGGTTAAAGCTACGTTAAAAATCCATATCACACACTCACACACACACACACACACACACACACACACACACAAAAGTCCTTATCATTATTATTATTATTATTATTATTATTATTATGTGCCAATATATATATATAATTGGTAATCGTCCCCACTATCATCATCGATTCCATGTTAATATATTTTTCATTTCTTTTTGAATCCATTAATGATATAAATGTTATGAAGTTCACTGTCCTGTGATTCTAGTAAATAATAGAATCATCTGTAGTCATTGATTCGATAAGTTTATTTTATTGGCTGTTAATGGCTTCTACGAATTTACGGCGAAATGGCAAAGATTGCATCAGTTTTCCTTCAACAAAGTGATTCTGTTTTGTTTTCGATACTGTAGAACATTTATTACGTGTTATAAAATAAGAAGGGTTGGTAATTGTAAAATTTGAGTGCGTAGATCTTTATTTTGAAATTTCCTGTCCCATATAGAAAGAAACGACCAGAATAAGACTTGATTCAAGCAGAACTAGAGCACGCCACAACAGTAAATATAAGCACATACTTACCTCTACAAACAGCTCTAAGTTCAGTTTCTTCCCCGTACCATTGGCACTTGGAACGTTTGGAAAGTACCAAGAGATGACACAAGAGTAATGGCATGAATCAAAGATAAATGGCATGAAGATAAGATAAATGGCATGAAGCAAAGATAAATGGCATGAAGATAAGATAAATGGCATGAAGCAAAGATAAATGACATGAAGCAAAGAAAAATGGCATGAAGCAAAGAGAAATGGCATGAAGCAAAGAGTAATGACATGAAGCAAAGAGAAATGGCAAGAAGCTAAGAGAAATGGCATGAAGCAAAGAGAAATGGCATGAAGCAAAGAGAAATGGCATGATGCAAAGAGTAATGACATGAAGCAAAGAGTAATGACATGAAGCAAAGAGATATGGCAAGAAGCAAAGAGAAATGGCACGAAGCAAAGAACAAATGGCCCGTAATAAAGCCGTAGCTGAGGTTAATATGCATGTAATGTGTGAAAAGGAAGGAATTTAGTTTCTGTATTGCATATATTGTTTGATGCTTGTTCTGTTTTGAAGGGTAGTGTTCAACACATTATTTTGTATATGATGTTATGTGTTTGCGCTGTTTGGTTTAGGACAAAACAGTTTTACGTTTGGTAGAACATACGAGAAAGTTTTATAATCACATAAATGAGAGTACCAAACAAAGCAAAAGTAAAAGGAAAATGTAAATACAGAAGGGATAGGTAACTTCTACCTATGTCGTATTTTAAATATATCCATATTACGTAAGTAACACAGTGATCAAATATCGGAATGGGAGTACTTAACATATGCACCAAATCATTTCTAATATTAGGAGTCGAAGATGAAATGTGTCTATCAACTTTGAGAATACAATTGGATAGTAAGGCATCTTGGTTTCGACATCCAATTTCACAATTTTATCATATTTTTATACTATTTATGATTCACATTTACATGCTGAAAGATCCAAAAATGTATTCACAATAATATGCACATACATACATACATACATACAGACATACATACATACATAAATACATACAGACATACAC
Source organism: Sinohyriopsis cumingii (assembly GCA_028554795.2). Lineage (NCBI taxonomy): Eukaryota > Metazoa > Mollusca > Bivalvia > Unionida > Unionidae > Sinohyriopsis > Sinohyriopsis cumingii. The sequence continues at coordinate 75,058,250 of CM068835.1, read as the reverse complement.
ACACATACATACATACATACATACATACATACATACATATATATGTCTATTTGAATATTTTGCCTTCAAAGCTTTTAATCAATTTTTATGTCTCAGCTGCAACAAGCGTCATACGTACAGCTTTTTTGGTGTATCAAAAACATATCCTTAAAAACACATCCTTTTCCTACAAAATAACTTTCACTATCAACCAATACTGGCCTCCCAAACTGCAATTGGTACCGTGTATCCTATATCCACTCTTGATTTTCTTGAAAGACCTAAGAATAGTAGCTCAATGCATAAGTAAGCAATGTGCATAGTCCTGCTTGTCAAAGATGACATTAGTGAATATTAAATTATATTGCAAGTTCATGTTTACCTATATAGCAATGGTGTATATAAAGCAACATTTAAGTATTTTGAGCTTTACATATTTAAGAAAATCGGAAAAAATATTAAATTAAAGTTGTCTAAATAGAGTCACGTTTTTAATTTCACATCTCACTTCAATTTAATACTGAAATATTTTACTATCCTTATCACCTCATGTAATTAATGAGTAAACGTTCAAGGTGACCGCCTATATGTACATGCATTATTGTAGAAAAGGAGATTTAAATGACAGAAATTACTACAAATTCTCCCTAGAATACATATAATTTAACACTAAAGTTTGGTAGGCATAAGTCCATTGAAATACAAAATAAGAAGTTTCAAAACTTTCACTGAAAGAAATTAGTTGGATGCAAAGTCATGAGAGGTCATCTCCATTAAGAATGGTGGAAGATAACAAAGTGATCATATCTGAAGCAATATGTTTCAAAATACAACTTGCAAATATCATATTGATTACCATAATTGCTCTATAAATGTTAAATTGTATAAACTTTATATAAGTAATTGCATAGATATAAACCAATATGCAAAACACTCCACTTACTCTGGTCGAATCTACACACTCGACACAAACTGCAGCCCGTCCCCCTTCTAGGCAACACGTGATATATCTGAAGATTGTTTAATAAAACACTGAAAGTCACTCTGGTTTTTTGGAGAAAGGTATTAATTTTGCTTTATTTATACTATCATTATCAATCAATCCTCGTCACCCAAACCCATATATACTCTATTTTAAGTTCACCCATTTCCATTATGGTTCCCATTTTTCCATACAATTAGTACCGTGTGTCCTGTAGGCTACGTTATCCAATTTACATGGCGCGTGACGGGTAAGGATTCTGCTATTTTTTATATGTTGTTTTTTATATGAACGAGAATGGCAGTCAAGTTAAGGAAGTACTCTTCTGGTTAAAGAACACATCCATACATGCATACATAGATACATACATACATACATACATACATACATGTAGTCAAATATATTGTCTAATCGTTAATGTTATTAAGACATTTAAACGTAATGCTGATTCAAGCCGTATAAGTACATGACTTCTTGAACAAGAAGAGAAAGCGTATCATTAAGGAAAGTATCATTTTCGATCAACAACTAAAAATGTCGTCATTTTCCTGCACATTAAATCTCAGCTTCATTTCCAGCCAAAGAAATTGTTTAAATATTTTTCTCTTCAACACACATTCGTCCTTTAGTCCCTCTCTCGCTCTCATATATAGATTATTTAAACTAATTGGCCATAATTAAGTTTCCTTTTCTAACTGCCATTGAATTTGATTGCATACGGTTGTTTTTTAAGTTTCACATATGAACACTAGTAATGAAAAAGATTCACATTTGGATTTTTGTTGCTTTTTATTTTATTGTTTGTTTATTATTTTTTTAATATTTTTATTATTTTTTTATTATTACATTTTTTATATTATTATTTTTTGGGGGGTCTTCTTGCACAAAATTTTAAATATTTATGAAAGCATAAATATGTGTTGGATACTTTAACAGACACTATGAAGTCGGTGATTAAAACATAGAAGAACACAAACCAAGGGAGAGGGGGTCTTCCTATAGCAATGTAGCTTCCATTAAGGATGTGATCGTATCATAAGACTACATCAGATGCATCAAAAGTTATCAAGTTGTAAAATTCTTTTGAGAAGATTTGGTTATAAAAGAATTCTACTGTACGTTCATATATGGAAGCTCAATCTTGGACATCCACCTTACAGGTCAAGGCACGAACAAACAATTAACTCTAGGACAGAAAGAACACATAGAGATTGTTTTGAATACAGTAATGGCAGTTGACTTACCTTCCGGAAAGGTCGCCAGTTCTATTGAAAATGAATAGTATACCTCTCTTCCTTTTTATATAACTGTACTCGTTTACCTCGAATAGTCAGTCATCAGACGCAGAAGGATACAAAAGTAAAAACTCCTTCTTGTACTAGAAAACAGGACGAGAGGACCAATATATGTTTGAACAATAAATATCGACATAAAACAATTGCAAATGTGACAAAACGTTCTATATTATTTTAAAAAATACAAGAATAGATTCTATTTCTCATTCATGATTCATATTGTGTTCTATGCGTCCTACTGTCATATATGCATCAACCAGAGCGATTACCTTATATAGTCGGATTTAAGTCGAGTTTACAAGCAAGTAACACTATACGTCTTCAGATCGTCTTCTGTGTTGTTTCTTCTACTGATTACTCCTACCAAACTGCACTGACCCGGATCTGTTTCACATTATGAGACGGCAGGTTTGGATATGTGCGGGTTGCACAATTTAAGGGGTTTATATACGGTAGGTTTAAAGTCAAAATGTTATACTACACCAAAATTAATCTATGTGTAAGTATTTCTGCATCCAGGGATAAGACATGCATTACCTGACTGCCATGATCCGTTAACAAGATCTGAATTCTGCAAATACATGTCTTTTTATTCTTTTTTTCCTATAGCCAGAGACATGATATGCATTTCCTGATTGCCTTGAATATATATATATATATATATATATATATATATATATATATATATATATATATATATATATATATATATATATATATATATATATATATATATATATATTCTCGCTTGCAAGCAACGTAATGCCCGCCTGTAGGATAGGCTGTATTTTGTATTTTCTACTGATTGCTCGTAGAAACCTATGTCGACCCGACCCAGATCTGCCGGCGCACTATATCACGATAGATCTTGGCCTGAGTATTTTGCAGTAGGACTAGACTTACAGTTTTTATAAATGGTATTCATTTGGCAGATGGAAATGTGACGAACAGAAACATTCTTGGTGATGTAAGTGGAGTGACTCCAGACTGTTTGCAACCTTTCAATAGTACTGTTCTTAAAGCTGGATCTAATGTTGCTGATATAGGTTACTTACGGAAAGAAAACGAAAAATTAAATCAAAATTAGATGTTGCATTTCTGGTTTGCGGCATATAAACACAGACCATGCTTGCATGTCAAAAAACAATCGCTAAAATGAAAAAACGCTTCCTTGTTTTATTCAAAAATATCCAGCCATCTAGGATAGAAAGAAGTTGGTACTAAACGATAATGTCGGTTTAATGTTTCTGTAATGTATGTAATATGTTTAATGAAAACCATTTAAATGCACCCTTTTACATAGCAAAATAACATGGCAATAGTATTGATATTATTAAGATTTCAAGAGCTTCAAAACTATTTGATGGATACATATTTTTCTAGCTAAATGTTTGAATAACATTCTTTTGACAGAAATACATGTTTGAAAACCTTCTAAATTCTCTCAGTTGCAATATACTAGTCCACTTTAAAGAGAAGAAAAGTATTCGGGTATGAAATAGGTCATTGAGTTTAGTGCTTTAAAATATTTGTGCAATTTTTTCTCTTCAAAAATTCCCTCAACTTCAAAGCAAATAGTAAGAAAAGAGACAAACTCATCTTTATTTAAGACTTCATAATGTTAAGTTTTGTTGGATAAATTAGCAGTCTGAAAAAATCCTCAAAATGATATTTTCACAGAAGATTTAAAGATACGTTTCATAGATATATGGTGACTATTGTACTAAAGAGTGTTACAAAAACAAATAATGGTGTTAACGTTACATTAATATACATACATGATCCACATATATTTGTATACATTTTTGCTTGCTACTTTTGGCTTAATTAGTTCAACACCTACAAAATATTCATTATGTGACATCTATGTCTGTCTGTCTGTCTGTCTCTGTCTTTCTCTCTCTCTTTACATATATATATATATTTATATATATATATATATATATATATATATATATATATATATATATATATATATATATATATATATGTTAATCTCCATAGTCAATATAAGCTTACCCATGCAGTCAGAATTTTAAAACAATTTATCTTTGAATTTTATTTTCTTGTGATATATTACAGAGAGGATTTTTGTTGGCAGTCAAATGATAATCATATTTTAATAGCAGAAAATCACAATCACATTGTTTCACTATGTCACCTTAATCCATTAAATATAAACAGGACTGCAACATTAGCACGTTGATGTTATCCAACCCGTGTAAAGTGTTCTATACAGTGAATGTTGTCTATAAAATTGTGTTATTCAGTAATATGGCAGTTTATTGGCATGATTTAGCATACAGTCACTCAAAGACCAAACTTCAAGTGAACAAGTCTGTATCATAAGTAATTAATTTTCTGGTTCTGCATGCTGTTCATTTGAGAGAAAAAATTGATTTCCGGGTTCTGTACTAAAACCTATATCAGTTTAGTCTGCCAATTTGTTATCAACATATACACTGGTACTGAAAAATAGTCACAATACATTTCAAACTCATCAGTCTTAGCATCAATTTTAATTGGTGTTATTTACATATGCAATACTTTTGGAATGATTGTCCAACTACAACCATCTAGACAAAACAATGAACGTTAACAGAGATGCACTAAGATTAGACACATCTTAATTGTTTATAATACGTGCGTGAGGAACTCTTTGGAAATTGTTTTAACTTTTGGCGAAAACGTTTCATCATCTGAAGAGGAACGTAAACATAACGGCAAAAATACCTGACACAAGATAATTTTAAGAGACTGTTTATTTATCTAAAACAGCATTTTCATGCTCTACTGCCAAGCAATATGTCAAAATTATCTCGTTTAAGAATGAAATTGCCATGAAATTTAACTATGTTGTTGTCTGAATTTTATAAATGAGCACACAACAAACACATTCACACACTTCATATTGGAAAGTAGAAATTCTGGACTGTATGATGGCCATATCTAACAGTTGTTGTTGTTGCTGGGTTTAAAGCCATTTTTCAGCACACGATAGGCTATACATATCTAACAGCAAGCGAAGGGACAATAATGGCCTTTTTCGTATTATATAAAGACGATTAGTCTTTTATCTTTGTTTCGTGTCATAAAGACCTTAAGACAGATACCTCTGATATCCTACTTCACGAACGCAACAGATTAGTAGCATAACGACATTTTAAAAATTAATTTACGCTATAATTTATTATTTTTTCTCCGCTTCCTTTAGTTACACCAAGCATTCATTTCACTCTATGTTCATGTAAAAACCGTCACCTGTGAAATTTATATATATATTGTTTTTATTTCTTTTAATAAAACGCTCTTTGCATTATTGATATATATTTTTATGTAAGTTAGCAAGCTGTAACACATATTACATTTTATAAATGGCTGATCAACTGAATACGTAAACATTGCATCATGTATTTAATTCTACAACGATGTTCACAATAAGAAAATTAGATTTTTATAATCTATGCTTCATTGTAAAGCCTGTTGGATCCTACGCAAGCATTCCATCGCGTGTGTCATTTTACAGTCGTGTTCAACAGTAAATAAATTAGCTTTGTGTTCTCCAGCTTTATTGTAAAGCCTTTTTTATCCTTTGCCAACATTTCTTATCGTGTGTCATTCTGCATTGAAGTTCTTTATAATAAAACTAGCTTTGTGTCCACCACGTTTCAAGTTTACGAACGTTTTGTAACACACGTATCTGGCATTAAACTTTACTGGATTAAATGTTCTACTACTTTATGGTATAAAAACAGGGTAAAAGCAACTGTAAACCAATTTAATTTTACAATTGCTCTCTGCATTTAGCATGAAAGTTACAAATGAAGAGAGTTCTGTCTGCTCCACCTCCTTATTCACTATTTTTTAATTGTCAAAAAAAGTATTTAATATCTTTGTAGAGAGTACATGTATTGTGACACCAACAACAGATTATATATAACTCTTGGAGGTCATTTATTGAAAATTTCTTTGTTTCAAACAAAGGATTGTTGTATTTTAAACTTAGTAGCTACAATAGACCCTATGGTTCACAAATCCGCCACATTATTTCCTTACATGTGTCCTTTTCCCCCAAATCTGTATTTCAAAACAGATTAAATATCGTACACATAGAAGATATTAGGATTGGGACTTATCATCTGAAAGCTGTTAAAACTTTGATTGTAATACACGATTATTTATAGAAACATTGAGTCTTTTAGATATGAGGAGAATAGTAATGCTGCAATATTAATTATATAATAAAGGCACGTCAGAGAATGACATTATATCATCAATGGACATTAGCTAAGGTAAACAGTGCAAATAATTTATAATGCTTTTTCTACAACCTAGACTAAGGTAGTCTATGCTGATTGTTACTTAAAGGCTTCTCTGCAGTTCCATTTAAACGTCTGTTTCGTCCCAAATTAAATGCCTTTGCATTGCATACCGAAGAGCATGAAGCGTTTGTTTTCAATACCTGTATAACAGTTGCTCTCTCACGATGAATTTAGAATCGTCTATTCTAGGTTCTTGAAACGGAGTACTTTCACTATCATACAACATAGCAAAATTTAAACAAAACTTGTAGTTTAGAGATTTAAGTATTTTTCATTTTTATCAATAGATTTTAATAATGGTAACGTCAGTTATCCTGTTTTAAGGAAATGCCCTTTGAGCAACTTTGATGGTGGAAACTTGGTCTGAAAACACAAATGGCAAACTACGAAATAAGTTTAGATCCTGCAGGTATGTAATTATTTAATACCGAACCAGCCATGCAACATTCTATCAGTATCCAGGATTAATAGTAATTTTACATTGCTATTAATAATTCATTAATGATTTATGCTGCAGTAAGAATTAGACTGCAGTATGTCAAATGCCATTTCTAAAAGACTTCATACAAGGCAGACATATTAAGCCATGTCATGAAAATCTGTGTTGTTGCTTTGAAATGATCATGTAGCTAGGAATTTTTAAATCTTTGTCTTCTGGCTCATTCTAAAATTAAACCACATATTAACAGCCATTAAAGTCTACTCATTTAATTTCATGTTCAATCACAGACATTAGTTTCTGCTTGGAAATAAGAACAAACACACTTTCTAAGAATTCGTAGTTTACGATATATGAACGTAAAGTGCACCATTTGTGAACGTTCTTAAATGTATACGCTACTAAATTGTAATGGTGGTACATAATGGATTGTTATCAAAGGAAGGAAATTTAAGATCTCTAAACATGGCTTTAACATCGATTAATTCATTGCTTTCAAGTCATCCAATTGACTCTAGTATCATAGATGACTGACAACTTTAAGAAACGAATATGGCTATCTACAGCGCGCATTCAATGTTTATGTACGTTCTATTGAAAGCATGGCAACCACTGAATCTCACAAGTTTATTTTTTAGATAATCGATATTCTGAAACGAATATTGTTCAGTATTATTCGACCTACTATCTAAAACAAGCTAAATAGTCTCAGTGTATACTTATATAGTTTCATTTACAAGCAGAACCAGGTATACAATAACTCGAATCAATTTCACTGATTTGATTGCTAGATAACTTGTGGCATTGGATAAGTGTGATGCTTGTTCTTTCAATATCAGTTCGTAATGTACGGTATGAAATGCGCTATGGTATCTTGTTTTTTTTTAACGTGGGATGTGACTTGAAAGTCAAAACATATCCGAGAATAGCATTAAATCGTGAATCAACAATACCATAGCCAATTAACGCAAGCATTTGTTCATACTTTTCTGCATTTATCGATATGATATCTCTTCTGATTGCTGTCCTAATGGAATCCCTGATATTCCGGTGAAATGAGGAATTTTAGAGTAATTGGATGCCTCTATGCCAGTCATCATCACACTGAGAATGTGTCTTGAGTTATTTTTTTGCGATACAGTGAAGTAAACATCCTCTTACCGTTTTTAATGGAAGGACTGTCAGTCACTACGGATCACAAAAACCATAATGAAGAATCCTACAATTATTGCAGGCTGTATATACATAAGAATAATAATGAGTTAATGTGGCATATTGAATCTTTAAAATCGAATATTATTTATGTTTCTTCTTTAAACAAAAAGTTTTCCTAATCTCTTGGAAAGACTTAAAATTCACGTTGTATTCCGATCATGCAACAATGGAGCCAAAACACACAGACGACATTCTCTTATAAATTGTGTCCGACTGCAAACAACAAAGACCCTGATCTGCCGACGCATTATGCGCCGGTAGATGATGACCTGTAATGTTTTGTTCTACTGATTACTTCTAACAAACTACATAGACGTATATTTACCAGCGCATTACGCGACGGCAGATCTAGTCCTAGATCTCTTTAGTTTGCAGTGAACTCATCTGATAAGCGACTACATACGGTATATGCTAAATAACGTGCAAAAAAACGTGTATATACTATATGTTCTAAATAGCGTGCACGGTAATAATACGACCACTGTTTATATCAACTACGAAAAAATGAGGAATATTCGTGGGGTAAAAATTTGTGGTTTGGAAGTATGGGTATTTTGTTGCTATAGCGGTTCACACCTTACTTTAGTGTGGTGGATTTAATTTCGTAGATATTCCTTACCCCCGAAAACAAGAAGTGTTAAAAAAAAAATCTCAAGGAATATTTACACATTTAGAGAATATTTATGTATCTATCATCGTCATTCTCTACCCCTATGTTTTCTATGTGGTTTATTGTGGGTATTGTGGGAGTGATGGTGCTGACAACAGCATGTCACATAATAAGCATTCACTTTTGGAACATATATTGAAACCGTTATCAGATTATTTATGTCCTTTATAGCTAATTGTATGGAGTTTGTGCGAAACGCATTTTCTTGACATCTAATCAAATGGTTTAATTTGAGTCTGTATATATTTGACAATGTTTTTAACTTTTCAAAACTGACACAAACGAAATAAAGAAAGCACACTTCACGCCAAGGACTTCATCAGCAAACTGATGTTAATTTCTACTGACTGTTAACATAGCATATCTGGGACAATTTGTTTACATCGCTCACCATTCGAATGAGCGATGTTAACAGTCAATATAGATTAAACCAGACTGCTGATGAAGTCCTTGGCATGAGGACGAATGCTTCAGGTTAGCTTTCCCTATTTTGTCTGTGCATGTGGTTGAAAAGTTGTTGTTTTCTTTTTTAAAGCATTGTCAAATATCAATAATAATACTACATAGTTAAGATTTCTCCAAAGTATGAGTCTGTATATCTTGTCCGCCTTAACCCGTTGAAACTTTTCTTGAGGGTATCCCACACCATGGACAAAAGATTTAATAACAATGTCTTCACTTTGCATCCAACGATAATTAAAATATGATAATTCTTGATGTCTCCCATAACTGCCAACTGCAAGAAAATAGACAGTGATCTGTACATACGAAAATAGATACTCTTGATTGTAGAGTAAATTTGTTAAGTAAAAAAGGCAGATATAACAGTCGATATATTTATTACCCAAGTTCAAAGTAACATTGTCGCTGATATTTACATTATCTGCGTGTTTCCCAAATGCTCATGGGTATTATCCCAAACCATATTCACCAAAGCAGGTACTTTCATTAACACTTTCCTGCTTTGAATCTCCTGTATAATAAATACATATTGAGAGGCGTCAAATAAAATGTAAGGCTGTAAAATTAATCATATCTTCTTTTATCAGTGCAGATTTTGGTGCAAAAGCTACCATATTATTTCTTCCACAATTTGTAAATTAATGTCAGGCAACTGTTCGAAATTGGCACATTCATAATTGTACACAACGTTTATACCGTATACATGTTGCACAAAGGCGTCAGAAAGATTTATAACTTACTTTTTGCACTCCCACAAAACTGTCTGTTCATTAGTGACTGATGAGTGAATAAAAAGGTTATTCCATCTCTTACCGAATACTTTCACGTCTTACGAAAAATATTTGTCTGTACGTGTTCCCTGTTCAGATGAGAGGTTGTCTTTATTTGATTCTTAAGCCTGATCAAAATCTTATTAAAAAATGTCTTGGATGAGAGAGAGAGAGAGAGAGAGAGAGAGAGGGTGAACATGATGTTTAACATGATCTTCAAAATTCCCAAGTCAACATTTTATTAAATGACATTCGCAAATACTACTATTGACAGAAGGGTACATTTTCACAAATCAGAGATAACAGTAAATATCTTCACTATCCACTCTAAAAAGTATTGCTTATCTTCATAAAAACTACATGCCTTGAAAACAAATCGACGTTTTAGATTTGGAGATATTGTGGCATTCGTCAAAAATATCCCAAGTTCACACTTAAAATAACCGATATGCGATTATCAAAGAATGTAGTTTTCCCTTTCCTGAGGCACATAAACTTCTGGCCCTGTGGCAGTGCTGCTTCTATCAAAAAATATTGTTAAATACATTTGGTCACAAAAGGTTTCCATGACAAAGTAGTCAAACTTTGTTAGAAACAAATTGGTATCAAATTATGAAAACAAATGCCAAGATTTTGTGTCCATGCTATAATTCAAGAAACGTTGAATAGATGTGTGTGAAAGCGCATTGGAAGAATTGGGCCGCCATTCATTTTTCTGTCATAAATCTTCGTGTAAATTCATTCGCTGGTTGTCCAACCTTATACAAATATACTTTAAAGCAAGATCACTGGCATGAATATATTTAATACATACATATTCAACGCTGTACATACTGGTACAAAAGACGAAAACATATCAATACATATACATTTTATCAATGGACCTACTCCATCACAATACAAACTGATCCGAAAGTATGGCTGGGCGCTCTTCTAACATATTATATCATATGTGCCCTGACAATGAATACTCATTGTGATTTCCATGGCCACTCCCAAAGTTTATTGGTTCCACAATGATATATGCAGTAATTGTTTAATGTCAAAACTACTACTACTACTACTACTACTGGCATTACCGCTGACCACTACTATTTTCTAACTGACATAGTTACATTATCGATGCTATTACCACATTACTGCTGATATGAACGATGGATTTTATTGCTATTTTCAACGTTTTTGTCTTTTCTATTGTTGGCTAGTTTGAGGTCAAAATATGCGGACTATTTTGAATCAAAGAAGGACACTGCAGTTTTCTTTAAGTAAAGATCAATTATATTATAGTTTTCGTCAATTAGGCATGTTACCCTTTATAACTTTGTTGCTTCTTTTAAGTTATTTTGAAAACCTGAAAATATCAAAATTTCTGATGGACTCATTTCAACAACGAAGTAATTTGTATTTTATACTTGTTTTGAACATTTTTTGACGAAGTCATTAGAATTTGTACAAATCGAACAATATAAAATTAATCATAGTTCTGGCCTTATAAACAAGGGTTCTTATATAGCAATAATCCATATGTATCTAATTTTCGATGATGCTGTCTTTTTATTAGTTGCTGTCTTTATTCGCTTTCAGCGCATATACTTACCGAAATTCCTAACAAGATCGCTAATTACAACGCAAGTATCATTGTAACTGCCGTTGTATAATCGTCATTTTACGTTACATGAAGGTCTCACATTATATCAGAATACTAGAAGGAATTAAAGATTATGAATTTCGTATGGTATTATATTGGGTTTATGATGGTAGTTGCATACCACTTTCATTTAATCTTCAACTCTTTCTTGGTACAATACTTTCAAAGAATCATACATTGTTATGTATATTTGATTTAATTACATCTGATTTAATTGTTTGTAATTTTTAAACTCATTTTATATTTTTTAAATTGCATTATATGTAAACAAAATAGTGTTTGCTAGGAACTCATACTTTTTCCAGTAAATAGCTTGACCTTGACTATTCATTTTAATAAAAACAAAATGTTGACCTAGATCCTGACCTTGATTCAAAATTAGTAGCAGCCACGTAAATAAGTTCTATTTTTATTTTAAAATGATTGGTTGTTGTCGAGGTCATGATGGGACTACGTGGTTTAAGATGTAAACAATATTTGTTTTTCTTAGAGTACAATCATTGGTTTTCGTCACGGTCAGGTTACAGCATATGTCATCGTCTTCCATCTTGAATTCTTCGTTAGCACTTGAACATGAAATGATTAGAACATTTTAATATTAGGACTTTAAATATACGTTACAGATTGGGATTAAACTGACAGGTGTATGCGAACGTAATTAAGTATACATTGTTACGATCGTATTCTATGATCTTAAACTAAGATACAGAAAAGAGCGACAAACAAATAGCTTTGTAAAATTTTACAAAAAAGTTATTTTCCTCGGATACAAAGTTAAAATTTAAAAATAATTAACCGCGTTGTAAATTAAATCCCAAAAGGTCTTAAAGATCTATCACAGGTCGAAAAGTATAGAGTTATACCGAATGAATTCCAGTGGTTTGCCAAATGAAATCAAATATAGAGTGTGTTGATGTGCCAGTACTAATGTGCTAATGTGACAAAGTCCTGATGTATCACAATAATATAATCCAAAATGTATATTAATGAATGCACAAGAATTCCAAAAATAGTGGTTAAGCCCTAAATCAATGAGCACTTTGTAATTTTAGCGAATAATTTTAATAAATAAATCCTCTCAAATATCAACTGAAACACAGCATAAATTGATTCCACTAAGACTGATGTTAGATATGAAATAAATAATTATGTTTATTTTAAACATATGTATAGTCAGTCACCTGATTTATGACACAGCAAAATGCCTTTGACCTAGGTCATTTACAATGGAATTTTCCATCAAATTAAACAAAAGTCGTTTCTAGAAAATTCTTATGTGAAAACCAAGGCTGTATTTAGAACCCAAACCTGATAAATATATTTAGCTCCAAATGATAATAATCTTTATATATAATCTACAACTGAATAAGCAAATCTTGGCTACGTAATATGCTCTTTATGAAAAAGACATTAGTCAGGTACGTCCAACTTCTACCCTCAGTTATGGTTAAAGGTCAATCACACAATAAAAACTAAATATACGTAACATATAATCATGGACAAAGCCAATACACAATACAAATTAAATATACAGAACAATATATGTTACATTTAGTTAAACAGTACGCCATCCTGTGTATTTAGCAAAGGAAGCAACAAAAATACACAGCCTGTTGCATTGTTTGGCTCAGAATTGGCAAGGAATCAGACAAATGTAGCCACTAGACAGTGCTTCTCATACTCCAAAAATTGATAGACAATTACTATCTATTAAAATGTCTGCTTTCATTTCATCTTGGATGTTAAATTTTCGTTCTGCTGAGTTATTAACTTGTGATGATGACCTAATAAAAAATCTAACACAAATGTGGCATAACTTATTATATTACACGCACTGAGACAAACTGCAGCAATATTTTAATGCATAAATCTTTTCAGCCAGCAGAGAACAATGTGCATAATTGCATAGTACATTCATGTAACGAAACTAAATCAAGAACACGTCTAAATTGAAATAATGCACTCTTGATTATTTTTATATCGTTTAACATACCGTAACATTTTTCTCTTGGAAGTTGAGAATTGCGTATTTTCAGTCTCAACATTTCATGTTCCTATTTTTAAGGCTTTGAGTTTTAGATCTATCCTTGAAATGTATTCTGTATTTCTCTTCTTCAAAAGTGGGTGTTATGTATTCAAAATATGGACCAACATCTATCATTCATGGAATCGGATACACAGTTGCATATAATCCCTGTGAACTGTAAGTATTATTACACACTTTTAATTACATCTAATTAAAGGAAAATAAATGGAATGTGTATTTCTTTCGCACTTAAGAAAGCGAAAACTGCACCCGAAGATGGTGGTTTGTTCCGTTTTGTTTATTCCTTTTTCTTTTCTTACTTTTTATGGACTGACCTTTGTTTCCTATCCGTTATATTAAAAGTGATATTGCCTTTTTATTCAAACAATTTGAGTATATACACCACATCTATATAAATAACAAACAGAGAGAGATATTCTGGTATGTAATAAACTTATCTGCAGCCAATTATGAGGCAAGTTTCTCTTAATTGCCTCTTGATGGCTTCTAAGAAGTTACAGTTAAATAGCAAAGATTACATCAATTTTCAGTACTGATTTTTCCGATAATGTACGGCATTGAATATTCGTTTTAAGATTAGAAGGATTGCTAATTGTAAAACTTGAGTGCGAATATCTTTATTTTGAAATTTCCTGTAGAAGATAAAACCTTGAACGATACATACGAATGTGAGACTTCAAAATAACAGTTTTGAACTTTAAAAAAGTACCAAGAGAGGACGCGTGAGTAATGGCATGCAACAAAGGAAGGAATTACGTTTGTTGTATAGAATTTATGTTCAGAGTTTGTTTTGAAGGGTATTTTTGAACACATTTTGTATATGAAGTGATGGCACTGTTTGGAAAAGGACAGAAAAGACATACTTAGTAGCAGCACATGCGAGAACGTTTTATAATAGCTTAAAGAAGAGTACGATAGATGCAGCAGTAAAAGATAAAAATGTAGTTTCAGAAGCAATAGTTTTTGTTACTTACGTTGTCTTATTAGTGTATACATATAACGTAAGGAACACAATCATAAAATAAAGCTGAACTGAACTTATGGACATAAGCATAAATAATAATGGGAGGCGAAGATTAAATATATTTATTAACTTTGAGAATACAACAGGGGAGTATGGCAGATATTACAATTTATCATATTTCAATACTAAATGACGCTTTTATGACGGCTTCCATAATTAAGATGAATTTTCATTTAAGGCAATCGATGATGTTAATTTGAAAAATGGAACTTCTGTATAAAGAAACATTGGATTCACCGTCTGGATGCTATCTATCATATAATTTTAAAAATTTAATATGATCTTGATCGATACATTAATTGCATTTGGTCACTTAGATTTTTATTGGTGTGGGCCAGAAAAACATTCTCAATAAATAGTCTCGTTGGACTCAACTCGCTTCAAAATAGTTTGCCTACACAGCTGGGTTTTCTTTCATATCTTTAGATAATAAAAGTTCATTGTCATATTTACATAATATATGTTAGAAAACATGTATGCACAATAATATGCACATGCTATATATGCGCATGCCATATATATATATATATATATATATATATATATATATATATATATATATATATATATATATATATATATATATATATATATATATTGTGGCGTGTCGGGATTTGTCATGCCGACACTGTGGTTGGTGTAGTGTGGGGTGTTTTCAATATTTATTTAAATTATTATAGAAGTCCCACCCAGGCTCGATTTTGGTTGGAAGTTAAATTAGTGAAACATAGTTATAAAGCTCCGAGCCCCCAGTCAGCAATGCCGACGGTTAAATGACTGAATACACAAAAAAGTGAAATTCAACGAATAACAATTTAATGACAATTCAATAATCAAATGATCTATATTTCCCACTGCGTCGATTATACCCAAGTTAAGCCTTGCATTTCAGATTATCGGACACTCATATGCGAACCAAATGGGAGATTCAACCAAGGCAGCTCGTAAGATCCAAAGTCAACAACACCGCTAGAAGAAGAATTAAACAGAGACAGACGTAGAAGGAGAGCGTTAAAGAGACAAAAGAGAGAAGAGGCAAAAATGAACGAAACCTACCTTCTGGAGGACGATGAATACTTTGAATAGAATTTTCATCTTATTAAAAAAAATAAAAAGCATACAATATGTATTTTTTTAAAAAATCATTTAAAAATACAAAATAAAAAAAAATACAAAAATACAACAAAAAACATACAGTACTAAATATAAATGTATACAAATATTATAACATGAAACTCATATAAAAGTGGAAAAATATAAATAAAGAGAAAAATATAGCACATACAACCACAAGTAAGGCAGGAGGGCCTTCCTAAATGGTCTGAGAAGAACAACCAGGGAGAGAACCCTCCAACAAAAAAAAGTAAGAGCGCACCACAAGAGAGAGAAAGGGTATATTAGTATTACACCATATTTTCACTTCACCTTTTCATTTTTTGCTTGTTAGATCACATTTGTGATTTTTTTTATCTAAATACCTTTTCAATTATTTATTTACATTGATTTTCATATGTTTTGTTTAGCAAGTTACGTTCCATCTGAAGCAATCTGTATTTTCATTACAGAGTGTTTTTGCCTACATAATATATAGTTTTACGCAGCAGCGCGAAACCAAGTGAGCGAAAATCACATTGCTCACCAGGATTAACTGACAAATATTTTGATCACCGTCTTGATCCATTCCATCAATTAATCCTTTTCTAATATTTAATTTTGTATTTGTATTGTTGTTTGCAGTATAGCGCTCTGTATTTTCTGTTACAGTGCGCTCTATTTTGATAACACTTTGGAATTTTTTCCCAGTTAGTAACATGGCCCAGGGACAAAAAACAATGTATAAACGGGCTAGACTAGACCAATACTTTGAAGTAAAAGTAGAGAAAGGGAACGATAGAGATATTCTAACGGCCTCCCACCCTAAAGGATGTCAATTGCTGGATTTCGGGGCAGTAGCAGAATGCCCCCGACAATCAGACATTATCACCGCTCTTAAAGTGAAGGGAGTACTAATCGAAGAGATAGAGTGGATACAAAATGGAGGGCGAAATAGGTTCATTATCTATCCCACAAATTTTGATACTCCTCTATTAGACATGACTCAAATAGAAATAAAGGGGCTGACAGCAAATGTGTCAGAGGCACCTTCAATCACCAGAGAGTTAGAGCCCAGGACAAGACACATAATGATCTCGGGGCTCCCCTTAGAGGTTGACAGCGAAGTCTTGATTGAAAAAATAAGACAAATTTCAGATCCCTATAAAAAAAAAAACAAATGGCGACTGTGTGGGGTTACCAACAAATAAAAACAGGGATAAGAATAATTACTGTAGCCAAAGAAGACGCCGCCAAATTACCAACATACTTCTATGTGCTACGGTTTTTTACTAAAGTCGCGGTACAAAGGATGCGAGTACGAGCGACCCTGTACACGGTGCAGAAAGACTGGGCATACGCCTAGAGATTGTAAAAATCCTATAGCCCAAAATATCTATGCAAGTGCGGCGGCTGCAACCAAAACAGTTGATGAGGAAAGAAACAGCGAAATAGATATTGAGATCGCAAACGCTGTCGCAAATGACCAAACATCTTCTCTCCTAAATGGAAATACACTAACCACACCATATGGGAAAAGTAACACTCAGACACCCACAATCAATACGACTGGAGGCAAAGATCTAGAGTGGGAAGATTTTGTTACCCCAAAAAGACTTGCCATCCAAGATTCCCCAAATACGAAGGCGAAATACTGGAAACAAACCCTTATTTCCTCTTACACATCGAGGATGATAATATCCAAGAGAGTGGGGAAAAACTGGAAGAAGGACCAGTCGACCTAATGGGAATCAAACCCATGACGTCAACACCAGCACCGTCGTAGAAACGTAAACATGGGACGTCGTCGCATGGCTCCTCCCCCGAAGGGGAGTTGAGCTTTGTTGACCAAGTATTAAACCAAACCCAACAAACAGTAATCCCGCCCGTAAGGGCCAAAATCATTAAAAAAAGAGTAAGAAAGTCAAAGATAAAGACAAAGACACGGACGTAGAAACCTCGCCTGAGAAAACAAACAACGACAATGGAACAGACACGGAAAATGAATATGAATCAGACATGGAAATGGAAACTAAAAACGACTCACAAATTACAGAAAACAGTAACCGATCAAACGAGGCTCTGAAAGCTCTCCAGAAGCACACAGAAATATAAATATCATACAAATAAATCTTACATAAAAGTGATGCGGCACCTGGGAAGTGAAACTAAAAAATGGAAGAAACAAACTTCCGGATTGCTACTATTAACAGCAATGGGATAGACAAAGCGAAAGCAGACAAAATAGCCAAAGAAACACACTGTGATATAATAATGATACAAGAAACACACAATGGCATCACGCCGGAATTCAAATTTTTAAAAGAAGACAAACTTAACGCAATAGTGATATGCAACAATTTTATAAATAATGATATTAGAGGGGGAGTTGCAACAATAATAAAAAATAAACAGGGAATAAGCTGGGAAAGGATTGAGGAGGGGGAGTTTTTTAAGGGACGTTTATTACATGTAAAAATGTTAAATTGGCATATAATAAATGTATATATGCCAGCCAATAGAAGTAAAAAAACTAAATTTTATCGAAAATCTATCTAATTACTTACAAATTTATTCTATGGAAAATTTAATTACGGGGGAGACTTCAACTGGGATGGGGACGAAATTGACAGAACGACTTATCTAACAACTAGCGACAAAACATACATGACTGAAATGATAAACTTAATAAATAAACACGAATTACATGACATTTATAGAAAACTTAATATACTAAGGAGAGAATTTACTTTTAATTATAAACAAAATCAATCAAGCAGAATTGACAGATTTTACGGGAACTCTTATGATCCATTAACTTATATCAACACAACCATAACCAACCAAAAACTATCAGACCATTTCATGGTCACTATGGACCTAACAATTAATAAAAGAGAGAAATGGGGGTCAGGAGAATGAAAACTAAATAACAAAATTTTAAATGAAAAAGAATGTATAGAAATAATAAAAAAAGAAATCGAAACTTTTAAAAATGAAGAAACTATACATAAAATAAATGAATGGGATGGTTTAAAAAAAAACATAATAAAAAGAAAATCAATTCAATACTCCAACAGAAGGGCAGAAAAACAAAAAAAAAAAGACGAAAACGAACTCAAATTAACTTTAAGTAAGACAACAAACGACGACGAAAAAAAGCAACTGACAGATAAAATTAAAATCAGCCCCTTTCGGAAACCTCGTTATCTGCCCTGCCCTTTCACTCCGAGGTCTTTAGTGTATGGAGGCTGGGTAATAAGCATTTCCGGTCGGTATTGCCGCTGGTAGACATTCATTGTTTGCAAAGCAGAATGAAGTGAATGAAATTATATTTCTCGCCATGGGCAAACTTTTCAATTAAACGCCTTAATTAAATATGCAATAAAGTAATTAAAGGATAATTGTTAGGCACATTCGACATAATCAAGTATCAAAGGATATGTGTTTAACCTGTATAGATACTTGCAATTTAATTGTTTTTAAATATAGAAGAAGATAATTTGGGAATAATAAAATAGTGAACAAACAATTTCTTGGCAAATCAACAACAATAGCAATACAAACATATGAAAACAAAAACAAATTACAATTGTACAATGTCGAAAGAAGCATTTTATTTAAGTAAGTCAATTATGAAACTTCATTCATGATTATGTTCTATATTATGCAAACAGTAAATATTTGCACCTGATGATGAAATCCTTCTATTAACCTTCTTTAATGAAACAAATCGTTCAAAAATAAAATAAATAATTTCCACTGAGTACTTTGTTTCATTTGTATTAAAGTTTTATACTATCAACAAATTCGGCAATGATCATTATTTGATGTGATAGTTTCAATTTGTACACTACGATTGATTACTTTCTCAAAATTGTATATTTCATACAATGATTATAGTCAGTTTTGAAAATTATTTCTATTTACTGCTGTGCAATTCAAACATATGTATGCGTCTGAAAATTTAAAACTTCTTTTGAATTTTTCAGTGAAAAAATGAAAAACAAATAAAACTAATTGCAATTGCTTATTTTATTTCCATTGCGTTCCATTTCTTTTTCCACTGCGTAATTTAGTCATACCGATCTGTAACACACTGATCACGTTCCACAACAGCTGGACTGTTTATCAAAGTTATTTTACGAACAATGAGCTGTATACTGTTCTATTTGTGGGCACTTCTCTGTCCTTTAGCTATGTTAAGCCATCGACCTTTGATGTGCTCCAACCTCCTCCCTAGCCATCCGAAAATTTTAAAAGCTTTTTTAGGGTTCTGTTCCCCAGCAGCAGAGAGGGTGAACAGACCAAATTACCCGAGCAAAACCCTTGTGTTAGACCAAAAAAAATCCGTGCTCGTTCATATAGGTCATACCACGTCTACGATTATTCTTTGTCCCAAACAAGATTGTAGACGAACCCTCTCTGCTGCTATTCATGTTGCAAAAGAAATTTTTACCACCATATCAAGTTTGATGAATATTTCTCAACGCGTTCTCCTCATCTGTTTCATCTTTATTTGTTCTATGTTTCAAGTAATATTCAAATTCTGATGGTGGTTTTGGATTTATGTTCTTTCTTTTTCTGTAATAGTTCATCAAACTTCTGTATCGATCTCCACCGCAATTTTTGCAAATCTGATATAATCCTCTAACGCCGTTGTTACATCCAACACAACTTCGTGAACCAGCATGAGGATTTTTCTTTAAAATATAATTATGTTTTTTACAATATTCTCCACGACACCTTTTGTTGCATTTATCTGTTGTTCCTTGAATTAACCACGCACAGTTGTTCATTATATGAATGATATCTGTTTAATTAAATTTACACCCTCTCTGCTGATATCAATTAAAAAAATTGTTATATTTAAAATAATGGTACATCCAGAATCTCATACTGCAAGAATAGCACGAGAACGATTAGAAGCAATTAAAAATTTCTTCCTGTCAGAGACTCATTTAGAAAAAAATTCTACAAGCGCAGCAAGAAGCACAAGTTGAGTACGAAGAAGAAATTAAAAAACTGTTTAAACCCGTCACTGCAGCTACTGAAAAAGTTACAACTGTCATCAAAGAAGATCTTCTTCCGGTATCAAAACAAACAGCAGAACAAACTGAAAAAATAGCAAGAACTAAACAGACAAAGAAGATTTTACGAGATCTTCCACCTGGCATAGCCAGGGAAATAGCTGCGGCTCAACCTCCACCTGTTGGTGAGGAAATACTTGAAAGTATTGGAAAACTTCGTACTGAAGTCGCCGACGTGCAAAAAGAACATGCACCTAAATTCAAGCCAGTAAAAGAAAATATAAAATTAATTGCAAAATTTAAGGAAGGGGTTGTTGAAGAAATTAGGAATACTGAAATAGAAAAATTACCCGAAAAAATATTAGATTATATATCTGACAAATCTGGGATTTTAAAACCCCGTCATGTTAAAGTAAAAAATGAAGATCTTATTAAATGGATATATCGCATACATGCAAACAAAAGACAGGTTAAAAGTGATGATTCGAGATACAAAGATCTTTATAAAGAAGTAGAAATACTTCGCAGAGAGAGACTAGAACAAGAACAAGAACAACTCTCCCAGTATCAGCTTCCTCCACCTTTACAACGTAAAAAAATTTCTGCGCCGGCAATGACATTTACACCGATAGATTCACCACATGGATTTCGAAGTGACTCACCTGACATACCCCCGGTCACCACTGAAGTACTTCATCCGGTGATGCAACGACCAGTATTTAAAACACCTCAAGATGAACCTAAAACAGGATCTGGTTTATGTCCTGATAATATCCTCAATGACGTGTCACGGTTAGAAGTTCTCATAGGAGTGAAACGTGCCGGAAATAATTCACCAGAAATAATTAATGAAGCAGCTGATATTTGTCGGTGATTATTTCAAGGCGGTATCATGGATATCGGAATTTACCGAGAACTTATCGATGAACTTGTTGATGACTAATTGTTAGATAAATGGTAAATTAAAAAAGATGATCATACATAATAATCATCGTAAACCTGTACAGGTCAGAGCGGTGAACTCACGATTACCAATCTACAGAGCTACTTACGGAGATGGACTTGGTGATGTTGTGCGGGGATTATTCACAAGGATAGCTCCAAAAGCAGCACCCGTTGCAAAACAAATATCGATGAAAGCTATCAATATTGTTCGTGAAAAAGCTCCTGGAGCAATTGTCAATGTTGCTGGTAAGGCGTTTTCGGCAATCAAAGAAAGACTAGCACGATTATTGCGACGAAAACAACAACCACCAGTGAAACTGGCAAGTACTGAAATTATGCCCGCAGACGTAAGTAAAATAATAAATCAGGCTGCAAATAAAAAACTAGCGGAATTATCTGAAGAGGCAGAAAGAAATATAACATCAAATTTGATAGATCAAAGACTCAGTGAATCAGGAAATAATATTTCAAGCATGATATTAGGAAGTGGAGTGTCCAAACACGGTTTTCGTGCTAGACGAAAATAATTATAATAAAATGTTTAAACGTGAATCCGATGAAGCATTTGATATGGAGGCACCTGTCCTTAAAAATGAATCGGTACGTGATTATCAGTTTTATTCTTATGAGGCACGAATACC
Source organism: Sinohyriopsis cumingii (assembly GCA_028554795.2). Classification (NCBI taxonomy): domain Eukaryota; kingdom Metazoa; phylum Mollusca; class Bivalvia; order Unionida; family Unionidae; genus Sinohyriopsis; species Sinohyriopsis cumingii. The sequence continues at coordinate 75,035,689 of CM068835.1, read as the reverse complement.
AGATCAACGTGGAAGAATTGAACTACAAGTTCATGATACAAGTAGATACTTTTTACCCGCTGAGGCTTTTCTTGAGGTAGAAGGTACAATTATAAAAACGGATGACACTAATTACGGAGGTGCAGTAAAAGTTGGTTTTGTCAACAATGGGATTATGGCGTTGTTTGATAGCGCCACTTATATGATCGATGGAACAAATATTGAATCGATTCAGAAAGATGTAGACGTTGCTACAACAATAATAGGATTAGCAAGATATTCTGATGATTATATTATCAGCAGGTCCTACAATGATGTTTGTGAAAGATAACTCCAATAACCCTGAAAGCGATCCGTATAATGTAAGACGACCAAGAAATTTTGCCAATAACGCTGATGCTGATGTGGCCCCAGTGGTTCATGGTTCTAGTGAAAATTTCAACTTGGGATTTGCAGCACGTAGAAGTATGTTACTAGGAGAAAATAGAAGATTTTCATGTGCAATTCCACTATCGCATATTTTTGGATTTTGTAGAAATTTTAGAAAGGTTATTTTTGGAGCTAGACACACGGTTTTTCTTGTGCGAAAAGGTGATGATAACGATGATCTGTGGAGACCTGTTGGTGATGCTGGTAAAGTAATATTGTCTAAACTTTCACTATGGATGCCGGTAATGACTCCAACGATCGCAGTAGAACAAAAATTAATTTCTTTCATGGACACTGGTGGTAAATCCTTATTGTCATGGTTAACAACAAGCACAGATAGTATGCAAACTAACGTTAACGGTCAGTTTACATGGCATATAGCATCACAACAGGGTGTTTCTGCACCGCGACATATTTTTGTTGCGTTTCAGGAAACTAGTCGATTAGGCTCACAAGTTCACTCTCATATGATATTTGATAAACTAGGTATCACAGATATTTCTTTACTGATAAACGGACAACAAGAACCAACAGAAAATATACAACTAAATTATGAACAGAATCGTATAGGACGTGCATATCATCGTTTAATGTCATTCATGGGACGTGATCAAAATGTTGATACCGGTTTGCAAATATCACAATATGATTTCAGAACTTTGTATCCGATTTATTATTTTTCACTGGAACATCTTGATCTATCAAAACAATCTGTCGTTGATGTACATCTTAAAGCAACATTGAATACAGGTGATGCTAATTATAGAGCAATCGCGGTCATACTCAGCGATAAAGCCATGTTACTTGAAGGTGGTAGTGGTCGAATGAGAGTCGTTGATGCACCAGTGGAAAATCTCTAATTATTCAGAAAAATATTATTTATATAAAAATGTCGTATAGTCATGTTAATGTTACTCTGACTCCCGGTCAGGTCAAAAAGCTTCAACCAAAACCCACCAGCAAATGCGGAACTAAAATATCATTAAAACGAGATCAGATGGGTGGTGGTCCAAACAAATTATCGTTGACAAATAATCAGATTAAACATTTCAATAAAGCCCTAGAATCAAAAACTGGAGTTCAATTACGTCTTTCTCCGAGCGCCATCAAAGACATGGTTAAAACGGGTGGTATATTTCCACTTCTTGCGGCTATTCCAGCGTTAATAGCTGCTGCCGCTCCAGCCGTAGCAAAAGCAGCCGCGTTAGGTGCTGTTGGAACAGCTGCTGGAATGGCTCTAAAGAAAGCAACTGGTGGACGATATGGCAAAAAAAAGGGACGCGGTCTAAGATTACCGGGATCTCGCTGGGGAAGCGGTCTGAGGCTCCCACGTTAGATGTTCCAGCATCAAATTTTGATTTACTTGATGCTGCTAAACGATTAAAAATAAAAGCCTTTAGAGGTGTTTTTATGCGAGATCAATTACCAAAACAACCAAACAAACTCGAAACAGGTATTATTAATCTAGACTCGACTTCAGGACCCGGTACTCATTGGGTATCATACGCGGTTGATCCACGTGGAATCGTTTATTTTGATTCATACGGGTTAGCTCCACCTGCTGAATTTATCAAGTATATCGTACCACTCCACGCAAGAACCAGAGGTTCCAAAGTTTGGTATTCAACGCTACCCGCACAAACAATGACAGATCCGCCAATATGCGGCCGTGAAGTAATTAATGTGCTCGACGCTATATCAAAATCATCCAAACCGCCACATAAAGTTGTGCATGATTATACAAGCAACCGATTCGTTGCGCGTAAAGCGTTTTAAATAGATCTTGGATCATATATAATGGTTGTTATTTACGGAAGAAGATCTTCCCGCGTTAAGAGAAAATCCGGCGATGTTGATCTGTCGAAGTATGCGACTAAAGATGAACTCGCTGATATCATGAGCCTGGCTGGAGTTGACCCAGATAAGGTCGTTATTTTTCAAGATCGATATGGTAAACTAAAAACGAGCAATATCAGATGGTATGATATAGTTCGACGAGTACTTGGTGCAGCTATAGATAAAATTCCTGTGTTTACTAACGGTGGTAGAATGAGAGATTCAAGTGTATCATTTACAACCATCAGAGATGAAATTGCAAGAAGCGTTGCTAATCGCGTGAAAAATACCGGTGACACAATGACGGGTGAACTCAGCATGAGCGGAAATAAAATAGTAGTTTTAGCGGATCCAAAATCCGACGAAGATGCGACAACAAAAAAATACGTCGACAAAGTAGATAGTAAATTATCCACGTTGCGGGTCGAGTATGACGTTCACGTGGGCGCTTTTGGAAGATTTCGCAGAAACCATCAAAGAACCGCAAAAGAATTCTTCGGCATTCCGCACTCCGTTGATATGAAACTTTCTGATATCAAGACGAACATCGACACGATCAAACAAACACAGCAAAACGTCGTAGCGGGGATTCCTGATATCGTTAATAAAACCAATTTGATTAAAATTCCAGCCGGAATAACTCCTGGGCATATCACAAACATCGTATGCACTGTATCTTCGGGATTCGCAACATGGTCGCAGCAAAATAAAACCATCAAATATACCGCAACAGTCACTGGCGTGTAGAGGTTGTCTGTGTTCAGTGGTGCAAAATTTGAAATATTTACAACGTATCTATGGCGTCATTCAACGGATAGGTTTTCCGGAGTTGTATCTGTTATATTAAATAGCGGAACCGAAGAAATATTTATTCTGGAAGCAGATGATAAGACATTAGACTCAACATCTTACTGGTGGTGTTTGGAATTTGTAGCTGAAACACCTCAATTGTTTACTGCATAAAAATATATGGACGGTGCACAATACAGATACAATCAAGCGCGTGAATGGCAGGCGGCGCTAAAAGATCGAGTCGATCAATATACAGTAAAAGTAGAAAATTATCGACGACGATTAGTTATCGTGGACGTGATTGTTTATTCAGTATCCGCTGTTGTTGTTGGAACCGGTGTTATATTATCAGCGGTGACAATGATGGCACCAGCAGCCGTAACTATTTGTATTTCAGCAGCAACAACGATTGCAGGTGTGCTCAATATCATCACAAAAGAAATATGCACCTGCACGAATGAAAAATTATCCGATTACATGATAAGATTGCATACAGCGACGGTTGCATACTCGAAGTTATCTTCGTTGTTATCAGCGAGTCTCAGTGATAGAATTATATCTGATGTCGAATTTTCAATGATGACTAAAATATATCACTAAGGTATCGATATTAAAGATACAAGTACTAATAATGACAGAATTACTCGAGCAGATCGTGACTAACACAACTCCGCCAAAGATAACGATGATCTCGGTAAGTTCAACTAATCCTGAATTTAGTATTAACTTTCCTACTGCAATTCCAGTAAAAGAAATAGCATTAGCTCAATTACGAGTATACTACAGCTGGCCAAATATCAGATCAAAATCATTTAATGGTACACCAGCAAATAATTTGCTTGTATTTATTTGCTAACAAGAACAAACCAGATGGTACTCCTGACTGGATAGATGTTGGAATACCCACTGGTAGTTATGAGATCGAACAAATCAATGAGGAATTTCAACGTAGAATAAAATCAATAACCGGAAAAGAAGCAAAAATATCAATTAACGTTCATGAGCCGACGCTGTCCTCGACGGTTGAGATACATTCTCCTGATTATGCCGTTGATATCTATCAATCCACGATAAGATCCGTACTAGGGTGGCCAGATGTTTCCCCGGTGTATGAAGGACCACCAGAACCGAAAAAATCTGATTTTACGTCAACAAGTAGCTCTCGTCACGAAGTTACAATGAGAGATCTTTGGTGGTGGTGGCGTGGACCTCGAACTTGGGATGATAGTTTGGATGATTTAAGTGGTTATGGTGGTGACATATTTTCAGCTTTACCAGAAGATAAAACCCCTGGCCATATTCATGAACACGAAATTGAAAGAACTAGTGACGTTTCCAATCTTGATCATAAAGATCAACTAAATAAACTACGTGAACGTCTCACTGAGTATCTTTTCGATATAACATCTCACGAGACACGAGGGGAAATTATCAAACAAATAGAAATTCTGAATTATATCGCAGAAGCTATGGAACGCACTCACAACAAAATTATACACATAATTTTAAAATCATCTCCTGCTCCAAAAAAGTTTTTAATTGATAAATATAAAATCAAGGAATCTGATATACCGACGTTCAAATTTCCCGATTATGACCCGGACGCTCGGAGAAAATCTGTCAATGATGTAATTGATGAATATTTTCCTAAAATACTCGATGCGTGGAAAAAACTAACACCACCTCCAACTGTTCTCAGACATAATAATGATCCACATGGCGGCGGCAGGCACATATCTCCGGGAATCCTTAATATAACCAGCACCATTGTGGTCAATCTGGTTTGTGATGTAGTCGATGGCAGCTATCAAATAGACCTCGGAAAATCAAATCAGGCTCAACAAGGATATATTTTATATACATTTACACCACAAGTTCCCCCTGGAAGTTTAATCGTGCAAGTACCAACTAATCCTGTGTATCTGCGGTGTCACAATAATATGCTAACACGAATAAATTTTAAGCTCACAGACCACCTTAATCGCTTAATTGACATGCGTGGAGAAGAGCTTGTGATAAATCTGTATGTGAAATCTTAATTAATCCAGTAAATGTTATATAATGTACCAGCACGTGATTGTTTTTATACACTTGAAAAACGCCATCAGAACAGTGTTTTCGAAACACAGAGCAATTTAGCGTTAATTTAGTTATTGATGAATACGGAAGCGAGAACAGTTAGATGAGCTCCGCCGAGAACATTTGTAGCAGAGATCAGATTCTAAATTATACACACTCCTGTATTAAAGTCGATCAACTTAAAAAATAATATTCCAGAATAAATAAAACAAGGGGGATCAGAAATATTTTATTTTAATTTTATTTTATCAGAAATATTTTATTTTATCAGAAATATTTTATTTTTTTCTGAATTTCAGTGAAAAATCAACAAATTTCGTGTTTTTGAGGGGTATTTTACTGGTTTTGGGTGATTTTGTCTATTAGATCGTCGGGTAAAGTTGCCTGATTCTCTAATTGATTTTAATTGAATAAAATACCAAAATCAATAAAAACCAGTAAAGCAGTAAAAAAATTACATATTTATTGAGCTAAATTTACTGATATTTGAGCTAATTTTACTGATATTTGAGCTAATTTTACTGATTTTTTTTGTAATTTTTACTGGTTTATATTGATTTTGGTATTTTATTCAATTAAAATCAATTAGAGAATCAGGCAACTTTACCCGACGATCTAATAGGCAATTCAGAAAATAAAATAAAATGTTCAGAATAAATAAATCTGAGTACCAACTAACCCATCAAAATTGCAAATTTGATCATTTTACATAAATCTGAGTACCAACTAGCCCATCAATTTCAGAAAAAAAATATAATATTTCAGAAAAAAATATAATATTTCAGAATAAATATATAATATTTCATAAAAAATAAAATATTTCAGAATAAATATAATATTTCAGAATAAATATAATCTCAGAATAAATAAAATATTTCAGACAGGGTTGCTTTGGTCGTTACCCGCTGACATAATTTTTCTTAAGCATCTTATGCGGGTACTGATTGTTTTTGGTTTTTTTTTTGTTTCGTATTCGCTGGATAATTCCGACCTGATCTTTTCTATTGCAACAGAAAGAGGAATAAATTCATTTACTTGATCATCGTTCACCATAGCCAGTGACTGAAACATAACTGCCTGAATCCGCTTTATGAACTTATATTGAGATGATAGAACATACTTATTTTCATTTTTAAGTTCTTTTAACGTTTCAAAATCAGATATTATTTTTTCAGGATTTAGTTCATCAGATATATTAATTCCGTTTTCTTCTAGTTTTTTAATAGCAGAAATAATGTCTTGATATTTTCATGGTTCATTATATAATATGTAAATCTTTAAAATGTAAATCTTTAAAATAAAAGATATATTATCCCTGAACCCTTATCGAGTCTTTAGCGAGTTCAAGGTACAGGTACACGAAACACTACCCCGCTATGAGATCCCCTAACCCGTCAAACAACGGTCTAGAGGCCCAAGAGGGTGTGATATACAATGAGATGGATATATACAATGAAATGGGTATGTACAATGAAATGGGTATATACAATGAATGAATGACGGCACAAACATATATTATCAAACGAGTTTTTTAGCAAGTTCATTAAGTATCAATGAAATGGGTATGTACAATGAATGAAGGACATTACAAACATATATTATGAAACGAGTTTTTTAGCAAGTTCATTAAGTATGAAATGAAATATATACAATGAATAATTGAATAAGGACGGCACAAACATATACGCTCAGCAAAAACCCACCCACAATAATCAAGCCCGTGGGTGATACGAAAATATGTATCAACCACCGGTTGATACGTGGTTGAGTTTTGCTGAGCGGGGGGATCTGGCGGAGCCCCCAATTATTATAAAAATCGCAATTATGCGCAAACCACCGACACGTTGTCAGCCATGGGGATTCGATCCTGGACCGCAAGCGTCACAGTCCAATACGATACCGATTGAGCTATCAAATCTTGTTACAAACATATGCTTCGAAAGTTAATATATAGCTAATAATCATTGAAAAGGAACTAATTTCGAATAATACAATTCTGAATTCAAGAAATACGTTTATATGATATATTTTCACCAAACAAAGCTAAATTAAGGAATTTCCTATTTACTATACCACGCCATGTATGATAGAACATCCGGTCTAGATCATCTAATTGCTAGACTGGTCAAAGGGAGTTTACTCGATAAATAAATAATCACACATACATACACAATCTCGCATTATATTTCTCCACTGAACAAGGAAAATGCACAGATTTTTAATTCCAAACACTATCGTGGAACTATGAGTCAGTACATTGCCACACGATACAGACTAGACGCTGGATTCTGCACTCATTAGGCTGGAATATACATGTCGGTTTTCTGTAGGTTAGATGTAATGTCTATGTGTTGCGCTGTTCTAATAGGGCAGAAAAATACACGAACTGTATATTTTTGTAAGTTAGAAATCATAAATCCTTTTTGTATCCACCAGGCATCACAGACCTTGGATGTTGTATATGATTATGACCATAAATTACCTCCCTTTCATGAGTCAAAAAATAAGTAGTATAATGATGACAATTTCTGACCCCAAAAAAAAATAAATATAATTCGAGGTGGTGATGATAGTTAACAGTACTGAAAGGTGATTTTCTGCTTATATTTCTTTGAGAAAGCAGATCTGGTTATATTTTCTGCTACTCTTTGTGCTGAAGACGGATTAATATCAAAGTATTTCGCAGCAGAACATATCGAACGAAATATAATTACTTCGCCAGATTCTGTGTTTGTGGAATTTACCGCCCTCTTTCCGATTGTTTTACATCTTCCAGTATTACCACATGCAGAGTTCACGCTTTGTGTGACAACACGAAGGTTGGATAAATTATTGTTTTGAGGATCCCGTCAGCATGATCAATAACAACACCGTCATTGATCACTCCGAAGAAACACTCATACGTGAATCGATGACAGAGATAGCTTTTCTTTCCTCCCTCACATGTGAACGCTAGATGACCAGAATTAATGACATGACCAACTGGTCTCCTCAACCTACAGTGTCTGATCATGCCATTACGATCTGATTCATAGTTTGTTATTATGGGATGTGGGACAAATATATTTTGCTCCATATATGCAATAATATTATTTGTTCAAATCATTGTTGTCTGAAATCTTGATATATAATCCTCCACGGATTTTATAGCGTTTTCACTATTATTAATTTTTTGTCATAATATCTTTTAAGTTCTCTGAACCGTTTTCCACCGCACTTTCCACATAATCCTGTTTTTCCTCGCACTCCAATACCACATCGCAGACACGGTATTGGTCCTAGACTTCCTTGTCGTATACTTTGTAAGTGCATCCAACAAAATTCCTTTCTGCAGGATTTGTTGCATCGATTTACTGAGCCGATCATCAACCATTTGCATTGAGACATTGTATATATATAATTTTCTTTATTTAAATATTTGTTTTAATTATATGAATGAGTTTGAGAGATTATCCCAAACTAGGCCTGTTAAATATAAATTCAACCTCGACAGACTATCTTCTGATTTACCAGTACGAGATTTGGTTGATCCGAAAAATAAAAGTTTGATCAATAAAATTCACGACGCCAAGAAAGAATTTTACACGGATGGTGCATCTCATACATGGTCAACGTTCAAGATTATGCGCAATACTGTCAAGGACGCCACAATGAATGACAAGCGAGCGGCAACTATCATTAACTACATCGCTGAGTATGAGGGCAATCAAAAATATTTCTTCAGAGTAAAATTTATTGTATTAACAGAAACAGGTAGTTGGATTATCCGTGACAAATATGATCCTGTCCTTGGTAATAATAAAATCGCCATATTAAGTAAAAATTCCAGACCGGGTCTATTGACGGGTATTGACAAACCGTATTATGAGCGAGCGTATCCTGTAACAGCGGTTATTTATGGAATCTATGAGATAAATAAAAAACCCAACGTTGATAAACTGACACCCATGAAATTTTCAAGGTTAAATTGTGTAGCCGAACGAGTAATAGAACACTTTACAAACGCGATGCGTGGAAATGGATTAACTGATTTAAGACGTAAAAAAATAAACTCGTGGGCTGATTCAGTTAAGGATACCGGTGCTACAATAAAAGATGTTGCTGAGTTAGGAAAAATATTAAAATTTCCAATAACCGTAGCGACAATAATGGGAGAAATACTGTACGAATCGAAATATAAATCGAAAGGAGCTTCAATAAATATTATTGATCATAACGCGCACGCATGGACCAGCGCAGTAACAATATTTCCACGTGATCGAACCATTAAATTTTACCCACCCACCCCAGATAGTATGTTTGATTTTATTAATGATATAAGTAAAAACGATCCTGTATCGGTATGGTTATTTAAAAGTAATGAGGAATGTGGATTTGATCAGTTTGTTAGACCAAACGGTGAAATATATCGAACAAAATCTCTCCATGACGAGATGGAAAATCTCGCGGTGAAGTTTTCCAAGTACAAACACGCGGAAAATACTGACAAATTACTAACTAATTGCTTTACAGTTCCATCTGTTGCGGCTCATTTCGCTAGAGAAAGAAATTCATGGAAACCAACACGATTTGATTTATTTGAAGATGTACACGCAAGTTGCGTCGAATACGGACATGGCCAATTGTGGAATACCAAATATAATTACAACGATGTTATTTCGGTTGATATGGTTGCATGTTATCCAGGAAGTTTTCTAGGATACGGAGATTGTTCTGTATACTTTAAAAGATTCGGTCACCCTACAAACGAGATGACGCGAGTGGCAATTAATGGACCATTACCTGATTTTGATCTGACTGGATTCGCTTGTGTTGAATCATTCGAGCTTAAGGAAAATCTTCACAAGATTTGTTATGTTTGGTTTGGCAGACATTTTTGTGAAAAACGTTGGGCGCCTATAGTTTTATTACGATATATGCTAAATTGTGCGGTACTGACATCGTTGGTGGTTAGTGAGGCGATTATATCATATCACGCGCAGACCGAAGTTTGGTTGCCCATGCCAGATTCTATCAGTGCTGATAAAGTTATTAGCGAGTTTAAGGAAAAATGTCCTGATGTTTCCGAAGATGATATTATCAAAGAAGCTCCTAACATTCTCGAGATTAAACTCAAAACCGCAAAAGATCTCGGTAGAAAAATTATAGGTAAATTTACTCAGGGTGGTGCATATGATCATAAAAGATATCACACACGATTAATTTTAGATGACGCCGAGTACGATTTTATAATCGCTGATACAACAGCGAGAAATATATTTGTAAATCGAGAAAGTGTTTATTTATCCGACGCAACAAAATTGGGTACGATCGTTAGTTACATAAATGATATCTCCCCACAGTATACTCATCTAAGATCTTCCATGTTGGCTTATGTTTCTATAAATTTATTATCGATGATTAATAGATTTCCTGAGACCGCAGTCAGAGTCGCAACAGATTCGTTTTATATTTCGAGTAAATATTTAGAGTCTGTTATGAAATTTACAAGTAATGATGAACGATGGAGTTCGTGGAGAATAAAAAAGGAAATATTACACAATTATACAGAATCAGCAGATGTTCCGATGAGACATTTTTATCGTAAGCGTAATAAAATATCAGAAATGTCGAAAGCGCCGTCGTTGAGTGATCCAATAACTAGATATAAGACAGTATATCTCAATGGACCTGGTGGATGCGGCAAGACGACTCGAGCGATTAATGTTTTTAGAAATTCAGATATGATCGTGCTGACACCCACACATAGACTTGTACGCGAGATGAAACAACAGCAAGCACAATCGTGCACGTATTATAGTTTCTTTCGGTGGCGCGGGGATACATGGACTCCTGAACGAATGGGAGAAAAATATATACCTAAAATAATTATTTGGGACGAGATATGTACGGTGTCACTGGATACATTAAAAATGTTTCTTGATTGGTTGTTGACGAAAAATACCGCTGTGGTGGTGTGTGGCGATCATGGTCAACCGCCGCCTTTTGTTGGACCATCTCCACATGATTGGTTAAAAAATTTCTTTGATTATTACGAAGAAATAGATGACGATCATAGAGCTCTCGATGCAAATTTAAAGGAATTTAAAAAATTAATCAGATTACAATCAAACAAAATTCAGTGTGAAATAATACGCGGAGTAATCTCAGAGACCTCAATGAACGATTTTTTGAATTTATGGAGACCCAACGGTTTGATAGTAGCAAGCATAAAAATAATCAGAGACGATTTACAACAGCAGTTATTTCAACTGCATAAAAAAAAATATTCAGAATTACCCGTACCGTTGTGTTATAGACCATCAGATACACGAAAAGAGAATATTAATGTTGATATTCCAGGACAGACTGAGAATCAAAATCTCGTATTAAATGATATTGTCGCTGTTGATATCAGTGTGGTCGAAGATGCATTACACGCCTGACAAATCTCCATGGGTGTTGGGATAAGCTATGACGATCCACTCGTCTCAGGGATTAACTATTTCTGACACACGAGTCTGGATTGTAGACGATCACATCGAGTGGTCAAATTTAGTTTATTTAGCGGTATCGAGGGTGAGAAATATATCTCAATTACGTAGAATTATAATTCCTGAAATCGTTAATAAATTTAACGTCATTGATGATGATATAATAAGAAAAAAATTAATCGGATGCAAACAATCTGACAAAAAAAAATAAACGCGACTTTGATCTTGATGTTGAATTTATTATTGAGTTAAAACAGCAGCAGAATAATCATTGCACAAGTTGCAATTGTATAATGCTGTGGAGGTATTCGAGTAATGATTCAAGACAATTCACCGTAGACAGAAAAGATAGTAGTCGCGGTCATACACGAGAAAATATCATGTTGACCTGTCTTGAGTGTAATCGACGTCGGGGTGCAGGCACCCCTGGCGCTAGTGCTAGTTAAGTGATCGCGGTGGTAATTGTGTATCCGTGGGAATTATTTGTAGTTGTTCACGTACAAATCCACGTTGAGGAGCAGCCGAATCTAGTCTGTAGATTGCAGGTCTACCTGGCGATCGTGTCACGGTGGATATTTTGTGTGTGGTAACACTCCAAATATGATCAATCGCTCTCGCGCTACCACCTTGAAGTTCACCCGGTTCATATAAATATCTAACTGTAACATCACCCAATATTTTTTGTTTTTCAGTATCTTTTCGCTGTGTTGGTATATTTTTTTTTGTGACTGCGCTAATGGGTTTCATGTTGGTTGTTCGTGTGATCTCGATATTTAATGCAACTATCACGCTTGGTAATCTTGCAATCCATTCGCGAGATCTTTTATCTTGAATAAATTCCTTCGCGTATTGATATCCAAATAACCGCTCAGCAAGTGTTCGATTAAATCGTTCAACAATTGCCTGATCACGGTGAATTGCAGTATGCCCTCGTCGTATTTTGGTATTATGTCGTTTCATCAACGATGATACTGGACCAAGAAATTCCTTACCAGGATCAACTTGTAATAATTGTGGCCATCGCAGACCACTTTGTGGTCCACCACCTCGTTGATAAATTCGTTCAAACGCATCGGCTACTTCAGATGATGTTTTCGTTGATAGCGGCTCTGCCTCTTTATATCTACTTGCAACATCAACTACAGTTAACGCGTACTTGTACGTTTTTCCACGCACAGTATCATGTGGTAAAAACAGAATACTTGCTTGATGAACTTCATTAGGAACACTAACATCGACATACGCGTACTGAATTCGTTTCGGTGGTGGTAGATAAATTTGCCATATTGCCTGTTTGGATAACCACGCGCTAGCAGTAGAATGTTTAACCGCTGCTGCATCAGAGAGTTTACCAATTGCTGCTTTGCCTCTCCAATATCCTTTTGGTGAATAATAAATTAATTCCATTATTAACTACCAGCCCCAAACGCTAATTTACTTTTCATCGCAGATCTTACTAACCAACTAGCTAATGATTCTCTGGTATTTTTATTTTTATGGAATTTAACGCGTGAATTAATTTCACATCTGCAATATGCCTATCCTGTAGATTTTTACTTTTATAAGCTACATCATGAATATGACAAGCTCGATCAATAGTGTTTACTGGTTCCTCGCCTGGTTTTGGTTGATCCTGATTATCGAGCCTGATATCGAGTCGATTACCAGGACCGCAATGACTGTATCCTGGTAGATGTTTTTCTCCTGGGTATTTAGCCCATGGAGTACCCGGAAACTTTGACATCAAATTAGCAACATCACCACCGCGCTTATAAGGTAAAAACGAAAATTTCTTTCTACCGCATACAGAACATTTTCCACCATACGCTATTTTTTATTTTTTGTTATAACTGTAGCTAAATCAGTAGTTGGAGTTTTAACTCTACAGCGTAAACAATATAAATTCATGTTATAATATATATGGATATAATTGATTTCTCAGCAACTCGGCAGCGAGAACCTGTTAAGCATCATCCTGCGCTACCGAATTCCATCAGAATGATTATCATATGACCATCTGGATCGGGTAAGAGGCAGTTATTACTTAATCTGATAATGAGATGGTTGAAATGGGATAAGTTGTATTTGGTAGCACCATCCGCTGATGATCAACGATGTTATGAAGTATTAAAAGATTTTAACGAAAACGCGCGATTACTGGACGAAGATAATGATGTTATAGAGTTTATAACAGATATTGATGAAGCACCGTCCGTTGATGTTTTAGACGGATTTGTTAATAATTTAGTTGTGTATGATGATGTGATGCTGGATAAACAATCAAATCCAGCCAGAATATTTTGTCGCGGCAGACATAAAAATACAGATGTTATCTATGTTACTCAACGATATACACAAATACCAAAAGTAATCAGGAACAACTGTAATATTTTGGTTGTGTGTAATGGCGTAGACACACACACGCTGCGAAATATTCATCAAACCTGGTGCAGCGGTGACATGGATATAATTAAATTCAGAAATTTCTTTTCACGAGCGCAAGCTACTCCGCATGGATTTATAACAATAAATTTACATGATCCTAGAACAAGATATCGTGTGGATCTTGATAAAATATTTGGATAAATTAATAAATTTAATTAAACAGATATCATTAATATAATGAACAACTGTGCGTGGTTAATTCAAGGAACAACAGATAAATGCAACAAAAGGTGTCGTGGAGAATATTGTAAAAAACATAATTATATTTTAAAGAAAAATCCTCATGCTGGTTCACGAAGTTGTGTTGGATGTAACAACGGCGTTAGAGGGTTCGTCTACAATCTTGTTTGGGACAAAGAATAATCGTAGACGTGGTATGACCTATATGAACGAGCACGGATTTTTTTTGGTCTAACACAAGGGTTTTGCTCGGGTAATTTGGTCTGTTCACCCTCTCTGCTGCTTCCCCCATAGTGTAGGTGTTTGTTTTTCGGTAACATATCAAAACGACTCTGGAGTCAAAGTTTTCATTATTCTCGTTCAGGGTTGCGCTTTGCTATTTGCATTTTATTATATTATGGTTGTCGTACTCACAAGGTCTCTGGGGCTGGTCCCTTTGTTTTCCTTCCCGCTCTATATATCTTTATGTGACATACTTCCTTCCTGAAACACTAGATCTTGCAGCTGGTTTCTATACTATGTTTCCTAACTTATAGTGATCTTGACCAAGGATAAGTCTAATGTATTGCGTGTTATATGTGTATGCTATATTGTTTCAATCATGCTATATAGTTTTTATGTTAGGAATAACCTATTTATGTGTTACTTTGCATTAGATTTTTTATTCACTTTGTTTATTTACGTACAAAAAGGTGTGTAAGGTATAATAATTTTATAACATTATGTATTGTGGTGGTTCTTTGGTTTCGGTCTATTAATTATTTTCTAAAGAGTAATTAGCTAGACTGGAATTTATGGACGTAGTAATATATATATATATATATATATATATATATATATATATATATATATATATATATATATATATATATATATAATGAGAGAGAGATTTTCTTCATTGCCTCGCTGTATACATGTGTATTTCCCCCATAGTAATTGTATACTGTGAGGGGCTAGAAATTACTCATGCGTCATGATTAACATAAACACAGTTCAGCAGTTCGTATTCAGCAAAGAAAAGCTGGAAATCTGTTTTTACACCATGGGGGATGACACAGCTCTAGGCTACTTTAGCCACGGTGTATGTGACGGGTACAATAGTCTGCTATTACGTTATACGGGGTGCTGTATGTGCTAAAATGGCAGTCCAACAAAAGAAGTACTATTTCAGTTAAAGAATAAAAACAATCCCAATGCACCCAGACGTCAATAAAACCAAATCTAACAAAGACGACTCTCAAGCGTGATCTAATAAACTCAACTTAGAAACTTACAAGTCATTACTTTATAAAAACGTAATTCCAAGTCATTGAAAAACAATCCAAAATTTTAAAGTAGACGATAGTACTTACTGCACTAATACATTTTACATACATACATACATACATACATACATACATACATACATACATACATACATACATACATAATGTCTTACTGTTTATCCGGTCTTTCAAGTTCAGTGTTGATTCAAGCTATAAGAAATATATACCTTAATGAAACATAAGGGAACACAATCAAACACTAATCAAACATGATAGAACTTAACATAAGCAGCTAAAACAAATATTGTAATTTTCTTGTATGTGTAATATTATCATGATTTCCATGCAATGAAAATTTAAATTTGTTAGTTTTCTCTTCTGCTCTCTCTCTCTCTCTCTCTCTCTCTCTCTCTCTCTATATATATATATATATATATATATATATATATATATATATATATATATATATATATATATATATATATACACTCCCATTATGATTATACTTAAAAATTGCGGGAGGTCGTGGGTTCGATCCCCGGCCGAGTCATACCAAAGACTTCAAAAATGGTACTAACAGCTACATCGCTTGGCGCTCAGCATTAAGAGTTTATTGTTAGGACTGGTCGGCCTGGTATCAGGATAATGTGACTGGGTGGAACATAATGCTACATGTCTGCGGCATGATGCCTCAGTGCTAGACATCTCTATTCTGTCACACTGCAGACATCGTAACTATATGACTGAAAAATTGTTAAAGCTGCGTTAAAAAATATCCGAATCCAAATCAAACGTTAATCAAACATGATAGAACTTAAATTAAGCAGCTAAAGGAAATATTGTAATTTTCTTGTATGTGTAATATTACCATGATTTCCATGCAATGAAAATTTAAATTTGCTATGTTTCTCTTCTGCGCTCTGTCTCTCTCTCTCTCTCTCATATATATATATGAGCGTTATTGTGCGATGAACATCTGACATGCATGTGTAGATTCTATCTCTTCTTTCGGAAATACAGAGAATGAAAAATGATCTTAGTGAATCAAC
The DNA here is from genome assembly GCA_028554795.2 of Sinohyriopsis cumingii. NCBI lineage: Eukaryota > Metazoa > Mollusca > Bivalvia > Unionida > Unionidae > Sinohyriopsis > Sinohyriopsis cumingii. The sequence continues at coordinate 75,019,162 of CM068835.1, read as the reverse complement.
ATAGAAATGGCTTATTTGGCAACCGGAATGGCTGTCTATGACGCATATAATTAATACAGCTGATGATGTACTTTTTTAATGATATCAGAAACATATCTTGGCACCAGATCTCGCAAGCCAAGGAATTGTTTCTTCGTTATTCACTACATATAGCAACAAGGCGTATTATAATAAAACAATCCAATTAGCTGGAAAGTAGGACAAATTTCCTTCGTTAATTAATTGTTGTCCGTAATATTAACATTTGTATCGCTCTTCATAAAGTAGGAAATTACAGATGATGCTTCATTCATAATGAGCCATAGTTGTGATGATCAGGATGTACCCTTGTTACCGCGTGAATAACCAGAAAATTGTAGATGCGAAGAAGACATAACCTGACATTTTTATATTCGCAAAAGAAAATGCTGTTTTCAATAACGTAACTAAGAACGTATTCATGGGAAATACAAGAAAAGTCTGATCTGAAGAGACATAATGATAACTAAGAAGGGATCGATCGATCGATCGATAGATAGATAGATAGATTTCTAACGCATCACGTATACATCAACGTAATCGTATGTACATCCCTTCTCATTTTCTCAATCGACATTATAACACGTTCATTGTTTTCTAAGCTTTTTAAATCCACTTTCATGATAATTTCTAGCATTCATCTGTTCATTTTCTTCTTGTTTATGGGCAACTCTTAGTCCGTCCCAGATAGTTAGAACTTGAAAGATGCACCCCCCCCCCCCGGCCACCTAAGCCAAACTTTATGAGGACATAATGGCGTTATCGCACTATTTACAAGTCAGTATTTGGTGAGGGTTCTTTATTTTCCCTACTGGGTCAAACTTTCTGCTTTTGGGATCCAAGTTCAACACACCCCTCCCTTCAGACATAAGTCTGTTGAGTGAGTTTCCCTCCCCTTTCTCTACAAGACGATTATGAGCGACCCCTGCTATGTAGCTCTTGATTAACGTTATATCTTCTTTTGACCTAACATTTATTTGGATTTACAGAAAGTATATGGTAATTATCTATCTTAGTGTTATGGTGTGCGTGTGTGTGTGTGTGTGTGTGTGTGTGTGAGTGCTTCCACTCTCTCCATTCTAGGCCTTCCTTTATGGATCTTTTCTTTTATTCCTATTTTTTAAAGGTAAGCACTAGATTAATATTTTTTATAGATAGGTCACAGCATTCGTAAAACTTTCCTCTAATTCCTCATCAAAATTTAACATGTGGTAACTCTTCCTATTCCCGTCTATTTCCTTTTATCCTTCTTCCTTCGTTTCTTTTCTATTTCTTCTCTATTTCCTCCATTTTTCCCGAAACCTTCCATGTTTTTTGTTGTGCTTCATCCTTTTACCACTGTTGTTTGGATCTTTTGTCTTAATTTCTTCTTCTTTAATGTCAACCATTACATAAAGGGTTCATGTTGATTCTTGTTGGTTGTACTTATTATTGGATTCATTATCGCTCTTGCCCTCTGTGTATTCTTTGTCATCCTTACATTTAATAGCTGAGATGTGTCGTCCCCTTATGCACTTTTTTCCTCCATAGGTATTTGTGGGATGTTAATACCCTTCTTTGCTGTTGTTGTTATTGTTGTCTTCTTTATTTCTTTGGACTCGAGATTCGTTTTCCTGTCTCTCTGTTCCTTGTAGTCGCTCTTTGTTTTTTTTTTACCTGTTGTTGTTGGTGTCGCTGCTACTTCTTGTCTTTGTTGCTGTTGTTGTTCTTGTCTCTACTTAACCTGTATGTGTTTCTTGTGTTAGATCTTTGTTGTTTTCTTCTGGTTGATGATGATTTTGTTGCTTCTGTTGCTGTTGGCCCCTATTCTCTATTTCTTGCTGTCCATTAGCTTGTTTCTGTTTTTGCTGTTCTTGTTTCTCCTCGTCTTTCCCATCTGATTCCATCTCCCCCTCGTTATTTTTTTTTTATATTTTTTATTTTTTGCTATTGTTCTTGCTGCTGTTTGTTCTTATTTGCCTGACGGTCATATGTCTCTGTTTACTTTTGTTGTTGATTCTCTTCATTGATATTTTCTATCCATACCATTCTCTGCACGATCGTTTTAGGAAACATTGTTATTTCACTTACATGTGTTTGTTTTTTCGTGTTTCCTTCTGATCTTGTGGCATTGTGAGATATTTTGGCACATAACATGTTTTTCCACATGTTTTACGTTTTCTGTGTTAGATACACACTTCGTACCAAGTCTTCACTATCAATCTGTGTAGGAAAAAGACTGGTTTCATTGTCTTTCTTTTTTCCTTCTCAATTTCTAAAATCCTAACTCCATTTTTAATCGGATTTTTTGGGTAGGTATCAATTCAAGCATTGGAGACTTTGATTTTGAATTTCCTTTCCAACCGTTCTTCCGTAGCTTCTAATGATATCTAATATGGTGTGTCCTCTATGTGTGGTTCTTCCGTATTTTTCTTTATTTTCCTCAAGACGGACGATGGTTCCTTTATGTTTACAGTTTCCCCGCCTATGCCCATGTCTGCGTATGGTAATATCGGCTGAGTTCCTTTAGGTCTTAGAATGTATCCCTTAAACCCTTTCCTATTTAGTGCTTCTGTTAGTTTTACAAAATCCTTATTCCTGAACTCAAAAGCTACCACTACAGCTGTCATTGATGATCTTCTTTCTAGGGGTATTTCGGACATATAGATTTCTTGCGTCTCTTCTCTCTACAAACATTCCAGGAATGGTCCTTCTACTGTCTCCGTCGTCTTTGTTCTAAAAACATATCCAGCTCCGACATTTCCATGTTATACGCCATCTTCCCCAGTTGCACGTGCTTCAAGTGAATGACAAGTTTATGAGCTTATGTGTTTATACGTTTCTCGCAATTATTATTTCTATATGAATTTTACTAGTCTTGGCTATTTAACATACTACATAGTTCTCGATAAGTGTTTGTAACTTTTCTTAACTGTGAACTTGTGGGCAGTTTGCTTAGTTCTGGTCAAAGCAGACAATTATAGAATACTTTCCTTTTCGAGTATGAGTATCAGAATCTCAGAGTATTCTCATAAATGATCAATCCTTTTCAAATGTTATTTTAATAATAATGGCGTCAAGCTTAAATCTGGAGTACCACCAATACAGAAGAGTTACCACATGACAAAAGTCTAAATCAAAAGCAAAAGAAATATAAAAATGAATGCAAGAAGGATTGAGAGCTAGTTATTAATATTTGTCCGACATCTCAAGAAACTAGTTTCAGCACATAACATATTTGCTCTTTTTTACAACATGCCGCTATATTTTATAGTACGTGATTTACTTTGATCTTCCACTCCACATACCAATGGGTAGAGTTGTACGGACTCCGATTAAAGCGCTTCCTTTGAAGCAGTCATTAGGTTCGAAAGGTTTTAAACGGTTTTGACTTCACGTTTATTGTTACTGTTTCACTTTGATGTCATTAATTACTCCTTTGTATCATTTCGTATGTTATGTCAAGATGGAGAATGCGAAGAACCGGGTTCATATTTCTTATGAAATAAATACGCAATCATATTTTTCCCTAGTTTTTATAGCACAACATTGTAATAATTCGGCGTGTCGTAAGCTGTTAATGTACATTCACCAAAACATATGTTGGATTCATTTAAGTTAAGGATAACAGATGCTGCAATTTGGCTTTAGAAATGCACCGTAATATTTCATGTGGTCACTCGAGATTTATTTATGTACTTCGGACTTGACGCTTGATGTGAAGTTATTACTTTATGTACTACATGTGAAAATTAAACAAAATGATTAAAGAAGTGACAGATTCAAGAAACTACATATTATTTAAGACAAAATATATGTTAATTAAACAACAAAATGTACACTTTTTTGTATGAAGTCAACACAATGAAAACAACACTATTTCAATTTGTGACACCTTAAAATGATGTAGACAAACATGCAAAGATTCAATATTTGGGTTGAAATGTCGAGGATGTATTACGAGATCACTTCGCCTTAACTGATATAGAGTGTTGTGGCTCAGACATGAATGGTGTTTGGAATCAAAATATAATTGCATCGAGGCAAATGTTAGATTGTTGTATTAACCGGTTCGTTTTCAGATTGACTGTAATTGTGACATGTCTGGAGTCAAGATTGTATCATGTCCATAAATTCATTTCTTTATCCATAATATCAACCATATATTAATATTAACATCTTGCATGCAAAGCTTACTCTGCAATTCATTTAGTATGACTATTTGTAGATTTTCACGTTTTTAGTTTTAAAAATGTTTGTTAAGTTTCGTCAATGCAAAATCTATCTAAAACAATAAATAATCACATGGGTATTAAAAGAAGCTTACACGCCTCTAATGGCGTGCTACGTATAACATTCATAATTCAACCGTACTTGTCAATTCATATGACCTACTAGAAATTAAGGTAAAAATTCTCAATAATCGTACGTGGCAAAATACTATATGTACCAAATATAGATTGCATAAGTTGAAAAACAATGATCGAAAATGAGACATTATCCTGATAAAACATAAAACAATTTGAATAAACTATAAAAAATGTATATAGTAATCTATGGCGGTAACATAAGGTAAGTGAGTCCCTGCCGTAAGTCGGTCTATGCAGTAATTAAACCAATATATGTCTCAATCGTCGGACATAACGAAATATACACCATGGGACGAGTACACAATCATTAAGCAATCGTCGGACATAACGAAATATACACCATGGGACGAGTACACAATCATTAAGCAATCGTCGGACATAACTAAATATACACATTGGGACGAGTGGACAATCATTAAGCAATCGGCGCAAACTGGATTTTAAAAGTACGCTGTAGGTAAAGAAAAAATACGCCATGAAGCGAATTACAATCCCTGTATCTCATAACAAGTAAATTTCGTTCTTTAATACTTAAATTAGTAACAGCCATACATGCAGTGAAAACTATTCTACATTCTATATATGTTATAAACGACCATTTAAATATCTAAATGACCCTGTCAAAAATACAGAGCAGAATATTTAAGAATAACCATAATGATACTTATCAATGACTTGTTGGCTGATGTTTACCTTGACTTATAGATGTATTACCAATTTTTCGTGATTAGCTCACATATCATTAGCTTTAATATATTTAAATTCTACAAAGGTGCATTTGTGAATACTCGAGCTTCAAAACAAAAACAACTTCAGTGGGTCATGTTGTGGGTGATCTCTGATGGACGGCTTCAGTGATTACAAGTGATTAAATCAGACGAAATATGGAGAATACGGCGAGAGTCATCAGATTAATTTAAAAATGTAACACGTTTTAATTTTAACAGATAACACCAAATGTATCAGGTTAAAAAATGAAGATATGAAAATATCTTCAGAATTACTGCGTTAGATAATTTTATTCTCGGGAAATATACGATTATGGTCCGCATCAAAACTATGAGTTCAAATTTCAGCTCGTTCAAACTGGTTTCAATATTGATAAATGCCGTACTGGAAAATTATTTAATAAGCCATTACATGAGAGGTGAGTTACAATCACGTATCATTCATGGGCTAGACAATCCGAAAATTGTACTCCAGTATCAGAAATAATGTCAACACGGTGATACGACGATGCGTCTTGAAAATACCATACATGTCTTGCAAATGATACCAATGCCGACTTATCTGGTTGGTCAATAGGACTGAAGCATTCAATTCATAAATCATAATTTTATTTGTATGTGTTCTCCATGGGAACTGTTTTACCTCGCAGCAACCAGGATCTGACAATGTTTTGGTAATAGTTTTGCTCCAGTATAGTAACAATGTATGTTATTCAATATTTTGAACATGTTTGGGAAGGAGGTGTTACAAAATGAATTTGGTGGTCCGCTATATAGATGATTACAGGAATATATACTGAATACTACTTCAAGACGCTACAGCTTATTGTCGGACTGTGTTTCATTAATGTTTAAAATCTATTGGTTGTTTTCACTGACGTCAGGCTAAGGTACACACTTTCCCAAATGCAACGCGATTAAACAAGAGCCGCCATTTTGAGCTCCCTGCAAATCGATAGTTGACCTTTTGTAAGGATGAAAATTTCTGTCGATCTATGAAGAACACATTAACTTGAGCCAGATACCAATTAATTAGATTTATGGGGACATGTGCTTTTTAATCGTTATACTGCAATGATTTATGATGTCTATGTCGGGAGAGGAAGCGATTCCTAATTAAGCCTTCGTTTATTTAACCGTCAGACAGACTAGAAAAGGGAAGGTTAATTTCGATTTTATTTTGGAACTGTCAGATATGAGCTTTTCAATAATCAGCTGTTTGGAAATCTAGAAGTCAGGCTGACCGCAGTTGTGGCATCTAGTTATACAAGGCGGTAGATAAATTTAATCCTGATTGGCTACGCTACATACGGGGCGTGGATCTCACACGAAATTTATTGTGTTTTATATGTCCCCATCACCAAATATTTAGTCAGTCTACGTTTTCATGCAAGAGGAACAAATATGGAGACTCCGAGATTGAATTTGGAAGAAATTCTCTCGTAAAACATTTTTCAAAGGGACCGGATATATAGAAAGTCAACGGACACAATTCTGGCGGTAGAAGCGAACAAAGCTTGAAAGCACATGTATTTGCGTCAGTCTCATGTCAATCGTTGATAACAATATAATGATTTGCTTGAATTTAATTGCTTATATTTGCATGAATTTATTTGTTTAAATTCGTAGAACAGTTTTATTTATATAAGTATAACTGTGTTGAGTTCATCTATCTGAATTCGCACAATGATTTTCTTTATATAAGTTTGATGAATTGTTTGAATTTGTCGTCTTGATTGTTATAGGAATCTAAGAATTTCATGCATTACTTTAGTTGATATGAGTTACGAGAATCTGTTTCAATTCACTGGTCTTAGCTGATTTCATGTATGCTAAATACTCGAACGTTTGTATTCGCTGAAACTAACGTAGTTAAACAATGTAATGAATTTCATTCTTTCACTTGTGTAATTGAGACGAGAACGGAAATGGTATGTCTCCTGTGATGTTCATGGGTGCCAGAATGGAATAGCCGTTAGGAAGTACACTAATCTTATGAAACTAAGTTTGTTTATGGTCTGCCATGTTAAGCTTGACCAGATAGCCTTTGGTTTCTGTTTGAATTCCGATAAAACGATATCTGACATAACGAGAGGGGAGTAATGATCTATTCCCAGGAGGACAACTGACAGAAAATTTAGGTTGCTTCTCTGTTTCCACTGACGTATCCACGAACCTACTGATCCAATTATCTACGTACTTATGTATCTACCTACCCACACGAAGCTTGAGGACCGAAAAGAGGCGATACAGTAGGCAGGTTGGAGAAGAGAAAAGGCGAAAAGAGCTAGAGCAACAACCACTGTGAAGTTGGAGTAGACTGGAAATCAGCAGGTTATGAAGTTGTACAAGTCAATGACTTCGCTTGTTCACTCGATTCTATGATCAACCAATTCTATCATTTAAAACAGATCGGCTATTTATATAAACATATTTGTTTTTGAAATTTGGTGACAGATTTATTTTTAAAAAAGTGTATCTTCCTAATGTAATGTATTATCAAAGTTGTTTGTGTAATTTATTAAATTGTTGTTTTTTCATGTACGGGGGCTCTTGTCATTCTGTTCTATATATCTGCTCAGATCGTTATTTATTCCGCCTATAAGTTTCACACTTTATATTAATATTTACTCGATCCGGAGAATAACACCAACGGCGATCATCTTCTAGATAACGAGAACCTAATAAAGCAGACACCTTGTGGGAAGGTACAATGCGCCGATCAACCTCACCAACACCACCACCAATGGCACCGCTACACCTTGATAGTTATGATGGAGAAGTCAACAAAGAAAGCTATGATCCATAATTCGTATCTCGATTAACTTGTAGGTGATGTTCGTGAGAGGTACATCCAGAAAACTGTTAAAATAGAGATTGATCCATATAAACTGCCCGCTGAAACGTTTAGCAACAATCGGAAGAAATGACCTGATGTCAGCTATGTAGACTTTTTTGATTTTTAGATAATCAGCATACACCAAAGATCAGTTGAAGACCTACAAGTCTCTTGATGCATACAAGCTTTTCCAAGACGGATGGATCCAATAAATACTGCACAAGGACATTAATGGGGTTCATGTGTTGAGATCAAAGATACTTACACTTCCGTTTTTGTTTCTGTCTCTCTCTTCAAAACATGACTTCAGTTGACTCCATTTTATTATTGCAGTAGGTTGTTTGTGATGACAGATTCATGGAGTTAAAATCAGTTAAATAACAACAGCATTTTCAATTTTACTCAAATCATTCATCCTTATGTGAGTTTGCTATTACTACACGTTTAGTAATGGGTTTGATTGATCGTACATGTAAAGTTCCTCATGTATATGTATGGATACATTGGACATGTACTAAAAGCTAGAGTACTGACGCAAAATATTATATTTTGTAATGTTTCCTTCATTCTAAATTCCAGGTGACCCATTCTATATGAGTTAGAGAGAAAGCTCTACAGCCATGGGTTATTGTTCCCGCAGATGGGAGTGTGGAATCGGCACATTGCACATGCAAGGCAGGAATGGGGAAATGTTGTACTCACGTTGCCGAAGTTTTGTTTGCCTTGGCGGCAGGTGCGAGAATATGCAAGGATGCTACCGTGGCTGATGTACCTGCATACTAGATGTTTCCTACTTCAGCTAAGTTTGAAATATCATATACACGACTTCAAGATATGGACGTACAGTCTGCACTACAACAACGACAACTTTCAAATAATGATTCTGTGCACATCGTGTCTGACATATCATCGCTTACATAATCTATTATGGAATGAACGTCATCGCAATGTTGCCGAAGGCTGCCATTCTATTATTAAGAGGCAAGGGCAAGTTCTCAGAGAACTTCAAATCGATGTCGTTATTTGCAGAGTGGCCAATTGACTTGAGTCGGATATGCGCATGCTGTAAGGATACAAGCTGTTCAGGTTCATCATACGAGCAGGTGTTAGAGAAGTGTAGTGCTATAAACATATCTGTTTCCAAGGAAGAAGCATCATATCTTGGGAAGGAGACAAGGGGCCAATCAAATAGTCTCTTCTGGCACAGCCGTCGTACAGAAAGAATAACAGCTTCCAGGTTTTACCGTGTATGCCACACTAGCATTTATCAGCCATCTCTGACAGTACTGAAAACAATTATTTGTACATCTAATGGGAATAAGATGCCCTTCAATAGTGCCGCAACAGCCTGGGGAACTAAACATGAAATAACAGCAAAGATGGAATAATCAGCATTATTTAAGAGTAAACATGTCAATTTTAAACTATTGAACAGTAGTTTGATTGTGAAAGATAGATACCCCCAGTTTGGAGCTGGTCCAGATAACATGATTTCTTGTGAATGTTATGGGGATGGCTGTCTCAATATTAAATGGCCCTACAGCATGAACGACAAACCTATCATGGATGTTCCGTGGCTGAAATTGATACACAACCGGTTAACAATCGATTGTAAAAACACATATTACTACCAGATGCAAATGCAAATGGTTTTCTTTTTATTTTATCAGACCGATATTATTGCGACTTTTATGTATGGTGTCCTCGTGACTACCGCAATGAACGTATTTTCAGATACAATGAACTGTGGCAAACAGTGTCTTCTAAAGCGTTTAACTCCAAATGTGCTATGCCTGAACTCCTATGTAAATATTCTTAACGGAAACAAGTCCGTACGCCAAACGCAGTTACCGGTGAAGGAAACAAAATTATATCCACTCAGAGTGACAGAAAGTATTGCATTTGTGGTGGAGTTGATGATGGAAGAAAAATGATAATGTGTCACAGTGACACTTTCCCAAAGGTATTGTTTCATACGAGTTGTATAAAACTCAAACATGTGCCGAAAGGAAAATGGTATTTTGGCGAGTGCATTTAATGAATATATTTACCAGTGGCCACCATGGTATGCTTTTTAAAGTGTTAATATATTGTATATATTATAATGGAAATATTAGTTTATTATATTGATGATGCCAAATATATGGTAAAGGATGGTTATGTAGATTAGAAATTGACTAATATTGTATACTATCATTTGTTACACTATTCACAAATCAATAAATCAATAATATGTGAAATGATGTCTCTGTTCTATCTTTTAAATATAATAAAGAGATCCAAGGAAACAAGTTAATGAAATATATCCTCAAACCATGACTTGCGCCAGTAGATTTCTTTTTACACTTACTTGCTATGACAATTTTGACATTCAGTAAATTATAAACACAATAGAATAGAGCTTGTTTTAGTATGGTACACTTTATTTGCAAATTTATGTTACATATGAATGACAGTAACATGCAATGTACACATAATAGTGTGCTCAATAAACTTGCACTGTTTCACTCAAATTAAACAAATGAAGGACATCAATTTGTTAAAAAGCGAGCCACTGTAACAATCTTGTCAATAGTTGGAATACTCTCTCCATGTTTCAGTTTAATAAACTCACTGGGAACGATGCCCTAAAACAAAATTGCAACACGAGACCAATAGCATGTACCATGTGAATTCGAACTGATGCATTTTTTCTAGTTTTCGCAACTTCTAGTGGTTGTAACTGTGCGTAGGGATAGCTAATTCAGCTTGATAGAAGCGAACAACATCTTCTATGTTAAAACCTCTATCAGTCATCACTATGTCACCTGGTAATATATTGTTGAGAAGCCTGATTTTTCCGTTATATAATTGTCAGAGGTTCCACCTCCCCATCCATCAGAAATAAATGTAATAACACCTTGAGGGGCAATGCCTATTAGATATTTCACATCCTGGTTATGTTTGTAATTGGAATATGTGTACACTTTGTTCAGAGCACCGCTTGGCTTCTCTGTAAATAATTCAAAACAGTCTAGCATAACAACTTTCTCGCCAAACACTTTTTTGAAACACATATGCATCGTTTCCCTCGAGTGTTCTTGATTTGGCCATTGCACTCGAAAGCCTTGTCTAATGTAGAGTACATCCGTAGTAACTGTGAAAACTTCTTTTCACAGTAGGTAAAGAAACATTCAAATGATAGGTTATGTCTTGGAAAAGATAATTCATTCGAAGTTTCACAAGACAGAATAGAAATTAATTTACTTTTGACAGACTCTTACTATTGTTACTCATATGTCCCTCTATTAAATTAAAAACTAATTTTAATACAGCAACATTGGGCAATCCAGTGTAAAATGCTACTTGTTCAGAATTGTCAACATAAGATAGAAAGCTGTATAGTCCTTTAAAATCAAACTGTTCCTTTTCTTTGGCTTCGATGAGTCTGTACTTGTTATCATCTTCTAGTTGTTCGACTGCTTCGACTGTCAAGTCAGTTTGGATGTCCATTGTCTTTGATATTTCTTCATCTGGATATGCAGGTTGAAATGACGCATGTTCCGTTACTTTGTGAATATTACATGTACTGTCATTTCGTTTACCTGTATTCTCATCACGTTCTGATATGCCACTGACATTATTGTCCCCGAATTATATGCACCTCTTTTTCAATGTTAATAGAGATGATACTGTATCTGAATGTTTTCTCGTATGTTTCCGGTGGCTGCCCGATTCAATCTCCCATGAGCTGCTCCCATTGCAGGTCAAGTAATTTCTGAGTAACCAAGATCGAGAGCTGGCAACCGTGATGGACTTGTTATATCGTGCAAACAATCTTTAACACTTGTAAAAAGAAGACGAAATCAATTGAGATAGTGACTTTATTCAAAAGAATTAAATAATGTATTATGCAAGTCAAGGAAAAAGTCATCATAAGTCAACAGAGAATGACTGTTGAACTGTCAAAATATAATCCTGATACTCTTGACCTAAAATATAACATTGTGATGTAATTATTTTATCAAAAACGACAGGTGCCCGCTGGTTGAACTTGGATTTGTAAACCAAGATTATCAGTTAGTATTACAGCTAAGATTAAAATGTAAAAATCAAGCTAAAAATATATTATAACTCAGCTGAAAAATTGATATATCATACCTGCCACGAAATGTTTAGAGCAAACAAGTGTTCCTTTCCATCTCTCTTTAGTTTCAATGTCCTTTCTGTTGTTAGCTGCCTTCCATAAACGACGTCTTTCTTCCGATGATTTCATTGTTTCTAAACCTTGATCAGTCAAACTTTTCGGTACTTTAAAGAATCTTACATCTTTTTGTACACCTTTGCGGTTGGAACACCCGACAATGCCACAAATCGGCATTATGGAAAACACGCTTGTCGTTACATCCGTTGAACAGCAGAGGGGGCGAACAGACCGACTTTGGAAGCGTCCAAAAACCGAAATAAGGCTTCTAACTAAAATATTTCGAGCTGAACATTTGCTTGAGAACTTCGGTTAATTATAAAACTCGCGAGATTACAAAAACAAAATGAACCAACTTGAGGTCATCGCCCCCTCTGCTGCTATTAATCTATCCAAATATTTTATCAAGTCCAGTACGATATCTTGTTCTAGGATCGTGCAAATTTATTGTTACAAACCCGTACGGAGTAGTTTGCGCTCGTGAAAAGAAATTTCTGAATTTAATTATATCCATGTCACCGCTGCACCAGGTTTGATGAATATTTCGCAACGTGTGTGTATCAACTCTATTAAACACAACTAAAATATTACAGTTATCTCTGATCACTTTTGGTATTTGTGTGTATCGTTGAGTAACATAAATAACATCGGCATTTTTATGTCTACCTCGAGAAAAAATCCTAGCTGGATTTGATTGTTTGTCCAGCATCACATCATCGTATACAACTAAATTATTAATAAATCCGTCTATGGAATCAACTGATGGTGCTTCATCAATATCGGTTATAAACTCGATAACATCGTTATCCGCGTTTTCATTAAAATCCTTAAGTACATTATAACATCGTTGATCATCAACTGACGGGGCTACCAAATATAATTTATCCCACTTTAACCATCTCATTATAAGATTGAGTAACAACTGTGTCTTTCCACTTCCAGATGGTCCTATTATTATCATTCTAAATGAATTTGGTAACGCAGGATGGTGATTGACAGGTTCTCGTTTTCTTGTCGCTGAGAAATCAATTATATCCATGCTGTATAAAATGTCCATGGATTTATATTGTGTGAAGTGCAGGATGCGTACCCCGACGGATACACTAACAACTATTACCACAAAAAATAACAGATCAGCGGTTACGGGTAAGTGTACGCGGTGTGGTACAAGAAAATTTAAATTTATTCCCGGTGATAATTCAGCGTTAAAAAAAAGCAACGCGGAGGTGATATTGCAGCAAAATTAACAAAATTACCGGGAACTCCGTGGACTAAATACCCAGGAGAAAAACATCTACCAGGATATAATTATTGCGGTCCTGGTACTCGACTTCATATCAGGCTTGATAATCAGGATCAACCAAAACCAGGCGAGGAACCAATAAACGCTATTGATAAAGCATGTCATGAGCATGATGTTGCATATAAAGGCAATGATCTACAACATAGGCATATTGCAGATGTTAAATTAATTCATGCGTTAAATGCTATAAAAAATAAAAATATCAAAGAAAAATTAGCTAATTGGTTAGTAAGATCCGCGATGAAAGGTAAATTAGCGCTTGGAGCTGGTAATATATAAATGGAATCGATTTATTATTCACCAATTGGATACTGGAAGGGTAAAGCAGCAATTAGTAAACTCGCTGATGCAGCAGCGGTTAAACATTCTACTGCTAAAGCGTGGTTATCCAAACAGGCAATATGGCAAATTTACCTACCGCGTCCGAAGCAAATTCGATTTGCACATTTCAGTGTCAGTGTTCCTAATGAAGTTCATCAAGCTGATATTCTGCTTTTACCACATGATACTGTGCGTAAAAAAAAAACGTACAAATACGCGCTAACTGTTGTTGATGTTGCAAGTAGATATAAAGATGCAGAACCGCTATCAACGAAAACAGCATCTGAGGTAGCCGATGCTCTTAAACGAATTTATCAACGAGGTGGTCAACGATGGCCACAGCTGTTACAAGTTGATCCTGGCAAGGAATTTCTTGGTCCAGTGTCATCGTTGATGAAACAACATAATACCAAAATACGACGAGAACATACTGCAATTCATCGTGATCAGGCAATTGTTGAACGATTTAATCGAACACTTGCTGAGCGGTTATTTGGATATCAATACGCGAAGGAATTGATTCAGGATACGAGATCTCGTGAATGGGTGGCAAGATTACCAAATGTTATAGCAGTGTTAAATAATGAGATTACTCGAACGACCAACATGAAACCTATTAATGCAATTACAAAAAAATATATACCTACACAACGACGTGATCTTTCAGCGCAACCATTATTAGGTAATGTCACTGTCAGGTATTTATACGAGCCCGGTGAACTTGAAGGCGGTAAAAAAGAGCGACTGATCCTATTTGGAGTGTTACCACACATAAGATATCCACCGTGACAAGATCCTCAGGTAGACCCGCAATCTACAGACTGGATTCAACTGCTCCTCAACGTGGATTTGTACGTGAACAATTACAGATAATTCCCGATAATACACAATTACCACCCAAATCACTTAACTAGCTCCAAGGGTGCCGGCACCCTGACGTCGATTACATTCAAGACAGGTCAACATGATATTTTCTCGTGTATGACCAAGATTGTTATTTCTTCTATCTACGGTAAATTGTCTTGGATCATTTTTTAGATAACGCCATAACATTATACAATTACAACTTGCACAATGATTTTTTTGTTGTTGTTTCAGCGCATTAATAAAATCAACATCAAGATCAAAATCGCGTTTGTTTTTTTTATCATACTGTTTATAACCAGATAATTTTTTCTTATTATATCGCTTTGACATTCGTCAAGGCCTCGACGATCGAGGTCATCACTAATCACTGACGAGTCCATGACGATTCGTCTTAATTGAGATATTTTTCTAACTCGAGATACAGCGAGATAAACCAAGTTCGACCATTCGATACGATCATCAACGATCCAAACAACTGTATCAGTAATAGTTAATCCCTGAGATGAATGAATTGTCATTGCGTATCCAAGCGTCCACGGGGATTTATCAGCACGTAGAGCATCTTCAACAACATCAACATCAACTGTGATAATATCATTTAGTACAAGATTCTGTTTCCTTGACTCTGTCAAGTGTCCTGGTATATCAACGTCAATATTTTGCCGTCGCGTATCTGCTGGTCGATAACATAACGGAACTGGCAGCGTTGGAAACTTTTCTCGTTGTAACTGAAACAACTCCCGTTGAAGTGTATCACGAACTATCTTTCTACTTGCAACTATCAAATCATTTGGTCTCCACGCGCGCAAAAAGTCTTTCATGGGTGTTTCTGAAATTATCTCGCGCATTACTTCACACTGAATTTTATTCGGTTTTAGTCTAATTAATTTTTTAAATTCCGTCAACGCTGCATCAAGTGGTCTATGATCATTAGATACTTCTTCGAAGTGGTCAACGAAATTTTTCAGCCATCCATGTGGAGATGGTCCAGCTACAGGTGGTGGTTGACCGTGATCGCCGCACATTATCACAGCAGTATTTCTTGTTAATAACCAATCAAGAAATGTTTTTAGTGTTTCTAGCGGTACAGTGCATATTTCATCCCATATTATAATCCTTGGAATGTATTTCTCGCCCATCCTTAAAGACGTCCATGTATCACCCTTCCATCGAAAAAAGCTGTGATAAGTACATGATTGTACTCCTCGTTGTTTCATCTCTCGCACTAGTCTATGTGTTGGTGTTAGCACAATCATATCTGAATTCTGAAATAGTTCGATAGCTCGAATAGTTTTACCAGAACCGCCAGGTCCGTTTAGATAAACCGTTTTGTGTCTAGTTATTGGATCGTATGTCGATGGTAACAACGAAGTTGTCAACGTTTGATATTTTTTACAGTAAATATCTTTAACCGCAACATCTGCGGATTCGGAATAATCGAGCATATATTCCTTTTTCATTCTCCACGAACCCCACGAAGCATAAGTGCCTATGTTTAATTTTTCTAACAGTATTGAATGTCTTTTACTTATATAAAACGAATCAGTAGCAACTCTGACAGCGAGTGTAGAAACCTTATTTATCATCGATAATAGATTTATTGAAACATACGCGAGCATCGATGATCTTAAATGAGTATACTGAGGTGACTCACCGTCCATGTAGCTCACAATTGTACCTAATTTATTTCCATTTGACAAGAAAACTGTTTCTCGACTTATAAACGTGTTCTTGTTCGTTGTATCAGCGATTATAAAATCTAACTCAGCATCGTCCATGATCAATCTTGCACAATGTCGTGTGTGATCATATGCTCCTCCTTGTGTAAATTTGCCAATTATTTTTCTACCAAGATCCTTTGAATCGGTTTCATCCGAATGTGGTAACCAAACTTCGGTTTGTTTGCGATATGATATAATTGCTTCGCTGATCGTCAGCGATATTAATATCGCACAATCAAGCATATACCTAATAGTACTATTGGTGTCCACATTTTTTCTGAAAAATGTTTTCCAAACCAAACCTAACAAATTGGATGAAGTCCTTTAGATATTTCGAATGACTCGATACGAGCAAATCCAGTTAGGTCAAAATCCGGTAATGGTCCATTTATCGATACTCGCGTCATTTCGTGCGTCGGATGACCGAATCTTTTAAAGTACACAGAACAATCTCCGTATCCAAGAAAACTTCCTGGATAACATGCAACCATATCAACTGAAATAACATCTCTGTGATTGTATTTAGTATTCCATAGTCCTCCGTGTCCATATTCGACACAACTGGATACTATGTCATTTAAAAAAATCAAATCTAGTTGGTTTCCACGAATTTTTCTTTCTAGCAAAATGAGCCGCAACTGACGGAACAGTAAAACAGTTGCTCAATAGTTCGTCAGTGTCATCAGTATATTGCAGTGCAAGATTTTTCACTTTCTCGTGAAGAGGATTTGTTCGATAAATAATGCCATTTGATCTCACAAACTGATCAAAATTGATTTTTATCTTCCACGCAAGACTGAAATAACCATACTGACACAGGATCGTTTTTACTTATTTCGTTAATAAAATCAAACATATCTCCGGGATAACATTTAACAGTTCGATCTCGTGGAAATATTGTTACTACGTTAGTCTACGCGTGTGCGTTATGATCAATAATTTCGATCGAAGCTCCTTTTGATCTATATTTTGATTCATATTAAATCTCTCCTGTTATCGTCGTTACGGTTATTGGAAATTTTAACTTTTTTCCTAATTCAGCGACATCTTTGATAGACGCACCGGTATCTTTAACCATTTCTCTCCACGTGTTTATTATTTTACGTCTTGTATCCGTTAGACCGTTTCCACGAGTCGAAACGGTAAAATGTTCTGTTACTCGTTCAGCCACACAATTTATTTTTGAAAATTTCATCGGCGCTAGTTTATCAACGCTAGGTTTTTCATTTATCACATAGATTCCATAAATAACCGCGGTCACAGGATATGCTCGTTCATAATACGGTTTGTCAATACCTGTCAATAGACCTGGTTTGGAATCTCTACTTAGTACGACAGTTTTTTTATTACCGTGGACAGGATCATATTTGTCACGGATAATCCAATCATCTGTTTCTGTCAACACGACAAATTTTATTCTTAAAAGATATTTGCGATTATCAAGATAGTTAATGATAATTGCTGCTCGTTTGTCGTTCATCATAGCGTTAATGATATTTTTGTTGCGTATAATCTTGAACGTTGACCAGACATGAGATGCACCATCTGTGTGAAATTCTTTCTTGGCGTCGTGAATTTTATTAATCAAACCCTTGTTTTTCGGATCAACTAGATCTTGCATCGGTAGGTTAGGAGATATTCTGTCGAGATTAAATCTATCTCCGCTCAAGGGCTTTATTCGGGATAATCTATCGAATTCGTTCATATTATATTTCAAACAAATATTTAAATTAAAATATTATGTATACAATGTCTCAATGCAAATGGCTTATGGTTGGTTCATTGACTCGTTGTAATGAATCCTGTAAAAAGGAATTTTGCGGACAACACATGCAGTGCGTTCACCGTGGAGGCTTAGGACCAATACCATGTCTGCGATGTGGTGCTGGAGTGCGAGGAAAAACACAGTTATGTGCGTGTTGTGGTGGTAAACGATACAGAGAGCTTAAAAGATAGTATGACAAAAAAAATAACGTCAATAGCAACGCTATAAAATCCATGGAGGATTATCTAACTAAGTCTTCAGACAAATTATGGTTTAAACAAATATTATTATTGTATATATGGAGCAAAATGAATTTGTCCAACATCCTACAATAACAAACTACGAATCAAATATTGATGGTATGATCAGAAATTGTCGATTGAAAAAAACCAGTTGGTTTTATTAATAATCATGGTTATCTATTGTTTACTGTTAGGAAGAAACCTTATCTCTGTCATAGATTTATTTTCGAGTGTCACAAGGGGTTGACCAAAGACGGTCTTGTAATCGATCATATCAATGGGGGGAAAATTGACAATAATTTATCCAATCTTCGAGCTGTTACACAGAGCGAGAACTTAGCACGTGTAATATTGGGAGATGTAAAACAATTGCAAGGAGGGCGGTAAAGTCTACAAATACAGAAACCGATAAAGAAATTATATTTCAATCAATGAACACGGCTTCGAAATACTTTGAGATCTGCATGCCTTCAGTACGTTATGTCGCGGAAAATATATACAAATCTACTTTCTAAAAAAAATATAAGCAGAAAATCACCTTCCAATATTGTTAATGAGATAAACTATCATCACTACCTTAAATTATATTTAATAACCATTTTTTGACCATTTATCCTTTTTTGTCAGAAAGCCTCATCGTTACACTACTGAATTTTTAAATATGCGAAAGGGAGATTACTTATGTAATATATAATTTTCTTCGTAAATTTCCGATTTTTATGGTCGTAATTGGTTAATTAATACCAAAGAAAGATATTTATGGTTTCTAACTTACAAAATAAACATATTTTTCATCAACGAGTTATTTTTAAACCTGTTATGAGAAAATTGAGGCACAACACGTTGTTTTTAATGCAGATCTTTGCAATCTGTTCAGAATTGCAGAAGTATTTAAACCGATCTGTAGGTGGTGGTGCCGTGGTAATTGTTAGTGCAAGATCTTGACAGAAACTGCTGTTTTTAATGCACAAGTATTCATAACCACTGTTTATAACGCAGAAATTTACAATCTATTTATGACCACTGTTTATAACGCAGAAATTTACAATCTATTTATGACCACTGTTTATAATACAGAAATTTACAATCTGTTTATGACCACTGTTTATAATACAGAAATTTACAATCTATTGATGACCACTGTTTATAATACAGAAATTTACAATCTATTTATGACCACTGTTTATAATACAGAAATTTGAAATCTATTTATGACCACTGTTTATAATACAGAAATTTACAATCTATTTATAACCACTGTCTATAACGCAGAAATTTACAATCTATTTAGAAATACAGAAATTTACAATCTATACAGAAATTTACAATCTATACAGAAATTTACAATCTATTCAGAAATGCTATAGCATATAATAACCTTTGAAACATATAGTGTTAGATGAATTCGATAGCTCAATTGGTAATGCATCTGGTCGTGATGCTCGAGGCCGCAGGATCGAATCCCGTGACTGACAACCGTCGGTGGTTACGCATATTAGCGATTTTTATAATGAATTGGGGCACCGCCAGCCCCCCTACGCTCAACAGAACCCTCCAATCCACATATCACCGGTGGTTAATACATGTTTTGTATTACCCACGAGTTGATTATTGGGGTGGGTGGTTCTGTTGAGCGTAGAAAATGGCCTCGTCTCATTTCATCTCATCTCATCTCATTTCATTTCATTACATATATTTCATTTCATACTTAATGAACCTGCTAAAAGACTCGAATAGCGGTTCATTCATGATATATGTTCGTGCCGTCATTAATTCATTCATTGCATACTTAATGAACCTGCTAAAAGACTCGAATAGAGGTTCATTCATAATATATGTTTGTGCCGTCCTTAATTAAGATTGTCATTCATTCATTGCATATTTACTGAACTTGCTAAAACACTCGAATAGAAGTTCATTCATAATATATGTTTGTGCCGTCCTCCCTCTTGGGCCTCTAGACCGTTATTGGACGGGTTAGGGGCTCTCGTAGAGGGTAGTATTTCGTGTGCCTGTTGAACTTGGTAAAATGCGGTGGCAAGATACGAGTTCTTGGGTTGTACTGTCCTTTCCCCTCCCTGAACTTGCTAAAAGACTCGAATAGATGTTCATAGGGGAAATATTTTTTTATTTTAAATATATATATACTAATTTTGATGGGCTAGAACTATGTAAAATGATCAAATTTCAGAAAAAAATAAAATATTTCAACATTTTTAGTCGATTTGTCAAGGAAATTTGTCAAATTACAGTTTTTCGTCAGGTCAAACCTCGAGCGGTTCTCTAATTGATTTATCGATAAATCGTTAAAAATCAGTAAAATTAGCTCAAAAAATGAGATTTTTGTTAATTGTTCTGGTAATTTTCGAAAAAAATGAGGATTTTAACGATTTATCGATAAATCAATTAGAAAACCGCTCGAGGTTTGACCTGACGAAAAACTGTAATTTGACAAATTTTCCTTGACAAATCGACTAAAATAGCTGCAAAAAATAACAAATTTGACTAAAAATGTTGAAATATTGATCAAATAAAATAAAATAAAATATTTCTGATCAAAGATCTATTATTGTGATAAAAGTCTTTCTACGATCAGAAATCTAAGACTTTACAGATAGATTGATAATCAATTCCTCCCCACGCAGGTCAATTAATCGTCCTATGTGGTCTGTGTGTTTGAAATTTATTCGTGACAAATACTGATTATGTGTACGTAGATAAACAGGATTGGTTGGTACTTGCACAATCAAATCCCCAGGGGAAACTTTGGTGTGAACGTGTATAGGATGTATCCTTGTTGAGCCTGATTTGATTTTCCAAGATCTATTTGATAACTGCCTTCGATTACGTCACAAACTAGATTAACCGCGATTGTCGATGTTATATTAACGATTCCCGGAGATACGTGTCTGCCACCGCCGTGTGGCTCATTATTATATCTAAGAACAGTTGCTGGTGGTGCTAGTTTTCTCCACGAATCGAGTATTTTAGGAAAAAACTCATTGGTGATGTCATTGATAGATTTTTTTAGTCCGTCAGTTTCAAATCCTGGCAATATGAACGTTGGTATATCCGCGTCAGTTATCTTATAATGATCAGTAAAAAATTTTTTAACTGTTATACGAAATTTAGGATCATAAATTATTCTACCACCAGCAAACTCAGACTGTCTTGGAGTGTTGATTGTAAGTGATAGAGTAATAATTTTATTAATATAATTAAGATCTGATATAACATGGTTTAAATGCTGTATTGTTTCAATAATCTGTTGTCTTGTATTTTCTGAGTAAAGATGTGTTATATCAAAAAATAAATTTCGTAGATTACCGAATACACGTTCATACTCGGACTTAATTGCACTGGAAAATAAACCAATAAATTCTTCATTGACAAACGCTTTTTCATTACTAACATAGTACATACTACTTCCTACCATCATAGGAAGTTGTGTGCCATCAGGTGCTGTAAATACAGCTCTAACATCACCTATATAGTAATTTGTCATACTCCATGGGTATTCGCTTTTGATATTTTGGAGTTATTATAAATTTGGCATCGTCAGTGAGAAATTCATTTAACCTTGGTTCTGGTGTTCCATGATATTCTGGCGCAATATCAGGCCAACCTAGTACGGATCTTATCGTGGACTGACAAATATCAACGGCATAATCAGGAGAGTTTATTTCGATTGCAGAAGGCAGTGTTGATTCATGAACATTAATTGATATTTTTGCTTCTTTTCCTGTTATTGATTTTATTCTACGAGCAAATTCATCATTGATTTGTTCGACCTCATAACTGCCAGTTGGTATTCCAACAACAACCAAGTCAGGTGTTTCATCTGGTTTGTTTTTATTAGCAAATACAAGATAATTATTTGCTGGTGTACCATTAAATGATCTCGATCTGATGTTTGGCCAACTATAGTATACTCGTAATTGCGCTAGTGCAATTTCATTCGCGCGAATTGCAGTTGGAAAATTGATTTTAAATTCAGGATTAATCGAGCTCAGCGAGATCATCGTGGTCTTGTGCGGGGTTGTGTTCGCTACGATCTGCTGGAGTAATTCCGTCATTATTAATACTCGTACCTTTAATACCAGCGCAATTGTATACGCTAATCATCATTGAAAACTCAAAATCGGATATAATTCCATCACTGAGACTCGCTGATAACAACGAGGATAACCTCGTGTATGCGTGTAATTTTATCTTGTAATCGGATAATTTTTCATTCCTGCAAGTACATATTTTTTTTGCAATGACATTAAGCACACCTGTAATCGTTGTTGCTGCTGAAATACAAATAGTCACAGCTACTGGTGCCTTCATTGTTACCGCGGATAATATTATTCCAGCTCCAGCAACAACAGCGGATACCGAATAAACAACAACGTCGATGATAACTAATCGTCGTTGATACTTTTTTATTTTTATTTCCATATTGTTTAACTCGATCTTTCAACGCTGCCTGCCATTCACGCGCTTGATTGTACCTGTATGCAACGTCGATTGAGGTACTCGTTATATTTTATGTATTAACCAATTGAGGTGTTTCAGCTACAAATTCCAAACACCACCAGAAAGATGTTGCGTTTAATTTCTTATCAGCTGCTTCCAGACTAAATATTTCCTCGGTTCCGTTATTTAATATAACAGATACAACCCCGGAAAACTTATCAGTTGAATGACGCCATGGATACGTTGTAAATATTTCAAATTTTGCAGCACTAAACACAGACAGGCTTTACACGCCAGTGACTGTTGCGGTATATCTAATGGTTTTATTTTGCTGCGACCATGTTGCAAATCCCGATGATACCGTGTATACGATGTTGGTAATATGCCCGGGAGTTATTCCGGCTGGGATTTTAATCAGACTGGTTTTATTAACGATCTCAGGAATTCCCGCTACGATGTTTTGCTGTGATCGTGTCGATGTTCGTCTTGATATCAACGAGTTTGATGTCAACGACCAACGGAGTGCCGAAGACTTCCTCTGCGGTTTCATTAATTTTTCTAAAATTTCTACGGAGATTTGTAAACGCGTTTGTGTGAACGTCATACTCGGCCCGCAACGTGGATAATTTACCATCTACGGTGTTGTAGTTGACGTCGACGTATTTTTTTGTTGCGGCGTCTTCGTCGGATGTTGGATCTCTTAAAACTACTATCTTATTTCCGTTCATGCTGAGTTCACCTGTCATTATGTCACCGGTATTTTTCACGCGATTAGCAACACTTGCTGTAATATGATTTCTGATGGTTGTAAACGATATACTTGAATCCCTGATTTTGCCGCTGTCAGTAAACACGGGTATATTATCTGTAACTGCACCAAGTACTCGTCGAACTATATCATTCCATTTGATATTGCTCGTTTTTAGTTTACCATGTCGATCCTGAAAAATAACAACCTCATCTGGGTCATCTCCAGCCAGATTCACAATATCAGCGAGGTCATCCTTAGTCGCGTACTGCGACAGATCAACGTCGCCGACTTTTTCTTAACGCGTGAAGAAGATCTTCCGTAAATATCAACCATTATATAAGATCTAAAGATCTGTTTAAAGCGCTTTACGCGTAACGAAGTGGTTGCTTGTATAATCATGCACGACTTTATGTAGCGGTTTGGATGATTTTGATATAGCATTAAGTACATTAATTACTTCACGGCCGCATATTGGCGGATCAGTCATTGTTTGTGTGGGTAGCGTTGAATACCAAACTCTTTAACCAGAGGTTCTTGCGTGAAGTGGTGCAACATACTTGATAAATTCAACTGGTGGAGCTAACCCGTATGAATCAAAATAAACGATTCCACGTGGATCAACCGCGTATGATACCCAATGAGTACCAGGTCCTGAATTCGAGTCTAGATTAATAATACCTGTTTCGAGTTTGTTTGGTTGTTTTGGTAATTGATCTCGCATGAAAAAACCTCTGAAATGTTTTTAAATCGTTTAGCAGCATCAAATAAATCAAAATTTGATGCTGGAGCGTCTAACGTGGAAGCCTTAGACCTCTCCCCCCAACAAGATCCTGGCAATCTTAATCCGCGTCCCTTTTTTTTGTATCCCTTTCCTGTTGCTTTCTTTAGAGCCATTGCAGCAGCTGTTCCAACAGCACCTAGCGCGGCTGCTTTTGCTACGGCTGGAGCGGCAGCAGCTATTAACGCTGGAATATCCGCGAGAAGTGGAAAAATACCACCTGTTTTAATTGAGTCTTTAACCGCACCCGCAGAGAGATTGAGTTTGACGCCTGTTTTTGATTGTTTAGCGCCACTGAAATGTGTAAGCTGGCGTTCTGATAATGATAGTTTATTTTGACCACCCGTGATCTGATCTCGCTTTAGTGATATTTTCATGCCGCAGTTTTTTGCTGAAGTTGATTGAAGGTTTTTAATCTGACCAGGAGTCAGACTG
Organism: Sinohyriopsis cumingii; assembly: GCA_028554795.2. Lineage (NCBI taxonomy): Eukaryota > Metazoa > Mollusca > Bivalvia > Unionida > Unionidae > Sinohyriopsis > Sinohyriopsis cumingii. The sequence goes on along the minus strand of CM068835.1, from coordinate 74,994,401 downwards.
ACACTAACGTGATGATATGGCATTTTATGATAAATACTTGCCACGCTCCAAATGGTGATTAAAGATTTTCCACTGGTGCATCAACGACCCTCATTCGACTACTACCACCTTCAAGTAACATGGCTTTATCGCTGAGCATAACCGCGATTGCTCTGTAGGTGCCGCGAATAAGTCGTGGACCAGCTATATCAGGAGGAGGGTTAGTAACACGAGCTCGAAAGTGTATATCAACGACAGATTGCTTGGATAAATCAAGATGTTCCAACAAAAAGTAATAAATCTGATACAGTTTTGTAAAATCTAACTGTGATATTTGCAGCCCAGTATCCACATTTTGATCACGTCCCATGAATGACATCAAACGATGATATGCACGCGCTACGTGATTTTGATCAAAATTTAACAATATATCCTCAGCTGGTTCTTGATGTCCATTTATCCGCAAGGAAACTTCATTACCTCCAAGATTGTCAAATATCATATGTGAATTTTCCTGATTATTCGTCCGAGCATTATTTTGCAGCACAATAAAAATATGTCGTGGCGCAGAAACACCCTGTTGTGATGCTATATTCCATGTGAATAAACCATTAACATTACTTTGAGCAGCATCTGTGGTTACTGTTAACCATGATAGCAATGATTTACCGCCTTGATCCATAAAAGATAATAACTTTTGTTCTTCAACAATAGATGGAATCATTACTGGCATCCACAATGAAAGTTTTGATATATTTACTTTACCATCAGCAACACCAGCACCTCGCCAGACTGCATCATTATCATCACCTTTTCTTACGAGCACAACTGTATGTTTAGCTCCAAAGATGACCTTTCTAACATTTCTGCAAAATCCAAAGACGTGAGACAATGGAATTGCACATGAAAAAATTTCTATTATCTCCTGACAACGCTGCTCGGGGTGTTGCAAATCCTAGGTTGTAATTCGCATTAACACTTTTTATGATATCAAAAGCAGCACCTGGTCTAGCTTCATGTTCAAAATCATCTGGCTGTGGATCAGATGAAACAGCTACTGGTGTCCGTACCTTAATATACTGAACAAGATCAGCGCTGTTAATAATATCCTTAGCAAACATCATTGTTGGACCGGCTGATCTTGTGTAATCATCAGAATATCTCGCTAGACCAATTATTGTTGTAGCAACATCAACATCTTTCTGAATTGATTCAATATTTTTTCCATCAATCATGTATGTGGCCCTATCAAACAGTGCCATAATCCCGTTGTTGACAAAACCAACACGCAAATTGGCATCATATAGCGTATTAGCTACAACATTCGTTACAAGTCTACCTTCTACTTCAATAAACGCCTCAGCTGGTAAAAAATATCTACTTGTATCATGAACCTGTAATTCGATTCTCCCCCGCTGATTTGGTTGTCTTGCGTCATAGGAATAAAATTGATAATCACGTATCGATTCATCTTTGAGGACCGGTGCATCCATGTCGAATGCTGGGTCGGATATACGTTTAAACATTTTATTGTAATTATCATTTTTCCAAATGGTGATCATCGTCGACGAAGACCGCTTCCTGCTATTTAATTTGCTGTTATATTTCTTTCTGCTTCTTCAGATAATTCCGCTAGTTTTTGATTTGCGGCTTGATTTATTATTTTACTGACGTTTGCTGGCATACTTGTTTTATTTTCTCTATAGGTGATTTCAACATCATCTCTTTCTGCGGTGAAGAAGATTGTAGTTGTTCTATTTGTTGCAGAGGTTGAGGAAGTTGATATGAAGGTTCCTCCTGAGAGAGTTGTTCTTGTTCTAGTTGTTCCAGTCTCTCTCTATAAAGTCTTTTTACTTCTCTACTAAGACTTTCGTATTCTGGACCTCTAGCTTGTTTTTTGTTGTAATATACGCGATATATCCATCTAATAAAATTATCATCATTTACTTTTTCATGACGGGGTTTTAAAATACCAGATTTATTAAATATACCAGATAATATTGCTTTGGGTAATTTTTCTCTTTCAGTATTTCTAATATCTTCAACAACTCCTTCGTTAAATCTTGCAATCAATTCTACGTTTCCTTCTACTGGTTTGGGTTTAGATGCAAGTTCTTTTCTCACGTCGGCGACATCAGTACGAAGTTTTCCAGTATCTTCATCGAGAGGTGGAGGTTGAGCTGCAGCTATGTCAGTTGGAAGGTCTCGTAAAATCCTTTTAGTTTTTTTAGTTCTAGCTGCTATTTTTTCAGTCTGCGCTACAGTTTGTTCTAATACTGGAAAAATACCCTTTTTTTCTCTTCTCATCATCCTCAATATCTCCCCATATAGTTTTTTCAACAGCCGCTGAAGCTTTTTCAGTAGCTGCAGTGACGGGTTTAAATAGTTTTTCAATGTCTTCTTCGTACTCAACTTGTGCTTTTTGACGTTCTTGTAGTTTTTTTCTGAATGAATCTCTAACAGGAAGAAAATTTTTGATTGCTTCTAATCGTTCTCGACCTATCCTTGCAGTATGAGATTCCGGATGTACCATTTTATTATAACATAATGATTTAATTATAGCAGCAGAGGGAGCGATGACCTCAAGTTGGTTCATTTTTTTTTATTTTTTTTTTGTAATCTCGCGAGTTTTATAATTAACCGAAGTTCTCAAGCAAATGTTCAGCTCGAAATATTTTAGTTAGAAGCCTTATTTCGGTTTTTGGACGCTTCCAAAGTCGGTCTGTTCGCCCCCTCTGCTGTTCGTTGTCAGTAGCTTGAGACTCAAAATGGCGGATCTATGCATGCACATTTTCCTCTACGTCACGTTAAAACAACCGATACTGTTTTAGGACCCAATTTGCAAAAAAGTTTGCCTTCCCTTTATTATCAGCGTAAAATATAGTATAATGCTTCAAAATGCGATAGGTCAGTCAAGATTTATATGTTTATGGCTTGCTTAATGAAGCCTTATAGAATAAATTATAACAGAAGACATTTAACAGACATCTTGCACGTCTTGGCCAAGAACCTGCGGCTATATATTCAAGCACGTATGACCCAACCAGATTTTTTTTAAAAAGGTGTTGGACTTACTGCTATATAATTTTCAAGAATTCTGAAGGTGTTTTTATTTATAAAAAATAATTGCCCCTACATTTCATGATTCATAAGCAAGAACATTGGATGAATTATCAGATGTGTTCCTCAATAGATGAAAGAGCACATTAATAACACGTGATTGGCTGCCGCTTGAGGTTAGCTGGTCATAATGTGTATGGGACTGTACCGCAGGGAACACATGATTGCTGTTATTAAACAGAGAGATTCCTGTTTTATTGGCTATTCTCTCTGTACTGACAACCAGTGATGTTAGATATGTGCCAAATCGTGATAACAGTCTTTGGGTTTTAAAAATTTCAACAAATGTGTTTGATTTTTCTTGTACATTTCTCACCGTTTCAATCTAAAGGGCAATTAGGATGCGATCAACAACAGCCTATGTACTTCAAGTATAATTAGCTTTATTTTCTATTTTATTCCTTGTCCTGAACGAAAGAACTTCTCGGTGCTGAAAAGTCGAAGTAAAACATGTCTAAGTTTCTTTTCTTTTTTTCATTTTCTATTTCACTGGGAACGTAGAAAACATGTGTTATTGTAATTTCATTTTTTCCGAGTCTTCTGTCTGTTTACACAATGATAATTTACGACGACAGATTTTGCTTTTAATTCCTTTCCTTTCTTAGAAATTAATATCATTCAGCAAAATTATGAAGTTTTTTGACAATTTCTTTACTAGTGTAGCTTTATTTGTCCGTAAGTGTTTATTTTTTATCATTACAAATAAACTATTGATTTGAATTATAAACAAGAAGGTTTATAGAACCAAGCAATTCTAGGAAATGTTTGAGCTGGGGTTCTCGAAAGCCTTTCCGGCAAAGACTGGGCGTGGACGTGATGAAGATTATTGCGTCTATTGATATCTGATGCAGCATTAAAATGAATGGAAGAAATTAGCTATTATGCATAAAAGTACAATTCAACACTGGAACAAACGCGGCTTTTTCATAATTGAAGGTAAGACATGATTTTGTTATTCAGATCAGCTGATATAAACAATAAACTATAGTAATATAGTAATGTAACTGGCCTACTCAAAGCGAGCGTTCAGAGGTGATAATTCTGAAGTTTAACTTGGAAGGACCATGAACTGTTTCTGTTGTTTCTACTGTATTCTACTGAGCGTAACGGAATGGGTCTAAAGAAATTTCGCGAGTCATTGTCAGTAAAGACGATTGATAACAGTTTTTCAACCAGCCTAATTGGATACAATGGCCTATACACGTTTAATAGATTGCTGTCTGATCATTCAAGCAGACCAAAATAATGAGACAAATGCTCCAATTAGCTGGATTTATCTTTTAATTTTGGCGAAAACATATTGCTGTCTGCTTATAAACAATGCTCAAATTGCAAGCATATGTTGAAGCAAGAATAAATGTATGTTGTCTTTATTACCAGACATTCTACAGACTGCTTATCTCTCCGGCCGCTGATAGTGTTAGCAGTACTTAGCAGTACGTCTAACACTAACTACTACAACTCAACCGCATTCGAATGGTTAGTATTAAGGATGTATCCAGAGAGAGCAAACAGTCGGACACAACTGGAACATCGTTGAACAAAATTAATGAAGTTACTTTTGGTTAATCTGATGAAATATGCTTTTGGTCTGAACAAGATCTGTTTCTCTTGTTATCATTACTTTATTACGAATACTACTACTACTACTACTGATGATGATGATGATGATGATGATGATATTATCGCTGCAAATTATACATCCAATGCTATTGGTGTTGCCATTACGAGAGAGAGAGAGAGAGAGAGAGAGAGAATTTAATCGTCTTACGATTCCAGTATCGATATTGAGTACAATGACATGTTTTCACGGCACATGAAGTCATTTGGTGTACTATTTTAATTGCACACATATAAGATACTACAGACATGTAAGATACTACAAACATATACGATACTACAGACATGTTAGATACTACAGACATGTAAGATACTACAAACATAAAAGATACTACAGACATGTAAGATACTACGAACATGTAAGATACTACAGACATGTAAGATACTACAGACATGTTAGATACTACAAACATGTAAGATACTACATACATATAAGATACTACAGACATGTAAGATACTACATACATATAAGATAATACAGACATGTAAGATACTAACGAAATGTTAGATACTACAGACATGTAAGATACTACAGACATATAAGATAATACAGACATGTAAGATACAACGGACATGTTAGATACTACAGACATGTAAGATACTACAGACATGTTAGATACTACAAACATGTAAGATACTACATACATATAAGATACTACAGACATGTAAGATACTACATACATATAAGATAATACAGACATGTAAGATACTAACGAAATGTTAGATACTACAGACATGTAAGATACTACAGACATATAAGATAATACAGACATGTAAGATACTACGGACATGTTAGATACTACAGACATATAAGATACTACAGACATGTAAGATACTACAGACATAAGATACTACAGACATGTAAGATACGACAGACATATAAGATACTACAGACATGTAAGATACTAACGAAAAGTTAGATAATACAGACATGTAAGATACTACAGATATATAAGGTAATACAGACATGTAAGATACGACAGACATATAAGATACTATACACATGGTAATATAATATCTTCTTCATATTACTGTGAATCATTATAAACACTTGAGAAAACTGAGATAGTTTTAGGGAATACCGAGAAATCTTTTTCTTATCAAGAGTTCTTTGAAAGTTACAAATGCATAAGCATGCCAATGGAAAGACTGCGATAGAGATCACGAGAGCAACTTTCAGTATATCTCAACGGCTATTTAAAACTGACGTTCAGAAATTACACGTAGCAGAAAAGAACATGTAACTTGTTTACATATAATACATAAACCTCTTCCATTACGAACAAAATTGTGTATACCTCCAGTCGACGTATGTTTCGGAAGCTCACTACAACATAAAATTAGGGCTATCTTTTTAAAGTATATGTTTAATGAAAAGGCCTCAACATATCTCCCGCCTGTAATTTCTGGTTTAAATTACCGATAATTTTGTTTTGTAACGCTCTTCTTTATGACAATACAAGACATTTGAAATGAGTTTTAACTTTTCAAAGACTTTAATTATGATATTTTCTTTTAATTCCAGGTTTGTGAATGTTTGCTAGTACGAGACTAAAAATGTTAATTGAGTCTTTTACGTCTGACGTAATAAAGGATTGTTTCACTAATATAACAAGATCTATTAACCTTTTCGACTTAACTCCTCAACAAACTGTTGACTTTGTGACATGAATTATACATCCGTTTCCAGTTCTCAATGCTGAAGATTTTGTTTGTATTGCATCAAGTCTTTGATAAACTGCCTTTGTATCCTTCAATTACATAAATCAAATTTTGGTGTGTGTTTTCACTTTGACAATCAACCTTTATGCTATAGTTAGTACGATTTAAGCTTAAAAGTCACGTCTTTCGAAACTGTTAATGGCTTTTGCGAAATTCGATTCTGTCAGGTTCGCTCTTGCCTCTTGTAGTAACTTTATGAACCATCATTGTAAAGGCTTATGAATTACTTACCTTCCTACCTCCCTACCTACCTACCTACCTACCTACATACATACATACATACATACATACATACATACATACATAGAGACAGACAGACAGACACAAAGCTGAAGTAGGCCTTACAAACAAATAAACGATTAAAGTGCAGTTTTTGGAAGTCAATAAAAACAAACACAGCAAAACATTTAAAAATTAATGCTTTCATTTTATTCCTTTTAAATATGCAATGTATTTTAACGAAAGTTATTAGATGACATCTATTTTTAACAATCGTCAAAAGTGAACTTGTCTAATAGACATCTGTCTCGTTTAGAAACGAAAACTGTCACTACCTAATCTAATATTTAGAAAATACACACTAATTTAATTTTGAAATTAGTTGACTGTCATATTGTCAAAGAAATTTTGATACAATTTAAAAATTATATGAGTATTTATATCTATATGGTATTTATATCTTACATTCAAACTTCTCTTTACGCACATCTTTGAGAATGGTGTTCTATACGTTGAACAAGTTTTGTTCAACTACTTTACGTACATCTTTAAGCACAGTGTCCTGTAATTTCAATCAGTACATTCATGCAAATTTTTTTGTACAGTCTCTAAGCCATATGTTCCTTCTAAACGTGAAACATTTTACAAAACTGTCTTATCCATGTTTAAAATCTGTTTAATATTATAATCGGTTAAATTAGAATTTGAGTTTACTTGGGGCAACAGATCCTCACTAGCTACATCCTGAGAGCAAGAAGTTCAAACGACAGTGGTCGCTACTGCACTCAAGGCACCATTCATTTAGCAGACCTTGATTATCCTTAAGATCATCCTGACCTGCGCGGTCACTATTCTTTAGCCAATGTGGCAACGAGCGTTCTAGAGGCTTGTCTAAGCAGACTGCATGAAGCTAGTTCTCCACAAAAAGAGGACGCTATAGTCCATGACAGAAACCTTCACCTCTATCCTATAATGTCAATCAGCAAGCTTTATCAAGTGATGCAGCTCAAGCCTAAGAGCTTGAATAGCACCATATATACAACTAAATACGGATCTACAAAGCTTTTAGAAAGACTTGTTTAAGCTGGCCAACAGGAGGGTCATCAGGATGACAGCGGAAAAATAAGAATGCGAATTCGTGTGGAAAATTTGAGGCCTAGAGGCGAGGAAAACAACTTGAGATGTCTGAGTGCCAACACCGATTTCCATTCATGAAAGCTCCTTGGTGTCATCCGTGTAGATGTACATTAAACCAAAGCCAACCTAAAGCTATCCGCGCCCCATACGCGACACGTGGTCCTTTTTTTCTAGTAAGTATATTTTGTGAGATAATGTAAGCAGGCGCACCTCCCGTACACATTCACTTACCATCTGCTGATGAGCATCGAAAACGACGTTCCTAACTTTAACATGGCCGAAGATGCTCACCTCTAACGGCTGCGACGTTTACAACGGTCAGCGCATACTTGTACGTGTATCACACAAGAAGATTATTATCTATCGCTTTCTGCTGTTTTAACAAGTTTAGCAGTCTATCAGTGTTTTTTAATTCAACTAACACTTGTGGGACATTTGTTTCTCAGCTAGTCACCATGCAGTACTCGCATGCGGCAGTGCTGACATCTTCCTAAGTCTGTTCGGCATGCTCGTCGTAGCGTAGGTAATAGCTACGCTTGCGACTGTACTCAGCCTATGCAGTTTTGAGATCTTTGACATCCGTGTTGTAGCAGATGCGTTCGGCGCCAGGACCCCATTTAGTCTTGGTAAGCGAAAAGGTACTTTGAATTACTGAATTCAAGTGAATACAAGGGCGTTGATAGTTGTCTTACCAACCTTCATTGGGACTGTCGCAATTAGTCAGACTTGGTGGTACTAGCAGGATCGATGCCTTCTTTGCTGTGCTGGGATAATGTCACGTTTCTGTCCTATGAAAGTCGACACAAATTTTAATAATCCTATCCGGATACTTTCAACGAATATTCGATTACAAAACTTTGCCATTAATTTCAGCCCTACTAATTTATTTAAATACGCGAATACGCAGGTACAACATAGTACACACCCTTCATACCTGAGTGTTAATATATGATTTTAATTTGAATTGACTTATAGATAAATCTGGGACTTGGGGCAAGTGTGATTTTTGCTCTTTACACGTTATACTATTCGACGAGTGCAATTTTAGTTTTAACCTGGTATCAATTGTTGCTATATTACGTCTTTAAGTAATTCAGAAATACTGGAAAGTCGCTCAGCAAATCAAAACACATCCGGGAACGCCATTAAATCATCCATCAACAGTATCTGAGTTATGTAATACCTGGATTTTATTATCTTTTTTTCTGCAGACCATGATAAGATACACGATAATTGATTGCCTCTTAATGGCACCTCCGACGTTCCGAGGAAATGACAAATATTACATCTGCTTCCCTTTCCAAGCGGCTTGCCGTTTTTATTAGGCGCCATGGAGCGCGAAATACTTGTTTTAAATATTAGAATGCCATTCGACTTTGCACTGCTAATATCTTTAGAGATATTTTTTTTTTACTATGCAAGTAAATTAAACATCGTTTACCTATGGTTTCTTGAATGAATTAGTATTGAACATCATGTATAAGAAAAAGATCTCTTATAACTAATTACTACAATATAATATACGATAAGTTTCCTTTTCTAAAATAATTTTTCAAGTATCTTCCATCATGGATAAGTTGTTCTAATAAACAATTATAAAAATGACAATCGAAGATTGTATCCTAAACATTTTGTCTAAGTAACCGGCAAATGTTCTCTGTCGAGTTTTACGATAAATTTGTCACAATTCTCATCTAACAAGTTGTAAAGCTACATCGAAAAAGAGTATATGCCATATGTGACTATTGTGTTTTGAAACTATCTCATAAAAAAATGCAAGGCATGCCTATTTTGAGACAAATGTGTCGCTATCAGGGATAACTGGATTAATACGAATTGATTCATCGCCTTCGTACAGTTGTGTTACAAATAAATCCTAATAAACAAACACGATTTGTTCAAATTATGTACGTAATCGTCACTGAACTCTTCTTACTGAATGATTGGAAGATAAACAAGAATGTTTCTGTGAACCCTCTTTTGGGCAAGCTGATAGGGACAGTCAATTACGTACTAAGAGCATTGAACATAGACTCTCAACGGAAAATAGATCATAAGCTGGCAGTGATCAATTTAATTTTCAGTTGTAATTTAGTTTTTAAGAGAATCTCCTAAATATAAGCCTCAGACAGGAAATCGCTGTTAGATGACACTGTAACGTCCTCTTTAAAAGATTTGTTTTTGGCATTATGGTCTTTTGTGACTGACTTTTTTTTAGGTAGAAGAGTACTTCCTTATTGGACTGTCTTTCTCAGCGTTGCAAAAAATGGTGTGTTGCAATGACTGAATACTGTATCCGTCAAACATCCTGTAAATTGAACGGCGAAGCTCAACTCTCAGGATGTAGAACACCCGGCGGAATCACTTCGGCTGTCTTCACTTAGCCTATAATACATCACAGGGTCTAGTGAGTTGAGGAGTTTCGATTTCATTTAAACAAAACCTGTGCCCGGCATCTTAAGCGATTAAAATATATACAATGTATTCTTACTTATTGGATCCCACGCATAAGAGGTCATTATTTAAAAGTGTTATGTATATTTTATTTAATTATATCTGATTTAATATATATTTATTTCAAATTAATTGTTTGTTTGTCAGTTTTAATATTTTTTAATTTTCATTACATGCTAGTGTTATGTAAATATATTCACTTGACCTTGACTGTTCGTTTTAGTAAACACCAGGTGTTGACCTAGATCTTAACCTTGATTCAAAATTAAGTAACAGCCACATCAACGAATTCTTTATTTATTTATTTTATTGTGGGAGTTGTAAATAGTTTTTAGTGAGGTAAACAACTTTTATTCTCGGAGTAAAATGATTGGGTCTTAACAAAGACATACAGGGACACGCCATTTTTTATATGTAAATATGACCACGTGACCCCATATCAGGAGCGTAAAATTCATGTTTTATACCATCATATTAGAGAAGTAAACACATTTGGGCTTTTTCCTTTACAATGGAATGTGTTGTCTCGTTTGGATTTATTTTAAATTACTTGGATTCAAAAGGATTAAATCTTTTTTCCTGGAAAATACGTGTGCTCATATGAAATTCCTGAACAAAGACAGCTTTTATAAAAATTTATTTTGATTTCCAAATTCGGAGTGATATTTCTTGTTTCTACAAGGAACTGTAGACTTCAACACTACGGGTTACAGCATACGTCAACGTCTTCCATCTTGGATTCTTCGTCAGGACTCGATCTTAAAATCATTAGTACATTTTATTATTAGGACTTCTAAAATTTTATTTGTGGATTATTTTTGGACTTGATTAAAAGAAAATTCTCTCATTTTTACATAACTTTTCCAGGTAAATTATTTATTATATTTTTCAAAGCTTGTTGTTTTCACTCTTTCTTGTGTTACTGTTCATTCAGGCCTAAACACGTAACATAAGAACAGCTTGTTTTCTGTTTTTTTCGAGCCGTATGGAAACTTTATATGAAGAACCGTGCTAACAACGATAACAAGTGTTTTTGTTTTTGCCAGCAGTCGGAATGAAAATCTAGACAGTAGCTGAAGAATTAAGCACAATCAAAGCTCTTTCTTTGCAGATAGATTACGCAGTTAAGTGACAAGATATTATGGAGTTTTACGTGAGTTGAAGGTACTCTCGATTTGTTACCGGATTGATGTAACGGTTCACCTTTAATTGCTGGTATTATTCTGCCAAAATATAATAGCATAATATTTTTTTTATATAATATAACCTTACCATCCCTTCATCATGTGTAACCTATTCTTTTAAATTCACTGCAAAGAAGAATTGATCCTGTAAGTAACACATCTCTGTAATAACTGCATGAAAAAGATGCTTTTTTTTTTTTCTTGAATCTCGCTAATAAATTCAAGTCCAAGTGTGTAAATGTTTCACATGAGTAATGAGTATACCTCAGTGCATAATTCTGAGCTGAAAGCAATGGTATGAGTAAAGTAAGGGTTGACTCGCGCCTTGGAGTTATGTACACGGAGGATAAACATTAAGTTATAAATTCGCTTTACCAAGTATTTAAAACACAGATAAGCATAGCACATGTAATCATTAGAGAGGCTAGTTTGAAATTTATAGATTTATAACTGTCAATGAACAGATTTTCCCAATAAGTCTAAGAATCTGGAATATCTGCATCATTAGAAAATCGGTGTTTTTTTTTTTTTTTACAAGGCAAACTGTTAATGCTTATATCTGGATAATTATCTCAGAATCCTCTTTCATGTTTAAAAACAGTATGGCAGAGGTTCATGATAAGTTTCCATTCCACTCTTACCTGAAAATTGTTCGATAAATTCGTTTTGACATACTTTGTGAATATCGCATTTAGTTGGATACTTCTGTTGAACTAGAATTAGCTAGCTTAATGCTTCAGATAATATTAAATGTCGTAAATGTCATGCGTCAGGATATATTTTTGAGCTCTACGACAATAAAACCCATGAAATAAAAGGAATCGTTTTGATTTAGAATTCCTGAAAAAGTGTACAGCTAAGATCTTACATAGATGTGTAATTATTGCAGCTAAATGATATCTAGGCTACGTTCAGTTTAACCGACGAAACGTGCCTCTTTACAGACAATGTGATTTACATATTGCGTACATCTTAAATGGCATGTAGCTCGTTGCAGATTTTGTGATATAATCGATGCATTCAGCTTAATGGACGAAATGTGTCTCTTTACGGACTGACTGATATCCAGGCTGTATTTAGTCTGAAGGACGAAATGTACTTCCTTGCAAACTGTGTGATATCTAGAATGTATTCAGTTTAAAGGACGAAATATACCTAATTGCAGACTGAGTGATATCCATGATGCATTCAGTCTAACGGACCAGTTGTACCTTCTTGCAGACTGAGTGGTATTTAGGATGTATTCAGTCTAACGGATGAGATGTACCTCCAAGCAGACTGCGTTATATCCATGATACATTCACTCTAATGGATGAAATGTACCTCCCTGCAGACTGAGTGATATCCAGGATACAATCAGTCTAACGGACGAGATGTACCTCTTTGCAGATAACTACTATTGAAACTTGTTTTGCACGTCACATATACATGTACATTTAATGCGCCACATTGCACATAACTTCTAATTCGCTATTGTACCATTGATTAATTGTCCTTTCATTGTGACATTTACAACATCATTTTCAGCTTTATTAGAGTCGTAATTTTGATCTCAGAACATGACCACAAGAAAGTAATGATTTATAAAAGCATAACAATACGATTCCAAACTGAACCTAAAAACGACCAACCAGTTGTTATATTGGTAACTTAATAAGATACATATAAATGGTTAAGTGTTATATTTCATACTTTAAACCTGCTCATTTAGCCCTTTGAACGTATCCATTTACCCCATTTAAAATAAGAGGCGAATTACATGGCTATTTGAAAAATAGCCATATAGAATGGATCATTGCTTCCCAAGATAGAACTAAGGACGATGTAACATTGAAGTCGCCCTTAACAGCTGCACATACCGTTTGTTTATTTCATACGTTCGACACTTTAAAAACAAAGATTATGGGATTCTTTTCATGATTCAGTTATTTTCGGTCTAACATCATGAGGCCTTTTTTCCTGATAAACTATTTGACTTTCACAAAATCAAGGACCTATAAATCTGATGAATTTCTTTTGTTTTTATTATTCTATTGTAGTAACTGCGTGTCGCTTTCATATGTTGAACTTTCTGGAATATTATTTTAATAGTTGGATTCTGGTGGCCTACTTCAGACCTTATACCATCTAATGGGGCACCACCTTATTAGTATTTGGTGTGTGTATACTGGTATGTCCAACAGACCCTGTAGGTACAGATTTTCTATTGACCCAGTAGGTACAGATTTTATATTGACCCATTCGGTACAGATATCCAATAGACCCGGTCAGTACAGATTTTCAATAGACCCAGTCGGTACAGATTTCCAAACCCTTTTTGGTATTTTACGTCTGATCAATCAACCCAAACAAAACTGCATTCGTGTTTCTCAGATTTCGTTCCGTTTTTTAAATTTGAATCCACAGAGACTCATTAACTAGGCGACGTAAAATATTCAAAGACAGCACAGAGTTAGAGTGAGGATGAAAGAAAATCTTCTATGTAATCTACACTTTCTGTAAGGATCTTTTTGAATTTACCTTGCATTGTTTCGAATGCTCAAGTTATATTCTTTGGAGTAAAATAAATAGTTTACTGAAGAACCATAGAAACCGTTTGACAGCCATCTTTATTGGAAGCAACAGCTTATACAAACTTGACAGCAGGACCGTTAACTACTCCAGCAGACTAAATAATGAGATGCACGCTTTGATTAATTAGATGAGTTTGGTTCTTTGAAGATTTAAAGGAGATGTATCATCAAATATTGGCAAGTATTTGCAGCTGTCTGCTTATAAAGATGATAAGATTTCAAGGATGTACCGTTTAAATTTAATATCTTGGCCTTCTCGAAACAGCTGAGATGTAGCAGGAATGGAAACTTTGTGTAATCAGTACTCACCATCAAGGTGGACTGTGTTCCAATCGATATTATGACTGCTAGACTGTGTTTCAGTCGATATTGAACAAGCACGACATGATATAACACACATTTTATTTATCAAAGGGTCATATCAGAGGTATTATGCATTAAATATATAAACATGAAGTAAAATAGTATTCTCACATATACGACCAGTTATAGGAAGTCAGTAACAGCACCAGGCCGTAAGACCAATATCATCTAGCACATCAGAAGTCTGTCGTCCATCTGGCGTCCTTCACAAATTCCTAATGTCAACCAACAAATACGGCCGACATTACTTAAAACAAAACACCGCCCAACGAGTTTTTGAGAACTACTAAACAAAATTTATGAAATTTTACAGAAAACATTGTTATAACAACATTTTGGAGTTGTAGAGATCATGTCGATCTGCAATCAAATATGTCCGCTATAACCAAAACTAGAATAATATGATTGTCTTTCTTCAATAATTTCTACTTAAAACTTCTCAAAATCGGTAATTCTCTTTTCAACCAGATAAGACACTGATCATTCTGGCAAAACTGTTTTCAGAAATAGCCTCCATTACAAAAAAAACAGAAAACCTTTTAAACGACTGCTTCTCACAGACCCTTCAAAATATTTGGTCTAATCTGACAGATAGCATTCTGATAAGGTCCTTTTGCATTTACACAAGGTATGTTGATCCGCCTTCACATGTAAATATAAAAACACGTTAAAAAGCTTCTCCTCCTAAACAGCCGAAAGCCTTTTAGATTCAAACAAATGATGCCGATCCACTATAAAATCTGACAGACGTTACTAAAACATATTACAAAATTTAAACGTCTAATTCCCTAGGAAAACAAATCCGATAAAATGTAATAGAAAGTAATCTGGTCTGAAAGGCTTTCAAATTTACAAAGATTATGGTGACTTGCCATTATATGTGGCCGCCATTTTAAAAATTAGACTTCCTTACAACACTTCTTCTCAAAAATCACTACACAGAACTGGATAACATTTTATAGGCATTTGAGCATGAAGGAGCTTCAAATTTTTTCACAAATGATGACGTCAGTGGCTGCTGTAATTAAACACAGAAAACTCAAAAAAATTCTTCTGAAAAACTTCTGACAGACTTTGAGCTAATTTGACAGAAAGTATCCTAGCTTGAACGTCTTTCAAACTTATAAAGACGTTCGGCCATTCAATTTTATACCATTATTAGAGCACAAAAATATTGTTATACCTTTATCTGTAGAAAATACTCAACAGTATTTAATCTGCATTGAAATAAAGTTTGCTGGCGAAAAGGTGTTTCAATATTGCACAAATGATGCTTATGTGCAGTTAAAGGTGGATGAAGATACACTAACAAAAGAAAACTTGAAACAGTTCTTGTAATAAGACATGGAATTAACAGCATTGGAGACATTTCAAAACAAAGCAACCTTCCCACTGAAATTTCTTACCCGACTGTTCTTAGTTAGATGAACCATCCTATACCCACTTGGGCCTCTTGATTAAACTTTAAGTCGGTTTCTCTACGTAATACTCGGTACACGTTTTTTATTCAATGTTTCACTAATCTCGAAAGATGTAATTTTACGACATGTATCCAATGTGCAAAATGAACGAGCAGTTTAGCAACCAGAATATATCGTTGTTTAATATTGATCTTGTAGATTAGAAAATGCCTTTCCAAGTTGATTCATTTTCAAAAATAAAGTCATAGATTCAAGTTTTTAAAATATTGTAATGAATATTTTAATGCTAGATCAAGCTGTCATAAATCTAGGAGCATTACAAAGACAAAGCATAAGGTTAATGAAATTATAAAATTATTCAATATAGTTAAATCTTATCCTTGTGTCTTTTGTAGAGACATTAATAAATATTATAAATATATGTGCGTAAATCACATTTTAAGCATTTCATAAGCTCTGCCAGTTTCCATGGACTACTAATTGACAGTTCACACGTTGATGTGCCAGTATCGATAGATAATGAAATAATCGATGGACGCCTAAATATAGGTTTATCGCCAGATGAAATAAAAATGCTCTTAAATCGATGAAAAGAAATAAATCAACAGGACTCGACAACATACTATCCGAAATGAATGCTAACTCCCTTATGGAGCTTTCTAATGCTATTCTCCGAAGTGGGCATTCCACATATTTAGTAAGCAAAGGTATTATAGCGCCGATTCATAAGAAAGGTAGTTTTTGATCAAGTTAGTAACTATAGTGACTTATTATTAAATGTGCAACTATTTATTGTAATATTACCACTCCGGTGGCCTACGTGGCTAGAGCGTTCGCCTCCGATGCGGGCGCTCGCGGTTTCGAACCCCGGCCGAGTCATACTAAAGCCATATAAATACGGTACTAACATTTGCATCGCTAGGCGCTCAGCATTAAGAGTTAGTGTTAGGACTGGTTGACCTGCTGTCAGGATATTGTGACTGGGTGGGACGTGATGCTACATGTCTCTGCATGATGCCCCAGTGCTATAAACTGCCGTACTGCAGACATCGTAGCGATATGACTGGAAAATTGTTAAAAATCCAAATCACACACACACACACACAGTGTTGCAACATGACCTCGCTGAAATACACTCAACTCCGTGCTTCAAATCACCTAAATTTACATGATACAAAATCCGAATCACACACATAAACACACACATTTATGCAATATACTGAATGAAAGCGTGCAAACGATGATATAAGACAATAATTGAAAACCGATATGGTTTCCTGAAAGAGTTTAATGGCGATGGCATGAATAGCCTCAACACTGTTATTTTCAAGTCCTTGAGCGTTTGCTAAAAGTATATTGTGTATTCTTCTATTATAAAAAAAAGCGTTCGATAAAATCGGCCCCAACATGTGGCATAAATTAACCACAAACGCGGTTAGTTTACTTGGAGTAAAAGCACTAAGTAACATCATGTGTAAGATGCAATACTGGTTTTTCAAATTGTTTTTACTCACAAGATGCTTGAAACAAGGAGAGTCGCTTTAACCAATATTGTTTGCGTTCTTGTAAACGATATTGCTACTAACATAGATGATGTTTGATCAGGAGATGATTTTCTATATTTTGGATTTTATATGCAGACAATGTAATATTTGTTTGCACAAAACTAACGAGTCATTACAAACCATACTGATTGATTTGGAATTGTATACCCGTTCTTGGTACCCTAATGTTAACACTAGCAAAACAGCGATTAATGTGTTTGAAATAAGCAAAATGACAAACTCATCAATATATTACATTGGTGAATTAATATAAAATGTAGAATTATTTAAGTACGGTTCGCATTTATTCAAAATTGTTTATGGCAACGTACGCAAAAATATTTAAGTGTTCAGGGGAATTTAGCTCTTTTTAATTCATGCAAATTCTGTGAATATACAGCTCTGCCTGTAAGGACACAATGTAAACTTGTTATATTCTCGTTGTATCTTTGCCTAATGTATGGATCAGTTGTAAGGGGTTTCCACTCAGAAATGGATGCTGAACAAATTCATACAAAACTTTGCATTGCATATTCGGGAGACATTCATTGTCGAAAATCAGAAAAAAATATGTCTTTCCAAATTTTGATCTTGAATATTAGTACATAGAGATAGCTTGAAACTTTGAACATGCACTATTTTAAATAGCGATGTTGATAATGTTAACTCTTATAACAGGAAAACATTGACTTTCAAGTAAAATATGTTGGATGATCCTTGTTTTTCTTACGTATGGAACAATTAATCAGATATTAGATTATTGTCAGTGAATAAGAGACAGTTGTTCAGTAGAAGCAAAAATGTATCTCCTCTGCGAGGTCATCAAACCTCCTGGACTAGTATTCCTTGTACAAGGATATTTATCATTTTAAGAGTACTTGGATGTGATAAAAGTGAAACTTGTTTAATGAGTAGCTTGGATGTGATAAACGTGAGAACCGTTTAAAGAGTATTTAAATATGATAAAAATGAAACCCATTTGAAGAGTACTTGGATTTGATAAAAATGAAGATCATTTGAAGAATACTTAGAAGTGATAAAAATGAAGCTCATTTGCATTTGGATGTGATAAAAATGAGGCTCATTTCAAGGGTATTTGGATGTGATAAAAATGAAGCTCATTTGCAGAGTATTTGGATGTGATAAAATTGAAGCTCATTTGAAGGGTCTTTGGATGTTATAAAAATGACGCTCATTTGAAGGCTATTTGGATGTGATAAAATGAAGCTCATTTGCAGAGTATTTGGATATCATAAATAGAAGCTCATGTGAAGGGTATTTGGATGTAATAAAAATGAAACCCCATTTGAAGAGTTCTTGGATGTCATAAAAATGAAGCTCATTTGCAGATTATTTGGATGTGATAAAAATGAAGCTCATTTGAAGGGTATTTGGATGTAATAAAAATGAAGCTCATTTAAAGGGTATTTAGATGTGATAAAAATGAAGCTCATTTGCAGATTATTTGGATGCGATAAAAATGAAGCTCAGTTGAAGGGTATTTGGATGTGATAAAAATGAAGCTCATTTGAAGAGTATTTGGATGTGATAAAAATGAAGCTCATTTGCAGATTATTTGGATGTGATAAAAATGAAGCTCATTTGAAGGGTATTTGGATGTGACAAAAATAAAGCTCATGTAAAGAGCATTTTAATGTGATCAAAATGAAATTCATTTGAAGAGTACTTGGATATGATAAATAAAACACTCGTTTTAAAATTGTAATAAGCAGATTTAGAGCAATATAGCATGACATGAATATAGAAATGGGTCATTATGAGGGTGTATCAAGGAATGAACGACTATTTAATAGGTTTAATATAAGAGCTGTTGAAATTGAATATTATGTTTTGCATCTTTATCCATTTAATAATAATAAATTGAATATTATGTTTTGCATCTTTATCCATTTAATAATAATAAATTGAATATTATGTTTTGCATCTTTATCCATTTGATAATAAATTGAATATTATGTTTTGCATCTTTATCCATTTAATAATAATAAATTGAATATTATGTTTTGCATCTTTATCCATTTGATAATAAATTAAATATTTATGTTTTGCATCTTTATCCATTTGATAATAAATTGAAAGAACATATTTACCACGACATTATTGTTCGTAGCCGAATATAACACATTTAAAGCCATGGTTTAATAGAATGTTAATTAGATTGTCGTAATTTACATTCATTCCGCAATAGAAGGTTTAGACGATTACTAGTGTATATGTCATTATGCGTATATTGCATTAAAATACTAATATAATTAATTATAACGCGGTCTGTACATTTGATGCATATTTAATGGCACTTAATTTCTCTAAATGAAATCAAGATTATATTAGTTAGTCAAAATAACTGTGATACTTATCCTCCTTAGTATGTTAGTAGTGTGATACATTTGCATCCGCACCTGTAGCTATAAACTGTTATTGCAATTTAATACTACATTAAATGTGTGTTCTGTTTTGTTCTGGTCTGGTCTATTAGTATTCCATGAATGCAGTGTAAAAAAAACGTTCATGGCTCGCAATTACAGCATAGATTCTTCACATATCTCACATTTTTTAATATAATCAGATTGTATGCCAGATCCGGTAAAACACGTTACACAAACTTCACGTTGCAATGTTAAGGAATCATTAACATTAATTGAATAGCAGATGATCATGGAGTATGGAATTCATTTGACTCTATGGTTCATATCATCGCAGATGCAACATGTCAAATACGAACTGCAAAGGGGTCTCATGTTTATTTACCAATGTATATAAGAAAATGTGACTGAACATTCTGGCAGGAAATCGAAAGATTAGAGAAAGCTAATACATCTTTGATCAACAATAGCATGTTATGATATACAAGTATCTCGAAATTATTTACCTATCTTCTTTTTCTCACAATGACTCCATAAACGTTCTGGAAAGATGACATTCTTTCCCTTACTAAATACTACACTTTTTCAGAAACTGTGTCATGTATTACTTGTTCGAACGTATAGTTTTCATTTTCAGAAATGATTTATGTCACCTTTTACGCCACGTTTATCCGCACAGAACACTCCATTATCATTCTATGAATTTATTGGTTGCTTTTAAATGCACTTTTAACACATTATTGGCAATATCTTGAAGAGGAAAATGGAGTTAAGTGCCTTTCCCAAGGACGCACCGAAGTAGGTGACCATGGCTGGCATGGGCGAGACAGAATCCGCCACTATTGCATTATAGGTCCGACGCTCTACCAAATGGGCAACCATAGTTGCCCAGAACGTGAAGCGATACTCAGTCAAAGTTGTTTTACAAAGGTTTAGATGTCAGATAAATAGCCAACCTATTATGCCATTATTAAACATGTAAGTGTTTAAGTATTACATGGTCGTATAGAACATTAAATGTCAGGCAATTTATTGAATTTTATTTATGCTGCTGGCTAAAATTATCTTCATCACAACATTACATATTAGGGGCTTGTTTCATTTAAATCAAAATTATCTCTGTTGTTAAGCATCTAGCCAAAATGAAAATGGAACAAAATGGCTACACTCTTCAAACTGTTCAGAACCAAACAAATTCTTGCAGCTCCATTCTCTTTGCATTTGCTCGAAGCCAACGACAGACATTCAATAATTCTGCATTCTTCAATTTAACCTGCAAGTTGGATCTAAAAAGTGTATTGGTAGAAATAACAACATTATGTTTGCAAAACAACTGTCTTTAGTTCAAATGAGATAATTTTGTACTTGATTTATTAGAAGTGGTGGCTTGAAAGATGCACCAGCAGAGAGTACCATAGGTACCTGGTTATTTTATTGAAGGGCTTCTTGCCAGCACTTGCTGAATACAAAAATATGAATTTATCTTGATGAAAGCCATGAGATTTAGAAGCTTTTGATCTGGTTCGTTAAGTTAGAGTTCAGAATATCTTGCAATTCATCCTCTTCAAACGAATATAGCTTGTCAATTATTAGGGAAAATACATATTATATCCATCATTTTAGTTTTAAGAAGTATATTAATTTGCGGTAAAAGAAAAGAAAAATATCCAGGTTTTCAATCAAAGTCCCAGTCCCCCTCTCCACCATCCCTCCAATAAATGGTGCTTCCATTTTAGTTTTTAGACTCTTTGTTTCGTCTTGAATCTAAAAGATTGATTCGTTTCGCTTTAGTTCTATTTTATTCCATTCTTTTTTAGGTGTTTAATCTCTCTTTAGAAAATATCATGCAGTGATCGGAAATCTCCCCACTGAGCGCTACCAGACGAAGGATTGATGATTCGTGCCTCCAAAATAATCAGTGTCATAGCATTTTGATTTCAGCAATGATGTACTTTTCAACGCAAGGATAATGTGCCATATTTTATGTTTCGTAGTTGTTGAAGTAGCTGATTGTGAAGTGCTTCTGGAAGAAGTCAAAGTAATTGGGTATCGTTGCAATACGGTGTAAAAGTCTGAGAGACTTCAGAATAGATCTGTAAATTCTAACACATCAAATAATGCTATTACATCATCAATCAAAAGTGTCTGGGTGATAGCATGCAGTTATTTTATCAAGTGTTTCTATATCCCGAGGGATCAAAAGAGTTTATGCTTATTCTTTCTTAATGGCATCTCAATTGAAATGCAAATATTACATTTGTTTGTTGTGCTAAATAGAGTACTTGTTTTTCAGAAAAAGTATATCCAATATCTAAATATCATTCGAACTCAAACTGTGAATGTATCTTCAATCTATTTTAAATGCCTGGATTCCATACAACCTCACACCTTGAAGCACATCGAGTTAGTTTTCAATACCTGAATGTAATTCGACTTCTCACTGCCAATTTATATCGACTTATTGTTGAATGCCTTAATGGCATTCAGCCTCATGCTGTGAATGTATCGTCAATTATCTCGGAATGCCTGAGTTCCATACAATCTCAAACCTTGAATGCACCTCGATTTATTATTCAGGATCTGAACATGACCGAACCTCTTGCTGTGAATGTATCTCAATGTTAATTTTCAATGAATGAATGTCATTCAACCTCACGCTGTGAATGTATCTCGAGTTATTTTTGATTGAATTTATTTGTTACTTGTTTGTTGTTGTTGTTGTTGTTGTTGTTGTAGGGTTTAATGCCATTTTTCAGCACACGATCGGCCATACATGGCGGCCAGTATTAATGGTGGAGGAAGAACCCGGGAAATCCCCGGAAAGAACCACCGACCCACGAGAAGCTACTGGCAAGTTTTATCACATACCCACATTGGCCGAATCCGAGACTCGAACCCACGCAGACAGAGGTGAGATGGCAGTGATCCGTAACGGAGAGCGCTTTAGACCACTCTGCCACTCGGGGCCCCCCAATAACGATGGTTCATTAAAGCAAGCTCTTCATCCTATAATATCAAGCGGTCATGTTAGAACACGATTAGGTTAATTTGTCATCTTACAGATAATATGTCTGTTTCCATTTTTGTGAAAATATTATTGAATGTTTCAGGAAATTAAAAACACACTTGTTCTAAGGACTTAATCGGAGACACAAAGTATTACTCGTTCTCTTATGTCATGACATATTAACGACCAATGAAATAGCAACGGTATGATTTCTTCTGAACTACGTTTAGGTATTCCCCTTGTATCGAGTAAATGCCGAGTTGTGTGTGTGTGTGTGTGTGTGTGTGTGTGTGTGGTTTCAGCTCACAACATCACTGTATACTGTATTGGTGCCAAAAAAATTATAAATGCTTTGTCGTATCACATTTTGTCGTGGTCAGCCTGACACGTAACCATTAAGCTTGACGTATGGGCTAGGCTTAACCTCTCTTGTTTGGGTGCATGATTGAATTTAATTAGAGTCCGTTTGGACAGCTGCCAGAGAGATAAAAGAGCAAATGGTAACATTAGGTCAAGTAGCGGAAGGCATAAAAGGAAATGATCTGGGTCTGGAAGAGTTTGAGAGACACAGAACCACGGAGAGAGAGAGAGAGAGAGAGAGAGAGATTAATTTTATGATAATATGATGTGTGCGTGTGTGTATCATTTTATAAACTGACCACATTAGCTTAGTTATGTTGAATTACGATAAGAGAGAGCAGGAAAACTATTGGGAGAATCTGAACTTTCGCTAACAGTGCTTTGGAAAGGATCGGTATCGACCAAGTTATGCAATTTGAACTCGATCATTCATTCTATTATGTGATGACATTTGTTTTATCGATATAACAGATCAACTAAATGCATTTCACATAAAATTTGATAATTCTCTTTCTCAGAGATAATGATTCATTCTAATGTCTTGTTCAGTTTCATTTTGTTCATGTAGTTGATTAAAGTAGGGCGGGGGGTTACATAGGGGGTCGTTCTTTTTTCTATTGTATGTCTTTGCTCAGATCTTTGTTAATACATCCATTAATTTCATATTTTATTTTAATTCATATTTCGCTCTATCCGGGCAATAACACTGTTGTCAATTATATCCTAGAAAGCGAAGATCAAAGCAGAATACCAGTTAGGTGATCAATTCACCATCCCACACATATGAAAAGCATTACGTTTTGAAATCTTTTTTTACACCGTCATGAAATTGCTTATGGTCTGTCTGATGTAATTAGCGGGAAAAGCATTCTCGTTTCTGTAATGATATCGTTTACGTGAAAGTATTAGGCTTATTATTTTACTGTCTGGACTGGTTGGAATTATTATTACTCTATTTTCTAAAGCTTGCAGACATTTATTTTAAGTTTCCAGAAAATAAAACGAACGCAACTAATCATTATTCTCACTGGGTCCTACAATATCAGAATTTGGATGAACATGAATTTAAAGACGATGGTACTTAACCTGGCAGAAGGATCGAGGTACATGTCAGAGGTAACCGTAAATATATCTGAGTGAAAAAGATACATATCAGATGTAACCGTAAATGTCTTTGAGTGAAAAAGGCACGGATCAGAGGTAACTGTCAACATTTTTGAGTGAAAGTGGTACACATCAGAGGTAACAATAAATATCTTTGAGTGAATGTGGTACACATCACAGGTAACTATAAATATCTTTGAGTGAATGTGGTACACATCAGAGGTAACAATAAATATCTTTGAGTGAATGTGGTACACATCGGAGGTACCTATAAATATCTTTGAGTGAATGTGGTACACATCACAGGTAACTATAAATATCTTTGAGTGAATGTGGTACACATCAGAGGTAACTATAAATATCTTTGAGTGAATGTGGTACACATCAGAGGTAACAATAAATATCTTTGAGTGAATGTGGTACACATCACAGGTAACTATAAATATCTTTGAGTGAATGTGGTACACATCACAGGTAACTATAAATATCTTTGAGTGAATGTGGTACACATCACAGGTAACTATAAATATCTTTGAGTGAATGTGGTACACATCACAGGTAATTATAAACATCTTTGAGTGAATGTGGTACACATCACAGGTAACTATAAACATCTTTGAGTGAATGTGGCACACATCAGAGGTAACAATAAATATCTTTGAGTGAATGTGGTACACATCAGAGGTAACAATAAATATCTTTGAGTGAATGTGGTACACATCACAGGTAACTATAAACATCTTTGAGTGAATGTGGTACACATCACAGGTAACTATAAATATCTTTGAGTGAATGTGGTACACATCAGAGGTAACTGTAAATATTTATGAGTGAATGTGGTACACATCAGAGATAACAATAAATATCTTTGAGTGAATGTGGTACACATCGGAGGTACCTATAAATATCTTTGAGTGAATGTGGTACACATCAGAGGTAACTATAAATATCTTTGAGTGAATGTGGTACACATCACAGGTAATTATAAACATCTTTGAGTGAATGTGGTACACATCACAGGTAACTATAAACATCTTTGAGTGAATGTGGCACACATCAGAGGTAACAATAAATATCTTTGAGTGAATGTGGTACACATCAGAGGTAACAATAAATATCTTTGAGTGAATGTGGTACACATCACAGGTAACTATAAACATCTTTGAGTGAATGTGGTACACATCACAGGTAACTATAAATATCTTTGAGTGAATGTGGTACACATCAGAGGTAACTGTAAATATTTATGAGTGAATGTGGTACACATCAGAGATAACAATAAATATCTTTGAGTGAATGTGGTACACATCGGAGGTACCTATAAATATCTTTGAGTGAATGTGGTACACATCACAGGTAACTATAAATATCTTTGAGTGAATGTGGTACACATCAGAGGTAACTATAAATATCTTTGAGTGAATGTGGTACAGATCAGAGGTAACTATAAATATCTTTGAGTTAAAGAGGTAGAAATCAGAGATAACTATAAATATCTTTTTCAAACGTGATCAAAGTAACCTCATCGCGTATTTTCATATCTACCATCTTCTTCCCAAATGTTAATGATTATAGCTCCACATAAAAATGGTGCAAAGCATGAATCTCTTTGGGACTCGGCTTTGTGATATCTTTAATGAATAAATGACAGGTACTGATCTTAATGACTGTGAAAGTGGTCATGGTTTGTTTCATTTCTGTATTTTTTGGTGTGAAAAGTAACGATGTTTGCTTGCAATTCGTGATATCACTCATTAATCGTTCTCATAAGGTGCTGTAAGCCTAGTACAAGCGGAAAAACAGTCCGAAACCGAGGTGTTAGTTTACGATGCTAGGAAAAAGTTACGGATACTTAAGAGTCTTCTATTGCGTGTGGCATAAGAGGGATGACAGAAAGAAAATAAATTCATCAATAAATGAGCTGGAAAGTTTTCAAGAAAATTCTAAACTTTGACTACATATTTCGAATGCCTTTTTGACATTCGTATTAGAATCTTTTGTTCTTGAACATATATTGTTATTCAAAGCATAATGATGTCATACTCTGTAAATTTAACATATTTTTTCCTTATTTGTATAGTGTTACCTGTACGTGGATTTTCTGACTATTGTATATTTTAATTCTAGACTTATCGTAAGTTAAATTATTCTAAAAAGATCTTTGTTATAATTCAAAAATCAACACTATATGCCTGTCGCAAAATAGTGCACATTTAACTTATTTTCAAACTGAACGATATAAAATGTATTTTACATTGTTTCATATCTCTGAAACAAACTAAAATAGAAGAGGAAAAAAGAAAGAAGACTTTGTTGCGTATGTTTGTGTCTTTGATAGGAAAATATTCTGTACTCCAAACTAACTCGTTTCATCATTTTGCCAAGTAATTAGGAATTACAAGTTTCTATCGAACAAATCTGGATCTAACCATTTTCTTGGCAGGAGAAGTTGTCTGCTACGAAGCGGTCCAATGGCTCTGATCAGACTTGGCGTACGTTTTGATGTCAAATCATTAAAAATAAAACATAACATTCTGGAAAATGTTTTCCTTTGACAGCAATCATATCACGTAAAGTAGATATTTCATAGAACAAATTTAGTCTTGTTGTGGTTTCTACAATTAACCGTCACTGATAAATTATGTATAAATCATAGAAATAAATTGAGCGACAGCAGAAAATACGGATTGTTTCAAAACATATAGACAATACAAATGTGTACACGTATATTTTACACTGCATGTAAGAATGCACGACAAAAGGGTAGGTTTCGAAGGAACCAATTAATCCAAGTAGTTAAGATTCTTATGTCAAGCATATTTCGAGCATAGATGAGAGTTAACAACGGAATATCCCTCTCTGTTGGTAGCCACTAATTAACCGTTACAAGGCTTAAGTCTGTTCCAATCAATGAAGTTAAGGCATCAGTAGTCTCTGCCTTATAATATATATGTACTGTATCCAAAACTATAATTTCAGTCAGAAGTCTAGTGGTCCTGCACGGGCGAGTCCAAA
Organism: Sinohyriopsis cumingii; assembly: GCA_028554795.2. NCBI lineage: Eukaryota > Metazoa > Mollusca > Bivalvia > Unionida > Unionidae > Sinohyriopsis > Sinohyriopsis cumingii. The sequence goes on along the minus strand of CM068835.1, from coordinate 74,967,195 downwards.
ATTTTACAAGCAATCAAGATGAAGACTTTACCTACTTTTAAAGAATTGTGATGAACTTGCATCTAATTGGTTTCACCAAAAGTACTACCATTTGCAACCATCTCGATGATACGGTATTTAATTGCAGTCTGCAACATATGCAATAAGATCCTATGTTGATCTTGATCTGTGCGCCACTTGAATGACATTAAAGTCTCTTAGAAGGATGCGCTGGGTTAGGAACGTTTTCCGGTGTTCGCGGCAATGGTTATTTGACATCTGTCATGACTCTGACAAGATACTCCAATTAGCAAGAAAATTCAAGCCGGAACCCATCTGTAACAGGCGCTATCTAACTTTTTATCAACGTCATAAATTAGGTACTTTGAGTTAGTGCGTCTACCTGTACAAATTGTGTTCAGGCTTACACATGTCTATCATGTGACTCTGCAGCCAACTCCAGTCGGAATAGAATAAGAAGCGCGAGGCATCTGGAAGGTTAATGCAACAAAGAGCATTATAAATCGTCGAAGTACTTCAACTGAGAGTAGATCCATAAATATTTATTTATGACAACAACAAAACATTCTGTGCACACCCCCCCCCACCCCCCACCCCCACTCCTACAGTTGCGCGGGTTGCGCTGGCGGCTGCTCCACTATATATATATATATATATATATATATATATATATATATATATATATATATATATATATATAGTGAGCAGCCGCCACCCGCGCAACTGTAGGAGTGGGGTATGTCCCAGTGGGGACCCATGATCCCATTAAAACTACTTGTTTAATTGGGAGGGCAGCACATACTTCGTTTTGCTTCGAAGGGGGGTGCAGAATTTCTTTCTACGCCGCTTTATATATTACCAAAGTTCATTTCAAACTCAGCAATCCTTCAAATATTTAATTTGAAAATTGTATGTACCTTTTGTTATAATAAATTCTTGCCATCTCATTAATATGTTACGTACATTAACAAGTACATGTACTCGATAAATCGCACTGCATGCAACTTAAAGGGATTTTTAAAAACTTCACACAGCATTTAAAGCATGCAAGTAATGCTTCATTGGGGAAGATACTCTACAATTTCTGTTTTCCTGGTACTTTTAATACTTATAGCAAGTTTCCTTGTCCAGGCTGGTCACGTTTCTTGACCAGAAATCCATGCTCTTGTTGACAAAGGTATTCCAACACATCCATCCATCCATCCATCCATACATACATACATAAATACAATCCAGGCTCTTGTTGACAAAGGTATTCCAACACATGCATACATACATACACACATACAGACATACATACATACATACACACACATACACACATACACATATACATACATACATACATACACATACACACATACATACATACATACAATCCAGGCTCTTGTTGACAAAGGTATTCCAACACATACATACATACATACATACATACATACATACACACACACATACATATATACATACATACATACATACATACATACATACATACATACACACATACATGCATACACATACATACATACATACATACATACATACATACATACACACACATACACACATACATATATACATACATACATACATACATACATACATACAATCCAGGCTCTTGTTGACAAAGGTATTCCAACACATACATACATACATACATACATACATACATACATACATACATACGTAAAAATATGTGTGTATAAATAATCTTCCTACTACTTAAATTTACATTCACACAATACGTTTCTTTTAAACATTTATATTTTAAAATAATTACACAAAGTGTTGTTAGTCATACATTGTTTGAATGTCTAATTTAATTTATTTCATCTTTCGATGTGTATATTTTTTATTGAATATAATATCATCGATTATTCTTAAAGTACTATAAGTTGTCATCTCATTAACGATGACCGATCTATGAGCAATATCATTAACATAATGGGAGAGGGAAGAAAGTCCCCTTCCCCCACCATTAAGCATACGGATTTAAATTAGTTTAAAATCTCCTCTTTAAACAATAACCGCCATAAGAATCTATACGAACTTTCAAAACAAAATACTAATCTCTTTATGAAAAAGGCATACATTTTCTGACGATTTTGATTTATTTATGCAATGTAATGCTTATAATGTACATGTCGAACAGCAGACCTGAATGTTCAGGTATTATTTCTTTGTAGCCATATTATCGTACTGGTTCTCCTCTATTCATTGATACAATTTGTCAGATAGTTCTCGTCTATTCATTGAAACAATTTGTCAGATCTCGTCTATTCATTGATATAATTTGTCAGACAGGCCTCGTCTCTTCGTTGATACAATTTGTCAGATACTCCTTGGCGATAGGCTACTTGCATATAGGCTTAAGTTAATGCTTCATATGGACAGTTTGGTACCTTGTTTAATAATACGGTTGAAGATGCTTCCTTTTGGTCCTGCTGGTCGTCATTAATGAGGCTTTGACTAAACTTTGTGAAGGAAGCATGGTACCTTCCAGTAAAGACATCTATTACATGGTACTTTCCAGTAAAGACGGCTATTACATGGTACGATCCAGTTAAGACGGCTATTACATGGTACCTTCCAGCAAAGACAGCTATTACATTGTACGTTCCAGTAAAGACTGCTATTACATGGTACGTTCCAGTAAGGACAGCTATTGCATGGTACGTTCCATTAAAGCATTAAGACAGCTATTATATGGTACATTCCAGTAACGACAGCTATTGCACTTTAAAATCCAGTAAAGACAGATACTGTCTTGTGCATTCCAGTAAAGACAGCTATAGCATCCTCAAAACTGAAGAAATGCCAATCGAAAACGTCGGCCTTTTCTTTTGTTGCCTTAGGTCGTAAGCACCTATCCTGTTAGTATCACAGGTTAGAGGACTCGATCTGTAGTAGGTCTTGTTTGAGTGTTATTTCCAGAATTGATTTGGTTGTGCCCGAGTTTATGACGATCCAGTAACGTCATGCTCCTAATTCTCCTACCAAAAGTGATACAATCTCTGGTGGTGTGGTGTTCTTGTGGGAACATTTGTGTTTGGCTCATTTTTTAAATAGATCAGCAGCCTCAGTCTGTTAATTTTGATTCCTTCACGGGCATGTTATGTTAACAAAACATAGATCAATGAGGATAAATAGGATAACATATACATAAACACTAATTTAGATAATAACGTTTATGTCTCCACAGTGAACTCATTTTCAAATCCTTTCTCTGTAAAAGATGAAAATGATAAGTAATGAAAACTTTTGTTGACAATGTTACGGAAATTATGCTCATAAAGGGTAAATTTTCTACTAATTTGATTCCAACGATTAAAAGCATTTCCACCGTGTCTGTCAGAGACAAAAGATTACGTAGTAGCATCGCTGTTTTTGATGTAACGTAAACGTTTGTTTATCTGTTCTGGAGTAAGATCAAGGTACGGTGATAAAGATACAACGAAGTAGCAGAGTGACTGCCAAGTTGACACAGTTTAAAATATCCTTTGTAGTCAGACTGGTTATGCAATGCTTACGCACTAAACTGTGCTGCAGAGGAAACAAAAACATACCAAGAAGACCATTGTGATTCTAATGTGGCAGCTGTGGAGTCTACAAGGCAGAGACATCCTGTATGAAAAAGAGAATGTAATCGCAGCTGTCCTTTCTGGAGGGAGTCAGAAAATAGGTCCCAGGAAAACATCTTATGAATTTTCTGTCACGAATAATCATAATAATTCTGATATTGCTTGTTTTTGTGTCCACTGACATTCTAATTACATATGAGTACAATTTTAGTCATTTTGTCAGTATTTCGGAATAGACGATACTCATTTCTTCTTACTACCCAACGACCTACGTTATTTTAAGTAATCTCGCTCTGTACGTCTTGATAATATTGAGCTTTTGTATGTAACATTTTGATACTGTTCTTGTATTTTCAAAATTTCTATTTGAGAAAATACGCGACCGTTGTGAGCTTTGTGTCCATTTCATCAGTAAGTTTATAAGGTTCTTCTGATGTCATGTTTTATTTTAATCATGTGATTTAATTTCGCAACATTTGCAATGTATTAAATGCAAAATAGTAAGACTTTGTACGTCCGTGTTTTGCAATGTCCTTGAAAAATGAGTAATACACGAAATGGTCAGCTGAAAAGACAGCAGTTCTTGAGACCTTCAAAATTTAAGCAAAGTAGGTGCTGGGATTGAAATGAAAACTAAAAGACAAATTATTTGAAATTACTTTTTAACAGTTGAATAATTGTAATATTTCCCTTCACATGAGATGAACATCTAAAATTACGAGATGAGGTAAGAATTGCAGCGCATAGGTAGCATGTGATCACAATCTATGTCATAGCATTTGTTTTCATTATCCAATCGCCTTTGTACAGGAATAGGTTCTATAAAAACATGGCTGAGTATTTTCATCTAAGGGATGCTTGGTAGCAAATGATTTACCTATAATAATAATAATAATAATAATAATAATGATAATAAAAGTGATGATGAATATGGTAATGATTATGATTTTTAGGTCACGCAGTTAGGCGTCACTAATCGTGAATAAAAGATATTACCATTCTAAAGAAATAGCTGACAAATACAATAGTATAATATGATTAAAGTTCTATTGAAAAGTAATATTAACCAATAATATTATCGAAGAAGTAAAAAAAAAAAACATTAAAACGTATCACTATGACTTCGATTGATCCTTTTCTTGAATGCTCTCTTCATGCTGTATAATTTCGATTTGGGTTTCTCCAACACTGGCGTGCTGGCACTGACGTTCTTCACAAATTCTCTTTTCAACTGACACAATAACTCCTCCATGACTTCTAGCACACCTCCAGAACTCTCTGCTACAGAAATATGAAATTTAGGACAATCCAACGTTCCAGCTGTATCTTGCGCATCTTCATGTATGACATCTCGAGACGGTAAAAGGTCACATTTGTTGGCCACAAGCACAGCGGGGACCTCGGTACCTTTAACTTTGGCTATTCTTTCTTGTGCTTTCATAATTTCTTCAAGACTTGACCTGTCAATCACCGAGTAAATGAGTATAAACCCCTCCCCCCATTTGATGTGTTTCTCCATTACGTCATCACTAGGCTGAAAGGAGACAAAACCTTTGTGAAAATTAATACAAATTTATGAATATTGATCCACTTAGGAATTTAAAAGAGGACACCTGCGAAAGTATGCAATACCTATCAGAAAATATTGGACGTTAAATGTAGTTAGTCATTAATTATTAGAATAAACTACAAGAAAATGTATTCTGTGTATGTACGTGTACTTACGATTTCAAAACGACTACTAATAAAATATGTATCGGATGTGTTATCCTGGAGACGGAGGGAAACCGTCTTTAAATTACCAACCTTGCCAATTTGTTCCGCATATCCCTTTTGTTTTCTTCTTACTTGCGATTGGAATCGTTGTTGCTATCTCTGATTTTGTTTTTAAATAGTAGATTACTCTTATATATGTGCCAAAATATTTATTCCGTTTCCAATAACATCGTTTAAAAATAACTGCATTACAAGTAAATCATTTTTTATTATTTCGGGCTAAATATTCAAGATTTATAAAGTTCACTTTCAAACAAAAAAGAATTGATTTAGTGTCAGACATTTATTTCGAGTAATCGCTTCATAATTGCTTGTGACCGAGAGTTGGATCAAAAGTAGATGGCGCTAAGTCTGTTTTTCGATATGAAAATAAAATGCGAACTGACATATCGTCAGTTGTGATGCAGTTAATATCAGTCGTTGATATCATTCGACCGCTGAAAAGATATACTACATTTTAGGTGTCTTTGAATAATCGCATTTTTGCACTGAAACACTGTGGGAATGTTAGGACATGTTACTCAGACGTGTAATTGTAAATTTCATTTATCTAGTTTTAAGGAATTTCATTACATAATTATGATTGACATCCATTTAAAAGGAAATGACTATCTACAGGGAAACAAACTTTATCAAATGAAACATGTTATGCTACGAGGGTAATTGCTATCTGCCATTAGGGTAATTGCTATCTGCCATTAGGGTAATTGCTATCTGCCATTAGGATAATTGGCTATTTAAATGAATATCTGTATAAAATAATATGCCAAAATTGTATCATTAATCAGTGCTAAAGAAACCGACTCTTTCGTAACAGGTATAATTTGACAGTTTCATATACAGTTTGACAATTATTCCGAAACCCCAGTAATGTGTCGACTTAGATTATGGCTGCATTATGTAAATATATTAATGGCGTTCAAGAGAAATGGATTACTTAATGCACGAAAAACACTTTAGCACGGCAGGAAAAATGCACAAGACGCTACTTTAAACGCTGTTTAATCAGTTGCAATTTTTATGTCGGCAGAAGGAAGCTATGACGCCAGCAAACAATGTTCTATCTGATAGCGAAGGATGTCATAAAACTCTTTCTTGCAAAAAATGATTTTTTATGTGTTGTTTTACTGGTTTCTCTGAGTGAGAGATTCCTCAAACTATATACCTTAATTACGATTCTATTACGGTCTCATGCTTCTATACTCCTACTACAAATGATATATTGGAGTAAGCAAGAACATCTATCCCATGAGTGGTACAAGTTCAAATGATGCAAACAGGAATGGTAAAAGTAAAAGTGATACAAATAGGAATGATACAAATCAAATTCAAATTATACAAACAGGAACGGTACAAATGTAAGTGATACAAATATAAATGGTACACGTTCATGTGATGCAAATAGGAATGACACAAATGCAAGTGATATAAATACGAATGACACAAGTTCAAGTGATGCAAATAGGAACGGTACACGTGACAGTGATACAAATAGGAATGATACAAATGCAAGTGATACAAATAGGAATGATAAACGTGCAAGCAATGCAAGTTGGAGTGGTTCACGTGCAAGGGATACAAACAGTAATGATACAAATGCAAGTAATGTAAAAATTAGGAATGGCACAAGCGTAACTGATACAAAATGGAATAGTAAAACTGCAAGCGATACAAAGACGAATGGACGTTCCGTCTAGATGCTAATCGTTTGTAGTCAGTACGTGACTAGAATCCTGATTGTAATCACTTCCTAGATACAGATTTAAACAATAAAAGAACTGATGCATGTTCTCTATATGGTGATCGTAACTCTAAATATTGATTAGGGAGTACAGTTCTTTATATGGTAACTCACAATAATTAATGATTACAGAGGTAAATGTCCTCTATATGGTGATCGTAATTCACAATTAATAATGACTAACGAGGTAAATGTTCTCTATATGGTGAGCGTAACTCACAATAAATAATGATTAGAGAGGTAAATGTTCTGTGTATGGTGATCGTAACTCACAATAAATAATGATTACAGTGGTAAATGCCCTCTATATGGTGATCGCAACCCACAATAAATAATTGTTAAGGAGGAATTCTCTCTATATGTTGAGCTTCACTAACGATGAATAAATGATTAAAATGGTAAATGTTTTCTTAATGGAGAGCTTAACTGACAAGGAATAACTTAACCTGCATAGTTTACAGAACGAGGGTATATATTGTATCTTACCTCATTCTGTATTGACGATTCTTCAACGGCACAAATCGCATGAATGATGCAGTAGAAACCGAGGAAAGAACTACCAATTAACAATATAAAAAGTGGTCTTATAGTTTCATTGAAGTAAATTCAAAACCTATGAAAGTGTTTTGGGTGTTGTAAAATATTTTCTCCTCTTTTATATCTCAGACATTGAAAAACAAGGAAATTATGTCTGCAGTGTAGGATACTGAATTCAACTGAATCATTTATTTATCTTACAACCTTAATTTTCCTGTGCGATTATTTTTATTCATTCATTAAAAGCATGACAACCCCAACGCATTCAATTCAAAACACACAAAACAGAGTCAACTTTATTGGCCATAAGAACTGGCAAGTCTCGTCATCGACAACCTAAAGTAGGTGCACTAAAAACGGTTTGGAAAAATTCATGCCAGCACTAATTATTCAGGTTAACAATTCGATAATCATCCTTTATGTTTTCTAATTTTTTAAAGTTCTTATTTATTCTCAGAAGAAAATATTACTCTGCTGTGGAGTGCTTCTGTGAAGGTCCAACAACATTTCTCCGTCTTCCTTGCAAAGTCAGTTTTAATTGATATAAGACCATCAGACACATGCCTGTATACGTGTGTGTATTATGTTTATAGTATTATGTTTATACGTGTGTCTCTGGCCTTGTGATATTAATCCAGCTCCAACAATAAAGCTATGGAAACACCATCGTATTAAAACTTCAATACATTCACATTTTTTAATGATCAAGGCTATATTTTTAAGTTCCCTCTTCACAGAATCATAAACGTGAAGCGAGTTTCTGCAAGGAGTAATACACGAGTCGCTGCATTTTTGTTGTCTATAAGCGTTTTAATTCCGTTCCTAACGAGTCAGGAGCTACCTTCAGTTTTGAGCAGTCTTTAAAAAGACTGAAAATGCATCAATAGAACACTGTTTTTTTTTTTCGGTTACGAAGAGGATAAACTCTCAATGGTTCTTTTCACTAAAATTTGATTTGATCATTACCAGCCAATCACGACCCTACAAACCCATCTAAACGTTCTTTCATCTTCATCCATTTATAGACTGGTTCCCATTTTGCCGTATAATTGGTAGCGTGAATCCATCTATGGAAACACGCATGTGCCTTATGAGTCCCTATCCTAGTATGGGCAGTTGTAAGTAAGCAAACTGATGCAAGGATATCAGAATTCCATGCCTATTAAGGCCATAGTCGAGATGGCATTTCTATGTATGCTCATTCAGGTAGTTACCTTGTTCTTTAGTTTTATGACGAAACAAATAAACTGAATCTGGCAGGGCCTAAGAATGATACAGCAGAGAAAACGTGCTTGGCCGGATTTATTACATGACTCACGGTACTAATACTATCAAAGAATGTGAACCAGTCAAGAAATGGGTGAACATAAAACGGAGTATACATGCTTTTTGCTAGCCAAGATTGGCTGATAACGAAAGTAAGCTTTTGGTGAAAAGAATAATTTGAGATCTTATCCTAGGTGAAACTGAGAAAAAAAAAAGAGTCAATGTTTTATTTATGGAATTTCAGCGCTGTCACAGACGTAAGTTTGCAAAACTCATTACTGAAAATTAGCACCTATTTTAATTAAAAACGCATGTTGCTCCAGAAAATGACTTAGCTCATGGGTTTTTTTTTTCTACACTAATAATGTCATCAAGGATACATCTATTCCGATAAGTATAGGTTCGATCATGTGCATTCTCAAATTTAAAGTTCTTGAATTTTTATAACTTGTTGTTTGCATAGGTTTACTAAGGGAACTTAATTAGTATCGGAGTCCTGCAGTGCTTGTATTACGCTTCTTAAAGGTGTACGTGTATATCTCATTATTTCGTTCTACATACAGTAGTTGGAAATCAAAATGCATCATAAAATTATATGGGCATAACTAGTCAGGTCACCAGCTCGGACATCAGTGGTTTAATATTAAAAGTACAAGTTAAGAAAACATGACGAATGCATAGGAAATACTGCAATCAAAGAGAAAAGATACGTAACATTTTTAAAAACGTATAATGAAGGCGAATAAGATGCAATAAAATATTTGTATATCAACGTATTAAATGTTAACTATTTCGTAATAATATATCTAAGTCCTAAAAAATAATGGTGTATTTCCCAAAATGGAGTGCCATGCTTTTGTTTTGGTTCCATCCTTATCACCATACTACAACCGAAAATTCGAAATAAAAACCGTATTCTGGATTGTTACCAATGTCGCTATCATTCAAAAACACTGAAGCATTACGCTAATCACTAATTTTTGTTTCATAAAATGGCACTTATTGTTCAAAAGTATCTCATTTTGCAAAAACAAAGCAAAAGTAAAAACAGAAGAAAAGCCAAATATTCGTTATTAGTTATGCTTGTGTAATGAAACCCTTTTATTAAAGATCAATAATCAATAGTTCATCTGCGTATTGTACAATGCTAAATGAGAAGAGAAATTTCCAGTAAAGATTGTTTATAACGTTTCAAAGGTATTGTTTATTTTTGGAACGTTATAACCGAGAAACGTTACATTCAAATTTCTTTTTTTTACAAAATGCTTATATAGTTGTCCATATGGATGACGTCGAACATACATGTAGTAATCAATTTATACTGATATGATTACAGTCAAAGTCGTATGTAATTGGTAATATAATTTTTAAATAAAATTAATTTATATAAATATATGTTATACGAAATAATAACATGGTAAGGCAGTCAATGTTAAACTGAAAGTATCAACATACATATACATGTAACAAACCGTAAATCATAAAAATCAATTTATTTGCGAAAAATATCTTTGTTCAATAACTTAATTACTAGAAAATTGGTCCTTTATGTATTTGGATGGAAAGTAATTGTCGATAGTCATACATTTTCTTTTAATCTATGAATACTTACTCAGGTGTTTCTGCTGAAATCATATTTTGATTGGTCATTCTCTTATATCTTCTTGTGCTAAAGGAATAGAGATTTTTAATCAAAGCCACCATGGATCACAGCTGCTCCTTTTATTACTTATAACATGTCAAAAATATCTGGCAGAAGTTCTCCACATAACAACAATATACCTTATTAACTTGTTATTTATACATATTAGCCTTAATCCCATTACTCAGCCACGAATCGTTAATCCGGTTGTAACGTCTGTTGGAATAGTTTCGGTATCCGGTATACTGGTTATGTCTGGTTTCTGTATAGCATTGATAGAACGAATGATACTTATTGTTTTATTTTTTGAACAAAATTTGTTAATTTTCAACTAAAAAGGGCATGTGCAATAGCTCGCCTTAAAAATTACACCGTTTTTGTCGTACAGCAAATTTGATTTTTTTTTTCTAAAAGCCTGAATGGCACTTCATTTAGAAAAAATGAGGATCCCATTGATACATTAAAGAAGGCCAGGCGTCGTGTTATCTCTCTCTCTCTCTCTCTCTCTCTCTCTCTCTCTCTCTATATATATATATATATATATATATATATATATATATATATATATATATATATATATATATATTCTTACAGAGGAAAAGTTTTAACCAATATTCTAATAAACAACCTTGACTGCAATTTTACATGCGTATAATTGCACACATAAGTACTTATTTGGTACCTTACCATTACAATAACTGATCATGCACATGTTTCTTTCCTTCATATAGTTGATATGAGTTCTAATTAAATAAACGTTTTGTATACAGTTGATTATGATGACAGTAAAAATGTTATTTGTTATATTTATGGGATACGTAGATTGGTTGCGTGGTTTTTAACGGCACTTTCAACACAATCATTGTCCATAGCATACTTAGAAAATGGCAGCCTAATGCCTTGTCCAAGAACAGATCGATGCAGACGACAGGGGGCTGGTCTTGGGTTTGGTGGTTATTAAACCAGTTGTATTTTGTTTAATAATGGTGAGAGAGTTGATTAAGAAGAAGTATATATGAATTAACAATATAACAGGTGCACAACATTCATGATTAAAACTGTACTAACATGCAGGCATACAGATAGACAGACATACCGACTACATTCATTAAGACAAACCTATGGACTGACCTTCGATGTTGTATCTAGTATTTCAATCGTAATGTCGTCTTTCGCCGCAGACAATTTATATGTGTACATCATCTCTGCAATGGCAAAAATGAATATGTTAATATCTTATATGTGAGAATATGCATGCTTTAATTTTTTATTACACGTGTCCTAAGCTTTAGATATGTGGCATCAGATTACATGCTTTCAAGCTTGCAGAGCAATTGGAACGAGTCTCTTGTCCAAGGACACGCCACGGTAGCCAACCCAGATTAGTCCGATTCGAATCCGCACCGGAACTCTAACCACCGAGCCGCCGCGGCTCCGAACTTACCTATGATTTATAACGTATGGTGCACAAATAAAATATGTAAAAGGAAAAATTAAAGTATATTTCAACAATACTCGAAACAATATATCATTAAATAATATTCATACGCATGCATAACGTTCTAAAACATACAATTGCTTTCCAAAGACAAATAAATGGGTCATATCTGTGTTTGGTTTGGTTTAAATATTTTCTTAACCTTTTTCTTATTTTCCACATCTATGCAAGGAGCAACGCATTTTGTTCCAGAGTTGATTGTTTAAAAATATTTTTAATTGATTTTATAGACAGATACTTGGAAATAAAGTGAGTTATATTGCCTACACTCTCATTCCTCATACTTCTCTGAAAATATGCATAGCAACAGCGTTTGAAAGTAGTGGGTTCCCGTCACTAAATGATAGTTCCAATGGTGGGAGTGCAATAGTATTAATAAAATTAACGTACACCACAAAATTTCATTTAGATTATATTTTGTTCTGCTTTCTATAGTCGGTATAGGATATGCTTTTCTTAATTGCCTCTTAATTACTTGACAGAAGCTCTAGAGAAATAACGAGTACTACACCCATTTTATAGAAATTTTGTATTACATATATTTTCTTGCTTTATTGATTTTGCAATCAATGTGGCTCACAAAGAGTGAATTGTAAAATCTCTATTAACAGTCGGTCCTGCATACAAATTAAATTTATACCGTGCGTCATGCTTAACAAATAAATAAAAAATATATATTTCTATCCATTTTATTTTTAATTGCTTTTTCCAACAGCTGGGCACATGAAAAATACCACTGACTGTTTTATTAATGTTTCATGAAATGATTTTCAATTACTTATTGTGTGAAATTTTATTCTAAATATTTCATCGAATAAATTTAAATCGCACCAAACAAATGATCTGCGCTATGTTTTACATTTGCACATTCTGTATTATAGTAACCAGAAGAAAACGTACCATGCTCAACTATTAAGGGCACAACTAAGCTGGATTTGAACCATTTACGGATGTTCAGGAATGGCCTCGTTATTAGAGATTAGTTAGATACATTACGGCTAAACGTTTTTGAGACCTTCAAATAAATAACACTTTAGAAGCAATGCTTCGTTTAAAAAATACACACAGTTGTATTACAGATTTAACTTTTTCCGTTCCTATTAAATGACGTTGAGATGACGATGAATCCATACGAGTCTCTACTAGAAGACGTTGAGGTCCCATTATAAGATGTCGAGTCCCTAATAGAAGACGTTTGAAAATATTCAACACTTTTCAATCACTTGATATAAAAAGTAAAATCAGTTTTATGAATTTTCAAAAGTATTATATTTTCAAAATGCAAAGGTTTGTGAAACTTCAGTTAGGTGTTGCAGACGTTGATATAAATTTTAAATAGTTTGTTCTGATTTGAGAATGGCGATTTAGTCTAAAACATTTCAGACTCAACGCACAGATTTGAAATCAGTCGTAACATGACAGGTTTATTGCAACATGCCATCATACTCAGACATAATGAAAAATATCCTCGAATATGAGAAAGATGGATGATGCGTCATTACAACTTTTGAGCAGTTATATGCGCCATAAAACAACTGCTACTGGCAGTGTATGCATAATTATTGCTCTCGTTCTTCCAGTAAAACAGCCGTAGCACTTAAATTGTGATTCATTGTGTACTTTTGTATGCAGCAATGGCTTTTGAAGTTATGCCAATAATAATTTGACTTCTTCGGCACACACCATTAGACAAATTACACCTGTTATTATAATAACATTATACAAAGTATGCACCATATCAATATAGTGAATATGTATTGAATTAAATTGCGATTATAAAACTTGGCCTAGCCTTAGGAAACACTTTAGAAAGACCTAGGGTAATGAAGATCCAAATGGAGAATGTATCTGACACTAAAGGTTCAGGACGGTAAAACGAAACACATGTACATGTATTTATGGTTTGTATTGAAACGTTACCTTTGATTGCTTCAGGTTGTGGGAGTGTCAGACTTCCAATTTTGTGCTAGCCAATGTCTTGTATCGCGACGTTCAGTTCTTTGAGCCAGTGGAACCCTCATTGCAATTGGTTCCATTGTATGGTTCCAAATTGTACGAAAAAATCAGTTGTCATTTCCGAAAGTTCCAGTCTACATTAATTTGGCTGCATTCATAATACTGCATGCGGACGGTGGAAACTGAAATCCATTTTACAAATTTATTCGAACATAATTGAATAATTTAAAACGACTACCTTGATGTCGACCTAAGAAATCCCATTCTTGAAATCTGAGTGATATTTATTTTTCCGTGCCTGACCCAGAATGTAGTGTTCTTACGTGTTGTATGTATGTGCTTCATTCAGATTCATATTTTCATTTCCTTTGCGTTTAGATGATATTTATTATATATTTCGGAATCAGGTACTGAATATTTCCTTATGATGAAATTGTTATTGCTAAATGTCCAGACCACTTATGAAACTACTTTCCTTTCCATTTATGAAAAGTATTTGCCCTTATGAATGCTATCTAACTTGCTCAATGGATATGTGACTGTCAAGGACGTTGTATACATGTCTGTAATCAATGACGAGGTGCCATTAATAAAATGCCTAAAACTAAAATCAAACAAAAATTGATATGCTTCGAGCATTAGTCTAACTTTTTTAATTAGTTTTCGTATGAATCGTGCAGATTTTTAGTGACTCAACTTACTTTACCTGTTTTGAATTCATATTCAGTGTCGGCCATACTAAACCTATTACACTTTATGACAAATGATACAAGTTTTAGGAAGAAAAATTCCTGATTAAATATAGTAATACGGTTGTATAAGTGGCGATTTTGACTCTCATCACAACCATGATAATGTTTGATAAGGATAGAGAAATTGGGACAGATGAGTGTTGATCGCAAACTGCAATTAAGTGACAATCGATATTAGTGTTACGGAACTAGACTGTAAGCTTGCCAAAGGCACAGAATTTACATCTGAGTGCAGAAACAAGCAAAATAAAGAACCAAAACTGTTATTAGTAAATGTACAACCATTAAAATATTTTGTTTAAGTCAGTCAGATACGACCACAGTGTAATGCTAACTGTATCAATCCGCGTAAGAAATAAGTTACCATATAAAATCTCATCATTTACTTAAGAAAATATTCATTTGACAAAGGACATAAAGTGTAATCATTAAATGTAAGAGCCAAATTTGTAACTTGCCAATGATCTGAAATCATATTAAAATTTAGACGCCTCTTTATATCGATACAGTCATACAGCTGTTAATCACATATAAACTTCTTTATAACTGGTTACTCTGGCCGAATACCCTAGCATTTCGGGGGTGGGGTGGGTGGGAGGGGCATAAGGAAAGGAAATCCGATAATAATTTCGTATCCAAACAACCCAATTTAAGCCTATCTTTATTGAAAAGAAAACGTATTCATAATGTGGTTGGTCAGTGAGGGTTTTGTTGTTGTTGTTATTTTTTTATACTGCAATGTAGCTTTGAAAGCGAACCGTTCAGGTTCATTCTTGTGTGCGGTTTGAAGAGAGACATGGTGTCACCCATAGCAAATGTGTATGTTTGATGGCTATGTTCGAAAACTACTGCATGACAATGAACATAAAAATCAAATTTGTACGGTGAATTTTTTATTTTTTGGATTAAGCCGATTTAAACTTAACGGGATTGGTTGTACATCCATGGCGGGTGCATATTGAGGTGTGAGATTGGGAGCCCCTCCCCTCCCCCCTTCTCCCGGCTTTAAAAAGAGTGCGAAAAAGCGAATTTTTCCTAGAGAAAGCTTTCTTTCCAGTTATATGGTTACAATTTTGCCGTTGAGTGCAGGAGCTTCCAGGGACTTCAGCTCCTGGACCACCACCAGAACGGCAAACATCCTTGCGCTCCTGGATTAATCCCTGATTAAGGCTTTGTCTCTAGTATGAACATAATGACTGTTGAATGCGTGCATATTTTAATGCTGATGCTCACTTATGCACACCTTGCATCAATGTATATTTCTGCTATCTTAAAAATGACACGTATCGCTAGGACTTTCAACAGAAGGTAATACATTAGCGAAAAGAAAGAAACTACATCAATTAGTTATACAAAAATTACGTCGCGTGGTTGTTAAGTCAAGAAAAGAATTCTCAAAATCATAATATGCTATTTGCAAACAAAAACAAAACATAAATAGAAATAGAATTCAGCAACAAAACGTGAAATAGAATCCGTTGAACGATGTTCCGAATGTTGAAACCAGGCTAATTTGGCACTAAATGGGAAAGTACTGAAGGAACAGAAAGTATAATTATGATCACGACGATAAACACACTTTAGGCAACCATGCTAATTGGAAAGCAATAGTGTTCGTTAATTGACAGCACTTCGATTGATTACTTAAGCAGTCATTATAGTAATGAAATATTGGTGCAGAATCCTTATAGGTAATCTGTTCCATTCCTAATAAATAATTGGTTTTCCTGAAGACAGGTGTATCTGTTGATAATGCACTCGCTCTGCATCCTAAAAAAACTCAGACATCTTACCCAGACTTATAAGGATTTTAATAATGTTGTTGTTGTTGTTGTTGTTGTAGGGTTTAACGCCATTTTTCAGCACACGATAGGCTATACATGGCGGCCAGTATTAATGGTGGAGGAAGAACCCGGGAAAACCCCAGAAAGAACCACCGACGCACGAGAAGCTACTGGCAAGCTTTCTCACATACCCACATTGGCTGAATCCGAGACTCGAACATTTGAATAACGTTCTTTTGAATTAAATGATCAGTAGCAGTAGTAATAGCAATTATTGTTGTTGTTGTAGTTATTTACCATCTGTTGTGTTCCACAAGTGCAAATAATAACGGTAATCGTCATTTTACTGCTACTGTTGTTGGTGCTGCTCCAACTGCGAATTTGTATAAGAAGTGCTGCTACTACTACTACTACTACTACTAATAATAATAATAATAATAATAAAATTGGTAAAAAAAATAAAACCTTTTTGTAATCAGTATATCACTTTTTTAATTATCAATGACATAAAGGTGTAAGGTACTAATACAGATAAAAATAAAGATATAATGTTTATATTGGACTAATTAATCATCAATATGATAAAAAGAGAGAAAAGTGGAAACTATTAATCTTAAGTCAAATAGATATTTTTCTTTAGCAGTCTCTCTCTCTCTCTCTCTCTCTCTCTCTCTCTCTCTCTCTCTCGCATCCGCATTGCATTATACAATTATACAGTTGTTTCAGCGCTATAGACTCATAACGTCAAGTTTGAAAACTATCTCTCAATTTGCTTGACTTCTTTACTGTGCAAAACCGGCTTGGTGTATAATTTTAAAAGTTCTACTGAGTGCGGCCACCACCATCACCAATTAAAATAGAATAAAGGAACAGGAAAACAAGAGCAAAGAAATAATACCAAGAAGAGGAAACGATTAGCAAACCGCCAAGCCGTGAACAAAGGAATTGAACAGAACAAAGGAACTATCAAACAAAGGAACGATAGGAACACGTAACAGAAAACAAAGGAGAGACTTCTAGCGGAGGAGCAGAATGGGTTAAGACAGAAACAAAAGATAAGTCATCATTCAATGCTATACGCAATTTAAGTAGAAGAATGCAAACTAGGTCCAAACAAATGGCTCTATTCAATCCAAACACGCAAACACACAAACCACCAAACAACCCTATCAATAAATCAGTAAAAATATTGGATGTATCACAACTCCAAACAGCACCAATAAAGCATGTAAAACAAGCAAGATTAACGCAAGTAGTACCAACCACAGCAAACACGAATTCAACCAACATCACACTGGGACCCCAAATTCTGGTCTCAAACACAGACCAAACAAACCACAAACCAGCAGACATAATTAACACACCCCCACCCCACCAACAGAAACTACTAGAAATACAAAACTACACTCCAGGGAGCAATATAAATACAATGCCAATACTATCGCCAATCCTCTTCAAGGAAGCGGAAAAACCAAACACAAATGAAGATATAGACACCACTATTCCAAACCTAACAAATGAATTTGACAGTAACCTACATACCTTAAACTCCCCACAATTAGACCACATAACCATAACCAGCACCCCAAAATTCACCAAAAATGAAATAACCAATTCTAGAAGCATGCAAACAAACCAACAACAGGAAATCAAGCAAATAACAATAAATCAAAACATTAGGAAAGAAACTAGACACTCAAGCCAAACTCCTGGACCATCTGGGATAATAACAGCAAGGGAACCACCAAGCTATGGGAACAAATCCAATGAATTAGACACTACAAAACGACCCAGCAGCATCACTAATATGGCAACCCAAAGACCCCAAACAACCCAAAACACATACCTAGGTAATGGCAAGGGCCCGCTAAAACCCCCAAACAACCCAAAAAAAACCCACAAGTAAGGTTAACTCAAAACAGGAAATAAAACAACAACATAACCCCCAAAACAAAATGTACAGTTATCATTCCATCGAACACACCATATACATAAGCAGCAGGTGCAACGGAATTCCTAGTCTAAGTACCAATAATATTATGACAGCACTGGCCAAAATTCACACTGGACAATTCAAACTGATAAGACCAAGGCGAAACTACCTCATTGTTCAATGCAGCACAATTCAACAGGTGGAAAAATTCATCCAAATTGAAACTATAGGCCCAATAAAGATCAAAGTAGAGAGACACCATAGCACTCAGAGGAAACCACGAGTCACTTCGAACTCCAAACACAGTGAAACCACAACTAATCTGGCTGAACCCACTAAAACCACTATCTTTAAAAAAGTAATAGCACTAAACGGATACAACAAGGACATAAGCAATGAACTCCTACTTCATAAACTCACAGCAAATGGAACACAGACCACTAAAGTATATCGTCTTAAAAATCACAAGGGACAAGGAACAAACAAAGCAGTTATAGAGGCTACAGAGCCAATACCCTCAATAATAAAACTAGGACAGTCAGGAGTGTACCATAAGCTGGAAAACTACATAAATAGGCCAAGATTTTGCACCAAATGCCTGTACTGGGGACACTATGCCCTCAGATGTAGATTCAAACCAAGATGTAAGTACTGCGGAGGTCAACACAAAGGAGAATGCCACACAATTAAACAAAAATGTGCTAACTGTAAAAAAAAAAAACATTATCCTAGATCGGCAGAATGCAGACAATGCAATAAAAGAGAAACAAATAGTGGACTTAATGAACGAAAAACACCTCACCTACCATTCTGCCAAAAACATTATTTGTAAAAACAACCCCAACACACCGAAATCTACCTCTGAAACAATCAATGAGCACCAAAACTCTCCACGCAGAATCAGAAGGGAAAACATTGCACCACAAAACATACCCTCGAATCAGGAAACAAAAGAACCAAAAACATCAACCCACATTGTAACAAACCATGACCACCCTGATAACACTCCAGATACAAACAAAACTGTCACCCCAAACATCCCCAAATCTAACACACACCCCAACACAGAATTAATACAGGAAGTAATGAACCTAACAACACGAACCATAATGCAAGATCTCAGTAGCATAATCAGAACCCTCAAAACCATTTTCACCATGCTAGCTGATTGGACCACAAGACTAACAAATAAAGACAACGTCAAAAATTAATAGTACAAAAAATAATAAAATCACCTTCTGGCAATGGAACTGCAGAGGAATCTTTAAAAACCTATCAGAACTGCAGAACAAACTGAATAATACGGCCATAAAACCAGACGTAATCTGCTTTCAGGAAACCCTCATAACACAAGAACACAAACGCCTGCCCAAACTACAAGGCTATACCCAGGTAATCTTTAAAAACAGACCCATGGGGCAGAAAGGGGGTGGACTAGCAATTTTTTTTAATAGATACACTAATCTACTATGAAGTAATAGAAGTACCCCCTAACCTACACATCAATAATAGCATCGAAATAATATCAGTAATGATAAATATAGGAACCACAAACATTCAAATAATAAATGCATACGACCCAGGGGGTACTTTCTGCCCTACCAACCTAATCTCACTAAAGGCAATCACTAATAACAACAACAACAATCTAATGATCTGTGGCGACTTCAACGCACACAGTGAATTATGGGGAGGTAAAAAGAAAGATCAAAGAGGAAAAATGGTTGAAAAATGGATAATTGAGAACAATCTGGTCATCTTAAATGACGGGTCGAACACTAGATTAAACCCTGAGGATGGCACTCTCTCAGCCATAGACCTAACCATCACTACCCCAAAATTGGCTCAAATCACAAATTGGTGGGTGGATCAGGAAGATACGTTAGGAAGTGACCATTTTCCTATCACAATCAATATTCAAACGAAAACTCAACACATTCCTAACGAAACCCCACCTAAATGGAGGTACCAACAGGCAGACTGGGATCAATTTCAATTATTACTAGCTAGATTAAATCCAGATAACTTAGAAAGCCCAAGTATTGACATGTATTATGATAACATAACAGACACAATTATAGAAGTAGCTAACCGATGCATACCAAAGACAACTAATATCCAAAATAAAAACCCTGTACCATGGTGGACTAAACAGTGCACTATAGCACATAAAGACAAAAAAGGGCCTTAAATAAATATAAACGCACCAAAAATTCTATCTACTTCCAGCAATATAAAGATAAAGAAAAAGCACTAAAACAAACTATAAAAACTGCTAAAATTAATCTATGGCAAACCTTTTGCTCTAAACTGAGCCTAAAATCAAACTCAGAACAAATATGGGGCAAGATAAAAGCCATAAAAGGGAAAGCAACTACCTCAGCCCCAAAACTTAAAAATGCCATAGCAAATAAAGATAAGGCAGACCTCCTAGCGAAGCATTTCTCGAACATGAGTAGCAACAATAATCACACCAAAAACTTTCAAGAACACAAAAACTAATGGAGGGAACCCAACCTCAAATGTTTCAAGACCAAGGAACAAAAGAATCTCACCTAAATAGCGACATCACAGTACATGAATGGAAGATAGCCCTACGATCCAAAAACTAAACATCCCCTGGTAAGGATCAGTTAGGTTACATTATCTACAAAAAACTACCTATCAATATAACATTAGCCATAATCAAATTCTTTAATAGGATATGGGATAAAGGCCAACTACCCACCAAATGGAAACAGGCCATAGTAATACCAATCCCCAAGCTAGGTAAAGATCCCAACAACATAAATTCGTACCGACCCATCTCCCTTGCAAACAATATTTGCAAAATAATGGAGACAATAATCGCAAATAGGTTAAAACACCATCTAGAAACCAATAACCTACTCTCCATAAATCAATGTGGCTTTCGGAACAAACGGTCCACCACTGACCAACTTCTCAGATTGGAAACAGACATCAAACTCGCTTTTAACGCACATAGGAAAACCGATCGCAACCTCACAGCGGTTTTTTAGACCTAGAAAAATCGTTCGACCTAGTATGGACCAATGGACTAATGGCCAAATTAAACCAATTTGGAATAACTGGACGCTTGTTCAACTGGATTGGCGATTTCCTCACAGGCCGGAAAATTACCACAAGAATAGGCAACACCCATTCGGAAGAATTTTCACTTGAAAATGGAACACCGCAAGGCAGTGTAATAAGTCCGTTACTATTTAACCTAATGGTAAACGACCTTGACCTCAACGTAGCCTCCAAAAAAATAAACTTGTCACAATTTGCAGATGATAGTGAATCCATAAAAGCCTGGGGGAGGTGGCACCATCCCCTTCCCCAGGAACAACTAGCAGGATGCGGTGCAGTCAGAAAAAAGTGGCACATGCGAACGCTACTATAATTAAACTCAACAACAACAACGACTCAATACATCAGATGTTTTAAATGTCTATTTGATTTGATGCTCTTCTGGGGGTGGAGTTTCTTTTCGCTGTTTTTCTTAAACTGAATTCGTTATTTTATTTTAAACTGAATTCGTTATTTTATTTTATGTTAAGATTTTATTAGTCGTCTAACATTCCCCCAGTGTTCCTTGAAGCTGTCAATCGAAGATCTTTTAAATAGTGTTAATTTTTTTTTATAAAGAAACGTGGGCAGAATTTTTAGATAAGCTTTACGGTAACTATTTATAAAGTGTCTTTAAGACATTTAGATTATTTTTGTAGCGATAGGGGACGATAAAAATGACCGACTGTGAAGATAAGGAATCAAAACGTTATCCCATGAACACAGATGGTCAATAAGAGTCGGCAGATGGTAGAAAAATCTCAAACATTTCACCTCACGAATTTATAGTTTTGTAAGGAAATTTATGCCCGGAATGTTTGGTACTTACTCATAGCAGAAGAAGAAGAAGAAGATGATGATGAGGATGAGGATGAGGATGAGGATGAGGATGATGATGAGGATGATGATAATAATGACAATGGAGATGATGATGATGGAGATGATGCTGATAAGAAGGAGGGGGAGGCTATGGATCAATAATTAAAGACAATGGACCTGATGGTGACTGGATCGTTAGACATTTAACTAATCGACACATTTAATTGTATAAGTTACGTTAAAACTCTCTCTCTCTCTCTCTCTCTCTCTCTCTCTCTCTCTCTCTCTCTGTCTCTCACGGATCACTGCCATCTCACCTCTGTCTGCGTGGGTTCGAGTCTCGGATTCGGCCAATGTGGGTATGTGAGAAAGCTTGCCAGTAGCTTCTCGTGGGTCGGTGGTTCTTTCCGGGGTTTTCCCGGGTTCTTCCTCCAATATTAATACTGGCTGCCATGTATAGCTGTGTGCTGAAAAATGGTGTTAAACCCTACAACAACAACATACATACATGCATGCATGCATGCATGCACACATACATACATACATACATACTGGGTCAAGTACTCAAGTACCAGCATTTAATATGGGGCCTTAGATGGCCGAGTGTTCTAAGGCGCTCGCCTTTACAGATCACTGCCATGACACGTCTGTCCGTGTGGGTTCGAGTCTTGGGCTCAGCCAACGTTGGTGTGTTCGAAAGCTTGTCCCTGAGTCGGTAGTTCCTCTGTGGTTTTTCCGGTTTCTTCCTCCACCAGATATACTGGCCGCGATGCATTGAATAACATGTGCTGAAACCACGACAACATTTAATTGCATTAAAACACTAAAGACCTAAGAAAATTAATGCTGCAATAATTTAAATTCAAAACTCAGAAATTGCTGAAATGAAAAAGAAGCTATATTATTATTATTATTATTATTATTATTATTATTATTATTATTATTATTATTAATATTATTATTATTATTATTATTATTAAAACAAATTCTGCATATCGTCTTTCTTGAAACGTACACGTAAATTTTATAAATTTTCAAAATAATATCAATGAACTGATTGAGTGATTATAAAGATTTTTATTAGTCTTTTCTCCCGAGATTTGAACAGTAATTTTTTACCCTATTCTCGCGGAATTTGTAAAAGATGTTTATACATATTCTCACGGGATTGAAAAGTCATTTTTTACCCTATTCTGAGGAGATTCGAAATTCA
This sequence comes from Sinohyriopsis cumingii, assembly GCA_028554795.2. NCBI lineage: Eukaryota > Metazoa > Mollusca > Bivalvia > Unionida > Unionidae > Sinohyriopsis > Sinohyriopsis cumingii. Next base: position 74,943,625 of record CM068835.1, on the reverse strand, counting down.
TTTTATATATATTCTCAAGGGATTCCGAAGTCATTTTATACTTTTATAAATTACAAATCTTTATTTCATGTAGTTGAAACAGTGGCAATATATAATACGATTGTTCCAAATTTAACTATTAATTTTGTTGAAATTGAAGCGTAGAAAATTTCTTGTGCAACCTGAAAGTAAAATACGCAATAGTCTTTTTTCATTTTAAAATCAATTTATTTCCAACCAGTGGCTTCATTTATATTGTAGCTATCCTTTGAACTAACTGTTGCGCTTGTAACGTTATTGGTTTATCTCAAAATTAAAATCTACTCTTTTTAACCCTACTGTGTCATACGAGTATAATGATACTCTGTTTAACATTACAGTGTCATTAGAGTATAATGATACTCTCTATAACCTTACAGTATCATTAAAGTCTAATGATACTCCCTTTATCCCTAAAACGCCATTAGAGTCAACTGTTACTCTCTTTATCTCCATAGTGTCATTATAGTCTAATGATACTCTCATAAACCATATTGCGCCATTAATCTACGCTTCTCTTAAGCCTTGGCCTGAAAAACAATGTGCCGTAAAATGTATGCGGGGATGAACAATTACGTCATCATCTACTTTTAGCCACGGGGTTTAATTAGCACAAGTGCCCCTTTGATGAAAAAAAAGTCACTTTTTATGTATGTCTGTTTGTCTGCCTTTATTTGATTCTATCCAAACGATACTTGTTTCTGCCTTACAGAGAAAGTAAACACATAAGAATTACCATCTTCGCTGCCAAAGTCTCGATATGCTAACCTTATCTACACCTGGCGGATGGAGCAGATATTTTAGTGCTTTGTCTTAGCGATACCTATTGGATTTCATGAAATGGCTCCCTTGGTATGTAATGCCAATTAGCCAATAGCGTGAAACAGCATTGCCAGGTATCTTGGCTGAAAATGGGGGAGGCATTTGACTTTGTAATAATATTTTCTAAGTTTAACATTGAAAGTGCGACTACGTACCAGAAAGAAGTCATTTCAGTTGTATCTGAGGGAAAGGTATTTTTAGAAACGCGAACATGTAGTGGAAAATTGCTTATTTATCATTTAATTCAAGTTGTGTTTCCCTTGTCTCGGTCATGTTGGAACAGTGTTCAAATTTGAACAACTTAATTTCCTTTAATACGGTGGCATTGACAGATCCGAAGCAATAAATATCTGCTCGATCCGCCAAGGTGTAGTTAGGGTTAACATATCGAAAACTTGGCATATGAAGATGAAGAATTGCTAGAGAATGTTAATTTCCGCGAAAATTATGTATAGTTTAATTGATGTATTCTGAAAGGTGCTTCTGTGCATCATACACTGAAATTTATTCCAAAAATGAAATGTGAGTGTGTGTGTGTGTGTGGTTTAGATTTTTAACCTAGCTTTAACAATTGTTCAGTCATATCGCTACGATGCCTGCAGTGTGGTAGTTTATAGTTATGTCTAAAAATCAAATAAAGATACATTTCCTCGTAGAGCTATAAACGGAAGCCATATATCATGAAAAAACATGACTTTTTGATAAAAAAAAAGAAAAAAGAGGTTTTATTTACATATCTCAACCTTCAATAAAACATTTGTACACACAACTATGTTTGTAACTCGGCGAAATTGTGAAACACTTTGCAATGGTTATTCTGCAATGTTCCCCAATGGTTGTAACGCATACGATAGTTGTAACTATTTCAAGTTCGCACTGAACATTCATCGTCGTAAACTCGGAATCGTACGCAGCGGTAATGCTACCCAACGATAATGCATCACGTCACAAAGCAGCGATCAGGCAACATCTGTTATGCTACACTTAACGGACCAGGAAACGTATAAAGTTCGAAAAAATTTCTATGAACTTAGAGAAAAGGCTCAAGTTGAAGCAAGAACAAAAAAAAAATTATGAATAATTTTGGTCACAATTACTGGCACAAGAAATGCCACTACTATATTTAAAAATGCTGCTATCACATAATTTTATTTCTTACTCTTCCACGTCCACAACATTCATATAATTCGTTCCATACAACATCGCACATGGAATGAGCGTCTGTAACTCGATGAAATTGTATGTCAGAGGTTTTAAATATAGCTATAGGTACCTAATTTGTTTCGGACACAAACTATTTCAACACATTCGAATCAATATACAGCAGAACATCCCATTCAATACGTTTATATGAAATAATTCGATGACTCCATGAATGTAGAAGGCTTTGTTGCTATTAACAAGTGATCCAGTTTCCCCATCGGCTATCCATGGTCATGTGAAGTTGCCTCCCTTGTGATTTCTTGGCAGTTGCATCGCTATACATGTTCATGTAACTAAATTTCTCGTAACAAATTTTTCTCTTTGTGTCGAAATATTGATTTTTATTGTTCATCAAGCAAATAACACAAACAGGGATTAAATAGAAATTTAAAATAGTTTATAAACTTTTCATTTTTTTAAATAATTTTAATGACATATTTCATTCCAAATCAACATCCAATAGCTTTTGCATAATTTTGGAACAATACATTTCACGGTATCCTTTATAGAAGTATTTAGATAGAATAGTGATTTATCATTAGGACATGTTTTTAGGGAATTTATGCCAATCGGTAAATTGTAAAATAAATTGACTATCAAAGACTTCGGTAAATCGTATGATACTTTCTCTCATATCCTTATTGAATTAATATATTCAATTAGTAATTATAAAGGTTATTATTTGCTGACCAAAAACATTATGAAATAATAACGTTACTTCTTTCCACAAACTGTTTATTTTGCAAAATCGTACAAATAAGCTGAGAGTTCAATTATGTTTTTCTCTCAAAAATATTGTATTCAGGGCTTTTTTGATTTAAAAACAAAAGAAAAGAAAGTAACCATATAAATTGAAGTTTAAAATTTCATAAGAGGAAAGTAATCAACAATGAAATCATCAAATGTATCAAATGTTTGATTTTGCAAACACTTGGTCACTTCAGTCTCTTTTCCCTTAACAGATAATTAGTAAAATTTCAGAAGTTTTCAGCAAGTTAAAATTTTGACAACGTTAAACCTAAACAATACGTGCAAACCTGACGCCTAATATCATTACTAAATGTCGTCTACAAATTTGCATAGGAAATATTGCCAACAGAATAAAGTCAGTACATTATCTTATCTGAGGACCAAACAGATTTTATTTAAGGAAGATATATTAGTGAAATTACATTTTGGTTATGATATAATGTATATCACCGAAGAATATTACATCCGTCAAGCATCTTATTGCTGATATATTTTGAAAAAGCTTTTGATTCCATATCATGAAAATTACTTCATAATGTCCCAGCATTTTTTACAATTTTAGGCCGATGATAAAACAGCGGGTAAAAAACTTGTTTTTGTAATATCTCTTCAGGAGAGAATCAGAATGTCTTTATATCAAAACTTTCAGGGTATGCGACAGGGTGACCCATTATTTCCATATCTTTTTTAATATTTACTGAAATTGTATAGATACTCTTCAAATAATAAGAATAACAAAGGTATTAAAATAAGGAAAATAATATTTACTCTCGCAGTGTGTAGATGATACTACCTTGGTTCTTTCGAATATCTGCAATCTTCCAGTGATGTAGTATATCATTTGCAAAGATCTTCATTAATTAATTAGACTTTTTTTACACGTGGCTAGAGAGAGAGAGAGAGAGAGAGAGAGTAATTTTAATGCGATAGAAGACAATTTTAAGTTCAATATCATATAAAACGTGTTTAAAAGTTTATTTCCAAATGCCGTGCTCAGAGGAGGCCCCGCATGTAAATCCAGGGGGGCCCCGCCAATATAATCCAAATCGGGCCCCACGTTGCCTAAGGTCGGCCCTGATATTCCTACTTACCAACTACTACAGATACACATACAAGATGAAAAAGGGCATATTAAATTATCATAAAAGCTTTTGGCAGAATATTATGTATTGGGAAAATACAATGCATTCAAAGCTGATAGAAAATAAAAAGTTTCATGAAAATTTGGGAACAGTGGGAACCATTACTTTATTCCAAGCATAGTAAATTTTTGTAACATACTCTACACAAGCTTATAGATGTGCATGGACCGGAACAATTGACTCTCTCTCTCTCTCTCTCTCTCTCTCTCTCTCTCTCTCTCATGTACTGTATTGTGCCTCACGACTGCGGTGGAGGGTGAAGTGTATTCTTCAATTTCAAATAGTAGGAGGAAATCGTATATGTGGAGAAGGTCTTAAAGAAGACAGCTGAGTAAAGAGGTTGCATAAAGAGAGACAGAGAGCTGAAGTAATACGTCACACTTAGCAATAACGTGTCTCATGTTTGGTACATTGCAGAAAGAAATTAGTTCGTCATTCACGCCAAAAGAGAAGATCATTTATTATTCGAATGCAGAATGTTTTGTGGAAGGAAAATGATTTATAAAGACTAGACCAAACAAAATGAGCACATTGTCACCAAGGAACAGTACTTTGTATTTATAGGTCCTTCATATAGTTGTATTGGCACAAAGTATTCCACCTACGAATTTTCGGTGGGCTACATCACATCTGATTTGTAATTTACCATGTTTCTCATTCATGTGAATATATAATGTTCTGTTTTAAGACATCACCATTCAATATTGCAGCACCAGACAAAATACTATTAACATTTATATGTTTAAGACTAGAAGCCGCTTTTCAAGATGTCGGTCCCAGATTTGAAATTTATAGGTAGGTAGTCAACAGCATCGTTCTAAATTGGATAAATGTAATGAAAAAAAAATATTGAAAGGCTTTCATAGAGGGCCTTTTTGAGGGAAATCACTTGCCCTGACAGCACATGCAAAGGCCATAACACAGGCAAGTTGCTTGTAGTAGTAATACTGAATGGCTACACTATGTAAACTTCATCCAGATATGGAGGTAAAGCTAATGACAAATATATCACTATTTGGTAAATGTAACCAGGATTCTGCTAGTTAGAACTTAACACTATGATCGCTCTGCCTTTTTTATATACAAACTATGTGGAGAACTACTTTCATAGAACTAACTACCAAAAGAAACGTTAAACTATCATTCATACACTGAACGAGGAAGATTATATAAATATTAAAGTTAAGGCAAAACGAAAAATTTAAAATGGAATAAAATTAATACCAGCTGCAATAATAACAGAAAAATGCTGTTTTTCCTGTGTTGATTGTCATTTAAAATCACAGTCGCTGAATCACACATCAGCCATTAAGTTCTTCAGGTGTTATTTGCTGTGTAATTCAGCAACTGACAGCTTATACCACAAAAAACACGAAAACAAATAAAAACAGGATCATTATAATCTCCTAATTTACTTCCCTTTGTCTTCCATTCCAACAATTAAGAAATTATGTTTATGCTTCATTATTGTGATTTGAACGGTAGCAACCAGGCTTTCCAAAAGTTTTCAATGATAATTTATCTTCCATAGCGACCAGAAAATACAAAAACTATTTAATGCTTGAACAGTTTTGGATCAGTGTCTCATCTGGTATAATTATATTCCATATGTTTTAGATTCTTATGCATTGCTGCGCTTCATCAGATCCCGACGAACAACAATACGTTAATCCCACTAATATACAATTAGTAGTACAGATTCAGTCATAATAAATATTAGAAACAAGGTTATCAGTCTGGCAATGCGAAAACGGTATAAAAGTTTTTACTGGAACGTTAATTTTATAGCGGCTTCCGCACCAATTAGAGTGCCAGCGTACGGAGTTTGCTTCGAACATAAAACGCACCATGAACATTCGATATTATTGATAGGAATGATAAATATCTCATTACAAAAATTTAATTCACCTATTTGTTGTATAGTTGTTTAAATAATGTAAACGGTTAAGTTTGTGTGCCAATTGAAACCCTCTTTTAAATGTCACTTAAAGGTTCTATTTAAATATTCTGTTTCAAGATCTTCTAAATTGGAGAAAAATGATCTTTGAAACTATCCATTCCATTTCTATCAGAATCGACTTTAGTAGTGTTCATGGTGATAGTGTCGCATAAACAATTTTGACCGCGTTGTTGGATTCAGCATGCCATGCGAGCAACACAAATGTTAAGGAACGATTGGTACACTTTCCTGTCAACATTCCTGACTTGTTTGTACTTTTCTGCCGACCAGAAAACATTCATAAACTAAATAAACCCTAGGTCTTAATAACCTACTTGCATTATTTGCGCGTGAACCAAACAGGCGTCACTTTGTACATATTATGCCCATTTTGCCAGACTAATATTTCTTAGAGTTTGCTTGATTTTTTCTCTGATGTTTGTGTAAAGGTTACCAAAATCACTTTGCCTAATGCATCTACATCTAATCAAATTAAGCCGGAAAATAAGAGCAAGTTTTCGGGTGATTTTCTAGAATACATAGTACAGCACAATATTTCTTACAACCCTGAAACCTATGTTTCTTAGATCTTCTGAAATTTGTTTTATTATTTATGAATGACACCTTTACAGTTGCCATGATGGCACAATTGTAGCTAAAGATATTTCATAATACCTTCAAAATGCATTGGCTACCCTAAAAACCGTGGATTTATATCGGGTTGTTTTGGAGACGTTATTTTCTCCGGGTTATTTTTCTCATTCCACAGTTGTAAAACAGTCAGTCTGGTATTTCCACGATCTTGATAATCAGGCTCGTAATGAAATTTAATCAGAACAATTCTTAATTTAAATTTAGCAAATTGAAAGCAACATAAAAAGGATATTCTTGTTTATTATGCAATAAATTCTCAAGAAAAAAAATTCCATGGCTTAACCATTGTTTACAAATGTGTTTTTTTTTTAAATTAAAGATTGAAACAAACAAAAATGAATATAATATATAATGTGAGTAGTAATAGGGGCCACTTTACGTACAATGGGAATTAGCATTACAGACCCCCCCCCCCCGGGCCACTTTACGTACAATGGAAATTTAACACGGCGAAAAATCGTGGGCCACTTTACGTACAAGGGGAATTAACATGGGAATAAATAGTGGGTCACTTTTACCGACAAGGGGAATTTAACATGGAACTATAGTGTGGGTCTGTTTAGCGACAAGGGAAATTAACATGGGGAATAGAGTTTGGGCTTGTCTAGAGACAAGGGGAATTGAACATGGGATTTTTTTTTTTTTAAATTTTTTTAAATTTAAATTTAAATTTAAATTTAAATTTAGAAAAGGGGTAGGCAATTGAAAAGTCATTCTCTTTTCGAGAAATATGCGTGGCCCTGAAAAGGGCCTTTTGTTTTTCTTCTTCTTCTGCTTCTAATTTCTTCTTTTTCTCCACCAACTTCTTATTTTCTCACCTACACTCTTTCTCTTCTTTTTTTTCTCCTCCTCTTCTTTCTTCTCTTCCTCCTCCTCTTCTTTCTTCCTCTTCTCATTTTCTTCTTCTTTTTTAATTTTTTCATTCCATTTTTTATTCTTATCCTTTCCTCATCATCCTCCTTCTCCTCCTTTATTTCCTTCATCACACCACTTATCATGTCCTTTGCTTTTCTTAAGTTGTTAATCTCAATTTTTACTCTATGCGGACTATAAGAATAGTGGTCTTCATTGAGTCGTACTAGCATTTGTTCTATCATGCCCAAATTGTCAAGGACGTCTTGCAATGTTTGAAATTTATCGAGGTGGTTCGAAGCCATCTTCTTTGTAGAATGGTTTGAACGACGAATACTGTGGGTTCTTATACGAAAAGCGCGTACGTGAAGGAAAACATCCCCCCTAAAACATAAAATTGATCTTACCTAGATCATCACCAAACAACGCGCGGACGTGAAGGAAAACATCCCCCTACTTTCTCATTTCTTATAATAAAACCCAAACTATACTCTTCACATACGCTAAGAAACAATAAACAAACCCATAATCTACTATTCACACAAACTTACGTGAGCAGTTACAAACACAAACACAAACACAAACACACATACACTCACACTATGAAAAGAAGAGTTAGTGTTTATATTCACACTACTCTACCTACACACATTGGCAAATTAATAGTTATTTCTTTTCTAGAGTATTGGGTAGCCCTGAAAAGGGCTGTTGGCTTTTTTTGAACTCCAGATGCACCTATCTAATGATGGCACCTTCCTGGCCTGGCGCCACACACGCATCTTCTACTCCAGTCTTTCCAGTTGACTCGTTTGGTTGGGAGCGCAGAGGGAGGATGATTAGCTTCATCACCCCAATCCTCTGTCTCTGGTATCTTGTAAGCCATCCTCTCTCCTATTTTCTTTTCCTCCTCCTCCTCCCTCTGTCTTCTCTCCTCCTCTTCCTTCTTTATTCTTTCCTCTTCTACTATAGCCTCCGCAGCCAGTTCATTTAACAGGCGCCTGACATATTCCAGATGTATCTGGAGTTCAAGAAGTTTGCTTATTCTGGTATTCATTCTTGTGTTGATCAATCAACAAGGGTAGCTAGACTGCCCAGCGAGTTTCAATTTATAGTGAAAGCGCGGATGTGAAGGAAAACATCCCCCTAAAACCATAAAATTGATCTTACCTAGATCATGACCAAAGAAAAAACAACGCGCGTCCTAAAAGAAACATTCACTCACTTTTATGCTACCCATTCCTATTCTAAAAACTTTTTTTTATAAATCACTTCAATAGACTATTTACATACACAAAGCAATCCAATCTAACCCCAAATCTACACCTCAAACACCAAATAAAAACATTATTTTAATCTACTATCATCACCAACATACCTGAGCACTTACAAACACACAATCCTATACACAAACACATACCCTCACATTTTTTTAAATAAGGGTTAGTGTTTATTTTCACACTACTCTACCTACACACATTGGCAAATTGATGGTTATTTCTTTTCTAGAGTATTGGGGTAGCCCTGAAAAGGGCTGTTTTTTTTTGTTTGCTATGGCAATCTTTTTTAGTTTCTAAGAATGCGATGTCCTCTGAGGATAGACTTTCTGGCGATAGGTCTGCTTCTTCGGAAAGAGAAGAAGAACTCTTTGGTGTCGATACGACAATCGACAAAGCCTCTGTCAGCTTCAGGTTGCTGCTGCTGCTGTTGTTGTTGCTGCTGTTGCTGCTGTCTCTGAAGTCTGTACTTCTCTGTCCATTCTTCTTTCTCCCTGTTCACTTCTTCTCTGAAGAGCTCTTCTATCAGGTCTTCAGTGACTTTTAACATTCTCACATTCTCTATTTCTTCTGGCTTCGGTATCAGACTGTGTCTGACCCTATGCAAATTCACGTAGGCTTCGTTTAGTTTAGCTAGTTTGGAGCACATCTTCGTAGGAGGATGAGTCGACAATGGATGGTTAGACTGGAAACTGCCCCGGTTCTTAAAGTCAAAGCGGGGACGTGAAGGAAAACATCCCCACACGGTTTTCGAGTCGCAACGTTCAATGAGTGTCATGAGAGGGATAGAGAGAAGTCAAAGAGCATCAATCAAACATTCTTATAGCCAAACAAAAGACAAAGGCATTTTTTTCAAAACACAACATTTTTTATTCAAAAATCACTTAACACTAAACAACAACTCTAACATTTTTTAACAATAATCCAACATGATAACATTTAACATTTTTTTCAAATTGACAAATATTTTTTTCTCAATTGACAGTCTACTTTAAACAGGGCTGACAACGTTGTGAATGAAATTGTGATTTCCACTGTTTGAAATCATTAGGCCATTGATGGACACTACGTTTCCTAGCTTGAGACAAAAGATAAGCATAATGGTCACAAAACCATCTATCTACTTTCACGTCGTTTCTAGTAGAAGAAAGAGGATCAAAATGAGTCACTAAATGTTCTAAGGAATATCCCAGGCTGCGATGATGCAGAAAATACACACAGTACTGTCCACACACCAAGGAATCTGTGCCTTGTAATTTCGCATTATTGAATCGGGTGGTTTGAGCATTTCTTCTCATAAAGTCGATGATATCGTCTTCCAAAGGGGGCAATCCGTACGAATCGAAATATTCCACACATCCTTCTTGAGGAAAGTAGACGGCTACCCAGTGGGTTCCTGGGAGATGACCGTCGTCCGTGTTGATCACGTAAGCTAGATGGTCTTTAGGTTTGCGATGAGGGAGTTCATCTCTAGCACAAACGACAGGATTCCAAGAAGCCGTATACGATCTGTGGTTCAAAAGGTAATAAAGTTCCCAGGTATCCATGTTTTTTTCTTCTTCACAGGTAATAATAAGTCGTCAATTCAATCCTGACTTTTTGCTTGAAAATGTCTGACAAATAACCGTTTCTTCGTTTCGTCTCCTCACTCTGATTCAGGAGAGCTTCGATACGATGGATCTCTTGAGTGGTTAATGGTGGACAAGAATGTTCACGCAAGTCTTTATACCACTGATGCAACACGTCTTCGTCCGAGATGAGACTCCAAGCCTCGTCCAGATACTCGTCCAATTTTTCTTCTTGACTCAGCATCAGACATTTATCGTGTTGAATTTGACTGGGATGATCGTTTTGACATCCATAGCAATTTTTCTTGATGAATTCCGTCATTTTTTCGACTAAGTGTTTGGCAAAACAGGAGACTAAATGGGCTTCTTGTTCTTGCCATCTTGACTTCATCATGATCACTTCTTCTTTTTCCACAGTTTCCTCACATTCTATCTCCAAAGTTTCTCCACTAGGTAAAGAGGGATAACAGTCTTCCATGGCTTCTAATAGTCTAGAATGACTTCTCTCAAACTGTTGATTTCTATGGTATTATCGAATTCTGCATACAGGAGGACGTTCACTGTGTTCCCTGCATCCAGTGGACTCGCAAACTGAATTTCCACACGAATTTGGCCGGATTTTATAGGGTGGAAATGTCCCTCGTCGCTGCCTTGGTCTGGAGTGAAATCGAAAGCCCACAAAGCGGAGCCTCCTGCATAATCGTCGTACGTAATGCCGTGACTGGTGTTGGTTCCTAACTGTCCGGTAGCTTCGTACAGGGACAAGTACGATCTCAAATAATTCTTCGCGGCACCAAAGTTAGGCTCAAAGGGTCGGGTACACAAGGTCTTGCCATCGCGACTGACTTCGATCTTGGACACATTGTAATGATTAAAGTAGAAAGGATTTTCATTGTAGGCTCCATTGAAAGCTGAATTCTTGACGATACCAACAATCAAACGCTTGGGTAACTGTCCTTGGAACAGATGATCTTCGATCATGGATCGCTGTCCAGCAGGAATGGTGAAGGTTTTCACTTCCACGCGAAGTATCGGATACTTGGCAGTCGTTCTGCTCAACGTCTGACTGATGTCGTTACCTACTTTAAGCAACACTTCCACACGTCGCACGTAGAGTCTGGCTTCTTCGATTTTGGTTTTGTAAGTGGCATCAGCAGCAGCCATCAAATGGAAAGCGGCACTGCTCCGATTCAGTCTCAGGCGGATATCCACCCCGTTCGGCAAATACTTTTCTTGTAACCACATGTCCAAATGCAAGCGATCCGTTAGTTCTAAACTACGACTTCCAGCAATTTTCTTTTGTCGTTCTACAAATCCCGTTGGATTTGAAGCATCCCCAGCAAGTGTAATGCCGTTGAACTTATTCGCTTGGTCAGGTTTCCAAACCACGCAAGCATCCAGATGAGTGTTCTTGGCTTCTTTTCCGTACGTCAAGAGATTTTCCAGGTAGGCTCGATAAGGGTAAGTATCCATGCTGCTGCTGACCAGTTTGTTATTCAAGTACAAGTCCACTTCGCTGAACAAGGAATGCATGAAATTATTGACGGGAGCTACTGCTTCATCAGCGTCTATGTTAGCGTTGGGTGGCTCGATCACTTTCACTTTCAAGTATAGGTAACTGCTATTCAGATCGATGTAATCTTCGGGCTGTCCTTTGATTTCAAACTCGATGGGAGCGGAATCGGTCAATGAGGAGACGGGGTGAAATTCCACCCACTGGGATTCTTGCATCGTCATCATGGTGGGGGGCATGGCAAACATATCCAGTTCCGACTTGGAACAAGCACATGACTCTCGGTGCATCATTTTTTTCTGTGTCTCAATAATCGAAAACGTCTAAGTCTCGAACGGTTCTTCTTTTCTTGGCCTTTCTAGCTTGAAGTCTGGTGAAAGGGTGTTTTCTTCGTCGTCTCTTTCTGCCTTGTCCTTGCTGAATGCCTGATTCGGTAGCGTGCAGGGCATTTATAGGTGTGTCTCGTCGGCCTAAAATGTCTTTACCCGTTTGCAGCAAGACATTTTTGCCAGCCCTCATGAAGGCTTCTTTAGGGTTTTGTTTGTCGATGATGACATTTTGGAGAAATTCTTTGCCTTGCGTCAGTGCCGCATCTTTCAAGGCGTGCAATCCGCGTGTCACCATCGGTTTCAATACCGGGGCCACCGAACGAAAGGCAGATTTTAACATATCTCCTAAACCGTGTCCTCGCTGTCGAGCAACCCCTTGGTACACTGGATACATGACTTAAGAGTCGTGAGAAAACCGTTTTCGAAAATGGAGTTTCACCGTGACTTTTCCTTTGGTGAATGGAATATTTTGTCCCAAATCTCCTTTTATAGTAATGTTGACCGTGTCCAAATACGACTTGCTGACGGGCAAATAGTGAGGATGGACAAATTCGCGGTGGACGTGGTAAGTGCTTCCACCATCCTCGTCAGTGTTCGTGGCAGAATCCACTTTGAAAGGAATGACACGCAGTAACGGCACGGAGGTGTGTCCCACCACGTTGTACTCCACCGCATCGGACTACACGAACATCAAATTCAGTCCTTGATTCAGTTCTACTGGGGTACGAAATAACTTGCTAAAAGACTCGTTGTCGTAAACGATGGGTAATTCGTTTTTCTTCATCATGGCCATTCTCATGTTCATGTCTCCGCCCAACATGTCAAACAATTCAGGACAAAATAAAATGGACATGATTTTACTCCGTTCAAATTTCATCGAGAAGCGACGAGATGCTTTATGGCACTCCATGGTGACACTTTTGTTGACATGCTCCAAAGCTCTAAGAAACACACCATTAAACCTGGTGGCTATGGTGCTGACCAAATGTTGACCACTAAAATAATAGCCTGGGGGAATGAACAAGTGATAGGTGGTGTAATTTTGTGTACGGGTTTTCTTGTCATATTTGACATTCTTATCCAACCCCTGTTGCAATTGCTCGTCATGAACTTCCACATCAAAAAAATTTTGATTGGGAAGGACATTGAGGACTTGGGTCGGGTGAATCATTTCTACTAAAGCCACTTCCCAATGGGCTTCGTGATCTAAGGGGATGGCCTGAGGTAATTTGGCCGTGTAACAGCACAACGTGTTGTGGGGAAACACCTCCATGGAACTGTCACTGGGTAAGGTTAAGTAAAATTGGTTTTGGTGACTCATAATTCCAGAGTTCTGTGGCTGTCCGAGGGGTTACTGGACGTTAGAGGCGTGTCTCCGCCCAAAATGGGGTTTTGGTTGTTGTTGTTGGAGTGGTGACTGGCACTGGCACTGGACACAAGGTTCCCGTTGGAAGAGAATTTCAGGGAGGGATTGGGAAGCAGGTAACCGATGCAACTGCTCAATAAAATGGTCCACAATTGTTTGTCTCCTTGTTGCAAACTCAAATTGGCGATGGCTGCCCCGATGACACAATACACCACGAAGATTTGGCAGAAAAAGACGATTTCCGTTTTAGGCACACGTTCTCCAAACCACACCCACAAGGGTTGTTTTTGTAAATCTTGCACAGAAGAACTAGGTGAAGGAGGAGTGGTCGACGTAGCTGCGTCTGTGTGAATGGGCATGATGGTCACTTCTTTTTATAGTCGATGACTTGCGAAGCGTCGATCCAAGAATCAAAACTGGGTGGATATCCTTTCCAACGTACTTTGACTTCTTTGACACGTCGTTTGCCCACTTTACGGGTTCTGCGTTCGAGAATGCTTTCGATGTCGTACAAGTCGTCTTCTTTTTTGGTGACACGTTGTAACTCGGGCAAATAAAACGTTCCTTTGAGCACTTCTCCGTTCATGTCTTCCAATTTATAGACGGCAGGATGACGGCCATGCACTCGTCCAGTGACGCGAAACAATTTGGTCGTCCAGTTAGGTAAGTAACCTTTGTCGAAAGTGCGTTTGGTTTTGCCAATGCGTACCCAATCTCCTACGGTCAACATTCCACTTTTCTTGGAGACAGCTCTCGTCGGGGACGTACCAAATAGGCGCTCAAACACCAGCACTTCGTTCTCGGGAGTCACGTCTTGCAGGGCACGTCCGATGCTTCGATGGTAAGATTGGTTGTACGCTTGCACCAGGTGCGGTAAGATGTCGATGTACTTCAGAGTGTGGTGATGCGTAAAATATTTCCACAAGCGTTCTTTCAAAGTGCGTTGAAAACGTTCCACGATGCTGGCTTTGGTTTCGGGATTCTCGGTGGTAAAAAAATGAATGTCACGTTTCTTTAATTCTTTTTGGAAAGCTTGGTTCAGAAATTCGGTGCCTTTGTCCGTTTGCCATCGAAGAGGGTGACGACCGCTTTGTTTCAACACCCGTTGCAGGGCTCGCACTAACTCGCTGCTGGATTTGGAAGTCAAGGGTACGACCCAGGCAAATTTGGAAAAGACGTCGATGACACAAAACAAATATTTGTAGCCACGATTATAGCTGGCCAAATGAGAGACATCGGCTAAATCGGCTTGCCATTGATGATCGATGCCTTCCACTCGGGTGCGACTTCTGGCAAACTTGCGTCTAATGGGTTTGTGTAAAGTGTAGGTAGCTTGTTCTTGTAACCATCGTTGCACTTTAGGTAAACGGAGACTTTTCAGTCGCGTTTTGGCAGCACGATACAATTTTTGAACTCCTGCGTAACCTGCAGGATGGGAGGGATCGTAGTAAATGCTGGCTAAGACTTTTTCCATTTTTTTTTGTGTTCGTATGTTAATAAGGCACCCACTCTTGGAGGATGCTACTCTTTTCATCTTGGGGTATTTTCTTGGATTGCAATGCTTTGCGTGTGCGACCGGCAATAGGTGTTGAAGAGGGGGATGTTTGAGCGGGGGATATCGGTTCTTGTTTCACTTCTGTCTTCACTTCTGTCTTCACTTTCTTTTTCTCTTGTGATGAAGAAGGGGTGGCCATCATCTTTTTAATCCATCCAATTCTGGAGGTAGGTGGTGTTGTTAACTTGCGTACTTTTTCTGGTGGAGTTTGAAACCCTTCTTCTTCTTCTTTTCCTTTTTCTGTCTTGGTCACTGGTACTGGTACTGGTACTGGTGATGGTGCTGGACTTTTCATCAAGGTCTTAAAATCTTTCAGAGTGGGTAGAGCTGTTTCGTCTAAAGCTTTCTGGTGAAAGAGTTGCAGTCGTTGCAAGAGTTGACCGTACTTTTGCGATTTTTTTGTTTCGGACAAATCTTGGCGATCCATCAAGGACTGCAATTCGTGTTGTAACTGGGACATCTCGCTCAAATTGGGATTGGGAGGTAAATGCGGGGTACGTTGTTCTTCCCACCGATGGTATTCCATCCATCGTTTGTAAGGCACTAAAGCTAGTTTTCGTCCTTCCATGGGGTTGTCAGGGGTCGATTCTGAGATCTTGTGACTTCCGAGGGCCTTTTTATCTTGCTCCCACCAGTCCTCCCAACATGGTTCCCAAGACGCCTTTCAGTATGGGACCTAACAAGAGGGGTAAAATACCTCCACGTTGAACCAACATCTTCTTTTTTTGACGAATGGGAATTTTCTTTTGAACCATTTGGCGAAGAACGTGACGATGTTTGCCTAAGCATTGTTTCTGGTGATTGGACAAAGGGATCGTGCCTTTCAAGACGTTCAAACAACATTCGCACACGGTATCGATGACCTCTTTGCAGGCCGATTGAATGAGTTTTCTTCGTAGAGGTGGAGAAGCTTTGGACAGGACAGATAACATGTCCCCATGTTTGACTAAACGTGGTGGCAGTCCTTTCCTTTTCTTTCCTTGGGGTTTTCTGGAGGGTGACATCTTTGAGTCTTCAGGAGCACCAAAAACACTGATACCCTACTTGGCCACATACCTTTTTTATACTGGAACGCGTCGCCACTGATTGTCTTTACGTCGTATCAGTTTGAGGACAGGCATGACACGTCGTGCAGGGGTACGTAACGGACGAAATCGAGCCAGTTCTTGCTTGGACAAATCCAGTAAACTTTGTAACATGCCCGATCTTTCTTGGACTTTGATTTTGGGAGAAGGTACTTTGTGAGCAGCAGCCACTGCCACTAAATTGGAGGGTCCTGCCACTGGGGAAGTTCTTTTTGGGGTCAACACCGGAGAAGTTCTTGGTGTAATCAACGTCTCCAAGTACTCTTCAGTTCTTGGTGTCATCAACGGAGAAGTGGATGAACGTGAGGCTGCCGGAGACGCAGTCACCGCCGTGGCCGGTCGTGGTTTGCGAATGTAAGGTTGCGTCCTGGCCGAAGTGCCTCTCTTGCGACTAGTTTTCTTCTGTGGGCTTTTCTTTTTCTATGGACTTTTTCTCTGCTTCTTTTTCTGGGGGCTTCTTTTCTTTTTCCCGGGTGGTGTCTGGTCAGAGGAGGGTCCCGCCACTGGAGAAGTTCTCCTTGGGGACCTGGTCTTTTTCTTTTTGTTCTTGGGGCTTCGTTGGACGTTTTTCTTGGGTATAACTTTGGGGGCATTAGGATCCCATCTTAAGAGTGAGCGAATGATGACCCCTCCTAGAGTACCGCTCCCTCCAGGTTTCAAAATGATTTGTTTTTTGGTTTGAGTGTCGATGCGGGGATCGGCCAGCTGGACCAAAGCGACTTTGTTTCGATCGAAAAAGCGTTTGGTTTGATGAGGAATCTGAATGATTCCTTGGAGTATTTGACGTGCCGTCACCGTGAACCATCGTAAGACTTCTTTGAGACTAGCTTCTAAGACACGAGCTCGTATTTGTGGATTTTTTCTCGACTGATGCCATACAAGGCACGAATCAATTTGACGGGAAGATGCGACTGAAGGGACGTCATGTTGACGTTGTGTGAGACAGACGAAAAGGGTCTGAGGTTTTTATAGATTTTTTATGTGGAGTGAAATTAAGTCGAGGGCGAAGACGTGTACAGGACAGGCCCTCCGTCTTGGCACCAGTGGTGAAACAAGTGGGTACGAAATCGCAAATCCTCGGGGGTCGTAGGTTTCAAATCGACGAGTAAATAGGCGTGTGGAGTTTGAGTGGCATCGTCGTACGCCTGAGTCAGCCAAGGCGTTCCTAACTGTTTGGCTAAGACTTGCACTTGCGATTTATCTCGAGGGCTTTTAAACAAGACCACGTAATGCGCATTGAGACTGATGGTGCGATGGGCTTTACTTTGTTGAAACAAATTTTGGGTGATGTAAACGACACTGGCATTACGGTGATGCCCTTTGCGCGTGAACCACAGTTTAATTTCTTCTTCGTCTTCTCCTAACATGTCGTCGAAAATGACCAAATGGGTTTGACGGGAGTCAGAGACGATCCCGTCGTCTTCTTTAGGAATGCCTTCCACAAACGTGATGGAATCGCCTTGACTTTCTCGCAAGAGGTTGTACGCCGATTGCCACTCTTTGTAACACCACATGATCCGCTGAGGGGGCCGATCGATCAAATGATGTTTATGTTCGATCAAACGTTTGACGAATTCGGTTTTACCAGAACCGCTAGGTCCAGCAATGAGCATGTTAAAGGGATGGCGAAGATACAAAGCCTCCCAACTGGCACGATCTAAGTGTTCGTCGATGACTTTGACAGTAGAGGAAGAGGGAGCAGAGACAGCTGAGGTAGCCATTGTGTGAGAAATGTCACTTGTGACACGAAAACAAACAAGACAAGAGTTTATATACTTTTTTTCAGAACACGTTTATTGAATGTTTCAAACATGAATACGAAAGACAAAAATACATAAAAGCCAAAGGCTTAAGTACAAGAATAAAAGGCACATGATAACCATTAACGTGGAATAAATACAAGTGTCTGTACAACAACATGTTTTGGGTAATGTTCTAACCAGTTCTATAGTAGGGGGTAAAGTCACACAAGTGTCCTCCCGAAAGGGTCTTTCAGGCCTGTCCACGACAGTCCCGTCCTGGGTGACGGGTTCTTCTGGCACCGTCACTAACACGGGTTGAAAAGTAACTTTTTTCCTTGAACAACTCTCGTGCATACTGGGCCACTTCTTGGGTCCAAGCCTCAAAATCCCATTCTTTCCAGGCACGAACATCTGTCCAATGGGGATGTAAGTCACAAGCTACACACACATCGTCATACACGTCTTGGGTAGCTAAAAGTTGACGAATCTTTTTTTCCCGTAGAGGTCGAGAAGTATCCAGATGAAAGCGCAAGGCTTTGAGCAAAAGGAGTTTTTCGTGACTATTTAAGGCCATTGAGGTGGTAACTACTGATCGTAAAGAGTCCACAAAGAATCGGCTGATAAACGAAATCCCAGAAAACAAGTCACTAAGACACACACCACTTGTCGACCCAAATTGAATGGATACAGTTCTTGTAATAATCGATGGTAATGATCCACATTTTGAATATGGTCATTGAGTTCCTTCCACGGAATCTGTTCAATGACATGTGACATAAGTCGTGGCATGGCAGCCTGTTTTTATATTCTCTTTTTATCGGATGCAATACACGTACTTTCTAGCCAGAGATCTTCGTTCTCCAGTAGGGAATTTAAATGTTACGTACTGTAACCGAAACGTCAGAGTTCGTTTAGAAGTTTCGTCTTCCGCTAAGCAGATTCCACGTAACAAATGTTGGTAATCCTTTAACCCGTCTTCCTCAATACGTTGCAGTAAGTGAATGTCGAAGTAACCAAAATTATGAACATGTACATCATTGGCGACCTCAAAGTTTTGAACAATGTCTGACCACTGAAACAATTTTTGACGAATCAGTTTTCTTATACCATTCAGGTACCAGTGGTTAAAGATCTGGTGACGTAACGGATGCAATTGTTCTTTACGTTTGACTTGTATTTTCACCAGCTCTCGGTAAATCCCTTCTCTCAACTCCTCAGGCAAGCCCAAAATGTTCTCTTGTAAAGTATCCATAAGTATACACACTGTTTTTGGAATCGTTGGGTGGTGGCCAATAGCCTCGTTTAACTTTGTGCCTAATGTAATATCCACTCATAATCAGTCTTCTTGTACTTTGGAACAGAGCATAATTTAAAAACGGTTGAATAACTTTGCGTTTGCGTTTCACTTGTATTTTGATCAGTTCTTGGTAAATGCGTTCTCTCAACTCCACAGGCAAAGCACGAATGTTCTCTTGTAAAGTATCCATGAACAGATTATGGTAAGTTACTTCAATGTCTCGGTCCCACTAAGGGTAAGTAATGACAATTCGGTGACCATCGAGCATGTTCTACGTAGGCCGAATCTTGCGGTTCCCAGTGGTGAAGTGACACACCGCAACTGAAGCACTTGACTTTATCTCCTTCGCCCAAGTAGAAAAATCCGGCTCTGGCTAATTCTTCGGGGGTCGGTCCTCCCAGATACTTAGGCCATTTTCCTTTGAACGATTGAAGACGATTTTCAAAGTCGCAGTATTCCGACAAACGCACAGGGAACGAATATTCGTCTTTCACAGGTTCGTTTCGATGAGGGTTGAGTGACATGGGCAGGAGTTTGCTCAGGGCTGGATGACATCCGTAAGGGGGGGTAGACGTGAAGGTGAACATTCCCCTTTAAAACGAAACCCATTAAAATGTCCAAGAGGACGAGCGGCATCACTTTCGCATCCCTCAGGTTTGACACGCACAGCATCACTTTACATGATAGGGGTCGTAAGAACAAAGTTCCCATGATGCTTTACGGCATCGCTAAGGTCACAACGTACAGCATCGTACCCATCGCAAGGCTCACAATCGCATTCCACTTCAGAAGCCTCACACTTGAATTGTGCCTTTCTAAACAACTTGTTCTGTGTTTCTCTGAAAGTATTCATCTTGTTCGCTCGGTCTTGGTAGTCACAATGAACTATCGATCTTGACCATAGCCCCCTTTTTTATACTAGTCGCAATGCAGTCTCCAGCTTGTACATCTTTCCTTTTTTACGTTTTTTATGTCTTGTTCTGGAAGGTACCGTCTCTAAGGTACCGTCAACATTGTACCGTAGTGTGATGGGCGGAAAGGTCATAGAAAGGTAAGGGCAGTGCGGAGACCATCGAGTATGTTCCAGAATAGCTGAATCTTTATAGATACATAGATCCATTCGTAACTTCAGTCCGCAAGCGAAACACTGTACCTCGTATCCCAATCCTGACTCAGGTCCCAAGTAGACAAATCCTGTTCTAGTTAAAACATGCGAAGAAGGTAATCCTTCCCTATCCGTAGGCCATTTCTGAAACGTGTCCAATCGACGGGCACAATCACAATAGTCAGGTAAGAAGACTGGAAAATGGTAGGGTTTGAACTTGGAGTTCTCATCGGGTTTCTCACTCGATTCTTGCTGTGGCGAAGTCATCCTTCTAGCAGGTGACTATCCTCTTACAACCAATGTTTTATACCAACGTGTCCATACGGTAAGGTGAAATGATTGGGAAGTCGCACTCGCTTCTGGTACACGATTTGATAGACTTTTTCCAAGGGTCGACTGATGATGTGGTGAGTGGGTAAACGTACAATCTTGTTCGGTTGATAGGTGGTCACTTTAAAGTTTCCATCCTCTCCCGATTGCAAGGCTTCTTTCAATACCCCAAAGTTGACCACTCGACTGGTACGATAATTCAGAGTCAGTCCTTTCACTTTGCACGTCGTGTGCACTTCTCCTTGTTTGTCACGGTATTCGTAGCCGTAATTTTTGGGACCGCCACTGACGAAACTTAGAATCTTGTCGTCGGGATGCTCGTCTGTCCAGGCTCCTAAACGGTCTCCTTCGATGTCAGGGTGCTGTTGACTCGGGTGATGGATGTAAATGCAACTGTCCGTGTCAAAGTACAGGACGCGTTCTCCTAACAGTTCTAAAGCTTCGTACAATTTTAAGCGAGCATGAGCTGTCACGTAAGCCGCAATGATGACATTTCCAAAAGGGTCGTCTTGTACAAAGTCCAGATCTTCTTCGTAATTGACCAAGATCAAATTCTCTCGAACGACGTCCACGTGTTTCATGTATTTGGTTTTGTCGTGAATCATCTGGAAGTAGCGGGAAGGTTCTGTCAAATATTCCGTCTTGGGTAAACACGGTCGTTGTGCCATTTTACCCCACAAGCAATTTAACATCACTTTGGCAAACGATCGCCTGCCTTCGTTTTTCTCGATGTGGTCTAAAGTGATGCCTTCTTGTTCATAGTATTTCTCTTTGAATTGTATTTGGTCTTCGGGAGTGTGACACCAGGAAGGATAGCCGCTGACTTCTTGTTTCAGTTTCAAAAAGGCATCCACGTAGTCGGCGAAAATGCCTTTCTGACTGGGATCACCCTTGTGGTATTGTTGTGTCTTAGGAAAGTGGCAAATTTCGTACACTTCTAACAGTTGGTATCCCATGTCCAGAGCTTTGAACAATTCTACGCTGACCCAGGTTCCCGTCAAGGCCCGTTCTTCCTGGGTATGCTGACAAGGCTGATCTTGGTTGCACGTTTCGGCACAAGTACGGCACAAGGGAAACATCAGTTTGCCTTGACAATGGTGAGGTAAGACGGGATGGTATAGGTTCGTGGGAGGCAAAACTTTACACTTGATCAAGCCTTCGTATTGTCGAATGTTTTTCAGGTCGATGTGTTCCGTGAACAATTGCGGGTGCCCTACAGGAAAGCGACAATATTTGCACACGTAGGGATACAGCGAACACACGTCCAAGTATTTGATTTCTTCTCCTTTCTCTTCGTCGGCTTGGTACAGCAAACAGGTGGCATTGGTCCTTCCTCCGTACAAACTATCCCTCGGGTTCAGCGGGTCCATGAACTGGTAACTTTCCACGAGACGTTTAAACTCGGGATCGGTTTTCATACGGTGATCGTACTCGTGTTCCCACATTTCCACCACTTGGTATCCTTGCTGTTCTAACTTTAGGCGTCACTGACAAGTGTCCTGGTACAATTCTTCCATGGTTCGTTGTAAAAACTGAGTTTTAGTGCTACGGTCAGGGTAATAGACAGGACATCCGTAAAATAAGCAACCGTTAAACTCATACACGATCTTGGGGTTTTCTAAGTCCCAGCCATCGACCGAATACGTTCCGATGGTCTTTTCGCCCCCTCCGTTGCGGGCATGCTGAATCCACTTGTCTTCCTTGTCGCACAAGTAATGTAACCAACGTAGGGCTTTGACCGAGTATTGACGTTTGACAAAGTGGGTCGTTTGAGGGCTGATGACAGCCACGGTGTTTTCAGGCATGAATCGTTGTCGATACACTAAGGAACACGCTTTACCAATGGTGCAAGCTTCTTTCAAAGAATCGACCCCTCCGTGTTCCATGAACAGTTCTCGAAATTTTCCACAGCAACGCCGTAAAATATCCACGTCGGAACGACAATACTTCAGCATTTCTTCCTGAAAGTCGAAAGGGTCCGAAGCGTGAGCCTGGTACCAAGCGTAGAAAGCTTCTCGTTGTTCGGTACGCATGTTGTCGGGGTCGTAATAGTGAGCCTCAGGCAAATGGGGTAGAACGGCGTGTTGATTGGCTTCCGTATTGAGAAAGTGTGGAAAGTACCCTTTAGCCATTTCTGTCATTCCAAACGTTTTAGGCATTCGACTCAAAGGCATGGCCAAATAGCTCATCGAATCTTTAAACTGCACTTGTCCCACTTGCATGAAAACGATTTTGGCTCCGTTCAAAGTCACTTTAGGACGCTCGGTGCCATGTTCCGTATAGTACCTCAAAAGAAACTGTCCATCGTATCCGGAGAAATTGTGAGCCATCACCGTGGCATGACGATGACAATCTCCGTAACGTTCGATGTCCTCTTGGCTCCACGTCTTGTCGATGGGATCTAAGACCCATTGGGCAAAATCGGCTAACGTGTTCGGTCCTCGAAAGATTTTTTCACGCCCTCCGGGAATCTTGCTGCAGAGAGGGCAATGACTGAAGATAGGTTCTTGAATGCACTTCTCGCACGCTCGATGAGCCACGCAGAAGTTAGAAATGTGAATGCCGGTCTCTTGCATACATTCGAAATCGAAAAAGATGAAATTGCCTTTCTTCTTGTGACCGTCCTCTTTCTCTGGTGAGGGTTGGTATTTTTGCACGTAGCATTGGTGTTCCAAGTCCACGATGTGGTGACAAATGTGACATTTTTTCTTTCCTGAACATACGTGTGCCTTGGTATTATTGGTACGTAGACCTTGTCCACACGTAGGCCACAGTCTCAGGAGTTGACAAGCACATTTCTGCAGTGAACCTTGCGTCTTCAGATGTTGTTGGTAACAGGTAGGGCTGACAAACGTGCGCAGACAAGTTGAACAAGGCACTGGTTCTTCGCTCAGACAGGGTGGAGAGGCCAAACATCCTGGGCATTTCATTCCACAATGTTTGTGTTGCTCTCGATTATTATAACCATGGTCACATATTCTCACAGTAATATCTGTATCCCAGGAATCCGGTGATACTGGTAATGGTATCGAAATGGTCATCGTGATAATAAACATGAATGTATTTTCCGTTCTTAAAGTCTTGGCCTCGAAACAACAGAGGTCCGCGCATTTCTTGAGGGTGCACTTTCAAGGTGTAGCGTGGAGCTAGGACGTCTTGCAATTTTTGCATTTCAGGAATGCCACAGGGTGTGTCTTTGGACAGGCCAGCTTGTTGCAACAGGAGTTCTGCTTCGTTTCGTTGTTTGGCTCGATCGGAACGTTGAATAGTGTTCCAGGTTCTTTTCCATTCTACCGTGTCGTTCTTGTTGGCATAGGTTCGTCCCACCACGATGGCACGGGCTAAACACATCTGGTCATGAGTGTTGTTAATTCGGACGAGACTCTTTATGGTGTTGCGAAGGTCGTCCACCAATAACATCTTTCTGCGTCCAGTCCCTTGAGGAGGAGAGATGTGGGTCATGTCCGGTGTGGCTTTTCCATCGGTGATGTCAAACTGATCATTAGATTGTTGTACGTGTTGAATCTTGTCCATGACTTTGGAAGCAGTCAATTCTGCAGGGGTGCTAAACTCGATCCAAACAGGGGATTTCAAACCGTCGTGTTGTATGGAAAGTCTCAAGCG
This sequence comes from Sinohyriopsis cumingii, assembly GCA_028554795.2. Lineage (NCBI taxonomy): Eukaryota > Metazoa > Mollusca > Bivalvia > Unionida > Unionidae > Sinohyriopsis > Sinohyriopsis cumingii. Next base: position 74,919,457 of record CM068835.1, on the reverse strand, counting down.
ATCGTCTTCTTTGGGTTGACATTGTCGCTTGAGTGCAGTGAGCAAAGAATCCCACACCCCAGTGATGAACACTTCTGCTTTCTCTAACGGCACTTCAGCCTTGAAATCTTTAAACTTCACTGTGTAGGCGTAAGCCGTGGTTCTAAATTTTCTAGAGGAGCGCTTTTCCGTCTCTCGAATGGAATAGTACTTTTCAGGGTTAACTAAGGGTGGTGAACTTTGTTTAGAGGGTTCGGATTCTGGTTCACTCATGTCCTCTTCAAAATCGCTGGCATGAATTTGTGCCAAGACTTCGGCTCTGGTACGAGGCGATAGATCACGTTTCTGCCTCTTACTTTCTTCTTCTTCTTTTTTCTCGAATGAATAAGATCGTTTCATCTTGAGTGCAAAACGTCAAATGACTCAAGTTTAAACACCATAGACTAATTTATAGTCATGACAAACCAGCGTATATAAAAAGGGTGTGTGTCTTGTCCTTTCAATATTCATTTCACTCTCAAACCGAGCACAACGATGGAAGAGACTACCCAGATGGAACGTTTCATCAGAGCTTTGCGAGGGGTCATTAGAAAATTCTCTAATTAACCAGCCCACGGACTACTCTCCTCCCTTTCGAGATAAAAGTCAAGATACTTGCTATATCTGTCAGAAGAAAGGGCATTGGTCTTCAGAGTGTCCAGACCGTCAAAAAAGAAAAAAACAGGGGGCTAAAAAAGACAAAAGTCAAGATACCTGTTATTATTGTCAAGAAAAAGGACATTGGTCTCCAGATTGCCCAAAAAAGAAACAAGAAGAGTCAGAAGAAAAGAGGAATTCTTCAGAAGAAGAGAGGGATTCTTCGGAAGTAGAGAGGGATTCTTCAGAGGAAGAAAACAGACAGGTGAAGAAAAAGAAACAGGAGAAGAAAAGAAGAAGGGAAGAAAGCGAGGAGGAAGAAGAGGAAAAGAGTGTGACAGTGAAGAAATTCAAAAAACAGAGAGACTAAACAAGGAGAAAGAAGAAGTCAATGAACTTTTTATTAAAGTGATGTGTTGTGAATTGTGAATTGGATTGTTAAAAATGGATAAAAGAATAAATTAATGATATAAGGTAAGTGTCTTTGAGTTTTGATTTTAAAATAAGAAGCTACACTCACGCACTCATACAAAGACACGTACTATAGGGGGTAAAATGGGTTGGTTTTTTTTTCGAGTTATTGGCAAATTAAAAGGCTATCTCTTTTCGAGAGACGTGGGTGGCCCTGAAAAGGGCCTTTTTATTTTGGTGCAGGGGTGAGTTTAAGCAATCAACTTTAACTGCCTTAAGCCTTTGCCACGGCCAAGGCCTACTTCTGGAATGCGTAACGTTGATGATGATGATTGGGTTGAAATCACTAAGGGTGGTACGGTAGGCTTAGTCACAGGGTTGACGTGTTTAGCTCGGGAAAGTCGTATTCTCTTCGGTCGTAATAAAGAAGTCTGATACATTTGTTTCAGACTTCTTAACTCCGCTAAAATGTCCAACAGTACCGTGACCGTTTGATTTTCACCCTCTTGTTTCTTTGCTGCTGCTGCTACTTCTTCTTGCTGTTGTTGCTGTTGTTTTTTTCTTACCTCTTCTTCTTGCTGCTGTTGCTGTAGGAGAAAAGCTTGTTCCGCTTCCTTTTGTCGTTGTATAAATTTCTCCAATTCTTCTTTCTGTCTCTGTCTAAAATTCTCCACTTGCGGTAATGAAGAAGGTAACGAAGGTTCCGGAACAAATTCTTGCGAGGAGATAAAATCCACAAAATCCCAATTCACCTCTTCTGAAAGTAAGTCCGGGTTCCCTTGGGCGATCTCCACTGCTGGTGCACCCCAATGAATCGTTTTCTGAGTTTCCGTCATGTTGAATCACTGTCGCATAGATTGACTGCACACAGGCGCTAGCTAATCTATATAGACCAACTGACGTCACAGACTACTCTCTTCGGATTGGATGCGAGCTGACTGAATTTTGTAACGCGTGTTTGGATTGGTGAATGAACTCAGTCCGTTTCAGTCCTTCCTCTACCTATAAATAAGCGCAGTTCACTGCATTGATTCACCTGTTCTCGTCGCTTCAAGATGTGGACCACAGTCGAATCATCCACCCTTGTGTCTTCCATGATGTTTAGGACGGACATGCTCATGTATGTCCGATCCAAGTGGGCCGTTGTACACAGGACAAACACCAGTCTGTGGATACGTAGGATCTACGTAGAAAGACAAGGATGCCTCAAAAGAGTGCTGTTTTACGGGCCAACAGTGAGACGCAGCCTAAGGACAAGAAGAAGACCAATGCGGTGCCCTTTATGTTAATGGATACATTAACATAAACCCAAAGGCCCTTTTCAGGGCCACGCATATTTCTCGAAAAGAGAATGACTTTTCAATTGCCTACCCCTTTTTTAAATTTAAATTTAAATTTAAATTTAAATTTTTAAAAAAAAAAAAAAAATCCCATGTTCAATTCCCCTTGTCCCTAGACAAGCCCAAACTCTATTCCCCATGTTAATTTCCCTTGTCGCTAAACAGACCCACACTATAGTTCCATGTTAAATTCCCCTTGTCGGTAAAAGTGACCCACGATTTATTCCCATGTTAATTCCCCTTGTACGTAAAGTGGCCCACGATTTTTGCGACATGTTAAATTTCCATTGTACGTAAAGTGGCCCGGGGGGGTCTGTAATGCTAATTCCAACTGTACGTAAAGTGGCCCCTATTACTACTAATGTGCTTTATTGCCAAGCAGTTTGCCAAAATACAAACTTCTATTTATAAAGAAAAACTGGTTCCATCCCAGTCTCGACAGAACTAAGGCGGCAGCTGATATTTAAGGTTTTAAAATGTCTCAAGTCTTGAAAGCTGGTTTTTATCGTCGGGACTCATCTAACTTCGAAACTATCCAGTTCGTGCTAATAAAATTTTTATTTCGTCTCAGGAGACATAATATTATATAGTTCAAAATACGTATAATCATAACCCTTCAAAGACCAAGGTTTGTGAAATTTTAGTTAAGAATACAGACATAGATGTAAATTATCTATTACAGCTTGTGATGTCGTGCGGTGTTTAGCTCAAGTAATTTCCGGTAATTACACACATATTTGACAGTAAGAACATTTCGACCTTCAATAATCAGATTAATCAAAAGATGATAGGTTCCTTACAATTAAACATAATACGCATGACTGAACAGAATCAAGGCGTGCCTATAAATATAAGAACGAATTAAGTGTGCGTCATTACATCTTGAAATAAAGATAAATGCCAATAAACAGCTGCAGATGTGGTTTATGTATAACCTTTGCGTTGAATAATTTATTCGGATATTTAATAGTTGCAGATTATGATTTATTTTTGTCATGTTCGTCGACTAAACCATGCTTCTGAATGACTCACTGTACTAATGTAGCTCCCATAGTAAACCTATGTAAAAAGCGTGTTATTAAAAATTCAGTACTTTAAATTTACTTTAATTAATTAATTTAAATGCTCATAATCAAACCTATATTTACCGTTACAGACACATCCTTGATGACAGCTTATGTTAAGAGAAAATCATATGAGCCGCGCTATCATCTGAATCTGCAGGTGTTTGAAACATGTGATTTAAATTCTGCACCAAAGAGTTCGGTGGGAATTTCACAAATGAGTTTTCCAAAACTCAGGCCTGTAAAAGGACTGAAATTCAATCACTACAAACGTTATTTTCATTTATTTGCAGTTACACTCAGGATAAACTCTTAAAAGATTCATTCACTATATGCTACTTTCGTTCATAACCAGTCCTGGACAGTCAGAGCAATATATGGTCTATGTTATACTCACCAATTTCTAGAATGGTTCCCAGTCTTACATATCATTAGTGCCGTGAGTCAGAAGACAACCTAAACATAATTTGGTGTCCATAGAAATCATATTCAGGAAAATGGTACTCAGTTCGTTTATTTAATGTATATCAAACCCACATCGTATCTAATATGTTCCATATGTTCTGGGTGATATTAAAATCATGAGATTTTGGTTAGCTTAACATCAACTAGATTAATAGTCGGGTGATACCAAAATAATAATAAACAATCGGTCGAATAATGAGTACTAATCCAAGTTGTCAGTCCAGTATACAAAAAACACTATTTTAAGTTCGACTGTCAAGTGGTCTATTTATAATGGCTTGAAGAAGAAACAGGATATTAGATTACGAATCTTACGTTAGAAATATATATTTTCATTTGTAATTATTTATAATATTCGATTTGTGCGTGCTTCTCGAACTTTTTTTTCTCCAATGGTTTCGAAGATTTCCTTCATCTATTGTATTTATAAAGATTCCAAATGTTATAAAATAAAGTTCTTTCCTTATAGTTAGCTGCAAGTGAAATTGTTTGCCTTAAAAACAGTGGAATATATGCAATTTAAATACGTTTTTGTATAAAGTATAACATGCAGACAGCAAAATGTTTTCGGTCATATTTTGTTTTGACGCATGCTTTAAAACAATATAGAGAGTTCTTACTATGGCTAGCCTGAAGCCTAGCGGTAAAAAGTTGTATTTTAGCATCAAACCATTTTATCAAGAAATAAATGGCTTCATGTTTATTATCTGAACAGGGCTTTTCTTTTTAATTTCCAGCCTATTTCTAGCTTGGACAGGAGGTCGTAATATGTCTCAATTTTCCACCTAGCAGGTTATAAATACCTTTTTGCCCAATGATTCTTGATCTGAGGGCGTCTACATTAAACGCAGGTTGAAAGAAATGTGGTCTGGTGATTTACTTGGCAACAGTATGGGTAGAATTACGTTTTGAAAACTATTGGTACACCTATCTCGAAAACAGTTTGATCACCCTGACTGCTCTGATTACAGTTTACGTTTGTATTAAATATTATGTAAAGCAATTTCTTAACGTTTGATAGAATTTTGTTTTACCTTCATCTCTGAATCAGAAAGCGATTGCATTATATGTTGTTTTTTTTTATTTCTTCCGCATAAAAAAAAAGATTTCTTTGTATTATAGACCTCTTTAGCAGAACTATCATCAAAATTAGGGTATTTGATGAATTTCAGTCCTAATTTAAATGCAGAAGACTTAAATCTATATGCAATGGTGTCCCTGGCGTATCCCAGAAACACTGAACAAGAAACGATATATTTATGAAAACGGCATATATTTTAGTACCAAGGGAACACTTTATTTTTTCACCTCCGCTCACTGCCTTAAAACATTTAATGTGTATAATCTGGTGCTATCTGGAATGAAGGAACACAGGACTTCTCTTTACAATCACATTAAATACAAGCATATCAAGTGGATTTGTTCGGTTTTCTGAGAAAGACCGCGGAAAGAACAACAGACCAACGAGAAGCTGCTGGCAAACTTTCTAACATACCCGCGTTGGCCGAGTCGAGACTTGAACCCATGCATACAGAGATGAGAAGTTAATGATCCGTAAAAGTAAGCACCTTAGACCACTGGGCCACCTGGGTCCCCTACAAGCATATACAAAGTCATTTAAAAAAAAAAAAAACATTATTGATTTAGTGTCTTGAGGACTTAAGGCTGTAAAACCCGTCATAGCACGTTCATAATCTATACATATTTACACACGCCAGCAACATAACACGCGAACGTATCTGTCAATCAAAATGTCATATAAAAATAATCTTTATTATTAGCGGACACCTTCGGAACTAACTTAACCTTTTCTTAACAAACATGTTTCCGCTCAATCAAAATTAAACAAACATAAAATGATACATATCTATTACTAAAATATGTTTTCTAAGAGTAGCTGCCGTATAAACGAGGTGTCCGCTGGGACAGGTACTTACGGTAAATTGTATCGCAAACATGTCTGACCAAACAATGTGGGACAGAAGGGTTCCTTCCTTACCCCTCCACGGACGGGAAGTTTTATATTTGTGAATTCTTATAACGGTTTTGCCTTTTTAAACAATATGTGAACAAATAGATTTTAAAAACTTAAATATTAAAACAAGAAAATATACATGAAGTAAGGCTGGTATTATGCTACTCCACAAGAATAATGTGTATTTATCTGAAACCATCTTGTCGTATTGCCAAAGGATTGATTGGCAATAAGAAATGGAAATCTGAGATACTAGTTTGCATCCAAGCAATCAATCTAATATTGTCTTGGCAAAAGAGGTTGCCAGCGGCAATGTAGCCAAAATGTTTGTAGAGGGGGTGGGGGACCTTCGGTAGAATGATTTAAGTAACTGGAAATTGCAACATGTCTGGAAGTTGTGTTTCTATAACATCTAGGGCATGCAAAATAATCGCAGCTTTAAAATCTTAAAACATCTAGTGTTACTTGTTAAATTTTACCATTAAGCCGTCATATTGCATCGGAAGTTGATCATTTGTTCTGTTTGGACAAGGTATGACTTTCAACAAATGCACGGATCTTATATTTGTTTCTGTGAAAATACATAAACATGCATGAATATATTTGTTTTACTGAACATTTTACTTTCGTAATAAACAAATGTTTCAAAACTGTCGAATGTGCGAAGCTTACTCGTACGCGTAATCTGCTAGCGCTTGAAAAAGACCTACTGAACAATCCGTACTAGTTCGCATTTTTTAAAAACCATTGAAAAAAGCCATTTGAACAATCCTTACTCGCGCTAATTTTCTGCAAGTAGTTTATATTAATGTAGTAAAATTAAAAACTGAGTTTTCAACGATCATTTAATCCTTTGCAAGCAAGGTTGTGCAGGGAAGAGCCAAGCATTCCGATAGTATCTGAATTCTTTATTTTCATTAACTTGCCATTTTGAAACATACTTGTAATAGAATGTAAAAACAAAAAGAATAATTGTTACATGTTAAGCAGTTGGTCCCTAATACCATCCAATGTCTCCATGTTGATGTTCAAAAATATATTTCAAATTTTAAAATGAGTTTGTTTCCAGATTGATCAAAACTAGGAGTCAGGGAAGGCTTTTATACTTATGCTAATAGAAAGTAGAACTTTTTAATTAAAAAAATTATGAAAATTATAAGTATCTTTCACAATAGAGAATAGATTAACGAGTACATGAAAACTCCATCAACTCTTTGTATTGCAAATGTAAGTCTCTCACAGTTTGGGCTGCGGGAGGTAACTCTCAAAGTCTAAATATGCTGTCAGCAATATGCACTGGAATTGGTTGTATGTATGTATGTATGTATGTATGTATGTATGTATGCATGCATGCCTGCCTGCCTGCATGGATGTATGTATGTATGTATGTATGTATGTATGTATGTTATGCATGCATGCCTGTATGTATTGCGTGTAAATATGTATGTATGTATGTATGTATGTATGTCTGCCTGCCTGCCTGTATGTATGTATGTATGTCTGTATGTATGTATGTATGTTTGCATGTATGTATATATATATGCATGCATGCGTGTATGTATTGCGTGTAAATATGTATGTATGTATGTATATATGTATGTCTGTCTGTCTGTCTGTCTGTCTGCCTGCCTGCCTGCCTGTATGTATGTATGTATGTGTATGTATGTATGTATGTATATATATATGTCTGTCTGTCTGTCTGTCTGCCTGCCTGCCTGCCTGTATGTATGTATGTATGTATGTATGTATGTATGTATGTATGTATACATGCATGCATGTATGTATGTATGTATATATGTATATGCTTGCATGTATATATGTATGTATGTATGTACGTATGTATATGCATGCATGCGTGTATGTATTGTGTGTAAATATGTATGTATGTATGTATGTATGTACGTATGTATGTATGTATGTATATGTACGTACGTACGTACGCACGCACTCACGCACGGAAGGACGGATGTACGGACGTACGTACGGACGTATGTATGTATGTATGTATGTTCATGTATGTGCATGTATGTGTGTGTGTGTGTGTGTGTGTGTGTGTGTGTGTGTGTGTGTAAGTATGTATGTATGTATGTATGTATGTATGTATGTATGTATGTATGAAAAGGTTTAACGGCCCATCAGCCCAGTTCACCAATCCTGACTACATCGTGACCATCACAAGCTAGGTAGCAAAAATGGAAAATGCAACCTCCTTGCCAAAATCCATTAGAATTAGTTCCGCATCTTGAGACATAAAATGAAAACAAAAGACGTTGCAAGCACTCCCATAGCGCATAGAAAGTTTAAATCCTTGAATGAGAAAGTCCTTGTTTTGCAATCTTTCAAAACTTGCAAAACTACAGCTAGAATATCATTAAATGACGCATTGCACCGTACTAAAGGTACCTCTGCTACTGTCCTCGTATTTTACGCAGGAGGGTGCATCGGGTCCATTGAGGGACCATCCATTAAGACATCAACCAACAGATTGAAATCAGTCATTAAGAATTAAAATGTTCATATATGTAACAATGAAAGCTGTTGCTTGCGAATATATATTAGGGTTTCAAAACAAAACACAGGTTAAAATAATATTTAAGACAAATAATTCAGACGTTCTTGGAAGGAAAGAATTAAGAATTGATTCTTACATCATTGTTTTGGGAGTGGGTGTTGAAAATGACTTCGTGTGCGCATCAGAAAACACAAAAAATTTCCATAAATGTCATGGGGTCTGCTCAGCGGGTAGTATCAGAAATCGGACCATGCTGAGATTATACTTTTTGACTGCGTGCAGTACATGTATAAGCCATCTTTTTCCGAACTTTATTTATGATTTGCAAAGTGTGTGTGTGTGTGTGTGTGTGTGTGTGTGTGTGTGACCCAAAGCGCATGGAACTGATCTTGGACTAGTTAAGTTATTTGATCTGGGCTATTTTTGTATATGTGTGCTATCAAAATACCAATATCCATAATATATACTTAAACAGATTCTTTGCTTATGTAAATATCATTTAGCATTATAAACGATACACCGATATTGTTTTATAGGCACAATAACCAGTATGAAAGACGTTGTTTGATGCCGGCTTCGGAATGCTTAAAATTCTAACGATTTTAATAGATTATGTTTCCTATGCGTCCGCAGTATTTCTGACAAAATAATTTAGAGAGCCAAAAACATCATCCACAATTTCATGTTGTATCGGCTATTACCTAACGTTGTAACCACTGATAATAAAATGTTGTTAGTGCGTTGTTTCTCCTGTGCATTGATTTATATCTAAGTTGGCAAACTGTTAGCTGTTTTCTCAGATTGGCATGCTGGTAGGGATTAATTTTGACTTTCCTTGACAGAACTCTTAGTGTGCATATGGATGGATACAAGCTTGTGCAAGGTTTGGTTGCTGTTTGTACAATCGGCCCAAACAGCTAATATTAAATAGTCCCCCCACCAACAATAATTGAACGCCAATCGAGACACAGCAACTCTCACTGTGTTCTCCGTCTGAGTGTTATCCACAGCCACTTGACTTTAACGAGAGAACAAGAAAGTTGATATGGGTTTGGGGCATCTGGTAAGAAATGGACAGGTCCAGTCAAAATATATTATTTAGATTCGAATTATATATAAATACCTGCTTCATTTAGAATTAAATATTTCATTTAAAGGCCACAAATACTTTGAAATAAAGCTGAGACTCGAAACATTAATAGCCATATGGCAAAAGAGGAAGAGATAAAAAGATACGTTATGATTGTATAATGGAATAATGTTGTAATGTTAAAAGATTACCAACTGATTATATACGCTGTTTCGAAGATAAGAAGACCCTGGCTGGAAATATTGAAGTGATCTTGCATTTCAAAATTACTATATAAACGTGTTTGTAATACAGACTCACTGAGCGGAGACGATAACCCAGATGCTATTACTAGACTCCAAAGATATTCTCGGGACTTTAAAAAAATGTATTTTGTACACTACAAAGACGCAATAAAATTGACTGATGTGAAAAACTATATTAGAAACATTACATAATGCGAAGCTCTCCAATCAATGCAGCTTGGCTAGGTATTTAGTCGAGCCCCTCCAGATCCTACCGGTTCAATCTTACACACGTAAGGAACGATACTGGATAATAAAATTGAAAACTCATGGTGAGTTCGGCTTAAATGATTTAAACCTTCCCAGTGCAATCTTATCAAAACTGCATCCAGGCATAAGCTTGTCAGACGTACGCATACGAAATATTTGCGATGATATTATCCAAGAAAATGGTAGTGGTAGTAGTAGTCTTGTAGATTATCCCTTTACACCATTCTCGTGACACGTTTCCTTTAATACCCCTGTGCATAATCTTTCCGGAATATAATTTTTATTACAAATTTTGCATATGTCACGTGGTTTCCAGCCTTTTTATCAAGCCTGGAATTGGATCAAAACACTCGTTTTTCTGTGCGATTGGAACGATAACCCTTACATTAATATTGGTTTTACATCTTTGTTCGGCTGATAGCAGCAAAAATAGATGCATAATTTACCCGTTTAAAAGCCATTATTCGATATATTGTTCTTCTTTCTTTATTAGTGTTTTAACTTTTGCGTGTAGATTTCGTCCTGTTTTTTCAAATATATATATATATATATATATATATATATATATATATATATATATATATATATATATATATATATATATATATAGCACCCAGTTACGATGATTATGGAAGTGACCATGGATGTTGTTAGTATCTAATTTTGTGCATTAATTTCAATGTTATACAATTTCTAAGTTAAGATACAGGAATGGGTGTAAAAGAGTAATAAGGCTGCTCGTTTCCTCGCTTGAGGACAACGAAAAGCAAAAGAAAAGGCCGTAAAGTTCACCTTATGGGTCAGTGGCAATAGTGGCTATTAGAAGGCAGTCTTAATAGTAGCTAACGTAACGACTTTTGATCAATGAATACTACATACAGCACTCAGAAACGTTGGCGGCCATTTTGTTTTGTTTTTTGCAAGTGAGAAATTCAACGTTAAATCTGTCTACTTGCTTATTAATATAGAATTCACATATGATGGCTGTTCATTATTGAAATAAAGTGATGGACAGACAGCAAAATAAAAGGCATGTGGATTTGTTCAGAAGAAACAATGCGAGTAGATGTTAGCCAATAGAACGACATATTTACCAGATGAATATTAAAGTGATATCATGAGACAATAAGTATGGAAGAGATGTAGTTAACAGGATAATACATAACTAAGATGGACAGCACGTAAACCCTTTTATTTCACACACTATAGAATAGAAGTAGTGTGTAGTGGTTTTGAAAATTCACATGGTCACAGAGAACCTGACCAGTGACGTACAGTTCTGTTCACAAACGGTTGATTTTAGAATCTCTCTCTCTCTCTCTCTCCTTCCGAATTAAAGATAGCGTTATAGATAGACATATCGTTATAGATAGACAGTGATGTTATCTACTTTACTACGACAGATAATAGTGGAGAAGTGTAATGTGATGTGATTTGTATTTTTAACGTAGCTTAAACAATTTGTCAGTCATATTGCTACGATGTCTGCAGTGTGGCAGTTTATAGTGACATCTAGCACTGGGGCATCATGCCGCAGACATGTGGCATGATATCCCACCCAGTCCCATTATTCTGACACAAGGCCAACCAGTCCTAACACTAACATCTTAATGCTGTAAGTACCATTTTTGTAAGTCTTTGGTTTGACTCAGTCGGGGATCGAACCAACGACCTCCCGCATCCGAGGCGGACGCTCTAATCGCTAGGCCACCGGAGCGGTAGTAGTAGAGAAGTAGTGGTTTTGTCATTTGTGAAGGCAATTGTAGTAAACACCGTTACGGTGGTATTAATAGTAGTTTAGAGTTGTGGTGATTATGAAGCAATTATGATGAGTATCAATCTTGTTGTTGTCATTTTTACTATATATCAGTACTATTGCAATTTTTGCTATTGCTTTCTTTTTGGTGTAATTCTTTTTTCTTTTGCAGCCTTACATTTAATATGTGCCCCAATTGTGCATTATTTTATACTAAAACATTTTATGTCTGATAGATGCTTAAAACGGTTTGGTCGGGTTCACGACATTTTCAATAAACTATATATGAGCATACATGTTACACTGGACAGTTTATTGTGTACATTCAGCGTCAATAAAAGCCTGCACATTCACGTCTGCTCAAGACACGGGTGATAATGCGCCAATAACTCTCCTCTATCACTCGTAGCTATCTGTGCTAAGATTTTCTTGTTTTTCATGACTTCACATAAAGAAAAATGAATCATTAACAGTTTTGATTGGCTACTTCAGAGTACTTGAAAGGTAAACATGAGAAATATTTATTCGTACTACTGGTTAAGCAGGTTTATCCATAATTATGAGAAACGATGAAATCCTTAGTAGGGATTTCGTGGAACCACGCGAGAGTCTGGTTGAACAAGATCAATCCATTATAGAGATGCTATGGTGGACTACATTTTGTGGTTTCAATGATAGGGGTTCGCTACACTTAGTGACAAAAGTAAACGAGTTCAACTTTATACGAAGTTGATGGAGGCTTTTAGTGATGTTTCTGAATCAAGCGTTTCATTCAATTTCAGATAACCATCATCCCCAGTGCTTGACAAATAAAGCAATTCTGTCTTTGCACAATTGTAAACATTTACACCATTAGTTATGTCGAGGTTAGGCTTTAAGGAAGATTAGACATTTCTTTGCAATTATAACAACGTTCGCTAACACTTAAAAGACAAGGCAAGATATTGGTTTCGCCAGGCAACATAACGTTTATGTGCTGGAGGCCGTGAAGACAGCCACTGTGAAAGTTTGTAGAAAATGCAGAACTGTATTGACCTAAATGTTAAAAACTGCATTACAATATTGGAGAACCATGAAAGAAATACTCAGAACTTACCTTTGTCGCTGTCATAGTCACAGATGAACCGTTTAGTTATGTACCTCACGGCAAAGGCTGTAAAAAAGCAGAATGATAATTTGAATAAATCTGAGAGAACTTATCAAATGGATATGAAGTCTAAGTGTGCGTGAAAAGATGATGCTCTTTGGCTCTAATCCTTTGAAGAAAATTAAAACGGTCGGTTTTATTGATTTGGTCGTAGGCTTCGACATGCTAAATGATTTCCTTCACAAACAATGGTCCCGGCGAATCGCAGAGACAATGTAAAACAGAGATCGTGTCTGTTATGTTGTAAATATAGTATTATTTCTTTTTCTAAAGGTTTGTGGTTATGTATGGAGTAGTGTATATGAACTTTATACAATAAATCGCATTTATATTCGTCCGTTAGACAATGAATGTTATTTACATTGCTGAAACACTCCTTTTTTACCTTATAAAGTAATCTACTTATGAGATAATCCATTCCTACAACCCAAACGCTAATTATCAAAGAACAGATACAATTATTCATGTTTAATGTACTTTGAGTTACATTGATGCATGTATCTATATCGCCTGAATTTTGAGAAATACGACTGACCCTTTTGAAAGAGAATGAATGTTGCAGACAAATTTAACTAGTTGTTTCTATCACATTAAATATAAATACATTTTTGTTTCAGTTTGACAGATCTATGAAACGGCTTAATTCGTTCTGGACCAATTCTTTTTGTTTCTTCCAAAATAGCATTTTTTAATTAAAAGAAAATAAATAAATCCGTTATATATTTGTAGTTAAATGGAACTTGCATACAAGCATCGTCCATGCTAAGTAAGCATTAAGCATATACATGTTTCACTCTAGCGCTGAATGTAACGTAAGAGTTGAGTGCGTTACGACACATGAGCACAGACTGATTATTTAGCACTAGGACAATTGGAGAGAAGTTACTTGCCCAAGGAAAAACTACGTTAATCGATCCGAGCTGATTCGATTGTAGGATTCGCAACCGCACCGTTTCTGTATGCGAGGCACGCTAACCAATGAGTCACTATGAAAAAGTAGGGTAGAAAGCCATTCTTATTCATTTTTAAATATCATAACATTGTTTCATAAAAAAGTACAATGAGAATCGTCTTAATATTTGACTGTATTTAAATATAAGAAATTATATTATTGGTATCGTAATATAACTATCCGCTTCTTGAATGAACATACTTCCAAAAATGTTTCACTCAAGTTTTGTAGCTACGACTGGAAAATGTGCAAAATGGCTCGTGTTTGACTAATACAACATGATAGGTCACATAATAGAAACTGGAACTGCACGATAGATGAATTTTGATATTACGTGGTCAGTTGTTGTACAAATGTAATCGACTTTTACTTTAAGTTTATAACTCAACAGCATATGTTGAATGTAGACGCTTGTTTAAAGAACATTCATCAAAGAATTGTGGTTAATATAGGAATACAGAACCAGGTTTACAAACAATTATCTAACACAACCTGAAACCTAACGATGATGCTTACCTTTTCATTTTAATGCTGTTTAGATGGAAAATCGCAATCGTACTGAACCGTTGGTGTAGATGTCGATTCAGCTTTCGTACTTTTAAGACTATAAAACTTTGACGCGTCATGATTTTAATGTTCGTGAGGGAACAATATCATGCATTTCTCATTAACTCGGACAGGCATTGCCGCAACATCAAATTTGTTCTTTTTGATGTTTTTGCGCCTGTCAGCGTTCGGTATTCTATAATGACGTTGAGCAATGAAATAAAACAATATCTCACTCAAAATCTAATCTTGTATCACGCTCTCACCTCTTCTTGATTTTATAGAAGCATAAATCTGTCTGATACTGTGAATATAACAGGAAACGGCTATACAACTCTCTAGAATAGTAACTATATTTATTTACGTACGTAGTATCACTTACGAAATACATACTCACGTACATATGTCTATTTACATATGTACATAAAGGAGGACATATCTAAATGTAAATGTTTAAATGAGTGAATTTGTTCTTGAATAACGCCAAATTTGTAAAACTTTAGCAACAAAGACTAGTGTTAAAACAACATATTCTCACACATTTGTTGCTATAGCAATGCATTTTACACGTTAGGTGTTAATCCATTATTATCGTGAATTGGCAACATTAATTGGTTTGGGATCAAGACGGTAGGTATCTTTCTCTTCTAAACTTCTCTACGTCATTTTGACACCACATAACTGTCCAGATAAGAGGCATTTACATAGTTCGTAGAAATGCTAATTGCATGGGATATTATTAAAAGTTTTCACACATTCGCCCACGGAATTTATCAAAATAATTGAAGGACTATACTTTCTAACTGTAATTAGCTTAAAACCTAAAGTAGCAAGCGTCAAATATGATACTGATAAACTCGAGACCGGGGAAGAAGACACGAAGGAAGAAAACAATAAAAGGGAAGAATCGACCAATTATTGGACTGACAAAAAGTGCATTACCCAACGTTTAGCAAAATGATGGTTCTTTTGATATCTCCTTGTATTTATTGTAAGTCCATATACGAAAGAGATGAAAAAGTATACTTGAAATATTTTCAAAAATTATTTAGCTACTGGATTATTCAGTATGTACGGCATTTGTTTTAATTGATTTAAATTACAAGAACATTCCAAGATATTGTCACATGTAAAGAAAATGTAGAATATGTACCACCTTAAAATACGTTTCAGTGTTGAAATAAATACATCAAATACCAAATAACACATAAAATAATTTGTACATTGTACAGTTAATAATAAAAATTATTACAATTATACGAAGGAATGGAATCATATACCACATCTTAAATGTAAGCTGTAATAATTGCATAATATAGTTATGCAGTGAATAATTAATTCATGTTTCATATGTATTTCTGGATGTGCTGCGGTTAATTACTATTTTTCTTCTTTCTTTTGGGTGGGGGTCAGGCTTTGTACGAGAAATAGTATGCAATAGTTTCTTCTGCAACACCTTTGCTGATGATTCCATAGTACATTAAAATGGTAGTTTTCAATATACAAGATAATTTTCACGGGAAATTTATATGTAAAGTCCAATACACTAGAAAATATTTTATATATTTAGAACTGTACATTTTGTTTAATTAAATCGTTCAAATTTTTAAGTGAGATCTTCATTTTGGTGTAATAAATAATGCAATTCTTTTGCACTATATTTACACGGACCGAATCATCTGTTCCGACGCATATAATAACAGAAGGTGAAGTGAGCACATATGCAAATGCATCAGCGTTGGTATTGTCTTTTTATAGCTAAAATCAAATACACTGCAAACAAATTGGTTCTAAACTCGTTGACGGTCATTTGCCATTTCAGAGAAATTTCCGAGAGTACATAAAGGATAATAATTACCATTGAAATTTGGTTTTCATCCATCCATAAAAAATTAAGAAGTCAGACTAGAAGTTTCTGTTATTTTATTTATAAAAAACGAGCCACGTCTTACAAGGCGTATACTCATCGATATTCAGAATGACTTTTTGAAAATTAAAGACCAGAGTGGATTCTAAGAGTATATGTTATCGCAGTCAGACAAGAAGCATAAGTTAAGACTACTATTCCAAGTCAGGCACGAAGCATAAGGTTAAGACTATTATTACAAGTCAGGCACGAAGGAAGCATAAGGTTAAGACTACTATTCCAAGTCAGGCAAGAAGCATAAGGTTAAGACTATTATTACAAGTCAGGCAAGAAGCATAAGGTTAAGACTACTATTCCATGTCAGGCACGAAGCATAAGGTTAAGACTATTATTCCAGGTCAGGCACGAAGCATAAGGTTAAGACTGTTATTACAAGTCAGGCAAGAAGCATAAGGTTAAGACTACTATTCCAGGTCAGGCACGAAGCATAAGGTTAAGACTATTATTCCAGGTCAGGCACGAAGCATAAGGTTAAGACTACTATTCCAAGTCAGGCAAGAAGCATAAGGTTAAGACTACTATTCCAGGTCAGGCACGAAGCATAAGGTTAAGACTATTATTCCAGGTCAGGCACGAAGCATAAGGTTAAGACTACTATTCCAAGTCAGTCAAGAAGCATAAGGTTAAGACTACTATTCCAGGTCAGGCGCGAAGCATAAGGTTAAGACTATTATTCCAGGTCAGACAAGAAGCATAAGTTAAGACTACTATTCCAGGTCAGGCAAGAAGCATAAGGTTAAGACTGCTATTCCAGGTCAGGCACGAAGCATAAGGTTAAGACTATTATTCCAGGTCAGGCAAGAAGCGTAAGGTTAAGACTATTATTCCAGGTCAGGCAAGAAGCATAAGGTTAAGACTACTATTCCAGGTCAGACAAGAAGCATAAGTTAAGACTACTATTCCAGGTCAGGCAAGAAGTATAAGATTATGACTACTATTCCAAGTCAGACAAGAAGTATAAGATTATGACTACTATTCAAAGTGAATATGGTTAATCAAAGAAGATCTTTTTTTACCTAACGATATTGTTATATCGCATAAATTATCATCCTATAAAACATCTTTACGCAAGAAATCCTTATGATTTACAGAAGTATATAACAACATTTTAATTTTCCAAACGTTCTTTTCGAATGAAATATACAGACCTGTTTTTCCAACTCCAGGACCACCGAAGATGACAATTTTGGCATTCGTAAATTTCCGCTGAGACATGTTTCTTTTATTTTTTCCTTTTGTGGTGGAACGGAATACTGAACGCTTTATCTTTGTTTCCGACGAGATTGATGTCAAATCATCATTGCTAGAGGTGAACTTTATAGCTGCTAAAATATGGTCAACATCGGCACATACAGTTCCAGTTCATCGTGAACAATGAAGATACATTGGGAACATCAAAGAGCATTAACCGAATAAAGTGCTAAATAATTCCTTGTCCACGGCGAGATGTTTCTCAGATTAACATTTGAGATAATGTATTTCCCCTATCCTCTTTGAATGTAAATGAAGATAAATTTAGTTTCTTATTCCTTATAACTTCCAGACAGTAATTCGATCAATTAAAACACAAGATGTCTTCATAACATCTGTCTGTGTGTGGGTTTTTTCACAACTCTTTGTATGACAATAGTATGTAATGATCGACTATCATCAGTTATGGAAAGAGCAATCCGTCGATTCCATAAAAGCTTCCATTTATTTCTCGGTTCATAAGAATGTCATATAATCATCACTGTAATAATTAGACATAATCTAAACAACTAAATGCACAGAGAAAAAATATTGTCTGTGGTTCGTGGTACTAGTTTATGTGTGGCTATAACGCACCGTGACAGATGCCAAACTGCCGCTGTTTATATATTTCTCATGTAACTCGGCTCGAGGCCAAAAGATAGTTCCAGGGTCTAATAACTGTCGGTTGGCGGTGTAATACCTAAATATTATGCTCTTGGAATTAATTTGTCAGAATCTAGTAAATCTTAAGAACCACAGGTGCATTGCCAGTAAACGTGATTATCTTTGTGATTTATCAGAGATAATGTTAGCAGTCCTAATTAGATTTGATATTGTCAATTATGGTTTTGATATTGTCAGTTATGGTTTTATTGTTTCTAGAATATGTTTTAAGTAACTATTCTGACCAACGACATGTGCATGATAAAAGCCTCTCATTCGTCATCCCTTTGTCAGAATTTGTGAGTAACCATATCTTTCAGAAATGGATCATTGTGTGGCAAACTTTTATCCACAAGAACAAGAAAATATCCGTAAACTCAGTAAGCTTTATAAATATTATTTATCATTACATCAAAACCATCTCTTCACCAAAACAATGTATATCATATGCACGATACCCTTAATATTCTTTGCTTCCCCCTCCCCCCCCCCCACTAAAAAAAAACAACAAAATTCTCTTATTTGATCCAGAAAAAGTCATTAAAAGATTTGGATATAAGAAATGAATTGTACCTTACTAGAAAGTTTTATCGAATGCAAGAGTCAATTAAAGCCGATACAAAGCCACATTGGGAGGATCATGTTATAATAGTGTCAATGGTGAAACCCATTAATTTGCTGACTTTAGTCTTTTTCTCTTAGATTTACTTAATATGATCCCACTTGCAACTTATTTAATATAAACAACGTCTACACGAGAACCACGTAATCTTTTATCTAAAGTGAGGTTACATACACCTCTTGCTGACAATAAAATCTTGCTCAACGCATTAATATGTTGTAAATATGAAGCATAAATTGAATTTTTGTGTTCCAGACTTTGTATAGTGCCAGGCCTTAAAAATACGATCCTACTGTATCAGAAACCAAGGGGTCTCCGAATATAAGCCAGAGGACCTCCGAGTGTCTGCAGAACGGAGACTTACGAAAGCTAGTTTAGCTCAACAGAGACTGTCTTAGACCAAATAACTCTTATAGTATTTACGAGAATTAAAATATTTTTGGCAAGATAGTAATAACTGATGGTCTTAATAACATGCTTAGATTTTAGTGAGAGAAATTCCATTTACATTTAGATACATTTATTACAGATCTAAAATTGAGTACACGTTTCTAAATACGAAGGTCTAAAACCTTGAACTGATTATTTTTTATTTTGTTCAGTGCATATGTGAAACATAAAACATGCATTAGATTATGTGTTTTAACAGAGATGTTTAAGCATGATCTACCAGAGTAAAGGTAATGGCGTCAAAAACGTAAACTAAAAGGTCAACAACATAATTTCAAGACAAATAACAAATTATAACTTGAAGGGACTTCACGGGATGGACAGAGATATAACGAGGCAATATAGGAACGTATACATGAATACAGTTTTATAATCGCCAAGTAGAGCTCCTTCAACTCCTACACCAACAGCCTAGGGTCGGAATTTAAAATCAAGATATGCAAGTAGATATTTGCTTTAATTTGATGTTATGATGAAGAACACTTGTCGCAATATAATACTTTAAATCATGACGCAACAGGGATGATTTATGGAATCATACACCTCAATCTAGACTGGTCATTTTTCTGTTCATGCCCGCTGGTCTTGTTCTGCATACGTTTTCTAAAAAATTACCTTATCTGGCTGCTAATTTGCGAACAAAAGAAGCCAATTGTTTTCACAATGTTATATTTTTAGAAATTTACTTTATCATTTCAGATCTTCGATACCGGATATGAAAATCCCTAAGCACTAAAATATTGTTCAATCGTAACCTCTTCTCTCCTTTACGCGCTGATATCTAAACCAAACTTCATTTCATTACACATAATTTATTTTAACAAACTGATATACACTAAAAGCCAGCAGTTGAAAGTTAATTGCTTCGACAAGACAAACTGTGGCGTCCAGTTATCGATGTCATAGTTCAAAATAAAATAGTACTGAAATAAAAGGAAAGAAGGAAGTACGAGAGAGAGAGAGAGAGAGAGAGAGAGAGAGAGCAAATATGATCCTAATTAATTCGCCCCTATCGCATGCAGTTTGTTTTCAGCGACAATAACTTCTGCGCCTGATTCACAGTGTTGTTTGCAAAGCATTATTGCACAGCTTGAATAAAATTACGCATCTTGTTTTAATTTTGAATTCCAGCCAATAATGTACTGAAAGCAAGTTTATTTTCATCACAGTAAACTTGTTATCCAGCATAGTTTACTGTGTACAAACATCTGCCAGGACACCAGGGTTGATTTCGAGCCCGAGAGTTCAAATTTTGTGGAGTACTCGGAGAGATGTTTGCATACTGAAATTAGTGCACTGTATTTTTTTTACATAATCGATTACAAGGTGCAAAAGCCATATGAAAAATATCAACAATAAAAAAGTGTTTCTAGTAATAAGCCCCATGTTCAATCAGCACGTGAAATTCAGATATTTGGGTCAAAGAAACATCGTTTGTGTTAAATATAGTTAGAACCCGTCCGATTATGGAATAAATTTTAATTGGTTACACACTTTCGAAAGGTTACACAATATTACATTTATTTCTCGTTAAAGCATCCTTATTTACACACTGAATAATTCGTGCCCGGGCATAAAGTCGGACTTCTAACTGTTATAACAAATGTGCAGAGTATATAGTTCATTATATATTCCTTTGCGTGTATTTAGTGTACTACAGTTAATATTAAAAGAAAAGAATAAATTCTAAGAATTTCCAAAGCCGTTATATGTGGAAGATTTTCTTAAGAATAATACATGAATGGAAATATGATAAATTTGTTTTACTTTAATATGTGTACTGGTTGCAAGAATCAGAAATCTTGCAATTGCGAGAAAATAAAATGCTGAACTCGAATAGACGTCTAGTCAATCGGAACACGCTCGGTTGTTTCCGAAAACGATAGGAAAAACACCGTCGAATTCATAATTATTTAAAAATGAACTTGACATTTTACGGCATTGCATTCAGTCTTGAAGTTTTAAAGTTTTTACGAATTGTATTTGAGAAGGTTGTTCGTGTTTTGCATGAAATTGCTTTTCAGATTTTATAAATTAATTGTGTAAATATGAACTTCAATTCCTATAAATTAATGTCATGAATAGATTTGGCCATTAGTTACAAATACTGCCAAAGCACACCAAAGGCGCATGAATACACAAGTTTTCTTTGTCACAACATGTGATTTAAACTAATCTAAATGCTTTTTTACAAAGCTTGGGTCAAAATTTGATGTTTTTTAAAATACCCCTATTTGATCCAGAGTGGCAATAATTATATAGAGCAATGAGACAGAAATACACGGCAGCTTAGCTAATTTGACCGAATAGGCTTCTTGTAGTTTTCTTGTTAAAGACTCTATGCACTCTAATCACCAATTTGCACATGCATTTTCCTTGGTCAGTGGACATTTTAAAAAGTATTGGTACACACAGTGCAAATTTGACAATTTAGTTGAAAATTTGCTTAATCAAATTGCTCAGAACTATTAAAATAGTTGCCATCCTTGAACTCGCCGTGTCTTTTGCTACAGGGACAAGTTCTGCTTCCTAGCCTAAGTTTGGTATCACAGTGTATGAATGCTTTTCATTAATAAAGGGTGGTAGTGGGTGGTAGGTTGTACGTGGCGCATATAATTTTGAATAACAGCACACGTCCCAACCATCTAATACACAACCATATGTAATTAAGTATTAAACATTCACAAACAAAATTAATATTTTGTACTTGGGCCTATTTATGAAACTACTCACTGCCACCCGACCGCCTTATTTCTTAATTTAAAGAAAGTCATTACAAATGTACTACAACACGATTTGCCTCCCTTGGAAACTCTTCTCAAGGAAGAGACACGTCGTTTTTGTACGTTGCATGTGGAATCGGGTCACAATTAGGACTTCCAGTTCAGTATCCACGAACTTTTTTTCCTCTCTCATTTTGGTGGTGATAGAAGAGTTTTATTTATGCATGTTTGGTAGGGATTTAAAGGTAATTGTTTATTCTTGAAAATATGAGCTCATGGTGTGGTTGTCCGTGTGTATTTCGGCGACAGCGCACAGTGAGTAATACGGCCTTGGTGATGATCCGGAAGTGAAATCTGTGTTCTGTTTAAATGCTGCTCTGTTGACAGTCCATCATCTCAAAAACGAGCAGGTCAACCTTTGACAGAACTTCACCGTGATGTCATCTTTGAAGGTATTTTATATTAACATATGATTTGCATTGATTGTCACACAGTGGAAAGGTCAGTACTGAGAAACAAATATAGATAAGATATGGTAAAATTAATTATGTTCTGTGGCAATGTGGACTGAGATCACAATTAATTTTCCAATATAGTCTCTAAATTTGTTTACCAGTACTGAACTTTCCACTGGGTGACAATCAATACAGGTCATGTGTTAATCTAAAATACCTTCAGAAATGACTTCACAATGAAGTTATTGTCCTAGGTTCATATACATTTCTTTGACAGACTGGACTGTAAACAAAGCAACGTGCAATGGAACACATATTTCACCAAGGCCTTCTTACTCACTGTGCACTGTCGCGGAAACACACACACAGACAACCACACCATAAGCTCATATTCTACAGAATAAATAATTACTTTTAAATCCATATTAAGAATGCCAAAATCTAACTCTGATATCACCACCAAAAGGAGCAGGAGAAACTGCTTTAAAAATAGACTGGAACTACATTCGTGGGTACTGAACCGGAACTAATAATTGTGATCTGATCCCATATCGCGTTCTCAAAGACCGAGAGTATTGCGGTGTGTTATTACGGGTTAGCATTCTGACTGACCATAAGGTTAAAGTTTTATTGGAAAGACGTTTCATGTTTTATGCACACGGGAACAATTCTTGTACAGAGACACATTTTTGAGCGCGCCGGGTTAGATATAAAGTTGTAGCCTAAAATGTGCATGAAAGCTGTCTATTTTCTCCAAGTTCTGTCTATGAGATTACCAACCTTTTTACATTGAGAGATGTTGCTGGTGAATGTGTCTGTTCATGTCAGTCTATATTCTTCTTTATTTGAGTAATATCTGGAACACAGTTGTCACTGCATTATACATCAAATGTTAAGTATTTTGCTAAGAAAAGATTCATAATTATTTTAAAATTGCTAGTTTTAGGGATTTTCACGCGTTTCAAGGTGGGGGTGGGTGCAGTTTGATAACTAAAGGAGATAATAAAAGGATCAGATTTTCACGGTTAGATCCAAAACAAATATTTGCGGGAGCGTAAATAAGAAGGCGAGGCGAGGGGACTGACCTGCCCCAAAGCTTTACATTCTTAAGCCCTGCCAGGGCATAGTTATAGCCATCCAACCTTAACCGTGCGCAACGACGCGGCTTGATCAGTTGAAGCAACTGAAATATGGAAAACATTTTAATAAAGGCATTTTGAATATCTAAAATTGTATATAAACAAAACATTATAGAAACCAGTACAAACAATATCTCTCTCTCTCTCTCTCTCTCTCTCTCTCTCTCTCTCTCTCTCTCATTAGCAAAATTCACTCATTTAAAAATGCGCAAACGACAGGGTTTTGTTTAATTTCCTCTAGCAATGGATTGGGAAAATGTGTCTAGTTAATAATTATTTCGCTGAGAACTGTGTGTACTTTCAAGTCTTGGAAATTATGTATAAAATTCATTATAAGCTCAGTTAAGTCATAAAAGAAACTGGAAAGTGAACAACTATTACTGTGTGATTAAACTCTCAAACTAAATTTCCATTGGCAGATACATTCACATATTATTATTAAGACAAAATGATATCTTAAAACCTTGCATATCCTCGTCTGATCCCCAAACCATAACTTAATCTCCATTTAAAACCACGTAAATACTTGCCGACAGTTCCGCTATGTTTCACGAAATAAAAAGCTAAAGAGACAACATTCAGCAAGAATCTTGCTCCGGTATGGTTTGTTTGTTTTTTTCGTTACTCAGAATGTTAGGGATTAACTATTATGCGCATAATGTAGCAGAAATATTAACGGGAATTTTACATGTACGCGTACATAATGAAAGCTTAGAGGTGTGTGTTTGTGTGTGTGTGTGTGTGTGTGTGTGTGTGTGTGTGTGTTTTGGATATTTAAGATAACTTTGACAATTTTTCCACCTAGTCACATTATTTTGACACCAGGACGACCAATCCCAACACTAATCTCTTTAATGCTGAGCACCAAGCGAGTCAGCTGTGAGTACCATTTTTATAAGTCTTTTTTTATATGACACGGCCGGGGTTCGAACCTGGGATCTACCGCATCCGAGGCGGACGCTCTAACCAATTAGGCCACCGGAGCGGTTTTAGGTGAACGCTACTTCGTAGTAGAACAAAATATGACGGTTGGTAACGAGTTCCAGAAGTTTACTCTGACCGCCTCTTATGCTGATTAAGACGGTAAAATCTATTACATGTGTAACACTTTTGAGACATGTTGCTCTATTCCCAAGAATGTAAGAGCATACATTCAAGTTTGATCTCATCATTTGCTTATAAAAATTTTGTTATACTTTCGCGCTGGAACAAACAGCTTGAGATAAACCTACGGAATCGCCATCATTGGATGATAACGATAGTGCCGTTGAAAAATAAAGTCCCAGTTGTTACAAACAGGATAATGGCATTTTCAAAACATGTTTCGTCTTCTTCTTCTTCTTAACATTATTATTATTATTATTATTATTATTATTATTATTATTATTATTATTATTATTTTTATTATTATTTGAGTAGTATTATCTGGTTATTGACATTACGCTTTAGGTTTATAATAGAGGGCGCTGTAGAGCCGTACGGGAATTGAACATTAAGGATATAAAGTTATTAAAGTATACATTCTTAAATTGGTATCAGCTGCTGACCTCAGTACTTGAGAGCATTTCAGAAATTAACATTACGCCGTAGGTTTCAATCTGGAACCCCACTGTTGAAAAAATGGTCATAGCTCTATAACGTTCCTGGTATGTAAATATAGGTTTAACAATAGGAGCCAAATGGAAATGGTAATGTTAAAACTACGCTTACTTTATACCCCATTATTCAGTAACTTTAAAGTCCTACCTAACACCCACGTTTTGATTTCCGTACAACACCCCTCTTTTGATTAATATCCAACACCAAACTTTTTTTATTACTATCCAACACTCAAAACTACTATCCAGCTCAAACATACACACACTGTACCCGCTTCCGTCACTCTCCAAACAACCATAATGGACATGTGGGCTTAAGGGTTTAGCTATAAAAGACATACACATATAAGATTCATATTAACAATGATTGATTGTCTTCTCTGTTGAACTGGTGTCTTGAAACGGTGGTTTTGCTTTCAGCCAGCACTCCCCATTTGTAAACGCGACTCTTATGCCGAGCTTGACAAACACCACATATCCTGCTCCACTAATTCCCACCCAAATAAGTAATAAAAGTGAAACGAGATGGAAACACTTCCCGAGTCCTCCATTGGTGGAACAATGAGATCCTGCTCCTGCTGTTGTTGCTGTTAACATTAAAGAAACAAATTGTAATATTACTGCCGTATCTTCTCTTTCTCAACTTCTTTCTCCAGCAAGGAGACAACTAACCCTTCATCTGCTTTGACATGGCTTATTCCCATCTTGATAACTCAACTATTGGGATGTAGATATATATCTTCCATTCGATCTATGAGCTTCTGAACATACTCCAAGTTCACTAAGGTTTCATTAAACTTGTCTCTCATGTTCTGGTTGATCACTTTCTTCTGCAGTGACAAGCCACCAATGGGTGGTATGACTGTTAAACATCTCACAGATTCGGTACGCAGACATGAAAGCAAACAAACCTATTATTCAAATATTGACAGATCGAATGTTAAAGTGCTAAATGTTAAAAAATTTTTGTCATGTTTAAAATCAAGTCAGCATCACATTTTTAAATCAACATTTCTCTATCACCTCTATAACACTAAAGCATCAAGAAAACAAATGGGGGGGAATAGAGCTTGTCCCTTCCTATTCATTTGCACACTACTTTCCTACGATGACTAAAATAGTCAAAATATTCGCAAAACCACCATTCAATTTTGTTATTGTTTCTAGTTCAAAACAAGTCAGTGCGTGTTCTAATGGGAAACCCAAGATAAAGTTGATGAATAAATACACACAATATTGTCAACACAGTTTAATCTTATCCTTGTATTTTCGCATCATTAATTATCATTTCTGATTCATTTCTGATTCATCTTCAGCACACAACACTAACGATCGCTCTCGTATTTACCATTTGGCGAAGAACGTCATGATGTCGTCCTAACTGCTGTTTCTGTATCTTGGTCAAAGGCACCGATCCTTTCAAAACATTCTAATAAAATTCACACAAATTATCGATAATTGTTTAATGAATGTTCTGTTCACGCATCGGGGCAATCCATTGATGAGTGCTAACCATCTTCACCTGCCATGGTTCTGATGTGATAACCTTATTTACAACTTAGCGTGTCGAGCTGATATTTATGTGCTTCAGGTCTGTGAATATCATTGGATGCGGCGGCAAGCCACCGCATCGAACCAAAATTAAGTTGTTCAAATTTAAACAGAGTTCCTACGTGATTGAAACAAGAGGAGCACACACCTTGAATGGACTGATAAATAAGCAATTTTCCAGTGCCGGTCTGTGCATGCACAAATACCTTTCATTCAAATACACCTGTACCGGCTTCCGTCTGGTACATAGTCACACTTTCGATGTTAAACTTACAAAGTATCCTTTTAGGTCAATTGCCCCCAACATTTGTTTCCGATGTACAATGCACCACATTGTTGGATAGTTGACATTACATACTAAGGAAGGCAACTCATAAAATCCAATAGCTGACGCTAGGTCAAAACACCTATATTTCGGTTCGATTCGCCAAGGTGTAGATAGGGTTATCATATCGGAACCTTGGCGAACAAAGATGAGTACTAACTGGACACAATAATGTTTAGCTTAACGTTGAGAGAGTCAATTTTTTTCCTTATTTTGAAAGTTTCTTTGGGCTATGGTTTGAATTATTTGACATCTTTTTCTCAGGAGGAAAATAGAACTCTGAAATAAATCTTATCCAACGCTTCTTCTCTATGATAGTGAAATTCTCTTCAATGATCGTGGGGATGTCGCATCAACTATCCTTCAGGAAATGCTGGTGTCCTCAAATTGAAAATTCTTGTCAATTCTTTTTTGGACATTTCTAGTAAACTTTGTAACACACCTGTTCTGTATTTTACTTTTCTCTTAGGAGACGCCAGTATAAGATGTCGACGAAGTAGACATTTTTTTAAAAAATTGTGTTTCCATTTGCTCATCAGATTGGAAGACGCTGGTCTTATATCAGGCTTGGAGGCATCATCAATAATGGAGAAGATGAAGCAAAAGAAGAAACGATCACTAAACCACGTATTCTTGGGTATGTGCGTATCAAAGCAGGTGCATTTTTCTTTCTTGAAGGAGATGTTTCCCCTGGGGTTTTCTTCTTTTATTCATCCTCTTCTTCTTCTAGAGTGCGAACTTTCTGTACCTCTCTTCATTTTGGTATGTCGTTTAGGTTGTTTGGCTTTTTAGCTTAAGACTTAGGATCACATATTAAAACGGGATAAATAATGACAAGTCCTAAATATCCACTGATGGCGTACAGTGCAGGAGTCGTGACGTTACTTTGTTATTGATAGAAGAAAAAAAGTAGTGAATATTGTTTGATCATTTTAGAAAGTCGAAAAAGAAGAAGATGGCATGCAATTGTTTGGACCTGCTCAACACCAGTCGTAAAAAAAAATAATTTGTACGAAGTCTCAAATAATTTGGAGTGGTATGTTTTAAATCGATGAATAAATTGTGATTGTTGCTGCTATGCGCTATACTTTGTTGAAATAAATTTTATATAATATAAATAATGCATGCATTACGATGGTGTCATTATTATGTAAACGGATTTAAAGTCCTTCCTCGTAATTTCTTTATATGTCATCGAAGATGACAAGATGTGTTTGACTGAACTCCGACACAATCCCATCGACATCGCGAGGAATTCCTTCACCAAACAGATATATTCTCCTTGACTTTCTTGAAGTAACGTGTAAGCCGAATGTCAAGTTTTATAACTCCACACGATACATTGAGGAGGAATTGTCGAACAATTGCAACTTATGTTCAATCACACCCTTGACAAAGTCAGTTTTGATTGAACCTCAAGGACCAGCAATCAACATGTTAAATGAATGACTAAGATACAGCGCCTCGCAACTTTGACGATATCACCTTTCGTCAATCACATTGAGAACTGGGGATGCAGTTTTCTGAAATTCCAGGAACGACACAAGATATTTTATAAATTTTATAAATTTTATGTATTTATTATGTTATGGTGTAACAACATCAACAACAGTATTTACATTTTTTTATATATAAAAAATACATAGTTCATGTATTTATTTTCTGTCGTTCCTTCATCAGTCACAACGAATTTGGCGTAGTCAGCTACATCTTGCATGCAGCCACTAACACCCCACCCTCCGGACATTGTTGCCCAAATTTCAAAGGAATCGTATCTTCTTGTGGAGTCAATTTTATAAATGTATTTGTTTATTCATTACATTTTGAATAAGGTCACTGACTTCTTCCCACAGAATTTTATGTAACAATTATAACAAAAGTAGTGTCATGATAAGCGTGATAATGTCTTCATAATGTATCAATGTCTAACTATTTCAACATTTTCAAATTACCCAGTCTTACTATGGCATAAAGTGCTCTGTCTTATTATGGCATAAAGTACTCGGTCTTATTATGGCATAAATTACTCAGTCTTATTATGGCATAAAGTGCTCAGTCATATTATGGCATTCAGATACCTATGGATAAAAGTCTATGATATTTCGGATGCAGATGTTGTTTGCGTTCCATCCTAGTCATGACAAAACTCTCTATAATGGTTTCATGGTGATTCAAAATTTGATTTTGAACAATGTGTTCAATGTAAATCTACTCATTTATTTTCAGTCTGTGAAGATGGAAGAGTCACAACAGATCACACATCTTCTGAGAATTACAGAGTCATTCAAAGTACTAAAAATTAGATAGATATAGTTCTACAATGATACCAAATGATCTGGACTTTCTACTTACATTGCTAAATACAGCGATACATTTTTTAGAGACCCGACCTTTTTATACACCAAAACAAAAACATCAAAACACCATTTTTTTAAACCCTTTTACCCTTTTACACATACGCGAGCGAAATAGCCAATCACAAACAATATCTTAAAAGCCACTAGGGTAAACAAAACTCTCTTGGAAGCAGATGTTTTTGTATGTATGCAGAAGCAAACCCCTTAAATGACTTTCCTACTCCTACTTCAGGAGAAAATGGCAAAGATCTTCTGAGTTAATGAGTTAAGCAAAGATAACAAACCGCGTCGTCCCTATCTACCCACTCATGTCATCTTGTATCTTTTTTACACTTTGTCATTTTCCTAAAAGAATCACATCAATACTTAGGTATCACTAAAGATACTATCACGCGAAACTGGTTAATACAAACCTTTATACAATTAAATTCTTGAAATACGCAAGCATAAACATAAAATATTTAAAAATGTGATGCACATATTCTGCATCCAAACTCATCAAGTGAAATAGCATTGATTTGGATAACGATTAGTTTTAATGAAATATGGTTGTTTTTGGATAAGGATTATTTTGTATATTCAAACGTTTACAATCATATTTCACATAAATTACATAAATTAACACCAAGCGGCAGTCTTCCACTCTCTGTTAATGCTGGACTATTGCTGATCGATCTGTTAAAGCCCAGGAAATATTTACAGATGTCATCATGCAACGTTTCAATCGCCTGCGATATCGTAACCTCAACGTAGTTGAATCTACGACCTGATTAGATAACTTACAATGGAGCGAATAAAACTATTATAAAAGACATCAAATGACTATAGTTAATATCTGCTAAGTAGAGTTATATTTTAAAGAAGTTTGGCTAATGATAAAGCTGTTTCGCCTATATTATCTAATTATATTGCTATGTTTACACTAACAATACTTTGTTGCCATGACAGATAACAGGAGGTTGTTGCTGTTGTTGTTGTAGGGTTTAACGCCATTTTTCAGCACACGATAGGCTCTACATGGCGGCCAGTATTAATGGTGGAGGAAGAACCCGGGAAAACCCCAGAAAGAACCACCGACCCACGAGAAGCTACTGGCAAGCTTTCTCACATACCCACACTGGCTGAATCCGAGACTCGAACCCACGCAGACAGAGGTGAAATGGCAGTGATCCGTAATGGAGAGCGCTTTAGACCACTAGGCCACTTGGGGCCCCGATAACACGAGGTTCTCACAGTAATTCTGTGTTCGTTTCCAAATAAGATTATAACGTCCTTCTATGGCACACAAAAATATCCGCAAAGAACAAACGAACACAGAATTCGTAAGCCCAGATTTCTGACTTGTTTCATATGACGGAGTTTACCATAGAATCAAATACTTTTGTATGCTTCGTTTTCTATAAAATATCTATTTTTCTACTAAAATATTGGATTACATTTATAGATTTTCTGGCTTCTGACTTGAGCTTTAAAAGTTTAGCTTTCTTTTGCTACACGTTTCAGTGAATAGAAGACCGGGTATTTAAACGTTTTAATCATTTTAATAATTACACTGTATCAAGTACTTTGTTCGTATTTTGATGATGACCACCAGTTCAAAGAACAACAAGTTATTTTTTTTGTGTGTGTGTGTTTTGTTTTCGTTTTTGTTAGTTTTTGTTTTCTTTATTTATTTTATTTATTTTTTTTTTATTTAATTTGTTGGGGGGGGGGGGTCTTTTTGCTTGCATAGTTTCATGCCGGCACTGTCTAACATTTAGTTGATTTTAATTTTTTTATTTGTAGTTTCAGCACAGTTGTCAAAATCGCCAACAAACAGATAACATAGCATTGCCGGTAAGTCGATAGTGAGTAAGGATACTCGTCCCACATCGTGTTTTGTTTTTCCTGAGCATGGTACATAAATCTTAAATAAATAAGGACATTAATATCGGTCTGCTTATGTCCCCTTCTTTCATTCCAAGACTACAAGTAAATAATAATATGATTAGTACTTTAGAAGAAGAAAAAAAGTTACCAAGAGAGGAAGGGAGAGTAATGACAAGCAACTTAACATGATTTACTTAATATGATCTCACTTACAACTAACATGAACAACGTCTCTACGAGAACCATGTAATCTTTTATCTAAAGTGAGGTTACATACATTTTTGCTGAAAATAAAATCTTGCTCAACGCATTAATATGTTGTAAATATGAAATATGAATTGAATCTTTGTGTTCCAGACTTTGTATAGTGCCAGGCCTTAAGCAATACGATTATACTGTATCAGAAACCAATGGGTCTCCGAATATAAGCCAGAGGGCCTCCGAATATATGCAGAAGGGACCACACCCCAACACCTACTATCCAACGAAAAGGGTAAGATGTGAAAGATGGTGGATGAAATATATTTCATACTAGACCCCTACTTGAACCCCCAGTACTCATACTGCAAGGAGACTTATGTTTTAGCTGCCACCACTTTTCATTAGTAACCACACCTCTTATGATGGGCTCCACAAGCAGTACATCTACTCCAATGTCACCTATAAAAGTAATGGATACGGGAATGAAACTATAAGAATGGTTTTCCTCACTTTCCCAATCCTCTATTGGTGGAAGTGGGGTTCATGCTTCTTCTGATGTTGCTATCTTTGCCATTAAAGAAACGAATTGTACCTTTCCTGCAGAATCTTCTCCTTTGCCAATTTTCTATTCTCTGTCTCCACTTTTTCCTCCATGAAGGCAACAACAAAAATGGGATATAATTACATATCTTTCACTTGGATTAGGAGATGCTGAATAAATTCAAAGTGCACTAAGGATTCACTTAACCTGCCACTCGTGTTCAGGCAGTTCATTTTTCCTCTACGTTGACGAGTTACCAAAGGGTGTGAAGAATTGCGCACTTAACGCTTTGTGAAATTTTAGCACTGACATGAATGAAAGCGTGCTTCTAAGGTAGAGACATGGACGTGAAAGAAAACATCCCTACAGTACTTAAGGAAACTGGACGTCAAAAGCAATCACGTGGACCTAAAACAAACAATCCTTTTTTTTTACATGAACCTATTATCACTTATACCGAACTATTTATTATACACAATGGATGTAGCGTTAATACACACTATACCCACTAACATATTACATAAAGATCCACTGGTGGTATACAGGGCGCGAGTCAAATTAGTAGGAGGATGACATTTAAATGAAGACAAGCTTTAATGTGCTGAATAAATTTCTAGCGAAGTAAATAACATGTGCATTACGCTGATATTATTGTCGTGTAAACGGTTATAAACATCTTCCGCGTCTTCTCATAACATGTCGTCGAGGAAGACAAGACATGTAGCGGTTGCTGCTGGTGGTGTGGTATTATGAGGTTGTATCTTCTTACAAAGTGTCCGCTTTATTTGGCTATCGTTATCTAGAGGGTGATGTCCCTCGGTATTGTTGCCCGGATAGAGTAAATTTTAAAATAAAGTGTGAAACTTATCGATGGAATAAATAGAAATCTAAGCAGATATATAGAACAGAATGACACGAGCCCCCGTGTATGGAAAACAAAAACTTAATCAATTACATAAACAGCTGGGATAATACATTACATTAGGAATATACTCTTCTTTTTAAAATAAATTTTTCACCGAATTTCAGACACAAATATATTTATATAAATAGCCGATCTCTTTAAAATGATAGAATTAGTTCATCATATAATCGAGTGAACGATCGAAGTCATTGTTTTGTACAACTTCATAACCTGCTTATTGTGGTCCGCTCCGACTTCACTATGGTGGTTTCTCCAGGTCCTGTCGCTTTTTCCTTTTCCGACCTCCCTACTGTCTCGCCTCGTTTCGGCCCTCAAACTTTGTGTGGGTAGATGGATACGTAAGTACTTAAATACTTCAGTGGATACTTCCATGGATGCATCCGTGGAACATTTACCCCTTTCACAATAAACAGAAGTAACCTAAATTTTCTGTCACCCGTCCTGCTGGGAACAGATCATTACTCCCCTCTCGTTATGTCAGAAAACGTTCTATCAGAACTCGAACCGACCAAAGGCTATCTGGTCAATCTAAACATGGCAGACCATAAACAAACCTAGTTCACAAGATTAATGCTATTTCATTACTGATTCCCATTAACATTACACGAGACACAACGTTCCGTTCTCGTCTCAATTAAATAAATGAATGAGTGAAATTCATTAAATCGTTAGCTACGTTATTTTCAGCGAATACACACATTCATGTCTTTATCATACGTGAAATCAACTATGTTCGGTGATTTCAACGGATTACTGTAACTCATATCAACTAAAGTAATCAATGAAATCTAGGAATACCCAATTCCTATACAAACAAGACGACAAATTCAAACAATTCGACAACTTATATAAAAGAAGATCACTGTACGGATTCAGATAGATTAACTCAAACACCTTTACAATCATTTCAAGAGAATTAATCTACGGATTTAAACAAATAAATTTATCCAAATATAAACAATTAAATTCAAGCAACTCATTATATTGGTATCAACAAATTACATGAAATTGACGCATATACCTTGTGCTTTCAAGCTTTCTTCGCTTCTACCGCCAAAATTGTGTCTGTTGACTTTCCAGACATCCGGTCCCTTCTTCCAAATTCAGTCTCGGAGTCCCTTATATTTTCACCCTTTCAGGAAAATTGAGGACTGATTAGATTGTTCCATTGGGGCAATATTTAAAACCCAAAGAATTTAGTGTGGGAAACACGCCCCTTGTTTAGCGTAACCAGTCAGAGTTATATATCTTTTACCGTCTTTTATAACTAGGCTCAAAATTGAGGTCATCGTGACTTATAGAACTCTAAACAACATATCTGGAAAATTTTATATCTGACAGTTCCGATATAAAAGAGAAGGTACCCTTCCCTTTTTAAGTCGTCTAACGGTTAAATAAACAAAGGCTTAATTAAGAATCACTTCCTCTCCCGACACATACATTAGAAATCATTGCAGTTTAGCGATTTAACAAGCACATGTCCCCATAAATTTACTGTATTGTTCTCTGGCCCAAATTAATGTGTTCTTCATAGACCGATTAAAGTAAGACGCGATCCAATCGACTTCCCGAGGAATTCTTTCTACAAACAAAGATTCTCTTAAATTTTCATGAGGTAACTTGTAAGCCGATTGCAACGCATTTCAATACCATACGATGTGGAGTGTTGTTCCTAACAATTCTAATTTATGTTCAATTTCAAGCTTTAAAAAAAAAATCAGTTTTGATTGAACCTCAAAACCCAGCAATCACCATGTTAGAAGAATTACTAAGATTCACTGTCTCTCAACTTTGACCATCTAACTTTTTGTCAATCACTTTTAGAACTGAGAATGTAACCGCAGCTTTCAAACTGTGTTTGGTATTCCGAAATTCCAGCAATAACTCAAGACATTTTATAAATGTTATATATTTAACATATCATGGTCTAACAACATTAAGAACAATACTTACATTTTTAAAAACCCAGAAGATTCATGGTTTGATTTCTTTGTCTTTCTTTCATCAGTCACATACGAAGTCTTTGCTTAGTCATCTACCACTTGACTCAAAGACTCCAAAACGTTTCCAGTAACATATATCCTTTCAGTCATAAATCTGTTGGTGTATCAACACGTCTTAGTCTGTAAGAAAAGTTTATAAAGTAAGACGAATATATTCTTCACATTGGAGTACATAAGTCTCAGTCATCATTATTTTCCACATGCTTAACACAATGAGATTTTCGTGCACATATAAAGTTTTGGCTGTCGTGGCTTTGCGTGTATTATTCATAAATGTGCCACAAGAATCTGATGCTAAACAAAGTCCAAGAAATGTTGCCACTTAAACACACACACACACACACACACACGCGCACTCACACACACACACGACACACTCCCCAAATGTCAAATTAATCATATCTTCTTGTGGAATCAGTTCTATAAAAGTAGTTGGTAATCCATTAGGTTTTGAACACGGTCACTGACTCCATCCAACAGAATTTAATGGAATAAAGATGACATATGTCGTGGCATAATAAAGCCATATAATGTGCTCGTAATGTATCAGTGTATCAGTCTTCAGCATTCGGATACTAATGATTAAAATGTCTCTATGACATTACGGACACAATTCAATTGTTCTTTGCGTTTCAGGTGAATATTGACAACCTCTCTGTAAAGTGTGCTCACGCAGTTCTACAGGTAGATCTGAATGTATTCTTCTAAATTTGTCATTCACAGGAATGTATTTTTTGAGGATATAGTCATACTTTTGACAAACAAATTTTACAGCTATATCAAATAGCACGTATTGAAGAAGTGTGTTATTGGGACTTTACATACTGTTGAATTTTTGTTAACTCTGTACGTTTTGTCCTCTGAATTATTTGTATCATTTCAGTCTTGTAAACAGAAGTCGTGACATCGAAACTCTTAGCTGTGGTAAGTGATTAATATCTGACTATTATTTAACAGTTTCAAAGTAATCAACCCACTTATAGCATGTGGATATCAATAGTCAGAACGGCCATATTGTAAAATATGCAAACGCTCCTTGCGTTTGACTCGAATCTGCACAAAATCTCTGTAAATGCATTCTCACTGCTCTAACAGTAAACGTCGAATTCTTTCTTCTAACGTTTCCATGAAAATAATGATCATGACCCACCAAGGGAAGCTAGTAACAGAACGTAGACCATCCGGCGTGTTATAGGAAAGCTGAATCTTTAAATTCCCATTCGTTGATATTCACACCACAAATGAACGTTGGATATGATCACCTCGCCTCAAGGGGATTAATCATGTTCTAGCTAATGTTTTCATTAATGTAATCATGAACGTGTTATATCGGCTTTAACATCATAATAGTTACAATTTGTAAATCATGATGAGTTAATGATATACGATGTGACTATTGAGAGCAGGGACCAGATCAGTAGATATGCAAACTAATGGCACCACTTTCGGTAGTAGAACGGCAAAGTGGTGATGCATTGCTAATGTTGCAGGGTACAACATCGCTCTGGTCGCAAGGCACCGTATTGCACTAGATTCATCGGAGTCAGTAGTGGGTACATCACAGTCTTTCTGTATCATTCTTATACACGTTTGTACTCACAATGATCCATCTTTCTTCACACCCTATCCCTTTTTATACTGGAGATCGGCATGTCCGAAAGGTAACGTGTTGAGACCGGGAAGTAACATTCATTTCTAGCGGACAATTAAATATACTTTCTTCAAATGTCGACGGACGATTTCGTGATCTGACAAACGTACATTTTTGTGAGGATCCCAATCTTTCACATGAAAGTCTGTTTCTATCTTGACCTGGCTTTAGGCTTCATTTAAGACATTGAAGACGACTACTTTACTGTAACAATAATTCAGTGTCAGTCCTCTTACCTTACACTTGCTATGAAACTGACCTTGTTAGCCTGGCTACTGCTAGCCGTAATGCTTAGATCAACGTCTGGCAAAAGCTAAGGATAATGTCTTCAGGAAGTTCATCAGTCCAAGCTTTTACCGATTCGTCTTCGATGTGTGTGATAGCTTTTGGGACGATTGATGTACATGCAACTATCAGTGTTAACATATAGGACTTAAGTCCTACATGATCCAAAAGAGAATACAATTTATTTTAAATGGGCATAAGCTGTCACATAAGCACCAAAGATGACATTGCCAAGCTCGTCTGGTGATGCAGACTTTATGCCTTTACCAAATTCATATCCTCATGTATGATCTCCACGTGTTTAATTAATGTTCCTTTATCTTCGACGATTTTGAAAGAATCCACTTGAATCTACCAAGTATCCCGACATTGGTAATATTTGTATTTCATAGGTCATATCAAACTTGCCGTTATGTATTTGGATGTGTTGAATTTTATCTAAGATTTAGAGGGATAATTCTTCAGATGTACTAAACTCGATCCACACAAGTCTTTAAAAGTGTTGTCAGTGGTGGATAATCTTAAACGATCTTGATATCTTAGGCTTTACATTGTCGTTTCAGATGATATAATATTAACTCAAAAAGTCAGTTGCATTCTCTGCTGCAACATGAGACATGAATTCTATAAAGTTTACTGTGTAAGTGTAAGCCGTCGTCCAAAATTGTATCTAAGTCACCTGTCGTGTAGGTCAGATGTAAAATTAATCTTCATAAGATGACCACCGACTTCGTTCTCAGCTGATCATGACTCTTAAAATGGCATAGATGGTGCCGACTCAGAATCAGTCATATCTTCTGCAAAATCGCTAGCGTGCACTTCTGTTAACATTTGTCACGGAATGTCGTCGTCTATTGCCTTGTAATTTGATTTGACTAGGGTGCATGTTGTCTTTCTAAGCAAACATACTCATTCACTTTCAATCTGTGAAGACGGAATTCTCATACCGGATTATACATCTGCCCGAGTGGGTATGAGGCTCAATTATACCAAAGTGGGTATGTGAAAAGGCTTACCCGTAGCTTCCCGTGGATCTGTGATGTTCCTAGGGATCTTTGATGGTTATTGGTTAATCATTGTCCATAAGCATGAACAAATATACTGCAGATTCCAGAGAAATATGCCAGGCATAAGAATATTCTTCCCTTGTATTCTTATATTTTGGAGAAATACTAATGTGTATTATTCGTCTTCGTATAGGAAGAAATTGTTTGTGATTAAAACAATTAGAACAAATTCGGTCATCCCTAACTAACCCTTCATGTCGGCCTGTCTCTTTTCTACAGTTTGTGACTTCCCTCAAAGAAGTAGCTTCCAATATTCAAGAAGGATTTAACATATTTAGTATTCAGATCTACTAGAATCATTGATATTAGCAAATAACCCTTGTTAACAACAGTAATATAATCTTGAAGTCAATAAATTCTTGAAATACGCAAGCATCAACAAAGCATATTTAAGCAGTCAGTGTTTAAAAATATGATACTGTGTTCTGTATCGATGTTCGCCAAGTGAAGTAGGGAAAAAGCATTGTTTTGGAGAAAAATTGTTCGGTATCGTTTACATTTATATTTCATACACATTACATATTTAACACAAAGCGGCTGTCTTCCACGTTCTGATAGTAGTACACTATCGCTGACCGATCTGTTAACACCAGGAAGTATTTAAAATGTCAGCGTGCAATGTTTCAATACGAGTCTAAGCTAATATTTCTGACCCGTAACAGATGACTAAATTTGTCATAGAATCAAAGTACTCTTAATGCTGGGTTCTGTATTGTAAAAAATCCGTTTTTTTAATACAAAAATTATGGAATGCATTTAAAGATTAAAGATTTTCTGGCTTCTGACTGGAGCATTACATTTTACAATTTTAGCTTGCATTTGCTATATATTTTAATAACTAGAAGACCAGGCATTTACAAAATTTAATCGATTTAATATTTACATCGTAGCAAGTGTTTTGTAAGTATTGTTGATGAGGTACATCACTTTAAAGAACGATGAGTTCTGTTTTCTCTTTTTGTTCACTCATACCGACATTATTGCAAAGTTCCTTTATAACATTTAGTTGATTGTAAAGGTTATTTTCACTTTCAGCAATGTGTTTCAAATCGTCAGCAAACAGTAAACATAACATTGCCGGTAATTCCTTAGTAAGACAAGATACCGGACCCGCAAAGCATTTGTCTCAGCAGGGAACATAAATCATAGAAAAGTAAAGCAGTATCGGACTGTTTATGTCCTCTTGTTTAGTTCTGAGACTACAAGTAAAGAAGATGCAAATTGGTGCTATAAAAATACCAGGAGAGGAAAAAAGACTAAAGGCATGCAACAAAGTTGTAACTGAGGTTAAGAACTAATTGATCAAAGTAATGACAAAGAATTCAATGTTCCTAATTTTAAAATCTGTTTTCTTATTTTTAAAATAATTTACAATCTTTAAAAATGTGCACAAAGGGGTATAATTCAACATTAATTATGAAACGGAAGCATTTAGATTCGCAGTTTACAGTCTGTCAGATATATCTGAAGATTTATAAATTATCTGAGTATTGATAATCTTCATTGACGCATGTATGTTTAATCAATTATACATATTTAACGGGAAATAAAACTGTTTGTCTGTTTCTTTATATGTTATATTCTATCAATAAATAACTCGAATATGTATCTAACTACACCAGATCTGTTGGCAGGTAAAGTTTCACTTTCAGTCTGAAGGAATCAACTCACCTTTTTTATGTATTGCTGCGCAATAGAGTATTTAAATTACTATAGAATTCACACCCAGGCTCGATTTTGTAGGAAGTGAAATTAGTGATAGATAGAGGTAAAGCTCTGAGCCCCCAGCCAGTTATACCGACGGTTAATTAAAGGTGAAATTCTAAGGAATAACAATTTAATACAATTCAATATTCAAATGATAATAATTTACCAATCACTCTTTTTCATCTCGACTAAGTGATAGCCTATTGCATCCTGTGATTTATAGTGTGAAATCGCTTTTCCACCTGTCCCTGTTTTCTACTCATCTGTATCTCTCCTATACCGCCAATTTCGCATCTCCTTCTGATTTCCCTCCTAACTTCTTTCCCTTGACTACTCCTTCTCCTATTTTTCCTCATCGACTCCTTTTCCTCCTCCTCTTTGACTCTGCTGTCCGAGTAGTCTTCGATTCACAATCGACTTCTCCACTAGTCTCTAATCCGTCTCTCTCCTAGAGACTCGGGACTAAACCACACCGGAAGTCTGTCCCCTAAAAGCGTCCTTTACGAAGCTTTGTTTTTCCTTAGAATTTTCCCGCCAATTCACGAGTGAATGTTTCACAATGACTGAGGTTTCTAGTCTAAAGTACTCCGTTAAATTCGGGTTAAAAAACGTTGACCACACCCTCTCTCAATTCCGACTGGATATCGATTCTACCCTGTTCTATTCAACTTAGCAGACAGTGCTCCGGCCATCTGTCAACGTGGTGAGATTTACGACACCAATAAGGGTCCTTTGTTCTTGAACAAAG
Source organism: Sinohyriopsis cumingii (assembly GCA_028554795.2). NCBI lineage: Eukaryota > Metazoa > Mollusca > Bivalvia > Unionida > Unionidae > Sinohyriopsis > Sinohyriopsis cumingii. The sequence goes on along the minus strand of CM068835.1, from coordinate 74,879,050 downwards.
ATTTCAACGTCCACGTGTGATTTTTGACACCCAACTCATTTTGTTCTTGATTTACGTAATCGCGGGTAGCCAACGTGACAAATGGTCTGGGCTTAGGTCCACCTTATATTAAGTCTTCATTAACATCTGAGTTGCTGCTTGAATTAATCTCTGGTCTTTCACCAATAAATTGTTTTAAGAAGGTAGAGAAGGAAGGGGATTGCATGCTTTGTTAGTATAGATCAAAGTTATTTTGTTAGTGGAAGAAAAAGAGCGAAGGTTATCGAGGGTAATGCTGGTTTTCTACAGATATTTAGTTATCGGAGGAATAAAGCATGGGTTATATAGATTATTATGGAGTGGATGTATTGTTGTTGGTCTGTGGAGTGTACCAGTCTGTTGATTACAGTGCAGTTTAATGTTGATTTAGTTGCGGGGTTAGTTCTGACATCGTGTATAAAGTCTGTTGAGGCGTACCCATATAAGTCAATTAAGTTGGGGGGGGGGGGGGGCATTACCGCCACTGAAGGTTGAATTCTTCCTCTTTGACGTCCACCTAGTGGGAACAATATCCCCAGTCTTCTCCCCCGGGGCGGACCTCCTCCTCACACAGAATAGACGTGTGAGATTTGCTCATTTTACATATTTTATTCTGTGTCCTTTATCTTAAGGCGGATTTAATGCTTTTATTGTTTTCGTAGCGTTGAGTTGTAGCAGTGGTTATATATATATATATATATATATATATATATATATATATATATATATATATATATATATATATATATATATATATAATCGATATTTTTAGTTTCTGGTTGTATGAATTCTGGGTAAGTAGGCTGGGCTTTGAAAGTTTTCTGTCTTGACTGGAATATGCGTCTTTCTATACTATATTTGGAACAGTCACTGACAACATATTTGAGCGATTCTGGGACGGTGCAAAGTAAGCAGTTGATGCCCGCTGATCTTTTGTTTGGTTACCAGTTGTTAATCTCGTAAAGACTTTAGTGTCACGTGGGTTCACAAGGGTTATGGCGCTTAGATTTCTTGAGTACTTGTTTTTGCAGTTGATACGTCCATTTGGACTGGTACCGTATTTCACTTGCCGTTTGTTATCAAGGTTTTGCACAATGTTTATACTGTAAATTTCCTGTATTCTGTAGTCGAGTTTCTGGATACTGGGTTCCCTAAGCTTATTTCTGGCTTCTTCATCGGTCCTATTTTTTCCAGGTATGTCTATATGGGATGGCACCGATATAAATTCTATATAATTAGCATTCTCGTCCAGGATATTAAGTAACACGGTTACTTCTTGCAATAGATTGTCTATACTGGAAGAGTTACCGGACTACAGGGAGCGTAGCACGCTGAGGAAGTAGCTAATTCGAACTGCCTTCGTTGTCAGGGTGTTTGGATCCATTTAAGAACTCGACTGTATAATGGAGCAGTTATCGGATAGTCTTGCCCATAGAATCATACCATCGCCTGGAATCACCACTGCTGCTCTAATGCGACCTGTGTCGGGGTATTTAGAACCGTCAATATAAAATTCGGTATTTCCCACATACTACAGTCTCTCTCCGAGAGGATTTTTATGTCAAAACTGACTGACAGACTGAGCATTGATTTAATTCGTGTCTGGCCTTTATGCCTTGTACGACTAGTTAATGCCAGCACCGCACACTTTAATGTGTGTCCAGCACATCTCAGTTAGCATGTCCAGAAACGGAAACAGAGAAGGGCAGGAATGGAAGGTTCTCTGTACTGTTGACATTTCCTATTAGAGAGTAGAGTTGGAGACGGAATTGTTTTCCGAAACGGTGTTTGGCGCAAATTATTTTAAAGCTAGGAAGCATTTATCCTGTTGCTGTGTTTTAATTTCGATCAATCCCATCTTGTGTGGCTGGGGCCTGATGGTTCTGGGTTGTGACCACCTTATAAGTTATTTGGGTCAGGAATTTGTGTTTCTAATTTTGACGGTAGTCAACATTTCTTTTGTATTTTTATATATTGTTGCTGGAATTGGTATTTACCGCTTTATACGGTGGTTTTGGTTTCGGACCACCTTATATTTTTCTATTGTTTTGAGGGTCAGGATAGTAAATATTATATATAGTTTCTGTAATAATTATCAATCGTTGCCGCTTTGTGAGGCAAGGGCCTGGTGGTCTAGGGTTTTTGGACCACCGTAAAGTCATAATTACTTTATGGGTCAGTTTGTCTAATCTTATATATAAGATATTTGGTATACATCATCCAATGTCATCTTGTGTGGCTGGACCTGATGTTTTGGACGTGCAGCCACCTTATATATTAGTTGAATTTTTAGGGAAATGAGTAATTGGTTATAGTCGTCCCTAGCTTTATACCCTTTGAGAGGGGATCACATAATGTTGTTGGTATAGAATAAAGCTGTTTAGTTAGTGGAGTTTAGTTCAGTGATGCTTAGTTTGAGATTTTTGTTCTATGTGTATAATAGCTTTGATTTTCCTTATGAGACGCATTCTTATCGGACATCTTATGGGACGTGTGGGTATCTACCTCCACAGGAGGTGAGCTTATACGATGGCTGCCAATTGAGTCCCCAGTGAATTAGCTCCTCTCACCCCGCGTAGATCAGTAGGAAATTCTTCTATTATGCAGTGATTGTTAATAAGTGTGACAGAGCTTGGTTATTAGAGGTTAGTAGTGGATATTGTACGATTTGTATGAGTTATGGGACTTGGTTAAGGTGGTAGATTAGGGTCCTTTTGTTGCTTGTTTAGCTTATTTTAATTTTGAGATTATAGCCTATTCTTATTAATATATATATATTCTTGGAATTTTAAATGTAGGTATCCTGCAGAGATTTATATTTTGCCTCTTTTCCCTATTGCACAAAGTAACCCAAGATATTATTACGTATCCAATCGATGTTTTAAGCTCCTACCTGTTCGAAAGAATTCTGTGTATGTTTTGAGATTTTTTTTATTTCTTGGAATTTGCGTCTTTGTACGCTGTACATGGAACACTCATTAATAGCATGACAGCAGAATTGTACATTTGTTTGTCTTCGATTAAAGTTGCGTGCGGCAATATGGCCATATGCAAAAGATTAAGGCACTTACGGCGCATTATTTAATCTCGTCGGTCGGTGACTTTCCAGCGCCCACCAACACTTTAATGAATGCACTGCATACTTCTTTGTTGCGTGTCTGGAAGAGGTTGGATAGGAAAAGGATCGTCAAAGGCATGGCCTCGTCGCCGTAGACGGGTCCCTATTAATGCAGCGATCGTTTGTTCGAAATGCTTTGTCTTGCATTGGTTTCTAATGTACACGGTTTGTATTTTTGGCAGCTTTTTTAGTATGGGACTAGAAAGAGAACCAATCTTACATTTAGTATCTGGTCTTGCCCCTTAATTATATTGTCTGCAGTTGCACATTTTACTTTTTAATGTGAATTGTAATTTATGTAACGGTATGAATTTCGGAAGATGATTATTGCGCCATAACTGAGAGAAGTATTGTTTTGCGGTAAGCGTGACACGTAATAATTATCATTGATGTATGGCTATACCCGCAATAAATCGCGAGCCTGAGATGGTTAATCTTCCTGTTTTGGGGACATGATTGAATCCAATTGGAGTCCGCTGGGATAACGGTCAGAGAGATAGAGAGGGAGAGAAATGTGGGATTAAGTAGCGGGAATTGTCAAAATATGAAATAATCCTGAGACAATTTTGGGTCATTGGCGAAAGTATCATAAAATGAGGCATTTTTTCCAGAATAATTATGAATAAAGTCGGACTAGAGATAAGTATTATAACTTCCATGGGCTTTTTAAATTTTGAATATTAGATAAATTTAATCCCGATTTTCTAAGCTAAATAAAGGGTTGTGCTTTTCAGACGAATGGTTTAAGTATTCTTCCTCAAAAGTGTCGGCAGTCCATGTTTATCTGTAGAATGGGAATCTGACTCCGAGGAAATATAGCAAGTATCTTTTCTGGTCAAAAGATTTTCCAAGGTAGGAGTGTCTGGAAGTTCAGGGACACAGAAAAGATAGCTTCGGCTTCATATAAACGAAAGCAAGTCCTGGAAAGCACAAGGTTTGTCTCAATCACCTGCAATATATTCATTGGATCCATTTTGTGATTATTTGTTGCATTTTATAGCTTTAAATTCAAACTTCTATTATCTTTGAGTTCGGGAATTGATTGTTGCATTAATTTGTCTTGAATGTTATAGGAGTCTTGTATTCTTAGAATGTCATACAATATTTAATGCATTTGTTCGAGTTTCCATTTATGAATAATACGAATCATGCATTCTAAGAAATTCGTGTATTACTTCTGATGTAAAGTGTGTGAAAATGTGACTGTATCGGTCTTACATGATATGTATCACGTATGCTAAGAACTGATTTTTCAGTGTCTGGAACTATAATGTCAACAAATTGCTAGTTATCAAATAATGTAGTTAAGATAAGACGTGAAGGCTATTAATTAATTTGTGTAATTAAGTTGTGAGTCCTTTAAATCGAGAAATCGGCGCATGCCAACCACCATAGTTCAGTTTGTTCTTTACGCCCACAGGGGCATGGTACTATTTACTAAGCTGTCTAGTCATGTCATGATTCCATTTATGAATGCGCGTAGCGCTAGGGAATGACTTGAATCTTATGATAATAGGGTCGTGTGTATTAGTAGTCAGTTGCTAACTGACCCATATTAGCCGTTGTTTCTGTTTAAGTACGATATGACAATATCTGACGTAACAAGTGTAGGGATAATTGATCAATCACGGAAGAAGAAAGAAAGCCTGACAAATATTTTGAATGCGTTTTTTATGTATGCCGGGGTAATAACTCCATACGTGCACAACGCAGTGGGAAAATAAACTAGACGACCATGTTACATTTGATAGCTCGGAAAAGCTGAAGAGATAGGGAGAAGAAGAAAAGGACTACGGTGACTCTGACCTGTCACGAACATTGAGTTTGAGAGAACCGGAAGCAGCCTGGTTATGCAGGCATTCTAAGCAAATAGTTCGGTCATTCACTCAATTATATGATGAACGTTATCGTATCGGTGTTTTAAAAAAAGAAGCCCAGCTAATTGCATTGCGTATATTGTCTGAAATTATATTTCTAAGAGAAAGTGTATCATTCAAATGTCATATTAAATTTCATTATGTTTATGTAATTGATTAAAATGTTATATTTTACACGGGGGAGGGGGCACTCTGTTGATCTCTTCTATATCTCTGCTCACATTTCTGTTATTGCACCCATTAATTTCATTTATTATGTTGATATTCGCTCGATCTGGGCAATAACACTGTGGTTGATCACCTCCTAGATAACGATAACCAAACAAATGCGCTATATAACTGGTGGGGCACTCTAACATATTCAGTTATTGTCATATTGTGTGGCTGGGCCTGATGGTTTTGGTTTTTAATCACCTTACGGCATCGATTTGTATGGAAGTCTTGGTAATTTGTATAAACTGGGGCACTTGCTTAATTAAATCTAGTGGTGTTATATTAAGTTATCGCCTTGTGATGTTGGACCTGGTGATTTGGGATTTTAACCATATAATTTTGCTATTTTGGGGTCTGATTATTGGACCCTACAGTAATTTCCTTTTCTAACCAATTTAATATTGCCATTTTTTGCGGCGGGGCTGTGATATAGACTTGGACCACCTTATATCATTGAGGTTTTGGGGTCTTTTGCCGCTTTGTGTAGCGGGTTCTGATAGTCTAAACTTAAGACCACACTAAATGTTATAGCTGTTTGCTAGAGTGATAGTTTATTTGGGTCGTTTATTTTATTATTTCCCTGATACTAATGTAAGATTTTTTTATTTTTTTATTTTTTTTAAAATTTTATTTGTGTGTGTGTGTGTGTGTGTGTGTGTGTGTGTGTGTTCTTGTTGTTTTAGATGAGTTGATAGTGGGTTAGCATCGGTTAAAACTGTTTGGTCAGTGGAGATTAAATCAGGGATGTTTTGTAATTGGTTATTGGTCATGTTATATGGAGGAGGGTTTTTTGAGATAATATTATTGTGTTGTCTAAGTTCAGATGTTTGTCCTAAGTTGTGAGAGGTGTCCTTATAAATCTATATTATGGGGCGTGGGGTATCTATCTCTACTAAAGGTGAGCCGCGAATAGTCCCAAATGAACCGGTTATCGTTCACCTCTTCTATGAATGAGCTCTCTCTCTCTCTCTCTCTTTCTCTCTCTCTCTCTCTCTCTCTCTCGCTTCTTTTAATTAGTTTTGTATTTACATTTATTTTATAGACTTCATTTGTTGCGTCATTTTAGGTTAAATGTACCTATATGTTAGTTTATAGCATAGCTACGAACAAAATATTGTTTAAATTACAATTTATTTTGAAGTCCTGTATCAAACGTGTAATAGAATCCCTGCATTGAAATACATCGCAAAACACTTGTTTGCATATCAAATGATGACACTGTTGGCAACAGGTAATACAAGTGTTATATTCGTTACCAAATATGAGAAAGGTTTACAGAAATAAAATGAAAAATGTAATTACAGAAGGGATACGTAAATATTGCCTGCGTGGCCTCGTAAGTGTATGCATATTCCATTAGAAACACAGCAATGAAATAAAACTGAAATGAAAAACTTAGTATACATATATAATCACAAACAATAATTTACTTATCAGTGGTAACCAATATTGTTACATTCATAATATTTAATTACTTACATTAAAAGGCTAATAATAATCACCCCTTACACATTCATGGTAGAAAAACAATTGTGTTCACAAATACCTCTCAAAATTAACTATACAACACATATTATATACAACAAACAAAGTAAAGTCCTTCCTTTTCACACATTTGATGCATTATTACCGTCAGTTACAACTTTGTTACATGCGATTACTCTCGTGTCCTCTCTTGGTACTTTTCTTAAGAACCAATCTCAGTCTTGTATATCCATGTAGCTGTTTAGCGAAATAGAAAATTTTAATTCCTTGCTTTGTCCATTTTCCTCTGTAAAGAAACATAGAATTGCAGCTTGTTTGACAGGTCATTTTGCTGTACAACCAATAAAGGAATAGTTGTGGTGTACAGTACAACTTGAAAAGGGAAGAGTACATTCGATTTTAATAGAATCTGTCAAATTTGAAATTTTCCAGATCTGTTGTTTGGAATTCTATAAGTCATGCTGACCACAATTTTGGTGTCTAGTTTTTAAAGGGCAGTAACTATATTTAACCCTGATTGGCTATGCTAAATAACGGACGTGTTTCCCACACGAATTTCTGGGTTTTAAATTGCCTCCATCAAAAAATCTAAACAGTCCGATTTTCCTGCAGGAGTGAAAATATAAGGGACTCCAAGAACGAATTTGGAAGAAATTCTCTCGTAAAACATTGGTCAAGCGACCAGATGTCTGGAAAGTCAACGGACACAATTTTGGCGGTAGAAGCGAACAAAGCTTGAAAGCACAAGATATGTGCATCAATTTCATGGAGTTCGTTGATGCCAATATAATAATTTGCTCGAATTTAATTGTTCATATCTACATAAATGCATTTGTTTAAATCCGTAGATCAATTCTCTTGAAATGAGTGTAACTGTGTTTGAGCACATCTATCAGAATTCGTACAATGATCTTCTTTATATAAATCTGACAAATTGTTTGAATTTGTCGTCTTGATTGTTATAGGAAGAATTTCAAGAATTACCTATGTTGACATAGGTTAAGAGAATGCCTGTGAATTTTCTGATCATAGATTATTTCACGTATGATAAAAATTTGAATGTGTGTATTCTCTGAAAATAACATAGTTAATCCATATAATGAATTTCTTTCATTCATTTGTGCAATTGGGAAGAAAAAACGGAACTGTTATGTCTCGTTTAATCTTAATGGAAATCAGTAATGAAACAGCCATTAGGAAGTACATTAATCTTGTGAAAATAGGTTTGTTTATGGTCTGCCATGTTTAGCTTGACCAGACAGCCTTTGTCTAATTCCGATAGAGCAATATCTGATATAACGAGAGGGGAGTAATGATCTGTTCCCAGTAGGACAACTGACATAATATTTAGGTTGTCTCTGGATTTTTTGTAAGGGAATATAGCTCCAAGAAAGTATCCGCTGAAGTATCTACTTACATATCCACCTACCCATGCAAAGTTTGAGGGCCGAAAAGAGGTGGGACAGTAGGGAGATCGGAAAAGGGAAAAAGCAAAAAGACCTAGAAGAACCACCATAGTGAAGTTGGAGTGGACTGGAATAAGCAGGTTATGAAGTTGTATGAGGCAATGACTTCGATCATTCACTCGATTATATGATGAACTAATTCTATCATTTAAAACAGATCGGCTATTTATATCAATATATTTGTGCTTGAAATTCAGTGAAATATTTATTTAAAAAAGAATTGTATCTTCCTAATGTAATATATTATCCCAGTTGTTATTGTAATTAATTATATTTTTGTTTTCCATATACGGGGCTCATGTCATTCTATAATTTCACATTTTATTTTAAAATTTACTTGATTCGGGCAACAATACCAAGGGCAATCACCCTCTAGATAACGACAAACAAATAAAGCGGACACCTTGTCAGAAGATACAACCTTATAATACCGTACCACCAGTAGAACCGCTCCACACAGGATATTTTACATAGTATAATAGCTCCAAGGAGCTAATGATTCTTATTATTTCATGCAAGTCTGACTTCAAATAAAATATGCTTATGTTTAATGTACCGTTCTAAATAACTGGTCACAAATACATTACAATAAATCTGGAGTTTCTGCATCCAGTAATCATCCCCTCACATGAATATCCAACAACTGGAATACTTGGTAGTGAAATGGACACACGTCAGTGGAAACATTGTTAAACAAACTGATCAAAATTGATGAAAATGGCTTGACTAACCTAAACGAATTACGTCACATCATACCGGAATTTCCACGCTGTCTGTTGATGCTGTGTCAAATGTTCTATTGATTTAAAAGTACAGATGCTCTTTGAATTTTAATTTGTAACAAGAAGTCTACTTCTAAAATGTTACTGGTTATAGAACTGCACATTATTCATTCAATTGGTATCTGGGACTATTTTTACATGCAACAAATAAAAGGTGCAACATCTGAGCCAGCATTAAAGAGGTTTTTCTTTCTTCTTTCTCTCTTAACTATTTCCAAGAAAATAAAAACTGTGATAAACAGAAACTCAGATGGATAATGATCCAAGATTAAATCATGATACGTGTTGAGTAAGATCCAGCTAAGACTCACAAAAGCTGGATATTATATACCCGTTTTATAAATTCAACATGAAATCATTACCCATTTGAGATTTTTTTGTATCTGCCATAGTAAAACTGCATGTTAGATGAGGGCAAATACATAGCAGTAGCATCCCCCCCCCCCCCAATTTTAAATTAAAGCTGAATAGAATCCATTACAACTGTACGTCATTAATCGCAGTTATTGATGTGTGATGTATAGTCATCATATGATGATAAAAACATCATGGACCAACCACTTTGCTGTCACAAATTTTGTACTAGTTACCCTAGTGTGCATGCACAGTTATTAATCAATGGAGACTGTACAGTAATTGTATATTAATTTCCCTCACATGCGCATAAGTGAAATTTTGGTCAAGTGGGGATTAAGTTCATGTTTTGCCAGGTTCCAGATTTTTTCTGCCTCGTTGGTAAGGTCATAGTCAGTATAAAATTAAAATGGATTTGTATCAAGCATGGTGACAGGTGAGACATTTACTTGATTGATCTGAATAATGTAATATTATTTACGGCAAGTAAAGCATTAAATGAATAAGCAATGTACCTGAGTTGATAGGTGTGATATCAAATGCTTCTGTTACATGCTGAATTAAATCATCAGTCAGGTGAAAAGCAGTTTTACCAGATACGTCAGCTTTCACATATTCACTCAAGTGCATGATGTATCTATTTGATTTTGCCCTGTTACAAATTTTGTACCTATTGCATTTTTCTAGGTGCATCATTCTGACAAAGGTCACAACATACAACATACATACATATGAACTGTTGCAATAATCATTCAACCATTGATTTCTGCAACCACTCTCCAGTGTTAGATATCCTTTCATGTCCTTCTCGAATATTTCCTTAAGAAGTTACTGTTTTCTAAAATGTAATAGGTTAAGCTTAAAGGCCACCATTCCCAGATTGAGCGATCTCTAAAAATACTCTGAAGTGAAAACGTATTTTCTTTATTCTCCAAATAGTTCATGGCTCCTGACTTGGAATATACTAAATAGAACATTTTATACAATGTATGGCTTCTTACTTGATGATCCGTGGATTTAAAGCCACTTTGACTAGCACATATATATGTAAAATGCAAAGACAAGCAGACATAAAATCCCAGTACTGGATTCATGCTTGAAAGACAAATAATTTCGCATATCCTTAAGGCAAGTGTAAGCAAGTCACATGTTAGTTTGGGTTATATTTGTGTATAAACACTTAAATAAAGAAACTCAGAACTAGTGATGTCTGTATTCATTTATTTATATAAGGTCCAGTCATTGCTTTAATCTACTTCTCACTGTTTTTTTTATTTGTAATTGTATTTAAACTTAACGACACATTTTGTTAAATTAAGAAAACACTAAGGACATATACTTGGATGAATGATTGTGACAGTGAAAGAAATCAACATAGGGTTCCATTCTATGAGCTACTTTGGTAATGATGGAAAGTACAATTTTTCTCAACTTGTCAACTTTTTTCCTTATTAATCTTGCAACATTATACTGATACTGACAAAAATATTAAGTTTATACAAAGGTCTGGATTTTTATGAACCAGATATTGCAAACAGCATTCACTATGGAAGCAAATTAAATCAGAGATAAGAACATGAAAAAAAATTGTTCTGCGCTTATTATTAAAAATAATATCATTGTCTTTCAGTTATGGTGATACAGCAAGTGATCGTTGAACAGATCTTAATAAAAGAATTATGTCAATGAAACCTGAATGCATTGCATGGGAAAGAAAGAGACATGTAACTACATTTTACTGGACAGTCCTTAAAACTTGTTCAAAAAATATTTAATTGCCCCAGCTTCTAATTGACACAAACGTCAAATCTAACTGATCATTCTGTTTCTTTTGCCCTGATAAAACTATGAGAGATTGCATTAATGCTGACTGAACGGTAGATGTCTAGTATAGACCTGTATATATTATGCAGAAGGTTTTTAAACCATAATATGTTTGGTTCTTTTAGGGAATCTTAAAAAAAAACTACAGCAGCACATTAAATTTTGAGTCATGATGAGGCATGTAATATGCCTTGCCTAATGATGCACAATGAATATAATGTATGTAAAACAAAATATCAGTATAAAAGTAAAAAATTTCAAGGAATGGCATGCCAAGAAATTCTAACATTACTCCACCCAAATCATATGTTAATCTAAAATACCTTCAAAGATGACTTCACGGTGAAGTTCTTGTCAAAGGTTCACCTGCATTTGTTTAGTCTGGTTCCCTGCTTAGTATGCTCCCTGCTTTATTGTTTTGCCCAGACAATCCACTCCAGGCCTCTTCCCCCAACCGCCCGCCTTCATAGAACAGATAGTATTTTGGTCTTAATCTTTGGCAAATGAAAGCTGCCATCTGTCACCTTAAAATCAGTCTTCATGCAAAAGGTATCATGGGATTGATTGCAAATGGAATCTTTTACAAATTACGTGATGCAGTTGGAATGTACAACATTGGACCAAAGATCATCATATTCACCCCCTCGCGGAATAGGGTTGATATTTCGATCCTAATATTTGGCTAAGTCTGAGGTGTCATATACAATGAGATATCAATATCGACATAAAATTGATCAAGGAATTTATTGCAAATAGAATATTGTAGATGACGTGGTGTGAACTGTAGAATATTTGCAAAACAATCAGTACCCTCCCCCACTTGTAAAAGAGGGGTGATATATTCGTCATAATCTTTGGCTATATTTAGGCTGTTGTACATCACCTCACATCCATTTTGATGTAAATTTTATCAATGAATCAATTGGAGAATGAATCTCTGAGATGACTCAGTGCAAAATGTGCAATATTATCAAAATATCGTTGTGTATACCCTTTTCTTTCATCTGCGGCTACTAGTAAAAATAGTTGTGAAAATGATCACATGACGAATTGGTGGTTAAGCTTGAACACAAGATAATGACTGCCATAATTCAAATAAAAAGTATTAGTAAAGTTCATATTGTGGCATTAAGAATGAGAATATTAAAGGAATAAATGTGCCACAGTTAGATTAACTAGATCTCTCCATGTGAGGCCATGTTTTTTTTATCACGGGTCAATATGACGTCGGTGTTCGCCTGACTTGGTATAGCGGAGTACGACACAAGATAGTAAGCAGGGAACCAGACTTATTTTTTTTTTTTTTTTTTTTTTTTTTATTTTTTTTTTTTTTATTTTATTTTATTTTTTTTTTTTTGAGAGAGAGAGAGAGCTGGACTGCTAACAGCAGCATGTAAACAGACCACAGATTTCACTTCCGGATCATGTGGATTATTACTCACTGTGCACTGTCGCCGAAATACACACAGACATCGACACCCTGAGCTCATGTTATCAAGAATAAAGAGTTACCTTTAAATCCGTAAAAAAAATGCATAAATAAAACTCTTCTATTACCACCAAAATGAGAAAAAAAATGTTTTAAAAATAGACTTGAAGTACATTCGGGTACTGAACCGGAACTATTGTTACCTGATTCCGTATGGAATCGGATCACAATTAATACTTCCAGTTCAGTACCCATGAATGTAGTTCTAGTTTATTTTAAGAACATTTGACATTTAATTTTTGTAACATCACCACTATTGTCCTCCATAATTTTCTTGAAGATTAAACCGCAACGTGTTTTAATGTCTTGGCTGACAATTTACTGTTTGAGCATTTTCCCTTCTCTTGTTCTTATTCCTGGAAATATGTTTTCACTAAATATTGCAGAATTACGCCGTTTGAACTGTAAATGACCCAAATGAATGGGATCCAACTGTCTTTCTACTTTCCACATTGGATGCAGAATGGTGTAAGCATTTTGGAAGCCAACAGCAGCCTGTGCATCTCCATCTGTTGTTGCATGCCTAATGAGAATCTCTTGCAGCACAAACTTGTTTCCCATTTCTCTTGCCATTTCATACTCTGAATGTAGTGCAACTAGTGACAGATTTGCTGTGCAGTCAACATGGCCTCCTGGACATTGCACATCAATACCTTTCCCCTTCAGCCATGCTCCAGTCCAGCACAGCTTGTTTTCTACTGTAGTCCCCACAATGTATTGCTTCTCTGTAACAGTTTTGCAGGCAATTCCAACAGCTTGTGATGAACTTTGAGCAGGTTTCTTTTCATATCCAAAGCTAATGGCATTGTATCTTGCATCAAAAGCAACATTTATTTGCTCAGGATGCTGAACACCACGCATAACATTAACTTGTCTAGCTAGTTTCAGCTTCTCTGTTATGTCCATTTCATTGAGCTCCACAGTTGCTTTGCCTACAAGGTTGGAGGCCCTTTGCATAGATGTTCTGCTAGGTGGGAAAATGCCAGTGACTGAAAGCAAGTATCTAGCCCTGATGTTGCCCATTGGTTATCTTGTAGTCCAGCTTGAAACGTCATATTTACAGCAGCAGGATTTGGCCCTGGTTTATTTGTTTTTATCTCATCATACAACTTATACCCTGGTGACTTAAAGCTGCAGTTTTTACACATCATAGTAAGCTTCCAAGCAAGTCCCCATTTTATTTCATAAGCAATTTGGTACTTTGGTCTGCCACATATGTTGATTTGATTACCATGGCGACGAATGATATCATTCCACATTTCAACATTTATTTCATACAGATCATACGTGTCCCATCGTGCTCATTCAAATTTGTCTCTTTCAGGTCCAGCTTTGCTTTGGATGATGGTCGTAAAAATTTTGCAGACCCAGAGGTTGCCATTACAGCCTGGTGCCTGAACTGGCTTGAGACCCCCATGCCAGGCGTTGTTACTGCTATGAGAGAGAACTTGTCTGCATCAATTCTTCTGGTCACTTGAACAGATGCAGCACTGGAACTTGGTCGAGTATCATCAGTCAGATATGTGACTCCTTCGTTTTGTGGAATATAACCAGGTTTTAAAAAAGTGTCTTTCTCTTCTTGTACCTTTTATGGTTTCAGTTACAATAACTGCATGTAAAATACAAGAATTATCCTCTCTCTCTCTCTCTCTCACTTGTATAACTAGGAGAAGGCATGCTAGCTTGGTTTCAGAGAACTTCACCAATTCTTCAATACTACTGGAAGCCTAACATCTGAAGACTCCTCCCTTTCATGGGTGGAAATGATGTCATGTACTTGGTTAGACCTAGCTTGCGTATTTAGATGCTACCAGATTTCAGGTGTTACCTTTAATTGACAAGCTCTGGTTTAATTGCTTCACACCTGATAAAGAAAACAGTTGATGTTTATGACAAAGGAATGGAGAGACTTTGCTATAGAACAAAATTTGTCAACTTCAGGTTTTAAATTTTCATTAAAATTTAAGTTAAATTTAAATTTTCATATCAAAATATGTATCATTTGTTTAAATTGAATTTTCTAAGAACGTTAAACAGTCAAGTTTAATATCTAGCAATTTCCAGATTGGTGTTAGAACTAAAAATTAATTACAGTTTATTTTGAAGTGTTTATCTTGATTAGCAAAATCACAATTAAACTTTAAGTTTTGTGCATTTTTTAAATTTGGAAATTTGGAATTGGCTTGTGCTTGTGTTACAGTGGTGTCAGCTAAAAGCCTATAACTATCGTATTCATGGATGAAATTTCTTAAAACTTTGCAGTATTTAAGAGACATTGATTTGATCATGGATGGAAGTTTTGTCCATGGAGGTGAAATTGTCTAACCCTGTCAGGAATCGGGTCACAATTAATACTTCCAGTTCAGTAACCCACGAATGTAATTCTCATCTATTTTTAGAACTTTTTTCCTCTCTCATTTTGGTGATATAGAAGAGTTTTATTTATGCATTTTTGGTAGGAATTTAAAGGTAACTGTTTATTCTTGATAATATGAGCTCAGGGTATTGTTGTCTGTGTGTATTTCGGCAACAGTGCACAGTGAGTAATAAGGCCTTGGTGATGATCCGGAAGTGAAATCTGTGTTCTGTTCACATGCTGCTATGTTGACAGTTCAGCATCTCAAAAATGAGCAGGTCAACCTTTGACGAGAACTTCACTGTGAAGTCATCTTTGAAGGTATGTTAGATTAACATATGATTTGCATTGATTGTCACACAGTGGATAGGTCAGTACTGAGACACAAATGTAGAGAACATATAGTAAAATGAATTGTGTTCTATGTCCTGTCAGGGCAGTATTGGAGTAAAGTTTAAATTGGTATAAAATCTTTATTATTAATGATAGACATACGAAATTTGAATATGTCATGTATATTGACTTTGAAAATATACGAATGAAATTAAAAGTATGAAAATTCATTTTTATTTTTAAAAAATTATTAATTTTTTTTAAATTTTTAAAAACAAATTCCCCCTAAAATGCACATATATAATATTTTTTGGAATGATAGTTAATGTTACCAGCATGTATATATTCCTACACCATATATAAGCTCCAATGTTGGATATTTGTCACATTTTGTCAGAAAATATCTTTGTAAGTCAAAATGAGACCTTCATTTAAAATACATGAAGACAAAATTATAATTTGTATTTGGCCAGACTATTTATTAGGGGTCCAAGCAATTCATTTATGTGTTTATGATGGGATCACTTCCTGAGTAACACACATCTGTTTGTATAGCCTTCAGTAATTGTTTATAAACATAGTTATAAGATATTTAGTGAGAGGACAAATGATACCTTTATACTAGAACCTATTCACTTTCTCTACTAAATCATTGAGAATAAAATACAGGTCAAAGGGTTAAAATATGCTTTCCCCAGGTATATTTACCCTTGGATGTAAGAAAACAGCAAAACAATGTAAGTTGAACACAAAATGTATTCTGTTTTATTGTTCAGTTTGGTTAAGATATTGATTGGTGTAGTGCAGCATTGTGGCCTATATGATGTTATGGGAATTCTAATGATCCATCTTGCTTTATGCATTATTAATTACTAATAATATTTGTTAACTGACACTCTAAAGATTACATAAGAAATATTCAAACAGATTATTTGAATTTAACTTTGTACAACTGATCTTTACATGGTTACATATCCCACATGAACAAATATCAATCCATTTTAGAATGTTTGGGATCAAAAGTTCACTTTCAGTACATCATATAGGCTGACATTGTACCTATAGTGAATCTGTAAGGCACATTTCTGGCCTAGTGCACTGAAAATATCCCAAAATGTTATTTTCATCATAAATATGCCTACGTATGGTAACATATTTCAATTTAGTACTTTGACAGAGTGCGGTATTGAAGCATCAGCCGATATCTGATTCCATTGAATCAATGAGCTTAATAATTGGTAACCAACACTCTTAAAAATACACTATAAATGTTCAAACAGATCATTTTAATTATGTTTGCACGTTTGATCTTAACAAGTACATTGTATATGTCCAACATATGCAAATTTCCATCCTTGTTTACAAGTTTTCGAGATCAGAATATCACATTTAGTTGATGATATAGGATTTATTGGTACCTATAACTGATCTGTGTGACCACATTTGGCTGTATTCACTTGCAATATCCAAAATTGTTATTTCCCTCATGAATAAGATTGCTTATAGTAATACATTCTAATTTAGTACATTGTCACTTGACGTACTAATGTTTGCACCAATGATCAAACTGCACCGCCCCAACATTGCCTTAAACTTTATGATGCATAATCTGCCTGATTAGTTATTTAACTTGTAAATGGCCAAATATGCTTCTAGAAACCTCATGTATTTTTTGGATGAATTTATCACTTTAATACATGGCCACTGCTTCACATTTCTGAGTGTCATCTGTCAAGTTTAATATTTTCCTCCATGCTTGAACCAACCTTAATGTTATTTTGAAATCACCATATCTAACACATTTTAACTTAATTTACATAGATCTTACTGTTTTCTAGAATTAAGTGAAACATATTGTATCCTTTCAGGTCTAGCCTGGTATCTGGAACAAAGTGTTAGAGTTGGATCATTCAGCTTGGAAGCTCTCCAGTAGTCAGGTGGTGATGGCAAGGTTTCATAAGGGCATGTGCAGTGTACTGCCATAAGTGACCAAGATTAGTTCATATTACCACACTGATATATAGCACCTCAAAGCCATGGCTTAGGTCTTCATGAGAGAGATCAGCACCATTGTTCAGTAAGGTAGAGCCTCCCTAGAAACTATTTTCCTATCCCATCGCCACCTTTTGTAGTTATCGACATTGAAATGGAATGCATTGTTGCTATAAAACATGGTAGTGGTCCCATCAGAACTTTAAATCTGAATGTACTATTAGTTATGGAAACAACTGCCTAAGTACATGACACAATAAATGTGGAACATAGCACCTGTCAGCGTTTCTTTAGTGTGCAAACCTATATGCATCTGGACAGGCATATTGCAGTTTGCTGCAAAAATCACTATGAGCTATGTTGCTTCACAACCCCTGGGAAAAATGTTATCAGTTGCACAGACCCAAACTACCATTTGTTTTAAATACCATTCATTAGTCAACTTTTCTGTCTAAAATTTGTCAAACTGTGTTTTGAAACTTGTATGAAAATTTAAGTTTTCAATAAAATTTAGTTTTTAAAATTTAAATGTTTATTTAATTTGACATTAAAATTGAATTTATCAATATTTGTAACATTCAAACATATTTTCAGACAGGGCTTATCTTGTTTTACAATTCGGTTTTTACTGCATTGAAAAATGCCTATAATTAAGGAAGATATAGCAAATTTAGTTTGGATTTCTCAAGAGCACTTGGACCAGAATTTGCGCCCTGTGGAACACCAGCAGTGCATACTTTCTGACAGGTGTCACATGTTTTGTTTGCAAGGAAATTCAAAAAGACTTCATTTATAAGGTTGAAATAGGTATAGCATGCAAGTATAAAAGTTTGACTAAAATTGGCATAAAACATGGGGCCAGTCAGGAATTGGGTTACAATTAATACTTCCAGTTCAATACCCACGAATGTAGTTCTAGTCTATTTTTAGAACATTTTTTCCTCTCTCATTTTGGTGGTATAGAATAGTTTTATTTACGCATTTTTGGTAGGGGTTTGAAGGTAACTGTTTATTCTTGATGCTATGAGTTCAGGGTGTTGTTGTCTGTGTGTATTTTGGCAACAGTGCACAGTGATAATAAGGCCTTGGTGATGATCCGGAAGTGAAATCTGTGTATGTTGACAGTCCAGCATTTAAAAAAGAGCAGGTCGACCTTTGACAAGAACTTCACCATGAAGTCATCTTTGAAGGTATTTTAGATTGACATATGATTGTCACACAGTGGAAAGGTCAGTACTGAGAAACAAATGTAGAGAACATATAGTAAAATTAATTGTGTTCTATGTCCGTTGTTCTTACGAAAATTACCCATAAAATACGGATTTACAGCATACTAGCAAAAACTACAGAAAAATTATCATTGCCGAAAAATCCAGATAATTGGTTCATCCGTGTTTTATTTGGATCCGGCTTTAATCTTAGAATTAGTAAAATTAGACTAACTTTACAGCAGCACCACCAGATGCTTTAAACTGCACCTGTTTGTTCATCCGAAGCCTCTGCATGATCAAACTTTTGATTATAGAATTTTCACAAATGGCGTCCAGAAAGTAGAAAGCTGGTTTAACAAAGATGAATACTTAGAATGAAAAAAAATATGAATGAAATTAAACAAATTTAAAAAAAAAAATTAAATAATAAAACTATTATTCATAAAAACATTAAAACGATAGCAAAACATACAAAATAGCAATCCAAAACATGCTGGGCAGGAGGCCTCCCTAACTAGTCTGGAAAGATAAAAAAGGAGAGAGACCCCCCTCCCCCCCCAAAAAAGTGATGCATTTTAAGTCCAACGGGAAATTAAGCTTCTAGAAAAAGTGTTAATAATCAACATAGAAGAATAAAAAGGAGGATTCAAATTCTTGTGAATAAAAGCTGGAAAGGACACAATACGTTTATTGGACATAATGTGCCTATTTGAGTTTGTCTCATGGCGGGATATATGATTGCTGTCGTCACGTGAAATGGAACACAATTTCCCAGAATTACACTGCTGTCGGGCATTTCTGCGCGATTGACAAAAATTGTTATTGTTGTTGTTGTAGGGTTTAGCGCCATTTTTCAGCACACGATAGGCTATACATGGCGGCCATGGAGGAAGAACCCGGGTAAAACCCCGGAAATAACCACCGACCCACGAGAAGCTACTGGTAAGCTTTTTCACATACCCACATTGGCCCAATCTGAGACTCGTACCCACGCAGACAGAGGTGAGATGGCAGTGATCCGTAACGGAGAACGCGTTAGACCACTCGGCCACTCGGGGCCCCACTTTGACAAAAATAAAATACAGCAATGCTTACCATTTGAAAAGTTGCAATTGTCACCAGAATATTCTGTTCAAAATAATATTAATTATATGTCGGACTATTCTGCACATAGCTTTCAAAAGATGTAATGTTTATCCATCTTGCTATAAAAATGAAATATATTACTTTGGACTGTTTCTGTCAGCAGTACAGCCGAGTAATTAGGTCAGGTTTATAGCTAGTTTTACAAAATTAAACGTAAAATGCCAATAAATGGCAAGAAATATTAAGCAAACTAAACCGATCTTGTAAAAAAGTTAGTGAAGTTCAACATTTTATGAAAAACAAGCAATTACGTGGAAGAGAAACAACACTGAATGTGTTTACAACGTCTTGTTGATGGGAAAAATTACTACAGAATTTAGATACAGACTATACGCCGGGGAATTTGTTGAGAATTTATGTTATAGCGGCAAGTAGACATGTTGGGTAGCAGACGATTTTGTATGTGTGGGACAACTTCTTGCAAAATTGGAAACATGGATTAAAATACAGTTTTGTTTTAAGGTACGCATTTCCATCTTTTATATAATGTATTGATTTGTATGATTCTAAAAGATGCATAGTAAATTGAATTTTCTGGGTTACAGGTTCAAAAAGGTCATGGAGTGGGTCTTCACGTTTACATTTAGAAATCACATTTTTTTGTGCATTTCGAGTCTAAATGTGGGTTGTTTTTGTACACTTTATGAATATAACTTTTCTTAATTAATGTATGATTCTTCTTTCTGGATATAAAATGGATTTTTGACCCAAAATAGCGCGTGATCAAATGTTTGCAGAAATGACGTATCGTTGTGCAGAATTACTCGACGAGCAGAATAGGCCGACATGGCGGTATGTCAAACTGAGAGATAGCAACAAGCCATTGAGCTGCACCAGGGTTTGGAACTAGAGTTTGTGCCACTCTACTAGTGGTAAATAAAGTCCACGCATACTTTACAAACTTTTCAGTTGAACATAATCTTTATCATCGATGCGACAAACTTTTAATTACGTTTTCCAGTTTTACAGTAGCAGTTATTTTGTTACACCTTACTGAAAACTGGTCAATTTTACGAAATACAAATCAACTGCCTTACTGAGACGAACTCGTCATGGTTGGCAGGTCTGTTACTAAGCATGTCATTGTACAAGAAATGCAATATTCAGTAAAACTTGTAAATAGATTTTTTGTCTATTTACAGCGGGATACATAAGTAAGGCATTTTTTCCTGTCCAAAATACTTTTTAGCAATTGTGGCAACTACAAACCATGCTAAATACTCTTTTAATTTATATACTCATACACATAAGTCAGAAGGAAAGCTTCTTTTGGGCTTAATCTGCATTAAAAAAAAAAAAAAACATAAACAACAGTGTAAGTGTGGATTGTTCATACCTCATGTAAAAACAAAGTCAAGTTAGGTTAGTTTTTCCATGTTGGTCATTCAAGGATGAGCTCTTTAAAAAATACCATAGGAATATTATTGGATACGTCAAGGTTTGAGATTGCTAACTGATGATGGGCAATAAAAGGAATTAAATTAGCAAATTGCTTGGCAAATACGGTTTTAATCTATTGTCAACAAATTATGACTATTGTCTCACAAAATTTGAATCTAAATTTGAAATTGTAAAGGTATTTAAAGTACTATAGAACTCTATGGTAGTGTATATCTAGCATTTCTTACAATTATAATATCCACAAAAGTATGTCATTTACTCACTTATTCAGTCCGAGACATGCTGAATTTTGACCAGTACTTGTGAATGGATGTATGGTTCTGGCTGGAATCTGGAAGATAACGTGAGCTGAGAGAAGCATGGGACGAAGCCGCTTTATTTTTTTCTTGACTCAATTTGTTTATTGAGAATTTTAATTCATAATTAAAGAATATTTACATTTTAGGTAGCATCTACACTCTTCAGAATACACTGCACTGTGTAGTCTTCCCTACAGAACTTAAAATCAGCAGAAAAGTGAGTAATTATGAACAGACCCTACTGAAAAGAATTTAGACTGTTTAAACTTTCCTTCACCATGGAATATTCAACCAACATGCCAACCATTGCGCTTTTGGCATAATCATTCCGTTTTGTTCACTAAATTACGTCTTACAGGGTCTGTATTCGGATTACTCGTTTTCGGTATATCCCCCTCCCAAAATAATTAATTTGTTTTATCATACAAGCGTCTTTGGACAATTTTACAGCATACTCATGGAAGCGCCTTTTGACGCCTGCTGTAAACATCAACCACGGGTTTTTGTAGTGCCACCTTTCGGGGAAACCCCCTATTAGATACTACATTCATTGCTGTGAATGACCATTGCGTCAGATCGTGTGGCCGCTGTTTATGCTCTGGTCAAAATCTGCTTTTAAAGTAAACTGGATTGTATTCTCCAAAATGGTGGTCGCGGATTTTTTCAGTACTTACTCGAGTTTTCAACATTAGAATCACAACTATGAAAGCTTCAATAACTTAGGTAAAGACTCTGATATCTATGTAGGCAGCAATTAGGCTTTTTCTAAATATAAATTATCAAATTCAGATGACTTAGTGATGTAGACGCAAAGAACTTTTCGAGTGTGAGAAATGGCAGTTACGGTTGGTCACGCAGCTTCACTGACTTGACGGTGAACGAATTCTCTCCAGATTTTAAAGCACATACAAAATTTTCCTTGAAAAATAATTACACAGCTGTAACGATTGGGCTTTACTCTTAAATTTGTCCATGCATAATAGATGTGTACCAAAAATGTAAAATGGTTATAATCACGGTTAAACGTAACATACACTGCACTGCTTAACAGTTAACAAGCAGGCCTGTGTATGGAGTCGAATAGGTAACAGGTGTTCTATTTATAGCGCACAGCACTGGGTAACTTTGCTACATGTGTATCAAAGATCTAAAAAGCAACGCTCTTTTTAGAGTCTGTGTAAGAGACTTGACAACGAAAAGGGCAAAGTCAGAATGCTCATCTTTCATTACCAGAATAAATAGTAGATTCCACTGGAGAAAACATTTTTTATTTGCTTGATAATGCTTTGAATAAATATAACTTAGAGATAGTTCAGTATTGTTAATACAAATAAAACTGAATTCAGATCCAAGCTCAGTAACCAAGCACTTAGTGCTCTATTGTGCAAAACATTCACAGTCTCAGCTGGTACAAAGTGTTTTGAAATGCAATATGAGCGTTTCCCTTTACGCACATTTGTGCGTCAGGGACGCACGCTGAAGAAAATTGACGCACACATTTTGTTGCCGTGCGTTTTTTTGACGCAAAGGATTCGCATAATGCGATCAGGATTTATTTAATATGCAATGCGTTGGACGAAGGGTGGCAGCGTGTATACTTCAGCATAGGTATTTACTGGTTCCCCGCTTTGTTTACTCCTGTGTCGGGCTCCTCTATTCGTAAGGGGAGTGGAATGCAGGTAACATACGAAATAAGGAACCACACTAGCAATGTTCTGATGGAGTAGCTTCCCCTAATCTCGCAAGCTCTCTCACGCGATTGAGCTCAGCTATATGTCATCTTGATGTTTAACCTCAATGCTTGTTGCAGTAGAAAGTGATCTCCGGAATAAAACCTCGTGCACTAAAAATCACTAGCGAAGAAAGTGAAAGAAGCAGAACACAACAGAGTAACTGTGGATCTAACTTCAATGAAAAATGGAGAAAATAATTCCCTTGACTGGAATACAGCACATCCATTAGTATTACCGGTGTGAATTCTGATAGCGTGATTGCGAAGACTGCAAAAGTGAATAATCCTTTCGTGACAGGGTTAAAGAATTTTAACAAATCTGCCCTCGTTCGCCACAAGATATCTGGAGAACACACTATAACCGAATACGTTCTTTAATAACAAAGAAATCAGTAAACTTGCCGAGACAAATGCGTTTATTTGGATTACACAGTCAGGGGGTCATTGTAGTCCTACCTCTAAGACCTGACGCTGATATTTGTTTTGGGCGTCACGGTCTTACAGCCTAATTAACGGCTCTGTGTAGTGTGTTTTGATGTCGACTAACATCGTCACGAAAGTCACATTTTCAGGAATATTTCACACGACTGACAACTAAAATAACGACGCTTTTCTGCAAAGTAAAGTTATAATGTTTTAGTCAGACTTTACTTACTATGATGCCTTTTCTCGAATAAATTCAAATTCTCACAAAAGAAATGGACCCGTTTTCAAGTTTCTTTGGCCTACATTTCAGTTGGTTGGAAAGCGATTAAAGCGTAGAATGCCGAAATCTGATAAAGTTGAAATATTCATTTTTAACAGAACGAATAAAAAATATATTTTGCCTCTTGGAACTGTAAGCAGTGGTTCGTTTCATTCAAGAAACAGATCCCCAATATGAACCTACTTGAACTTAGGCATACCTCGACTACTGTCGCATTGCAACAAATTCAAATGTATGTCAACAGAACTTGAAAATGCATCCATTTGCTAGTGTCATATTTTCACTCCACCAGGATAAAGACAGCACAGTAAGTATATTAATTACACATAAATTAGTGGGAAAATGTCAATATAGGCTGCTAAGTGTGTGAGATGTTCCTGAAACTTTGATTACTCATTCCGATGTCAAAGACATCGGAACACACTATACAAGGCCTTTATTTGGATAGTAAGACATAGCACCTAAACAAAATCAAAATGTGCTTATGTCTTACATGTAGGACTAGGGGGTCATTGTAGCTATGATGTCATAGCCTCAACTTTATTTGTTGTGGTTGAGGCTACGAACTGATCCCATATCATGTAATGGAGCAAAAACTATCATCACTAAAGTCAGAAAAACAGTGTAGAAATCTACTACATAAAATGATAAGTATAATCATGTTGTGAAAGATGTTTGGCTTATTTTGAATTTATTAATCCCTTACACGATAAAATAAACTGGCATGGTTACACTAACTTCACCGTGTCCACCATGACAGATAACGTGAGACTCTCGACGTGACCCCTTTTCTACGTAACTCTTGCCAGACCATATTTGGATTTTCTACGCTATGTTATTATGAAACAAGTGGCAAATAATGGCTTCTTGGTGGAATTTCAAAGTTGCAGATAAACTGTATTTGCTTTCAATACGCATAATTTCACACTCAAACCATGCCAAATTTTTACTATGTTTTATTTACATTTCCAAATAAGGTCTCGATGTCCTTATATGGCACACAAACAAACAAGGCTGAGAATGGAAGTAATCATTAATTGAACTAATATGGCAGGCGATCTAAACGAAAATGTTGGATGAAAAAGGGAAACAAGATTTTACAACTACTTCTACAATGATTTTCGATACTTCCGGTATTAACTAAGAGGTCTACTCAATTTATTGGATTATATGCAAGGAATATGTTCAGATTGTTGATATTAGGCTTAAAGAGCGCTGGGTGTGAATCATACCAGGCTTGCTCTATTAACACGTATATGCTCATGCTAGTACCCTGTCCACGAGGTAGGAGTAAGGATACTAATATTAGTACTCGGGGTCATTGCAGTCCTACATGTAAGACCTGACGCTGGTATTTATGTTTTGGGCGTCAGGGTTTTACAGCCTAACTAACGGCACTGTGTAGTGTGTTTTGATGTCGACTAACATCGTTACGAAAGTCACATTTTCAGGAATATTTCACACAACTGACAACTAAAATAACAACACTTTTCTACAAAGTAAAGTTATAATATTTTAGTCAGACTTTACTTACTCTGATGCCTTTTTCTAATAAATTCAAATTCTCACAAAAGAAATGGACCCGTTTTCAAGTTTCTTTGGCCTACATTTCAATTGGCTGGAAAGCAATGAAAGCCAAGAATGCAGAAATCGGGTTAAGTTGAAATACTATTTTTTAATGAAATGAATCAAAAATATCTTATGCCTATTGGAACTGTAAGCAACAGTTCATTTCATTCAAGAAACAGATCCCCAACATGAACCTACTTGAACCTTACTTCGGCATACCTCGACTACCGTCGCATTGCAACAAATTCAAATGTATGTCAACGGAACGTGAAAATGCATCCATTTGCTAGTGTCATATTTTCATTCCACCAGGATAAAGACAGCACTGTAAGTATATTAATTGTACATAAATTAGTGGGAAAATGTCGATAAAGGCTGCTAAGTGTGTGAGATGTTCCTGAAACTTTGATTACTCATTCCGATGTCAACGACATCGCAACACACTATACAAGGCCGTTATTTGGATAGTAAGACATAGCACCTAAACAAAATCAACATGTGGTATGTCTTACATGTAGGACTAGGGGTCATTGCAGATTTTGTTGGTTTTTCACTTTGCTGCAATAAAAGTTAAGTGTAATTTATTAGAAACAAGATGAATCATTAGCCTCCATGATTTTTGGATAAATTTATTCTTGGACAAAGTACAGTGAAACCGATGATAAATACACATTTTATGACAGGCAGTAAATTGACTACCATTCAGTTAAAAAGATTTATTGAGCTTTTTGTATTAGCTTGTATGTAATATATTGGTCTGTAATATTGCTTCAGAAAGATTATAAGGAGACTATTAAAAGTGATTTTAAAAGAAAAATGAACTAATAAAATTATTCTTTGAATGGACATTGCATTTGTTTGTTAATTATGCATGTTGGTTTATTTGTATTTTTAGAGAGAGAGAGAGAGAGAGAGATGGTATGTTGTGCAATTTGCAGTATCCTTTTTCAAGCTGAAAAAGTACGAGTTGGATGAAAATTTGTCAGTATATTTTTGACCCCCACATTTTTTATTTGACCCAAAGTTCTGACACCAAGGGTTTTTTTTTCTTCCCCTCAGTTTTGCACCTTTGGGGGATACACTGTCAACCTGTTATATACAAAAACTTTAAGCAGTAATTGATGTTAAAAGTCCAGAGGGATAAATAAATCATTTTGTACATATGCTCATTGAATTTTTATCATGTTATATGTGGATTATTTTTTTTCTGCTCGGATTACACTTTTTCTTTGCTAGGGGTTGGCATTTATGCATTCGATGCTGAAACTTATAAAGTCAGTGTCCAAAACAAACAAATTTCTGAGGCAGACGCCATCTTTAAAATGTCAACTTCTGGTTGGCACATAAACGACCCCTCAGTTGAAATCAAAGGAAGTTCAAACACTTTATGGCCACTATACATAAAATCCTTGAAGGTATATATTGTTTGTTGATTGTGCTTCATAACTAAGATAATACTAAATCACTAAAGAATCTACTACCATTGAGTTAAACATTTTGAAATTTTCAAACCTATCATAATCCTAAATTTGAGCACATTTTTGGAACTTAGTGTGACTGAACTATGAGTTTAATGTATCAAGAGTTTATATTGGATATTAATTTTAAACAACCAGTGAAAATACACATAAGAAATCATAATAGAACATCCCTGAAAGGCCAGTAAGTATGGACATGTAAGTGAGGCTGTTTTTTTAGGGTGGTAAGTGTTGCATCCCTTATTGGTCCATGCTAATATAACATACATACCCGATTTATTTCTATTGGTATTATTAACGCCCATTCCAAGAAAAATGCTTCAACTAAAGTTTTATTCCATTGTTGATGGTTTTCTTTTGCAAAGAAAAAAGTGTTTGAATATATTTTGCCATAAATTACCTTTAAAATGAAAGGTTATTAATATTTTTAAGTACAAAAATATATACTTTATTTATCTTTTCTATATGCAGATGAATCATAAGTTGCAAATATTGCATTTTATGCTTGTTGCATCAGCAATTTAAAAAAATTAAAGTATCCAGTTGATGTAAGCACTTTTACTGAAATTAAAATAAATTTTAGTTCTTGTTCATAAAGTAAATACTATATATATATATATATATATATATATATATATATATATATATATATGCTGAAACAGTCAGTTCTGAATGTCTACATGACCCGTTGACTTTTATATGGCACTTTAGAAAACATAGTTAAAATAGCCTATAACATCCATAGCATTTTTCTGTGTCTTATCAATTTCACTGTAACTAATTAAGAACACAGAAAATGTTTATGGACTACATATCAACATATACAATATAAAATCATGCCTTCAGTGAAATTCTTTTCATCAGATTTCACTCAGAATAAATTTAGTTACTTGGTGTTAAGATGCGACATTTGAGAATATAACCTCCATAAATTTATTTTCTCATAAAACTGATCTGTTTGGCACTTTTTCATAGTTGTCAATATCAGAAAGCTAAAATTGTCAGTACATTATGATTATGAATATTGTTCAGATGATCTGAAGAGAAATAAAAATGAACAAAACAGAAAACCAAAATAATTTTTGTATTTAACTCATTCGGCCCCAGAGGTTTTTGTTGTTTTTGCCTGAAATGTGTGTAGGAAAGACATTTGGGGGGCTATTTCTGAATACATTGGCTTTCAACAGATTTTCTATGAGTCTAATGCCTAGTTGTATTAGAAATATCATTTTCCATTTGTTATTTTGCTTGCGCATGAGCAGAAGGTAAAAGTTGTAATTTTTTTTAAAAATTTTTTTGCTTAATAGACCCATCATTTTCATATGGAGACCGCAATTTATTCCAAATGCCCACCTTATCCTAGTTTTTGCAAAGGTTCACCTGTCTGTGTGCAGTTAAGACTGGTGTGCCTTAGATCTGAGGCCAAAAGGTCTAAAATCCAAACACAAAATCGCATTCCGATCTTGAGCGAATTTTGGGTGAGAAAAAAACGGGTCCAAAACATGAGGTATTTCTCTCTGTATTTTGTAGTGCAACTAGAACTTCCACATTATTTGATATCATCTGTCTGCTTTTTTTTAAACACCACCCACGTTGGTGTATCTTAAATGACCTTGATGCTGTGGAGCATGGAAGTAGGGTACAGCTTCATCACGCCTACAGACCGGATCGGGGCAGAATCGGTTTAAAGTGCAATGTCATATTATCAAAAAACTTTTAAAAAAGTGTCCATTCTCCAAAACTCTTAAATTGAATAATTATTTTCTGAACTTGGACCATTATCCTGGGATTGGGTGATTTGCTGTTTTTGCCAAATATAGTAAGATAATGTAAAATGTTGATTTTTAGCATTAAAATTTACATCAGTTCTTAGCAAATTTCTAACCAAAATGAGAACAAAACAGTCATGAGCTATCACATTTAGATATTTTAAAAGACCAAATTAACTTATCTGTTTTTAAAATAAATAAATTTAAAGTTATTATTTGAAGTAATATATCTGAAAAACACTGAAACATTTTATAAATCAGGCCAGTATAACAGGCTTTCAATATTATCAAACAGAGATCCTTATAAAATTACCCATGATATTGATTTCTCATTAAAACTGTGCCTTCTTTGCATTATATTTACCCCCAAAATTTTGTATAAAGTGTTTTTGATGAATAACACAGTATAATGTACTTGACATCGAGAAAACCTGGGGGGGGGACCGGCGATAGGGAATTGGGCTGTTTAATGACTGAATCCTCGTTTTACAATCACGTCGATAATAATTTTTAATAATGGGCCTTTTCTAATGAAGTTGTTCGTTATTCTGTTAAAATAACATTTTTTTTCTTCAAAATATCCAACAGATAAAGATCGTTCCAACTAGTTTAAACAACCATCACGTGTACATGAAAAATCTGTCTATCATGTCACTGCTTTTTGTTTTCTTGATGAGTCTGGTTCCCGTAATGGTGTTTAATAGTATCTTGCCAGATAATTTGGGAACTAGACTAACTGTTGATACACCACCAAACAAGATTCCTTTTTTTCAAAAACATGCGACATTGTTTTCGTGACATGTCTACGTCTAAACTCAGTTTTTTATTGTTCAGTTAGTACAGTGTTAATGTCGTGATTTCAGTGGAAGTAATAACGAAATTTCTTATCATCCCTGAGGATATTTCTAACTGCCAGTTCAAGAATTCTCTGAACTTCGCTTGCCTAAAATGGTCCGTATTTGTGAAATCAAGCTCACTATTTTACAAAGTATTCGTTTCGCTTGGCTGCCTTATCATCTTTGATCACAGTTATGAAAGAGTTGGTTAATTTAAGGTAGTTTCTCTTACATACGCAATAACGTTTATTACAGTGTTCGATTGATCAAATGAAGTGAGCTCACCCAACATACGACCGAGGCCGCTAGATTTTAAGTTAGTCCGATTTTTGTGCCTATTAACTTTTCTTTTATTCCACCTCCTTTTTTATATTCAAAAGACATAACTAACGTGATAATACAGAGGAGGCTAGCTTTTAATTCAGTGCAACAATACAACAAATACTTCTGCAATTCAGTTATTAAAACAAGGTTGGCACTTAATTAGGTTCTCAGAGAAACGCTTGCGGACATAGCTGTTACGGTAGATTGACGCATTTTATGTTTAATTACAAGAGGACGCATTGCATTTATGATGATTACACTTAAAAGGAACTAAAAGATGGAACTAGAACACAAATTTCAATTGATAAATAAATTATTTAGTTTGTATTTATTTATTAAAGTACTGCCTCCACTCGGCGTAAGTGACATTTTCATTGATCAAAATTTCCCTTACACATCGTTAATTGCGGGGTACTAGAAATGTCGTTTGGAAAGAAAATGTAAAAAAATTGTATGAGCTATATTTAAATTTGATATTTCATAGTGTAGATTAAAATTTCCAGGTCCTGTCTATCGTTTTTACAACGATAAAACAAGCGATGCATTGAAGTTTCCGTTACCAATTTTGATAGTGATTTACTTCAAGTTCAACAAATAGGAATACATTTTTGGGTTATTTTCAGGTTTAAAAAATGGGATCCACGCCTGACACCATGTTATAAGCAGGTTTGCGAGTTGTCGAGGGAGTGGTGTACTTGGCTTTCAAGTGATATTGTCAAGGAATTTTAGTAATGTCCTGACAATATAATGGTAAACAATGACAAAAGCCTCTGAATTTGCACAAATACAAGCAGTTATGACATACACGGAATACAGTACTCTTTGCTTCAAAGTAGTCACTTTTCTAAAAGAGCAGTAACATTATTTGTTTAGCATACAATAGATTTTCCTTTATACAGTTTTACTAGATGTCAAAATTTGTGCCATGCACACAACTTTTGACAGACTGTTTTGAGTAAAATGTTTGTGGCAGCAGAAAATAGTTTTGTAAATTTGCCCGTCATATTTCTAAACTTAAGCCTGTGATGTGACATTTTCAACTATTATTGTTTAATAATTAAAGATGGATATATTTGTGAATTTTGTGTTTCAGGCTTATGTTCTTAAAATTGATGTGAGGCATGTACCCATCCTGTAGTTATTTCACAGTACAGTGAATGTGGATAATGTTGAAAAGAAAGCAGAGACAGCATAACAGAAGACATGTGGGTTCAAGGCAAGTTACCACAAAGTTAAAGGGCTTGTATTTGCATTGTGAGCATCACTTGTTGTCAAAATCACCTTTGGATGTGGAAAATGTATGTATGGATTTGGGGAAGGGATTCATAAACCTTTTTTTTTAATACTTTGAGCTTCCATTGACTTGCCATGTCAAATGAATGATATTCTTATGATTTGTTTTATTATGGATATCCAGACATAAGGACCTTTTTGACCTTACTGCTGTATTTTTTTTATATATATATTAGGCAGCAGCTTGTTGTGATGTCTGATTTGTGCATACAGTAATACCTCAAACATTCGCGAGGTTAGATTCCAGAACCAGTCGCGGATCAGGAGGAATCGTGAATGTTTGGTATGAGTCACTAAAAATGCTAATAAATGCCTATTTCTAGGGTTTAAACCCTAAATATGACCCAAATCATGCTCCCAAAGCACTTTAATTTCATCTAAAAGTTAGCTTAATACATTACCCTTAAAAAGAGAAATAAATGGTTGACGTAAAAATAGAGTACAGTATCGCCTAATGGGTATTTGCCACACTAGCGCATTTACAGCTCCTCAGAGTCCCCCTCTTCAGGTAGAGGAGACTCTTCTGCCAGGACTACTTCTGCTGGGGCTTCTTTAGGTGGGGTTCATGCGAGGGTTTGGGTTTCCAATTGAAGAACCATGTTATTTTGTTCTGCTGCTGCTGTTTTTTCATAGTGGTGTAGAGGGTTCTGTATGTCTCCATGACTGAATTTAAGCCATTTATCATTTTCAGAGCACGTTCAACATAGGGATCCCACTCTTCTATGTAGGATTGCAACTGCTGTTGAGTCATCAGGATTATTCCAAGACATTTAATTGAAAGACCCTCGTCCTCCTCTTGTTGTTCTTGAGCTGATTCCTCTTCCTCTTCACTTGCTGACTTGGTCAGGTCAAGCAAGTCATCGTCCCTTAGGGGGTCAGAGTGGGCATCGATGAGTATGTTGACATCTTCTTTGGTGCAGTCATCAAAATCTTTCACCCCCAAGCAATTTTGAGTCTCACAGCCTTGTTGACAGCCTCATTGTGAATCTCCTCTGGCAAGAAACCCTTGTAGTCGTGGACTGCATCTGGCCATAGTTTTTTCCAGCATGCATTAAGAGTTTCGTTTTTCATTTCTTTGAGGGCAGACTGAATTATTGTAAGGCACGATGCTATGGTGAACTTCTTCCAGTATTCTTTTAAGGTGAACTCCTCCATCATATCCATTGCATTGACCAGGTGTTGCAGAGAGTTGCATGTGTAGAGGGCCTTAAATGCACGGATCACGCCTTGGTCCATAGGTTGTATGAGGGAGGTGGTGTTGGAAGGGAGGAATTTGATCTGCACACCATCATACAACAGATCTAGGGGGTGCCCTCTGGCATTGTCCATGAGTAGCAACACCTTAAATTCAAGGCCTAGGTTGAGAAGGTATTTCTGCACTTCAGGGATGAAACACCGGTGGAACCAGTTGGATGCTATGACTTTGGTTATCCAGGCCTTGGGGTTATGCATCCAGTAGACAGGCAGGGCATTTTTGTTCTTGTTCTTAAGGGCCCTGGGATTTGTAGACTTATTAATCAGGCCTGGTTTAAGCAAGTGGCCAGCAGCATTCCCACCATAATGAGCGTGATTCTATCCTTTTGTGCCTTAAATCCAGGAGCTTTGGCCTCTTCCTTCAGGTATGTTCTCGGTGGCATTTTCTTCCAGAATAATCCAGTCTCATCCATGCTGAAGACCTGTTCAGGCCTATATCCATTCTCCTGGATTTGTTTGAAGGTCTTAAGATACCTGTCTGTGGCTTCTACATCAGCAGATGCAGCCTCTCCATGCAATCTCACTCCTTAGGTTATAACGGTTTGAAAACTTTTCAAGCCACCCCCTGCTGGCCTGAAAACTTTCAGAGTGTGGTGGTGTCAATGTTCCTGGCTGCGGGTCTTGTGTATCCTCTTCAACAAGCTTCTTATAAAGATTTGAATCCTTCTCCCGAATCGCGTTGCCCTGCAAGGGGATGTCCTTTTTACAACAGTCTTCAATCATAAGGAAAGGGCAGATTCCATCTTAACAATGTAGGGGTCTCTTTTGGTCGAAACCTGCTTTGCTTCATGCAGGTAACTCTTGGAGACCAATTTTCTAATTTCGGCCTCTTTGCTCTTTATAGAGCGTACGGTGCTTTCATTCATGCCATATTGGCGTCCTATGCTTGTAGCAGTCTTGCCAGATTTCAACAAATTTAAAACTTTTACTTTTTCCTCTAGTGTCATCACCTTCTTCTGACGCTTAGGAACACTGCTAGTGACCTTAGAATGCGCAGAACATTTAGGCATCTTGAGGGTTTTTAGAATTAAGTAAAAACCAAGGAAAAAATCACTGAAAACACTTATCACACTTGTATGGAATACGCGCGTGTTGAACTGAGATGCGGGAAGATGAACTGCAGCTTCACTCATATACTAGTGACAGTACGTACACAAAGCATCCGAGCTACAAGCCAATCAGTTACGAGGAAAGCTGGTACCCTGCTGTGTGATTGGCTACTTCCAACCCTTCCAGCAGTTAGTTAGGTTCCAATGAAAATTTCGCGAATCCGTGAATTTGCGAATCCAGAAACGCAAATGCACGAGGTATTACTGTATAACTCCTTTGCACCCTGGGCCACTAGGCACCATTTACTTTTTATGAAAGTGGCTTTGGGTAGCTACATTGATGCATCACATGATTACCAAACCTTGTTGCATAAGTAGGCATATACAATCATGAGCCTTTTGACTTGATAGATATCTGTTATGGAGGGTGTTACCGTCTTAATTCTACGTGCATATTTTATATTAGTATGTGCTGCATTATTATATTTTCTCTGTGTAACATTATGTTCTAGATTCTATATTGCATCTTTACATCCACCAATATTTATTACTGTGGTTGTTAAGTATGATATTACAGTACTGCAATTTGGTGTGTTCTTATTCCATTTGAGTGATTTTATGTGCATTTTTAATATTACACATGTTAACATATTTGATTGTTTCTTTCCAAATCAAAATTTGAATATCAGTAATAACTTACCTGCCACTATTTTTTAAGCTCTACATTGTCGCATTGGCAATACCTCTTCCATCCTAGATGCACCAACTTCCTATTCTAGAGATAATTTAGAATACATGGATCAACCCAGTCTGAGCTATGTCGTCAGCCACTATTGTGTATCCTTTTTCTTTTGAAAAGGACCGTTAAGTCAACACACAGAAAAGAAATACTAGAAAGACGTACAGGGAGAGAGAGAGAGATTCAACATGTGCAAATACTCACCTTGTGAACTTAACATGCATAGACATTTACATTCCCACAATGATCATAATGTATAAACTATGATAATTTTCCACACTTAACTCGTTTTCTATTAGCCACATGGTAGAGGGTGATAGAGTCTGGTTAAAATAAAACATTAAACTTCTTCGACTCAATTTTTAAACACTTGCCATTAAAAACAACTTTTCAAGTATGCACAGATAAAACCAGTTGGCATGAATAGCATAAATCCTGTAATTAGATTCCTTTAGAACCAGCATTGCAGCCTTGCATTTTCGCATGTTTACCAGCCGATTGTCTCGCTTGTTCACAAGTTTGTATCACATGGATCTATTATTAACTTAAGTACACGAACATAAAAGTATTATATTTTGTATGTATATACCGGTAGTGTGTGTGCATGCCCTTTTCACGAAGCTATCTAGAATTGAAATTGAAACGTTTTATTTTTTGAGATTCCAAAAATAACTTTAACTTAATTGTCCACCAAATCAATCTCCAGTCTGACATGAGCCTGCCCTCATGTGCATTGTTGGAGCATGTTTTGCTATGAAAGGTGTATAAAAAGTCGAGTCTAAAAATGCAAAACTTATTCTCATTCTTTAAGAAGTCAAAATATATGCTTGCTGATAAAAGTGTTCAGGTGAAGGTACATCCCAACATAACCTGAAACATTAACTCTCCAGATTAATATCTAAGCTCAGAGGTCTCGCTAGGATTTTAAAACTAGGAGTCCATGACTCCCATTTTGGTAAAAATAGGAGTCCCACCATCAAAAGTTGCAGTCCCTTCTTTCCTACAGATGCAACACAGATGTGAGAGCATCTATTTTTAGATGGATAGGTTTTCGTTATGTAATCACTCACTTTAACATAGCTTTATTACAACAGTCCATCCCAGGATTGCAAATTTATGGTTTATTGATTTGTCTGATTTCTTGTAATAATTTTAGGCAATGGTTAAATACTATCTGATTTGCTGTTATATCCCGTATTTTCGCAAATTCATGTCAAGTTAAGCTTGCCATTAGCTTCTCGAGGGTCGGTGGTTCTTTCTGGGGATTTCCTGGGTTTTTGCTCCACTATTAATACTGGCAGCCATGTATAGCCTATCGTGTGCTGAAAAATGGCGTTAAACACTACAACAACAACAAATACGTGTCGAGTCAGAAAACATCTCAGACCTTAAAGCACATCGCGCAAATTCCACAACATAGCATTGTCCCATAAGTTTCTGACCTACATAATTTGCATTTTGAAGTTAAATCTTTAATAATATAATACCTTTGCTTTGCTTTCAATGATTTGTATCTTTTTCTGAAAATATATGCCCGATGATTTACGACAACAGACAATCTAATAAACTGGTACATCCCAGACTTAGCTAAGTCCGCCATTATTTCCCGTTAGTCCTACTGGTTCACTTACAGTTTCAAACTAATTTTATGATGAAATAGTGTACAAGAGGCAGTTAATATATATCCAGATTACCGATTCTGATCTTAAAACACATGTTTGTATGTTTTGTCGTCAAAGGATATCATGCAGGAAATTGATAGTTGCTACCTTACTCGGAAAAGGGTTAATGGTCAATCAGCTATCAAAACATATGCTTGTTAATGGGCAAGAGTTTGTTTGTCAACGTAATTGATATCAAAACTAGGCCTAGCTACTGATGTCTTGATGAATACATTTTGCTACAACACTAAAACTAACCGGGCTAAGGCGCAGGGCATTTTTAAAAAAATGGTCAGTCAATGTACCTCTTAAATAGCTCTTGTTCGTCCATCAGAGTGATACTGAATTTTGTCAATCCAAGTAAGGACTTATTCCAAACACTAAGCTAGGCATCACACACTTTCTTACACTACTGTCTTATCTGAACATAAATTCTAGCAGTTTTAGCACTTTCTGAATCTCGTTACAATCTTCGTAAGTTTGCCGTTTAACCCAAAAATACTTTTCCAAATTTACAAATGGCATTTTGTCAAAGTCTCAACATGTCTTGATTCTGAGGTCATGTGCACTACTTATTCTGATACATTCGGAAATGAACGCAATAACGAAAGCTAAAGTTGTTTATTTGACGTACTTTTATAAATGACCGCATTTACATCTCTGGGTCTTTCTGACTCAGAATTCAATCACTGCAAATATAAGTACATTTTCACACCCGGCCGCCTGCCTTTGAACTTGCCACCCAGCTGTTGCATCATGTTCTTTTTCTGTACTCTTATAATGGCAACATGTATGTACATCAAGGGGTCTTTCAGTCACTGAATTCTGTCATTGTAAGTATCAGCACAGCTAATGGATCAACACATTTTCCCACAAAGCAGATGGCCGAAGCAGGACTGGCAAGTCTTTGAATTTTGCCGCACACCTATTACATACATACGGAGGACTCACACCTCAGTGATTTACTGCGTCCCAGATCAAAAATTGGCATCCAAATACGCATAATTAAGCATTTCTGAGATCTCTGTAAGCCTATATATGTCCCTAACAAACCCCTAAACAAGAAACGGCACATGGTTAGCCTGGTATCCTACATTCTCAAATATTTCAATAGTGATTTTTTTGCCAAACATGTTAGATGATGCTAAACATCTCTTTATTAGATTATTAGGCACCTGGTATTTTTGGCTGTTTTAATTCCTTAAAGTAAAAGAGTACTTCCTTGTTGCACTGCCTTGGTCATATGTATACAAAAAGATAAAATGTATTAACTGAATAGTGTACCCATCACACACCCCGTAAGTTGAATAGAGTAGCCTACAGATATAAAATAGCTCATCCCTCATGGAGTAAAACAACCAGATTCTTTTCATCTTTCATCGCTATAAGCACATCTCTGCATCTAGTGAGCATAAGTGTTTCCATTCATGTTAAAAGTAAAACAATGGAATTGTTAATAGGTAGATATAAATTCTTATTTAGAACATTTTATATAAAGAAATAAAGGCAAGCAGTTTTATTTCAGTATATATATATATATATATATATATATATATATATATATATATATATATATATATATATAACTGAATAATGTTGAATTTACCAATGAAGGTTTTAAATAATATTATTATTTGAACTTTTCAGGCATATTTGAAATTATCGAAATGGTGAATCCAGTTTCCTTAATAGCCATTCCATTTCAGAGTTAATGTTGAATTATGCCCCTTTGTTCATTTAATGTACAAAGTTTTTGAGATATTATTATTTTATAATAACAGATTTTAGAATAAGAAGTAATATTAGGAAATTTTTAAAACTGAATTTCATAACATGGTTTACTCCAGTATTGTTGAGAGGCCATTTCAGGGGAGTGGAGTCAGCAAAGTTAGAGAACAACAAGAATAAGATTGGTACTTTAACAAAATACCAAGACAGGACACAAGAGTAATGGCATGCAAAAAAAGTTGTAACTGAAGTAAACATGCATCACATGTGTGAAAAGGAAGGAATTTAGTGTTTGTTGCATATAATATTTGTAGCATAGTTTGTTTTGAGGGGTATTTTTAACACATTATTATGTCTATGAAGTGATGGCAGTGTTTGAGACACGACAGAAAAGGCTTATATTTGGTAGGACATAACAAGAAAGTTTGATAACCACATCAAGAAGAGTTAGATAGAAGAAAAGGTAAATGGAACAATGGAGGGACTGGTAAACATTATCTACGTATGCCTTGTAAGAGTATACATATTCCATAAGGAATGCAGCGATGAAATAAAGTAGAGTGAAAGAACTTAGCATATGTTCATAAGCATAAATAATAATAGGTGGTGAAGATCAATATAAGTACATGTATCTGGTAAGTATGAAAAACATAATGGGAGAATAGGGCATGTTGACTCCAACACCAGACTTCACAATTTTTAGCATATTTCAATACTAAATGATTTAATGGTGTTAAATGCTTAAAAGTCATGACTCGTCAGTTAAATATAAAAAAATCCAGATGGTCACACTCTTGTTTCATCAATGAAAATACTTCTTTCAGTAGCATTAGTACATAAGAAATACTTAAGATGTGTCATGGTACTAACTGTGCAACTCCTGAGACTGTTTTTGTGATAATTTGTAAAAAGAAATATTATGTTGGGCAAAGCCTCGCAGTGAAAGCAAGAAATATTGCATTTGCTAGGGGAAATTACATTTAAACTCCAAAGTCACCGGGTCAACACCTAAAAATAGCACCACATTGTATCTTGGACTGATACAGGTCTTATAAATTATTAACTGTGCTGTTTTGCACTTTTACAGAGAATGAAGACTTCCACCGTATATCTAGATGGTTGATCAGAAAGGGCAAAGGAGAAAAATGGCCCTTGAGCATCAAGAGCAAGATGTCATCACCTACAAGTTTTTTGATCCAGCTCCATCAGCTTAAAAGTAAATTTCCTGTCACTTCTGATCAAATTAAAGAACTTTTTGAAAAAGATTTGTTCAGCCTCATGTCAAGATGATTTTAGGCATACAAATTTGCAGAAGGTGATGCATCATGCGCTGACAGCTGCTGCAAGAGCAAATTTAGAATTGATTTTTGAATCAGATGTTTTGTTGTTTCTTAAAGTTTTCCTGCTGTATTTGTTTTATTGAGATTTTGATATTATGCAAAGCTGACGGGGGATTTTCCTAACAGACATGACCTTTTGATATTGAATTGGTTATTGAATTGGTTATACAGTAGAACCTGTCTTGAAAGACCACCCCTTCTGCCAAAATATTGTGGTCTCTCAAGACAGGTGGTCTCTCATAGCAGGTATTGACACTATATAATCAATAAATCTGTACATGGTAAACCCAGTCTCTCAAGACAGGTGGTCTCACATAACAGTGGTCTTTCAAGACAGGTTTTACTATATAACATGATTTTTATATTTCAATACAATTTTGTTATTGGTTGTGCAGATTTTACTTTTTTATGTGGTTGTATGTTGACGTCATGTGAGTTCTGCCCAGGGGGTAGGGAGATGGGTTTTTTTTTAAAATTTAAATCCTCGGAATATAGAATCATTAGATAGATTACAGCAATCTGAACACAATACACCTTAAATTTTAAAAATTGATAAATAAGTGGCCAAGATATTGAATTTGTAATATTTGCGGCTGTATTTGCCGTTGACCAGTTTAGTGAAGATCGTTAATTTGGGGGGTCTGCTAAATTGTTATTTTTGAGAATTGAGTTCCCAAAAAAATTGAGCAAAGTCTCTGTATAGAATGTAAGAGATCTGGAAAGTTCCAGACTTAAACTGCAATTAGTTTCAATAATATCAACTACTTAATTTGGCCATTTATGCAATTTGACAAATTTGAAGAAAATCTCTGCATATTATGAAGAATATTTTTACCCATAACTTTTGAACCAGACGAGGTAGACATATAATCTTTTTTTTTTGTTCATTTAATTTTATAAAGATCTATCTATTGGTTATAAAATCCACACAGAATTTCTAAATTGAAATTTTGGCTGCCAGTACATTCAATCATTGACAGAAAAATTTAAAACACAATATAGAAATGAATAATAATAGTTACGGACATTTTTAAATGTTGTATTATGGACTTATAAGACACAGATTTTCAGTGCAGCAGTTAATTCAGAAATGTTAGTTGCCTCTTTGTAATTCAGTTTCACGTGTTGCTGTACTTCATCAGAGCTGTACAATTGCAATGCATTAGGTTTACAGTTAAGAAAGAAAACAAAAATAGTTAAGATCAATACATAGCTGGATTTGAAAAAATAAGAAAAAATTAAATATACCTTATTTTAGGCTAAATGAGCAAAATTAAATCTACATAAAAATAATGCAGATTTACTGTACTAGGTGCAATGTTCATGTCTTACATTTAAGACTCTTGAGAATGTACAGCATATCTTTGATATTTGAAGTGTTATGGGCCAAATGTTTGGCTTATAGATTTAGGTCGTGAGTTCTTTGAGGTCCAATACAATGCTTCTTGAATCAAATGGATGTAGATATGCTTCAGATGCTTTTTTTCAGTATCTTACTTACTTCTTTTTACTGAAAATCAAATTCATAAACAGTAATTTGCTTTTAAAAAATGGTCCTGCAGAAGGCAAGGAATTTGGAAAGAACTATTGTATCTGGATCCGTTTGGTTGATTTTTTTAATAGCATTTTAACTTCTATATACAGGACACCTCTGCTATAAGCAATATATTTTGTGATCCGTTGAGTAACCTTTATAGACAGGTTTGATAGTAAAGGAACTTATATTTTGAGAGTTGCATTTTTTCAGTTTCAGATCATATATGCGCACAAATCTAGAATAACATCTCACATCGGCCTATGAAAGAATGGGGAATAAGATCACTACCCATAGATCTCAGTCTGTCTCAGAATTTGAGGGAGTAGTTGGAGGAAAAAAATACAGTACCTTTACATTTCAACCTATCAGTGAATGTATGCGAGGAATTAAAGGAAGAAGCTTCATTATCTACAGAGATCAAGATGTCTTGCAAGATAGACAAGAGATTAACACCACCTTATTACGTTGGTATATCTTAAACTATAAGCAAGAAATAGAAAGAAACTACAGTACCTATAGAGTTCAAGGTATTTCACAATTTGCACCTGGAGTTAGTGGAAGAAGCCTAAAAGAATGGAAGCAAAAATATACACAAAAAGACGAAAGGCATTATCATTGTGTTAATAATTCAGCACCTGAAACTCACACCGATGAATCACACTCATTCCATGAGAATGATATCTGTGGAAATCTCGCAGGTTGTAAGCTTGTTACGAATAGGTACAACTTAGT
The DNA here is from genome assembly GCA_028554795.2 of Sinohyriopsis cumingii. Taxonomy (NCBI): domain Eukaryota; kingdom Metazoa; phylum Mollusca; class Bivalvia; order Unionida; family Unionidae; genus Sinohyriopsis; species Sinohyriopsis cumingii. Next base: position 74,837,939 of record CM068835.1, on the reverse strand, counting down.
TCGTGGAGAGATTATTGATTCTCATATCAGTTGCAAGCTGGTTACAGATGGATGCAACTTTGTTCGTGGAGAGATTATGGATTCTCATATCAGTGAGGATTTTAAGGGAAAGGAAAATCATGATTTGCATTCAGAAAATAGAATCGTTGAAACAGTAATCAGATCAGATCCTTGGCAGGGGTCACTTCAAGATGGACGCTCTTCTCGGAGAAAAAGAAAGGGTTTACAGAATGAAGATTATCAAATCTGTGCTTCACATGATGGAACTCTTGGCCATACAGAGTTATCTCCCCATGAAAGTGTATCAGATATTTCTGATAATGAGTTAGACTTAGAGCTCACCTCCATAGAGTTCGACAGTTGCAAGCAAAATTTTGTCAAAAATTGTGATGCTTTGTTCCAACATGAATCAGGGTTAGGAATGGGTAATGGCTCTCATGAAAGCATCAGGTGCACAGAATCAGATGATCATTGTATCAGCCATGGTATAGGTGATAAGTTGGGTGACTGTGCTTGTACCAGATGTATGAATACCATACCACATAATAATATGGTCAATTCTGAAAGTTCTGATTCATTATTTCATAAGCACTCCTTTATCAATCAGCCTACAGGAAGTCTTTTAAAAGGAAGTAGTCTTATGTTACATCGAATCAAAAGACGAAAGTTCAAGTAATGAATTCTGGGAAGCTAAGTACGCATTAGCAGATAGGAGTGCAAATAAACCTGACCCATATCAAACACAACTGCAGTAAAATTGCAATTTTATACCAGTTTTATTTCTACATCCGACCAGTTAAATAAATGTAAACTAGAAAGTGTTAACTAGTTTACATTTAGCAGTTTTTAAATTGCACTTGGAAAAGCAGTTAAATTCTTCAGAATAATATATTGATGAAGTAACAAGGTTTATTACATCACATAAGCTCCAGTTTTAATTGACTTACCAAACAATATACTTTAGAAATTTGATCGTTATCTTGATATTCAATGAACCTTAATTTACGTTAAATATTTCATATGAACAAATCGAACCTTTGCAGATAAATATGGTCTTGTGAACATAAACAGGTTTAACATAAAGCATTAAAATGGAAAATTATTAAAGGAAAAAATGGAACCTGTAATATTGACGTCGACGTCACATAATAAATTGTAATAATTGAAAAATAATGAACACAAACCAGAAATTATTAATTTGTTGATAAAAACATGAGATAAATTATTTCCAAATTTCTAAATTCTAGCATTCTTGATAAACAAAATAAATATGCCTTTTTAAAGGAGTACTGGCATACCCAGTGTGTTACAGTGTGAACACTTTGTAACAAAACTCCAAGAAAACCACAACATATCTTTCATACATATATGGAGTATGGTTTTAATAAAGATTAACTTTATGATCAGCAATGAAAGAAAATACTGGAGGTGGACATTGTCAGATGGTTAGTCCCCCCTCCCCCAAATCTGTTAAAATAGTACATTTTTATATGAAAAACCAAGAATGTTAGCCACTTGACTCTTGTAAACAAATTTTCTCCCAAAAAACATTTTGAACCCTCTGCATCTTCTTGTAAGGTTCAAGTATCATCCAGTGAAATAGATTTCAGAATCATGTATTATGTAACATGTACACAAATTTGACTATTTACCTGTTTGGCAAAACAATGTAAACATTTAATTTAGCTCAAAATTCCAAAATCACAGAAACATGTTTAAGTGTTTTTCAAGACCACTCTTTAAAAAGATAGTAAATTTGGGGGACCGTGTTGCAGAGTAGTTTTACCATTCATATTGCAAGGGCTGCAACATATGATATTTTCAGTACTTTACATCTTATAAATCAAAGCAATGAAATTACTCACTTGGTTCCTTAAGACCTCTGTAATAGAATCAGTCATTTTTTTTTATAGGGTAAACTAAAACATGTATATAAAATTAGAATACATCTGGTACTCTACCTCTGAATTTTCCTCAGTTAATGTTCACTGCATGAAGGCAGTTGTAGAATTTGATATGTGAGGAAGAAGAAAAAGGAAAATGGAAATGCAAGTGGCAAGCTTCTGTATAATTTGCACCTAACAAACTTCCATGTAATTTGCAACTGAGAAGCTTCATTTTAATTTGCATATCTTGTCATCCTATTGTCAATAACTGACAACAGTAGTTTGGCTGGTGCAATTATAAATAATGATGACCTGCTAAATGGTAATCTCAGTTGCATTATGTGCATGTTGAATATACTAAGACAACTTAGACTATTAGGGCCTATGCTTGTACAATAGAAGGAAACTATTTTTGATTTTGCTACTCAAGTAACTGGACTTGGAATATTAATGGGAACATTCAAAACATTTGTCTCAGATAAAACTGGCATTTTACTGTCAATATTACTGCATTTTCAAAGCAATAAATAAAAATTGCTAATTAGGTACTGGAAATGTGTTTAGCTGCCCTTTTCACTAAATTGGTGTTTCCCTGCAGAAAAAAACATAAAAGCAATTTGGCCAGTTTTCTTTGCTAAGGAGAACAATTCACCGAGTCTTCAACCAATGGATTTAGCTTTAAACCACTTTTTCATGGAATACTTGAGAGGATACAGTATTATTATTATTGTGTGCAGTGCATGCTCTGCCATTTAACATCATCATCAGCAAGGTGCAAAGCCTACAGTTCACTGGGAAGCTTTGTCAGTGGACAGTTGTCCACAATGTGTGACATGGTCTGAAGAGCTCCACAGCAACAGGAAGAGTTAGTGGCCTGGCCACATCGGACAAGGTTGATTGCACAATGACCCTGTCCTGTCCAAAAGCAGTTCAATGTAGTCCACAGATGACATGGAAGGTTGAAGCCAGGCAGGCAGACAGATGACTCAGCTATGAGGGAGCAGTTTACAACATCTTTTGAAGATCATTCGACACTCCATGCCAAAATAGTTGTCATATCCTCTGGCAACAACCTAACCAGATTGGGCAACCGGAAGTCTGACAGACTGCTGGATGTGAGGTGATCTTCATGTACAGTGGAATTTTCTCACTGACATAGACCTTAGCCAACACTTTTGTGGTTGCTTACTTGTGAAACAGCTGTGGAGGAGGAATGTTGTTGAGTAAAGGAGTAGGATGTAGTGTTCCAGATGTTATGCACATTGTTCTGTTGAGCTGGACATCAGTTAACTTAGGGTGGAATGATTTAGCCCAGACAGAAGCACAATACTTGGCTGTCAAATAACAGAGGGCCAGTGCTGATGTCTTGAGTGTCTGAGCACTAGCACCCCAGTTTGAGCAGTAGGTTGTTTCAAGTGCTAAGTTTTGTTGCAGTTTCAAGAAATGGCACCTGCAGCCAAGCGCAACAAAGTCTCCAGTGTCTTCCACCATAACAATGCAAATGTGAACCGTGAGCTTTGCCTCCTCCTCAGTGGGCAGCAAATAAAACATGACCCGACACGAACATACCTTGTTGTGACTCTGGACAGATCACTGACATTCTATAACCACCTGAAGAAAACTGCAGGATACAGTATCAGAAGAGAATGGGGAAAGTCACAAATTAGTGAAGTAAGAAAAGAATGTTTGTCATTCATTTGATGTTTGTTTCCCTGAGAGCTTCAAGGATCCTGATGATGATGCTGGTGGCAATATACACCTAATTGGTTCTGCATAGATAAACTGGTCAACTGTCAGTAAACCCTGAATAATTAGGTGAAAACACTGGTCCTCACAAGTCTGATTTATCAGAAGAGAATGAAAAGAAATGACAAACTTGTAACAGTTCATTTGTGGTTTAGTGTTTAGATAGTACTGTGATTCAGTCATGTTCCAGCAACCACTGACAGGTTATCTGTCCATGATGTGATAACGTAGGTTATATACATTAAGGTTGTTTTTATCTGTGAAAAGCAGCTCATTGACTGATTTATGTGTTTCTGAAAGATACCTAGAGGTCATTACCCTAAAATATGAGTTATATATGTCGGTAGATATGCATCTGCAAAGCAATGTTAGCAATGAAGTCAAAGAATACTTTATGTAAGTATGCAGACCCATGTTAATGCCATTTTCTTTGACTGAATTGGTGCAGATGACAAAGATGCTGACTCTACCCTTTGATGGGCATTTGAATCAGTTGGAAGAGAAGTGTCGACTTAGCAAAGAATGTATTATGTACATCAGACCTTGGCTAGATTGTCCTCAGGTATGGACAATCTCTTCAAGCAGAATGTGAATCTCAAATGGTTACTTGATTGGCATTTGATCTCACTAGAGTCTGTTAAAAAGTTGGAGCAAAATATGGGTTATGCTCTGCTAGTCCAAAAGACTATTGGAAGCATGTTAGCACTGATTCTTCTCCCAGCATGGAGGAAAACATGGCAATGGAACGATGCGATTGCAGACATTCTAGAACAATGTTCCTTCATTCTGTAGCAGCACTAGCTATATTGAATTATTCTAGCCACCCACATAAAGTACGCCAGAAATTATGTCCAGATTGATATTTTTTTGGATGGGAGACAGGAAAGATATACAAATATTCCCATATATTATGAAGGAAGAGAGTATATTGGTGGTGCAGATAGGGACTCTGTACTACCTCATATCTACCACTTGCTCCATCCAATGGGTCTGGCATAAGGATAGGTGAAAATAAGGAAGTAGGTCTGAACCAAGACAAGGTCCACAAAGTCTCCAATACTTCAAACAAGGATGACATTATGAAGGTAAGCCCCCCCCCCATTTGATTTTGGATTACTGTTTATTTTTGCAGTTTGCAATTGTTTACATAGAGATAAACTAAATTTGGAAAGAAAAATGTAATTGTATTTTTATTTCCACATCAGGTCAAATGGTGTTGTCTCTCCCTGTGTCTTTATTTGTGTGTGATGCATGATAACCAGAGGTCTTTCCATGTTGAATGGGGACAGAATTGTGATGCTTTTCCAATTTTTTACCTCAGTTACAAGGATGACACAAAATTTTCAGTTGCTTAAGCTTTTGCAAAGAACTTTTAATACAAGGGGAAGTTACTTTATTTTGGCCATTGTTAATTTAGCTTTTCTGTTTTGGCCATAGTTAATTTAGTATTTGTAGGGATGGGAGTGATTATTGGATTGTTGCCCATCAGTTACATTTATTTGTATGGATGGATCAGGGTTGTTTTTTTTTTTCATTTTCATTTTGACATGTTTACGTCATTTGTCACATTTTTTTAAGTAATTTGGCAAATTTTTCACTTGTGACAAAAATGAGATTCTGAGTTCTTACTCTAAATAACTTCATGTATTTGCTGCAAAAAATTGGGCAAATTGAATTTCATTCATTACATCAAATTAGTTATTTGGCTTTTTTATTTTTGCAGAAATATACATGCTGTAGGTTTTGATAAAATGGACGTAGAAAATAGTAGCTACTCCTATTTACATGGAACTGTAATTTATTATGGTTTTTTTTATTAGACTATATAACCTTTGAAAGGTAAGAAAGTAAAATGTATGTATACATGTACCTATTATGGTATTAATATACAGTTTCGTGTCTGTTCTGGGAAGATTATTACTGAAACAAAGCAAAAACATTGGTATTTGGCACTGAAAGGCCTCTGGTGTTAGACCACTTGCCTTAATGACATGGATGGAAGACACTTATTGATTATGTTGAGATCAGGTCAGAGGTCATTTTCACATTATATCAAGCCAGACTAGAGCAACATCAAGGACTGACATAAGTTCGATGCGGTTTTCTTATTTATTTCGTATTCCAAACACTCCTCTTTCTTTCTCTCCCCCACCCCTTTACTCTCACTGTCATGTATGATTTGCACTTAGAACAAACCTGAAACTTATTGATTTTAGGGCTAAAAGGTTGAAGTTCAAAGCCATTGTGAAACAGATTAAGGAAATAATTTCATTAAATAACTAGAGTTATGAACTATGTACCTGCACCAACGTTTGGAATGGCTTTCTCGTATGCTATAGTAGATTTTTTTAGTAATACTTTCAAAGATATCAATAATTTTAGAACCATTGGTCTTTTTCTCACCGGTGTAAGCATAGTGAGATACAGCAGTCACTTTTCTAGTAGTGTGGCAGTGGTGTTATTGTCAGCAGTGTTAACATTTTGTATTAAAGCTGTTGAAAGTCAGGAACATTGACTTTGATATACTGACAAGCATACAGATGCAAGTCATACATTGGTTCTTGTGGGTGGAATATTTTTTCAGTAATACTTTCAGTGATATCAATAAATCTTTCTTGTTGAATGAATTTCACAAATCCAATAAATAGACAAATCACAAAGTACATATGTTAACCTAATCAGTCAGTTTGTCAGTATGATGCCCGTCTTGCAGTCATTGATGGTACGACTGTAAAAAGTATATATTTTTCTTGCATATGAATCTGGCAGCAACAGCAGCAGTATTGTTGTCAACCATGTTGAGGCAGTGTGTTGGAGGTTTTTGAAAGTTACATAGTTTCTACATTGGTGACTGCATTCAACTGCATCATTCACAGAATATTACAATGTTTCCAAAGTTTGTGTCCTGATATTTCTGTCTTGACTGCATTAGGTCAATCATAACACTGCTCACAGGCAACATGTTTTGTTCCACAGAACCCTTGTATATCCTGGGTGGATGGGTTGTTAAATGTTTGTTACCTGCCAGAATGAGTCCCTTAGGGATGCCAATTCCAATTATCATTGAATAGCTTGTGACTGTCTCATATTTTCTGTTCAGTCAATCTGCCAATGTATAACAAAAGTAGTGAAAGTTGCTGTTGTTTGTGGCCAGAATACCAGTACTTTTATTTTATATCAAACCTTGCTTGGGTGTAAGAGGTTATTGTTTAAGGCAAGGGATCATTGTCAGAGATAGTACTGCATTCCAATAAAATGATCCTTACTTATTTAACCATTATTCAATATTGATGTTTCTTGCAGTAACAGCATTCAATATTGATGTTCTTGCAGCAACAGCATTCAATATTGATGTTCTTGCAGTAACAGCATTCAATATTGATGTTCTTGCAGTAACAGCATTCAATATTGATGGTCTTGCAGCAACAGCATTCAATATTGATGGTCTTGCAGCAACAGCATTCAGTATTGATGTTCTTGCAGCAACATCATTCAGTATTGATGTTTCTTGCAGCAACAGCATTCAATGTTGATGTTTCTTGCAGCAACAACAGAGTACAGGATCAGGATAGACAACTTCCATAGTACAGTCACACCCAGGAGAGGAATCTGGACAGTCTGAAGCAGACAACAAGCCCAAGTTCCCAGAAAACATCTTGTCCAGTTGGATTGCAACTATTAGTCATGGCTGACCTCCATATCTGGATCAGACACCTCCAGGATTCTATTTCACTGGTAATTTAAATTTTCCTGTCTTTCGAAAATCTTGCTGGCAAAACATAGAATAGACATGGGTATCAGTTTTTTTGTGGCATGTAAAGTAATGGAACTGATAGGTCCATTCATTTTAAAGAAAGTGGTGTACTCACTACTAGCAAAGGTACATGTAGGTCACAGTGGCACACTCATTAGACTCAAGTAATTTCATTTAGTTGTGCATTTAGTTCTGTTTGCTATGACACCTTTATTCTGATACTTGATAATTGTGTTCATCTCTGTTAGTACCACATCTTTATTACAGAAGATCACAGTGACTTAAATTTCACATTTTACTTAAGGTTTTGCATTTTGCTTATGACCAGGTAGATTTTGCACCTTCTATTAAATGAAAATGACAATTTTATGTTTAATAAAACATATTGTTAGTTCACAACATGGAGTGAGAAAGAGAGTAGTTTGTGAACAGTCACTTAAAACTGCAGGAAACTGAGCTACAGCTCAAAGCAAATTTTCACTATTTTAAATTAAGCATGATTGGGAAAAACTTAAAATTAAACAAAAGGATGAAACAAATTGCAAAATAGAAGGATTACAGTGTATATTTAAACAAGTGCATGCATACAGTTTCAACATTTAGAACAGAACATAAAAGCTATTTCATTATCAGCTAAATAAATCAACTGAAAAAGAGAAGGTTTAAAGCTGGTGGCTAAACAAGTGCTTGTGTGCAGTCTCAACAAAGATTTTTTAAAAAATATAAAAACCTATTTAAACATTTATGAAATATAACCAGTTGCATTTAAAAACTAACCATTTTTTTATCACCTAAACTGAATTGGAAATACAGTTTACTAAATCCACAAATTCCTTTGAAAGAGGGAGAGATACCTGTATGCAGAATTGCTGAACACAGACATCAAAATGGTATGTTTATTTCATAAAACGTTTGGATAACTGTTACATAAAACAAGTGTGGGATATGGTACTGCAAGGGTCTTTGTTGTATGCAGAATCAAAAAGTTCACATGATTTGAAAGTCTTGGCCACCCCCACCCCCTGCAAAATATCCTCTTATCCTGGTGGACAAGTCCAAATTTCAGGGATATTTAGTGTTGACACAATTGGAGATGGTTGGGCTTGGTCGGCTAAAGTGGCATGTGTACAGATATAATTGATTGTGCAAGGTATTTCTCATTCTTTGTTGGAAGTAAAATCACTGAACCTCTGAGATTGCAGCTTAATTGTTACAGTTCTTGCATTTTCCAGTCAGTTTGTCCACATAAAATGCAGTACTTCAAACAGTCAGAATGAATCATTTGATAAAGAATCTAGTTATTGTTAGACCAGTTATATGACATGTTTCACTTGCCAATGGATCAGGTGTTATGAACTCCAAAACTCTATCCTATGTCGAAATAGTATTTCTGAAAATATCCACTTCATTTTATTTAATAGACTTGTAAAAAAAAGGCAGAGTGCATAATATTATGATATAGTCCATCTGCCCATGAATACATCCATCTGTCCAACTGTTATCTTTTTTGTTTCCACACAATCATTTTAGTTTTACACTTCTGTCTTTACCAGACTTGATGATTTGCACTTGGACTGTTTATTGATTTTAGGATTAAATGGTCAAGGTGACTCTAACTGTACTTTACTGACCAGGAGTAAGGAAAAGCCTAATGATTTTGTAGTCAAAGGTAAAGGTCACTGTGGCTGAGAAATGAAAAATGTATTCAACACAAAAACATCAGTTCTCAAAGTTGTGGATTGCTTACTTTTTGAGTAAGATAGAAAACTATTGATTTTAAGGTCAGAATCTCAAAGACCAAGATGACTGATTGAAAAGAAAATTAACTTTCTAGACAATATACCTTGCACAAAGTTTGTGGAGGGCTTTCATTTAAGGTAAGTAACAATCCTTGTGATTTTGAGGTCAAAAGGTCAATGGTCAAAAACATCAAGTTTTGCACAGTTACTTTTGTTCAGGATTAACACCCATTTGTAGATGGCTTGCACATAGGGTAAGAAAGACACCAACAGATTTGGGGATCTAGAAGTCAATGGTCAAGGTCACTGACTGAAAGATGCTATTTATAAATGTCAAAAAATGTATTTTCAGACAAAAAGACTTCTATTATAAATGTTTAAAACCAGAAATATAAACATGATATAGAGTAAAAGTTTATTGAGTTTAGGGTTTAATTTTGTTGTTGTTGTTGTTGTTGTTCTAGGGCTTAACACCATTTTTCAGCACTAGATAGGCTATACATGGCGGCCAGTATAACTGGTTAAGGAAGAACCCTGGAAAACCCAGGAAAGAACCACGGACCCACGAGAAGCTACTGGCAGGCTTTCCCATGTACTCGCGCTAGCCGAGTCTTGGACTCGAACCCACACAGACAGAGGTGAGATGGCAGTGATCTGGAATGATGAGCGCTTTAGACCACTCGGCCACTCGGGGCCCACGTTTAACTTTGCCACTTCACTGAAATTAAATCACACTTTATGCTTTGATCAGGTGGAGCTTGGACAAGCAAAACCAGAGTATAAAGAAAATCTAAGTTTTGCAATCATAAATTGAAAAAATCAAAGCATGACTTATTTGGCGAGGAAGAAGAAAGCTCCAATTCATGTCCTCTGACTTCAAGTCAGAGGACATGAATTGGAAACAGTGAGCCAGTTCAAATATCTTGGTTCCATAATCACTGAAGAGGGATCAAGAGCAGAAATTTTGTCAAGAGCAGCACAAACAATGGCAACTATGTCAAAGCTAAGACCCATCTGGAGAGACAAGAATATCTGTCTGAAAACTAAAATCAGACTATTGCGAGCTCTAGTCATCTCAGTCTTTTTGTACTCATGTGAGGCATGGACCCTGACAGCAGAATTACAACGACGAATCCAGTCACTTGAAATGAGATGCTACAGAACCATCCTTGGCATCTCTTACATGGACCACATCACAAATGAAGAAGTGCGTAACACCATCAGGCGCGAAGTGGGCCAATATGAGGACCTCCTCACCACCATCAAAAAGAGAAAGCTGAAATGGTATGGCCATGTCACTAGAGCCAACAGTCTATCCACAACAGTCCTGCAGGGCAGCATCCAGGGTGGCAAAAGGAGAGGTAGAGAGAGAAAAAAGTGGACTGACAACATCACAGAATGGACCAGGAAAAGTTTTGCGGAGACACAGGTATTGGCACATGATCAAGACAAGTGGAGGGAACTGGTCAGATGTTCAGCATCACAGTGCCTCAACGACCACACTAGGTCATGAGACTGATGATGATGATGATGAAGAAAGCTCAGTATAAAAAATATTAAAAAATGTTTAATTTTCATGGATGTTACAAATTCTAAGCTTGATTTGGTTGCCATTACAACCATGTCATTCCATGCATACTGTAACAATGCATACCCGGTATCCATGCAGGGTTCACAATGTATTACCCATTACAAAGGAAATTATCATGATGCAAGAATAAATTCATATGGATGTCAAATTATTGACTTAATGGATAATTTCTGTGCAGATTAAGTGGTTCAACCTTAAAACTGTTCTGCAGTGTAGAGTCAAGGAAGATGCTTGTAGATTTTGGGGTCAAAGGTCAAGAACATTATGGCTATCATTGTGATTGAAAGGAAAAAAATGGGTTTTACAGAATACCTTTTGCTCTAGGGTAAGTTCTCGAACTACTTGTAGCAGAGACAATATATAACACCTATATGTGTCAACATCACTTATGGATGAGCACTGCAGTTTTGTTATTGTTTATTTTTTTATACACCACCGTAAGGTGGATTATATTATACTTTGATGTTGTTTGGATGTTAGTCGGTTAACGATTTCACTTTTGAATTGTCCACAATCTACAGTTGCAAAACTTTGTGGATGGCATGGGGTGAGGAATGATTATGTTGATTGGGAATTAAATGTCAAGGTCACTAAGTGAGAGAAGAAAAGTGGTTTTCTTGCATCAACAATTAAACTATCTTTGTGGATGGCTTGCACTGTAACAGTGAATAAAAATGGTTTCTGCACAATAATTTGAGTTCTCCACCATGTACACTTACAAGACTTTGTCAATGGCTTTTGCTTGGGACAAGGAATAACCCAGTTGGTGTTAGGGTCAAAAGTCAAGTTTGTCACAGTGAGAGAAAAAAGAAAGGTGATTTCTACACAATAACTTGAGTTTTACATTGTCCTTTGTTATCAAATTTTCTGGGTGCCTTACAATTAGATTAAGAAAAAACAGTTTCATTTGGATCAAAATTTCAAAGATCACATCAATGTGAGTGAAAGAATCAGACCTGCCAACTGTCCTGGATTCACATGGCAAAATAAAAAATGTATTTAGGGTAAAGAAGAAGCCTGTTGATCTTGAGGCAAAAAAACAGTTCAGGATCAGTGTAATTGATAGAATACAAAATGTTTCTGCACAAAAATTATTTTTTTACCTTGTAACCTAATCAAAATTTGTGGATGACTCGCATGTTAGGTAGGAAAAAGTTGGTTGGTTTTGGGCATCAGAGTTAAGGTCAGTGTGACTGAAAGAAGAAAAACTTGATTTGCATAATAACCTTTGTTCTTGACTTTGACCTAATTATGTAGAGAGCTGTTTCTTAGTGTCAAGGTCATTGAGACTCATTAGTCTATAATCTCCAGAGTTAACCATGCTGTATTGAGGACTATTAAACATGGAGCTGGCATTTATTATTCCATTAATAGCACTCTTGTTATGAAAAGTAATGTTAACAGGGAACTTTTTATATAAAACAAATTTAGACTGATATAATTTTGCTTTGGATATCCATTTTTAAAGAAAACACCAAGGGGAAAGCATGTCAAAATTCTCAGCAGTTTTTATGAAGAACCATATTCTCAGATGGTAGAGTAATAACCCAAGTTGTTTGTGTGTATGAGTGAAAAATGTCCACTGGTCAGTATATCTATGTATTGGTGTCTAATGTATGTCACCACAATACTGACTAATATAGTGCAATTTAAAAGCAAAGTTTCAGAATGTAAATGAACAGAATTGTGACAACTACAATAGTTTTGGAAGTTAAACCCTTCCAAATGAGTGTAAATATGAAGTACTTAAGATAAATCGAAAGTACTAAAGATGTAAACATCCTATAAAAGGAAGAGATGCCAATCAATGCCAATGTAAAAATGAATTACCGACTTTAAAAATAGGAATTTTAGTATAAATAATAATATCAAGTTGTTAAGCAATTTAGACCATAACTCACTTAAGTGTGTTTTGTTCATCAACGTGCCTTTTGACATGGTGGAGTCTGTTGAGACAAAGCTGCAAGGTATTGTGCTTCTCCATTGTGTTGATTCATTGCATCCTATCCCATTTTTGAGCTCCTGGACTACACACAAAATTTCTTTTATTCATCTTGTATAATTCTCATTGCTTGCCTTTCATTTTTACATCTTACTTAATCTTTCTCAGGTTGAAGGTACCAAAACAGACCTGATTTCAGATGAGTCAGTATTTCATTGATCTAGTTTCATCATTGTTTAAGTTATGGTTTAACTTCATACACTTATATATGACCTGAAAAATAGTAATTATCTGACACTGTAATTGTGTAATTTGAGATTAAAAATGGGCATGAATCTGCCAAAATCAGAATGGCTGACAGCTCTTTAAAGGTGATTAAAATAGAAAGTAAAATATATAAAAATCCTTACAATAATATTCACTGGTCAATATCTGGTGATGTTAAGAATAATGATGTGTCAGCAAGATGACAACACTTTTATTTTTAGGCTCTGTGATATTTACTATTGTTCATGGTGTTAAAGAAATGTTGTAAATTTAATGTTGCTTAAAACCACAGATTTATAATTTCAATGAAAATGTTCCACTTTATCAGACCGCAGAAGCAAATGGCAGATCGACACATTTGTATATAAATGAAAGAATTTTTCACAAAACTGCCAATTTAATATTGATTCCACAAAAATAAATGTACCTATTGTATATGCGTTGTTTTCCACGATAAACATTTGGCACAGGCAGTTTGGTTTACTGCATATTTCTTTTTTCATTAAAAATTATATTGCTGGTCCCTACTTGTTTGCATGTGACAAGTGTGATTTGCAACCTATAAAAGCAACATACAAACTTTAAATATATGTCCTACAAAATCAACCTTAGTTGATTGTACTGGTCCAGAAAAGAATGCAGATATAGAAACAGATGTAACAAAAATTACCAGAGGCCCTGCCTAGAATACAAATCTGACTTTGGCTTTATTAATATTAAACTACCAGAATAAAATGATGTGAATATGAGGCCAAGCAGTATATAGAAAGATGGTTTAGAATATCCCAGATAGTGAATTTCAATGGCTGACCCTCAGTTGAAACAGATAATGATTGCAGACAATTGTCCCATACATTTCTGTGTACTGTTAAAAATAACCTTACTTTTTTTAATTAATTTGTTCTCCCTAATTTGCCTTAAGTAGCAACTCCATTTTTGTCATTATTTGCCATCTGTTCCCCATATCTATGGCAACCAAATTAGGCTTGGTGATCCAAAATTTCAAATGGCCCGAACTTTTTTTTTTACCATGTGTTTGGGTTGACAAATACTTCAGGTACTGTTGAAAGGGTTTCAGCAATGGTTCCTTATTCTGAGGGCTTTCTTGCAGAGATTATGTCTTATGCTGTAATTTTATTCTTACAGTTGTTTTTACATAAAGCATTTTTTCTATTGCTAACAAAAGCAAGTGGTTTCAAGTTGTACAACAGGGGTCATGCAGATGGGTTTCACTTCAACTGTATTTTCTTCTAGATATGATTAGTATTTTCAATTAAAATTGATTAAAAAATTCTTTTTAAATGACTTCAAAGCACACAATTTTTATTTTCAGACTAGCCCATAGCAATTACTGTTCTTAATGTGATATTTTGTTTTGAGAAGTGGGAGTATATTGCAACATAACACCTTTGCACCTCACTATAACACAAATTTGTACCCCAAAACCCCCACATATTACAATTATCATGAAACATATTTTTTCATGTAACAAATAAATCCAACCTGTCAAGTTTGCTCAGGAAAGCAATAAAATTCTTTGACTTTTCAAATTGTCTGTTTCCTTTCCAGACTATGAAGAGTTGGAAGAGGGAAACAAAAGGTTGAAAGAGCAGAAAACATAATGTAAAATCAGCAAGGAGAATCCAAATAGAAGGATCTTTGTTTCATATGTGTATTAAGTCTGTTGTGAACCATGTACACTGCCATTCAGAAATGTCAAATATGTCAAAAACATATTCAGCTGTCTGCCAAAACTTTTCATTGAGTATAGTAACTGAGTGATAATCTTTTGTAAAAGGCAAAAACTGTATTATATATGTAACGATTTTAATTTCCCATCTCAAACATGTTTGTAAATTTGGCCCCTCTGTAATAAAAGTTTAGGTGATTCCAGAACTTACTCAGAAATATTCTAATAAATCAAAAGTCTCCATTTGTTAATTGAAAGTAAGATATACCAGTCTTGACTGATATTTATTACTCAAAATATTTACTCAGAAAATCTTCATTAATTTTGTACATTTTGAGTTTGATATATCAGTCTGAATTAACATTTATTACTGAAAACATTTAATAAAGCCTTATGATCAAGGGGACAGATCAGTTTCAGTTATGAAAGGTTGAGATCCATGCAAAAACATAGATACAGTGGTCCCCGTCTTATAAGGACACCCCTATTGCAGCAGGGAGGTGGCCTTTCTAGAGGGGAATAACAGATGTGAATAGTAAATACATATGATGAAAGCCACAACTACATTTAGTTCTGAAATATTTAATATTTAATATTTTCATTTAAATATCACATGCATGTTGTGAAATCAACGTGAAACACACTGTTACACAATATTTAAAAGAAAGTTATTAACCAGTGTTTCCCTTTACCCTCATTTGTGCTTCAGAGACCCCCAAATTTTTAATCTGACCCCCAGTTCTGATACCAAAGTTGTTGTTTTTTTACTCAGCCTGACCCCCAGTTTTGACACCAAGGAGAGTTTTGACTCTCAGTCTTGCACCCCTAAGGGATACAATGAGTTATGAATAAATAGTTTTAAAACTGTCTTTGTAACAATATTACAAATCACATCATCTGTCACCAGTAGACACTTCAACACAATACAAATGTTCCTAAGAAATCTTAGGCCTCAAACATTTATCCAGTATCATTTGTCCCATGCTTTCCACAGCTTTTAAAACAAAATGTCTTGTGTTTTTTGGAATTATGTCCACAATTTCAACAATGTTAATAGCAAGGCCATAATCCATCAGTTGTGTGGAATGTAATCATTGCAGTCTGCAGTATAATGCACTGTTTGGCTGCTTTTGATCATCACATGTTTCACTCTCAGTCACTTTCCTTATCCTGGCATGTTTTACTGGAATTTCTAGCACTGACTAGCATTAATGACTCCTAATCATCACCGTGTTCTTTGTAACTAATGCATCATCACATTGAACATAATCCTTAAGGGTTGTTCCAGTTGGTATTAGGGGAAAGATAGTCCTCTTCATCCCAGTTTTCTTCCTCTGCCTCTGGTACACCCAAAACCTCTTCGAAAAACCCACATTTCCGAAAGCACTTTTGAATTGCCTTAACTGTCACAACATCCCATGCTGATGTCAGCCATTGGATTGCATCCAGCACATTCGCCTTTGTGCTGTCTCCAATGCAGCTGATATATCATCCATCAGGAACAAAACATGTCTCTGCAGCTTTTTCCTATAGTTCACTTGGACTGTTGGGATTATCTCTGCATCCAGGGTCTGTATTTGGGGGAAAGTATGAAAGTTTGACATTTGACAAATCCAGTTTTGGGTGTGTAGCACAGTTATCAAGGAAAAGCAGGATCTTCCTCTTCTGCACTTTCATCTGCTGATTAAGTTTTTTGATCCAGGACTCAAATATCTGTCCTGTCGTCCATGATTTTCTGTTTGCCTCATATGTACCTCTCAAATTTGTCCAGCTACCGGTATTTCCCTTAAAGCACCTTGGATTTTGTGATTTTCCAATCTGACCAGTGGCCTCAGTTTCTCACCAGAATAACTGGCACAGAGCAAAATGGTAAATCTCTCCTTTGGTATTTTCCCACCTTTAAACGTGTGCCCTTTTTGAACCAGCAACTTTGTTGGTAACATTCTCAAAAACAAACCAGTCTCATCACAATTAAAAATATCCTTGCTGTCATATCCCCAGCATATAATTCAGTCTTTTGCTCCAATCCTTGACAACTTCATTTACATCAGCTGATTTGCCACGAAGGACAGAACACTTGATATTGTGTAGGACCATACGTTACTTGCGATAAAGTTGTCATATCCCATTCCAACTGACAAAATTGCTGCCTTTTCTTGGATCATTCAACCAATGAGTAGAATGTTCTTAGCATGTGAAGTGCAAAACCGTTCAAAAACCTTGTCATTCAGATCTGGGTACAAACAACTCCTAGCTCTAAAAATATTCCTTTTTCCATCCATTCCATCTTACCATTTCCACAGAATTGTTTCCTTATTTTTCACGATATTGTTAATTTGAGTTTTTCCAACATCAAAATTTTTCTGCAAGGATCCTTGAACTCCCAGTTTTCATTCAGTCGAATTAATTTCATTTTATCTTCTAAACTGAGAATATTTCTTTTCCTCAGTGACATGTTGATTTCTTCGTAGTAACTTATTCCTATGTTGCCAACATCAAGACTGATAAAACAATTGTTTTGCACTCCAAAACAATGCCATGGGTTTCTATTAAGGAAGTGATCTTGTCACCTGATTCACTGGTTGCAGTCTGATACCCTACTATGTTTAAATTTCTTTACAGTAAGTGAGAAAAGCTGAAACAGCTATGATACCATATTAGTGTCATGCAGATTTGTTCTGAACAGTAGCACATCTGAACAATACCGCTCAAATGGCCTAGTGGTTAGAGCATCCATCTTGGATGAGGGAGGTCACAGGTTTGAACACTAGTCAAGTCGTACCAAAGACCTGTTAAAAATGGTACTGACAGCTGCCTCGCAAGGCACTCAGCATTAAGAGATTTTTAAGACTGGTTGGCCTTGTGTCAGGATAATGTAACTGGGTGGGACATCATGCTTCATATCACTCTAACCACTAAGCCAACGGAGCCATACACACAGGGTCCCTGTATAGGGATGTAGTTGAATGTATGAGTTGAGTATCTTGTATTTTGTACAACTACTAATAAGTATTAAGCAGAGTAGATAGATCACTACCTAAATACATGTGGCGGTTTAGCATTGTCAGTAATAAATAATACTGACTCGCGCTTGACTTAAGTAATTGTAACATAAATACTGAGGAGAGTTTCATTAGATTCACTGAATGTACACAGCAATGAAGACAAAACTGAGGTCAATTTCAATAGACACATTGAATGACATAGCAACCAGGATGTTGTCTATATTTGCTGTTTGTAGCAAAGTATCTGAAGATTAAAAAAACAATGTGGAATAAATCAAAACATTCAGTGTTTTTGATTTATAGAGATTTTTTGTTTTCATCCAGAAAATATTAGTCATGTCCACTTGTACATATATATATATATATATAAGTACATACACATGTTTATTATTGCTTGCATTAATTTCATGGCATATAATTTACTTCTGTGATTTTTCTTTTGAAATGAATGATGTTCATTGTTTTGAATTTATTTAAATATTAGATATAAATTGCTTTATGTTTTATGGCCTTGGACTATAATTCAGGTCCATTGTCTGGTCTTGTTCTCT
Organism: Sinohyriopsis cumingii; assembly: GCA_028554795.2. Lineage (NCBI taxonomy): Eukaryota > Metazoa > Mollusca > Bivalvia > Unionida > Unionidae > Sinohyriopsis > Sinohyriopsis cumingii. The sequence continues at coordinate 74,819,768 of CM068835.1, read as the reverse complement.
TAGAAATTTTGAATTTATGCAGTTAATTTGAGTGTTATGACATTTGAACCAATTTTGGACCAGAAAAGTAATTTATGTTTGAGGAAGATTTTGTTTTACAGAGGTTTCAGTTTTGAAAAATTTCACTGTAGATAGTTAACACAAGATATTATCTACCTGTAAGATAGACAACTATTCAGATTTGTTATACCCAGAAATTATTCATATTGGAATGAGTTTGTGTTGTTAATTTAAAACAAAAATAAAGAATAGTATTAAAAAAAAGAGTGAGAGAAAATGCTTTTGTAATTAAGAAGAACTTAATTTAGGTATGACGAAAGACTTTGTTTTAGATAGTCATGATGATGTGCTTTTGCTAATAGTGATTGTGTCTTCTGCTTCATAAATAGCTTTTGTTTGTGAACATTTCTAAATACATGATGTATTTATTTAAACATTAGGTATTATACAATTGTAAAGATCAGTTTCTGACAAATGGTTCTTTGTGATGCATGTCAATATTACTGGTGTGCTTTATCAAGAAGCAAAACAATTGGGGTACAATTTAGAGTTAAATCCATTTAAATTCACTTGGGGAGGATGAATTCACTTTTTTTTTATTTAAAAAAACAAATGTATGTGGGATGTTGGTCTAAACCTTTTTCTTTTTCAGCTCTGCACATTTTGTTTTCTAAAGATAGTACTTTAACCAAAGATTTACATGGAGTATCTGTTTGGGGATTCCTTGATTTACTGTCAACTACTGGCTTCAGACCACAATTATTTCCTTCTGTTTAACAGTTGGCAACTGTTACAATAACTGATAGACCTTTACCACATTTTGCCACATGTTAACCCACTTTGAATTGAAACAAGTTCAAAAATGACTAATTTTGCATTAATAATTTATTTAAATTGTTTTGCCTTTTTGCTTTTACAGTTGATTAGTATAGGGTATATTCAATACTTAGTATAATTATATTACTCTTCCTCTATACTATGATACAAGTTGCATCCACACATGGCCGTAGCTGTAAATTGCTCTGCAATTCAATGCTAAATAAGGTTGGTGTTGTTAGGTAATAAGTACACAATATTAACTGTATGGATGCATGGGGTCATCTGTTCTAAACAGTTCATACAAGAGAGAATTGAAATTCTATTGAAAGTTCATTGTACCTTTCTTTATCATTTCCCTTGTTTATGCACATTATATGTATGACTCATAAACATATTCCTATGTTTATGTATTTGATTTGTGTGACCTGTAATTACATGAAAATGTGTTACTTGGTATAAATATTATATTTAAATTTTTATTGTTTCCTGTAACTTGACTACAAATGTAAAGTTTTTGAACCATGCAGAAATAGAAGCATTTGAGGCATAAATATATATTTACAGTAGAACCAGTCTTGAAAGATCACCCCTTCTGCCAAAAAATAATGGTCTTTCAAAACAAGTGGTCTCATAATGAGTCATAACACCATATAATTAATAAATCTTTGTGTGGCAATCATGGTTTCTGAAGAGACATGGTCTTTCGTAGCAGTGGTGTCTGAAGACAGGTTTTACTATTTTGTTTATGGGAACCATAAATCTGACCAAGGACAAAGGTGAATGATTCTCAGTAATTTCACAAGGCAAAAAGAATGATGTGTTTTACTCATATAGTAAAAAATGTGGTACTTTACTCATATAGTAATATGTATTCACTCAAATAGTGAAAAATGAGGTATTTTACTCAAATAGTAAACTGATGAAAACAAAGAGACAGATATACAAAATATCTTTACAATCCCAAAACACTGGGTATTACAAACCCCAAAATTATCCCACAGCTAAAAGATTACATGTATGGGGTTACACACTCCATCACCAGCACACTTGGCTACCAGTCACACTGGTCAGTCAAGCAGTCAGTATTCCTGGTGGTCACCAACCACCATTCAATTCCTTGGTCAATCAAGCAATCAGTACCCACCAATTGGTCAGCAACACCCTATCATCTGCTACTTGACCAGCAACACTGCTCACTCAGCTCTGCAGCTGCTATGGTTCAGCTTTACAGCTGCTATGGTCAACTTCTATGGTTAGCTCTACAGCTGGTACTGCGTTGACTCCGGTCAGCTGAAAATACATCTAACACCGTGTACTATGCATGACATGGGCATATACGATAAAATGTAATGACATTATATATGGTAAGCTATACAGATTACATTATTGGCACAATAATTACAAAACAATGAACATGTTCCGAAGTGAACCTACCCGTGCCTGATAAGAATCCTACGGTACTAAACATTTCTTAAAAATGCAGCTTTATATTGCTAATATAAATCTCTTGCTAAGTCACAAACAAGATCGAAAATATTTGCATTATACTATGTAAGCCAAAGCTACATAGAAAATATACAAAAATAAATGGGGTAGTACAATAGTTATAACTTATACACAAGAAATTAATAAATAACACATACCTCTACAGCTGAAGATGTGCAAGTCCTTAAAGTAGACCACTTACTGACAAGACATTCCATAATGTGTAGATTTAGTCTTACGGTGAGGCATTTATACACAGACGATGCCGCCATACATCATCTGTGCGCTGGAAGTATTTGGTTCTTCCCGTCAAAAGCACTTTGCACATGCGGCATAGGATGAACTGAACTCACTGTTTCAAAATATTGTACAACATACATAAATCACCCTAGGGCATCATTGTACACAAAAAATGTAATCCAAGTACACATATTTAATATATAAAAGGATTTATACAATCCTGTGACAACATCATCAAGGATGAAACATGCCAATTCAGAATTTGGGCCTGAGGAGTATTTGATTTATAGAGATTTTCTGTTATCGTCAAGAAAATATGAGAACATTTTTGTCCACTTTCATATATTTATAAATATATATATATGTTTGTTAATGTGGTGAGTTTCGTCCACTTTGATATATATATATATATATATAACCAAGTGGACAAAACTCATCACATTAACAAACATATGTATTTATAAATATGTACAAGTGGACAAAATTGTGTTCATGTCGTACCATTCGCATATTTCTTTTGAAATGTTATGCCTTTCATTATTTGAATTTTGTTTCCATTCAAGTTGTTAAATGTTAATTATAAAGTGCTTATGTTTTATGGCCTTGGATTTTAATTCAGATTCCTTGTCTGTCCATGTTCTTGAGAAGGTTTGATTTTGATGTGGTTCATTGGAGTGTCATTATGATGTCGGATCAAACATTTTGTTTTGGTTTTCAGAGTAAATTGATTGAGTTTTACTGAACGAATTTTTTTTTAAATTAAAGGACATTTGTTCTCACATGATATTATCAACCTCTACAGTTTGGTGGAACAAGTTAAAGTTTGTTATGGTTTGGTGGAATAAGTACAGTTTGGATCATAGGAGATTTGTTATATTGGACAGTGATGTAATTCAGAAGTGGATTTTTTTGCTTCAGTCGGGTTTTGGCGTTGATCAGGGTGTTTTCTTTTGTACAAATATTTTGTTCATTTCTTACATCCAGAAGTTGTTTATATATTTTGTAAGGTATTTGCAATGATAGTAGCTTTTACAGACAAAAAAATGTGTGGCCTACTGTGCTTAAAATAAGCATACAGCATTTAAAAATTCATAGCACGAATAAAAGTATGTTGATAATAACAGATGTCAAAATGCAGTTCACAGTATTTTGAAAATTAAAACATCTTTAAATGACTATTTTATATAACCCTATCACATGCCCTGTTTTATTCCCCTAAACTTGCATAAAGATAGCTGCTTTGAAATCCAAATAACTAGTGTGCCTTATGAGATAGAGGAAGCTGCTCAAATCCACCCTGGAACATCATTTTATCCAAACCTACCACCATATATGTCTGATGTACCATTGCCACTTAACTTCATTGGTAAACTGGTCTAAAATCCCGATATTGCATATGGACTTGAGATGCATATGACAGTATTGAGAGATACAGTTCCCAACGTAGGTAAAGGGGGTTAACTCTTCTGTATATGCACAGGATGGGGATACTATTTATGCTATCATCCGTGTGCACTTCTGATGATATTAACCTCTTCAAATTAGCTTAATTTTAATATCTTAAGTGTACAGGATGTGAGTTGTGTCAATTAATTTTTCCCTCACATTATTTGTTTTAGTATATTCTAAAAGATTTTCATGCATAACATGTTCAACATTTTTAAGATTTTATTGTAAAATTGTATATTTTCATGTATAGTTTTGATACATGTGTTATTGTAATATGGTAAGATCTTGTATATAGTTTTGATTCCTGTTTTATTGTAACATTGTATACTTGTATATAGTTTTGATTCCTGTTTTATTGTAACACTGTATAGTTTCTTTAGTTTTGATTCCTGTTTTATTGTAACATGGTCTATGTTGTTAGTCTCGTAAATAGTTTTGATTCCTATTTTATTGTAACGTTGTATACTGTCTCGTATATAGTTTTGATTCCTGTTTTTTACTTTGTATATTCTCATATATAGTTTAAACTTGTGTTTTAATTTTAATTCCTAGAAAATCAATAAAAGTTGTGTTTTTATGCAGGAGAGTCTGCATTTTTTGTTAAGAAGCATACAAGCTTAACATACCATATATACCCATGTATAAACCAGATCCAGGTACAAACTGCATCACAAGCTTGCTATACAATATATATGCCCATGTAAAACCCAGATCCAGTTGCAATACATACCATATATGCCCCTGTATAAACCAGATCCAGCTACAAACTGCAGAGAGCTCAGCATGCCATATATACTTGTGTAAAAACCGGAAGTTGGATGTTTTGTTTTTGATTTTGTTGATACAGCAGTGGAACCTACATTGGAAATAAAAAATAGGACGAGTAAAAAAAGGGAGAAAATGTATGTGCATTTATAAATGACTTGATTTAGGTAAGACTAAAAACTGTTGTTCAGATAGTGATGATGAAGTGCCTTTACTAATAGTGATTTACTCTCATTCTTCATGACAGCTTTTATTGTGAAGTTTTCGAAACATGTGAGGTGTATTTCACAGTAGGCATGTAAGGACTTGAGATCCAGATGGGCATCTTGAATGTGGAATAGTCACTTACAAATGCAATTTAGAATTTTGTTATAATTTTCATATGAACTCTTTGAGTAATCAAAGTACCCTGGTATAAATTTGAAGACAAGTATCTTCCCTGGGTGTCCTGTGTGATTAAATGGAACTGCCCTTAATTGCAAAGATAGATTTCTGACTAATACTTCACCATTATTCATACACGCATTACAGTCAAGCTTGATCAACTAAATAAAACAGGTACTGTGTAGGATTATTCTCCTTTAATGAAACAGGGAAGGGTGAATGCATTTTATTTTAAATTTTCTTTTCTCAGTTGCCTCTATGTTTTATTTTCTAATCGTGTTCCCACTAATGAAATGTGTTTCCCCTGCCCATGTTGATTGTAATGGAAAAGTTGTTTTTAAATTCTTTTGATGTACAGTGAACTACTTGCCACAGACTACAGTTATTTGACTTCTGTTTCATGTATAAGCATTTAACACTATGCTACTTTTACTATAACTGATAGATCTTTATCACTTTTTGCTACATGTTAATCCACTTTAGTTAGTAAATCCTGAAAGGTTTCATCATGTGTTGAAGGGCTTGTTTCTGTGTACTAATAATTAAACAAAATGATGTAGAGGAAGTCACCAAATGCATCTGCAAGACCCAGAAAAAAGTCTTACTGTTTTTGTTAAAAAATATTCAAAACAGTATCATAATGTTATATTATCTTGACGTTTATAATTTTTATATTGAGGGAGAGAGAAGGAAGTTATGTAAGTATAAATATGGAAATAGAAATTATATAGGTATAAATATGGAAATAGAAATTATATAGGTATAAATATGGAAATACAGGTTTGAATTCACACTTAAAGGCAGTTATAATTCGAAAATGGGAAAAAGTAGCTCCAAAAATAATATTGCCACTGTGGCATTAAAAGTGGTACCACCATTGTGGAGATATAATTTTTCTTCCACTGATATGATTCAGTATTAGGGCATAACCGACTTTTGATCCGGAAATCGGATTCCACCGGATAGTATGAACTTCCGATTAATCGGAGTCGGACAAGGCAGGAACGACCGATTCGGATAATAAAAATAATAAAGTTGAATTTCTATAGCACCGTGTCTAACACTGCGTGTCATTCGATAGTGCGTTAATAAAGTTAAATAAGAAGTCAGAAAAGTCCAATATGGTCAACACAACGGGGTGAAACGATAATACTTGAGTTAGACTGAAAGATTTAAATTTATTAAAATATATAATACAGTCCTACCCGTTTATGTCAACATCCTCAATAATGAAGGCATAATATTGAATACATTGACACATGCTAATGAGGTATTAAAAGAAAATGATTCTTACAATCGTAAATATAAATAAAGTTAATAAGGAAACTTTCACAGCACAATAAACTTGTTTCAATCACCGATCACTTTGGAAAATGCAAGAATCGATCAGATTTCATTGCTTTTATTTAAGTCGCCGCAAGAGGCCAACTTTATAGGATCAAACAAAAGCCTGTTTTATTTTTATTTGACCGCGACATTAAAGCATGGCGGCAAGATCAACTAATTGTTGAATAAAGTACAGGATGGAACTGGCCGCTTGCCGACATAAATGATTAAGGCGGGAAAATTAAAGCCTGGCGGCAAGATCAACTAATTGTTGAACAAAGAATGGGTCGGCACTGTGGCTTTGAACTTCGTTGCATTTTGCTATAGTCCTACCATATCCTTCCCCTTGTGACATCGGTGTGATATGCAAAACGTGTGTAACACGGTTTAAAAAGTTAATTTGAAAAACCTTTTAATTTAGCATTTCCGATTAATTGAATTGTATCCGGAATCGGAAAAATTTCATGCCCAAAATCCGGAATCGGAAATCAGTAGAAAAATGCTAATCGGTTATGCCCTATTCAGTATCTCACTGAAATATATAATAAAATATCTGCTACATGTTCTGAAGGTTCAAAAGTCCAAAATATTTCTGCACAAGAGTTGTTTTGTGAAAATTTGGCCTGAAGTTCCATTGTTCTGAAAGGTTCCCATTTTCAATTAATATAGGGCTGAATAGTCCATAGGTTCACTGATTTAAGAGTCATAACTTCAAGGAAAAGGTTGTAAGGTTTATAAATCCAAAGATCCATTAGTCCTAGTTACTAGCAGGACAGGCACTAGTTGGCATAATGACAGAGGAGGGGTACCAACTGCCTCCATCTCAGTTTATTTCATTAGGAAGTGATGGTCCTAATGTTAATAAGATTTGCATTTGCTTTGCCTTAAGTTTCAAAATTCTAAATAAATCAAGTACTTTTCTGACCACTTTGTCCAACTCATTGAGGCTGAGTATACTGTAAAGAATTCGAAGAAGAAAAAAAAAAAAAAAAAAAAAAAGATATATATATATATATATATATATATATATATATATATATATATATATATATATATATATATACACATGTATATATATAACCTGTACGAAAACTTCCGCCCTGACTTTAACCAGATTCCAGGTGGAATTTTAAAGCTGATTTCCCTTAAAGCCTAGATTCCACTTATTTTAAATTTTAGGTGGGTTCAGGGCGGATTCAGGGTGGAATACAGCCCGAAATATGCAAATTAGTCCGTCTATTACTAGGTGGAAATTGTTTATTCCGCCTACTAGACGGAATTAGTTTATTCCGCCTACTAGGTGGAATTTGTTTATTCTGTCTACTAGGCGGAATCTGTTTATTCCGCTTATTTAGATTCCCCTTATTATCACTTCTAGGCAGATTCAGGGTGGAATATTGCTTGAAATTACTGTTACTAGGCGGAATCTTTATTTCTGCCTAATTACATGGAAATACCTGCAGAAACCCCATCCAATAATGAAAATGTCAAGGCAGATTTCAGATGGGTTTTTTAAAGCGTTTTCTGCCTAAACCATAAAAAATATACTTCAGATTTCTATTATGTATTAAAATGCCTAATGATTTTTAGATATTATTGGGAATCAATGATAAATATTCACAATAATATTTAAAATGGATCATAAATTTTATTTTGACAGACATTATCAAATAAGATAGAGGTTTTACTTGTCCTAAGGGGCAATGCCATTTTCTTTTTTGCATACAAAATCTAATCCAACATGGCATCACTTAGTATTTTTCATTTCACTTTAAAGTTTGGTGAGATTTCAAACATATTTTGACGAAAACTTTCATTGAAATTATGCTGAGGTCTCACTCAAATTTCTTTGAAATATTTGTGAGGTTTCACAAAAAAATTGACTGAAACTTTTGTAAGATTTCACTAAAATTTTGATCATTATATAGTATTTTACTTAAGTTTTTTTTTAGTGTTTCAGACATTTCAGCAGGTATCAAAGAAATAATGGATATGAATTAAACAGGACTTTATTAACCAAGGTGATATTTAAGTGTGCATGAAAACAATTATACTGATGTTGTAATTATATGACATCCAAGGCAAAAGAAATGGGAGTTAATAATAATAATAATAATAGTAATAATAATGACTTTATTTAGAGAAGGTAATTCAATTAGTTACAGAACTAATCTACCTCGAGGCCTTCTATCTGTGATGTACAACATATACAGTATATACAACATATGAAGTATCTGACAATGTCGCAAATTGCGATTTTTTTTCCTTATTGGCGACAAAAATATCCCATCTGGCGATTTTTTTGGCGACAGACTTTTTGGTTATTTAATTTGTACATACAATCATGGATTTGGACTGGATAAATTAAAAGGGAGAACGAAAGGAAGCCACAAACTTGACTAAGCAATGCATTGGAATCTATCTGTTAAACAAACGATCCTTTGTTCGTATTGACAACCCCATCTTTACAGTGCATTGTTACATCATAATCTGCTTATGCTGACGTCTGGGCTGAGTACTGTATGCTGTGATACAGTCCATCATGCTACCGAACTATACCTACAACTGACTGACTTCTGAAGACGCGAATAGAACAGATACAATTATTTGAATGGCTAATCCTTCTGTTTTTTTGGGGTGTTTTTTACATATACCAATACAATAGTTTTGCTGAACCATCATAGAAAACTGATAACCTTTGAAGTACCGACTACTGTGTATAAATACAAAAATAATTATTTATTTCTCAAAACACAGGAGTGAAAGAATCCCTAAATTGGGTGTGAATTTATGCTTATATATACGGACCAATATTGCCAGGTGTTGACTCGTGTAAGTTTCATTCATGGGAATGGAGATCCTATTTTGCTTGTCGAGAAAATTTATACAGCTTTCAGTGATCATTCTTGGGATTTAAAAAGCAATTACAAGCTTTGTGAAGCTAGCCATAAAGGGGGGGGGGGCATTTAATTACGGAATGCATGCAATCGACGGTCGCATTATATGTCACTTATCTTACATTGCAATGTACGATCACAGGGTTTTATTATTATTAAAATGTCAACTAAAGTTGATAATGCATTGGTTAGTCAGGAGTTGGCTGGCTTTATGGCTTATGCTAGGGTTCAAGTTCTCAGAAATGGTAAGGTGTATAGAGGTGTTAAGGACTTGATTCAGTTGGCAGTGAGATCCAGGGCAACGTACCCTTGAGCATCTGCAGCTGCTGAGAGACTACTGGTGTCACCTGTCAGCACTGTAGACTGTGAATGTGGATTCAGTAAGATGAACTTCATAAAAACTGACATCAGAAATAAAATCTGCATCTCATCTCTCGAGAATTTAATGAGAATCAGCATGTACAGATGTGACAAATTAGACTGCATTCAACAAGTGGGCAGCCCTAAAATCGCGATGAACCTTCATGTAACACTTTGTAACATTTTGTTAATGCTTCTTGTAATTAAAGTATTAACTAACTCATCTTTTGTAATTTTCATTGCCTGTTACATTAATAGATTAAATTAACACTTTGAAAAATGTAGACTACTTGTTCTGGCGACACTTTTTGAAAATTGGCGACAAAATATTGAGGTTGGCGATTTTTTTGGCGGCAGCTTTTTAAAAGCCAGGACCATCCCTGAAGTGGTTTTAAAAATCAAAGTATCAAGCCTGGAACATAAGCACTGGCATATGTGAACACATTTAACATATATAAAATATAAAATATTACTCTGCATTTAAAAATTCTGCCGTGAAAATAATGCAAAATTACAGAAAAGCATCCATCTGAGACAATTTGATTATGAGAAGATGAAAAGCTAGGAGCCTCCCTTATGTCACTTGTACTGTAGACTGGATTTTTGATTGCACAAACTATAATGCTGTTGTGGTCTCTCGAATTAGTCCTCGGTATAAAAGCAGCCGTGACAAACGGTTATCATGATATAATAACTCTTATTTTACACTGAATTCCAACACACCAAGAATATTTTGATAATATACACAATAATGCCTCACGAGATTCTACTTTTCGGCCAAGAAAATTCCGCAAAGATATGACTATCTTTGATAGACATGGATATCTGGCAACAATTCCCACCAGTGATCTACACGTTGTCCCTCCTTAAATTCTGAAGTTAATCAGTTTGGAGTTGTATATTACTTCGAAATCATCCTGATTCAATTCCTTGTCCTATTTAGCACGTTAGCCGCTACTGTAAAGCTCTTTATGGCACAAAAATCAAATTGCTTGTCCTGGCATTCAGTTTTCATACAGATTGACCAGTTATGTTCCCATCAAATTTGCGTTCAGGGTATTCTCATTGCCGCACATTTTTCAAATGATTATTCAATCTCTCGTCCCGCTCGTAAATTCGAATCGCCATGTTTAGCAAACATGCTCTTTCCCATCAGTTTCTGTTACGCGACGATTCATTGGGCAATTACAAAATGTTGACCAATCAGAAAGCTTTATACAACGATCTTCTGTTAAACAATAAACGGAACAAATACTTATTTGAAAGCTCGTTGTGGAATGGGACCGGATAGAGCATTATTTTAAAAAAAGTTTCGGAGACGATATTAAAACATGGGTCCATATCGAGGAAATTTAGGTCAGGAGAAAAGCGAAATTATGTTTTAAAACGGAAAACAAGATGAAAACTTGTTTGAGGGCAGTTAAATTCAATTGAAGTTAAACAAAAATACAACAACAACAACAAATAGAAGTTATAAATCGTGCCCAAAATAAACAATAAAAATCTACAGCTATCAGAAACAGGAAATATAAATGATGCAGAAATTCATTCAAATTGTACCAGAAACAATAAATTTTATTATATCTTATTGATATTTTTATTGAACTGTCAGTGATATTACAATCACAAAATATCACTATATTTTCAGTCATTTAACTTTACAGGCACACAAAAGCCAAATCCTAATTATGCCTTTATTTAACTGATCTGTAAATGACTAAGTTCTTCATTCCGCCTAGATGTTCGTTAAAAAACAAACTAAGTCCAGATTCCTCCTTTCATATAATAGATGCCAGTGACTAAGTTCCTAATTCCACCTAGATGGTGGGTGGAAAATCAACCAAGTCCAAAATTATGCCTAAAGATGTATTTATAGCAGGAATTTGACAAAAGTCCATCTTAGAGTTAGACGGACTCTTAGATGGATTCATCTTTGACTTCTCAAATTTTCCATGTCCACATTTGTATTAACCAGATTTTTAACATTTTAGGCAGATTCCGCCTGGAGTCTGCTTAAGTTCCAGGTGGAATCTGCCTAATTATTTTGTACGGGAACTCTACAGGCACACAAAAGCCAAGTCCTAATTATGCCTTTATTTAACTGATCAGTAAATGACTAAGTTCTTCATTCCGCCTAGATGTTGGTTAGAAAATAAACTAAGTCCAGATTCCTCCTTTCATATAAAAGATGCCAGCGACTAAGTTCCTAATTCCACCTAGATGGTGGGTGGAAAATCAACCAAGTCCAAAATTATGCCTAAAGATGTATTTATAGCAGGAATTTGACAAAAGTCCATCTTAGAGTTAGAAGGAGTCTTAGATGGATTCATCTTTGACTTCTCAAATTTTCCATGTCCGCATTTGTATTAACCAGATTTTTAACATTTTAGGCAGATTCCGCCTGGAGTCTGCTTAAGTTCCAGGTGGAATCTGCCTAATTATTTTGTACGGGTAAAATTCTACTTTACAAACTTTTCAGTTGAACATAATGTTTATCGTCGATGTGTCGAACTGAGTGATAATTACATTTTCCAGCTTTACAATAGCAGTTACTGATATTTTGTTACACCTTACTGAAAACTAGTCATTCTTATGGAAAAAAAAAATCAACTGCCTTACTGAGACGGACTCGTCAGGGTTGGCAGGTATGTGAGAGACAAACTTAACAAGTCAGAGATAGAACATGCGTCATAACAATAAGATATTCTCATGCTATATTCTTCCTGGTATCTCCATCACCCAAAACTGAATGTATCAACAACGGCTCATTGGTTAGCATGCTGAACTCATGACCGAAAGGGTTTAGGTTAGAATCCTACCAATGGACCAGCCTAAGTCAGCTACTGTGGTGTGTCCTTGGGTAAGGCACTTTACTCCAACTGCCCTTTCATTAAATAACGAAACTGTGTTGCTGTGCTGATAAACACCAAACCAATCCAAACTGAATGGGACTGCTCCGGTGGCCTAAGTAGTTAAGTGGGATACTATACGTACAATGGGAATTAGCATTACGGAGACCCCTGGGACAATATACGTACAATGGAAATTTAACATGGCGAAAAATCGTGGGTCAATATACGTACAAGGGGATTTAACATGGAGAAAAATCGTGGGACAATATACGTACAATGGAAATTTAACATGGAGAAAAACGCTGGGCCACTTTAGGGACAATGGGAATTTAACATAGAGTTTGGGTCTGTCTAGGGACAAGGGAAATTAACATGGGGAATAGAGTTTGGGCTTTTGGGATTTTTTTTTTTTTAAAAGTTTTTTTAAATTTAAATTTAAATTTAAATTTAAAAAAAGGGGTAGGCAATGGAAAGGCTATCTCTTTTCGAGAAATATGGCTGGCCCTGAAAAGGGCCTTTGGGTTTATGTTAATGTATTCATTAACATAAATGGTACCGCATTGGTCTTCTTCAGCAGCAGAGAGGGTGAACAGACCATAGAATTCCGACAAAACAAATAAAACAAACAAATAAATCATCTCGTAGAAAGGTCAAGATTTTACAAATGAACTTTCCTTGAGATGTTTTATTTCTGCAATGACCGATTGTACTAATAAAACCTCAGTTCGAAATAGTATCTGAAAAAATAAAGTACTCTACGTGTTTATTTATTTCTTGTTTATTTTTTTGACGACCAACGTTGGTAGGTACCCTCTCTGCTGCTCCTCTTCTGCTGATATTAATTAAATTATTATGTTATAATAAAATGATACATCCAGAATCTCATACTGCAAGAACAGCACGAGAACGATTAGAAACAATTAAAAAATTTCTTCCTGTCAGAGACTCATTTAGAAAAAATCTGCAAGCGCAGCAAGAATCAAAAGTTGAGTACGAAGAAGACACTAAAAAAACTATTTAAACCCGTCACTGCAGCTACTAAGAAAGCTGCAGCGGCTGTTGAAAAAACTATATGGGGAGATATTAAAGAGGAAGATGAGAAGAGGAAAAAGGGTGTTTTTCCGGTATTAGAACAAACTGCAGTGCAGGCTGAAAAAATAGCAAGAAGAACCAAACAAACAAAAAAGATTTTACGAGACCTTCCAACTGGCATAGCCGCAGCTCAACCTCCACCTGTTGATGAGGAAATGCTTGAAGGCATTGAAGAACTTCGTACTGAAGTCGCCGATGTGAGAAAAAAACTTGCATCTAAATCCAAACCAGCAGGAGAAAACGTAGAATTAATTGCAAAATTTAACGAAGGAGTTGTTGAGGAAATTAGAAAAACTGAAAGAGAGAGATTACCTGAGATGATATTAGATAATATATCTAATAAATCTAGTATTTTAAAACCCCGTTATGAAAAAACAAATGATGATAATTTCATTAAATGGATATATCGCGTATATTACAACAAAAAACAAGCTAGAGGTCTAGAATACGAAAGACTTAATGAAGAAGTAAAAAGACTTTATAGAGAGAGATGGGAACAACTAGAACAAGGAGAGTCCTACCAGTATCAGCTTCCTCCACCTCTGCAACAAATAGAACAACAACAATCTTCTTCGCCACAGCAAAGGTTGAAGTCGGAAATTAAAAGGACTAAAGAGCTAATTAAATTACTCCCCTCGAAGAAAATTTCTGCACCGAAAATGACATTTACACCGACAGGTTCACCACATGGATTTCGAGAAGGTGACTCACCCCCGCCCACCACTGAAGTACTTACTCCGGTAATGCAACCACCAGTATTTAAAACACCTCAAGATGAACCTAAAACAGGATCTGGTTTATGTCCTGATAATATCATCAATGACGTGTCACGGTTAGAAGTTCTCATAGGAGGAAAACGAGCTGGAAATAATTCACCAGAAATAACCAATGAAGCAGCTGATATTTGTCGGCGACTATTTCAAGGTGGCATCATGGATATTGGCGTTTACCGAGAACTTATTGATGAGCTCGTTGATGACTAGTTGTTAGATAAATGGTAAATAAAATAAGATGATTGTGCATGATAATCATCGTAAACCCACACAGGTTAGAGCGGTAAACTCACGATTACCAATCTATAGTGTTATTTACGGAGATGGACTTGGTGATGTCATTCGGGGATTATTCACGAGGATAGCTCCAAAAGTAGCACCTGTTGCAAAACAATTATCGATGAAGGCTATTGATATTGTTCGTAATAAAGCTCCTGGTGCAATTGTCAATGTTGCTGGTAAGGCGTTCTCGGCGATCAAAGAAAGACTAGCACGATTATTGCGACGAAAACAACAACCACCGGTGAAACTGGCAAGTACTGAGGTGATGCCTGCAGATGTTAGTAAAATAATAAATCAAGCTGCAAATCAAAAACTAGCAGCGTTAGCAGATCAAGGACTCGGTGAATCTGGAAATAATATCTCAAGTTTGATATCCGGAAGTGGAACTTTCCGAGGTGGAACTTTCCGAGGTGGAATTTCCCGAAGGCGGTGATCAACGTGTTAGACGAAAAATAATTATAATAAAATGTTCAAGCGCGTGTCTGACACAGCATTTGACATGGAAGCACCCGTCCTTAAGGATGAATCTGTACGTGATTATCAATTTTATTCCTATGACGCAAAACAACCAGATCAACGTGGAAGAATTGAACTACAAGTTCATGACACAAGTAGATACTTTTTACCCGCTGATGCCTTTCTTGAGGTAGAAGGTACAATTATAAAAACGGATAATACTAATTACTTAGATCCAGTAAAAATTGGTTTTGTCAACAACGGGATCATAGCATTATTTAGTGGCGCCACATACATGATTGATGGCAAAAATATTGAATCAATTCAGAATGATGTCGACGTTGCTACAACAATAATTGGTCTGGCGAGATATTCTGATGATTATACTAGATCAGCAGGTCCCACAATGATGTTTGTGAAAGATAACTCCGATAACCCTGAAAGTAATCCGTACAATATAAGACGACCGAGAGATTTTGCCGAAACGGGTGATGCTAATGTGTGGCCGGTGGTTCATGGTTCTAATGACAATTTCAACTTGGGATTTGCAGCACGTAGAAATATGTTGCTAGGAGGCAATAGAGGTTTTTCATGTACAATTCCACTATCGCATATTTTTGGATTTTGCAGGAATGTTAAAAAGGTTATTTTTGGAGCTAGACACACTGTTGTTCTTGTAAGAAAGAACGATGATAATGATGCTCTGTGGAGACCCGTTGGTGACGCTGGTAAAGTAATATTATCGAAACTTTCATTGTGGATGCCGGTAATGACTCCAACGATCGCAGAAGAACAGCGATTAATTTCTTTCATGGATGCAGGTGGTAAATCCTTGTTGTCATGGTTAACAACAAGCACGGATAGCATGCAAACTAACGTTAACGGTCAGTTTACATGGCATATAGCATCACAACAGGGTGTTTCTGCACCACGACATATTTTTATTGCTTTTCAGAGAACTGATCGTTTAAACTCATAAGTTCACTCTCATATGATATTTGACCAACTAGGTCTCACAGATATTTCCTTACGAATAAACGGACAACAGGAACCAACAGAAAATGTACAACTAAATTATGCATTAAATCACATAGGACGTGCATATCATCGTTTGATGTCATTTATGGGACGTGATCAAAATGTTGATACTGGGTTGCAAATATCACAACTAGATTTTAAAAACTTGTACCCGATTCATTATTTTTCATTAGAACATCTTGATCTATCAAAACAATCTGTCGTTGATATACATCTCAAAGCAACATTAAATACCGGTGGTGTTGATTACAGAGCGATCGCGGTCATACTTAGCGACAAGGCCATGCTACTTGAAGGTGGTAGTGGTCGAATGAGAGTTGTTGATGCACCGGTGGAAAATATTTAATCGTGTTATTTAGAAAAATATATTTTATATAAAAATGTCGTATAGTCATGTTAATGTTACTCTGACCCCGGGTCAGGTAAAAAAGCTTCAATCAAAAACCGCCAACAAATGCGGAACTAAAATATCACTAAAACGAGATCATATTAGTGGTGGTCCAAACAAATTATCGTTGACAAATAATCAGATTAAACATTTCAATAAAGCCCTAGAATCAAAAACTGGAGTTCAATTCCATCTCTCCCCGAGCGCCATCAAAGACATGGTTAAAACGGGTGGTATATTTCCACTTCTTGCGGCCATTCCGGCATTAATAGCTGCGGCTGCTCCAGCCGTAGCAAAAGCGGCCGCGTTAGGTGCTGTTGGAACAGCCGCTGAAATGGCACTAAAGAAAGCAACAGGAAAGGGATACAAAAAAAAGGGACGCGGTCTAAGATTACCGGGATCTCGTTGGGGGAGAGGCCTAAGGCTTCCAGGGTCATTTCGTTAGACGTTCCAGCATCAAATTTTGATTTACTTGATGCTGCTAAAAAATTAAAAATATCCGCCTTTAGAGGTGTTTTTATGCGAGATCAATTACCGAAACAACCAAACAAACTAGAAACAGGTATTATTAATCTTGACAAACGTTCCGGACCTGGTACTCATTGGGTATCATAAGCGATTGATCCGCGTGGAATTGTTTATTTTGATTCGTACGGGTTAGCTCCACCTGTTGAATTTATCAAGTATGTCGCACCACTTCACGCAACAACTAGAGGTTCCAAAGTTTGGTATTCAACGCTACCCGCACAAACAATGACAGATCCGCCAATATGCGGCCGTGAAGTAATTAATGTACTCGATGCTGTATCAAAATCATCCAGGCCGCCACATAAAGTCGTGCACGATTATACAAGCAACCGATATGTTGCGCGTAAAGCATTTTAAACAACGGATCTTATTATAATGGTTGATATTTACGGAAGATCTTCTACTAGTAAGAAAATAAAATCCGACGTTGATCTGTCAAAGTATGCGACTAAAGATGACCTCGCTGATATCATGAACCTGGCTGGAGTTGACCCAGATGAAGTTGTTATTTTTCAAGATCGATATGGTAAACTAAAAACTAGCAATATCAAATGGAATGATATAGTCCGGCGAGTACTTGGTGCAGTTACGGATAATATTCCCGTGTTTACTGAAGGTGGTAGAATCAGAGATTCAAGTATGTCACTTAAAACCATCAGAGATGAAATTGCAAAAAGTGTTGCTAATCGCGTGAGAAACACCGGTGACACAATGACAGGTGAACTTAGCATGAACGGGAACAAAATAGTAGCTGTAACAGCTCCAAAATCTGACAACGACGTCGCAAACAAACTATACGTCGACGACGTGGATGGAAAACTATCCACGCTACGGGCCGAGTATGACGTTCACGTAACCAGTTTTACAAGGCTTCGAAGAAATTTTCAGAAAACCGATGATGCCATAAATAAGTTCTTTGGAACTCCTTCCGTCATTGACATGAAACTCGTTGATATCAAAAGTAACCTAGACACGATCAAACGAACACAGCTAGACATCGTAGCGGGAATTCCTGAGATTATCAATAAAACCAATCTGATTAAAATTCCAGCTGAAATAACTCCCGGGCATATCACAAACATCGTATGCACGGTATCATCGGGATTTGCAACATGGTCAAAACAAAATAATACCATCAAATATACCGCAACAAGCACTGGCGTGTACAGGCTGTCTGTGTTTAGTGCTGCAAAATTTGAAATATTTACAACGTTTCCATGGCGTCATTCCACCGACAGGTTTTCCGGGGTTGTATCTGTTATATTAAATATCGGAGCCGAGGAAATATTTATTCTGGAAGCAGCTGATAGGACATTAACCGCAACATCTTACTGGTGGTGTTTGGAATTTGTAGCTGAAGCACATCAATTGGTTACTGTATAAAAATATATATGGACGGTGCACAATACAGATACAATCAAGCGCGTGAATGGCAGGCGGCGCTAAAAGATCAAGTTGATCAATATACAGTAAAAGTAAAAAAATATCGACGACGATTGGTTATCGTTGATGTGATTGTTTATTCAGTATCCGCTGTTGTTGCTGGAACCGGTGTAATATTATCAGCGTTGACAACGATGGCACCAGTAGCTGTAACTATCTGTATATCAGCAGCAACAACTATTGCAGGTGTGCTTGGTATCATCACAAAAAAAATATGTACTTGCACGAACGAAAAATTATCCGATTACACAATAAAATTACATACAGCGACGGTAGCATACTCGAAATTATCCTCGTTGTTATCAGCGAGTCTCAGTGATGGAATTATATCTGATTTCGAATTTTCAATGATAACCAAAATATACGACGAAGGTATCGGTATTAAAGATACAAGTATCAATAATGACAGAATTACTCCAGCAGATCGTGACCAACACAACTCCGCCAAAGATAACGATGATCTCGGTAAGTTCAATTAATCCTGAATTTAGTGTTAATTTTCCTACTGCAATTCCAGTAAAAGAAATAGCACTAGCACAATTACGAGTATATTACAGCTGGCCAAATATCAGATCAAAATCATTTAATGGTACACCAGCAAATAATTCGCTCGTATTTACTAACAAGAACAAACCCGATGGAACACCTGACTGGGTTGTTGTTGGAATACCAACCGGCAGTTATGAGATCGAACAAATCAGTGAGGAATTTGCGCGTAGAATAAAATCAATAACGGGAAAAGAATCAAAAATATCAATTAATGTTCATGAGCCGACGTTGTCCTCGACGATTGAAATAAACTCGCCTGATTATGCCGTTGATATTTATAAATCTTCAATCAGATCCGTGCTAGGATGGCCTGAAATATCACCACCGATAACACCGATACCACCAGAACCAACTCGGGCTGATTTTATTACAGATGAAAGAAAATATATGACAGTTCCTGAATATAGAGGTAAATATCCGTGGGGCTGGAGGGCCGTTTCCATTTTTACAAGTGCTCCTGATGGTGAAAGCATTCCTAGAATAATAAGTAATACACGTAATGTTCATTCAGGTGCTAGATTATATCCACTCGTAGATGAAGAATTTATTAAATCATATTCTGATCCTGTTATTTTTGAATTTAAACAATCAATCAACAAACTACGAAATTTCTTTACTGATAGCTACAGCGATGACGTAAAACAAAAAATCATTGAGACGATAAAACATCTAAATCAGGTCATATCAGATATTATATACGCTAATAAAACTATCATTGTGAACATGGTTAAATACGGTGATGAAATTATTGATAATTATAAAGCTAAACCATGGTTTCTCAATCATTACAAAATAACTGAACAACAATTACCAACATTTGTAATACCGGGGATTGATGCTAGAGAACTAGTAAAATTATTAAACGATCTTATCGACGAAAACTTCCCTAAAATACTCGATGCATGGAAAAAACTAGCACCATTAGCAGTTGTTCTTAGACATGATAATGATCCACATGGCGGCGGAAGACACGTATCCCCGCGAATCGTTAATATAACACCGACGGTCGCGGTCAATCTGGTTTGTGACGTAATCGATGGCAGCTATCAAATAGATCTCGGAAGATCAAATCAAGCTCAACAAGGATACATCCTGTACACGTTCACACCACAAGTTCCCCCTGGAAGTTTAATCGTGCAAGAACCAACTAATCCCGTGTATTTGCGGTGTCACAATAATATGTTAACGCGAATCAATTTTAAACTCACAGACCACCTTAATCGCTTGATTGACATACGTGAAGAAGAGCTTGTAATAAATCTGTATGTAAAGTCGTAAAGACTTCCGTCGTAAGGATTTCTGTCGTAAGACTTTTGTCTTAAGGATTTCTGTCTAAGGACTTTTGTCGTAGATCTTCATGTAATGGAGGGTTTTTACACGCGAGGATTTCTTAACAGTTAGAAGAACATTTGTAACAGAGATCAGAATCAAATTCGATCAACTTAAAAAAATATTTTATTATTACTGGCACAAATTTGTGTTTGGTACAAATTAATCGGCCTAGGCAACTAAAAAAGCTAGTCGATGAAAGTAAAATTAAAATTTCTATCACAAAAAAAATAATATTTATTAATTTTCCTGATTTTTACTGAAATTGTACAAATTACTTGATTTTGACTACCAACTACCCCCTCAGAAACATAAAAATGCACGAATTACTTGATTTTGACTACCAACTACCCTCTCAGAAACATAAAAATGCACGAACTACTTGATTTTGACTACCAACTACCCCGTCAAAATCAAGAAAGTTCTAACCTTGTCAAATTGTTCCTAACAAATTTTATTTATTATAAATTAATTTTATTTATTAATAATATTATTTTTACTGAGATTTTTATTTTTTTTTTTACTAAAATACAACGAAATTGCTCAATTTTCCTGATTTTGACTACCAACTACCCCGTCAGAAATCAAGTAATTCGTGCATTTTTCTTTGATTTTGACTACCAACTACCCCGTCAGAATCAAGTAATTCGTGCATTTTTCTTGATTTTAGTAAAAAAAAAAATAAATTAATTCAGTAAATAAATAAATTAATTCAGAAATAAATAATTTGTAAAATTAAGAAATTTGTACAATTTTATGTTTTGATGGAGTAAATGGTATTCAAATTAAGAAATTTGTACAATTTTATGCTTTTGATGGGGTAAATGGTAGTCAAAATTAAGAAATTTGTACAAATTTGTTAAATTTCAGTAAAAAAAAAAAAAATTACTAACCCATCAAATTCAGAAATAATATTTCTGATCAAAGATCTCAGTCATCTTCATCGGAATTACTACTTTGGATCGTTTCACCAGTAACGAAGTTACTTTGGATCGTTTCACGATCTAACATTATTTTTCTTAATAGTCTTATACGGGTACTAATCGTTTTCTTTGCCTCATACTCGTGGGATAATAACGACTTAATTCTTTCTACGGCGGTAGAAAGAGGAACGAACTCCTTCACATGATCATCTTCTACGGTAGCTAGCGACTGAAACATTGCCGATTGAATCCGTTTCATGAGCCTGTATTCAGATGATAGTGTGTGTGTACCCATGGTTTTACGTTCTTGTAAAATTTCAAAGTCAGAAACTATTTTTTCAGGATTAAGTTCATCAGATATATTAATTCCATCTTTTTTTAATTTTTTAATAGCGACAATTACATCATTGATATTTTCATGATTCATTATATAATATATAAATCTTTAAAATAAAAAAAAATATCCCTAGAACACCTATCGAGTGTATTAGCGAGTTCGTCGGGATGTTTCAGGGACAGCACAACCAAGAACTCGTAGCTTGCCACCGCAATCTACCAAGTTCATTAGGCAAATATTCCCTCTACGAGAGCCCCTAACCCGCCAAACAACGGTCTAGAGGCCCAAGAGGGAGGACAGCACAACCCTCATTAAACTCGTAGCTTGCCACCGCAATCTACCAAGTTTAGAGGATATACATATAACATATAACTAACTAAGGACGGCACAAGGACAGCACAGTCCTCATTAAACTCGTAGCTTGCCACCGCAATCTACCAAGTTTATAGGATATACATATAACATATAACTAACTAAGGACGGCATAAACTCGTAGCTTGCCACCGCAATCTACCAAGTTTATCGGATATACATATAACTAACTAAGGACAGCACAAGGACAGCACAGTCCTCGTTAAACTCGTAGCTTGCCACCGCAATCTACCAAGTTTACAGGATATACATATATACAATGAAATGGTTATATACAATGAATGAAGAGCCCCTATCGAGTGTATTAGCGAGCTCAGATTATGAATGAAACGGCACTAACTAAGGACAGCACAAGGACAGCACAGTCCTCGTTAAACTCGTAGCTTGCCACCGCAATCTACCAAGTTTAGAGGATATACATATAACATATATACAATGAATGGATATATACAATGAATGAAGAGCCCCTATCGAGTGTATTAGCGAGCTCAGATTATGAATGAAACGGCACTAACTAAGGACAGTACAAACATGTACGCTCAGCAAAATCACACCCACAATAATTAATCCAGTGGGTGATACGAAAATATGTATCAACCACAAGTCAATATTGTGGTTGGGAATTTGCTGAGCGGGGAGGTTCTTGCGGTTCCCCCCACTATTATAAAAATCGCAATTATGCGCACCACCGACAAATTGTCAGCCATGGGGATTCGATCCTGGACCGCGAGCGTCACAGTCCAATACCATACTGATCGAGCTATCAAACATTGTTACGAACATATGTTTCGGAAGTTAATATATAGCTAAGGAACCAATATTTACAGTAAACAGCGGTTTCTGAATAATAACAGTTTCTGTATTTAACAGTTTCTGTATTTGTAGCGGTTTCTGAATAATAACAGTTTCTGTATTTATAACAGTTTCTGTATTTATAACGGTTTCTGAATAATAACAGTTTCTGTATTTGTAGCGGTTTCTGAATAATAACAGTTTCTGAATAATAACAGTTTCTGTATTTGTAGCGGTTTCTGAATAATAACAGTTTCTGTATTTATAACAGTTTCTGAATAATAGTTTCTGTATTTGTGGCGGTTTTCCTAAGTAGACTGAGAATCAATAATAACAGTGGCATTAATGCACCAGTCAAAGAACTTTCCAGAATGTAAGTTCAGTGAACACACAACTGCAGGTCGATTACAATGAGCAACGGTTTCTGTTTCACACACAGCTTCCTACGGATCAATAACATTATCATGTGTTGTATGATGGGGAAATATTTAAAAAACATAAATAATACTTCTACGAGTAATTAGTTACGATGTAATTAGTTACGATGTAATTAGTTAAACTGACTAATTACGATCATAAAAAACCAACCATCTACGAAGAAAACTATATATTACAAAGTAATCTCCCCTTATATAATCAAAAATTCAGTAGTGTATGGAGGACCTACTGTGACATAAATTAAAAAATTAATTCAATGTGGTGATGATAGTTAATAATGTGGTGATGATAGTTAATAATGTGGTGATGATAGTCAATAATGTGGTGATGATAGTTATTGATACTTAAAGATAATTTTCTGTTTATATTTTTTCGATAAAGCTGTTTTATATATATTTTCTGCCACTCTTTGTACTGATTGCGGGTGAATATCAAAATATTTCGCAGCAGAAGATATTGAACGAAACATAATTTCTTTGCCAGTTTCTATGTTTGAGGAAATTACCGCCCTCTTTCCGATTGTCTTACATCTTCCTGTATTATCGCGTGTATTATTCTCGCTGTGAGAGATAGCTTGTAAATTGGATAAATTATTGTTTTGAGTGTCCCCGTCAATATGATCAATAACAAGACCATCATTGATCACTCCGAAGAAACATTCATACGTAAATCTATGACATAGATAATGTTTCTTTTCCCCCCCGCATGTGAACATTAGATAACCAGCATTAGTAATATAACCAACTTGTTTCTTCAACTTGCAGTGTCTGATGATACCATTAATATTTGATTCATAGTTTGTTATGACAGGATGTGGGACAAATATATTTTGCTCCATTATAATAATATTATATGTTTAAATCATTGTTTGTCTGAAATCTTGATATATAATCCCTCACGGATTTTATAGCGTTTTCACCGCTATTATTTTTTTTGTCATAATATCTTTTAAGTTCTCTGAACCGTTTCCCGCCGCACTTCCCACATAATTCTGTCTTTCCTCGCACTCCAATACCACACCGTAGACATGGTATTGGTCCTAGACTTCCTCGTCGTATGTTTTGTGAGTGCATCCAACAAAATTCCTTTCTACAGGATTTGTTGCATCGATTTACTGAGCCGATCATCAACCATCTGCATTGGGACATTGTATATATATATATAATTTTCTTTATTTAAATATTTGTTTTAATTATATGAACGAGTTTGAGAGATTATCCCAAACTAGGCCTGTTAAGTATAAATTCAACCTTGACAGATTATCTTCTGACTTGCCAGTACGAGATCTGGTTGATCCGAAAAATAAAAGTTTGATCTCGAAAATTCACGACGCCAAGAAAGAATTTTACACGGATGGTGCATCTCATACATGGTCAACGTTCAAGATTATACGCAACACTGTCACGGACGCCACAATGAACGACAAGCGAGCGGCAACTATCATTAACTACATCGCTGAATACGAGGGCAATCAAAAATATTTCTTCAGAGTAAAATTTATTGTATTAACAGAAACAGATAGTTGGATTATCCGTGACAAATATGATCCTGTCCTTGGTAATAATAAAACTATCATATTAAGTAAAAATTCCAGACCGGGTCTACTGACTGGTATTGATAAACCGTATTATGAACGAGCGTATCCTGTAACGGCGGTTATTTATGGAATTTATGAGATAAATAAAAAACCCAACGTTGATAAACTAGCGCCGATGAAATTTTCAAGGTTAAATTGTGTAGCTGAACGAGTAATAGAACACTTTACAAACGCGATGCGTGGAAATGGATTAACTGATTTAAGGCGTGAAAAAATAAACTCGTGGGCTGATTCAGTTAAGGATACCGGTGCTACAATAAAAGATGTTGCTGAGTTAGGAAAAATATTAAAATTTCCAATAACTGTGGCGACAATAACGGGAGAAGTACTGTACCAGTCGAAATATAAATCGAAGGGAGCTCCAATAAATATTATCGATCATAACGCACACGCATGGACTAACGCAGTAACAATATTTCCACGTGATCGAACTGTTAGATTTTATCACACAGATATGAGTATGTTTGATTTTATCAACGAAATAAGTAAAACCGATCCTGTATCGGTATGGTTATTTAAAAGTAATGAGGAGGGTGAATTTGATCAGTTTGTCAAACCGAACGGTGAAATATATCGCACAGAATCCCTCCATGACGAGATGAAAAATCTTGCGACGTTTTTACAGTGCAAGCACGCGGAAAATACTGACAAATTACTAACTAATTGTTTTACCGTTCCATCTGTTGCGGCTCATTTCGCCAGAGAACGAAATTCATGGAAACCAACACGATTTGATTTACTCGAGGACGTACGCGCAAGTTGCGTCGAATATGGACATGGCGGATTATGGAATACCAAATACAATTACAATGATGTTATTTCGGTTGATATGGTTGCATGTTATCCAGGAAGTTTTCTGGGATACGGAGATTGTTCTGTGTACTTTGAAAGATTTGGTCACCCTACAAACGAGATGACGCGAGTGGCAATTAATGGACCATTACCTGATTTTGATCTGACTGGATTCGCCTGTATTGAGTCATTCGAGCTCAACGAAAATCTTCACAAGATTTGTTATGTTTGGTTTGGCAGACATTTTTGTGAAAAACGTTGGGCACCTATAGTTTTGTTGCGATATATGCTAGATTGTATGATACTGACATCGTTGGTGGTCAGTGAGGCAATTATATCATACCATGCACAGACCAAAGTTTGGTTGCCCATGTCAGATTCTGAAGTTATCAGCGAGTTTAAGGATGTTTCCGAAGATGATATTCCTAATAAACTCAAAACCGCAAAAGATCTCGGTAGAAAAATTATAGGTAAATTTACTCAAGGTGGTGCATATGATTATAAAAGACATCACGCACGATTAATTTTAGATGATGCCGAGTACGATTTTA
Organism: Sinohyriopsis cumingii; assembly: GCA_028554795.2. NCBI lineage: Eukaryota > Metazoa > Mollusca > Bivalvia > Unionida > Unionidae > Sinohyriopsis > Sinohyriopsis cumingii. The sequence goes on along the minus strand of CM068835.1, from coordinate 74,793,511 downwards.
TAATCGCTGATACAACGGCGAAAAATACATTTGTAAATCGAGAGAGTGTTTATTTATCCGACGGAACAAAATTGGGTACGATCGTTAGTTACATAAATGACGTATCCCCGCAATATACTCATCTAAGATCTTCCATGTTGGCTTATGTTTCTATAAATTTATTATCGATGATTAATAGATTTCCTGAGACCGCAGTCAGAGTCGCAACGGACTCGTTTTATATTTCAAGTAAATATTTAGAATCTGTTATGAAATTTACAAGTAATGATGAACGATGGGGTTCGTGGAGAATAAAAAAGGAACTATTACACAATTATGCAGAATCAGCAGATGTTCCAGTGAGAGATTTTTATCGTGAGGGTAATAAAATATCAGAAATGTCGAAGGCACCATCGTTGAGTGATCCAATAACCAGATATAAGACAGTATATCTCAATGGACCTGGTGGATGCGGCAAAACAACTCGAACGATTAATGTTTTTAGAAATTCAGATATAATCGTGCTGACACCCACACATAGACTTGCACGTGAGATGAAACAGCGGCAAGTACAATCGTGTACGTATCATAGTTTCTTTCGGTGGCGCGGGGATACATGGACTCCTGAACGGATGGGAGAAAAATATATACCTAAAATAATTATTTGGGATGAGATATGCACGGTGTCATTGGATACATTAAAAACGTTTCTTGATTGGTTGTTGACGAAAAATACCGCCATAATAATGTGTGGCGATCATGGTCAACCGCCGCCTTTTGTTGGACCATCTCCACATGATTGGTTAAAAAATTTCGTTGATTATTACGAAGAAATAGATGATGATCATAGAGCTCTTGATGCAAATTTGAAGGAGTTTAAAAAATTAATCAGATTACAATCAAACAAAATTCAGTGTGAAATAATACGTGGAGTGATCTCAGAGACATCAATGAGTGATTTTTTGAACTCATGGAGACCCAACGATTTGATCGTAGCAAGTAGAAAAATAATCAGAGACGCTTTACAACAACAGTTATTTCAACTACATAAAGAACAATATTCAGAACTACCCGTTCCGTTGTGTTATAGACCATCAGATACACGAAAACAGAATATTAATGTTGATATTCCAGGACCCTTGACAGAGTCAAGGAAACAGATTCTCGTATTAAATGATATTGTCGCCGTTGATATCAGTGTGGTCGAAGATGCATTACGCGCTGACAAATCTCCATGGGTGTTGGGATACGCCATGACAATCCACTCGTCTCAGGGATTAACTATTTCTGATACACGAGTCTGGATTGTAGACGATCGCATCGAGTGGTCAAATTTAGTTTATTTAGCGGTATCGAGGGTCAGAAATATATCTCAATTACGTAGAATCATAATTCCTGAAATCGTTGATAAATTTAACATCATCGATGATGATATAATAAAAAAAAAATTAATCGGATACAAACAATCTGACAAAAAAAATAAACGTGACTTTGATCTTGATGTTGAATTTATTATTGAGTTAAAACAGCAGCAGAATAATCATTGCGCATGTTGTAATTGTATAATGTTATGGCGGTATTCGAGTAATGATTCAAGACAATTTACCGTAGATAGAAAAGATAATAGTCGCGGTCATACACGAGAAAATACCATGTTAACCTGTCTTGAGTGTAATCGACGTAGAGGCGCCAGTGCCTTGGGTGCTGGCACTAGTGCTAGTTAAGTGATCGAAATCACCGAAGTGATCGCGGTGGTAGTTGTGTATCCGCGGGAATTATTTGTAGTTGTTCACGTGTAAATCCACGTTGAGGAGCGGCCGAATCTAATCTGTAGATTGCAGGTCTGGAAACGCCTACATTTCTTCCAGTGGACCTTGTCACGGTAGATATTTTGTGTGTGGTAACACTCCAAATAGGATCGGTCGCTCTCGCTTTACCACCTTCAAGTTCACCAGGCTCATATAAATATCTGACTGTGACATCACCTAATATTTTTTGTTTTCCAGCATCTTTCCGTTGTGTTGGTATATTTTTTTTTGTGACCGCGCTAATGGGTTTCATGTTGGTTGTTCGTGTGATTTCATTATTTAATGCAGCTATCACGCCTGGTAATCTTGCAACCCATTCGCGAGATCTTTTATCCTGAATAAATTCCCTCGCGTATTGATATCCAAATAACCGCTCAGCAAGTGTTCGATTAAATCGCTCAACAATTGCTTGATCACGATGAATTGCAGTATGACCTCGTCGTATTTTGGTATTATGTTGTTTCATCAGCGATGATACTGGACCAAGAAATTCCTTACCAGGATCAACCTGTAGTAGCTGTGGCCATCGTAGACCACCTTGTGGTCCGAGTCCTCGTTGATAAATTCGTTCAAACGCATCGGCTACTTCAGATGATGTTTTCGCTGATAGCGGCTCTGCTTCTTTATATCTACTTGCAACATCAACTACGGTTAGCGCGTATTTGTACGTTTTTCCACGCACAGTATCATGCGGTAAAAACAGAATATCAGCTTGATGAACTTCATTAGGAACACTGACATCGAAATACGCGTACTGAATTTGTTTAGGACGTGGTAGATAAATTTGCCATATTGCTTGTTTAGATAACCACGTTTTAGCAGTAGAATGTTTAACCGCCGCTGCATCAGCGAGTTTACCAATTGCTGCTTTGCCTCTCCAGGATCCTCTCGGCGAATAATAAATTGATTCCATTATTAATTACCAGCCCCAATCGCTAATTTACCTTTCATCGAGGATCTTACTAACCAATTAGCTAATGATTCTCTAATATTTTTATTTTTTATAGAATTTAATGAATGAATTAATTTTACATCTGCAATATGCCTATCTTGTAGATTTTGACTTTTATAAGCTACATCATGAGCATGACAAGCTCGATCAATAGCGTTTATTGGTTCCTCGCCTGGTTTTGGTTGATCTTGATTATCGAGCCTGATATCAAGTCGAGTACCAGGACCGCAATAATTATATCCTGGTAGATGTTTTTCTCCGCTGTATTTAGCCCATGGAGCACCTGGAAACTTTGACATCAAATTAGCAATATCACCACCGCGCTTATTAGGTAAAAACGAAAATTTCTTTCTACCGCATACAGAACATTTTCCACCATACGCTATTTTTTTATTTTTTGTTGTAACTGTAGCTAAATCAACAGTTGGAGTTTTAACTCTACAGCGTAAACAATATAAATTCATGTTATAATATATATGGATATAATTGATTTCTCAGCAACTCGGCAGCGAGAGCCAGTTAAGCATCATCCTGCGCTACCGAACTCCATCAGAATGATTATCATAGGACCATCTGGATCGGGTAAGACGCAATTATTACTTAATCTGATAATGAGATGGTTGAAATGGGATAAGTTGTATTTAGTAGCACCATCCGTTGATGATCAACGATGTTATGATGTACTTAAAGATTTCAATGAAAACGCGCGATTACTGGATGAAGATAATGATGTTATAGAGTTTATAACCGATATTGATGAAGCACTATCCGTAGATTCCATAGACGGATTTATTAACAATTTAGTTGTATACGACGATGTGATGCTAGATAAACAATCAAATCCAGCCAGAATATTTTCCCGAGGGAGACATAAAAATACAGACGTGATCTATGTTACTCAACGATATACACAAATTCCGAAGGTGATCAGAGACAACTGCAACATTTTAGTTGTGTTTAATGGCGTAGACACACACACACTTAGAAATATTCATCAAACTTGGTGTGGTGGTGACATGGATATAATTAAATTCAAAAATTTCTTCTCACGAGCGCAAGCTACCCCGCATGGATTTATAACAATAAATTTACATGATCCAAGAACAAGATATCGTGTGGGTATTGATAAAATATTTGGGTAACAGGGGGAGCAGCAGAGAGGGTACCTACCAACGTTGGTCGTCAAAAAAATAAACAAGAAATAAATAAACACGTAGAGTACTTTATTTTTTCAGATACTATTTCGAACTGAGGTTTTATTAGTACAATCGGTCATTGCAGAAATAAAACATCTCAAGGAAAGTTCATTTGTAAAATCTTGACCTTTCTACGAGATGATTTATTTGTTTGTTTTATTTGTTTTGTCGGAATTCTATGGTCTGTTCACCCTCTCTGCTGCTTCTTCTTGTCCTTAGGCTACGTCTCACTGTTGGTCCGTAAATCAGCACTCTTTTCAGGCATCCTTGTCTTTCTACGTAGATCCTACGTATCCACAGGCTGGTGTTTGTCCTGTGGACAACGGCCCACTTGGATCGGACATACATGGGTATGTCCGTCCGGAACTTCATGGAAGACACAAGCGTAGAAGATTGCACATCGGTCCACATCTTGAAGCGACGAGAACAGGTGAATCAATGCACTGAACTGCGCTTATTTATAGGTAGAGGCAGGATTGAAACGGATTGAGTTCATTCACCAATCCAAACACGCGTTACAAAATTCAGTCAGCCCGCATCCAATCCGAAGAGAGTAGTCTGTGACGTCAGTTGGTCTATATAGATTCGCTAGCGCTTGTGTGCAGTCAATCTATGCGACAGTGATTCAACATGACGGAAACTCAGAAAACGATCCATTGGGGTGCACCAGCAGGGGAGACTGCCCAAGGGAACCCGGACTTACTTTCAGAAGAGGTACATTGGGATTTTGTGGATTTTCTTACCTCGCAAGAATTTGTTCCGGAACCTTCGTTACCTTCTTCATTACCGCAAGTGGAGAATTTTAGACAGAGACAGAAAGAAGAATTGGAGAAATTTATGCAACGACAAAAGGAAGCGGAACAAGCTTTTCTCCTACAGCAACAGCAACAGCAACAAGAAGAGGTAAGAAAAAAACAACAGCAACAACAGCAAGAAGAAGTAGCAGCAAAGAAACAAGAGGGTGAAAATCAAACGGCTACGGTACTGTTGGACATTTTAGCGGAGTTAAGAAGTCTGAAACAAATGTATCAGACTTCTTTATCACGACCGAAGAGAATACGACCTTCCCGAGCTAAACACGCCAACCCTGTGACTAAGCCTGTCCTACCACCCTTAGTGATTTCAACCCAATTATCAGAAGTAGGCCTTGGCCGTGGCAAAGGCTTAAGGCAGTTAAAGTTGATTGGTTAAACTCACTCCTACACCATAAAGAAAAAAAGGCCCTTTTCAGGGCCACCCACATTTCTCGAAAAGAAATACAATTTCAATTTTCCAATAACTCAAAAATAAACCCCACCCATTTTACCCTTATAGTACGTGTCTGTGTATGAGTGCGTGAGTGTAGCTTCTTATTTTAAAATCAAAACTCAAAGACACTTACCTTATATCATTCATGTATTCTTTTATCCATTTTTTTACAATCCAATTCACAATTCACCACAGAACACTTTAAAAAGTTCGTACACTTCTTCTTTTTCATTATTTAGTCTCTCTGTTTTTTGAATTTCTTCACCGTTTTTTCCTCATTTTCTTCCCTTCTTCTTTTCTTCCCCTGTTTCTTTGCCTCTTTTAAATAGAATTGTCTTCTTTCTTCCTCTTCTTCCTCTGAAGAATCCCTCTCTTCTTCCGAAGAATCCCTCCCTTCTTTTGAAGAATCCTTCTTTTCTTCTGACTCCTCTTGTTTCTTTTTTGGGCAATCTGGAGACCAATGTCCTTTTTCTTTACAATAATAACAGGTATCTTGACTTTTGTCTTTTTTAGCCCCTGTTTTTGTTCTTTTTTGACGGTCTGAACACTCTGAAGACCAATGCCCTTTCTTCTGACAGATATAGCAAGTATCTTGACTTTTATCTCGAAAGGAAGGAGAGTAGTCTGTCGGCTGGTCTGAAGAGAATTTTCTAATGACCCCTCGCAAAGCTCTGACGAAACGTTCCATCTGGGTAGTCTCTTCCATCGTTGTGCTCAGCTTGAGAGTGAAATGAATAGTGAAAGGACAAGACACACACCCTTTTTATATACGCTGGTTTGCCAAGACTATAAATTAGTCTATGGTGTTTAAACTTGAGTCATTTGACGTTTTGCACTCAAGATGAAACGATCCCATTCATTCGAGAAGAAAGAAGAAGAAGAAAGTAAGAGGCAGAAACGTGATCTATCGCCTCGTACCAGGGCTGAAATCTTGGCACAGATTCATGCCAGTGATTTTGAAGAGGACATGAGTGAACCAGAATTTGAAACCTCTAAACCAAGTTCGTCACCCTTAGTCAACCCTGAAAAATACTATTCCATTCGAGAGACGGAAAAGCGCTCCTCTAGAAAATTTAGAACCACGGCTTACACCTACACGGTGAAGTTTAAAGATTTCAAGGCCGACGTACCCTTGGAGAAAGCAGAAGGGTTCATCACCGAGATGTGGGATTCTTTGCTCACCGCACTCAAGCGACAATGTCAACCCAAAGAAGACGATCGCTTGACACTATCCATAGATCACGACGGTTTGAAATCCCCTGTTTGGATCGAGTTTAGCAGACCTGCAGAACTAACCCCTTCCAAAATCATGGACAAGATTCAACACGTACAACAATCTAATGACCAGTTTGACATCACCGATGGTAAAGCCACACTGAAAATGGCCCACGTCTCTCCTCCTCAAGGGACAGGACGCAAAAAGATGTTATTGGTGAACGAGCTTCGCAGCATTAAGCGTAGTCTTATCCAAATTCACAATCCTCATGACCACATGTGTTTAGCCCGTGCCATCGTGGTGGGACGAACCTATGCCAACAAGAACGACACGACAGAATGGAAAAGAACCTGGAACACTATTCAACGATCCGATCGAGCCAAACAATGAAACGAAGCAGAACTCCTGTTGCAACAAGCTGGCCTGTCCAAAGACACACCCTGTGGCATTCCTGAGATGCAAAAATTGCAAGATGCCCTAGCTCCACGCTACACCTTGAAAGTGCACCCTCAAGAAATGCGCGGGTCTCTGTTGTTTCGAGGCCAGGATTTTAAGGACGGAAAATACATTCATGTTTATCACCACGATGACCATTTCGATACCATTACCAGTATCACCGGATTCCTGGGATACGGTTATTATTGTGAGAAATGTGATTATGGTTATAACAATCGAGAGCAACACAAGCATTGTGGATTGAAATGCCCAGGATGTTTGGCCTCTCCACCCTGTCTGAGCGAAGAACCAGTGCCTTGTTCGACTTGTCTGCGCACGTTTGTCAGCCCTGCCTGTTACCAGCAACATTTGAAAACACAAGGTTCACAGAAGAAATGTGCTTGTCAACTCCTGAGATTGTGCCCTACGTCTGGACAAGGCATACTTACCAACAATGCCAAAGCACACGTATGTCGAGGAAAGAAAAAATGTCACATTTGTCACCACATCGTGGACTTGGAACACGAATGTTACGTGCAAAAATACCAACCCCCACCAGAGAAAGAGGACGGTCACAAGAAGAAAGGCAATTTCATCTTTTTCGATTTCGAATGCATGCAAGAGACTGGCATTCACATCCCTAATTTCTGCGTGGCTCATCGAGCGTGCGAGAAGTGCATTCAAGAACCTATCTTCAGTCATTGCCCTCATTGCAGCAAGATTCCTGGAGGACGTGAAAAAATCTTTCGGGGACCAAACACGTTAGCCGATTTTGCCCAATGGGTCTTAGACCCCATCGACAAGACGTGGAGCCAAGAGGACCTCGAACGTTACGGAGATTGTCATCGTCATGCCACGGTGATGGCTCACAATTTCTCCGGATACGATGGACAGTTTCTTTTGAGGTACTATACGGAACATGGCACCGAACGTCCTAAAGTGATTTTGAACGGAGCCAAAATCATTTTCATGCAAGTGGGACAAGTACAGTTTAAAGATTCGATGAGTTACTTGGCCATGCCTTTGAGCCAAATGCCTAAAACGTTTGGAATGACAGAAATGGCTAAAGGGTACTTTCCACACTTTTTCAATACGGAAGCCAATCAACATGCTGTTCTACCCCATTTGCCTGAGGCTCACTATTACGACCCCGACAACATGCGTACCGAACAACGAGAAGCTTTCTACGCTTGGCACCAAGCTCACGCCTCGGACCCTTTCGACTTTCAGGAAGAAATGTTAAAGTATTGTCGTTCCGACGTGGACATTTTACGGCGTTGCTGTGGAAAATTTCGAGAACTGTTCATGGAACACGGAGGGGTCGATCCTTTGAAAGAAGCTTGCACCATTGCCAAAGCGTGTTCCTTAGTGTACCGCCAACGATTCATGTCTGAAAACACCGTGGCTGTCATCAGTCCTCAAACGACCCACTATGTCAAGCGTCAATACTCGGTCAAAGCCCTACGTTGGTTACATTACTTGTGCGACAAGGAAGACAAATGGATTCAGCATGCCCGCAACGGAGGAGGCGAAAAGACCATCGGAACGTATTCGGTAGATGGCTGGGACTTAGAAAACCCCAAGATCGTGTACGAGTTTAACGGTTGCTTATTTCACGGATGTCCCGTCTGTTACCCTGACTGTGACACTAAAAATCAGTTTTTGCAACGAACCATGGAAGATTTGTACCAGGACACTTGTCAGCGACGCCTAAAGTTAGAACAGCAAGGATACCAAGTGGTGGAAATGTGGGAACACGAGTACGATCACCGTTTGAAAACCGATCCCGAGTTTAAACGCCTCGTGGAAAGTTACCAGTTCATGGACCCGCTGAACCCGAGGGATAGTTTGTACGGAGGAAGGACCAATGCCACCTGTTTGCTGTACCAAGCCGACGAAGAGAAAGGAGAAGAAATCAAATACTTGGACGTGTGTTCGCTGTATCCCTACGTGTGCAAATATTGTCGCTTTCCTGTAGGGCACCCACAATTGTTCACGGAACACATCGACCTGAAAAACATTCGACAATACGAAGGCTTGATCAAGTGTAAAGTTTTGCCTCCCACGAACCTATACCATCCCGTCTTACCTCACCATTGTCAAGGCAAACTGATGTTTCCATTGTGCCGTACTTGTGCCGAAACGTGCAACCAGGACCAACCTTGCCATCACAGCCAGGAAGAACGTGCCTTGACGGGAACCTGGGTCAGCGTAGAATTGTTCAAAGCTCTGGACATGGGATACCAACTGTTAGAAGTGTACGAAATTTGCCACTTTCCCAAGACACAACAGTACCACAAGGGTGACCCTACTCAGAAAGGCATTTTCGCCGACTACGTGGATGCCTTTTTGAAACTGAAACAAGAAGCCAGCGGCTATCCTTCCTGGTGTCACACTCCCGAAGACCAAATACAATTCAAAGAGAAATACTATGCACAAGAAGGCATCTCTTTAGACCACATCGAAAAAAACGAAGGCAGGCGATCGTTTGCCAAAGTGATGTTAAATTGCTTGTGGGGTAAAATGGCACAACGACCGTGTTTACCCAAGACGGAATATTTGACAGAACCTTCCCGCTACTTCCAGATGATTCACGACAAAACCAAATACATGAAACACGTGGACGTCGTTCGAGAGGATTTGATCTTGGTCAATTACGAAGAAGATCTGGGCTTTGTACAAGACGACCCTTTTGGAAATGTCATCATTGCGGCTTACGTGACAGCTCATGCTCGCTTAAAATTGTACGAAGCTTTAGAACTGTTAGAAGAACGCGTCCTGTACTTTGACACGGACAGTTGCATTTACATCCATCACCCGATTCAACAGCACCCTGAAATCGAAGGAGACCGTTTAGGAGCCTGGACAGACGAGCATCCCGACGACAAGATTCTAAGTTTCGTCAGTGGTGGTCCCAAAAATTACGGCTACGAATACCGGGACAAACAAGGAGAAGTGCACACGACGTGCAAAGTGAAAGGACTGACTCTGAATCATCGTACCAGTCGAGTGGTCAACTTTGGGGTATTGAAAGAAGCCTTGCAATCGGGAGAGGATGGAAACTTTAAAGTGACCACCTATCAACCGAACAAGATTGTACGTTTACCCACTCACCACATCGTCAGTCGACCCTTGGAAAAAGTCTATGAAATTGTATACCAGAAGCGAGTGCGACTTCCCAATCACTTCACCTTACCGTACGGTCACGTCGGTATTGGTCTGTATATGAAAAGGAACCCTAGGCAAGATCGATAGTTCATTGTTCATTGAAGTAACTTACCATGTCGTTGACGAAGAAGAAACCAGATTGGTTAGGAGTCAAATGTTGGACATCACCGAGACCAGGGTTTTGAGGCTTGGACACAAGAGGTGGCCCAGTATGCACGAGAGTTATTCAAGGAAAAAAGTTACTTTTCAACCTGTGTTAGTGACGGTTCCAGAAGAACCCGTCACCCAGGACAGGACTGTCGTGGACAGGCCTGAAAGACCCTTTCGGGAGGACACTTGTGTGACCTTACCCCTACTATAGAACTGGTTAGAACTTTACCCAAAACATGTTGTACAGACACTTGTGTTTATTCCACGTTCATGGTTATCATGTGCCTTTTATTCTTGTACTTAAGCCTTTGGCTTTTATGCATTTTTGTCTTTCGTATTCATGTTTGAAACATTCAATAAACGTGTTCTGAAAAAGTATATAAACTCTTGTCTTGTCACAAGTGACATTTCTCACACCATGGCTACCTCTGCTGTCTCTGCTCCCTCTTCCTCTACTGTCAAAGTCATCGACGAACACTTAGATCGTGCCAGTTGGGAGGCTTTGTATCTTCGCCATCCCTTTAACATGCTCATTGCTGGACCTAGCGGTTCAGGCAAAACCGAATTCGTCAAACGTTTGATCGAACATAAACATCATTTGATCGATCGACCCCCTCAACGAATCGTGTGGTGTTACAAAGAGTGGCAATCGGCGTACAGCCTCTTGCGAGAAAGTCAAGGCGATTCCATCGTGTTTGTGGAAGGCATTCCTAAAGAAGACGACGGCATCGTCTCTGACTCCCGTCTAACCCATTTGGTCATTTTCGACGACATGTTAGGAGAAGACGAAGAAGAAATTAAACTGTGGTTCACGCGCAAAGGGCATCACCGTAATGCCAGTGTCGTTTACATCACCCAAAATTTGTTTCAACAAAGTAAAGCCCATCGCACCATCAGTCTCAATGCGCATTACGTGGTCTTGTTTAAAAGCCCTCGAGATAAATCGCAAGTGCAAGTCTTAGCCAAACAGTTAGGAACGCCTTGGCTGACTCAGGCGTACGACGATGCCACTCAAACTCCACACGCCTATTTACTCGTCGATTTGAAACCTACGACTCCCGAGGATTTGCGATTTCGTACCCACTTGTTTCACCACTGGTGCCAAGACGGAGGGCCTGTCCTGTACACGTCTCCGTCCTCGACTTCATTTCACTCCCCATAAAAAAATCTATAAAAACCTCAGACCCTTTTTCGTCTGTCTCACTCTCAGTGCGAACATGACGTCCCTTCAGTCGCATCTTCCCGTCAAATTGATTCGTGCCTTGTATGGCATCAGTCAAGAAAAAGATCCACAAACACGAGCTCCTGTCTTAGAAGCTAGTCTCAAAGAAGTCTTACGATGGTTCACGGTGACGGCACGTCATTACTCCAAGGAATCATTCAGATTCCTCATCAAACCAAACGCTTTTTCGATCGAAACAAAGTCGTTTTGGTCCAACTGGCCGATCCCCGCATCGACACTCAAACCAAAAAACAAATCATTTTGAAACCTGGAGGGAGCGGTACTCTAGGAGGGGTCATCATTCGCTCACTCTTAAGATGGGATCCTAATGCCCCCAAAGTTATACCCAAGACAAAAGTCCAACGAAGCCCCAAGAACAAAAAGACCAGGTCCCCAAGGAGAACTTCTCCAGTGGCAGGACCCTCCTCTGACCAGACACCACCACCACCCCGGAAAAAGAAAAGAAGCCCCCAGAAAAAGAAAAGTCCACAGAAAACTAGTCGCAAGAGAGGCACTTCGGCCGGGACGCAACCTTACACTCGCAAACCACGACCTGCCACAGCGGTGACTGCGTCTCCGGCAGCTTCACGTTTGTCCACTTCACCGTTAATGACACCCAGAACTGAAGAGTACTTGGAGACGTTGATCACACCAAGAACTTCTCCGTTGATGACCCCCAAAAGAACTTCCCCAGTGGCAGGACCTTCCAATTTAGTGGCAGTGGCTGCTGCTCACAAAGTACCTTCTCCCAAAATCAAAGTTCAAGAAAGATCGGGCATGTTACAAAGTTTACTGGATTTGTCCAAGCAAGAACTGGCTCGATTTAGTCCGTTGCGTACCCCTGCACGACGTGTCATGCCTGTCCTCAAACTGATACGACGTAAAGACAATCAGTGGCGACGCGTTCCAGTATAAAAAAGGCCTGTGACCAAGTCGGGTATCAGTGTTTTTTGGTGCTCCTGAAGACTCAAAGATGTCACCCTCCAGAAAACCCCAAGGAAAGAAAAGGAAAGGACTGCCACCACGTTTAGCCAAACATGGGGACATGTTATCTGTCCTGTCCAAAGCTTCTCCCCCCCTACGAAAAAAACTCATTCAAACGGCCTCCAAAGAGGTCATCGATACCGTGTGCGAATGTTGTTTGAACGTTTTGAAAGGCACGATCCCTTTGTCCAAACACCAGAAACAATGCTTAAGCAAACATCGTCACGTTCTTCGCCAAATGGTTCGAAAGAAAATTCCCATTCGTCAAAAAAAGAAGATGTTAGTGCAACGTGGAGGTATTTTACCTCTCTTGTTAGGCCCCATACTGAAAGGAGTCTTGGGAACCATGTTGGGAGGACTGGTGGGAGCAAGATAAAAAGGCCTTCGGAAGTCCCAAGATCTCAGAATCGACCCATGACAACCCCATGGAAGGACGAAAACTAGCTTTAGTGCCTTACAAACGATGGATGGAATACCATCGGTGGCAAAAACAACGCACCCCGCATTTACCTCCCAATCCCCATTTGAGCGAGATGTCCCAGTTACAACACGAATTGCAGTCCTTGATGGATCGCCAAGATTTGTCCGAAACAGAAAAATCGCAAAAGGACGGTCAACTCTTGCAACGACTGCAACTCTTTCACCAGAAAGCTTTAGACGAAACAGCTCTACCCACTCTGAAAGATTTTAAGACCTTGATGAAAAGTCCAGCACCATCACCAGTACCAGTACCAGTACCAGTACCACCAGTACCCGTGACCAAGACAGAAAAAGGAGAAGAAGAGGAAGGGTTTCAAACTCCACCAGAAAAAGTACGCAAGTTAACAACACCACCTACCTCCAGAATTGGATGGATTAAAAAGATGATGGCCACCCCTTCTTCCTCACAAGAGAAAAAGAAAGTGAAGACAGAAGTGAAGACAGAAGTGAAACAAGAACCGATATCCCCCGCTCAGACATCCTTCTCCTCTTCGACGCCTATTGCTGGCCGCACACGCAAAGCATTGCAATCCAAGAAAATACCCCAAGAGAAAAAGAGTAGCATCCTCCAAGAGTGGGTGTCTTATTAACACACCAACCAACACAAAAAAAAATGGAAAAAGTCTTAGCCAGCATTTACTACGATCCCTCGCATCCTGCAGGTTACGCAGGAGTTCAAAAATTGTATCGTGCTGCCAAAACTCGACTGAAAAGTCTCCGTTTACCTCAAGTGCAACGATGGTTACAAGAACAAGCTACCTACAATTTACACAAACCCATTCGACGCAAGTTTGCCAGAAGTCGCACCCGAGTGGAAGGCATCGATCATCAATGGCAAGCCGACTTTGCCGATGTCTCTCATTTGGCCAGCTACAATCGTGGCTACAAATATTTGTTTTGTGTCATCGACGTCTTTTCCAAATTTGCCTGGGTCGTGCCCTTGACTTCCAAATCGAGCAGCGAGTTAGTGCGAGCACTGCAACGAGTGTTGAAACAAAGCGGTCGTCACCCTCTTCGATGGCAAACGGACAAAGGTACCGATTTTCTGAACCAAGCTTTCCAAAAAGAATTAAAGAAACGTGACATTCATTTTTTTACCACCGAGAATCCCGAAACCAAAGCCAGCATCGTGGAACGTTTTCAACGCACTTTGAAAGAACGCATGTGGAAATATTTTACGCATCACCACACTCTGAAGTACATCGACATCTTACCGCACCTGGTGCAAGCGTACAACCATTCTTACCATCGAAGCATCGGACGTGCCCCGCAAGACGTGACTCCCGAGAACGAAGTGTTGGTGTTTGAGCGCCTCTTTGGTACGTCCCCGACGAGGGCTGTCCCGAAGAAAAGTGGAGAGTTGGCCGTAGGAGATTGGGTGCGCATTGGCAAAACCAAACGCACTTTCGACAAAGGTTACTTACCTAACTGGACGACCGAATTGTTTCGCGTCACTGGACGAGTGCATGGCCGTCATCCTGCCGTCTATAAATTGGAAGACATGAACGGAGAAGTGCTCAAAGGAACGTTTTATTTGCCCGAGTTACAACGTGTCACCAAAAAAGAAGACGACGTGTACGACATCGAAAGCATTCTCGAACGCAGAACCCGTAAAGTGGGCAAACGACGTGTCAAAGAAGGCAAAGTACGTTGGAAAGGATATCCGCCCAGTTTTGATTCTTGGATCGACGCTTCGCAAGTCATCGACTATAAAAAGAAGTGACCATCATGCCCTTTCACACAGCAGACGCAGCTACGTCGACCACTCCTCCTTCACCTAGTTCTTCTGTGCAAGATTTACAAAAACAACCCTTGTGGGTGTGGTGTGGAGAACGTGTGCCTAAAACGCAAATCGTCTTTTTCTGCCAAATCTTCGTGGTGTATTGTGTCATCGGGGCAGCCATCGCCAATTTGAGTTTGCAACAAGGAGACAAACAATTGTGGACCATTTTATTGAGCAGTTGCATCGGTTACCTCCTTCCTAATCCCTCCCTGAAATTCACCTCGAACGGGAACCCCGGGAACCTTGTGTCCAGTGCCAGTGCCAGTCACCACTTCAATCACAACCAGAACCCCATTTTAGACGGAGACACGCCTCTGACGTCCAGTAACCCCTCGGACAGCCACAGAACTCTGGAATTATGAGTCACCAAAACCAATTTTACTTAACTTTACCCAGTGACAGTTCCATGGAGGTGTTTCCCAAGAACACGTTGTGCTGTTACACGGCCAAATTACCTCAGGCCATCCAGTTAGATCACGAAGCCCATTGGGAAGTGGCTTTAGTAGAAATGATTCACCCGACCCAAGTCCTCAATGTCCTTCCCAATCAAAATTTTTTTGATGTGGAAGTTCATGACGAGCAAATGCAACAGTGGATGGATAGCAATGTCAAATATGACAAGAAAACCCGTACACAAAAGTACACCACCTATCACTTGTTCATTCCCCCAGGCTATTATTTTAGTGGTCAACATTTGGTCAGCACCATAACCTCCAGGTTTAATGTCGTGTTTCTGAAAGCTTTGGAGCATGTCAACAAAAATGTCACCATGGAGTACCACAAAACAGCTCGTCGCTTCTTGATGAAATTTGAACGAAGTAAAATCCTGTCCATTTTATTTTGTCCTGAATTGTATGACATGTTGGGCGGAGACATGGACATGAGAAAGACCATGATCAAGAAAAACGAATTACCCATCGTTTACGACAACGAGTCTTTTAGCAAGTTATTTCGTGCCCCGGTAGAACTGAACCAAGGACTGAATTTGATGTTCGTGTATTCCGATGTGGTGGAGTACAACGTGGTGGGACACACCTCCGTACCGTTACTGCATGTCATTCCTTTCAAAGTGGATTCTGCCACGAACACTGACGAGGAAGGTGGAAACACTTACCACGTCCACCGCGAATTTGTCCATCCTCACTATTTGCCTGTCAGTAAGTCGTACTTGGACACGGTCAACATTGCTATAAAAGGAGATCTGGGACAAAATATTCCATTCACCAAAGGAAAAGTCACGGTGAAACTCCATTTTCGAAAACGGTTCTCTCACGACTCGTAAGTAAGTCATGTATCCAGTGTACCGAGGGGTTGCTCGACAGCGAGGACACGGTTTAGGAGACATGTTAAAATCGGCCTTTCGTTCGGTGGCCCCGGTGTTGAAACCGATGGTGACACGCGGATTGCACGCCTTGAAAGATGCGGCACTGACGCAAGGCAAAGAATTTCTCCAAAATGTCATCATCGACAAACAAAACCCTAAAGAAGCCTTCATGAGGGCAGGCAAAAATGTCTTGCTGCAAACGGGCAAAGACATTTTAGGCCAACGAGAAACACCTATAAATGCCCTGCACGCTACCGAGTCAGGCATTCAGCAAGGACAAGGCAGAAAGAGACGACGAAGAAAACACCCTTTCACCAGACTTCAAGCGAGAAAGGCCAAGAAAAGAAGAACCGTTCGAGACTTAGACGTTTTCGATTATTGAGAAAAGAGACAAAAAATGATGCACCGAGAATCTTGTGCTTGTTCCAAGACGGAACTGGATCTGTTTGCCATGCCCCCTACCATGATGACCATGCAAGAATCCCAGTGGGTGGAATTTCACCCCGTCTCCTCACTGACCGATTCCGCTCACATCGAGTTTGAAATCAAAGGACAGCCCGAAGATTACATCGATCTGAATAGCAGTTACTTGTACCTGAAAGTCAAAATTCTAGATAAGACTGGAGGTGCTATAGACGATGAAGCAGTAGCTCCCGTCAACAATTTCATGCATTCCTTGTTCAGTGGAGTGGACTTGTACTTGAATAACAAACTGGTCAGTAGCAGCATGGATACTTACCCTTATCGTGCCTACCTGGAAAATCTCTTGACGTACGGAATAGATGCCAAGAACACTCATCTCAATGCCTGTGTGGTATGGGAAGCTGACGAACCTACCAAGTTTGAAATATTGGAAACTGATGAAAAGAAAGACAACAATGATGGATTTGTAGAACGAAGAAAGAGAATCACGGGAGCCGACACAAGTTTAGAACTGATGGATCGTTTGCATTTGGACATGTGGTTGCAATAAAAGTATTTGCTGAACGGGGTGGATGTCCGCCTGAGACTGAATCGTAGCAGTGCCGCTTTCCATTTGATGGCTGATAGTGACGGTTACAAAACCAAAATCCTAGAAGCCAGACTCTACGTACGCCGTGTGGAAGTGTTACCTAAAGTGGGAAACGACATCAGTCAGACGTTGAGCAGAACGACCGCCAAGTATCCCATACGACGCGTGGAAGTGAAAACCTTCACCATTCCCAAGGGACAGCGATCCATGATCGAAGATCATCTGTTCCAAGGACAGTTACCCAAACGTTTGATCGTTGGTATCGTCGAGAATACAGCCTTCAACGGAGCTGCCGAAAAAAATCCTTTCTACTTTCAACACTTTGGCGTGTCCAAAATCGAAGTCAGTCGCGATGGCAAGACCTTGTGTACCCGACCTTTCGAACCTGACTTTACCAAGAAGAATTACTTGAGATCGTACTTGTCCCTGTACGAAGCCACCGGACAGTTAGGAACCAATACCAGTCACGGTATTACGTACGAGGATTATGCAGGAGGCTACGCTTTGTGGGCTTTCGATTTCACTCCAGACCAAGGCAGCGACGAGGGACATTTCCACCCTATAAAATCCGGCCAGATTCGTGTGGAAATTCAGTTTAAAGACCGAGACCTTGATGAAACGGTGAACGTCATCCTGTATGCAGAATTCGATAATACCATAGAAATCAACAGTTTGAGAGAAGTCATCCTAGATTACTAGAAACCATGGAAGACTGTTATCCCTCTTTACCTAGTGGAGAAACTTTTAGTGTTGGATTATTGTTAAAAAATGTTAGAGTTCTTGTTGTTTAGTGTTAAGTGATTTTTGAATAAAAAATGTTGTGTTTTGAAAAAAATTGTTTGATGTTATATTGTTGGATTATTGTTAAAAATGTTAGAGTTGTTGTTTAGTGTTAAGTGATTTTTGAATAAAAAATGTTGTGTTTTGAAAAAAAAAATGCCTTTGTCTTTTGTTTAGCTATAAGAATGTTGGATTGATGCTCTTTCATTTCTTACTATCCCTCTCATGACACTCACTAAACGTTGCGACTCAAAAACCGTGTGGGGGATGTTTTCCTTCACGTCCGCGCTTTGACTTTAAGAACCGGGTTGTTTCCAGTCTAACCATCCATTGTCGACTCATCCTCCTAAGAAGATGTGCTCCAAACTAGCTAAACTCAACGAAGCCTACATGAATTTGCATAGGGTCAGACACAGTCTGATACCGAAGCCAGAAGAAATAGAGAATGTGAGAATGTTAAAAATCACTGAAGACCTGATAGAAGAGCTCTTCAGAGAAGAAATGAACAGGGAAAAAGAAGAATGGACAGAGAAGTACAGACTTCAGAGACAGCAGCAACAACAACAACAAGAGCAGCAGCAGCAGCAACCTGAACCTGACAGAGGCTTTGTCGATTGCCGTATCGACACCAAAGAGTTCTTTTCTTTCCGAAGAAGCAGACCTATCGCCAGAAAGTCTATCCTCAGAGGACATCGCATTCTTAGAAACTAAAAAAAGAATGCCATAGCAAACAAAAAAAACAGCCCTTTTCAGGGCTACCCCAATACTCTAGAAAAGAAATAACGATCGATTTGCCAATGTGTGAAGGTAGAGTAGTGTGAAAATAAACACTAACTCTTTTTTAAAAAATGTGAGGGTATGTGTTTGTGTGTTAGTAAGTGCTTAAGTAAGTTGGTATGAATAGTAGATTAAAATCATGTCTTTTTGGTGTTTGAGGTGTATATTTAGATTGGATTGCTTTGCGTATGTGGATAGTCTAATGAAGTGATTTAAAAAATTTTTAAAATAGTGATGGGTAGCATAAAAAAGTGAGTGAGTGTTTCTTTTAGGTCCGCGCGTTGTTGTTTTTGGTCATGATGTAGGTAACATCAATTTTATGTTTTTTAGGGGGATGTTTTCCTTCACGTCCGCGCTTTCACTATAAATTGAAACTCGCTGGGCAGTCTAGCTACCCTTGTTGATTGATCAACACCAAAAATGAACACGAGACTGTCTAAACTGTTGGAACTTCATGTGCATCTGGAATATGCCAGGCGCCTGTTGAATGAACTGGCCGCGGAAGCCATTGTGGAGGAGGGAAGGATAAGAGAGGAGGAGGAAAGAAGAAACAAAGAAGAGGAGGAGAGAAGATATAAAGAAGAAGAAGAAGAGGAAAGAAGATACAAAGAGGAGGAGAGAAGAAACAAAGAAGAGGAGGAGGAGAAGGAAAAGAAGAGAAGAAGAATAAATTTCAGAATCCCAGAGAGCGAAAATTGGGATTCTGAAGCGACATATCCTGCCTCTGCTCTCTCCCCCAAAAAAGTAAAAAGTAACTGGGGGATAAGATGTGTATGTGGCGCCAGGCCTGGAAGGTGCCACCATTAACCAGGTGTCCATGAAGTTCCAAAAAAACAGCCCTTTTCAGGGCTACCCAATACTCTAGAAAAGAAATAACCATCAATTTGCCAATGTGTAGGTAGAGTAGTGTGAATATAAACACTAACTCTTTTCTAAGATAGTGTGAGGGTATGTGTTTGTGTGTTGGTGCTTGTAAGAGCTAAGGTATGTTTGTGTGAATAGTAGATTATGGGTTTCTTTATTGTTTCTTAGCGTATGTGGAGAGTATAGTTTGGGTTTTGTAACCGCTCACGTACGATTGTGTGGATAGTAGATTATGGATTTTGTTTATTGTTTCTTAGCGTATGTGGAGAGTATAGTTTGGGTTTTGTAACCGCTCACGTACGATTGTGTGGATAGTAGATTATGGATTTGTTTATTGTTTCTTAGCGTATGTGATTGTGTGTTTGTGTTTGTGTGTTTGTGTTTGTACCCGCTCACGTACGATTGTGTGGATAGTAGATTATGGATTTGTTTATTGTTTCTTAGCGTATGTGAAGAGTATAGTTTGGGTTTTGTAAGCGCTCACGTACGATTGTGAGGATAGTAGATTATGGATTTTGTTTATTGTTTCTTAGCGTATGTGTTTGTGTGTTTGTGTTTGTGTGTTTGTGTTTGTACCCGCTCACGTACGATTGTGTGGATAGTAGATTATGGATTTGTTTATTGTTTCTTAGCGTATGTGGAGAGTATAGTTTGGGTTTTATTATATGAAATGAAAAAGTAGGGGATGTTTTCCTTCACGTCCGCGCGTTGTTTGGTCATGATCTAGGTAAGATCAATTTTACGTTTTAGGGGGATGTTTTCCTTCACGTACGCGCTTTAAGTATAAGAATCCACAGTATTCGTCGTTCAAACCATTCTGCAAAGAATAAAAAAGAAGATGGCTTCTAACCAAATGGACAAAATACAAACATTACAAGACGTTTTAGACAACTTAGGAATGATGGAGCAGATGTTGATAAGACTGGTTGAAGACCATTATTCCTATAGTCCCCATCGTGTAAAGATGGAAATTAATAACTTAAAAAAGGTAAAGGACAAGATTAGTGGTGTCATGAAAGAGATAAAGGAGGAGAAGGAGGATGAAGAGGAAAGAATAAGAATAAGCAAATGGAACGAAAAGATTGAAAAAGAAGAAGAAAATGAGAAGAGGAAGAAAGAAGAGGAGGAAGAGAAGAAGAAAGAAGAGCAGGAGAAAAAAAAGAAAGAAAAGAAGAGAAAGAGTGTTGGAGATAAAATAAGAACTTGGTGGAGAAAAAGAAGAAACTAGAAGCAGAAGAAAACCCAAAGGCCCTTTTCAGGGCCAGCCATATTTCTCGAAAAGAGATAGCCTTTCCATTGCCTACCCCTTTTTTAAATTTAAATTTAAATTTAAATTTAAATTTAAAAAAACTTTTAAAAAAAAAAAATCCCAAAAGCCCAAACTCTATTCCCCATGTTAATTTCCCTTGTCCCTAGACAGACCCAAACTCTATGTTAAATTCCCATTGTCCCTAAAGTGGCCCAGCGTTTTTCTCCATGTTAAATTTCCATTGTACATATATTGTCCCTCGATTTTTCTCCATGTTAAATCCCCTTGTACGTATATTGACCCACGATTTTTTGCCATGTTAAATTTCCATTGTACGTATATTGTCCCAGGGGTCTCCGTAATGCTAATTCCCATTGTACGTATAGTATCCCACTTAACTACTGGCCTAACTGGTTAGAATGTCTGCCTCTGATGCAGTAGATCGCAGGTTCGAACCCTGGATGAGTCATACCAAAAACTTAAAAAGATGTTACTAACAGCTGCCTCACTAGGTGCTCAGCATTAAAAGGTTAGTGTTAGGACTGGTCATCCTGGTGTAAGGATAATGTGACTGGGTGGAACATGATGCTACATGTCTGCAGCATGATACCCCAGTGCTAGACATCACTATAAACTGCCACACTGCAGACATCATAGTGATATGACTGAAAATATTTTAAAGCTATGTTAAAAATCCAATACATGCACACACACACACACGCTGGATAATTATACCTAGTTAAGTGTCATACAGAGCTGCTATGAATTTTTGCCAAAAATTCATAGCAGCTCTGTATGATACTTAACTAGGTATAATTATCCAGTGTGTGTGTGTGTGCACGTATTGGATTTTTATCATCATACAGAATTTGTGTTTCCGTATAAACGAAAAGAGTTTGTTCAGAAGTGAAAAAATCTATGATTTAAAAGATAACTGGATTTTTCTTTATACCTCAGATGTGCTTGCTAACAAGCAAAATCTGTGGGTCCAATATGACATGGGTTCCATGGCCCTGCCTTTACTGTTTCCCTATCTTGGATTGGGGAACCTTCCCGCAGTTCTGGGATAGCTGTATGGAGCAAATATATTGCGTAAATTTTCTTTAATCTCTGAAATAGGTCTTGGTGTTGAGCCACCTGTGGTACTTGCTGCACATGGGACTGTGGTAGCTGAAGACAGGTCATCGGCAGCCTTCTGCTGCAAGCTGCTGATTGCTCATCATCTAAACCTAAAACAACAATAAACTGGATATATTATTAGTAAAAAAAGAAAACAAAATAATGGCCAAAAAATAACAATTTGCTTTTAGGTGAAAACTTGAATGCAAGGAACCCTATTACAATTTATAGTACTAATTAGACTGCATCATGTTTGATTTACTTGTAAACATTAATTGTATCACAACTTTAGCACATGGACTACTTGCAAATGAAATAGGGGTAATGAATTGATTGATTTATTGATATGTGATTATATTACACCAATGCATGAAATATTAGATAGTACCTTAAAATGAGGGCTGAAACGTTAATTAAGTCTGTTTAGTTAATCTTGTTCATTATATTGTTAAAACTAAAGGTGAAACAAGGTGCAATATACTGAAGGTGCAATGATCAAAAAGGTTTAATATACAAAGGTATCTAAAGCAGAAGCAGAGAGGGTGAACAGACCATAAAATTCCGACAAAACAAAATAAAACAAAACAAATAAAATCATCTCGTAGAAAGGTCAAGATTTTTACAAATGAACTTTTCCTTGAGATGTTTTATTTCTGTAATGACCGATTGTACTAATAAAACCTCAGTTCGAAATAGTAGCTGAAAAAATAAAGTACTCTACGTGTTTATTTATTTTTGTTTATTTTTTTGACGACCAACGTTGGTAGGTACCCTCTCTGCTGCTATTAATTTACCACCATACCAAGTTTGATGAATATTTTTCAACGCGTTCTCGCTGTCGTTTTTCCTCATCTGTTTCATCTTCATCTGTTTCATCTTTATTTGTTCTATGTTTCAAGTAATATTCAAGTTCTGATGGTGGTTTTTCTATTTTTGGATTTATGTTCTTTCTGTGTTTATAATATATCATCAAACTTCGATATCGATCTCCACCGCAATTTTTGCAAATCTGATATAATCCTCTAACGCCGTTGTTTTCAACACAACTTCGTGGACCAGCATGAAGGTTTTTCTTTATAAGATAATTATGTTTCTTGCAATATTCTCCACGGCATTTTTTATTACATTTGTTAGTGGTTCCTTGACGCAGCCACGCACAGTTGTTCATTATCTTTTTAATTTAATTTACACCCCTTCTGCTGATATTAATTAAATCATTATGTTATAATAAAATGATACATGCAGAATCTCATACTGCAAGAACAGCACGAGAACGATTAGAAGCAATTAAAAAATTTCTTCCTGTCAGAGACTCATTCAGAAAAAATCTGCAAGCGCAGCAAGAAGCACAAGTTGAGTATGAAGAAGAAACTAAAAAACTATTTTAACCCGTCACTGCAGCTACTGAGAAAGTTACAACTGTCATCAAAGAAGATCTTCTTCCGGTATCAGAAAAAATAGCAAGAAGAACTAAACAGGCAAAGAAGATTTTACGAGACCTTCCAACTGACATAGCTGCAGCTCAACCTCCACCTGTTGGTGAGGAAATACTTAAAAGTATTGGAGAACTTCGTACTGAAGTCGCCGATGTGAGAAAAACACTTGCATCTGAATCCAAATCAGCAGAAGAAAACTTAAAACTAATTGCAAGATTTAACGAAGGAGTTGTTGATATTATTAGAAATACTGAAAGAGAAAAATTACCTGAGATGATAGTAAATAATATATTTGATAAATCTAATATTTTAAAACCTCTTCATGAAAAAACAGATAATGATAATTTCATTAAATGGATATATCGCGTATATTACAACAAAAAACAAGCTAGAGGTCCAGAATTCAAACATCTTGATAGAGAAGTAAATAGACTTTACAGAGAGAGACTGAAACAACCAGAACAAGAAGAATTCTCTCAGTATCAGCTTCCTCCACCTTTACAACAAATAGAACAACAGCAATTGATGTTGAAACCATCTAGAGAGAAAAGGAGGCAGATGGCAAAGGAAATGAAGCGAAAAGCAGAAGAAAAATGGAAACAAGAAGAAGAAATATTTAGAGATATAGAAACTAAACAACAGGAGAAATTACGTTCACTGGGTAAAGAAAGAGATCCTGATGATGATCCTCCGAGCGCTGTTGGAAGTGGTTTTCTGACTACATCGGAAGAAAACAATTTTGTTTGTCCTGATAATATCATCAATGACGTGTCACGGTTAGAAGTTCTCATAGGAGGAAAACGTGCTGGAAATAATTCACCAGAAATAATTAATGAAGCAGCTGATATTTGTCGGCGACTATTTCAAGGTGGTATCATCGATATCGGCGTTTACCGAGAACTTATTGATGAACTTGCTGATGACTAGTTGTTAGATAAATGGTAAATAAAAATAAGATGATCATATATAATAATCATCGCAAACCTGTACAGGTCAGAGCGGTAAACTCACGATTACCAATCTATAGAGCTACTTACGGAGATGGACTTGGTGATGTTATTCAGGGATTATTTACAAGGATAGCTCCAAAAGTAGCACCTGTTGCAAAACAATTATCGATGAAGGCCATTGATATTGTTCGTAATAAAGCTCCTGGTGCAATTGTCAATGTTGCTGGTAAGGCGTTCTCGGCGATCAAAGAAAGACTAGCACGATTATTGCGACGAAAACAACAACCACCAGTGAAACTGACAAGTACTGAGGTGATGCCTGCAGATGTCAGTAAAATAATAAATCAAGCTGCAAATCAAAAACTAGCAGCGTTAGCAGATCAAGGATTCGGTGAATCTGGAAATAATATCTCAAGTTTGATATCCGGAAGTGGAACTTCCCGAAGTGGAATTTCCCGAACGCGGTAATCAACGTGTTAGACGAAAAATAATTATAATAAAATGTTCAAGCGCGTATCCGACACAGCATTTGACATGGAAGCACCCGTCCTTAAGGATGAATCGGTACGTGATTATCAATTTTATTCCTATGACGCAAAACAACCAGATCAACGTGGAAGAATTGAACTACAAGTTCATGACACAAGTAGATACTTTTTACCCGCTGATGCCTTTCTTGAGGTAGAAGGTACAATTGTGAAAACGGATGATACTAATTACTTAAATCCAGTAAAAATTGGTTTTGTCAACAACGGGATCATGGCATTATTTAGTGGCGCCACATATATGATTGATGGCAAAAATATTGAATCAATTCAGAATGATGTCGACGTTGCTACAACAATAATAGGATTAGCAAGATATTCTGATGATTATACAAGATCAGCAGGTCCCACAATGATGTTTGTGAAAGATAACTGCAATCACCCTGAAAGCGATCTGTATAATATAAGACGACCAAGAAATTTTGCCAATAACGCTGATGCTGACGTGTGGCCAGTGGTTCATGGTTCTAGCGAAAATTTCAACTTGGGATTTGCAACACGTAGAAATATGTTGCTAGAAGGCAATAGAGGTTTTTCATGTACAATTCCACTATCGCATATTTTTGGATTTTGCAGGAATGTTAAAAAGGTTATTTTTGGAGCTAGACACACTGTTGTTCTTGTAAGAAAGAACGATGATAATGATGCTCTGTGGAGACCCGCTGGTGATGCTGGTAAAGTAATATTATCGAAACTTTCATTGTGGATGCCGGTAATGACTCCAACGATCGCAGAAGAACAGCGATTAATTTCTTTCATGGATGCAGGTGGTAAATCCTTGTTGTCATGGTTAACAACAAGCACGGATAGCATGCAAACTAACGTTAACGGTCAGTTTACATGGCATATAGCATCACAACAGGGTGTTTCTGCACCACGACATATTTTTATTGCTTTTCAGGGAACTAATCGTTTAAACTCACAAACTCACTCTCATATGATATTTGACCAACTAGGTCTCACAAATATTTCCTTACGGATAAACGGACAACAGGAACCAACAGAGAATGTACAACTAAATTATGCACAAAATCATATAGGACGTGCATATCATCGTTTGATGTCATTTATGGGACGTGATCAAAATGTTGATACTGGGTTGCAAATATCACAACTAGATTTTAAAAACTTGTACCCGATTTATTATTTTTCATTAGAACATCTTGATCTATCAAAACAATCTGTCGTTGATATACATCTCAAAGCAACATTAAATACCGGTGGTGTTGATTACAGAGCGATCGCGGTCATACTTAGCGACAAAGCCATGTTACTTGAAGGTGGTAGTGGTCGAATGAGAGTTGTTGATGCACCAGTGGAAAATCTTTAATTATTCAGAAAAAATATTATTTATATAAAAAATGTCGTATGGTCATGTTAATGTTACTCTGACTCCCGGTCAGGTAAAAAAGCTTCAATCAAAAACCGCCAACAAATGCGGAACTAAAATATCACTAAAACGAGATCAGATTAGTGGTGGTCCAAACAAATTATCGTTGACAAATAATCAGATTAAACATTTCAATAAAGCCCTGGAATCAAAAACTGGAGTTCAATTTCATCTTTCCCCGAGCGCCATCAAAGACATGTTTAAAACCGGTGGTATATTTCCACTTCTTGCGGCCATTCCGGCATTAATAGCTGCAGCTGCTCCAGCCGTAGCAAAAGCAGCCGCGTTAGGTGCTGTTGGAACAGCTGCTGGAATGGCACTAAAGAAAGCAACAGGGCAAGGATACAAAAAAAAAGGGACGCGGCTTAAGATTGCCAGGATCTCGTTGGGGGAGAGGCCTAAGGCTTCCAAGATCACTTCGTTAGACGTTCCAGCATCAAATTTTGATTTACTTGATGCTGCTAAAAAATTAAAAATAAAAGCCTTTAGAGGTGTTTTTATGCGAGATCAATTACCGAAACAACCAAACAAACTCGAAACAGGTATTATTAATCTTGACGAACGTTCAGGACCCGGTACTCATTGGTTGATCCACGTGGAATCATTTATTTTGATTCGTACGGGTTAGCTCCACCTGTTGAATTTATCAAGTATGTCGCACCACTTCACGCAACAACCAGAGTTTGGTATTCAACGCTACCCACACAAACAATGACAGATCCGCCAATATGCGGCCGTGAAGTAATTAATGTACTCGACGCTATATCAAAATCATCCAGGCCGCCACATAAAGTCGTGCACGATTATACAAGCAACCGATATGTTGCGCGTAAAGCGTTTTAAACAGATCTTAGATCCGAAGGATCTTATATAATGGTTGATATTTACGGAAGAAGATCTTCACGCGTTAAGAAAAAGCCCGGCGACGTTGATCTGTCGAAGTATGCGACTAAGGATGACCTTGCTGATATTATAAACCTGGCTGGAGTTGACCCAGATGAAATTGTTATTTTTCAAGATCGATATGGTAAACTAAAAACCAGCAATATCAAATGGAATGATATAGTCCGGCGAGTACTCGGTGCAGTTACGGATAATATTCCCGTGTTTACTGATAGCGGCAAAATCAGAGATTCAAGTGTATCATTAGCAACAATTAGAAATGAAATTGCAAGAAGTGTTGCTAATCGTATGAAAAACACCGGTGACACAATGACGGGTGAACTCAGCATGAACGGAAATAAAATAGTAGTTTTAAGAGATCCAACATCTGACGAAGACGCAGCAACAAAAAAATACGTCGACACCGTAGACGGTAAATTATCCACGTTACGGGCCGAATATGATGTTCACGCAGGCGCTTTTATAAGACTTCGAAGAAATTTTCAAAAAACCGATGATTCCATTGACAAGTTCTTTGGCACTCCTCCAGTCATCAACATGAAACTTTCTGATATCAAAACTGACCTAGACACGATCAAACAAACACAACAAGACATCGTAGCGGGAATTCCTGAGATTATCAATAAAACCAATTTGATTAAAATTCCAACTGGAATAACTCCCGGGCATATCACAAACATCGTATGCACGGTATCATCGGGATTTGCAACATGGTCGCAGCAAAATAATACTATCAAATATACCGCAACAGTCACTGGCGTGTACAGGCTGTCTGTGTTTAGTGCTGCAAAATTTGAAATATTTACAACGTTTCCATGGCGTCATTCCACCGACAGGTTTTCCGGGGTTGTATCTGTTATATTAAATAGCGGAACCGAAGAAATATTTATTCTGGAAGCAGCTGATAAGAAATTAACCGCAACATCCTTCTGGTGGTGTTTGGAATTTGTAGCTGAAACACCTCAATTGGTTACTGCATAAAAATATATATGGACGGTGCACAATACAGATACAATCAAGCGCGTGAATGGCAGGCGGCGCTAAAAGATCAAGTTGATCAATATACAGTAAAAGTAAAAAAATATCGACGACGATTGGTTATCGTTGATGTGATTGTTTATTCAGTATCCGCTGTTGTTGCTGGAACCGGTGTCATATTATCAGCGTTGACAACGATGGCACCAGTAGCTGTAACTATTTGTATTTCAGCAGCAACAACTATTGCAGGTGTGCTTAATATCATCACAAAAAAAATATGTACTTGCACGAACGAAAAATTATCCGATTACACAATAAAATTACATACAGCGACGGTAGCATACTCGAAATTATTCTCGTTGTTATCAGCGAGTCTCAGTGATGGAATTATATCTGATTTCGAATTTTCAATGATAACCAAAATATACGACGAAGGTATCGGTATTAAAGATACAAGTATCAATAATGACAGAATTACTCCAGCAGATTGTGACCAACACAACTCCGCCAAAGATAACGATGATCTCGGTAAGTTCAATTAATCCTGAATTTAGTGTTAATTTTCCTACTGCAATTCCAGTAAAAGAAATAGCACTAGCACAATTATGAGTATATTACAGCTGGCCAAATATCAGATCAAAATCATTTCATGGTACACCAGCAAATAATTCGCTTGTATTTGCTAACAACAACAAACCCGATGGAACACCTGACTGGGTTGTTGTTGGAATACCAACTGGCAGTTACGAGATTGAAGAGATCAATGAGGAATTTCAACGTAGAATAAAATCAATAACGGGAAAAGAAGCAAAAATATCAATTAATGTTCATGAACCGACCCTGTCCTCGACGGTTGAAATACATTCTCCCGATTACGTCGTTGATATTTATAAATCTTCAATCAGATCCGTACTAGGTTGGCCTGAAATTCCCCCGGTGTATGAAGGACTACCAGAACCAACTCGGGATGATTTTCATCATCGAAAAGTTTTCATCATAATATTAAAATGAATTATACAAGTTTCTGGTGGAATATAGAAAAACGTGTATGGGATAAACGGGATCAATTTCATGTCAATAATATTGGTGAGTACTATTGGCTCTTACACAACGTTGATGGTGGTAATTCATTTTACGATATAAATATCAATAATGTCATTAATATCATAAATTCAGATCACGAAGAGCAACTGGTTAATTTACGTGATAGTTTTCATGAATATTTGTATGATTTGACATCTACGCGTGAAGAAATTATTAAACGAGTGGAAATTTTAAATCATATAGCTGATACTATTGAATATTTTCATAATAGAATCATAAACCTGGTTTTTGAATCATCTGGCGATTATAGAAGATTTTTAGCAACCAAGTACAAAATATCCGAAGCTGACATTGTAACATTTAAATTTCCTGATTATAATCCGGATAAATTGAGAAAATCTGTCAATGATGTCATTGATGAGTTTTTTCCTAAAATACTCGATGCATGGAGAAAACTAGCACCATATCCAACCGTTCCTAGATATGATAATGATCCACATGGCGGCGGAAGACACATATCTTCGGGAATCGTTAATATAACACCGACGGTCGCGGTCAATCTGGTTTGTGACGTAATCGATGGCAGCTATCAAATAGATCTCGGAAGATCAAATCAAGCTCAACAAGGATACATCCTGTACACGTTCACACCACAAGTTCCCCCTGGAAGTTTAATCGTGCAAGAACCAACTAATCCTGTGTATTTGCGGTGTCACAATAATATGTTAACACGAATCAATTTTAAACTCACAGACCACCTTAATCGCTTAATTGACATACGTGAAGAAGAACTTGTGATAAATCTGTATGTGAAATCGTAGATCTTTATGTAATGGAGGGTTTTTACACACGAGGATTTCTTAACAGTTAGAAGAACATTTGTAACAGAGATCAGACTCAAATTCGATCAACTTAAAAAAAATAAATAAAAAAATATTTTATTATTACTGGCACAAATTTGTGTTTGGTACAAATTAATCGGCCTTGCAAAAAAAATATTTTTTTTTCTGAAAATTTGATCATTTTACACTACACGTGGTCAGCGTTGACAGGGACCCCAGTTACCAAAACTTTCATTATCACCAGTAACGAAGTTACTCTGGATCGTTTCACCAGTAACGAAGTTACTTTCTGACATAATTTTTCTTTATTGTCTTATACGAGTACTAATCGTTTTCTTTGCCTCATACTCGTGGGATAATAACGATTTAATTCTTTCTACGGCGGCAGAGAGAGGAACGAACTCCTTCACATGATCATCTTCTATGGTAGCTAGCGACTGAAACATTGCCGCCTGAATCCGCTTCATGAGCTTGTATTCAGATGATAGTGTGTATGTCCCCTGGGTTTTACGTTCTTGTAAAATCTCAAAGTCAGAAACTATTTTTTCAGGATTTAGTTCATCAGATATATTAATTCCATCTTTTTTCAATTTTTTAATAGCAACAATTACATCATTGATATTTTCATGGTTCATTATATAATATATAAATCTTTAAAATAAAAAAAAATATCCCTAGAACCCCTATCGAGTGTTTAGCGAGTTCGTCGGGATGTTTCAAGGACAGCACAACCAAGAACTCGTAGCTTGCCACCGCAATCTACCAAGTTCATTAGGCAAATATTCCCTCTACGAGAGCCCCTAACCCGCCAAACAACGGTCTAGAAGGCCCAAGAGGGAGGACGGCACAATCCTCATTAAACTCGTAGCTTGCCACCGCAATCTACCAAGTTTAGAGGATATACACATAACATATAACTTAACTAAGGACGGCACAATCCTCATTAAACTCGTAGCTTGCCACCGCAATCTACCAAGTTTAGAGGATATACACATAACATATAACTAAGGAAATGGATATATACAATGAAATGGATATATACAATGAAATGGTTATATACAATGAATGAAGAGCCCCTATCGAGTGTATTAGCGAGCTCAGATTATGAATGAAAGAGCCCCTATCGAGTGTATTAGCGAGCTCAGATTATGCATTAGACGGCACAAACATATAACTTAATTAAGGACAGTACAAACATATACGCTCAGCAAAAATCCCACCCACAATAATTAATCCAGTGGGTGATACGAAAATATGTATCAACCACAAGTCAATATAGTGGTTGAATTTTGCTGAGCGGGGGGTTTTGCGGTTCCCCCATTATTATAAAAATCGCAATTATGGGCGCGCCACCGACAAATTGTCAGCCATGGGGATTCGATCCTGGACCGCGAGCGTCACAGTCCAATACCATACTGATTGAGCTATCAAACCTTGTTACGAACATATGTTTCGAAAGTTAATATATAGCCAAGGAACCAATATTTACACTAAAACAGCGGTTTCTGAATAATAACAGTTTCTGTATTTATAACAACAGTTTCTGAATATAAAACAGCGGTTTCTGAATAATAACAGTTTCTGTATTTATAACAACAGTTTCTGAATATAAAACAGCGTTTTTCCTAAGCAGACTGCGAATCAATAATAACAGTGGCATGAACACACCTGCAGATCGATTACCATGACAACGGTTTCTGTTCTGTACCTGTATTACAGCTTCCTTGCGAATCAATAACATTATCATGATTTCTCGTAGTGTTGTATGATGGGAAATATTTAAAAAACATAAATAATACTTCTACGAGTAATTAATTACGATGTAATTAGTTAAACTGACTAATTACGATCATAAAAAATCAAAAATCTACGAAGAAAACTATATATTACAAAGTAATCTCCCTTTTATATAATCAAAAATTCAGTAGTATACAATCAGAAAGTACTGGGCCCCCTCAAATAATGATATAATTCAATGTGGTGATGATAATTATTGATACTGAAAGGTAATTTTCTGTTTATATTTTTTCGAGAAAGTAGATCTGGTTATATTTTCTGCGACGTATTTTACCACACGCGGGTCAATATCAAAATATTTAGCAGCAGCACGCATAGACTGAAATATAATTTTTTTGCCAGTTTCTGTGTTTGTGGAAATTACCGCCCTCTTTCCGATTGTCTTACATCTTCCTGTATTACCACATGCAGAGTTCACGCTTCGTGTGACAACTCGAAGGTTGTGTTGGGAGTTATTTTGAGGATCCCTGTCAATATGATCAATAACAAGACCGTCTTTGATCACTCCGAAGAAACATTCGTAGATGAAACGATGACAGAAATAATTTTTCTTTCCCCCCTCGCATGTGAACCTTAGATAACCATGATTATTAATACAACCAACTGGTCTCTTCAACTTGCAGTGTCTGATGATACCATTAATATTTGATTCATAGTTTGTTATGACAGGATGTGGGACAAATTTATTTTGCTCCATTATAATAATATTATTTGTTTAAATCATTGTTTGTCTGAAATCTTGATATATAATCCTCCACGGATTTTATAGCGTTTTCACCGCTATTATTTTTTTTTGTCATAATATCTTTTAAGTTCTCTGAACCGTTTTCCGCCGCACTTTCCACATAATTCTGTTTTTCCTCGCACTCCAATACCACACCGCAGACATGGTTTTGGTCCTAGACTTCCTCGTCGTATGGTTTGTAAGTGCATCCAACAAAATTCCTTTCTGCAGGATTTGTTGCATCGATTTACTGAGCCGATCATCAACCATCTGCATTGAGACATTGTATATATAATATTTTTTATTTTAAATATTTGTTTTAATTATATGAACGAGTTTGAGAGATTATCCCAAACTAGGCCTGTTAAATACAAATTCAACCTTGACAGATTATCTTCTGACTTGCCAGTGCGAGGTTTGGTTGATCCGAAAAATAAAAGTTTGATCTCGAAAATTCACGACGCCAAGAAAGAATTTTACACGGATGGTGCATCTCATACATGGTCAACGTTCAAGATTATACGCAACACTGTCACGGACGCCACAATGAACGACAAGCGAGCGGCAACTATCATTAACTACATCGCTGAATACGAGGGCAATCAAAAATATTTCTTCAGAGTAAAATTTATTGTATTAACAGAAACAGGTAGTTGGATTATCCGTGACAAATATGATCCTGTCCTTGGTAATAATAAAACTGTCATATTAAGTAAAAATTCCAGACCGGGTCTACTGACGGGTATTGACAAACCGTATTATGAGCGAGCGTATCCTGTAACAGCGGTTATTTATGGAATCTATGAGATAAATAAAAACCCCAACGTTGATAAACTAGCGCCGATGAAATTTTCAAGGTTAAATTGTGTAGCCGAGCGAGTAATAGAACACTTTACAAACGCGATGCGTGGAAATGGATTAACTGATTTAAGACGTGAAAAAATAAACTCGTGGGCTGATTCAGTTAAGGATACCGGTGCTACAATAAAAGATGTTGCTGAGTTAGGAAAAATATTAAAATTTCCAATAACCGTAGCGACAATAACGGGAGAAGTATTGTACCAATCGAAATATAAATCGAAAGGAGCTCCAATAAATATTATTGATCACAACGCGCATGCATGGACCAGCGCAGTAACAATATTTCCACGAGATCGAACTGTTAGATTTTACTCCCCAGATAATTCTGGGGCAGATAGTATGTTTGATTTTATCAACGAAATAAGTAAAAACGATCCTGTATCGGTATGGTTATTTAAAAGTAATGAGGAAGGTGAATTTGATCAGTTTGTTAGACCAAATGGTGAAATATATCGAACAGAATCTCTCCATGACGAGATGAAAAATCTCGCAGAGATGTTTTTCAAGTGCAAGCACGCGGAAAATACTGAAAAATTACTAACTAATTGTTTTACCGTTCCCTCTGTTGCGGCTCATTTCGCTAGAGAAAGAAATTCATGGAAACCAACACGATTTGATTTACTCGAGGACGTACGCGCAAGTTGCGTCGAATACGGACATGGCGGATTATGGAATACCAAATATAATTACAATGATGTTATTTCGGTTGATATGGTTGCATGTTATCCAGGAAGTTTTCTGGCATACGGGGATTGTTCTGTGTACTTTGAAAGATTTGGTCACCCAACAAACGAGATGACGCGAGTGGCAATTAATGAACCATTACCTGATTTTGATCTGACTGGATTCGCCTGTATTGAATCATTCGAGTTTAACGAAAATCTTCACAAGATTTGTTATGTTTGGTTTGGTAGACATTTTTGTGAAAAACGTTGGGCACCTATAGTTTTGTTGCGATATATGCTAGATTGTATGATACTGACATCGTTGGTGGTCAGTGAGGCAATTATATCATATCATGCACAGACCAAAGTTTGGTTGCCCATGTCAGATTCTGAAGTTATTAGCGAGTTTAAGGAAAAATGTCCTGATGTTTCCGAAGATGATATTCCTAATAAACTCAAAACCGCAAAAGATCTCGGTAGAAAAATTATAGGTAAATTTACTCAAGGTGGTGCATATGATTATAAAAGACATCACGCACGATTAATTTTAGATGATGCCGAGTACGATTTTATAATCGCTGATACAACAGCGAAAAATATATTTGTAAATCGAGAAAGTGTTTATTTATCCGACGGAACAAAATTAGGTACGATCGTTAGTTACATAAATGACGTATCCCCACAATATACTCATCTAAGATCTTCCATGTTGGCTTATGTTTCTATAAATTTATTATCGATGATTAATAGATTTCCTGAGACCGCAGTCAGAGTCGCAACAGATTCGTTTTATATTTCAAGTAGATATTTAGAATCTGTTATGAAATTTACAAGTAATGATGAACGATGGGGTTCGTGAAGAATAAAAAAGGAACTATTACACAATTATGCAGAATCAGCAGATGTTCCAATGAGAGATTTTTATCGTAAGGGTAATAAAATATCAGAAATGTCGAAAGCACCATCGTTGAGTGATCCAATAACCAGATATAAGACAGTATATCTCAATGGACCTGGTGGATGCGGCAAAACAACTCGAACGATTAATGTTTTTAGAAATTCAGATATAATCGTGCTGACACCCACACATAGACTTGCACGTGAGATGAAACAGCGGCAAGTACAATCGTGTACGTATCATAGTTTCTTTCGGTGGCGCGGAGATACATGGACTCCTGAACGGATGGGAGAAAAATATATACCTAAAATAATTATTTGGGATGAGATATGCACGGTCTCATTGGATACATTAAAAAAGTTTCTTGATTGGTTGTTGACGAAAAATACCGCTATAATAATGTGTGGCGATCATGGTCAACCGCCGCCTTTTGTTGGACCATCTCCACATGATTGGTTAAAAAATTTCGTTGATTATTACGAAGAAATAGATGATGATCATAGAGCTCTTGATGCAAATTTGAAGGAATTTAAAAAATTAATCAGATTACAATCAAACAAAATTCAGTGTGAAATAATACGTGGAGTGATCTCAGAGACCTCAATGAGTGATTTTTTGAAATTATGGAGACCCACCGATTTGATCGTAGCAAGTAGAAAAATAATCAGAGACGCTTTACAACAGCAGTTATTTCAGCTGCATAAAGAAAAATACTCAGAATTACCCGTACCGTTGTCTTATAGACCATCAGATACACGAAAACAGAATATTAATGTCGATATTCCAGGACAGACTGAGAAGCAAAATCTCGTATTAAATGATATTGTCGCTGTTGATATCGGTGTGGTCGAAGATGCAATACACGCTGACAAATCTCCATGGGTGTTGGGATACGCTATGACAATCCACTCGTCTCAGGGATTAACTATTTCTGATACACGAGTCTGGATTGTAGACGATCGCATCGAGTGGTCAAATTTAGTTTATTTAGCGGTATCGAGGGTCAGAAATATATCTCAATTACGTAGAATTATAATTCCTGAAATCGTTGATAAATTTAACATCATCGATGATGATATAATAAGAAAAAAATTAATCGGATACAAACAATCTGACAAAAAAAATAAACGTGACTTTGATCTTGATGTTGAATTTATTATTGAGTTAAAACAGCAGCAGAATAATCATTGCGCCAGTTGTAATTGTATAATGTTATGGCGATATTCGAGTAATGATTCAAGACAATTCACGTAGATAGAAAAGATAATAGTCGCGGTCATACACGAGAAAATACCATGTTGACCTGTCTTGAGTGTAATCGACGTAGAGGCGCCAGCGCCTTGGGTGCTAGTTAAGTGATCGAAATCACTGAAGTGATTTTGGTGGTAGTTGTGTATCCGTGGGAATTATTTGTAGTTGTTCACGTGTAAATCCACGTTGAGGAGCGGCCAAATCTAATCTGTAGATTGCAGGTCTACCTGAGGATCTTGTCACGGTAGATATTTTGTGTGTGGTAACACTCCAAATAGGATCAGTCGCTCTTCGTTTACCACCTTCAAGTTCACCAGACTCATATAAATATCTAACTGTAACATCACCCAATATTTTCTGTTTTTTAACATCTTTTCGTTGTGTTGGTATATTTTTTTTTGTAATTGCATTAATGGGTTTCATGTTGATTGTTCGTGTGATCTCATTATTTAATACAGCTATCACGCTTGGTAATCTTGCAACCCATTCGCGAGATCTTTTATCCTGAATAAATTCCCTCGCGTATTGATATCCAAATAACCGCTCAGCAAGTGTTCGATTAAATCGCTCAACAATTGCTTGATCACGATGAATTGCAGTATGACCTCGTCATATTTTGGTATTATGTCGTTTCATCAGCGATGATACTGGACCAAGAAATTCCTTGCCAGGATCAACCTGTAGTAGTTGTGGCCATCGCAGACCACCTCGTGGTCCGAGTCCTCGTTGATAAATTCGTTCAAACGCATCGGCTACTTCAGATGATGTTTTCGCTGATAGCGGCTCTGCTTCTTTATATCTACTTGCAACATCAACTACGGTTAGCGCGTATTTGTACGTTTTTCTACGCACAGTATCATGCGGTAAAAACAGAATATCAGCTTGATGAACTTCATTAGGAACACTGACATCG
This sequence comes from Sinohyriopsis cumingii, assembly GCA_028554795.2. Classification (NCBI taxonomy): domain Eukaryota; kingdom Metazoa; phylum Mollusca; class Bivalvia; order Unionida; family Unionidae; genus Sinohyriopsis; species Sinohyriopsis cumingii. The sequence continues at coordinate 74,756,568 of CM068835.1, read as the reverse complement.
AAATACGCGTACTGAATTCGTTTCGGTGATGGTAGATAAATTTGCCATATTGCTTGTTTGGATAACCACGCTTTAGCAGTAAAATGTTTAACCGCTGCTGCATCAGCGAGTTTACCAATTGCTGCTTTGCCTCTCCAGTATCCTCTTGGTGAATAATAAATTAATTCCATTATTAATTACCAGCCCCAAGCGCTAATTTACCTTTCATTGCGGATCTTACTAACCAAATAGCTAATGATTCTCTAATATTTTTTATTTTTTTATAGAATTTAATGCATGAATTAATTTCACATCTGCAATATGCCTATGTTGTAGATTTTGACTTTTATAAGCTACATCATGAGCATGACAAGCTCGATCAATAGCGTTTATTGGTTCCTCGCCTGGTTTTGGTTGATCTTGATTATCGAGCCTGATATCAAGTCTGGTACCAGGACCGCAATAATTATATCCCGGTAGATGTTTTTCTCCACTGTATTTAGCCCATGGAGCACCTGGAAACTTTGACATCAAATTAGCAAAATCACCACCGCGCTTATTAGGTTAAAACGAAAATTTCTTTCTACCGCATATAGAACATTTTCCACCGTACGCTATTTTTTTATTTTTTGTTGTAACCGTAGCTAAATCAGTAGTTGGAGTTTTAACTTTACAGCGTAAACAATATAAATTCATGTTATAATATATATGGATATAATTGATTTCTCAGCAACAAGAAAACGAGAGCCAGTTAAGCATCATCCTGCGCTACCGAACTCCATCAGAATGATTATCATAGGACCATCTGGATCGGGTAAGACGCAATTATTACTTAATCTGATAATGAGATGGTTGAAATGGGATAAATTGTATTTAGTAGCACCATCCGCTGATGATCAGCGATGTTATGATGTACTTAAAGATTTCAATGAAAACGCGCGATTACTGGATGAAGGTAATGATGTTATAGAGTTTATAACCGATATTGATGAAGCACCATCCGTAGATTCCATAGACGGATTTATTAATAATTTAGTTGTATACGACGATGTGATGCTAGATAAACAATCAAATCCAGCCAGAATATTTTCCCGAGGTAGACATAAAAATACAGACGTGATCTATGTTACTCAACGATATACACAAATTCCGAAGGTGATCAGAGACAACTGCAACATTTTAGTTGTGTTTAATGGCGTAGACACACACACACTTAGAAATATTCATCAAACTTGGTGTGGTGGTGACATGGATATAATTAAATTCAAAAATTTCTTCTCACGAGCGCAAGCTACCCCACATGGATTTATAACAATAAATTTACATGATCCAAGAACAAGATATCGTGTGGGTCTTGATAAAATATTTGGGTAACAGGGATGATGATAAAATTAAATTTAATTAAACAGATAATGAACAACTGTGCGTGGCTGCGTCAAGGAACCACTAACAAATGTAATAAAAAATGCCGTGGAGAATATTGCAAGAAACATAATTATCTTATAAAGAAAAACCTTCATGCTGGTCCACGAAGTTGTGTTGAAAACAACGGCGTTAGAGGATTATATCAGATTTGCAAAAATTGCGGTGGAGATCGATATCGAAGTTTGATGATATATTATAAACACAGAAAGAACATAAATCCAAAAATAGAAAAACCACCATCAGAACTTGAATATTACTTGAAACATAGAACAAATAAAGATGAAACAGATGAAGATGAAACAGATGAGGAAAAACGACAGCGAGAACGCGTTGAAAAATATTCATCAAACTTGGTATGGTGGTAAATTAATAGCAGCAGAGAGGGTACCTACCAACGTTGGTCGTCAAAAAAATAAACAAAAATAAATAAACACGTAGAGTACTTTATTTTTTCAGCTACTATTTCGAACTGAGGTTTTATTAGTACAATCGGTCATTACAGAAATAAAACATCTCAAGGAAAAGTTCATTTGTAAAAATCTTGACCTTTCTACGAGATGATTTTATTTGTTTGTTTTATTTGTTTTGTCGGAATTTTATGGTCTGTTCACCCTCTCTGCTGCTAAAGCTGCATGACAAGTAGGCTACAGTGGTCTTAGTTTGGTGTGGCCAAGTCACTTTTAATATGTGATGTATCCAAAGAATGCACTCCAGTATATTAAGTGTAACACAAGTTGATAAATGAATTAATCAATACTATATGAGCAAAAAGATTAATGTCTTGCTCCATTACTGGAGTTTCTTTAACATTACTGTATTATCATCTTAATTACTGTACATTATTATGTTTCAGGAGAACCCTTCAAACAAAGTACTAGATTCAACTTTCAGGATGAAATGCAAGAAAGATTTTATTTTTTAAGATCAGACACTATGAAGAAACACCTGACACAAAATCAGACCAGCTGATGGTTCTGTGATTTATTTCAAATAAAATTGGTGAATACCACATGAGTTGGTAAACTTAACTGGCTGAATTTCAAATTTCATCTCAGGTTCAGATATATATCTGGTATATTTGTGATGGTCAAAACATCAGAAATTACAAATTATAATCCTTTTCATGGTTTCTGCCAATATTAAGTGCAAAAAGATTATTTTATCACCTGCAAAAAATTAGATTCTTCAAAACAACAGCACCTTTGTACAGCAAATATAATGAATATGAATCAGGTAATAAAATGTTTTGGGGGATAATTCTTCAAGCAGTCGCTACTGAATATTACCAGTGTGTTCTTGAGGCATAATTTACAAATTTATTGGGTACATAGGAGGTTCTGTATGGAGATATTACCAAAGTAAAAGGATTGCAAACACACTTCTATCTTTTCAAAACAGAAGACTGCACATGATAAACATGCATAAAACATTCAAATGAACAATATAACAAAAACACCAAACAAATAATTCATATCCTTCCTATGATATCTCTGGTGTTATGATACTGTGGTATTCCAAGTTTTCAGTATTTTACTGCCAAGCACCAGCTATCACATGCTTATCACCATACACTGGATGACCGTAAGTTACTTGTTCTGCATCATCAGTTGGATCTATGAACATCAGTTTTTCCAATAATGGTCATATCCCATGTTCTCAAATAATATCTATATCTTTTTTAAATCTATATAACTGTAAACAATCTGTTAGCCAGTTGTCATCTTAAATATCCTGTGATGTCATGCAAGAGTCAGATGACATGATTATCATATTGGTCAAGAAACAATAGACTGAATCTAAACATGAGTCAAAATGTAAAGTATGTTAATGTTGTTTTCTGTAAGTTCTGATAGCTTTTTCAATTGACAGGTGCTGACTTTAAAACTTTGTGTTACTTTATCTCTTAGCACATTAAATGTGCATTCAAAACATATCACTGGAATACTTTTGTTTCAAAATAAATCCATTTCCTAAGCAATATTGACAACCAATTTAAATAATGTGCATTCTCAGAAACATATTTATACATAAATCATCAACAAATCTACATGAAGAAATCAAAACAAGAATGCTCTGATCACAGAATCTTATCAGAGCAAAATACAACAGTAACAGTGTATGAGATGACACCATTTGTGAAAGAAACCAGGCAAAAAAAGCAAATGTGTACTTCCAGTTGCCTGACTGTCCCAGTTTTTTGTTGCTGACCATAGCACTTTTTCCCCCAGGGTGAAATCAAAATTCCCAAAATATATTTGATCATTGCCCAGTACTTGTAGTGCTTATTATATATATATATATATATATATATATATATATATATATATATATATATATATATATATATATATATATATATATATATATATATATATAATGTTTTAAAAATATAAAAAAATACCTACTATCCTAATTTTAAACCAGTGCAATAGTGCAATAGGTAACACACATTTCTTATTTTTTCGTAAATGCTAAACTTAAATATTGTTTAGGTCAATATTTACAGGCATCATCAATATCTGAAAAAAGAATTCAAGAGATGTTCACGTAAACATTATATTCAATAATATTCTCAATATATCACTCTGCTGGGTTTTCTTAACATACTTCCTCAACTTTTATGTGAATTTTAAGCAACATATACATCAGGATCCCTACATTAGGATACATATATGCCATCACAGATATTTTCCCGTATTAATGAGGTATCAAGATCCCACCATTAGGATACATATATGCCATCACAGATATTTTCCCGTATTAATGAGGTATCAAGATCCCACCATTAGGATACATATATGCCATCACAGATATTTTCCCGTATTAATGAGGTATCAAGATCCCACCATTAGGATACATATATGCCATCACAGATATTTTCCCGTATTAATGAGGTATCAAGATCCCACCATTAGGATACATATATGCCATCACAGATATTTTCCCGTATTAATGAGGTATCAAGATCCCACCATTAGGATACATATATGCCATCACAGATATTTTCCCGTATTAATGAGGTATCAAGATCCCACCATTAGGATACATATATGCCATCACAGATATTTTCCCGTATTAATGAGGTATCAAGATCCCACCATTAGGATACAAATATGCCATCACAGATATTTTCCCGTATTAATGAGATATCAAGATCCCACCATTAGGATACATATATGCCATCACAGATATTTTCCCGTATTAATGAGGTATCAGAGTAACTCGTCTTTCACAACCTGGAATCTACATGGTGTCTGTTTAACAATCTTTTCCAACAATCATCTTTTTGAAACTGGAAATTAAATGCAATTAAATAATAATCAAAGAACAGTAAATAGACATATATAATACCTTTAAGTGTCTTTAATTACTTGTTTGCTGACTGTCAATATTAAGACCTGCAATACTTTAGTACTCTTGGCTAAACACTTCATTCAAGTTCATGAACATTTGGCCTCTTGTTTCCAAGTCTGACTAAAGACCCCAAGACAAAGACTAACCCAAAACACCACTAAACTGTCCAAAAACTCTCACCTACCCAATTCTGCATTATATAATTAGCGAGTAAGATCAGGAGTTTTTTCCCCATGTTTTTAATCACCAAATGAAAGAACCCATGATTACCCTAAAACAGTAAAAGACTATCCCAAAACACCCTCAACTACCCAGGATACATGTAGGCAATAAAATAAAATCAAACCAAAAAAAGGGACAGTGATCAGTATAATTATCAAGTAAGATCAATCAAGTTTTTTTCCTTGTTGATAATTATTGAAGGAAAGACCTCAAGACATCGCAAAACTATCCCAAAACACCATAAGACTGTCCCAAAACACTCTCGTCTACCTAAGATACATGTATACAATTATGGGCAAAATTCAAAATTCATAACATCACAAGAAATTTTCAGTTGTTATTAAGGTAAAAGAACAGCGTGCAAATCAAGACAGTGACAGCATCTATTGGACAAAAGGTCAAAAATGCACCGATTGCTTTTTGCAGGATTTTAAATGGCAAATGGTAAATGTATTTAATAGTAATACTAAATGACATCAAAAAGGAAAGGAAACAATGACAAAAAGTAATATATATTTGTGTATCTAATAAAAAAAGAAAGAAAAAATCCCCCAAAATATCAATAAAAATGGGCCATGGAAAGTGTACCTCCTTGTGGTGTGGCCTGAATACATACTGATAAACGAAAATAAAATGAGTATTCAATCACTGTTCAGTGCACTTGGTATTTATATATCCATACATAATGCTTTTACTCAATGCTTAGAATCAGAAGCACAATAACTCTTTCATTGCTGTGGGTGACTAGGTAATTGGCTTGAACATTTCTTGGATTTTTAGTTTTCAATTATGGGGTATTTAAGATTAAACGATTATCTGTTCAAATGAAATAATTTCAACATTAAAACATAATTTGAAGTGTCTTGGGGTGTTTTCAAGAGTGTTTGGTGCATCTTGGGGTGATGAGTCACTCACCCCGTTCCCCTGTCAGTTTACCTTACAAGCCGTTTATTTAGGCAGTGAGATGTACAGAGGCTCATTACAAAGAAAATTATATGTTTCCATCAATGAACAGAGGGCTGGGGGGTGTGTGTGTTCCAATCTTTATTTTATGTGCTATTGATGTTATTCTGAAATATGTTATTTTCTCCGGAGCATATGTACAATAGTATCACAGGAAAAGATTGACTTCTGTGAGGTGTATCGGGGGCCCTGAGTGGTCCAAAGGGATCTCTGTTACGGATCACTGCCATTTCACCTCTGTCTGCGTGGGGTCGAGTCTTGAATTTGGCCAATGTTGGTATGTGAGTAAGCTTGCCAGTAGCTTCTCGTGGATCAGTGGTTCTTTCTGGGGTTTTCCCGGGTTCTTCCTCTACCATTAACACTGGCTGCCATGTATAACCTATCGTGTGTTGAAAATTGGCGTTAAACCCCACAACAACAACAACTGTGAGGTGTATCAAAATAAGTGACATACTACACGATCTTTACATCCAGGGGTCGTCTTATGAAAACTCGTGAAGAAACGAAGGAATATATCATTGTCATTTCTGATCTGTACTTTTCTAAAATAATTAATATTTCCAAAATAATGAGAGATATCAATATGAAAGAAGTATATTTATGAAAACGTGGAAGCCAATGCTTAAGTGCATCAAAACTGGGGAGTCTATGATATGACAGTACAGTACTGTAGTGCAGGGTGGTCCAACTGCAGTCCCACGGGAATCTTTTGTGTGACCCGCGCTCATAAAAAAATAAGTTCTATAATTACAGCATATATTAGCATGTATGCTTCCTAACTTCACATTTTTGGGTTCATATGGCCAGCGGGGTTGAAGATAGACCTGGTCTAAGACCACCTATTCCTACAGGTACGACATAGCATATGTTGATTTTGTTTAGGTGCTTGACGCCCACAACATAAATATCAGTGTCAGGTCTTACATGTGGGACTAAAGACTGCCTAGTACTAATATTAGTACCCTTACTCCTACCTCGTGGACAACAAGCCAAATTGAGGCTACGACATCATAGCTAAAGACTGTCCTGCTGTTGTGATGGCGTTTTTTGTTTTCTTAAGGTGCTATAAATCACTTAGAGCTTCGAAAAAGCACATGGTTTTAGAGAACGATTGAAACTTCGTCGCTAACTTGCACCTAAAAAGAGACGGGACTGAAAGAATTACGAGTTGTTTTTTGTCCACACATAGATCTATTATTTTTTGGGGGGGGCACCAGACAGATGCCCCCCCAAATCCTAGCCAAAAATGGGAAAGTGTTTACTTGAAACCCCCCTGATATGTTGCTCTGTTTATATTTTTTAAAAAAAGGATTTGGATCAAAAATTTTATGTTATGAATTTTTTGACAGGGTATTTAACTCCTAGTGTTTTCTATAGGTTTGTTCTTCCGGTTTAGTTTCTATCACCTAAAACCGGGGTCACTCCCCTATTAAGATTTTGGTGACCTTGGCTAGAGGTCTCCTATGTCCAGTGTTTGCTATCTGTGAGTATGCTATTTGTTTGTTCGTGCCATAGTGTGTCTATGTTGGGACAGCCTTCTGAATCAAATTTGTTCCCAGTTTTCTTACCACAGTTTATAAAGAATACCTGTTAATTTTACTTGTTTTATTTGAAATTTTGAATTTTGGCAAAAATACGGTGTACTGCTTTTTAAGAAAAAAAAAAAATAGCTTATTGCTTTAATGCGTGCTATATGTGAGTCATACTTCGCTTTTTTTAATTATTTTTTTATTATTTTTTTTTTAGGTCAGCATTATTTTGGGCTTTCTTTATTTCCATGTACATTGCCCTTATAAGGGTTGCCGCCTTTTATAATTCCATTTCATTAAATCGAATGGTGCCAAAAGGTTGTTTATTTTCCTGAACGAGGTAGCTTATACAGTCTAACCACTGTATGGGGTTGGTATGTAGAGGGTGCTGGATATTTCTGTTTTGTTTGTCCTGATATTCCTCATGTGGAGAATTTTCCGGACTCAACCCGGGCCTGTTCACTTCGCGTAGCGCCATGTGACATAGCCCCATGACATCCTCATCTCGTACTTTCTCCACATGTGTTCCCTGTCCTTGGTTTTCCTCAAAGAAAGAAGAAGAAGATATTAGTATCTCTAAATTTTACACGGCAATTATTTTCTGATACACAGGCCCTCGTTGTTTCTACAATATAGCTTGTTATCATGTATAAAGTTTTCTTTGTAAAGTTCCCATCTATATATAAAAAGTGTTGATGTTTATATATGTTATTTGTATTAATTTCAGTTATAACTTTATCTCTCTTAATTTGTGGTATTGGACATTGTACCAATTCATGATATTTAGAAAAAGGACCTTTTTTTTTTTACACAGTGGACATTTTGGCGGTTCTCTGACCATTCGCCGTCTCACTGCTACCTCTCCTGTCAACCACGCATTATGCATGTATTTGAAGCAAAGGCTTTGTATTTTCAGGGAGCCTAGTTTTTTTCCAGTGCCCCCATGCTTTATTCCAATTTACGTATATATTTTCTTCCTTTCTACTTTACTTTTTATGGGTTTTGTTATATCTTCCCGTATCCAGTCATATGTCAGTTTTTTTTCTCTATCCCATAAGGCTTTTTTTTTTTATCTCGGTATTTTATCAAACGTTATTTAATACTTCTTTATTTCCTAGGAACTACATATATTTTAGTTAGTTTATTACTTTTATAGATGTCCGCTCTATTTCTTAAAGTGAAGCCATAACGGTATATATAAATACCTTCCCATGGACTTTTCGGTTCTGCACTTAATCTTTTGAATCTATTTAAAATATTAGTGGCTTTCAGTAGTATGGGGCTGGGGAGTGCAACCCCTCCCCTCTCTGTGGCCTTGTAAAGCGTTTCTTTATTTACGTAATGTAGTTTGAAGTCCCAGATATAGTCAATTATGGTTTTATCAATTATATTTAATTCAGTATTACTGATTTCTAAGGACTTTAAAATATAGTTCATATGAGCGTACATATATGTTTTCACAACTTGTACTCTTTCCATTAGACATAATGGCGTGAGTGCCCAGATTTTCAAATTTCTTTCTATGGCTTCTTTTATTTTTTTGCAGTTTTCCTTTTCTTCTCCTTCCCCAAAGTATATCCTTAATGCTTTGACCTTATTTTTTATTTGGTGTGGAGGTAACCCTGGGTGATTACCTCTCCAGTTTCCTATTTTAAGTATTTCTGTTTTCTCATGATTAATCTCAGATCCCGATGCTTTTCCAAAATTTTCAAATTCTTTGATCGGGTGTTTAAAGGAGTTTTGATCCTTTATAAAGTTGGTGCAGTCATCAGCATGTTGCAGCATTTTCACTTCTTCTTTTATATTTGGTATCTTAATACCTTCAATGTTCTTGTTGAGTTTGATGCTTATACTTAGAATTTCAATTGTTATTACATATAATAGCATCGCTAGTGGGCACCCTTGCCTCACTGATCTTTTAAAATGTCAAATTTTTCTGTTCTGGCTCCATTTACCTGTACTCTAGAAGTTGTTTTATTATACAGGATTTTAGTCCATTTCGAAAGTTATTTCCGAATCCAAATTTTTCTGAACTTGTTGTATGTAGTTATGTTCTAATCTGTCAAAAGCTTATTCTTGATCAAAAAGTACCACAGCAGCTTTTTGTGCATTGTCATTTATATATTCAATTATTGTTTTTATACTAAGTATATTATTTTGTAAGTCCCTACCTTGTTGTCCGCATGTTTGGTTTATATTTATTATATTTCCCAGTCCTTTTTTTATCCTTTCCGCTAGTATCTTTCTAAGTATTTTGTAGTCATTGTTAAGGGGGGAGATGGGCCTCCAGTTTTTTTAAATCTTCTCTATCACCTTTCCCTTTATATATAATTATTATAATCCTTTCCCTCATTGTTTCAGTCATAACGTCATCTCTAAGTAAAATATTATTGAATAAACATTCCAAAATGGGCGACAGCTCCCCACAGAATTTCAAGTAGAAATCCGTGGTGAGCCCATCTCCACCTGGAGATTTTCCTTTAGTAAGACTTTGTATGTTTTTAAAAATTTCTTCTTGCGAGATGAAATCATCACATAAGTCTTTAGATCTATTAAATTCTTTATATGCTGCTGACCACACAAAATTAGTGCCGTAAAGCAATCTAACTTCCCGTGAGGAGCATTCATTATTTTCATTGAGGTGGCGCTCTACAGTTTCGTATTTTCCATAGGCTTAGGATTTTAAAGAAAAAGAATTTCCCCGGCTTTCCTCACTGGTTATGCCGGCTATTTAAACAAGACCTTGTATATCTTAGGTATAATTAAAAGAACCTTTAATTCCCTTTATTTTGGTGTATAATTGATGGGTGTACTATGGGTTATAGAGTATACAGCTTGGCCTTACTTCAAATGTGCACCTTTCAAAAAAGTGCTAGCTCTACTTGGTCGTTTTCACTTCCTGGTCTTAAGAGGTAAATTGTATTTAAAAAAAAGAGCCGATAACTTTTTTTGCATTTTATATATTTGATAATTCATTCATTGCACTTTCAGAAGCTGGTATTGTCTAGTGTGGCAAAATTCATTTTCCCTTTTTTAATAGCTGCTATGTAAAGTGTACTTTAGACTAATTCAGGCTGATTTTTTAACACAAGGGAGCAGTCATTTTAGTTAGCAGTGTGCTTAAATCATGTAAAATTTCCAAAAGCACAATATCCAAAGAAATATCATCCACATTACATTACTGTAGCATATAGGTATGCCAACATTCTCTCCATTGTGCATGTTTTAAATGCGAACTACTTCACCTTACATATGTCACTCTCTCTCTAAAGTACATATTAATTGGTACATATTAATAAAGAGAATATAGGTATTATTATTGTATGATTTAATTATGTTTATATGGCTGAAACATTTAAGTCGCAAGCATCAAAACAATCCTTTTGAATAATTCTCCTGCCTTTCCCTCCACAGAACAGTATTTATGAGTGTCAGAGTCTCTATCAAGTCCAGCCCCCCCGCCCCCATGATAAAAAGTGAGCTATTTTGAGAATGCACATTACATTTTGTAAACATAGCAACCAATGTTATGCTGAATGACAGGAACATGAAACTAGCCAGAATTATTTCTGAGATTCTGAGATATCAACAATGAATTTTACAATTTGAAAAGGGAGGTAACTCATCAGGTTCATAAAGGTCAAAGTGTAAAATATTTGCCTATTGTTTAATATGGAAGAAGCGAATTCACTTTCTCATCATTTAGTTTTTCATTTCATTGCAAATAAATGAAAAGAATTTTCACCATATATTTCTTTTACTTATTGCAACAGTTTTAAATTTAAGTTGACGCTATTCCTATGTTCTAAGACTTCTAATTTCCCCATAATTAAGGTCACTACTCACACAAACATGCCTCATTGCAAATTATGTAAGCAAGAGCAAAATGAGCATAATTAGCTTATTTTCATGATTAACATCAACATGAATGTACCATTTTATTCAGAACATCATACGTAATTATATGAAAATAAAAAAAAAATTGCAAACATTTTTATATTTGCTTTAAGGTGGCGCTCTACAGTTTCGTATTTTCCATCCTCACTGGTTATACTGGCTATTTAAAAAAGACTTTGTATATCTTAGGTGCAATTAAAAGAACCTTTAATTCCCTTTATTTTGGTATATGATTGATGGGAGTACTATGGGTTATAGAGTATACAGCTTGGCCTTACTTCAAATGTGCACCTTTCAAAAAAGTGCTAGTTCTACTTGGTCATTTTCACTTCCTGATCTTAAGAGGTAAATTGTATAAAAAAGAGCCAATAACTTTTTTTACATTTCATGTATTTGGTAATTCATTCATTGCACTTTCAGAAGCTGGTATTGTCTAGTCTGGCAAAATTCATTTTCCCTATTTTAATAGATGCTATGTATAGTGTACTTTAGACTAATTCAGGCTGATTTTTTAACACAAGGGAGCAGTCATTTTAGTTAGCAGTGTGCTTAAATCATGTAAAATTTCCAAAAGCACAATATCCAAAGAAATATCATCCACATTACATTACTGTAGCATATAGGTATGCCAACATTCTCTCCACTGTGCATGTTTTAAATGCGAACTACTTCACCTTACATACGTCACTCTCTCTAAAGTACATATTAGTTGGTGAGCGCCCCCTGAGGGAAAACAACTTGGAAATTTAGAGTGCCATCTGTTGTTATAATGCCATGCTAATATTGTAGTATCCCATTATGACAACAGATGGCGACACGAGTTGGATAAAAAAGACGATACTGACAAAATTAGATTGTTGCAAGGCCAAATCTAAATGAAATCAGGAGTTAGAATGGTGTAATTTGTAATATTGCAAGTTTATAAACAGAATACAAAACTTGTAATAACTGACATAGCATTTGCCATTCGACAAATTACAGAACGAATTCAGCGTTTAGCAAAAAGCAAGATACATTGACTCAGAAGTTAAGTAGATCTAAGCACTTGCAACTATCCCTTTACAGTTTGCATCAATGAAGAATACAATATACATGGATAGAATTATGAATGTAGCACATGCAAACAGCCATTTACAATAATGCAGAAGGAAAGTAGCACTTGCAAACTGCCAAGTACAGTTTGCACCAAGAAGAATACAATAAACATGGATAGAATTTGAAAGTAGCACTTGCAAGCAGTCATTTACAATAATGCATCAAGAAAAAATAGAAAATAGCATAGAATTATGGCGGTAATCGCCCTCCATAGAATAGGACGTGATCCACTGTTTACAGAAATGAGGTATGGTTGCGAAGAATTGACCGACATGGTGGTACTCCTGCGATCTCGGGGGCCAGTCTGTATGACGTGGATCTATTATTAAGTCCAGTATTATGACGTGGTTCAATTATTAACTAGGCTACACTAACAAAAATATATTACGCTTTTGGATATATATAGTGTGACACATGCAGTCAACAAATGACAAAGCAAAACAAATACCCACTAGGGCACCTGCCACCAATCTTACATTAATCCGCCCCATTTGCATCATTGAGAAAGCTGCATGAGGTCTGGTATGAATACGCGAAACGTTATCTTACCAACAATGAATTAAAATAAATGTTAGCTGATGAAATTATTTCGGATGAGGATAGATCCCAACATAACTTGAAGTATAAGCTCGCCAGATTCAATATCCTAGCCTACAATAGTCCCCTGCCCTTGAGATCTTATGTGCAACACTGTATATTCATCTTTCTATGTATCTATCTTTCTATATGGGTATTATAGAAAAAGTTCGCTTGCGCAATTTTTCTCCAACTATATATGAATGAATCACGAGTCTGAAAATAGCAAGAAAACAAAGGAAAGGAAACAGAGGAAAAAGAAAATGGCAATAAAAGAATCGGTCAGCTTTCCACGACGCTCCGCTTGTATAAGGTAGGGCATTAGTCTCACAGCTAGACAGTTTGGATAGAAATTCGACTGCTACATCGTCAGGGCCGTAGAGAGCGATCACGGGCTGTGTGGTAAGAACACCAGGGCCGTCATTTCAACTTTTTCGGGGGGGGGGGACAAAATTTGATGGGCTTGTTAATTTTCGTATATAGGCAACAGCAATTTTACATTTTACATGCAATTACACCCCACCCACCCCATGACGTCCCTAAGAAACACCCGGGCCTCCTAATATTTGTTGAAAGAAAATTTTTCTTTTATAAAATTAAAAATTGTTGTTAGGCCCGAGCCCCGAGGATATATCCCTGGTTGCCCTCCCCCCTCTTGTCGGCCCTGTACATCGTTTACTTCTTGTTTCCAACATTTCAACTGGCTACCATTTATATGAGCGGCCCTGAAACTAATTGAAGCAAATAAAAGGGAAGAACTATTGTATATACGTGTTGAAAGAGATATAACTCTAGAAATTACGGAATCAGTTAGACCTACTTGTTGGTCTAGGAATTAGTCACAGGGGCTCGTTGCTTACAATTTAATTGTCGTACATGTACTATATAATTACTATATGTAGTTATTATATAGTACATGTATGACAGGTCAAATGTAAGCAACGATACGAGCCCCAGTGGAATTAGTGAGATTATCAAAGACGGCGAACTAGAACATATTGTTGCTTTAAAACATAGACCTGCCAATGCAACAATGGCTACCGAATCACCAAGGAAACTCCCCTTGATGCCCTTTACTTCTTATTATTTCGGTCGCAGGTATAAACAAATGGAAAAGTATCATAAGGCCGGCCCTGAAACTAGTTGAAGCAAATAAAATGGAAGAACTATTGTATTTATGTGTTCAAAGAGATATAACTCGAGAAATTAAGGAATCAGTGAGATTATCAAAGACGACGAACTACATCATATTCTTGCTTTAAAACATAGACCCGCCATGCAAATATGGCTACCGTATTGCTAAAGAAACTCCTCTTGATGCCCTTTATTACTTGTTATGTCGGTAGCAGGTATAAACAAATGGAAAAGTGTTCTAATACTACAGGTTGATTACCCAAACTTCGATTTGGGGTAGCAAATATCCACAAAGCAACGCGCTGTTAGCTTGTGTTGCCAATCGATTCTCTATCAAACATGTCTACATCACGTATATTCAAGATAAAAATCTGATTTAGTCGTTGATAAGGATCTTTACCTCATCGAAATGGTACATAAATTATACTTGTAATTAAGTTCCCCTATAGCACGAAATACAAAATAAAGCTAAAGTTCCCGGGCTTGTATCAAAGAACAAAGAAGTGAAGTTGAACTGCAATCGTGCTGTAACGGAGATAATTGTTTACAAATCCTAAAATAGGGCTATCTCCGCTTGATGGAAGAAAAAAAAATGGGGGGGGGGGGAGACGAACGGACGGAGTGAAGCCTTCAAATAGTCCCCACGTATTTAATTTATTCTAACCCAGGTTCGTTTCTAATAAAAGGGTATTCGGTGATATAATATAGTTATTTGAGAGAGAGAGAGAGAGAGAGAGAGAGAAGTCTAAAAGTAGAACGACAAGTTAGAAGAAAAAGAAAGTTCATTTCATTAAAGTGAAAGTATTACTTAATGAAATCAAGAAGCAAACATAAAATTCAAATGAAAATAATAAGGTATATTTAAGGTAAATAATTAGTTAAATAATCAGTTACACATGAAGGATATGTTTTAGGTCGATAGAGACTAAACTTGGAAGGAAATTATAGTCTGATAATACAAACCCGTTTGTTTGTACCCCCCTACCGATTTAAATAACGGAAACCTTTAATGTGATAAAAAGTGCAAGGAGCTTAGTCAATTCATTCATTTACTCTGAGTAGAGTGGCCCTAACACCATCATTTTACGCGCGTTTCATGCTTAACGGAAGTTTTCAGTGCAATGGACGGACATGCTCAAATCCATTTCCAGTTTCTGGACAAGTCCATTTTTAGCAAAGGGGTGTATCACGACTACAGATGTACATACATAAGTCGTCTGTTTCCGACATTTGCAATGTCGAATCAGCAAAGGAAAATGACAACTACGCCTTTCGTGTGGATTTAACAAGCGGTTTAATTTCTATGCTCATGTATGCAGAGGGATATAATTCCAAACTCTCAACGTTATGTAATTTACGCAATTATTCAGCATTTGCCAAACAAGATGAACTACGTCATTATGTTGTCTGATGGAAATAAACTAGCCTATAGTGTACGAAATATGGCGCCGTGTTAGTATGGAAAGTCCGTTAAGCATGAAATGGTGCTGGGGATGCCTGCATTAGTGCCACTCTGGTCACAGTCAGTTAGAAATTATAAATCAATGATTCAACTGACTTAGTCCTGTGCACTTTTTATCACATTAAACGTTCTCGTTTTTGAAATCGGTAGGGGGGTACAAACAAACGGGGATCTTGTACGCCAAAACAAACCAGACGACTGTATCGTCTCGATATAGTAACTCTGTAGACACACGTCTGGTCTAACGCCAAACAATGGCGACTGTACTACGCTTCAACAACCGCAAACAGCGATTCCGCCCGACCTGACGCTGGGGCGGTCGAAAAGCATATATAAAATGAAATGTGTACACGCGCCGCGACCGGACTATCCAACATGCGCAGAGAGTGGATTTGTGCACTGACCGGTAAAAATGGTCCGATGTAAACAGAGCTCTAGTAAACACTTCATGCAGAAAAGAAAGAAAAAAAAAGGGGGGGGGGGTAACTTTGAATTTCAGTGAAAATAAGTACAAAATTAGCCACATCGTATATTAAAGAAAATAGCCCCGGAACGCTGTATTATCGCGGTACATAATGTTGTTATCGGTATATATTAAAACCGTTTTGTTGTTACTGCATGGTTACATTTTGTGAAGTTTCTGTGACTTTCGCTCTACCTATTCCTATAAAAATTCTCTGTCAATCGAAGCCCGTAAATGTACATAAATCAAATATAGTTGATGACCCAGATTCAATTACCATGGGGGAACAACTCTATATTATCGCGGTATTTACATAACTTGAGTATGGTAGCACGCACGTATCATAATAAACGTAACTTTGAACTTACCTGTAAGAATGAATGTCCACACTTGCACTGGATGAATATTCCACATAAATATAAGGATCCAGTGATTAAATGGAATATACACTTGAAATCCATGAATAAAAACTCAACAAATTGTTTAAAAAAATTAAATATCTATGAATTTTAAATGCAGTGTGGGTAAAGAAATGAACTATGTCGCCTAACAACTGATGTTGCACAACAAAATGAAAGGTGTGTCCAGTGTTGGCAATTGTCACACTGTGCCCATTTAACAATCACAAGATTAACACAAACCCTAAATGCAGGTGGCTGATGCTTGTGACATACACAATAATTTGAAGATTCATCCTCAGATACAGATAAGCTGTCTTGACTGTCCTCAAATACGTTTTCATCATCATCGTCTACATAATATGCAGAAGGACCAGGTTGAGGAGAAGAAGGGATTGTAATCATAGGTGATGTTTTCGAAAAAAATTGGCTGTAGTACAAGATTTCTTTGAGAAAGTAGGTACTATTCTGATATTCATTATTTCTGTACTTGCTGACTTCACAGTTGAGACAGATAATTTCCTGACAGTGAAACTTGTGGAATTGCCTAGAATAATTGGTGCTTCTTTGTAAGGTTTTGAAGCTGATGAGTTTTGCATCATGTTGACATTCTTCTTCTTTGCTAGGTTACCAGTAAGGAATGGTGTAACAAATTTTTTGTGTGGCTTTTGGGCAATTTTTATAATTTTTCTCTTCTTAAAGAAATCATGTATGTCTTCATCTTTCTCTGCTGTTTTGGCATTCATAATAACATCTTTATCGTAATCCTGAGTTGCTGCTTGAGAGGTTTCTGTAATTTGTTCTTCAGCATGACTGGCATCATTCCCCACATGGTAAATGGTTGATGGTGCTAACTGGGAATCCAAAACTTTCTTATTTAAGAATGGATAAATTAACAATTACCAAAAGCAGAAATTAAATTTTCAGGAGACATTGCCTTCAAATAAGGTTTACAAATAAGTTTTGCAATGTCATATCTTGTTACTTGTTGTCCTGGGTTCTTCTGCAGTAATGGCTGACATTCAGTGTTGTACATTGATTTGAAGGGTCCAAAAATACCAATGTCCAGAGGCTGGGTGATATGGCTTATATGAGGTGGCAGTACAAAAAGAATGACAGTTTTTATTCGGCCAGTCTAGAAGTGTTAAAGATATATGTCATTTATGACCATCATACAATATGAGGGTGGGCTGTGAGTTATTTCTATCAGCTATTCCACTATGCTTTGCAATGTGTTTGGTGATGTAATTATGAAATATGGTTGAGTTTGAGCAACACTATCTGACATCTCACCAACAGATCCTGGACGAGCACCATCTAACAACTGAGTATTCCACTTCTTCCCAGGGAAGACAAAGTATGGTGGGATGTGGTTTCCAAGCACACTGCCACACCCAATCATGGTTACATTTTGTGATCTTGTTGATGCCACTGCTTGTGCCTGAGTATCCTTGCCACATACAACTCTTGGAGGTGAATGCTCAGTATTGATTCCAGTTTCATCAATATTAAATATTTTATCTGGCCTTTCTCTTAAATTGTTGACTGTAAGGATGGTTGATGCTCCTTACAATAGTGGTTTAGTACATCCCTTGAAGCTCATTTTGCTCGCATGACAGATAGCTTCTGTGGCCTGGCAAGTTTTAAATCTGGCCACCTGCACATAAACCCATAAAACCAGCAATCACTCAATGGTCGTTCACTTGGATCTTTTTTTCCACAAGACACTGCATAGTCTGCTGCAAGGTACTGCACATTTGCCTTTGTATATCCGATATCAGCCATATACTTGAGATGATCTACCAGTTGATGCTCTTCATTATCATTGACAATTCTCTCTGGACCTGCCTTGGCATCAAGGGATACATGTCCTCTAGTTCTCTCTCTCAAATTTGACTCTGGAACACCAAACTGCCTAGCTGCATGATAAACAGACATGCCTGCAAGAGTTGCATTAAAAGCTCTATGTAAATTTGTATACATGTATTATACTGTCTCTTTGCTTTCTTCATATGTTGATTCTGAAAGACAGAATTAATATAAGTTTGTGATGATAATAGGTGTGTGTGTGTATATATATATATATATATATATATATATATATATATATATATATATATATATATATATATATATTAAGGTATGAATACTAATGAATGTGTTGTTGTTATTATTATTATTATTTAAAAATAACAAATGGAAACAGTTAAGTATTGATAATTTCATATTTATGTATGATGCGCATGGTCATTATTTACGTTTTGTCCATTTTGGTCCTTATTGGCTACCATAGAATCTAATTCCATGAGCAGCCTTGATATGGCTTGTACGTCACCACCGGTATATAACCTATAATTATTAAAGTGCAGACAACACATTTAGTATATTTAGTACTCAAGACTGATGTAGATATTAAAATTTCGATAGTACTTTTGTATATAGTGATCCGTGAAATTGCATGCACCTTAACAGATAGTGTGTTTCCGGGTTTTTCAAAGTATACTTACCAAAAATGTTGACATTTTAATGAAACTGTGTTCTAACCGATCTGCGTAACCTCTTTTCTGCAACTTTACTAAAGTAAACAGCCGCTAGGTGTGCAAAATTACTCTGGAAATCCCGTTTGCCGCGATAATACAGCGTTTGACAGCCAGTTAAATTGAAACTTTGATTTTATAACTGACCTCTTTTCTTTTAGTCGCTGCTATTTAAACATCCCAAGGGATAGTTTTATGTCAGTTCCAATCATTACAGATTACCGTTTATACATACTATGTGTAACAGGCATAGAGTGAAAGTTTTTTTAAATTTTTGTTTAAGATTAGTGAAAATTGTGTTTTCTCAAAACATGACCGTGTCAGTGGTTTAGAATCTTATTTTTAGCAAAGCTTCCATTTGATTAAAATCAGATCTCAATATCACCTAGGACAGAGGTGATTTGATTTCGACTGCGCCGTGTGTAGGTATGTATGTCAACATCTTGAAAATACATTTATTAATTTCACCAGAGCGATCAAAATTTCCTCAGGAAAACATTTTTTTCCGACAAACCCGACGCGCACCTAACTGTAAAATTAGAGGGGCCCCGGGTGTCGGGGTATCACATTTTTAGCACTGCTGGTGTAGATAAAAAAATCAATGAATTGATTGTTGCATTTTGTGGTCACTTACTCGGCTTTCTGCCTATTTTCATAACTTACACGTTTAACACTTTTCCCAGGATTTAAAATATCCAACAGTATGTCTGGAACAGCGACAACTTTTAGTCTAGGCCTAGCATTTGCGTATCCTAAAGCTATCATTTTTTTTTCAGGATCGTTCTCGTAACATTCCTTTAGAAATGTAATGATCACAGAGTGATGTATGGTGTTGCTTTGAAATCGACTCGCTTGTAATAATGTATCCATACTTTCTTTATGCCTTTATCTTTGGAAAAGGAAAATAATGTTGTCCACGGGCTTTTCTTAATGTGCTATTACACCCGTAAGCAACGCAAAACGGCATTGTCTTTTACTCTGGCAAGTCCCAGTTGGGATGCTGAAGTTGCTACTGTGACGTCACACCCCGAAAGTAACCGAATAGGCGCGGAAATTTTGCATACCAGGTCACGGAAATTCAGCTCCTAGAAGATATGCCAATATTTAAATATTGGCATTACGGTCGCAGACAATACTTCAGATTCAGGTTTTCTTCTATAGTGTTTTTATTATTATTCTGTATTTCCATTGGTTTCTGGTCTCCTTTAAAGTAAATGACACATTAAATTTCCATCCACCATCACAGTGCATATTACTATCTATCTATCTATCTATCTATTGACTCAGTCACACTTGACCATTAAGCAACAGTTAATACGTGGTTACAGTAAAGATGGAAGTAATAGGATAGTCAGAAGAGTTAAGATAGGAAAGACAGCAGTAAGTAAAAGAGTGTACGTTTTCATCCCTTCATCCTCAGACCAATCCGGCTACCACAGCAGTGATAAGATAATGAACCTCAACCAGCATACCCCCAGGAATCAAAAGGTCATACTTGTAGCTGACTATTTCATTAGATTGTGATTCTGGAAAGCTGCCGCTTGTGAGACACCAGGTCAGGAGCTTCTGCAATTATTGATGGTAATTTGTTCCAGGTCCCTATTGTATGTGGGAAGAAGCTGAACTTGGAACAATCTGTCGATGCTGACTTTAATTGGAACTTTTTCCTGTGGTTTTCCCTAGTTTGGCTATTATGCTAGGGTCAGGTATTAGCCCGCTGGTATGTCCACTAGGTTGATCGCTATCTTGTACAACATGGTCAGCTGGGCATTGGTTTGCCTGGATTCGATTGATTCCCACTGGAGATAGTTCAACATTGCACTGACACTGCTATTGTTATGATATCTGTTCATGGTGAATCTCGCAGCTCTCCTCTGAACTATCTCTATCTTATTTATTGGGTCTTTATTATGTGGGTTCCACACAGTTGTACACTACTCAAGGCCTGGCTGAACCAGAGTGAAATATAGTCTGCACTTTTTACTTCTTCATTGTTGATTTGAAGGTTGCAGCGCAAAAAAACCAAGGTTACTGTTCCTTTTTTTTCACTATCTTGTCTTTGTGCCTTTTTTAAGAGAGGTCTGTGGACAATTCTACCCCGAGATATTTTGTTGCCTGCTCGCAGACTAGCTTGTGCCCCTTAAGAGTATATTTGGACAAGATTGGTGATTAGTAGTAAATGGGGTGAGATTAGCGTCAATGGGAATTAGCATTACAGAGACCCCTGGGTCAGATTAGCGTCAAGGGAAATTTAACATGGAGAAAAATCGTGGGTCAGATTAGCGTCAAGGGAAATTAACATGGAGAAAAATCGTGGGACGGTTTAGCGTCAAAGGAATTTAAACAGGGTGGGACTTTATAGCGTCAAGGGAAATTGAACATGGGATTTTTTTTTTTTTATTATTTTAAAAAAGGGGCAGGCAATGGAAAGGCTATCTCTTTTCGAGAAATATGGCTGGCCCTGAAAAGGGCCTTTGGGTTTATGTTAATATTAATATTAACATAGATGGCATCTGTCACATCTTCTTCTTCTTCTTCTTAAACTCCTTCTAACTGCCGGTCCATACACAAGTACCCTCTTGAGACATCCTTGTCTTTCTATGTAAACTCTCCTCATCCATTGACTAGTATCTGTCCTATCAACAACAGTCCACTTGGACCTGACATACATGAGCATGTCCGTCCTAAACATCATGGAAGACACAAGGGTGGATGACTCAACTGTGGTCCACATCTTGAAGCGACGAGAATAGGTGAATCAATGCAGTGAACTGCGCTTATTTATAGGTACAGGAAGGATTGAAACGGATTGAATTCATTCACCAATCCGAACACGCGTTACAAAATTCAGTCAGCTCGCATCCAATCCGAAGAGAGCAGTCTGTGACGTCACGTGGTCTATATAGATTCGTTAGCGCTTGTGTGCAGTCAATCTATGCGACAGTGATTCAAAATGACGATAACTCAGAAAACGATCCATTGGGGTGCACCAGCAGGGGAGACTGCCCAAGGGAACCCGGACTTACTTTCAGAAGAGGTACATTGGGATTTTGTGGATTTTCTTACCTCGCAAGAATTTGTTCCGGAACTTTCGTTACCTTCTTCATTACCGCAAGTGGAGAATTTTAGACAGAGACAGAAAGAAGAATTGGAGAAATTTATGCAACGACAAAAGGAAGCGGAACAAGCTTTTCTCCTACAGCAACAGCAACAGCAACAAGAAGAGGTAAGAAAAAACAACAGCAACAACAGCAAGAAGAAGTAGCAGCAAAGAAACAAGAGGGTGAAAATCAAACGGCTACGGTACTGTTGGACATTTTAGCGGAGTTAAGAAGTCTGAAACAAATGTATCAGACTTCTTTATCACGACCGAAGAGAATACGACCTTCCCGAGCTAAACACGCCAACCCTGTGACTAAGCCTGTCCTACCACCCTTAGTGATTTCAACCCAATCATCAGAAGTAGGCCTTGGCCGTGGCAAAGGCTTAAGGCAGTTAAAGTTGATTGGTTAAACTCACTCCTACACCATAAAGAACAAAGGCCCTTTTCAGGGCCACCCACATTTCTCGAAAAGAAATACAATTTCAATTTGCCAATAACTCAAAAATAAACCCCACCCATTTTACCCTTATAGTACGTGTCTGTGTATGAGTGCTTGAGTTTAGCTTCTTATTTTAAAATCAAAACTCAAAGACACTTACCTTATATCATTCATGTATTCTTTTATCCATTTTTTACAATCCAATTCACAATTCACCACAGAACACTTTAAAAAGTTCGTACACTTCTTCTTTCTCCTTATTTAGTCTTTCTGTTTTTTGAATTTCTTCACCGTTTTTTCCTCATTTTCTTCCCTTCTTCTTTTCTTCTCCTGTTTCTTTGCCTCTTTTAAATAGAATTGTCTTCTTTCTTCCTCTTCTTCCTCTGAAGAATCCCTCTCTTCTTTCGAAGAATCCCTCTCTTCTTCCGAAGAATCCCTCTCTTCTTCTGAAGAATCCTTCTTTTCTTCTGACTCCTCTTGTTTCTTTCTTGGGCAATCTGGAGACCAATGTCCTTTTTCTTTACAATAATAACAGGTATCTTGACTTTTGTCTTTTTTAGCCCCTGTTTTTTTTTCTTTTTTGACGGTCTGGACACTCTGAAGACCAATGCCCTTTCTTCTGACAGATATAGCAAGTATCTTGACTTTTATCTCGAAAGGAAGGAGAGTAGTCCGTCGGCTGGTCTGAAGAGAATTTTCTAATGACCCCTCGCAAAGCTCTGACGAAACGTTCCATCTGGGTAGTCTCTTCCATCGTTGTGCTCGGCTTGAGAGTGAAATGAATAGTGAAAGGACAAGACACACACCCTTTTTATATACGCTGGTTTGCCAAGACTATAAATTAGTCTATGGTGTTTAAACTTGAGTCATTTGACGTTTTGCACTCAAGATGAAACGATCCCATTCATTCGAGAAGAAAGAAGAAGAAGAAGAAAGTAAGAGGCAGAAACGTGATCTATCGCCTCGTACCAGGGCTGAAATCTTGGCACAAATTCATGCCAGTGATTTTGAAGAGGACATGAGTGAACCAGAATCCGAACCCTCTAAACCAAGTTCACCACCCTTAGTCAACCCTGAAAAATACTATTCCATTCGAGAGACGGAAAAGCGCTCCTCTAGAAAATTTAGAACCACGGCTTACACCTACACGGTGAAGTTTAAAGATTTCAAGGCCGACGTACCCTTGGAGAAAGCAGAAGGGTTTATCACCGAGATGTGGGATTCTTTGCTCACCGCACTCAAGCGACAATGTCAAGCCAAAGAAGACGATCGCTTGACACTATCCATAGATCACGACGGTTTGAAATCCCCTGTTTGGATCGAGTTTAGCAGACCCGCAGAACTGACCCCTTCCAAAATCATGGACAAGATAAAACAGGTGCAACAATCTAATGACCAGTTTGACATCACCGATGGTAAAGCCACACTGAAAATGGCCCACGTCTCTCCTCCTCAAGGAACTGGATGCAAAAAGATGTTATTGGTGGACGACCTTCGCAACACCAAAAAGAGTCTCGTCCGAATTAACAACCCTCAAGACCAGATGTGTTTAGCCCGTGCCATCGTGGTGGGACGAACCTATGCCAACAAGAACGACACGGTAGAATGGAAAAGAACCTGGAAAACTATTCAACAATCCGACCGAGCCAAACAACGAAATGAATCAGAACTCCTGTTACAACAAGCCGGACTGTCCAAAGACACACCCTGTGGCATTCCTGAGATGCAAAAATTGCAAGATGCCCTAGCTCCACGCTACACCTTGAAAGTGCACCCTCAAGAAATGCGTGGAACTCTGTTGTTTCGAGGCCAAGATTTTAAGGACGGAAAATACATTCATGTCTATCATCACGATGACCATTTCGATACCATTACCAGTATCACCGGATTCCTGGGATACAGTTATTATTGTGAGAAATGTGACTATGGTTATAACAATCGAGAGCAACACAAGCATTGTGGAATGAAATGCCCAGGATGTTTGGCCTCTCCACCCTGTCTGAGCGAAGGACCAGTGCCTTGTTCGACTTGTTTGCGCACGTTTGTCAGTCCTACCTGTTACCAACAACATCTGAAGACCCAAGGTTCACAGCAGAAATGTGCTTGTCAACTCTTGAGATTGTGCCCTACGTGTAGACAAGGCGTACGTACCAATAGTACCAAGGCACACGTATGTTCAGGGGAAAAAAAATGTCACATTTGTCACCGCATCGTGGACTTGGAACACCAATGCTACGTGCAAAAATACCAACCCCCACCAGAGAAAGAGGACGGTCACAAGAAGAAAGGCAATTTCATCTTTTTCGATTTCGAATGCATGCAAGAGACCGGCATTCACATTCCTAATTTCTGCGTGGCTCATCGAGCGTGCGAGAAGTGCATTCAAGAACCTATCTTCAGTCATTGCCCTCACTGCAGCAAGATTCCCGGAGGGCGTGAAAAAATCTTTCGGGGACCAAACACGTTAGCCGGTTTTGCCCGATGGGTCTTAGACCCCATCGACAAGACGTGGAGCCAAGAGGACATCGAACGTTACGGAGATTGTCATCGTCATGCCACGGTGATGGCTCACAATTTCTCCGGATACGATGGACAGTTTCTTCTCAGATACTATACGGAACAAGGCACCGAACGTCCTAAAGTCACTTTGAACGGAGCCAAAATCATTTTCATGCAAGTGGGACAAGTGCAGTTTAAAGATTCGATGAGTTACTTGGCCATGCCTTTGAGTCGAATGCCTAAAACGTTTGGAATGACAGAAATGGCTAAAGGGTATTTTCCACACTTTTTCAATACGGAAGCCAATCAACATGCCGTTCTACCCCATTTACCTGAGGCTCACTATTACGACCCCGACAACATGCGTACCGAACAACGAGAAGCTTTCTACGCTTGGTACCAGGCTCATGCCTCTGACCCCTTCGACTTTCAGGAAGAAATGTTAAAGTATTGTCGTTCCGACGTGGACATTTTACGACGTTGCTGTGGAAAATTTCGAGAACTGTTCATGGAACACGGAGGGGTCGATCCTTTGAAAGAAGCTTGCACCATTGCCAAAGCGTGTTCCTTAGTGTACCGCCAACGATTCATGCCTGAAAACACCGTGGCTGTCATCAGTCCTCAAACGACCCACTATGTCAAGCGTCAATACTCGGTCAAAGCCCTACGTTGGTTACATTACTTGTGCGACAAGGAAGACAAATGGATTCAGCATGCCCGCAACGGAAGAGGCGAAAAGACCATCGGAACGTATTCGGTAGATGGCTGGGAATTAGAAAACCCCAAGATCGTGTACGAGTTTAACGGTTGCTTATTTCACGGATGTCCCGTCTGTTACCCTGACCGTGACACTAAAAATCAGTTTTTGCAACGAACCATGGAAGACTTGTACCATGACACTTGTCAGCGACGCCTGAAGTTAGAACAGCAAGGATACCAAGCGGTGGAAATGTGGGAACACGAGTACAATCACCGTTTGAAAACCGATCCCGAGTTTAAACGCCTCGTGGAAAGTTACCAGTTCATGGACCCGCTGAACCCGAGGGATAGTTTGTACGGAGGAAGGACCAATGCCACCTGTTTGCTGTACCAAGCCGACGAAGAGAAAGGAGAAGAAATCAAATACTTGGACGTGTGTTCGCTGTATCCCTACGTGTGCAAATATTGTCGCTTTCCTGTAGGGCACCCGCAATTGTTGACGGAACACATCGACCTGAAAAACATTCGACAATACGAAGGCTTGATCAAGTGTAAAGTTTTGCCTCCCACGAACCTATACCATCCCGTCTTACCTCACCATTGTCAAGGCAAACTGATGTTTCCCTTGTGCCGTACTTATGCCGAAACGTGCAACCAGGACCAACCTTGCCATCACAGCCAGGAAGAACGTGCCTTGACGGGAACCTGGGTCAGCGTGGAATTGTTCAAAGCTCTGGACATGGGATACCAACTGTTAGAAGTGTACGAAATTTGCCACTTTCCCAAAACACAACAGTACCACAAGGGTGACTCTACTCAGAAAGGCATTTTCGCCGACTACGTGGATGCCTTTTTGAAACTGAAACAAGAAGCCAGCGGCTATCCTTCCTGGTGTCACACTCCCGAAGACCAAATACAATTCAAAGAGAAATACTATGCACAAGAAGGCATCTCTTTAGACCACATCGAAAAAAACGAAGGCAGGCGATCGTTTGCCAAAGTGATGTTAAATTGCTTGTGGGGTAAAATGGCACAACGACCGTGTTTACCCAAGACGGAATATTTGACAGAACCTTCCCGCTACTTCCAGATGATTCACGACAAAACCAAATGCATGAAACACGTGGACGTCGTTCGAGAGGATTTGATCTTGGTCAATTACGAAGAAGATCTGGACTTTGTACAAGACGACCCTTTTGGAAATGTCATCATTGCGGCTTACGTGACAGCCCATGCTCGCTTAAAATTGTACGAAGCTTTAGAACTGTTAGAAGAACGCGTCCTGTACTTTGACACGGACAGTTGCATTTACATCCATCACCCGATTCAACAGCACCCTAACATCGAAGGAGACCGTTTAGGAGCCTGGACAGACGAGCATCCCGACGACAAGATTCTAAGTTTCGTCAGTGGTGGTCCCAAAAATTACGGCTACGAATACCGGGACAAACAAGGAGAAGTGCACACGACGTGCAAAGTGAAAGGACTGACTCTGAATCATCGTACCAGTCGAGTGGTCAACTTTGGGGTATTGAAAGAAGCCTTGCAATCGGGAGAGGATGGAAACTTTAAAGTGACCACCTATCAACCGAACAAGATTGTACGTTTACCCACTCACCACATCGTCTTTCGACCCTTGGAAAAAGTCTATCAAATTGTATACCAGAAGCGAGTGCGACTTCCCAATCACTTCACCTTACCGTACGGTCACGTCGGTATTGGTCTGTATATAAAAAGGAACCCTAGGCAAGATCGATAGTTCATTGTTCATTGAAGTAACTTACCATGTCGTTGACGAAGAAGAAACCAGATTGGTTAGGAGTCAAATGTTGGACATCACCGAGATCAGGGTTTTGAGGCTTGGACACAAGAGGTGGCCCAGTATGCACGAGAGTTATTCAAGGAAAAAAGTTACTTTTCAACCTGTGTTAGTGACGGTGCCAGAAGAACCCGTCACCCAGGACAGGACTGTCGTGGACAGGCCTGAAAGACCCTTTCGGGAGGACACTTGTGTGACCTTACCCCCTACTATAGAACTGGTTAGAACTTTACCCAAAACATGTTGTACAGACACTTGTGTTTATTCCACGTTCATGGTTATCATGTGCCTTTTATTCTTGTACTTAAGCCTTTGGCTTTTATGTATTTTTGTCTTTCGTATTCATGTTTGAAACATTCAATAAACGTGTTCTGAAAAAGTATATAAACTCTTGTCTTGTTTGTTTTTCGTGTCACAAGTGACATTTCTCACACCATGGCTACCTCTGCTGTCTCTGCTCCCTCTTCCTCTACTGTCAAAGTCATCGACGAACACTTAGATCGTGCCAGTTGGGAGGCTTTGTATCTTCGCCATCCCTTTAACATGCTCATTGCTGGACCTAGCGGTTCAGGCAAAACCGAAATCGTCAAACGTTTGATCGAACATAAACATCATTTGATCGATCGACCCCCTCAACGAATCGTGTGGTGTTACAAAGAGTGGCAATCGGCGTACAGCCTCTTCCGAGAAAGTCAAGGCGATTCCATCGTGTTTGTGGAAGGCATTCCTAAAGAAGACGATGGCATCGTCTCTGACTCCCGTCTAACCCATTCGGTCATTTTCGACGACATATCAGGAGAAGACGAAGAAGAAATTAAACTGTGGTTCACGCGCAAAGGGCATCACCGTAATGCCAGTGTCGTTTACATCACCCAAAATTTGTTTCAACAAAGTAAAGCCCATCGCACCATCAGTCTCAATGTGCATTACGTGGTCTTGTTTAAAAGCCCTCGAGATAAATCGCAAGTGCAAGTCTTAGCCAAACAGTTAGGAACGCCTTGGCTGACTCAGGCGTACGACGATGCCACTCAAACTCCACACGCCTATTTACTCGTCGATTTGAAACCTACGACCCCCGAGGATTTGCGATTTCGTACCCACTTGTTTCACCACTGGTGCCAAGACGGAGGGCCTGTCCTGTACACGTCTCCGTCCTCGACTTCATTTCACTCCCCACAAAAAAATCTATAAAAACCTCAGACCCTTTTTCGTCTGTCTCACTCTCAGTGCGAACATGACGTCCCTTCAGTCGCATCTTCCCGTCAAATTGATTCGTGCCTTGTATGGCATCAGTCGAGAAAAAGATCCACAAACAAGAGCTCGTGTCTTAGAAGCTAGTCTCAAGGAAGTCTTACGATGGTTCACGGTGACGGCACGTCAATTACTCCAAGGAATCATTCAGATTCCTCATCAAACCAAACGCTTTTTCGATCGAAACAAAGTCGCTTTGGTCCAACTGGCCGATCCCCGCATCGACACTCAAACCAAAAAACAAATCATTTTGAAACCTGGAGGTTATACCCAAGACAAAAGTCCAACGAAGCCCCAAGAAGAAAAAGACCAGGTCCCCAAGGAGAACTTCTCCAGTGGCAGGACCCTCCTCTGACCAGACACCACCACCACCCCGGAAAAAGAAAAGAAGCCCGCAGAAAAAGAAAAGTCCACAGAAAACTAGTCGCAAGAGAGGCACTTCGGCCAGGACGCAACCTTACACTCGCAAACCACGACCTGCCACGGCGGTGACTGCGTCTCCGGCAGCTTCACGTTTGTCCACTTCTCCGTTAATGACACCCAGAACTGAAGAGTACTTGGAGACGTTGATCACACCAAGAACTTCTCCATTGATGACCCCCAAAAGAACTTCCCCAGTGGCAGGACCTTCCAATTTAGTGGCAGTGGCTGCTGCTCACAAAGTACCTTCTCCCAAAATCAAAGTTCAAGAAAGATCGGGCATGTTACAAAGTTTACTGGATTTGTCCAAGCAAGAACTGGCTCGATTTAGTCCGTTACGTACCCCTGCACGACGTGTCATGCCTGTCCTCAAACTAATACGACGTAAAGACAATCAGTGGCGACGCGTTCCAGTATAAAAAAGGCCTGTGACCAAGTCGGGTATCAGTGTTTTTTGGTGCTCCTGAAGACTCAAATATGTCACCCTCCAGAAAACCCCAAGGAAAGAAAAGGAAAGGACTGCCACCACGTTTAGCCAAACATGGGGACATGTTATCTGTCCTGTCCAAAGCTTCTCCACCCCTACGAAAAAAACTCATTCAAACAGCCTCCAAAGAGGTCATCGATACCGTGTGCGAATGTTGTTTGAACGTTTTGAAAGGCACGATCCCTTTGTCCAAACACCAGAAACAATGCTTAGGCAAACATCGTCACGTTCTTCGCCAAATGGTTCAAAAGAAAATTCCCATTCGTCAAAAAAAGAAGATGTTAGTGCAACGTGGAGGTATTTTACCTCTCTTGTTAGGCCCCATACTGAAAGGAGTCTTGGGAACCATGTTGGGAGGACTGGTGGGAGCAAGATAAAAAGCCCTCGTAAGTTCCAAGATCTCAGAATCGACCCCTGACAACCCCATGGAAGGACGAAAACTAGCTTTAGTGCCTTACAAACGATGGATGGAATACCATCGGTGGCAAGAACAACACACCCCGCATTTACCTCCCAATCCCCATTTGAGCGAGATGTCCCAGTTACAACACGAATTGCAGTCCTTGATGGATCGCCAAGATTTGTCCGAAACAGACAAATCGCAAAAGTACGGTCAACTCTTGCAACGACTGCAATTCTTTCACCAGAAAGCTTTAGACGAAACAGCTCTACCCACTCTGAAAGATTTTAAGACCTTGATGAAAAGTCCAGCACCATCACCAGTACCAGTACCAGTACCAGTACCACCTGTACCCGTGACCAAGACAGAAAAAGGAGAAGAAGAGGAAGGGTTTCAAACTCCACCAGAAAAAGTACGCAAGTTAACAACACCACCTACCTCCAGAATTGGATGGATTAAAAAGATGATGGCCACCCCTTCTTCATCACAAGAGAAAAAGAAAGTGAAGACAGAAGTGAAACAAGAACCGATATCCCCCGCTCAGACATCCTTCTCCTCTTCGACACCTATTGCTGGCCGCACACGCAAAGCATTGCAATCCAAGAAAATACCCCAAGAGAAAAAGAGTAGCATCCTCCAAGAGTGGGTGCCTTATTAACACACCAACCAACACAAAAAAATGGAAAAAGTCTTAGCCAGCATTTACTACGATCCCTCCCATCCTGCAGGTTACGCAGGAGTTCAAAAATTGTATCGTGCTGCCAAAACGCGACTGAAAAGTCTCCGTTTACCTCAAGTGCAACGATGGTTACAAGAACAAGCTACCTACACTTTACACAAACCCATTCGACGCAAGTTTGCCAGAAGTCGCACCCGAGTGGAAGGCATCGATCATCAATGGCAAGCCGATTTAGTCGATGTCTCTCATTTGGCCAGCTACAATCGTGGCTACAAATATTTGTTTTGTGTCATCGACGTCTTTTCCAAATTTGCCTGGGTCGTGCCCTTGACTTCCAAATCGAGCAGCGAGTTAGTGCGAGCCCTGCAACGCGTGTTGAAACAAAGCGGTCGTCACCCTCTTCGATGGCAAACGGACAAAGGCACCGAATTTCTGAACCAAGCTTTCCAAAAAGAATTAAAGAAACGTGACATTCATTTTTTTACCACCGAGAATCCAGAAACCAAAGCCAGCATCGTGGAACGTTTTCAACGCACTTTGAAAGAACGCATGTGGAAATATTTTAGGCATCACCACACTCTGAAGTACATCGACATCTTACCGCACCTGGTGCAAGCGTACAACCAATCTTACCATCGAAGCATCGGACGTGCCCCGCAAGACGTGACTCCCGACAACGAAGTGTTGGTGTTTGAGCGTCTGTTTGGTACATCCCCGACGAGGGCTGTCCCCGAGAAAAGTGGAATGTTGGCCGTAGGAGATTGGGTGCGCATTGGCAAAACCAAACGCACTTTCGACAAAGGTTACTTACCTAACTGGACGACCGAATTGTTTCGCGTCACTGGACGAGTGCATGGCCGTCATCCTGCCGTCTATAAATTGGAAGACATGAACGGAGAAGTGCTCAAAGGAACGTTTTATTTGCCCGAGTTACAACGTGTGACCAAAAAAGAAGACGACGTGTACGACATCGAAAGCATTCTCGAACGCAGAACCCGTAAAGTGGGCAAACGACGTGTCAAAGAAGTCAAAGTACGTTGGAAAGGATATCCACCCAGTTTTGATTCTTGGATCGACGCTTCGCAAGTCATCGACTATAAAAAGAAGTGACCATCATGCCCTTTCACACAGCAGACGCAGCTACGTCGACCACTCCTTCACCTAGTTCTTCTGTGCAAGATTTACAAAAACAACCCTTGTGGGTGTGGTGTGGAGAACGTGTGCCTAAAACGCAAATCGTCTTTTTCTGCCAAATCTTCGTGGTGTATTGTGTCATCGGGGCAGCCATTGCCAATTTGAGTTTGCAACAAGGAGACAAACAATTGTGGACCATTTTATTGAGCAGTTGCATCGGTTACCTGCTTCTAATCCCTCCCTGAAATTCTCCTCGAACGGGAACCCCGGGAACCTTGTGTCCAGTGCCAGTGCCAGTCACCACTTCAACCACAATCAGAACCCCATTTTAGACGGAGACACGCCTCTGACGTCCAGTAATATCCCCTCGGACAGCCACAGAACTCTGGAATTATGAGTCACCAAAACCAATTTTACTTAACTTTACCCAGTGACAGTTCCATGGAGGTGTTTCCCAAGAACACGTTGTGCTGTTACACGGCCAAATTACCTCAAGCCATCCAGTTAGATCACGAAGCCCATTGGGAAGTGGCTTTAGTAGAAATGATTCACCCGACCCAAGTCCTCAATGTCCTTCCCAATCAAAATTTTTTTGATGTGGAAGTTCATGACGAGCAAATGCAACAGTGGATGGATAGCAATGTCAAATATGACAAGAAAACCCGTACACAAAAGTACACCACCTATCACTTGTTCATTCCCCCAGGCTATTATTTTAGTGGTCAACATTTGGTCAGCACCATAGCCTCCAGGTTTAATGTCGTGTTTCTGAAAGCTTTGGAGCATGTCAACAAAAGTGTCACCATGGAGTACCACAAAGCAGCTCGTCGCTTCTTGATGAAATTTGAACGAAGTAAAATCGTGTCCATTTTATTTTGTCCTGAATTGTTTGACATGTTGGGCGGAGACATGGACATGAGAAAGGCCATGCTCAAGAAAAACGAATTACCCATCGTTTACGACAACGAGTCTTTTAGCAAGTTTTTTCGTGCCCCGGTAGAACTGAACCAAGGACTGAATTTGATGTTCGTGTATTCCGATGTGGTGGAGTACAACGTGGTGGGACACACCTCCGTACCGTTACTGCGTGTCATTCCTTTCAAAGTAGATTCTGCCACGAACGCTGACGAGGAAGGTGGAAACACTTACCACGTCCACCGCGAATTTGTACATCCTCACTATTTGCCTGTCAGTAAGTCGTATTTGGACACGGTCAACATTGCTATAAAAGGAGATCTGGGACAAAATATTCCATTCACCAAAGGAAAAGTCACGGTGAAACTCCATTTTCGAAAACGGTTCTCTCACGAATCGTAAGTAAGTCATGTATCCAGTGTACAGAGGGGTTGCTCGACAGCGAGGACACGGCTTAGGAGATATGTTAAAATCGGCCTTTCGTTCGGTGGCTCAGGTGTTGAAACCGATGGTGACACGCGGATTGCACGCCTTGAAAGATGCGGCACTGACGCAAGGCAAAGAATTTCTCCAAAATGTCATCATCGACAAACAAAACCCTAAAGAAGCCTTCATGAGGGCAGGCAAAAATGTCTTGCTGCAAACGGGCAAAGACATTTTAGGCCAACGAGAAACACCTATAAATGCCCTGCACGCTACCGAGTCAGGCATTCAGCAAGGACAAGGCAGAAAGAGACGACGAAGAAAACACCCTTTCACCAGACTTCAAGCGAGAAAGGCCAAGAAAAGAAGAACCGTTCGAGACTTAGACGTTTTCGATTATTGAGAAAAGAGACCAAAAAAAAATGATGCACCGAGAATCTTGCGCTTGTTCCAAGACGGAACTGGATCTGTTTGCCATGCCCCCCACGATGATGACGATGCAAGAATCCCAGTGGGTGGAATTTCACCCCGTCTCCTCACTGACCGATTCCGCTCCCATCGAGTTTGAAATCAAAGGACAGCCCGAAGGTTACATCGATCTGAATAGCAGTTACTTGTACCTGAAAGTCAAAATTCTAGATAAGACTGGAGGTGCTATAGACGATGAAGCAGTAGCTCCCGTCAACAATTTCATGCATTCCTTGTTCAGTGGAGTGGACTTGTATTTGAATAACAAACTGGTCAGTAGCAGCATGGATACTTACCCTTATCGTGCCTACCTGGAAAATCTCTTGACGTACGGAATAGATGCCAAGAACACTCATCTCAATGCCTGTGTGGTATGGAAAGCTGACGAACCTACCAAGTTTGAAATATTGGAAACTGATGAAAAGAAAGACAACAATGATGGATTTGTAGAACGAAGAAAGAGAATCACGGGAGCCGACACAAGTTTAGAACTGATGGATCGTTTGCATTTGGACATGTGGTTGCAAGAAAAGTATTTGCTGAACGGGGTGGATGTCCGCCTGAGACTGAATCGTAGCAGTGCCGCTTTCCATTTGATGGCTGATAGTGACGGTTACAAAACCAAAATCCTAGAAGCCAGACTCTACGTACGCCGTGTGGAAGTGTTACCTAAAGTGGGAAACGACATCAGTCAGACGTTGAGCAGAACGACCGCCAAGTATCCCATACGACGCGTGGAAGTGAAAACCTTCACCATTCCCAAGGGACAGCGATCCATGATCGAAGATCATCTGTTCCAAGGACAGTTATCCAAACGTTTGATCGTTGGTATCGTCGAGAATACAGCCTTCAACGGAGCTGCCGAAAAAAATCCTTTCTACTTTCAACACTTTGGCGTGTCCAAAATCGAAGTCAGTCGCGATGGCAAGACCTTGTGTACCCGACCTTTCGAACCTGACTTTACCAAGAAGAATTACTTGAGATCGTACTTGTCCCTGTACGAAGCCACCGGCCAGTTAGGAACCAATACCAGTCACGGTATTACGTACGAGGATTATGCAGGAGGATACGCTTTGTGGGCTTTCGATTTCACTCCAGACCAAGGCAGCGACGAGGGACATTTCCACCCTATAAAATCCGGCCAGATTCGTGTGGAAATTCAGTTTAAAGACCGAGACCCTGATGAAACGGTGAACGTCATCCTGTATGCAGAATTCGATAATACGATAGAAATCAACAGTTTGAGAGAAGTCATCCTAGATTACTAGAAACCATGGAAGACTGTTATCCCTCTTTACCTAGTGGAGAAACTTTTAGTGTTGGATTATTGTTAAAAATTGTTAGAGTTGTTGTTGTTTAGTGTTAAGTGATTTTTGAATAAAAACAATGTTGTGTTTTGAAAAAATTGTTTGATGTTATACTGTTGGATTATTGTTAAAAATGTTAGAGTTGTTGTTTAGTGTTAAGTGATTTTTGAATAAAAAATGTTGTGTTTTGAAAAAAATGCCTTTGTCTTTTGTTTAGCTATAAGAATGTTGGATTGATGCTCTTTCATTTCTTACTATCCCTCTCATGACACTCACTAAACGTTGCGACTCAAAAACCGTGTGGGGGATGTTTTCCTTCACGTCCGCGCTTTGACTTTAAGAACCGGGGTTGTTTCCAGTCTAACCATCCATTGTCGACTCATCCTCCTACGAAGATGTGCTCCAGACTAGCTAAGCTCAACGAAGCCTACGTGAATTTGCATAGGGTCAGACACAGTCTGATACCGAAGCCAGAAGAAATAGAGAATGTGAGAATGTTAAAAATCACTGAAGACCTGATAGAAGAGCTCTTCAGAGAAGAAATGAACAGGGAAAAAGAAGAATGGACAGAGAAGTACAGACTTCAGAGACAGTAGCAACAGCAGCAACAACAACAACAGCAGCAGCAACCTGAAGCTGACAGAGGCTTTGTCGATTGTCGTATCGAACCAAAGAGTTCTTCTTCTCTTTTCGAAGAAGCAGACCTATCGCCAGAAAGTCTATCCTCAGAGGACATCGCATTCTTAGAAACTAAAAAAGAATGCCATAGCAAACAAAAAAACAGCCCTTTTCAGGGCTACCCAAATACTCTAGAAAAGAAATAACGATCGATTTGCTAATGTGTGTAGGTAGAGTAGTGTGAAAATAAACACTAACTCTTTTTAAAAAATGTGAGGGTATGTGTTTGTGAGTCTGTGTGTTTGTAAGTGATCAAGTACGTTGGTGTGGATAGTAGATTAAAATGATGTCTTTATTTGGTGTTTGAGGTGTAGATTTAAGGGTTAGATTGGATTGCTTTGAGCATGTGGATAGTCAATTGAAGTGATTTATAAAAAATTTTAAAATAGTGATGGGTAGAATAAAAAAGTGAGTGAGTGTTTCTTTTAGGTCCGCGCGTTGTTGTTATTTTTTTTTGGTCATGATCTAGGTAAGATCAATTTTATGTTTTTAGGGGGATGTTTTCCTTCACGTACGCGCTTTCACTATAAATTGAAACTCGTTCGGCAGTCCAACTACCCTTGTTGATTGATCAACACCAAAAATGAACACGAGACTGGAGAAACTGTTGGAACTTCATGTGCATCTGGAATATGCCAGGCGCATATTAAATGAACTGGCCGCGGAAGCCATTGTGAGGAGGGAAGGATAAGAGAGGAGGAGGAAAGAAGAAACAAAGAAGAGGAGGAGAGAAGATATAAAGAAGAAGAGGAAAGAAGATAAAAAGAGGAGGAGAGAAGATACAAAGAAGAGGAGGAGGAGGAAAAGGAGAGAAGAAGAAGAAATTTCAGAATCCCAGAGAGCGAAAATTGGGATTCTGAAGCGACATATCCTGCCTCTGCTCTCTCCCCCCAAAAGGTAAAAAGTAACTGGGGGATAAGATGTGTATGCGGCGCCAGGCCTGGAAGGTGCCACCATTAACCAGGTGTCCATGAAGTTCCAAACAAAAAAACAGCCCTTTTCAGGGCTACCCAATACTCTAGAAAAGAAATAACCATCAATTTGCCAATGTGTAGGTAGAGTAGTGTGAATATAAACACTAACTCTTTTTTAAGATAGTGTGAGGGTATGTGTTTGTGTGTTGGTGCTTGTAAGAGCTAAGGTATGTGAATAGTAGATTATGGGTTTCTTTATTGTTTCTTAGCGTAGGTGAAGAGTATAGTTAGGGTTTTGTAAGCGCTCACGTACGATTGTGTGGATAGTAGATTATGGATTTTGTTTATTGTTTCTTAGCGTATGTGGAGAGTATAGTTTGGGTTTTGTAAGCGCTCACGTACGATTGTGTGGATAGTAGATTATGGATTTTGTTAATTGTTTCTTAGCGTATGTGGAGAGTATAGTTAGGGTTTTATTATATGAAATGAAAAAGTAGGGGGATGTTTTCCTTCACGTCCGCGCTTTTCGTATAAGAACCCACAGTATTCGTCGTTCAAACCATTCTGCAAAGAATAAAAAAAGAAGATGGCTTCTAACCAAATGGACAAAATGGAAAAATTGCAAAACGTCCTCGACAATTTAGGAATGATAGAGCAAATGTTGGTTAACCTAAACGAGGATCACTATTCTTATAGTCCCCATCGAGTGAAGATGGAGATAAACAATTTACGAAAAATGAAGGTAATCATCAGTGATCTGTTGAAAGAAATAAAGGAGGAGAAGGAGGATGAAGAGGAAAGGATAAGGATGAGAGCATGGAATGAAAAAATTGAAAAAGAAGAAGAAAATGAAAAGAGGAAGAAAGAAGAGGAGGAAAAGAAGAAGAAAGAAGAGCAGGAGAAAAAAAGAAAGAAAAGAAGAGAAAGAGTGTTGGAGATAAAATAAGAACTTGGTGGAGAAAAAGAAGAAACTAGAAGCAGAAGAAGAAGAAGAAAACCCAAAGGCCCTTTTCAGGGCCAGCCATATTTCTCGAAAAGAGATAGCCTTTCCATTGCCTACCCCTTTTTTAAAAAAATTTAAAAAAAAAAAATCCCATGTTCAATTTCCCTTGACGCTATAAAGTCCCACCCTGTTTAAATTCCTTTGACGCTAAACCGTCCCACGATTTTTCTCCATGTTAATTTCCCTTGACGCTAATCTGACCCACGATTTTTCTCCATGTTAAATTTCCCTTGACGCTAATCTGACCCAGGGGTCTCTGTAATGCTAATTTCCATTGACGCTAATCTCACCCCATTTACTACTGTGATTTCTTCCTGTAAACTCTTACAATGCTGCATTTTTCGGGGTGGAACGACATACATCAAGTTCTTTCCCAGAGGTCCAGTTGGTTCAGGTCTTCTTGAAGGATATCACAGTCCTTGGAGGTATTTATTTGCTGGTAGACTAAACAACCATCTGCAAAAAGTCTTGTGTTGGATTTGACACTCGCAGGGAGATCATTGATGAACACCGGGAAGAGGATGGGGCCCAAAACACTCCCATGAGGTACACCACTAAAAACTGGTGCTTGATCTGATGTTGCTCCATCTACTGTAACAATCTGTGATCTGTCTGTCAGGAAATCTCTGATCCATTTGTGGGTATTACACCTGATGCCATAGTGGTCCAACTTACAGAGCAGTCTTTCATGGGGGACATGATCGAAAGCCTCACTGAAGTCAAGGACAGCAAGGTCATACTGCTTCCCTCTGTCTAAGGATTTGGCGAGCTTATTCACTTAGGGGTTAGGAGCTGTGTTTCACAGCTTTGTCTGGCACAGAAACCATGCTGGCAGTCTATTAGAATGTTGAAGTGAGCTAGATATTGCATCATGTTGCTGACTATGATGTGTTCAAGCATTTTTCAGCAGATACATGTAAGGGGAATAGATCTATAATTGCCGGCCTTGAATCTTTCTCCATTTTT
Organism: Sinohyriopsis cumingii; assembly: GCA_028554795.2. NCBI lineage: Eukaryota > Metazoa > Mollusca > Bivalvia > Unionida > Unionidae > Sinohyriopsis > Sinohyriopsis cumingii. The sequence continues at coordinate 74,717,930 of CM068835.1, read as the reverse complement.
GAAGAAAGCTGTAGCGTTTGCTGTTTTCCACACATCAGGGACATAACCTGTTGAGAGGCACTTCTGGTAAATATAACTCAAGTATGGAGCTCACTCTTCCGCGAGATCTTTCAGGATCCTTGCTAGAATCATGTCTGGTCCGGCGGCCTTCTGTGGGTTAATTTTTTGCAACAAGCTGTATATACCTTCTTCAGTAACTTGGATGTCAGACATTGGTGGCTAACGATATCCATGTAGGCTTGGTAGATCACTCTTATCTTCTTGTGTGAAGATGGACGTATTGACGATTCAGTATGTTAGCCTTGTCAGATGCCTCGGAATGTAGCTTCCCTTGTTCCTTGAGTGGTGCTACACCACAGTTGTATCTACTTAAGGACTTAATGTAGTTCCAAAATCTCTTCTGCTTGTTTGGTTGTTGTTCTTGATTTGGATCTCCAACTTCTATTAAGTTTTCAATATATCTCTTGTAGGCCTGCCGTTCTAAGCGTTGTGATCTTGCCTTTGCTTCTTTGTATAGTTTTCGATCTCTTGTTTTTATTGTTTTTTTTTCTGTCTTGCAAACAGTTTGTTTTGTCTTCTGTTTTGTGCTTTAATGGATTTGGCTATCTAAGGCTTGTTAGTTTTGTTTTAGTACAAGTCACATGGGTTATGAATGCACATTATTCATTTTAAATTAAATATAAATTCTTTTAAAATTTAACACTAATTCTCTTTAATCAAAGTCATGTCAGCCCTGATTATTGAATTCTCTGCACCTTAACTGTTACCAAGAAACTTCCAGACTAAAATTATCGCTATGGACTTTTACAGTGGTGGCCATGTACTAAACATGGGTCAAAATAAGAGCGCGTTGAGTGGAATCATCACAATCGAGGTTAGTACGAATTTGTTTGTCAGTATGCGTAGCTTTCATTGTGACATCACAGGGCATGACATTCAATCCAGGTTGTACTGGATCACACCTTTACATTAATTTCATCCCAAAAGAGTTCTATGTACTTTAACATTGATTTTGTCATATGCATCTCTCAAGGCGTCTAAATAATGACCTTCCAAAGGAATATGGATGTATATGAATCCAATGCTTAAATTTCCCGTGTGACTTGTACTAGAAGTCACATGGGTTATGTAAACATTCAGCACCGGCTGTTTCAGTAATTGGTGTCATTTTGTAGAATTTGATTCTATATACCATTACTTGGCAAGTATTCACTTCATTTGGATTTGTATACATCCACATTCCTTTAAAATTAGTAAATGTCCATGCATAACCCTTGTGACTTGTACTATATACAAAATAAGTTTATTAAATATAATTTTGTTTACATAAATTATTTTCTGCTTACTCGTGCGTAATATGGTTTTGGGAAACTAATGTACACATACAGGAACTTGAAAATGTGCAAAAATATTGCACTTTGCCTTAACAGTCAACAAATATAACCATGTCATCTACATGTGGATAAGCAAAACTGTATTCCTCTGCTGTAATTGACTTTTACACAATTATAGTTACAAGCTTCTCGGGACAGACAGTCGGATGGAGATGGCCCACTGTGGATTTAAAACTTTTATCCTGATTAATGCTTGGCAAGGCTTTGCTGTCCACCATATTTGCTTTATAAGTTAAATCTTATATTTTCTATTCTATAAAGGAAGACAGTTTTATTTAACAATACATGTAAACGTATTTTTGTAAGGGTATGTTTTAACTTTTCCTTATTGTATCACTTGATAACCGATAAATTTATTTTATTATATTTATATTATATTATTATATAATTATATTATTATATATGATATATATTATTATATTTATTTTATTATTATATTTATCTTTGATTAAAGAGGCAGTTGCATAACCTACTTTAGGGAAATGACCTTTAACATTTAGGGCATAAATAAATGTGTGACATTACATTCTGCGCCCAGTGCTTGTATCTGGTGCGTCATGATTTATTTCTTCTACTTTTCCTTTCTTACATACATTCAGTACATCTGAGCGTCTGTCAGTCCAGAAAAAATTGTTAGAAATATTACATAAACCCTTCAGTGCAGTAAATCATATTTTGGTAACTCATATACGAGGTGACATTAGATTTTCAGGCCATGACATCATCTTTTTTTTTTTCAATTCTTTTCACATATTTTTGAATTGTTCGACTTACCTATCCTTGAAGAAAGTCTTTGTACATGATTAAGTAAAAACCACCGGAGGTACATAAGTGAAATTTTTTAGCCAATTTACATACATGCATAGATGACCTGATCACACTTTCAAGCTGAACAGCCAGTTTTCAAATTTGCACACATGTTTTTTTTTTTTTTTTTTTCGCTTATAGTCTAACTATACCTCCCATTTTGTTTGTACCCGCCACTGATTTCATCAATGGAAATCTTTAATGTGATAAAAAGTGCACAGATTGATTTATAATTTCTAACCTGAATGTGACCAGTGGCCCTAACACTGGCATTCTGTGCGCCTTTCATGCTTAATTGTCTTTACATAATAACACGGCGCCACGTTGTGTACACTTTGGGCAATTTGGAGACACATTCTGACATAGTTCATCCTCATCGATAACTGGTACAGATAATTCCGTAAATTACCATGATGTTGAGAGTTTATAGTTATATCATTGGGACACATGTATATAGAAATCACGCCGCTTGTCAAATCCACATGAAAGGCAAATTTGTAATTGTCATTTTTTTTTTCTTTGCTTGATTCGACATTGTAAACATCGGAAGCAGACAACATAGTATTTTCCGTCTATGTACAAACGTGTAGTCGTGCATACATACCCCTTTGCTGGAAATAGACATGTCCAGGAACTGCAAATGACTGCCGAACAAAGTTTTGTGTGTGATTTGGATTTTTAACAGAGCTTTAACAATTTTTCAGTCATATTTTTGTTACGATGTCTGCAGTTTGGTAATTTATAGTGATGTCTAGTATTGAGACATCATGCTGCAGACATGTAGCATGATGTCCCACCCAGTCACATTATCCTGACACCAGCCTCAGCCTCCCTCAAGACGTGTAGCACTTTCGACAGAGCAACGTAAAAACGATCATCTTCTACCAGCTATATCGTCATTGTTAGATGAACCACCAATATTACAATTTATGCTGAAATAAAGTTCATTTCTTGCTTTTTTTAACTGTTTGTTTGGTTTGTTGATAAAAATAAGAGAATGAACAGTAATTTTCATCTCAAAGAAACACAGTTTTACTGTTGGGCATGATTCGGTCAGCTGAGCGCCTCGCAGTTAAAGCAAGAAATATTGCCTTCGCTAGGGAAATTCCATTTAAACTCCGAAGTCACCGGGTAAACACCTAAAAATAGCACCACATGGTAGAGCAGGGAACGGCCTTTATTTTCATGTAAGTTTGAAATATGCATGTTTAAATTAACTTTTCTTGGTAAGCATTCAAAAAGTAGGTTCATTTTTCCGGCTAAATATCTCGGTCATTTTTCAAAATTAATATATGATACCTATATGCGCTGGAAAGCCCAATTTTCGCTGAATTTAATGATATGCATGGCTTCGAGATCTTATTAAAGGCAGCTAATCACAAGCGTGTAAACCGCAAGGTCATATTCAAATGTTTCGAGTCACGCCCTGTGAGGTGATTCCGAATGAAATGGCTGACCTCTCATCGACAAGTGGTCCAGATTTTGGTCTCGTTTGTGAGAAATTGCAAAACACATTGGTAAGTATTGTTTTTCTTGCTTTTCCAAACATTTATGAATATTTTATGCATTTCTTTTATTTTAATTTTAATGGATTAAACAAGATACTCTTCGATAAAATGCGTGTATACTGCGACAGGAAGTTCACAATTACCGTATGTTAACCTATCTTGCATTCTAAGACTGCGAGAGTGATTTAATTTTAATAAATAGTAACTACCAATATTGATTCGATGAATTAGTAAAATGAGTGAATAATTAATCATTCTGTTTATAAATATTTTGTGTTGTGCTTGTTTTTTTTTGCTCATTTCCTCACAGTTATTGGACGTTTATAAACCGGAAGTAGGTTTCTGTTACAGTGTATTTCTTCGTTCTGTTGTTTTCATCCAAATATTTTTCTTGGTCGAAGTTTCATTGTTATTTTTAGTTGGTCTCTCTGGGAAATCAACACTTTTATACTGTTATCATACACAAATAGTAATTAATCTCTGTATGTCTGTCTGTTTCTTTGCTATAAAAATAAATAAAAAACACATTTCCATCCTCCCAATCTAGCAATCAATCATTCAATGTCATGATTTGGTATTATGTATAAATATATCAAAACTTTTTTTGGTAAAGCAAAACAAAAGAAAATATGCTCACAAAGTTAAACATTTAAAATTCTACCACCTGAAGATCTCAATCTAGAATATACACAAAAAATAATTAAAAGTTTGATAATTTTTGTTTACAATGTTTAAGTTTCAAACTGGAAGAAAAAAATTCAGTTTCCCAAATCTTGCACTGATACAGGTCTTATAAATTATTAACTGTGCTGTTTTGCACTTTTACAGAAAATGAAGACTTCCACCATATGTCTACATGGTTGATTAAAAAGGGCAAAGGAGAAAAATGGCCCATGAGCATCAAGAGCAAGATGTCATCACCTACAAGTTTTTTGATCCAGCTCCATCAGCTTAAAAGTAAATTTCCTGTCACTTCTGATCAAATTAAAGAACTTTTTGAAAAGATTTGCTCAGCCTCATGTCAAGATGATTTTAGGCATACAAATTTGCAGAAGGAGATACATCATGCGCTGACAGCTGCTGCAGGAGCAAATTTAGAATCAATTTCTGTTTTGTTATTTCTTTAAGTTTTCCTGCAGTATTTGTTTTATTGAGATTTTGATATTATGCAAAGCTGACTGGGGATTTTCCAAACAGACATGACATTTTGATATTGAATTTGTTATATAACATGATTTTTTATATTTCAATAAAATTTTGTTATTGGTTGTGCAGATTTTACTTTTTTGTGTGGTTGTATGTTGACGTCATGTGAGTTGTGCCCAGGGGGTAGGTAGATGTTTTTTTTAAAAATTGTTTTAAATCCACGGAATATAGAATCATTAGATAGATTACAGCAATCTGAACACAATACACCTTAAATTTTAAAATTGATAAATAAATGGGCAAGATAATGAATTTTTAATAATTGCGTCTGTATTTGCCGCTGACCAGTTTAGTGAAGATCATTAATTTGGGGGGTCTGCTACATTGTTATTTCAGATAATTGAGTTCCCAAAAAAATTGAGCAAAGTCTCTGTATAGAATGTAAGAGATCTGGAAAGTTACAGACTTAAACTGCAGTTAGTTTCGATAATATCAACTACTTAATTTGGCCATTTATGCAATTTGACAAATTTGAAGAAGATCTCTGCATTTTATGAAGAATATTTTTACCCATAACTTTTGAACCAGACGAGGTAGACATATAATCTTTTTTTTCGTTCTTTTAGTTTTATAAAGATCTATCTATTGGTTATAAAATCCACACAGAATTTCTAAGTTGAAAGTTTGGCTGCCAGTACAGTGACCAGGCTAACCAGTCCTAACAGTAACCTCTTAATGCTGAGCACCTAGTGAGGCAGCTGTTAGTACCATTTTTATAAGTCTTTGGTATGACTCAACCAATGTTCAAATCCGTGACCTCCCACATCCAAGGCGGATGCTCTAACCACTAGGCCACCAGAGCGGTCTGAACTGGTCGTCTTTTACACTGAAAACTTCATTTGGAATGAAAAGTGCAGATGATAATGGTGTTAGGGTCACACCTGGGCATAATCATGTTTGAAATTATAAATCAGTAAATGAAATGACAAAGTTCTGTGCATCTTTCATCTCATATGTGCTTTTGGTCTTTTAAATCAGTAGGGGGGTACATACAAATGGGGAGGTATATTCAGACCATTTGACAAATAGTATTGTGATTTTTAAACAAAAAAGTGATGTCACCAAGATTATCATCTAGTGTATTTCTGGAAGATATTTCTTTGCATTTGTACTGTGTCCAAACTTTTATGTACAAGCACTTTTCGCAAAAGGAAGTGCTTGTGCCAAAGACAGTTGACAAACCAGTTTTAATTAGAAATGGTCAAATATTGTATTTATGGTGGAGATTATGAACGGAGGATGATTTGTATGAAAGTGAGAACTGTTCAAAGATGTTTCATCCTGAGTGTAGTAAAATGAAAAATACCCAATGGAATTTGACTTTGTGTCGAATGTCAAAACCTTAAGTATTCCTGAAATGTTTTTACAGATATGAACTTATATATTAACTATTGTTGAATAAAATAATGTAGTATAGTTAACAGAGCATAGTAGATTCATTCAGCTTCTCAGTGTAGTCACATGACTTATGTCTGTTATTAGACTATGATGGAATGTGTTTTATGTACCTTTCATGCTTGGAGAGCAAAACTATAAAGCAAGGAGAGCCGCTTTTACAGCTCAGTGATGGAGACAGACCTTGGAATAATGTGGACTTGGATCTGCTTGAAATCAAAAGTAGACAGTATTTCATTGTGATAGACTATTTTTCAAATTTCATTGAAGTGAACTATTTAAGTACAGCAAATTGTAGTTAAGTTGTAACTGCACTTAAGAAACAATTTTTAAGATTTGGGATTCCCACCACAATTATATCTGATAATGGACCCCAGTTTACAGGAAAGGAGTTTGCACAGTTCATTAAAAAATGGGGCATTAACCACAGAAAGTCAGCCCAAGATCATCAGCAAGCAAACGGAATAATGCTGAGCACTTAGCAATGCAGCTGCTATTACCATTTTTATGTCTTTGGTATGACTCGGCCAGGGTTCGAACCCGCGGCCTCCTCATCCACAGCAGTCACTCTTACCACTTAGGCCACCGGAGTGGTCAATATTAAATGAAGTGGTTTTGAAGATGTGAATATTATGTTTCTCACCGGGCTGTAATGGTGACTAAGACACACACATTTATTTCTAGATCATGACGTGATAAACTTTTCATGTGGTACTTTGATAAAAATGTTACCAGTGCATTTTTGGGGAGATATGAAAACATATTTTCTACCTAGTTGCTATGAACTTTTAATTGTTGCTATAAAAGCTTTCAAAAATAGCACTTGCCAAAAAATATACCTTGAATGTTTGACCAGATGTAGTTATTTCTTTAGATGTCAAGTGTATTTTTTGATCTGCTTGTTGTGGGAAATACAATTTTGCCACTTAATAAGTTCATGCAGGACAGACAATAAATGAATAATGTATGATACTGTACATGTCATGTCTCACCCTCTATTAAGCTCAAGCAGCTGAACACTCATATTCTAAGCTTATCTCACAAATATGTTCCTGTGAAGAGTTCTTTGGCACTAACATTTGTGTCATATTGAAATTAATGGAAAGTTATGCTAAGAAAGAAATCTTCAGAAAATGCAGCATGTTTGCATGATCTTCCCTTGTATGCATTTTTAACCCTATATTGTTATAGTTCCATGCACAGAAAATTGATGAAGAATCCATGATAAAGGTTGCTGTTATTTGTACCTCCTCAAGGCACCCAATATTTCACATTAGTGTCATATGGGTTGATAATATTACAGCGTATCCCCCTGGGGTGTAAAATTGAGGGTAAAAAAAAAAACAAACTTGGTGTCAGAACTGGGGGTCAAAAATGTACTGACAAATTTTCATTTCACCCATACTTTTTCAGCTTGAAATAGGATAATGCAACGTGCAGAACATTCTCTGTGTGTGTAAAAATACAAATAAACCAACATGCACAATTAACAAACAAATGCATTGTCCATTCAAAGAATAATTGTATTAGTTCATTTTTCTTTTAAAGTCATACTTTTAACAGTCTCCTTATAATCTTTTTGTAGCAATATTATAAACCAACACAGTATATATACACCAATACAAAAAGCCAATTAAATCTTTTTAACCAAATGGCAGATAATGTTCTGCCTGGCATAAAATGTGTACTATTATCGGTTTCATTGTACTTCATCCTAGAGCACATTTATCCAAAAATCAAAAAGACTAATGATTAATCTTCTTTCTAATAACATTAAGATCTTTCTTTTATTGCAGCAAGTTAAAAACCATCAAAGTCTGCAATGAACCCCTGACTTTGTAATCCAAATAACGTGGCGAACAAGTGCAGATTTGTAAAAATTCTTAAACCCCGTCGCGAAAGGATTATTCACTGTTGCAGTCTTCATAATCATGTGATCAGAAGTCACACCAGTAATCCTGATGGATGTGCCGTATTCCAGTCAAGGGAATTATTTTCTCTGTTTTTCATTAAACTTAGGTCCACAGTTACTCTTTTGTGTTCTGCTTCCTTCTTACGCTTTCTTCGCTGATGATTCTTAGTCCAAGCTGTTTTAAACTGGTGATCACTTTCTAGTGCAACAAGCGACGTTAAACATCTGGACGACATCTTGATAAGCTCGATGGAAATCGCATGAGAGCTTGCGAGATTAGGGGAAGCTACTCTGTCATAATATTACCATTACCTATGCTAGTTTGGGTCCCTGTTTCGTATGCTCCCTGCATTGCACTCCACTATGGTGGCACTCTACAGTTTCGCATTTAGAATTTTAAAGAAAAAGAATTTCCCCAGCTTTCCTCACTGGTTATACTGGCTATTTAAAAAAGCTTGATACTTTGAACAGAATGAGTCAATTAGAGATACAAGTTTCAAAAAGCACTGAATATTTATAAATTTTTGCAAACAGAAACAGAAATCTTATGTATCTGTGGTCAGAATACAAGTACAGTATACATATAAAAGTACATTTTATTTTATATGTAATGATGCCTGTATTTAAGAGGTGGTTGTTTAAAGTAAGTGACCATTATGAGAGGTAGCATTGCTCTTCCAATAAAATGATTCCTACTTATTTGACCAATATGTATCTTGCAGCAATCACAGAAGATAGGATCGGGGAGGCAGCTGCCAAGGTACAGTCCCTTCCAGTGGAGGAGTCTGCAATCTTAAAAAGAGTTTCCAGAACATATCTCACGATCCAGTCTGATTGCATCTTTTAGTCACAGCTGGCCTCCATATTGGGATCAGAATCCACAACAGATGGCAAAAGCAGGATTCTTTTTCACTGGTGATTTAAATATGCATTTCTGTCGAAATGCTTGCTTACAAAGCTTAAAAAAAACTTAGATATAAGTTTTCTTATGCTATTTTGCATCATGAAGTTGTATACAAAGTAATGAAACTAATGGGTGCATTCATATTGATTAGGAAGTTCTCCATACTGCTAGCAAAATTACATACAGATGACAGTGACACACCTATTAGACTTGACTAATTGCACTTGTGCATTTAGCTCCATTGCTAAGACACTTGTTCTGACAGTTGTGAAGCTTGTTAAGGTTACTCTTGTCGTAAATGATTTATTCCTTTCAAAAATACATCTGACCAGCTTTCATGCAATTGTTACTGGGTTACATTTTTGTTTCACCTGGCCTTAAGGCTAATTGAGTTTACAGTATGTTTCAGCATCCATTTTGTATTGTCAATTCTCCATCAACATTTGCTATTTTCAGCTTCATAAAAAAACCAATAAAGAAACTGCATAACTAATTAAGTCCAAATTCACGAAAAAGCACATGGGCATCAAGGTTTTTAAGGTTAGTACAAATTAGGCTGATCTGCCAAAAAATATATTGACTGTTACTATAAAAAAATAATTCAACAACTTCTCATAAAAGGTGCTCATTGGGATTGGACTAAATTTGATTGAGAGTCTTCTGAATCAAGGCATTAAATTCTGTAATAATGTAATGATACCTGCAGTAAATATAAATACCATTTTTCAATAAACTAGGAAAACCTCTAGTACACTATTACTGCAAAAGGTCCAGATAGAAAGTTGACCCAGTTCAACAGACAGTATTTGGGAATTAGGACTTTTAAAATATTTTAAATGTACTGCTGATCTGACATTAAATATGGAAACCATATTTTTGATAAAATTTTAACTATGTGCTGATATGTTAAAGATTTTTGGATGGATTAATAATGAGCAAGATCCATGCATTTATGGTAAAAACTTGTCTTGAGTGACCACTGTTATGAGTGACCACCTGTCATTTACAACCACAATCGTCATGCATGCATCAATTTTATTATGTAAATGTACTGTCAAGAGTCACTACCTGCAGAAGGTGACCAGTGACCACTATGTTTAGGCAAAATTTGCATTTCAGTGCTGCTGTAAATGACTGCATTACAAAGATAGAGCTAAACACTACTGACTTTTATTTAATCCTTTGTAACCATGATCACTTAGGAGGGCCTGCAGGCAAAGGGCAGATTGTTTTAAACAACACTGCTGTGAACAACCAGCATCACAACAGAAATAATCTTCACTGACCTTTATTCAATCATTTCTAAATACAGCTACTTCATAGGGTTTTTTCTTAACAAGAATAAAGCTGAGTTTGGCTACTGGTTTGCTAAAATCTACAGGTCAAGCAGGTATAGGGTCATGTGTTACAAAAAACAAAACAGACTAAAGTAAATGTCACTAACTGCCATTGTAGTGCTAAGGTCACATTAATTGCCCCTTACAATTAACCATTGCTTCTCCAAAGGGAGCAGTCAAGGACTAGAGTTGCAAATTACATCCTCTTTTTCCCAGGACACGTTCTCCATTTTGGTCCTTAAATCTTTCCAAGTCAAAGTGAACTGCTTAATTATGCAGTAACTATGCAGTTCATAATATTTTAGACAGCATTTTAGCGGTCCTAACCAGATGCTTGCCTTCATTTGTACTTCCAGGAATAAATCCAATGCTTAAGCAGTTATTTAGCAGTTGAAAGGAATGGTGAGGACAAATTTGATAGTTTTTAAATTTACAAGTAACTTGATGCCTATTTGCAGTTTTCACTAGCAGTAAAGCAGCTGCTAAGAGAAGGTTATAATAATATCATTTTGATAGCATTTATTATTTGTGTTTCAGCACCTGTGGATCAATGAATATAGTGAATAACAAATCCATTTAAATCTTCAAAGATGGAACAATTGTTTTGCAGAAAGGGGACAATTTGTTATGTGAATGAGCTGATGCATATTCATTGTTGTACGGCATCAGTGTTTCCCTTTACGTACATTGACAATGTATTTTCTTCTAGCATAGGTATTGACTGGTTTCCCGCTTTGTTTGCTCCTTGCCTTGCGCTCCTTTATTTGTATAGCAGAGTGCAACGCAGGGAACATTCGAAACAATGAACCAGACTAGCATAGGCAATGTTATGACGGAGTAGCTTCCCCTAATCTCGCAAGCTCTCACGCGATTTTCATTAAGCTCAGCAAGTCATCATCTAGATGTTTAATCTCATTGCTTGATGCACTAGAAAGTGATCTTCAGATTAAAATGCCGTGCACTAAAAATAATTAGCGAATAAAGTGAAAGAAGCAGAACACAAAAGAGTAACTGTGGATCTAACTTTAATGAAAAATGGAGAAAATAATGCCCTTGACTGGAATACGTTATTCATACATTAGGATTACCAGTGTGACTTATGATCGCGTTATTGCGAAGACTGCAAAAGTGAATAAGCCTTTCTTGACAGTGTTTTAGAATTTTTAAAAATCTGCCCTCGTTTGCCACAAGATATCTGGAGAACACATTATAACCCAAGACATTCTTTCACAACAAAGAAATCAGTAAACTTGCATAGACAAACGCGTTATTTGGATTACAAAGTCAGTGGGTCATTGCAGATTTTGTTGGTTTTTAACTTTGCTGCAATAAAAGACAGATCTTAAAGTTCAAGTGTAACTTATTCCAAAGAAGATAATCATTATCCTCCTTGATATTTGGATAAATATATTCTAGGACGAAGTACAATGAAACCAGTGATAGTACACATTTTATGAAAGGCAGTAATTTGACTGCCATTTAGTTAAAAAGATTTATTTGGCTTTTTGTATTGGCATGTATGTACTGTGTTGGGATATACTATTGCTTCAGATTGATTATAAGGAGACTGTTAAAAGAACGACTTTAAAAGAAAAATGAACTAATAAAATTATTCTTTGAATAGACAGCGCATTTGTTTGTTAATTGTGCGTGTTGATTTATTTGTATGTTTAGAGAGAGAGAATGTTGTGCAAGTTGCAGTATCCTATTTGAAGCTGAAAACATACGAGTTATATGAAAATTTGTCAGTACATTTTTGACCCCCACATTTTTTATTTGACCCCCAGTTCTGACACCAAGGTTTTTTTTACCCTCAATTTTACACCCCTGGGGGATACACTGCAGCATGCTGAATATAGTCTTGGAAAGTTCTCCACAAACTTAAGAGGCATTTCTCTGCATATTCTAATTGTTCCCTTGCCTAAGTCATATATTTTTACAACTATCCCTAGTGAAAATATGACTGAAAGATTGTACCAAGGTTTTGGTACCTAACCAAATCTCAGTGATATTTCACTGAAATTTCAGAGCTTTTGCCAGTATTTCTGAGAATCTCATTGAGATTTTCCGATTGTAATTTCACTGAAATGTCATTAAAAATATCAACAACAAACAGAACTTCATTGACATAATAAATAGACCTTTATTCATCTTGAATATAATTTATTTTCAGTTTCTTATACAGTTTAACTTGAATGTCAGTTAAGCTTATAATTTCCATTCCTAATTGCTTGAATTTTATTGTTCATTTTTTTACCAGAAATTTCTTCCATGTTTTGTCTTGATCCCTTTGCCTATGTTATTAAATACTGAACATCTGGCCTGAAAATAACATAGAAGAAAATTCTTAACAAATTATATCAATGAAACAGTTGAAAATGATGCATACCTAATTAATTGTGCAATTTAAGAATGTTGATGGATAAGTAATTGTACCTGGTGAATATTTGCATATTGTAAATTACTGTGCAAGATGCAACTTGTATTATGCATTATCTAGTGCTTTGGTGAAAGGTTATCTATGGCATTGGTGAGAATTAACTTTGCCTTGATTCATACAGGCCCATGTAATTATTAAAAACTGCACAGATTCCATCTAGTCCAGTTTAATTTGTTATGATCAATGATTTAACAAAATATGAGTACATTCTGAATGGGGGTGGGTGGTTTCAAGCTTGGTGTCTTATTTTAATACTACTTTTCTTTATTTACCTACTAATTAAATAACAAGGATATCCACAATAATAACAGTTCACAGACATTTATTCTGAGTAAGATCTCTACTAAAAATTTAATTCTGACCCAACATTTTAATTTTTTTACCTTTTATTTCTACATAGGCAGTTATTTTACAAATGCCAAGTAATTCCTGACCACCATTAGAGATTAAAGCCAGGCAGAAGGGGTATCAATTATGATATTTGGTTAATCCCATCAAACTCTTATCACTGTCTCTTTTTTACTTGCAAAATCATGTACCTTACAAACCTTCTAACTTGTTTCAAATTAACTAAAAAAAATTATTTAATTTTGAGGGCTTTGTCTAAGTGACTTTTTGAAAACAGATTGAGTAAGTGGAACCTGTGTATGCGTTCATTAAAGAAACCAACCAAGAATATAGATTGAGAAACATTATGATGACAGTATTCAAAGGTGTAATTTTGTATAGCCCTGTTATGAAATGATTCCTTCTAATACTAGAACATCAACCTTCAAATCTAAAATTTGTGTAATTTTCTCAGCTGGGTAAGTGAACTTAAGGTATAACCATCAATAGTTTTAATTCTAGAAAAAGAAAAAGTGTGGCCAAGTCTAAATTACACGATCATTCACCCCAGAAATGTTTTGGGCTCCAGATTTTCACTGTCAAAACATCTTTTTGATGTAAATAATTTTTCAGTATCCATGGATATAAATATATTATTTTCTATGATATCATCAAAATATTCACAGTTGAAAGTTTGGTGTCAAATAAAATTGTTTAAATGAAATTATAGAATATAATATATTGCTAGATGCTGAAAAAGGCCTTGCTTACAAGGTGTGTCTGCCATGTGAGGTTGTGTGAACTCACTGTATATTTAATTTAATTGTTTGTTTGTTAGCTTTAAAAAAAAAAATTATTTCATTATTGCAATGTAGCATTGTATGCTGGACTTGACCTTGTCCAAAATTGAGTTCATTTCTGCTTGATTTGATTGATCTTTTTTAATTCTTTTTATTTCATTTTATGTCAAAAACTTATACATAGCTAAATTATTCTCTATGTTTATGGACATAATATCATGATCTTTATTATTAGAAGTTGTAAATATGTTTATTTGGGTCAGGGTTTTGGAGTTTCCTAAGTGAATTTTACATGATCTAGATTATTGTGTTGTAAACATTAGATCATTCATGGAGGTTATTTTCCATTAGGTAATGTTTTTTTTTAGAAAATGCTAATTGTGACCTGAGGTCAGATAGAGATTATATAATCTGGTAATTGTGAGGACTTGGTCATTCATGCTTTAACATCTAGCACTTTAAAGTTGCATTATGTTTTGACCAGTTGGGCTGAAGTTTATTTTCTTCAAATTATTGAATTCAAGTGATTGTTTTCTCTGAAAATACAAAAGTGTTCTGATAACATTGTTGGATAGAGACATTCGCTGGAATTTATAGTATATTCAGACATGGAATTATATTTTTGTGATTCAACAAAAGATTTTTGACACATCAACACTTCAATAACTACCACATACATGTCATCGAATTCAGTTTTGGGATTTTTTTCTGGACCTTTACTAAGTTGTATTCAGGACTTTAAATTAATAGGACTTGTGTCAGTAATTCTTGGATTATTTTGGGATTTATTTTGCAATACCGTAAGTTGTTTTTTCTCATTTTCACTTTGTATTCTAGGGAAATAAATTATTTGTTAAATTTTACAAAGCTTGTTGTCTTCCATTTTTTTTCTGTTACTTATTTTAAGAGCATAGACTTGTAACACCACTTTGCAGTTTACACACACACACACAGACACATTGCTTTATTCAAGCTTTGATACGTTATATTCATAAAGTTTGGAAGTTTTATTTTAATGGGGTTTTTGGGGGCAGGTAATCTTAAAATATTTTAAACATCATGAAATGTTGTTGCTGTTGTTGATAAAGCATATTGCAATTGATACATCTAGCTGGAAATTATTAATTTTGGGGGAAAATCTTAGTAGCACCTTTGTTGAACTTGTTTGTATTTTGCAGTAATCCTTTAACTTGAGACTATTTTATAGTAAGTTGTTAGTCAGAAACTGACAATGTCCATCAGCTTGTAGCTCACTTATTCTCAACTGATAAACTCTTTATGAGGTGATGATAAATAATAATACTTTCTGATTTCATTATTTTAATAACTTTAGGGTAATATAGAATCACACATTAGATTTTGTATTCCTATTGTTATCCTTTTCAGACATTCTGTCTGGTTTTATAATTGCCTGGAACAAGTTTCCTTGCAAGAAATATTGAAAATAGGGTATTACAACTCTATGGTCTTAAGTTAAGTAATAGAAAATAGCGAGAAGCACCAAGCTTTGTAAAATTGAACAAATAATATTTTCCCCAGAATACAAAGTGTAAATGTAAAAAAAACAGAACTTACAGTAAATTGGATTAAATCCCAAATAATCCTAGAATTACAGACAAAAGTTAAGAATAAACTTAAGTGGAAATTCAAATTCAATCCAACTCTGAAGGTGTTGATGTGCCTGTTGTGGCCCATATTGTGGTGATGTTGGATTACAATAATACAATCCAAGAATACATCCTCATTTGAAATGTCACCAAAATCTAAGTCTCTATTTCCAACAATGTTATTTTGAAGAGCACTTTGTATATACAGAGAAGAACCATTTGAATTAATTAATTTGAATAAGTAAAATTCCAGCCCAGATGAATTTCTGGACACAACAACAGTACATCTAATTCTGCTAAGATGTTACAATATGAAAAAATAATTTTTCCAGTAACAAGATTATATAGTCCTCTATTTGACCTCAGGTCACAATTAGCATTCTCAAAAATAAAATTATCTAATAGAAAATAACGTTCTTAATGTTTATAAATTCATAGTTATAACTAGAAGTCTATTCCTTCAATTATAATATAGAATGTGGAATATGTCAGGTAGGCCAGGTAAATTTATATAGGAAGTCCAATAACCTAAACCCAGAGTCAAATACATTTTTACTTATATTGATAATGATCCTAATATTAAGCCCATACACATAGAGAATATTTTCGCTATGTAATAGTTTTGAAAATTTAAAGGAAAATCAAGTAGAAAATGAACTTAATTTTGGATAAGGTCAAGTCCAACATACCATATTAGATTATCAATAGCATATATTGAAATACAAAATTTAAAAATAACTAACAAACAAACAATACAATTAAATATACATAACAAGGGCATGAGCTATGAGCTTTTAGTTAAAAGGTTAATTTTATGACAAATGAATTCTTTCATTGAATCATGCTACATTCTGAATCACATGATCATACATTTTATTTAGTTTTCCATTATTTCAGCTGTAGTTGTTGTGTGCTTGAACTATTCCAGGTGATATGTTTTTAACTATAAACTTTTCAGCAGTTTATCATGAATTTAATTAAATTTATTTTAGTACATTAACTGTTCTTACTAGGTTATGATCTCATTCAATAACATTTTTTGATCTCTTATGATGTTTAAGTTAACATTCATTTCAAGAATAGTTAATAAATTTTGTGAACTGTTCATAATTTCATTTTACAGGGGAATTCCAGTCATTAACTTCTGAGCAGGATGCACAAGATGAAAAAAAGAAACAAGATGAATATGATGAAAACTATCTGGATACAGCATTAGAAGCAGCAGAGGGGGCGAATCGGACATTTTGTCCAATCGTTATTTTGCTTAATTATTACTTTCTGCACTCAACGATCTAGTGTCGTCAGCGCCTGGTAAAAAAAAAACGACGACGTCGTTGAGGAATCGTCGCGTCGTCATTTGGTTTAATTAACACCTTCTGCGCGTCGATCCCCAGCGTCGTCAGCGTCCGGTAAGCACATCGACGACCGCGTCGATGTCATCGGCCCCCTCTGCTCTTGAATATTTGCCTGATTTATATGAATTCATGTGTGACATCTCCCCATAACGGAGTTGATGATTTTATCACCATAATAAATTATGGATGACTCTGTCATTGACATTATTGTTGATGAGGAAACTGTCATAATTATTATTATTAGGAAATATGACACTTTCCTCACCATGACTCTGTCATTGACACCATTGTTGATGACTCTGTCATCCATGATTTATTATGGTTATAAAGTCATGGGTTATTGTTGTTGTTGTTGTTGTTGCAAAATAAAAAATTTTTTTATTAAATAATGCCTCATCGTCGGATATTAACCGACGATGATACCAATGAAATAATAAGACTCCGTGGGAAAACACCAATATCGGAAATAGCAGATCAATACAAAATCAGTTACCAGCGGATATACAAAATATGGAAAAATGAACCTAATGACAGAGTCATCAATGATAAAATCATCAACTCCGTTGTCAATGACAGAGTCGACAACGATATCAGAATGATGGATCTCAGTATCGACGATGAAATAAACCAGATTGTTGATGCACCCAGTAATGCGAATTCATCCATGGACGCCATCGTGGATAAACAGACCATTCAAGACTTGCAATGGCGGCTGAATAATTTAATCAACGAGAATAAATCATTGCAACGACAACTCAAGCACGCGTCAAGCACGGCCGATTATAATCGTATACAACGGCGTTATGATTATTTGCAACAGCGTTATGATGATTTACAACAGCGCCACTATGACATGCAACGGCGTCACGATGATGTGCAACGGCGACATGATGATGCGCAACGGCGTCACGATGATATGCGACGCACCGTTAGTGGGCTTCAACATGAACTCGGAAATGTTCGGAAGGAATTGAATGAAGTGCAACACGATAATGCGCTGCTGATTCAGCGAATCACCGAAATGACCGTAGTCTCCCCCCATGACAGAGTCATGGATAACTCCGTCATGGACACCATCGTGGATGATTTTATCATGGATGACTCCGTCATTAATGACTCTGTCCATAACAAAGTCACCATGACTTGTCATGGACCTGAAATAATCAGAAAAAAGAATAAAACCCACGAGGTTTATCCTCGTGAGAATAATTCTCGGGAGAAATCTCGGGAGAAATCTCGGGGGGATACTAAATTCACGATCAACGAAATTCCCGGTGTAGTATCTCGCAGCGATATTAGGTTTGTGAATCGCATGGACAAGGTGCTTCAAAATAGCGACTAGGCTTTTCGTTCGGTAATTACCCATACTGTACCAAATCGTTTGACATCGTGGTTGGGAAACATTTTTTCATATTCTCGTTGGTAATATTTGTCGCGGAGACACAACCGGGCTTTTGCTGAACGGCTTTCAAATACCATACAATCGTATTTATCCCCGCTGGGGGATTTCTGAACTGCATGATACTTTCCGTTTTTAAATTTGACACTGATCGGCGTTTTCGGGTAGGATTTTTTATAGTCGTTGATGACGCTGTCTAATTTCACCGGGTGATATTCCAACAGTGACATTATAATTAAAGCCGTTATTTAATTAAATATTAAAATAATATCAGAATAGTATGGGGCTTGGATCATATTATGTTCCTCATGATGGAATAAATTGGATTGATCGCAGTAATAATGATTTACCTCCTTATGTTCCACCACGGCAATTTCGATATGATAAAACCCGAAAAACAACACACGATGATGTCATTATGAGCTGGCAAATAAATACTATCTGTTTAAATATTTCAAAGAGAAATATTATCGAGTTTGATTCGGCGCCAGAGACCGCTAGATACTTTGGTATTCATCAAGTCAACAATGATGACCTCCCCTATTATCTCGTTGATAGAATCGGAGATATTTGGATCATACTCCGCGGGGATATTCCCGATGAAAAATGCGCTTGGTTTGACAACCTCGAAACGTTATTCGATAACGCCGTTGATGATCTTCCGTTACGGCAACGCAACGAGGTAGCGCAAATGCTTCGACGGTCGCCGTTGAAACCATCGTGATAGCGTCATGACTCTGTCACCATGATTCTGTCATGGACATCATTGTGGACATCATCCATAACGGAGTTATCCATAACGGAGTTATGGGGTGATCTATTCAAAACCAATTGTGATTTACCGTGGTCGTAGAAGCCTTATTTCGTCGTAAGAACGACTTATTGATGGGGAAAGTGTCATATTTTCTATAATAATAATAATTATGACACTTTCCCCATAACTCTGTCATGGATGATTTTATCACCATAATAAATTATGGATGACTCTGTCATTGATAACGGAGTCCATGACAAGTCATGGGGGAAAACCATCCATTGACCGACCACACATGAAATCGTAACATTGTAGTGTGTTCGTCCGTCGCGGTAACATCTCCCCCGGCGAATCCAACATCATCGATGGTCTCGTTGATCCACGCCGGATCGTCCACAAAATCAGATTTGGGCCACTCAGGATAATACAGCACATAGTCGGATCGATCAGCGTGTTTAGTGTCATCGGATATCAATTGCCCGCCAAATCCCTTGTATATCGATTTGATTTTTTCAATGATATTTTTTAGCGTTAATTTACCCCTTCGGAACCTCGTGTCCGGAAATATATCGCTGAAATGTTTCAACAGCGTGTTGTACTTGTCAAGTTGGTCTGGTTGCGCTAGCATCTCAGATACGCTATTGATTAACCCGGCGCGGCTCACAGGAACACTCTTCACATCAAGTCGATCCGGAATCACATCGGGGAGACTCAACGTGCTAAGAATATTTCTGACAATTTCGAGTTGTTGCCGCGGACTGATTTTATCAGAACGACATGGCGTCGTTGCTACGGCGTTACCGTTATTATACTTGTCGACGAAAACGCGCTGATATCGTTGCAGCCGTGAAATATTTTTATTCAGATGCTCTATTCGGTATTTATCCAGTTTCCTTACGTCGGTCTGAAACACGTAGTTGAGATATGTCAGCGCCTTTTCATATGGCTGCAGCCGCTGTTCGGGATCGTATTGGTAGTATTTATCACCGATTTCATCGGCGATTTCATCACCGGTGTCATCACCGGTGGTGATTTTATCACCGACACCGGTAATTTTATTACCGACAGTGATTTTATTTCCCGCCGCAGCGATTCTCTCTCCGACGGACGATTTTAAAAAATCATCTACGCGTGGATCACTATCGAGTACAGCGTCGCTGACTCGTTTCTGCCCTTGATGTTTTTTTTTCTTCCATATTTCGTATTCATCTGGTAATTCCCATTCAACTGAATAACCGGTTCGTTTCATCATTTCAACGAGTCTGCACGTGAAATAACGTTTTGAATTATTCTCGTCGATAATCGCGCTAATAAACATATATCCGTAGCCGGTATGTACATCACAGCGGTTTGGCGTTCTAAACAGTAATTCTGTTGACGATAAATCCCTTTCATGCGATTCGATTGCGGAAATAATATCATCGCGGGTCAGTGGAAGCTCTGTGCGACTCCGTTTTGTTGCTGAATAATGTATTTCAGAAATATTTCGGAAACGATGGATAGCTTGTTTGGTAGCCTCTACAGACCCTAATTCCTCGGAAAACACCGTCATGTACTTGAATCGCGGGTCCACAATGGATATCCCGGCCTCGACAGTACAATTGTAGATCACCACGTCGATGTTTTCAAACGCCGCAGTGGTATCAGCGAAATCTCGTTGTTTTTCGGCCGGGTCAGTGTCCGCGTGATAGTACTTTACTCGGTATCCTAAGTGCTGTAACAATCTAGCGAGTTTCTCCACGGAATAATTTCCGCGTCGTTTGTTGTGCGTGAATACAACCGCGCGATTTCCTCGTCGTAACATGTCTAACAGTTTACTGTAGTTGTCTCGGTGAGATTGTTCCACAATAAATTTTTTACCATGATCGGGCCGATATTCGTTGATGATGAATTTCATGTCCGGGCGATTCAAGTATTTCCTGAATAATTCTAGGTCGTCATTGTTAGCGTCCGCGTCAAGTACAATTACCCGCGCCGCGGATGAAATCAGCCATGTTAGTGTCCCCCAAATTTGTTTACCGCGTCTTGATGAGATTATTTGTCGAAGAATTCCATGCCACTCATCCAGCAATATAACATCGGGAATCCCACCGACCCGTACAATTGATTCTACTTGTGAAATGACTTTACGAGGTTTTTTAACGTCGAATATAATATCTCCATGGACACTCTCGTACGATTCGAGATTGTAGTCGATGGCGGTCTTTCTGGTAAATGTTTTTCTGTACGATACGCACAATACAGACTGATCATCTCGTATTGATTTCCACGCTGACTCTGACTTGCCGAGTCCACAGTGGGATCCGTCCATGTAGTCGTCGTTGAGAATGATTTTACACCCCCGGCCACCTTCATGAACGGGCGACTCGCGATAAGTATAATCGGGAGTCCTCTTGGGAAACTTTCCACTGTAGTCGCTGCGGCGATAATTAAAACCCCTTACATATCTTTCGTAGAGGGTTTTATCGTCACTGCCGGTGTTATCACCGGTGGCGATTTCATCACTACGCTGTACTATTATTCGCTGCGTGCTTCTGTAACAACCGATCACAAACTGATCAGAGTAAACACGCACAAATGCGTCAATGGCTTTTCCCTCAATGAATCCACCTATCTCATTGTACCCGTGACGTCGCTGACATATGTTGCAAAATGAGCCTGCAACTCGCCGTAGCGACACTATGTTGCCGAGCCGATTTGTAATCCCGGTAATTTGATCGGGTTGTCCGGACAACAACGTGGAAAATTGTCGAATTTGTTCAGCGGTGATTTCATCGCCGATTTCATCATCAGTGATTTCATCATCACCGGTGTTGTCACCGGCGATTTCAGGTTTCAGTTGTTCGTAACACGGCTGAATAGAGACCGGACAAGATAGCAGCGTGCTGGTGAATCCAACAGGATAAATCAATCGCTTATCAACGCTATTTGGTCGCGCCGACCTGGTTCCGGATAATTTGATGCTATACAGTCCAGCTTGCTTATCAACATTCCATGTTGGTCTGTCCGTGGCGACTTTTTTCAACAGCGATTGATGTTCCTCGAAATCTACCGGGATCGTTTTCAACATGATGTGATAACCACCGCTGGTTTCAAAAACCAAAACATCGTTGACGGAGTCAACTAACTCATGGAAATACGACAACAACTCGGCCAGTGATGGCGTCTTGGAATCCACGTCGATGGTAGGATATCTGCATCGGTGTTTTGGAATGATTTCATTAACAGCGGAATATCCCTGAAAATCCCTTATGTCGGGATCATCTACGAACACGTGAAATCGCCCCATTTGTTGTATGATTACTCCACGAATTTGATAGTCTGCCACAGTGAGAAGATCAATTGCGGATTTTTTACTGGAAACACTCCAAGATGGACCCAAATGCCTTCGGTAGTATTCTCGTACGTCGTGATATGTTTCCGGGTGTGTAAAAAATTCATCCGGGGATTCTTCGTAGTAAGATGTTCCGCGCCCCAATGCGTCGATGAAGGTGTTATTGGAATAATGATTATCCATTATACTATATGCTTTTTAATATTTAATTGAATATTTAATAATGGTTAATAATAATGGTTAATCCGGCGCTTGCTGTCAATAAATGCAAATGGCTCCCCCAGGGATCAGGAGTCCCATGCGGAAAAAACTGCTACGGTGAGTTTTGCGGGGTGCATAACAGTAGATCAAAACAAGGGAGTAAGAACGGTCCTCAGCCCTGTCTCAGATGTGGAACGGGCGTCCGAGGAAAGATCAGAATTTGTATCAGCTGTGGAAGCCCACAGTATCGGTCCGCGGTAGAATACTGTCAACGAAAGAATAAACCGATACCATCCCAGGAAGAATTCTTGAAATCACGATGGGGTGACCCGTCATTGTACCACCATGACTCTGTCATTGATGACTCTGTCATTGACAGGATTATCCCGTCCATGACTCTGTCATTGGTGGGGAAAGTGTCATAATTATTATTATATAGAAAATATGACAGTTTCCCCATTGATGATTTTATCATGAATGACGAAGGAAATGTCAATAGTACTTCATCGGCGGAAACTGGTCAGAGTAAAAAAAAATATAATTATTATTCTTGTTAATTCTGACTGATTTTTGGTCATTTTTGACTGATTTTTGGTCATTTTTGACTGATTTTTGGTCATTTTTGACTGATTTTTGGTCATTTTTGACTGATTTTTGGTCATTTTTGACTGTTTTCAGTCATTTTTTTACCATTTGTGAGGGCAAAAACCCAAGGAAATCATTTAGAGAAAATCGATGTTTTTCTGAAAAATCGAGAAA
The DNA here is from genome assembly GCA_028554795.2 of Sinohyriopsis cumingii. Classification (NCBI taxonomy): domain Eukaryota; kingdom Metazoa; phylum Mollusca; class Bivalvia; order Unionida; family Unionidae; genus Sinohyriopsis; species Sinohyriopsis cumingii. The sequence continues at coordinate 74,694,491 of CM068835.1, read as the reverse complement.
AAAACGACTATAGTTGTCAAAAAACGATCAAAAATCAAGAAAAAACCAGAAAAAATCAAGAAAAAACAGGATTTTTATCGAATGTAAAAACCCAAGGAAATTTTGATAAATTCATTATGGTTTTTAACAGGAATAAATTCCCATGGTCGACCCACCACCCCCATGATAAATCAACGATGACGGACTTATTACACCATAAAAATGACTCTATCATCGATGACGAGTCATGGAAGGAATTGTAATAATGACACTTTCCCCATTGATGGGAAATTATCTCCGCTGATGAGGAAACTGTCCTAGTTGTTATAAATAATAATTATGATATTTTCCTCACTATCTGGGATTGATTGACATTTCCTTCATGACTGTCATGAGACTGTAGGGTAATGATTTCACAAGTGAATTACCTATCGCGGCGATGAATTACAAAAAAAATATCGCGGCAATAATTACAATTAATTTTTTTCTCCGCGGTAGAAATATATCAGTTGTTTTTATTGTTATTGTTATAGCAAGGTCACTATTAATAGTAACTACTTAGGGGTCAATAACAATAACAATAAAAACAACTGATATATTTCTACCGCGGAGAAAAAAATTAATTGTAATTATTGCCGCGATATTTTTTTTGTAATTCATCGCCGCGATAGGTAATTCACTTGTGAAATCATTACCCTACAGTCTCATGACAGTCATGAAGGAAATGTCAATCAATCCCAGATAGTGAGGAAAATATCATAATTATTATTTATAACAACTAGGACAGTTTCCTCATCAGCGGAGATAATTTCCCATCAATGGGGAAAGTGTCATTATTACAATTCCTTCCATGACTCGTCATCGATGATAGAGTCATTTTTATGGTGTAATAAGTCCGTCATCGTTGATTTATCATGGGGGTGGTGGGTCGACCATGGGAATTTATTCCTGTTAAAAACCATAATGAATTTATCAAAATTTCCTTGGGTTTTTACATTCGATAAAAATCCTGTTTTTTCTTGATTTTTTCTGGTTTTTTCTTGATTTTTGATCGTTTTTTGACAACTATAGTCGTTTTTTTCTCGATTTTTCAGAAAAACATCGATTTTCTCTAAATGATTTCCTTGGGTTTTTGCCCTCACAAATGGTAAAAAAATGACTGAAAACAGTCAAAAATGACCAAAAATCAGTCAAAAATGACCAAAAATCAGTCAAAAATGACCAAAAATCAGTCAAAAATGACCAAAAATCAGTCAAAAATGACCAAAAATCAGTCAGAATTAACAAGAATAATAATTATATTTTTTTTTACTCTGACCAGTTTCCGCCGATGAAGTACTATTGACATTTCCTTCGTCATTCATGATAAAATCATCAATGGGGAAACTGTCATATTTTCTATATAATAATAATTATGACACTTTCCCCACCAATGACAGAGTCATGGACGGGATAATCCTGTCAATGACAGAGTCATCAATGACAGAGTCATGGTGGTACAATGACGGGTCACCCCATCGTGATTTCAAGAATTCTTCCTGGGATGGTATCGGTTTATTCTTTCGTTGACAGTATTCTACCGCGGACCGATACTGTGGGCTTCCACAGCTGATACAAATTCTGATCTTTCCTCGGACGCCCGTTCCACATCTGAGACAGGGCTGAGGACCGTTCTTACTCCCTTGTTTTGATCTACTGTTATGCACCCCGCAAAACTCACCGTAGCAGTTTTTTCCGCATGGGACTCCTGATCCCTGGGGGAGCCATTTGCATTTATTGACAGCAAGCGCCGGATTAACCATTATTATTAACCATTATTAAATATTCAATTAAATATTAAAAAGCATATAGTATAATGGATAATCATTATTCCAATAACACCTTCATCGACGCATTGGGGCGCGGAACATCTTACTACGAAGAATCCCCGGATGAATTTTTTACACACCCGGAAACATATCACGACGTACGAGAATACTACCGAAGGCATTTGGGTCCATCTTGGAGTGTTTCCAGTAAAAAATCCGCAATTGATCTTCTCACTGTGGCAGACTATCAAATTCGTGGAGTAATCATACAACAAATGGGGCGATTTCACGTGTTCGTAGATGATCCCGACATAAGGGATTTTCAGGGATATTCCGCTGTTAATGAAATCATTCCAAAACACCGATGCAGATATCCTACCATCGACGTGGATTCCAAGACGCCATCACTGGCCGAGTTGTTGTCGTATTTCCATGAGTTAGTTGACTCCGTCAACGATGTTTTGGTTTTTGAAACCAGCGGTGGTTATCACATCATGTTGAAAACGATCCCGGTAGATTTCGAGGAACATCAATCGCTGTTGAAAAAAGTCGCCACGGACAGACCAACATGGAATGTTGATAAGCAAGCTGGACTGTATAGCATCAAATTATCCGGAACCAGGTCGGCGCGACCAAATAGCGTTGATAAGCGATTGATTTATCCTGTTGGATTCACCAGCACGCTGCTATCTTGTCCGGTCTCTATTCAGCCGTGTTACGAACAACTGAAACCTGAAATCGCCGGTGACAACACCGGTGATGATGAAATCACTGATGATGAAATCGGCGATGAAATCACCGCTGAACAAATTCGACAATTTTCCACGTTGTTGTCCGGACAACCCGATCAAATTACCGGGATTACAAATCGGCTCGGCAACATAGTGTCGCTACGGCGAGTTGCAGGCTCATTTTGCAACATATGTCAGCGACGTCACGGGTACAATGAGATAGGTGGATTCATTGAGGGAAAAGCCATTGACGCATTTGTGCGTGTTTACTCTGATCAGTTTGTGATCGGTTGTTACAGAAGCACGCAGCGAATAATAGTACAGCGTAGTGATGAAATCGCCACCGGTGATAACACCGGCAGTGACGATAAAACCCTCTACGAAAGATATGTAAGGGGTTTTAATTATCGCCGCAGCGACTACAGTGGAAAGTTTCCCAAGAGGACTCCCGATTATACTTATCGCGAGTCGCCCGTTCATGAAGGTGGCCGGGGGTGTAAAATCATTCTCAACGACGACTACATGGACGGATCCCACTGTGGACTCGGCAAGTCAGAGTCAGCGTGGAAATCAATACGAGATGATCAGTCTGTATTGTGCGTATCGTACAGAAAAACATTTACCAGAAAGACCGCCATCGACTACAATCTCGAATCGTACGAGAGTGTCCATGGAGATATTATATTCGACGTTAAAAAACCTCGTAAAGTCATTTCACAAGTAGAATCAATTGTACGGGTCGGTGGGATTCCCGATGTTATATTGCTGGATGAGTGGCATGGAATTCTTCGACAAATAATCTCATCAAGACGCGGTAAACAAATTTGGGGGACACTAACATGGCTGATTTCATCCGCGGCGCGGGTAATTGTACTTGACGCGGACGCTAACAATGACGACCTAGAATTATTCAGGAAATACTTGAATCGCCCGGACATGAAATTCATCATCAACGAATATCGGCCCGATCATGGTAAAAAATTTATTGTGGAACAATCTCACCGAGACAACTACAGTAAACTGTTAGACATGTTACGACGAGGAAATCGCGCGGTTGTATTCACGCACAACAAACGACGCGGAAATTATTCCGTGGAGAAACTCGCTAGATTGTTACAGCACTTAGGATACCGAGTAAAGTACTATCACGCGGACACTGACCCGGCCGAAAAACAACGAGATTTCGCTGATACCACTGCGGCGTTTGAAAACATCGACGTGGTGATCTACAATTGTACTGTCGAGGCCGGGATATCCATTGTGGACCCGCGATTCAAGTACATGACGGTGTTTTCCGAGGAATTAGGGTCTGTAGAGGCTACCAAACAAGCTATCCATCGTTTCCGAAATATTTCTGAAATACATTATTCAGCAACAAAACGGAGTCGCACAGAGCTTCCACTGACCCGCGATGATATTATTTCCGCAATCGAATCGCATGAAAGGGATTTATCGTCAACAGAATTACTGTTTAGAACGCCAAACCGCTGTGATGTACATACCGGCTACGGATATATGTTTATTAGCGCGATTATCGACGAGAATAATTCAAAACGTTATTTCACGTGCAGACTCGTTGAAATGATGAAACGAACCGGTTATTCAGTTGAATGGGAATTACCAGATGAATACGAAATATGGAAGAAAAAAAAACATCAAGGGCAGAAACGAGTCAGCGACGCTGTACTCGATAGTGATCCACGCGTAGATGATTTTTTAAAATCGTCCGTCGGAGAGAGAATCGCTGCGGCGGGAAATAAAATCACTGTCGGTAATAAAATTACCGGTGTCGGTGATAAAATCACCACCGGTGATGACACCGGTGATGAAATCGCCGATGAAATCGGTGATAAATACTACCAATACGATCCCGAACAGCGGCTGCAGCCATATGAAAAGGCGCTGACATATCTCAACTACGTGTTTCAGACCGACGTAAGGAAACTGGATAAATACCGAATAGAGCATCTGAATAAAAATATTTCACGGCTGCAACGATATCAGCGCGTTTTCGTCGACAAGTATAATAACGGTAACGCCGTAGCAACGACGCCATGTCGTTCTGATAAAATCAGTCCGCGGCAACAACTCGAAATTGTCAGAAATATTCTTAGCACGTTGAGTCTCCCCGATGTGATTCCGGATCGACTTGATGTGAAGAGTGTTCCTGTGAGCCGCGCCGGGTTAATCAATAGCGTATCTGAGATGCTAGCGCAACCAGACCAACTTGACAAGTACAACACGCTGTTGAAACATTTCAGCGATATATTTCCGGACACGAGGTTCCGAAGGGGTAAATTAACGCTAAAAAATATCATTGAAAAAATCAAATCGATATACAAGGGATTTGGCGGGCAATTGATATCCGATGACACTAAACACGCTGATCGATCCGACTATGTGCTGTATTATCCTGAGTGGCCCAAATCTGATTTTGTGGACGATCCGGCGTGGATCAACGAGACCATCGATGATGTTGGATTCGCCGGGGGAGATGTTACCGCGACGGACGAACACACTACAATGTTACGATTTCATGTGTGGTCGGTCAATGGATGGTTTTCCCCCATGACTTGTCATGGACTCCGTTATCAATGACAGAGTCATCCATAATTTATTATGGTGATAAAATCATCCATGACAGAGTTATGGGGAAAGTGTCATAATTATTATTATTATAGAAAATATGACACTTTCCCCATCAATAAGTCGTTCTTACGACGAAATAAGGCTTCTACGACCACGGTAAATCACAATTGGTTTTGAATAGATCACCCCATAACTCCGTTATGGATAACTCCGTTATGGATGATGTCCACAATGATGTCCATGACAGAATCATGGTGACAGAGTCATGACGCTATCACGATGGTTTCAACGGCGACCGTCGAAGCATTTGCGCTACCTCGTTGCGTTGCCGTAACGGAAGATCATCAACGGCGTTATCGAATAACGTTTCGAGGTTGTCAAACCAAGCGCATTTTTCATCGGGAATATCCCCGCGGAGTATGATCCAAATATCTCCGATTCTATCAACGAGATAATAGGGGAGGTCATCATTGTTGACTTGATGAATACCAAAGTATCTAGCGGTCTCTGGCGCCGAATCAAACTCGATAATATTTCTCTTTGAAATATTTAAACAGATAGTATTTATTTGCCAGCTCATAATGACATCATCGTGTGTTGTTTTTCGGGTTTTATCATATCGAAATTGCCGTGGTGGAACATAAGGAGGTAAATCATTATTACTGCGATCAATCCAATTTATTCCATCATGAGGAACATAATATGATCCAAGCCCCATACTATTCTGATATTATTTTAATATTTAATTAAATAACGGCTTTAATTATAATGTCACTGTTGGAATATCACCCGGTGAAATTCGACAGCGTCATCAACGACTATAAAAAATCCTACCCGAAAACGCCGATCAGTGTCAAATTTAAAAACGGAAAGTATCATGCAGTTCAGAAATCCCCCAGCGGGGATAAATACGATTGTATGGTATTTGAAAGCCGTTCAGCAAAAGCCCGGTTGTGTCTCCGCGACAAATATTACCAACGAGAATATGAAAAAATGTTTCCCAACCACGATGTCAAACGATTTGGTACAGTATGGGTAATTACCGAACGAAAAGCCTAGTCGCTATTTTGAAGCACCTTGTCCATGCGATTCACAAACCTAATATCGCTGCGAGATACTACACCGGGAATTTCGTTGATCGTGAATTTAGTATCCCCCCGAGATTTCTCCCGAGATTTCTCCCGAGAATTATTCTCACGAGGATAAACCTCGTGGGTTTTATTCTTTTTTCTGATTATTTCAGGTCCATGACAAGTCATGGTGACTTTGTTATGGACAGAGTCATTAATGACGGAGTCATCCATGATAAAATCATCCACGATGGTGTCCATGACGGAGTTATCCATGACTCTGTCATGGGGGGAGACTACGGTCATTTCGGTGATTCGCTGAATCAGCAGCGCATTATCGTGTTGCACTTCATTCAATTCCTTCCGAACATTTCCGAGTTCATGTTGAAGCCCACTAACGGTGCGTCGCATATCATCGTGACGCCGTTGCGCATCATCATGTCGCCGTTGCACATCATCGTGACGCCGTTGCATGTCATAGTGGCGCTGTTGTAAATCATCATAACGCTGTTGCAAATAATCATAACGCCGTTGTATACGATTATAATCGGCCGTGCTTGACGCGTGCTTGAGTTGTCGTTGCAATGATTTATTCTCGTTGATTAAATTATTCAGCCGCCATTGCAAGTCTTGAATGGTCTGTTTATCCACGATGGCGTCCATGGATGAATTCGCATTACTGGGTGCATCAACAATCTGGTTTATTTCATCGTCGATACTGAGATCCATCATTCTGATATCGTTGTCGACTCTGTCATTGACAACGGAGTTGATGATTTTATCATTGATGACTCTGTCATTAGGTTCATTTTTCCATATTTTGTATATCCGCTGGTAACTGATTTTGTATTGATCTGCTATTTCCGATATTGGTGTTTTCCCACGGAGTCTTATTATTTCATTGGTATCATCGTCGGTTAATATCCGACGATGAGGCATTATTTAATAAAAAAATTTTTTATTTTGCAACAACAACAACAACAACAATAACCCATGACTTTATAACCATAATAAATCATGGATGACAGAGTCATCAACAATGGTGTCAATGACAGAGTCATGGTGAGGAAAGTGTCATATTTCCTAATAATAATAATTATGACAGTTTCCTCATCAACAATAATGTCAATGACAGAGTCATCCATAATTTATTATGGTGATAAAATCATCAACTCCGTTATGGGGAGATGTCACACATGAATTCATATAAATCAGGCAAATATTCAAGAGCAGAGGGGGCCGATGACATCGACGCGGTCGTCGATGTGCTTACCGGACGCTGACGACGCTGGGGATCGACGCGCAGAAGGTGTTAATTAAACCAAATGACGACGCGACGATTCCTCAACGACGTCGTCGTTTTTTTTTTACCAGGCGCTGACGACACTAGATCGTTGAGTGCAGAAAGTAATAATTAAGCAAAATAACGATTGGACAAAATGTCCGATTCGCCCCCTCTGCTGCTTTAGAGGATCCTCTTCTATGTCCTGACAGTTATCACTCTGCATGTCCAAGTTACACCAAATCATTAGATTGTGACTTCTCAGAAAACACACAAGATGCACAAGATGAAAAAAAGAAACAAGATGAATATGATGAAAACTATCTGGATACAGCATTAGAGTATCCTCTTCTATGGCCTGACAGTTACCACTCTGCATGTCCAGGTTACACCAAATCATTAGATTGTGACTTCTCAGAAAACCTGGTAATGTCTGGACATTTTGAGTCTGTACAGATAAATTTAGATTGTTTATCAAAATCCCATTCAGATCATTCTGAAAGCTCCAGTGAGTCTGGGTATTCTTCAAGGATTGGATCAATATTGTTGGACACTGACAGAGAGTCTACAAGATCAGCAGAGCCACATTACAGCAGACTTGAAGACCCCTTTTATTCAGCACAGTCTGAACTACCAGAATTCTTACTTCAAAATCAGATCAAGTCAATCCATCTTATACTACCTGCGTCCATGCCGTCCCCATGTTTTTGTCCAAAGGAGTTTGATGCAGTCTCTTCTGATGGTGTGAGTGAGTCTCAGTTTTCATTACAGCCAGAGTGTTTCCAATCTGGCATACTAGAAAAGGGTCCCTGCTCAGTCAAGTTAATTTCAACCCCTTGTGAATGCACAGAGAACTCAGAATTAGCCCTCTCAGATGGTCAAGGAAAATCGTATTTTTCAACACACATGGAATCATGCCAGTCTTACGGTCTCAGAAAGTATCCTTGTTCACCAGATTATGAGCACTTTTGGTTTTATAGTCTAAGAGAATTCAATCATTCAACCCATCTTGAGACTTCCTTGTTTGAAAGATCAGGAGAGGCTGTATATGTCACACCAAAAATATTGTCCCAATGTGACAAAGACATTAAATCAAAAGTGGCTTTTGCAGTTGAAATTGGTCCTGAAACTAAAAGATTTAATATGGCCACCACAGAACAAGGTGTTCTTGAAGATTCTTACTTAATAAGACCAGATGTCATTTGTGAAGAAACACAAAGGAAAATTAATGTGAATAACAGAGAAGAATGCATGTCAGTGGAATTAATGCAACTGCAGACTTTCCAGAATTACCCTGTTACAGCTCATGGTAGCCCAATTCATCTTGCCAGAGAAGGATTCTTTTATACAGGACAGGAGATGCAGACCCGATGCTTTTCCTGTGGGGTGTCACATGGAGAATGGAATTCATTTGACAACCCCCATGAAGTCCATCAGAGATTGTCTCCAGATTGCCCCTTTCTAAATGGGAGACAGGAAGGGCATAGAAATATCCCCACAAATCCTGATGGAAGTGGAGATGTTGGCGGGGCAGATATGGACTCAATATCATTTCCATTTCTTCCATTTGGGTCAGATACAGGTCAGAGTGATACAGTAGGAAGCATTTTGAAATACAGAGAAATGCCAAGAGCTTCCAAAATTACAGATGAGGATGACACTATTGGGGTAAGCTGAGGTGCTAAGATTGTAATCTCTAAGTTTCCAATGGTCAACTTTTCTAGAATTTTGACATGACTGCCCTAGATATGAAAATCCCCATGTCATGTGCATGATGGAGGCAGTATATGTAACTTGACCAAGGGCTATTTTATTAATGTGAGAGACAACTTTCAAATAGAGATAAATGAGTATTTTTTTAATTTTGACTTTATTGCCAGTAAAGCTGAGTGAACTTATGGTTATGTCCAATGTATGTTGTGTGTTATGCATCTCATCTGTAAGAATTTACTATTTTAAACTTCTAATTATTAAAGAAAAGCACTGATCTGATTTTCACCACATTTGGCAGAGTCTGGGCATCCTGGCATGAAGAGTTTGTAAGTATGAACAAAGATGCTGATTGGCTATCAAACATGACTGCTTAAATGATGTAACAAAATTCATTCTTCAGCATTTGATCAAATTTGATCAAGGCATTCTGGCATTAAGGGCTTTTAAATTTGATCAAGGCATTCTGGCATTAAGGGCTTTTAAATTTGAACAAAGCATTCTGGCATTAAGGGCTTTTAAATTTGATCAAGGCATTCTGGCATTAAGGGCTTTTAAATTTGAACAGCTGATGCTGATCCACATCAAATACATGTATGTCTGCTGTTACTGATACTATAAACATCTTTAAACAACTATGTCTAAAGAGCCAATCAACATAATTTAACCAAAATTGATAGAATGTACTCTGTCCTAATGGAGTTCATTTTATACACCTGCCATAAGACAGATTGTCTTATGATATTATCCATCCATCTGTTAGTATGTTACCCATATGGATTCTTTGCAACTCTAGTTATCAGCCATCTACCATTGATTTATGGTTTTTCAAATAATGCAAACAGAATTCAACCAAATTAACAGAAAACATTCTCACATAAAAGGCATACAGATTTGCACAAATAATGCTAATTCATAAATAATATCATATGTCAGATGTTTCTGCCATTGATAAAAATAGAAACAAAATGTTTAAATGACTTATTCTCCACAGTTTTTTTAATTAAGCAATCATTCTGGCAAAAAGGGGTTTCACATTTATGCAAGTGATGTCATGCTGATACAAATTTCTTGAAACTACAGTATTTATTCCTAAGCATCATTATTTGCTAACCGAACCTTTAATTAGTAACATGTTATTTTAAGGAAGTACCATTTCAAGCTTTCAGGGCAGTTCATAGTTTCTTGGTTATTGTAGATCCTACAGAAGTATATCATGCACATGTCCCCGTAGAATGTCAAGTATCATTATCAAGATTTTCATGATGTACATATATGTAACAGTAGGAACCAATATCCTTCAATCCAAGAGATTTGTTCTTATTGAAACTGCCAGATATATTTAACAGCAAAATACAGCAAATACATTATAATAACTGATGACTGTTCAGGAATCGTATAGGGCAGATAGGTAGAAAGGTTGAGGCATGAGTCATTTTGATTAAATAGCACTGTTTCCATTATAATTGTAAACCTTGTACATATTTTGACATTTTGATGAACTTTGCACGATTAAGTGTGTTTCTGTGCCAATAGAAACCAAACTAAATCAAACCAAATACATTTGGATCAAAGAGGACCAGCTTACCTTTAACTGATTACCAGGTGTCAGAGTGGTCTAAGGCACTTGTCTTGATGGATCTCAGACATCTCACCTCTTTCCATTTGAGTTGAGTCTCAGCTTGGCCAGTGTGAGTATGTGAGAAAGCTTGCCAGTTGCATCCAGTGGGTTGGTTTTCCATGGTACTTTCACCAGCAGATATGCTGGTTGCCATGTATAGCCTATCATTCTTCTTTCTTCTTCCAATAAGGCACAATACCATGCTCTGGTGTATCTCTGTACCACATAAAATTATGTTGGCAGAACAAGAACATAGTGTACTGGTTAAAATAATCTGTGTATAGTGCAGTTAAAAACAGTACTTGAATGCTTAGTGCAGTTGGATTGCCTGCACCTGCAATTTGAACATAGCGAGGGATGCACAATTAATTGATCTGTGTGGCAGAGTGTTCCAGAGTCAGATACCATCTGGGAAGAAGGAATGTTTTTATATACTTGTCTTTGCAAATGGGATTTAAGTATTTCTGACTGTGGCTGCATGTAGATTGTACTGGTATTAGGTATCGTTATGGTATGTCAACAAGTTTTGTGGACAATATGGAACATCATTACAACCCTAGCTTGTGCTCTTCTCTCATGGAGGTGGACAACTGTGACTGTTGTAGCATAGCTGTAACACTGCTAGTTCTGTATTGATCTCCAGTGATGAACTGTGCCGCTCTGCACTGGACCATCTCCAGTTTGTTGATGCATTCCTTGTTATGTGGGTTCCAGTTTACTCCTCCATATTCCATAATGGGATGGACTAGTGTCTTATAACATAACTCTACCGAAAAACTGTGTTAAACCTACAGAACCAATTGAACCATTAAATTAAGAATTTACTTGTCTTGTCCCATCTTCGACAATCTGCATTACTTTGAGATGTATCTTTAAGACCTTAGCATCAATATGCATTTCTCTCACAATAACAATGTCCTGTCTAACTTTACCCTAGCATTCTACAAATCTCACCCACCAGTTTTCCATATTAATGTCACAGCTGTTGATCGAAGTTTTGCGGGATGAGCATTCTGATGCCATCTTCTATATGCATTGGACAGGAGACCCTTCCAAGGCATGGAAAAACTAGTCTGCAGCATCATAGCCTTTGTTTCCATACTTAATTGTTTTGCTATAGCAGTATTTCAAAAAGCCAAGATTAGCCTAGATTGGATATGTGAAACCCTCTCCAACAGACATGCTTGGAAGTCATTCTTTCATTCTTGAACTTTGCTTGAGTTCAAAACAGCAGCAAATCCTTCTCTTACCAGTTCCAAAGCTTCTTCCATTAGTCTTGGGCTTTGAGAGAGGCATTCCTATCCATGTATACACTGCAAAGTGATCACCGCAGGGTAGCTCAAGGATCCCAGTGTTTAATTTAAGTATCCTGTTTCATGTCACACACAAGAGATCAGGAAATGTACCACTAAGGAGGTGCTCGCTCATGCCCAGTTACCCAGAGCTGCGGTAGTCAAATTAGTAGAACCTCAGACTTGTGATCCATGGGTCACAGGTTCAGTTCCTACCCAGGACAGCCTGGGTTCACTGCCTCATTATGTCCTTGGGAAGGGCATCTGGATCCCATTTTTTTCTGCATGATATAGCCAACAAGGTGCTGAAAGTATGGTTCAAAAAATAACTAAAATTGTTTCCTGAATGAGACCAAAGATATAGGAAGGACTTCATGAGAGACTCTGACAGGGATACAATCTTCCAATGGTCATTTGTGTATAGGATATTTACATGACTAACTTTTGTCCATTATTGTAGGTTGTAAATAACAATTATAAAAAACATTTGGGTTTAGAATATTCTAAAAACTGACTTATTTACAGTTTGATTGGAATTTTCCATTGGAATGGCTCACATCTAGGTCAAGTGAAAATGTATATAAACATGGACTTAATAAACAAGTCATTCATTCTTATCTTTGATCAGTTTCTGGAATTCATTTGTTATCAGAGTTTACAGTTGTGTTTAAATATAATTTGGGTGGAATGACTTATTTAAATTATTCATTGGAATTACAACATGCTCATTGACTTAGGATTAATACATTATTTTGGAATTGTTGTGAACTCATTCAAAGACATTCTGGATTGCATTGTTGTGTTACATCAGGACATTCAAGAATATTGAAATTCATTTGGAAGATTCTATACTTATGGATATGTGATAAGACATTTAGGATTGCTTGTGAGTTAATTCACAATACTGTAAGTGACTCTTGGATTTTCACTTTGAATTGTAGAAAAATAACTCTGTTTTACTTAAATTGTTGGTTTCACTTCTTTCTGTTACTGTATTAAGACCTAGAGTCTTAACACAGGTATGGAGCTGCCATTGCAACATGCCATGGCACGATCAATTACTGGATAAATCCTTCATTTTTATTGCTGAAATCACAGCCATGCTAAAGTCTAAACTGAAACCTCTGAATAAAAACAAATTTCATCATTTGTATTCTCTTTCTAAACAAAAGTCTTGCAAAACCATGAATTTGGCAGCCTGTTAGTATCTCATATCTTAAAATTTGGTTTACCCCTACAATCTGGAAAATATTTTCTGGACTGTTGGCTGCCAAGTCACATCAGTATTAAAGTAATCAAAGAGCAGAATAGGCAACCAAAGCTGCCTAGCAGTCATCCATTTCTGAGTGCATACCTTGCCAGTGTCTAATGACAGTTGGACACATTCTTGTCAAGTGTATTGACTTTCACTCTGTGAAACAGAACTTTTTTATATTAACTCAAATAAGGACCTGTATCATGATGTACATGTACCACCAGAAAAATCTTGTTATGTATTATTTATTTTTTTCCTTTACGTTTTACTTTATATACATTTTACTGAATTTTCACATCTTTGCCTTTATATTTTATGTTCTTGGACCTCTTTTGTTTATTTGGAAGGGTTTAGCTTCCTTAGGTTTCATATCTCCATTGTTAATCAGCAACAAGTAGCCACTATTGTGCTGACATGCTGTTAAACCTTAATACATATTTAATACATATTCATCTGGGTTCAGAATCACCTTAAATTAAATAAAATTATATTAAGTTGGCCTTACATAAGAATGTGCCTTGAAGATTATTTGGTGTCTATCATTTGTTTGGGAGTCAGATTTCAACCTGGAAATTCCTGAAACTTTTGTGATTTTTTCATGCTGGCTGTAGATTTCCTTGTTTCGGACCATTTGTTTATGAGACACCTGCTGTTGATCCTTTTGTCTCTATGATGACCAAAACTTAAACTTTTGAAAGCCAGAGCAGATGATCAAAATTTTAGATTAAATAAGGCTTCATCCCAGAAATTATAAGGCCCTCTCTTGACTTATGAAGGCATTATACTTCAGGATCAGCACCATTTCATCAGAAAAACATCATTTGCATGGGAGAGGTCATCTTTGCTAGCCAATAGAGCTGGGTACAACTAAAAATGTTTGTACCATGGTATTTCTGAACATACCATGATACCTACGATGGTATTCTACATTTATATTAAGAACCAGCAATTCAATGTTCTGGGCAGGGGCGTGACATTTTTTTGTTTAATTTTAGTTTGTCAAATAGCTGGAAAGATGTAGTAGAAGAATTTGATATGTATATGTTAACTATTGTATAAGGTGTACTTATAAACCTATAATGAAAATGGGATGATCAAGCTTACACTATAGCTGATACATGTACTGTGAAAAAATTCATGCTGACATTAGTGAGGCTATTGATAAAATTAAGAAGTGTTGATACTGAAGCCTTCAATTTTCTAGCCACACTATTGATATAATAAGCAGAGAAAATTTGAATGGGATGCCAACATCTGGGCAAGATATTTATCCATGAGGGCCAGTTAACATAAAACATACTTACTCAACAAATGAGAAAATATTTAATGGACTTGAAAAATGATGTAAAGTTCAGACAGAAAACAAGTGGACTTCTGAAAATCATAGGATGATTTGCAGTCTTACATATACTAAGCACATTTGCTTAAGCTTTTAAATAACTAAAACAATGACGTGGGTTTTTCTTTTAATTTTTTTAAATCCTAATTTCGGAAAGATGGATTTGGCCCAAATATGTACCACAATATGCAATTTGGATGCTGTGTTGGCATGTGTGACATGTGCTAAACATTTGATTAACCATTAATTTGTGACAGATTTAGCCATTTTGTAAACTATTTGGAACTGTTTAATCATGAATAATGAAAACATTCTGTTAATATCATTAAGATTCCTCAGGAATTTCCATACATTCCTTCCTGACAGAAATTACCTATGTACCGGTACAGTGGCAAAGTACCATGGTGCATACCACTGGAAAAATACTGCAGTAAACCTATATACTGGTAATACTGCTCACCTCTACTAGCCAATCCACATTGTTTACATCATCAATTGGCATATATACTAGCTGAAACAGTGCTTTGAATAAGTGCCTGCTTGCATTTGGAAGGACTACTGCTTATTAAGTGAACTCAGTTAGTCCTTGTGAGAACTTGTTACTCCTATTAAATGTTCAGTATGGTGCCTTCAGTGATGTCCACTTGCAAACAGAATTTGCATGTGGATGATTTAAATGATGTGATGCGATGTCTAAAGTGACCACAGTTATTTTTCCCAACTATCTCTTTAGGTAAATATTGTAATGGCAGTCTGATTGACAGCTGCTTCATGTCAGAAAGCAAGCAGTAGATACTGTTTTACTAGCACACTATGATACGGGTTCGTGTTGAACAAAGTGGATCAAAGATCCTTGCCTTGCAAGCATGGGGAGAGGTGGATTTGCAGGGCAATATGATTCCTAATATACAAACCAGGATCAGATAAGTATTATCAAGGAAAAATAATATACTTAATATACTTAAAAAACGGGCTTCTTATGATCTCTATAGTCGTGCCTGGAGATTTTGCCTACACCTGGGACCTGGCCTTGGAGTCATTACATTGAAACTACTGAGATGCCCACCTGATAAAAATTTCCTTCTCCAGGGCATGCAAAGGTAAATCTGTATATGGAACTAACATTGACAAAGGGTTATCACCATACTGCTAGGAATATGGCCCTGGCTCATGAATTAAAGTTTGTTGGCATCCCCAAACATGGAAAGTGTGGGAATATGTGTTTTATAAACACTGAATTCTCATTTGCAGTTAGATCCTGCTAGGATGTAAGAAGTCATTTAAGGTGGATGGCCATTATGGATGGCTGCACTACTTTTTCATGTAAATGATCCCATCTAAACTTAATTCACAACATGTGATGATATACAGGTTTTATTAAAAAATCAACATCATGATATGTCATTATAGGTTTTATTTTCCAAAATGTTTATTGTATTGTTGTTGTATTGTCTGATATCTCTGGATGATGCATTGCTATGGCATGTAGAATACAAGCTTTGTCCATCCTCAGCAATGATATAAACTGCTTGATAACAACATGTATGGGTAAGTATTGTTCAGTTATTTCTAGTGTTAATTCGATAAGACAGAATCGAGAGTACCAGTGTATTATAAGTATCATTGATGATGATATCATGGCAGAAGTACATACAGAGATTTTGTTTAAGATGGGTAGATATTATGAGAGGTTGCACTACATTTCCAGTAGTCATTCCTACTTTTCTGAACCATTGTTAATATTGCAGCAACAACTGAAGTTGGGATCCAGGGAGACAACTCCAAGGATGCTGTCCTATCCAGTAGAGGAATCAACACAATCCAAAGCTGATAAAAGGCCTAAGTTTCTGGGATCTGTCTCACGTCACAGTCACATTGCAACTTTTAGTCATGGGTGCCCTCCATATCTGGATCAGACTCATCAGCAAATAGCAGAAGCAGGATTCTTTTTCACTGGTGATTTAAAGTTTCCTTTCTGTCAAAGATCTTGCTTGCAATGATTAGAAGAGACATGGGTATCAATATTCTAATGCAGTTCTGTGGCATAAGTTGCATGCAGAGTAATGAAACTGAGGGGTGTATTCATTTTGATCCATGAGTTTCAGTCAGTGCAAACAAAAGTACATGTTGGTCACAGTGTGACGCTTATTACATTAAAGTGATCACATATGGTTGTGTATTTAGCTATATTTGTCTAACACTGTTGCTTTTATGAGTATGAAGCTTGGTGAGGCTATTATCTTCATAAATTCATGGTTTCAAAAAATAGGCCACATATGCATTGTCATATACTGTCTGGCACTTATGACAATGTTACATTTTTTGTTCAACCATTTAGTTTATGGAATGTCCCTGCATCCATCATGCAGTGTCCATCAACATGTGTTATTTTCAACTTAGGTTACAAATAATACACAAGCAGTGCAGCCTAAATTTGTGAAAAAGCATCTTTGCACTAAGCCTTGCAAGTTTGTAGAAATGATGACAATCTGTAAAAATATGTATTGACTGTTACTTGAAAGAAAAATTGTTTTCAACACCTTCTGAAAAGAAATGTGCTCAAAAGGATTGAACTAAATTTGAATGTAAGAATCATGACATCAAAGACCTTAAAAATTTCTAGTAATAATGCCACTTGCAAGTAAGGACTGTGTATTTGTTTATAAATATATACTGGTGTATGTGTATATATATATATATATATATATATTTAAGTTATTGGTCTTGCTAACTTGTGACATTTATTTTGTAAACAACATAATACATAGCTAATATTTATGATTATAGATTAGATACTCATATCATTATTATTGGAGGTAAACATGTTTATTTGTATCTGAGTGTAGGACATTGGATTTTCATTAGGAAATTCCTGATCTTGTTGACAACTTTAAATGTTTTAGAAAGGAAACTGACCTAGTTTCTGCCACTATTATTGTGTCTTAGCATTTCATATTGATGATGTTTACGTCAAAATTACTCTTACGTTAAAGTGGAATCAGTCCTATTGTTGTGGTCAGTTTTTAATTGGACTGCTCCGGTAGCCTAGTGCTTAGAGTGTCCACCTCGGATGTAAGAGGTCATGGGTTTGAACCCCAGCCAAGTCATACCAAAAACTTATAACAATGGTATTCACAGATGCATAGCTTGGCATTCAGCATTAAGAGGTTAGTGTTTGGACTAGTCAGCCTGGTGTCAGGATAATGTGACTGGTTGGGACATCATGCTACATGTCTGCGGCATGATGCCCCAGTGCTAGTCATCACTATAAACTGCCACACTGCAGACATCATTGCGATATGCCTAAAAAATTGTTAAAGCAACGTTAAAAATACAAGTCACACACACACACACACAGAGTTTTTAATTGGGGTGGATTTATTTAAATTTTTCACTGGAATAACAAAGTGCTCATTAATATTTCTTAGACAAAATCATTATTTGGGAATTATTGCAAATTCATTCAAGGATCTTTTGGATTAAATTATTGTGTTTCATCAAGACTGTTAACACATCACCACATTCAAGGCCATTGAGACTACAGTCACATCAGCACATTCAGTATTGGAATCTATTTGGAACACCACTAGATTGCATTTGAAACTCAATACATTTTGACTTGTGATAGAATTTGTAGGACTATTTGGGATTTAATTCACAATACTATAAGTTCTTTTAAATTTTCATTTCAAGGGAAATAACTTATTTGTTGAAGTTTATAAAAGTTGCTGGTTTTGTTCTTTTTCTGTCATATAGTTTAAGACCATAGAGTCGTAACAGGCTGTTCCAGTAAAATATACTTGGGACCCAGAGAATATACCTTCATGGTGGAATAATCATTCCTAGATACAATCTAGAATTTTGTACCATTAGCTTAGCTGGCCACATGAACTTATGGTATGACCATAATTCTAGAAATAGTAAAAGTACAATAACATTCACCTTAGAAATCTTTTGGGCTCCAGATTTTTGCTGCTGACATCTTTTTAATGTCAAATAAGTTTTCATTATCACACATTAAATTATTTTCTATGAAATCATTAGAATATAAACAGTTGAATGTTTGGTGCCAAATAAAATTGTATTAAATGAAATTATAGAAAATTTATTGTTGGATGCTGAAAATGTCCTTGCATAAAAGTGTGTCTGCCATGTGTGGTTTTGTATGTTCACTTATGCCACAATTTCCCAGTTCACACACACACACACACACACACACACACATTGCTTTATTCTAGTTTTGATATGTTACAAGATTCATCAAAGTTGGTAGTTTTATTTCAATGTTTTGGGTTGTCCTTTTTTAAATCTTAAAATATTTTAAACAAAACACGATGAAATTTTGTTGTTGTTGCTGACATGTTATATTGAAATTGATAAATCTTGTTGGACGTCATGAATAATGGGTAAAACAAATCTTTGTTGAACTTGAATTGTATTTTGCAGTAAACCTTGAACTTGGTCTGTATTTTGTAGTAAACTGTCAGTCAGTCCATGAAATTATGGTTCACTCACTTACACTCAGCTGATAGAGGCTTAATAAGGTGATGCATCCCTGTTTGGCTGAGCAGTCTAAAGTGCTTGCCTTTACTGATCACTGCCATCTCACCTCTGTCCATGTGGGTTCAAGTCTCAGGCTCAGCCAAAGTGGGTATATGAGAAAGCTTGCTAGTAGCTTCCCTTGGGTCAGTGGTTCTTACCAGGATTCTCCTGGGTTCTTCCTCCACAAGTTATACTGGCTGCAATGTATAGCCTATTGTGTGCTAAAAAATGGTATCAAACCCATAACAACAACAACAGCTTAATTAGGTGATCATAGATAATAATGCTTTCTGATTTTGTTGTTTTGTTAACTTTAAGATCACAGATAATTGCTCATTAGATTTTTATTCCTGATGTTGTGGTTGTGGTTGTGATTTGGATTTTTAACGTAGCTTTAGCAATTTTTCAGTCATATCGCTATGATGTCTGCATTGTGGCAGTTTATAGTGATGTCTAGCACTGGGGCATCATGCTGCAGACATGTAGCATGATGTCCCACCCAGTCACATTATCCTGACACCGGGCCGACCAGTCCTAACACTAACCTCTTAATGCTGAATGCCAAGCGAGGCAGCTGTTTAGTACCATTTTTGTAAGTCTTTGGTATCACTCGGCCGGGGATCAAACCCACGACCTCCCACATCTGAAGCGGACGCTCTAACCACTAGGCCACCGGAACATTATATTCCTGATGTCATCCTTTTTTAGACATTTTGTCTGGTTTTATAATTGCCAGGAACAAGTTTCCAATATTGAAAATAAGGTATGAGTTTGAGGTTAAAAGGTTATGTTTATGACAAGAAAGAATTCTTTCATTGAATCATGCTGTAGTTGAGGAACAGTAATAAAAAAATGTCAAGAACATTTCATGTTGAGTTTAAGAATAGTTGGTGAAGTTTATGAACTGTTCATAATTTGAAGTTTTCCATTTTGCAGGGGAAGTCCAGTCATTAACTTTGGAACAGGATGCACAAGTTGAAAACAAGCAACAAGATGAATATGATGAAAACTATCTGGATACAGCATTAGAGGATCCTCTTCTATGGCCTGACAGTTATCACACTCTTATATGGCATGACAGTCATGATACTGCATATCAAAAAAATGACAAAACGTCTGCTAATAGATGTGGATATGAAGGGAATGGTAGTAATTCTTTGTGTGGCATTTATCCTAACTGCAATTCTTGTGAACGTGTGGGACTGATAACCAATCAGCCAACCAAATTTTCAAAGGAATTTACAGATGTTTCTAGTTATCCAAACATCTATAATACTGAGATCGACCTAAGTATAAACTTTGAAAGCCTTGATTGCAAAAGTGCTAATTGCTTACAAAGGTCGGAGTCTGGAGGATTTTCATCATTTTCTTACAAGTTCAACAGTATTGACAACCAGACAGATTCATTGCAGACACATACAAGCTACACCAAGCCATTAGACTGTGACATCTCAGGAAACCTGGTAATGTCTGGACATTTTGAATCTGTACAGATAAATTTAGATTATTTGGCAATACCCAGTTTATATAATTCAGGAAGTGAGTCTGGGTATTCCTCAGAGTTTGATTCAGTATCGTTGGACAGTAAGAGAGAGACTATAAAGTCAACACAGCCACTGTTCAAGTCATGGAGGTCCAGCAGTCTTGAAGACACTTTTTATTTAGTACAATCTGAACTGCCAGAATTGTTACTGCAAAATCCGAGTAAGGCTTGCTGTATGATACCATCTGAATCCTCATGTTATTATCCCACAGAGTTTGAGACTTATGGTCCAGGAGATTTTAGTCATTCAACCCAGCCTGAGGCTTCTTTGTATGACAGATCAGGGGAGTCTGTATATGTCATTCCAAAAATATTGGTCCAGTCTGACAATGAAATGGAATCCATCTCATTGAACCATTGTTTATCACCCCATGGCCAGAGACAGTCCAAGGTACAGCCAGTGATTTCAGATCAAGTGTCCTATAAATCAGATAAATCACATGACTCTGCATTTTTTAAAACCACTAATGCAGATATTTTGTTTAAGTCTAAGATGAGATTTGATGAGAGTTCACTTGAAATTGGTCATGAGATCGGCAGATTTGATATGGCCACCACAAAACTTAGTGTCCATGAAAAACAGTACTTGAAAAGACTGGAGGTTATTTGTGAAGGAATACAAGGGAACCTTAATTTGCAGAACAGATTTTATTATTGGCATCAAGTGATTCAGTTATATTTTGCCCTTATGACAGATTTATCATTTAGTACATCATTAAACTGGTTGTTTCAATTTCACCCTGCAGCAGTACAAGCTCTGCAGAGATTGCAATCCCTTCAGATCTATCCGTTTTTTAACTGTGAAAGCATAGACTCTTCTAGTGCTGAAGAATACATGTCAGTGGAATGGTTGCGATTGCAGACTTTCCAGAATTACCCAGTTACAGCTCATGGTAGCCCAGTCCGTCTTGCCAAAGAAGGATTCTTTTATACAGGACAGGGAATGCAGACTAAATGCTTTTCCTGTGGAGTGTCACATGGAGAATGGAATTATTTTGACAATCCCCATGAGGTCCATTGGAGATTGTCTCCCAGCTGCCCCTTTTTAAATGGGAGACAAGAAGGGCATAGAAACATCCCCATGAGGCCTGATGGAAGTGGAGATGTTGGCAGGGCAGACAGGGAGTCAATACCACCTCCGTATCTTCCATTTGCCCCATTGCCTGGGTCAGGTAGAGGTCAGAGTCAGGCTGAAGGAAGTAGATCTGTGTCTACAGAGATGCCTAGATCTTCTAAAACTACAAATGAGGATGACACTATTGGGGTAAGCTAAGGTGCTAAGGCTTCCAATAAGGAATCATATTATATGGAGAAATTTCAACATTGTCAAAGTTTTTGTACATTTAAAATTTGAAATTTCTCAACATTTATATTCACATAAAATCTTTTTGCGCTTGAAATTTTGGATGGATAAATTTTCAAGAATTTTTACACGACTTCAGTAGTCACTTCCAATTAGAAAAACAAAAAACAAAATACAAGATTGATTTCCACATTTGGCAGAGCTGGGCATCCTGGCATGAGGAACTTGTAATTTTGAACAAAAAATATAGATTTGCTATAAAAAATGACTATTTGAATGATGTATTAAAAAAAACACTTCAGCATTTGACCAAATTTGAAGAAAATAAAAGCATTCTGCCATGTTAAAATTTGAAACAGTTGATGTTGATCTGCCATTAAATACATGTATGGCTGCTGGTACTAATAATAGAAACATCTTTAAATGATTTTGTCTCAAGAGCCACCAAAATTTATACAAAAAAGTATTCTGGCCTACAGGGTTTTCATTTCATATAAACACCTTAAGGCAGAGTCTTTTACATTTGAAGTTGTCCATCCATCCATCAGTCTCTTACATATTTGGTTTCTGTGCAACTCTAGTTATCATCCATCACCCATTGATTTCAGGCTCCAAGGTCATGATCACTCTGATGGTTTCCAATTGATAAATTGACTTCTCCATGATCTGCAATAAAGACTAAAGGCCAAGGTCGTTCTGACTGAAAAAAGAAAAATGGTTCCCATACCGTATCATCAATTCTACACCACTGACCTGTACCATACTTCGTGGATGATTACGGAAGAGGTCTGACAATTTTTGTTACCAAGAATCTAAGGTCAGGGTCACTGAAATAAGAAAAATGATTTTCAGCATAAACATTTCCGTTATGTACACAGGATTATTAGATGTCGAGCAGGTGTACCAGTATAATATGCCATTCATTGTACACTCATTTACAAATGAGATAGATCACCCATCAAATATCAAATATTTCTACTATAACTGATGAAAGAAAAATGGTAACTGACTTATTCACAAGAAACACGCCTCAGAATTAGATCAGATTTCACAGTAAAGGGCTTTCAGGTTTGTACAGCTGATGCTGAGGTTAAAATACTTGGTAGTTTATTCAGTTCTTTATTTTCAAGATGCCTTTTTACTGAACAGTGGAATGTCTTCAAAATGGCTATTGATGAGAATGGATACATTTTGTCAGAGTAAAGGAGACCTATGGCACTTGAGGTTACATAAGATATATACCTACATGGAAAAAGGGAAATTAAGACCCTGGCAAGAAATTTTTATTATGAGAGGTTGCAATATATTCCAATATTTATTTCTTCTTGCTGTTGAAGTTCCTTTAACTTCCTAAACCAAATTAATACTATTACTCTTGGATACTGAATTAATGTTCAATCTGGGGTCTACTCTTGAATTTTGCATGTTTGCATCGGGTCCAGAATTTAAACAAAATATACTTCCCTAATTATTCCTACTGGTTATCCTTGTTTTTAGAATGTCCTAGAGGAGCTTCAAAAACCTTTTTTATTTTATGTCTGTTATGGTGACCATTGTGAAAATTTTATTATCGCTACTCCCTCTGAGCAGTTAGTCCTACTGACATGGCGGTTTTGCTAAAAGATTTGTGATTGTATCTGGTTGATTCTAAGTAGTAGTGTTCATGAAAATCGTACTCCTCTTGAAGGGATGGACATATTGACATCTTGTTTTCTATAAGGTACTCCTTAATACACAAATTTATTTTGCAGTGTATATTTAGTTCTGTAGTAAACTTATGCTGGATTAACCTCAAAAATTGCTGCCTTGATGGCCATCCTAAAGATCTTTATATGGCTTCTTCTTATTATTAGTTGTCAGTCTGCAGAACCCACCATTTTTCAGAATTGATACCCGATCAATGAATTTAGAGCATTCATGGTTTGCAGTCCAGCCATACTGCCATTGGTGGTTTTCTTGTCACCGTGCAGTTATGGACGCATGACTTAATTAAAAATTTTCAGCATTCTGTACTGTTTTTAACTGACAAATATGGGGGTTCTTGGTATCTTAGTCTGTTGAGCCAGGATTCTAGCTACCAGGCAAAATGGGTGACGAAGTCACCCCAGTAACATAAACTTCACCATCTTTTATAAGAAAAGTAAAAATTATTTCACCCTGTCAGTTTTTAGATGTACAGTAAGTGGCAGTATTTTATCACTTTTGACCCTGGATGCAGCTGAGTAGTTACAGTGTTGTAGCCCCAGATGAAAAGTGTTACATGCATAGGGGTGGATATAATTGTGCCAATAAAACAAACTCTTGTACTTTCACAGGCATTTCTTTTAATAGCTGATTGACCACTGACCTGCTCACCTGAAAGTTACCATTTGTCATCACTGTCCGATTTCTGCTTGGTAACATTTAATGATGTAAACATACAAAGTTGTGTTTCAAAGCTTTAATCATTAATATGCAAAACCTATTTGTATTTTAATATCATTAATTCCATACCTATTGCTATTGCATAGCCAGTACTTTTCCATGAGGAAAATAGCCTGACCAAATGATGAAAATTTCATCCTCCCATTAATGTGAACCAGAAGATTCCATGGATCTCCTGTGGTATGGAGGTAGGGATCAGGCCAAGTCCCCTCTCCAGACTACCATTTCATCCTACAGGGTACTGGGAATCAACTCATAGATTAGGGCATGGGACCAGATTGGTATCTCCCTTTCCCATGTATCCCATAGAGAAGCAATTGGCCTTTCTCCTACATGCATTGATAGACTTCTGGATTTTGGCCCCATGGTAGTGATGTTGTGATTGTGGGCTGTGAACAGGTGGACATACATTGTGTTATGAGGTTGGGTCTAAAATGAGGGAGGGGTTTCTTCTTCCATGTCCTTGTCAGCAGAGCTTCTCATTCATCATCTTGACAGGGATGTTGCTCTGGACACTTCCATGCTAGCACCAGTCAAAGCACTAGCTGATTTCAAAGCTTCCCCTGGCAAGCAGGCACTAGAAGGGCCCAGGGAGGAAATTCTCAGGCCTTCTCCCTTTCCTAAGGACAAGTGGTGGATAGCCCTTGGGACTCACTCCCACTCCAGCACAGCATACCTCTTCCTTTGACTCCTGTTGGGGCCAGACTAATACACTTTTCAGAGACTTGTTTTGGCATACTGGTCAATGGCTGGTCCTTTCTATCATAAGAGATGGCTTCCAAAACAGAGACATGTCATGGCAGCTGCAAGAGACTCTTTCTCCCTTTGAAATTGGGAAAGCAAAATATCACCTCTTAAGCCCTTTCTTTGTGGCTTAAGTGGGTTTTACACTCAGCAACTCTGATATCTCACAAGATGAAAGTTGCCTCATGCAGATTTCAGCTCATGAACTTATGGTGATCTCTGCGAGCCTTGTATTGATATACAACATTTTGAACTGAGATATCACATAAGCTATTTGCTGGCATGCAGAGTCAACTTTCTCAAATTTTTATTTTGTGATTTAGTTTCACAGAGACAAAATTTGAATCTTTTGCATCCTGTGGCTGATGCCCAGACAAACACCAGGCCAAATAAAACCAATACAGACACTTAGCTTCGCTGGATTCATCATTGTATTTTGATGGTACTAAGACTTCAGTAATCATCTTAGCCTAATAAAGTGGTCGCAGATCATGTGACCATGGACTGTATTGCTTTAAGCAGGAGAATGGGTTATTGTTTACAAGGGATATCCAGTCTTCTCTAGAAGGTTACATGAGGTACAGACGAGATGCTTAGCATTTCCTTGACCTGTTACCTATTCTCTTAATGTTTATGTGATCAGAGAATATACTTACAGGAAAAAGCAAATTTTGTAGTAATGTATCTTTCTCCAAGAAAACTTAACCAGTCACACTACTTGAAGATCCTCCCAACAACTCCGCTATGTGAGCATCCTCGCTGGTAGTTCACTCGTTTAAAATTGGCAACACCTAGTGGTGGCAAGGGGTTATAATGGGCAAGAGTTACAGTACTGCTGTTTATGTGATCTAGACATGTCATCCATTGTTTAACAGTTCTTAGCCAGATTATTCAGCATGTATTATTGAATGAGTCATTGCAATGGTGGAATAGTTCTGGTCCTCAGTAGACTGGTTCTGACTGGTTTCTGTGATGTGTGGATATAATGTAAAGATACGCCCCTCCTCCCAAATATTAATCTTTAAATTTATGTTAGTTAAAATACATAGCTGCATAATAAAAAGGGAAATTGTCTGTGTGTGATTTGGACTTTTTACGTAGCTTTAAAAAAAATTCAGTCATATCACTACAATGTCTGCATTGTGGCAGTTTATAGTGATGCAGATATATAGCATCATGTTCCACCCAGTCACATTATTCTAACACCTGGCTGACCAGTCCTAGCATTCCCTTAATGGTGAGCGCCTAGTGTGACAGCTGTTAGTACTATTTTTATACGTCTTTGGTATGGTTCGAACCTGCGACCTCCTACATCCAAGGCAGATGCACTAACCTCTTAGGCCACTGGAGCAGTCAAAAAAGGTAAAGTAAAACCCTGACTGGATAGGAGAAGTATTTATTCTGAGAGCTTTAACTATATTCCAATATTTATTCATTCTTACTAGACCATTGTTAATATTGCAGGAACAACCAACCACAAGAACAGGAGAGACAACTCCTAAACAGCACTCCCTTCCAG
Source organism: Sinohyriopsis cumingii (assembly GCA_028554795.2). NCBI lineage: Eukaryota > Metazoa > Mollusca > Bivalvia > Unionida > Unionidae > Sinohyriopsis > Sinohyriopsis cumingii. The sequence continues at coordinate 74,667,740 of CM068835.1, read as the reverse complement.
TGGAAGAATCAGCACATTCTGAAACAAATAACAGGCCTAAGTTTCCAGAATATATCTCACTCTCGAGACGGATTGCAACTTTTCATAATCACTGGCCTCCAGATCGCAATCCGACTGCTGGGTATTTGGCAGATGCAGGATTCTTTTTCACTGGTAGTTTAAATTTGCTTTTCTGTCAAAGATCATACCAGCAAAGCTTAGAAGATACTTAGATATCAGTTTTCTTTCACCAATTTGTGGCATAAGTTACATGCAAAGTAATGAAACCCATGGGTACATTCATTATGATCAAAAAGTTTCAATCACTGCTAATAAAAGTACATCTAGATACTTTTACCACATTCAGGTTATCACATTTGGTTGTGCCTTTAACTCCATTTCTCAGACACTGTTGCTTTTATGGTTATGATGCTTGACATTTCTGCTTTTAAAAATGGGTCACATTGACATACCGTTGTGCACTAATGACGGTGTTATATTTTTGTAGCCCTGAGGCCAAATGAGTTTATGGTATATTTCTGCATACATCATACATCATGTCCATTGTCCATTAACATGTGTTATTTTCAATTTAATACATGTTTAAAAAGATGCTACACAACCAATGTAGCCCATGCATGTGCCAGAGCACCCATGATGCCATACAGGTTTGTACAGTTGATGTTGAGCTGTAAACAAATATATTGACTGTTACTTATAAGAAAATATCATTCAGCACCACCTCAAAAAATAGTGCTCCACTGGATTTTACTAGATTTGAATGATAGCATCTCAACATCAAAGATTTTAAAACTCCTAGTAATAATGCCATCTGCCAATAAGGCTTTTCCAGTGAAATATACCTTGGACCAACAAGTACTTCGAAGATGGAATAGTCAACCACAGATGCAGTTTAAGAGTTTGCTTTAGAAGAACACATTTCATACAAAGTTAATGTGTCTTAGTTTATAAAAACTATTTGCAGATAATTATTGCTAAAACTTGATCACATTGAATTTTCTTGAGTATTTTGAAGCAACTTGTATATGTTTGGTTAAATAATTTGACATTTGCAAGTATTGTCTTATTACAGTGCCTGAAAAATTGGTAATTCATGTTATCTAATGTATTGTGCATATTTTAAAACATTTCAATGGTTTTATAATTTAACAAAATTTAATAACCCAATATGCATTGCTCCAGAAACACTTCTAAATATAATTATTAAGCCCAAACAAATACATGACCTTAAAAGAAAATCCTGAGAAATTAAGTAATCCAGGCAGATCAGATGGTTGGGTATTAAACAGGGAATTGCTGGTCACAAATCCAATACCTTAACCTCTGAGTCACCACAGCTTCCTTTAGTTGGGATCTCAGTTGTGACCACAGGCATGAAACTCACTGAACCAAAACAGACCCAGAAAACCATGCTGACTGCACAGACTGACTCTTCTTCTAATGCCAAGTAACTGTATGTACTTTAAAGGTGGTGCTATGAACTATTTACAGATTATCTACATTAGGGCTTAGTCCCCAAAGGCAGAGAGATATCAGTGGACAGTACTAGTTGGTTAAATGAATTGTCCTGTTTCATGCCAAGAACATGATCATTCATCTATATATAGTAGTAGCCTACTTGAGACCAAAAAACCTCAAGGACATCCTTAAAGTCAGGGCGAAGCTAATGCCAATCACTAATACAGACCACCCTATTCAGTCTGGTCTCTGTGGCAATAAAAGGTGCAAAACCTGTCAACATATGATAGAGACCAAGACATTTTCTAGCACAGTGACTAGAGAAAAACTAAACATACATGGTCCAAACAAAATGTGCAGAACAGAGAATGTAATTTATCTCATCACATGTAAGACCTGTACCCTTCAGTATATTGGAAAAACTGAAAAGCTACACAAAAGGATCAACCTTAATAAATCTGATTGGATGACAAAGAAGCTGTAAAAAAGCCCGGTCACAGAACACTTCTCCTCCCCTGGCCACACTTTCAGTGATATAGCATTAATTGCAATTGCTCACAACCCCAAGTGGAGTTCTGAAACCAGGAAAGAAAAGGAATCTTACTGGATATGCCACCTTGGAACATTCAAACCAAGTGGTTTAAACCAAGAAGGCTAGAAAAAGACAGCTATGCACAATAAAATTATCTTTGTAGCCGACACATTTTCTTTTAAATAATTCTCTAAATTTGCCTAATAGCCTATAAATTACTACTATAACTACTACTATAACAATGAAATATCCGGGATATAATTTGCGTTTACATAAATTTACATAAAACAACAGATGTCATTATGGCTCATCAATTTTTAGGTCATTAAAAATGTTTTCCAACATCTGCAGCAAGTTGAGATAAACTAGTTGAAACATAATATTAAAGGTTTAATTCCTGTAGAAACAGCCATTTAAGGTTTTGCAAACGCAACGGTTTTTGTGTTTTATTTGTTTGTCTTGTCAGTGTTTTGTATTTGCCTTTGAAAAAGACTCTTTAAGAGTCGAAAGTGCTCAGGCTGGTTAGATACTAGTTTTACACTGTTCATTGTCAGTTTATTGCCTTTATCTTAATCCCTGACACATGTGATCCCTTGCTGGATCCAGTGCACTTGAAAGGACTGTTAATTGCCATATGATTTGTAACATTGTGTTGCTACAATGTTCTCAGTGTTGTTCTTTCCTCTATCAGTTTAAGTACACATAAATTTGCATTCACAGTCTGAAATACATCACCTACCCAGGTGAGTGATATCAGACCCTTTGGGTCCTCTTCTTTTCATATATATATATATATATATATATATATATCTAAATGTTGCTACTAATTTTCAGCAAAATAGAAAAGCTGTTAAATCACATGATGAATTTAACCAGAGCTTTTCAATGACTTTTCCACATAAATGTTTGATGAATTTAACAAAATTGAACATACAACATCCTAGAATTAGAGCTTTTCAAACTTGTAAAACTAATACTGACCAAATAAGGCCTCTTATTCATAATAAATATAAGAAAACCTTTTCATTACTTCTTGCAAAGTGCTCTACAGAAGGTCATATTTATCCAGTGATGTCCATCCTAAGAATTCATCTACTTTTAGAAAATTTAGGCACATTTACCTAATAAAAACCTCCCCAGTTTTGTCAAAAATAACCCCACCTCAAACTTGTCTTCACATTTTTGGTGCTTATCATATGAGGATTCACATTTTGTTAATTGAAATCAGCTGTGATCTTTGATGCTTACTTATTAGTAGCAATGTTAAATTTTACTTTAATCTGCAGAAAAACCTTTAAGAAATTTTGGAAATCATCATTACATGAGACCATTCAACCCAGATTTCTTAGTCAGTTGCCATAATTATATTCAAATTATAGGAGATAAATGTATATTGGAGTAGACAAAATATGAAGTCCACAGATTTGTTTATACTAGCTTGGAGTAGACAAAATATGAATTCCACAGATTTGTTTATACTAGCTGGAAGAAGGTAGTCAGTGTGCTCAGTCCATCTGTCCATCCTTCCACTTTGAATTGTTGCATTCCTAAGGGTCCCTTGAAATGGCTAATGTCTCTTTGATGAGATGGATTGTAAGAAGACTTGTCTCTTTTTTTAAGTGATATTGAATATCTTTATTGATTTATTGGCTTGGAAGAGGCATGCTAATAGTCCAGTTTGTTGGAAATGATTGTCACAAAAGTTTTGAAAAATTGTTTTCTCTTGTATCATTTTTTATGCATAAATCAGTCCATTGATGAGAGATATATCTAATGATCTTAGAGGCTAGAAGTCAAGTGCAACAGTCTCTTTAAAACAGAAGGATTTTCAGGATGTTACATACGAAGTAAAATCCTGTTAATCTATGGATATCAGTTCCCATCCATTTTATATGATTAAATGAAAATCTAGATCAATGGAGTCTATTTTGTAAACAGCTTCAGGTCCTGGAGCGTGAGTTGTTAATATCTGGTTCATGGTTTTCTAGCAAGCCAGACTCATGCCCTGAGGCAGAACTGTGTTGCTTAAACATAATATAACCTTTCACATGTTGATTTGCTATAAAACACCAGTGTACTTGACTGTCAGTTTTGAAATATATGTGCCATTGTTAATACCCTGCAGAACTCTGATTCTTTACTGTGACATTTCTGTAGGAGTCCAGAGTAACAAAGTTTCACTGTAAATTTATATCAGTTACATAATAAGTCAAAATATTTTAACATTGTTAATTTTTAGCAAATCTTCAATATTAGTAATATAAAATACATTAGCAATATAAAATTTAAGCAAGTTAAATAATGTGCAAAATTGTTGATTGTAATGGCATTTGTTTTTACTCCATCGAAATAAATGCAAGTCTGCTGGAATGCTCTACTATGTGAATTCAAGCAAAATGAAATGTTTTGTTACTTGATTCCAACATGGGTTAGAAAATCTGCCAAAAGCGTGGGCAATGTCAGGTTAAAAACTTTATTGTAATTCTAATTTAGTGAAGTGTTTAATCAGTTATTAAAATTCTGAATTGGATTTTACAAAGATTACATGAAATGAAGGCCAGAGTTCCAGTTTTCAGCTTATGCTGACAGCTTATTTTATTGATATTGCATTATGGCAAATATGCTTAAAAGTTTTATGTTAAACCTTTAATATAACAAACTAGTTGCCCATGTGGGCTTTAACATTAAAGTTGTTTGCTTGCCCAGATTTAAGTTTTAGTTATCCCTGGTTATTATGCAATGAATTTTGTTTCCCTGCAATGCAAGGCAGATAGCAAACTGCAAATAAAATAAATGACTGCTTATAGTATGGGATGGGCAAATAATGATAGTTCAAAAAATAGCATGACTCCAATGTGTTGCTTTATTACTTCAGAGAACATGATGGCCCTTTGTGAAACTGTCTGCCTCGATAGTTGTCATATATATAGCAAAGCATTGATCTTTTATTTCATAAAATATTTTGTGAATAAAATTGTAGAAAAAATTAATTTACTTGATACATTTGCTGAAATTATGTGCTTCCTAACATTTTGTGATTGATGGGATATAACACAGTGTATATGGCTAGTAGCAGAACTAGTTTTGCATGAAAAAATTTATTACAGGTAATCAGGATGATACTAGGTGTTATCAGTGTGGTGGTGGCATTCGAGACTGGGATCCAGAACATATTCCCAGCGAAGAACATTGCTTTTGGTATCCCACATGTCCTCATGTTCAAAACAGCTTAGGGCAGGACTATGTCGATAGTGTGTTTCAAAGATTTGCTGAACAGGTATGAGAGCACATTATATATCTGAGGTTGAACAATAACAATCAAAATATTAGTCTGTTACATAAATAAATCTATAACAGAAGTTAAGTCAACCATGCATTATGTTTTAATTGGACAGGTTGACATAAATCATGTACAACAGTCTGGATTATCCCCACAACCTATAATTTATTAAAGCTGGTACTTTTCGTCACTGCTCCCCCACCTCCACAAGCCTCATAATTCTATGTAGCCATTTATACATTAAATGTTTTTTCAAGAATGCGCTTTTAGAAGATATTAATATTAAGAATTTCTTGCATCATCTGAAGTAAATTTATAACAGCATGACACAGCAGTCAATGTTTGGGAAAAGTATTTCGGCTGTTTAACAATACAGAAATAAAATTAATATCTAGACTATTGAAGATCAAGAGATACGTTAAGTTAGCTCAGTGGTTAGTCATATTACTGTGTTGATGACATGCATTACCAGTAAAAGAAAAAATATTAATTATGTTTTCTTAGTTGCTCAACTACATTTTTAGTGTTTTCTTCAGCTTTTAAAGAAAAGGGGCCCTTAGGTCAAGTTTATGAAGCTGTTTGTACATTCAGGTGTCCCTACCAATCATTTGATTACTTTTTACCTATTACATTAATACAATTATGAACATTTACGTGAAGTTCCTTTAACTTCCTAAACTACATGAATACTATTACTTATGGATACTGAATCACGATTTTCAATCTAGGGTCAACTCCAGAATTTCGCATGTTTGCATCGTGTCCAGAATTTAAAGAAAATATACTTCCGTGATTATCCCTATTGATTAAAAATGTTATTAGAAACAAGAAATGACAGTGTCCTAGAGGATCTTGAAAGAACCTTTCTTTATTTTATGACTGTTATGATGACCATTGTGAACAGTTTGTTATCGCTCCTTCTTCTGAGTAGTTAGTCATATCAGCATGGTGTTTTCATTGAAAGACTTCTCATTATGTCTGGTTGATCCTAAACAGTAGCTGTCTGGAAAAATCATATCCTTCTTGAAGGGATGGAAATATTGACATGGTGATTTTCATTAATATAATCCACACTACACATAGTTGGTCCTAAAAAAATAGTTGCCATTGGCCAAAATTTGAAATATCTTATAAACAATTGCTTCTTCTCAGTGCTTGCTCATATCAGATTAGAAAAATGTTATAAAATTGTTATGCTGCAGTGTATAGTTAGTTCTGTAGTAAAATTATTGCTGGTTTAACCTCAAAAATTGCTGCCTTAATGGCGATTCTAAAAATCTTTATATGGCCTTTTCTTTCTCTTTTTTTGTGTCAATCTGCAGAACCCAACACATTTCAAAATTTATACACCATGAATGAATTTAGAGTACTGCCAATGGTAGTTTTCTTGTCAGTTATGGATGCATGACTTAGTTTAAACTTTTTAAAGTAAATATGATGTACAGTGGTTCCCCTCTTATATGGTTACCCCTTCTGCACCACGAAAGTGGTCTAATATAAGACGGGTGGCCTTTCCAGAGGGCGACTAAATTTTTGTGAGAAGTTTATGTAATGTATTTAGTAAGAAAGCTACATACTTCAAAGCATTTAATATCTTTGTTTAAAAGTAACATTAATTATTAAAAGGTTCTTCTTGTTATAATAATAGACTTATTTCAACTGAATATACATTAATAGTTCTTATTCTTGGCGCAAGTGTGATATACGAGCTGGTATTGTTGTCATGCACAATGCAAAACCAATTTTAAACCATCATTTCAATCTTGGTACACCCATAATTCTCTTTCCATTTGCTCCATTTTCCCACTGCTGCTGAGTAACCTCCTTATCAGTTATAACATTGTTTTATTTGAGTCTTTTCTACATAAAATTGTTCGTCAAGTCCTCGCTCCCCACCTCACTTAATGTCGTCAAGTAGAATAGCCAGCTTTCTTCTGAAATAACACATCTCCATTTACGTGATGACATGTTAATGTTTGGTAATGATTTATTCAGATGTTGCTAACTGTATGTGATTTAATTATGCAGACAAAACTTTTGTCAAATGGACTAAATGCCATCTTCTAAAGGAAGCGATAACTGTGTTGTCACATGATATTTTGGTCTTTGTCTGGTAGCCTGATTTGTTCAAGGTTAATTTCTCTGTGTGTGTTTAATGTACAAAATCAATTTTAAGCCTATGCAGACCCTGTTATGATCTTGACAATTACGTCCTGTTGTAATCATCAAAGAGCAGAAATTGACAGATGTGTGAAGCCCAAAACTCTATCATAACATTCTTGAGCCCATTTCCTGTAAATGTCAGCTTTTATAGACAATGATATAATATTAATCTTAGTGTTACATGTACTTTAGTCAGCACTTCTTATAGTAACAGAAACTTGACATGTATCGATGATAGAGATAATCTGATTAATTAACTTTCGTCACGATATGAAAAAAAGTGGCCACTCATGTTTGGAACATTTTCCATTTTTGTACTAATATGTTGGCCACTGGTTGCGTTAGAGAGGGTGGCCATTCTTGAATGTTACTCTTGAATACAAACTTGTTGGTGCCAAGGGATTCTGGCCATAAGACGTGGGTGGCTGCTGGTCAGGGGGTGGGGGGCTGTTCAAGAGGGGGGACTACTGAAGTGCTTTTAACTGACATGGGTTATTGGTATCTTAGCTTGTTGAGCCAGGATTCAAGCTACCAAGCAAAATGGGTGACAAAGTCACCCGAATAATGTAAACTTTACCATCTTTTATAATTGAGGAAAGTAAAAATGACTTCACCCTGTGAGTTTTTAGATGTACAGTGAGTGACAGTAGTTTATCACTTTTGACCCTAGATGCAGTTGAATAGTTACACTGTTGTAGCCCCAGATGAAAAGTATTGCATGCAGCCATAATAGGTTCTGGTATTAATTGTGCCAACAAAACAAACTCTTGTACTTTCACAGGCATTTGTTTTAATAGCTGATTGACGATTGACCTGCTCACTAGCAAGTTACCATTTGTCATCAGTGCCTGATTTCTGCTTGGCAACATTTAATGATGAAAACATACAAAGTTGTGTTTCAAAGCTTTAAACATTAATATGCAAAATCAATTTGTATTTTAATATCATTAATTCCATACCTATTGTTATTGCATTAGCTAGTACTTTTCCATGAGGAAAATAGCCTGACCAAAGGATGAAAATTTCAACCTCCCATTATTGTGAACCAGAAGATTCCATTGGGCTCCTATGGTATGGAGGTAGGAATCAGGCCAAGTCCCCTCTCCAGACTACCATTTTATCCTACGGGGCACAGGGAATTGACTCACAGATTGGGGCATGCAACCAGATTGGCATTTCCCTTCCCATGTATCCCTCTTAATACCTGTGTTATATGGGGTCTTCCACCATAGAGAAGCAATTAGTCTTTCTTCTACATGCAGCCATGGACAAGTGAACATACACTGTGTTATGAGGTTGGGTCTAAAATGAGGGAGGGGTTTCTTCTTCCATGTACTTGTCAGTAGAGCTTCTTCATTCTTCATCTTCACAAGGATGTTGCCGTGGACACTTCCATGCTAGCAGCAGTCAAAGCACTACCTGATTTAAAAGCTCCCCCTTGGCAAGCAGGCACTAGAAGGGCCCAGGGAGGAAATTCTCAGGCCTTCTCCCTTTCCTAAGGACAAGTGGTGGACTCGCTTCCACTCCAGCACAGCATACCTCTTCATTTGACTCCTGTTGGTGCTGGACTAATACTCTTTTCAGAGACTTGTTTTGGCATAATGTTCAGTGGTTGGTCCTTTGTAAGGATCATAAGAGATGGCTTCCAAAACACACACCCCTTGAAAGTGGAAAAGCAAAATATCACCTCTCAAGCCTTATCTTTGTGGCTTAAGTGGGTTTTACACTTAGCAAATCTGATGTCTCAAAAGATGAAAGTCACCTCATGCAGATTTCAGCCCATGAACTTATGGTGATCTCTGTGTTCTTTGCATTCATATGCAGCATTTTGAACTAGATACCACAGAAGCTTGCATGCAGAGCAAACTTTCTCAAGTTTTTATCTTATGCTTTTAGTTTTATGGAAACAAAATTTGAATCTTTTGGGTCCTGTGGCTGGTACTAAGACAAACACCAGGCCTAATTAAACCAATACAGTCACTTAGCTTCTCTGGATTCATCATTCTATTTTGTTGGTACTAAGACTTCAGTAATCATCTTAGCCTGATAAAGCGGCCACAGATCACGTGACCATGGGCTGTATTGCTTTAAGCAGGAGAACGGGTTATTGTTTACATGGGAATTCCAGTCTTAAGAAGGATACATGAGGTACAGATGGGATACTTAGCATTTCATCCACCTGTAACCTCTTCTCCTAATGTTAATGTGACCAGGGAAGATATTTAAAGGAAAAAGAAAATTTTCTAGTAATGTCTCTCTCTCCAAGAAAGCTAACCAGTTACACTACTTAAAGATCCTCCCAACTGCTCCGTTATGTGAGCATCCTCGCTAGTAGTTCACTCTGTTTAAAATTGGCAATGCCTAGTGGTGGCAAGGGGTTATAATGGGCAAGAGTTATTGCTGTTAATGTGATTTGACATGTCATCCATTGTTTAACAATTCTTAGCCAGATTACTCAGCATGTATTATTGAATGAGTCATTGCAATGGTGGAATAGTTCTGGTCCTCAGTAGACTGGTTCTGACTGGTTTCTGTAATGTGTGGATACAATGTGTAAAGATATGGCCCCCCATCCCAAATATTATTCTTTAAATTTAAAAAGTTTTTGATTTATACTATGAAGTAGTTGCTTAAGTAGATAGCCTTTAAAGTGGTATTTTTGTTCCACCACTGCTAGTATCACATTAATCTGTATTGTTTTGCTGTGCAACAAGTCTTTAGACCATCTTGCAAGTATTTGTAGGTGAATTCATCCAACACTTCTGCATGTTCTCTATTAAAAGATAATTGTAGGATTCACATGTTTAAACCAAAATAAAGAAGTCTTTGAATTGTTGATGCTTCATGCTTAAAATGAACTGTTGGAATTTTGTTTTGAAGTATTCTCATTTGAAAAATAACATTCTGATTTTTAAAACTCATTTCTGTATCACATATGTAGCAGTTGGTATTTCTGTCATACTCGAGACAAATTTAGAAATATTTCCATCCAGTGTGAGAATGGAGTTAACTATGTTTTTAATTTTTTCTTCTAGCAAGCAGTTCGGCGAACACAGATCAGAAGAAATGCACAATATGGTATGTATACAAGTTTTTGTGTGTGTGTGTGTGTGTGTGTGTGTGTGTGTGCACACATGGATACATGTGTACACATTTGTATTTGGTGTAATTAGAGAACATTCTTGAGATTACACACTAATTTAAAAGGTACTGAGGACATGTCTTCAACAGAGGATGTCATTGGTTTTAAAAAGGGTAGAAAAATCTTGTTTGTACAAACAATTTCAGCCCAGAAAAATGTAAAAATATTATTTGGTGAAGGTCCCTGTTTATACGCTTGGTGCTTATTCAAGATTTTGGAAAGTATTATTCCTCCAAAGCTGACGATACATGCACCTGAAACCATGTCCTGAATTCCCCAATGGAAAACCTGTAGAGAAATATGCACTAAAAATTGCACTGAAAATGATTCACTCACTTTAGATCCAAACATAAAATACCAATTACTTAGTAAGACTAGAAGATGAAAAAATTGTGTGCATAATGGTCCCTGATATTTTTATAATATTCATTTATGTGAGTCAGTAGTGAATAGAAACTGGAGATACAATCATGTTATGTTATACATGTCCAATACAAGCAAATAAATCCATGATGTATCATATGAAAGAAGTATGTATAAGTGCTATTGTAGAGTTGTGCCCAGCTTGTATAATTATCCCACTTGGATGTAAAGTCAAAATGGCCTGTTGCAACATTTGTATTATTCAATGAACTGTATCCACACCTATTATATCATTTGCCTAATTGGTATTCAAAATAATAGAAAATAATATTCCTATGCATATAGTCTTTTCTTCAGAATGTTTTACACTGAAAGCTACCTGGGGATCAGAAACATAAAAAATAGTTTTTAATCATCTTTCTTATACAATTGCAATCAGCAATACAAACACCATTACAAAGACCTTTGAAATTCCAGATGTAAAATCTAAGGACTTATAAAGTGAGCCATGAGAGTAATGTAGCATGAAAGTATATCTTTATCATTAATAGTGTTAAAACAATCGAAAAGATTTACACTGTATGTAATGATGTATTCGAAAATTATCCCCATCCACTAACTCAATGCATGCATGTACTGTCATAGATCAGTTTGACGTGTCAAGACTATCACACCATCTGTCACTGCTGTAGCCATAGCCACGGACTTTGCTTTGGTTGCTAAAGATATGGTTCTTTTTATAGTATATTGGTATTCTTTGTGCTGAGATTGATATAAAATATGGTACAGCATACAAAAGAAACAATATTGTATGAACAATCAATTATTGAGCAATAGCTGCTTGAAAAATGTTAAGTCACTAAATTCAGAATTTAATGCATAATTGGAATAAAGCATTACTGCATTCTTATCTATCACTTTGTATCACTGCCGTTCTTGGGTTATCACCCGTTGGATGGGGGTGTTGGGTAAAATATGATACTTACTACAGTTATATATTTGGGATATATAAAAATATGTATATTACCTTTCCTGCTTCTTGGCAGCTTTTGTCTCATAAGGAAAACACATCTGTGCACACATGCTATTGATACATCTAAGGACATAACCTAATGACCATGGCCAAAACATATTTTCCTTTAATTTGTGTGGACCAGTTTATACATTGTAATTTGTACTAAAGTTGGAGTATGCACATTTGATTATAGCACCCCATTTTAAGGAATTCTTAGATTTGTGTGATTACTTGTGTTATTATTGGAATTCATCGCAATGGAAATATCCTTAGCCCGAAATAATTAGCCAATTACTAGGAGCAAACATTAAGTGAAGTGTTCGTGAGTTTCCCTGATGCCCTTGTTCTCTAGTATTGAAATAAGGCTAAAAACCGAATGAATGTCCCTGGAGTAAGATAGTCCATATTAAAATCTAGTTGTGTACATTGGTGGTATGACTGCAGTGGCAGTGTTTACGGTAGGAAACCAGTAAATTATACAAAGGAATAAATAAGAATGGACTCAGCAAATACTGTTTATGTCGCCATGGTGGCAAATGTGGTGCAGTTATATTGGAGAAATGTGCCTGGAAAGCATACATTGACTAGCATAAGGTGGCGGAGTTAAAATAGTTCCCAGTGTTAGGGGATACTCGTATAGTTTCTATGGCATGAACGGCTGGTGGTATGGAAACCTGATGAAGAGAAACCATGCAGATGTGCAGTTGATAGATATTTGGCAGGTTTTATCTGTTGTCTTGCATTAATTAGAGTAAAAGTTTATGTATAAAATGGACACGTTGGACTTTCTAATTTACAACTGAAGTTGTATAGAAGTCTTTGGAAATTTGGGGTAAACTTAATGACTTCTAGTGGGAACTGCGCCAGTGTTTGACATGTGCTCAGTCAAGTAAAGACCCCTGGCTTGTAACAGTATCAATGCACTGATGCAATCTCATCATATACTGTACAGGGTCTATATTGAGTGTGTTTCTATCAATTATTTGTTTCTTTTATTTTTTACTTAGCCAGGAGACCTGTGAAGGTGTTTATTAATTTTTCCAGTTTTGCAAAGGTGTTTCTGTACAAAAATGTTATATATAAATGTCAAGAGGTTGTTTATTTCTTGCTTTAAAAACTATGACATAACGGGCACGACAATGACATCAGATTTGTTCATTTACAGTCATGATTCTTTGAAGGTATAAAGTATCTACCGGAAGAGCACCCATGATAATAGTGCAAAAGCACTTGAAGGAATAAAGGATGAACATAAGTGATATCCTGCTCAATTTACAAATTTATTGTTCACTTTTTCATTTATTTGTTTCACTCATTTCCAAGGTTGAAATTCAGCAGGAAGGACAAATAACCACATTTACTGTACATGTACTGTATTTTTTACTCCACTTTCTTGTGAAATATGTTGCATGCATTCATCATGAACTGCAAAATGAACTTAGGTAGAGTTCCTCCAGTGTAAGAGTTGTTCCCTTTTCCATTTGAGGTTCTGTGCCATTGCTATAAAGTTGTTAATGTTATCCATGGTCAATTGTAATAAAAGGTGTTGCTGTTTTGATTAGGCTTTTTTGAAATTTGGAACATGTATATGTACAAGTGAATGAAATCAAAATAAATATTTCAAACATTCTGGAAACGTAATAAAATTATTTAGAGACAAAAGTCAGATGCTTAATTCACTTAAGACATAAAGGGATTAACAAAGGCTGTAACCATCTGTACCAAGGACAACAGATGGAGGGTTGGTTTGTTGGCTGTAACCATCTATACCAAGGACAACAGATGGAGGGTTGGTTTGTTGGCTGTAACCATCTGTACCAAGGACAAAAGATGGAGGGTTGGTTTGTTGGTTGTAAGAACAGTAACATTAAATAAGAAACAAACAACCCTTTAACAATTTCTATCAAATCGGACAGCAGTTCCCACACAGTAATATTATTGACAAAGGCAAAGACCTCATTTGTTCCATTCATTATGGGTTAACTCCAGAGGCAAAAGATGTACTCAGCCACTACTTTGTTGACCATTCAATTTCTCAGTATGACCATGGAAATTTGAGGGTTTTCACAAACATAAAGAAACAATACAAATTTTTGATTTGAATATGTATGTCCATATTTATTCCATTTAAAGAAAGAATGGTTAATCATAATTAGTATTCACACACTTTCATACATAAACGGTTCATGCTTCATCGAATGCCTACCAAATAGTGGCATTCTTATGGGCTCGAGCTTGGTTAAATATGAGTTTAACTGTGGTCGAAGGAGAAGATATATTATCACATGTCTTACTTTTAAAATTTATTTATTTGTTTAATTCAAAACTGTTATGCATGGTTTGTTTGCCAAGATATATTTTAATTTTTAAGTCTTTGTCAACATGAATTATATTTGGTGTTATTTTACAGGTTTAATTATAATACTGTGGAAGCATTTACCACCTATTGATTTATCTTCAGACTTTTGTGATGGAAGATACAGTTACAAATAAGGCAGTGGAAAACTAAGTTATAAACTATTCAGTTCCGTTGGTGTGTGACAAAGTTTCGAATAGACCCTTTTGGATAAACAGTATGAATGTAATACTTTATTCATATAAGGTTTTGCTCATCACAATTCTGTGTACAGCTGATGTTCAGAATGACATAAAACTTGATGCACATTTCGTTTTTGACAGTTGTGGTTAATTAAAACAAAAATTAGAAATTAGAAACTTGTTTGGAAAATAAGAGAATTGTCAAACATTTCAGAATGAATAGTCAGAGCAGTTGTTTTGTAAAGTTAGTTTATACAAGGAATGTTGTCCAGTATTTCGAATTTTCTGAATGCTTTAACATCAGTACCATATATCTAAATTGACTGCCATGTTTATGCAAGTTATTTTCATGCTATATTTTTTTAAATGTGAAAACAAGCAAATTTTCCATTCTGTAAGTTCTCTAACAGGAATGTTCCCTCTATGTACATGTATACAGCTATTTTCAACTTTTTTCAAATATGTTTACAGATCCAGCTGTTTCAAGCAATATGATAATCATTGTCATTGTAACTATTTAGGAAAGCAAGTTCACTGCTTCTAGGACATTGCCACAATTCTTTAAAATTTATATACACTGTACTTTGTATATGGTCCAAAAAGAAAAGAAGCATTACCAACATTAATAGACAATGGACTAACTTTTTAAAGTACACCAAAGTTTTCTTTCTACTCCACAGTTTCAATATGCATGTAAATTCGCATACATGTCATGTGAGCAGTACAAGGTCCACGTGAGCATCTTCTATTTTGTATTCTCCCACCATATCAGTGAAAGTAGTATATAATGCTTTCCATCCTCTTCAGCTTCATAGGGGGTCTCGAGTGGTCGAGTGGGTGCTTGCATTTTTAGATCACTGACATCTCATCTGTCAGCATGGGTTTGAGTGTAGGGCTTTGCCAATGTGGCTTTTGAGAAAGCTTTCCATTAGCTTCCCATTGGGTGGTGGTTCTTCTAAGGATTTTTCTGGGTTCTTCCTGCACCAGATATACTGGCTGCCATGTATGTATAGCCTATCATGTGCTGAAAAAAGGCTTTAAACCACAAAAACAAATCAGCGTCACTAATGGCTTAGTGATAATAGCATTTCAGAACCATGATCAGAATCCTGCCATTAGATTAGCCTTGGTCAGCTGCAGTGGTGTCCCTTGACACGGTACTTTTATTCTGTTGGCATGATGAAACATTTTTCTATATTGATGTGCTGTAAAACAACAAAACAAAACAAAATCCTCTCTTCCAATTCCAGCCATTTCTTTTTCATTTCTGTTTAAGAAGTTTTGATGGACTTGGTGCATTGAAGCTAAAGTTTTAATATGAGGCTTAACATAGAGCACATATAACCCCTTACTAGCTTGTAGCCTTGTTTTTTGACTTGGAAATTTCCTTTCACCATGACTCTTGTATCTACTTAAAAGCTTTTGAAGAAGGTTATGGCCCATGTTTGACTTAGAACTTAGCTCATTTACATTAAATCAGAGTTCCTTCAGTTTCCCATATTTGTAACCATCATATGGAAATATTGGTATCTAAGTCATATGAAGATATTGGTATCTCTGTCATTGTTATGTATATTTAATTTGCATTGTTTATTGGCTTTTTTATTTTTTATATGCTATGAGTTATGTAAAATTTTATTTTGTAGTTGATCTTGTCCAAAATAAAGTTCATTGTCAACCTGACCACAAGCACTGTGGTTCTCTTTATTTCTGTAAACAACTAATACATGGGTCATATTTTCTCTTTGGGTGTGGGTTTAATATTTAATATGACCTACTGCTCTTGTGTTTGGCACTGAGGCAGATGTCAGCAAGGTGGGTGATCTCTGGCACACATGGGGCTTTTGTTTTGTCATATTATGTATTATTTCAAATATTGCATGCCAACTTGGACAATATCAGTTTACTTGATTTAAAAATGTTTCTTAATTGTGTGAACTTTTGCATATTTATGGAAAAATAATTGAATTTTACGCTGTTGTCATTCATGAAATTTGTAAAAATACAGCATGACACTGCAGTTTCACATACTCATGTTTGACTGATTTGTAACTTTAAGGCCAAGTAAAAAGTTGGCTAAAGAAATGCTTTGTTGTGTTATTAATGTCTTCTTTATGACTCCTTCATATTTAGCAGTGTGATGATGACTTGTTATACATTTTGTGTACAATGCTGTTTCATAACACCTTTGGTTTCTATTACAGGGAATGGCAGCACTGACCCATTGGAGACACTAGCAGCTATCACACTCCTGGAGATGGGATATCCACGAGATACAGTCCGCAACTCCATTCTCATCCTCCGTCGACAGAGAGGTTAGACTATGTTATGGGTGAAATTTTGTTTTCTCCAGACCCTGATTTTGTAGAACTTCTTAACTTGAGTACATAGTCAACATTTCTTTTTTTTTTGAAAATTCTTTCATAGTTAAGTTTAAAGCCAGACTTTCTCTGTTTTGAATTCAAATGAACCTGCTTGTCTCAAAACACAGGTTTTATTCTGTGCAGTTTTTCATATAATGATCACATGTAATTTGACAGTTTTACTAAAAGTTGAGATGATTTAATATGAGTAATTTGTAAGATGTAATACGTACCTGTTGCTATTGCATTGCTACTCTTTTCCAGATGGAAAATACCCTTGACTATGATGGGAATTCATATCCTCCCATAGGGTAATTTAGAATGTTCTGGATTCCAGAATGTTCTAATATCCAGTTTGTAGCTACCTTGCCCATGTGCACAATCCTTCATTCTTTTTCCAATAATAAACATTACTGCTGCTTAAACGACTTAGAAGAGAACATTTGCTTTCACTTCAAGTTATACATTGTGATTTGAGTATTTTCTTTGTCTGCTTCATTTTTATTGTGTATAATTAATCTTAGATCAATCATTGTTACTGTTTAAAATTAGCTCTCTCTGAGTTATGAAAAAATTTGTTTTGCTTACTGTTTTATAACCTACTATGCCACAATTGTGTTAGAATAACTAATATTGTGTTTGAGGACTATTTTATTCCTTCTCCTAGCTTACCACTGCAGGGGCCTAAGTGGCTGGAGCGTTTGCCTTGGATGTGGGTTCAAACCCCAGCAGTGTCATACCAAAGACTTAAAAAATGGTACTAACAGCTGTTTCACTAGGTGCTCAGCATTAAGAGGTTAGTGTTAGGATTGGTCGGCCTGGTGTCAGGATAATGTGACTGAGTGGGACATCATGCTACATGTCTGTGCCATGATGCCTCAAGTGCTAGACATCACTGTAAACTGTCACACTGCAGACTTTGTAGTGATATGACCAAAACAATTTTAAAGCTACATTAAAAATCCTAATCATGCACACACACAACCATACACCCCTTTTCCTAGCTTGGATAGTTATTTACTTATCTGTATTTTATCAAAATTGGTTTGCAGACTCACCTTGATTCTATTTGATTGTTTTAACCATCAGAATTCATATCCTTTTCATGTGACTTGTACATTATTTTTTATCTTGACAAAGCAGTTTTTCCTGTTATGTTGTTTGTTTGGTTAATTCCCAAAAATCAGTATAGAATAGTTGTCCTTAATATTATCCTTATTATTTGCAATCTTGCAAAGCTGGTTTTTTGCTATTTATTCATCTCCAGTTCTTGAATCAGCCTGGTTTACATCATTGTTAATTAATCTTCAGTATTATTTGGTTGTTTTATTTCTTTAATCTGAACCCTTTACCTCATAGAGCATAGTTACCCAGTGCAGTGTGCTATAAATAGAACACCTGATACCTGTTCGACTCGATACGCATAGGCCTGCCTGTTAATTGTTAAGCAATGTAGTGCATGTTATGTTTAATAGCAAGTTTAACCATTTTACATGTTTGGTACACATCTAATATGACACTGTGGACAAATTTAAGAGTAAAGTCCAATTGTTATAGCTGTTTAATGGAAGAATTTTGTATGTGTTTTTAAATCTAAAGAGAACTCTTTCACCGTCAAGTCAGTGAAGCCGCATGACCAACCGTAGCTGTCATTTCTCATACTCGAAAGTTTTTTGTCCACGTCTACATCACTGTCATCTGAATTTGATAATTTATAAAATCTAATTGCTGCCTACATCAATATCAGAGCCTTTACCTAAGTTATTGAAGCTTTCATAGTTGTGATTCTAATCGTGAAAACTTTGTAAGTACTGAATGAAATCCGCGACCTCCATTTTGGAGAGTGGAGATTACAACCCAGTTACTTTAAATAGCAGATTTCGAACAGAGTATAAACAATGACCATGTGATCTGACATAATTGTCATTCGCATGAAATGAATGTAATATCTAACAGAGGTTTTTACCCGAAAGTGGCGCTACAAAAACCCGCTTAAAATGGCTGATGTTTACAGCAGGCATCAAAAGTCACTTCCATGCGAATGGGGTAGAGGCATCAAAAGGCGCTTCCATGCAAATAGAGGAGAGGCGTCCAAAGATGCTTGCATGAGGTAAAGGGTTAAGCATTCAGCTAAGAATTGCTGGACTTTTTGCATTAAGACATCATGAGTCTTTGAGACAACACAAAAATGGCAAGTTCATGGCATTGAAAATTAGGATTGACTTAGCTTATGCAAATACAGTTTATTATATGTATCTATTTTTACATAATACTTACACAGGAAGTTGTTAATAATCTTGTTTTCAACATTTTATTGCAGTAATAAATTCTAAGCAGGATGTGGTTAGTTGTGGCCACAAGAGAGCCCCCTGGGACACCCACCCCACTTGCCTATCTTGTACAAGTTGCAAGAGGACTGATGAATGTCCCTTTTGCAGTCTATGGTTGGATGAGGCCTGGTACCTCACAGAATAAAGATGTACTTGTAAAAGAAGGAAAAAAGTTCTTTCCTCTCAAAACTTTTTGGGTTTTCCTTCACTGAGTCCCTTGGGTTTCAAAGAAGGATTACAGAGTCTGTTAAGAGGTTATTAGGGTTTAAGTGGACCCCCTTCCAAGGAAGGTAATAGGCTGGAGTTTCAGTCATGCTTTTCTGTTAGTAAGGAGCAGCACCCTCCACAAATCCATAAGACAAACAGCAAGTTTCACTCTCCCATGAGGGAGGAGTAGCACCTTCTCTTTCCAGTTTGGATAGATAGTGAGTACTGCCCTCCTAATGACGGAGGGGCAGCACAGCACCCTCTTCCATCCTGTAGGGCAGAGGGTGAATCATGCCCCCTCCCCCCATTAGGAAGGAGCAATACTCTACTCACTCAAAGCTCAGTGCTCAGTGAGAGTCGTGCACCCCCCACCCTCCTCGGAGTGTGGAGCAAGCACCCAGTCAGTCAGTGATGGGCTCAAGCCATTCATTAATGGGGGGCTATGATCTAAGTCTTCAGCAAGAGCCGGAGAAGGGTCTTTCTACTAATGTGAGTGCCTGGACTGATCAGTCATTTAAGACCCTGCAGGATAGGAATAGGGTTAAGATCCCCCCTCCACACTGCCATTTCATCCCTCTTGCGATTGGGAAATGGCATACAGATGTTAGACATGGGAAGGGGGTCTGATCAGCATCCCCCTTTTCTATTATTCATCTCAATCACTACAGGATGTGGTACCTTCCACTGCAGATTGGAACAAAACAATACGTTTTTTTGTCTGCATTGGTGATGCCATTTCATTATAATGCTACAAGGTCTCTCTCAGTTTTATTGTCACAAAATCTTGCATTAAAGAGATTGGCTACCATTAATTGGTAAGGAAGATAGAACTCATCAACGTTACCACATCATGTGTTAATGAGATGCACTTTACTAACATACATTTTGGCTGTTTACATAATGCTTTTCCTTGCAGAACATGGTGCTGAGATTACTGCGGTGGAAGTCCTTGATTTCATTTGGAAGGAGGAAGATATTGAGAGGCAGCGACAGGAAGAGGAAGCCAGCCGACCCCGTCGTCCTGGCTATGTACAACCACCAGCACTACCTACTTTAATGGAGCGTCTTAACTTAGGTGGCTCACCTGCAGTTACCCCGACTGTCGTCCAGCAGTCAGCATCAATTATCACTTCAACATCCTCCATTATGACAGCTGTCATCACCACAAATTCAGCTACCCTGGCAGTCAGCTCAGCATCAGTTAGTATATTTGTGGACTCTCTCTCTCTCTCCCCTTCTGCCAGAGATATTGTTGACATTATTTATACACTTTGCCTTTCAGTAAATTGTTCAGGTCTTGAATTAAACTTAAAACTTGATCCATGCTGCAAAGTTGCAGTAAAGAGGGCATGGCCAACTGTTGCAAATCAGTAGCATGCTCAGGAAAAGAACAAAGTTTGCAGAGTAAATACAAATAATTTAGCTCTCTTTTCTCATATTAGGTATTAACATAACTTGGAAGTTTCTGTATTGTAAGAGAAGATGTTCATCTTCTATCAAGGTGCCCCGATTAGCCGAGTGGTCTAAAGTGCTCTGCATTATGAATCACTGCCATCTCACCTCTGTCTGCGTTGGTTCGAGTCTGGGATTCGGCCAGTGTGGGTATGTGAGAAAGCTTGCCAGTAACTTCTTGAGGGTCAATGGTTCTTTCCTAGGATGTCCCTGGTTCTTCCTCCACCATTAATACTGGCCGCCATGTATAGCCTATTGTGTGCTGAAAAATGGCATTAAACCCTACAACAACAACAACAATCAGCTTCTATCACTTGTACTTTACCTGGAAATTCATCATTAAAAAATATTGAAGCTTTTTGTAAGCATGTGAACTTTATAAGAAGTTTATATCATCCAAAAATTCTAAATTTTAACCCAATTCTCTATTGTGAAAATGGTGCATGTATTTAGAAAAATGTTGCAGAACTCATCACAGTTTAAATCTGAGAAAACCTTCACATACTAGTCATAGGAAAAATTGAACAAGTACGTTGAAATTGTATAACGATTATCTGTGGCAGTCAAACTGTTGATACTAATTACATGCCAGAAAAAGAGATAATAGGTTTGTGTGTGGTGACTGAACATTGTGCTGTAGAACACCAATTACATCTTAAAGTGACCCAGTTCACTATTAAAAGTTAAAAACAATTTGTTTTAACACATTAACCCCTGGAGCTTTTAGCCAATTTTGCCTGAAAATCGAGTAGGAAACACATTTTGAAAGCTATTTCTGAATAGCCTCGAGAACACCAAATCCCCGGTCATCTTTCAGTAACACACTGCCTATTTGTGTTAGAAACATCATTTTTCATTGGTTATTTGACTCACGCATGAGCAAAAGGGTAAAAGTTGGGCTGCTTTCTTTTTTTTTTTTTTTTGCTAAACAGAGCCATTATTTTTGTATGGAGACCACTCTTTATTCCAAATGCCCATCTTATCCTACTTATTTCAAAGGCTCATCTGTCTGTTTGCAGTTCATACCGTTTTGCCTTAGATCTGAGACCAAAATGTCTAAAATCCAGACACAAAATGGGATCCTGACCACGGGTAAATTTTGCGTAAATAAAAGTCGGGTCCAAAAAATGAGGTTTTTCTATCTGTCTTTTGTAGTGCAACTAGATATTCCAGATTATTTGGTATCATTGTAGAGCTACATCTGTCTACCTTTCTATAATACCACCCACTTTAGTGTATCATGCATGACCATGACTCTACAGAGCTTGGCAGTAGGCTACTACCTCTTGCCCCTTAAAGTCGTCACTAGCAGTTAATGAGTTAAGAGGTAAAATTAAACCATGAGAATAAGGAATGAACAAATAGCAAATGACAAAGATAAGTGGCTAAATAAAGGTGTGTGCGCAGTCACTATTAGAATATCAAGAAAAAGCAATTTCATTGTCACCTTCATGTGAAATGAAAATAAGGTGCCTTATTATAAAATTCCTTTGCAAAATAGAGAACAGATATGGAAGATTCTCCTCATGGCTGCTGAAAGCACGCAAATCCATATTCATATTTACATTTAAATGTAAAAGAAATTTACAATTATATAAATAGTGCTGGATATTTGAGTAGGAAGAATTTGTATGCAGCAGTCACTTAAAATTTAAAACAACTAAATTCAGTGACTAACTTCAGAAGTATTGTTATCAAATTGAGTAAAAACACAGAAAAGGGGTAGAATTGATCAATGACTACTTACATCTAGGACACGTGGTTGTGAAATTCTACTGAACAATTTTGTGTAAACTTTTTGACTGAATGCATAATCATGCAAAAAATTGAAATGAATCAAGCACACTTTGTTTCCAGGAAATGTAGAAAGTACCTGTTTTGCACCTGTACAGTGTTGTTATTTGGGACTGCTCTTTTAAGACTCATTTTACTAATGATATGGACAAGTGGGAACTATTCTAGAAATGTGTGAAGATAAAATAAAGTATATATGGGTTTGACTGTCCAGAACTGGTCGATAATGAAACTCAGATTTTGGTAAAATGACTCTTGTGAGCGCTTAGTTTCGTTAATGGAACAAATGTCTAATTCCAAGAGGTTGAATGTGATTTTTAAAAGAATTTAGCCAATTTTGTAGCAAATTATGTTTCTTGAAGAATACTTACCCGATCATAATAATATTAGGAGTATGTCTGCTACCTCCTAAATCCAGCCTTTCTAAAAGACAAAAATACATCTGTCTGTATCAGGCTTGGGCAACTCTGTCCAGGGTATGGGCCGGATAAGCCTCACCCAGTGATGTAACTTAATGGTTAAAACCAGGTCACTGGTCGATAGACAAAAGGCAGTAACTCTTGTCCATTACCTCCCCTTGACACAATTAGGTGTCACCAGTTTTAAGCTGAATGAACTACCAATGAGGATTCTCACATAGTGGGGTGATTGGGAGTATATTCAAGTAATGTGATCAGGTAAATATTCTCACATGGTTTGGTACAAAAATTGCTTTTTTCTTTGAATTCATTTCCTGATAATAATAATAGCAATAATAATTTGTTCATGTCGACATTAGGAAAATAGGTGAAAGATGGAGGGAATGCTGAGTATCTACATATACCTGTACTTCTTGTAACATTCTAGGGAAGAATTATATTGTATCCCTCATATGAATGATAACCAGTTCTCCTGCTTAAAGCAATACAGCTTATGGTCATGTGATATATGATGTGATATGTCACATTAAGATGATGATTATTGAAGTCTTCTTACCATCACATTTTGCTGTCAAATCCAGTGAAGCTAAGAGGCTGTGTTGGTTTAACTGCGAAGATTAATCCCTGGGACAAAAACTCATAAAAGCTGACTCTGCATGCCAGCCAACAGCTTCAATGATGTCATGGATTGAAATGTTATGTTCAAGCATGAGACTCACAGACATCACTCTGATTTCATTAGCTGAAACCATCATGAGGTGACTTTGATCTTTTGAGATGTCAGAGGATACAAGAGTGTTTTACTCAGGCTTTGAGAAGTGATATCCAGTTTTCCCGCCCTTTGCAACTGCCACAACTTGTCTCTGTATGCCTCAAGTGGTGCTTGAGGGTGCAGGCAGGATCTTGCATAGCAGCTGCTCTTGACCTATGTGTACATGAGAAAGAGCATGTGATGATTTTCTTGTTGCCCACTAACAACAACTGGTTCTTGGCCACAGCCTGGTTTGAACCAACCAATCTGAACTGATGATAGTTGGGGTCAACTTAAAGGACATGTAAGTCACTCACCCTGTAAGTCAAAGCCAAAGATATCAGGTAACAGATTTTGCATGATAACAGCTTCAGTGAGGTTCTGCCTAATGGCTGAAACTTCTCCAAGTTTAGTCATGTTAGGACCTATCATAGATTATATTTTTGAAAGAGGGTGAGAGATTTTTGGTGTATTCAATTCAAAATTGGTTTGTATACAGGCCTAATATATCTCTATCATAACCAGTATCTCCTCTTGAATGTGTGAGATATTTTGGAGTGGTAGCATTTGATGTCAGTTTGTGCCAACTCTTTCTCCTTGTAAAGTCGGAGAATAAAAACCGGCTAGTTGAGGGATCAGGGCTGTCAAATGGATGATGTTATTGACTTTTCACTAGTCTCTGAAATCTCTCCCTCATAATCCTTCTTGCTCTCAAGATTCTCTCCACAATTGAAGGTCTAAATTCTTCGCAAGGCTATCCTGGTGAGAATCAAGTGTGAAAGAGGAGATAGTCCAGTCAGGGGTGAAACACCTGCAACTTTGGTGTTTGAGAAGATTCAACTTGTCCATAATCTTGGATAGGTTAAGTAGATCGCTGACCCAGAACTTGTCCCATTTGAGAGGAACTATCATAATTATCTTTCAATTCTGACCCCATATTATCTGTGTTAATTTCAGTACTAAGATAGTGGTGGGACAAGCAAAGGCCCATAACTCTAAACAACTTATTGACAGCGTATCCATGGTCCATACTTCTGGGTCCATGACCAGTGAGACAAAAGGTGGGACGTTTGTGGTTCCCCCTTGTCATAAACAGGTCAGTCATTGGATGCTTCCAGAGCACACAGATCCTATGAAAAGCCAATGGATGAAGGTACCATTCTGTATGAATAACCTGACCCTGTCTGGACAGAATGCCAGCATGAACAATGAGCCTGCCGAGAATGTGTCTGATTTGCAAGTTGATCTTTGTTGGTTAAACCAAAAGTAATGCTTCCTAACCAGCACACACAGGTCAGGTGATTTGGTGCTTCTGACTGAGGAGGTAAGTCAACACTATAGAGTCATTTGATATAATCAAGACTGATTTCCCACAGAGTTGTTCCTTCCAGAACTGAAGGCATTTCTGAGGCATTGTAAAGAGAGGTCAGTAGTATGAGATCCACTGCCTCATTGAGTAACCAGAGGAGTTGCGAGAATTCCTTCACTGGGTGGACAAAACACTTGGATGGGTGAAGGTCAGATTTTGCTCATTTCACTAGAAACCAAGATGATTCAAAGCGGGATAGAAGAATGTTTTAGTCCTCGAAGAAATTTGCACTTACCATGTTTTTTAATCATACAGATATGCTGCTATATCCATAGAAGATGTCTGTAGCAGGGTGACGATGCAGTCCATAATTTTGGTGAAGACCTGGGGACTGATATTTAGATGGAAAGGATTGTCTTGAAATTGATAAACTTTAACTTGGTAAGCAAACCAAAGAAACTTGCATGATGCTGGGTGAATTGAACATGAAAAGAGGCATCTGTAAGATTGAGACTGATTGCATACTTGTCCTTTCAGATGGAAAGTCAGATAGACCTTGTCTCCATCATGAATATTGGTAGAAAAATGAATTCACTGAAGTGTCTCAAGTCTTTGATGGGCCTCAACTTGCTATTGACCTTTTTATATAAGGAGCAGCTATGGATAAAACTCCAGAGATTGTTGCTTTCTTACAATCTTTATGAGTGAATATTATCTCCTGATGAAGAATATTGTCCATCTGCCAATCTGTTAGAAGGAATGGTGAAGAAAAAGGAGGGGCTTGGATAAACAAAATCTGAATCCCCTTCAAAATGATTTGGGTGACCCATCCATTATGCAGGAATAGGTTGATCCAACTTGATTTGAACTGTAGGGGTCTGGCATGTACCACTGGGCTGTCTACAGGCAATAGGGGTGCTAAGTCAACATCAGAAAGTGAAAGTCTTTGGGTAGAGAAACGTGGTTTCTTACCTTCTCTGTAATATTCCTCCTAGACTGAATTGGCTGTTGTCTGATAACATAAGGATGGGATCTAAATGCCTTTAAATGACCCTTGTGGTATAAACAATCCCTTTTACCTGGCTTCTCTGTTGTCCATCCATTGTTGTTTGGACAGCAGAGTCCTAATTGAGGATACAGGTGGAGCGGCCAGTTGGACAGACAGTTCTTGAGCTGCCTTCCTCTGAACTTCTCCAACATCGCCCTCAAACAGTAATGGTGAGCCACATTCTAAAGCCAGCAGCACCTCATAGATCTTTTCAACAGCTGCATTAAAACTAAACTCTGAAAAGGGCTGTTACTCAGAAGTATCTTTACATTCACAGTGTGAATACTTTTGGTGGTCTTCTGCTTGCATGGCTGGATAAACCTGAGGTAATGATGATAATAATGCCATCATCTCTAAATAAGCCACAGCTAATAGTTTGCAGGTAGGCACTGAAAATAGGAAGAGCCAGTTCTTCAAGGTGGTTTTGTCACCTGGGCAGATGGGTAGATAGCATGGAGAATGGTTTGCCCAGTTATTGGATGTATGTAAGCTGGACTTGTCAGATTCAGTATTGGTTTTGCCAGCAGCATGGCTGGCTGAATGGATTGTACATTACCATCCCCATCCCAATCTGCACTATAACCATCAACTTGGCTATACAGATGACTCTTTCATGAAGATTCCTGTCTTTATAAAAATATGAAGCCATCTGTCTGGTTAAACAGTCTGATCTATCATTAAGATCGGCAAATCACAATGCAGTTTGGGCTAGCTGGACAGCTGGTATCACTCCAAATGGTACGACCATACTACATGCTGGATCCACTGGATCTCACAATTACCCCATGTGCAGTCCATGCTCAGACATAGAGGGTGCCTTGCAGCCACTGGGCTGCCCAAAAATGGGTGAACAATTCTCAGTTGTATCCAACATATCTGTAAATTGTGAAATTTACACTCATTTCTGCTGATTTAGATTTTATCATTTCAAATCTTGTTAAGGAATGCTAAACATGATTTACACAGATGATACAAATAAAATGATGCATGATTTTAAAAAATATCAAAAAGTTTAGCTTGACAATTAAATGAGTGCTATCTTGTCAATCTTTATTATCCCTTTACCTCGTAGAGTGTTTAGCTTTGTAGGCAGTTGATGTACATGTACCAAAGTTGCACAGTGCATTGTGCTATAAATGGAACACCTGTTACTAATTTGACTCCATACACATAGACCTGCCTGTTATCTGTTATAGCAGTGTAGTATATATGGTCAGCATCAGTTTTAACCATTCTTCATTTTTGATACACATCTATTATGTATATAAAAATTTAAAGGTAAAATCTGATCATTATGGCTGAATAATTATACTTCACAAAACAGTTTCTTATGCAGCTTTAAAATCTTGAGAGATTAACTTCATCACCATCAAGCCAATGAAGCCATGTGACCAAACATAGCTACCATTGTCTTGCTCAAAAGTGACCAGTTCTTTGTTTACATGTACATCATTATATCATCCGAATTTGATAAATTATAAATACATCAATATGATGACATAGCCTTTACTTAAATTATTGAAGCTTTCATAGTAGTGATTCTAATCTAATCCAGAAATACTGAACAAATCCATGGCCTCTGTTTTGGAGAGTGGAGGATCTGACCTAGTTACTTTAAATAACATATTATGACTTGAGCTTAAACAAGCCACCACTTGATCTGACATAATGGTCATTCACAACAATTAATGTAATATCTAATAGGTGCCAGTATGAAAACCAACTCAAAATGGATTATGTGTATGATGTGTCCAAATGTGCTTCCATGGGAATTGTGTAGAGGCATCCAAATGTGCTTACATGAGGTAAAGGGTTAAATGAAAATATTAAGTACAGTTGTTGTCTGCTATATGTTATAAAAGGCCATCGTACACTAGGGTATCTTGTCACGTGGAAGTGTATATAAAATTGGTCAAGTTTTTTAACACTCATCAAAGGAACCATACAAGGTAAGTGACTGTGTATGTAAAAATGGGTATGGTAACACTGCTCATTGGAGTCATACAAGTTAAGCATATTTTAAAAACTCCAGTATCTAACACTGGGGTATATTGCAAGTAAGGTAGTGTGAAAATTGGTCTGCAAAACCAATATATATATATATATATATAAAAGTGAAATTGCATCGTGATGGGTAATAATAAGTGAAATATGATTAGATAGGACTTTTGAAAATTAATTTTACATCATGAATTAGTTCTGAGCAGTAACACACGTTATATTGGTTACTTTCTACTGGGTATCTTTTACAGAGGGATCATTGTACATGTTAGCAATTTAACCTTCCTGATAAACAAATTTATCGTATAGCTTAAGTGGATAAGGAAGGTCCAGTCCAAAGAATTTACCAATTTCACTTAATTTTAGGACCAGGATATTCTGAGGCCCTGACAAGAGCAATTTATGCTCAAGGTTTGAATGTCTCTTTGACTTCATTAATTATTGTCTCTCCTGTCTTAGCAGATAGTGAGGCCTTGGTGTAACCTCTCTGTGATAACATTGATGGTATCAGTGCTAACATTGTCAGTGTAAATATTTTAGGTTGATCTTTTATTTTGTTAAAGTTGTTTTGATTTTGATAGTCTTATACAGGGAGAGTGCACCATAGCATGGTTGACTTGCTCAACACAGTGTTCAGTATACCAGTAACCCATGATTTCCTAACTAGTCTTTTTACAACATAGAATACAGGGACAGTGATAAAATCCCATAATAAAGATACAAATAAGACAAGTGTTCTGTACAGCCCATGATTTCCTTATGTCTTCAGTTTTGTTATTACAGAGTATAGGACAGTGATAATTGCCCATAGCAAAGGGAAACAAATTGATAACATTTAGTTGTCTTTTATGTCATGCTGAATGAGAATGGATAACACAAGTGTAACTACTGGTCATTGTACAACCAGATATCTGAGATTTTCTCATTTAAACAAATTATTGGGTAATTCTGTCTACCAGAGGTAAAATACTTAATTCTACTGTACCTCTTCCTCACAGGAAACCTCTGGCATGACATTTGTTTCAACCTCAACTTCTGCCTCACGACCAACACAAATCTCCATATTCACAGATCAAGGACAGAGGCAAGATGAGGGTCAGGGATGCAATACCAGTGATGGAGGAAATGGAAATCAGAGAGGGGAGTCACTGCCAACAGATTGTAAGACTTCCAAAAAAATCTGTTTAAATCTTCAAAACTTTGCAGTTATTTCTTATTGTCTCACTTGCATAAGTATATTGAGACACAGGTATCACTTTTTTGGTGGTAATGGTGAAAACATTGTGTAAATCATGTTACAGGTCAAATGTAGGGGGATACAAAATTGCATGAATGCAGGTGAGACAGTATCCTGCATATAACACATGTACTATCTGTTGCTTCTATTGCTTTTGAGAGAGAAATCTGTAATAAAAAAGTGGGTCCCTGTTACAAATCCGATACATGGAAGTGTACATCATTACATGAATACAGACGAGTTATCAGGTTTTGTGTAATGCTTGTTTTCTTTGGTGCCTCTGTAGTTCATGGGAGACAAATCTGCAGTAACAAAACAACAGGTTGAGTTCATCTCACATGTTAATTGAGAAAATCTAGATGATAAACAATTCATCAGAATGAATTTTAGATAAGTATTGAGATATTGGGAATTTTATCCTTGTTTTTTAGTAGTTACTTAAAAGGGAAGGTAAGGTGTCTTGAAATTTAAAGTTATGCAATAATTAATGATAAGTAACCTGCTCACCCCCCGACTCGACAGTGACCTTTTCCAGGCTGACTGGTCACCTCATGCAGAAACATGAAAATCAGTGTATTTTAACTATTAATTCAAAGAAATCTGCTCTTCCGAAGGTTTGTCATACAATTTAGTGTTTACAATAATATTTGCATAAATACATTGCAGATATCTCTCAGTTGACCAATAAGACAAAGGCAAAACGTTTTTGAGTGTTTTGTTCATTAGTGTCTTGCCTTAATTCAGAGTAGACTTTTAAGTTTTAACCTAATTGAAATTTCACATAATTTGATGATATGTCTGTTACATGTGTTAACTCCTAACTCATACAAGTGACACAACCTATACTGTGATGCAGCTTGTATCATGCTGTGGCATATCTCCTGAGTAAAATAGCTCATATTTGTTTGTTTGGTGCTTTATAACACAGCCACACAAGTAGGTTATTTAGTTCAGAGGCAGTTGGAGTAAAGTGCCTTACCCAATGACACACCCCAGTATCTGACTTAGGCTGGTAAGATGGTAGGATTCGAACCCACAGCCTTTCAGTCATGAGTTGGCATGCTAACCACAAGTCACCTTGGCTCCCTAACTTAGCTCATACCCTGATATAACTCACTGTGACTTAACCCATATGAAAGACATAACTCATACTTTGACATAACTAGTATGTTACACAACTCACATGGTAACATTATTGATAATGTAATAAAACTCAGTGGCATAATGTATACTGTGACGTAACTCACACTGACATTACTTGTACTGGATATTACCCATGACTTAACACATACTGTGGCATGAGTGACAACTAATTTTTTTATATGAGTATGACTGACAATACTGTAATGTGACTTGTAAGTCGCACTGACGTAACTCATTTGCATGAAACTTTTACTGTCTCGTGTTTTGTGGCATAATGGCCACCATAGCATAAATTTAATATCTAGTGAAATCTTAAGTCTCCGGCTTTGAAGTTCCAGCTGAGAAAGTCCTTAACATATTTTTCTTTAAATAGAGGGATATTTTGTATGCAGGTTTTGGGGAGGTTTTGTGACCTCTTTATCATTTGTCCTTTGTCAATAGTGCACATTTACTTTAGGCTGCATGGGTGTGTCTTCCTTGAAACTTTAGCATGGTGCTTGCCTTTATTGATTTTGCTGACTAGCATTTTGTTTGGCACGGTATAGCCAAGATTGTACAGATGTGCCATTAAACCCAATACAGACAAACATGCTGATTGTTTTTATAGCTATATTTTGTTATATGATATTATTTGAGAGCCAAAGAGGTTTTATAAATATCATTTGATGAGGAATTTTCCTTGAAACGAGGGGTGAGAGGCTCAGGAGGATATTCTTCAAAGTACCTCATATAAAAGTTCAATTTCAGTCACTTCCTTTTCCACAATAGTATTGTAACATGCTCACCCAAGTTTAATTTCGGGTGCAAGCTCACTTACATTTACATAGTATTTTCCTTTTTCTGGACTTAAGCAATCCTTAAATTGAAACATTGAACTGGTTGCAATATTATAATGTAGTATATAGAAAGTCATCTGATAACAGATGCAGTCCCAGAAGAACTTATGGCTATTACATTAGCTGCTTATGTGTGAAGAAACTATATATCTGTCCAAGTATACAGATGACAGAAACTCTGAGAAAAATAAAGGGTTTATTTTAGTTTTCAAATATCAAGAAACAAATATAACAGAATGTACATATTCTGTAATCATGTTCTCCCTATTTCAATACATGTGATGATAACCAACAGTCTCAACAATTTGCATTAAATAATAATAATGATCACAAAGAATTTTCTATCAAGGTTTAAGAATATTCATTGTAGCAACATAAAAATTCCAATAAAAACAAAAACAAATAAATAGAACTATTATATCAAATGAATGACAATTTCTGTCACAATAAAATTATGAAGTCACATCAGTGTACTGAAATAGCGCAAGTTTTATGGAGGCCTTATATCACTATGTATAAATACTCTACGATATATCTTTGGCTTTTATTTTCTTTTGTATCAAACTTTACTAAATACTATATTACAGACATGAATGTATATTTTCAAATATGATTACTTTAAATTATTTTCTATCTAGAGAATGATAACATTCCCATTCACTTTTGGAAGCTAATTTGCAATCTAGGAATACAGTATATATTGCATTTGCATATGAACCTGATGTTGGTTGAAGGGAAACTGACTTGTGTGCACAACACCAATATTTATAACCTTCACTTGCACTACACCATATAACACCCTGCCAAAATAGCTAACAGGTATTTAAGACAGAATAAACATTAACTATCATTAAAATAACGTAATTCAAAACAAATATTGAATGCTTATTATATTATTACACTTTTAATAACAAATGTATGACCAAACACTAAAATCATTGCATTAGACATGTAACAGTAAAACACTGTCCTGAGTTGGTGGTGCACAATGTGGATGCCACATCTTTGTAGGAGATGGTAAGGGCATTATTTTATTGTTAGGCAGAACTTTTTTATATGAAACCCTGTTATTCTGTTTACTAATGTTCAGTTATACTTGTATTAATGCGTGGTGAAAACAAAGATGGCAGACATTGTAAAATACATCAAACATGGCACATAATATCATACAGAACATCCTACTTATGGGGCAGGAGCCAGTTTTTATGTATAAATTTAATACCGCAATCAGTGACCTAGTATAAAAAATCATAAAAAATCAAATACACAAGTGAGGTCAAAAAGGTCCATATTTTTAGATACCTATATTAAAACAAAAGCATAAGAATAGTATTCACTTGACCAGAGAAGTCAATGGCAGTTCACAGCAGAAGAAGTTTATGCACCCCAACCCCTATTTTATACATGCATTTTTCACATCCAAAGGCCATTTTTGACAGCACGTGGTGCTCACAATGCAAACGCAAGCTCTTTCCCCGGATGAAAATTTTGAAAAACATTGTCTGCTAAATAGTTTGATGCAATTCAGAATAGTTGTCATCCAAGCCATTTTTGAGATACTCTACTTGCCTTGAACCCACGTGTCTACTGCTATGGGAGGCTAGCTCTTCTTCCAAGCCAACTATTGGTATTTCACTATCAACATACTGCAGAGCAACTATGGAAAGTGTACATGCCTGACATCAGTTTCAAGAACAGCACAAGCCCGGAACACCTAGTTCACAAATATACTCATATCTATAAATAGTAAACAATAATAGCTGAAAAAGTCACACCATAGCCTTAAGTTAAGAAATTTGCCAGGGGCCAATTTACGAAACTGGACCCTGCCACGTTAATATAGTCTCAAAAAACCCATTTGTACATGAAACTATTATATTTGTAATTTACAGCATTCAGTCAATGCCAACAAATGCTTACCATGCTTTACATATACACATGACAAGAGAATAGTGCATATCAATAAATCACTACCAAGTACGAAATAGTTTGTATTCATGTAAAATTCGTAACAGTATTAAAGAATTAGCTTTTATTATTATACCTCACTTCCAGTCTCTAGATATTATTAGTTATACTGGTCATAGATGATAAAAGATTGTGGGATGGTCTGTATAGCATCCATCCATCCATTTTTCTGTTGTACTTCCAGCCGTTAGCACAAGTTTGTCATCAATATTCCTCCTAATCTACTTGGACAATACCCATGAAACTTTACAGTTACATTCATCCCATGGTGCAGCTCAGACAACCCAATATGGCCACCAGTGGTCATATTGAATATCTTGTGTCTGCTCCTCCTAAATGGATGGCTACATCAGCATGGGTTTTTTACTGAAAGACTTGTAATGAAGTCTTACTGGTCATAAATGAAAATGATGTCTAGTGCAACTTCTAATATGACTACCAAAATGGCCATCTTGAAAATATTTTTATTACTACTACTTCTAGATAGCTGGTCATATCAGCATTGTACTGTTATCAAAAGACTTCATATGATGTCTAGTTGGTAATAAATACACATGGTACCAGTCTGATTTCCAATATTGCTGCCATGGCATCATCTAGAAAATATTGTTATTGTTACTGATCTAAACTGAAAAGTCATATCAACGTGGGGTTTCCACCAGAAGACTTCTTATGATGCCGTGTTGGGCCTAAATGAAAATGGTGCCTAGCTGATATCCAGTATATTCACTAATTTGAAATTTTTTAATTCTTGGAAATTCTTTTCAGCCAGTATGGCATCAGTTGCCTTGAATGGCTCTTGTTTTAGTTAGATGGGTATTTTTGTACAGAGATCAGGACACATTTTGTGATCTTAGGTGTAAAGATATTTCAGCAGTGTCATCATTACCATTATTAACACTCCTGAAAGAGTGAGCTTTTATTTTGGCTGCATTGTGCATTCATCAACATTTGCTATTTATTTTAAACTTCTCAAGAACTACAGGACCAATTTCTGTTACTATGACCAGAAGATATTATGGAATGGCCTGTGGTCTCTCCATCCATTAGCACAAGCTTGTTATTGCTACTTCTCATAAAATCAGTTGAAAAATTGTCATGACAGACATTGCACCAGTCATGTAAGATTTGTGTGATTCTACACACTAGGATAGTAGTGATGCACAAGGCAAGAACTGCAAATTTGTTTAAACTTGTGCATATGAAAATATACTCTGAGCAACATAAAATTTTCATTTCACCATTCCCCATTAAAATTCTTACTGCGACAAAAAAAGTGCCAGAACAGGTGTTGTAGAACTTGTCACGACATTTGTCTTTTTCTCAGTTATAGAACTATTTACACCTCTGGGTTCTTTGGCTTCACACAGATATTTGCTAAACTAAATTTGATTGGCACATTGGGCCCTGGAACAAGCATTCTGTCATAGTTTGAACATTGCATCAAGGAAGTTTTTCACATGCATATGTAAAATTTGGGCTACCTAGAAAACCCCAAATCGTTGATTCCCAGCATGGTTCATGTGAAGATGATGATTTTGTTCAGTAAGTACTGCCTGATGATTGTGATGATGACATATATTTATTAATAGTTAGGAAGTATATCTGATTATTGGAGTGGGAAAGTGTTAATGGAGAAGCCAGTGAGTGATTTTGAACCTGATAATTGTGTTCAATACAAGTCTGATGTACATGCTGGATCGGCATAAACCGATTGCTTGCCAGTCAACAGCCCCCCCGCAGTATTTAGAAATTAATGTAGAAAAGGCATAATACCAAGCCTAATTAAAATACATTAATTCAAAAACAGACATTTTAAAAAATTAGAGTACAAATTGCATTTATTTTCTCAAAGAATTTAGTCCACCTGCTGAATCTTGTGCTACAAAATTGAATAGCCCTATAAATTATAATATAATGCTTAATGCATAAATAAAAATATAAATTTAAATTAAAAAGTAAAGATATTTATTTCATTAAAATAGCTCTGTCTGAACAAGCAGAATATGGCATTGATGGCCTTAAAACCTAAATACAGCTTATAGAAAAGATATGAAATGCCATAGAAGTCAATAAAGCACTGCTTCAAGAAAATGAAGTTTTGGCTGAGCATATGTTATGTGAAAAATACTATTTAAGTGCAGAAATATCCAAAATACAAAATCTGTGAGCTGTAGGAAATTGTACATAGCAACCATAAGGAACAGGTTCCCAACTTGTTCAAGCTGGCTTAGCTAGCTACATGTATGCCCCATCAAACAGCAGACATTGAAGTATTCATACTAAGATAAGGAACAGATTAAGGTCACAAACACTCAACAGATTAATGTTCATACAATTAAAGGTGACATCTTTTAAAGGTTTTGATTTCAAAAGTGCTGTAACGGCATGGAGCTGGGAGAACGAGGTGGATAATTAAGTCATAGGAAAATATTCAACTGTGGCCAGTACCTCCTTCCCCTCTACTGTCCCCATATTTTGGTGGTAACTGGGAAGCCCCCTGTTTAGATAAACTTCTGGCAGTATCTGAGCTATGAAACTGTTCCCACACATTCATCCAAAGCTTTGGTTGGTCCATCAGATAAACTTGAGATTGTGACTTAGTCTAATATACGATCTATGGATTCAAGCTTAATAAATGGTACAGATCTGTTCAAAAAAACGTGGATATGAAAACAAATAGCAAACAGTTACACTTGGCATTATATTTATTGTCAGTGGTTATAAAAGCAAACATGACTAAGGCTTTACAAATATAAAGTATCATCAGAAGCAAACATGGTAATGGTCCTTTATAAGTGAATCTGAGGCCAGGAAATATACAGAAAGATGGTTTTAAAAATCCCAAATAATGAATTCTGATGGCTAACCTGAGGTTGAGGCAGATAATAACTGCTGACAGTTGTCCCAGACAGATCTGTTCACTGCTAAAAATAACTTTTTTAAATAACAAATTTAAACTCCTCTATTTGCCTTTTTTTTATCTCTTCATCTTTTACCATCTGCTTTCAATTTCTATAGTAACCAAATTGGGTTTAATGATCTAAAACTCAATGTCCTCTTAAATTCTAAGTGGTTCACCCAGTTTTCCCCATCACAAAACCTTATTTAGATAGGGTACAAAAACACTTTGCACAAATACTTTTATTTCAGCATGACATCTGCACAAAATAATTTGTCAGTGGTTGTCACTTTAATTTCATGTTCTTATTCAGGTATGTTTGGTATTTTCAGTTAAACTTTGATCAGTGTGGGTGCTTTTTAAAATATGTCTTCCAATCCCTTGAGTTATATTTTTGGAGTAACTCTTAGCAATTACAGTTTTTAATTTGGTATTTTATATTTCAAGAAATGGGAAGATGTCCAAACATATTTTCATCTCACTATAACACAAATTTGTACCCCCAAAAATTATTGTGATTATCTTGAAATACAGACTTTCATCATGTCTTGATTCTTTTTACCAGTCTGTGAAATGTTTGATCAGGAAAACAAAAAACAAATTCTTGACTTTTCAAATTGTTGAATTTCTTTTCAGACTATGACGAATTGCAGGAGGAAAACAAAAGGCTGAAGGAACAAATAACATGTAAAATCTGCATGGAGAAGCATATTAGTGTAGTTTTTCTTCCATGTGGCCATTTTGTCTGTTGTGAAGTATGTGCACCTGAGTTTCAAACATGCCCAATTTGTGACAGACATATTCAGCAATCTGTCAGAGCTTGTCTCTACAGATAGTTACTCCATGGAAAACCTTAGTAAGGGGAACACAAATTATTTTGTATGTAATGAGAAACCAGATTTTAATTTTCCATCTCAAACATGTCTGTAAATTTGGACCCATTGTCATAAAATTTGAATTGATTTCTGAACTTATAAAAAATATCCTGACCAATCAGAAGTGTAGATTTGTATATGTAGAGTAAAATATACCAATATTCCGGTCTGACCTAACATTTTGAGCAAAGTATAATTGTGTGGACTAACAATCTGAGTACAGTTTTATGGCGAAGGAAACATGGTCTAAGTGGAAAAACATACCATATAAACTCAGGTTTATGCTCATTCACATGTAAGTCAATCCCCCAAACTGAATAGGCATAAACATTAAAAGTACATGAGCCAACCTACATGTCCGAGATGACATAACAAAGTATGCACACGGTAAGTCCTAAATACATTTATTTAGGAGAACTTATATTAGCAAAAGTTATGCATAACCCAAACCAAAATCGCAAGCTTATTTTTAAGGTTGCAGCAAGCTTGTTATGTAAGCTTACGGCAAGCTTAGATTTGAAGCCACCAATTTCAAGCTTGCAAACAAAGCTGACTTAGCTAGCTGCATCATAAGAACTGATGTGGCATCTATTAAATTATTCTATACATGGTCACATACCTCCATTTTTCTAGCCCTTGATGTGCGAAAAGTATGTAATATCAAATATTGAAATGAAAATGTTAATATATGGTGAACATTAATTAGCATGAGATCTTAGAGTCAGGTCACAATGAAAAAAAAAATGAAGTCATCAAATCATTTAATCAGATAAAAATATAACAGTATATGAATCTATGTGAGGAAGCTCTATACTTTTGTTCTGTATGGCTTTAGAAATGTTCTAATAATTTACTTCCATGTAGAAATCCATTTGGGGGAGGCTGGTGTCAAATGGTTAGGTTCCCTCTCTCATCTGTCAAAATGATAAACTATTAGGTGAAAACAAGAACGTTTGCCATTTGAATTACTCTGAACCACTTCTAAACAAAATCCTCAGAATAAATTTCGCATCCTCCTCTGCTTCTGGTTTGATTCAGGTATCATCCACTGAAATGGATTACAGCAACATGTACTATGTCACCATGGAAAAAAACGAGTATTTACCTCCTTGGTAAAAGCATTTCATTTTTAGTTTAACATTCCAAAATCACTTATTAAGTCCAAGAAATATCAGTGTTATTCAAGATCATCCTTTAATGAGCTATACATTTTAGTTTTACCATCCATTTTGAAAGGGCTATGACACATGTCAAACGAATGGCACCTCAGACCTTTAAGCAACAACAAAAATCTGATGGAACCGATTAGGTACCTTAAGACATTTTGAAATGAAATAATTGCCGTCTTCTTTGAGGATGAAAAGAATTAAATGTAACAACCTCTGAACAAATGTTGAAATTGATATGCGAGGGAAAAAAGGGGACTTAGAATAACAGAAATAAGATTTACAAGCGTGCGTTAAATTTTATAATCTCAACCCTTTTGTTGATAACTGACAGCACTGCATCGATTACTGCAGTTTGGCAAGTGTAGCAATAAACAATAATGGTCTGCAGAGTTGTCATCTCAATCATTGGGTTAAGAAACATTAAAAAGTCATTTTCTGACGTATTTAAATAGTAAAAGTGAAACAGAACACTACCGCCAATTAACAGTCCTGAAAACTGGCAAAATACAACACACTCTTGAGTTTCCTCGCCAACATGATTACTCTGTGACTTCAAATTATCTCTCAGGTTATAGGATTGGTTACTGCACATATACTGGTTCTGCAGGCAATGAAATTTACCGAATTAACAAGCTAAATTGTGATGGCTCAACCTTGAAAATTGTGCGCTATTTTTTTTAACGTGGGGCTACAATGGTTGTTTTGTGTTCTTGTGAGTCAGATATGGTGTATGCATGTTTAGAGTTCATAAACCAGTCTGCTGACCTTAAACAGGGGGAAGTAACCGCTTTTAATAATTCGATACCGAATTAAGTCTCGGTCGCGGAAAACCACATTTCATCTTGC
Source organism: Sinohyriopsis cumingii (assembly GCA_028554795.2). Lineage (NCBI taxonomy): Eukaryota > Metazoa > Mollusca > Bivalvia > Unionida > Unionidae > Sinohyriopsis > Sinohyriopsis cumingii. Next base: position 74,628,599 of record CM068835.1, on the reverse strand, counting down.
ATGCTTTTATTTGATTTCTTTTTTTAAAAAAGAAAAATTCACAAAGCTCAATTCTTTATAGAATTTTGGCAGATTGGTATGCATCTCTCTCTGTCTCTCTCTCAAAGAAAAACAAAAATTGTGTATATTTTTAATTTTTATTTAGTAAGTAAATAACTGACAATTATTTTTTTTTCTCCTGACAGTAGATTGTTATTGAAACAAATATGTGACAATTCTTTCAAAAAACTTAATGCCAGTAATTAATATTACAAGATTTACAGAGACTATATTTGATTGTTCATACATTGTTGGTAAATAGCACTTACAAGTACTTGACATCAAATATCTTGCTGTATTTAGTCTGTAAACAACTTTGCAATCAGCGATTACTATCTATTTTACAGGAATTTACTAAATGGAATTCTTTATCCAGTCTTCCATTCCCCGACAAAATGACTGCATAGCTAATTGAGTGTACAATCACTTAAAGAATTTCCTTTATGCAGAAAAACTCAACTGTTTCTCTAACATGTAATATGTTTGTAAAAATTTGAAGATGAGGAGAAAGACATTTGTAGAAAAAGTAACATTTCATATTTTGCATTGGTCAGGAAATAACTGTTTATTTTGAAATATATTAATAATGTACATAGTTAATTTAAACATAAGAGAAATGTTGGAATAATATATTTTATTTTTGTATCAGCTAAGTACAAGTAATTCAAGTTCTTAGCATTTTGCAACACTAAAAATCTATATTATTTAACTTAAGTGCATTATCAGATGCTACAAATAAAAGCTAGATTACTGGTAACATCTTTTAATTTGACAGTGTAGTTTCTTATGCTGAGCATGATCTAGTCACAACATATATATTCTTCAACATTTCAGGAAGTACTGCTCTCATGCAGAACTGCCAATTTAACTTTCAACATTCACGACTGTTTATTGCAAGGTTGCACAAGCTTACATCAAGTATTTTAGATTTTGCAAGCTTGCCGACTTGGAAACATTCCTTTTTCAACCTTGTGCAAGCTTGAACTTTACATTTTTCAAGCTTACAAACTTGGAAAAATTCCTTTAGCAAGCTTGAACTATTTTGCAACCTTGCAGACTTGGAAAAATTCCTTTTCCAAGCACCCTTATTGCTAGCTTGTGCAACCTCAGCTAGTTTGTTGTAAGCATGCATTTTGGTCTGGGACCTCTCTCGGGGTTGACATGTGTGATTATTACATGGAAATAAGTTAACATAATTTGTTTTAAAAGGCAATAAATTTATTTAATTTTATGTTTTTTTATTGTTTCTGCCTAATTCAGATTGGTGCATAATTTGATTGGACAATGACGAGAATTGATCTTTTCAGTGTGTGGAAAATTATGGTTTTGTTCAGCCAAAACACAAAACTAAAACAGATTGATGATGATGTTAGTGGATCTCTATTAAAAATATTAGTCTTTATTATTACCGTTCTTTCATGAACTTATAACAGTTATGTGAATAGATGCTGGTTATGTGCCTTGCACAATTAAACATGTGTAACTTTTCATAAAAATTACCGCATATTTTAGGATCGCTTATGTCACTGAAATTTTTTAATTCGTCAGTGAGTGGATCAATGTAAATGAAACACTTATGTATGTCTAGCTGAATGTGACCTGGAAGAATGTTATATGGCAGAAACAATGAATAAAGCAAAATCTGCATCTAATATTGTTGGGAATAAACAAGGATTTAAGTGACGCTTTTAAAGCATTGATTTGCACCATGTAATTACTACTCATTATAGTACCTCCTCAAACCAGCCCGTTAATTATGAAGTCTTTATGTACCTAATATCATGTTGGACAAATCAGAAAATAAGCACTTGGAAAGTATCGGGACAACGAAATTGGTAATTTCTTTTACATGTATAAAAGTGGTAGGACAAGATTTACAGCCATTAATATTGTGGTCAACAAACTTAAAATTTTAAAGATTAGACCTTGGCCCATGGATAAGCTAACTCCCCCTTCTTCTAGCCTTTTATTTTTCCTCAATTGTTAGGCTTATACATGAGTATATATAATATGGTATATAAAAATTGATTTTAATGATGTCATTATTATATTTCACATTGCATCATCAAAAAATTAATGTATAATCATGTAGAGTTTTCAACATAACTCAGTATTTAAAAATACATATTGTACTCAAGTACTATGGATACTTGCTGTAATTCATACACTTTACATATACAACTATGATTTTCAAGAAAATATTGAGAATATATGAAAAAAATAACACTTTTAAGACATTAAAATAACAATAATTAAAGTTTTCATGGGTAAACCTAAATTTCTATACTTTGCACAACAAAAAAGTGCAAAAATAACTGATTTTGCTTTGGTAATTATTAGGCATAAGTTTAACTTTACATTAAAATTTTTAATGAGTTTTTTTTTACATAATTACGTTACTTATCCTCTGCACTATGATAGAAGTTGGCATCCTCATGTCAATAGCTATAGATTCATTTTGCAATACAGTGCAAATTAAGTATCATGTAGACAGGTAAATGCATACATAATAGCACTTGTGCTCATGGGTAGACAGGTACTGCATATACTATTGTCCTCGTGGTATAGTGAAAGTCACACAGGTCATGTAGGTGTTCAACAACAACTATTTCAGTAATTGGTGCCATTTTTTAGAAATTGATTCTACACACCATTAAATAGCAATTCTTCACATTTTTGTATCCTCTTTCATCCATATTATTTTAGAAGGTCAATATTTACATACCTCAAGAAGTATATATGGCAAAATCTATGTTAAATTATATGGACATTTTTGGACAACCTAAAGATCATCTTTGCTAGCCAAGGTTCCAATGTGATAACCCATTCTACTCCATGGCACATCATGTAGATAATTCTGTGCTTCGGGTCTGAATTTCATTGCATGCGGCAGCAAGCCACCACATCCAATCAAAATTAAGTTGTTCAATTTTCCAGTCCCGGTCCGTGTTTGCACAAATACCTTTCACTCAAATACACCTGTACTGGCTTCCCTCTGGTACATATTCATACTTTCAGTGTTAAACTTCCAAGGTATCCATTTTAGGTCAATTGCCCCCACCCTTTTCGGCCAATTTACAATGCACCACAATATTGATTAGTTGGTATTACATACTAGGGGAGGCAACACATGAAATCCAATAGATGTAGCTTGGAAAAAGCACCAATATATCTGTTCGATCTGCTAAGGAAAAGATAGGGTAATTGGAACCATGACTGAGCAAAGATACCCCAAGGTGTGATCCAGTACAATCCAGATTGAATTTTGTATGCTGTGATGTTGCAAAGAATGCTATGCCTTTTGATAAACAAATTTGTGCTACCCAATATTGTGAAGGTGACACTTGACATGCCTTTTTTTACCCAGTTTAGTACAAGGCAACCATTGAAAAATTTCTTGATGGCATTTATAGTACAGAGCATTCAATAATTGGGATTGAATAGATTTTATTTAAACATAATTAGTATTAAATTTTAAAACAATAATTTATGTTTAAGATGAGTAAATGTGCATTACATGACCGTATGACTTTTACTGTAGATGGGAGGGGCCCCGAGTGGCCGAGTGGTCTAAAGCGCTCTCCGTTACTGATCACTGCCATCTCACCTCTTCCTGCGTGGGTTCGAGACTTGGATCGGCTAATGTGGGTATGTGAGCAAGCTTGCCAGTAGCTTCTTGTGGGTCGGTGGTTCTTCCTCCACCAATAATACTGGTGTGCTGATAAATGGCGTTAAACCCTACAACAACAACAGTAGATGGGTACTGCATGGGTAGATATGTAATGTATAAACAGTATTTTGTGCAGGAGTAGATGGATGATACGTACACCAGCAGTTCTTAACCTTTATGAGCAGTGATCAGGATTAGGTTTGTGGTGTTAGCCTTGCCACCCATCAAAGGTTAGAAAAGTTTTGATTTGATGGGGTTTATTTGAGTGTTGTGGCATTTGGGATCAAACATTTTTTGTTTCAGTTTTCAAGGACAATTTTTGGGAAAAGAAAAGAAGTTAATTCTTTAAGAAAATTTGTTTCCCATAGGTTTCTGTCTTTAAATGGTTAACTAAATTTAGATTTTACAAAATATTATCAACCTTTAAGTTAAAAGATTATTCAGATTTGTTACATCCTGAAATTCTTCATACAGTATTAGAATAAATTAAATTTTATTTAAATAAGTTGTAGCTTGTTGGAATAAGTTGCAGTTTGGTGAAATAAGTTAGTTTTTTGGAATACATTACAATTTGGTGGATTATGTTACAGCATGTCAGAAGATGCAACATTTTGGTGGAATAAACAAATTTCTTCATCCTAGTAAGCTTAATGGGAGGGAGGAAGCTGACAAAATTCCACTACCAGCAGATCATTTTCTTCAAACCTGCCTGTTATATCACTGACATATAACTTTACTGGTTAAGCTGGTCTCAAAAACAGGTCTTGCCTGTGGTTACATGTGACCAGAGAGAGACCCCAAGGCAAAGGGGGTTAACTCTTTTGTACATACTTTTTATGCCATCATCAGTATGCACTTACGATTATCTTAACCTCATGAAATTACCATAATTATATCTTAAGTGCACAGGATGTGAATTATATGAATTTTATGATATGTTCTAAAATATTTTCATGCACAGCATGTACAATTTGTTTAAGATTAATGAAACAATATTATCATATATAGTTTTGATTCCTTTTTTATGGTAACATGTATATTCTCATATATAGTTTTGATACCCGTTTTATTTTTCACTTTTAGAATATAAGTAATGGTGACGAGCTTTTATGTAGGTGAGTTTGAGTTCTCTTTTATGAAGCAGACCATATATATTCATATAATTGAGATCCAGTTACAAACTGCATAAAGCTTGACATACCTTATATACCCATGTGTAAGCCAGATCCAGTTACAATAAATACCATATATACCCATGTATAACCCAGAGCCAGTCACAAACTGCATAAAGCTTGACATACCTTATATACCCATGTGTAAGCCAGATCCAGTTACAATAAATACCATATATACCCATGTATAACCCAGAGCCAGTTACAAACTGCATAAAGCTTGACATACCTTATATACCCATGTGTAAGCCAGATCCAGTTACAACAAATACCATATATTCCCATGTATAACCAAGAGCCAGTTGTAAACTGCATAAAGCTTGACAAACCATATATACCAATGTGTAAGCCAATTACAAAAAAACTGCAGAGCTCAGCATACCATATATACTCATCTATAAGCAAGATTCAGTTATAAACTGTATGAAGCATGACATACTGTATATACCCAAGTACAAGTCACAACCAGCTACAAACTCTATAGAGCTCAGCATACCACTTGTACTTGTGTACAAACCAGATCCAGTTACAGACTGCATAGAGCTTGACATACCATATATACCCTTTTATAAGCTAGGTCCAGTTACAAACTGCATAGAACTCAGCATACCATATGTAGCTATGTATAAGCCAGATCCAGTTACAAACTGCATAGAACTCAGCATACCATATGTAGCTATGTATAAGACAGATCCAGTTACAAACTGCATAGAAGTCAGCATACCATTACAAAATGCACTGGCAGAGCAGGGTTGGTACAGTTTGTTCAGTCTTATGAGAAAAAACAGTCAAGTGGTTCATCTGACAGCATATTATGTGATAGAAGACCATTGTATTTACAGCTGAATCTGTCTTGTCTACATGCATTTATGGTATTTGTTACATGTTGTTTCATTGTCTTTTTAATGTATTTTGGTATTCATTACCTGTCACAACTTGACATTTTTTAAAATGTTTTTTTTTTTAAGCATTTTAGATTATATTTTTAGATTTGTCAGCCCTCACCTCTCTTTGTAAATGGCCAGCCTACCAGTTTATTTCTTTCCATTTTGAAGTTTTCTTATATGTATTAAGTTGGATGTCTTGTGGTTTCATTTTGTAGATGCAAATGTGGAACCTTTTATTACGTAAAAAAAGGAATAGGTAGTAATAGAGTACTGATGTGCTTGTGCTAATAGTGATTGTACCTTCCACTTTTGTATTGATAATCTAAACATGCATGATGTATTTACACAGCAGATATGTATAAGGTTATAAAGCTCAGTTTATGAGTAATAGTTGACTATCATACACACACACGTTACTGTGAAGCTTGATCAAGTAACAAAATAACTTGAGGTACAATTTAGAGTGTTTCCAGCTGAAGGTCAATACTTTTTATTTTTATTTTTCTAAACATTTTTTACTTATGTACTGCATTTTAAATTTCTGAAATGTAAATGGAAGTTTGAATTTTTTGTTCATTTTGTTGATACAGATATGAAACTTATTATTGCATGAACTTAATGGAGAACAATAAAAGAGAGAAATTGCTAATTGCTTAATTTATTTATAGCTAAAGACTTTATTTTAGATAGTCATAATTATGTCGTTTTGCTAACAGTGATGGTTTCTTCTGCTTTCTTCATGATCGTTTTTGTTTGTGAAGATTTCTAAATATGTTTGATGGTTTTAAACAGTAGGTATATTAGGGTTGTTCCAGTAAAATACACTTAGGTCTCAGGGAAGATAATTTTAATGTGGAATATTCACCAATAGATACGGTTTAGAAGGTTGTATTGTTTTCTTATGAACTTTCTTGATATTGGTTTATGTTTGTGAAGTTTTCTAAACATTCATGACGTATTTACACAGTGTATATATATATTTGTTACAACTCTAGGTCCAAAAACTAAGAAACAGAAAGAAACAAAACCATCAAGTTTTGTAAAACTGAAGAAATAATTTAATTCTCTAAGTTAAAAAAATGAAAATTTAAGAAGAATTTAAATATGAATTAAATCCAAAGTAATCATAAATAGTTCTACAAAGTACAAAAGAATTGAATGTTCCCAATGAATTCCAGGTTCTAGAATGAATATAGAGGTCTGTCAACAGTCCTGCTTTACCACAATGGCATTATACAGAACTCCTTTGAATACTTTAAAAATATTCCCATAATAATATTTTCAGTTCATTGAGCGCTTTGTTATTCCAATTAATAATCCTGACAGAATGTCTCCTCTCAAATTAGAGCTAAACATAAAATTAAACACATCTGCAGACTGATGTTAACACAAGAACATATGAAATAAGAATTCAAATAAGGAATAAATTAATTGCTCAATTCTCTCCTTTAAAAAAGATGTTTATTCACCATTTGACATTTCACAGTATCACACATAGTAAAAAGAACCCGCCTAACCAACACATTGAATGGGAAATAACTTAATTCTTCTCAAAGACCACCTGACCCCACTAGCTAATGATAAATTACTCCAAACTTGTCAACTGGTTCAATATATAGGCTGAATTTAAGTTGTAAAATTTAACACCTATTTATAGCTCAGTATCTTAAAAATGATGTATACACCCATGGACAAAAGCTTAGCTTTATAATATATTGTTTATAGATGATCATTACAATTTACAGTCATGAACAAAAATTACACACAATATAGATACAGTCACATGTACCAAAGGGTGCACAAAAATAAAGATAAACATAACATCTCCACACACAAAAAGAGATTTATATAATGAAACTTTCTTTTGCATACTAATCAAGCAAACATAATAATAATAATAAAAATTAAATAAGAGATGTTATGGCACAAAATGTAAATTATATACAAAAGAAAGCAATAAAGTACTCGTATACATATAAAAATGCATCTGCAATCAGATTCTTTTCCCATGATGCATCTAATATTGATGTAGTTTTGAAAAGTCAAACTCCACCTCTACAACCTCAGATTTTAATTTTCATTTTGTTGAAGAAAGTATGGGGATTGTGATCGTTAAATACAATAACTGGAGGAGAAGCCAAGATAATATACATTTCAAAGTTTTGTAAGGCCGAAATTAAGGCTAAGTAAGGCTCGATAGTGGAATAATTTCTCTGGTACATATTTTTTTTAAAAGAAAAATAGCACACTGGATCATCCACGCCATTTTCGTCTTCTTGAATTAAATCACCACCAACCCCAAAATCACTTGCATCGACAGACATTTAATAAACATTCTGACTTGAATGGTTTATAATTCTCCTTAATAAAACCAGACTGGAGTTTGTTTAGCCCAGCAGATGTAGTGTTTCAAATACCTGACTTTGACCTAGAAGCAAGAGCATTTGGATTAACTGTCTTTATTATGTTGCTTATTTATTTAATTTATAGCAATCAGAAATAACATGCATTGTTTTCTTATAAAAAGTCAACGTAGGTAGAATGAATGATTTCAGATCATTCTTATCAGAAGTTTGATTCCTATAAGTTGTGCAAGATTGAAATTTGGAAGTACTCTTATCAGACTGAGGTGTTTTCTTATCAAAATCATGCTGAGAGGAAGGCTTATTAATAATGAAACTTTGTGAGTCAAGGTATAATTGTTAACTGTATGAACAGCTGTTTTCAGAAGTGTCCACATAGTGTTCATCAAGGTACACTTTAACATCACTATGCATGCAATTCTTCAACTCTGTGACTAATACGAGTTGTCTAACTTTGTCATAATCTTCATCAATCTTTTTAGAAGCAAACTACCAGTCAAATAGTTGTTCTTTTCCATAGCAAACTAGACATGGGTTTAGATTGTTTCCTCTATACAATTCCTAAAGTCGATATGCCTCAGTTACTAACTGGTAACCGTTTAAGATACATTCATTAAGCACATCATAATCAGTGCTTGCTTCTACTGAAAGTGAAGTATGAACTTCACCAGCTTTTTAAATAAGAACACTGTAATAACAAAGGCCAGTAATCTCTTGGCCATTTTAAATTTTCAGCTTTTTTTTCTCTTCAAAATGAGGAATATATTTGATTTTTTTGAAAGGTGGTACTAACCTGATATTTTTGGTAATAGATAATATAAAATCCTGAATGTTTGCGAGGAGTATGCTTTCTGTTTGCGAATTCTAATTATTTAATCTAAATTGCAATTCTCTTTTCATTTTCTCTCCATATTTCTGTCTCTTGTTTTTAGTCTGAATTTGCATTTGCTACTTTTCCCTTTCTTGGCCACTCCGGTCGCCTAATGGTTAGAGCGTCTGCCTTGGATGCACGAAGTCACGGGTTCTAACCATGGTCAAGTCATACCAAAGACTTACAAAAGTAGTACAAGTAGCTGCCTCACTAGGTGCTCAGCATTAAGAGGTTAATGTCAGGACTGGTCAGCCAGGTGTCAGGATAATGCGACTCGGTGGGACATCATGCTGCATGTCCGTGGCATGATGCCCCAGTGCTAGACTTTTCTATAAAGTGCCACACCGCATGCATCTTGGCGATATGACTGAAAAATTGTTCAAGCTCTGTTTAATTTTTTTCTCCAAATCTTCCCTTTTCCTTTCTCTTCTTTTTTGTTTTGCATGTGTCTCTCTCTCTCTTTCCTCTATCAGATTTTCAGTTTCCATCATTTGTTTCTGTTTTGTAATTACATTTTTAATTGCATTTTATTGCCTGATAGTGACTTTCTTCTAATAGCACTTCTGTCAAAAATTTCCATTTCACCAAATGCTGGGCCAAAATAATTTTCCTGACTTAACAAAGATGACTTCATGTCCAAAAGAGGACAGTGTTCTACAAGCTCCAGTAACTCCTCTTTTCTTAAACACTTCAATGGTTAACGAGTCACACTGGAAACAAACTCTCCACCCTAGATGAAATGTGAAAGCTTGTTGGTTTCACTATTCGAAATCAAAAGACCAGGATGAGCCTGCAATTTCTGATACTAATCTACAGTCATGAACTGAATAAAAGAACTCAGCAAAACCAACATGTCTTGTAAAACGTAACAAATAATTTAATTCTCTAACCTTAAAAGAAATGAAAAAAATTAAGTGAATCTTACAGTATTATAAATCCAAAACAATCCTAAATACTGCTCCTGTAAAACACACAGGACCCAGGGAAGGCACGTTTAATGTAGGGTACTCACCCATAGATGCAATTTAGTTTTCTTCTTATTTTAATACGAATTCTGTGAAATCAAAGTACCCAAGCATATATTTTTTAAAAACAGCCTTCCCTGTGTAACTAGTATGTTTAAATGTAACAGTCCTAAAATAATTTACACATGGATTGCAGAATTTGCCGATGGGGTGTTGGAACAGCAAGCAGCGGATGCTAACATCGATAACAATTTTGTTCCACATGTCAATGAGTATCTGCATCAAACTCTTGTATGAACTGTCATATAATTTTGCTAAAGCTCAAGTAGAAATTGCTTGTTGGAACCACCTTGATCTACCACTGTCAACTTGGGACTGCTTGGAATTATCACACATACACATGAAAATGCCAATGCGTTAACTGTAACAACAGATGCAAAAGCAATCTGGGGTAGTTTCTACAATGGTAAAGTGGCATTCACTATAGTATCCATCCCTGTTACATTCATCAATGAATATTTTGCATAACACTGTCTCGATTGAGAAAAAAAAAGACTGTGATTGTTATTCAACAAGTATATACTTGGTCGGGCAACAGTTATTGGGCAAAGACAGCCATTTGACACACAAGGTGCAGGCATAATCTGCCTGTTTTTTAATTAATGGTGCCAATCCACTAGAGCGCACAATCACTGGAGATGTAACTATTCCTTAGGCATACTTTTTCTATAATTGTACGACAATTGTGCCAGTCAAAAAAGCCCCACTTCCTAATGGCTTGATGAAAAAAATAGTTATTTGCGCTGTAGAATAAATAGAACATTACATGTGCTTTGGACTGATAAGTTCAAAGTTTAGAACTAAGTTTACACTGCCCAGTTTGGTCTATTTATAGCTGGTAGAGTGGCAGCGTAACTGGCAGCATGATAGCATAGCTTCATAACTGACAAACGAACTGTCACCGAAAAAGGGACAGAGATTAAGAATTCATTCCAGGGATGTACATTTTGAAATGTGGAATAAGACATTGAATTGTGAATTTGGATTGTCAGGATGACTGGTTATATAAAATGCACTCATTTTTAAAATATCAAATGGTTATATGAAACATACTCATTTTTTATAACAAGGGCTGTTCCAGTCAAACATACATGGGATCCAGGGAAGGCATTATTAATGTGGGGTATTTACACACAGATGCAATTCAGAATTAACTTGTCATTTTAATATAACTCCATGAAATCAAAGTACCATGGCGTATATTTTTTTAAAACTGCCATTTTGGGTAGTGTGTATGTTTAAATCGAAGAGCCCTAACATATTCACAGTATGGTGATATCATAATTTGGTGAACAATTCTAATACGTTTTCTATTAATGTGTAAAACAAATCTTAACTTGATTATACATGTTTGCTGGGTTTTTAAAAATTTATTACCATATTTCTTTATCCATTTCATTGTTACAGTGATATTTCTGGTGATAATCCATACTTCATATCATAATGTGTTTTTTTTCATTTGCATACATTGTGTTCTGTGTTTTCACTTAATCCAAATCCATTTGGTTTCTATCATGTTACAGACATGTCACTCGAATATGGTGATGCCAATATATATACATTGTGCGTGTGTGTGTGTGTATATATATATATATATATATATATATATATATATATATATATATATATATATATAATTTTGTAAAGAAATTGATTACATTCCAAAAAGTGGTCATAAAACCAATTAGTGTCCCAAAATAAGGAATTGTATATGCAAACAACTTTTTCATATATAATTAGAATTAATTAGATTTTTAAACATAATTGACCCTTTGTCTGGTCTAGGATGAATTGCTTCATATTATTGTCAATGATAAACTGCAGATTATTTCAAGCTATTGACATTGATTTTTCTCTGTCCACTCATTAGCTTATTAACTTCTTCTAAACAATCTTAGCATTTCCTTTGTTAACATAAAATAATAATCAACATAACAACATATACAATAGCAAGTACTTATCTGCATTATTACAGACAACAAAGTCAATCATACAGTATGAATAGTTTTCATTTCAGGAACTACAAAAAACTCATAAATCACTTGCTTTCTGTTTTACATTCATAAAGTTTCCCTCTTTTACACCTCTCTTTTGCTTTAATGCACCCATCTAACTGACAAACCCTCATTTAATTCAAATGCAAATGAGGATCCATTTTTTCTTGTAAAACAAAACAATAATTGGCATGTGTATAAAAAATATATTAATCATACATACATACATACATACATACATGTTAACTTCCAAAACACTCTATTTCTGCATGATTCAAAATTTCACACAGAATGAAACAAAAATATGACAGCCATGCTATCAAGACCAAACTGCCTTTCAAGAATGTTACATAAAACTTGCAGATGGGTCATCATACAAGAATGTCAATTTCAACTTTCAAAAGAGTTCCAATTCATTGTTGTAGCAAATCTCAAAGACATACTGGTGTCCACCATGCACAAAAACTAATGCTGTGTACACAATACCTAACCTCTCAAGAACAAAACCTTCTGTAAACCGGAATACCCTTGAAAGTGAAGCACCTTTCCAAACTCCAGTCTTGTAGCAGAACTTATTCAGTAAACCGCACAAAAATCACTCAAACCCAAATGTAAATTTGCTCTAGGCTGAAAAAACCAGCTCCGGTCCTGACTACTGACATTCAAGGAGGAATCTGCATTCATTTAGGCATGTTACTCTATTGGAAATTAAACTGATTTCACATGAATTAATCTTTCGCCTTTTACTAAAGATTTCCATGGAGTTAAAATCCATAGAGAAACGTTTTGAGGCCCTGCTGAATAGGTGTAGTACATGCTGGCCATTTTAGGAAGGCAGGTGCAGATGTCTCGCAACAAACTAAACAGCCACATAGAAGAAAAATCACTCTAACTGGAATCTGCATGCAGAATTTAGATCTCTGCTCCTTCAGCGTATTATTTTCCTCTTCTGACTTGCCAAAGTCTGTAAAAAATAAACAAAACATTTCTAAGAAATCTGTGATGTCTTCCAGCTCTTTCCTGAAATAAACACAAGTTGAAAAGTTCAGGCTCGATGATAATAGTAAATCTATAATGCTGGCATATACTTACATTTTCTCAAAATATTAAATACCATATTAAAAACAGTACCATGAACAATACATTAAATGCCTGCCCTAGGTTTAATAGTCCTCTAGTCAGAAAGAGAAGAATTTGCACTGAAACAGATTTTATTCTTTTAGTTTGATTTTGAAATCACTAGGTTTCTTCATTGCCAAAGATTAACATTCACATCTCCCTCAATAAATTGCCAGCAATAGGGTCCATAAACACGGACTGCAGCAGAAGCCATATACAAAGTTTGGGCCAGATCCATGATGTAGAAATAATTGTAATACTATTTTGTGAAAACCATTTATTCTTCTTTAGACAGTGACCATGACCTTCTAGCTTTGGACCTCAAATCAATACTGGATAGCCTCTTTTCTTACCACAAGTGCAAACCATCCACAAAGTTTGGTTGAAGTATGTCATGTATAACAAATGTAATAGTACATAAACCATTTTCCTTTCAGCCAGTGACCCTGAACTTGACCTTTTGAATAAAAAACTCGACAAGTTTGTCCCGTCCAGAAAAGTTTTGTAAATGCAAATGATGAAAAACTCAAGTTATTGCATAAATCATTTTATTTTTTCATCAATTGGTGACCTTGACCTTCAAGTTCAATATCGATATGATTCTTTCTTACTCAAAGTGCAGAAAACACTTTTCTTCCTTCTTTCAGTGACCTTGACCTTTCACATTTTGACACTTCTTCCTTATCCCAAATGCAAGATATCTACATTGTGGACAACTAAAGTTACTGTGCAGAAACAATACTGGTCATAAATGGCTGGAAAACAACATAACACAATATCACCTTTTGGCAGGCAGATAAAAACAAGCAGGCCACATTAGCCTGAGATTGCTCATTAGGCTGACATTTGCCTTAAAATAATGCAAGAGCTCTTGGCCATGAAATCTGAGTCAGGATAATGCTTTCTGCAGAAACTGTATAATGCTTGATTGTGTACATTATGAAAACAACGTTTTTTTTTTGTTTGCTCTATAAAATATAACTTCAAAATCAAGCACATTAGTATAACCTGGCCCCATTATACTGCTTGATTTATACTCCCCTGGACAGTGTACAACAGTATAAGGTAAGCAGCCAGACTTCCTATGTCTCTACTAGGGTTTAATGGCATAACAACACAATGCTGGCTATATGGTGCCAATTTAAAAGAAAAATTCTAAAAATATTAATATAAAGAACAGCAATAGAAAAAAAAACTTTATGAAGAAAAAACCTTCAAAATAAGCAAAATCATGAAGTAATATAAGATTAATGTTAAAAGGTACAGGTGTTAAAATGCAATAAAGTAGTATACAAAATAACATGATGAAACTTAAATCTGTAAAATACAGGGTAAAAATTTGTTATATAAACTGCATTCTTTAAAGAAATCCAAGATTTCTATTGGTACCAACGTATTTTGTAAGTTAATCCCAATCAATTAATGATGGTCAAATTCAGTTGAGTGGTTTCTGAGAAGTTGCTTAAAGCTTTTTCTAATTTTAGTAACTTTAGCTATGTTTATGGCAGTTTTCAATGTTAACGATCCCATTCAGCATTTTACATCTATTTTAACAGACATTGCAGAAGAATCTATCCCGAAGTCCTCAACAAACTGCAAAAGAACCCTAAAACCTTGGCTCACTAAGGAATGTAAGGAAGCCACACGGCAACGCCGAGAAGCATTAAAAAAAATTTAATAATCACCCGACGCCTGTAAACTTAAATATATATCGCATTGTCCGGGCCAAAGCTCGCTGCACAATCAAAGAAAGTAAAAGAGCATCATGGAAGAAATATGTTTCTTCTTTAAACTCTCGTTCCTCTGTTAAGAAAGTCTGGGACACTATACGCAAAATAAACGGAAAGAGAAAACAAAACCCTGTACGACATCTGACACTGAACAATAACAACTTTAGTTCAAAATGTGACATTCAAATATTCTTGCTGACAGTTTCTCAAAAAATTCCTCATCATCTAATTATTCAGAAGCCTTCCGAAAACTTAAAACTCAAAAAGAAAACTCACGTTTAAAATTCACATCCAACAACTCGGAAAGTTATAATCAATTGTTCTCACTATCGGAGCTTAGGGAGGCTTTAGATAAGGCCCATGATACATCCGCTGGGCCTGACGAAATACATTACCAGTTTTTGAAACACCTCCCAGAATCATCTTTAACATCTCTTTTGAAACTCTTCAATGATTTATGGATTACTGGTAATGTTCCAAAAATCTGGAAAGAAGCAACTGTAATACCAGTCCCCAAACCCGGTAAAGATAGCCAAGACACCAACAGCTATCGACCAATTGCACTCACAAGCTGTGTGTGCAAAACAATGGAACGAATGATCAATTCTCGGCTTGTCTGGTATTTGGAAACTAACAATTTAATATCTCCTTTCCAAAGTGGCTTTCAATATGGCCGGAGCACCAATGATCATCTGGTTAGACTGGAAACATTTATTCGCGATGCATTTATTAAGAACGAACATTTAGTAGAGGTTTTCTTTGATTTAGAAAAGGCCTATGACACGACATGGAAGTACGGGATACTAAATGACCTGAACGATCTAGGTCTAAAAGGCCGTCTGCCCTCTTTCATATCCAACTTTCTCTCCTACAGAGAATTCAAAGTACGAGTGGGCTCTACCCTCTCAGATCTGCACGAACAAGAGATGGGTGTGCCCCAGGGCAGTATTTTATCTGTGATGCTCTTTAACATCAAAATTAATAGCATCACCAAGTGTTTGACTCCTGGTGTGGATTGCTCGTTATACGTTGATGATTTTCTAATATGTTATCGGTCAAAGCACATGCATACAATTGAAAGACAACTGCAGCAAAATATAAACAAAATTCAAAATTGGGCCAATGCAAACGGTTTCAAATTCTCGAAATCAAAAACGGTATGCATGCATTTCTGTCAGTTACGAAAACATCACGATGAACCGAACCTCACGCTAGATGAAACACCTATTCCAGTTGTTGAGGAAACCAAATTTTTAGGTATAATCTTTGACAGAAAACTGACCTTTATTCCACACCTAAAGAACTTAAAAGCTAAATGCTTAAAAGCACTTAACCTACTTAAAGTAGTAGCGCACACTGACTGGGGTGCTGATAGAAAAGTCATCCTAAATTTATACAGAATGTTTATTCGCTCCAAACTGGACTATGGTTGCGTTGTGTATGGTTCAGCCAGAAAATCGTATCTTAAAATGCTTGATCCAATTCATGATCAGGGAATAAGACTGGCTCTGGGAGCATTTAAAACATCCCCGTGTGAAAGCCTTCTAGCTGAGGCGAATGAACCACCGTTATCGCATCGTAGAGAAATGCTTTCCGCACAGTATGCTCTCAAATTATAATCAAACCCTCTGAATCCTGCTTTTTCGGCTGTTTTTCAACCCAAATACAAAACTTTATATGAAAATAAACCAAACGCCATACCTTCCTTTGGCATTAGAATATCATCCAGCCTTGACACTACAAATATAGATCTTTCTAAAATTCAGAAAACGTTCATCTCCGAAACACCACCCTGGCTAATTAAACAACCAAAAGTAAGTTTTACGCTACACGATGGAAAAAAATCCGAAACAAACCCTTCCGTCTTCCACAACTCTTACCATGAACTCCTCACCGAATTTAAAAACTACACCAGAATTTACACTGATGGATCAAAGGATGAGGAAAAGGCTGCTGCAGCCTTTGTTTGTGGAAATCACACAACGCAAGTTCACTTACCAAATGGAGCATCAATTTTTACGGCCGAAATCAGAGCAATAGACCTTGCTCTGCAGCATATAGAAAAGAACCATATTTTAAACAGTATCATCTTCTCCGACTCGCTATCAGTACTCCAGTCTCTACACAATAGAAAACTGGAGAACCCATTATTAAAAACATACTCTTCAAAAATACCGAGCTGAGTGTCTCCCACAATATAATATACTGTTGGTTACCTAGCCACATTGGTATTAAAGGTAACGAAAAAGCAGATCGCGCTGCTAAAATGGTCCTTACTCAAGAACCATCTGATTTTAAAATACCGTATACTGATTTTAAACCTTGTATCAGAAAGTTCTTTCATCAGAAGTGGCAGGCATCATGGAATGATGCCGTGAATAACAAACTTCACGCAATCAAGCCAACTCTAGGAGAATGGACTCCTTCCTACAGAACCATGCAGAGGGAGGAGGTAGTCATTGCAAGAATCCGAATTGGTCATACTTATATCACCCACACCCACATACAGAAAGGTGAAGACCCACCAGAGTGCGTTTCTTGCAATGAACCATTCATTGTCAAGCACTTCATGATAGAGTGCTATGACCTGCAACCTACGCGCGATCGTCATTACATTGTGCATGACATGAAAGAACTTTTTGATACTATAAACATCACTCGCTTTATAGACTTCCTGAAAGCCGTAAATATTTACTCAAAACTCTGACTTTTATGCTATCACCTTGTGCAGTTTTATGCAATATATATACTGTCCCATTTTAATACCTATTCATCGTTCTTACATCTCCCGTTGATCAGGAAGCTTTATTTTGCACCGTTACCATCTTACCATTTTTAATTTCAACCAATTCTTTTATATCGCTGGTCGATATAGGACCTTTATAATTTTTTAAAAAGTATACAAATTACATTTTGTTTGGCGCTAAATAGCCTAACAGTGCTGATGTGCCATTAAAAAATCAATCAATCAATCAATCAATCCATCTAATTGGCTGAGCTTATTACCACTGTTTTAGTCATAATTCTAATTTGATTTTGATCAAAAGTGTAATGTGTATACTTATTTTGTATTTTTATCTCCTATGGAAATATCAGTTGTTATAAATTATTTTACTAAGCATTACACAAAAAATTTAAACTGTTTGCCTGAACAGATAATAACTCAGAATTATGGCAGCCACCAAAACACACAACAGTTGCAGTCAGAAGCTTAAATACTTTCAAATACCATTCAGAAATATACTTGTTCATAGGCACACTATGGAGTTATCTCCCTTCCTCCATACAATCAATGTATATTTTTTTTCAATATGCTGTGAAAGCTATCTGTATGCTGTTTTCAGCTTGATTCAGTTGATTTAGTATGGGTGTGTGTGTCTTAAATGTGGCTGATGCTTGCTTGTTAGCACTGTCAGCCTTGCTTCAATAACAAGCTGAAGCGGTTAGCTGTTATTGTGGGGTTTTTTTTCTTCTTTGTATTTATTTATTCTTCTATCATGTAATAATGCAAATACAAAAATACCCAGTAATATGTATGCTAATTCAATATTTTTGTCTTTTGTGTGAATATCAGTTGTAATACATAAATGAATTTGTTTTAATCATTGTACAGTTAATCCAACTGGTTGCTTAAACAGATAACTCTGACATAAAAATTATGGCATTCTTCATAATATACTGCAAGTCTCAAGCGTAATCTACCTATGCTTGTTTGGCATGTAAAGATTCGGCTTGTGTGGTATAAGGTTTGCATATCAGTAATATATAAATGAATGTACTTTATTCCAATACCAATTAAAAAATTTAATATTATTAAATATAAACAGGAATATATTTGTACAGAGGTACTATAAGGAGTTAGCTCCTTGTTATCATGCCATACTATATAACTGGGTAGCCATTAGGAATTGCTTACCATTAATAATATGCCAAACTGGTTTAACCTTTTATTGCTTTTAATCTGATATATTGGGCAAAAGGCATTGACAAATTGTAAACTGGAAGGATGGGTATGAATTTTAGCTTCTTATTCTTTGATATAGGCTCTATATTTTATCACTTTACACATCTGAAATTTCTACATAAATTTGTACACATGGCCTCTTGACATTACAGAGTTATCTAGTACTGATCTACAACTTTCCATTTCCACTTTTCAGTGACTAGGGAACACTAAAAATAGGTTTATTCAATTTTTGGAAACAAGAAAACAAATGTCCATATATTTTTTTTAAAGATATGCAATGCCTTCTGCAACCCTCAAAATTGACTTTCTCATTCTCTCCATGTTGTGAAATGAAACTAAAATTTATTTAATAAAAAATAATGTGCTAATATTTTAATATAAATGTAGTTAAGAAAATCTTCACCATCAATGGGACTTTAATGCTGATATGTTTCTGACAGACATGCTTATGTTGCTAAGAGAATTCTATCACACAGTCATTTTCAAATAGCTGCATATGAAACTTCTTAGTCCAATATATAGTACTGTTTATATAATGGGGGGGGGGTAATAAATTGCATGTTTAGTATATAAAAAGTAGATGTCTTTGGCAATCATAACAACAGTCTTACATCACTGCTCTCTTCCCTTCTTGCAAAGGAAACTGATACACCATTTCATTTGATATTTAGTTGATAAAAATCATAAATTCATGAAATTTTATTTTCATGATGCTGAGACACTGTAGACATACTTGTTCAGCCCCCAATCTTTAATTCTTATTATTTGCAATTCATTCCTTTTCCATTATTCTCAGGATAATTTTCATATTATTTTCCAACTGTGGTAAATTTAAAGTAATGAACATTTACCTGTAGCTGTAATGTATGTGTCCTGCAGCAATTTTTCCAATAACTAGCATGTGCGGATATTGCCAGCTTTTGCTTGTAACGATTTTATTAATTTTTGTGGCAAATATATCACATTTTAACAATCAAGGAACTGCATTTAATTCTCTTTTTTATGTGATAAAGAAAGTGTCTTTTGTTTCATTAATGTAGAATTTTGAATAATTTGTTTTAAACCCCCTGAAATTTAAATGCTGTATGCGATACGTAGTATTTATATAGTTCAAATGAAATTGACATTAAGTTAATGTTTTCTAAAAGTTTAATTTTTTGAAAACCTTGTTCATTAATTTATAAAGGGAATGCTCTCTCTCTCTCTCCACCCCAATTGCAATACATGAAGAAAAGAAAAAGTGTCAAAGCTGTACTGTATTATCATTGTCACAGGTTTCATAAGAAGTGAGGTCAACTGTTATGAGTGCCAGATAAGTGAAAGGTCAGGATCATTTAGGCCACTGGTTTTGATAAATCATTTAAAGCTTTTTATGGTTTTAGTAATGGGGGCCATATTTGATCGTGGAAGAAATTGAAAATTGAAAGTTCTTCATTCCAGGATGCTTCCTATCAAATTCAGTCAAATTATTTTGAATGTTTCTTGAAAAAGAAAGAATTCAAAAGCTTTTACATTTTTTGCAGCAGTGTAACATATCTGATGACGGGTCAGCTTAATTTATACAAATATGAAAGCCCTTCTTACCCAGATGATCTTGCCAAATTTGGTCAAAATTTGTCCTGCGGTTCTTGACAAAATAGCTATTTTTAATGTACTGATGACAGGCAACACGCGAAAGATGCAGAAGCATTCCACAAACTCACTTTGGCTTAGGGTTGGGTGAGTTAAAAATGCAACTGCTGAAGGTTATTACATAAATAAAAGATACAGGGGTTGGGATGCACTCTTTAAAAATATCCACTGAAGTTTAACTAGAATATCCAAATGCATGCAAAAAATAAAGGAATTAAAGTGATACGCATCAACAAATATTTATTTTATATGATTTCAAACCCACTTATGCTCTTTTTACTTGAAGAGTGCTAAACTTAAAAACTTAACAACAAAATTGAATTACTTTGGCTAGGTGATGAAATTTTATTTTGATAAGAGAACAATAGATAATATAAAAAAAATTGTAGATCTCATGCAAACAGAAATAATTTTCTGTGAGTCGTTGTGTAGCTTTTTATTTTTTTCGTTTACATTCAATAAAATTAGTTTAAGTTTTTACATACTTTCCATTAACAATTTTTTTTAATACCGGATATCCAATTGCATATAAACATTTCAACATAAAATTTCATAAGAAATCCATGTTATGTATGTTTCATGAACCATGTAAAAGATGTCTTTGTTTGTACATATTAAAGAAATGCTGACAACACATTTGAGGCATATATCTGTGTTTCTTATAATACAAAAGATATCAGTCTTGTAGAACTGGTTGGCTCATTTAACAATGTATTATAATGCTACATAAAACCTTTAAAACTAGATAATAAAATCTTAAAATGGAATCTAAACACTGACAATGCATATGTGTATTTGCCATGTAAGTGGCATATTCCACTAATACAGGCAAAACAAAAACTAAAGCAGATGACCAATCAATTCAATGGGACCATATAATTTTGGTAAGTCTAATTTTCTAAATAGTCTGCACATGAATAAATTGCACATAAACTGTCCGAACATTTATTGTATGAATTACCTTTATTTTCCATCTTGTCCGAGTCAAAGGAGTGAAATACTACATCTTCACTGGCATTGGCATTGACTCCTGACCACCCTGACCAATCTCCATCAGCTTCACAGAGATTCTTCAGCCACAATGGGTTTGTGATGTCCCTATTAAGACACCTTATGACTTCCAGTTGAGACATCTCCAAATTCTGGCACTGCTGGTAGATGAATGCAAAAAGATTAAAGAGGTTCTTGATTAGAAGTTTCTTTGTATAAAATATGAGTATATAGTAATTAGCCATCTAAACCCAAGCATCTCCTCAAGTATTTCTGGCAACTCCCCATCGAATCATACCATTTTCCTTGATTGATACCAATGAGTATGATCAGAATTTCAACACCGCTATGCACAAATTCAGACCTCAAACTCTGAACATTTTCCAGTTCTCTCTATATATATCTTTGTGACACTCAGACATGTCATTAAATTAAATTAATAATGAAGTGACTGGAGGAAAGCAGAAGGAGGCAATGGTGGTTAGAGCATTACCAGAAGCAACAGCTACCATTAGCATAGATGGAGTTCATAGACCAAACCAAAAGTAGGAAAATCCAGTGGTACTGGCTTCTGATGACACCACTGGGAAATAGTTGCACAACAATATTTATGCATGGGCACATGCACATGCACACACACACACACACATGAAAGAACAAGGCCCACAATCATACACACAAACACACAAAGGATGCCACTTCCCTCCTTTTTCATCTTCAACAAAATTACATAAAACAAAAAAGTCAAGTCCCCTCAAAGGGACCGGCACTCTACTGGCTGAAAAGAATTTCCAAACATCCAGGATAGGACTAATTTATCATTTCAACTGCGGAGTGTTTAAACCATCTCTGATATTCTTGAGCAATATAAAGTTTTTCCAATTGGTTTTTGTGGTGCCTTTATTGAAAGTAATCAGAAACCATTATGATTTAGGAACAACAAGAGATTATTCAGTGTTTTGGTAAAACATCATCTCAATATGACCATCGATTCTGAGGGAGTATAGCAGTTACAGTGACCTAAACATATGACCTCTGACTCCAGAATCAACTGTGCACAAGGTACCCGAAAAATAGCTATGAACACGTATTGTAGTACAAGTTAAAGATGAAAGGAAAAGATGTTCAAATTCTGTAAAAATAACTGTATAAAATAAGAAATAAAGGTTAAAAAAAGGTAAAATCCTTCCTAGAGGGTCAACATTTTAAAAATAAACTGCAGTCCCTCAGAAGTCCAATATTTTTGTTATGTTCATAATTTTTTTCTTCACATTTATAATTCTCTATAATTAATTCTATATACCTTGATTTCTTTCACTGGAATCCGGAATGACTGTGTAGATACATGAGCATTAATTACTAGGTCGTCATGCGAGTATGTCTGCTACACACGAGTGCATATAACACCGACTGAGTAACATCATTTTTTGGTGATGTGTGCTTACTCGCGAGGGAATACGGGCTCGTGTGTGCAGGCAAGGCGATGGGTGCCGTTTAGCCATGAACCTGGGATCAAATCTCCATAGAGTAGGAATTAAATATTCTCTAACCTGTATTATAGTATTATTTGTATTAAAATATTAATTCTGCATACTATTATCAAGCATTCTTCTATAGGAATCCAGGGATAGCACTTTCTATTCTGTCTGGTGTATATTTATAATTATCTATAAATAATTCTATATAGCTTGATTTCTTTCATAGGAATCCAGAATGACTATATAGATACATGAGAATTAACTACTAGGTCATCATGCGAGTGTGTCTGCACGAGTGCATATAACACCGATTGAGTAACATCATTTTTTGGTGATGTGTGCTTAGTCGTGAGGGAATATGGGCTCGTGTGTGCAGGCGATGGCTGCCATTTACCCGCAAACCTGGATTCAAATCTCCATAGAGCATGAATTAAAAATTCTCTAACCTGTATGACAGTATTATTTGTATTAATATATATATATATATATATATATATATATATATATATATATATATACATACAGAGAGAGAGAGAGAGAGAGAGGCTATTGAGCTGATTAAGAGCTTAGGTAAATGGAATTACATGTAGGTGGATTGATGAGACAATTCTCTGAAAATAATGTACCTTGATTGCAGAATAGCACACTTTGGAAGGTGGACTAGAAAGTATTTCCATGACTGTATGCTGTGTTCAAATAAACTGCAATCATCTACTATGACTTAATTTGTTGATGTATTTTATATCACTAACATCCCCAGGCCCCCAAACCCCTAGGGTTATCTGGACAAGTCAGAATCAATGGTCAAATATGCATGTAATGAATCTGATCCAATGTCCTACAATGTCATATATATATATATATATATATATATATATATATATATATATATATATATATATATATATATATGTATATATATATATATATATATATATATATATATATATATATATATATATATATATATTAATCCATGATGTGGGAACATTTCCTAATGTTTTTGTTTGGTTTACTGCCCATCTGCTCAGTGTCACAGGTAGGTTATTTAGTGCCATGGTAAGTGGAGCAAACCATGTCATGTGCCAACTTATGAAACATGATGGAACTACTATACTCTCTCATACCAGACCCAAGCTAACAGCCCTCTGATTGGCTACAGGTAATTTGATAAGTAGGTATTAAGCACTGTTGCAACTAAAAGATGTCTTATAATACTATCATTTTTCCAAAATGTATTCTTCCAACTTTCGAAAAGAAAATTCTCTCAAAATCCAAACTTGAAAATGAGAACAGTTTCAAGAAGTCTAAATTGTTTCTCTCTATGATTTTCCCAGTACACCAGTTTTCTGTGTGATGCTGATGTTGCTCTGCCATACTTAGTTTCTGCAGACCATATGCATATCATCTGAACCGTAGATGTAGATTATGCAAAAATGAGCAAAACCTTGCAAGTCTGGAACACTGGGGCTCGTATAGTTGCTTACAATCGAACTGTCATATATGTACTATATATTGTACATGTATGACATGTCGATTGTAAGCAACGATACGAGCCCGTGTGTAGGCAGGGCCGGCGCCAGACCCGGCCAGACTATCTGGCCCCCTAGGCAAGGTTAGATTCTGGCGCCACCCCCAACCCCCCCACCAGAAAATATCAATTTCAAAATTTATAAACTAATTTTTTTCTAAAATGCGCCCCCTGAAATCAGCGCCCTAGGCGGCTGCCTAGTTTGCCTATATGGTAGCGCCGGCCCTGTGTGTAGGGCTAGCCAAAAAGTGTCCATTTAAAAACAGAATTCAAAATCTGTAACATTTATTACTCGAACCGCCGTAGACTAGTAGACTATCGATATGAATAAATTTTATCGTGACCGAGAGCACAGGGGCTCGTATTTTTGCTAACAATTTAACTGTCAGTCATATATGCCCCTATATAGTATAAAATAATGCATGACCGAGTTAAACTGTAAGCAACTACACGAGCCACTGTTGTTGACAAGCTGAAATTTACGAAACTTGATAGAAAGTTATCAATCACCATATAACAATAATGGTAATAGACAGCAATGTAACAACCACCTTATGAAAAGCTGTCAGACGAAGGAACATTTGATTTGCTCAAACTGCAGTGACTGTGTGAGTACATTCGGCGGCCATCTACAAAGACGCAGGCTATATGCACCACGTGACTTCTAAGTTCACGCTAAGCAGAACCATTCGTAAATTCGACAAAATCGCGCACTGTTACATGAATTTTATGCATTCGGTTTTGTGGGTTTAATGCCATTTTTGGCACATGATAGGCTATACATCGCGGAAGAACCAATGACCCACCACAGGTGCTCGACGCGAGCTTGACTTTGAGAAAAAAAAAAAAAACAATAATCTAAAGGAAACAATCACAAAGAGTGACAAAAACACCTTAGATTTCCCCCATGACCCGTTCTGACATAGGATCCTCTCTCTCTTATATATTATGATAGAGAGGGTCATGGGGGTAATCTAAGGTAGTTTTGTCACTCTGTATGATTTTTTTTTCCTTCAGATTTTTGTTCGTCCTCTCAACATCAAGCTCGCGTCGAGCACCTGTGTGACCCACGGGAAACTACTTGCACGCTATCTCACATGACCACTTCGGCCGAATCGAGACATGGACTCAAGCGGAGAGGGGTTAGTGATCAGAAACGCGCCTTAGACCACTTGACCCCTGGTTGCCGTGGATAAAATTACATAAAAAGGATATATAGATCGAAACGGACAGTTAAAGGACTGCTTTCAAGATATAGCTCTAATAAGCCCATCTTCCTCCATCTTAATTGCCGTGTCCCCACCTCACCCCGCCAGAATCGGGCCTTGGCTTAAGCTAGTTAAAAAAAAAAGTTTTGTGCTGTGTTCTTTGTCAGTTATTTATTCTCTCTCTCTCTCTCTCTCACACACACACACACACACACACATATATATATATATATATATATATATATATATATATATATATATATATATATATATATATATATCCGTTTCTTTAATGTGAAACGTGAAACACGTCGCACAAATGTATCGGCTTTTGTGTTGTTTTTATTTCGATCATAATAATACATGTCATCAGGCAAACCTCGAGAATAATTATTCCAGCCATTGTGAACTTTGCAATTTCAGATACACATGGCAGTGCAACTAAGGCCGACTGTTTGAATATAACAGTTTGTACCTGTTCCAGGTGTTTTCTTTTTCAGCCAGGCGAGAATTAAATAATACAGCATGTCTGAACGTAAGTGTGTGCGTTGGTGCATAAGTGGGAACTGTCTTGTGACTATCGCTACTCTGTTCAAAGAAGAATTAAAGTCTTTGGATACTATTCAGAGTAGACTGAAAAGCAAATTAGTAGATCGCGCAGCGCAATTGGCAAAATGTGCATTAGATTCGTCACAAAACAATACAGCTAAGAAAAACGAGTGTAACATTATTTTTTTAATTTTAAAAAAACCTATTACATGTACAATTATTAGTAGCCTAACTTTTATAATACATATTCCACTTCTGACTCAGCTGTTTACGATACTGGAATATTGCTCAGCATGAATTTTAAATTGCGCTGCGTTAGTCGTGTTCCCTGCGTCGTATGCTCCTGCGTTGCACTCCTCTATGTTGTTCGAATACGACCACGACATCACTAACTAGTGTGGTTTATGCGAGTACGTGTGTTGCTGTTCAGGCTAATTTGTCGCCTTGAAATGTCAATGGCACACTTGACAGGAGACGCTCCTTCGCTTTGTGTCATCAATAGAGGACGTTCTGAGATTTTCGATACTCGCGCTTAAGCACATCTTCGCCACAGGGGCTCGTATCGTATAGTACATGTATGACAGGTCAATTTTAAGCAACGATATGAACCCCTGTGATCATCGCTAGCCAACGTTCCTATATGATTACCATGTCATCACCTTGGCGGATCAAACAGATATATTGGTATTTTGCCGTATGTCTGTCTACAAGTACAGCGGTGTCAATCAGGTACTGTTACACCTTTTTTGAACCTTCAAAATTTAAATTGTTTATTAGTAATAGCCAAAAGACAAATCTGTTTCACGTATTTTTTGCCTTCAAAATTGAAATTGGGTATTAGTAATGGCCAAAAGACAAATAATGTTGTACGGGACCAGCCTATATACCGTAACTGTATTAGATATTCCTACTTCTACGTCTTTCTTTAGTAAATTGTACGCAAACTGTATAAAAAGTTTATTCGAGTTCGCTATGTAATAGCAATCAGCGATGCTAAACGCCTTTAACAGTTACTTTGAATTATGTCAAACTTTGTTATCACAGTGGAAGAAAAACAAATCTTAAAAAGTTTGATTTACAAAAAAGTAAAATTAAAAGTCAGTGTTTTGCTTTGCTTTTGCTGGTAGTCTACAATTCATGTCATAGATCACCGAGTAGGATTCATTCGTTTTTGAAAGCTTGCTTTGTTTTATTAGCAGATATATATTATCAGGTAGCCTCTGAGACTGGACGGATAAATTCGTACTTGATTTAGGTTTATGTCCATAATGGTTTATCAAAGATTCTTATACAAAGAGTGTTATCCTATCTTAACACACAGATCAATCTGTGTAAAAGGTGCTGGGTGGTGGTGAGTTGGTGAGGGTACAAAGTTGAAGTATTTCCGATGAACTGATTACTGTAAGAGTGAATTATTATTATTATTATTATTATTATTATTATTATTATTAACGAATCTTTTATTGTAAGTATCTAAAGTCAAGGAGGCCACTTCAACTGTACACAGGTTAAATGATTTTATATCTCTTTTTTAGGTCAGCATATGGCGATATATGTTCTATCAAATAGAAAGAACAGAGAACATTAGTGAGTCTTATTTTCGATTCGAGGTATAACTTATTTCAAGATAAAGAACTGTTATAGTGATGTCAGGGGACATTCTTGCAATAAATGACATTTTCACAAAACATTGGATATTAATGAACAAGCAAATGAGAGTCACGTCATGGCGTGACTTCGAAACTATGAACTGTTTCGTCATATTTCACACCACGACATCACGTCTTGGTATTTTACAGAAAGCGTTTGGTATGGAAATTATGAAGTTTATGTAATACTCTCGTTGTTTCATTTATGTGTATAACCTGCTTTTAATGTATGAAGTTATTACATGGCTACTGTCTTATTTAGATTTATACTGGTTTAGTTTGGATTGATGTTTTGCAACACAGAAGGAACGCATGTAGGTTATTACGTACTGAGGCAACGGGAGTAAAGTGTTTTGCCCAGGGACACACACGATGGCCCAGTTGGGATCATCCAATGGCAGAACTTTCTGTATCGAGTCAGAGACGCTAAACACTGAGCTAAACCAGCTCCTATTTTTATTCATATACCCATATCATATTTTCCAATATTACACACATTGAATAACACTCAGTAACTTAACCAATGACGGGATGATAACATATAAGATGAAGGCGTGATGCCAAAGTATTGTATGTTATCTGAAGTCAGTTCTTAATACTGGATTATTTTCTGCGGTTCTTGAATATCATCTGCATTGTGGTCAATATAATCTTACATTCGAGATTATTCCAAATTAAATTAATTGAAATACGTTGAATAGTTTCAATCGTTTGAATGCCTTTAATCATTCAACTCGCTTCAAAGAGTAATTAAGCACTACATGTTATCTCCACAGATTTGCATATAAGTCTACATGCAAAGCAAACTTGTGCATTTATACGACGTTATACGGTAAGAACTATTAGTATGGGCACTTTTGTAATTCTCGATACTTATAGAGATATTGTGTACATTTTAAGATGTTATTTTTATACGTCACAAGGGATATGAGTTTCATTTTGTAGATAATTGTAAATAAATGAACATTTTGGTCGGATTTTAGAAGCTGCAGTGGCTCATTGGTTAAAGTTCCGTATACCGGGCTGCGGGTTCGAATCCTGCTATAGGATCAGCCTGGGTCGGCTACGGAATGTCCTTGTACAAGGCACTTTGCCCCAATTGCCTTGACATTAATCACACTACTTGTGTTGCCTTGCCGTGGAAAACCAAACTTAGCCAAACTGGGTCAGATTTTCTTTTTGAATGATGGAATGTCCTTGAGTGGAATAAATTCCAGCTGTATGCGCGTTTACAAAATCAGTGTATCGGCAATGACTATAAAAGCGCATCAACTCTTGAAGTTATGAATGTCGTAGAAATACATGCTCTGTCAGTATGTTTTATCCAGTTGGTTGACTTGCTGAGTTTTTTTTTATAACGAAGTCCAATATATGCTTTACCCGTTGTGATGGAATTGTCAAGGTCTGACACCCAAACTAACACCAGCATTGTTTATGAATATCTAAAACGTACAATAAAGATGTATTGATAAATTAGAAAATTTAAAATATTTTTAAAATATAAAGCAACTTACAAAATTCATTTATGCTAAAGTAACACACTGCCGTGTCAGAGAGATAACCAAAACTGTAGTTTTGCATGAGCTGTATTATACAACTGTTTGATTTGGAAAGGAAATTCATGTTCTGTAACTATATGACTTGTAAACTTTATCAAAGAAAATTAAAGAATTCTAATAATGTATTATATACGGTTGTTTCATAATGCGTACATGTATTAAGCAAATCCAACCTACACGGGAACGGGAGAGGGCATCTGGTACGTTTCTCATTTCTCTATGGTAATTTCACTCCATTTAAGTATTTGTTATTTGATTGATTGTTTGATTAACTGACTGGCCGATTCTCCTGTAATTAGACTATAATGCGACATACCGTTTTGGAATAGTGCACAGTTCTGCTGGTCAAACCAGTTAGCTTATTTGAGTGTTCATGTCAGAAATCTGTCATAATCGTCAGGAGTGATTATGTGTGTTGACAATTAATAGAGTAATGTCTACATTATATAACACATGTATGAATATTTTCTCTCTCTCTCTCTCACACACACACACACACACACACACACTGTGCAAATTAAATTTGTGTTTGTCATACTGAGTATTTCATGGTGACTTTGAGGGGGTTGTTTTTTGGGGGTGGGGTGGGGATTAAGCCGTTTAGCCAATTAAATCGACGATGTATATAACATTGTTTTTATTGTATTTCTGTGGAGTGTTTTATATCAATCTCAGCACAAGAATACTAATATACAAACATTTAAAAAAAAAAGTATACATATCTAATTTTAACGAACTGAAATCTGGAGCTGTAACTACAGCAGTTAGAGCAAGTGTAACAGCCTTGATGTTCTGTAATTTCAGAAGTGAAATACAGGAGTCAAGCTGATCTATGATCTTAAATGTATGTATACAAGGTCGGATTAAAGCAGCATGCAAATGTTCATCAAGAGCACCGCAAGGAGGAGAATCCCCGCAAGGCAATGAAATGGTGTGTGTGTGTGTGTGTGTGTGTGTGTGATTACATCTTCGCTAGCCAAGGTTCCGACGTGATAACCCTATATACACCATGGCGTATATTTATATGCTTCGGGTCTGTGAATTTCATTGGATGCGGCGTCAAACCACCGCATCCAATCCAAATTAAACCTTTCAAATTTGAACAACTGTTCCTGCATGATCGAGATTAGGGGAGCAACTTGAATGGACTGATTAATAGGCATTTTTTTTTTAGCGCGAGTCCGTGTTTGCACAAATACATTTCACTCAAATGCACCTGAAATGGCTTCCCTGTGGTACATGCTAAACTTCCAAAGGATCCTTTTTAGGTCATTTGTTCCCACCATTTTTCGGCCGATGTACAATGCACCACACTATTGGTTAGTTGGCATTTCATACTAAGAGAGGTAAATTATGAAATCCAATAGATGTCGCTAGGACAAAGCACCATATAGATGATCGATCGTCTGAGGTGTAGATAGGGTTATATTATCTGAACCTTGTATAGCGAAGATAGTGAGATTATTGAAATTTCTCTAGGGCCTCGTTCGACCTTAATCTAGTCTTACATATATAATGAGCTAGTGAATGGGGCCACATTTCTAATACATACTTACAAACAGTTTATCATTTTGCATTGTTTGGTGCTAATAATGAGAAAGACACACTCTTTAATGCTACACTAATCTCACAGCTCACGTTCCAGGTCACTTAAATTCAAAGTACTTTGCAAAGTCGTTTTCCATCGCCTAATTGATATTGTACAAAGAACTCGAAGAAAATTTTCAAACAGTTTTCGTATCCACAGGTCTAATGCTACCAACAATTTACTAAGGAAAGACAGTACACATCAACATCTAATACAGTTACTATATATAGGCTGGTCCCGTACAACATTGTTCTGGGCTACATTTGTTAGTAGAAAAAGAGATTTGATCCTCTTCTCCAACCGATTTCATCCTGGGTTGGAGGTCGAACTACAAACTACACAGACCTATATCTGTCGTCGCATAATGAACCGTTAGATTTGGATCTGCGTAGATTTTTTATATGAATATTCAGTAGAGCAAACAACACAGACCCTGATCTGCAGGCGCATTATGATAAGGAAATCATAATCTTTGGGTTTGTTTTCCCGTTTGACTGGACTTATAAGCGAGTATAAACTGTACATGTATTTAAAACCCTTGTCTTCGTACTATCATATGAACTTTTTGTAAATTAAATGTAATAGATATTAATGTATGTATTAAACAAAGAAATGGAGATGAGACTGGACAGTAAGGAACAGCGAACGTAATAATAATAATAATAATACTAGCGATAACAAGGTCATCAACAAAATAAATTAAACCATATAATTTTCTGTAATTTTGAATATAATTCAACAAATTATTAGGTTATATCGATACTGTATGGAAACAATGTCCCAAAGCTTCAAACCTTGGTAGATGTCACGGAATTTAATAATTTGATACAATTCAATATAATATTCATATCTAATGTAACAAACCTACGGTATGGACTATTATTATTTACCTCTCCGAATATAGATTTGTTAGATTTTACTGATTATTTGTTTAATTGCTTGCGGGGAAGATATTTCTCAGACCGAGTAATTGGCCAATTATTACGACAGTTGTTCTGGGGTATACAATATATGGAATCATATGGGGTCAATAGGGATTTAATGTTAAAAAGTCCACATATTTAACCATATGAGATTTTATGGGGTAAAGGGAAAATGCAATGTTACAACTACATCTACTAATTAATATGCCATTTGACAGACCAACATACTGAAAAATGCTCAGTCATCTACTAGAATCAGGTCATCTAATAATCTGCAAACACACTACCCAGCATGCAGTTTGAGTGTTGTTGTTGTTGTAGGGTTTAACGCCATTTTTCAGCACAAGATAGGCTATACATGGCGGCCAGTATTAATGGTGGAGGAAGAACCCAGGAAATCCGCGGAAAGAACCACCTACCCTCGAGAAGCTACTGGCAAGCTTTCTCACATACCCACATTGGCCGAATCCGAGACTCGAACCTACGCAGACAGAGGTGAGATGGCATTGATCCGTAACGGAGAGCGCTTTAGACCACTCGGCCACTCGTGGCCCCTGCAGTTTGAGTGATCAACACACACAATTACTAACCACCACGCCATTTGAGTGACTATACGTACTAAGCAACAACAAAAAAGGGTAGGATGCAAAAGACTGGGATGAAACTATACATTATCACAAACAAGATAGTAGGAGTGCTCGCACGCAAACTATGCACATCAATATATTTATATACCATCACACACAACGACAGAAATATGTGCACACACCACACACACAAACCTACGTATATCCTATCAAACTGGGTGGGGTTTAAATGTTCCTTATGAAAAGACATGCACAAACATAAAACACACAGATTAGCATTCATTGAATACCATCTCTTTTTAAGATGTCTCGGACCCTGAAAAGAGCGGTTGGGGTTGGCAACCAAAAATAGTTAACAAATAATGCACCTCTTTAATGTTTTTCTCCAAAGCTTTTTCGCTCTGCAGGTCAATTTACCAAGACTCACTTCAGACACTCCTGCCTTTTCATATACATTCTTAATTTCCAAACTGATGTTTCTGTAGTGTCAGCTTGTTACATGTTATGTTGGCGGAGTTAAAATACATGAGAGGATTTTATGAAATTTATGAAACTGTAATGCTTGAGAGAAATGTATGACTGCCTGTAAGAGAAAATAACATTTACAATCCAAGATTTCTAGACCTTCAATGACTACGTCGATGGTCTCTACCGAGACACCATCATAGGCAATATTCAATACAAACACTGTCGCAACAGAGTAGGACATAGACGTAGAAAAATTTTAAAGCTGTTACAACTGATGTTGTCAAGCTCATAAATTTGTAATTAAAACTATGGTCCTTTTTAAAAGAAATGAGATACTAAGCAAATGATTTCCAAATCATGCAATATCCAAATCCCATCACAAAAATATGCCAATGTGTGTAACTGTGTTTGAATATTTATCACTACAAAAGAAAACAAATCAAGACATTGTTGCACTTAATGTTGGTTGATACAATGAAATTTTAAAACACGTCACAAAATTTCTCATTTTTAACGCCTTTTATAAAATATTCTAACTGGTTTGGGTTCGTGTGCTTTTACTTCAAAATCTTCTTTTGAATTTCTTTAACTAAATCGGTTCTTCTGTTTCTTTTGAACGTCCCCCTTTTTAATCTCTTTTTGAATTTGCTTGATCCTCTAAAGACCAATGTCTATTTTCTTGATATTGACAGCATGTATCTTTAGTTTTGTTTCTATTTTCTTGTCTCTTGGAGGCAAGTTTTCGTTGACGTTGTGAGCATTCTGGGACCCAATGTCGTTTCTCTTGGCCGATATAAAAGGTATCTTGCCTTTTCTCCGCTCCGGTGGCCTTGTGGTAAGATGGTCCGCCCCGGAAGAGGGAGGTCGTGGGTTTGAACTCCGGCCGAGTCATGCCAAAGACTTACAAAAAAGGTACTTACAGCTGCCTCGCTAGGCGCTCAGCATTAAGAGGTTAGTGTTAGGACTGGTCGGCCTGGTGTCAGGATGATGTGACTGGGTGGGACATCATGCTACATGTCTGCGGCATGATGCCCCAGTGCTAGACATGACTATAAACTGCCACATTGCAGACATCGTTGCGATATGACTGAAATATTGTTAAAGCTACGTAAAAAATCCTAATCGTATATACATTCTCTTGGAGCTACCTTTTCTCTGACGCTGTGAGCATTCTGGGACCCAATGTCATTTCTCTTGCCAGATATGAAAGGTATTTTGACTTTTCTCTCGAGATGAGTAATTTAGAGTTTTGATGGAAGTATGTAAATCTCTAACCAGAATTGTCATCTGTTTTGGATATTCCATCTTCTCAGATTGAAACTAAAACAGAGTATCCGCTTCAAAAAAGGGAGACTCTGTTCGCATGGAGAGAGGTAATCTAGTCAAATAAAATTTGACTTTCTTAAAAGAGAAACTAGACTGGACGAAGTCTTTGCATAAGTGCACCCGAACGATTCTGAAGAGGACATCTTTGATCGATATCCAGTACTATCTTCATCCTCCATGTCATGAGCGGCAGAGTCAAGATCTGCTAAGAAATAAAGACCGTCGGTAGCCACTGAAGAGGACATCTTTGATCGATATCCAGTACTATCTTCATCCAGTCAATGAAGATTATATTCACATTGAAGCAACCCAAAAACTACTTCCAGAAACCTTTGAACGACTACCTACACTTGCACGGTAAAATGTAAAGAGCTCAAGTTTCCAGTCCCAGCCGAGATAGCAGCTGTTTTCATTATGGACTTACTGATGTATATTTTAGAGAAGTTACAGTGCAAATGCCAAGCTAAAGATCACGAGAGTTTGAGATTCTCAATCACTCACGACTGTTTGAAATCTCATCTTTGGAACGATTTTAGCACACCTGCAGAATTAACTTCCAAAATCGTATACAAAACTTAAACTCCTCCATCATCCAATGATGAGTTTGGCATTTACCAATGGAAAAGCCACTATTCATATGACACACGTTTCACTTCACTTAAGCAGCTGAAAAAGCAATGGTTTATCGGTAGGTCAATTTCCCATTACCAAACGAAGTATTCCAGATTAACAAATATCAGGATCAGAAATATTTGCCCCGAACCAAAGTTGTAGTAAGAACTCGTGCATAGAAAAACGATACATCAGGACGAAAATGATAATGGGAGAATATTAAACAATCAGATAGAATCAAAGAACAAGGAGAGACAGAAATCCTTTTTGAAACAAGCAGGAATGTTGAAAAAGACTGTATGTAGCGTTCCTGAAATGCAACACTTCAAGATATGTTGGTCCCTCGTTATACGCTGAAAGTGTATTCTTAAGGTGTTCGTGGAGCTATCTTGTTTCGAGGACCAAATTTTCCAGAGGGAACATAAATTCACCAACAAACTAAGCTTGTTACTATTACTGGTATCACAACATTTTTCAAAATAATGATACTATTGCGACAAATTTGACCAAATACTTTAATAATCGGGAGCAAACTATTTATCGTGGAGACAGACGTTTTGGCCTCGAGACCTTTTAATATTGAAAGACAAGAAAGGATTCAAATCTGTACGTGCATACCAATATCTTCGAGTTCAGCAAGCTATGGACCACATCGCACGTGACAATGTGTTCGACTTGTGGACACTATACTTGTACCAATTCCAAAAATTCGTACGTTTGTGCAGAAAATAAACGATGCCATTTTTTTTGTAGAAAAGCCGTCTAATTTGGTAATCAGTATTAGTAATGATGAACCTTTATTTTATCACTGTCTGAATTTTCAGCATGATTCCAGGCTGACGTGAACAGATATTTCGTGACACTCATACTCTTTCTAATTTTGGTGAATGAGTTTTATTGTTGTTGTTGTGGGGATTAACATCATTTTCACCACAAGATAGGCTATACAGGGCGGCCAGTATTACTGGTGGAGAAAGAACACGGGAAAACCCCGGAAAGAACCACAGACCTACGAGAAGCTACTGGCAAGCTTTCTCACATACCCACAGAGGCCGAACCCGAGACTCGAACCCACGCAGACAGGTGAGATGGCAGTGATCCGTAACGGTAAGCGCTTTAGACCACTCGGCCATTCGGGACCCCTGAATGAGTTTTAGACTCCACAGACTCCACATGGAACAAAGAGGAGGTGCATCGTTATGAGAACTATCATAAATACGAAGTCTTTGCTTCCAGTTTCTCAGGATACGATGGACACTTTCTTTTGAAATATTTTTCGAAGCAAGGAACTTAGTTTCCAAATGTCACCATGAAAGAGTCAAGTAAAGATCATTTACATTTACAAGTGAGAAAAGTACAAATTAGAGATTCCGTGCTTTATTTGGATATGCCTTATTGCAGAATGCCCAAAACGTATTGAATGACATATTTTGTCAATATTGAAAAAAGAATCGTACTCACGCATTTGCCTATAGTCAATTACTATAATCCTGGCGTCAGGTAAACTGAAAAACGAGAAACCTTTTGAACTTTTGATTCTCAAGTAGATATGTTGACATATCATCGATCGGTTCAGGACATTTTACGTACTTTATAACAAATATCCAGTTATTTATGGATCATAAAAGAAGCGCGTGAATTAGGCTACCGGAAGACGTTCATGCCCGAAAACATACTATCCATCATATGGCTTCAATCTTATCAATTTGTTATCCTTCGATATTGAGCCAAAGCTTTGGTTACATCCTTTATGTGTGTCACGTTGTGGGAAAAAAATGTTGATGTTCAGCCTTCATGTATTGACATATTTTCTTATAGTTACATCGTAGTGAGAGCACCTGGGTATGTTAATACGTATTACGTAAGGTTTCGACGATGAACCCGATTCTGGACAAAGAAACTGCCTGTTTCTTGAGTAACCGTCATGCAACGGCCTGTTCACGGCTAAATTCAAAAGGAATTCTTCCTCCGAGTCGAGGCGCCTTTGTTTGCTTTACACTCAGTCAGCGATGTCACAACCGTGAATTCAGAGCGACAAGTAAGTGAGAAATTACCCCAGGGGAGTTTTTAAAGAGAAGCCAATAGGAAACAGAGATTCAAATTTAGGGTGGAGTTCCCGCGCAACCGAGACGGGGCGAAAGGAATTTTTGTGAAATTCCAGTTTGGATTGGAACAAAATACTTCTGAGGTAATATATCTTCCACGAATTTACCTAGGGTTGTAAGACTGATGCATTTTTATGTACCTTTTCATGTATTAGAAATGGAATCTTCAATGTTTAGCGACTTATTAACATGCAAGATTAACGTATGTAGATTTTTGAATTGTGTAATTTGCTATGTTGGATCGTATTGCATGATTGGATTTATTAGTGAATTGTGCAAGAACGTTTACCTTCTCTGTTAGAGAGAGAGAGAGAGAGAGAGAGAGAGAGAGAGAGATTATGAATTATGCACAGTTAGTCATTGTTGGACTTGTGCACATAATTAGGTATTTTTATATTTTATGTGTCTTTTATAACTCGTAGGGTAAGAAATGCGTATGATTGTTGTTGATGATGAGAGTGACCGAGAAGTTAACAATTAGAGATGTGTATGCATGTATCAGAAGTCGTTGATAATATTGTTATTGTTATAGCACATATATTGTAGAACTAAGTTTGTAAGGACTATTTAGATGTGAGCGTATGAGCTGACCTGATAATTTATTCACGATTATTCTTATGAAAGATATGTGAGAGTGTGGTTAAGTCTCCTGACATCAGAGCAAGGAGACCAGATTATACGTCCCTTATAATTCCAGTGGAAGCTGTCCGGGTGGGAGCGAGAGGCGACAACCGAGAATCAGAGAGAAGGAAGACACGTTGAGGCCGCGTGGGAGGTCTATTGTGAAGTAAGCAGTTTGGGTGGAGGCGTGTTACCGGAAGGAAGCGTAGAAGAGAATTCCGGAAGTACAAGGAGAGCACGGAGTTGAGGGTACCGGAAGAAGCAGAGGAGAGAAACGAAAGGCGGACAGATGAGTAACAGAATCGACACCGAAGGGAAACACACTCGCTTAAGACTGTAATTTCATATGAGGATTGTAATTGGCAACATAATAGGTCATTATTTGTATTTGTCGAAAGAATTACGGTTGAAAAATTGTCGATGAAATAGTTGAATACGTTGATATTTTATTAAATTCTTATACCTTTCACCTTGAGTCTTTTATAGACCTAGACCGTCGGCATTGCTGATTTGGGGGCTTGGAGCTATCTGAATTTTAAATTACCCGTTCTTCTCCGATGTTAGAAACGATACCGTAGGAGGGACGTGGCAATGTGAAACTCAAGAATATTGGATATCAGTTTTGTTATCCAGAGAAATTCATTGTGATGGTTTGTCAGTTCCATTTTGTCATGCTTGCTGGTGTGGTGGACGACGGTAGGTCATATGAACCATTCCCATTTACCAATGGGTCAATAATGGCTGCATGTTGGATTGAACTCTCTTCAGTGTGATGTTCTCTGCCATGAGTACTGATGCATTACGTGACTACAACACTGGGGTTGACCTTATATACCGGATTGACGACAAGTTATTTAATATGAGGAGACTACAGGCGAAGACAAAACTGCAGGAAGTGACTGTCTGAAGACTACCATGTAACAGAGTATGGACCATTTCTCTTCTGCTTTTGATAATTTCAGTGTCGCAAAAAGTATCAAGAAGTCAGATGATGCACCAACCAGCATCAGAAAAGACTTGCGTAGAGCCTACAATCACAGTAAATGGCCAAACCCTTATGTCAATGGATAGGTTAATCTATTTCGGCAGCACACTGTCACGTGCAGTCCATATCGATGATAAAACCAATGGTAAAATTGCCAAGCAAGTGTGGTCTTTCGCAGAGCAAGCACAATTGTATGGAAGCACAAAAACATCAGTTTACAAGCACATTTGAGGTCTACAAAACCATTGTGTTGCCAACCTTCTTGTATGATTGTGAAACCTGGACAGTGTACAGACGCCATGCCTAGACGCTGAACCGTTTTACCAGGGGCTGCCTGAGGAAATTGATGAGGATATGATGGCAGGACAGGGTCCCATAAACAGAGGTTCTAACACAGGCATAACTTCTAAGCATCAACACTCTGCTGACCAAACCAGAGTTGAGTTGAGCAGAACAGCAACAACCAAAGAAGGTGGTCTAAATGGGTTAGGGGTTTATTTGGGTCATGTTATCTAGGACGGTCAGAAGAAATGTTTTCAAGATTCCCTCATTTCTTCCTTGAAACACTGCAACACTGTCCTTGGGTCTTGAGAAGATCTAGCATAGGATCGCTCCACCTGGGACAGTCTCGTCCATGCTGGAGGTACAGACTTTAGAAGGAGGAGGATTGCAGAGGCAATGCTGAAGTACAATCATCGACGATCTCAGAACGTCCCGTACAGAAGGGGCATCTCTTGTTATGTGTGCCACTGGACAGAAGATGGCCTGATCAGCCACACACGTACTTACATAAGCCAAACTAGGTAGCAATGTCATGGTCGTATTCGAACTCGAAGAACGAACAACATAGAGGATTGCAACGCAGGAGCACACGAAACAGTGAACCAGGTTATGTGCCGGTTTGATGGTTTACGCTGCACAATTTAAAATTCATGCAGTGCGATATTCCAGCATCGTAAACAGCTGAGTCAGAAGTGGAATATGTATTATAAAAAAGGCAAATAATTTAATGTTATTTCTATAAAAAAAATTAACAAAGATTTATGTTGCACTCCTTTATTCTTAGCTGAATTATTTTGTGATGAATGTAATGCACATTTTGCTAATTGCGTTGGGTGATCTACCGGTTTGCTTTAGAATCAAAACCGGAACCATAATCAAATTCACTTTTGTAATGATGTTTTAAACTGTTTTGCTTATCGTGAGATACCGGTAGTTTAATCAAAGCATATTGATTTTTTTTCTCAGATAGCAACATCAGACCAATATTATTTTCATTTTTGTTAGAAATCTGTAATGGATTCAAACATTTTACCAATCTAAAACATCAATCGATATTTCATTATTTCGTTTTAAATCTATTAATATATGTCAATAAAACAAGAAATTCCAAGATTGTTTTTAGTGGTTTATAATAATCCTAATATAGATCATTCAAAAAATATTTGTTGCACCTTAACATTCATACATCCTGTATTTAACTCTAATTTTATTATTAGTTGGATATAACTATTTCCTCTAATGGGGTGATATTTTGAAGGAAACCCACACACACACACAGACACACAGACACACACACACACACACACACATATAATATCTTGAACTCTGTCTTCTAATGCTGCAAGTAACATCTGCAAACTATCACTTATTTCATCTATGATAACTAGTATAGCCGCATTACTACAGACAATCCATCCCTTTCCGCTGTTGTGTACTTTTCTTTTCTTTCAAATCGTATTTTAAATACAATATTGTACTATGCTATTTTACTTTTAATTCATAACATTACAAAAGTAAATACATTTACTTTCAGATGTTAATATTCAATTACATCAGCAACATTATCGACTAACAGAGTACCTAACGTTTCTCGTCTTAAAACAAATCTAGCTTTAGATGTCTAATTAACTACCTCAACAGACCATTTAGATTATTTAGCAGGCCATTTTGCTTACATGGCAACTTGTTTGGCTATTTTTATATATACTCTAGCTTACCTTCCATGGTTGCCTGGTTAGCTAAAAGATTAGAAACCCTTCTAAATACAGTATTCCGAAAGTTAGTAGACTCAGTTTCTTGTTTTTCAGTTGCTGCCGTCAATAAAACATTTTCGGTTTTACTTCCATGACTGCCTGTTTGGCTAAACATTTCCTCAGATATCAATTTTTTTCCCATATTATTTTTACCGTACCTATATTCATGATTATATATTAATTAATTGGGAATAAATGCACTCAGAATGTTTCTATATATTTTCAGTAATTGTCATAATAATACATTATTTTATTTCATAAGCAGTTTTTCAAAAAAGTACCATGTTAAAACT
Source organism: Sinohyriopsis cumingii (assembly GCA_028554795.2). Taxonomy (NCBI): domain Eukaryota; kingdom Metazoa; phylum Mollusca; class Bivalvia; order Unionida; family Unionidae; genus Sinohyriopsis; species Sinohyriopsis cumingii. The sequence goes on along the minus strand of CM068835.1, from coordinate 74,587,622 downwards.
GTATATAAAAGTATCAAAACTTGATTGGAAGAGATAGAAATAAATTTCATCGAAAATGGACATGTGTCACATGACGAAATATTATTCAAACTCAATGGATGTCTTGATCGGAAGAAGTTTAAAACTAAATGTGGGATCATTTCATAACAAGGATACTGATTCTTGTTTGTTGTGGATATGTTTGTTTGATTTGTGGAGGTCACCATGGATACATAACTTTTGATTAATATGTTGGTTATTTTGAAGGTAAACATAACATTTAAACAAAATCAAGATAAAATAGGAAATATACTAAAATAGATTACCTTCTGAAATAAAAAATCACATCACTTTAAACTACAAAGCAAAATATATTTTAATTTTTTTATAACGCTTAGGTTATAAAAAAAACATAGTCATAGACCCTGGTGATGGTATAGTTTTATTCCTTGTCAATGAGGAATACATTACAATTTATTCACGCCCCGTTCCAACCTTGTATATTCATATGGGCACGAAAGGTCACTGCAATCCTAAGGTTTGCAAACCTTGCCTTAAAATGTTTTCCACAAAACATCTAACATGACCAAAGGCATGTGAACAAAGGGTTGCTATCACTTACTTCCAGTAGAAGAGAAAATGTTTTCCACAAAATATCTAACATGACCAAAAGTATATGACCTAAGGGTTGCTATGACTTACTTCCAGTATAACAGAAAATTATTTCTTTGGATGCATCCACACTAAGTTTTGCAAGGCGTCTAAATATAGCATCCAAATGAATCGATAATAAACCGCACTTTAACTTGGGATGTTTTAGAATGTCTTCATCTGGCAAAGCTTAACGAAATACAATTATAACTTAAACAAATAGTTTGAATCTATATTTGAAAAAGAATTAAAAGCAAAAAATGATGGATGAGTGAGACTTACAATACCTAATAAAGATGTCATCCACTTACACAAAGTCATAATGGCACGCATCGATAGAACAGTATCTTACTGGATACAGTTAAGCTGGATTGAGTTCATATAAGGTATCCCAACACCTGAGAATCATAAAGTACGGTATAGTCATAAGAAGGTTTGATAGATAGGTATTCTCCCTATATTTAAATACATTGAGGCATGAACATGGTGAACACAGGTTACGGAAAAACAGGGGTTGGTTTCACAGGACAGTTCAGGTAGGTAGGGTAATTATTTGGTGATAATCGTTGGAACTGATTAAAACAGTAATCGGCATACGAAATTAAAGACTGGATAGCTTATCTGGACAAAATTATAACGAATTCACTGAACACACAATATTGGTAAGGGGTATAAAAAGCATCATTTACTCACGTTTTGAGCTCGTGTAATTATCAGCATATAGCACTTAGTTTGAATATATATCCATAGTTACTCTCAGTCGATCACTAAATTGCTATATTCATTTAATGCATGTAAAATTTACCAACAATACTTCCATCTATGTCTACATGTTATCATTTGTCAAGCAAATCATTGACAAATAAACGAACGTTGTCACATACAATACTGCTAATTTCAATAAGTACGTCCAATATACACGTCCTATGTAATTTGAAAAATGGGCAGTCTGATATTTATTGAGACGGTATCATCAACTGTACGCTATGAAGTAAGTATCCTGCAGTTCAGGGTGTTGACACTTTTAGGCGTTAACTTTCATCACGTAAGAAATGCGCTCTTTTCAGTGATGCCTCTCATTTATTTGAAACATTAGTCATTTTGTTTAAATCATGCTTATCAAATTACGTTCAAACGGTTTTCTGATCGGCAGGTCTAATGCTACATAACAATTTGCTAAGGAAAGACAGTACACACGAACATCTAATACAGTTACTATATATAGGCTGGTCCCGTACAACATTGTTCTGGGCTACATTTGTAAGTAGAAAAAGAGATTTGATCCTCTTCTCCAACCGATGACGTCCTGGGTTGGAGGTCGAACTACAAACTGCACAGCCCCATATCTGTCGTCGCATAATGAACCGTTAGATTCGGATCTGCGTAGATTTTTTATTTGAATATTCAGTGGGGCAAACAATACAGACCCTGATCTGCAGGCGCAATATGATACGGAAATCAGAATCTTTTGGGATTTTTTCCCGTTTGACTGGACTTATAAGCGAGTATAAACTGTATAAGTATTTAAAACCCTTGTCTTTGTAGTATCATATGAACTTTGAACATTAAATGTAATAGATATTAATGTATGTATTATACAAAGAAGTGGAGATGAGACTGGACAGTAAGTAACAGCGAACGTAATAATAATAATAATAATAGCGACAACAACAACAAAATAAATTAAATCATGTAATTTTCTGTAATTTTGAATAGAATTTAACAAATTATTAGGTTATATCGATACTGTATGGAAACAATGTCCCAAAGCTTCAAACCTTGGTAAATGTCACAAAATTTAATAATTTGATACAATTCAATATGATATTCATATCTAATGTAACAAACCTACGGTATGGACTATTATTATTTACCTCTCCGAACATAGATTTGTTAGATTTTACTGATTATTTGTTTAATTGCTTGCGGGGAAGATATTTCTCAAACCGAGTAATTGACCAATTAATACTACAGTTGTACTGGGGTATAGTATAGTGTCAGATGGAATCATATGGAGTCCATAGGGATTTAATGTTAAAAAGTCCACATATTTAACCATATGAGATTTTATGGGGTAAAGGGAAAATGCAATGTTACAACTACATCTACTAATTAATACGCCATTTGACAGACCAACATACTGAAAAATGCTCAGTCATCTACTAAACATCAGGTCATTTAATAATCTAGAAACACACTACCCAACATGCTATAGTGTGGGTCTGTCTAGCGACAAGGGGAAATTAACATGGGAATAGAGTTTGGGTTTGTCTAGGGACAAGGGGAATTGAATATGGGATTTTTTTTTTAAATTTAAATTTAAATTTAAATTTAAAAAAGGGGTAGGCAATGGAAAGGCTATCTCTTTTCGAGAAATATGGCTGGCCCTGAAAAGGGCCTTTGGGTTTATGTTAATATTAATATTAACATAGATGGCATCTGTCACATCTTCTTCTTCTTCTTCTTAAACTCCTTCTAACTGCCGGTCCATACACAAGTACCCTCTTGAGACATCCTTGTCTTTCTATGTAAACTCTCCTCATCCATTGACTAGTATCTGTCCTATCAACAACAGTCCACTTGGACCTGACATACATGAGCATGTCCGTCCTAAACATCATGGAAGACACAAGGGTGGATGACTCAACTGTGGTCCACATCTTGAAGCGACGAGAATAGGTGAATCAATGCAGTGAACTGCGCTTATTTATAGGTACAGGAAGGATTGAAACGGATTGAATTCATTCACCAATCCGAACACGCGTTACAAAATTCAGTCAGCTCGCATCCAATCCGAAGAGAGCAGTCTGTGACGTCACGTGGTCTATATAGATTCGTTAGCGCTTGTGTGCAGTCAATCTATGCGACAGTGATTCAACATGACGGAAACTCAGAAAACGATCCATTGGGGTGCGCCAGCAGGGGAGACTGCCCAAGGGAACCCGGACTTACTTTCAGAAGAGGTACATTGGGATTTTGTGGATTTTCTTACCTCGCAAGAATTTTTTCCGGAACCTTCGTTACCTTCTTCATTACCGCAAGTGGAGAATTTTAGACAGAGACAGAAAGAAGAATTGGAGAAATTTATGCAACGACAAAAGGAAGCGGAACAAGCTTTTCTCCTACAGCAACAGCAACAGCAACAAGAAGAGGTAAGAAAAAAACAACAACAAGAAGAAGTAGCAGGAAAGAAACAAGAGGGTGAAAATCAAACGGCTACGGTACTGTTGGACATTTTAGCGGAGTTAAGAAGTCTGAAACAAATGTATCAGACTTCTTTATCACGACCGAAGAGAATACGACCTTCCCGAGCTAAACACGCCAACCCTGTGACTAAGCCTATCGTACCACCCTTAGTGATTTCAACCCAATCATCAGAAGTAGGCCTTGGCCGTGGCAAAGGCTTAAGGCAGTTAAAGTTGATTGGTTAAACTCACCCCTACACCAAAATAAAAAGGCCCTTTTCAGGGCCACCCACATTTCTCGAAAAGAAATACAATTTCAATTTGCCAATAACTCAGAAATAAACCCCACCCATTTTACCCTTATAGTACGTGTCTGTGTATGAGTGCGTGAGTGTAGCTTCTTATTTTAAAATCAAAACTCAAAGACACTTACCTTATATCATTCATGTATTCTTTTATCCATTTTTTACAATCCAATTCACAGCACAACACTTTAATTAAAAGTTCATTGACTTCTTCTTTCTCCTTGTTTAGTCTCTCTGTTTTTTGAATTTCTTCACCGTTTTTTCCTCATTTTCTTCCCTTCTTCTTTTCTTCTCCTGTTTCTTTGCTTCTTTTAAATAGAATTGTCTTCTTTCTTCCTCTGAAGAATCCCTCTCTTCTTTCGAAGAATCCCTCTCTTCTTCTGAAGAATCCTTCTTTTCTTCTGACTCCTCTTGTTTCTTTTTTGGGCAATCTGGAGACCAATGTTATTTTTCTTTACAATAATAACAGGTATCTTGACTTTTGTCTTTTTTAGCCCCTGTTTTTTTTTCTTTTTTGACGGTCTGGACACTCTGAAGACCAATGCCCTTTCTTCTGACAGATATAGCAAGTATCCGGACTCTTATCTCGAAAGGAAGGAGAGTAGTCTGTCGGCTGGTCTGAAGAGAATTTTCTAATGACCCCTCGCAAAGCTCTGACGAAACGTTCGATTTGGCTAGTCTCTTCCATTGTTCTCCTCGGTTTGAGAGTGAAATGAATAGTGAAAGGACAAGACACACCCTTTTTATATACGCTGGTTTGCCATGACTATAAATTAGTCTATGGTGTTTGAACTTGAGTCATTTGACGTTTTGCACTCAAGATGAAACGATCCTATTCATTCGAGAAGAAAGAAGAAGAAGAAAGTAAGAGGCAGAAACGTGATCTATCGCCTCGTACCAGGGCTGAAATCTTGGCACAAATTCATGCCAGTGATTTTGAAAAGGACATGAGTGAACCAGAATCCGAACCCTCTAAACCAAGTTCACCACCCTTAGTCAACCCTGAAAAGTACTATTCCATTCGAGAGACGGAAAAGCGCTCCTCTAGAAAATTTAGAACCACGGCTTACACCTACACGGTGAAGTTTAAAGATTTCAAAGCCGACGTACCCTTGGAGAAAGCAGAAGGGTTTATCACCGAGATGTGGGATTCTTTGCTCACCTCACTAAAGCGACAATGTCAACCCAAAGAAGACGATCGCTTGACACTATCCATAGATCACGACGGTTTGAAATCCCCTGTTTGGATCGAGTTTAGCAGACCCGCAGAACTAACCCCTTCCAAAATCATGGACAAGATTCAACACGTACAACAATCTAATGACCAGTTTGACATCACCGATGGTAAAGCCACACTGAAAATGGCCCACGTCTCTCTTCCTCAAGGGACATGACGCAAAAAGATGTTATTGGTGGACAACCTTCGCAACACCAAAACAAGTCTCGTCCGAATTTACAACCCTCAAGACCAGATGTGTTTAGCCCGTGCCATCGTGGTGGGACGAACCTATGCCAACAAGAACGACACGGTAGAATGGAAAAGAACCTGGAAAACTATTCAACAATCCGATCGAGCCAAACAACGAAATGAAGCAGAACTCCTGTTACAACAAGCCGGACTGTCCAAAGACACACCCTGTGGCATTCCTGAGATGCAAAAATTGCAAGATGCCCTAGCTCCACGCTACACCTTGAAAGTGCACCCTCAAGAAATGCGTGGAACTCTGTTGTTTCGAGGTCAAGATTTTAAGGACGGAAAATACATTCATGTCTATTATCACGATGAACATTTCGATACCATTACCAGTATCACTGGATTCCTGGGATACAGTTATTATTGTGAGAAATGTGACTATGGTTATAACAATCGAGAGCAACACAAGTCTTGTGGATGGAAATGCCCAGGATGTTTGGCCTCTCCACCCTGTCTGAGCGAAGAACCAGTGCCTTGTTCGACTTGTCTGCGCACGTTTGTCAGCCCTACCTGTTACCAGCAACATTTGAAAACACAAGGTTCACAGAAGAAATGTGCTTGTCAACTCCTGAGATTGTGCCCTACGTGTGGACAAGGCATACGTACCAATAGTACCAAGGCACACGTATGTCGAGGAAAGAAAAAATGTCACATTTGTCACCACATCGTGGACTTGGAACACGAATGTTACGTGCAAAAATACCAACCCCCACCAGAGGAAGAGGACGGTCACAAGAAGAAAGGCAATTTCATCTTTTTCGATTTCGAATGCATGAAGAGACCGGCATTCACATTCCTAATTTCTGCGTGGCTCATCGAGCGTGCGAGAAGTGCATTCAAGAACCTATCTTCAGTCATTGCCCTCACTGCAGCAAGATTCCTGGAGGACGTGAAAAAATCTTTCGGGGACCAAACACGTTAGCCGATTTTGCCCAATGGGTCTTAGACCCCATCGACAAGACATGGAGCAAAGAGGACATCGAACGTTACGGAGATTGTCATCGTCATGCCACGGTGATGGCTCACAATTTCTCCGGATACGATGGACAGTTTCTTCTCAGATACTATACGGAACAAGGCACCGAACGTCCTAAAGTCACTTTGAACGGAGCCAAAATCATTTTCATGCAAGTGGGACAAGTACAGTTTAAAGATTCGATGAGTTACTTGGCCATGCCTTTGAGTCGAATGCCTAAAACGTTTGGAATGACAGAAATGGCTAAAGGGTACTTTCCACACTTTTTCAATACGGAAGCCAATCAACATGCCGTTCTACCCCATTTACCTGAGGCTCACTATTACGACCCCGACAACATGCGTACCGAACAACGAGAAGCTTTCTACGCTTGGTACCAGGCTCATGCCTCTGACCCCTTCGACTTTCAGGAAGAAATGTTAAAGTATTGTCGTTCCGACGTGGACATTTTACGACGTTGCTGTGGAAAATTTCGAGAACTGTTCATGGAACATGGAGGGGTCGATCCTTTGAAAGAAGCTTGCACCATTGCCAAAGCGTGTTCCTTAGTATACCGCCAACGATTCATGCCTGAAAACACCGTGGCTGTCATCAGTCCTCAAACGACCCACTATGTCAAGCGTCAATACTCGGTCAAAGCCCTACGTTGGTTACATTACTTGTGCGACAAGGAAGACAAATGGATTCAGCATGCCCGCAACGGAGGAGGCGAAGAGACCATCGGAACGTATTCGGTAGATAGCTGGGACTTAGAAAACCCCAAGATCGTGTTCGAGTTTAACGGTTGCTTATTTCACGGATGTCCCATCTGTTACCCTGACCGTGACACTAAAAATCAGTTTTTGCAACGAACCATGGAAGACTTGTACCAGGACACTTGTCAGCGACGCCTAAAGTTAGAACAGCAAGGATACCAAGTGGTGGAAATGTGGGAACACGAGTACGATCACCGTTTGAAAACCGATCCCGAGTTTAAACGCCTCGTGGAAAGTTACCAGTTCATGGACCCGCTGAACCCGAGGGATAGTTTGTACGGAGGAAGGACCAATGCCACCTGTTTGCTGTACCAAGCCGACGAAGAGAAAGGAGAAGAAATCAAATACTTGGACGTGTGTTCGCTGTATCCCTACGTGTGCAAATATTGTCGCTTTCCTGTAGGGCACCCGCAATTGTTCACGGAACACATCGACCTGAAAAACATTCGACAATACGAAGGCTTGATCAAGTGTAAAGTTTTGCCTCCCACGAACCTATACCATCCCGTCTTACCTCACCATTGTCAAGGCAAACTGATGTTTCCCTTGTGCCGTACTTGTGCCGAAACGTGCAACCAGGACCAACCTTGCCATCACAGCCAGGAAGAACGTGCCTTGACGGGAACCTGGGTCAGCGTGGAATTGTTCAAAGCTCTGGACATGGCATACCAACTGTTAGAAGTGTACGTAATTTGCCACTTTCCCAAGACACAACAGTACCACAAGGGTGACCCTACTCAGAAAGGCATTTTCGCCGACTACGTGGATGCCTTTTTGAAACTGAAACAAGAAGCCAGCGGCTATCCTTCCTGGTGTCACACTCCCGAAGACCAAATACAATTCAAAGAGAAATACTACGCACAAGAAGGCATCTCTTTAGACCACATCGAAAAAAACGAAGGCAGGCGATCGTTTGCCAAAGTGATGTTAAATTGCTTGTGGGGTAAAATGGCACAACGACCGTGTTTACCCAAGACGGAATATTTGACAGAACCTTCCCCGCTACTTCCAGATGATTCACGACAAAACCAAATACATGAAACACGTGGACGTCGTTCGAGAGGATTTGATCTTGGTCAATTACGAAGAAGATCTGGACCTTGTACAAGATGACCCTTTTGGAAATGTCATCATTGCGGCTTACGTGACAGCTCATGCTCGCTTAAAATTGTACGAAGCTTTAGAACTGTTAGAAGAACGCGTCCTGTACTTTGACACGGACAGTTGCATTTACATCCATCACCCGATTCAACAGCACCCTGACATCGAAGGAGACCGTTTAGGAGCCTGGACAGACGAGCATCCCGACGACAAGATTCTAAGTTTCGTCAGTGGTGGTCCCAAAAATTACGGCTACCAATACCGTGACAAACAAGGAGAAGTGCACACGACGTGCAAAGTGAAAGGACTGACTCTGAATCATCGTACCAGTCGAGTGGTCAACTTTGGGGTATTGAAAGAAGCCTTGCAATCGGGAGAGGATGGAAACTTTAAAGTGACCACTTATCAACCGAACAAGATTGTACGTTTACCCACTCACCACATCATCAGTCGGCCCCTGGAAAAAATCTATCAAATCGTGTACCAGAAGCGAGTGAGACTTCCCAATCACTTTACGTTGCCGTACGGTCACATCGATATTGGTCAGCATATAAAAAGGGACAACGTCCAAGACCAATAGTTCATTGTTCATTGAAGTAACTTACCATGTCGTTGACGAAGAAGAAACCAGATTGGTTAGGAGTCAAATGTTGGACATCACCGAGACCAGGGTTTTGAGGCTTGGACACAAGAGGTGGCCCAGTATGCACGAGAGTTATTCAAGTAAAAAAGTTACTTTTCAACCTGTGTTAGTGACGGTGCCAGAAGAACCCGTCACCCAGGACAGGACTGTCGTGGACAGGCCTGAAAGACCCTTTCGGGAGGACACTTGTGTGACCTTACCCCCTACTATAGAACTGGTTAGAACTTTACCCAAAACATGTGGTTGTTGTACATACACTTGTTTTTTATTCCACGTTCATGTGCCTTTTATTCTTGTACTTAAGCCTTTGGCTTTTATGTATTTTTGTCTTTCGTATTCATGTTTGAAAAAAACATTCAATAAACGTGTTCTGAAAAAGTATATAAACTCTTGTCTTGTTTGTTTTTTCGTGTCACAAGTGACATTCCTCACACCATGGCTACCTCTACTGTCTCTGCTCCCTCTTCCTCTACTGTCAAAGTCATCGACGAACACTTAGATCGTGCCAGTTGGGAGGCTTTGTATCTTCGCCATCCCTTTAACATGCTCATTGCTGGACCTAGCGGTTCTGGCAAAACTGAATTCGTCAAACGTTTGATCGAACATAAACATCATTTGATCGATCGACCCCCTCAACGGATCGTGTGGTGTTACAAAGTGTGGCAATCGGCGTACAGCCTCTCGCGAGAACGTCAAGGCGATTCCATCGTGTTTGTGAAGGCATTCCTAAAGAAGACGACGGCATCGTCTCTGACTCCCGTCAAACCCATTTGGTCATTTTCGACGACATGTTAGGAGAAGACGAAGAAGAAATTAAACTGTGGTTCACGCGCAAAGGGCATCACCGTAATGCCAGTGTCGTTTACATCACCCAAAATTTGTTTCAACAAAGTAAAGCCCATCGCACCATCAGTCTCAATGCGCATTACGTGGTCTTGTTTAAAAGCCCTCGAGATAAATCGCAAGTGCAAGTCTTAGCCAAACAGTTAGGAACGCCTTGGCTGACTCAGGCCTACGACGATGCCACTCAAACGCCACACGCCTATTTACTCGTCGATTTGAAACCTACGACTCCCGAGGATTTGCGATTTCGTACCCACTTGTTTCACCACTGGTGCCAAGACGGAGGGCCTGTCCTGTACACGTCTCCGTCCTCGACTTCATTTCACTCCCCATAAAAAAATCTATAAAAACCTCAGACCCTTTTTCGTCTGTCTCACACAGTGCGAACATGACGTCCCTTCAGTCGCATCTTCCCGTCAAATTGATTCGTGCCTTGTATGGCATCAGTCGAGAAAAAAATCCACAAACACGAGCTCGTGTCTTAGAAGCTAGTCTCAAAGAAGTCTTACGATGGTTCACGGTGACGGCACGTCAATTACTCCAAGGAATCATTCAGATTCCTCATCAAACCAAACGCTTTTTCGATCGAAACAAAGTCGCTTTGGTCCAACTGGCCGATCCCCGCATCGACATTCAAACCAAAAAACAAATCATTTTGAAACCTGGAGGGAGCGGTACTCTAGGAGGGGTCATCATTCGCTCACTCTTAAGATGGGATCCTAATGCCCCCAAAGTTATACCCAAGGCAAAAGTCCAACGAAGCCCCAAGAAGAAAAAGACCAGGTCCCCAAGGAGAACTTCTCCAGTGGCAGGACCCTCCTCTGACCAGACACCACCACCACCCCGGAAAAAGAAAAGAAGCCCCCAGAAAAAGAAAAGTCCACAGAAAACTAGTCGCAAGAGAGGCACTTCGGCCAGGACGCAACCTTACACTCGCAAACCACGACCTGCCACGGCGGTGACTGCGTCTCCGGCAGCTTCACGTTTGTCCACTTCTCCGTTAATGACATCCAGAACTGAAGAGTACTTGGAGACGTTGATCACACCAAGAACTTCTCCGTTGATGACCCCCAAAAGAACTTCCCCAGTGGCAGGACCTTCCAATTTAGTGGCAGTGGCTGCTGCTCACAAAGTACCTTCTCCCAAAATCAAAGTTCAAAAAAGATCGGGCATGTTACAAAGTTTACTGGATTTGTCCAAGCAAGAACTGGCTCGATTTAGTCCGTTACGTACCCCTGCACGACGTGTCATGCCTGTCCTCAAACTAATACGACGTAAAGACAATCAGTGGCGACGCGTTCCAGTATAAAAAAGGCCTGTGACCAAGTCGGGTATCAGTGTTTTTTTGTGCTCCTGAAGACTCAAAGATGTCACCCTCCAGAAAACCCCAAGGAAAGAAAAGGAAAGGACTGCCACCACGTTTAGCCAAACATGGGGACATGTTATCTGTCCTGTCCAAAGCTTCTCCACCCCTACGAAAAAAACTCATTCAAACAGCCTCCAAAGAGGTCATCGATACCGTGTGCGAATGTTGTTTGAACGTTTTGAAAGGCACGATCCCTTTGTCCAAACACCAGAAACAATGCTTAGGCAAACATCGTCACGTTCTTCGCCAAATGGTTCAAAAGAAAATTCCCATTCGTCAAAAAAAGAAGATGTTAGTGCAGCGTGGAGGTATTTTGCCTCTCTTGTTAGGCCCCATACTGAAAGGAGTCTTGGGAACCATGTTGGGAGGACTGGTGGGAGCAAGATAAAAAGGCCTCGGAAGATCCAAGATCTCAGAATCGACCCCTGACAACCCCATGGAAGGACGAAAACTAGCTTTAGTGCCTTACAAACGATGGATGGAATACCATCGGTGGCAAGAACAACACACCCCGCATTTACCTCCCAATCCCCATTTGAGCGAGATGTCCCAGTTACAACACGAATTGCAGTCCTTGATGGATCGCCAAGATTTGTCCGAAACAGAAAAATCGCAAAAGTACGGTCAACTCTTGCAACGACTGCAACTCTTTCACCAGAAAGCTTTAGACGAAACAGCTCTACCCACTCTGAAAGATTTTAAGACCTTGATGAAAAGTCCAGCACCATCACCAGTACCACCACCACCACTACCAGTGACCAAGACGGAAAAAGGAGAAGAGGAGGAAGGGTTTCAAACTCCACCAGAAAAAGTACGCAAGTTAACAACACCACCTACCTCCAGAATTGGATGGATTAAAAAGATGATGGCCACCCCTTCTTCCTCACAAGAGAAAAAGAAAGTGAAGACAGAAGTGAAGACAGAAGTGAAACAAGAACCGATATCCCCCGCTCAGACATCCTTCTCCTCTTCGACACCTATTGCTGGACGCACACGCAAAGCATTGCAATCCAAGAAAATACCCCAAGAGAAAAAGAGTAGCATCCTCCAAGAGTGGGTGTCTTATTAACACACCAACCAACACAAAAAAAATGGAAAAAGTCTTAACCAGCATTTACTACGATCCCTCCCATCCTGCAGGTTACGCAGGAGTTCAAAAATTGTATCGTGCTGCCAAAACTCGACTGAAAAGTCTCCGTTTACCTCAAGTGCAACGATGGTTACAAGAACAAGCTACCTACACTTTACACAAACCCATTCGACGCAAGTTTGCCAGAAGTCGCACCCGAGTGGAAGGCATCGATCATCAATGGCAAGCCGATTTAGCCGATGTTTCTCATTTGGCCAGCTACAATCGTGGCTACAAATATTTGTTTTGTGTCATCGACGTCTTTTCCAAATTTGCCTGGGTCGTGCCCTTGACTTCCAAATCGAGCAGCGAGTTAGTGCGAGCCCTGCAACGAGTGTTGAAACAAAGCGGTCGTCACCCTCTTCGATGGCAAACGGACAAAGGCACCGAATTTCTGAACCAAGCTTTCCAAAAAGAATTAAAGAAACGTGACATTCATTTTTTTACCACCGAGAATCCCGAAACCAAAGCCAGCATCGTGGAACGTTTTCAACGCACTTTGAAAGAACGCATGTGGAAATATTTTACGCATCACCACACTCTGAAGTACATCGACATCTTACCGCACCTGGTGCAAGCGTACAACCAATCTTACCATCGAAGCATCGGACGTGCCCCGCAAGACGTGACTCCCGACAACGAAGTGTTGGTGTTTGAGCGCCTGTTTGGTACGTCCCCGACGAGGGCTGTCCCCAAGAAAAGTGGAGAGTTGGCCGTAGGAGATTGGATGCGCATTGGCAAAACCAAACGCACTTTCGACAAAGGTTACTTACCTAACTGGACGACCGAATTGTTTCGCGTCACTGGACGAGTGCATGGCCGTCATCCTGCCGTCTATAAATTGGAAGACATGAACGGAGAAGTGCTCAAAGGAACGTTTTATTTGCCCGAGTTACAACGTGTCACCAAAAAAGAAGACGACGTGTACGACATCGAAAGCATTCTCGAACGCAGAACCCGTAAAGTGGGCAAACGACGTGTCAAAGAAGTCAAAGTACGTTGGAAAGGATATCCACCCAGTTTTGATTCTTGGATCGACGCTTCGCAAGTCATCGACTATAAAAAGAAGTGACCATCATGCCCTTTCACACAGCAGACGCAGCTACGTCGACCACTCCTCCTTCACCTAGTTCTTCTGTGCAAGATTTACAAAAACAACCCTTGTGGGCGTGGTGTGGAGAACGTGTGCCTAAAACGCAAATCGTCTTTTTCTGCCAAATCTTCGTGGTGTATTGTGTCATCGGGGCAGCCATCGCCAATTTGAGTTTGCAACAAGGAGACAAACAATTGTGGACCATTTTATTGAGCAGTTGCATCGGTTACCTGCTTCCTAATCCCTCCCTGAAATTCACCTCAAACGGGAACCCCGGGAACCTTGTGTCCAGTGCCAGTGCCAGTCACCACTTCAATCACAACCAGAACCCCATTTTAGACGGAGACACGCCTCTGACGTCCAGTAACCACTCGGACAGCCACAGAACTCTGGAATTATGAGTCACCAAAACCAATTTTACTTAACTTTACCCAGTGACAGTTCCATGGAGGTGTTTCCCAAGAACACGTTGTGCTGTTACACGGCCAAATTACCTCAGGCCATCCAGTTAGATCACGAAGCCCATTGGGAAGTGGCTTTAGCAGAAATGATTCACCCGACCCAAGTCCTCAATGTCCTTCCCAATCAAAATTTTTTTGATTTGGAAGTTCATGACGAGCAAATGCAACAGTGGATGGATAGCAATGTCAAATATGACAAGAAAACCCGTACACAAAAGTACACCACCTATCACTTGTTCATTCCCCCAGGCTATTATTTTAGTGGTCAACATTTGGTAAGCACCATAACCTCCAGGTTTAATGTCGTTTTTCTGAAAGCTTTGGAGCATGTCAACAAAAATGTCACCATGGAGTACCACAAAACAGGTCGCTTCTTGATGAAATTTGAACGGAGTAAAATCCTGTCCATTTTATTTTTATTTTGTCCTGAATTGTATGACATGTTGGGCGGAGACATGGACATGAGAAAGACCATGATGAAGAAAAACGAATTACCCATCGTTTACGACAACGAGTCTTTTAGCAAGTTATTTCTCGCCCCGGTAGAAATGAACCAAGGACTGAATTTGATGTTCGTGTATTCCGATGTGGTGGAGTACAACGTGGTGGGACACACCTCCGTACCGTTACTGCGTGTCATTCCTTTCAAAGTGGATTCTGCCACGAACACTGACGAGGAAGGTGGAAACACTTACCACGTCCACCGCGAATTTGTCCATCCTCACTATTTGCCGGTCAGTAAGTCGTATTTGGACACGGTCAACATTGCTATAAAAGGAGATCTGGGACAAAATATTCCATTCACCAAAGGAAAAGTCACGGTGAAACTCCATTTTCGAAAACGGTGCTCTCACGACTCTTAAGTCATGTATCCAGTGTACCGAGGGGTTGCTCGACAGCGAGGACACGGCTTAGGAGATATGTTAAAATCGGCCTTTCGTTCGGTGGCCCCGGTGTTGAAACCGATGGTGACACGCGGATTGCACGCCTTGAAAGATGCGGCACTGACGCAAGGCAAAGAATTTCTCCAAAATGTCATCATCGACAAACAAAACCCTAAAGAAGCCTTCATGAGGGCAGGCAAAAATGTCTTGCTGCAAACGGGCAAAGACATTTTAGGCCAACGAGAAACACCTATAAATGCCCTGCACGCTACCGAGTCAGGCATTCAGCAAGGACAAGGCAGAAAGAGACGACGAAGAAAACACCATTTCACCAGACTTCAAGCGAGAAAGGCCAAGAAAAGAAGAACCGTTCGAGACTTAGACGTTTTCGATTATTGAGAAAAGAGACACAAAAAAAATGATCCACCGAGAATCTTGCGCTTGTTCCAATACGGAACTGGATCTGTTTGCCATGCCCCCCATGATGATGACGATGCAAGAATCCCAGTGGGTGGAATTTCACCCCGTCTCCTCACTGACTGATTCCGCTCTCATCGAGTTTGAAATCAAAGGACAGCCCGAAGATTACATCGATCTGAATAGCAGTTACTTGTACCTGAAAGTCAAAATTCTAGATAAGACTGGAGGTGCTATAGACGATGAAGCAGTAGCTCCCGTCAACAATTTCATGCATTCCTTGTTCAGTGGAGTGGACTTGTATTTGAATAACAAACTGGTCAGTAGCAGCATGGATACTTACCCTTATCGTGCCTACCTGGAAAATCTCTTGACGTACGGAATAGATGCCAAGAACACTCATCTCAATGTCTGTGTGGTATGGGAAGCTGACGAACCTACCAAGTTTGAAATATTGGAAACTGATGAAAAGAAAGACAACAATGATGGATTTCTAGAACGAAGAAAGAGAATCACGGGAGCCGACACAAGTTTAGAACTGATGGATCGTTTGCATTTGGACATGTGGTTGCAAGAAAAGTATTTGCTGAACGCGGTGGATGTCCGCCTGAGACTGAATCGTAGCAGTGCCGCTTTCCATTTGATGGCTGATAGTGACGGTTACAAAACCAAAATCCTAGAAGCCAGACTCTACGTACGCCGTGTGGAAGTGTTACCTAAAGTGGGAAACGACATCAGTCAGACGTTGAGCAGAACGACCGCCAAGTATCCCATACGCCGCGTGGAAGTGAAAACCTTCACCATTCCCAAGGGACAGCGATCCATGATCGAAGATCATCTGTTCCAAGGACAGTTACCCAAACGTTTGATCGTTGGTATCGTCGAGAATACAGCCTTCAACGGAGCTGCCGAAAAAAATCCTTTCTACTTTCAACACTTTGGCGTGTCCAAAATCGAAGTCAGTCGCGATGGCAAGACCTTGTGTACCCGACCTTTCGAACCTGACTTTAAAAAGAAGAATTACTTGAGATCGTACTTGTCCTTGTACGAAGCCACCGGACAGTTAGGAACCAATAGCAGTCACGGTATTACGTACGAGGATTATGCAGGAGGCTACGCTTTGTGGGCTTTCGATTTCACTCCAGACCAAGGCAGCGACGAGGGACATTTCCACCCTATAAAATCCGGCCAGATTCGTGTGGAAATTCATTTTAAAGACCGAGACCCTGATGAAACGGTGAACGTCATCCTGTATGCAGAATTCGATAATACCATAGAAATCAACAGTTTGAGAGAAGTCATCCTAGATTACTAGAAACCATGGAAGACTGTTATCCCTCTTTACCTAGTGGAGAAACTTTTAGTGTTGCATTGTTGTTAAAAAATGTTAGAGTTGTTGTTGTTTAGTGTTAAGTGATTTTTGAATAAAAAATGTTGTGTTTTGAAAAAATTGTTTGATGTTATATTGTTGGATTATTGTTAAAAATGTTAGAGTTGTTGTTTAGTGTTAAGTGATTTTTGAATAAAAAATGTTATGTTTTGAAAAAAATGCCTCTGTCTTTTGTTTAGCTATAAGAATGTTGGATTGATGCTCTTTCATTTCTTACTATCCCTCTCATGACACTCACTGAACGTTGCGACTCAAAAACCGTGTGGGGGATGTTTTCCTTCACGTCCGCGCTTTGACTTTAAGAACCGGGTTGTATCCAGTCTAACCATCCATTGTCGACTCATCCTCCTAAGAAGATGTGTTCCAAACTAGCTAAACTCAACGAAGCCTACGTGAATTTGCATAGGGTCAGACACAGTCTGATACCGAAGCCAGAAGAAATAGAGAATGTGAGAATGTTAAAAATCACTGAAGACCTGATAGAAGAGCTCTTCAGAGAAGAAATGAACAGGGAAAAAGAAGAATGGACAGAGAAGTACAGACTTCAGAGACAGCAGCAACAACAACAACAAGAGCAGCAGCAGCAACCTGAAGCTGACAGAGGCTTTGTCGATTGTCGTATCGACACCAAAGAGTTCTTCTTCTCTTTCCGAAGAAGCAGACCTATCGCCAGAAAGTCTATCCTCAGAGGACATCGCATTCTTAGAAACTAAAAAAGAATGCCATAGCAAACAAAAAACAGCCCTTTTCAGGGCTACCCAATACTCTAGAAAAGAAATAACAATCGATTTGCCATTGTGTGTAGGTAGAGTAGTGTGAAAATCAACACTAACTCTTTTTTAAAAAAAATGTGAGGGTATGTGTTTCTGTGTTTGTGTTTGTAAGTGGTTAAGTAAGTTGGTATGGATAGTAGATTAAAATGATGTCTTTTTTTTGGTGTTTGAGGTGTAAATTTGGGGTTAGATTGGATTGCTTTGCGTATGTGGATAGTCTATTGAAGTGATTTATAAAAAATTTTAAAATAGTGATGGGTAGCATAAAAAGTGAGTGAGTGTTTCTTTTAGGCCCGCGCGTTGTTATTTTTTGGTCATGATGTAGGTAAGATCAATTTTATGTTTTTAGGGGATGTTTTCCTTCACGTCCGCGCTTTCACTATAAATTGAAACTCGTTCGGCAGTCCAGCTACCCTTGTTGATTGATCAACACCAAAAATGAACACGAGACTGGAGAAACTGTTGGAACTTCATGTGCATCTGCAATATGCCAGGCGCATATTAAATGAACTGGCCGCGGAAGCCATTGTGGAGGAGGGAAGGATAAGAGAGGAGGAGGAAAGAAGAAACAAAGAAGAGGAGGAGAGAAGATATAAAGAAGAAGAGGAAAGAAGATACAAAGAGGAGGAGAGAAGATTCAAAGAAGAGGAGGAGGAGGAAAAGGAGAGAAGAAGAAGAAATTTCAGAATCCCAGAGAGCGAAAATTGGGATTCTGAAGCGACATATCCTGCCTCTGCTCTCTCCCCCAAAAAGGTAAAAAGTAACTGGGGGACAAGATGTGTATGTGGCGCTAGGCCTGGAAGGTGCCACCATTAACCAGGTGTCCATGAAGTTCCAAAAAAAAAAAAAAAAACAGCCCTTTTCAGGGCTACCCAATATTCTAGAAAAGAAATAACCATCGATTTGCCAATGTGTGTAGGTAGAGTAGTGTGATTATAAACACTAACTCTTTTTTAAGATAGTGTGAGGGTATGTGTTTGTGTGTTGGTGCTTGTAAGAGCTCAGGTATGTTTGTGGGAATAGTAGATTATGGGTTTCTTTATTGTTTCTTAGCGTATGTGAAGAGTATAGTTAGGGTTCTGTAAGCGCTCACGTACGATTGTGTGGATAGTAGATTATGGATTAGTTTATTGTTCTTAGCGTATGTGTTTGTGTGTTTGTGTTTGTGTTTGTACCCGCTCACGTACGATTGTGTGAATAGTAGATTATGGATTTGTTTATTGTTCTTAGCGTATGTGAAGAGTATAGTTTGGGTTTTGTAAGCGCTCACGTAAGATTGTGTGGATAGTAGATTATGGATTTTGTTTATTGTTTCTTAGCGTATGTGGAGAGTATAGTTTGGGTTTTTATTATATGAAATGAGAAAGTATAGTTTGGGTTTTATTATATGAAATGAAAAAGTAGGGGGATGTTTTCCTTCACGTTCGCGCGTTGTTTGGTCATGATCTAGGTAAGATCAATTTTACGTTTTAGGGGGATGTTTTCCTTCACGTACGCGCTTTAAGTATAAGAACCCATAGTATTCGTCGTTCAAACCATTCTGCAAAGAATAAAAAAAGAAGATGGCTTCTAACCAAATGGACAAAATACAAACATTACAAGACGTTTTAGACAACTTAGGAATGATGGAGCAGATGTTAATAAGACTGGTTGAAGACCATTATTCCTATAGTCCCCATCGTGTAAAGATGGAAATTAATAACTTAAAAAAGGTAAAGGACAAGATTAGTGGTGTCATGAAAGAGATAAAGGAGGAGAAGGAGGATGAAGAGGAAAGATTAAGAATAAGCAAACGGAACGAAAAGATTGAAAAAGAAGAAGAAAATGAGAAGAGGAAGAAAGAAGAGGAGGAAGAGAAGAAGAAAGAAGAGCAGGAGGAAAAGAAAGAGAAGAAGAGAAAGAGTGTTGGAGATAAAATAAGAACTTGGTGGAGAAAAAGAAGAAATTAGAAGCAGAAGAAGAAGAAAACCCAAAGGCCCTTTTCAGGGCCAGCCATATTTCTCGAAAAGAGATAGCCTTTCCATTGCCTACCCCTTTTTTAAATTTAAATTTAAATTTAAATTTAAAAAAAAAATCCCATATTCAATTCCCCTTGTCCCTAGACAAACCCAAACTCTATTCCCATGTTAATTTCCCCTTGTCGCTAGACAGACCCACACTATAGTTCCATGTTAAATTCCCCTTGTCGCTAGAGTGACCCACGATTTTTCTCCATGTTAATTTCCCTTGACGCTAATCTGACCCACGATTTTTCTCCATGTTAATTTTCCCTTGACGCTAGAGTTGCCCAAGGGGTCTTGTAATGCTAATTCCCCTTGACGCTAGGGTACCCCCATTTACTACTTATATTGCATGAGAGAAATGTAGAACTGCGTGTAAGAAAAATAACATTTACAATCCAAGATTTCCAGACCTTCAATAACTACGTCGATGGTCGCTACCGAGACACCATCATAGGCAACATTCAATACTACAACTACAGCAACAGAGTAGGACATAGACGTATAAAACGTTTAAAGCTGTTACAACTGATGTTGTCAAGCTCATATATTTTTAGTGAAAACTCGATGGTCCTTTTCAAAAAGAAATGAGATACTAAGCAAATGATTTCCAAATCATGCAATATCCAAATCCCATCACAAAAATATGCCTATGTGTGTAACTGTGTTTGAATATTTATCACTGCAAAAGAAAACAAATCAAGACATTGTTGCACTTAATGTTGTTTGATACAATGAAATTTTAAAACACGTCACAAAATTTCTCATTTTTAACGCCTTTTATAAAATTTTCTAGCTGGCTTGGGTTCGTTTGCTTTTTCTTCAAAATCTTCTTTTGAATTTCTTTAGCTGAATGGGTTCATCTGTTTCTTTTGAACGTCCCCCTTTTTAATCTCTTTTTGAATTTGTTTGATCCTCTGAAGGGCAATGTCCGTTTTCTTGATATTGACAGCGTGTATCTTTAGTTTTGTTTCTATTTTCTTCTCTCTTGGAGGTAACTTTTCTTTGACGTTGTGTGCATTCTGGGACCCAATGTCAGTTTTCTTGGCAGATATAAAAGGTATCTTGACTTTTCTCCGCTCCGGTCGCCTAGTGGTTAGACCGTGCTCCTCGGAAGCGGGAGATCGTGGGTTCGAACTCCGGCCGAGTCATGCCAAAGACTTACAAAAATGGTACTAACAGCTGCCTCGCTAGGCGCTCAGCATTAAGAGGTTAGTGTTAGGACTGGTCGGCCTGGTGTCAGGATTTTGTGACTGGGTGGGACATCATGCTATATGTCTGCGGCATGATGCCCCAGTGCTAGACATGACTATAAACTGCCACATTGCAGACATCGTTGCGATATGACTGAAATATTGTTTAAGCTACGTAAAAAATCCTAATCGTACACACAGTTACTTAGAGGTACCTTTTCTCTGACGCTGTGAGCATTCTGGGACCCAATGTCATTTCTCTTGACAGATATAAAAGGTATTTTAACTTTTCGCTCGAGAGGAGAAATGTAGTGTTTTGTTGGAAGTATGTAAATATCTAACCAGAACCGTGATCTGTTTTGGATATTCCATCTTCACAGATTGAAACTAAATGAAAGTATTCGCGTCAAAAAAGGGAGAATCTGTACGCATGGAGAGAGGTAACCTAGTCAAATAAAATTTGACTTTCTTAAAAGAGAAACTAGACTGGACGAAGTCTTTGCATACGTACACCCGAACGATTCTGAAGAGGACATCTTTGATCGATATCCAATACTATCTTCATCCTCCATGTCATGAGCGACAGAGTCAAGATCTGCTAAGAAATAAAGACCGTCGGTAGCCACTGAAGAGGACATCTTTGATCGATATCCAGTACTATCTTCATCCAGTCAATGAAGATTATATTCACTTTGAAGCAACCCCAAAAGCTACTTCCAGAAACCTTTGAACGACTACCTACACTTGCACGGTAAAATGTAAAGAGCTCAAGTTTCCAGTCCCAGCCGAGATAGCAGCTGTTTTCATTATGGACTTACTGATGTATATTTTAGAGAAGTTGCAGTGAAAATGCCAAGCTAAAGATCACGTGAGTTTGAGATTTTAGCACACCTGCAGAATTAACTTCCAAATTCTTAAACTCGTCCATCATCCAATGATGAGTTTGACATGTCCCAATGGAAAGGCCACTCTTCATATGACACAAGTTTCACTTCACTTAAGCAGCTGAAAAGCAATGGTTTATCGGTGGATCAATTCCCCATTACCAAACGAAGTATCGTCCAGATTAACACGATCAAGATCAGAAATATTTGCCCCGTGCCAAAGTTGTAGTAAGAACTCGTGCATAGAAAAACGATACATCAGGACGGAAATGATGATGGGAGAATGTTAGACAATCAGATAGAATCAAAGAACAAGGAGAGGCAGAAATCCTTTTTGAAACAAGCAGAAATGTTTGAAAAAGGTATGCTGTTCCGTCGCTATGCGCTGAAAGTGTACTCTTCAGTTGTTCGTGGAGCTATCTTGTTTCGAGGACCAAATTTTCCAGAGGAAACATAAATTCACCAATAAACTAAGCTTGTTCCTATTACTGGTATCACAGCATTGTTTTCAAAAAATGATACTATTGCAACAAATATGACCAAATATTTTAACAATCGGGGGCAAACTATTTATCGTGGAGACAGACGTTGTGACTGTTTAGTCTCCAGACATTTTAATATTGAAAGACAAGAAAGGATTTAAATCTCTACGTGCAGACCAATATTTCCGAGTTCAGCATGCTATGGACCACATCACACGAAACAATTCCAGCAACAGAAAAGTGGTTGCGAACAAGTGACAGTGTGTTCGACTTGTGGACACTATACTTGTACCAATTCCAAAACGTCGCACGCTTGTGCAGGAAATAAACGATGTCATTTTTTTGCAGAAAAGCCGTCTAATTTGGTAATCAGATTAATGTTCTGTTCAGAGATATAACAACGAAAGAGAGAAATTGCTGAATGACCAGAATGAGACAAACAAATAGAACCATCATTGGCATTCTATATATTATGAATTTTAATGTTCTCCAGAGACTAGTATTCACATTCTCTATTTTTGTTTTTCTTATCGCGCTTGTAAAGATGGTATTGAGGAACCTTTATTTTATCACTGTCTGAATTTTCAGCGTGATTCCAGGCTGACGTGAACAGATATTTCGTGACTCTCATACTCATTCTATGAGTTTCATTGTTGTTGTTGTGGGGTTTAAAGCCATTTTTCAGCACAAGATACACGGCGGCCAGTATTAATGGTGGAGAAAGAACACGGGAAAACCCCTTAAAGAACCACAGACCCACAAGAACCTACTGGCAAACTTTCTCACATACCCACAGAGGCCGAACCCGAGACTCGAACCCACGGAGACAGGTGAGATGGCAGTGATCCGTAACGGTAAGCGCTCTAGACCACTCGGCTATTCGGGTCCCCTGAATGAGTTTTAGACTCCACAAACTCCACATGGAACAAAGAGGAGGGGCATCGTTATGAGAACTATCATAAATACGAAGTCTTTGCTCACAGTTTATCAGGATACGATGGACACTTTCATTTGAAATATTTTTCAAAACAAGGAACTCAGTTTCCAAATGTCACCATGATGAGTCAAGTATAAATCATTTACATATGCAAGTGAGAAAAGTACAAATTAGAGATTCCGTGAGTTATTTGGTTATGCCTTATTGCAGAATGCCCAAAACGTATTCAATGACATATTTTTTCAATACCGAAACAAAATCGTACCCCCGCATGTGTCTGTAGTCAATTACTACAATCCTGACGTTAGGTAAACAGAAAAACGAGAAACCTTTTGCACTTTTGATTCTCAAGTAGATATGTTGACATATCATCGATCCGTTCAGGACATTTTACGTAGTTGTAAACAGATTTCGACAGTTATTTATGGATCATAGACAATGCACGTGAATTAGGCTACCGGAAGACGTTCATGCCCGAAAACACACTATCCATCATATGGCTTCAATCTTATCAATTTGTTATCCTTCGATATTGAGCCAAAGCTTTTGGTGACATCCTTTATGTGTGTCACGTTGTGGAAAAAAATGCTGATGTTCAAGCTTCATGTATTGACATATTTTCTTCTAGTTACATCGTAGTGAGAGCACCTGGGTATGTTAATACGTATTACGTAAGGTTTCGACGATAAACCCGATTCTGGACAAAGAAACTGCCTGTTTCTTGTGTAACCGTCACGCAACGGCCTGTTCACGGCTAAATTCAAAAGAAATTCTTCCTCCGACTCGAGGCGACTTTGTTTGCTTTACACTCAGTCAGCGATGTCACAGCCGTGAATTCAGAGCGACCAGTAAGTGAGAAATTACCCCAGGGGAGTTTTAAAGAGAAGCCAATAGGAAACAGAGATTCAAATTTAAGGTGGAGTTCCCGCGCAACCGAGACGGGACGAAAGGAATTCTTGTGAAATTCTAGTTTGGATTTGGAACAAAATACTTCTGAGGTAATATATCATCCCGAATTTGCCTTACTCTCCTAACTAGGGTTTTTAGACTGATGCATTTTTATGCACCTTTTCATGTATTAGAAATGGAATCTTCAATGTTTAACGACTTAGTAACATGCAAGATTAACGTATGTAGATTTTTGGATTGTGTAATTTGCTATGTTGCATCGTATTTCATGATTGGATTTTTTAGTGAATTGTGCAAGAACGTTTACCTTTTCTGTTAGTATATATATATATATATATATATATATATATATATATATATATATATATATATATATAGAGAGAGAGAGAGAGAGAGAGAGAGAGAGAGAGAGGTTATGAATTATGCAGAGTTAGTCATTGCTGGACTTGTGCACATAATTAGGTATTTTTTATTTTATGTGTCGTTTTTAATTCGTTGGGTAAAAAGGCGTATGATTGTTGTTGATGATGAGAGTGACTGAGAAGTTAACACTTAGAGATGTGTATGCATGTATCAGAAGTCGTTGATAATATTGTTATTGTTATAGCACATGCATTGTAGAACTAAGTTTGTATGGACTATTTAGATGTGATTGTGTGAGCTGACCTGATAATTTATTCACGATTATTCTTATGAAAGGTATGTGAGAGTGTGGTTAAGTCTCGTGAGATCAGAGCAAGAAGACCAGATTATACGTCTCTTCTAATTCCAATGGAAGCTGTCTGGGTGGGAGCAAGAGGCGACAACCGAGAATCGAAGAGAAGGAAGACATGTTGATGCCGCGTGGGAGGTCTATTGTGAAGTAAACAGTTTGGGTGGAGGCGTATTACCGGAAGGAAGCGTAGAATAGAATTCCGGAAGTGCAAGGAGAGCATGGAGTTGAGGGTACCTGAAGTACCAGAGGAGAGAAACGAGAGGCGGCCAGATGAATAACATAATCGACACCGAAGGGAAACACACTCTCTTAAGACTAATTTCATGAGGATTGTAATTGGTAACATAATAGATCATTGTTTGTATTGAAAGAATTACGGTTGAGAAATTGTCAATGAAATAGTTGAATACGTTGATATTTTATTAAATTCTTATACCTTTCACCATGAGTCTTTTATAGACCTAGACCGTCGGCATTGCTGATTTGGGAGCTCGGAGCTATCTGAATTTTAAGTTTTCCGTACTTCTCCTATGTTAGAAATGATACCGTAGGAGGGACGTGGCAATGTGAAACTCAAGAATATTGGATATCAGTTTTGTTATCCAGAGAAATTCATTGTGAAGGTTTGTCAGTTCCATTTTGTCATGCTGGCTGGTGTGGTGGACGACGGTAGGTCATCTGAACCATTCAGATTCACCAATGGGGTCAAGCATGGCTGCATGTTGGATTGGACTCTTTTCAGTGTCATGTTCTCTGTAATGCGTACTGATGCATTACGTGACTACAACACTGGGGTTGACTTTATATACCGGATTGATGACAAGTTATTTAATATGAGGAGACTACAGGCGAAGACAAAACTGCAGGAAGTGACTGTTTGAAGACTACCATATAACAGAGTATGGACCATTTCTCTTCTCTTGTGATAATTTCAGTGTCGCAAAAAGTATCAAGAAGTCAGATGATGCACCAACCAGCATCAGAAAAGACTTGCGTAGAGCCTACAATCACAGTTAATGGCCAAACCCTTATGTCAATGGATAGGTTAATCTATTTCGGCAGCACATTGTCACGTGCAGTCCATATCGATGATAAAACCAATGGTAAAATTTCCAAGCAAGTGTGGTCTTTCGCAGAGCAAGCGCAATTGTATGGAAGCACAAAAACATCAGTTTACAAGCAAATTTGAGGTCTACAAAAACATTGTGTTGCCAACCTTCTTGCATGATTGTGAAACCTGGACAGTGTACAGACGCCATGCCTAGACGCTGAACCGTTTTACCAGGGGCTGCCTGAGGAAATTGATGAGGATATGATGGCAGGACAGGGTCCCATAAACAGAGGTTCTAACACAGGAATGTCTTCTAAGCATCAACACTCTGCTGACCAAACGAGTGTTGAGTTGAGCAGAACAGCAACAACCAAAGAAGGTGGTCTAAATGGGTTGGGGGGGTGGTAATGGGGTCATGTTATCTAGGACGGTCAGAAGAAATGTTTTAAAGATTCCCTCAAGTCATCCTTAAAACACTGCAACACTGTCCTTGGGTCTTGGGAAGATCTAGCATAGGATCGCTCCACCTGGGACAGTCTCGTCCATACTGGAGGTACAGACTTTAGAAGGAGGAGAATTGCAGAGGCAATGCTGAAGTACGAGCATCGACGATCTCAGAACGTCCCGTACAGAAGGGGCATCTCTTGCTATGTGTGCCACTGGACAGAAGATGGCCTGATCAGCCACACACGTACCTACATAAACCAAACTAGATAGTAATGTCATGGTCGTATTCGAACTCGAAGAACGAACAACATAGAGGATTGCAACGCAGGAGCACACGAAACAGGTAATGTTCCGGTTTGATGGTTTACGCTGCACAATTTGAAATTCATGCAGTGCGATATTCCAATATCGTAAACAGCTGAGTCAGAAGTGGAATATGTATTATAAAAGAAGCAAATAATTTAATGTTATTTCTATGAAATAGTTAACAAAGATTTATGTTACACTCCTTTATTCTTAGCTGAATTATTTTGTGATGAATGTAATACACATTTTGCCAATTGCGTTGCGTGATCTACTGATTTGCTTTAGAATCAAAACCAGAACCAGAATCAAATTCACTTTTGTAATGATGTTTTAAACTGTTTTGCTTATCTTGATATACCGGTAGTTTAATCAAAGCATATTGATTTTTTTTTCTCAGATAGCATCATCAGACCAATATTATTTTCCTTTTTGTTAGAAATCTGTAATGGATTCAAACATTTTACCAATCTAAAATATCATTCGATATTTCATTATTTCGTTTTAAATCTATTAATATATGTCAATAAAACAAGAAATTCCAAGATTGTTTTTAGTGGTTTATAATAATCCTAACATAGATCATTCAAACAACATTTGTTTGACCTTAACATTTATACATCCTGTATTTAACTCTAATTTTATTATTAGTTGGATATAACTATTTCCTCTAATGGAGTGATATTTTGAAGGAAAAAAAAAACCCACACACAGAGACATACACACACAGACACATATATAATATCTTGAACTCTGTCTTCTAATGCTGCAAGTAACATCTGCAAACTATCACTTATTTCATCTATGATAAATAGTATAGCCGCATTACTACAGACAATCCATCCCTTTCCGCTGTTGTGTACTTTTCTTTTCTTTCAAATCGTATTTTAAATACAATATTGTACTATGCTATTTACTTTTAATTCATAACATTACAAAAGTAAATACATTTACTTTCAGATGTTAATATTCAATTACATCAGCAACATTATCGACTAACAGAGTACCTAACGTTTCTCGTCTTAAAACAAATCTAGCTTTAGATGTCTAATTAACTACCTCAATAGACCATCTAGATTATTTAGCAGGCCAATTTGTTTACATGGCAACTTGTTTGGCTATTTTTATATATACTCAAGCTTACCTTCCTTAGTGTTCTGGCTAGCTAAAAGATTAGAATTCCGACATTTAGTATACTCAGTTTCTTGTTTTTCAGCTGTTGCCGTCAATAAAACGTTTTCGGTTTTACTTCCATGACTACCTATTTGGCTAAACATTTCCTCAGATTTATTTTTTTTTCTTCATATTTTTATCGCACCTATATACATGATTATATAATTTATTGGGAATAAATGCACTCAGAATGTTTCTACATATTTTCAGTAATTGTTATAATAATACATTATTATATTTCATAAGAAGTTTTTCAAAACAAATACCTTGTTTAAACTTTATATAAAAGTAAAACTTGATTGGAGGATATAGAAATAAATTTCATCGAAAATGAACATGTGTTACATGACGAACTATTATTGAAACTCAGTGGACGCGTTGATCGGAAGAAGTTTAAAACTAAATGTGGGATCATTTCATAACAAGGATACTGATTCTTGTTTGCTGTGGATATGTTTGTTTGAATTGTGGAGGTCGTCATGGATACATAATTTTTGATTAATATGTTGGTTATTTTGAAGGTAAACATAACATTAAAACAAAATCAAGATAAAATAGGAATTTTATTAAAAGATATTAGCTTCTGAAATTGAAAAATCACATCACTTTATGCTACAAAGCAATCATTTTACAACGCTTAAATTAAAAAACAAAAGTCATAGAACCTGGTGATGGTATAGTTCTGTTCCTTGTCAATGAGAAATACATTACAATGTATTCACGCCCCGTTCCAACCTTGTATATTTATATGGGCATGAAAGGTCACGTCAAGCCTAAGGTTTGAAAACCTTGCTTTAAAAAAAGTTTTCCACAAAAAACCCAACATGTCCGAATGCATGTGAACGAAGGGTTGCTATCACTTACTTACAGTAGAAGAGAAAATGTTTTCCACAAAACATCGAACATGATCAAAAGTATATGAACTAAGGGTTGCTATGACTTACTTCCAGTATAACAGAAAATTATTTCTTTGGATGCATCCACACTAAGTTTTGCAAGGCGTCTAAATATAGCATCCAAATGAATCGATAATAAACCGCACTTTAACTTGAGATGTTTTAGAATGTCTTCATCTGGCAAAGCTTAACGAAATACAATTATAACTTAAACAAATAGTTTGATTCTATATTTGAAAAAGAATTAAAAGCAAAAAATGATGGATGAGTGAGACTTACAATACCTAATAAAGGTGTCATCCACTTATCAAAGTCATAATGGCACGCATCGATAGAACAGTATCTTACTAGATACAATTAAGCTGGTTGAATACTTATAAGGTATACCAACACATGAGGATCATAAAGTACGGTATAGTCATAAGGTTTTGAAGATATATCCATAGTTACTCTCATCCTAGTCATTAAATTGCTATATTCAATTAATGCATGTAAAATTTACTAACAATATTGCCATCTATGTCTACATGTCATCAACTGTCAAACCAGTCATTGACAAATGAACGAACGTTGTCACATAAAATACTGCTCACTTCAATCCGTACGTCCGATTTAAGCATTCTATGTAATTTGAAAAATGGGCAATCTAATATTTACATACACGGTATCAACAAATATGCGCTCAAACGTAAGTATACTGGAGTCCAGGGTGTTGACGCACTTAGCTCTCATTTATTTGAAACAGTAGTCATTTTGTTTAAATCATGCTTATCAAATTACGTTGATATCCCTCTAGTCCAACGAGTTGACTTCTGCTTGTGACCAGAATCAAATTGAGAAAATCATTATGGTATTATAATATTGTTTACTTCCAGTGTATATATTATTTGTCTACAGCATTTGACACAACAGACCATGATATATTACTTCAGTCTCCTGCATATATTTGGCATTCATGATTGATACAGCCTTACAGTGGTTCAAGTCCTACTTGGTCAACAGGATACAAATTGTGCCTGCAAATGGAATGCACTCCAGCCCAGTTAATATATGTTGTGGTGTTCCACATGAATCTGTTCTTTGACCTGTTCTCTTTATTCTATACACTCAGCCGCTCTCAAGTGTCATAGATCATCCAGTGTCTCGCCAGTTGTACGCTGACGACACCCAAATATACAAATCTAGCCACCCAACTGTTGATGCATATCTTGAACTGAGACGCATCAGCTCCATTCGCAAATATCTTTTAGTTGATGTCACTAGTCTAAAACACTTGTGTGTTCATTAGTACTTTCAAGACTGGACTATTGTAACTCTATTCTGTCTAATTCATCTCAATATCTACTCCAGAAACTTCAAAAAGTTCAAAACACAGCTGCTCGGATCATCCTTCGAGTACCACGATCAGAGCACACCTCCCAGCTGCTCTGTACTCTGCACTGGCTATCCATTCGATCCTGAATCAAATACAAAATTTGTTCTCTGTGCTAAGTTTCACTGACGGACCAACTCACTTATTTCGACTGCAAGAACAAACTTAAAGACCTAATATTCCCTACCTTAAATATTTTCAGGATGTTTTTGTTTTTTAATTTCATGGTGTGTTTTTGTGTAATAATGTCATTATATATGGTTTTTATTTATGTTATAGGAGTTGTCTAATGTTGTAAAGCGCTTAGAGCTTCTAAAGATGAGGCGCTATACAGAGTCTCATTATTATCATTATTATTATTATAAATTAAACCAAAAGACCAATTTTTAACACTTAATTGACAGCGTGAATATGCAGAACCCCAATCCTTAAATGCAGTTTCTAGACCTTCAAAACTGCTTTGGATCCTACATTACTTTTTTCAGTAGAAGTGCAAATAATCTGAGTCAGGAAATATAAAATCGGAGGGAAAGGTTTTATTTTCATTTTTTTCTTCATTATTATCATATTAAATAAATCTGAACAAATTAAAATTGGTCAAAATAAGTAAGAAATCAAGAATCTTTTAAAAGATACTTGACACGTACACCAGTCAGCCACCATTTTCTAATATTGGAGGGGCCCCGAGTGGGCTAAAGAACTCACCGTTCCGGATCACTGCCATCTCACCTGTCTGCATGCGTTCGAGTCCAAGGCTCTGCTAGCGTGGGTACCTGGGAAAGCCTGCCAGTAGCTTCTCGTGGGTCGGTGGTTCTTCCCTGGGTTTTCCAGGGTTCTTCCTCCACCAGTTATACTGACCGCCATGTATAGCCTTTCTTGTGCTGAAAAATGGCGTTAAACCCTAGAACAACAACAACAAATATTGGAATTGCTCCTTCCGGGCCAGGTTATAAGCTAGTTGCTGCGAACCAGATTTATAACAATAATACGAATGTCCTCTTCTCTTTCCGACAAGAATCGAACAACTTTATGTAGCATGCGAAGGAAATGGCAGAGGATATTCCGATTGGTCCAAACACCGATCGAAGCATCACTCGGCAACTTTCCTAAGTTCGTGTCATTATCGACTCACCGGAAAAGACCACGGAATGCATTGACCTATTATTTAAATTCGCAACTTCTGGGTCAAATCCCACGGTCAATTCAACTGTAGAAATTACTCAAACATACGTGAAAGTTCCCTGTCTCATGCCACAGGGTCTCTTATCGTTGCTTAAAATTGACCTGTCATACATGTAGTATATAATAACCAGTCCTTATATAGTACAGGTATGACAGGTCAATTTTAGGCAACGATACGAGCCCCTGTGTCTCATGCCAGACCGACAAAGCTATAGTTGGGACAGGGTGCAAGTATAATCCAACGACCATACTATGGAAAAGACCGAGGAAATTCCAACTGAAAAACTTTATTCGACAAGTGTAGGAGAGGTAACTCTATAATGGAGTATGCCAATAACGTTTAAATTAATTACTTCCCTTGATAGCACCTTATTCATGTCCTACATTGTAGCCTTTTCAACTACATGTCGTATCGAAGCATTGGAGGCTCGATTCGGTAAGTAAATAGCTTTTCGATTTATAACCATCATTCTATTTCTTTGCAATTTCCACTGGCTCTTACATGTTTCTTTAAAAGCGATAAAAAGAACCAAACCATTTGTTTCAGGCAGGACCGTAGAGAATGAACACTGGCCCTGGGTAAGAAACACCCGGGCCTCTCCTAGTTCTTGTTCAAACAAAAATTTTCTTTTATAAATTTAAAGTGTTGTTCGGCCCTGGCCCTCTTATGGGCCTGGGTCCCGGGCATATATCCCCGGATGATCCCGACCCATCTTGTGGGCCCGGGTTTCAGGCTGATTTACGCTTGCTCATCAACACTCTTGCATTAATTAACAGCTGAAATGTACATTCATGATGATAACGTTTTATATCACCTAATTTAGAATATCTTTTTATCGCTGGGAGGAGAGATATGCGTTAAAAGAGTGTGATGATAAATCAAAACTGAACTGTTCATTTAGTTCAAATAAAGTGAGAAAGGTGATATTTCACGTCATGTCAATTTTAATGCTTCAACAAGTATATTCCAATATTCATCTGAACGATACGTTTCTAATAAAGTAAAGTTGAAAACATTGATATTTTCCTTATGTCGCTAAATTACGCTAATATCGAGTGTAGAATACACTTGCTCAGTTTGAAGAGACACTTGATCAGCAAAAGTTGTTGTTGTTGCATGGTTTAACGCCCTTTTTTCAGCACACGATAGGTTATACATGGCGGCCAGTATTAATGGTGGAGGAAGAACCGGGAAAACCACGGAAAAAACCACCGACCCACGAGAAGCTGCTGGCAAGCTTTCTCACATATCCACATTAGCCGAATCCGAGACTCGAACCCACGCAGACAGATGTTGAAATGTCAGTGATCTGTAACGGAGAGTGCTTTAGACCACTCGGCCACTCGGGTCCACCTGTCAGCATAAGTAACCATAACTTGCAAAAAAACATGAATCTACATTGCAAAAAAAAAGAATCCCTTTACAGATTTTTTTAAAAAAATGATTCATTTCTAATGCCATTTTGAGACCTTTGAAAGGTTTTTCTTGTCAGCAATGTATCATCTCTAGTTTTCGAAAAGCTGTTCACTTTTCCGTAGCAGCTAGACTATTTCTGCAAGAAATTTATTCATGGTATGTATCTTTCCGTCATAATTTGCAGAAAAGTTATTCATCTGAACATCGGTCAAAGATGAACACATGGTGAAGTTCTTGTGATAGGTTTTCCGGAATATTTTGAGAGGCTGGACTATCAACAAAGCACTGGATCACTAGTCCTACGATGCAAGTTACTAGCAACAGGGAACGCCGCTAGAGGGCACTGGCGATAAAGATTAACGTTTTCTCAAAATGTCAACCTCATTACACCCGGTTCTTTCTCCGCTTTAATATGTAAAAAGCCGACATTATTACATCCGAATGTATTCATGGTTGAAAGGTCAAATGTCTATATTTAGCGTATGACACTGGGCCATTTCTACAACTTATTCAGGAGGAAAAAATAAAAACCGAATTTTTCAAAACGCTGAAAAACTAAATTAACTAACATATACGCTCACCTACGCCTACTTTTTAAATACTTTGGAGTTCTTTTTACGAGAATAATGGTAAAATGTGTGCGAATATTTGCGGAAAATCCACAAATTACGTCTTTTTCAAAGGTCACCCATGCCAGCAAGAACGGTAACTCTTCCCGGCACATGGGTACGTACAAAAGGTAAACAATGACAACAATAAGACCTAATTTGGGTTTTAAAAACACACACGAAAACTTGATTGTATGAAAAGGCAGACATTTATAGCTGGGAATCGGATTATACAGACGTACTGTCATTCATTATACCAAACTTACTACAAAATATTTGTACAACATTTGTTGTGTAATATATTTTCGAGGTGAGAGACTCGACGGATCACTAGACGTATTGATAATATGTATGTGATTGTGATCACTGAGATATTATGAATGTCAGGTCATCTGTTCTACGTACAATTCTTATCTAGAGATACTGGTATTAAAATTAAAAAGTTCATGTTTAGTAGGGACGGAAAAGAGGTAAAAGAACTATTTATTTTTCAGAATTTCGAAGAATGAAAACAAATTCATTTAAAATTGTCATGCCATTTTTTGTGAATATCAATATGAATATTGTCATCATAAGCCAAGGAATAGAGAATCGATCTGTAGCATTTCTCCATTTAAACAAATACATAATCATAAATGTTTCTTGAGAACCAACTCAGTGCCAGTTTCTTCTCTATCTCTGAAACCACAATTGTCTTTACTTCATGAACTATATTGCTCAAAACAATGGTCAGAATTATTATGAACATCGCAAAGTTAGGACATCCAAAATTTAATGTTGCACCATCCTAAGTTGACACAATAGAAATCCTGACTTACTGTTATGAAAACTTGGTGGAAAACCTTTTGTCATTGATTTTGTTTTATAGATATGACAACTGACCAAATATATCTTATGATAACTAAATTCTAAAATAGCATTTGTTATTTACGAAATTGTGATTTCAGATAAATGTAGATATGTACAATAACACTAATGAATATGCACCATTGGTTTTAAGAGTAACATACAATTTCAACTTGGTATGACTCATGATTATGCTATTTCATGCAAAAATGTTAGTGGGCGTGTGATAAAAAGGCACAGAAAGTCTTCAGAAGTACCTGGAAGATAGCAAAAGTGAATTTATTCTTGAAGCTAAATGTTCACAAAACATTTATAATTAACCATATGTAAAAAGCACGAAGTAACATGAGGTCAAGAATTTTCAAAAAGTGACCAAAGACCAGTATTAAAAATGGTGGACGGTACACGTATCTGAATGCTTCCTGTGAATTTATTTGAAAAGATATCATAAAAATGGGCTCATTTTTGAAATCTGTACACTCAAATTAAGCAGAAAATATTCTATTTTAAAAGCAACATATAATTTCAAATTGTGTATAACTCAAAATACAGTATTTCATGCAAAAACGTTTGGGGGGGGGTTGTAATAAAAAGGTACAGGGGGGCCTCTGAATTACCTGGAACATATAAAAAGTCAATTTATTCTTAAAGATGAATGTTCACAAAACATTTCTATATAAAATATATGTAAGAAATATGCAAATTTTAGCTTTAAATAACACAACTATTTTCAAAAATTGCCATAGACCAATATTAAGAATGGTGGACGGTACATGTGTTTGAATGCTTTCTGTGAATTTATTTGAAAAGATATCACACAGATGGGTTCATTTTTTAAATCTGCACACTCAAATTATGCAGAAAACATTCCATTTTTATATATTCTATAATTATGAAAAAATCATTCCCTGTTGCTAATGTAAGACGTATCGCATGTTTATGTTTTAGTGCTACTTCTAACTGCCCAAATAACTGCCTTGTGTAGCGTGTTCAGATGTCAGTTGACATCGGAACGAGTAGTCAAAGTTTCAGGAATATCTTACACACTTACTGACATCGGAACGAGTAGTCAAAGTTTCAGGAATATCTTACACACTTACGCCTATATCGACACTATTCTACAAATGTAT
This sequence comes from Sinohyriopsis cumingii, assembly GCA_028554795.2. Taxonomy (NCBI): domain Eukaryota; kingdom Metazoa; phylum Mollusca; class Bivalvia; order Unionida; family Unionidae; genus Sinohyriopsis; species Sinohyriopsis cumingii. The sequence goes on along the minus strand of CM068835.1, from coordinate 74,552,652 downwards.
GTGTAATTAATACACTTACTGTGCTGTCTTTAACCTGGTGGAAACAAAATTCGATACTATCAAATGGACGCACTTTCATGTCACCGTTGACTTACATTTGAATTTGTTGAAATACAACTGTAGTCGAGGTATGCCGAAGTTCGTACAAGTAGGTTCATTTTGGTGTTTTTTTTCTGGAACGAAACTAAACGTTGCCTATTGTTCCTATGGGCACTATAGACATAATATATTTTTATTCGTTTCGTTAAAGAATAATACTTCAACTTAACCAGATTTTGGCTTTCTAGGCTTCGAACCTCAACTATTTCTACAAAATGGATTGCCTGAGGACTTCCAAATGAAGAAATAGGTCAATGCTTTCGCAACTTCTAGGTCAATCGAAAATAATCGAGGTGGTCCAAACGGTGCCTCGATGTTGCGAATTGTTAAAATTGACTGATTTTCAACATGTTCATAGTGATAGCCATATTGAATGTATGCTGGGCACCATTTTCATTTAGAACCAACTAGATATCATAAACATTATTTTGGTGTCAATATAGCCAAAAGTTCTGCATGAGTAATATTAACATGACCGATTGTAAACTGACCGCTTGGGTCATAATGGATGCCAGATCACCACCATTTTCATTCAGAATCAACCAGATACCCCAAAAGTCCTTAAATTAAAAACCCCATGTTAAAACAATCATCCATCCTGAAGGTGTAGCATTAAAAACTTTTTAAGACGGCCACTGTGTCAGCCATCTTGAATATCAAAGCAGCGCCATTTTCGTTTAGGACCTACTTGTCGTAATAGGAAGTCGTTTAGTGAAAATCCCATGTTAGTATGATTTTCTGTTCTGGAGGAGAAGAGATAATTAGATTTTCAAAATTGTTGTAGTGATGGCAATACGGACTATAATTTCACACCATTTTCATTAGAACCAACTAGATATAAAAAATTATTTATGGAAATGATTGGTGTCTAATATACTGCTTTAGACTCCAAAATTCAAGTGCTAGACGATAAATAAGTGATGTGGTAATACACAGGGAGTTTTTAAAAATTAATTTTCTTATGCAGTAGATTTCACAGGATGAGTAGTGATATATAAAAAAGAAATAGAGATATTCAAAAAAGCACTGACGAATTTACAAACCTAAATTGGAATGCAGTCAAGTAAATGTGCTAATCAAAACAGCGTACCATTCTTGGCTGCACAGTTAAATCGGAAAACTAGATCCAGGGAAAGTCTACGAAGCAACTTTTTAAATCGCCTATTGAAATGGGGCCATAGTATCACATGATGCAGAGAGAGCTAAACTATTTAATAATTTATACTGTTTAGTCTAGAACACAAACCATCATACTGCCAAATGCTCAAGAAATCATGCATCACTTGACCAGAATCAAAATAAGGCACGTTGTCCGGACTTGAGGCAAAGGGTAAAATACAGTGGAATATTGGATTGGAGGCTGGGTCTGTTGTCTGGGTCTAGTGAAAATGTTGTTTGTATGTTTTTCTTTAGCAGGTGTTTTCATGCATGCTTGTCTTTTTTTAAAAACATGTATTCCTTATCAAACACTACTGATGTCAAGGATCGTCCTGGGCTTCGCCAATGTCGCAAATTGCGATTTTTTTTTCCTTATTGGCGACAAAATATCCCATCTGGCGATTTTTTTGGCGACAGACTTTTTGGTTATTTAATTTGTACATACCATCATGGATTTGGACTGGATAAATTACAAGGGAAAACGAAAGGAAGCCACAAACTTGACTAAGCAATGCATTGGAATCAATCTGTTACACAAACGATCCTTTGTTCGTATTGAAAACCCCATCTTTACAGTGCATTGTTACATCATAATCTGCTTACGCTGACATCTGGGCTGAGTACTGTATGCTGTGATACAGTCCATCATGCTACCGAACTATACCTACAACTGACTGACTTCTGAAGACACGAATAGAACAGATACAATTAATTGAATGGCTAATCCTTCTGCTGTTTTTTACATATACCAATACAATAGTTTTGCTGAACCTTTATAGAAAACTGATAACCTTTGAAGTACCGACTACTGTGTATAAATACAAGGCAAATGGAAAAAATCTCAATCACAATTATATCTGTCGCCAGTGCAGCATTTTACTCATTGATCTTTTCCTTTTGCCATCAATCCCGTGTTACGGCTGCAGAGACTTAAACTCCTCAACAAGAAATAGCAAAAAAAAAAAAGTTTTGCATAATTAAAAATTATTTCTCGAAATACAGGAGTGAAAGAATCCCTAAATTGGGTGTGAATTTATGCTTATATATATACGGTCCAATATTGCCATGTGTTGACTCGTAAGTTTAATTCGTGGGAATGGAGATCCTATTTTGCTTGTCGAGAAAAGTTATACAGCATTCAGTGATCATTCTTGCGATTTAGGAAGCAATTCACTACAAGCTTTGTGAGCTAGCCATGGGGGGGGGGGGGAGGCTGCTGAGAGACTACTGGTGTCACCTGTCAGCACTGTAGACTGTGAACATGGATTCAGTAAGATGAAGCTCATAAAAACTGACATCAGAAATAAACTCTGCATCTCATCTCTCGAGAATTTAATGAGAATCAGCATGTAGAGATGTGAAAAATTAGACTTTGAAACTGCATTCAACAAGTGGGCAGCCCTAAAATCGCGACGGATCTTCATGTAACACTTTGTAACATTTTGTTAATGCTTGTTGTAATTAAAGTATTAACTAACCAATCTTTTGTAATTTTCATTGCCTGTTACATTAATAGACTAAATTAACACTTGGAAAAATGTACACTACTTGTTCTGGCGACACTTTTTGAAAATTGGCGACAAAATATTGAGGTTGGCGATTTTTTGGGCGACAGCTTTTTAAAAGCCAGGACCATCCCTGGATGTATAATATTATACAGCTTGAAAACACGTTTAAATTCAACTATGACCTGACTGGATTCTCTGGCTGTTTAAACAATGTTTTGTCTTGCTGCGAAGCGTAATCTTTTCACTGGACACTTTTCCAATTGATATCATTGGTGGCGGCGTAGACGTCTTAAGGTTTCACTGACACTGTATGATGAAGAGTAATACAACTGTATTGGTTGTATTGGTCTTGAGGAATAATTTTCACTTCAAGCAGAAGTAGAACACGCCGACCTATTTCTCACCTTTTTTTGTGGAGGGTGCTGTCCCCGGTTGATCTTTTCAGACCATTTGGGGAGCTCCTGCCCTACTTGTAATTGCGTATATGCTATATTTTTTAATGCTATTTTTGTTAAGGATGCCTTTCATAATTGCATTATATATATATATATATATATATATATATATATATATATATATATATATATATATATATATATATATATATATATATATATATTTAAAAAGATGAAATGATATCTATTCAAGGCATTCGTCGTTGTACAGTAAAAACGTTTCGCTCATTTTAGCTTCTTTTTCTAGTTTTTGTCCCTTATAGGCTCTTCTTCGCTTGTCTATGTCTGCTTGTTCTGACGAAGTTGATGGGTTTGGTTCGGTTGTTATTGTCTCGAGTATTGTCGTTGTAGATGACATCATGAATTCTGGGTAGTTGTCATAGTCTTCTAAGTACTTATTTATTTTGTCGTATATCCCTTTGCTTCGCTGCGTTTGTTCTGTTTCGTTTCTTTTCTGTATCTGTTTCCCTTGTTGTATGGTTCCCTTTTTTGTAATTGTCTGTATTTGTTTCTATGTTATTCCTTCTTGGGGTACATCTGCTTTCTGTTTTCCTTGTTTCGGCAAATTCTTTTATTGTTGTTGTTGGACTAGGTGTTGTTGATCTCCTTGTTGTTGTTTTGGGTATTCCCTTTATTTGTTTCTTGTAGTATTTGTTGCTCCGCCACTTGTTTCTCTTTTTCCATCTGATGTTGTTGTTGTTGTCCAATCTGTTGCTTTTGCTGTTCTTTGTTTTGTTCAAGGTTCTGTTTGCCCTCGATTTGTTGCACTTTCTGTCTTACTGTCTCTTGTTGTTGTTGTTGTAGTATTTGTCCTGGCCGTTGTTGCTGATGTTGTTGTTGTTGATTTTTTTTCTGCATATGTACGGAGTATGCCTCGTCTCTCCGTATCTGTTACATAGTCTATGGTAGATGCAGCTCTTATACCATGTTTCTACCAGGAAACTGTGTAAATAAGAGGCCATTTCGATTCCCTGCAACTTGGTCTTTTCGATTTCAAATATTCTGAGCCCATTATAGATGGAAAATCCTTGGACTTTTGCCAAACTTGAGTTTTCTATTTAATTCCAATTTTGTTTTCGAAGCACTCGACAGTGGGGTATCTCCATCGGAATATCAGATAGGTGAAGTTCCCCTCTGTTTCTTGATCTTCTTTCGTATTGGTTCTGGATATTTCACTGCTACCATTTCTCCCATGATGTTTATTCCTGTATATGGTAAAACCGGTGTGTTACCTCGTGGTGTTACTATGTAGCCCTCGTATCCCTTTCTATGTAGCGAGTGGATTTGTTGTACTATGTCCGGGTTAACGACTCTTAGAGCTATTATTACCGTTGAAATACTTGGTACCCTTTCTCTCGGTATACTTCTCATTTCTAAATATTAGGTTCCATCTTGATAGTTAAATTATAGAAATGATCCTTCTTCTGTGTCTGTTCGCTTTGTCTTAAAATATTTCTCCAGATTTTGTATAGCGTTATGAGCATCCGCCATGTTTCCTTGCTTTCCTCGTCGTCTGAAATTTGTTCACTCTTTGTATATTCTTCCCAAATTTTTTTGTATTTTGTTATGTTGTAGTTTATTTACCTGATTCTACATACAATTTTGATAAGTTTCATTCTTATGCGCTCTTACAAGCAGCCTTGGTTGCTAACTGTTTTCTTGTTGTTGATACCTCTTAGCTCCATCCCAGCATATATGGCTGGTTAGAACTTAGAAGTGACACCATGTTTTTCAAAAAGTGTGTTTGGTGTGGGTTTTTCCTGTCTTCCCGTTTGTGTGTAAGTATTATTGTATAAAAACAATAATGCAGTAAAAAAAAATTGCAGGGTTGCTCTTTTTTGTATCTATTAAATTATTCAGTTTTCTTAGCCCATATAGCTACGTGATGTACTATCTTCCTATGTCAGTGCTTACACTGGGCCTGATTTCCATCCTGGTAGCTTAGATTTAGAGTTGTACTATTTATTACTCCATGATCTAGGTACGGCTATGGAATAATTTCATTCCCTTTCCCTATAGTTTGTTATTGTATTCATTGACTTAGCCTGAGTCATATGTCCATGTGTGTAAGTATTTGGTGCTTTTGTTGTTGCTGTTTATGTTTGTGTTTGGACAGCCTTTTAGGTCAAATTCATGAGTTTTAATCCTTAGTTATCCTTATCTTAAAAAAAAACTTTATAAAATAATGTGTCTACCTGTTTGTTTTGTATATACGTGTGTGTTGTGTGTCTGTAGAAAAGATATGCCTTAGCATACGGGGTGGGCTTTGTATACTCGTGTTGTACAAAAAGGGATTGAAATCATCCGTCACGCGGACGTGATGGAAAACATCCTATTTCTTTTAAGTTTTAGAAGGTGCCTCGGTTAACTCATTCCTCGCATATTGCTTGCGCTGTGTTTTTTTCCTTCGCTTTCTAGCTGGAAAACCTTCGAATCCATGGACTTCAGACTATCATCATGTAGTCATTTTAGGCAAAGTTTTACTGAGGGGGCGCTCACCAGTTATTATGTAGTTTTGAGAGGGTGACGTATGTAAGGTGAAGTTGTTTGCATTTAAAACATGCACAACTGAGAGAATGTTGGCATACCTCTATGCTACATTAATGTAATGTGGATGATATTTCTTTGGATATTGTACTTTTGGAAATTGTACATGATTTAAGCACACTGGTAACTAAAATGACTGCTCCCTTGTGCTTAAAAAATCAGCCTGTATTAGTCTAAAGTACACTATCCATAGCATCTATTAAATTAGGGAAAATAAATTTTGCCAGACTAGACAATGCCAGCTTCGGAAAGTACAGTCAATGAATTACCAAATATATAAAATGTAAAAAAAGTTATGGGCTCTTTTTTTTATACAATTTACCTCTGAAGTTCAGGAAGTGAAAATGACCAAGTAGAGCTAGCACTTTTATGAAAGGTGCACATCTGGAGTAAGGCCAAACTGTATACTTTATAACCCATTTTACACCCATCAGTCATACATGAAAATAAAAGGAATTAAAGGTTCTGTGAATTATACCTAAGATATACAGGGTCTTTTTTAAATAGCCAGTATAACCAGTGAGGAAAGTCGAGAAAATTCATTTTCTTTCAAATTCTAATGCAAAATACGAAACTGTACGGCTCCAGATTTATCTGGTGTTCTTAGAATCAGCTCTTTGGGGCTCTCCAGAGCATATATAATGTTGTTTAGCAGGGAGCAATTTAAACATATAATTCTGAGGCCCATTTTTTATCCTTCCTTCTTAAATTATGTTATAGATAAAATTTATTATGTCCATATATAATTGTTTGTCATTGATTTCTTTTGTGTAAAATCGGTTGTTATCGTTAAAATTCCCGTGTTTCCTAATTATTTTGTTTTTAACTGATTGCCTTTGAGTAGTAAATTTGTTACACTCCATTATCATGTGATATTTGCTATCTACTGCTGTTTGGCATAAAAGGCATTTAGGTAGGTTTGGTATTTAATTTCTTTGAGGTACTTCTCCTGTCCACCATGCATTGTGTAGATATAAATATATATTTGCTTGTTTATTGGAGTCTTTGATTTCTTTATAATTTTTCCAAATAGTGTTCCAGTCAACTTCTCTAATTTTGGTTTCCACATTATTCGGTGTGAGGACCGTGTTAATGAATATTTCTTTTTCAGTTTCATTTTTGTTGGTTAATTTCCATATATTAGGAGTTGTTTTGAATTTTCTAATGGTTGGGGATATTTTAAATACACATCTTGGAGTTCTGCGTGAAATTTGAAGGTCCATGTTTTGGGATTTATCAGTCCTATGATTTAAATGTCTGCCGAACCAGTAAATATATATACCTTGCCAAAAATATATTGGATTTGGTGTAGAGGCCGACCGAAACTAAATTTCTGGTTTCGGCCGAAAACGAAACCAGACCGAAAGTTATAAATTGACTTTCGGCCGAAACCGAAGCCGAAACCGCAAGTTTGACTACACCTTCGGCCGACACCGAAACCGAAAGATAAACAGAAGTTACCGAACACAAGATTTATTAAATAGGCCTGGGTCATGATGCAATGCTACACTTCAACAACTGAGTAGGGTAACATGTCGACAACGATCAAGTCCATGATGCACTTAACAATTCTCTGAACTGCAACGTGGTCATCAGGCCAGACCATTCTGCTCTCGACCATTTGATGTCAGCACAAAATTCGGTAATGCATGTTTAGTCGCTTTCTCTTCCATCATCTTTTTCGAGGCACGCTCTGCTCCGTCGTTCATGGATCTCTTGAGATACATACCATGGAGCTCTTTGTGGCAGCTGGCCAGATGACCTTTCAAGCCTGAAACTGTCTGAAGTCTTGGTTTATCGCTGCCAAGTGATAAGTTTGTTGCATTCTTTGCACTGCGCCTTGCTTGCATCAGAATCGATTTTTGTGAAGTAATTCCACACTGCATTTTTCGACATTCTTTGCGGTGGTTAACTATTCCGTTTATTTTTAACTTCAATTTTCTACTTCACACAGATTAATTCGCTACAGTTTAACTAACTGAAATTGTCAATATTGTCAGACTTCGAAATCTCTGTATTCAACACGCGAGTAGACTGAAATGCAACAGTGCCTAGAATTGCCTAGCGCCGACTGACCGGCCGACAAGCAGAGTAAGAGACGCAGCACTAGCGTTGCATTCTGAAAGTTAAGATAGATCTTCGGCTCATGACCGAAAGTCAATATCAGTTTCGGCCGAAACCGAAAGCAAACCGAAAGCTAACTTTTTGGCTTCGGCCGAAACAAACTATGCCGAAAGAGGCCATTTGCCAACTTTCGGCGCCGAAACCGAAACCGAATTTCGGTCGGCCTCTAATTTGTTGTAAGACTATTTAATCTGTGCATGATATTGATATGTTGTTTTTGTGAAAGGTCAGGTAGATCTTGTCCGCCTAGCTCAGGTTTTCTTTGTAAAGTGTGTTTTGCATTTTTATGGACTTTTTTCCATAGATATTTCATGATGATTGAGTCAAGTCTATCGATATATAATTTGTCAATCTATTACATTAAATTCATACCAGATAGAGCTATATAAGTAGGTTTTTGCAATTTGGATTTTGTGTGCAAGACTTATGTTTCTAACAGTCCAAATTTCTGTATGTTTATCTAATTTTTTCTTTACTTGTAAGAAGTTGAGAATTTCATTACCTTTCCTAGTATAATACATAGAGATATAACTTGATGTCTTAATTGTTGGGTGGGAAGGCCAATAGGATTCTCTTTCCGTTTCCCTAATAGGTGAATGTCCGTTTCAGTTTCATTTATTTTCGAGCCCGAGGCCTTTCCGAAAAGATTATATTGATTTATTAAATGAGTATATGATGGTTTAGTTGTAACAATGTTTGAACAATCATCCGCATGTTGAAAAGTTTTGCACTCTGAAGTCATATTTGGTATGTTAATGCCTTTTATAGTATTGTCTTCCTGAATAGCATTGTGTAAAGCTTCAATACCTATAACATATAGTAACATTGAAATGGGACAGCCTTGACTAACAGATCTTGAGATTTTGAAAGATTTGGTTTGAGCCCCATTTGTTTGTACTTTTGAGTTTGTCAAAATATAAAGTCGCAATCCAATTGAAGAAACCATTGCCAAAACCGAATTTTCTAAGTATATTTATTATGTAGTTAATTTCGATCCTATCGAAGGTTTTTTCTTGATCGAATAGAATGAGCGCTCCTTCCATTTTATTGGCTTCCATAAATTATGATTGTTTTGATAGACAGTGTTATTAGCTATATTTCTGTTTTCCCCTCCTCAAGTTTGGTGGGGTTAATAATCTCCTCCATTGTTTTTTGTAACCCTATTTGCCAACATTTTACTTGAGATTTTATAATCTACATTTAATAAAAAGATTGGGCGCCAATTTTTTAAATCTTCAAGAGGGCCTTTATTTTTAAATATGAGTGTAATAACACCTTCCTTAATAGTGTTAGTCATCTCCTTATTGACATACGCAGTATTGTAAATGTTTTTTAATAGTGGTATAAGGTGAGGTTTAATTTTTTTAATAAAATTCTACGATTCTATCAGAACCCGGAGATTTTTTAGGCGAAAGTTGATCTATTGCATCAGAAATTTCAGTATCATGAATTTCCGCTTCAGTTTTCCTTCGAGTCCTGTGAAATTGTCGGTAAATTAATATTATTTAAATAGTTTTGAATTGTATCTTCATTTATGTTTTGGGATGTATAAAGTTTTTCGTAGTACGATCTTATATATTCCAATATCTGCTTTTTTTCCTTCGAAAGTTTCTCCATTATCGATAAGTTTAGTGATACTCCTTTCAGAGCCTTTCCTTATCTCTTCTTTGTTGTAAATGTTTTTTCCCCATTTTATATAGAGAATCATATTTTCCTGCTCTAATTTTTGTACCTTGAAGTGTGTATTGTTCAATTTGATTCAAAACTTTTTTTGCAGTATCTTTCTGATTTATTGGGGTATTAGGGTTTTCAATGATTTTTGTACATTCATTTTCTATTAATCTATTGTTTTCAGATACCATTTTGGAACACTTTTTGGTTATTTCTACAATCTCAGATTTGATTTCGTCCCAACAATAGTAGAAAAATTCATGGTTTATATTTTGTAAAAGTTCAGTTGATTCGTGCTGATATTTGGGTAGGTCAAGGATAGAACTATTCCTTTTCCATGACCCATTTCCCCATTTATTTTGTTTTTGGTTCTTAAGTGTTATTTCAATTGGTTTGTGATCCGAAAGTTGTGCTTGTATGATTTTACTATCTACTAAATTATATTGGAAGCTTTTATTAATATATGCTTTATCTATTCTTGACTGTTCGTTTCCATATGAGTAAATGTATTCTCTCTTAGCAGGGTATAGTATTCTATAAGAGTCAATTAAATTATTATTGGTAATGAATTTTTTAATAATTTTGATGTGTTTTTCATCTGGTGGGGTAATTCCCTTAGTTCTGTCGATTCCTTCTGTTATGGTGTTGAAATCACCTATTACGAGGATGTTTTCTGTGTTGTATGTTTGAGTGTACCTCATAAGTTTATGATGAAATGCAATTTTCCTATTGCTTCTTGCAGTAACATATACATTAAGTATGTGTAGGTTGTTAATAGAGAGGTGTAGAAGTCTTCCCTTTAATTCGAGGGGAGTGTCAAAAGATTTCCAGTTAGTATTAAGTAGATGTTTATTGATTACTATTCCAACACCTGAGCACTTATCTAGATAATTTGAATTAGTCAAGAAAATAGCATTGAATTTATCTTCTCCATATTTAATCAGTTTAGGTGAGATGTGATGTAATTCTTGAATACATATCAAATCATATTTCTTTGCTAAGTTGATTAATTTATCTGCTTTGGTATTGTTTAGTCCATTTACATTAATGGACAGAATGTTTAGGAGGTTTTTTAAAACTCCATTTCCTTTCTTTAAATGTAATTATTGGTTTTCATTATGTGGTATACTAAAAATAGTACTAAAGAAAAGTTATTAGTCTGTTAAGATTGTTGTTGTTATTGTTTTCATTCGTTTTGTTTGTAGTTTGTTTGGATTCATTAGTGTTTTTTTTGTTTTGTGGAGAGGTTCTTCCCATTTCGGATGATATTTGTTTTTGTAGCATCTGGTACATTTTGTTTCTTAGTAGATTTATGTGAGCTTGTCGGGGGGGGGGGAGGGTACTGAAACTACTCTTCCCTTTTGGTTGGATTAGCATTGGAGGTAGTTTGGAATTTGTTATGTTGTGATGGTGCTTGTTGTTGTTGTAAGTTTGGTGTTTGTGGTGGTGGTGGTGATGGAATTGTTGTTGTTGTTGTCAGGAGAGTTGATGTTTGGAATTTAAGGGCCAACTCCTGAAGTATGCTCTTGATTAGTTTTGTGTTGGGTGTATCTTGTTGCTGATGTTGTAGTTGATGTGATGTTGATGGTGTTGGTGTTGTCTTTTTCGCCTTATTGGCTTTAGGTGTGTTAGCTTTTCTTTTTTGTTCCTGCCTTTTCTGGGTGATGTATTTTGTGATGGGGTTATGGTTATGGTGGTTGTGGGTGCTGGTGTAGGTGGAGTTTCTTGCCTTTGGATAGCTGTTTTTACCTGTGTATCATCTTGTGTTGAGGTGGAAGGTAAAACAGATTCAAAGGTTGGGTGGGTTGTAATTGTATATTGTGGTGTGGTGTGTGTTTCTGGGGATTCTGCAGCTGATGTGGATGGTGTTCGAGAGGGTGATCTCGAGCTTGGAGAAGATAGGATTTCCATCTCCTCCTCGCTGTCATCATTGTCTGAGGTGTTGGTTAGTGTGTTTGTGTTATGGGCTACAGCTTGCGCATATGATGGGGGTGTTGTATTGCGAATTGTATTTGGTGGGTTTGTGTTTGTGTTGTTCTGTTGTTGTGGACAGTTCCACACTTTGCGACCAATTGAGCTGCAATTGGAGCAGGGCCTGCTCATGTGGCAGTTGGACATAGAACACAGTTTTACTACATTCTACATTTGGTTCTCAGTACTGACCTTTCCACTGTGACAATCAATGCAAATCATATGTTAATCTAAAATACCTTCAAAGATGACTACATGGTGAAGTTCTCGTCAAAGGCTGACCTGCTCTGTTTTGAGATGCTGGACTGTCAACATAGCAGCATGTAAACAGAACAGATTTCACTTCCGGATCATCACCAAGGCCTTATTACTCACTGTGCACTGTCGCCGAAATACATACAGACAACAACACCCTGAGCTCATATTCTCAAGAATAAACAATTACCTATAAATTCCTGTCAAAAATGCTTAAATAAAACTCTTCTATCACCACCAAAATGAGAGGAAAAAATGTTCTAAAATAGACTAGAACTACATTCGTGGTTACTGAACTGGAAGTATTAATTGTGACCCGATTCCAGTTACAATACCAGCTGGTCACTGGTATCCCGAATATCTTGAAAAATAGAGGGATTTTCCCCGTATCTTTAGTGTCAACTTTGATGAAAATTTTTCCATTGTGGAGACCAGGCATAGCTCTGCATGTGTCTCTTTATTTCGAGCACTTGAACCCCAGTTCTTTGCTCGAAACCCTCCTTGCAAACATTAAGGGGGATTTCGTGGGGAAACTTGGATATATAAATATCCGCAAATTTCCTTTCGAAAAGTCGCTTAATGGGGGGGTGGCCCACTACTTTTGCGACGTGTTCTTTTATTATGATATTACCGTCTGGTAATAGTGTTTTGTTATCCTTTGGATATATTAGGTATATTCCCTTCTCGATACTATGGAAGTTGTCATTTTGTCTCGCAGGCCTCTTGCGGAGAGGGCTGCTAGAATTGATATGCTTGTTGGCCTTTTTTGGGCCTGTATCTGGGATAGATCTATGGCCTGAACCCGAGGGGCTCTGTAGGCCTTTATCAAGCGTCCTTTGTCGATGCTCTCCTCCTCAGTATGAAAATACTGGGAGAGGAAGGCATCCCCTTTGAAACGGTTGGCTTCTGCCATGTTTATTTAAAGTTATAGCTAGCTCTTAAAAGGACTTTTATTGAACAAAAGTATATATAAAAAATTGCGGCACGAAAATGTGAATGTGTAATTTGTTGTGAAAGTGTGAAAGATATAATTTTCCTTGAGCAAAAATGATGAAAATCCAAATCAATTTAATGCATATACATCAGAGTCTTCGTTCTTCTGTCTTCTGGCATCAGACTTCAGACTTAAAGACATCAAAAGGGGACTCCAAAACTTTTCTTGGAGCCTTTCATCCTGTTGACGTTCTGGCTGTCTGTTTTGTTCGTGCCACGGCAAGAGTTTGAGTAAAATCAAGTGTTTAAAATCGCACTACTTTGCTTCTCAGTAATGAGTGTCAGAATGGCCGGTTTCTACTTCTCACGAGCAAGTTACTACGTTAGGCGTTTGCACTTTGGTTGCTTCTTTCACGCTGTTGAATCAACGATCATGAAATTTGGCAGGTATATTAACTTCGTAGTGGTACTAATCACCGGCTTGGAAAATTTATAGCTAACAACAAATTGTTAGTGGCGTAGAAATGCTAATTACTAGCCATATTATTTATATGCTTCTGTTAATTATAATATGCCTCACTACAGCGTAAACAAGCTGACATTGAAAGTAATCAATAGTTTACTTATTCATACACAGACACGTGCACGATAATAACCTTTAAAGAACAAATAATCCCTGTGCTCATAATAAGTATTAGGCCGATTGCTCTACTGAGTTGTCTTGGTAATGTGTTTACTGCTTTTCTTAACAACAGAATTTCGCTTTTTCTAGAAGATAAAAATTTACTAACGAAGACCCAAGCAGGTATTCAAAAAGGATACTCCGCAACTGATAACCCTATTGTCTTATATTCCTTAATAAACATTTTAAACAGAAGACATACACCATTTTTTGCACTTTTGTGTATTTTTCTCAGTCATTTGACAGGGTATGGAGAGTTGGCTTGTGGGGAAAACTGATTAAAACTGGTATAAATTTCCAAAATTCTCAAGGTGATAATGAATTTGTATACGGATGTAAAGTCTTGTATATTCCACAATGGAAAGAAATCAGGACTGTTTACCTGTAGTCAAGGAGTTAGACAAGGAGACAAACTTTCTCCTGTATTATTTGCTCTGTATCTAAATGATATCGAGAATCACTTTTTGAGCTCGAATTGTAATAGCATTACAGTTGATGTACTGAAGGAAGATGTAGTGAGATATTTAGCACTATTTGTTTTGCTCTATGCTGACGATACCGTTGTATTTTCAGATAATCCAAGAAATATGCAAAACAGCCTTCACGTATTTTTTAATTACTGCTAAAAATATAAACTTATCTTTAACACAAGCAAAACGAAAATTAAGATTTTTGGGAAATGTAGAAACAGGAAAAATGTGTAGTTCAAATTAAGAGATTCAGAACTTGAAATTGCCAGAATTTGTAAATATTTAGGGCTAACCCAAACGGAGAATGGTGGATATTTGTTGCGAATTAAGAACCTGATTAGTTAAGCTAGGAAAGCTATGTACCGTCTCAAGAAAAGAGTAGTAAGTCTGAACCTTTTGCTATGACAATAGTCCCAATTCTCACTTACGTAGCTTAAATCTGGGGTTATGAAAAACTAGATATGATGGAACGGGTTCATTTAAATTTCATAAAATATGTGCTAAAAGTTGAGCAATCCACCCCCACGTATATGCTTTATGGTGAGCATGGTAGAACCCCGCTACACTTGCAAATACAAAGGAGAATGGTTGGCTACTTGGTAAATCGCATTAATGGTAAACAACGAAACTATCGTATATGAATTATGGAGAACTCGCCCTGGGGAAACTCGCCTCATGGAGAAATCGCCCTGGGAGAACTCATCCTAGGTGTCAGGAGAAGTCGCACCATGGTGGTCGGTGAAGTCGCCCCACTGCGCCTGGAAAGGTCGCTCCAATTATAATAGATGCTAATTCTGAGATGTCGCCACATGGTTGTTACGGCTTTATTTATTGTTGCTTTTCTTCAACTTAATAACTTACAAAATCCATAAAATGTGCAACTTTTCAACTTTTCCATTTGATCAACTCCGCTTCTGTACTTAACGAAAAAGAAGTTTTCTCTGTCCCTTTTTGCTCTGCTCTTCAAACCATTAGATGCATTTTAGTTGGAAAAATAGAGCGGGTGTAAGCATGATGTGACGTTTGCAGTTTTATATATGAAAGGGTTCCAACCTAGTACTACGTCCACGAAATAGTACTCCTGGAAGCTTCGGTAACTCAGTGGGTAGAGCGTCGAACTCTTATTCAATGGTCGCGGGTTCGATACCCACCAGGTCAGCCCGACTATAGTGATAGTGCTGCTGATGGGGGTAGTGATAATGATAATGGAGGCTATATTCGCAGGGTCTCGTATCTTTGCTTACAATTACCAATAACTCGTACATGTACTACATCACGCTACAAACAGTACATGCAGTATTCATAAGGATGTTGTAAGCAGTGATATTGGCCCCCGTGTTTATAGCTTAAAACTATTTTTAGCGTAAATGCATACGCCCATGATAAGCATGTATAACTGAAAAGAAATCTGCATTTGGATATACTTTTTTCTAGAACCCGAGAGCTGGATATTAATTGTAAATATTCAAACCGGACTTGGACACCCGACACCCACCCTTAGTCCTGCAATGTAAAGATGTCTGGTCCTGATATTTATGATGTGGGCTTCTTGTTGTGGATTTAACGCCATTTACCAGCACGCAATAGGCTAAACAAAGCCACCAGTAAAATGGGTGGAAACCGCGTTAAGAAACAACGACTCGAGGGAAGCTACTAGCTATCTCACATAACCACATTGATGTTGGGTCCCCACCCCCATTATAAATATGAGGGTGAGTCGTCTTGGATTGTAAGAATGCACTGCACCCAAGCCCAAGAAAATGGTCCAAGTTCAGAAAAAAAGTCTTCAATTTTAAAGTTAAGGAAAATGGAAACTTTTTGAAGTTTTCTGATCAATGTGCGTATTCATCCTTTAAATACAAAAGATGATTCACATGTGTCAGAAAGAAATTTTATGGAAATGATGTATACATTGCTCATTATCTGGTTATGGATGTTATACATAATGAAAGTTATATTGTTTTATAATATCAGCACAATAATGTCTACTTCTCCTCAAATCATCTGAAGAAAATTCATAATGTATTGGTGATTTTTGCTTTTCAATATGAACATCTATATGAAAATGCCACGAACTGACCGTTTTATTGGATAATTGCATTATGGAAGTTATATTCTTAAATGTCAGTTTAAGTCCAAGTATTTGAAAATGTTTTGAACAAAAGCCGATAAAAATAAATTTATAAGGGCATGACTTTACATTGTAAATATTAAACTTCCATAAACATTTTCTGTGCTCTTGAATTAGCTACGGTGAAATTGTTCAGCAAACAATACAAAAAATATATGGTTATTAGCTATTCAATGACAAAAATAGAAGTGAAAAACTGGATTTAAAATATTAATAAATACCATAACTTTTATTTAATAGTTAATTTAGAAAAAAATATTCTATCACTTTTTACTGCGCAAACGAAAACCAACAGTGATGGAACAACACCATAGTTGGACTATTTTTTGTTGGACTGGGCAACATAAATACTGCCTGAAATGCTAATCTGGACCGGGGCTGATTCGACCAAAATGCCAAGCTGAATCGGACCATGCGAAATATTAAAAAAATAGAATAGAGCACACGTACCTGGTGTATTTTAGTATTTAGTACTGTTTTTGCCAGGATAGTAAGAAAATGTAAATGGTTGCTTTTCAGCTTTCAAAATTTACATCACTAATTATTAGCAAGAATCGAAACAACATAGATATGAGCAATTATATTTAGATTTTTTAAACCAAAATAACTTTACAATTTTTCAATAAAGAAAATATATCAACTTTTCATAAATCAGTCCAGTGCAACTGATGGAGGAATATGCTCGGAAAACCCCTGGAAGAACCACCAGCCCATGGGAAGCTACTGATAAGCTTTTTCACATACCCACATTGGTCAAGCCCTAGACTCAAACCCACGTGTATTTATTGAATTGTATAACGAGTTTTTTTTTTTTTTATAAAACAAAAGGACAGAATATGTTACTTTGCTGTTATCATTAAATTTATATCTTCTGTTATCATTGACATGTTGTATTTTGAGTACAATCTCGAACCAGACAACCAATATTTTTTTCATTTTAACCTCTGAAATATATGAAAATATTTCATTTAAAGCACATATTAAATCCATTAAATATTAATTTCTCAATATATATTTTATTGTATTAATACATATATAATAGGATAACACTGTATTCAATGATAGCAAAGTTATTTCAAGATAGCATAACATGTTGTTTTCTAGAATGGTATTAAATTCAGTAAATTGGATAATGACATTGTGGCGGTGTGCGGGTGGTGGTATTGTTGGTGAGGTTGTACCTTTTTACAATGTGTCCGCTTTATTTGGCTACAGTTATCTAGAGGGTGATCGCCCTCGGTACTGTTGCCCGGATCGAGCAAATATCAATATAAAGTGTGAACTTACAGGTGGAATAAATAGAGATCTGAGCAGATATATAGAACAGAATGACACGAGCCCCCGTAATGAAAACCAACAATTTAATCGATTACATAAACAACTGTGAAAAACGTTATATTAGGAAGATACTTCTTTTTGAAATAAATCATTCACCGAATTTCAGACACAAATATTTATATAAATAGCCGATCTCTTTTAAATGATAGGATTGGTTCATCATAGAATAGAGTGAACAATCGAAGTCATTACCGTGTATAACTCCAAAATCTGCTTATTCTGGTTCACTCCAACTTGTGTGGCTGTTCTTCTTGGTCCTTTCGCTTTTTGCTTCTCCAAACTCTCTATTGTCTCGCCTCTTTCGATAATCAAATGTTGTATGGGTGGGTGGATACGTAAGTAAGTATGTAGGTAGATGCTTGGATAAGTAGGTACATGGATACGTCAGTGGAGCTATTTTCCCTTTCAAAATAAACAGAGAAGCAACCTAAATCTTCTGTCAGATATCCTACTGGGAATAGATCATTAACCCCCCCCCCACTCGCTATGTCAGAAATCGTCCTATCGAAATTCAAACAGATACCAAAGGCTATCTGGTCAAGCCAAAGATGGCAGACCATAAACAAACCTAGTTTCGTAAGATTAATGTACTTTCTGACGGATATTTCATCACTGACTCCCATTAACATCACACGAAATATAACTCTTCCGTTCTCGTGCCAATTACACAATGGATGAAATTCATTACATGACTTAACTACCTTATTTTCAGCGAATACACACATTCAAGTCTTTATCATACGTGAAATCATCTAAGATCGGTGAATTATCACGGATTCTCGTAACTCATATTAACTAAAGTAATGCATGAAATTCTTAGATTCCTATCACAATCAAGACGACAAATTCAAACAATTCGTCAAACTTATATAATGAAGATCATTGTACGAATTTAGATAGATGAACTCAAACACAGTTATACTCGTATCAAGAAAACTGATCGATGGATTTAAACAAATAATTAATGCCAATAAAGTCAAGCAAATCATTATATTGGTATCAACGAATTACATGAGATTGACGCAAATACCTTGTGCTTTCAAGCTTTGTTCGCTTCCACCGCCAGAATTGTGTCCGTCGAATTTCCAGACACCCGGTCCCTTGGATAAAGTTTTTGCGAGAGAATTTCTTCTAATTTCAGTCTCGGAGTCTTTTATATTTTCACTCTTGCAGGAAAAATGTAGACTGACTAGATTTTTCAATGAGGTAATATTAAAGACCAAGAAATATCGTGTGGGAAACACGCCTCTTATTTAGCGTAACCAGTCAGGATCAAATATATCTATCGCCTAATACAACAAGGTGTAAAATTGTGGTCAACTTGACCTCTAAATGTCCAAATAGCTGATTCTGGACAATTTCAACTTCTGACATTTTCGATACAAAGATCGAAGTTAACTTTTCCTAACAGTCTGTCTTACTGTTAAATAAACGAAGGCTTAATTCAGAATCACTTCCTCTCACGACACAAACATTAAAATTCATTGTAGTATAGCAATTTAACATGCACCTGTCCCCAAAAATCTGATTAATTGTTTTCTTGCCCAAGTTAATGTGCTTTTTATTGATCGACACAAATTTGCACCTTTACAGGCATCAAAAGTGCTTTAATTATAGTGGCAGCTTTGACTGAATGGTTGTAGGTAGTTCGTGGTCAGAAAACGCTGTTTAGTATTTTCAGTTAAATTAAGTAAGGACGCAGTAATCAGCAAAATAATAAACAGTGATTTAAGTTAAAATTATATTCGGTTATAAAATCAGGAGATACCAAAGTGCCAGCATTTATGGACCAAGTCAGTATCTACATTGTTATATTATATTAATAAATTTATTTTAAAAATTAATATGCTATTTTTTGTTTTTGCTCTTGTACAATATCCACTTTCAGTTATAACGTGCATACCTTTAAATAACGCATTATAAATGCCAAATCACTTAAAGTGGTCATTGGTTTCATATATAGGCTTTATTTATTGTGAGTAATTTGCAGAACATTAAATGATATATTATGAATTCATAAAACAAAAATTAAACAAAGTTTAATACATTATATTTCATTTTACAAGGTCCACAAAATTAGGAGAATATAGTCATATGATACTGACCTGAGATATGCATGGAACTAAATCATAAATTGTATATGACCCAGCTTTTAAATATTTTATTATACGAGTTTTATTTAGTACTATTAGTATATTGTACAATACCCAGTATAACGATAAAGTATGCATAAATCTAATAAATGTTTTGACATACCCAGAAAAGTATGTACACACACACACACACACAGAGAAAGAAGAAAGATTCGAAAATATAATTAATCTTTTAACGGAGATAAGGCTGCACATTTTTGTTACGTTGGCATTTTCTTTATTTTAATTACAAAGTATTAAGAGGTCAACATTACTATTAGAATATAAAATTATTATATTGTATAAAATTAAATCTTAAAATTTAGTGGACCCCAGTTTGATTTCTTTTAGTATAAATATCTCTAATAGTATATTACAATTCAATAAATCTAACAAAAACTGTATCATATTCAGACCAATATGAATAGACAAATAATAAAATACTGCAAGAGCCCCGATTTCATTATTTTTGTCAGTGTTAATCATTGTATTATTTATCAATAAAATAAATGATTTATATTGCACAAAGGTGAATAAGCTTTTTAAAAAATTACTAAATTGCCGGTATAAGACGAACAGTCTTATGTTTTAATCCCACTATCACCTGTACAGTCGGGATTTTCTTTGTTTTCTTTGTATATTTTAACTCCTCATTTACCTGCGAAATAATGAGAAATATCATATTTTAAACAAACGTAAGTGTCACATTTGAATCCTCGACGAAACCAATAATATTTCGCATGATCCGAATCAGACCGTAATTTGGGCGGAAAAAGCCGGGACCCTGAAACATTACTGGCAACCGGTGTAGTGTTAGATTTTGACCCTCGTTGAATTCTGACCCGCCGGGTCATTTTTCAACGACCGTGATCAAAATTTCACGTTAAAATCTGACCCTTTTTTAAATGTCCTGTTAAATAACGACCCAGATGTAGTATCACATTTTGACCCTCGTTGAATTCTGACCCGGTCGGTAATTTTTCAACGTGATCAAAATTTCACGTTAAAAACTGACCCTTTTTTAATGTCCTGTTAAATAACGACCCGTTCAGGTGAAATTATGACCTTAGGGTAAAATGTTCTGTTATCAAAACTCAACGTTGATTTTTGAACCACTTCTAAAATGAAATCAACTTATTACTCACTGAGCTGTGTCTTTCTTAATTTTCTTTTTTTCTTTTAAGGAAACAATTGTGTGCAATAGAATGTTGTTAATCTGTCACTATCGTAATTCTCTCCGTTTTTTTTTTTTTTAAATGTCCCAAAATGCGGAACATTTTCAAAATAGCTGAACTTTGCTTTGGACAAATTGGACAAACTGATAAATGAATGGCTATGTTTCACTTCGGTAAAGTCGCAAGGTTCCACAGGGCATGTAAACAACTGAACAGTATATTAGCGATGATCAGGAGCGTAGCTGCCTACAAGGCAGCTGCCTACACAGAATTTTGACGATTTTTTTCAATGGTTTAAGTTTCACTCACGAAACCGATATGAAATCTATATTTATATAATACAATACATACGGAAAAGAGGATTCATTAGAAGCAAAAACACGAACAAGATAGTAGCAAACTCGATTTTATTGAGTCTGTTCATAAGAATTTGATGTTTTCTTTTTATTTTTACAGTATTAAAACAGTACCAAGGTTCAGAAAGTCTCAACAAGATGCATGAAATGCTATCTCAGAGCCTCTAGATTGTAACAATGTTGCTCCGTACACCCCCACTCCTCTAGCAGTTCGAGGCTTCGCCGTTCAACATGCTTAATCATGAATCATATACTACCTGCGTCCCTGAGGATAATTATAACAGTAAATAAGAACCTGTGAATAATGAATAAACCATCTACAGTCGGTTTAAAGATGTATACCAATGAACGACTTTGTCTATTTGTTACTGTAGGTAAATCGGGTAAAATTAGGATTTTATTAAATTATATATATATATATATATATATATATATATATATATATATATATATATATATATATATATATATATATATATATAAGAATTAACGTTCAGTTTAAAGTTTGTGATGGATCAATCAATGGCCTAGGCGGTACAGCGTATTATTTAAGAAAACCATATATATACATATGTTTAGTATGTGTATAAGCGTTCGAATCCCAGTGAGGGCACTCTTTTATTAATTTATTTCAAATCGAATTTTGAAGCATTGATATGCAATTTGTTCTAACGTTTTCTAGTTTATAATGTATTTTTGAAATTATTTTTGGGAAATGCATATTTTATTTTCATAAACATTCTGCATTTTAAATTACAAAATAATATTCAAGCGATACGACAAAAAAGGCGTGGCGATGTAACTCTTGTTAGACCTAATATGCCGTGTATGTTTCTGAAGTGACCGCGCCTTCGCTTGCGGTTTATATATACGTGCATTTAAGACATTTTGATACGATCTTAAAATTGCACACCGGTACTCTTAAAATCGATAATGCTAACTGTTTTGTCATGATATTACATCAAATAAAAATCTCAGATATGCATCGGCATGTATTATGTATTATATATTTTTTAAAAATCTTATCGATTGGGAATAGAACCAATGACCCTTTCTTGATAGACAAGATTTTAAAAAGCTTACAATGGCAAGCATTTTAATGCGAATCATTTCAACTGTTATCAATATATATGGGAATAGTAAATGGGGCCACCCTAGCGACAAGGGACTTTACCATGCAAAAACGGTCCATGCACTCTGGCGACAATGGGAATTTAACATGGGGCATTTTTACATGGATGGGACTGTAGAGCGTCAAGGGGAATTAAACATGGAAATTGAACATGGGAATGTCACCTGGGGATCAGTGGGAATTAAACATTGGTAACGTCATAGGTTTATAGGGTCAAAACCTTTTATAGGGTGAAATGTATTTGTAGGGACAAAGGGTTGATAGGGACAAACATAGACATATAGAAACAAACAAATACACATTCAAACACACAGAAAAGAGGACAGAAATATTCTAAAGAAAGACTCACAGATAGAATAGAGACTCGATAAAGAAAAGTCTGTTGTATGGGTTCAAAACATTTATTCAAGTACATATATACATGGGCTCTCTGGCCTGTGCTTTGGTCTAAGCACTATCCATTAAATACATAAACATTTGAACATAAAAGAAACATATTTACGAGTTGTTTAGTTATTGACTCTAGTAAACTAATGTTTAAAATTAACGTCCACTCCTTTCTAAAATCACTTCATATGCAACGAATTTACATTAAATGTTCGTTTATAAGAAAAAGCTAAAACAAAACAAGTAAGAAACAATCAAATAAGAGAAAGTTCGTGTTTGTCTCTCTATCCGTTACACACGTTGTTTAAAATCTGGTCAGCTACCACTTGTGTCCCAGCATAGATGTTTCTCATCTCGTATTCCCTGTCAGTCGTAAATCTGCTGTTACGTCCATCGTGCTAGGTACACTTATCGGTAAGCAGATCAAGAGCAGTGATCGTCTTCTTCCCATGGAGGTACAACATATGCCATATGAATGGTCACTTTTCCATCGGTGATGTCAAATTTTTCTCTCACCGACCGCACGTCTTCAATAGCCCTCAAAAGTTTGGAAGAAGTTATTTCTGCAGGTGTGCTAAATCCGAGACATACAGGCGAGTTCAAACTGTCGTGATACATAGATAGGCTCAAACGACCTTCATCTTTGACTTGGCAATGACGTTTGAGTTCCTCTAACAGTGAGTCAAGTAGATCCGTAATGAAACCTGATACTTCCTCGGCTGGAACGTCAGACGCGAAGTCTTTAAATTTCACCGTGTAGGTGTAAGTTGTCGTTCTAAATTTTCTCGAGGTCGCTGTCTGGGTCATTTGGATGCTAAAATACTCCTTTAGGTCTATTGAATCCTTTCCCTTCTTGAACGCACTTTGCTGTGACGGTATGGTGGTGAAAGAGGTCAATGATGTTTGTTCCTTCTCTTTTTTCTTCTGCGTAGAGTTATTCATCTTTCTCGTCGCTTGTCCTCGCAATGAAGTGTCGTTCTTGGAAGTCGTCCCTTTTTATACTGGGTGATATCAGCATGTCCATAATGTCAAGTTTTGTGGTCTGGAAGTTTCACTGGTTGCACGTAGTTTGTCATGGCATTAGTACATAACAACTAAGATGTGGTATTGCATTGGTGATGTGATCGTGAGGCATAGAATCACACCCGAGTTTCTCGTTGGACTTGAGTCTTACGCTCTATACTTGCTGTTTGAATGGATTCATTTTTGTCGATTGGTCTTGGTAGTGACAATGAACTATTGGTCTTGGACGTTGTCCCTTTTTATATGTTGACCAATATCGATGTGACCGTACGGCAACGTAAAGTGATTGGGAAGTCTCACTCGCTTCTGGCACACGATTTGATAGATTCTTTCCAGGGGTCGACTGACGATGTGGTGAGTGGGTAAACGTACAATCTTGTTCGGTTGGTGAGTGGTCACTTTAAAGTTTCCATCATCTCCCGATTGCAAGGCTTCTTTCAATACCCCAAAGTTGACCACTCGACTGGTACGATAATTCAGAGTCAGTCCTTTCACTTTGCACTCCGTGTGCACTTCTCCTTGTTTGTCCCGGTATTGGTAGCCGTAATTTTTAGGACTGCCACTCGCGAAACTTAGAATCTTGTCGTCGGGGTGTTCGTCTGTCCAGGCTCCTAAACAGTTTTCTTCGATGTTAGGGTGTTGCTGACCCGGTCGATCGATGTAGATGCAACTGTCCGTGTCAAAGTACAGGACACGATCCCCTAGCAGTTCTAAAGCTTCGTACAATTTTAAGCGAGCATGGGCTGTCACATAAGCCGCAATGATGACATTTCCAAATTCCTCGGCTTCTACAAAGTACAGATCTTCGTAATTGACCAAGATCAAATCCTCACGAACGACGTCCACGTGTTTCATGTATTTGGTTTTGTCGTGAATCATCTGGAAGTAGGGGGAAGGTTCTGTCAAATATTCCGTCTTGGGTAAACACGGTCGTTGTGCCATTTTACCCCACAAGCAATTTAACATCACTTTGGCAAACGATCCCCTGCCTTCGTTTTTCTCGATGTGGTCTAAAGGAATACCTTCTTGTTCATAGTATTTCTCTTTGAATGTCTTTTCGTCTTCGGAAGTGTGACACCAGGAAGGATAGCCGCTGGCTTCTTGTTTCAGTTTCAAAAAGGCATCCACGTAGTCTGCGAAAATGCCTTTCTGACTGGGGTCACCCTTGTGGTATTGTTGTGTCTTGGGAAAGTGGCAAATTTCGTACACTTCTAACAGTTGGTATCCCATGTCCAGAGCTTTGAACAATTCCACGCTAACCCACGTCCCCGTCAAGGCACGTTCTCCCTGGGTGTGCTGACAAGGCTGATCTTGGTTGCACGTTTCGGCACAAGTACGGCACAAAGGAAACATCAGTTTGCCTTGGCAATGGTGAGGTAGCACGGGATGGTACAAGTCCGTGGGAGGCAGGACTTTGCACTTGATCAGACCTTCGTATTGTCGAATGTTTTTCAGGTCGATGTGTTCCGTCAGCAATTGCGGGTGCCCTGCAGGAAAGTGACAATATTTGCACACGTAAGGATACAGCGAACACACGTCCAAGTATTTGATTTCTTCTCCTTTCTCTTCGTCGGCTTGGTACAGCAAACAGGTGGCATTGGTTCTACCTCCGTACAAACTATTCCTTGGGTTCAGGGGGTCCACCCACTGGTAACTTTCTACGATGCGTTTAAATTCGGGATCGATTTTCAAACGGTGATCGTACTCGTGTTCCCACATTTCCACCACTTGGTATCCTTGCTGTTCTAACTTTAGGCGTCGCTGACAAGTGGCCTGGTACAAGTCTTCCATGGTTCGTTGTAAAAACTGATTTTTAGTGCTACGATCAGGGTAACAGACGGGACATCCGTGAAATAAGCAACCGTTAAACTCGTACACGATCTTGGGGTTTTCTAAGTCGCAGCCATCTACCGAATACGTTCCGATGGTCTTTTCACCCTCTCCGTTGCGGGCATGCTGAATCCATTTGTTTTCCTTGTCGCACAAGTAATGTAACCAACGTTGAGCTTTGACCCAGTATTGACGTTTGACAAAGTTGGTCGTTTGAGGGCTGATGACAGCCACGGTGTTTTCAGGCATGAATCGTTGTCGATGAACTAAGGAACACGCTTTGGCAATGGTGCAAGCTTCTTTCAAAGGATCGACCCCTCCGTGTTCCATGAACAGTTCTCGAAATTTTCCACAGCAACGCCGTAAAATCTCCACGTCGGAACGACAATACTTTAGCATTTCTTCCTGAAAGTCGAAAGGGTCCGAGGCGTGAGCCTGATACCAAGCGTAGAAAGCTTCTCGTTGTTCGGTACGCATGCTGTCGGGGTCGTAATCGTGAGCCTCAGGTAAATGGGGTAGAACGGCGTGTTGATTGGATTCCGTATTGAAAAAGTGTGGAAAGTACCCTTTAGCCATTTCTGTCATTCCAAACGTTTTAGGCATTCGACTCAAAGGCATGGCCAAATAGCTCATCGAATCTTTAAACTGTACTTGTCCCACTTGCATGAAAATGATTTTGGCTCCGTTCAAAATCACTTTAGGACGTTCGGTGCCATGTTCCGTATAGTATCTGAGAAGAAACTGCCCATCGTATCCGGAGAAATTAAGCCATCACCGTGGCATGACGATGACAATCTCCGTAACGTTCGATGTCCTCTTGGCTCCACATCTTGTCGATGGGGTCTAAGACCCATCGAGCGAAATCGGCTAGCGTGTTCGGTCCCCGAAAGATTTTTTCACGTCCTCCAGGAATCTTGCTGCAGTGAGGGCAATGATTGAAGATAGGTTCTTGAATGCACTTCTCGCACGCTCGATGAGCCACGCAGAAATTAGGAATGTGAATGCTAGTCTCTTGCATGCATTCGAAATCGAAAAAGATGAAATTGCTTTTCTTCTTGTGACCGTCCTCTTTCTCTGGTTGGGGTTGGTATTTTTGCATGTATCATTGGTGTTCCAAGTCCACGATGTGATGACAAATGTGAATTTTTTTTTTCCTGAACATACGTGTGCCTTGGTACTATTGGTACGTATGCCTTGTCCACACGTAGGGCACAATCTCAGGAGTTGACAAGCACATTTCTGCTGTGAACCTTGCGTCTTCAGATGTTGTTGGTAACAGGCAGGGCTGACAAACGTGCGCAGACAAACAGGACAATGCATTGGTTCTTGCCCTTCGCTCAGACAGGGTTGAGAGGTCAAACATCCTGGGCATTTCGATCCACAATGCTTGTGTTGCTCTCGATTATTATAACCACGGTCACATTTCTCACAGTAATATCTGTATCTCAGGAATCCGGGGATGGCGGTAATGGTATCGAAATGTTCATCGTGATAATAGACATGAATGTATTTTCCGTCCTTAAAGTCTTGGCCTCGAAACAACAGAGGTCCGCGCACTTCTTGAGGGTGCACTTTCAACGTGTATCGTGGAACTAGGGCATCTTGAAATTTTTGCATCTCAGGAATGCCACAGGGTGTGTCTTTGGACAGTCCGGCTTGTTGTAACAGGAGTTCTGCTTCATTTCGTTGTTTGGCTCGGTCGGATCGTTGAATAGTTTTCCAGGTTCTTTTCCATTCTACCGTGTCGTTCTTGTTGGCATAGGTTCGTCCCACCACGATGGCACGGGCTAAACACATCTGGTCTTGAGGGTTGTAAATTCGGACGAGACTTGTTTTGGTGTTGCGAAGGTCGTCCACCAATAAGACCTTTTTGCGTCCAATCCCTTGAGGAGGAGAGACGTGGTATTGGTGGACGACCTTCGCAACACCAAAACAAGTCTCGTCCGAATTTACAACCCTCAAGACCAGATGTGTTTAGCCCGTGCCATCGTGGTGGGACGAACCTATGCCAACAAGAACGACACGGTAGAATGGAAAAGAACCTGGAAAACTATTCAACGATCCGACCGAGCCAAACAACGAAATGAAGCAGAACTCCTGTTACAACAAGCCGGACTGTCCAAAGACACACCCTGTGGCATTCCTGAGATGCAAAAATTGCAAGATGCCCTAGCTCCACGATAGTAGTAAATGGGGCCACATTAGGGACAATGGGACTTAGCATTAAAAACACCCCTGGGCCACTTTAGGGACAATGGAAATTTAACATGGAGAAAAACGCTGGGCCACTTTAGGGACAATGGGAATTTAACATAGAGTTTGGGTTTGTCTAGGGACAAGGGAAATTAACATGAGGAATAGAGTTTGGGCTTGTCTAGGGACAAGGGGAATGGAACAGGGGACTATAGTGTGGGTCTGTCTAGGGACAATGGGAATTTAACATGGGGAATAGATCGTGGGACTGTCTAGGGACAATGGGAAATTTAACATGGGGAATAGATCGTGGGACTGTCTAGGGACAATGGGAAATTTAACATTACGGAAACCCCTGGGGGATATAGCCTCAAGGGAATTTAACATATGGAAATTGAACATGGTGGATCTGTATAGCGTCAAGGGGAATTGAACATGGTGGGACTATCTAGGGACAATGATGGTAGAGGGTCAAACACAACAGAGACAGAAACATACATACACTAGTACAAGCGTGGGATTTATATATAAAGCATTACGAAGACCTGAAATCTTGTTGGGGTGTTCAAAAATTTGCATAATTGTAATGATGCTATAAATAGCTATAATCAAGGAAATGCTCAACGACAAAATGGATGTGACTAAAAGTAACGTTAAAATGACGAAATTGTCCCAGAATTTAAAGGAAAATAAACATATCCCCGAAAATTAAGTTACAATGGTTTAGACTAAAATGGATAAAATTAGTAACTACTTACAATATCAACTTCTGTGACGATCGTGGATAAATACCTATGTATCTATAATCAGCTGAAATTCCTATGAAATCCCACTATCTATTTATAGCTCCAACTTGTGGGTTTTTCCTTTGGAAAATCCCACTATCTTTTTATAGCCTCAGCTTGAGTGACGTTCCTGTTTATGAATTCTAGTATATATGTATAGCTACAAAATGTGGAAATCCCCAAGTCGATATTTATAGTCTCAAAATTTCCAGCATCAGTGACGTCACTGTACTGAACACTAGGGGATAAATGTCAACAGTGTTGCAAGTGGCTGACCTGAATACGCGCTACTGTAGGTAGGTAGGTAGAGTGTATCTGATAGGGATAAAGTGAGTTTTATAGGGACAAACAGAGACCAATACACACACACACACACACACACAACATACGCGCGCAGACTCACACACACACACACACACACACACACACACGCACGCACACACAGAGGGAAGAGAAAAAAACAAACCCCAAATATACTATCCACACTCGGGAGGAAGAAAAAAAAAACAACCAAATATACGATCTACAAAACGTACGCGAACAAACACACACACACACACACAGAGGGAAGAGGAAAAAACAAACCCCAAATATACTATCAACACAGAGGGGAGATAATACAAACCCCAAATAAACTATCCACACAAACGTACGCCAACGCATACAAACCCCAAATATACTATCCACACAAGGTCGCTAACGCATACAAATCCCAAATATACTATCCACACTCGGGAGGAAGAAAAAAAAAACAACCAAATATACGATCTACACAACGTACGCTAACACACACACACACACACACCACACACACACACACACGCACACCACAGAGGGAAGAAGAAAACCATTATACACTATCCACACGGAGTGAAGAAATAACCCTTTATATATATACTATCAACAGAGAGTGAAGAAAATAACCCATTATATTCCATCAACACAGAGTGAAGAAGAAAAAGTTTTTTGAAAGCACCTAAGCCCTCACCTGCAATGACCAACTCTGCCAAACACCTACACTCCACCCCCACCCCCACTCCCAACACTACAAAACCCATTTAACCCGTTATTTTATGGCATCAGTGTGTGATTTAGGAAACATCAAGACACAAAATGATGGATGAATAGACTGACTATTGTTTACCGACTTGCATGCCTAAAGAGCGTGCGTGAAGGAAAACATCCTTCCATTTCAATTCTAACTAAAACATGATCCAGAGGGATAGAGAGAGGTGAAAGAGCACAATTTCATAAAGTGTGAGTAAAAACAAAACACGCCATCCTTATTATACAATGTCAAGACCAAGAGACACTTACGTTTTCTTTCTGGTCTATTCTCTTTTAGAAGGTAGTATGAAATTTCACATCAGGGCCAACGCATCGGCTCACATTGTCAATTTTTCCATTTCCATGTCTTTACTGGCACAAGTTCTTCATCATCTTCAATTTCTTCTTCTTCTTCTTCTGAATCCCTCTTCTCTGTTTCGTCTTGTTTCTGTTTCTTCTCTTTTCTCGTAGGGCACTCTGAATTCCAGTGTCCTTTCTCCTGACAACGATATTAGGTATCTTGACTTTTGTCTCTCTTTCTTAGACGAAGCAGGTATTTTGGAGACAAATACCCATTTACCTTTGCAGATATAGCAAACTTCATTAGCACACACTTTCGTATGACTCTCATCAAATCAACGACCAAAAGAGTAAGTTTTGTTGCCACTTTCGCCTATGAATTATGCTTTCGTATGACTTTTAGCAAATATTTGACCAGCAGGTCGATCTCTGCTGACTCTTCCATCTTCTTGATCGTTTGAGAGTGGAATGAATACTCTGACGCTAAGACACTCTCCTTATATACAGGGACCTGCTGCGTATGAAACCTAGTCAAATCTAATTTTGCAATAAGATGAAACGATTTCATTGAGGAAGTAAAAGGCAATGATGTACCGTATCGCCTCACACAGAACCTGAAGTGTTAGCTCAGATCCGTGTCAGCGATTTCGAAGACGACATAACTGAGCTTTCATCAATGCTCTCCAATTATGCCACAAAACCACGAGTCCTGATTCACGCCAAAAGAAATTTCGTTCGGTCCATAAAAAAGAGTGTTACATCTGAGAAACGCAAAAACGAACTTCCAGGAAACTGAGAACGACGGCTTACACCTACAACGTGAAATGTATGAGTTCAAGTAGTGCGTAAAACTTAGTCAAATTAAATTTTTATAGTCTAGACGAAACGATCTCTTTTCGAACAAGAAAGCAGACACCAAGCGACAATGGCGATCCGTGTCACACAACACTTTTCAAAATGTATATGATCAGAGGTTTGTTCTAGCGATCTGCACGGTTAAATTAAATGTTGATGTATTTTGTAATAAGACGGACACAATTTCCATGGGATCGCCCATGGAACCATTGTTCGTGCATTAGTTTAATTTTTTAAAATATTTTTTTATATAAATCGCCTATAGGATAGACCCAGTAAAGCATGGCCATTCTCGTCACTGTCTGAATAGCTACTCAAGTCAATTCGAAGTGAACGCGGTAAGAAAATAAGTATAGCCAATGAAATGGCTTACAACGGGTGATGCATTGTTTTATTCTAGGACTGTGTGGCATAATAATCCCTATGTTCTTGCGTTGTTACCATTACAGTGCAGACAGACTGAAATGTGAACTTACAAGCCCTCTTTGTGTGTGTTGTACCATTTCTTCTTACCACATCAAAATACTGAGCGTCACAGTATTGGTTCGCGTTTTCAAACTGACCATTTTTTTTATATCTCACTTAAACATTTTAACATAAACACTCACACTCACATCGGTAAAGTCAGAACAGATGTGTTACAGTATTGAGGGGCATGTTATCTTTTATTTTCAAACTAATAAATTTGGGGTTTGTATGAAGTAAAGAACCGAAAGTACAGTGAAACTCAAGGATGATGACCCAATCTGTCTGTCTATTGATGCGTGTATTTACTTAAGAAGAAATATGACCTCTAAAACACAAAGAGATACGGCAAGCATGATTAGAATGAACATAACGATGTTTTCCTTCACGCCCGTGTAATTTAGAGCTTCAATCCTCTTTGAAGACAAACTTGGTCTCCTTTTGTAGGGCTTGAAATAATAAAAAACCTGAAAAAATCTTAAGCACTTTGCTATAGATAATTTCATCAACAGACTAAACAACATAAATACCGTTACAACACTAGAAAGCCTTAAATCTTCTATCAAAAAGAAATGCATAAAAAAATTAAAGATTAACGATAACTAACCAATGAAACCGAATTTAACAAAGGCAGTGACATGTGAAGAAATGGCTCTCACTTTGGAAAGGTAGGCGAACGTACTCTGTCATGCACCATCAACTTGAAAAAAATTATAAACAGAGAGAAACCTGAATTCAAAATTCAGTTTTTTTTTTCTTCAAAATTGTTTCGTTTCTTTTTTCTTGTTTTTTTTTTGGAACAAATCTAAGCACTAATATAGAGTGGAAAATGGAAAATGCACATACAAGCTTTGATATTTCTGAAAAAAATGAGGGGATATTCCTAACGTTCATAATCACCTATATATGCTTGGACTTGTCTGTGACTTATCCACAAAACAAGATGTACATATTTCTGGTCCAGCTGCAAGTGTGTGCGTGTTTTTGAAAATGGTAAAAATTGGATATACAATTTTCTCGTGACACTTATAAAGTGAAGAGTCTGTGCAAGTGTCAATAGCCAAAGTCATATAAGTTTTGTATTTTGTACGGCTTGTAAAGATTTCCACTTTAGAAAATGTGAAGTATCACAAGTTATTATCACAAACAGAAGTGGAACATAGGGGCTTGCAAGAAAGAAAATAACCCTGACAGCTGGTGTCATCAAGAGTGCTAGAGACGGTACCCGAACTTGCTTGCTTGCTTACTTGAATTAAAGTGATTTTCGCTCTAATGGAGCATATATCACTGGTTTAATAACGCACCGCGTGATTTTTAATTACTCCTGGGGAAGGAAAGAGAGCCTCATCCCCAGGCTTTTATGTACTCACAGACTACTTTTAAATTTAGCCACTCAGGTGTAGGACTAACTAGTCCTTAACAACCTGACTGAAAGGCTTTAAACATGAGTGGGAATAGTCTCACCACACACTCATTTTTCTGTCCGAGCGTGGTAAAGGAGGAAAAAAGGTGCTCAAAAAGACAGCCATGGGTGTTAAGTACTCAACAGAACGCTAGCCCGTACTTATTTCAAATCAAGTCCCGTTTTTGCTAATAGACAGTAAAAAGTACCAATAATGTGTTAACCACTTGTGCAATTAGTTCAAATCTAACGAGTCTGTTAAATTTCCTACTTCCTAACATATCTATATAATATTAGTACTTAGTGTAGTGTACATAAAAATAGCCATACTGATCTTATTCAAATTATTATGTCTAAGAGACATATACCAGTTTGGTCACTGTTAGGTTTAAAAAGTTAAGTTTGTTGCGGTGTTCCAGTGGGTCAAGTTTGTTTCGAGAATAGTTTAGTCAAGGAGGGATACCAAGCCAAATATGGTTCCCTAGTTAATAAAAAGCAATCTTTTGGAGCCCTAAAAAAGGCTGTTTTTTTCTGTTAGAAGGTAACACGTCTCTCTTTTGCTTTCACGTTCTTTCTCGCACTCCTAGTCTCATGATTCTTGATATCAGGAAATGCGTAGCCATGATGGGCGGCAATGTAAGCAGCGGCTTCTACCAGTTGACTGAGGGGGTATCCAGCGTAGGTTTGTTTGTAGAATTGGGGAAGAACTCTGACCCTAATCCCCATTGAGAAGGTCTTGGTTTAAAGGTGTCTAGAGATTTGTAGGCAACGTATTGTATGACTCTAATAAACTACCCTGCTTTGTTGACGTCATACAATGCTTGATCTAGTCCCATTTCGGTGTACTTCTCAACGAGTGTCAGCGTCCCCCTCCTCCTCCTCAACCGCCTCAATTTCCTCTTCTGGTTCTGATACTAATTCTTTAGTTGAGGTAAATAGTTTCAAGTCCGCTGCTATGGTGTCTGTCGCTGTTATTGTTGTTGTGGTTGTTCTTTCAGCTGAGATTGCCTGCAGTATCGGAGTGAGAAAAGAACGTTGTTGTTGTTGTAGTGTTTAACGCCATTTTTCAGCACGCGATAGGCTATACATGGCGGCCAGTATTAATGGTGGAGGAAGAACCCGGGAAAAACCCGGAAAGAACCACCGACCCACGAGAAGCTACTGGCAAGCTTTCTCACATACGCACATTAGCCGAATCCGAGACTCGAACCCACGCAGACAAAGGTGAGATGACAGTGATCCGTAACGGAGAGCGCTTTAGACCACTCGGCCACTCGGGGCCCCAGAAAAGAACGTAGTGCCTCCGATAATTACATTTGAGTTTGCCATACCGTTTGTCTAACATAATTGGCCCTTTGTTTTGCCACCACTCTTTCCGGGGCAGGTTGTTTGTTAGGTATAGTCGGATGTTGACTAGATGTTATTTGTGTTCTCGAGGTGGGTGGAGTGCTAACTGGCTAGGTCTGCATTTCTTGCTCCAGCTACTGTTGCGTATATTTCTTCCCTCCACACCGAGTTCTGGGCCTAATTCTTTTAATTTCGTTGTAACCGAACTTACATTATCCATATTATCACCAACAAAAAAAAACGCACAAACCTAAAAGAAACACTCACTCACTTTTTTACAGAACATTGCTATTTTTTAAAATTTTGATAAGCGACGGAAACGAAGGACTTAGAGTCGCACTTTCTAACCAAAATAAAGAAATCATGTGCTGATAGACTCACTTCTGTATTTTTTCTTCTAACTGACTAACATATCATAGGCAATGGAATGTTATTTCTTTTCGAGAGCATGGGGTAGCCCTGAATTTTTTTTTTTTTTTGAACTTGAAGCTATGGCGGTCGCTTAGGTTATAAGATGGCGACCTCCTCTGACGACAGGCTTTCTCACAGGATAAGGTCCTGTGAGAAAGCCTGTCGTCAGAGGAGGTCGCCATCTTAGGACCTTATCCTGTGAGAAAGCCTGTTGTCAGAGGAGGTCGCCATCTTAGGAACTTATCCTGTAGAAAATTTTGGGAACTTGAAGCTATGGCGATCGCTTCAAGTTCCCCCCAAAAAATTCAGGGCTACCCCATACTCTCGAAAAGAAATAACATTCCATTGCCTATGATATGTTAGTCAGTTAGAAGAAAAAATACAGAAGTGAGTCTATCAGCACATGATTTCTTTATCTTGGTTAGAAAGTGTGACTCTAAGTTGTTTGTTTCCGTCGCTTATCAAAATTTTAAAAATAGTAATGTTCTGTAAAAAGTGAGTGAGTGTTTCTTTTAGGTCTGTGCGTTTTTTTTTTTGGTTTTTTTTTGTTGGTGATAATATGGATAATGTAAGTTCGGGTACAACGAAATTTAAAGAATTAGGCCCAGAACTCGGTGTGGAGGGAAGAAATATACGCAACAGCAGCGGGAGCAAGAAATGCAGACCTAGCCAGTTAGCACTGAGGCATTCTGCGTTTGACAATGCCTTTGATGTCGTACACGTCGTCTTTTTTGGTGACACGACTTGATTTGAAATAAGTACGGGCTAGCGTTTTGGTGAGTACTTAACATCCATGGCTGTCTTGCTGAGCACATTTTTCCTCCTTTACCACGCTCGGACAGAAAAATGAGTGTGTGGTGAGACAATTCCCACTCATGTTTAAAGCCTTTCAGTCTGGTTGTTAAGGACTAGTTAGTCCTACACCTGATTGGCTAAATTTAAAAGTAGTCTGTGAGTACATAAAAGCCTGGGGGGGATGAGGCTCTCTTTCCTTCCCAGGAGTAATTAAAAATCACGCGGTGCGTTATTAAACCAGTGATACATGCTCCATTAGAGCGAAAATCACTTTAATTCAAGTAAGCAAGCAAGCAAGTTCGGGTACCGTCTCTAGCACTCTTGATGACACCAACTGTCTGGGTTATTTTCTTTCTTGCAAGCCCCTATGTTCCACTTCTGTTTGTGATAATAACTTGTGATACTTCACATTTTCTAAAGTGGAAATCTTTACAAGCCGTACAAAATACAAAACTTATATGACTTTGGCTTTTGACACTTGCACAGACTCTTCACTTTATAAGTGTCACGAGAAAATTGTATATCCAATTTATACCATTTTCGAAAACACGCACACACTTGCAGCTTGACCAGAAATATGTACATCTTGTTTTGTGGATAAGTCACAGACAAGTCCAAGCATATATAGGTGGTTATGAACGTTAGGAATATCCCCTCATTTTTTTCAGAAATATCAAAGCTTGTATGTGCATTTTCCCTTTTCCACTCTATATTAGTGCTTAGATTTGTTCCAAAAAAAAAAAGAAAAAAGAAACGAAACAATTTTGAAGAAAAAGAAACAACTGAATTTTGAATTCAGGTTTCTCTCTGTTTATAATTTTTTTCAAGTTGATGGTGCATGACAGAGTACGTTCGCCTACCTTTCCAAAGTGAGAGGCATTTCTTCACATGTCATTGCCTTTGTTAAATTCGGTTTCATTGGTTAGTTATCGTTAATCTTTAATTTTTTCATGCATTTCTTTTTGATAGAAGATTTAAGGCTTTCTATTGTTGTAACGGTATTTATGTTGTTTAGTCTGTTGATGAAATTATCTATAGCAAAGTGCTTAAGATTTTTCAGTTTCTTTTATTATTTCAAGCCCTACAAAAGGAGACCAAGTTTGTCTTCAAAGACGATTGAAACTCTAAATTACACGGGCGTGAAGGAAAACATCGTTGTGTTTGATCTAATCATGCTTGCCGTATCTCTTTGTGTTTTAGAGGTCATATTTCTTCTTAAGTAAATACACGCATCAATAGACAGACAGATTGGGTCATCATCCTTGAGTTTCACTGTACTTTCGGTTCTTTACTTCATACAAGCCCCAAATGTATTAGTTTGAAAACGAAAAGATAACATGCCCCTCAATACTGTAACACGTCTGTTCTGACTCTACCGATGTGAGTGTGAGTGTTTATGTCGAAATGTTTAAGTGAGATATAAAAAAAATGGTCAGTTTGAAAACGCGAACCAATACTGTGACGCTCAGTATTTTGATGTGGTAAGAGGAAATGGTACAACACACACAAAGAGGGCTTGTAAGGTCACATTTCAGTCTGTCTGCACTGTAATGGTAACAACGCAAGAACATAGGGATTATTATGCCACACAGTCCTAGAACAAAACAATGCATCACCCGTTGTAAGCCATTTCATTGGCTATACTTATTTTCTTACCGCGTTCACTTCGAATTGACTTGAGTAGCTATTCAGACAGTGACGAGAATGGCCATGCTTTACTGGGTCTATCCTATAGGCGATTTATATAAAAAAAATATTTTTAAAAATTAAACTAATGCACGAACATTCGTACCATGGGCGATCCCATGGAAATTGTGTCCGTCTTATTGCAAAATACATCAACATTTAATTTAACCGTGCAGATCACTAGAACAAACCTCTGATAATATACATTTTGAAAAGTGTTGTGTGACACGGGTCGCCATTGTCGCTTGGTGTCTGCTTTCTTGTTCGAAAAGAGATCGTTTCGTCTTGACTATAAAAATTTAATTTGACTAAGTTTTACGCACTACTTGAACTCATACATTTCACGTTGTAGGTGTAAGCCGTCTTTCTCAGTTTTCTGGAAGTTCCTTTTTGCGTTTCTCAGATATGATACTATTTTTTATGGACCGAACGAAATTTCTTTTGGCGTGAATCAGGACTCGTGGTTTTGTGGCATAATTGGAGAGCATTGATGAAAGCTCAGTTATGTCGTCTTCGAAATCGCTGACACGGATTTGATCTAACACTTCAGGTTTTGTGTGAGGCGATACGGTACATCATTGCTTTTTACTTCCTCAATGAAATCGTTTCATCTTATTGCAAAATTACATTTGACTAGATTTCATACGCAGCAGGTCTCTGTATATAAGGAGAGTGTCTTAGCGTCAGAGTATTCATTCCGCTCTCAAACGATCAAGAAGATGGAAGAGTCAGCAGAGATCGACCTGCTGGTCAAATATTTGCTAAAAGTCATACGAAAGCATAATTCACAGGCGAAAGTGGCAACAAAACTTACTCTTTTGATCGTTGATTTGATGAGAGTCATACGAAAGTGTGTAAGTGCTAATGAAGTTTGCTATATCTGCAAAGGTAAATGGGTATTTGTCTCCAAAATACCTGCTTCGTCTAAGAAAGAGAGACAAAAGTCAAGATACCTAATATCGTTGTCAGGAGAAAGGACACTGGAATTCAGAGTGCCCTACGAGAAAAGAGAAGAAACAAAAACAAGACGAAACAGAGAAGAGGGATTCAGAAGAAGAAGAAATTGAAGATGATGAAGAACTTGTGCCAGTAAAGACATGGAAATGGAAAAATTGACAATGTGAGCCGATGCGTTGGCCCTGATGTGAAATTTCATACTACCTTCTAAAAGAGAATAGACCAGAAAGAAAACGTAAGTGTCTCTTGGTCTTGACATTGTATAATAAGGATGGCGTGTTTTGTTTTTACTCACACTTTATGAAATTGTGCTCTTTCACCTCTCTCTATCCCTCTGGATCATGTTTTAGTTAGAATTGAAATGGAAGGATGTTTTCCTTCACGCACGCTCTTTAGGCATGCAAGTCGGTAAACAATAGTCAGTCTATTCATCCATCATTTTGTGTCTTGATGTTTCCTAAATCACACACTGATGCCATAAAATAACGGGTTAAATGGGTTTTGTAGTGTTGGGAGTGGGGGTGGGGTGTAGGTGTTTGGCAGAGTTGGTCATTGCAGGTGAGGGCTTAGGTGCTTTCAAAAAACTTTTTCTTCTTCACTCTGTGTTGATAGTATATTTGGGGTTTGTATGCGTTCGCGTACGTTTGTGTGGATAGTTTATTTGGGGTTTGTATTATCTCCCTTCTGTGTTGATAGTATATTTGGGGTTTGTTTTTGCCTCTTCCCTCTGTGTGTGTGTATGTGTGTGTGTGTGTTTGTTCGCGTACGTTGTGTAGATCGTATATTTGGTTGTTTTTTTTCTTCTTCCTCCCGAGTGTGGATAGCATATTTGGGGTTTGTATGCGTTAGCGACGTTGTGTGAATAGTATATTTGGGGTTTGTATGCGTTCGCGTACGTTTGTGTGATAGTTTATTTGGGGTTTATATTATCTCCCTTCTGTGTTGATAGTATATTTGGGGTTTGTTTTTGACTCTTCCCTCTGTGTGTGTGTGTATGTGTGTGTGTGTGTTTGTTCGCGTACGTTGTGTAGATCGTATATTTGGTTGTTTTTTTCTTCTTCCTCCCGAGTGTGGATAGCATTTTTGGGGTTTGTATGCGTTCGCGTACGTTTGTGTGGATAGTTTATTTGGGGTTTGTATTATCTCCCTTCTGTGTTGATAATATATTTGGGGTTTGTATGCGTTCGCGTACGTTTGTGTGGATAGTTTATTTGGGGTTTGTATTATCTCCCTTCTGTGTTGATAGTATATTTGAGGTTTGTTTTTTCCCTTCCCTCTGTGTGTGTGTGTGTGTGTATGTGTGTGTGTGTGTGTGTGTGTGTGTGTGTTCGCGTACGTTGTGTAGATCGTATATTTGGTTGTTTTTTCTTCTTCCTCCCGAGTGTGGATAGCATATTTGGGGTTTGTATGCGTTAGCGACGTTGTGTGAATAGTATATTTGGGGTTTGTATGCGTTCGCGTACGTTTGTGTTGATAGTTTATTTGGGGTTTGTATTATCTCCCTTCTGTGTTGATAGTATATTTGGGGTTTGTTTTTGACTCTTCCCTCTGTGTGTGTGTGTGTATGTGTGTGTGTGTTTGTTCGCGTACGTTGTGTAGATCGTATATTTGGTTGTTTTTTTCTTCTTCCTCCCGAGTGTGGATAGCATATTTTGGGTTTGTATGCGTTCGCGTACGTTTGTGTGGATAGTTTATTTGGGGTTTGTATTATCTCCCTTCTGTGTTGATAGTATATTTGTGGTTTGTATGCGTTCGCGTACGTTTGTGTGGATAGTTTATTTGGGGTTTGTATTATCTCCCTTCTGTGTTGATAGTATATTTGGGGTTTGTTTTTTCCTCTTCCCTCTGTGTGTGAGTGTGTGTGTGTGTGTGTGTGTGTGTGTGTGTGTTCGCGTGCGTTGTGTAGATCGTATATTTGGTTGTTTTTTCTTCTTCCTCCCGAGTGTGGATAGCATATTTGGGGTTTGTATGCGTTAGCGACGTTGTGTGAATAGTATATTTGGGGTTTGTATGCGTTCGCGTACGTTTGTGTTGATAGTTTATTTGGGGTTTGTGTTATCTCCCTTCTGTATTGATAGTATATTTGGGGTTTGTTTTTTCCTCTTCCCTCTGTGTGTGTGTGTGTGTGTGTGTGTGTGTGTGTGTATGTCTGCGCGCGTACGTTGTGTGTGTGTGTGTGTGTGTGTGTGTATTGGTCTCTGTTTGTCCCTATAAAAACTCACTTTATCCCTATCAGATACACTCTACCTACCTACCTGCAGTAGCGTGTATTCAGGTCAGCCACTTGCAACACTGTTGACATTTATCCCCTAGTGTTCAGTACAGTGACGTCACTGACGCTGGAAATTTTGAGACTATAAATATCGACTTGGGGATTTCCACATTTTGTAGCTATACATATATACTAGAATTCATAAACAGGAACGTCACTCAAGCTGAGGCTATAAAAAGATAGTGGGATTTTCCAAAGGAAAAACCCACAAGTTGGAGCTATAAATAGATAGTGGGATTTCATAGGAATTTCAGCTGATTATAGATACATAGGTATTTATTCACGATCGTGACAGAAGTTGATATTGTAAGTAGTTACTAATTTTATCCATTTTAGTCTAAACCATTGTAACTTAATTTTCGGGGATATGTTTATTTTCCTTTAAATTCTGGGACAATTTCGTCATTTTAGCGTTACTTTTAGTCACATCGATTTTGTCGTTGAGCATTTCCTTGATTATAGCTATTTATAGCATCATTACAATTATGCAAATTTTTGAACACCCCAGCAAGATTTCAGGTCTTGGTAATGCTTTATATATAAATCTCACGCTTGTATTAGTGTATGTATGTCTCTGTCTCTGTTGTGTTTGATCCTCTACCATCATTGTCCCTAGACAATCCCACCATGTTCAATTTCCCTTGACGCTAGACAGTCCCACGATTTTTCTCCATATTCAATTCCCCTTGACGCTAGACAGTCCCACGATTTATTCCCATGTTAAATTCCCCTTGTCCCTAGACAAGCCCAAACTCTATTCCCCCCATGTTCAATTTCCCTTGTCCCTAGACAAGCCCAAACTCTATGTTAAATTCCCATTGTCCCTAGAGTTGCCCACGATTTTTCTCCATGTTAAATTTCCATTGTCCCTAGAGTTGCCCAGGGGTCTTTTTAATGCTAAGTCCCATTGTCCCTATGGTGGCCCACTTAACTACTATTGTTACACTACATACCCTCGTGGTACGATGTTTTGTTTCTAAAATAAGGAATAGTCCTTTCATTTACTGGTGATTAGTTTCCATAAGGCATCAAATTGTGAAATAATGTGACGTGTGCAGATGTGTAAGAAACGAAATATACACGACTCAGGCTTTTAGAAAGAGAAATATTTAAATAGGTTCTTAGCACGGATGCAAAATTTGATACGTCACATCTTAGATCTGGTGCTTTGATGTAAGTGAAATAACATGAAAATCACCAACATTATGAAATTTGTTGATTTATTCAGCACGCAGAATTTCAGATATGCTAACTATAATATGATAAAACATACGTGAAGTTGTTTTGGTTCCCAGTGGGGATTTTATCATTCATGATGTGAATGTCCTTATTCTACGTGGAGATAAATTTACGTCTACAAATGAGAAAGAAACCCAATATATATTAGTCATTTTCGTAGAGAAATACACAAGTTGGTTCTGACCAGGTATGCTAAAATTGAAATGTTAGGTTGATGTGAAGGAAGCCCAGTACATTTTACTTATATACATACAAACACAGATGAATAAGTTAGTTGTTTATACTGGTGCTATAATTCATATGGTACTTCATAGCACATGTCCATATATCTTCTCAGGAACACGAAACAATAGAATTCCATGATATTCGTTGATTTCTGTACATTTGCAGAATAGACTATATTTATTATTGTGTTGTAGAGAAACACGAATCTAGTGGCTGGTTTAAAGTACGGATGCAAATATTTGAGTGGTATTACATACCCCATTTTAGTAGGCGCTACATGACGGAGTAAAAGCGCTTCGTGAAGTTCCTAGATTGACTAGATTGATCATGGACACAGAATTTGAATAAACTTAGGAATGATTTTGAGTATTGCTAGAAAATGCCTTTAATTGTTTGGGTTACTGGTGAAAATGTTATGATCGCTGATGTAAATGCTCGTATTCCACATATTATGGGTACAGGATTTAAAAAATACACCCCCCCAAAAAAAAAAATGTCCTGAATTTGTACAGTGATATAGAGATCTGAAACTTTGACATTTCTTTTGAGATCTGTATGCGAGACTTATCAAGAAATTTAAACATTCTGAAAGAAGTGGGGCTAGTTCGAGGTGAGGATGGTGTAAGGGAGACTGCAATACGATTTATAATTACGTCCATTGTACTACGAATCGTTTGTTCGTTGTCAGGATTTACCCATATTAATCGAGGATTCCAAAAGGTTCCTTAATTTCACCTGAATTTTGTTAAGGTGCGGTAGCTCGTGCGCTTATTTAATTCATATCGCGAGTGTATCTAAATGAGAGAGAGAGAGAGAGAGAGAGAGAGAGAGAGAAATTTGTGAGATTCACTGTTTCTCTGTGTGACGTGTGTGTGTGTGTATGAGAGAGAGAGAGAGAGTTACTGATGATGTCATATTTAGTAGCAGAAATAAGTTTTGAGGTTAATATTTTGGAAAGAAATGTTCTTTGTAAACGTAAGAAACATATGTGGTGACTTTGTCATGTTGAATTGAAATATCAAATATGAGAGAGAGAGAGAGAGAGAGATGTGTGTTTTCATATGCCTTCGCTTTATTACAGTACTCCGTGCACGAAGAAATATTGTTATTTCACTTTACTTGAAGAGACAGAGGTAACACATTTATTATCTCTTTTGTTGTTAAAAATCCTATTTACACACACTCACACATGATCTTTTCTGTTCTAGTTCTTCTTCGTACAATTGCTAATAAAGGGAAATTACTCTTGAATTGGTTCTCAGCGTGGATGTTCGGCAGTGGTTCTAGCTGTGGACTTCCGGTTCTTCTCGCGGATGTGCACTGCAAGACACTGTGGTAATCATACAAAGTAAGACATAGCACATGTTTTTGTTACACTAGTCCTACAATGTAAGACATAGCACATGTTGTTTGTTTTAGTGCTATCACCCCCCCCCCCAGAACAAATACATATCGGGTGATTTGTCTTACGTTGTAGGACTACGGTCACACAAATTATCCTTCCTTAAATTTTCCATTGTTTTGGTCATGAAACATTCGAATTCCAGTGTCACGTTCATAGCGTGGGAACCACGTACACTCTGCCACCATCACGTTGCATTATATATATATATATATATATATATATATATATATATATATATATATATATATATATATATATATATTCAGAATCCAAAAATAAGCTGGGTTTTTTGTATGGAAAGTTCGACAGTCTATAAATTATACTCTCGTGTAAAGATCGAGTGATTCGCGTTAACATGATGTGTACCTATGCATAGACTACATTGTCATGCGTATGGTAACTTGTTAAGGAAATGCTAACTATAAACATGGTCAAAAAATAAAATACACTTTGGCCAGGAATATATTGTTCTTAATATTAGCATTAAAATATATGACAGACTCAAGAAAAAGAATCGTATTTGTTTTTAGTTGCAACAGATGATTTTTTTCCCCTGAATTGTTGAATATATGAAAATGGAATGTTTTCTGCATCATTTTAATGTGCAGACCTATCGAAAATGAACTTGTTATATCTTTCAAAAAAATGCACAGGATGTATTCAAGCACACACACCAATTTTATTGTTGGATTTTGGTAACTTGTTGCAAATTCTTTACTTGACATGTGATTTCATGCTGAAATTGACATGTTTCTTACATATGGTTAAAAAGAAATGTATGAACAGCCGTAAGAATAAATCTTCTTTTTCTGTATTCCAGGTACTTCAGAAACATGTGCCCTTATATCAAGCATCACCCAAACAGTTTGGCATCAAATACCATATTCTTGGGTCATATACACAAACATAAACTATTATGTTACTTTTAAAATCAGTAATACTATTTGTTACAGTGTTCTTGTACATATATACATAGATCTGAAATCACAATTTAGTAAAATGCCATTTTAAAAATTAGGTATAATATGAGCCAATTTTCATATCTGTAAAACAAAATCAGTAACCAAAACAAAATTCTGACCATTATTTTGAGTAGTATTACACAGTAAAAAACGCAGAAGCAAGTGTTAAAACAGAACACATTATTATTCAGGTTTATTTGGTGTGGCAAAAGTGAG
The DNA here is from genome assembly GCA_028554795.2 of Sinohyriopsis cumingii. NCBI lineage: Eukaryota > Metazoa > Mollusca > Bivalvia > Unionida > Unionidae > Sinohyriopsis > Sinohyriopsis cumingii. The sequence goes on along the minus strand of CM068835.1, from coordinate 74,508,713 downwards.
ACAGTAAAAAGAGATGCATTTATAGCTCCATTTAAGGATGGGGGGATTAAATATGATTCACTTGCACAAATTTATGTTATATAAAACTTTTCTGGATTAGGCGCCTTATACTAAATGAAGATGGTTTATGGACAACAAGTATTTGGAAAATTTGGAGGTATACAGTTATTAAAATTAGAAAAAACTAAAGTGAAAGAAATCTCTAAAATAATTAAAAACATTTTGGCATCATGTTATTTATGCTTTATCTCAATGGAAGAATGAACCATCGACTGTTCAGGAATACTTGTCTCAAGATATTCTTAATTTAGTAATTATATACCATTTTAAATCGTACACAAGGTGGAGAACAAATGGTGTTGTACTTATTAAACACCTTTTAGATGCACAATGAGCTCTGTTAAGTTTTGATGAAATAAAACATACAACACAAACAAAGAATTTTATACAGTACTTTGCTCTTATCTTAAAAATATCAGTGAAGTTAAAAAAGATGATTAAAAGTATTTTTTTGAAAGTGGAAATACTTTCGATGTAATGAAATCAGGATGCTAAAGCCAAATGGTAAATATGAAACTTGGTCCAGGCAGCTAGAGTGTGTAATTGGTGTAAATGAATGGTCCAGCTCTTTTGTTTGGGCTAAACATTGTACAAAAGACACAAAACTGATTACCGTAGCTTTAATTTTAGATTTCTGCATAAAAACTGTTGCCACAAACCAGTTTTTGAAAAGGATTAATTTAAGTAATAATGATAAATGCACCTTCAGTAAGTAGGGAACATAAGCACTTGAGCACTTATTCTATGACTGTTCAATTACTGAACATTTTTGGAAATAATTTGTGGAATGGATCCAAACTTACTATCCAGATTTTAAAATTGCACAAGAAGATGTATTTATAGGAAATACAAATTTCATGATCTTGTCAACTTCTAATCTTGCTTGCAAAATGTTATACACAAATCACATCAAAAATCCCAGATCTCACCTATTAGAAAAATTGTGTTTTACCGTACAAAAGGCTTTATAAAGATGTTGCCAAAGTAAATAACCAAACTGAAGAGTTCAAGAAAAAGTGGAACCTTTTGTCAGCTTTCGATTTTACTTAGTTTTTTGTTTAAATTTGCATCAAAAGAAACAAACAGGCAATGAAAAACCTTGGGATTTGTAAATGAGTGATTATTTTGCACAATCTTTTGAGAGTGCACGTGTCTGTGTGTGAATGTGTCTAAGAGTAGGAACGTGAGTAAAGCTCAGGATGGAAAATAATCTTTAGGTAATACCCCATACCCTTGGTCAGGTGGTGATGTAGGGGCACATGTAAAATCCTAACAACTTCTGTTCAGTTAATTAAAAAAGTGTTCAAATGTGGAATCTGACAAAGAAGAAAGTGGAATTGGGTGGGTTCTCAAGAAATATATATGATTATGTTTTTTAAACAGAAATGCTACAGATCGATTTGTGGTTCTTCATTATGACAATATTCATATTGATATTCACAAAAAAAGTGACAGGTGTTATGGTGCTAAGTCTTAAACACCAGAGTTCTTGCTAGGACTTTAAAACTAGGAGTCCAGGACTCCCATTTGGGTAAAAATAGGAGTCCCACCAGCAAAAGTTGCAGCCCTCTCCCAGAAAACCAGCAGATTAGAAGAACTATTGGTAGCCGTTGTGTTTAATTTCTACATTCTTTATAACACTGACATATAGCTATTGTTTGTCCATCAGAGTGAGACTGAATTTTGTCAATCCAAAGAAAGGTCTTATTTCAAACACTAAGCCAGGCGTCACACACTTTCTTACACTTGGCTATTGTCCCATCCGAACTATCAGTTCTAGCAACTTTAGCCCTCTTCTGAATCTCATTACAATCTTTGTCAATTTGCTGTTTAATCCTAAAATACTTATCAAAATTTGCAAATGGCATTTGTCTAAGTCTCAACATGTCTTGATTCCAAGGTCATGTTCGCTGCTTATTCAGATACTGCTTATTCAAATACACTCAGAAATGAATACATAAAGAAAGCTAAAGTTGATGTACTCTTATAATGTCAACGTGTACATCAGTGGGTTTTTCAGCCACTGCATTGTCATTGTAAATATCAGCCATTTTACAACCCAGCCACCCAGCTATTGCATCATGTTCTTTTGGTGTACTCTTATAATGGCAACATGTACATCAGGGGGTCTTTCAGCCACTGAATTATGTCATTGTAAATATCAGCACAGCTAATTGATCAACACATGTTCCCACTTAGCAGGTGGCTGAAGCAGGACTGTCGAGTCTTTGAATTTTGTCCTAAGTGATTTTCTGCATCCCAGCTAAAAAATTGGCTACCAAATACATGTGATTAAGCATTTCCAAGACCTCTGAACACAGTAACAGAAAAGAGCAAAAGCCAACAAGTTTTATAAAATTATACAAAATAATTTAATCCCCTAGAATACAGAGCGAAAATGGAAAAACATAACTTACAGTACTGTGAATTAAAAGCTAAATAATTCTTGAATTTCTAACACAAGTCCTAATGATTAAAGTTCTGAATAATCTTTCGTGGTATTCCAAAAATGCTGGAAGTGTTGATGAACCTATGATGGCTTGTGTTTTGTCAATGTGCCAACAGTCTTTTGTTAGATAGCATTAGTACAATAGAAGAATATATCCTTATTTAATTTTTTACTATAAATCCAAGTCTCTATGTCCAAGAATAGTAATTTTGAACACTTTGTATTTCCAGAGAATAATTTAAATTAAATAATTTCACCTATATGAAAATACTGCCCAACAATAGTACAAGTTGATTCTGTTATCACATGAATGACTAATTTTCCAGTAAACAAGATTTATTTAAAAAACCTAAGACATAACAAGAAAACCTGGATGAGGGTCAAAAGTTCATTGTTCTAGAATAATTAGAAGGCCTGTTATATAAAGAATGTGACAAAGAACAGGTACACAGTCTAGCTATAGGAAGAAATTTAAAATGTCTTGACTCAGCTTTAGATAATAATCCTAATTGTTATCCAGTGTTATTTACTAAACTGTCAGTGATCATGGACAAGGTTAGCTATTAGATACAATTTTACATTACTAATAGCGGTGGTTCTTTCCAGGGTTTTCCGGGTTCTTCCTCCACCATTAATACTGGCCGCCATGCATAGACTATCGTGCTGAAAAATGGCGTTAAACCCCACAACAACAACAACATTACCAATAGCATATAATGAAGTTTAAAAAAAACTATGGTTACAAACAAACAACGCACATTTAAATATACATAACTCAAAATTTTGGAGAAAGGTTTGTCTTTTACTTTTGTAATATGAATAGCAGTGTCTCTGGAAAAGAATCTTTCATAGAGTAGATAACCTGACAGTAACAATAGCTCACTAATTCGCTCAGTCACATATGTCGAGCCAGACCTCAAAAATACATTATACAACAAAAGCTTTACTTAAGTTTTACAATAAATTTAGCATAATGACTGACATTACATTTTTATTGCCTGATTCATTGGTAAAAATGTTGTCTTTTTCATAAAATGAAGTTTGTCATTGTTTACATTTTGACATAGCAACATGCTGGGAAGAGTTATGGTTCTTACTGTCATGGGTGACCTGTATAAAGAGTTACATAATTTTGGGGTTTTATACAAATATTTGCACACATTTACCCTTATTCTCTTAAAAAACTCAAAAGTATTTAACAAGCAGGCATAGGTGTGCATATATGTTCATTTCATGAGTTGTTCTGATTCATTGAAAACATATTGTCAACCGGGTATGTTGTGGAAAATCCCAGATGATATGTACGCCAGGTCTGAGCAGTTGACCTTTTGATCTGAATATATTGACATGTAAAAATGTAAGCTTTTTACATGTGAAAAAGGAGAAAGTTCCTGGTGTAATGGTTTTGTCATGAGCAAAATGTTTCTATATTTAGTGAAATAAATTGGTTCATATATCCTATATGCTACTGCTAGATCTAATACTACTACATTTATTTCAGTAGGATAAGCATATAACACAATTAGTAATACATATAACATATAACAATCATATCGACACAGTACATACATAATCAAAAGTTGTAACACAAAGATATGTAAGTGCATGATCCAGCAAGAATGACATGCAAGTTTTATTAAACTAATGAGGTCCTGTGGGATAAAGATTTTGGGGGCAGGAACAGTTTGCAAAATAAAATTATATATTCAACAAAGCTAAGAGTTTGCTAATATTAAAAACTAAAAATTGATTTCAGAATTAAAAAAAAAAAAACAATTCATTAAGTGAAATATCATTGAAATCTGTTGTCACAAAATTAAATTTACTTTCCATGTGTCAAAATGGTGATCACATAGTTTCACAAATCTTTGGCTTGTCCCTTACCAAAATGATTTAGTTGCTGCAAATTAGTGGCAAGTAAGCTTAATAAAATCCATTGCCTTAAGTTTTAGCCAAAAGCAGACCTAAGTAAACCACTAGTGACAAATACTTATGGTTATTTTATGGTAACTGACACCCAATGACATGGTTAGTTAGAATATAACCAAAAGTAGCTCTTAAAGTATAAATTCTTTCTTTATACCAAATTTATCGCAACCAAACCAAAAATGCACCATCAGTTGTCCTCTGTATTTAACACCATGCACTGTTAAACACAACCAAACCAGAAACATTACTTGGATGAATTTGTATTAAAGACTTTGTTTGCCACAACACAGACAGAATAATTTCTTACTTTTTCTTTCAACCATTATATGGTGATCATAACATAACCAGAAAAAAAAAATACTTGAAATAAAATGAATGACAATAAAATTAATAAATAATCAAATTACTTAATTTTTGTTCACATGAATTATGTTTTTACTTGAAAAATAAAGATTACATGAATAGGAAAAAGAAATTATTTGATCAAACTATTAAGCAATTATTCAATAATTAAATTATTACATCACAGTTAAATACATGCCTCAGTAAACTTGCATAGTGTTATTGGCTTTGGACTCAAGCTGTAAGACACAGATAAATAACATAAACTTATTTTGGAGGGTTGTCACTTTCAGCCTGGTATATCATTAGAAAGATGCATCTTGCACTGAAAGTGCAGTACATACTTATGCCAGTCAGATAATATTATATCTATACTGTAAATATTGCAGTACATACCTGTGCCAGTCTTCTCGTGGGTCGGTGGTTCTTTCCGGGGGTTTTCCTGGGTTCTTCCTCCACCATTAATACTGGCCGCCATTTACAGCCTATCTTGTGTTGAAAAAATGACATTAAACCCTACAACAACAACAGTAACTTATGCCAGTCAAATAATACTATATCTATTCATCTATTCTGTAAATATTGCAGTACATACTTATGCCAGTCAGATAATGTTTTATCTATACCGTAATTATTGCAGTACATTTCCCACACCCATGCTCTTGACTGCTATCATGCAAAATATGCATGCTTCACTCATGCTAAACAAATTTGAAAATAACAACAATTCTGCTTTCCAGCATGAACTGACAATTTCACAACAATGCAGTGTCCCAGTATTTACACTCATGCTAAATGTATATGCTGTAAATAATGCTAAATTGCATTGACACAGAAGAATTAAGCAATACCGTTTTTGTGTTTAAGTTGTGCTGAGAAAAAAAATGAAATCTTGAAACAAATTTACCACATGCTACAATTACGGTAAGCTGTTTTCATTTTGATTTAAAATTTGAAAGATGCTGCAAATTGAAAACTATGTTTCAAACAATAGTTGTTCATTTTTATAAAATTGGCTAATATTGTCAATTTACATTACACATAGTAACTTTTAAAATAAAAAGTAACATTTTTGTTTGTAAGTCACCTGTGTCTCTACTTCAGATGGACAAAATTCTAAGTCTTGCAGGTAGTATAACCTAACAGAAATATACTTTTAGACAGCTGCATGAACAAAGATATCACAGTTTTATGTTGCAACATCCTGAGATATACTAGTGCAATAGTCTGTAGTTTCTTGGAAATAATTGTGTTATATACCAAACTCAGGATTAAAATATATCATTTGGAGGTATCAAAATATCAACCATTAACTGCATCATCTGTGAGGCTATCACATGATTTCTCAGAACCTTTTATTCTGCAAGTCTCCTGAACTAATACATATGTGAGGACTCTGCAGATTTTTGGCATTCAAGAAACATCTAAATCTGGAATTTCTTGCATTCACAACATTTTTCTTACTGTTCCCCAAATTTTCTTGAGTGTTTAAAATTATGGCATCTCCATCTCTCAGTAAGATATTTAGGTTTTTGTTTAATAAGACAACCCATGTGTTACTAAGAAATAAATGCAATATGGTTAGGCTAACCAGATGACAGAAGACACTTAATTTGGTTGTGTGGTTGGTATATATATATATATATGTGTGTGTGTGTGTGTGTGTGTGTGTGTGTGTGTGAAAGTTTACTTGTATTTTGAATACCTTAAATGTGTCATGTATATTATCTTTTAATTTCCAGTAATTCTATTTTGTTAACTATTTAATATTGAATATGCAACATTTTTGGAATGTGGTAGAGTGACAAAAATTTTAATACTAATAATAGCAATAATAATAGATTCATAGATTAAAGAAAAGTAAATGCCTGTAATTTTATTTTCTATATGATATCTTTACATACATATCAATTGTTACATCAGTATTTTTTACCAGAAAACCTGGATTAAAAATATAGAATTATTCATAAAAATTCCAGTCTTCTTATTCTTTTAATTTTTTTTTTGTTTTCTTGTCAGATCTGTTCACTGTTTTTCATTACTGTAAGTATTGTTCTTTTCTTCTTCTTCTTCTTATTATTATTATTGGGTAAAATATAGTAATGGTGGTTATTTTTCTTGTTGACAGTCTTGAGACTGGTTTACTAAAGGTAAATGTTTGGTGTAATATGCTGAGAGAACTACCACACAGCCTCATTTTCAAACTGGCTAAATGTTTGCATTTGAAGGACTTGCAATACTAATTCAGCTTCCATTAGTAAACCTGTGCAAACACCATGGTCTTGAAAATTCAATAACTTTACATTTTTGAATGTTCATAATCAAACCTATATTTGTAAGTATAGACATGTCCTTGATTACATGAGCCGTGGCATTTTCTGGATCTACAAGTGTTTGAAACATGATTTCAGTCCCATACCAGTGAGTCGGATCATAATTTCAGTAGTGAGCTTTCCAAACTCAAGTTTGTAAAAGGACTGAAGTTCCATCAATAAAACATTGTCTCTTTTTGTTCATTTACAACTAGGATAAGCTCACAAAAGATTCTTTTTACTAAAATCTTACTTTTATTATCAACCAATCCTGGCCAGCCAAACCCATATATTCTTTGTGCTTTGTTCATCCATTTCTAGACTGGATCTCATTGTTCCATATCATTGGTAACGTGAGTCCTGAACTGTTACAGTTTGAACAGGTAAACTCATGGCAAGCAATACCAGTATACTAAATGTGCAGCAACTGATTACATGACCTGAAGATGTGAACTGCTGCCAATGGTTGTTAATTTGAGTAAAACAAAGATTGTTATATTTTACTGGTCTGTGGGCTGCACGCTGGCAGGAACATTAACTTTATTTTGTTGCAGTGCAGTTTTGGCTCCATGATTTAATGCGTGTGATGAATCTTGCACCTCATAATCATTTAGTCAGTTATTTTGCAGATTAGTATACTTCTGTACTTGCCAAACTGCAGTGATTGAAGCAAATCATTGACAGTTATTGACAATAGGGTGACAAGTTAAGCAAATTACATGCAGAAGTTTGACGTTTTTGCACAGACAGCAAACCCTAGCCGATTTATGCATGTTTACTTAAAGTCTTCCATTTTTCCATATCTTTTGAAGAGAAAATGCGGCGATCGAAAATAAACACATGTAGAATACATTGATTTCACCTTTTAGAGTCAGGATTAAAATATACTTCCCCACAATTTGTAGCTCCAAAATAGCTTGAACAAATATTGCTTTAATTTGTAAATCAAAAGAACTAATCATATTCCTTGCAGGGGTTAATTTAACACAGATGCTTACATTGGCAACAGGGCCAACAAGCAAGGTAATCATCTGGCTCTGCAGAAAAATTAGCTGGCTCTTGACCTGAAGTAAGAATAATGACTTTGGAATATATAACTGGCCCTATGGTCCTGAAGGTTTAGTGTTACTGGCCCTTCTCAAAATCCAAAGGACAATGGCTGACAGGCAAGCTGCTAAATCTATAACTTGAAGAAATTTTTTATTTTCAAGAACAAGAAGATTTGGTTTGGTTTTGATACTTTATGGCACAACAACACAGGTAGGTTATTTAGTGCTGAGGCAATCAGTGTAAAGTGTCCTACCCAAAGACACACCATGGTTGCTGACATAGGCTGGTCTTATGGTGAGATTCAAAACTCCACCCTGTCGGTCATAAGTCTAGTACACTAGCTACTCAGCCACTACAGCTGCCCAAGAACAAGAAGAAAACAAAATGGACAATCTAGAGGCATTATTTCTGATCACATTTGATATACAAGTTTGTAATATCTACATGATCTGTTGTAGAACTGAAAATTAAAGGGAATTAATGAAATAAAAATAGGGCTTATAAACTTGCATCTGATTGTCAGAGTTTGTGAATACTTTTGGAAACGTATATTTTTATACCAGTAATTCCATACCTGTTGCTATTACATTGCTGGTACTTTTCCACATGGAAAATACCTGGACTGTGTGATGAAATTTGTCCTCCCATCTAGGTGAACCAGAACACTCCATAGTACAAGATTGCCCTGCTGGACACCCACACATATTACTTATGCATACAGCTACACTCTTCATTCTTTTCTTGGTCTCCATATGCTAATGTTCAACATCATTTATGTCCAGATTTAGCTGCTGCTTCATGGGTCAATGAGTGAATTAATATTTATTTTGAGTGCCATATTTTTAAACATTAGGAGTATACCCTGATCAAGTTTTATTGCTGTTAAGCTCACTCTCTCTTTCTCTCATTTGAGCATTTGTTCTGTACAAATGTACCACTTGGCATTTTATTTTGTTATTTTTACCCCTTCACGGGCATTAGATTTTCAAAATTTGGTTGTGCTTTTATTTAGGTAAGCGTAGGTATTTTGTTTAAATTTTCCATTCCTTGCATAATTGTTGTTAATAGACTTGCCTTTGTCTATTTTATTGTTCCTTATGAATTAATTAATTCACCTTACCTATATCATGAATTGTGCTAATGTTTTACTTGGTAAGCAGGTCACACACCACTTTTTTACCTTCATATTTCAAGCTCTGTTATTGAATACAAGTTCTTTATCTATTTTAATTTTGGATAACCTTCTTGAAAGATTTTTCCTTATTATTAGCAATCATATCCTGCTGTTTTTTTGTGTGCTAATTTCGTAGTCCTTATATTGTAAATCCTGGTTTTGTTTAAATTGCATTTTTTTGTTCTTACCTTCGCATTGTTTCCTTATTAATATTTAATCGTAGTGAAAACAAAGAAGTAAAGTTGTCCTTTCACTGAAATAATTATACTAGCATAGACTAATTCCATGCATTACCTTGTGTATACAAACAAAAAGTTCTTTTTATGTATAAATAAATCTTTTCAGATCTCTTCTACAGGAACAATGTCTAAACAAGGTGTGGGTATGTGTGGTCACAGTAAATCCCCCTGGGGAACACCCCCCCCCCCAACTGCTTATGTTGCACATGCTGTGCAAGGACAATATGGATGTCTCTTTTGTAGTCTGGAATCTTACATAGAGTAGACACACTTACAAACCAAGGAAAAAGGTATCCATGTTGTCAGAGTCTTCCAGATTGTCATTCTCTGAGTCCCTCAGGTTTTGGAGAAGGATTACCAAAGTCTCTTCATTGACTCCTAGGGTTAGTGGGCCCCTCCCAAGGGAGGAGCAGAACCCTCTCCTTTCCTTGATGGTGGTGAAGGAGTCAAGCACTCCAAATGGGGACGAGCAGCACCCCCTGTTTTTCATTAGGACAGACCACAAGTTGAACCCACCCATCCAGGAGGATCAGCACCCTCTTTTGTCCAGAAAGGCAGAGGGTTAGTCGTGTCTCACTCCATAAGGAGGGAACATTACCCTTTTGGGTACCAGGGCCTGGTGACTGGTCATCAGGAACCAGTCTTTGGAGCCTAAGAGTACAGAGATAGGGTTGAGGCTGAATATCTCTCTCTCTCTCTCAGACTGCTGTTTTATCCCATTGGTGACCATGAATCGGCTTAGAGACTTCAGGTTAGGGAAGGGGGTTGGATCAGCATCTGCCACATCCCTAACATCACTTTAAATCCCTATGGAATGTAGGGTTTTTTACTGCCATGAAGTGATTGGCCTGTTTCATATGCAGCCATGAACTTGTGGACCATCACCACATGGTAGTTAGGTTGTGGCTGTGGACCTACATCATCTTATGAGGTTGGGTCAGAAAATAGGGAGTGGAATAGATCTTCTTTCCTCAGATGCTCTAGGCACGGGGAGAGTTGCCTTAAACCACCTGCCGAATCCACTGTTAAAAACTGTTTGCTTCTTTGGAGGAGTTACAAGTTCAGATTTCTCCTCTCCCAAGTCTTCCCTGCAACAGAGAGACATTGGGTCATGTATTCCTGCCTTCCAGGAGAAAGAACAGGATGAAGATGTCTTTTTGTCCTCACCAATGCACATGAGTTTGACACAGAACAGGCCAATGTGGTAACGCCTCCCTTTGAGTCCCACTGCTCCCTCTCACCTAACAGTTAACAGACATGATTTTTGCCAAAAAATCTGGATAATTGGTTCATCTGTGTTTTATTTGGATTCAGGTTTCATCTTAGAATTAGTGAATTAGTCAGGGAACCAGACTAACTTTACAACAGCACCCCAGATGCTTTAAACTGCACCTTTTTGTTAATGCGAAGTGTATGCATGATCAAACTGTTTATTATAGAATTTTTAAAAATGGTGTCCAGAAAACGATGCATGTTTAAAATGAAAGGGATAATACCCTTCTTAAAAAGTGTTAATAATCAACAAAGAAGAATAAAAAGGAGTACTCAGATTCTTGTGAAAAAAACTGGAAAGGACACCATTACGTTTATTGGACATCACATGCCAATTTGAGTATGTCTCGTTGCGGGACATAATATTGCAATCGTCATGTGAAACAGAAAATAATTTCAAAGAATTATGTCAAGTTGAGAGATAGCAACAAGCCATTGAGTTTGGAACTAAAGTTTTTGCAACTGTACTAGTGGTAAATAAAATCTACTTGTACTTGACAAACTTTTCAGTTGAACATAATGTTTATTGTCGATGTGTCAAACTTTTAATTATGTTTTCCAGCTTTACAATAGTAGCTATTGATATTTTGTTACACCTTACTGAAAACTGGTCCATCGTACAGAAAAAAAACAATTGCCTTACTGAGACGGACTCGTCAGGGTTGGCAGGTCAAGGTTATCTTTTTTTGTTGTTATTTTAATTTTCTTCACAGACTTCTTTCTTATGTTTGGACTTTATATTCTTATTACTGGACACATCTCAGTTGCTTAGTTCATAGGATGTTACTTGTCAGATATTGGGCTATAGAATACATGCATGTTTCTTTTATGATATGAACATAAAGAGGATCGTAATTTACACAGTTTGATATTATGTGTGTATTGGGTTTAATTATGTGTGTGTGTATTGGGTTTAATTATCTGTGTGTATTGGGTTTAATTATGTGTGCGTATTGGGTTTAATTATGTGTGTGTATTGGGTTTAATTATATATGTGTATTGGGTTTAATTATGTATGTGTATTGGGTTTAATTATTTGTGTGTATTGGGTTTAATTATGTGTGTGTATTGGGTTTAATTATGTGTGTGTACTGGGTTTAATTATGCATCAGTACAATCCTGGCTATTCAACACAGAGTAAATTTAGGTATCCAAAAAAGGCACACATGGCAAAAGATGAAACCAAAAGGATAAAATGATTGAAATACAAAGTTTGGTTTTTAATTCTACTGTTAACAGACCAGAGAAGCCGTTGGGATGACCTGTTGTCCAATATCCATTTGTCCATTTTCACAAGATTCTGATGGCTACTCCTCCTACATTGCTTGGAGGATTGTCATGAAACTGTACAAACACTTTTATCCCAATGTCAGGTTGTACCTAAATGAAAATGGTGCTGCTAACACATCCATTATAGTCACCACTTTGTCCATCTTGAAAATCTTGTTATCAATATTCCATTTGAATAGATGGTCATAACGGCAAATTAACTTAATTTGTACCTAGTCTAATCAGTAGCAAGTAAGCCATGCAAAGCAGTTGTTGCAAGCATTCTGGCCAAGTCATATCAACCAAGCTTACATGTGTATGTATCATGGGGCCATATCTTCACAGGTTAGTTCATTAGTCTTGTACCCATAATTTTATGTTCAAGGTCATTGGTAATGCCAAAGATGTTTGTGATGCTTATTCTTTGTGAACAAATCAACTCAAACATACAGGGGCATCAGAAAGCATTTTTTTTATACTTAATTTAGTATGTTGGAGTTTCTGAATAATATCTTGTTGACATAAAGGTCTATTCAGATTGTTAGTTTCTTTTTTGTCCAGTAGAGGCCCAATCCATTTGGAAGGTTCCATCCATATTCACATTTAACTGAATTGATACATGTACCGATATATTATATTTAGTGCTTAAAAATAATTAAGCATGTGTCATTGTTCATGTGTTGCTCTGTATAACTATTTCATTCTCGTTTTTTGATACCTAACTTTCTTCTTTTTTTTTTTTCTTCAGATGTTCTTGCATTTATTGAAGAAGTTTTGAGGTATAATGATGCAGGGAAAAATATATTGAAAAAAATCCAGCAATTAATCAACACTGGAGTCAGTTGGTTCCAAGAATCAAAAGTTCAACATGGAGTCCACATATTGGACATCTTCTCAGGACATAGTAAGACATGTGCGAGGCGAGCATGCTTGTTATTTATGTGATCATAACGAAATAAATTTATCGTCAGATAATGAGTACAAAGAGTCATTAAAACCTTCATCAGTGATGAAATCTTTGGAGCTGAGGGATGGTGATAATACTGGTGTCAAGAAACTCAAAACAGGTACAGACTACCTGCTTAGCAGATGGCCCAGAAATGCAGATTTGATGCATATAGGAAAATGTAATCCAAGTATTAGGAATGCTGCTGGTTACAAGTTTGAAGTGGAAGAGCAGAAGTTCACAGCAGATAAAGAGCAAGAAAGAAAATTAAAACAATACAAACCAAATAAAGTCCTTCCATTCATTTCTGTGCAGGATGCACAGTTTGAAAAAAAGCAGCAAGATATTGAAAATTATCTGGATACAGCATTGCAGGATATTCTTACATGGCCTGGTGGTTGTTTTATTATATGTTCAATAAATGATCCAACATCTGCTAAAAACAGTAGATATGAAGAAAATGACAGTAATTATTTGTGTAATATTTATTCTAACAGCAATCCAAGTGAATCTGGGGGAATAATAACCAATCAGTCAACACAATTCTCACAGGAATGTACAGATAATGCTACCTGTGTTCTAAACATCTGTCATGAGAGTGACCTAAGTATAGACAATGCAAGCCTTGACTGTCAATATACCAGTATTGCTTGTACTAATTCCTTACAAAGTGAGGAGTTGGGCAGGTTTTCAATTTTGAAGAAGCCCAGTTGTATCAACATACAGAAGGACTTGTCATGCACAGATACAAATAAAACCAAGTCAGCAGAGTGTGACAGTTCAGAAAAACTGGTAATGTCTGGACATTTTGAATCTATACAGATAAATTTGGATTATTCAGCAAAGTCTCATTCAGATCAGTCAGAAATTTCAAGCGAGTCTGTGAATTTCTTAAGGTATGGATTATTATTATTGGATAGGGAGGGAGAGTCTATAAGGTCAATACAGCCACAGTTCAAGTCATGCAAGTCCAACAGTCTTGAAGGTCCTTTTTATTTGGCACAATCTAAACTACCAGAAGTTTTACCGCAAAATCAGGGCATGTCTAGCCATATTAAACTAAATATGATGTCTCCATATTATTGCCGAGAAGAATGTAATGCAATCTCTAGTGATGGTTGTAGCGAGTCTCAATTTTCATCACAGCGAGAGTTTTCCCATTCTGACACACTGGAAAAGGGTTCCTATATAGCCAAATTAATTTCACCTCCTGCTGAATGTATAGAAAATTCAGAATTAGCCTGCTCTAAAGATACGAGAGAATCATGTTTTTCAACATGTGTGGAATCATGCCAGTCTGACAGTTTTAAAAAAAGCCTGACTGAGACTTCCTTGTTTGAAAGTTCAAAAGAAGCTGTATATGTAATGCCAGCTGTATTGTCACAGTGTGACAAAGAAATGGAGTCCAGCACCATCAGATATTCATTGTCCAATGGCCAAAGACAGCCTGAAATGCATTCATTGATTTCATATGAACTATATGATACATCAGACAAATCACATGACCTTGCTTTCTTTGAAACCACTAATTCAAATCTATTGCTTAAGTCTAAAATGACTTTTGATAATAGTACATTTGAAAAAGGTCATACAACTGGAGAATTTAATATGGCCACCACAGAACTTGGTGTCCATGAAAAACTTCATTTACTAAGGCCGGAGGTCATTTGTGAAAGAATACAAAGACAAATTAATGTGCAGAACAGAGTTTACTATTGGCATCAAGTGATGCAGTTACATTTTACCCTAACAACAGCATTATCAGTTTGTGGATCATTAAAATGGTTGTTTCAATTACGACCTGTAACATTACAAGCTCTGCAGAGATTACAGTCAATACTGAACTATCCATTTACCAATCTGAATGAGTTTTTTAGCGATGAAAGCAGAGAATCTCCTAGTGCTGAAGAACGCATGTCAGTGGAATGGATGCGATTGCAGACTTTCCAGAATTACCCCGTTACAGCTCATGGTAGCCCAATCCGTATTGCCAGAGAAGGATTCTTTTATACAGGACAGGGGACACAGACTAGATGCTTTTCCTGTGGGGTATCGTATGGAGAATGGAATTATTTTGACAATCCCCGTGAAGTCCATCAGAGATTGTCTCCCAATTGCCCCTTTTTAAATGGGAGACAGGAAGGGCATATAAACATCCCCATGAGTCCTGAGGGAAGTGGGGTTGTTGGCAGGGCAGATAGGGATTCAATACCACCTCCATCTCTTCCATTTGCCCCATTGCCTGGGTCAGGTACAGTTCAGAGTCAGGCTGAAGGAAGCAGATCTATTTCTTCAGAGGTGCCTAGATCTTCCAGAACTACAGATGAGGATGACAAGATATTGGTAAGCTTAGGCTCTCCCCCAAAAATGAGTCTGAATGATTTACAGTTGTCGTGAAAATAAAAACACGTGAATTTCCCTTTAAAATGAGCTTATGGTATGGTTCTGTGTCCAGCTTACATTGTGTGTCATGCATCTCATCTGTCAGTTGGTTAACATTTGCTATTTTAAACTTTTAATAAAAGACCACTAGACTTATTAATACAATTTGGCAGAGTGCATTTTAGCATGAAAAGATTTTCATTTTGAACAAATAATGTGAATTTGTCTTCAAATATGACCACCATAACTAAATATAAAACCTTCAACTGACTTCTTAAAAAAATTCCACTTCTCAGAATTTGACCAAATTTGAATGAAAGCATTCTGTCACATTGTGCTTTGAAATTTGTACAAATGATCAAGATTCACCATCCAATATCATTACTGTTAATTAAAATAGTTTAATCTTGAAACAGCTTCTAAAGCTTAATTGACAGAATGTGACCAGATTTGACACACATCATCCTGGTACAAAGGGTTAATACTTATTTGCCCTCAGATATGGCTGGCAGAAGAAAAAGAACATAAATAAATTTGCCTTAAAAGTCATAAGGCAGAATTTGACCAAATTTTATTGGAAGAATTCTATCTTAAAGTGATTTTAAATTTTACAAAAGAGGTTATTCTGATATCAAACATGGCTGCTATTAAGGGAAAAAAATGCTTAAAATGACTTGGGCTTTTTAAAAAATCCACAGAATAAGATCAAATTTTACAGTAAACATACTGGCATACATGGAAATGGGCATGCAGGTATATACAGATTGTGCCAGCAGAGATGGTCATACAGTGTAATTGTTAAAAAAAGAAGTACCTTTAAACTTTGCAAACACTGTGAAACAGAATTTTACTATATTTAATAGAAAGCAGTATTTTATAAATAACTTTAAAGCTTTTACAAATGGTGCAGATCTGCCATTGAATATCGCTGACTTTACAAAAAATAAAATAAACCTTTAAATGAATTCTAAATACTTCCCAGCAGAATTCAGCCAAATCAGACAGAAAGCATCCAGACATAAAGGGCATTCAAATTTGTAAACATGATGACAGTTCACCACAAAATATGGCCACTTTTAGAAAAACTTGTAAATGACTTCTTTCTAGAAGAAATGAACATAATTTGACCCCATTTAACACAAGCACAATGGCATAACATTTAAAAAAAGTTTTAAATGTTGCTGCTGTTGTTGAAAAGAGAAAAATATTTAAATGACATTGACTCAAAAACTGCACAACAGTTTATAACCCAATTTAATAGAAATCATCCTGGCAAATTTTTGCACTTAAAGAGAAAAGAAAATGAGAACCTAGATGGATAAGAGGTTTTTTGTTTAAGATGGCTGACCGTTATAGTAATTGCACTGTGTATCCAGTGATCACCCCAACTTACTAGGCCATTGTTTGTATTGCAGCCACAGCAAAATTTAGAATCAGGGGAGACAAGTCACAGAATGCAGTCCCGCCCAGTGGAGGAATCGGCACAGTCTGAAGCAGACAACAGGCTCAAGTTCCCAGAACATGTCCCACTGCCCAGTCGGATTGCAACATTTAATCATGGCTGGCCTCCATATCTGGATCAAACACCTCAGCAAATGGCAGAAGCGGGATTCTTTTTCACTGGTGACTTAAATTTGACTTTCTGTTGAAGATTATGCCTACAAACTTAGAAAAGACATAGGTTTCAGTTTTCTGGGGCATAAATAGGATGCAAAGTAAAGAAATTGATAAACGCACCCATTTTGATCCTTGAGTTTTGCTCACAGCTAATGGAATAGAACATGTAGGTCACAATGACCAATTACTGCACTCACATTTAGCTCCATTTCTCTGACATAATTGCTTTTATGGGTATGAAGCTTAATGAGGCTATTATTATCAGAAATTGAATCTTATGCATTTAAAAAATATGTCAGTGTCATTTTCATGCACCTATCATTATATTATGTATTTAGCTCATCTGTCTTTAAGGCACAGTGAATTTATGGTATGTTCCTAAATCCATCATATATTGGACCTGTCCATCAGCAGGGATGGTCCTGGCTTTTAAAAAGCTGTCGCCAAAAAAATCGCCAACCTCAATATTTTGTCGCCAATTTTCAAAAAGTGTCGCCAAAAAAAGTAGTGTACATTTTTCCAAGTGTTAATTTAGTCTATTAATGTAACAGGCAATGAAAATTACAAAAGATGGATTAGTTAATACTTTAATTACAAGAAACATTAACAAAATGTTACAAAGTGTTACATTAACAAAATGTTACAAAGTGTTACATGAAGATCCGTCGCGATTTTAGGGCTGCCCACTTGTTGAATGCAGTTTCAAAGTCTATGTTTTCACATCTGTACATGCTGATTCTCATTAAATTCTTGAGAGATGAGATGCAGAGCTTATTTCTGATGTCAGTTTTTATGAGGTTCATCTTACTGAATCCACATTCACAGTCTACAGTGCTGACAGGTGACACCAGTAGTCTCTCAGCAGCCCCCCCCCCTTTATGGCTAGCTTCACAAAGCTTGTAGCGAATTGCTTCCTAAATCCCAAGAATGATCACTGAATGCTGTATAAATTTTCTCGACAAGAAAAATAGGATCTCCATTCCCACGAATGAAACTTACACGAGTCAACACCTGGCAATATTGGACCGTATATATAAGCATAAATTCACACCCAACTTAGGGATTCTTTCACTCCTGTATTTTGAGAAATAAATAATTATTATTAATTATGCAAAACTGTTTGTTTTTTTTTTTTGCTATTTCTTGTTGCGGAGTTTAAGTCTCTGCAGCCGTAACACAGGACTGATGGCAAAAGGAAAAGATCAATGAGTAAAATGCTGCACTGGCGACAGATGTAATTGTGATTTAGATTGTTTCCATTTGCTTTGTATTTATACACAGTTGTCGGTACTTCAAAGCTTATCAGTTTTCTATGAAGGTTCAGCAAAACTATTGTATTGGTATATGTACAAAAAAAACAGAAGGATTAGCCATACAATTAATTGTATCTGTTCTATTCACGTCTTCAGAAGTCGGTCAGTTGTAGGTATAGTGCGGTAGCATGATTGAATGTATCGCAGCATACAGTACTCAGCCCAGATGTCAGCATAAGCAGATTATGATGTAACAATGCACTGTAAAGATAGGGTTGTCAATAAGAACAAAGGATCGTTTGTGTAACAGATTGATACCAATGCATTGCTTAGTCAAGTTTGTGGCTTCCTTTCGTTCTGCCTTTTAATTTATCCAGTCCAAATCCATGATTGTGTGTACAAATTAAATAACCAAAAAGTATGTCGCCAAAAAAATCGCCAGATGGGATATTTTTGTCGCCAATAAGGAAAAAAAATCTCAATTTGCGACATTGGCGAAGCCCAGGACGATCCCTGATCAGCATGTGTTATTTTCAAATTAATAGAAAGAAAATTGTGCATAAACAGGGTAGTCCGAATTGGTGAGAAAAAAAAAAGGCTTCTATTTAGGATTGAACTAAAGTTAGTTGTGAACACCCTGATGTAAAGATCTTTCAAACTGGTAATTATGATGTAACCAGCCAGTAATGGTTATTCCAGTAAAACATACTTCAGACCCAGGGAAAGGATTTTCAGGGTGGAATAGTCACTCATAGATACTTGCAATACATGTTTAAATCAACAAGACTTTGGACAAGTTTATCAATCAGTGAGATCCTTGCTTATAAATGAGGTGATCTTGCACTGGATTGACTGACAATTTAAACAGTCTGGAGGCCTTCTGATCTGTTTTTGATACTCTTTGGTGGAGAACGTAACTTTTTCCAAGTTGTGCAAGGATGGGGTCTAGGATGGGGTGGGGGTGTAGAGACAGATCCAGGAAACCATGCTGACCACACAGATTAACTCCCTTTTTAATGCTAAGAAAGTGTATATACTTTAATGGTGGAGCTATCAATAGATTCTAAGCTGTGAATCAGTGCCTGTCTCCAGGATAGGGAGAGATTCAGGGGACAGTGCTAGTTGTTTAAGTGACTTGTCCTTTTGTTGTCAGGATCTATATAAATAAATCTTTCCCTCTATAACATACACAAACACACACACACAACAGGGTCCAGGAAAACAGACTATAAAATAGTGAGGGTGCTAGTTACTGAGGGACCTCTGAAAACTTAAGAAAGGTATGTGGATATTGACTGTTATGGGGAGGTCAGTGTTAAGTGGTTGAATGCCTGTTAATGATCATATTGCGAATAATTACTAAATAGTTACTTCTGTTTCTAGTTTCAATAGATTCAGTTTATGAAAGATCATTTAAAGCAGTGGTTCCCAAACTTGTTCAGGTCACCACCCCCTTGATTGTCCTCAGCGCCCCCTACCATAACCCATAAAAAAAGCATTATTTAGCAATAGTGCCCCCTTCGGTAATCCCACCGCTCCCTTGGGAATCACTGATATAAAGCATTACTGAAAAGTTTCAACACAAATGACATAGGTACAAGTGAAAATATTGTGCATTACATCACTGCTTTTTTTCATTTGACTGTGGATACATTAAAGTATTACTGTGTATTCAGAATAAAAATGAGTGCCAGTTATTGAGAGAAACAACATAACTTCTTTTTAATATTATTGGTTATATTAGTGAAAATATGTGACTGTTTCAAAACAAGTTATAGCAAGTGCTAGTTCAAGAATTTTAATTTTAATATTAACTATAGAGCTCTCATTTCCAAATGAATCCTGTTAGTGAAACTAGCTTTTCATGCACCTAATATGCCTTTAATTCCTTTGCTTTTGTTGATCAGATTTAAAAATGAGTATCATAAACTATTTAGTTACTTCAGTTATCTTACAAGTACCTACAGTGCTCTCATTGTTTGATTAGTCAGTTGAAATGAGTTCACTTAACACAAGACAGTGTCTGCTTGCTCTAACACAGGTAGGATTTGCATGCTGTACAAATCTGTGGTCTTAAACTAATTTACAGAAAAGAGTAAAAACAACAAATAATTTATTTCCCAAGAATACAATGTGAAAATATAGATAGAACTTACAATATTGTAAATTAAATCCTAAATAGTCGAAAAAGTTCTATCAGCATTCCTAATGAATAGATTTCTAATTAAATTTTAGTGGTATTCTGACTAAGATCAGACACTAAATGTGCTGATGTGCTATTAGTGGTCTAGAATGTAGAGATGTGCCAGCAGTCCTTTTATGAATTACAACGATATAATCCAAGATGTCCTTGCTTGAATTCACTATGACTCCAAATTAATGTTTTTGCCTAAGATCATTATTGAGTATTCTGTAATTCTAGTGAATAATAATTTGAATAAATCCAAATAAAAACACAACAATACAAATGATTCTGCTTCAAATCTTATTACAAGAATGAGTAATGAGTAATTGGGTTCTCAGATAGTTGATTTACACTTTTCACATTTGAATACAAGAGGACATATCACATTTATGAAGATTACAATGAAAACAAATTAAAACATAAAACTAAAACATTAATTTCACTTGACAAAACTTATTTAATTGGTATTTATTTTTGAAAGTTTTACCACCAGCAGGAATTACTAACATTTTAATTGATGGAAATTTCTTCTTATATTATTATCTGTTGTGTACTGAGATTTTTATTAAAGAAAGAAAGCTTTAACAAAGTATATAACTTGTTAAAAGTTGTGATAAATGTTAATTCATATTTGTGGACACTAACAATAGTTTTTTTTAACACTATTAAACAAGGGATATATCAAGGTTTTATTTCTACCAATATTGACTGAAGTTTTGTTCATGTTCAAGAAATGGGCCTATTTTAGGGTACTTTATGCAAGAAAAATATGGGATCCACTCCTGTCTCCATATTATAAGCAGGTGTATATTGTTGCAAATCTATGTATCATCTTTTAAATTATAACATAGTTGTAGTTTAGTCATTTAGGTTCATGATATTTATATTATTTATTTATATTCAGTGACTTGTTAGCAATACATGTACGGTATGTTTATAATGTCATTCATAAGCCAAGGTTGATTGCCAAGGTCATCTCAACAACTGTGTTGGTCATTTAGTGCATTTAGTTGAGTTGATGTTAGGTAAACATTATATGAGAGTAGGAGTGCATGTGCCCTATAGAAAAATCATGCACACTCTGGTTGTTGATTGGTTCAATAGTTTGAGGTCAGTTGTTTTGAAATAATACAGTTTAGTGACTCAGAATATCTTGATTTGGTCTGCATATAGAAGGTATAATGAGAATACACGCACCAATTAGACATTCTTTTAGTTATGTTTAGCTTTTTAAGAGTGGTTGAGAAGAAATTGTGATTTATGTATAATTTGTGCATCTGATCTAGTAGAGTGTTAAATCTTTAATTTAAACAGTACTTATCAAATTATGTCAAAATATTCAAGGACTCGAACATTTATTTAATTCTGTAGGATTATCTGAAACATGCCACCAAGACTGACACATAATGTAGCAACTATGTGCTCGAAGCTTTTCTTTCCCCTATACAGTTTCAATAAGTTTCTTCACATTGTAACATATGCCAGCTACCCAGGTGACTGAGATGAGCCTTACTGGGGACACTTGTTTTCATGTGATGTGATAGAGTAATCAGAGTACCTAAACCTAGAGAGTAATCACATTACCCAAACCAAGAGAGTAATCACATTACCCTAACCTAGATATAACCTTTAAAAATAAAACTTCTCTGCAGTCAGTTTATCAACTAAACCCTGATATCTCTGGGACCCGGTTTATATCAATAATTTGTTTACATCCCCAACATAATCAAGAAAACCAGGTTTGACTATATAGATATAAATGTTGTTTGAATGTATTGAAATTTAATGGAACAGCCATAAATATTGCTGCCCTTTTTGAACAAAATAAAAGAACATTTTAAAGCCTTTTTGTTTAAATTGTTTGATGAATTTTATCAAATTATACAAACAGCATCCTGGAATTAGGGCTTTGCTATCTTGTAAAAATTATGTTTTTTGATACTTAATATATCCTCTATATCTAATGAATATACAAAAATATTTCCAAGATTTCTTAAAAGTGCTTATCAGAAGGTCATATATATCGAATCAAGAACTGCATTCTTGAGGATATGTTCATTGCTGTTGCAGAAAGTACAAGAATATGCTACATTTTTTAAAAGAAAAAATATTGTCGTCATCTGCAGTCATTCCCATAACTGCCTTCAGAGGTTGTCAGTTGTAGCTAGTTAGGTAGCACAAATATTTTGGTTATATTAAGGCATACAGTCGACTGCTCCAATGGCCTAGTGGTTAGAGCATCTGTCTTGGATGCGGGAGGTCAAGGGTTTGATCCCTAGCTGAGTCATAACAAAGACCTACAAAAAATGGTACTAACAGCTGCCTCGCTTGGCGCTCAGGATTAGGAGGTTAGTGTTAGGACTGGTCTGCCTGATGTTGGGATAATGTGACTGGGTGGGACATCATGCTACATCTCTGCGGCATGATGCCCCAGTGCTAATATCACTATAAACTGACACACTGCAGACATCATGGCGACATGACTGAATTTGTTTTAAAGCAACATTAAAAATCCAATTCACCCAAACACGGCGTGCAGTACTAAAGCCATACATCAGCATAAGCAGATTATGATATAACAATGCTGTGTTAGGGAGGTTTTGTCAATATGAACAAAGGATTTGTTTATGTAATAATAGATTCCAGTGCAGTTTTATATCCAAGTTTGCGGCTTCTTATCATGGTGCCTTTGAATTTCTCCACTCCAAACCCTATACAGTTTATAACAACCAAAAATGCTGTCACCAAAATAATTGCCAAATGGTATATTTTGTTGCCAATAAGGTGGAAAAATCGCAATTTGCGACATTGGAGAAGCCTGCGCGATCCCTGCTCTGAAATGCTTGAATGACCATAAATATCTAATGAGCATTTAAGAAAAGGTACATTGAGAAGATTAGATTGGAAACTGTAAGATAGGCGAAAGATGGATGCTAGTGACACCGATTGATAACACATGCTGAAAAAGAGCTTAGAGATTGCACATTTGGTGTTTATCAGATATATTATAAGTAGTTACTCTACTAAGAATGCAGATGATGATGGAATTCTATGATATGTTGGTCTGTAAAGTAGAGCAATGATGACTATGGTCATAAATTCAGAGATGACACATATCAGCAAACAGTACAGTACAGCTCATACATATTTTTGGAACCCCAGGCAACACAGTGGGGGGCATAATCACTCCTCTTTCACTTCGCAACCCAGCAGTATAATACTAACAAGTCACCCCTGCGTCTCTGATGGTGCGCCGATTGCATCTCTACCATGGAACAGCTGATCGGCTTTAGTGATTGACATTTGAACACACAATCAGTCACTTGTCACTTGAAATTTTTACAATTGTTTTATTTTTGCTCATGTTTATTGGGAATTATATTGTTTTGGCACCCTTTTGTGGAAAGTTGTGGCCCTTTTTACATTTTTAACCCCCCCCCCCCCCCAACACCTGACCTGATCAGGCCATGCTTGTGCATGGGGATGACTATTAACTATCGGAATCTGTTCAATATTGTTTTACATCAGTCAGCAATGAATGCAATTTTTTTCTGGTAAATTGTGTGACATCTATAGATCATTATCGTTCTTTTCACTGTAGAATGTCATGAGATACTTAACAAGCATATTGCGACTGCTCCAGTGGCCTAATGGTTAGAGCATCCACCTTGGAAGCGGGAGGTCGTGGGTTCGATCTCCGGCCGAATCATACCAAAGGCTTACAAAAATGGTACTAACAGCTTCCTCGCTTGGCACTCAGCATTATGAGGTTAGTGTTAGGACTGGTTGGCCTGGTGTCAGGATAATGTGACTGGGTGGGACGTCATGCTACATGTCTGCGACATGATTCCCCAGTGCCTGGCATCACAAAAAACTGCCACACTGCAGACATTGTAGTGATATGACTGAAAAATTGTTAAAGCTACATTAAAATTCCAAATCACACGCACGCACACAAAGCATATTGCCACACTGCAGACATTGTAGTGATATGACTGAAAAATTGTTAAAGCTACATTAAAATTCCAAATCACACGCACGCACACAAAGCATATTGCGAAAGCTGCAGCAGAAATAAGAAAATGAATGCGTCTATACATTTCAATAACATTGTATTGAGAGAGTTTTAAAAATAAAAAAGATTCATTGGCCAAATAGACTCGAAATAGGTCGGTTAGCACTTTCTGAAGTTTCTGTGTTAAGTAGAGGATTTCATATTGAGCAATAGAATGCACTAAACCAATTTGAAATGCATGTAGAGACCAAATTTGTTATTACTGCTGCTGATAGGTCTTTTATTTCGGTAAAGCCATGTTATAAAAATGTAATTTTGACACCTATCATTTTGTCGATCAATCAATTGATCAAGAGAAAGAGATGAGGAATAAATCCAATGTCTTCCACTGAATCTGTTTTAGCTGCAAAGCAGTATACCAAACACAGAAATCAGCTAAATAATTTGGTTTGCATGTTTTATTTTTATTTCCATTTTTTTGGTCTCAAATAGCCAAACACTCCAGCAGTCACAGACAGGAAAAGCATTGAAATAATTAGACGTCTTAGATCTATATTATTATTGATGCATTGTATCCATATGACTGATTAGTTTTTTATATAAATGATAAAACTTGTTTTTATATTTTTCTTACAAGAATGATCAAATAACAGGACACATGGATACAGCCATACAGAATGCCTTAAATTTGTTGCACAATTAATATTTGACAATTTTCATTATTGGTATTCATTTCCATAATGCACTGAGGTCAGATTAATTAGAAACAATTAATGATCTTCCACTGTTAATGACTAGACCATAATTTGTGTTGTATACTACAACACACCAAGTCAGATGGCCTAATGTTAGAAATGTACCTTTCCCATGCTGAAATTGGCACCGTCTTCTGATGTTTGTTTTTTTAAAACCAGGTTTGCAATGGTCACTATATTTATGTAGAACATCCACTCAAGCTAATTCTTTGTTGGTTAGTTAGTTTTGCCCGTCACCTCTGCCAGGGAATCACTGCCCACAAAAGATCGCCAGAGGCTTCTGTCCTGTACCATACCCTCAAGCTGACTCCAGGTGTGACCCATCTTAGTGATGTCTGCCTCAAGGTCGCGTTGCCTGGTGTTTCTTGGTTGTCCCCTTCTCTGCTTGCCTTGAGGGTTCCATTTCAATGCCTGTCTGGTAATGTTGCTTGGCGGCTTACATAGGGTGCGTCCTATCCAACCCCACCTTCTCTTCTTGATCTTGTCCTGTACTGAAATCTGGGAGGTTCTCTGCCACAGGTTGGTGTTGCTGATGGTGTCTGGCCAGCGGATCTGGAGAATTCTGCTTAGGCAGCTGTTGATGAAGATCTGAACTCTCTTTACGGTTGACTTGGTGATTCTCCAGGTCTCTGCTTGATACAGTAGGACTGATGTCATGTCGGAGTTGAACAGTCTGATCTTGGTAATTAAGGAAATTTCTTTGGAGCTCCAGATGTTCTTGAGCTGTATGAAAGCTGCTCTTGTCTTTATGATCATTGCCTTGACATCTGCGTCTATGCCACCCTGCTGGTTGATGATGCTGCCCACGTACATGAAAGACTCCACCTCTTCCAGGGGACTTCCCTGCAGTGTGACTTGGTTGTTACTGGCATAATTGATCTTGAGGATCTTGGTCTTGTCTTTGTGGATGTTGAGGCCAGCCTGAGCTGATGTGGCTGCCAGTACGTCGGTCTTATCCTGCATTTGCTGATGACTATGGGACAAGAGTGCTAGGTCATTGGCAAAGTCCAGGTCCTCAAGTTGACTCCACAATTTGCACTGGATCCCATTTCTCCACCCATTGGTGGACGTCTTCATAATCCAGTCGATGACAAGAAGAGAAACTGCGACAGCAAGCAGCCATGCCTCATGCCAGTCTGCACTAGGAAGCTGTTTGTGTGCTGTCCTGCATGAATGACTCTGCAGGACATTCCATTGTAAGTGTTCTCGATCAGGTTCACCATCTTGGATGGGATGCCATAGTGGCTAAGAAGTTTCCAGAGTGTCTCTCGGTCCATGCTGTCGAATGCCTTCTCATAATTGACAAAGTTGATGTAGAGTGAAGAATTCCACTACAATAATTTGCTCGACTATGATGCGAAGAGTAGCTATTTGGTCTGTACACAATCTGTTCTGCCAGAAGCCCGCTTGCTCATTTCATAACTGGGGGTCATCGGCCTCCTTCATCCTCTCCAAGATGACCCGGTTGAAGAGTTTCCATGGTGCTGATAAGATTATGATTGCTCTGTAGTTGGAGCAGTGGCTGAGGTCGCCTTTCTTTGGGATCTTGATGAGGTGTCCCTCCTTCCAGTCAATCAGTATTTCTTCTTCCTCCCAGATCTTCTCAAAGAGGTGGTATGGCATTTCCACTGAAGCATCTAAGTCTGCTCTGAGGGCTTCTGCTGGGATGCCATCAGGTCTAGCTGCCTTGCCATTCTTCAGCTGGGTGATGGCTTTCCTGATCTCGTCTCTAGTTGGATTGTCAAAGCTTATGGGGAGATCTGCATTGGCTGGGTGGATTTCTGGGGTATTTATTGGGGCTGGCCTGTTCAACAGCTCTTCAAAATGTTCTGCCCATCTCTTAATTTGGTGTTCAGTACTTGCTATGGTCTTTTCCTGCTTGTCCTTTACGTTTCTCTCTGTTTTGCTGTACTTGCCAGACAGCTTCTTGGTGATGTCATACAGCTACTTCATGTTCCCACTTCTTGTCACTTCTTCTGCCTCTGCTGCCATTCCTTCAACATAGTTTCTCTTGTCTATCCTGGTGCTTCTTTTCACTTCTATGTGGGCGTCAGTGTACTCTTTTTATACCTTTACGTTAGCAGCAGGGGGGGCGAATCCGACATTTTGTCCAAACGTTATTTGGCTTAATTGTTACTTTCTGCACTCAGCGGATCCGGTGTCGTCAGCGCCTGGTAAAAAAAAAAACGACGTCGTCGTCGAGGGGATCGTCCGGACGTCATTTGGTTTAATTAATACCTTCTGCGCGTCGATCCCAGCGTCGTCAGCGTCCGGTAAGCAATGCGACGACCACGTCGATGTCATCGCCCCCCCTGCTGCTATGATCTTACAAACAGAGTGATCACTAACTCCTCCTCTTGTAGGTCAATTAGGTTATTTGACTGATCGGTAAGTCTGAAATTAATTCTCGTTAAAAACCGATTATGGCATCGCATATAGACCGGATTAATCGGACTCTCAATGATCAAAAATCCCGGAGGGGCTGTTGGTGAAAATGAATAAAGGATATATCCCTGTTGAGCTTGATTTGATTGCTTGGTATCCACCTGGTAACTCCCTTCGATAACATCACACACTAGATTGATCGCTATCACTGATGCGATATTTACGTTGTACGGGGCAATATGCCTACCACCATCTCCGTTATCGTGTTTGAGGATATAAGTTGATGGACCGAGAAAATCATTAAGAGACTTTCTTAGTTCTGGCGCGTTGTATCCTGGAAACTTGAAATCGGGTAAATCGGCTTCTGTGATATTATACTCGGTTAGGAATTTTTGTTTACTACCATCGCTGTTATCGGATATCATTTTAACGACTCGTTCATTGATATATTCCATGTCTGATATAAGTTGATTTAACACCTCAACGTGTTTTCGTTCTTTTGTTTCCCGTAGCTGTTCTAGTTGTAATTGGTAATAATAATCAATCTCGGCAAACATATCAGTGATATCACTTAAAATAAATGTTAATATGGCGACCGATTCAGTAGTTTCCTTATGCTGAAAATACCACTGCATGATATTCCTGTCTTGAAATAAAAACCAACTGGGTGATAACGTGCTTTTTATAGTAGATAATTTATCTAGATACCGGGGGGTAATTTCATGATACGATTTCGCATTCGTGTGCAAGTCCTCGGGTGGATTCTTAGGCCATCCTAGTATGGTTCTTATTGAACTGTTATAAATATCAACCATATACCCCGGTGTGCTTATTTCAATCGTCGACGATAACGTCGGTTCATGAACCGTAATAGCGATTTTTGATTCTTTTCCTGTGATCGATTTTATCCTGCGCTGAAATTCTCCATTGATTTGTTCTATTTGGTATGACCCAGTTGGTATTGTAACCTCATTCCAGTCTGGGGTCCCATCGGGCTTATTTGTCCATGCAAAAACCAGCGAGTTATTAGGTTGTTGTCCGTTAAATGCGTCCGCTCGGTTATTAGGCCATCTGTGATATATTCGCAATTTTGCCAGCGCTATTTCCTTCACTGGAACCGGCGACGGGAAGTTCACACTGAATTCTGGCTTCGTTGACGTTATCGATATCATACTTGTTTGTACCGGAGTGGTGTTCTCCGCGATCCGCTGAAGTAATTGAGACCCTTCGGGGTTCAGCGACATTATTATTATTCGTTGTTTTTAGTGTCTAATTTCAACAACCAGGTGGTTCCGACTTCCAGTTAAAAATCCTCGATTTTTGACATCGCGGAGCTATACAACTGGACCATCGTGGAGAATTCAACATCGGATATGAACAAATTATCAATCGATAACGAGATCAACCCGGATAATTTCGAGTACGCGTCGGATACTATTTGATGTTTTACTGTATACTCGTCGAGTTTTTTCTGAAAACACGATGATATCTTTTTAGTGATTGCGTTGGCGACTCCAGCAATTGTTGTCATCGCGGAGATAGCGATTGGAACAGCGATCGGGGCTATCGTGGTTACCGTGGATAAAATAACACCGGTACCGGCTACTATACCCGACACCGAGTACACGACCGCGTCGATGGTGGTTATTTTTCTGCGGTGTTTTTTTATTTTTACGCGGTATTGTTCGGAAAGCGTTTTCAAATTCGCGGAGAATTCTTTTGCGGTATCGAATCGATATTGATGTGACGTCGGTGATACCTCTGATTCAATTACCCTGGTGGTCATTTTTATTTTAAAAGAGCTAGTGTTTTTAATTACTTAGATTCGCTACAAATTCCACATACCATGTGATGTTTGTCCTAAATAGACTGCTATCAACGGCCTTAATTACAAACCGTTCAATTGTATCCTTGTCAATGATTGTTGACACTGTATTGTTAAACCCGGATGAACTCGACGATGATATACTAAACTGCATCGCCGAAATCAATGTCAATCGATAAATGCCCTTAACAGTTGCGGTGATATTTACTGTATTCTGTGTAGGAGTCCAATCGAATGATCCATGCCGAATTGTGTATACTATGTTGATGATGTTCTCATGAGGGATTTTTATTTTTTCGAATCGCTCTGCTACTCTCGGTAGTCCGTCTTTAATCGCTTCAACATCAGTTCTGATTGTTCCTATTTCCTGTGTATGCCCGTCTATACTTTTTTTGTTCGCTGCAACATTAGTTTTGATCGTTTCTATTTCCTGTGTATGCTCGTCGATATTTTTTTTGTTCACTTCAGTATTAACAGCGAGTGTATTTATTTTCCTTACCCACCTGTCTATATTCCCTCTGTTCGCTTCAACCTCGATTTTGAGCGTTATTATTTCCTGTGCATGCTCGTCTATATTCCCTTTGTTCGCTTCAACCTCGGTTCTGAGCGTTGCTATTTCCCTTGCATGCACGTTTATACTCCCTGTGCTCATTTCAACATCAGTTTTGATTGTTTTTATTTCCTGTCCATACGCAGTGATATCATTTATAGTTGTTGTAATCTCATCCAGCTTGACATTTTTTTTACCAAAGAATTTATCAAAGTTGTTATCGATCCTGTTAAATTTTTTTCGTAACGTGTAAAATTGACCCGACAGCGTTGTAAAACCGTCTCGGATTAATGTTATCGTCGATAGATGTTCACCCGGTTTGAGTCGTCCGTCGCCGGTATACAACGCGATAGCGTCCTCGGCGGCATCACGCTGTCGTGTTAAAACGTCATCCAGCGACACATTACTGGATTTCAATTTACCCTGGCGGTCTTGAAATACAACTATTTCACCTGGGTCAACACTGGTTAAATTCAACGTATCAGCGATTTCATCCTCGATTAGTTTTTTTATGTCATCGGTGGCGGGCGTTTCCGTGGGCTTTTTCAGCGCCGAAACCGGTCGTCCCCAAATATCAATCATCGTTATTGTAAAAAAAAACGGCGTTTCTAATTAACCCGCCGGGCCTCTACGACCCCACTAGTGTATTCGTTTACAACCACATGAGGTGGTTTTCGCGATGATGAAATCGCCGCGAGTACGTTCAATACCTCACGGCCGCATATCGGCGGGTCGCTTAACTGCTGTGTTGGCAGCGTGGAATAAAAAACCCGGGCTGAACACGTCCGGATATACCGCATGAACTCGTTCGGCGGGGCTAACCCGTATGAATCAAAATAGACGATCGCACGCGGATCAATCGCGTATGCAACCCAATGAGTTCCCGCTCCGGAGGACCCATCGAGGTTAATTATGCCGGTTTCAATATTCCTTGGTGCCGCCGGTAATTGATCCCTCATAAAAACACCCCTGAAGTTTTTTATCGCTAGCGCGTTTGCGGCGTCTATTAAATCAAAATTAGACATGGGAGTCAATGACTCCTGAGTCAATAAACGGTTCCCGGTAGTCTTAGACCCTTTCCCGAGTACCATGAATACGGGGTTCCCGGTAGTCTTAGACCCTTTCCGGCCACGGATCGTTTTTTTTTATAGCCTTTCCCGGTTGCCTTCTTCAATGCCATCCCCGCCGCGGTACCAACGGCCCCTAACGCAGCCGCCTTAGCCACTGCTGGGGCCGCCGCGGCAATCAATGCCGGAATCGCGGCTAACAACGGAAATATCCCACCGGTCTTTTCCATGTCTTTGATCGCTGCGGTCGAGAAATCTATTTGAACACCCTTTTTATTCTTCATCGCTTTATTGAAATGTTTTATTTGACGCGCCGTCAACGATATCTTATGATTACCACCTGCCATCTGTGACGGCTTCAGCGTTATTGTGGTCCCGCATTGTTTAGCCGACTTTGATCGTAATTTCTTGACTTGACCATCAGTCAACTCTACACTGACGACATTATACGACATTTTATTGTAAACGCGTTTGTGCTTTCAATTACATGTTTTCCACTGGTGCATCAATGATTCTCATTCGTCCACCAACACCTTCCAACAGCATTGATTTATCGCTGAGAATGACAGCAACCGCTCTATATTCGGCAATACCACCAGGACGTTGCACACGAGCTCGGAAGTGTATATCAACGACGGATTGTCTCGTTAAATCGAGATGTTCCAACGAAAAATAATAAATCGGATACAGGTTTTTAAAATCAAGTTGTGATATTTGCAAACCAGTGTCGACGTTTTGATCACGACCCATATATGACAGCAATCGATGATACACACGTGCGATATGGTTGTCACCGTAATTGAGTTGTATATCCTCGGATGGTTCCTGCTGTCCGTTTATTCTCAACGAGACCTCATTGACACCGATTTGATCAAATATCATATGGCTGCGTTCTTGGGAGCCTAATCGCGCCTTATTCTGTAGCGCTACAAATATATGACGCGGGGCTGAAACACCCTGTTTGGATGCCAGGTGCCATGTAAATATACCATCCATATTATCCTCTTTAGCATCAGTGGTTACTGTGAGCCAACTCAACAGTGATTTACCACCTGTCTCCATGAATGAGAGTAATCGCTGTTCTGCGGTGATTGATGGGGTCATTACTGGCATCCACAATACTATATTCTTTATATTGACCTTACCGTCGGCAACACCAGCATCATGCCAGATTGCATCATTATCATTGCCCTTTCGCACGAGTACTACTGTATGCTTAGCCCCATAGATGACTTTTCTGACGTTTCTGCAGAATCCGAATATATGATGCAGTGGAATCGCGCATGAAAACTGTCGGCGTTGTCCTTGCAACATCCCTACTCGTGTTGCAAACCCTAGATTGTAATTAGTAATAACATTTATGACATCGAAGCTCCCAGCTGGTCTTACATACCCGGCCGGTGCTGGATCAACCGCGGTGGCATGTGTTGCCTTTACCCTAGAAAACTGATTGTGTTCAGCGTTATCGGTAGTATCCTTCGCAAACATCATAGACGGACCAGCCGACCTTGTATAATCATCTGAGTATCTCGCTAGCCCGATTATCGTCGTTGCAACATCAACATCGCGTTCTATTGATTCAATTTCTCGCCCGTCAATGAGATATTTTGCGCTCTCAAATAACGCCATTACGCCGTTGTTGACAAAACCAACTCGGATAGCCGGGTTGTTGTCGTATGGTGCATTATCGGCAGCATTTGTCACGAGTTCCCCCTCAGTTTCGATAAACGCTTCACATGGCAGAAAGTATCTACTGGTATCTTGGACTTGAAGTTCAATTCGCGATCGTAGATTCGGTTGCGTTGCATAATAAGAATAATATTGATAATCACGGACAGAATCATCCCTGCGCACTGGGGCATCCATATCAAACGCGGGATCAGCGGTTCGCGCAAACATTTCTATTATTTATCATGTTGATATTTTCAATTGCGATTTTTTCGTCGTAGACCACTTCCCGCTATCGCGTTCATGAGCGCGTTAGTGGATGACTCAGCCGCCAACGACTCTAGTTTTTCTTCCACGGCGTTATTTATTACTTTACTGACATTTGCAGGCATCACCGTCGTTGATGGCATCACCGGTGGTTTCTGTTTTTTTCTTGAAAATCTCTTGGATTTCACCAACGACATTAGTTTGTCCCGCGCGGCTGAAAGCGCCTTTTCGGCAACGTCTCCAATAGCACTAATACCCTTATCACGAATAACATCAATAGCCTTCATTCCTAATTGTTTGGCTAACGGCGCTACTTTTGGAGCCATTCTTGTAAATAACCCCGCAATGGTGCTACCGAGACCATCTCCATAGTACGCGCGGTAAACAGGCAATCGCGAGTTTACCACGTAGACGAGTACTGGTTTATCGTGGTTGTAGTGTATGATCATCTTTATTATAAAAACACCGGTTTTTCAATTAGTGATTGTGATCACCCCCCCCCCCCCACCGCCGTGTGGAAAACCGGAATAAATTTTATCAAAATTTCCTGGGGTTTTTGCCCTCGATAAAAATCCGGTTTTTTCCGGTTTTTTCTTGATTTTTGGTCATTTTTGGTCATTTTTGGTTGCCTATAGTCGTTTTTTTTCGATTTTTCAGCAAAAACATCGATTTTCTCTAAATGATTTCCTGGGGTTTTTGTCCTCAAAAACCAACCAAAAACGGTCAAAAAACGACCAAAAACGGTCAAAAAACGACCAAAAACGGTCAAAAACGGTCAGAATTAACAAAAACGATAATTTTTTTAATCATCCACGAGTTCGTCTATGAGCGTTCGATACGCACTAACGTCCATGATACCGCCCGTAAATAACCGCTTGCAAATATCAGCGGCCTCATTGATTATTTCCGGAGAGTTATTTCCGGCTCGTTTTCCTCCGATTAGTACCTCTAGCCGTGATATATCACTGAGAACACTGTTAGGACAGGTAACGCCGTAGGATTCTTTGCCAACAGAGTATCCTTTTCCTTTTCTTTGTTTTGCCCTTTTTTCAACTTCCTTGTGGAATGCGTCGTAATCGGGGCCATCACCACGTAGTAATACTTTTTCATGTTTACTCGCTAAATACACTATTCTTGTCCAATCCCTTAACGACTTTATATTTTTCTCGTAACCGCTATTGATATGCTCCTTATCTCGTATGCTCTTAGCAAAATTGTTGGCGGTAAAATCAATTAATTCTTCCCTGCTCCTGCTGCTGAGGGCTCTAATTTGATCTATTGTGCTCTTCTTGAGTATATTCCCCCTTTTCTCTTTTTTTTCCGGTGTTTCTTCCGATGTTTCTTCCGGTATTTCTTCTTCTGGTTCTCTTGCGGTGGCGCCTGGTTCTTCCTCGTCGGCCATTGTAACATAAGGTTCTTGTGGTTCGGTTATAGCGAGTGGTGGTGGCCTCCGTGTTGCAGCGGCCGCTAGTGTTTCTAAAGACCTTTTTGTTTGTTTTGTCTCCGCCGCTATCTTTTCAAGCGCATCGAGGACGGGTACAGTTGCCGCCGTAACATCTTTGGTCGCTTTAGTTACCGGGGCAAAGAGTTGTTCGCTTCCAACAGTAAAATCGGTTTGTAGTTGTTGCCGCGTTTGAAGTTGTTCTCGGACCCTGTCTCGTAACGGTATGAACTTTTTAAGCGCCGCTAGCCGCTCTCTGGCTAGCCGAGTAGTAAGTGATTCGCCTACCATTATTGCAATTGCGAAGCAATTTCTAATTTCCCGCCGAGTGTACCATCGGGGGCTCCACGGAGTTTTCGTCTATAATCCTTCTAATGTTTTTGATCTTGCTAGAAATCTCCCGGCGTCGTTCATAAACACGTCCAAGTTTTTTTCGTATTATTTAAACGGCGGTAAATAGTCCAATGAATGCATTTGCGTCATTGTGGTACAAGTTTTCATTGATCGTATGTTGTAATCGTTTTATAAAAAAATACTCGCGGGCCAGGGTAAAACGCCCCCGTTTCGATTGTTTGTTAATAATTTCATAATCGGATAATATTTTTTCACTGTCGAGACCATCAGATAATTCAATTCCTTGATTTTTTAATTTTGAAATCTCGGCTAATATATTATTGATGTCTTCGATATTCATTATTCTTATAAAACATCTTGTTTTTAAATATAAAAAAAAATGAAACCCCCGTGTATCAATTCCGAAGGTGTTTAATAATTCGTTAGACGTGACCTCGTCAGCGCCATAGGCGCCGGTGACCTTGTCACTCGCTGATTTCTGTTATATATGAAAATCGAATTCTATGCCCGGTCTTTTTTGAGATCGCTGAATTCTGTATTCCTTCTGCAACAAATCGTATCGAGGCTCCACAAATGTCAAAATATTTTCCTGCCTCATTCATCGACTGAAATATTTTTTCCTCGTGAGTTGTTGTATCAAATGACTTTACGGGTTTTGCTTTCTTTGAGTATTTACCAGTTTCGCCTTTTTTGGTATTCTGACTTTGCGAGATAGCTTGCAAGTTTATAAGAGAATTATCAGTCTTATTATTATTAATATGATCAATCACAAGCCCATTTTCGATTAATCCGTTGAATGCTTCAAATACAATCCTGTGAACATAATAGTTTTTTCCTCCTGCAGTAAATTGCAAGTATCCCTGATTACTTACGGTGCCAACTGGTTTCTTCAGTTTGCGGTTTCTAACAACGCCGTCGCAAGATGCCTCGTAATTAACGAGCACAGGATGCGGCTGAAATTCTTGGTTCATTTGTATAATAATACTACTTGTCTAATTTATTATTTGGTTTAATTATGAATCTTTCAACGTAGTCCTGGGGGGTTTTGATGACGAAGTCTGCGGTAGGGTCAATGACGGCGTTTTTAATTCGCTTGTCATAATAGCGTTTTAGTTCCCTGTATCGCTTTCCGCCACAATTGATACACAACTGCGATTTTCCTCTTACACCGACGTGACAAACCAAGCACGGGAGGGGGCCAAGAGAACCATTACGAACGCTTTGTAAATGATACCCGCAGAATTCACCTCTACATGATTTATTGCACGGGGTTGTCGACCCAATCATCAACCATTTGCAGTGATTCATTATACTATATTCTTTCATTTAAATACTTGTTTTAATTATATGGATGAGTTCGAGAGATTAGCAGCAATTAAGCCCTGGAAAAATATTAAGTTCAATCTCGATAGAGTCCTCAAGGACGCACCAAAAGCATTAATAAACGATAGAACCCTGTTAAATAAAATACGCGATTGTATCAATGAATTCAAGCGTGATGGTGCATCTCATAGTTGGTCAACATTTCGAATTGATGGCGTTGTTGATGCTACCATGAACGACAACCGCGCAGCAACGATAATATCACAACTTGACGGTAAAAGGTATTTCTTCAGAGTAAAATTCATTGTCCGGGTGGAATCAGGTGATTGGATCATACGTGATAAATTTGAACCAGTTCTCAGCGACAAGAAAACAGTCATTGTCAGCCGCGACTCCAAGCCGGGGTTGTTAACCGGAATTGACAGACCATACTATGAACGAGCGTATCCTGAAACAGCAGTTGTTTATGGAATATACCCGTTAAATAAGAAACCTGATATCGGAAAACTGAAACCAATGAAACAGTCAACGGGGATAAATTGTGTAGCAGAACGAGTAATAGAGCATTTTACAAATGCATGTCGAGGAAACAAATTGACTGATTTACGACGTAGCAAAATCAACCAGTGGGAGGAGACAGTGCGCGAGCGTGGAGCAACCATCAGCGACATAGCGAGATTAGAAACGTCGTTGAGATTTCCAATAACCGTTACAACGATAACCGGTGAAGTATTATAGGAATCAAAGTACAAATCAAATGGGGCCCCAATCAAAATTATTGATCATAACGAACACGCATGGACGCCCGCGATCACAGTGTTTCCACGGGATAGAACGGTAAAGTATATCCCGGGGGAATTTATACAAGATGGTTTTCTCGCGGAGAGGAAACTATTTGATGCTATCGCTTATTTGTGTAAAAACGACCCTGTATCAGTGTGGTTACTTCGCAGCGCTGATACCTTTGATCAGTTTGTAAGACCAAACGGTGAATTATATCGCACTGAAGCATTTCACAACAGGATGAAAAAAACCGCCATAGAATTTGAAGAGCATGATGAACAACTGCTAACAAATTGTTTTACGATTCCATCGGTTGCGGCTCATGTTGCAGCGAGGAAAAATGCGTGGAGTCCAACACGCAAGGAATTTCTACCGGATGTACAATCCAGTTGTTTGGAATACTATCACGGTGGACTATGGAACACTGAATACAACCGCGACGCTATGATTTCCGTTGGTATGGTTGCCTGTTATCCAGCGAGTTTTCTCGGGTATGGATCCGCCGCTGAGTACTTTAGACGATTTGGACACCCCAGACATGAAATGACTCGTGTTGCTATTAATGGACCACTGCCCGATTTTGATTTAACCGGATTCGCTCGCGTAGTATCATTTGAGTTCGCGGCAGGACTTCATCGCTGTTGCTATATTTGGATCGGTAGACACATGGCTGAAAAGAAGTGGCTGCCAATAGCGCTGCTACGGTACATGATTGATTGTAGCATGCTTGTATCGTTGATTGTCAGTGATGCGATTATATCATACCGAGCGCAGACTGAAGTCTGGTTACCAGAACCGGAGCGTCTAGATAGCATAATTGACGAATCCAGAAAACACATCGATGCCGACGAGGAATATATCGTCGAATGGTCCAGGAGGATATTCAACCAACGAAACCACGAGGCAAAAGATCTCGGTAGAAGAATAATTGGTAAGTTCACACAAGGTGGAAAAAACTGCGACTACAAACGATATTGCTCACGGCTGATTATAGATGACGCAGAATATGATTTCGTAATCAAGGACGCAGTGGCGAAAAATAGATACGTGAACTGCGAAACAGCTTTCTTGTCCAATGGAACAAGGTTGGGTACAGTTGTTACCTACAGCGATGGAGACAGCCCGGCATACCCGCATTTGAGGGCGTCTATGCTGGGTTACGCCGCTATCAATTTATTCTCGATGATAAATAGATTCCCCGGCACCGCGGTTAGAGTAGCCGTTGATTCGTTTTATGTTGACGTAGCGTATAAGGAAAACATAGCCGAGTTTACTAGTCCGGACGAGAGTTGGGGCACATGGAGAATTAAAAATGAAATACGACGCGATTATTCCCCGTCAGCAGATGTCACCGTTGAAAACAATTACCTACGCGGTGATAAATTGTCAGAATGGTCTAATGCACCACCGTGTTCTGATCCAATTTGTAGACACAAGACGGTTTATTTAAGCGGCTGTGGCGGGTCAGGAAAGACGACTCGGGCAATTGAATTATTTCGAACGCGGGCAAGTATAATCGTGCTTACACCGACCCATAGACTAGCGCGAGAGATAAAACAACGAAATGTTGACGCCGTTACTTATCACAGCTTTTTTCGATACAGCGGCGGCGAGTGGACTCCTGATCGAATGGGTGAAAAATTTATTCCTGGGGTTATCATTTGGGATGAGATATGTACTGTTTCGTTAG
The DNA here is from genome assembly GCA_028554795.2 of Sinohyriopsis cumingii. Lineage (NCBI taxonomy): Eukaryota > Metazoa > Mollusca > Bivalvia > Unionida > Unionidae > Sinohyriopsis > Sinohyriopsis cumingii. The sequence continues at coordinate 74,470,111 of CM068835.1, read as the reverse complement.
ATGTTTTACGAATGTTTCTTGATTGGTTGCTGCTCGCGAATACAGCGGTAATCATGTGTGGCGACCATGGTCAACCACCACCATTTGTCGGCGAGGGTCCACATGATTGGTTAAGGGGTTTTGTGGACTATTATGAAGAAACCGATACTGATTACCGGGCACTTGATGAACAACTGCGCGAGGTTAAAAAACTAATCAGATTACAGCCGGATAGAATTCAGTGTGAAATAATCCGCGAGGTGATTCCGGAAACGCCGTTGAATGAATTCTGGGAAACATGGAGACCAAACGATTTGATTGTAGCGAGTAGAAAGATAGTCAGAGACACACTTCAGCGGAAGTTGTTTACGTTGCATAAGGAAAAGTTTCCAACGCGTCCAGTGCCGTTATGTTATAGACCCGCGGACACACGGCGGCAGAACATTGAAGTTGAGATTCCGGGCCGGACAGAAAAACAAATTCTCGTGCTGAATGATATCGTGCTCGTTGATATCAGCGTCGTCGAGGACGCGCTACGTGCTGATAAATCCCCGTGGACGCTAGGATACGCAACAACAATACATTCCTCGCAGGGACTGACCATCACGGACACAATTGTTTGGATAGTTGATAATCGCATCGAATGGTCGAATCTAGTTTATCTTGCAGTGTCCCGAGTACGGAGAATAAATCAGCTTCGAAGAATTGTTGTTGACGCAGCCAGTGACGGAGTCAGTGACGGAGTCACCATCGATGCAAGCGTCATTGATAGAAAACTTTCGGGTTACCGCCAACAGGATAAAAAAAAACAGCGGCGTTTTGATATTGATGCCGAATTAATAATCTCGCTACGACAACAACAGAATAATCACTGCGCGAGTTGTAATTGTGTAATGCGTTGGCGTTATTCGGATAAAGACGCTCGCCAATTTACCGTGGACAGGATCGATAACAGTCTCGGTCATGTCAAAAACAATGTGAGATTAACCTGTCTTGAGTGCAATAGACGCAACGGCGCTAGTTAAGACCACGCGGGGGTAATTGAGTATCGTTAGGTATCACTTGTAGTTGCTCGCGTGTAAATCCGCGCTGAGGAGCAGTTGAATCCAGTCTATAGATCGGTGGTCTACCAGTTGATCGTGTTATCGTTGATATGTTATGTGTGGTAACACTCCAAATAGGATCAGTAGCTCTTTTTTTACCGCCTTCAAGCTCTCCTGGTTCATATAGATATCTCACGGTAACATCGCCGAGAATCGGCTTGGAAACACTATCTATTTTCGATCTTCCGGATATATACTCGTATTTAATCGCGTCGCTGGGCTTCATGTTGATTGCTCGGGTAATCTCGTTATTTAACGCGGCAATTACGCCTGGCAACCTTTTGACCCATTCACGAGATCGTTTTTCTTGGATGAATTCCTTCGCGTATTGATATCCAAATAACCGTTCAGCAAGAGTCCGATTGAATCGTTCAACAATTGCCTGATCACGATGTAGCGCAGTATGACCTCGTCGTATCGCGACGCTATGATGTTTCAGCGTTGATAAAACGGCGCCGCGAAATTCACTACCAGGATCAACTTGTAATAGATTTGGCCAGCGCAGAGGACCTCTTCGATAAATTCTTTCAAACGCAGCGGCTACTTCAGTTGCTGACTTTGTTTTTAACGGCTCCGCTTGTTTGTATCGACTCGCAACATCAACTACGGTTAGCGCGTATTTGTAACCGTTGTCATGCGGCAAAAATAGTATATCAGCCTGATGAACTTCATTAGGTACGCTGACATCAAAGCGCGAGAAGTTGATTTGTTTAGGCGGTGGTAGATAGATTTGCCATATAGCCTGTTTGGATAACCAATTAGCCGCAGTGGTCTTTGTTACCTTTGCAGCGCTTGCAAGCTTACCAATTGCGGCCTTCCCCTTCCAGTATCCTCTCGGAGAATAATAGATGGATTCCATGTTGTTATTATAAACGCTATCGTTTTCAATTACCAGCGCCAGAAGCTCCGCTTCCAATCATTAATTTACCTTTCATAGCCGATTTTACCAACCATGAGGCCAATTTTTCTTTGACGGATTTATCAGGAATAGCATTTAATGCGTGAATTAATTTTACATCCGCGATATGACGCTGTTGCAGATCGCTACTTTTGTAAGCAACATCATGAGCATGACACGCCTTATCGATAGCGTTTATTGGATACTCACCGGGTTTGGGCTGATTTTGATCATCGAGTCTAATATCTAATCGTGTTCCGGGGCCACAGTAGTTATATCCTGGGAGGTGTTTTTCTCCTGGATACTTTGCCCACGGTGTTCCGGGGAGTTTTGCCAATTTGGCTGCGATGTCACCTCCTCGCTTTTTTTTAAAACATCTCCGGGTCTAATAGAAATAAATCTAAATTTCTTTGTACCGCATTGTACACACTTGCCAGTAAGGGCCGATCTGTTATTTCTTGTTGTAGCGGTTGTCATATCATTTGTGCCAGTACGTACTCTACACTTCACACAATATAGATCCATAATTTATGTATAGAGATATGAATATAATTGATTTTTCGGCGACTAAAACAAGAGAACCAGTTAAGCATGTTGCAGCGTTACCAAACTCGATCCGGATGATTATCATCGGACCATCTGGATCCGGCAAGACGCAATTGTTACTCAATTTAATAATGAGATGGATGAAGTGGGATAAGTTGTATTTGGTTGCTCCTAGCGTAGATGATCAACGATGCTACGAGGTGTTGAAAGATTTCAACGAGAATGCATCAGCGATCGCTAAAAAAAATGTTATTGAGTTTATTACGGATATCAATGATGCACCGGGTATTGATGATATTGATGGCGACGTTAACAATCTAGTCGTGTACGATGATGTTATGTTAGACAATCAAAAAAACCCAGCTAGGATATTTTCCAGAGGCAGGCATAAAAACACTGACGTGATATATGTCACTCAACGATACACTCAGATTCCAAAAGTAATTAGAGACAACTGTAATATTCTTGCTGTGTTCAACGGCGTTGATACACACACGCTACGAAATATCTGGCAAACTTGGTGTGGCGGTGACATGGACTTTAATGGTTTTCGAAACTTTTTTAGTCATGCTCAGTCGACCCCACATGGATTTGTAACGATAAATTTACATGATCCTCGGACACGATATCGTATCGGACTTGACCAAATATTCGGTTAAATTGTAACTAATTTTCATTGTAAATAGCCCCTTAGCAGCAGGGGGGGCGATGACATCGACGTGGTCGTCGCTGTGCTTACCGGACGCTGACGACGCTGGGATCGACGCGCAGAAGGTATTAATTAAACCAAATGACGTCCGGACGATCCCCTCGACGACGACGTCGTTTTTTTTTTACCAGCGCTGACTACACCGGATCCGCTGAGTGCAGAAAGTAACAATTAAGCCAAATAACGTTTGGACAAAATGTCGGATTCGCCCCCCCTGCTGCTACGTTTTTAGTTCTTGTCCTCTGCTATTTAGTGCTGCTTTCTTCTGTTTACACTCCTGGATTTTGCGCTATGTTTTGGCTGAAATCCATTCTTTCTGCTGGTTCTTCATGGGGCCTAGTACTTTTTGGCATGTTAATTTTATTGCCACTTTAACTTTCTGCCATCTGATGTTTGCATTGTCTTCCTCATCTTCAAGAAGCTCATGTAGCACTTGGTACTTGTTGTTAAGCATCAGTCTGTATTCTTCTTTAGTTTTTGCATCTTTCAACAGGCTGATCTTATACTTTGTTTTCATCTCTTTTGTGCCCATCCAGTTCTTCTTCAGTTTAAGTTTCAGCCTTGCGACAACTAAGTGGTGGTCAGATGCCACATCTGCTCCCCTCTTCACCCTCACATCTTGCAGAGATCTTCTGAACTTCTTGGCTATGCAGATGTGGTCAGTCTGATTTTCTGTCACATGGTCTGGTGATATCCATGTCTTCTTGTGGATTCTCTTGTGGGGAAAGATGGTACCCCAAGTGACCAGGTTGTTCAGTGCACAAAGGTCTGCAAATCACTCTCCATTTTCATTCATCTCGCCCAGGCTGTGTATCCCCATGGGATGTCTGTGTTGCCTGACCCAACTTTGGCATTGAAGTCACTCATGAGGATGTTGATGCCATTGTCTGGGTAGTTCTCTACTATATTCTGTAGTCTGTTGTAAAACTTGTCCTTATCTTTTTCTTCACTGTCATTTGTTGGAGCATAGCACTGTATGACGTTCATCTTTATTTTCTCCTTCTTGGTCCTAAATGTTGTCGTGAGGATTCTGGGTACATGTGGTTCCCATCCTATAAGTGCATTATATGCTCGCTTTGACAGCAAGAACCCCACCCCCTGTGTATGAGGCGCATTATCTTCCTCATGTCCTGAATACAGTAGCATCTCCTCTGTCATCAGTCTTCTTTGTCCAGATTGAATCCATCTTGTCTCACTAATGCCCAGTAGGGATAGGTTGTGGTTCCTCATCTCTGCTGCTACCTGTGCTCTTTTTCCTGCCTCATACATTGTCCTCACATTCCATCTTGTGATGTCAATTCTCCTGTTTGATATGGTCTGCTTTATGGCTTCCGCAGGCTCGCAGCTTTCACCACATAACATCATAAATCTTCCAGAAGAAACCCTTCCTCCCTCAGGCTTTCAGTTTCTGGTTTTTCTTCTGTTGGCGTTTTTGTAGCAAGTTGGGTTTTACAGGGTCGGGTTGCTAGCCCTACGCCCAACCCTCCTCCTTTTACACCCGGGCTTGCGACTGGCATGGCAGAGTTAATTCTCTGTTAGGGAGAGACCAATTGAGTTTCCAAATGTTTATATCATTTGATACAATTTTATCTTGTGATGCATAAAAGAATTTTAACAAATGCCCGTCAGAAAAAACCGTAACATAACTGTCTGGTCTGATACAGTACAAATGCAGTCAGAATTGAACTAAAGTTCATAGCTGTGTAAATGTATATTCAGCCTTGTGACGGGAGCATTATTTTTTCAAGGACTCGACATGTGCTTTGTATTTAGTGTCAATTCAGTGGCTTGTCGTTGGGAATTTAATGTACATACCTTAGAGGATTACTTTTCTGGTTTAAACAGTTGCATAACTTTGCACTGCTCAAGAGAAGATCAACAGAGTCTTGTCAGGTCTGTGTGTAAGTTTGTTTAGATTTCTTTGAATAAAGTAAAAGCATAAATTTGTTTCGAAAAGTGTTATTCATCCTTTTGTAAATGAAAAAAGTACATTATTATTAGTACAGTTTTCAAGACATTGCAACTATGTTAACATTATAAAAAATTTGATTTGGCATTATATTTATTACATAGTCTTCATTAGAACTAGGAAATGTATATAATATCTGATAATGATGTAGCTAAACTGGCATCTCTCTGTGTCGCTCAACCTCTAAAGAGCATGCTTGCAGGGTTCATACATATTAAGCCATGCCCATTTGATATAGACCATTTCCACTCCACAGTGGTCATCCTCAACTTCTCTGTGAGAAAGTGTGGTTTGCAATGCAGTTCTCAGTGGGCCACCATGACAGCAATGTTGGGATGCATGGAGAGATGGTGGAGGTTCTTCTTTTCATAATCCTCTCCATTCTCCTCTAATCACCACATTGTTGCATGGGGTTCCAAAAATACATTTGAGCTGTACTGTACAACGAATGGGTAGGGTACATAGGGTACAACAGGGAAAGGAGTGATCCAATCGAAGGTTGGTGCTGTTTGTGTTGTGTTAATGACTGTTTTGTGGGAACATTCACACATTGCTTCAGTTCTGTGGTACTTAAGTTTGGGACCATTTGGCAAAACTCCAAAGCAGAAGGATATGGCACAATATTTCAGTGATGCAGCAAACCAGTCAGATACATGTTCATTGCCTGAATCCAAGGACGCTGATCAAAATGAAAGTGTATGAAAAAGGTAACAAAAATTATTATTTTAATTCAAGACTGCAAACTTTCAATATGCAACCACAGTATGGTTACTGTGAAGTCACTTAACTCAAGTTAACATCTGGACTTACTAATATCATTGTTGTGAGAGTGGCAGAGAGATTCAAATCTGATTCATTTTTTAGTACAAGCTGGAATTTAATAATGTGATTTACAAATAAGATTTTGATTGCTTTTTGCATGTTTGAGAGAAAGAGAGTTTATAGATGCTAAATACAAGTAGTCCTGTGGTATTTTACTACAGAGCTGTGTTTGTATTACATCCATTTTAACTCTGTTTTTGTGACTGAGCAGTGTCAAGTCCTAAAATTACACAGCATTAGAATGTCACATGTTTTATTTCCCTTTGATGTGAGTTTTAAGGCTGAGTATAGGCTGTGGTGTATAGAGAAGAATAGATGTGTGTATTGTTAGTTGAAGGAATAGACTAAATCATGTTTTTAATTTCCAAATGCTTGATAAGAAGCATATCTCAAGAAAGATAAGAATGGACTAGTAATTGCATTTCTACATTTGATAAAGAACCTGCTATGGAATATTGATCACCATAGCCTGGTAAACTTGACATTTGTCATTTCATTACTATATTTATTAATGGGTACAGGCTACTCCGGTGGCATCAGCGGTTAGAGTGTCAACCTTGGATGTGGGAGGTCATGGGTTCAAACCCCAGCTGAGTCATATCAGAGACATAAAAATGGTACTAACAGCTGCCTTGCTCAGTGCTCAGCATTAAAAGGTTAGAAAGGTTAGTGCTAGGACTGGTCGGTTAGTGTCAAGATAATGTGACCGAGTGGGACATAATGTTATGTGTTGGCAGCCTGATACCCCAGTTCTAGACATCATTATACACTGCCACACTGCAAACATCATAGCGATATGACTGAATTTTTTTTTAAAGCTATGTTAAAAAGCCAAAGCAAACATACTCTCACACATTATTGGGTGCATGTAGTCCACCTGACAAAAAGTTGGTGGGGATGCATTTTAGAGGCTGGATATAAACAAGATAATCTTAATGGATCTTAATGGATCATGTACACTAGATGCATGCACTATAATTCCCATTTTTATGTGATGATCAAGCCTTGTTGAATATTCTTGGTGGTTCTTATATGAAGTGCTAAACAAACATGTCGTTCAGATTACTGTGAAACACTTTAATTCATTTTATTAATGTTTTTGGGGGTGAGCTGGACCATGAATTTAATGTTGCAATAAAATATCTACCAAAAAGATATTCACCCCTTACCCCCACACTTTAGTAACCACAACGTCACTGGCTCTGGTTATGTTAATGGCTGCTGCTGAATCATTGTCATCTCCATCATTTCCAGTAACAGAAACATTAGTTTTGTTTCCTGGCAATCACTAATTTTGTAAACAATTTCCTCTTCCTCAGTTGTTGTTGTCTCTGATGCAACATTGTCACTGTCAGAATGAACATAATCCAATCAACATTCTCATTACCAGATCCATCTCAAGAAAGTGACACTCATATTTTGTTCATAATTACAACAAATATTTCCAGTCATTGAAAGTTGAAAATCAAAAAAATTCAGACATGTTCTTTCATCAGTGCCTTGTTGTATTCCTCATATTATTCGTAGTAGTTTTGTCTGAAGAGACATTTTGTCTTTTTCTGACCAGCATATTTTATGTCATTTTCACAAGTCTGAATTCAAAATGAACATGAGAGAGATTGACATCACGCTGTATTTGGCTAGTCGACATACATGACAGGAATAGAGCAGTAGCTAAGGCATATGTCAGGGGTGCTGAGTGGTCTGAAGTGCTGTCCATTATGGATCACTGCCATCTCACCTCTGTCTGCGTGGTTTCAAGTCTAGGATTCGGCCAATGTGGGTATGTGAGAAAGCTTGCCAGTAGCTTCTCGTGGGTCGGTGGTTCTTCCCAGGGTTTTCCCCAAGTTCTTCCTTCACCGTTAATACTGGCCGCCATGCATAGCCTATCATCTGCTGGAAAATGGCATTAAACCCCACAACAACAACAACTACAACAACAAGGCATATGTCTGAATTATTTAGTCTTGAAAGTATGAACAAAAACATTTCAAGTTAATAGTTGCATTGAACCAGCAACACATGGTTCAAAAGTACCACTTATGAATGACATGTGATCATCACACTTTTGTTATCTGGTGACTTGTTGTTACTCCTTTGTTATTTTGGAGTTTGGCTGGGGAAATTAAACTTGAATGTTATGACAAAGTGTATCTAAGGACATTAAATTTACTAAAACATCATTTCAGTATTGGTTCAAAACAAAATGATGGCAACCTTGCTTCTGGAACTATCCATCCTGATAGTTGTCCGCCCTTATAGGATATGCAGTATGGTCTTTTTCATCACAAAAATTGCTGTAAATAACATTTTAGCAAAAAAAAATTTACTTGCTAAATCTAAGCTTCTGCTCACTAATATTTTGTGATTATATACATTATTTTTATTTTGCTGCATTATTAGTTTTCATCGTTAAAATTTATTTATAGGTAATCAGGACTACACTAGATGTTACCAGTGTGGTGGTGGTCTTCGAAACTGGGAGCCTGGAGATAATCCCTGGATAGAACACTGCAGATGGTATCCCACATGTCCTCATATTGAAAAAGGCAAAGGCCAGAGATTTGTCAATGCTGTACTAAAAAAACAGGCTGAACTGGTATAAAAACACATTCATTTAGAGGATGAAAAATATTAGGTTATTCCAGAATTAATGTATGGCAGGAAGAGACCTTTTTTTCAGAGTCCACTATCCACTTGTAAATTGCACATGGATAACTTGCAAGACAACTTATAATGTGGGGTCAAGAGTGGATCCCATGTGCTTTTACTAGAAAATACTAAACTGATTGTTGAATGGGAAGAAAATTGTGATCAAAATTAGTAAATGAAACCTTGATATATCATTAATTTTCTAAATCTTCTTTACAAACAACAATCTCAGTACACTGTGGATAACAAAATTGGACAAAATATCGATGTCACATTGTGGGGAAAATTTGCTGATGTTCCGGTTCATGTATACACATATTTTCTTATAGTTACTTTGTGGTGAGAGTACCTTGGTATGTTATCACATTAACCCCTAGCGACGACTTAATGGGTAGGAGGTAGTAGCCTACTGCCGAGCTCTGTTGCGGCATGGTCATGCATGATACACTTAAGTGGGTGGTATTATAGAAAGGTAGATAGATGTAGCTCTACAATGATACCAAATAATCTGGAATATCTAGTTGCACTACAAAATACAGATAAAAAAAACCTTATTTTTTGGACCCGACTTTTTTCTACCCAAAATTCGCCCGTGGTCGGAATCTGATTTTGTGTCATGATTTTAGACTTTTTGGTCTCAGATCTAAGGCAAACTGGTTTGAACTGCAAACAGACAGATGAGCCTTTGCAAAAAGTAGGATAAGATGGGCATTTGGAATAAAGAGTGGTCCTGATACAACAATAATGGCTCCATTTAGCAACAAAAAAAAAGAACTCCAACTTTTACCCTTCTGCTCATGCATAAGTCAAATAGCCAATGCAAAACTATGTTTTTAACACAACTAGGCAGTATGTTATTGAAAGATCACCATGGATTTGGTGTTTTCGGATCTATTCAGAAATAGCTTTCAAAATGTATTTCCTACTCGATTTTCAGGTGAAAATGACAAAAACCTCCAGGGGTTAATGTGTTAAACAGTGCATTTTGATGACATCACCAAATTTGAATATTGCTTGTGTATTTAATCACTTGTGCATCGAAATTGTACATAAATTAAAAATTTAGCAATTCCTTGACAAATTGTAAAAAAAAAAAAAAAAATCCTTGTTAACACATTAACCCCTAATTAACCCCTAGCGACGACTAACGGGGCAGGAGGTAGTAGCCTACTGCCAAGCTCTGTAGCGTCATGGTCATGCATGATACACTAAAGTGGGTGGTATTATAGAAAGGTAGACAGATGTAGCTCTACAACGATACCAAATAATCTTGAATATCTAGTTGCACTACAAAATATAGATAAAAAAACTCATTTTTTGGACCCGACTTTTTTCTATCCAAAATTCGCCCGTGGTCAGAATCCTATTTGGTGTCCAGATTTTAGACTTTTTGGTCTCAGATCTAAGGCAAAACTGTATGAACTGCAAACAGACAGATGAGCCTTTGCAAATTGCAGGATAAGATGGGCATTTGGTGTAAAGAGTGGTCTCGATGCAAAAATAATGGCTCCGTTTAGCACCAAAAAAAAAGAAAAGAACTCCAACTTTTACCCTTCTGCTCATGCGTAAGCCAAATAGCCAATGCAAAACTATGTTTTTAACACAGCTAGGCAGTATATTATTGAAAGATCACTGGGGATTTGGTTTTCAGATCTGTTCAGAAATAGCTTTCAAAATGTTTTCCTACTCGATTTTCAGGTGAAAATGACAAAAACCTTCAGGGGTTAATGTGTTAATATGTATTATGTAAGGTTTTGACTGTAGACCCGATTCTGGACAAAGAAACTGCCTGTCGGTTGTGTAACCATGATGCAATGGTCTGCTCACAGCTTACTTCAGAAGGAATTCTACGTTGGGATGCCTTTGTTTGCTTTGCACTTAGTGATGTCTCGAACGGGGAAGTCCATTGTTCTGATAGTGCATGTTTGGAAGTTGGTGAAAGCAGATCATAAGGAAGTTGGGAGACACTAGACTACATTCCGAGTGCCAAATTTGTATGCTCGTTAAAAAAAGCTGGAAAGGAATTTCATGGAATTTCTAAGTTGGATTGTGAGCGAAGGCTTCTTGAGGTAGCTTATCTTCACCTGAATTTGTCTCACTTTTATAACTAGTTGTTGTAGAATTGATGCATTATTATGTACCTTTTTATTTATTAGAAATCAATTCTTCAATGTTTAGCGAATTATTAACATGCAAGATTAAGATATGTAGACTGTTGGATTGTGTAATTTACTATGTTGCATTGTAATATAATGCATGACTGAATTATTAGTGGAGTTAGAACTTGTACTACTTTGTTAGGATAGATAGGTAGATAGATAGACAGATAGATAGATAGATATACAGATAGATAGATAGATAGATAAGAAATTATGCTGCGTTAGACTTGTACACATATAATTAGGTATTTGTATATTTTATGTGTCATTGTAATTGGGTAGGAAATGATGCATATGATTGTTGTTGACAGTGAGAGTTCACTGCATAGAGAAGTTAACAATTAGGGATGTGTATGCATGTATCAGAAGTCTTTTTGCAATGATACACAAATCATTTTGAAGGTCTGAGTTCAGGACAGTCACACTTTTTGTTGCAAGAATTGGGGGGAGGAGGAATCTGCCATAGTTCAATATTTACATAACACTTTCCTTCTCTCTTTCTTCCTGCTTCACTGTCTTAACCCCTGAAATGAAAACCTTTCAAAGATGTTTCTTGTAGGTGTATAAGCATTAATTTGTGGATTGTTTCTGAGCTTAATCTGTTCCTTATGTATGAATATTGTTCTGCACCGATAACCCCATTTCATAGTCTGCTATCTGAAGAGGCATATTTGCAGCTAGCTTAGTCATTTGGAACATTATTCTGCACAGCTAAAATGTAACAAGAAAAGAAATTAAAAGTGCATTCTGCTTTTAATTTTTCTGTATTTTAATTTGGTTTGTTTTTCTGCCTTTTCTGCATTTTAATTCTGAATACTGTTGAAATGAGGGGTTGATCAGCATCCTGCCTGTTTTTGTCCCTCCAGCATGTACATTGGATTCCCTATAACACCATTTTCAGTTTGAAAATCACTCTCTGGTATCTTCGTTAAAACTTTCCATGCTCCATTGATCTGCTATACTTCCTAACTTTAAAAATAAATTGCCTTCATTACTATGACAAGCCAGTATTTGAAATCATTATCTAAAGAGGAACCACGCTGGGAATCAGCCATTTTGGGTCTTCTAAAAAACCTGTATTATAAATGCACGTTTGTAACACTTTCTTGGTGCAAGATTCAAACTACAACAGAATGCTTGTTATGGGGTCCAGTGTGACAATTAAATTTAGCATAACAACCATTTATGTCAATCTAAAGACACCTGATGTGAAAACAGTTACAAAATAATATACTTTGTGGCAAGCAATACCCTATTTCTACCAGCTTATGTTGATAGAAGCACTTTAAGAGTGAACAGCTGAATAAAATTGTATACTGCAAAGAGCACCTTTCATATACTCGAATTGACCCTGATTTGCAGGAGATCTCAGGTAGAGTGCTGGACTATAGGGTACTTGCATAAGTAGTGTAAAAGCTAGAGTGCTGGACTTTAGGGTACTTGCATAAGTAGCGTAAAAGCTAGAGTGCTGGACTATAGGGTACTTGCATAATTAGTGTAAAAGCTTGAGTGCTGGACTATAGGGTACTTGCATAATTAGTGTAAAAGCTAGAGTGCTGGACTATAGGGTACTTGCATAAGTAGTGTAAAAGCTAGAGTGCTGGACTATAGGGTACTTGCATAATTAGTGTAAAAGCTTGAGTGCTGGACTATAGAATACTTGCATAATTAGTGTAAAAGCCAGAGTGCTGGACTATAGGGTACCTGCATATTAAGTAGTGTAAAAGCTAGAGTGCTGGACTATAGGGTACTTGCATAATTAGTTTAAAAGCTAGAGTGCTGGACTATAGGGTAATTGCATAATTAGTGTAAAAGCTAGAGTGCTGGACTATAGGATACTTGCATAAGTAGTGTAAAAGCTAGAGTGCTGGACTATAGGGTACTTGTATAATTAGTGTAAAAGCTAGAGTGCTGGACTATAGGGTACTTGCATATTAAGTAGTGTAAAAGCTAGAGTACTGGACTATATGGTACTTGCATAAGTAGTGTAAAAGCTAGAGTGCTGGACTATAAGTACTTGCATAATTAGTGTAAAAGCTAGAGTGCTGGACTATAGGGTACTTGCATAATTAGTGTAAAAGCTAGAGTGCTGGACTATAGGGTACTTGCATAATTAGTGTAAAAGCTAGAGTGCTGGACTATAGGTACTTGCATAAGTAGTGTAAAAGCCAGAGTGCTGGACTATAGGGTACTTTTCAGTAGGAGTCTTTAAATATAAGCAGGGAACTGAAGGAGTAGAATAATATCTCTAGATGAATCTGGTACCTTGTATGCACTTTTTGTGTGACTCTTAAGCCATTCATCCTGGATAAAATCATATAACATTGGTAATCTACAAATTTAAAGCTGCAATATTTTTAAAGAGTTTTATTTAGTTTGCTGCTTGTAAATCTATAACATTGTAAAAGAAAATGCAGTTGGCTGTCTGTCAGGGACAAAGAAACTACCTGTTCCAATTAAATTACATATTTCCTAGTCTCTGCTTAAGAGGACTGTATAGTAGAATTGTTGTACTAATTTTTTTTAAAGAATGGATTTATTTTCACATTAAATATAGCATCACAAGGAAAGAGCCAAAGTTGATGAGATTTTTTTGTAATATATGTTATGCAATATTACAAATCGGGTTGATCTACTGATAATCATGACTAACATTTGAACAAACTTTTCATTAAATAAATCTTTGATTAAGTTATATATAGACACCATTTGTAAGCCATTGTAAAGCTTATCTGGTGAATACATTGCCCAATCACATTTACATTAGGAAAATAACCTCTACTACCTTCAAATCCAGCTCTCCTGAAAGATGAAAACAAATGTATTTCTTGTATCATATAAACAAATGAAAGCATCTCATACAGATTATGACCACTCCAGTGGCCTTGTGGTTAGAGCATCTGCCTTGGGTACAGATGATTGTGGGTTCAAACCCTGGGCAAGTTATACCAGAGACTTATAAAAATGGTACTCACAGCTGCCTCGGTAAGCACTCGGCATTAAGAGGTTAGTGGTAGGACTGGTTAGCCTGGTGTGTGGATAATGTGACTGGGTGGGACATGATGCTACATGTCTACAGCATGATGCCCCAGTGCTAGACATCCTTGTAAACTGCCACACTGCAGACGTTGTAGATATATTACTGAAAAATTGCTAAAGCTATTGTTTTAAAAATCTAAATCCATATTACCTACCATTGGCCTTGCTAGGTTGCCACCCATTTCCCTTGTTTAACAGTTTAATCCTTTGCTGAGAGACAGGTTGCATTGCCTCCAAATTCTTTTAAACATTTTTTACTTTCCAGCAGACGTTTTCATTATTGAATCATAAAGTTTATATACCTTGTGTATATAGCATTTCAGTGAATTTATTCATATTTTTGCTGTTATTGTCCATGTGATATCAATCAGTAAGACTTGCATGAACTTTATACCATTGTGTTTTGATTGGTGCTGTTTAACTTTACCTTATTATTTGTTTCCTTCATAGGTCATCTCAGTAATTACATGTTCACCTAATTGAATATAATTTGTGTATCTATTTGCTGTAAGCACTTGTTTTTCTTTGTCATATCAGAGAATATGTAAGAATTACTTTTATATGTTTACATGATATTGTCATGGAAAGCTGATTTTAGGTCTTTCATGGATTCCTGAATTTGGCAGTACCAAAAGTTATTTACCTAATATTAATGTGATCAGGTGAGCATTCTCAGGGTAACGTAATTTACAAAAAGAAAAATTCCTTTGTGCATCATTGTGGCTTTTCAAAAGCATTTTATGTGTGTTTTTTTTAGGTAGGGAGTGTGGCTGTATTATTGATTTTTTCCTCACAAACATATAAGCAGCAGAACAAAAAGTATCTTATCTTATTGATGAGCCTTGTTAATCATAATATATTTTCAGCAAAGATACATCTTGCAATCTGAACCCTGTCATAATAAGAGGTAAAAGACTTGAAACCATCACATGTTGAGCAAGGTATGGCATGTACATTGTCAATATGTTGAATGTGAAAAGCATTTGGCTTTAAGTCAGACATGCAGATGAAAGGGAGATGTTGAGTTTTGAAACAGTTTGAATAGCTTTGTTTTGATCATTTTATGGCATGTACACATTTAAAAATATTGGTAAACTTTGCAACCTTACATCCATCATTTAAAATCCAGGTCAGTGTGACCTGTATTTATGCTTCACTTCTGCATTGAGCTCATTTGCTAACTTAAAGACACTATTGACTCTGAGGCAAAAATAACTTAGCATGTAATTGCATTATGAAAAGTACACTGATGTGAAAAGCACTTGATTCAAAATCCCAAGATTTAAAGGAAATTTTGTTAATAACAAATATTTGAAAAAAATCCAGTTTTTGTTCAAGATGATCAAAGATGAAGAATTGTTAAAGAGGATACATATTATGATGAGATTGATAGCAATTCAGGGATTTCTTAAATTGATCATTCTTATGCCTGAGTGCTACAGCCATCAATAAAAAATGACATCTGGGTACATGTAGCACATACTGTGAAGCAGT
Organism: Sinohyriopsis cumingii; assembly: GCA_028554795.2. Taxonomy (NCBI): domain Eukaryota; kingdom Metazoa; phylum Mollusca; class Bivalvia; order Unionida; family Unionidae; genus Sinohyriopsis; species Sinohyriopsis cumingii. The sequence continues at coordinate 74,454,741 of CM068835.1, read as the reverse complement.
TTTACCATTTAAATGACATCTGAGTACATACACAACATTATGCATAGCAGGTAAACATAACATTAATGACCTCTTAGTTCATGTTGCACATACTGTGTAGCAGCTATACCAGATGCAAAATGACATCCAAATATGTGTATCACATAAGTATATGATGTAAATGATGTGAGTACAAGTAGGACATAATATGTAGCAGGTATACCAAATGTAAATGATATATGATTACATGTAGCATATAACGTGTTGCAGGTATACCAAATGTAAATGACATCTGAGTACATGTAGCATATAATGTGGGGCAGGTATACCAAATGTAAATGACATCTGAGTACAAGTAGGACATAATATGTAGCAGGTATACCAAATGTAAATGACATCTGAGTACATGTAGCATATAATATGTTGCAGGTATATAAAATGTAAATGACATCTGAGTACATGTAGCATATAATGTGGGGCAGGTATATAAAATGTAAATGACATCTGAGTACATGTATGACATAATGTGGGGCAGGTATACCATGTACATTTCACCAGGTAATATGTAGCGTATAATGTATAGCAAATATGCAATATAAATGGCATCTGAGTACCGTATTTGCCAGCCTATAAGTCAATGTGGTGTGTAAATCGAATCAGCAAATTTAGCAAATTTTCCATTCATATATAAGTCGATACTGAGTATAAAACGAGGCCAGATCAATACCTCAGATTGTGCTTTTCACTTCATTCCACACAGCATCACAAATTTTATCCTATCTGTAATTCTATGACTTTTTCAGTCGGGATCATCAAATGTAATTAAAAGTACCTGATTTGTTTTGCACTAAGTATTATGAATGTATTATGTACTTTTAGCTAGATATAATGATGCTGACCTGGACATTTATTGAGTCAAGGATAGGATAAAACTCATAATGCTTTGTGGAATTAAACTATAATAACTTTAATAAATATTAAAAGTATCACTTTATGTTTCAGATTACCAGCAATAGGGATATTGCATCAATAATGCTAAAATGCTTTTTACTTTTTTTTTTGGGGGGGGCACAGATACGGAGAGAAGGATGCATAATATGTATTCCATCGCATTTTTCTTCTTGCACCCTGTGATTACAATAAAATGTGGTCCAATATATACGAGAGAGAGAGAGAGAGCAGGATTCCCACGCTACTGGGAAGTCGGGAAAAAGTAATGAAATTTTTTTTCCAGACTATAAAAAGTCCTTGAATTTCATAAATATTGTTGAAAGGGGGGAAAAACCTGGCAATTTCCCACCACCACTTGACACCCAAAAGAACCATGTAATTGAGTCGTAACTAAACTGATATTTAGTTAAATTTATCGAGTTCTAACCAAATATTCTGAGGGTGCAGTATGGATCATTTGGTTGCTTGCAATAAACATATATGCTGAGTCAATCCAAACACCCAGTGGATTAGATTCGTCTAGTAGACTTTTATTTTCAAAGTCAGCTTGATATCCGTCTTTCCTTACTTGGTATGAAAACCAGTCTAGCATCACAAGAGGCCAACATGGTGGTGGCAAGGCGTAACCACTTACCAGATGGCCTAGCAAACTTAAAACAATTGATATGAAAATTACTTATTTTCTCAGAAACTGTGAGTATTAAAATCATTGTCTTTAATCTGCTGAAAGTCCAGATAAAACTACGTTGTTGATAAAATGTGACCTGGTACTCGCAGTTTGTATTGCTAGTCGCATGAGTACACAAATCAAACAATCCACTGGTTGTAATAAAAATGCAAAAGGAAAGAACACAAAATCCTCCATGTTTATATATTCAGAGAACAACTTCTGCACTTTTGTTGTATCACGTGACTATCACGTTGACATGTGCTCTCTGCTTGATAAATCAGACTGCCATATTGCTGGTTTTTACAAAAAGTATCCGACTTTTTTCATTTAATATAATTGTATTTCTGTACAACAACATTATAAAGGAGTTTGTTGTTGATATCATGTGACTATTGGACTTCAATGTCATCATTTGAGATTATTTGCTACTGCATGGTGGCGGCAAATTCCTTATTTTCAATATGCAGTTGCAATGACCCCACACCCCAACCTAAATGTCCAGATATGAAAAATGGGGTGGGAATATTCAGAGCAAACTCTCTTTGTTTTTTTTTTATAAAAAAAAATGTATTACCTTACTGCCCCCATCTTGCTGAAGCTATTGTCAAAGAGAGAAAACATTAATAAATTAAACAGTAAATGTAAACTATGAAAATACATACCATACTCCTTCAGAGTTTAAATATTCACAATAGTTATATCCATATAGTCTCTATTAGGTTAAATCCCAAGAATGACTATTTTGCATGCTATTTTTTTTTTGCAAGTATAACAACCTCTCCATTCCCAAAAAATAAGATTTTGTTTAAAGTACATTTACTCTTCCTGTACTTAGGTGGCAATTATTTTTGATCTTACCTCATGCAGGCATGTGTGTCATGTACATGACATCGAGTACATATAAGACATCATCTGTAGCAGGTAAAACAAATGCAAATAACATCTGAATATGTGTAGTACATAATGTGTAGCAAGTATACCAAATATAAATGACAACTCAGTACATGAATCACATAATGTGTAGCAAGTATACCAAATATAAATGACAACTCAGTACATGAATCACATAATGTGTAGCAAGTATACCAAATATAAATGACAACTCAGTACATGAATCACATAATGTGTAGCAAATATACCATGTAAATTACATCTGAGTACATGTAGGACACACTGTGTAGCAGGTATACCATATAAATAACATCAAAGTACATGTAACACATACTGTGTAGAAGGTATACCATGTAAATGATATCTGAGTACCTGTAGGACATAATGTGATAGTATCAGTTACACATGTACATAACATGGGTGTATGTAGGACATAATGTGTAACAGGTGTACTATAGAAATTACATCTGAGTACACATAGTGCATATAATGAAGCAAGTGTACCATGTAAATGACATCCAAGTATGTGTGGCACATAATGTTCAGCAAGTATATCAAATGTAAATGACATATAAGTGCATGTATCACATAATGTTTAGCAGGTATACCATGTAAATTACATCATGGTATGATATCACAAAATGAGTAGCAGGTATACCATATAAATTACATCTGAATAAAGGTAATATATAACAAATATCAGGTATACCATGTACATCTGATTACATCTATTGCATAATGTATTACAGATACCATGTAAATTACATCAGAATACAAGTAGGACATAATGTGTAGCAGGTATACCATGTAAATGATATCTGATTACATGTAGCACATAATGTGGTATGGCAGGCATTCCATATAAATGACATCTGGATACATATAGCACATTATGTGTGGCAGGTATACCTATGTGTGACATCTCAGTACATGTAGGTTATAATGTGTAACAGGTATACCATGTACATGTAGGATATAATGTAGGTTATAATGTGTAACAGGTATACCATGTACATGTAGGATATAATGTTTGACAGGTATACCTACTTAATGACATCAGGGTACCCAAAGCAAAAAATATGCAGCAGTGTTCAATGTAAATTACATCAGGGTACATTTAACACATAACTTCTAACAGGTATTCCATGGTAATGACATCTGAGTACATGAGGCAGATAATGTGTAGCATGTATACGATGTAAATGACATCAGGACACATGTAGCACATACTGTTTAGCAGGTATACTGTGTAAACTACACCAGGGTTCATATGACATTATATGTATAGCAGTTATACAATGTAATTGACATCTGAATACATGTATCATATAATGTGTAGTGGTTTACTTTCTAATTGACATGATAATTGTATTTAGTACATAACATAACAAACATTTATCTTGTTAGATAAATATATTATCAGAAATTGCTTGTTATATTCACTACTTCTAGCACAAGATAGATTTATCTTACTCAAGATCAATTAAGGAATATTTGTGTCAACTATATGAGAAATAGACTTGTCTGCTTATTTAACTATTTTCATTTATTTTCTTCTAGTTAGCAACCCAGCGAGCAGAGTGCCGAAGGAAGGCACAGTATGGTATGCTTGATAATTCTGTATGCCTCTGTTAGGGGGATTTAGTTTTGTAGGTGTGCATGTGTGGACAGCTTTGGTTAAAGTATTTTCCAGTATTTCTTACTCAGCCATTACACAATTTACTTCCATATTTGGACTATGGTATTAAATACTGCCTTTCACTCAGTACTACTTTGCCCCTGGATGGGGAAATGGTGTGAAGAATTATGTTGGAGACTAATAGTTTAAAAAATGTTCTCAAGTTTTTTTCATAGCCCTTGATTCATTTCATATTTAGAATATAACATCATTACATAATCTCCTTCTCTCAGTACCACTCCTGTGACTGAGTTTTGCCCCTAGGTATGTCCATGGGGTCAGTAATTATATTTGGGATATATAGGTTGAAGATGCTGATTAAAGTTTGTTTCATAACATTTTGATAATACCTTCATGAATTAACTTGATTAAAGTGTAACATTGGTGACGCTTTTGCTTCAAGTTTTTTTCTACACTAGTATTTATGTAACCCCTTACTCAGTTCACTAGCCAGAATATAATTTTATCAACTACTTCCCTCTCTCTGTCTATACTACTAGTTCTGGGATCTGCCCCAGGATTGAGCAGTAGGATCAAGAAATACTTTGGGAACACATTTTGGTTAAAGTTTTGATTACAGTTTTCTATACATGTATATTGTTCTGTAACCTATTATTAGGTTCACTATAAATTTGAAATATAAAATCATAACTTACTCCCCTTTTCTCCATACAGTTATTATCCCACTGTTCTGCCCTGGATTTGTAAAAAGGGACCAAACACTAATTTTAAACCTATTCAGTTTACTGATGGGTGCAAAATTTTCTAATAGATCAGGAAATATGCTTTTTGGGAAATACAGAATGAATGTAACAAGGTACCAGTATAAGCACCAGTCACCATAATTCGTATATATAGCAAACCAAATTAAACATAGAAATGAGAGAAACTTTATCAGAAAATGAGAGAAATGTCAAGCATTTGGACTGATTTGGACAGATGGCTTGTAAAGTTAGAGTGTTGTCAGATTTTCTGAATGCATTTTCATCAACACAAATCATCTGTCTCATTGGTATTATTTATGTATGGAATGTACATTATCCACATAACACAATTGTCAGAACATGCTGATGATACAACTTTACTGACAGCGACTTAAGTAAAATATCATATAGATGTGTTTCACTAACTACTTATGGTATTTTTAGCAAGATTGATTCTGCTTGATGTTGGACACCCTGACTAAAATATCGTGTAAGAAAGTGATTTTGACCTTACAGTGTTTCTTGCGAATTCCAAAAGATAGCAATTTTCCATATGTTTCTGATCTGTATAATTGCATTTTAAAGCTAAATCTTAAATAATATTAAACCTAGGCCTTGCTATTCATGAATTGTATATTTTTTCTGAATATATTTGCCCAATGGTTTACGAAAACAGTCTAATAAACTGGCACTTCCCAGACAAATCATTGTTTGCCATTATTTCCCCATTGTTGGTTCACTTACAGATACAAACTTATTTTATAAAGCAATAGTGTACAAGAGGCAGATACAATATCCAGATCACCAATTCTGTTCTTAAACAGAAATTGCTATTTACACCACTCCCTCAATAACTCCCACCCTGATAACTCATGAACCTGCTTATAATGTAGAGTCAAGTGTGGATCCCTTTTTTTAACTTGAACTTAAAGAAAGTCTTGACCAAAATTGGCAACTTTGATATATCGCTCGTTTTATCATCGAAAACGGTAGATAGACCATAAAAATTTAATCAACATTTTGAAATTATCAACTATTAATAAGAATTCATAATTTTTTACATTTTCTTTCTTTGTCTGGTAGTATGACCCCTGTGACATTTGACTCACTCGTAACTTTATGTGAATCTTGACTAAATGCATGGTTCTGATAATAATGTCTTCATTTATGTTTCATTCACATTTCACTGTATTATAATGCTGCACTATTTCACATACATTTTGTATCTGTTACAGGGATTGGCAGCACTGACCCCTTGGAGACACTTGCAGCTATCACACTCCTGGAGATGGGATATCCACGAGATACAGTCCGCAACTCCATTCTCATCCTCCGTCGACAGAAAGGTAAGAATATGTTGAAGACGAGACATTTGTTTTCTCCATGCATTCCTTTCATAAAGCCTTTCAACCTGAGTTTGTACTCAACTTAAAAGTTTTGTCTCTGAAAATTTCATAGTCTAATTTAAAGTCAGATTTTCTCAGTTTTATGTTTAAATTAACATGTTTATTTCAAATCATGGATTTACAGCAATTATTCTGTTACAGTTAACACATAATAGCCACACAAAATTTGAGTTCATTATTTATTCAAAGTTGTTAAGGTTTATCAGAAAATGATGCCTCCTGGAATTGTTCAGTAGCTCAGGAGGCTAGAGTAGGTTACAAATTTACTAGTCTCCCAGGAGATTTTAGTAGTACCCCAAAGAGCTAGTTCCATGAAATTTATGGTATGCTTCAGTTAGATATTTCTCCATTACAATTCATGAATCTTATTTTCTATATTAAAATGGGAAATTATAATTAAGAATTTGGTGCATTAATAGACAGCGTTTTGAGTAACTTGTGTTACAGTGTAAAATAAGCCCATTTTTGTAATCTGATAGGTCATAAAGCTGTGATAATAGTAACATAAGATATTTATCACATGACAGTCACATAAATCCATGGACACTCGTCACATGATCAAAATAACCAGAATACTTTTGAATCAGCAAATGTCACATCTGACTGGTTGCTTGCTATTGTCAGAGGGAACAGCTGATTATCAAAATGGGGGTGGGTGCTAATGTGTGATTCCAAGTGGATTTATAAAATTTCAAATGAAGGTATGTATGCCCTAAGCCACCTTCAGCTGACTGTAATGCAAGAGCATGAGGAAAATCAGTATATATTTACAGTCAGTATGTGTATTTTTGTACTGCAGACAAATCTGCCCTTTATAATTGCAATTTTGTACGAATAGATGAGATCAGACCCCAAACCATCAACATATATACAGGTTGGGGAGGGCTGATTTATTTGAATAGTTTACATGGTAAGTCAGAATCATTGATAGAACTAAAAGCACAGATGCTGATCTGTAGGCTGATGATACAGCCATTGTTCTAGGTTTGGAATGTTCACAGTTGCATTATCTGATACATATTGTGAAATTTTACTGTGATGCAGCACTTGACCATGCCAGCTGGCAATCTTCATTGGATCCACCAACCCCTCATTACACAGGAAATATACAGTACTGTATCTATAGTTACACCAACCCCTCATTAGACAGGAAATATACAGTACTGTATCTATAGTTACACCAACCCCTCATTAGACAGGAAATATACAGTATTGTATTTATAGTTACACGAACCCCTCATTAGGCAGGAAATATACAGTACTGTATCTATAGGCCTTTTCAATAAGGGTTGTTGTCTCTCCCTAGTAGGAACTCTTCAGTGCATCTTTTGCGCATGCGTTAGCTGTCACTTCAACTTCCGTGGCCTACCCATTCATCAGCTGTCAAAGAATGCCTCTGGCAAAAACCCGCAAGTATTGTTGCATTTGTAGCAATTTCAGAGGGAAGGAAGTAGATGGGAAAACAATATCATTGCACAGATTTCCTGCAAGATGTAAACTACGTAGAGTTTGGCTTCAGCGGTCACGGCTAGTACGGAAAGATTTCACTTACACAGCTAACAGTCAAATGTGTTCCGATCATTTTGTGAATAGAAGTGGGCTGTCAAAAGAGCATCCAGTGCCTTCAGTTTTCCCAAACAAGGTGTTTCAAACGTCGGTAAGTGGCTACATTGAGTACTCTTATGCTCCATCCATTTTAAAAGAGATGTTATTCTGTGGTTTTTAATCAACTGTAATCAATAGCATTGTGTATGCTTTTTAACAAATAGTCATATTCCATATTTAACTTATTAAGTGTACTCCTCTCTGTGATGTGTTACATACAGATGTTCAGAGATAACAAAAGTTATGCATTTGTGTGTAGTCTGTTACTGCATTGTAGTTTGATTTGATGTTGTAATGACCTTTTTCAACAGTTGTATTGTCTTTAAATCTGCTGTTGCAATTGGCGCTGTAATGTCTACAGGTGCACAGTTACACTATAAATATGGACTAACTGTCTACCCATCCAGTACTTAAAGAAAATGCTGTAACTTACACCAGCACCAACTTTTAATATGTGCATGCTACACATGTATATGTAAATATTAATTAACTGTTATAAAAATTATGTTTATATTTGTATAATTATTTAATTTCAGAATCTGGAGAGTGAAACCTTAAAACTTGCCAATAGTGACTTACAACTAAATGAAGATATGGAACAAGGTGACATTGCTGAACAACAGAGTGATGACGAGGATGATTCAAATGATATTTCAGAACCATTTATTGCAAAAACTGAATCACCTCTGGACACCTCTATACATTTACATGATTATTGTGGACCAATAAATTTAAATGATATTGCTGCCAGTCATATTAAAAACCAATCAACATAAACCAATACCCTACTGCGGATAGATGTTTCTACACAGTGTGATTTTAATGAAATGTCACCTGAACATGGCACACCTGTTAACAAAGTGACAACTGTAGATTGCGGGATACAGGTTAATTCCCCTGTTTTAGCATTTGAGGATATTGAACATGATGACCAAAAATTTCTATTTTATACAGGAGTTCCAAATTCAGCTATTTTCAAGGCATTATTTGATGAAATTAAGGATGATGCTACAAGTCAGAGAGCTTGTTATGGTGCTACAAGTGGAAAGGGACATCCAAGACAATTGCGTCTGATAGATGAATTCTTTCTTGTCTTGATGCGATTGAGACTAGGCTTGTTACTGGAAGATTTAGCAGATCGACTTAACATTGGAACGTCGACATGTGGAATGATTTTTAACAAGTGGATTGATTATTTGTATATACAGTTAGATTTTCTAATCCAATGGCCATCAAGATGTGCTGTTGATGAACATATCCCACGTTGTTTCAAGGAAAAATATCCAAATTGTAGGGTGATAATTGACTGTACAGAGTTATGCACAGAAATGCCTAGTTCCTTACAGCACAAATCTTTGATGTACAATGATTACAAATCACATATGACATGGAAAGGGCTAATTGGAATTAGTCCAGCAGGGGTTGTAACATTTGCATCAGATTTGTGGGCAGGGAGTGCTAGTGACAAACAAATTACTAAAGATAGTACCCTGGTTGACATGTGTGAACCTGGAGATGCCATTATGGCAGACAAAGGATTCCTTATTTCAGACATCGCAACCCCAAAAGGTATCCATCTCATCATCCCTCCATTTAAACAAAAGAAAAAACAGTTCTCCAAAAGAGAAGTGCAACAAACACGAACAATTGCAAATCTTCGTATCCATGTTGAGAGACAGATGGAAAGGATAAAAAAAATTAATATTCTTAAAACTGTTATGCCCATAAATATGTCACAACAAGTAACAAAGCTATGGAAGATATGTACACGATTAACAAATTTACAGCCACCACTTTGCAAAGCAAATTAGTATTATATTTAATTTACATGTATTACAGCAGTCTGTTATGATCATATGTATGACATTACTTTCAAAAATTTTGTGGCAATAATTTTGACTTTTAAAAACACCTGCCTATATAACAACACATATTTTAAACTCATTTAGTAAACATGTCAACTGCAGTTTTAATAAAGAAAACACTAAACTCTTCATTCCATATTGTTGTGTAACTTCTTATTCCAATCTCATTGAGTCGATAAATTACTTGAAATGTCACCGTATGTCATTAATTTGACAATCACTTTATTTCTTTTTCTCATCATCACTGACCAAATGGTAGAGAGGAACACCTCTAAGCACACGTGTTGTGTACATTTCAGGAACAATTCCTTTCAAGTAGAAAGAATTTAGTTTTTCTACCATAATATTCCAGAATTCTAGATTGAATGGAATGCGTTGAATAGATGGTGGTTGCTTCAAAGTCCAAACCATAAAATCACACCAATCCTTGCCCGTAATGGCCATTTGTCCTTGCACTTGAAAATAATATGCATGCTTCCTTTTCAAGATTGCGCTGCCATGGAGGTCTAATGTGCAAAGGAAATCTAAATCTTGAGCACATTCACTTGGAGATTTAAATTTCCATTTGTCGGATGCTGAACACTTTATTTCCAGTAACCCTGAGGAATCTTGACAACAAGGATCATGAACAACTCCATCTGGACTTGCACCTAAATGAGGAAAAAGTGTGTTAACATAAAGCCCACACGGTGTCGCATGAAGATCTGGATGAGATTTTGTCATGATATTTATGTAAGTTCTCTGGGCTACAGGTTCATGATCCCTACCCCATTTGACATACTTATTATCAAATGATGTATAGCCCATGATAACTTTTACTAAATTGTCGGGTTGAGTAGTTTCTTGATGCATTACCACTTGGCCAAACTTTGAACTTGCTATTCTCCCTTTGTGGTATTCCATCCACCTATTGTTAGTATGTTGACCTCTCGTTCCAAGTTCTATTTTGACACATTGTTCTTTAGAATAGGATATGTTTCTGAAGTGATTACAGAAATGAATTGTGGCGCTTTCAGAAGATAAATCTGTTTTATCAGAAAACATGAAGTCAGTGTTGTCATTGAGAGCTGGTATGATATCTTCTTCATCCTTGATCTTCTCAAAATTGGTTAACCATCCAGCTTTGGAGTTTAGCTTTAAAAGCTTTTGTCTAAACCTTTCAACATTAACAGTTGGTTTTAATGATGGCTCCTCAATATTATATGGTGAGCGGCGAAAGGAGAGATCCTTTGATTTCTTAGGACTAAGACGTCGTTTCCTTGGATTATTCCATTTTGATTTGGCAGAAGTCGAAGCATTTATTCCATCATTGTTCTTTTCAGATATATCCACCAGTGCATATAACATTGCCCCAATATGATTGCAGGCTTCACCCAGACTGCAAAAAACAAAGTCAAGAAAAATAACTGGTGTACAAGGTCCATCACTGTTATATATGTATAATGAAATATATATTGTAGTAAGTGATTAAATTTAAGTAGGGGTAGGGTAGGGTGGAGTATGTTGTAAATGCATAACCATATATTTTTTCTATTATTCCAATTTATTTTTTTAAGTATAATTAATGAAGTATGGTGCACATGTTAGAATTTTTAAGCAATATATTTGGGTATTTTTTAAACCTGTAACATGGATATTTAAATAACCAAAAAGTACAGGATATGCAGATTTATATCTTAAGCCAATTTGAGAAGATAGGAAAAGTTATGTCCTTTTTTCTTTAACAAAAAGATTTGTGTTACATCCGGGCTTGACATTAATCTGTTAATAAAGCAAGTATCACAAGACAAAATATATAAAAATGAAATAGTTACCCAGCTGTACAATTGCAATCTGCTGAATTCACATTTCCAGTGACTTTGGACAGACTGACCCATACAGTATAATCCTTCTTATCACTGTTTGGTAGTGACGGTATCACTTGACATCTCACGTAACAATTTGAACATTCCTCCGAAACATTGTTAAATTCAACATTGTGGATGTGCTGGTCTTGAAAAAACACTTCACTCTTCAACTGTCGCTTTGCCTTCATTGTCAAAACTAAATAATTGTAAACGTCATTATCTGTAAAATTAGGAATGTTACACAGATCTTTCATCCAATTATTCAATGACAATGGCAATGGCATTTTCTCACCAAGAGGAGTGACCAGTTTCTCGGTTGTCCTTGAATTGTGTCCCAGCTGATCGTTTAACGAAACACAATTTACATCTTGTAGGCCCAATGCCTTAATCCCCTTTGCTCACTTGACTAATTCTTCTTTTCTCCCACTAACATTCTGCCCATGCTGTCTCAGGTAAGATTTAAGTTCCGGGATTTTACACCTTTCCAAAGCGTCATCGTTTAAATAGCTCATTGTAGCGAGTAATCAAAATCAATAAACATAGCCCCCGGAAGTTTATTAAGTGATGACAGCACCCCCTATCTAAGGGAAGTAAGTAACTTATTGAAAAGGCCTATAGTTACACAAACTATTCCTCATTATCTGTAAACTCTTTCTTATTAGACATGTAATTTAGAGTTCTGAATTGCTGATTTTTCAATACACTCTTTATTATTTTTTTCTTCTTCTGGTAAACAAATAATAATGTACAAAGTAATTATTATCTCTAAAATTTGACAAACACTTCATAACAAAGAAATTTTTCTGTACCAAACGTTAGAGAACACTAATTACAATTGTTATGGATTGATAGTGTAAACAAAAAGAGTACAATAAATTTCTAAGAATGCCACAGGTCAAAGTGTAAACGAAATGAAAGAGTACAATAGATTACTAAGAATGCCACAGGTCAAAGCAGATTATTTCATATTATAGTATTCATTTGATTTTGTAACTTTTTTTTTGCATAACTTTCACCTGCATTATTGTCGTCATGTCATGAAAATCTTTAGCCGTGCTGGAACAAAACACTTATTGAAGAACTATATTTTGTCTGCATTGTGATGATACAGGGTTGCTCTTACAGTTTTAATGACACAAAATCATAGCATGAAAGAAACTGGCTACTGTTGATTGATAATGGGAGATGGAATGTGTGGACATTACTACATTATGTATTAAAGAGATGTATTTTTTACTAACATAAATGTTGGCTGTTTACATGATGCTCTTCCTTGCAGAACCTGGTGCTGAGATTACTGCGGTGGAAGTCCTTAATTTCATTTGGAAGGAGGAAGATATTGAGAGGCAGCGACAAGAAGAGGAAGCCAGCCGACCCCGTCGTCCTGGCGATGCACAGCCACCAGCACTACCTACTTTAATGGAGCGTCTTAACTTAGGTGGCTCACCAGCGGTTACCCAGGCTGCTGTCCAGCAGTCAGCATCAATTACCACTTCAACATCCTCCATTACCACAGCTGTCGTCACCACAACTTCAGCTACCCGGGCAGTGAGCTCAGCATCAGTTAGTATTTCTGCTAAATTTCTTTATTTGCCGCAAATATTGCTGACAGTTTTGGTTATACATATTGCCTTTCAGTTCATTCTTCAAGTCAATCGAAACTAGGAGGGACACATTTAGGATTTTTTGCTTGAGCCAGTAAGGATCACCTCCTTATAATGGTGTCAGGTGCACTACTGGTTTGCCCTTGTTGATTCCCTTTGAGAGATTAAATTAGTCAAAGTACCTGTTCTAAGAGTCATCTTTGCTCAGCAGTCACCTGCTCACAATGGCCATTCTAATTTCCAAACTGGCAAATTTCCTATATAAATGCCCTGTATGTAACAGTCAACTGCCAGGTGTTTCTTAATGAAACAGTGTTTTCTCCCTTCCTTAAGCAGTCACTTGCTCAAAGCGACTATTCGGTCTTTTTGCTTTGAGGAATGCCAGACTTGATTGAATTAATTAATTAACAAAGCAAATATATCTGATCAGATGAGGCTAAATGTGATTAGACAGATTCATTTGTTAATTACATTGCACCCCTTTTTCAGCCAACTTTGGCATTCCTCTGTTACACTGATGTTCAGAGAACAAAAATAGCAGTCACAGAAATTGGAAATGCAACCACTTGATTGTATCTGGAATTATTAGATAAGGAAAAAGAGTAATTATAGTACAGATAAAGTAAATTGACGTGACAGTGTCAGAATGGGCTGCAAACTATGATATGCTTTAAAAGTTGGCCTAGTGTTTTCTACAGCACTGATTGTTATTGGATGTTGTACCCCAATCCCCCAAATCATACATATCATGGTCAACACCATATTATAAGACAAGCATCAAACAATAAGACAGCAGATTTTAATCAATACCATTTTTGTTCAGTACATGAAATCGAATGATCAACATAGACAACAATGATAATATTTCCTGCATGTCATATCTAATAATCAGCTGTGTGATGGCTAACAATTTCTTGTTATACTTTCAAAGAACAAGTCTGTGATGGAGGAAGTTTTTTGTGAACTTCTTCATTTAAGTTGAACTTCATGTGATAGTAAAATTTATATATTCAGTGCTGTTTCAGAAACTATGAATGGACAGATGAGTGATCGACTGTATGGTGGAAATGCAGATCTAAAGAAAGTGAATATAAGATTATCATTTTAGCTGCTTTTTATACCCTATTGAGAGGCCCCAACTATGACTAGATTGCCACCCATCCCTTTGTTTTTCAATATTTTGGAAAGGGAAGGGCATTTCCTAAATTTACTAAATCCTAGATGCAACCCAGAAAGACTTTTACCAATGATGATAATAACTGGATTGTGATGCTTGAGATGCCATCAAACAAAGAAATGTAAGTATGTCATCGTTCATTGCTGAGCCTTAAACAACTTTTAAAACATAAAGCTGAACAAAAGTAGCCATGAAATAATTACCATTGACCTTGACCTTGAAAACAGAACCCCAAATGTGGAAAGAAATGCATCTTCTATTGACAGTGTACTAGTGCACCAGGTCTCATCTTAACAGGTCATAAGTTAAAGGTCATGAAGGAAAATGGTACACAAGATGATAATGTTAAAGCATTCCAGATTGTATCCTTAAAGCGGAAAGGCCTCTTTGTTAAAAGTGTTTTGAGGTCCTAAGAGGATCAGTGCACATGAACCCAAAATGTATCATTAAGCTGTTGAAAATGTTCTCTTCTTGTGGAAAATGACTGGAAATTCAAGTTGAATAAAATAAAATAAAATATATATTTTAAGCATTTATGACTCTTTCAAACAAAATAGTTGGTAGACTTTTGGGATCATCTGTTTAATTTGAGGGTGTGGGGGGTTTCATCTGTTGTCCTGTAGACTGTCAATCCTTTAGCACAAGTTTGTTATCTCTACTCTGCCTAATCTACTAGATGATCCTGAATGATAATGGTGCTGTTTGGACATCCAGTATGGCCATCATGAAAATCTTGTATTGCTACTCCTTCTGACTAGTTTGGCATATCAACACAGGGATTTAAATTGAACATGTTTTATGATGTCCAATCGGTTCTGTATGAAAATGGTGTCAGTCTGGTATCCAATATGGCCTCTATGGTAGCCATCTTGGAAATCTTGTTATTGTGGCTCTTCACGAATGATGTGCATATCATATTGGGGTTTTCAGTGAAAAACTTCTGATGGTGTCTGGTTGGGTTAGTCCTGTATGAAAATGGTCCCAATCTGACATTCAGTATGACCACTATGGCAGCCATTTTGAAAATCTTGTTATCACTACTCCTCCTGACAGATAATCTTATCAACATGGTGATTTCTATGATGTCTATGATGTCAAGTTGGTGCTAAATAAAAATGGTGCCAATCTGACATAAAGTATGACCACCACAGCAGCCATCTTGAAAATCTTGTTATTGCTATCCCTTCAGAATGGATGGTTGTATCAGCACGAGATCTTTATTGAAAGACTTCTTATGATGTCTAGCTAATCCTCAAAATAAAAATGATGCCAGTCTGATGTAAAATATGGCCACAATGACAGCTATCTTAAATTTTTTATCATAACTGTACCTGAACAGAAAATCATATTGATATGGGTCTTTACCAGATTACTTCTTATTATGTCCAGTTGTTCTTAAATGAAAATGGTGCATCCATTATGGCCATTGCAGCAGCATCTTAAAAATCTTGTGCATAAAGGGGTGTTAAAACATTCTGTAATGAACTTAAAAATCTGTTATTCCTTGTTCAGTTTTCTCATAAATTAGCTTTCTTCTTTCAAATGCATTCATTTTGACACCTTCAGCCTTAAATGTCATCTGATTCTTGTCAAAAGATATAACTCGAAAAATTGTCATCATGTCCTAGTAGTTTGAATTGTCTCCCGTGTAATCGGCAGATTTTGCCAGGTTATCTACAGAATGCCATCCCTTATGATTTTGCCTTAAGTCTTGCAAAAATGACTCTTACAATATGGACTTAGGAGTAAAAGCAAAAACTACAGAAAAATGGTTGTTGCCGATAGATGCAGATAATTGGTCTGTTCTTGTTTGATTTGGCTCAGAGTTTCATATTAGAAATAGTGGAGTTAGTCAGGGAACCAGACTAACTTTACAGTAATACCTCAGATGCTTTAAGATTCAGATTCTTTGTGCATAAAAGCAGGAAGGGACACAATTCCGTTTATAGGACATCACATAGAACACAATATTTTGAGGTCCTGACAAGAGCAATTTGTACTTGACTTTTTAATGTTTCTTACTTTAATAAAATTTACTGATTGATTAATATCTAGCATGTATTTGCATATAGTGAGGCCTTGGTGTCAATTTTACTGTGATAACATTGATAGTATTATTGCCAATATTGTCAGTGTAAAGGATTTAGGTTGATCTTTTATTTTGTTCAAGTTATTCTTTTCTTTCTTTAGAAAGTCATTTGCAGGGAGAATGAGTGGTTTACTTGCACAACAGTGTTCCATATAGCTTTTGATTTTCCTAATACAGTCTTGTGAAAACTTGAATACAGGACAGTGATAAAAGCCCGTGATAAAGAAAGATACAGATAAGACTGTGTCCGGTATAGCCCATGATTTCCTGTCTACAGATTTGTTACTGTACAGAATATAGGATGGTGATAAAAGCTGATAATAAAGAAAGATGCAGTAAGACCATCTTCAGTACAGACCATGATTTCTTGTCTACAGTCTTGTTACTACACAGAATACAGGATGGTGATAAAAGCCCTTAATAAGATACAGATAAGACTGTGTCCAGTATAGCCCATGATTTCCTGTCTACAGTTTTGTTACTACACAGAATACATGATGGTGATAAAAGCCCTTAATAAAGATACAGATAAGACTGTTCAGTACAGCTATTTCTTTTTTACATTCTTATTACTACACAGAATGTAGGATGGTGATAATTGCCCATAGAAATGGAAAACAAATTGATAAGATGTTAAAAAAATTTGAGATGCTGCATGAGCAAAAGCAGCACAAGAGCAACTTTATGCATACCAGATATATGCAAGATGTTTCTAATTTAGAATAGTTGGGTAATTCTGTTATCCTGGAGATAAATTATTTAATTGCATTGTACCTCTACCACACAGGGAACCTCTAGCACAACATCTGTTTCAACTTCAACTTCTGCCACTGGAACAACACAGAGCACCAATGCAACAAGTCAAGGACAGGGGAAAGATGAGGGTAAAGGACAGAATACCAGTGTTGGAGGAAATGGAAATACAAGAGGAAGATCAATGCAGAGAGATGGTTAGACTTTTCAACAAAACTATTTGAACCTTCAAAAACTTTGTAATGAATATTGTCTCACCTAAGTGTAATTAGACCCAGGCATCACTTTTATGGTGATGATGGTGAAAACTTGATTTAAAGATGTTACAAGCCAGATATAGGGTGTTAAAGAATTGCATCAGTAATGGTGAGCCAGTGGGTTCCATGTAACATGTTTTCTGTGTTGCATATATATCTTATTAGTAATAGATCTGTAATAACAAAACACAGTGGGTCCCATCCATGTTACAAGTCAGACCTATGCATCATTACATGAATATGGGCAAGACTTAAGGTTGAGTGTAACACTGGTTATCTATGTTGTACCTGTGGCTAATGGGAGATACATCTGTAATAACAAAACAACAGGTTGATATCATCTTGCATGTCAAATGTGAAAAATAAATCTAGATAATAAACAATTCATCAGAATGAATTTTAGATAGGTATCAAGATACTGGGAACTTTATCCTTGCTTTGGAGTAGTGACTTAAAAGGGAAGGTTAGGTGCCTTGAACTTCAAAGTATGCAGTAATTAATGATAAGTAACCTGCTTACCCCCAGACTCAACATTCAACTTTTCCAGGTTGACTGGTCACCTCATACATAGTACTTTTATCAGACAAATTTATATCAGTGTGTTTAACTATTATTTAGTAATAAATCTGCTCTTGCAGAAGTTGGATCATGCTATTTAGTGTGTACAATAATATTTACATAAATATACTGCACATTTATTTCAGTTGACCTATAACACAAGAAAGGGCAAGCATTTTTGACAGTGTTTTGTTCAGTCTAATGTCTTGCTTTGATCCACAGTAGAATTTTTTAAGTACACACAATTGAAATATCCATGTATTCTCTTATTACATAAGATTCACAGCTATTAGTGAAATAACATAGTCAAGGTTCATTTGGTCTTTGAAGGTCTTTGATAGTTTGGAGAAAAATGAGGTAGCATTTTCAAGGCCTTGAAAGTTTGGGAAAATCGAGCAGTTTGCCCTGAGGTCTTTAAAAGTCTTTGAAAATTTAAATAAACCTGAACATTTTAATTTCTTTCCATAATCACAAATAACATTGTCTAAGGTTGTTATATTCGGATGTAGTCAAGTTTTCCTGGTTTCTTTATTTTAATGGCCCATTCAGTTTCATTTCATCATTAAACAATACTGTAGTATTTGCATTCATTGTTTTCTCATGTGTCTTAACTTGTATACTAAATGTTAGCGAAAATAGGTCATGGAAATCTATGTTTGTGGTCTTTGAAAGTTTAGGAAAAGTCTTTGAATTTATCATTCAGAATTCTGTATGAACCCTGTTAGTATCACACTGTGATTTAACACAACTCAGATACAAGAGACATAATTCATATTTTGATGTAATACAATGACATAATTTATGAGTGACAGCTCATACTGTGACATAACACTTACAATACTCATTATGTCACGCAACTCAGACTGTGACAAAAATCACACTGTAAGAGCTCATATGAGTGAAGCCCTTTGTTTACTTAAGTGAAGGGGGCCTCGATTGGTCTAAAGTGCTCACCATTCTGGATCACTGTCATCACTTCTGTCTGCATGGGTTCGAGTCTCAGGATTGGCTTAATGTGGGTGCATGAGAAAGCTTGCCAGTAGCTTCTTGTGCATCAGTGGTTCTTCCTGGACTTTTCCAGGGTTCTTTCTCCACCAGTTATACTGGCTGCCATGTATAGCCTATCTTTTGATGAAAAATGGCGTTAAACCCAACAACAACTACTTAAGTGAAATAGTTTTCACCAGAAGACTTCTTAAGGACTCTGGTTGGTCGTAAACAAATATAATGTTGATCTTACATCCATCTTGCTACTCATTGGATGGTCATATCAACATAGGGTTTTCGTGAAAAAACTACTTATTCTTGTTAATCATAAGTGAAAATAGTCTTGATATAACACGCAGTATGGCACTATGACAGCCATCTTGAACATCTTGTTGCAGCTACTTCTCATTGGATGGTCATATTGACATAAGATTTTTAACACATGACTTCATGTGAGGTCCAGTTAGTGTTAATTGACAGCAGTTGTGCCTATCTTGAAAATCTTGTTTGTGCTTAATGAATGTCAGAGATGGTTTCAACACTCAACAGTGATGAAGAAGAAAAAAAAATGGTCCTATTTCCGATTCCTGGAAATATTTTTGGCTAGCAGAGTGTCGATCCCTTTAAAGGGACTCCTATTTTGCAAATTTATTGGCGAATAAATATGGTCACAGTGAGGAAAAATATAAAACCTCATAAATGAATACTCAAAAAGCACTTAACATAATTAGACCAAAATTTTACCTTAGGATGAAGGACTTTTGGTTTTGTACAAATTATGACATTATGCCATCCAAAATGGCAACAATTGCAAAATATAATATTAAAAAAATTAAATTGAAATGAAACCACTGTGCAGAATTCAATCAAATTTGATAGAAAGTATCTTAACTAAGTACATGTTATGGCCCTGCATCCTTTATGCATCTTTGATTGTCTGTCCATCAACAGTTGTTTGTTTTAACTATGGAGACTGCAATTTTTATCAGATTTTGATCCAGCGTGATATTTGTCATTAAGATAATGGATGAATTTGATAATAAATGCAAGTATCACATACTGATCATACTAGTTAGGTGATACTGCATATGATTTACTGAGCATGTTTGTAATGACTCTGGAGGTCATATTCCTGATTCATTTGTGTTCTGACTTGAAACATATGCTTAAATTATTAAGATCTTGGACAAGTTCAATAATGAGTCAGATCCACATGTTAATAAAGTGATTTTGCATCTGATTGGATGGGAATTTGACTACTCTGGAAACCATATTTCTGACCTGATTTTGATCAAACTTGCATCAAGTAGATATTGAGAAGGTCTTGGATGTGTTCTATAAATAGATTCATGCATGTTGATGAGATAATCTAGGATCTGATTGGCTGACCTTGTTAACATTCTGGATTTCTGATCAAACTTGAAACTTGTGCTTATATCAGAAAGATCTTGGACGAGTTTAATAATGAACAAGTTTCATGCATGTTATGATTTTGATACAATTTGGAATATGTGCTTATAAAAAAATCTTGGACAGTTTCAGTAATGATCGAGATACAGAATTATTCAAGACATGTTTGAGCATGTCATTCATTGAACTTGTTGCCTTGTGAAGCCATATGTCTGTTCTGATTTTGATCAAAATTCAGGAATGGGCTTGTATCATCAAGATCATGGATGGGTTAAATATGGAGATCCACACATACTGATGATGTAACCTTGGATCTGATTGGCTGAGTTTATTGCAACTATGGGAGATATATTTCTGATCCAGTTGTGATCAAGCTTCAAATACAGGCCTATATGATAAAATTATCAATATGAAGAAAGTAGGGTTTTATTACAGAGTTATGTAAGTTTGCTAGACCCTGTCCAGTGTGACCTTTTCATTTTACTTTCATGTGGTTTTGATGAATTCCATGTTTTATTTTTTTATAGGAAATGCACTCAAACCTCATATCCCAACATAAATATTGAAATATCTAAAACAGGGCAGTAAAGGTAAGTAAAAACCCAGACTCTACACATAGCAGTATAGATGGGTTCACTGGGTTGGCAGATTATTTGGTAATGAAGAAAATGAATCGAGTTAAGTCAAAGAATCAGATTTAGTTTCATAACTTTGACAGGAGTATTTTGTGATTGGTTAAAAGTTTGTTACAGTCGGACATGTCTGGCATATACAGGCATTTCTGGAGGCATGGTATAGTCATAAAATTTTAAAATTTTTGTGAAAGACATAATGTGGGGATATATTTATTGAGTTAACTTCAGACATAAGATGAAAGGGTGGTGGGGAGGGAGGATTGAGTGAAACAGATTCTGTCATTAGTTGATTTATGCCAAATTACAAAATTTTGGAGTTATTAAAGAGCAACACAAGCAAAAATGCAATCAGTTATGGAAAACAAGTCTCATTAAACTTCACAGCTGTTCAGTAGCTACTACTGTCTGGATCATTTGTCACATTTATTTCCTACCTGTGAGACTAAGGTTTCTAGTAGACTCTGTTAATGAAGAATTTTCATCCTCAGGATGCATTTGAACAGTTATTTTTGCACTATAGTCACAGTTAACTTCCTCTTCCTATGATGTATGAAATTGACCAAAGGTATAGAGTTTGTTTCTGGTCACCAGATAAATTACGGTTATTTTGAGTTACCGTTTCTACCTATATGTAACTGCACAGAGTTGCAGGTTGGGATGGTGTTTTCTCAGGTCATAAATACCTTGCATTATTGCACATAATCTGAATGTCCATAATGTTTTCTATGAAAGCTTGGAATGGTTTCAGTTTTCTTAGTTTGTTTCAGATCTTTACCATACTTCTATTAATAAATGATTAAAAAAGCAAAGACTCTAATTTGGAAAATGTTGGGAAATTTTTAACCTCTTATTATATAATGCCAATAGTCAATAGTTTATGCATTTACATGCAGATGCACAGGAAATTAAGAACAACATGAAACTATTTATATCATAGCATTTACTTGGTTATCTACATCTGTTATGTAGGAATGTGGTAATTATTTCTTGAAATGCAACACTTATTCTTATCATTTGGCAGTATTACAGGTGTTGATTATTATCCTTTAGTTCACTTAGAATACCACCCAAATTAACTATAGCTTAGTGCAACCTTAGTGTCTAAGGTTGCCAGTACAGAAAAACGTCAAAAAAATTATGTTTGTATTGGTATCAAACAACAAATTTTTTCACAGGCAAGGTGAGGGAAATAAAACAGAGTTCTAAATGCTTTGAGATGCACCTATTGAGTAAAAAATGGATTGAATTAATTGTCACTATTAATTTAACAGACTTCAGTCTTTGTACAGTTCACAAGAAAATATTAAGTTTTTATCCTCATAGCACATTTTTATGTTGATCATGACAAAATATCATAAGAACTCTTGGTGTGAGGCTTGGTTATTAGATGCATTTAGCAGTATAAGGCACCAGGATTGAAAAACATGTCTCTGACTCGAATGAAAGCATGTCTGGTGTGTATGTCAATCTAGTATACCCGTATGGTTATCTCTTCTCCTCCCAAATGAATGGTGACATCATTTCTTTCAAGGAACTTTTAAATTGGTTTATTTCTTCTTGGAATTTATTCTTCATTCTGTATCACCTTTTCATATCAACAACGTGGTTTTCATATCAACAAAGTGGACAGGTGATAAACACAGATTAGGTTGGGTATTCTATTTTGATTTAGAAGTACATTGTGTCTTTTTTGCCACAGTTAATGTGCAAATTGTTTGACTCCATTTTTATTTTGTAGATCATTAGAGAAGCATGTGTGACGATCAGATTTCTTCTTTGTTTAAAGCACTGAACAAATTTGATTGAATAATTATGGCATGGAGAAGTAATGTCAGTTGAAATTCACTTTGTGTTGTATAAAATCCAAAAAGCACATTTTACGACCATTATGAAAGATTAAAGTTTAGTCACAAACGTTCCTTCAGCATCTTAGGCATCAGGGGCCTTAACCACTCTATTTCTATTCTGCAATGACACATATGTTCCAGGCAAGAGATGCTTGAGGGCAAAAGGGAGGGGTTTTGCTTTGTAAAACAGAACAATAACATGGTGATGAAAATCATATTACTAATTTAGCAGAATCTGCATTGCCATAAATTTCCATGAAGTCTGCTGCACATAAAATTAAAATGATACTTGTCAGTTTGTTATGAAATGTGGTTTGAACGTGCAGATGTTCATTGTTAAGATTTAACAATAAACTAATAAATAAATAATGATTGACTTTTGAGCTTCACCATGGATATGTAATACATTTAGAAATAGAGATGTAGTATGGATTTTTAAAAAAAAAAAATTCAACACAACCCTGGCAGATGGTAGAAAAAGCATGACAGAAAGTGCCACTTAATCCATACTTTGATTACTATGATGTGGTTCTAAATAGTATACCAAATTTGCAGTTTGTTATAGTTCAGTTGTATACAGTGTAGTATAATTTTAGTATAAATATAACTACTGGTTTTCCTTAAATGACTCCTCAGTCCAGTTTTATCTTTTGTTTCTCCTTCTTTCTCTCTATCTCAGTTCATAAATGTTTATGTGGCTTTTTTCCATAAAGACAGTTTGGGTTGTTATTAATATTTGGAGTTGATAATGCCTGACATTAAGAAATATAACATGTACCTTGTCTTAAAATAATGAGAGTCTGCATTGAGTAACTGAATTGGGCTGTTTGAACTATCATCCTAACAAGTGCAAGCTAGCTGGACAAAATTTCATTTCATAGGCAGTTTTCTTCTTAAGCATGTGTAGCTGCTAAATGAGTTGTTTGCATGACTGGCCAATCGTGCTGACAGTGGGAGTAAATAAATTCACTGCATAATATAGTTTTGTATGAAGATGAGACAGGAAGGAAATGGCATCCGGTATATGTTGGGGTGCAACATTTCCCCAGGGTATCATCAGGAGCCAGGGCCGAGGGATTTCCCTACTTCTGGATTGGCTCAAGGCCCCCTCTACACGATTGACACATCTGACTCAGCAAAGATATATAAAGACAGA
Source organism: Sinohyriopsis cumingii (assembly GCA_028554795.2). Lineage (NCBI taxonomy): Eukaryota > Metazoa > Mollusca > Bivalvia > Unionida > Unionidae > Sinohyriopsis > Sinohyriopsis cumingii. The sequence goes on along the minus strand of CM068835.1, from coordinate 74,430,672 downwards.
ACCTCTGAATTATTTTTCATTGGAAGTTACTTGACTTTGTGAACAATAGTGCTTTCAGACATACTACTTGGCATCAGGTAAGGAAAATGGTGGGATTTGATAAAGGGTGTTATACCACAGGAAATGTTGGGATTTGATAGGGAGTGTTATACTACTGGAAAGTAGTGGGATTAGGTAGGGAGTGTTATACTACTGGAAAGTAGTGGGATTAGATAGGGAGTGTTATACTACAGAAAAAATGGTGGGATTTGATAAAGGGTGTTATACCACAGGAAATGGTGGATTTAATAGGTAGTGTTATACTACTGGAAAGTAGTGGGATTAGGTAGGGAGTGTTATACTACTGGAAAGTAGTGGGATTAGATAGGGAGTGTTATACTACAGGGAAAATGGTGGGATTTAATAGGGAGTGTTATGATTCAGGGAACATGGTGGGATTTGGATAGGGAGTATTATGCTACAGGGAAGATGGTGGGATTTGATAGGAAGTGCTGTACTACCTGAAGATGGTGGGATTTGATAGGGAGTGCTGTACTACAGGGAAGATGGTGGGATTTGATAGGGAGTGCTGTACTACAGGGAAGATGGTGGGATTTGATAGAGAGTGCTGTACTACATGAAGATGGTGGGATTTGATAGGGAGTGCTGTACTATAGGGAAGATGGTGGGATTTGATAGGGAGTGCTGTACTACAGGGAAGATGGTGGGATTTGATAGACAGCGCTGTACTACATGAAGATGGTGGGATTTGAATGGGAGTGTTATACTACATAAAAATGTGGAGACATACTTTGCTTTAGAGGACTAGAAATCATACATTCCTATTATCTGCAAAAAGGCATTTGTAATCAAGAATTCATTTGATCTTTTTGTCTACCTACCAGGAGTGTCAGAGGGTAGTGTTAAGAAAGAGGTGGTGGCTCAAAATCGTGAGGGGTCTGAGCAGAGAGAACAGAGACCAAGAGGGGCAGAGGGAGGTCAGTCAGAGGGGACAGGTAACCATGGCCAAGCAGTTGCTGCACTCATTAGTGAAGATGAAGAATTTCACTCCTTAGACCCAGAAGAAATGGAAAATAGAGGTAATTCTTGTGCCAGATGTTTAGAAAGTTTATGTGCACTTAATTTGTGTGCTGAATGTTTAGAAGAATTACAGATTAGCCTCTCCCCCCACCACCATTTTAGCCACTGAATTAGTCTGGTGACCTAGCCTGCTTTAGGTTTCGCTTTGCTTGTTCTGTTGGAAAGTGTGACTGATTTAAACCATTAGATGTGCAGGTATCCAATGGAAACTCACCCAAAGTCAGATGTTATGGCCAGGAACAATGCTTTGCCATGTTCCTGCCTTCAAATTCTGATACCAAAAGGGTGGTTCCCCCCCACACACCAATGCCTTATAACGACTGTGGATTGTAGATCATTATTTAAGTATGTACTTACAGCTATACAAAGTCTTGTAGTCATCACAAAGAGCATAAACACTTCAGTTTATGACATGGAATTTGTTATAAACAAAACTTAATGTTATGAAGCAAGCAGGACTTATTGAACTTGTTTTTTAATACTAAAATTTCTAAAAAGAATTTCAGACATCCTTGCTGGCACAAGCACAATGTTGTTATCTTAAGTGTCACTTAGTGCACTCTTGGTGGGTAGGTTGATCTCGAATGGCCTTCATCCATGAGCAGAAAAAGTCGCACGTAAATTGGAATGTGTGATAAATATCATTGGGAGGACTGCACAAAACAGAATGAGCTGATGACCAAACAAAATTCTCTACAAAATATTACTTTAAATTTTTGCAAAAGAACTCTTCAGCAAGATACCACTGTGTTTTGAATATGCCCACCTATAAGCAGAGGAGAAATTTTGCTATGAGGTTGTCTGTATCTCTGTCCATTTGCTTTTCCTTTTCTTGGCATTAACCTAAGTTCAACAGCACCTAGCTTTTCCAGATTTTACAGGAAAACTATTCTTAATGAAAGAATTAATCCAATTTGGAATCATAATTTCTAAGGTCAAGGTCACTGTCACTTTCGTTTACATTATAGTGACTTTTTCCAGGAATAAACATTGTGGATGACTTTTACTTGGGATAAGAAAGTAGCCATTTGATGTTGAGGACAAAAAGATACCCATTATGTCTGAATGAAAATTTCATTTTTTGACTTTGTACCTTCATAAGAATTTGTGAAAATCTTGTTATTGCTAATCCTGAATAGACGGTCATAACAACATCAGATTTTCACTAAAATACTTCTTATGTCTAGTTGGTCCTCAGTGAATATGGAGTCAGTCTGATGTCGAGTATGGCAACAACAGTGACCATCATGTTGTAGCTATGTCTCCTCAACAGCGTGTCTTATTGATATGGGGTTTTTGCCAGAAGACTTACGCAGTTGATCTGTTTGAAAATGGTACTACTTGGACATCCAATAAAGTTGCCACATTGGCAGTCTTGAAATCTTATTAATACTACTACACTTTAACAGATGATCATGTCAACATGGGTATTCACTAAAAGACGTCTTATGGTGTCTAGTTTGTCCAAAATGAAAATAGTGCCTGTGCAATGTCTATTATGGCTGCTACAGTTGCCATCTTGAAAACTTTGGTATCACTGCTTTTCTTGAGCAGAAAATCATATTGCCATGGGATTTTCACCAGAATTTTGATGATGTCTAGTTGGTTCTAAATGAAAATGGTACTGATTGATGTCCAGTAAAGTTACAACAGTGACCACTGCAGCCATCTTGAAATCTTGTTATGAATACTCCACTTGATCATAAAGTCATATTGTCATGGGGTTTTCACCAGAAGACGTAATAGAAGTTGGTCTTAAATGACAATGGTGCCAATCTGATGTCTTTATAGCCACTGTGAAGCCATCTTGAAAATATTGTTTTTGCTTGATGCTACTCCTTCCAAAGGAAATTAATATTGCCATGGTGTTTTCACCAGAAGACTTTATTTTATGTCTGGCTGGTATTAAGTGAACATGGACACCACAGTGATCATCTTGAAAATTGAGAATGGCCACCACATGGTCATCTTGAATATTTTGTTATTGCTAATCCTTCTGAATGAATAATAACATTACCATGGCAGTTCTCAAAAGAAACATTTTTTTTTCCAGACACAGACCCAGGGTTATTGACTTTAAAAAGATCATAGACCCAAACACAAACTCCACAAGCCCTGACTCCAATTTACATGTGCCCAAAATTTGTTTTTGTCAGTCTCACCTTTTTATCTCCTCCACCCAAGGACAGTCAAGTTTTAGAATCAAATATGCAAAAGCCATCATGGACCATCTCTGATTCCTTTCTTACTTTAACTCCTAAAAACATGTTTACTGGTTTCTGTAATACATGGACAGAAAACATAAAAATAATGTTTCTTTCAGTTTTTATTATTTTATATCCATTAATACTACAAATCATTATTAGTGGTACACTGACTTAAAATTGAATTTTAATCCAACTTCCTGTAGAATTATATGCACAGGGTCTTATATTGTTGCTTACAATTTCCTATAAAACATATATGCACTATATAAGTACAGTATACAGTTCATATAAAATTTATAGGTAAACTGTAAGCGGTGATACGAGTCCCTATGAATACATATATGTTAAAGCCAAATGAACATTAGTTATGGGTGATCTGGGCAATCTGTTCCCTATTCATAGGTCACATGCTTCACTTGGTATACATGTTTTACAGCTTTCAATAAAAAGCCTTTGATAAAAGTACAGTAAGTAGACAATGTTCATATGGGTAAGGGGCCTACATGGGAATAAAATATTAATAATTTACTAGTCTTTCAACAACCTCAAAATAAAATTCTGTATTTTGGCCATATGATCAGTGATTAGTGTTAGTGTTGATTGGTGTTTTATTTTTGTATGACAAGCCTGAAGGGCACTTCAAATAGAATACAGGTCTCATCTGAAATTAGAGGTGTCCCGGGCATCAGGCTAGTTTTGTTTTAGCACTGCACTGGTAGAGACGCTGCCAGTTTGCTCAATTGTGCAAAAATTACACAAAATTTGTATGAATCTGTGCACTTTGAAAGCAGTGATCCATGCAGACTCCCATAAATTAGTCAAAGATCATACTTTTAAAATGTACTCAATGTGGCATATTGAATAAACAAGAATCTAAAGAAGAATTAAGGATATTAATTTGATCAAAATACCTCTCTATTCCAAAGCTGGCTGATGTATGTTAATACAAAAAGAATTATGCTTAGAAATTCCTCTAATTATTTATAAGAGAAACACATGTCCTACAGGGCTTGAACAATTGATGCCTTTCCTGTCATTTGTATCAAATCATGGAAGCATCACTGCAAGGGTTTTTGCTACAAGACTTCTTGTGATGTCTGCAGCATGATGTCCCAGTACTAGACATCACTATAAGCTTCCACACTGCACACATTGTAGCGATATGACTGAAAACTTGTTTAAGCTATGTTAAAAATCCACATAACACACACAGAGATCACTACTCATTTTGAACTGATGGTTTGTATCAAAGTTCTTTTTAGCAAGTACAGCATCAATCCCCTTGAGGAACTCTAGTTTAAAATATGCCTTCCAATCCCACAATCTTTATTCCTGGAGTAACTCTCAGCAATTACTATTGTAGTATTTTATATTTTGAGAAAATAAGAGGATATCCCAACATTGCATATTTTTATCTCACTGTAATATAAATATGAACACAAAATTATAAACAGTTATCATGAAATGTTGTCTTTTTCATCATGTTTAAAAACAATCTGTGAAGAGTTTCCTGTGGAAAACTAAGTTCTTTGACTTTTCAAATTGTGTAATTTCTTTCAGACTATGGGAAGTTGGAAGAGGAAAATAAAAAGCTGAAGGAGCAGACAACATGTAAAATCTGCATGGAGAATCCCGTTAGAGTAATTTTTCTTCCATGTGGCCATTTGGTCTGTTGTGAATCATGTGCACCAGCCTTTCGAAAATGTCCAATATGTCGCAAACGTATTCATCAAACTATCAAAACATTTCTCTAAAAATATTAACTCCATGGAAATCATTTGTAAAAAGCGAAAAATGTATTATGTATATAATCGGAAGCCAAATCACATTAATGTTGGGGATGCAAGCCTTTTACTTTCCAAACCCAGCTCTACTAAAAAAACAAAAAATCATTTTTTCTGTGTTTATCATATAGGTAAAGGGCAGTAACTCTATCATTATCTCCCCTTGCTGCCACCATGTGTTGCTAGTATTTAAGCTTCCATTTTGTACAGTCAGCATCATACGAAAAATCTCCCACAAATTCATGCTACTGTTGATGTGAATTTTAAATATCCATCCAAAAATTTAGATTTCTATTGTGATTTGATCATTCCTCTATAGGTGGTATACATTATTTTTTAAATTTTTCAGTATTTTTGTGAATTTGTACATTCTCAAACTTTGTCCATTTAGACCACATGGCACAACATGCTATCATTGTTTAGCACACACTGCCTATTGTGTGCTCCCCCAGTTAGTAATGGGTGTTATTTCAGTGACTTGCTAAGAAGCTGCATTTTTAATTTTTGTACTTTGGGTTTTATTGTGTCCTTTCAATTTTTGCAGTCACTAATATATATTCCAGACTTAGATTACAGATATGTCAACTGGTTCAGGAGACAACAATGCATTAATAAATTCCAGGCAGGTTTTACCATTGTATCTTTATCTTACTTTCACAGGTAATTCTGACATATTGAGGGAATGACCATCCAAATTGGGGCCCCGAGTGGCCGATTGGTCTAAAGTGCTCTCCATTACGGATCACTGCCATCTCATCTCTGTCTGAGTTGGTCGAGTCTCAGATTCGGCTAATGTGGGTATGTGAGAAAACTTGCCAGTAGCTTCTTGTGGGTCGGTGGTTCTTTTCAGGGTTTTCCCTGGTTCTTCCTCCACCATTAATACTGGCTGCCATGTATAGCCTATCATGTGCTGAAGAATGCCATCAAACCCTACAACAACAGCAACCATCCAAATTTATGCAGCCCAGTGGGGATATATCCCCCTGATTGTCCAAGCAATTAGTTTTTGGCACTTTTAGCCCAGGCAAATATTTTTTTTAAAGGATCCATTTAATCCATCTTATACTACAGCATATCTGTCCAGAGCAGTCCCAACCATTCAGCCATTGCAGCTTTCTTAGTTTCGGGATCTTTTTTATAGATCAATCTGTCTAGCCATGCCAATGGACTTTCCACAATTTCACTGTTCTTAGCGATAGATCTAACCATCTCACCAGGCTTATAACTACACACACCTACCTTGATGGGGATCTTAACAATATATCTTATGGCTGATAATGACACTGTGGAGACTGCCTTCAGCATGGCCAGCAGACATGCCAACCTTGCTTCCAGTGAACCAAACATCTGGTACCAGCACACAAAAGTTTATCCATCAGACTTCATTTACCATATATTAATGGATTATCCACAAGAAATTTATGATGTCATTGCCACCGGAGGTGGGGTATCCAGATATAGAGGCAAAACCTGAACAGGATACTACACATAGGGAGTGTGAAGATGCACCTGATCAACAGCCTTAATCCAATCCGATCGTAGTGTGGACTGAATTCAGTTTTAAAGATACCCTCAAAGATATATAGTAGGTATTGTCATCTTCAAAATCCCAACCAGCCCCAAACACTATGCATGACTACAAGGAAAATGCCTTGGCAGATATCATTAAGGAAGAAGAGACTTTATCCTTCAACTGCTTCTCCAGTGAGCAAAGACCAGAGAGATTAATGGCCATCTGTCTGTAAGAGTATGCGAAGGATTTCTTTTCTGAAAGTCAAGTATCAGTGATGTTTTCATTACACTGGTACAAAACTCCATGGTTGGCTTACAACAGGAATTCTAACCTGTTGTTGGGCTTCAGTATGGTTAGCAGCATGTGGGAGCCAAGGAAGCTGCCTCTCCACATCAACCTTCCTGAAATGAAGGCAGTCATCAATGCCTTTCAGTTCAGACTATCAGGGAAAACAGTCATGTCAGATAATTATGTAGTGGTGATCTACCTCCTCTTACAGGTGGACACCAAATTCTCCAACCTGTACATTCTGGTTTGGCAGATTCTGTGTTGGTGCTACCAACTGATATAAATGTAATCAGCATACAAATCAAACACATTCCTGGCAGACTCAGTATCCTATGTCATTCATAAGGAATGGTCACTCCATCAATCAGTCTTTCTTCAAATTCGCTCATGCAAGGGATGTCTGAAGATGTCTTTTTGCAAGATGGAATCATAAGTTTTACATCTTCATTTCTCCCATTCCAGACCCAGTTTTGACCTGTGGATAATGTTAATCATTTTTTAGCGATTCCAGACCTTGTATCTACCAACCAATGGTCTTGGTACCAAAAATGATACAGAAATTGAGGGATCAGACATGCAAAATTCCAATTATCTCTCTTAGATGAGACAAGTCCTGGGTTAGTAATCTACTCTGTCTAGCAGTAGATTTGCCAAGGAAGATTCAGGTCAAGCTGAACCTCTTTCTGTGGTCACAGGTTGTCCACCCTGCTTGGACAGCGTTTCCCTTCACAACTGGCTCTTGCCAGGAGAGCCTTCTGAAAGAAAGAATTTAGACCATCCATTGTGGAGAGGATATCGAGAACAAGAAGGTCCTCCAATCTAAATCTTATGAGGGAAAGTGACATGTTTTCAGGGACTGGTACCTAGTGAGTACCATTATCCCATTGAGTGCCACGATCCCTCAAGTTGTTGACTTTTTTCTGGCCCTAGAAAGGAGAAAACGTTGGCCATAGTTACCATCAGAGCTACCCTCCATGATTTCAGGCATCTTGACAGTAGAGTTGCTGGTCATGATAAAGATCAGACCTACCAGCCAATTTTCTGTCTTGGGCTTTTACATGGCTCAACTAATATAAAACAGGCTTTAGGCTGAGCCTCACTTAACCTGATTTCCTGCAAAACATATTTCTAATAAATTTTGAATAGTATACAGGGTGAACGAGTTATCTGCACTTTCACTTGACCCAAACTATCTTCAGATCAGTTGCTTCCACATGATGCAACTGGGCCAAAAATAGGTTGCTATTGGTGGGCCATCTGAGAGTCATGCACTACTTGAAGTGCATAGAAGCAAACGACTAATTTTCCTGATGAAGGCCAGGAAGCAGGATATCACCCCTCAAGACTAATATTTATGGCTGAAAAAGATTATACACTTTACATACTCTGAAAACTCGATAGATTAGTGTCTCCATAAGATTTTTGTTGTTGTTGTCGGGTTTAATGCCATTTTTCAGCACACGATAGGCTATGTATGGCGGCCAGTGTTAATGGTGGAGAAAAAACCCGGGAAGAACCACCAACCCACTAGAAGCTACTGGCAAGCTTTCTCCCATACATCGGCCGAATCCTAGACTTGAACCCACGCAGACAGAGGTGAGATGGCAGATTTTGCTCTGCAGTGTCAAACTCTGAATCTGGTGGGTTCCGTTGTGGTGCCCCAGATGATCACTATATCCAGTTAAAACCAATGCAGGTTCTTAGCGTCACTGGATTTGCTAGTGAAATTGTGTCTGTAAGAAGAATATCACCTTCTTAACCAGATATAGGGGCCACAAATTGCTTGACCATAGAGTGTGTAACTTTCAGGTTGGGAGAGAAGGTTATTGTTCACTTATTATTCCCTAGAAGGATACTGAAGCTATAGGTATGATGCTCAACATTCCCTCCTCGTGTTAACTACCCTTCCAACATTATTGTGAACGTGGAATATATTCAAATGAGAAAGCAAATTTTTTCAGTAAATTATGTTTCTTCAAGAATACTTCATTGGTCACATTACTTGAAAACTCACCAGCCGCTCAGTCATGCAAGCATCCTCACTGATATTTTTCTCAGCTTAAAAACAAGCGACACTTGGTGGCAGCAAGGGGAGGTAATGTACAAGAGTTATTGTCCTTTATCTATATGATACAGATAGAACAGATTAATTTTTGTCTTTTTATAGGGCTGGATTGATTAATATTATAAATATATTATTTATATTAAACCCATCTACCTTTGCACATGAATAATATTGTGTATGCAATGATGTTCACCCATGCACATGATACTGTGTATGCATTACTTGCGCATCTCTTCAGATAAGTAATATTGAATATACATTATCTTTTTAGCCATGCACATTAATGTGTGTGCATGGTTACAAAGGTAATGTATACACAGTATTGTGTGCATAGATGCACAGGTAATATATATATATATATATATATATATATATATATATATATATATATATATATATATATATATATATATATATATATATTAGAGTGGTCCCCCCTTGATACAGGAATGGTGCAATATCCCCTTAATTCTTCAGTTACTGTTTTCCTCCTTCTGTGAAGCATGCTCTCTACAGACAGATGCCTCTTAATTCACACACAAGCATTTTTGAAGCATTCTGCTTTGAAGTAAGTTAGAGTGTTCTCTTCCAAGGAGAGTATACACAATCTATACATTTCTAAATTTATGTTCTTTCTTTTTCTGAAAACAAAGTTTTTGACTTTGGTTTTATGTTTATCTATACTGTGTGCTTATTTTTTGGGCATGATTTTAGATTGTAATTTAATATAATAGTCATTTGTAAACATCCATACAAAAGCATACGCCTCTATCATAGGAATATTACAGGTGTATTGTACACCTAAAACATTGGTGCTCTTTGTTTTTTCAGGAATATGAGAAACAATTGCAATACTAGCGTTTCTCAGGTGTAATTGGCGTTCTTTAGGCGTACACAGAAGCAAATTATTTAAATAATATGTTGTATTGCAGGCATAAATCACAGGCGTAAAACATGTCAAAGTACAGGCATACATTACAGACATAACTCACAGGCGTAAACCAAACCAGAGTACAGGCATATATGACAGGCATAAATCATTGCAAGGTATAGGCATGTATTACATGCATAAAGCAAACCCAAAATTGCAGGTGTAAGACATTGGCATAAATCAAACCCTGAAAACAGGCATAATGGCACATTTCAAACACAAGTGCATTATGCAAGAGGCATGTTATTTTAAAAATGTGCATGCAGCTAATTTACTCATGAAGCAATGAACACAGACAAAATAGATGAATAATGTAATTAATTTTAATAACCACATAACACAAATACAATTGTTGGCAGAATCATTCATTTCAATATAATTATGTTAACATCTTTGTCTGCTAAACAAAGTTATATTTTATTGTGATTCTGTACTCAGTTTTGTCTTCATTTTCTTCTCGAATAGCTGACAGTTTCAGTCACAGCATCATTCATATCAGTCATTGAAGGGTTTGGTAGTCCACATTTACTACACCATGCATTCACATATTCTGAAATAAAGCTATATTTGCTAAGAAAATGTAATTCATTTAATGAAGAAAGTAGAAATATTAATTTTTTATTTATGTATTTGATTTCAATTTGCTGGGCATACATGATGAAAATTGATGGTTTCATTTATGAATTGGTGAATTTTTCCATTAGAAATGATTAGTTTTCTAGAACAGTCTGTTGCTTCATTGATCAGGTGACAGTTTATATATAAATAGCGGTTAGGTAAATAATTATTCATTCCTGTTTCATATCAGTCATTGGGAATCTATCATCAGAGTTGTAGTTGTGTTCAGATGTAAAATTTGAAAAGAATTATTTATTGAAATTATTCACTGGAATTAGAAAAATGGTCAATGAGTATTTGGACTAAAACACTACTTTGGGGTTATTAAGGACTTATTCAAGACATTCTGGATTAAATCATTGTGGCACAACAGGATATTCAGGACAATTGGAATTCATTTGGAATGTTCTATGCTATTGAACTTATCACAGGACATTTATAATTTTTGGGAATTTAATTCACAATACTGTCTATGAATTTTCACTTTCTCATCTTAGGAAAAAAATTATTTGTTTAGTTTACTAAACTTGTTGGTTTCGACTCTTTCTGTCACTTAGTTTAAGACCACAGAGTCATAACAGTGTTATCACTTTGCTATCCTTGCACACTTAGGAACCCATGGTAGTCACCTGCATGGGTCACTAAGGCATCCACGTATATTTTTATAGCTGTATTTAGTAGGTGCAGTTCTAGTATGTGATACAGAAAACTTGTATAATATTGATGTATAATTTCCAATACATTTGCATACATACAGGTAAGTTTTCTATATTAATCTAGTCTAATCATGACATTTTTGGCTGCTTACATTGTCAATTACATGCCTCAAGAATCAACTGATGCTTTTTCTCAAAGACACCTTTGTCCAAGCTTTTGTTGGTGGTTATGTAAGTTTCACACACCAGTTTCCATTTGGATATCCAGCAATCAACTGAGATATACCACTTTGTTTGCATTGATTGAAAGCCCTCTGACAACACACAACAGTTGATGTACTATGTCATGGTTGTGGGTTGTATATTGGTTCTAGTATCTGAGGTGATCTTTCAGCAGGTGTAACACAGTTTATCTTCTCCCACCCCCAATGACTGCTCTGGTGGCCTAGTGGTTAGAGCGTCTGCCTCGGTAGTGGGAGATTGTGGGTTCGAACTTGGCCGAGTCATACCAAAGACTTGCAAAAATGGTACTAACAGCTGCCTCGCTAGGCACTCAGCATTAAGAAGTTAGTGTTAGGACTGGTTGGCCTGGTGTCAGGATAATATGACTAGGTGGGATATCCAGGGCTGGCACCAGACCCAGCCAGACTATCTGGTGCCCTAGGCAAGGTTAGATTCTGGCGCCCCCCTCCCCCCCCGGAAAATATCAATTTCCAAATTTATAAACAATAAAAAAAAAATAAAAAATGCGCCCCCCTGAAATCAGCACCCTAGGCGGATGCCTAGTATGCCTATATGGTAGCGCCAGCCCTGGGGACATCATGCTACATGTCTGCAGCACAATGCCCCAGTACTAGACGTTACTATAAACTGCCACACTGCAGACATCATAGCGACATGACTGAAATGTTTTTAAAGCTACGTTAAAAATCCTGATCACACACACATAATCCCACCCAAAATCCCAAAGGACATGCAGGGGAATCTGTTTCTAGAATGTCCTGTGTCTTAAAATTAACAGCTCGCTATCCTGGTGGAATGAAATGCAGTGCTGTCTACCTCCACCTTTCTTAAAGACCATCATAAGGCCAAGCTATGCATGCAGCCGTTATCATCTAATTTCCTCTTTAAGGACACTGGGAAGCAATCCTACCAAACTTAAAACCATTGAAAACCACAGTTCTTCCAATATAAAATGGACAAGAGGCAGAGAGAGGGTATTGGTTTTCATTAGTGTTTCTCTCCACATGAACCGGCTTATTTCAAATTGACATCATCTTCATACCACCCTTATCACAGATCCCTTTAGGGAAATGGCTCCAGGATCGTCATTTACATACTAATATTCTTGAGGTGTATGGGGTGTCAGGAAGGGGGTAACACCTCTGACTGGGGAACATGTCGTGCTCCTTGGAGTAGTTTGCCAGCTTTGGTCCCCACCTGACACCCAGCTCTCACCTGTGGCTCCAAGAAGCTGATGGATATATCAGCGGCCACACCCCGGCACACTGCTTCGACAGGCGGGCTAAACCAGGTGAGAGTAGCCGATGGGACTCAAACCCTCGGTGAGTTAAGGACATGCCTACCAAGCATGCAGAGACAGTTCTGGAGAACTGGGTGGATGAGATCACCAGGAAGATCTAGTGGTTGGAAAGCCGACTTTGCAATGTTTCATGGAGATCACAGGGCATGAAAAGGCACAGAATATATTATGACTGTCCACTGTAGCCAAGGAGGTGTCCAGTTATGATGATTCATCATACCACTGAACCCAGGCCTCTGAGGCTGAGGAAGTGGGACTGCCACCATGCAACAACGTTTCCACTTTAAAATCTTTTCATGCACAGGTTTTCTGTGCCATCTCTCTTAACGTCTCAAGCCCTGTGGCAATGGGGACATGACAAAGTAATAAGTGGAAATCACCACTGGCAGTCATGGTCACAATCCTGCATGCAGACAACCCATGGACTAGCGGCCGCTCATCTTCATACTCGGGGCATTGTCAGACAGAGCGACCTGCAGGACATAAGAATCATCTGCATTATGCGAGGTGTTGAATGTTGGACCAACCACAGACTGGACAGATCAATTTTTGATGTAAGCATTGTTTCCATGCAGTGCAAGTTTCTGAAGACCATCAGGAGGGTATCATTTAACACAGCTAGACTGAAACATTCATACCATCCACCTCTTCGTCTCACCTCATAGATCGATGCTCATCAAACACCAGGAACTGCTGCCAGATCACTAGGCTGAGCACTTCAGTGGGCTTTTAAACATGCCATCTTCAGTCAGCCCCACAGCTGTTGAACAGATCCTCCAACAGCTAGTTCAGGAGGAAATCGATCCACCACCCCTTCGGCTGAAGAAATCAAGAAGGCCACCCACCAGATGAACTTGGACAGGGCTCTGGGAAAGGATGAAATCCCATTTGAAGTTTGCAAAGCAGCAGGATCCAGAACAATAGCAGTGTTCCATGATAAACTCCAGAGCAGCTGGGAACAAGAAACCATGCCAGAAGACTTCTGTGATGCCTTGATTGTTGCCCTCTTTACGAATAAAGGCAACAAAGCTGACTATGGCAACTTCAGGGTCATCTCCCTTTTTTTCCTTTTCTCCAATGCTGGCAAGTTCTTTGCCCAAGTCATCTTGAACTTACTGAATACTGTGTCAGAAGCTAACCGACCTGAGGCATAGTGTGGTTTCCATCTAGGATGCAGTACAGTTTACATGATCATCTCTGTTAGGCAGGTCCAGGAGAAATGCATTGAGCAAAACTTGGAGCTATACTACGTCTTCATCAACCTCACAAAAGTGTTCAAACAGACAATAGAGAGGTCCTTATGTCTGTACTAGCAAAGTATGTTTATCCATTCAGATTCATCAAGATCATCCGGCTCTTCCACGATGGCATGAAAGGATAGGTCCTATCAAATTGTGATCCATCAGCACAAATATTTCATCCTGAATAAAGTGGGTTATTGGCTCAGCATATAGGAAAATATGCCCCCATTAAATGAATTTGCTTCACATCCTGGCTCACAAAGTTAGGGCAGTCTCAACAAACATTGCATTTGAGCAAAACTGTTCTGTTATTTTCCATGCCCAGGGATGGAGATCTAAGTCCATTTTTAAATCTTTTATCTCAGAGATCTTTTATCCTAAAGGGCTGAGCTTGATCAGGTGGGACATATAGCCATTATACAACAGGTTACCTTCCCTGGTGGTTCAACAGCTTCATAAAGACATGGCTTCATGACTTCTTCTGGATTTGCATAAGGGAAAGTTTTTCCTGTAGAAGTTGCTCTCGGACACATAGAGGACCAGAGATGGTCTCTCTGGAGTAAGGGGATGTATCTCCCTCCACCTCTGGGTTATTCTCCTAAGGTATTGTTTGGATAAAATATTTGAAGAATAAACTTTTTTCCTGTAAAACATCTTTCTTCAATAATATGCAAGCATAATACACATACAGCCTCCCTGCAGTTATGACCATATACAGAACATGCCTTCTGTTCCATTAGTAATTGAAGAATTCAGAGCACAAATCCCTGTATCAAGGAGATCACTTTAACTGCCACCTAGGAGGGCAGATAACTTTTAGCCAAAGTGTAGAAGGTAATATGATCAGGGTAACTTATTATTGAAAATTCATATTTTACTATATTCAGTGAGAAACAAAATTATAAATTTAAAAGAAAGAAAATATATTGTTTAATGATTAATAATTTACTTTGTTTTCTCTAATAATGTAAATAGGCACATAGAACATTATGAGGTGTTAATAAATAAATAAATAATTTACATTCTCGACAGGTACAGTGCTACATCATCACTGGTAGGTCAGTTGGTAGAGCAAGAGACTAATAATCCAATAGTCATGGGTTTGATACCTACCCTTGCCAGTCAGCATTGGTTGCCTTTGTGTATCTTTGGAAAAAGCACGCAGCTTTCATTTCTTCAACATAGTATAGACAGAAATGTGTTATAGTGCCCATTAAAATCAACCAACTCTTAAAACTGTTTCCATGGGAACCACTAATGTGACTCATGTTATATGTAAACCTTTTATAGAGGGATGTTTAGACAAAGATGTGTGCTCATGAATGCTTAAAAATATGCATAGTAGTTTATGGTCTAATTTTTTTTAGTGAGGCCAATTAACTTGTATGGATGGAGTTGAATGTGTACCGATTGAGTTTAATATGTAAAGAAAGAGTTAAATGGAATAAAGATGGAATTGGAAGCTTTAAGATGGAGTTGAGTGTTTAAAGATTGGGTCTCAAGATGGAGTTGAATGTCTCAACTCCATCTTTAGACATTCATTTCTATCTTTAGACATTCATTTCTATATCATTCAACTCAATATTTAGACATTCAGTTCTATCTTTAGACATTCAGCTACATCTTCAGACATTCATTTCTATTTTTAGACATTCAGCTCCATCCTTAGACATTCATTTCTATTTTTAGACATTCAACTCCATCTTTAATGTCAGAAGAAGGAACTAAATGTCAAAAGATTGAAAAAAATGTCTAAATTTGGGTCTAAACAAAATTATGTAAAAATGGAGTTGATGTGTAAAGAAGGAGATGAAAGTCTTTTGATTTATGTAGATTTGCACGTTTTGATTAGTATTTGTCCACTTGTATATACAAATACTCATTCATTAATTTTGCTGGTGTTGTCCACTTGTATATAGTATACACAAGTACATATAAATGTTTATGATTGGGGTGAGTTTTGTCCACATGTGTATAAATATACATACATGTTTTTATGCTTGCATTAATTTCATGGCACATTGTCATTCACGTTTGGTTTGTCCATATTTGCTATTTGCAGTAAAACCTGAAAATTAAGGCTTAAGGAGTATTCAAATTACAGAGATTCTCTTTTAATCCAGGAATTAAGATTTGATTAGTTTTTTCAGTTTTTATACACATATACATGTTTATCATTGTGGTTAGTTTTGTCCACTTGTACATATATATATAAGTACATGCATGTGCTTATTATATATATATATATATATATATATATATATATATATATATATATATATATATATATATATAGTAAAACCTGTTATGAGAGACTGCCCCTTCTGCCAGAAAAAAGCAGTCTCTCATAGCAGATTCGTGTAAAAAGACCAGATTCCAATGTCCAGTTTCAGAAAAATTTCAAGAAAAATAACAATGATCACTGTACATATATTCTATTCTTTATCAATAGTTCTTAATAATATATTGTATGCATTCATCTAAAACCAAAATTATATAGCAGTAAAGATATACTTCTCTCATTAAACATGAAATCACATTTACATTTGAAGATCACATATTTTAGCATATGAAATCATTTTTGAATTACTTGTTTTCCTTTATAACAACCTAAATTTGTTTTACCGACGTTTAAACTGCTTCTTGTGAGTGGTCTGCTCTTTTTCACTTCTTTCAGTTACAATAATGATTTTCTACAGCCTTAAAATATGTATCTTCTTAGCTGGAGGTTTGTCCATTGTTATTATGGTTCTAGGTGTTAAAATTTATTAGTGCTCAATTGTAATATTAAACATAAAGAGGGTTTAGACTGGGCCATGGGAAAATATGAAAAATCTATACATGTGCATTGCATATCTAACAATTAATGAAATAAAAAGAAACAAAAATCTCATCCAGAAACAGAACCATTGGCTCAGAGACAAAGGTTAACAGCTTCATTCAAAGATGACATACAGGGATTAACTCTATAAGCAAAGTGTGTAACCCGGTCACACCAACTTGAATAGACGACAGCTTTGTGATTAGGATGTAATCACTTAACATCGCGGGGGGGGAATACAACAAAGATCACAAGTCTTGAACACTATCAATCAAATCCCGCAAACGATTCTCTCTTGCTGGTTTAATAGCCAATGACCTTATTCACCCCCGGCAATACAGATTAGCTCTATAGACAAACAATATATGCAACCACTACGTCAACTTTGGCACTGCAACGGCAATTTGTGACATGTACATCATCCTGGTTTACAGACTGTACCATCTATCACCAGTAGCAACAATCCTTTTTTAATATTCCTTTTATGTTTGTGTTTGATCAGAACAATCATTACTAATCAAGCGGTCGTTGTAACAACTAATTACATATAGGTCAGTGGTGTCTGTCTGTTCTCGTGATATGGTCGTTGATAGGGATGCCGGGTCCTACGATAATGCCTGGAAGCTGGCCAAGTGTGGAAATAATTAGTCTGGTTCCCTGCTTTTTATGCTCCCTGCATTGCTCACCCCTATACGAATAGCGGAGAACAATGCATGAAGCGTACAAAGCAGGGAACCAGACTTGGAAATAATCTACATATACTTTAGTCTGGTTTACAACTGAAACTATCAAACACTATAGGCACAGCTAAAATAATTCCGACATCAGTAGCCAGCCTATTTTTTTAATTTTTAAAAAAATTTAGAATGGTATGAATGGTCATTTTTATGGGGATTAAATAAAGGTCAGTGGAATTTATCCTTGTTTTTGCTTTGCAGTTGTTCATAGCAGTGTCAAAATACATAAATAATAAATGCATACATATATAATAAAATCAATCTGTGCATTACGATTGTGACAGGTGGTCGCTCATAGCAGTTTTTGTTTATTATTGTGGTGTTTTGTCCACTTGTACATATACAGTATATATAAACATGCGTATGTTTTTATTCAATTTTCAAAGTTTGTCAACATGGATTATACTGCGTATGGTCAGAAGTTATTCCAAAAGGGTTTAACCCATTACCTCATATAAACGTCTTTGGACGCCTCTACTCCATTCGCATGGAGGCGCCTTTTGACGCCTCTACAAGATTCGTATGGAAGCGCCTTTTGACGCCTGCTGTAAACATCAGCCATTTTGAGCTAGTTTTCGTAGCGCCACCTTCGGGGAAAACCCCCCTATTAGATACTACATTCATTTCTGCAAATGACAATTACGTCAGATCACATGGTCGCTATTCATGCACTGGTCAATATCTGCTATTTAAAGTAACTGGGTCGTAATCTCCACTCTCCAAAATGGCAGCCGCGGATTTCATTCAGTACGTATGAAGTCTTCACGATTACAATAACAACCATGAAATATTCAATAAATTAGGTAAAGTCTCTGATATTGATGTAGGCAGCAATTAGTTTTTAAAAATTATCAAATTCAGATGACTTAGTGATGTAGATGCACACAAAAACCTTGTAAATTTCGAGTATTGGAAATGGCAGCTACGGTTGGTCACACGGCCTCACTGACATGACGGTGAACGAGTTCTCTCTCGATTTTGAAGCACATAAAAAAATTCTTCTGTGAAAAATAATTACACAGCTATAACAATCGGACTTTACTCTTAAATTTTTCCACATATATTATATGTGTACCTAAAACGTAAAATGCTTAAAACTGCTGTTAAACGTAACACAATTACATTGCTTAACAATTCACAGGCAGGCCTATGCGTATGCGGTCGGCTAGGTAACATGTGTTCTATTTATAGCGTGCTGTACTTTGTCACTATGCTGTATGAGGTAAAGGGTTAAGAGAATAATTGTCTATGGTCGTATTACTAAAGAGATTAAATGTCTGTAGTTGTATTACTAAAGAGCTAAATTATCTTAAAACCGGGTTGGTTTGCCTTTGGTATTTAGAGTTTGTTGAGATGTCTAAGCATGCATTATCTCCTAATGGTAAAATGCCAAAATCTAAGCAAACAAAACAAAAAATCACATGAATATCAATGCTAGATGGAGACAAGAATTTTATTGGTTGGAATCAAGTTCATGTATTCTGCCCTTCCTGTAAAACTGATTTTAAATCTGCTACAGTGGCAAAATGACATTGCTCATCATGCAGCCCATTAAAGCACGTTACATGTGAAAACAAATATGCCTTCACTGAAATGCATGTTACATGTGAAAACAAATATGCCTTCACTGAAATGCATGTTTGCTTAATCTGCATCAAATGTGAAAAAAAGATGTACGTGCCAAGACACTGTTGGCCTACTTCACAGCCAGACACAATATCCAGCTAGCAAATAATTTTTTTAGATCTAGTCAAAAGAATGTTCCCTGACACGGAAATTGCACAAAAGTTCACATACAACGGACAAAATCTACTCACAGAGTGACCCAAGCTTTGGATCCTCATTGGGATAAAAAAAAAAGTCTAAAACTTGTTTCACAATGGATTTTCATTGAAAATTCTTATCCTTTTAAGTCCAGACGCTTATTTGTTACAAGCTGACTTCTCTTTTCCATGACATGTATCAAGCATATATGGTATTTGTTATAATTTGCATTGTGTGTTTTAGTGTTCCTTACCTTTCTTAGCTTATCATCATTTCTGAGACATGTTGACCATGACCTGTCTTTGCAAATAGTCAACCAAGCAACCAAGTTATTTGTTTGCTTTTTGAAATTCTGAAATTGTATAAAGTTGGATGTTTGCTCATTTTGTTCATGCATGTGTGGAACCTATTATTTGTATTGAAGAAATGGAGAAAGAGTGAGAGAAAATGTTTTTGTAATTATGAACAACTTAATTAAGATATGCCAAAGGACTTTAAGATGGTCATAATAATATGCTTTTAATAGTGATTGTGCCTTCTGCTCTCATCTTGATAATTTTTTTAAAGTTTTCTAAACGGGAATGTTCTATCTACACATTGGATATGTATAAAATTGCAGAGCTTGATTTATGACATTTAGTTCACTATCATGCATACACATCTTACTGTTATGTTTGATCAAGTAACAAATCACTTAGGTCAGTGCACTTCCTTTTTTATACTTTTGTGTTGGAGGTTTGCTCTGAACCTTTTTTCTTCAGTTCTGTATGTTGCTTTTTAAGTTTTCATATATGTATAAAGTTGGATCTTTTGTGGTTTCATTTCATTGATACAGGTGTCTAACCTTTCGTTATATAAACAAAATGGAGAATAACAAAAGTGAGTGAGAGAAATTGCTGTTTCTTTACTTGGACACAACTAAAAACTTTGTTTTAGATAGTCATGATGATGTGCTTTTGCTAATAGTGATTGTGTCTTCTGCTTTCTTCATAATAGTTTTTGTTTGTGAACATTTCTAAATACATGCATGCCTGATGTGTTTACACATTGAATATGTAAGGAATGTTCCAATTAAATACACTTGGGACCCAGGGAATGTACTTTTGATGAGGTGCATTCACCCATAGAAGCAGTTTAGGGCTGTTCCATTTAAACATACATGGTTCCCAGGGAAGGCAGTTTTAAAAAAATATATTGCAGGTTATTTTGATTTCAGAGTTCATATAAAAATGATAAGAAATTTCTAAATTGTATATATGGGTGAGTACACCACATTAAAAGTGCCTTCCCTGGGTCCCATGTATGTTTTAATGAAACAGCACTTAGCAGGTTGTATTATTTTCATATGAACTCTTCCATAATCAGAGTACCAATGTGTAGGTTTGTTAAAAATAGCCTTCCTTGGGTACCATGTATGTTTGATTGGAACAGACCTAAATTTGTAAATATTTGTTTCTGAATAATAGTTTACTATCATGCATACATACGTTATTGTCATGCATGATCAAGTAACAAAACAACTGAGGTAAAATATAGGGTTATTCCATTTAAATGCACCTGGGGAAGTGATGTCTGCACATTTATTTTAAAGAAATTTTCTTTTTTTTGCAAGAGGTTTGGTCTAAACCATTTTTTTCTTCTAATGCTGGTACCTATAACAAAAAGTGGTGTTCCCCCTCTGCAAGTTGATTTAATGGAATAACTGTTATTAAATTCATCAATCTGTTGTCAGCTAATGGCCATCAACCACAACTATTTGTCTCCTATTTCATGTACAGTATGCCTCTTTTACCCTAGCTGATAGACCTCTATTGATCTGTGCTACATATTAAAACACCCGAGTTAAATTAATCCTGAAAGGTTTTGTACTGATTGACTGGCTTGTTTTTGTGTATTATTAATGTAAACAATACATCATTTTATATATTACTGTCGTCACTAACAACAGGCAAGTATAACATTTTATACAATTTCGTTAAGTTTAATGTCTATCTTTTCATAGTTATTAAAATTAATAATTTTACCAGAAAATCAGTGGCAAACGGACCATGCAAACAAAGTTTCAGAATATCATCTGATTTTAGTCAACTTAAAAAGGGGAGCAGATGTTTTAGTGTCTGAGGCATAGTTATTTTGCTTTTTTCACTCACTTGTCATGATCATAAGACCTAGTATTACATATATCTAATTACGTACAGTGTATTGTAGCATATATCTAATTATGTACAGTGTATTGTATGTGTATTTCTTTTCCATATTATACATGTCAAGGCTGGCAGAATTATATTACCCATTTCAAATTTTTTTATTGGGAATTGATATTTTTGTATGATTCTCTATTGCTGCATCGCACCTTTAAAGTTTGTGGATTTTTTGTTGTTATATTTGAAGAAGAAGAAAAAACATACATAGAAGAATTGAAAGTAAACAAAGTTTTAAAGTCTTTTCGATCATAAAGTAATTTTCTTGCTTGTATTCATGAGACTTATGTTTATATCATTCATGTATATGTATATGTATATATACATACATGTATGTATATACACATGTATATAGCTGTTGTGTTAATTGTATTAATTGGAAAGAAGGCACTGGATCATACACAAAGAAAGTTTGTTAAGTTTTAATGACAGCACTACATTATACCTTGCAATTAAGTTATATCTTCTTTCATAATCGGTTTTTCCTCCAATTTTCTGTTTTCATTCAGTCAGAATTAGTTACTTGTTTTTGATTTATCATGTAAATATTCAAGATGCATATAATCCAGTCTGATTCATAACAGTTATAACTCCTATGGCAATGTACAGAAGATTGGTTTTGAAATACTGCAGATTCAATAGTTTCAACAAAATTGCTGGGTTTTTTTCCCCAACATAAAATGTATTACACTGTTACTATTTTAGAAATGTTGAATTTTTTTTATTTTCTTTGAGCACTCACTGAGAATAATATCTTGCATTCCAATATCATAGAATATATTCTTGTTATGTTTATCTATTTAGTATGCTTAATGTTTGGCTATGATTGTAGATTGTACATTAAGGTAATGGTCATTTTTGTACAGGATGTTTACATTACTAACTTTGGTCCATAACTATCGAATGTAAATAACATGCTGACATAACTTTTTAGTTCAGAACATTCTAGAAATATACTTGTTTATGTAATAAAAGTTCAAGGTCAGTCTTAATTACCATCAGACTACGCTTTTCCATGGGAAACCTTCACATTTGTCAAGTGAAAATCTGTATAAATAGAAATTTGTTAAATAATTGATTCCTGTTTTATATTAGTGGGAATCCATAATCAAAGTTTGTAGTTGTGTTAGCTGTAATTCAAGAGCAATTATTTACTTTATTTAAGTTATTTGTTGGAATTTCTAAGTGCTCATTGACCTTGGATTAACACATTAATTTTGAATTATTAAAAACTCATTCAAAGACAGTCTCAACTTTTTTGCATCATTCTTCTACATCAGGACATTCAAGAATTGGAATCCATTCAGAAAATTCTATAGTTTTGGACTTTTGATTGGACATTTATAATTATTTGGACTTTAATTTACAATATTATAAGCGTTTCTTAACTTAGAGAAATAAAGTGTCGATTTTGCTTGAAATTGTTTGTTTCACTTTTTTTCTATTAACTAATTTAAGACCTTGAGTTGCAGCACACTACTGTGTATGGTGTTTCATATATCCTGCAATTACATGTTCTAGTGTCAATGCTGATAGGAGATTCATATATTCTGCAATCTCATGTCCAAAAATAGATGCTGGGTATGGAGATTCATATATCCTGCAATCTCATGTCCAAAAATAGATGCTAGGTATGGAGATTCATATATCCTGCAGTCACATGTTCTAGAGATGCTGGATCTGGAGATATATATATATATATATATATATATATATATATATATATATATATATATATATATACACACTGCAGTCACATGTCCTAGACTATATCCTGATGTGTGCTGAAAAATCATATACCAGTAATCTGAAATCACATATCCAAAAAGAAATGCCGGTTTAGAGATTCTTATATGAAAATTCAAACAAATCATTCATTAGAAGTGCAACTGCATCAGTGGCCTAGTGGTTGGAGCATCTGCCTCGGATGCAGGAGGATGTGGGTTCGATCCCCGGTCAAGTCATACCAAAGACTTACAAAAATGGTACTAACAGCTGCCTCGCTAGCACACAGCATTAAGAGGTTAGTGTTAGGACTGGTTGGTCTGGTGTCAGGATAATGTGACTGGGTGGGACATCATGCTACATGTTTGCGGCATGATGCCTCAATGCTAGACATCACTATAAACTGCCACACTGCAGACATCATAGCGATATTACTGAAAAATTGTTAAAGCTATGTTAAAAATCCAAATCACACATAAACACATCATTAGAAGTGCAATAATTCAAGGCATCTTTGATCAAATTCAGGTAACTGTTTAAAAAAAAATAAAAGACAGTAAATGAAAAGTTCAGAGACATGATGGTGCCATATGTTTGAGTATTTGGAGAAGTAAAAGAAGATAATATGCAAAGAGTATATTGTCAAAAATGTGCCATGAAACATAGGATGCGTCATATTTACATTTGTTTAAGCCTTCCACATTCCTGACAACAAAAGAGAAACAATAATAATAAGTTAAAGTTTGATAGTACTCGTATATTTAGCATGCTCTGATATTTAAACTTACTGTGTACAAGTTTTAAAAGAAAATGGTCAGTCCACTGTAACTAAACCAGTCCTTTGAACTTTCCATCTTTTTCTACAGCAACATTTGTAGGAACATTATTTTTTAACAAGATTTTTTGTCTATGCATGAATATGCCATTTACATACCTGGAGGTAGTGGAGGGCAGGGATTTTGATTCAGAAAGTGTTTGACAGTCAGTGAAGATCTTTTAGAATTTTTCTGAGCAATGTATCTGAAGCTGCCCTGATGCATGTTGGCGTTTCTGTGTTGATAGATGCCACATACATTATTCCATAATGACTAATGTTGATATGGTATGTGCAGTATATGACAATTTGCAGTATGTGAAAAGTATTAAATTATCCCAGCCTGCTACTGTGCAATTCTGACAGGATTTCTGGAATTTCGTTTTACTGGGCCTTTCTTATGTCCTAGATGACATATCTTTTCATGAATCACACCTGTATTTCAACGTTTTACCTTCTATTTTGATCTCACTTCCACAATATTTCAGCTACTGAAATAATCATGTTTTGTATTTTATATTATGGAGAAGCATTGCTGGGGGCCTTTGCAGATCACCAACATCTCACCTTTGTCCATGTGGGTTCAAGTCTCGGGCTCAATCAACATGGGTATGTGAGAAAGCTCGCCAGCAGCTTCCTGTGGGTCTGTGGTTCTTACTCCACCAGATATAATGACCACCATGTATAGCATATTCTTTGCTGAAAAATGCACTGAACCCAAAAAAAAAAAATACTCTCAAGTACAATATGATTTCAATGAAAGGCTGTCACTAATCATGAACAAGCCAATAATCTGTAATAAAGATGGCTCATATATTTTCCATTCAAGGTAACAAAGCATAGCTGCCAACCCTCACGAATTTGGTATGAATTTCAAGACTTTTTCAGTGATTCACGAATTCACGCCATAAGCCAAAAATTCACAAATTTTCCAATCCTCAATTATTTTAAATCTTTAATAAAATAACCGATTTCCCGTTAAGCGCTAGTCGTGATATTCACAGTTGCCGAAACAGTCCGGTACTGCTGGTCACGATATTAGTAGATCTACAGCCGATTAGTACAGTTGGTCTGGTAGCAAGCATTTTAGCCTATTTTAATCTATACGTATAAATGTAGTTTTACAAATGCTTTTGAGAGAAACTGGTGCCTAACTGGAAATTTGCTCCACGCATGCGTCAAAACACTGATTTGAGTTACCGTTCAGCATCGCATGCAAGATCTTGAAAATGTCTTCACCACCAAGGAAAAAGAAATGTATTACTCAGAAAGTGAAGTTTAATTTGGAATATATCAAAAATTGGCAGTGCATTCTGCCATTAAACATTGATATTCATTCATGCTTTTTGCACTCAGTGTGCCATCGCAGAGACAACGTGAGGAAGAATGTCGGTTGCAAAAAACACGTAGAAGTTGGGAAAATTAAGAATTCACAGATTTCAGCTCTGGAATAATTTAAACCACTGGCGGAAGACCTGCAGGCTACCAATGCTGAAGCATTATTTGTGAGTTTTCTTGTCGAACACAATATACCTTTATCAGCTGGATACCATGCTAAACATTTGTTCTGACAAATGTTCCCGGACTCGAAAATCGCTTCCAAATTTTCCTGTGGAAGAACCAAAAATGCTGCAGCTCCTGTGCATTCCTCACAGCAACAGCGACAGCGAAAAAGTATTTTCTTTAGTGAGGAAAAATAAGACAGACTTTAGGGCCTCCTTAGCTGCAGAAAATTTGTCAGCAATTTTGTTCCCCAAATCAACCAGCAGGCAAGAAGTCGGAACTGTTTAGAAAACAAATTTACGATCAAGCAGTTGAGGAGGTTCATGTCTGCCACAGTATCATGTCTTGATAAATAAATATTTCTGTATATATGTAGTGTTTTATTTTCATTTTGCAAACTTGATATAGTGTAGTATTGACGGTCAGAGTGGATGGAGTTATTGTCCTGGTATTTTTCACAAATTCATGTCCAAATTCACGACTTTTTATCCCTATTTTCACTAATTGTGAGCCTGGAAGGTTGGCAGCTATGACAAAGTGTAATAACATGAGTGTCTTCAACATGTAGCTGTTTGATTTGCCTAACTTTAAAGAAATTGGTTGTTCCATGTTATTTGCTTTACCTATCAAATAGGCTAACAGGCTCTCCCACAGCAGTGCTTAAATGAATCATAACAAAAACTCTTGATATTTTGTCTTTTAAGTGATCTGTAAAACAGTAGATGTTTATCTCAGACTGCCTGTACCTTTTAATGGAGTCCCTGGTGTCCAAATGGTCTAAGGCACTTGCGTTTATAGATCATCGATATCTCGCCTATGTCTGCATGGGTTAAAGTCTCTGGCTCGGCCAGCGTGGGTATGTGAAAGAGCTTGCCAGTAGCTTCAACTGAATTGACAATTCTTAGCAGATTTTTCTGGGATCTTCCTTCACAAGATATACTAGCTGCCATATGTAGCCTATCATGTGCTGAAAACTGGCATTAAACCTAAAGTTGCACCTTTTACTCGCCTATACAACAAGCACCTGTATTAAACGGCACAATGGTTGTAGTTTCTAATGGACATCAAGCACAACTGTCTGGTTTATATAGACTACAAATATTGTATTGTCCAGAACGGTGAATCTTTTATTGCTTACTGAAAGCTCTGCATTTAACATGACTATTTTGATGTGTTTGGCCGTCAAAAATCTTGTTTTCCACACAACATATCATGTTTTGACAGCTATGCATCTTGACTACTGTTTATACTGTAAAGTATTAATATATATATATATATATATTCCATTCATTCTCCACATGCCATGTGTTTGGTGGGAAAGTGCATTTTGCTGGATGGGCTGTTTTTGTTGTGTATGTTTCCATACTTGTTGGTATATGTCCTCACCATCTTGGACCCTATTTCACTACAATCTGGAAACTGCTATTTGGATAAATCTCAGAGAAAGAAGCTCAGTCTTATAAACCTAAGCCACTCACCAAACTTTATTGTTTGAGGGACTTTTGTATTTTTAGCCGTTAATTGCATCTGCTATATGTCTTTGACCCCTTTTCACCAGCACTCATAAAGATATTATGTGAATGTATCTCAGAGAAAATAACTTAAACATCATAAAACTAGGTTACAGTTTTTAAGCTATCCATTCATTACAACAAAGTATCTTGGACACAATTTCAATTAAACATAAAAATTGGTATGTGGATGCATCTTTAAAAAACATAACCATAACAAAACTAGGTCAGTGTGATGGAATTTCAGAATGGATTGAATTTTTTGCTTCAGCTACCCGTTTTGCCCTCAGTAACTGGTACCAAATTTCAACTACACATGAAAATTTAAATTTCAGGGTCCATGTTGGAATTAAACTTTCGGTCAACATGACTTTTTGCCTCAAGCAGAATTAAGTGCAGTGGTGGGAAAATAGAGAAAAGTGAATGTAGAGAAAATGTGTAATGTTTACAAACAGTTAATTAAAAGTCATTTTACAGAACCTTTGAGTCAAGTTATATAAAAACCAAAACAAATGAACCTTACACTTCATGAAAAAGTTTAGACTTTTCTAAGTTTGATTTTGTTAAATTGTTGTATGATTTTGAAACTGAAAGAGAATGCAACCTTGAAAATAGGTTACTATTGAAAATGAATGACAATTTTGTTGTACGTCTTTCAGCCATCTTTTACAGCATGAACACAACTTGCTTATATTTACAAGCAATCAACATAAAAACTGGAATTTCACTCCATCAAGCTTCATGCGTGATTTTTAGTGATAATCTTATTGATTTGGGAGGTTAATGCAGATAATAATGTGGACCCTGGCGTGTGAATGTATCATAACCAAATACACTAACATAATTTGACTTAATTTTCACACTTTTGTAGTTTTACATGTTCGTTTGTTGCACTGTCAATACTATGGACCTTATTACACCTACATTCCTTAAAAATGGTATGTATTTTTAGCCGTATCAGAATAACTTAACAGTACTAAAGTAGGTCATTATAACCTAATTTTCATACTAGAATGGTTGCATTTTCAATTGCCCGTTTGTTACACCTACAGTATTTTTGATCCTATTTAAACTAATGGAAAATAATATGTCCACTCAATGCATCTTGATGGGAGTACCACATTAATACCACATCTAGGTCAATGTAACCCAATTTTCATGCTTTCTGTTGGTTACATCCTCAACAACTTGAACACTATTTTACCAACATGAAAATTAATATATGGATACATCCTATGGTAAGTAATCTTGCAATATTAAAAATATTTCACTGTCATCTAATTTTAACATTTATGTGACTTCGGTATTTTCGTCATTGTACACCCATAATTTCTTGTCTCCTGTTTCACCTACACATGAAAATTGGTGCATGGATTTACTTAAAGGACATTTACTCAACTATAACTAGGTCACTGTAAGCAATTTTCCTGCTTGAATAACTTGAATTTTAAACTCTGGTTATTCCGCTCCTCATAATGTTGAACCCTGTTTAACCTATACACATAAAATTAGTATGTGGATGAATCTCAAGATAGTAACTGTGTTAGTAACCAAACCAAAATGAGGTCACTGTGACAATTTTCATGCTTGAGTGACTTTTATATTTCACTAATCCTTTCATTACATCCTTGATATCACTTACATTATTTTGCATAAATTTGAAAGTTTTAATCTCAATGAAAATAACTTGCCCAAGGACACAACAGAGTGGCAAATCCAGGTGGATCCATTGTTGGGAATCAAGCTCTTTTGGTCCCGAGTCCAAGGTCTTGACCACTTAGCCACTGTGACCTGTCTTCTTTTTTCAAACATACAATTTTGAAGTGTGGGTTGTCATGGTGAAGACAAAATATCATCCCGCTTTCTCAGTAATCAATAATTGTTGTGTGTTACATCAGAATTGTTGAAGAAATGAGTGTTGAGTACATCTGCAATTTAAAGCATTGCATTTTGCATGTATTTCTTATAAATCCTGCTATGTTCAGAGCAATCCACAGAGCATTTGTTGTGTAAGTTGTGTAATGGGATCAAGTAAACATGTACCTGCCCAGCATACACTATGCAGAAGTGTAATTCTTGTTTGTTATGAAATCAAACCATGGATATCTCTTATTTAATAAAATACCAGTAGATATTGAAAATTGTCCCTGGTTAAATAAGCTACATGTTCCCATACATCCTGATGCCTTCTGAAGCAGCTCACATTTTTTGCAGATTTGCTGAATTCCTCCCATATTCTGTTTGTCCCCTTATTTTTCTTATGTACTGTATCTGTCCCATATTCTATTAGGTAAAATTTCTTAATATGCAGCATGATAGTTTTCTCTCAAAAACTTTTATGAATGAAACATTGTGTGGAAGGAAATTCACACAACTGATCATTCACTGAATTTGTAGAAGAGATTTGTCAATAATGCAAATCACATTCTATTTATTTTATATATGAAACAGTTTTGTTTTCTTTGATGAACATTTAAAAATTGTATGCCTATAAATTAAAGTTATCAAATCAATATATATATATATATATATATATATATATATATATATATATATATATAGATAGATAGTACATGAGGATGAGACAAAAAGGGTTTCAGTGTAGATAAAGTTAGAAGAGTAATGACATAAATACAAATATATTGATAAAAATAGGTAGAAAATAATATTAGAAATAGCTAAATTTCCATGAAAGAGAGAGAGATAGAGAGTGATGTTCAGGTAAAAGATCAGTAATTGAAAACATGAACAACTAAGAACAAAACATTTTTACCCCAGTCTTGATCATTTTTAATATTGTTGGGAATTTGTTGAAATTTCATGATCGATCATTGGTTAAACCAACCAACTGAAGATCAAGTAATAATTGATTAAATATACCTGCCACCCGCATGACAGAAATGATCAAAGTAGTGCATAAACTCTATCTAGGGTCAAAATGGTATAATCAAATTTTTGTATTAGGATTTAATTATTTAGGATTGTTGTTTCTTACATTTCTTTAAATAAAATAAATTATCAAAACTGTGCTCATTTATTTATAACAAGAACAGGTTAATAAAAAGAAAAATTATCAAATTGTGTTTATTTGTTTATGATAAGAACGTAAGAAGAGGTGAACCGGTAAAATAACTTGTCATGCAAATGATGTAATGACTGGATAATAGATACATGACTAGATAATAGCTGGAACCACTTAATCATGACTATAATTAAACGACGAACCTCTTTTATAGCTAGAAATTCTAGAACTTTCAACTTTGAACTGAAGAGTCTTATTAAACTCACTCTTTGGCACAAGAAGCACACCACCACCATCTTGTAGTAAATTCACCTCACTTTCTTAGGCTGATCATAGAAAGATATATGTGACTTAATAGCTTCAGAAAGACACAAATGGCATCTGGTCAAATTTCTTTATCAATAATTAATATCCATGTCTGCGATGTAAGGCAGCTTCTATTTGTCTGTTCTAGCTCAGAAAGTAAACGATTTTATTTCTGCAGGTACAACTTTTGTATGCACACACTATAAAAAGTCACATGGCATGATGGGAATTCTTATAATTTCACAAGCAGGATATATTGTTTACATGTGAAATGAAAAAATATGAAAGTTATTTCACCAATATGTATCTATATTTCACACATAAGTATATAATAAATAACATTAATTTATAGACCAACAAATTCACCATTTTGCAATTAGTTGCATGCAATGATCAATCCAATCATAAAACAAACAAAAAAAAATGTGACAAGCATCTAGTTACTAAGCAAATGTAACTGAATAACTTTATTAAAACCCCATTAAGCGTTAAAATTATTAGTATTCATTTAATTTAATGTTGTTAACATCACAAACATAATGCATATATACACATGAGAAAGATGCTATTTATTATTTTACTCATATTGCATAATACATATAGTTACATATTTTTAACAAGATAAATTACACATTCATATTATCTTTACTTAAATATTACACACCCACACTCTAAATACATAACTTTGGCACAATTTTTTTATTTAAATTTGTATTTAGAATAACATAAACCAAGAATACAAACACTACACTATCTTAATTTTTGGAGGCTGGGCAATCTGGGGGTCTTAACTCCTGTAAAAAAAATGTTGTGGAAAGCAGAAAATCAAATAATTCACACAAAATTGTTTCAGAGTTAATTCCCCTTAATTATGTTTTGAAATCAAAATTGTGTATGGTCCTAGTAATATAAAGATGCATACCAAATTTAGTTTAAATCCAAAGAATCCTTCCGAAGGTCATACTGCAGAAACCAAATCATGGAGCCATAAATCATTTAAAAGACGTCATGTTACATCTGAATTCAAATTTCATTGATGTCTTATTAATATAAAGCTGAATGCCAAATTAATACAAAACCCAACTATTCCCAGTAAATACAGTCATCTTGTATGTTTGATACTGGCCTTGGAGAGTTCTAGCTCTAAACTGAATGCCCAATTAATACAAAACCCAACTATTCCCAGTAAATACAGTCATCTTGTATGTTAGATACTGGTCTCAGCGAGTTCTAGCTCTAAACTGAATGCCAAATTAAAACAAAACCCAACTATTCCCAGTAAATAGTCATCTTGTATGTTAGATACTGGCCTCAGCGAGTTCTAGCTCTAAACTTAGATTGAAGAACTCCATCATTCTTTCAATGACAGTCATCCTTGTCTCCCAGGCAGTTTCTCATCTATCAGATTAGGCTACAGGGGAGAAACTGGAATATATGATTGGAAAGGATATAGTAAATTTAACCTTGTAACCATGGCAGCCTTTTGACAAAATTGATTAAAGGTACCTATGTTTACAAGGAAAAGGTAGACATTTAGCATTATTTTTTTCTCTTCAAAAGTAGAGTAATTATTTTTGATGAAATACTGGTAGGCATTCTGACACTCCTTATAATCAAGATTGTATCCCTATTACAAGATCTGGTACTTTATTATCTTTCTTAACTGGTCATCTGTTTCAAACAAGAGTGAAGACACCTGTAAAGAATCTAACGGTAAGACATGATGCCTTTCATGATTACAATGATCCCTTACAATATTAATTGGGGCCCAAGTGGCCAAGTGGTCTAAAGCGCTCTCTGTCACAGATTACTGCCATCTCACCTCTGTCTGCATAGGTTCGAGTCTCAGGCTTGGCCAATGTGGATATGTGAGAAAGCTTGCTGGTAGCTTCTCGTGGGTTGGTGGTTCTTTCCGGGGTTTTCTCGGGTTCTTCCTCCATCATTAATACTGGCCACCATGTATAGCCTATCTTGTGCTGAAAATTGGCGTTAAAGCCTATAACAACAACAACAATAATATTAATCCCATACACTCACAAAATTTACTTTTGGTCAAAAAGATTCAATTCTCCAGTTGTCAGGAATGTGTTTTGTCCTTCAACATTCCAAATTTATAGCTCCCTTTTCTCATGATCTTTACACAATGAAGTATAGATAACTATGTAATTTGGTTGGAGAATATGACATACGCTTGTTTGAAAATATTGTGCAATCATGAGACACAAAAGAGAAATGCGCCATAATAATTTTGGTAAAGCAGAAAGGTCACCGTAAACTTTATAATACTTACAAGTTATGTCTTTCATCTGTTCACTGGTTATCCTAAAATTATGTAAGAATATCTTAAGAAATAAATCAAATGGGTGTATCATCACTGATATCTGTCCTTGATTGATATGAAAAATGTGTATTCATATGCATTACAATGATTACATATTCAGATAGCTCTGTGAGTAAATATTGCTGTAAGCATGTGACATGATACACATTTTTCTGTTTTATGTATTGTAAAACTAGTATGAAGAACATTTGATCTTAACACAGCACACAACCAGTTCATTTCAGATTCTAGTCATAATTGATGATTTGTATATAAGGTAATAAGCTAAAGAAAGAAGAAATAAATATACAACAAGCTGACTTAAATGTATCAGATTAAAAGTAGAAGTCCTTTGAATGGACTGATCCTCTATTGGCCCCCCCCCACCAAAAAAAACATTCATGGAATTCATAATATGGCCATTTCTTCTTTTAAATGCTGTGCACTAAAACCAACTGTGATACTGTTAAACAATATAACATTTTCAAGTGGGCTGCTGTGGTGGCTATGTTGGATATAAGATTGGAATTTATATTTTGCTAATGGTGTTCTTTCCTCTTTTGCTGTACTGGTACCAAATAAGATTACTTGCTTTAACTTTAAATCAATCCAGAACTCTCTGATTTTACTTAACACAAACAGATGGTCACCCATAGAAAGGCACTCCAGTTCAGGAAGATTGAATTTTGACACTGGCATCATACTTTCTAAACAATCCACATGTAATGTGGGGCACAGTACTTCACCCCAAATCAAACACGGACAACTGTCTATATGTTGTAGATTATAGCAAACATTGCAAGCATGGCCAATATGAAAACAAGAACATTTTCATACAAAGCGTAATGTTTGGGGTCATTTTTCGTTTTTTTATTTCTTAGGATTTCATTTATTTTGTATTTCTTAGGATCTTAGAGCAAGGTGAGCTAAAAACTATGTAGCTACCCATTTTAATGTTTTTCTACAAATGAAGTTAAATTTTAAAGCAGCAATAGCCATCTGATCAGCATATCTTGATTCAAAGTACTTTAAATTTGTGCTTTTAACAACAATAATAACCCACTCCTACCTAATATAAAAGTTAACTTTTGGTCACATAAAAGTATATAAAATAATGAAAAAACCTGTGTGGTCAGTCTGGATTGTATTTGACATTTTGAGGCACACAGAGCAAGAAAGCCCAAATATATGACTAAGATATTCAGTAAGGATTTTATTTTAATACTGATGAAGGGTTTACAAAACTTCAATTTAACAAAATAAGCATGACATAAAAAAATGAATGTAAGGATTACATATTAATTACAACAACATCATTTCATCCATCCAAAAGAGACATTACATCTGTCTCATTCAAAAACTTAGGGTGTCTAATTCAATTTTGAAGTGACCCTGAAATAATTTATGGGGATTTTTGGGTGCCTTGAAAAAAAAAATATATAGTTTGAGTTTAAGACTAAAACTGAATACAGCTGTATATTTCATCTGTCAACACAGTAAATATGAAAATGATACTAACTGATGCTAAAATAGTCTTAATGACCTTGAAATAGTATAGGGTCACACTAAATTCAAAAATAATAATAATAGGTCACACTAAATTCAAAAATAATAATAATAATACTACTACTAATAATAATAATTCACAAGACTTTAGGGTCATTGTGAATGTGGACTAAAATTAAAGATAGCATTATTCTTCAGGAAATATTGATCAAGGGCATAATAAAATAGTACATGTACATACAATTACTGACCACTGTCTTATCATCGCAAAATATATGATGGCCATGTGCTAAGTATACTTAATTGTACAATTTATGCTTCTCCTTGATGAATCAGATGTGAGATGCTTTAAGTTGTAATAATAATAATAACAACAACAACAATACAGTAATTATTACTGTATTTCATAACAAATGTTGCTGGCATTGCACTGACACATGACCATTTGCATACCCTACTGATGCCCATGTAAAAAGCTAAAACTAACAAAGTGTGTTTGAGCCAATCTAATGTACCTATTTACTAGTGTTTGCCCCTGATAACAAATAAGAATGGGATGAGGCCAGCTCTTAATATACATGTATGCATTACTTCAATATGACAAAGTTTTAGGAACAAACTAAACCGACAACTTGACTCTGTCTTATGATTTCTATGACACAGAGGAAGCAGGAGACACAAAGGAAGCCAACAACCTTGGACAACCAACTACTTACCCTTAAATGAATCAGAACTGGGCACTGAACATAAAAGTTCAGAAGTGCAAAGCAAGTGCCATACCACAGCACTATGCAGACCCCAACAGAGTTGTATACCTGTGTGGCATAATTGGTGTGTAAAGTTAAAGAGCTCGGAGAAAAAATAATTTCAATCACAGGCATTCCAAACATTTAATGGAAACTGCTGCATACATCCATTCATCAATCAATCCAGACATCCAAACATCCATCTATCTATCACAGAGATAACATAGTTGCTATACAAACTCTTTGATTATATTTGGATCATAGGATACATCCTTTACATTGACAGTTTTTTGAATATATACCTACTTTTGAGCCTTATCAGTTTTAAACAAAATCCTCCAAAATCTAAAATCTTGGACAAATTTTACGTCTGAAAATGTGCAAAGGTTTGTTCTTTTCTCATGATAAATGAATGTACCGTAGGCTTAGACAATATATTACTCTGACAAACTGATGGCAGAAGTGAGTTAGTAAATAGTTGACAACTTGGTAGCAGACTTGAGTTAATAGGGGTGCTAATGTTGACAGATATGAGTCAGTGAATAGGGGTGCTAATTAAATCATTCAAACATAATAAAAGAGACGTTATTAGAGTATTGAAGTTGCATCTGGTTATGTACCATACATACAGTGAATGATTGAGGGAGTAAGAAGGGGTATCACATAAAACTTACATACACATGGGGAACTTTTAAGTAACTCATATTCAAGTTCCCCACTGGACTGACACCCTTGTATTTTTCTTACCAAGTTAAATCTTCATGTATGGATTCACAAATAGCTCATAAAAGTGAAGTCAGATGCCAAACAGTCAACACATGGATTTTGTTGCTCTTAAGAAGGGCATGATTTCTACTGTTCCTAATTACGAATGCTTGAATATGAGATTTTCAAGTCCATCGGTGGAAAAGCACCAAGGAAGCAATTGACAACCAAGGTAGCTCGTAAGAGCACACTACAATAGAAAGAAAAGGGTATATCAGTGGTACACTTATTTTTCTTTATTTCACATTTGCTTTTTTCAATTTTGTTGTTCACATTTTGTGATCTTTCGTGCAAATGTTTTTTCTTTCATTTATTACATTTATTATTACATCGATTTCATAAGTTTGTTGCTTAATAATTTAAATTTTGTTTGTAGCAATCTGTATTTGTGACACAGAGTGCTTTTTTGAGTACATGACATAGTTTTACGCAACAGCGTGATACCATATGAGCGAAATTCACATTGCTCTTAGGATTAGCTGATAAATAATTTGGACCACAGTCGTGATCTATTATACCAATTGTTCCATTTGTATTACATAATTTTGCAATATTTGTAATTGTGAAGTATAGAGATTTGTGCCTTTTCTACTACAGTGTGTTAGATTTGGAAACATTTTGGGAATTTTTCCTCCAAATAGTATTATGGCCCAGAGACATAAAACAATGTATAAAGGGGCAAGACTTGATCAGTACTTTGCAGTTAAAATAGAGAAAGGGGATGGGAGAGATATTTTAATAGCCTCTCACCCCAAGGATGCCAACTGCTATATTTCGGGGACGTTGCATATTGCCCTTGACTATCAGACATAATCACCACTTTCAAAGTGAAAGGATTACCCATAGATGAGATTGAGGGAATACAAAATGGAGGGAGAAACAGATTTATTATCTACCCCAAAGATTAAGACACCCCCCCCCCCATTAGACATGGGGCAAATAGACATTAAGGGAATGACAGCAAAGGTGTCAGAAGCCCCTCAAATCACCAGAGGGTTAAAGCCTAGAACAAGAGACATAATGGTCTCTGGGCTCCGCATGGAAGTTGATAATGAAGCTCCGATAGACAAAATAAAACAAATTCCAGATCAACATTAAAAATCGAAAAATGGCAACTGTGTAGGGGGTACCAGAAAATAAAAATCGGGGTAAGAATCATTACAGTTGCCAAAGAGGATGCAGCCAAGCTCCCAACATTTTTCTATGTTATGGGTTTCCTGCTAAAAACGTGGTGCAAGTACGAGTGTCCCTGTACACACTGCAGGAAAATTGGGCATGCACCCAGAGATTGTACAAATCCATTAGCCCCAAGCACACATGCGAGTGTGGTGGCTACAAATACAACAAAAACTGTTGATGAGGAAATAAATGGCGAAAATTTGATTGATTTCGCAAATATGGACATAATTGATCAGACAACCTCACAAGTAAATGACACAACAACCACACCTTATGGAAACACTCAGACACCCACAATAAATATGACCGGCAAAGATCTAGAGTGGGAAGACTTTGTAACCCAAAAAAAGACCTGCTGTCCAGGAACCCACAAATATGAGGATGAAATATTGGGAAAAAACCCGTATTTTCTAAAACAACTTGAGGATGAGATTATCGAAGAGAGTGAGGGGAAACCAGGAGAGCTACCTGTTGACATATTGGGAACCAAACCCATGACATCAACATCAACACCGGCGCAGAAGCACAAACACGCCACGTCATCGCATGGCTCATCCCCTGAAGGGGAGTTGATCTATGTGTACCAAATACTAAACAAAACCTAAGAAACAGTAATCCCACCCATAAGGGCTAAAATCATGAAAAAAAAACAAAAGACAAAGACAAAGACAAGGACCTTGAGATCATGACAGAACAACAACAAAAAAACGACAACGGAACTGACACGGAAAACGAAAGCAAATATGAATCAGACATGGAAACCATAAACGACTCACAGCTTACAGAAAACAGCAACCAATCAAACGAGGCTCTGGGACCAATTCAGAGCCTCACAGGAATGCAAACACAATATAAATACAAAAAAAAATTGAATACAACAACTTTAACTGAAATACATACAGTTAAATTCTATATAAAAGTGATGCGCCACCTGGGAGTGAAGCAAAATGGAAGAAACAAACTTCCGGATCACTACTATCAACAGCAATGGATAGACAAAGCGAAAGCAGACAAAATAGCCAAAGAAACAAACTTTGATGTAATAATGATACAAGAAACACACAATGGAATTAGGGGCCCCGAGTGGCCGGGTGGTCTAAAGCGCTCTCCATTACGGATCACTGCCATTTCACCCTGTCTGCGAAGGTTAGAGTCTCGAATTCGGCCAATGTGGGTATGTGAGAAAGCTTGCCAGTAGCTTCTCATGGGTCGGTGGTTCTTTCCGGGGTTTTCCCGGGTTCTTCCTCCACCATTAATACTGGCCACCATGTATAGCCTATCGTGTGCTGAAAAATGGCGTTAACCCCTACAACAACAACAACAACACAATGGAATTATGCCAGAATTCAAATTTTTATTAGAAGACAAACTTAACACAATTGGGATATGCATCAATTTCACAAATAATGATGAGGGCGGGTAGCAACAATAATAAAAAATAAACAGGGAGTAAGCTGGGAAAGGTTTGAGGGGGAATGTTTTAAGAGACGGTTGCTACATGTTAAGATGTTAAATTGGCATATAATAAATGTGTACATGCCAGCTAACAGAAATAAGAAACTAAATTTTATAGAAACTTATCTAATTACCTACAACAATATTCAATGGAAAATCTCATCATAGGGGGAGATTTCAATTGGGTAGGGGACAAAATTGAAAGAACGACTGAACTTACAATGAGTGACAAAATATACTGAACTGAAATGATAAATTTATTAAATAAACACAATTTACATGACATTTTGAGAAAACTGAACATATTACGAAGAGAATTTACTTTTAACTATAAACAACCCAGTCGAACAGGATTGATAAATTTTATGGGAATTTTTATGATCCATTAATATATATTAATACTACAATAACCAGCCAAAAACAATCAGACCATTTCATGGTCACTATGGACCTAAAAATGAAAAAAAAAGAGAAAATGGGGGCCAGGACTATGGAAATTAAATAATATGATTTTAAATGACAAAGA
The DNA here is from genome assembly GCA_028554795.2 of Sinohyriopsis cumingii. NCBI lineage: Eukaryota > Metazoa > Mollusca > Bivalvia > Unionida > Unionidae > Sinohyriopsis > Sinohyriopsis cumingii. The sequence continues at coordinate 74,391,845 of CM068835.1, read as the reverse complement.
ATATGTAAAAATAATTTAAAAAAAGAAATTGAAACCTTCAAAAATGAAGAAAATATTAATATAATAAATGATTGGGATGTTTTAAAAAACATAATAAAAAGAATATCTATTCAGTACTCAAATAGAAGGGCAGAAAAACAGAAAAAAGACAAACACGAACTCAAATTAGAACTAAGCAAAACAACAAATGATGATGAAAAAAACAACTGACAGACAGAATTAAAATCCTTGAAGAAGACAAAAATCAAGGGAGAAAAATAAGGGCGGGAAAATTTACAGAGATCTACAACAAGGCAAAAAACTTATATAAACGAGAAGAATTTAGAAAAGAGGGTGATAAAATGTTAAACAAATTCAAAATAAACAATGTAACCCATACTGTAAAAGAAGATATCCTAAATAGTATTTCCCAATATTATAAAGAACTATACACCACACAGAACATAAGACTTCAGCACAATCGACAGCTACGTAAAAAATGTCAACTGTGAGATGACATCAACTACATAGAGACCAATGTGATGACGTCATCTCAGATGAAGAAATCAAAAAGAGTATAGCTACACGCACTAAAAAGAAATCACCAGGGAAAGATGGATTCACCGTGGAATTCTACCAAACATTCCATGGTGAACTAACGCAGATCTTAAAAGCTTTGTATAATATATTTTTAAAATTACTAAATCTGTGAGGGAGGGGGTTATCACAAATATATACAAAGGGAAAGGGGACAGAGACAAGATTAAAAACTGGATGCCCATATCACTTTTAAACATGGACTATATGATTTTAAGTAGGATTTTAACAAATAGAGTAAAGGGTGGGATAAATAAAATAATTAATGTAAATCAAACTTGTGGGGGAAAACGGAGGGATACAGAAAACAATATTTTAAACATTAAAACTATACTTGACTACATAAATGAAACTGGTATGATGGGTGCTATGGTACACTTCGACTAGGAGAAAGCTTTTGACCAATTAGAACAAAACTATATGCAGAATGTATTTAAAAAAATTGGTTTCAGACCCAACTTCTGGAAATGGACCGAAATCCTATACACTGGGATAACTTCATGTGTACAGGTAAACGGGAAATGCACGAAAGAATTTGAAATACAACGATCAGTGAGACAAGGATGTCCACTATCAATGCTATTATCCGTAAATGGCAATAGAAATCCTAAGTCACAAGATAAGAAACAACCCAGAAATACAGGGCATACAAATACCAAACCTAAAAAAATGAATTAAAAATGCTCCAACATGCAGGTGATTGCAACAACTTTATAAGAGAGGGGAAATGCTATAAGCATCTAGTAGAAGAATCTGAAAAATTGCTAGAGCGTTTGGTTCAAAAATAAATCACGATAAGACCGAACTCTTAAAAATAGGTAACTGGAAGATCAACCACCCTGGATTACCCCCCCAACTACTGAGAGACACAGTAAAGGCTCTAGGTGTTTACTTTGGTAAAAAAGAAGCTGTAGAAAACTATACAAATATTATCAACAAAATAAGAGAAAATGTGAAAATCTGGGCCATGGTGCCATTATGTATCATGAAGCGGGCCCAAGTGGCCAAGACTTATTTATACTCAAATATTAACTATATAATTAAATCCATAGATATGGATAATCATAAAATGCATTATGTAAAACAAGAGACATTATATAGGGTCAAAAGTGGGGGGGGGGGTTATGGTTGCTGAGCCCCCTACTACTAAAATTAACTAACATAATCAATAGATTAACAAAATTACAATCAGACCCGGCTACAGCGTGGGAAGCACTGTACATCTACTGGTTCGGCTTCACCTTGAGAAACCGACCAGAGATATACAAAAATAATAAATTAATATAAAAATTTGAAGTACCATGCAAATTTAAACATATAAGAGAACTAATTTTAAAATATATATTGACAAAACAGATTTATGGAAAATAGAAATAAGTAAAAGTCATGCTTGGATTAGGGAGGAGGTAACCAAAAATATAAAATGTAGAGTACAGCAGGACAATTGGGGTGGGTGGGGTAAATTGGACAAAAACTTGGAAAAATTGGGAAAAAATAAGATGTCAAAACATAAAGTATAATTTTTAAATACCTGCACAATGCCTGACTAACAGGCAAAGAAGCAATCAAACATCGTATTACTAGGATAAAGCCGCAATGCCCTTTATGTAAAACAGCAAACTTCACCAAACTACAATAAATTGCCCAATGTGATAAAACTAAACATAATAGGATAATGGTAATAATGGAAATTTGCAAAAAATATAAGTACATGTATAACAAAAATAACATTTTATTCATAGATGTAGACTACGAAAACAAAATCGTTCTAAAAATTATGGACTATATAGTAACTACGATGATATCCTGTGGATAGGTCATAAAGATTTTTAAATAAGATACCTGGTACAGATCAGAATATTAACCACAATACAAACTCAATACATCTTACAACAAACAGATACTTACCGTCAGGCTGATATAATGCAATTTATGTTGAATTGGGGAGAGTGGGGAAGGGAGGAATCGATTTTACAGACCGAAAGGGTCGAGTAGTGCAACTGCGAGCCGATGCCATACCCATACCCCCACCGCTCACCCCACAACAGCCATATTTCAAATTTTAAATTATATTTCAAATATTTCTTTTTAAAAAAACATATAACTTTTTACATAAAAAAACAACATATGTTTTAAGGGATACAGGGAAACTAAATGGGGAAGTAAAAGGCAATGACATCATGGGGCTAAGTCACATGGCGCTACGCGAACAGGACAGGCCCATGAAAGTCTTTGAAAACACCTCATGTAGAACATAAACAGACAAAACAGAGACACAAATACATACTGAATAACACTTAGTTTAAAGCTCTACTAACTTCTATATCTTAAAAACCATACAGCTCCCGCACTGTATGTTTGACCACTACACAATAATGTGGTCTCATAAACAATTTTGGATCTTTCAATAAAGAATAATTAGATAAACTAAATAAAGGAGGCATAACTTGACCCAGGAGAAACACATTGAGAATAAAGGAGTGTGGACCTTGGTTCGAGCGTAACCTACCTCTCAACATCTTTAAAAACTATTACGAGGAATGACACATAATATCACTCGAATAATACAATAGGAATTTTTTTTTAACACAATCTAAGTAGTACACCATTAAATCGTCAAAACTCAAAAACCATAAAACAAATTAAAAGATAAAATATAACATATCACAACGGATCTTAAATCCAAATTAGGAAGAAATACAACTGGGAAAATATTTGATCTATACTTGCTGTCTCAAACATACAGAAAATAAAGCATACTACATATAGCAAACACTGAGACCTAGGCGACCTCTAGCAAAGGTCACAAAAATTTCAAGGGAAGGAACTTCGAGCAAGGTGAGGGAAACCAGGTTCAGACGAACAACCCTTTAGATAACACTAAGGAAACATAAATACCCCATCAAAATTTCTAAAAACTACATTTTTTATATAAAATTTTGTTTTAAATAAAACATACAACACATCTGAGGGGGAAACACACAAACATTAATTACTTGTTATTGTTTTAGAAAGCGGGGGTCATCTTTTTGGGTCCCCCCACAAATATAAAAGAAATAAAGGTTTTCCATATCTTTCTTTACAAGTTTTGTTAAATTGCAATACAGTTTCTATTTATTAAAAACTGATCCTAAAAACATTTTGTTACTTCTCCACCATTTCTTATTCATCACCAGGTGAAAACATCAGTTGCACACAATAATTAAAAGAAATGATAGTTACAAAATTTATTTCTCAGATATATACATGTTTTATACATCTTATTTACAACTTTTACATATATTTGGAGCAACTCTATGGCATGCAATCACCAAGTGTGATACATCTGAATAGAGTGTAAACATACAACAAAAATAAAAAATACAGATTGACCACAGAAATACACCAGAGTAAAGTGGTAAAGTACATGTATTATTGGGAGCTAGAGAATGCAGCAACATGAAATGAACAGTCACCCCTGGTACAACTGTCTAAGGAGCTGTGCGAGTAGAAGTAACTATGGAACTGTACATAGCAATCAAGTTGCAACCTGGACATAACTCTGAATATGAAACTGGCTTATGGAACTGTACTGGAGTGAGAAAGAATCTGTGCGTATTTTCGTTAGTTAAAAAGGCACTTCTATAATTAACATGCAATCTTTACACAAATGTTAACTTTGTGGTGTACAATTAGGGTCAAATTTTGAGTTCAGGGTCACCCTAAATGCAAACTCTAGCTGTCATTAAAATATATACACATTTTGGGGACTGACAATGGAGTCACAATTGAGCCCCAAAATAGGCAAAGCAGAATCCCAGAATATGTACACACACAAATCAAATTTACATATTTACTTCAATTTTATAATACTTCTTCCATTTTTCTGACCAAAGCTGAGAACTGGAGATGACAGCTTTTCTGCACAAGAAAGCTTGTCTGCCCAATTTATGGTAGGTCATAACATTCAAAATATTTTCCATGGTCTTGCATACTTTTTGTTGACTTTATTGTTTTTTTGACAGTATTCTTATTCCAATTAATAATACTGTACATGTATAAGAACTGATCTTTTTCAGATAAGAGATAAGTAGCAACCAAATCATTTTAGATTCATTCTCTCCCAGTGTGTACAGCACTACAATATAGCAAGCTAAAATGTAACATCATGCTGTGATGACCAAGACATTTCAAGCTGCTCAGTAAATGCCGACTCCCTAAGGAGATCATCATCTTATTCTGCTTTCTAATTTGTGCAAAAATCTGCAAAGAGTTTTGATTAAAAAGTTATTTAAATGTTTTTCAGTTATTAGTGAAAGACAGTACTATTTGATAGTGGTTTAACATCATTTGCACAATTCACAGCAGAGAGGTATCTTTAATCAAAATGAAACGATTGCATGCCAAAATGCTTTCCATTAAATTCACTCAAACTCTGCTTAGTTGGTATTTCATAAGAAGTTATTAATTTGATACTATATTAAGTAATCATGGCTGCCATATTTCATGGTAAATCAGCATCATTTGTACAAATCTGAAAGGCTAACTGCTTTTTTTGCAAAAAATGTATCATATTCTGCTAAACAGCTTTTGAAAAAAAAAAGCATTGCTGAAAAGTTGTCTTTATGTTATTAATAACAGAAGCCAAATTTTATAGCAAATCATCCTTTATAGAAATGTGAATATCCTTTATGCAGAGATCATTTCAGTCTGTCAAACTTGTTCCATTTGTTTTCAGTGGCTATTACATAGACCTTATTTTGCTCTTTGTAGTAATAGTGATTTTCTTCATTGTAAATCATACGTGTAAATCAGAAATTCCCTCAAGACCTGATACTTTCAGCCAAATATGGTTAAGTTGGTCGTGTGGATTTTGATAAGAAGCTGAATATATCAACTAGGGATGCAAGATCAAGAATCAAAAATCCCCTCGGTGTCAGAACTGGGGATCAGATTGAGTAGAAAATAAATCTTGGGTGTCATCACTGTTGGTCCAATTAAAAATTTGTGGGTCTCTGATGCACAAATGAGGGTAAAGGGAAACACTGCACACTGAAAGCAGGTCCACACCCTAAACTTGAAGATATTATAGATGTGTGTTCCAAAATTTGGTGGCATTTGCTTTTCATGACACAACAGCTTCAACTGCATAAAGTTGAAAGACTTTGATGCCACACTGATTCTTATTTAGTCAAAAATGGGGACAGCAATTTTCTACTAGTTATTATTTGTAATGCAGCCATTACTGATAAGAGATTAGCATCAACTGCACAAAACTGAAAGGTCATAATGGTGGCTGGTACCATTTAAAAATTGGGTCATAATTAATTAGCCATAAAAAATTAATAAAGTGTACAAAACACTTCATGTCAGAGGGCATGAACATGAGGCAAGACTCGTGATGCTTGACTAATGCAGGGATAACAAATTACACGTCATTCAATTCGGAAGTAGTAGGGCCAGTTTGAAAATAATTTCTCCTGCTTTACAGACTATCTAGAAGGCTACGTCATAAAATTTTCATTTCTTACAAGAAACATAACCTTTCTCTAGTTTCATCCATTAAATACACTGTACCATAAAACATTTCATGGCATTTTTGAAGGAAGTATGATAATTGTGAAAATGTGTAGCACAGTTATTCCAGCCGTACATCATGCGCTCACAGAGTGAGGTGATGGAGTGAAGTCATTTGTTTATGAGCCAAAGAGACCTATCATTATATCAATCTGATTTATTAGCTGACAATTATATGCAGTATTTCCTTCAATCTGAATGATTCAACAAGTACTTGAAAAATTCTTTTAAGTGACCATGAGTTCAATGTATTGTTTAGAAAATGCAGGATGCTAAACTGTTCATGTGAGAAAAAAGAAACTGACCATAAACAGTGAAATACTTCCTGACCTCAAGTCTCCAGCTCAGTCAGTAATCTGGGCCACCAGATGTCTCTCCTCATGGGATCCCGGGCATCAACATAATTCAGGACACTGAGGTGACTTGGAATCTCACAGTCCTCCAATAACAGTGGGACAACACACTTTCTCCTTTCATTAAAACCTTGAATAATGGCCATTTCAATTTCGTGTGAAACAAAACCACTCTGAAAGGCCTCACTGGTCATAACTACAACAGTTTTGTATGCATTTCTGATGCTATCACCAGCAAATTGTAGTAATGATGTGCCCGGTGTATTGTCTCGGTCATACTCACAGCAAAGAAATCCATGGTCTTTTTCTAGTGTTTCAACAGTTTTCTTGACCCAATGTATATCTGAGCTGGAGAAACTGAAAAAGACGTGGTATTTCTTTCCTGGTGGCAAAGGCCTTCTCTTTAAAGATACATGGTGTTGCTCATGTCCTGTTAAATCTGATGTCTGTGAATGCAAATCATCTTCTTCATCACTATTAATCTTTCCCTAAAAAGAAAAGAAAAACAAGTAATAGCATGACACTGGTGTAAACTTCTTCCATTAAGAAATAATGTCTCAGCAACATATATTATGGCAGGAAAAGTTCATTAAGGATGGGTTTGTATTTTGTTAAATTCTAATCTGCATGATGAGCAACAGATAAAAGAAATGGATTCACCTTTTTAGTCATTTACACATCAGATGTATTTGCCTTTCCAATTATTGAGCTAACTTACAAATAAAAAGTTTAACAAGTTCTTTGCGATCATGTAGTTGACAAGAATGAGGCTACCCTGAATATGGAATGGATTTTACGTGTATCTGCTATTGAATATAAATTTTACAGAATTTAAACATTGCTCTGTTTAATACTCTATCTTGTTAAACTCAGTGTTTACAAGTTATTCAGAAGGGTTCCTATGGTTATCATTACAGAGCCACATTTGTTCTGAGATGCCACAAAATGGTACTACCATGCATACGTATCAAAAGAATTAAATACAAATGGTCACCCTAATATGCAAGCAGAAGATTTTTCAAATTTGTCTACAACTGAAATATAAAACTGAGCATGTTCAGAATTTGTAATAATCAGCAACTTTAATTTATTTGGAAACTGACAGGGCAATGGGGAAAATGTGAAATTTGAATCTGGATCAAAATATCTGTGATAGTAATACAGCCATCAGTAGAGAGCAATGGAAAATGCAAGAGGGAAATGATTTTTGTTTAATAGCTGATAAAGTTTTGTACAAAAAAGTACTTTAATTACCAAGAACACAGCTCTATATAAGATTTTAACAAACTGGGTATTTTACTCCATTGTTAGGTACAAACTGCATTTTGAACAAATTCACTGGAGTATTTTGTATACGAAGCAAGACACAAAACTTAGGCCATGCAACCAAGTCTTAGCCATCAATATATTAATTTTTGTAAAAGGCTAGTTCAGTGTGTGCTTTAGTACATGACTCAGGTTTAATGAGAGTTCTCATGGTGATCAATTACCTTCATTTTAAATATTTCAAAGCATTAACAAGTGCCCTGCCAAAAAACAGCAGCAGAGTCCATTAGAGGGCAATGAGGATATTTTGCAGGAATGACGCCCTGTTATATTAGCACGTCCTGAGTGCAAATTTTCAGTGTTGTGATTGTAATGGCTCCATTGCATCTCTGAAGTCAAAGCAGTTTCTCATCACTCAGTAACAGCTCCATTGCATCTCTGAAGTCAAAACAGTTTCTCATCACTCGGTAACAGCTCCATTGCACCTCTGAAGTCAAGGCAGTGTCTCATCACTCAGTAACAGCTCCACTGCACCTCTGAAGTCAAGGCAGTGTCTCATCACTCAGTAACAGCTCCACTGCACCTCTGAAGTCAAGGCAATTTCTCATCACTCAGTAACAGCTCCATTGCACCTCTGAAGTCAAGATAGTTTCTCATCACTCAGTAACAGCTCCATTGCACCTCTGAAGTCAAGGTAGTTTCTCATCATTCAGTAACAGCTCCACTACACCTCTGAAGTCAAGGCAGTTTCTCATCACTCAGTAACAGCTCCATTGCACCTCTGAAGTCAAGGCAATTTCTCATCACTCAGTGACAGCTCCAATGCACCTCTGAAGTCAAGGCAGTTTCTCATCACTCAGTAACAGCTCCATTGCACCTCTGAAGTCAAGGCAGTTTCTCACTTTTAGACTGCCTGACACTGATGACAAGGGACGGACATCCATGTTGCAATGTGGTGGGGGAACTCACTTATTAAAAATGTGAGGCCCCATCATCACATAGGGATTAAAAGATAATATAGGAAAAAAAGGATGTTGATCTGAACCTGTCTAGTTGAATCAAATTCCTGTTCCCAGACTGATAATCAGAGCTCACTGACCTGTGGCCAGTGAACAACTGGTGCCCGGGGACAAACCACAAGACAAAGATTTAACTGGTGACGAAGATCTCTAATGGATGAGCCAACATCAGATATCAGAACTTCAAACCACTGTTCTTCTATGCGGGAAGGCATGACTCACCAATGACATTCATCAGATCACAACACACACTGACACACTACACTTTATGAGGATCATGTTCATCTATTGCCAGATGGTGTGACTTGATCTCATGTGATTTATTTTCCTTGAGTGGTGCCTAGGATTGATCCTTCATCTTCAGCAACAATGAAGACATCTTCATTAGCATCAGGGATCCTTGGGCCTCAGTTAATCTCTGAGCCATAAAGGTCACCAAATGTTCTTGGCCCACTGGGGCATTATTCTCCCCCAAAAGATGAAAAGATTCAGACTCCTCCTGGGAATGGAGGGGTCTGTCAAATGAAAATGAGGAAAAGAGCTTCTCTTCCTTCACTTACATGTGCAATAATCATTATGGATCCTTGTGTCTTAGGTAATTTATGAACCACGGAGGTCACCGAATGTTCTTGCCCCATAGTGGCATTACTCTTCCTAAAAACTGGGAACAAAGATGACCATCCAATGATATCAGGGAAGAGCCTTTCTTACTTTCCCAACATTTGTGTTGACTTTCAGCCAAGTTCCACATCTCATACAACTGAAGACAACACAACAGATAACAGTACATACATGGTTCCCACGCTTTTCTAAAGATAAATTTCCAGGTCATTTCCATGGTTTTTCCAGGATGAAATTACTTTTCTCAAGGTTCACATATGACCATTACTGAATGGAATTAAAGAAAATTTTAGATTATAAAACATGCATTTTCTAAATCTAAAGATGTTTCTCTTTCAAGACTCTCCAAAAACATCTAAGTCAGAAAAGATGATCATGTATTTTGTTGCATTATGTTGCTAAGTGGGAACAACATAATGAAAATAAATTATGTTTTGTTTTCTTTCAAACCTTTAATTCTAGAGAATTCATTAGCAATATTTTTTTGCATCTCATTGAAAGTAACAATTCCTCTTACGGTATAAAAACCAAAACAATAAACGCAAATAATTAGAATCTTGTCTTGTAATGAAAAGAGTTTAACCCTGAATTTATCTGTGCCAATAAAAAATTTCAAAGAACCTGATCTCCTTATTGATGATCTGGTTAAAAATCCATCATTTAAAAAACATTTTCAAAAGGGTTGATTTAAATTGACAAAAGACCTTAAAAATTATATACTGTTGTATAAACAAGGACTGAATTTTCTGTAAAATCAACTTGTCTTCTTGTAATTCATTAAACCAATGCTGAAACCGGTACTGATACAGGGGCATGTATGTTTTTTTAATATATAATATAATGGATGACAATTTCTCATTTCAGTTCTAAGATTCAACAATTTGGACTACAAATCTGGCTTAAAACGAATAGCAGGCCATTTTCTAATCAGAGTTTTATCTGAATATCCCATCCCATTTTTCATATTTGGACATTTAAGTTGGGGTGTAGGGTCATTGTAACTGAATATCGAAAATTTGGAATTTGCCGACACTGTGCGGTAGCGACATATGGTAGTCGCTTATCAGCAGGCCTAGAAAATTTAAACTTATGTTATATTGACTCATACCTGCAAGAAATCGATAGGAAAATGGTTTATTTTCTCAGAAATGGCAAGTATTATAATCGTTATGTCATTAATCGGATGACAGACAAGACTAAACTACAGCATAGATGAAACCTGACCCAGTACTAGCCATTTGCATTACTAGTCACATGACTTCACAAATCTCAAATGATGACATAAGTCCAATAGTCATATGATACCAAAAACAAACTCCTTTACAATGTTGTTGTACAGAAATTAAATTATTTTAAATGAAAGTCCGATACCTTTTGTAAAAACTGGCAATCTGGCCAGTCTGATTTATCAAGCAGAGAGTTTATGTCAACGTGGTAGTCACGTGACACAACAAAACTCCAGAATATATAAATATGGAGAATTTTGTGTTCTATTGTTTTTGTATTTTTATTATAACCAGTATACGACTTTCATTTAATATATTTTTATTTTTTTCTCTACAACATTTGAAAATGTGAGTTGTTAGATTTGTATACTCATGCGACTAGCAATGCAAATTGCGAGTACCAGATCACATTTCATCAACAAAGTAGTTTTATCTTGTCTTTCAGCAGATTAAAGATATAACAATTTTAATACTCACAAATTTCTGAGAAAATAAGTAATCTTCATATTGATTTCATGCATGTATCACTCGATCTAACGATGTTTAAAGTTTGCTAGGCCATTCCGTAAGTGGCTACGCTTTGCCACCACCATGTTGGCCTCTTGTGATGCTAGACTGGTTTTCACACCTTATATGTAAGGAAAGATATAGATATCGAGCTGACTTTGAAAATAAAAGTCTATTAGACTAATCTAATCCACTGGGCGTTTGGACTGACTAAGCATCTATGTTTACTGCAAGCAACCAAATGATCCATACTGCACCCTCCAAATATTTTGTCAGAACTCGATAAATTTAACTCACGATTAGTTAAATTACAACTCAATTATGTGATTGTTTCAGGCATCAAGTGGTGGTGGAAAATTCCCGGGTTTTTCTTGACTTTCATCAATATTTGCAAAATTCTGGGACTTTTCAGTCGGGAAAAAAAATTATCATTTCTCTCGACTTCCCGGTAGCATGGGAACCCTGTACATACATGCACACTCTGTGCATGCTAAACTGGTGTGTGTGTGTGTTGGATTTTTAATGTAGCTTTAACAATTTTTCAGTCATATCGCTACAATGTCTGCAGTGTGACAGTTTATAGTGATGTCTAGCACTGGGGCATCATGCCGCAGACATGTAGCATGATAATCCTACCCAGTCACATTATCCTGACACCAGGCCAACCAGTCCTGACACTAACCTCTTAATGCTGAATGCCAAGTGAGGCAGTTGTTAGTACCATTTTTATAAGTCTTTGGCATGACTAGGCCGGGGATCGAAACCATGACCTCCCGCATCTGAGGCGGATGCTCTAACCACTAGGCCACCGGAGCTGGCGTGGCACGGCTCCCAAAATTTCATATATATGAATTTTTCTTGAGCACAAAAAAAAAATTCTTAAAAAGTACACCAAAAAAAAGAGTAAAAAGGTGCTTATCATTTTGGGGAAGAGATCGCATATGAATAATATAAGACGATCGTGGCTTGGCTCCTGAAATTGTATATGTATTTTTCTCATACATGAATTTAAAAGTAAGAAGGAGAAAAAATGCATAAAACGTTTATTCTGGGATCGTGTAGGTCTTCGCCAATGTCGCAAACTTGGATTGTTTTTCCTTATTGGCTGCAAAACATACCATGTGGCTTTTTTTATTTGTTGGCAACATTGTTGGCTCTTTAAACTTTTATACACAACCACTGGTTTAGAGTGCAGAAATTCAGAGGTCCCATGAAAGTAAGCCACAAACTGGATATAAAATGCACTGAAATTTATTTATTGTTACATAAACAAATTCTTTGTTCATACTGACAAACCATCTAAACAGTGCATTTTTATATCATAATCCGCTTATCCTGACATCTAGCATGAGTTCTGTATGTTGTGAAATATCCACTTTTTTGTTGTTGACATTTCTGGTGACAGAGATCAACCAGATGAGGCACTGTCTCGTAATCTATCCTTCATCGGATTTTCGGCTGTTCGTTAGTAATTAATATATTTACAAAGACTGACATTTGTATGTGGATGGTAAGTAAAATTCCTCTTCATTTCACTCAGAAATAAATCCTTCAGAACGCTCACGTTTTCTGTAATAATCCCTGTCATCAAAACACCTGCATCTCTCTCATCCGTTGACCTTTGTTAATTTTCAGATGCATGCGTGGAAGGCAACATCACACTGCTACCACAAATGTAAAAAATAAAATAAAATACATCTTACTTATTGGTTATTCAGAAGGCATGGAAGGACAGTCTGAACGACAGCCAATTCCTTTTTAAAAATGTACCCATATAAAATAGTTTGCTGACATTTCAAAGGAAATAGATTACCTTTGAAGCACCAACTGTTATGAAAAGGTACTCAGCAAATGGAAAAAATACCAGTCTCAATCATGCAATACAATTATTTGATGTTGCCACCACAATAAGAAATTGGCATTCGTTTGGTTCTCCAAAGCTGTCTTTTAGCGGTGACTTCAATAGTGCATGCTCCCTTCATCAAAGAAAGCCAATTACACTCTTTCAATAACAGCAATGAACATTTCTTCAAAGGAAGTCAGTACCAAAACTTACATAAAAGTGATGGAATCTGATGGATTTTTGCATTTTCCAATGTGACTGGAACACGTTAACTGTGCTGTGAAAGTTTCCTTTTTGTAAGGAAAACGTTTATGCCAATGGTGGCTTAAAACACAAACTAAATTTTACCAACTTGGAACATACTTTAAAGTAAATGTGCTTCGTCATTCGTTACGTGATTGTGCTATGTTTTTTCCACTGAATTCCGACCAATATGACCTGTTACAAAATTAATGAATATTTTAAAGCTGTGTATGCATATTTTCGATGGAATCACTTGTATTGTGGATTCAATGCATATGATGAGGTTCACAGGTGAGTACACGGTGTTGATACACTATTCATGCTATACATTAGACATTTATATATAAACAGGATTCACGTATATGTACCAATTCATGGTTCTCTAAATAAAATAAACTATTATATTATGTCTTCTATTTTCACTACAGGTATATTTCTCATTTAATATGCATCAATTCAAGATGGTAACTGTGCAGACAAAGCATGTATTTTACCGCCTGCATTTATTACCCACACACCCACCCCACAATTTTTTTGGTCGGGGGGGGGGGGGTCATTTTCTTTAGCTAACTGACTTGGTTGCATATAATATGGTTCAGTATATAACGCGGTCGGGTTTTATGGCTCCCAACTACCGTGTTATAACGGGGTTACACTGTATGTCTATACAACAGCCATTTTCTGTATGAATCTGTGAATCACACACAAAATGAAATGTGGTTCATTTGTTCTTAGCGGAATTTTCCATAATTCTTCCTCCATCAGTTATACTTGATACCATGTACAGCCACTCATGCTGAAAAATGGTATTAAATCCCAAAATAACCATGCAACCAAAAACTCACTGTTCTATCCAAGTACATGTATCTTCCTTGACATGAAATGATCTATCATTATCCAGGATGGCAAATTACATGCATTACGTGAACCAGATATTGAGTACATGTATATACATCCACCTGTTATATACACATCTCCCCAATGACAGGATATGAGCTGAAGGTACCCTAGGTGGTAAGGTTTGGTTTAATTTGGTGGTGTTTGACTGCATTTTTTAGCACATGGTGGCAAGAACATTTTTGATGAACAAGAATCCAGAAAGATCCAAGTAACAACCACTGACCCATGGTAAGCTACTGGCAAACATTCAGACATATCCATGTTGGTTGAGCCAAAATTCAAACACTCCAACTCACATGGACAGAGGTGAGATGTGTGAGGGCTCGATAAAGAAGAACACTTTAGACCAGTGCTCTTCCCCTCCCCCCGTGTGGTAAACTGTATGTAATACATGAATCAGATATGAAGCACTGTACTTACAATCCCTTGTTCTAACTGTGTAGATATTTCTTCAATGATAGGCTGTTCTCTTTCATCACTTGCTTGGACTTCTGGAACATTATTATCTCCTACACAGAAAACAATACCATCAAGGCACTGAATTCAAAATCGTAAGGTATTACTTAATATCATCACAAGCAAAAGATTGAAATATTTCTGTGAAATTTAGGCTGAGGATTATAATTTTTTGGACAAAATGTCCTTTTATGGAGAATCGGCTGGAAGCTCAATGTATCTAAACATGTAAATGATTATACTGTCCATGTTCCTTTCCCATTCTTATATATGTAGGTATCTACTGGTGGCCCACCATATTAATATGCATACATAATCATATTAATATGTGTACACAATCATATTATATTAATATGTGTATATAATCATACTATATTAATATGCATACCAAATCATATTATTTTAATGTGTTCAAAATCATACTAATATGCATACATAATCATATTATGTTAACATACATAAAAAGTCAAATTAGATTAATATGTCTACATAATCATATTATAGTAATATGTGTAAATAATCATATTAATATGCATACAAAATCATATATTAATATGTGTACACAATCATATATTAATATGCACACATAATCATAATATCTACATTCCTTTTCAACTGTACGTATATCATATTATTTATGGTACTTCCCATTAATTTATAAAGAGAAATCTTCTAGAAACTCACTATATTTATACATGCACCTAACCATATTATCCCTGTTTCTTTTCCAAACAATATTCATTCAAAATTTATATCAAAAATACATCTTTATAAAATATCAGAGATACAATTTAACTTTAAAAACCAACATTATGGTCACAATGACTAGTGCTTTAGACAATGTGTCTGTGGTTTAAAAATCCATTCTTGCATTAATTTTCCTTATCCTACAAGAAAATGTTGGCTGTCAGTTTTTATATACTTGCATTAATTTTCCTTATCCTACAAGAAAATGTTGGCTGTCAGTTTTTAAGGTTTATGTACTCATGTATCTTGGCCATCTGATGTCATAAAATTTGTATTACATCTCTAACTTTTCTAAAATGTTCAGAGTGATTAGAATCTGTCCATGTTACTTACCGATAATTTTAAAAACATGTGATATACAGCAATTTATTTCACATGAATGAAGACAGTTCCATGTAAATATTTTGCTAAACAAAATCAGGTTCTGCAAAACAAAAGACACTAATGGAATATTTGTCCTACAATTATAGCAGTATCACTGAAAATTTCTAAGTGATGTTGTGATTGTGTGATAACTGTATTGATTGACACACTCAATTCTTGTTTGGCCTTTCTGCCAGAAGAGCTATATAAAAAATACTCCCTCAAAGGTGCTGATACTCTGATGTTCAAAGAGTTTTCTGATTCAAGACAAGGTCACTACATCTTTCTAACTGCTGAGATTTTAAAATTTTCTTCATGGCAGCTGTGCTGGATGAGCTGTAAGACTGGAACCATTCTCTTTTAGAGCAAACCAGACACCATTACAATACATTTGTAACAAACCTCATGCCAGAATCACCATTCAGTTGGGAGAATTGCTTACAAGATTTAAAATATATTCATCGTGGCAGCCATATTGGATGTCTGTGTGGCACCATATTTCATATAGAACCAACTAGATATTGAAACAGGTTCTTTGATGAAAATTGTCAATACGACCATCAATACTGGAGGAGTAACAATAACAAGATTTTCAACACAGCTGCCATGGTCGCTACCCTGGCTGTCAGATTGACACCATTTTTATTGAGGACCAACCAGACACGATAAGATTATTCTGCTGGAAACAAACCCCTTGTCAACAAGTCTTTTCATTTAGAAGCAGCAGTGACAAGAAGATTTTCAAGATGACTGTCATGACAGCCATATCTGAGCACTATTCTCACTCAGGACCCACTGTATTAGTCTTATGGTAAAACCCATGTCAAAATAGCTTTCCATTAGTTGGAAAAGCCATAATAAAATTCTGAATATTTTGAGTCAAACTGAATGGTAATACACTGTATTGACATTATGATTTAGTAGGATATTATATTATTTTAAATATAAAGGATAATATTGAATGTTCTATTCAATAGATAAGTTTTATGTTATTTTTTTCACCCTGAAATATTTGCTCTTCCTTTCATTAACTAGCACTGTGTTTGGATTATATATTGCTGTATTATGTGTATATATATTTATTCAGAATAAAATATTTTTTTTACAAAACGAGTGTCTTTGGATATGAAAACATTATTTGTTACAAAATGATTTAACTTCTATACCAGTGGATTTGTAGCGGAAATCGAAGTCATTTTCAATATTCGTGTTTGTACAACTTGAAATTGTATCTCTAATCCTCTGATATCAAGAAAACACTTGAAATATGAGTATGTAATGATAGTTTTGTATTGTAAGTATAAAACTTAAATACAAGCAACTTGTAACTATACAAATTGTCAATTCTGTTAATTTTGAAGAGAATAATAGTTTTTGAATGCCCAAATAGAATTTCATGTTTTATGTCTTATTTCTTGATTTATATTTTAACATTGCTTAAAAACATGGAAAATGTATTTCCGTTTATAAAGATACATGTACACCAAGTGGTGCACTGCTGATTTTTTGGATTTCATCAATGGTTGCTGTGTATTTTCACTGTAAAGTATGTTTAAACTCCCTTACAGTTTTATGATTCTTTATTTGTACATAAGGGCCTATATTCTGATCAGTTTAAATTATAGAAAAACAAAATTGCTATAACCTGAATAAATTAAAATGATGGATAAAGTGTTTAAACAATGACTGGTCTTTTGGGACAAAGCTTTAACTATGTATATTTTAACAATACCTAAATAGAATTCTTTCTATATTATTTTGTAGTACTTGTATTATATTTATTAGATTAAAAATAAAAAAAAACAGTATTTACAGTGCTAAAAATATTTTAAGTGGCACATCTTGAATTTCAAGAAAACTGCAATACACTATACTCAGATGTCCCATTAGATTAAGTTTTCTAATGCATATTTTCAAATATCTTGACAGATATTTAATAACTATATAAATTCTTGTATATTTTTGTTTATATTTTATATTTTGTAAAAGAAAAACAAAAGAAAATAAGTCAAATTATATCCTTTGGTACATAAAATATCGAAAAATCTCCATTAGTGTTGCTGAGTTCACCAAGTGGATAGATCAATTAATTCAAAAAATCAAATAGCAATATCAAATTAAATATTACCTGTGTCCTTTTTCTACAAAGAGAACACTAGTTTTGATACAAAACTCTTCAATTAACGGATCAATTTATAATTGCAACTTATTACCATTTCATATAAAACTTGTGTAGAAAAGTAACTCTTCATGTAATAAATGCTAAATTTCGCATTCCCAGTACAGCATAGAAAAGCTTTACCATATATCAATGAAACTGTGATGTATACAATAATAATAAATATAATAAATAAAACAATAAATGTATATTAACCCTATGTAAATTACATTACAAAATGCTGGGATAAAGGACCTGTTACGGTTGTATTTGTGGAGGTCTATCATTCACTGAAATATTTAAACTGTTGTTTTATATCCACAATACAGCCACGTATTTAATCCTTACTTGTTTATACCGAACATATGGTTTTCATTATATTATATATTTTTGTTTATTCATTCCTATTCAGTGTATGTATTTAGTAGTCATTCATTGCCAGCCAAATGATGATGATGACAATGATGATGATGATGATGATGATGAAAAATATCACTGAGAATGTTTTATCTCAGGTATATCTTTGCATGTGCAAGAGAGAGAGAGCATTATTATGATTTGTACCTTTCCTTTGATTTAAACTGCAACATACTGTATTAATTATCAAAGTAGTGGTTGTTCCTCTTTTAAAATCACAAATGGTTGGAACAAAAGGTCATTCTAGATATGTGAAGGTTCACTGCCCAAACTAATGATCTAGTAGAACAGCAGCCTTCAATACAGTTTGCTTTCTTTGCCAATGATGTATTAATTTCACATGTGAACTGACAACCTAAAAGCAAAACAGCAGCTCTCCTGCTGGTTGTTTTCTTTGCCATTACACCAACAATAACGTAAAAAATCACTGACAGAAAGAAAAACTTAGGAACTAATCAATACAGTTAGTATCATATATCTGTGTTTATTTATTATCTTCCATTTCCTTGGGTCATTCAAACCAACTAAATAAACTTTTTTTGTTAATGAACAGAGGGAGACGCCTGGAAATAAAACTGGCTGTTTAATCTTTATCATGGTTTTGCTTCAAATAACTTTCAAAGATTTAATTCGATCTTTTGTTATTAACAATGACACCACTTGACTAGAATAATATTCAGCTCCCTTTCAGTATAATTACTTTATATCAAAATTTATTCCTGCTTTCTACAATTCGACTGTGGAATTAGTTACCAACAAAAAATTCCAAAACTTGTTTGAACTTGGATACAACTATTACTCCGATATATTCTAACAATGATGATCAGGTAGGCCAAGCCAAGCAAATGTCATTTGGAACCAAACAGAGTAGTGTAAATGGTGGTTTATTCTTAAATCATGTTTCCAACAACAGCCCGTGTATATGAGGTCATAACGAAACAGGTGAAAATTTTCTATTAGAATGTGTACAATATACAGCTCGAAAATATCGTTATTTTCACTTTACAATTTTGGCAATTCCATTTGTCCTCTCACGTTGTCATGTTAAAGTTTATGTCATTAAAATAAGTGACATGGATTACCTTGTTGATCTATGTACTGTGGTGTGTATCTTGTAACCACATTACTAAACATGCTTGTGGTGTACAGATGTCCTTGCTGTTTATCCCAGAATATAGCCAGTATATTTGATGGTATTTCCTCCCTGTGTACTGTCAGTGGTTCACCTTGTTTAGTCAGCTGATGAATGCATGGAGGTTTAAAGTTACACACATATATAAATCCCCTGTCATCCACAGATACACCACTGGGTCTCTTCAGATCACAATGTTTGTATAAAAATTCCTGTTTAGTTGTTTTAATATCAAAACAATATAAGCCAGTGTCATGGTTGGAAGCTTCACATGAGATATAAAGCTTAGTATCATCTGAACTTGTGGCCAAGTGACTCCAACCCCAACCAGTGTATCTACAGATATTTCGAATTGTACCTATGTGTCCATCTGCAAGTGACACAATGCCCCAACACATCTTGTCCACTTTGTGACCACTGACCACAATCTTATCCTTAACATTTAAAGTTTTCCCTGCACAACACCAATCAAACCCTCTTTTTACAGCTAACGTTCTCACTTGTGTTATAGCCGCTGTATTATCAGCATACTTAACATCCATGATTTCTATTTGTCCATTCAATAAACACACCGCCACGGTGATGACATCAGTTTCTGCAACACAGATACATATGTCATGAGGACGTGACTTCAGTGTTTTTGACACAGCTATCAACTTCTCATCATGGAGTCTGTGTAACTGAAGATTCCTCTTACTGTAGTCTGAGACCAACACCATGTCTTCTGATAAAACCACAAGACTGGTGTACCAAGGGTTGTTAAAGTCAGCTGTGGAAAACAGTGATAAACATCAGTATAAATAAATAGTCTGGAAAATGAACAAAATACTTATATTAATCGTTATTTAAAAATATTACAAAATAACATACATCTAAATATGCTGAATTTTAATCTTTTTCTGACCTTAACCAATAGTTTAATATCACAGCTTTATCCACAATGATCACAATCATCATCATCATGATCATGCTGCTCTAATTGTTTTTATTACAGACGACATTGTTGTTGTAGGGTTTTAATGCCATTTTTCAGCACACGATAGGCTATACATGGTGGCCAGTATTAATGGTGGAGGAAGAACCCGTGAAAACCCCGGAAAGAATCACCGACCCACGAGAAGCTACTGGCAATCTTTCTCACATACCCACATTGGCTGAATCTGAGACTCGAACCCACGCAGACAGAGGTGAGATGGCAGTGATCCATAACGGAGAGCACTTTAGACCACTCAGCCACTTGAGGACCCTATTACAGATGATGTACAATGATTCTTTATACAATATTAATAACATAAAAAGAAAACAATAATATAGCAAATTATAAAATATTATTATTATTATTATCATCATCACACATATCTAAATTAAACATGCCTTGATGTTTTGGCCACTGCTTCCAACAAACATTGAAAGGTAGCTGGCAAAAGAGATTCCTCCTTCATCAGGCTGAAAATTGGCTGCCAAGAAAGGTCAACACATAACAGTATGGTAACTGGAGACCAAGCCTTCAGTTCTAAGACCTCCACTACATTAACTGGAAGGCAACTCCAAGTATCCATGGAAATACCTACCATTGCTGTCACAGCATTAAAAGTGTGGGCTTTAAGGAGCCAAGAACTCATATGAACCCTATAATTAGCTGCAGAGAACAAAGGTCTCAACATCGGGGGGTGGGGGGAGGCAGATTAAGCCTTATGATGTATAGCAAACTTCTGGCTCTACTTAACCCCTGGTAAAGCTCCTTAACCATAGCCATATAAGGGAACAACAAGTGATCCCATTGGGAGGTAGCCCCAAGACAGCCTCTCCAAATTAGGGAGCAGTTTAATGTCTTCAGAGCCTGAAGGCTTGGGACACAATTTTGCTGGCAAAAAGATGAAGTATCCGTGGGCTAGAGTATTTGTGTGGAACTATGTAAACACAATTTAAACAGCAAGTTCTTACCAATGCAGGTGTTGTCTTGTATAAAAATAAATTAAAATAACCAAAACACTGTTCTTTAAGTCACCAGTGCTTACAAGAGTACTGGATTAAAAGAACTAAAACAGCCACAACACTGATATTTTAATGACAATGATGTCATCAATACATCATATTACTCAGAGACGAAACTCAGCACCAAGACAATTATAAGATGTTAATAATTAAATAATAATAAAAAGGAATACTATCATATAATGACTTTAAAGAATAAAAGGTGTTTATTCACTGAAAACACATATTAAAGTGAAAGTATTTATGGTCTTAAAATAAGTAACAGGAAAAAAGTGAGAAGCAACAAGCTCTGTAAAATTTAACAAATAATTTATTTCCCTAGAATATAAAGTAAAAATATTTTAAAAAATGGAACTTACACTGAGAATTAAATCCCAAATAGTCCTATAATTACAGACACGAGTCTTAATGATTAAAGTACTAATCAACTTAGTGAAAATCCAAATTAAATCCAGTGCTGGAAAAGTTGATGTGCCTGTGGTGGCCCATGTACTGATGAAGTTAAATAGCCTTTAAGTAGATCATAATAATACAATCCAAGAATATATACCTATTTGAAATTTCACTATAAATTCATGTCTCTATTTCCAAGAATGTATTTTTGATAAGCACTTTGTATTTCCAGTGAATAAATAATTTGAATAAATAAAATTCCTGCCCAAAACAATTACTGGACACAACAATACAAGTATTTCTGCTCAGATCTTAAAGCACAAATGAATAACGTCTAGAAAAACAAGAATATATAGTCCTGTACTTGACCTATTGTCACAATTAGCATTTTCTATTTAAAAAAGGCAAACTATTACCTAATGGAAAATAACATTCCAGTTATAATTAGAAAATAAAATGTGGTGAACACTATGTCCTTGACTCAGGCCAAGATAATAATCCAAATAGTTAACACATACTCATGGGAAACTATTTGATGTGTGTTAGCTGTTTATCCAAAAAATGCATAAAACACTGAAAGTCAGATTAAATGGAATTTTGAATACTGATGATTCATATCGGTATTAAAAAACAAAACACAACTAAAATTAAGGCCCAGATCAAATCTGCAAGGATAAGAATAAGCAAATACCTACCCAGGTTAGAAAAGTGAAAAAAAATAATTCTGTCACAAGATTATTGACACTGCTAAAGTGAGTAATTTGTAAGTGAGTAGTTTATGCTTCGTTTAAAAGTCAGGTGTTATAACGAAGGTGAAGGTGACAATGATTTTAAATCATCTTATAATTTAAGTTCAAATAAGTTCAAATCACCCAAACTTCATTCTCTTTTCTGCCAAGTGTTTTTTTCACTAATGTTTCATTTATTTACTCATAAAACATTATTCTTCACTGAAACATTTAATTTATTTATTTGACTCATTCGTTTAACTGAATTCACAGAAGTAATCCCTTTCTCTGTTAAACAATACATGATACCATAAGAAGTGTAGAGAGTGGGAGGTATGAATTTAAAAGTGGTCTCTTACCAGTGATTATTCATTGCGACATTTACAAATATTCCCACAGGCTGTTCCTGGCTTGTGCAAGAATTCAGTTTAATTACATATATGATTTCTTCATTAAGCTGTACTTCAAATTTCTAAAAGGTAGTACAGGCCTGTAAAGTGTACTGTTATAGGTTCTTTCCTAAGTTGGAATGCCCTTTGTTAATTAACAAATGGGTAATCCTTTCTATCAACTGTGCCTGAAATACATTAATAAAAAAGGATATCCATATTTATTTGTAATTCAGACTTACTCTGTTTCTTCAAAACAAAAAACAAAAACCTCATGAAATATAGTTTCAATGTTAGGCTCCTTAAATGTTATGTTTACCACAGTTATGGGCCAACATTATTTACTCTCATAAAACTATATGGGGAAATAAATGCCAATACAAATAACCTGAGCAGTCTTCATTCCACAGTTATTATGAATGGCAAATTATGTCCATCAAGCATCTTTTTCTGATGGGCAAATCATGTTATGAAATGTTCTATGCAATTATTAAGATATGTTTATTTATTGATGCCTAAAATGATTTTATTAATATATTCCTCATTTTCTGATAATGCTTTGGATACCATTCCTGAAAGAACAGCAATTGTTTTTATTAAATACCAACCAAATTTCAAAAACTGTTATTGCACTCTTTCCAGGTCTGATCTTCATTTAAATAGATGTAAATTATTGTGGCATACTGAGGAATGTTTTGCTGAAACACAGAATGCGATTAAAATTCTTGAATACACACGGCATATATTTTCAAAAGCATGTGTGCACCACAACATATTTTTACAACTGAATAACTTTTCCCACAAAAGACTAAGGTTCTGTGATCTTCAACAGAAAGTAATAATTAAAATGCATCTATACATACAGCATAACAATATTCTATGAAATATTCAATTTCACTAGTTGGACTTCAAGCATGAAATACATGAAGCTAAAACATCTTATTTCAACTTTATTGAATGGTAGGACTGTTTATCTTGCCCAACATATCTAGTACCATCAGGAAATATCATTTATAAGTACAGATTGATGTGGTAATAAAAGAAGTTGACATTGACATATGAGTTAGGTATTGCATACCATTTTCCAGTTCCTGAGCAACAGCATCAACCAATTCACAATCCAGGTGATTTGCTCCTGCTGTAGCCATAGTGTGGTTGTAAAAGAGTCTAAGATTCAAAGTCTGTTGGTTCTAAGGTGAGTGGTCCACCTGAAAAAGGGATGGTCCATGGACTAGGCTGCAAAAGATAACAAGTCAATTCTAAACAAATCCAGGTCATGTTCATGGGTACTATAAAACAGAAATTATCAAATGAGGTCCAATTTGTGTATTCGTTTTTAAAGGTAGCAAGTATATATGCCAGATAAGTGCTTATGAAAAGTTATCAAATTCATGTTTGTGAAGCTGCTTATACACCACTCCCTTGATAACTCGCGCACATCGGGGTCCAGAAACATCGACCGCACTATAAGTGAGGCGCGAGTTATCGAGGGACCTATAAAATAAGCCCAAAACCAATAAAGTGACTGACGACATAACAGAGAAATAAGTGTGTGTGTGTGTGTGGGGGGGGGTAGACAGATTATACTGTTGAATACTCACTTTATAATCGTTCTGAAATTAAATGTTAATAAATATCTCTTCATAATGGTGTACTTTATTATTTCCTCATAGGACAACATTAATTTCAGGATAAATTACAGTATATTGAGAAAATATTATTCCACGTGGTTTCCGTTCGCTTAACATGTGTACCACTTCACACATTGTGTACTACGTCACTAATTTTTATGTTGAATTGGATACATTCTAGTTTTATTCTTTGATCCAAATTAGACGTTTTTTATATACAAAAGATCGACTCTTTTCGAGAAACTGTCGATCGAACGATAGATAGATAAATATTTTTGAATGTGATAGAAGTAAAATGAAAACAAAAAAAAAAACAAGGGTTAATCAGAACTAACATATTTAATTGGTCTACAAATTTAAAACAACGTAAATTAGAACAAGTTAATACTTGCCGTTTGTGCCAAGCTTGACAAATATCAATTCACTTTTTGAAAAAATCAGTTATTTTTTTTTTGTGTGTGTTACTCCTTGGTTTCTCTGCCGCCGAGCAAAATCCCTCACTTTTCTCAACTGCATGAGCTTTACGTAGTCAACATTTTGGGTCTCCAGCCACCTTATGGCAATATCAAAATATTTGATTGCTTCCTGTGCAGTGGGGTGGGGGGTGCAAAATCTGCGTCTGCATCACTTTCAGCACTTGTGTTACTCCAGTTAGAATCGTCTGCTGCTGCAAATTTGTTCGCTATAGAAATAATTATAGTTTCATCTGACATGTATTCGGCTGTGGGGCAATCATTGTCGGCACAAATCCACTCCTCCATAAGAGAAACGCCCATCTCAGGACCATTAGTCTGTACGAATTTCTCCCAAACAGCCTCGGCATTAATGACATCAGCTTCACTGAAACATTCGAAGTCACTATCATCGTCGTTGTCTCTGTTACTGTTTTGCTTTACGTCAAAGGCAGCTCCAAGACCCTTAATCCAGCACCTGAGGTCTCTTGTAATCGATTTTTTTTTAATGCAACAAACACTTCCCCAAGTTGTTGATCAAAATAAAGCCGGCATGTACATGTAATTAGGTTCTCACAGAAGTACTCATGGGTTTCGATGTGACGGTCGATTGACTCTTTTCATGTTTTCAATGAACAGAATATGTTGTGATTATAATGTTTACATTGAAACGGAATTAAAGGATTAGAAGGTGACTTTCACACAGGAAGACGTTTAGTTGGTGTTTATTTCATTTTCTGTTGCCACCTGTTAGCATTTACCAGAAGTTTTCATTGATCGCTATTTCACCTGACTGTTTATTTACAGTATACTGACAACTATTTATCATAAAAACTTACATAATATATGATATCTTTAAACAGAGGTCTCGCTAGGATTTCAAAACTGGGTCTTTCTGCCTCTGAATTCAATCACTAAATATCAGTACATTTTCTCACTCAGCCGCTAGTCAAAGCCTTTGAACTAGCCACCTAGCTGTTGCATCATGTTCTTTTTTTTTTTTAATGTACTCTTATAAAATGGCAACAGTACATCAAAGAGTCTTTCAGTCACTGAATTCTGCCATTGTAAATATCAGCACAGTTAACTGCTCAACACATTTTCCCACAAAGCAGGTGGCTGAAACAGGACCGGCAAATCTTTGAATTTTCCCGCGCACCTATTACATGTGTACAGAGGACTCCCGCCTCGGTGATTTTCTGCCTCCCAGATCAAAAATTGGCGTCCAAATACGCGTAATTAAGCGTTTTTGAGATCTCTGAAATTAATTCTTCTTTAGAACTTGCAAATTTCAAAATATGGATTATATTTTTATGGGCATTAATCACCATTTTCGATGATAAAACTAGCAATGTATCAAGGTTTAATTTATCAATTCTTATCGTAATTTTTTCATGTTCAGCATATTTTAAAGATATTTTAAATACATTTTCTCTGGAAAAAATCGGGAGCCAAGACGGACACCGCATTATAAGCGGGATTGCGAGTTATCCGGGCACGAGTTATCGAGGGAGCGGTGTATTCAGCACTAGAGGTAAGGTGCATATATAATATGAGCTTTTGGAATATCGTGTTTATTACGTACAATTTACACAATAAAGGATAATAGGAAAGAGGTAAAATCTGAAATATATAAAATTAATTGTGAGCTACATTTGTTTTGTGAATTAAATACAAATAAAAACATGTAGTTTTGTTTGTTTGCTTACAGAGATGTAAAGCTGATAGTAATCATTCATGCAGTGTAGTTATTTTGTTTATCTCATATATTTATCTAGTTCATTGCCACACAAAAATTAACTTAGATGAGAAAGTGCCAAAAAGCACACATTCATGTCAAGCATAGATAATGCACCATTCTTGGGGTTTTCTTCAAAAGAGAAAGAGATAGATGTTTGTGCATGTCTCCAAAAAATGATGTGAACATTACTGAGCAAAAAATGTATAAATTAACTTTCTAGACCTGCATACAAATGTGAACTGGTGTTATTTACATTTTACATCATAATTCTTTTTTTTTTTTACATATTTTTGTCATTCCTGGGAGAGTTTTTCACTTTTCTACACTTTGCTGATCCATAACTTGCTAATCAGTCTACATGTGCCTAGAGTTTCACAATTTAATGGTCAAGTTGATGATTACAGTGAGTCGTACAAAGCATGGACAAAACAGCAGACAGTGGTGGCAGGTATAAAGTACTGAAAGGGGGTATATAGACTGAGTAATGGGGGTACAGACATTGGCTGATGGTTGCTAAAGGTGTTACATGTCACCTGAATTTTCAAGCACTGAAAAAGATGTAAATTATTAAATCATTCTGAGGTAGACAAAATGTTATCATTCTACTTGTAATTTTTATCCACAAATAGAACCAGAACTATGCATCTATAGTAACTGAACTGTACATGCATATGCAGGACCCTGTAAGGCTGTTGCTTGCTATTAAAGTCATGATACTAATTCAACTCCCATAGTATACCCATGGAAATAAGATATTAAACATTAGCTGACTTCGTTGTTGTTGCTGTTGTTGTTGCTTTGGGTTTAATACCATTTTCAGCACATGATAGGCTATGCTGGGCAGCCAGTATAATTGGTGGAGGAAGAACCTGATAAAATTCCTGGTAAGAACCACTGACCAATGGAAAATGATTGGCAAACTTTCTCAAATACCCACAGTGGCTAAGTTCAAGACTTGAACCCATACAGACAGGAGTGATATGGCAGTGATCAGAAAAGGCATGAACTTAAGACTACTCAACAACCCATGGCCCCTAAATGAATTTAAATTTCTAAACACTCATGACTGAATCCATACTTCTCAGTAAAGACCCTTTCTTGATCAGAGATTATGCTGGTCTTTGCCAATGTCAAAAATTGCAATTTTTTGCCTTATTGGCACGAAATATACCATCTGGCGATTTTGTTTGGCGACAACATTTTTGGCAGTTAAAAATTGTATATGCAGTCTTGAGTTTGGAGTGGAGAAATTCAACAACACCATAAGAGGAAGCGGAAAACTTGGATATAAAATGCACAGGAATCTATTGTTACATAAACAAATCCTTCATTCATACTGACATACCACCCAAACAGCGCATTTTTATATTATAACCCGCTTATGCTGATGTCTGGCTTTAGTACTGTGTGCTGTAATATAACCCAAATAGTCATTCTATTTGACTAGGTACAATCGACCACCTCCACCTCTGAAGACAGGTTAGGAATGATTACAATAGACCAGACAACGGCAATAGATTTTTTAAAAAAAATAATGTACCATAAAAAATAGTTTAGCTGAAGCTTCAAAGAAAACTGCGAACCTCTGAAGCACCAATTGTTCTGTATTAAATAATAAAAAAGCTTTAACAAATTGTGTCTCAATGTTCCACAATTACATGATGTTGTTGCAGCAATAACAAATGGGCATTTGTTTGTTCCTTCAAAGAGGGACTTTAGCAGCACCTTCGATAACACATGCACCTTCATCAAAGCAAGTGTAAGATGTTTGATCAAAGAAAGTCAGCAACAAACTTAAATAAAACCATTGTTTTATTTTTCATAGTACTTGGAACATATTTATTGTGCCGTGAAAGTTTCCATTTTTCAACAAAAAAAGTTCATGCTTATGATCACTACCAATGGCAGCGTAAAATCTAATTTAAATGTCTCTGTCTCTATTTTGAAACAACAAATATCAGGCCCTCAAGTTAAATGAAGATGGGGCATCTCGCAAGAATGTTTCTTAAACTTTTTAATTTGTTAGCATGATCTCATTTACCTATGAATTGTTTCATTAAACGTGTTTGTGGACAATGGACTATAGATCAAAACGAAGACTACTATTTTTTTTATTTCTACGTGTATAAATATGTGTTTGCTGTGATTTCTAACGAGATTAATGTGGTTTAGATTTACTTTGAGTTAGGCTTGAAAATGGGTTGGCTTGTTTGGTGGCTGCCTGTCACAGTTAGACTAGCACTGGAGATCAAATGCGTAACTTGGGCTGCAAATGAACAGCCGACTTGGCTTACGTATTTACATCTGTCTGCTACAGATGTAAATATCTAAACATCGAGATGGTTGAGGGGTGATGAAAAGTATGCAAATTTGTTATAGTACTAGTGAACTTTATTCATGCATAACTTAAAGGCACATACCGATTCTTTTAGCTGCCTTATCATAGGAATATATTCAAAATAGCTCTTTGCTGTCAAAAATGAATGTGAAAAAGAAGGCTTAGTGGCAGTGTTGGGCATAAAAGCCACCAGTTGTATAAGGAATTAACCTGATTGCCACAGTCAAAATCTCACATGTATGCTTTCTACAAAATCAGTAGTTTGTATATTTGTATCTTCAGTGTAAAGTTATTCCCATTTTTCTGCAATAGGTCATTGTCGGATAAAAATTCACCAGATAAACTGTCCAGTGAGACCTTAAACTGTGAGTCCTTTAGAAACCTCTCTACAACTGTATACTTTACACAGGTTTCATTTCTACTATAAAAAAACCATGATTTCCTCACTCGTTATTTAAAAGAATCCATGTACAGCTTAGGCATTATTTAAATAATTTTCAATTCCCTTTATTCTAGTTTACGATTGACGAGAAATTTGGATAATACAGTATACAACTTGGCCTTGCTTCAGATGCGCATCTCTCAAAAGATTGCTAGCTCCACTTGGTACTTTTCACTAACTTGTCTTACAAGGAAATATTTTAAGTCAAGAAAAACAAGACGATAACTTCTAAAAAAATTTTAAAGTAAAAATTCTACAATTCATTTTTATTGCACTTTTAGAAGTTTGTACTGTCTACTTTGGCAAAGCTTTTCCCCTTTTTTAACTGTTTGTGTACTTTAACTAGTTCCAAGGTCATTTATCGAGCACACGGGAGCAGACGTTTTCGTTAGTTGTCTGCTTTAGGCAGCACGTTGTTTCGCTAAAACCACGTTCATAGATCTTTAATTTTAATTCGCAGTACATGAAAAGAGAATAGATGCAATAAAATATGCCAACAGTCTCTCCAATGTGATTGCTATAAAAACCGACTTCACCTTAAGTTAACATCTTTTTTTCAGATGTGTTTAATAACAATACTCAGTAGAGTGGAACATACTATCCACATCACTTTAAATTTGAAAACAAGTGACTGTTTATTACTAATTGCAAATGATCAAATTTCGTAACATTATACCTTACTTTCATTAATAATAAAACAATTTTATAAGGTTTACACTATGATATCCTGCATCCACGTTCGGTTTTCGCCATGAGATGGACTAAGGGATATTACTCTTACAATTCTGTAAAGGGACAAAACTCGTACGAGAAAACTACATTAATGCATCCAAAACAATAGTCTGCCATAATTTTGTACAGCGATCCTTTCCAATAATAATAATAATTTTTTTTATTAAAAAAACATGTAACAGCGGACAATGGAAAGAAGGGCATATATCTGATAGAGTATGGGAAGGAGACATTATTATAATCTACGACTAAGCCGTTGAATGTAGTTACTTCTCATATGCGGCGCTCGATACATCTCCTAATGCATCGGCTCCTAACTTTAACAATGCTTTAATCCAGAGACATGTTTCAGACACAAATTTTAATCATGAATAACAGCAACAATAATCAGTAACAGCTGCAACAGCTAACACTGTATCAGACGTAACATGCCTTCTTCATATAATACAACATTTGAAAAATGCAACTTTTGGACGGAAATCAAATTTCTTTTTTTTAAAAAACCCATAATAATAATTATAATTAAGCAATCTCGTGTTCGTCTGCGGTTGTGTTCCCAGTTATATTTGAAAATTCCAGTATTAGTTCCCTGTGTGTGTGTGTGTGTGTGTGTGTGTGTGTGTGTGTGTTTTGCGCACTATGCCACGTTAAAATATTATGTGTAATAGTAATTTGGAGATAAAACTAATTTCTTTACCAAACAATTTCCAAAAACACCACGTTCCCTGTATATATCAAATGCTACCGACAGGTGACTATAAAAAGCATCGATGACATTCTTTTTATATCCATGATGGGTCTAGTCACTTTTAAGCATCAATGAGAATACTCTATTTCAGTTTAAAATTGGATACAAAGTACTCAAATTTTAAACGTTTGCTAGCTATGACATCCTGAGTGACATAAATTTACAATTGTTTACCTTAATAAATCAGGACGAAAAATCCCCAATAAAATGCCTTTGTTGGTTTCAATTCTTCTCTCTCTCGAAACTTTTAAACACATGTTTTTAGTTGATCTGTTCTTTACAAACAGAGGAATTATGTGAGGTTTCCACTGCGCGTATGAACACAATTCGCGTGACCCAGATTAACCAATCCACTTTTCCAAAGTTAATGCCAGGGGCGAGAAAACGTGAGCAAATCATCAATGGATGTCAGCATACATTCACTAGCAATTCCACGTTCCCGTTCGTCAGATCAGAATCGGTTGATGGCTATTGTAAAACGCAGCATGTTTCTTACTGAATGACAAAACAGACCCTCAGTATTCGACAGTTTAATATGTGATTTGCACTTTTCTGAACATGAGACACACATTTTACCTCGTTGCCAGATGTATGTATTTTCATATATTCTCACCATAACTCTAAAAAGCATAGCTTTAGAGAAGTACAGACGAATACATACATATATACATACATACATAACGTGCGGGCGGGCGTGCGTACGTACGTACGTACATACATACATACATAGGCCTTCGTGTCTGTGTGTGCGTGTGTGTGTGATACTTAGTTTGTAACGCTGTATTGGTTGAACCAACTAGTAGAATACGAAAAGTCCAGATTTTGGATTTATTGTCTTACTCTCGATTATCAAGCATATGGATTCATCCTATTCCTGAAGAAAATAAAGTTAGAGATAAAGAGCATAACATTGAAAAAGTACCAGGCACTTCTTAGCCCAAAGCATGGGAAGTGCCCACCAAGATCAATATATAATTATTATCTCTCTCTCTCTCTCTCTCACACACACACACACACACACACACACGCACGCACAAGGCAGATAAACAAGCACACACTGATTATACCAAAGGTTCATTAGTGTGAAAGAAAGGCTAATTGGTCCGATAGTTTGGTAGTCCGAAGATTCAAAATGGATTGAAAGAATGGTTATTAGTCCAAATTTTAATAACCAGACTAAGTGGTTCATGTTGTTTAAGAGTCCTGATTAGTTTTAAAAGAAATCCGAAGGAAAGTTCAAACAATAGCCTTGTGTTTTAATTTTTGAAAAACAAACACACACGCAAGTTATTAAGAGATTTTATTTATTGACTCTAGTTCATAAAGGCAAACGATATAATCCGGCTTGCAATCATACATGTACGTGTTACATAACATTCAAATTTGAATCGTTCTTTATATTGAATGTGGACAGAAGATTTCCACCAATAATAATGACGGACAAGAAGGAAGCAAATGTTTCTGGTACCCCCACCTTTCCTATATCTGTAAAACGATAGGGACGACATCGTATCTGCAGTTGGCTTTAAGTGGGTGTTTTCCCCCAGATACCTACAGATAAAACGTATAAAGAACTAACCACTTAATGGCTCGTTCACAAATATTACAGGTATCGACCGTAAAGTCATTGCAGTAGTATAATTGTCTGACAAAATATGTATAGATCTACTATGAATCGTCCAGTTTCGACTAACCTCATTTGACTTTTTTTTATATACCCGACATATCGCTGAGGCATATATTGGTATGGTTTTGCCCGTAAGTACATTTTCCATATTGTTCTAATTTCTGATGAACATTTAACGATACAGGAATGTTGCCCTCGGGTAACAAAAGGAAACTACAGCAGCAGAGGGGGCGAATCGGACATTTTGTCCAATCGTTATTTTGCTTAATTATTACTTTCTGCAACTCAACGATCTAGTGTCGTCAGCGCCTGGTAAAAAAAAAACGACGACGTCGTTGGGGGATCGTCGCGTCGTCATTTGGTTTAATTAACACCTTCTGCGCGCCGATCCCCAGCGTCGTCAGCGTCCGGTAAGCACATCGACGACCGCGTCGATGTCATCGCCCCCTCTGCTGCTAAGTGGTTATTTACAATGAAAATTATTTACAACTAACCGAATATTTGGTCAAGTCCGATACGATATCGTGTCCGAGGATCATGTAAATTTATCGTTACGAATCCATGTGGGGTCGACTGAGCATGACTAAAAAAGTTTCGAAAAACATTAAAGTCCATGTCACCGCCGCACCATGTCTGCCAAATATTTCGTAGCGTGTGTGTATCAACGCCGTTGAACACAGCAAGAATATTACAGTTGTCTCTAATTACTTTTGGAATCTGAGTGTATCGTTGAGTGACATATATCACGTCAGTGTTTTTATGCCTGCCTCTGGAAAATATCCTAGCTGGGTTTTTTTGATTGTCTAACATAACATCATCGTACACGACTAGATTGTTAACGTCGCCATCAATATCATCAATACCCGGTGCATCATTGATATCCGTAATAAACTCAATAACATTTTTTTTAGCGATCGCTGATGCATTCTCGTTGAAATCTTTCAACACCTCGTAGCATCGTTGATCATCTACGCTAGGAGCAACCAAATACAACTTATCCCACTTCATCCATCTCATTATTAAATTGAGTAACAATTGCGTCTTGCCGGATCCAGATGGTCCGATGATAATCATCCGGATCGAGTTTGGTAACGCTGCAACATGCTTAACTGGTTCTCTTGTTTTAGTCGCCGAAAAATCAATTATATTCATATCTCTATACATAAATTATGGATCTATATTGTGTGAAGTGTAGAGTACGTACTGGCACAAATGATATGACAACCGCTACAACAAGAAATAACAGATCGGCCCTTACTGGCAAGTGTGTACAATGCGGTACAAAGAAATTTAGATTTATTTCTATTAGACCCGGAGATGTTTTAAAAAAAAGCGAGGAGGTGACATCGCAGCCAAATTGGCAAAACTCCCCGGAACACCGTGGGCAAAGTATCCAGGAGAAAAGCACCTCCCAGGATATAGCTACTGTGGTCCCGGAACACGATTAGATATCAGACTCGATGATCAAAATCAGCCCAAACCCGGTGAGTATCCAATAAACGCTATCGATAAGGCGTGTCATGCTCATGATGTTGCTTACAAAAGTAGCGATCTGCAACAGCGTCATATCGCGGACGTAAAATTAATTCACGCGTTAAATGCTATTCCTGATAAATCCGTCAAAGAAAAATTGGCCTCATGGTTGGTAAAATCGGCTATGAAAGGTAAATTAATGATTGGAAGCGGAGCTTCTGGCGCTGGTAATTGAAAACGATAGCGTTTATAATAACAACATGGAATCCATCTATTATTCTCCGAGAGGATACTGGAAGGGGAAGGCCGCAATTGGTAAGCTTGCAAGCGCTGCAAAGGTAACAAAGACCACTGCGGCTAATTGGTTATCCAAACAGGCTATATGGCAAATCTATCTACCACCGCCTAAACAAATCAACTTCTCGCGCTTTGATGTCAGCGTACCTAATGAAGTTCATCAGGCTGATATACTATTTTTGCCGCATGACAACGGTTACAAATACGCGCTAACCGTAGTTGATGTTGCGAGTCGATACAAACAAGCGGAGCCGTTAAAAACAAAGTCGGCAACTGAAGTAGCCGCTGCGTTTGAAAGAATTTATCGAAGAGGCCCTCTGCGCTGGCCAAATCTATTACAAGTTGATCCCGGTAGTGAATTTCGCGGCGCTGTTTTATCAACGCTGAAACATCAGAGCGTCGCGATACGACGAGGTCATACTGCGCTACATCGTGATCAGGCAATTGTTGAACGATTCAATCGGACTCTCGCTGAACGGTTATTTGGATATCAATACGCGAAGGAATTCATCCAAGAAAAACGATCTCGTGAATGGGTTAAAAGGTTGCCAGGTGTAATTGCAGCGTTAAATAACGAGATTACCCGAGCAATCAACATGAAGCCCAGCGACGCGATTAAATACGAGTATATACCCGGAAAATCAAAAATAAATAGCGTTTCCAAGCCGATTCTTGGCGATGTCACTGTTAGATATCTATATGAACCAGGAGAGCTTGAAGGCGGTAAAAAAAGGGCTACCGATCCTATTTGGAGTGTTACCACACATAACATATCAACGATAACACGATCAACTGGTAGACCACCGATCTACAGACTGGATTCAACTGCTCCTCAGCGCGGATTTACACGCGAGCAACTACAAGTGATACCTAACGATACTCAATTACCCCCACGTGGTCTTAACTAGCGCCGTTGCGTCTATTGCACTCAAGACAGGTCAACCTCACATTGTTTTTGACATGACCGAGACTGTTATCGATCCTATCCACGGTAAATTGGCGAGTGTCTTTATCCGAATAACGCCAACTCATTATACAATTGCAACTCGCGCAGTGATTATTCTGTTGTTGTCGTAGCGAGATTATTAATTCGGCATCAATATCAAAACGCCGCTGTTTTTTTTTATCCTGTTGGCGGTAACCCGAGAGTTTTCTATCAATGACGCTTGCATCGATGATGTCGTTGGTGACTTCGTCGGTGACTCCGTCAACAACAATTCTTCGAAGCTGATTCATTCTCCGTACTCGGGACACCGCAAGATAGACTAGATTGGACCATTCGATGCGATTATCAACCATCCAAACAATTGTATCCGTGATAGTCAGTCCCTGCGAGGAATGTATTGTTGTTGCGTATCCTAGCGTCCACGGGGATTTATCAGCACGTAGCGCGTCCTCAACGACGCTGATATCAACGAGCACAATATCATTCAGCACGAGAATTTGTTTTTTTGCCCCCGACGCTGTCGGGGCTGGAATTTCAACTTCAATGTTCTGCCGCCGTGTATCCGCGGGTCTATAACATAACGGCACTGGGCGCGTTGGAAACTTTTCCTTATGCAACGCAAACAACCTCCGCTGAAGTGTGTCTCTGACTATCTTTCTGCTCGCTACAATTAAATCGTTTGGTCTCCATGTTTCCCAGAATTCATTTAACGGCGTTTCCGGAATCACCTCGCGGATTATTTCACACTGAACTCTATCCGGCTGTAATCTGATTAGTTTTTTAACCTCACGCAGTTGTTCATCAAGTGCTCGGTAATCAGTATCGGTTTCTTCATAATAGTCCACAAAACCCTTTAACCAATCATGTGGACCCTCGCCGACAAATGGTGGTGGTTGGCCATGGTCCCCACACATGATTACTGCTGTATTCGCGCGCAGCAACCACTCAAGAAACATTTGTAAAGTATCTAACGAAACAGTACATATCTCATCCCAGATGATAATGTCGGGAATAAATTTTTCACCCATTCGATCAGGAGTCCACTCACCGCCGCTGTATCGAAAAAAGCTGTGATAAGTAACGGCGTCAACATTTCGTTGTTTTATCTCTCGCGTTAGTCTATGGGTCGGTGTAAGCACGATTATACTTGCCCGCGTTCGAAATAATTCAATTGCCCGAGTCGTCTTTCCTGACCCGCCACAGCCGCTTAAATAAACTGTTTTGTGTCTACAAATTGGATCAGAACACGATGGTGCATTAGACCATTCTGATAAATTATTACCGCGTAGGTAATTGTTCTCAACGATGACATTTGCTGACGGGGAATAATCGCGTCGTATTTCTTCTTTAATTCTCCATGTACCCCAACTCTCGTCCGGACTAGTAAACTCGGTTACGTTTTTCTTATACTTTACGTCAATATAAAATGAATCAACGGCTACTCTAACCGCGGTATTGGGGAATCTATTTATCATCGAGAATAAATTGATAGCGGCGTAACCCAGCATAGACGCCCTCAAATGTGGATACGCGGGGCTGTCTCCATCGCTGTAGGAAACAACTGTACCCAACTTTGTTCCATTGGACAAGAAAGCTGTTTTGCAGTTCACGTATCTATTTTTCGCCACTGCGTCCTTGATTACGAAATCATATTCTGCGTCATCTATAATCAGCCGTGAGCAATATCGTTTGTAGTCGCAGTTTTTTCCACCTTGTGTGAACTTACCAATTATTCGTCTACCGAGATCTTTTGCCTCGTGGTTTCGTTGGTTGAATATCCTCCTGGACCATTCGATGATATATTCCTCGTCGGCATCAATGTTTTTTCTGGACTCGTCAATTATGCTATCTAGACGCTCCGGTTCTGGTAACCAGACTTCAGTCTGCGCCCGGTATGATATAATCGCGTCACTGACAATCAACGAAACTAGCATGCTACAATCAATCATATACCGTAGCAGCGCTATTGGCAGCCACTTCTTTTCAGACATGTGTCTACCGATCCAAATATAGCAACAGCGATGGAGTCCTGCCGCGAATTCAAATGATACTATGCGAGCGAATCCGGTTAAATCAAAATCAGGCAGTGGTCCATTAATAGCAACACGAGTCATTTCATGACTGGGGTGTCCAAATCGTCTAAAGTACTCAGCGGCGGATCCATACCCGAGAAAACTCGCTGGATAACAGGCAACCGTATCAACCGAGATCATAGCGTCGCGGTTGTATTCAGTGTTCCATAGTCCACCGTGATAGTATTCCAAACAACTGGATTGTACATCTGGTAAAAATTCCTTGCGCGTTGGTCTCCACGCATTTTTCCTTGCTGCAACATGAGCTACAACCGATGGAATCGTAAAACAATTTGTTAGCAGTTGTTCATCATGCTCCTCAAATTCTATGGCGGTTTTTTTCATCCTGTTGTGAAATGCTTCAGTGCGATATAATTCGCCGTTTGGTCTTACAAACTGATCAAAGGTATCCGCATCGTTTTCAGCGCTGCGAAGTAACCACACTGATACAGGGTCGTTTTTACACAAGTAGGCAATAGCATCAAATAGTTTCCTCTCCGCGAGAAAACCATCCCGGGAGAATTGTTCTCCCAGGAATTCTTCGGGTATATACTTTACTGTTCTATCCCGTGGAAATATTGTGATCGCGGGCGTCCATGCGTGTTCGTTATGATCAATAATTTTGATTGGGGCTCCCTTCGATTTATACTTTGATTCGTATAATACTTCACCGGTTATCGTTGTAACGGTTATTGGAAATCTCAACGACGTTTCTAATCTCGCTATGTCGCTGATGGTTGCTCCACGCTCTTTTACGGTTAGTTCCCACTGGTTGATTTTGCTACGTCGTAAATCAGTCAATTTGTTTCCTCGACACGCATTTGTAAAATGCTCTATTATTCGTTCTGCTACACAATTTATCCCCGTTGACTGTTTCATCGGTTTCAGTTTTCCGATATCAGGTTTCTTATTTAACGGGTATATTCCATAAACAACTGCTGTTTCAGGATACGCTCGTTCATAGTATGGTCTGTCAATTCCGGTTAACAACCCCGGCTTGGAGTCGCGGCTGACAATGACTGTTTTCTTGTCGCTGAGAACCGGTTCAAATTTATCACGTATGATCCAATCGCCTGATTTCACCCGGACAATGAATTTTACTCTGAAGAAATATCTTTTACCGTCAAGTTGTGATATTATCGTTGCTGCGCGGTTGTCGTTCATGGTAGCATCAACAATGCCATCAATTCGAAATGTTGACCAACTGTGAGATGCGCCATCACGCTTGAATTCATTGATACAATCGCGTATTTTATTCAACAGGGTTTTATCGTTTATTAACGCTTTTGGTGTGTCCTTGAGGACTCTATCGAGATTGAATTTAATATTTTTCCCGGGCTTAATTGCTGCCAATCTCTCAAACTCATCCATATAATTAAAACAAGTATTTAAATGAAAGAATATAGTATAATGAATCACTGCAAATGGTTGATGATTGGGTCGACAACCTCGTGCAATAAATCATGTAGAGGTGAATTCTGCGGATACCATTTACAAAGCGTTCGTAATGGTTCTCTTGGCCCTCTCCCGTGCTTGGTTTGCCACGTCGGTGTAAGAGGAAAATCACAGTTATGTATTAATTGTGGCGGAAAGCGATACAGGGAACTAAAACGCTATTATGACAAGCGAATTAAAAACGCCGTCATTGACCCTACCGCAGACTTCGTCATCAAAACCCCCCAAGACTACGTTGAAAGATTTATAATTAAACCAAATAATAAATTAGACAAATAGTATTATTATACAAATGGACCAAGAATTTCAGCCGCATCCTGTGCTCGTCAGTTACGAGGCATCTCGCGACGGCATTGTTAGAAACCGCAAACTGAAGAAGCCGGTTGGTACCGTGAATAATCGGGGGTATTTGCAATTTAGTGCTGGAAAGAAGACGTATTTTGTTCACAGGGTGATATATGAAGCGTTTAACGGATTGATCAAGGATGGCCTCGTTATTGATCACATTAATTCTAATTGTCAAGATAACAGACTGTGTAATCTGCAAGCTATCTCTCAGAGCGAAAATATTAAAAAAGGCCAAACTGGTAAGTGTTCAAATCAAGCAAGAGGTGTCAAATCGTTTAATACATCAACGCACGAGGAAAAAACATTTCACTCCATGCATGCGGCAGGAAAATATTTCGACATTTGTAGGGCCTCAGTACGATTTGTTGCAGAACGAGTATATCAAACAGCGATCTCAAAAAGGACCGGACACAGAATTCGATTTTCATATGTAAATATCAGCGAGTGACGAAGTCACCGGCGCCTATGGCGCTGACAAGGCCACCGGCGCTGACAATAAATTGTCCGTTCCGGAAGAAAACAAAGTATGAACACCTCGGAATTGATACACGGGGTTTTCATTTTTTTTTATTTAAAAACAAGATGTTTTATAAGAATAATGAATATCGAAGACATCAATAATATATTAACTGAGATTTCAAAATTAAAAAATCAAGGAATTGAATTATCTGATGGTCTCGACAGTGAAAAAATATTATCCGATTATGAGATTATTAACGAACAGTCGAAACGGGGGCGTTTTACCCTGGCCCGCGAGTACTTTTTTATAAAACGATTACAACATACGATTAATGAAAACTTGTACCACAATGACGCAAATGCATTCATTGGACTATTTACTGCCGTTGAAATAATACGAAAAAAACTCGGACGTGTTTATGAACGACGCCGGGAGATTTCTAGTAAGATCAAAAACATTAGAAGGATTATAGACGAAAACTCCGGCGAGAAATTAGAAATTGCTTCGCAATTGCAATAATGGTAGGCGAATCACTTACTACTCGGCTAGCCAGAGAGCGGCTAGCAGCGCTTAAAAAGTTTATACCGTTACGAGACAGGGTCCGAGAACAACTTCAAACGCGGCAGCAACTACAAACCGATTTTACTGTTGGAAGCGAACAACTCTTTGCCCCGGTAACTAAAGCGACCAAAGATGTTACGGCGGCAACTGTACCCGTTCTTGGTGCGCTTGAAAAGATAGCGGCTCAGACCGAACAAACAAAAAGGTCTTTAGAAACACTTCCTGCAAAAATAGCGGCTGCTACAACACGGAGGCCACCACCACTCGCTATAACCGAACCACAAGAACCTTATGTTACAATGGCCGACGAGGAAGAACTAGGCGCTGCTGCGAAAGAACCAGAAGAAGAAATACCCGAAGAAACACCGGAAGAAGAAATACCGGAAGAAAAAGAGGGAAATATACCCCGTATTGTACTCAAGAAGAGCACAATAGATGAAATTAGAGGCTTCAGCAACAGGGAAGAATTAATTAATTTTGCTGCCAACAATTTTGCTAAGAGCATACGAGATAAGAAGCATATCAATAGCGGTTACGAGAAAAATATAAAGTCGTTAAAGGACTGGGCAAGAATAGTGTATTTAGCAAGTAAACATAAAGATGCATTACCACATCGTAGTAAATCCGATTACGACGCATTCCACAAGGAAGTTAAGAGTATAACACCAAAAAAAGGAAAAGGATACTCTGTTGGTAAAGAATCCTACGGCGTTACCTGTCCTGGTAGTGTTCTCAGTGATATATCACGGCTGGAAGTACTAATCGGAGGAAAACGAGCCGGAAATAACTCTCCGGAAATAATCAATGAGGCCGCTGATATTTGCAAGCGTTTATTTGCAGGCGGTATTATGGACATTAATGCATATCGAACGCTCATAGACGAACTCGTGGATGATTAATTGGAAAACTGGTGTTTTTAATAAGGATGATCATACACTACAACCATGATAAACCAGTACTCGTCTACGTGGTAAACTCGCGATTGCCTGTTTACCGCGCGTACTATGGAGATGGTCTGGGTAGCACCATTGCGGGGTTATTTACAAGAATGGCTCCAAAAGTAGCGCCGTTAGCCAAACAATTAGGGATGAAGGCTATTGATGTTATTCGTGATAAGGGAATTAGTGCTATTGGAGATGTTGCCGGAAAGGCGCTTTCAGCCGCGCGAGACAAACTAATGTCGTTGGTGAAATCCAGGAGAAAAAAACAGAAACCACCGGTAATGCCATCAACGACAGTGATGCCTGCAAATGTCAGTAAAGTAATAAATAACGCCGTGGAAGAAAAACTAGAGTCGTTGGCGGCGACTCAGTCGTTGGCGACTTCGCCATCCGCCGATGCGGCAACCAACGCGCTCATGAACGCGATAGCGGGGAGTGGTTTAAATTCAAAGAATTTACGACGAAAACGACGTTGATGGATTTCAATTGAAAACATCAACATGATAAATAATAAAATGTTTGCGCGAACCGCTGACCCCGCGTTTGATATGGACGCCCCAGTGCGCAGGGATGATTCTGTCCGTGATTATCAATATTATTCTTATTATGCAGCGCAACCCGACCTACGATCGCGAATTGAACTTCAAGTCCAAGATACCAGTAAATATTTTTTGCCGTGTGAAGTGTTTATCGAAATCGAGGGAGAACTCGTGACAAATGCCGCCGATAATGCACCATACGCAGATGACCATCGTGTTCGAGTTGGCTTCGTTAACAACGGTATCATGGCGTTATTTGAGAGCGCCAGATATCTTATTGACGGGCGAGAAATTGAATCAATAGAACGCGAGGTTGATGTTGCAACAACGATAATTGGGTTGGCGAGATACTCGGATGATTATACAAGATCGGCGGGCCCATCTATGATGTTTTCGAAGGACACCACCAATAACGCTGACCATCTTCAGTACGTTAACGTGCTGGCGGAAAGAGATACCGCAGCTGACCCACAGGCTGAAGCAGCCAATCCAGACCGCAGAGCAAGACCAGGCGCTAATTTCAATATTATAAAAAGCACCAACAATGATTACAATCTAGGATTCGCAGCACGAGTAGGAATGTTGCAAGGACCACGCCGACAGTTTTCATGCGCGATTCCACTCCATCACATATTTGGATTCTGCAGAAA
The DNA here is from genome assembly GCA_028554795.2 of Sinohyriopsis cumingii. Classification (NCBI taxonomy): domain Eukaryota; kingdom Metazoa; phylum Mollusca; class Bivalvia; order Unionida; family Unionidae; genus Sinohyriopsis; species Sinohyriopsis cumingii. Next base: position 74,349,504 of record CM068835.1, on the reverse strand, counting down.
TGTCAGAAAAGTTGTCTATGGGGCTAAGCATACAATCGCGCTGACGCGAAGGGGCGATGATAACAATGCAATATGGCGTGCTGCTGGCGTCGCTGCCGGTAAAGTCGTTTTAACTAAAATGGCATTGTGGATGCCGGTGCTGACTCCATCAGTTACCACGGAAGCACGATTGTTAGCATTTATGGAACAGGGAGGGAAATCGTTGTTGAGTTGGCTAGCGGTAACAACTGATGCTAAAGAGGATAACGTCGCCGATACGTTTACATGGCACCTGGCGTCAAAACAGGGTGTTTCAGCCCCGCGTCATATATTCATAGCGCTGCAGAATAGGGAACGATTGGGTAATCAAGAACGCAGCCATATGATATTTGATCAATTAGGAGTCAGGGATGTTTCGCTGAGAATAAACGGACAACAGGAACCATCCGAGGATATACAGCTTAATTACGGCGACAACCATATCGCACGTGTGTATCATCGATTGCTGTCGTATATGGGTCGTGATCAAAACGTCGACACTGGTTTGCAAATATCACAACTTGATTTTAAAAACCTGTATCCGATTTATTATTTTTCGCTGGAACATCTTGATTTAACGAGACAATCCGTCGTTGATATACACTTCAGAGCTCGTATAGCCCCGGGTGGTGTTAATTATAGAGCGGTTGCTGTCATTCTCAGCGATAAATCAATGCTGCTAGAAGGTGTTGGTGGACGAATGAGAATCGTTGATGCGCCAGTGGAAAACATGTAATTGAAAGCACAAAACGCGTTTACAATAAAATGTCGTATAGTGTCGTCAGTGTAGAGTTGACTGATGGTCAAGTCAAGAAATTACGATCAAAGTCGGCTAAACAATGCGGGACCACAATAACGCTGAAGCCGTCGCAGATGGCAGGTGGTAATCATAAGATATCGTTGACGGCGCGTCAAATAAAACATTTCAATGATGCGATGAAGAATAAAAAGGGTGTTCAAATAGATTTTTCAGCCGCAGCAATTAAAAACATGGAAAAGACCGGTGGGATATTTCCGCTGTTAGCTGCGATTCCAGCGTTGATTGCCGCGGCCGCACCAGCAGTGGCTAAGGCGGCGGCGTTAGGAGCCGTTGGTACCGCGGCGGGGATGGCATTGAAGAAGGCAACCGGGAAAGGCTACAAAAAAAAACGACCCGTGGCCGGAAAGGGTCTAAGACTACCGGGAACCCCGTATTCATGGTACTCGGGAAAGGGTCTAAGACTACCGGGAACCGTTTATTAACTCGGGAGTCAATGACTCCTGAGTCTATGACTCCAATGTCTAATTTTGATTTAATAGATGCCGCAAACGCGTTAGCGATAAAAAACTTCAGAGGTGTTTTTATGAGGGATCAATTACCGGCGGCCCCAAGGAATATTGAAACCGGCATAATTAACCTCGATGGGTCCTCCGGAGCGGGAACTCATTGGGTTGCATACGCGATTGATCCGCGTGCGATCGTCTATTTTGATTCATACGGGTTAGCCCCGCCGAAAGAGTTCATGCGGTATATCCGGGCGTGTTCAGCCCGGGTTTTTTATTCCACGCTGCCAACACAGCGATTAAGTGACCCACCGATATGTGGCCGTGAGGTATTGAACGTACTTGCGGCGATTTCATCATCGCGAAAACCACCTCATGTGGTTGTAAACGAATACACTAGTGGGGTCGTAGAAGCTCAACGGATTTTAGAGAATAACATTTACAATAATAATGATTGATATCTGGGGGCGACCGGTTTCGGCGCTGAAAGAATCCACGGAAACGACCGCCGCCGACATAAAAAAACTAATTGAGGATGAAATCGCTGATATGTTGAATCTAACAAGTGTTGACCCGGGCGAAATAGTTGTATTTCAAGACCGCCAGGGTAAATTGAAATCCGGTAATGTGTCACTGAATGATGTTTTAACACGACAGCGTGATGCCGGCGAGGGCACTATCGCGTTGTATACCGTCGACGGACGACTCAAACCGGGTGAACATCTGTCGACGGTGACGGATAGGGTAACATTAGTCCAAGACGGTTTTACAAGGTTAGATAGATCGGTGACCGATATACAACTCACTACCGCTAGTTTTTTTGGAACCCCGACGGTAACCGAACCGAATCTTGCAACAATAAAAAATACTATTTTGGAGTTTACGACGCTGTCGGGCCAATTTACCTCGTTACGAAAAAATGTTAACAGGATCGATAACGCCGTTGATAAATTCTTTGGTAAAAAAAATGTCAAACCGGATGAGATTACAATAACTATAAATGATATCACTGCGTATGGACAGGAAATAAAAACAATCAACACTAATGTTGCAACGAACAAAAGGAGTATAGACGTGCATGAACGGGAAATAAATACACTCATTACTAATGTTACAACGATCATAAATAATGTGGACGCGCATGGACAGAGAATAGAAACAATCAACGTTAATGCTATAGCGAGCAAAAAAAGTATAGACGTGCATGAAGGGGAAATAGAAGTACTCAAAATTAATGTTATAGCGAACAAAAAAAGTATAGACACGCATATACAGGAAATAAATACACTCATTACTAGGGTTGCAGCGAACAAAAAAGATGTGGACACGCATATACAGGAAATAGGAACGATTAAAACTGATGTTGCGGCGATTAAAGACAGACTACCTAAAATGACAAAGCAACTCGAAAAAATAAAAATCCCTCACGAGAACACCGTCAACACAGTATACACGATTCGGCATGGATCATTCGCTTGGACTCCTACACAGAATACAGTAAATATCACCGCAACTGTTAAGGGCATTTATCGATTGACACTGGTTTCAATGATGCAGTTTAATATATTATCGTCGAGTTCATCCGGGTTTAACAATACAATATCAACAATTATAGACAAGGACGCAACTGAACCGTTCACAATTTATGCCGTTGATAGAAATCTAGCCGGGGCAAACATTACATGGTATGTGGAATTTGTAGCGAATCTAAGTAATTAAAAACACTAGCTCTTTTAAAATAAAAATGACCACCAAGGAAATTGAATCAGAGGTATCACCGACGTCACATCAATATCGATTCGATACCGCAAAAGAATTCTCCGCGAACTTAAAAACGCTTTCCGAACAATACCGTGCAAAAATAAAAAAATACCGCCGAAAAATAACCGCCATCGACGCGGTCGTGTACTCGGTGTCGGGTATAGTAGCTGGCGCCGGTGTTATTTTATCCACGGTGACCACGATAACCCCGATCGCTGTTCCAATCGCTGTCTCCGCAATGACAACAGTTGCTGGAGTTGCCAACGCAATCACTAGGAAGATATCATCGTGTTTTCAGAAAAAACTCAACGAGTATACAGTAAAACATCAAATAGTATCCGACGCATACTCGAAATTATCCGGGTTGATCTCGTTATCGATTGATAATTTGTTCGTATCCGATGTTGAATTCTCCACGATGGTCCAGTTATATAGCTCCGCGATGTCAAAAATCGAGGATTTTCAACTGGAAGCCGAAACCACCTGGTTGTTAAAATTAGACACTAAAAACAACGAATAATAATAATGTCGCTGAACCCCGAAGGGTCTCAATTACTTCAGCGGATCGCGGAGAACACCACTCCGGTACAAACAAGTATGATATCGATAACATCAACGAAACCCGAATTCAGTGTGAACTTCCCGTCGCCGGTTCCAGTGAAGGAAATAGCGCTGGCAAAATTGCGAGTATATCACAGTTGGCCTAATATCCGAGCGGACGCATTTAACGGACAACAACCTAATAACTCGCTGGTTTTTGCATGGACAAATAAGCCCGATGGGACCCCAGACTGGAATGAGGTTACAATACCAACTGGGTCATACCAAATAGAACAAATCAATAAGGAATTTCAACGCAGGATAAAATCGATCACAGGAAAGGAATCAAAAATCGCTATTACGGTTCATGAACCGACGTTATCGTCGACGATTGAAATAAGCACACCGGGGTATATGGTTGATATTTATAACAGTTCAATAAGAACCATACTAGGATGGCCTAAGAATCCACCCGCGGACGCCCCCCCATCAACTATCCTCAGATACGATAACGGAGATGGTGGTAGGCATATTGCTCCATACAACGTAAATATTGCATCGGTGATAGCAATCAATCTGGTGTGTGATGTTATCGAAGGGAGTTACCAGGTGGATACCAAGCAATCAAATCAAGCTCAACAGGGGTATATCCTTTATTCGTTTTCACCAACAGCTCCCCCGGGATTTTTGATCATTGAGAGTCCGATTAATCCGGTCTATATGCGATGCCATGATCGGTTTTTAACGAGAATTAATTTTAGAATTACCGATCAGTCAAATAACCTAATTGACCTACAAGAGGAGGAGTTAGTAATCACTCTGTTTGTAAGATCATAGCAGCAGAGGGGGCGATGACATCGACGCGGTCGTCGATGTGCTTACCGGACGCTGACGACGCTGGGGATCGGCGCGCAGAAGGTGTTAATTAAACCAAATGACGACGCGACGATCCCCCAACGACGTCGTCGTTTTTTTTTTACCAGGCGCTGACGACACTAGATCGTTGAGTTGCAGAAAGTAATAATTAAGCAAAATAACGATTGGACAAAATGTCCGATTCGCCCCCTCTGCTGCTACTACTTTTTGTAGGTTAGCACATGAAGTAACCAGATCACAGCGAGTAAACTGCTATATAGCCGTCAGTAAACGTCTCTAGATGATAAATCGGTTTATATTTATATGATGGGCTGCTGTGCTCAGTAACACTTTCGGATTAAATTACTATTTTGTGAGTATTATGATTTCATTTAGAGACGTTTTGGATCATATAATTGTGACACATCAAGACTGTTATCAATTCAACACTTCCATGTTATCGGTATTTCAGTACATTCAAGATTAGAATTCATTCGGAATACCACTAGAATTCATTTGGGAATACTCTATATTTTTGGAATTGTGATACAAATTAAAAGAATTAGAACTGGCAAACGCAATCAGGCCACAGTTAGTACTTAGAGTTTAGTCACTAACTTGCACATCACACTCCGTTCAAAGGTTTCCACTTGAACTAAGTTTACATCGTGTAAAAGATTTTGGAAGTCCTCTAAGATTTCTTCTGGAATTCGTTGCAGTATGTCTACCTTGTAGTAAAAAGAATGAGTCAGAACAAACCAATCCTTCTCACCTACGTCCAGTTTAACAATGTCTGACCACTGGAACACTTTCATCTGAATCAGTCCTCTAATAGCATTCAGGTACAAGCGGTTTAAACATCGGTGACGTAACGGATGCAATTGTTCTTTGCGTTTCACTTGTATTTATACCAGCTCTCGGTAAACGCGTTCTCCCAACTCCACAGGCAAACCACGAATGTTCTCTTGTAAAGTATCCATTCAGTGGCCTCCATGAATCAGGAATCGCTGGGTCGTAACCAATAGCCTCGTTTATATTTGTTATTTAAGTAGTGTCCTCCCATAACCAGTCTTCGTTTAATTTGGAAGAGAGCAGAGTTAAAAAATGGAGAAATGATTTTGAGTTTGCATTTGACTTGTATTTTGACCAGCTCTCAGTAAATGCGTTATCTCAACTCCACAGGCAAACCACGAATGTTCTCCTGTAAAGTATCCATCCAGAGATTACTGATATCGTCCCACTAAAGGTAGATAGTGACAATTCGGAGACCATCGAGCATGTTCCTGGTAGGCCGAATCTTTCTGCTCCCACTCGCGAAGTGACACACCGCAACTGAAGCACTTGGCATTATCCCTTTCGCCCAAGTATATAAGTCCGGTTTTGACTAATTCTTAGGGGGTAGGTCCACCCAGATATTTAGGCCATATTCCTTTGAAGGTTTCGAATCGACTACCAAAGTTGCATTATTCAGGCAAACGCACAGGGAACGAATATTAATCTTTCACGGGCTCTATTCGATGAAGGTACGGTGAAATCTGCAGGAATTTACTTAGAGATGGATGACATCCGTAGGGTGGTAGCTGCATGGTTTCACATGGAGGATGATACTGACAATGAAAACCAGTAAAGAGTCCACGATAACGAGTGGCATCGCTTTCGCATCCGACAGGTTTGATACGCACAACATCACTTTCAATGGTAGTTGTAGTGGTAGTAGTCATAGCAAAGATCCTATGATGTGATACTGAATCCCTAAGGTCACAGCGTACGGCATCCCTGCAATCGCAAGGCAGAACATCGCACTCCACTTGAAAATCCCCGAACTTGAATGATGTCTGTTTAAAAGTATTTATCTTTCTCGCTTGGTCTTTGTAGTTACAATGAACTATCGGTCTTGGACGTTGTCCTTATTTATATGCTGAAAATATCGACGTGACCGTACGGTAAAGTGAAATGATTGGGACGCCACACTCGGATCTGGCACACAACTTGATAGACTTTTTATAAAGGCCGACTGACAATTTGGTGTGTGGGTAAGCGTACAATCTTGTGCGACTGGTAGGTGGTCACATTCAAGTTTCCATCCTGTCCAAACTGCAAAGCTTCTTTCAGCACGCCGAAGTTCACCACTTGACTGGTGCGATAATTGAGAGTCAATCCTTTCACTGTACACTCCGTGTGCACTTTTCCTTGTTGGTCCCGGTATTCGTAGCCGTAATTTTTAGGGCTGCCACTTGCAAAACTTAGAATCTTGTCGCTGGGGTGCTCGTCCGTCCAGGCTCCTAAACGGTCTCCTTCGATTTTAGGGTAACAGTGACTTAGGCGATCGATGTAGATGCAACTGTCAAAATACAGCACACGATCTCCTAACAGTTCTAAAGCTTTGTACAATTTTAAGCGAGCATGGGCTGTCACATAAGCAGCAATGATCACATTTCCAAATTCGTCGGCTTCTACAAAAGTCCAGTTCTTCTTCGTAATTGACTAAGATTAAGTCCTCACGAAGTTCTTCTTCGTAATTGACTAAGATTAAGTCCTCATGAAGGACGTCTACATGTTTCATGTATTTGGTTTTGTCGTGAATCATCTGGAAGTAGCGGAAAGGATCGGACAAATATTCCGTCTTGGGTAAACACGATCGTTGTGCCATTTTGTCCAACAAGCAATTCAACATCACTTTGGCAAACGATCGTCTTCCATCGTAAGAAAGTTTTCTTCAGACAAGCCGACGGACTACTCCCCCTCTTTTCGAGATAAAATCAAGATACTTGCTATATCTGTAAGAAGAAAGACCATTGGGCTACACAATATCCAGACCGTCAAAAAAGGCAAGACAGGTGTCAGAAGAGACAAAAGTCAAGATCTGTTATCACTGTCAAGAGAAAGGACATTGGTCTTCAGACTGCCCTAAGAATCAACAGGAGCAAGAGGAAGAGAGGGGTTCCGAACAGGAAGAATAGGTAACCCCCAAAAAGGAAGAACCCCCGAAAACGTCCAGAAAGAGAAAAAAGAGAAGAAACGAAGACGAGACGAAACTGAGGAAGAGGAGGAGGAAAAACCTGTGAAAGTGAAGAAATTCAAACAATGAGAGAGTGAACAAAGACACAGAAGTCTATGAACATTTTAAAGTGTTGTGATATTGCATTGTGAAAGTTGTACCAAAAGAGTCAAGACAGAAAACGTGTATCTTAGTTTTTGTGTTTTAGAATAAGGACTTACACTCACGCACATCATTGGGAAAAAAGGGATTTTAAGTTGTAATTGATTTTGGCAATGGAACTACCATCTCTTTTCGAGAGGTGGGTGCCACTGAAAAGGACCGTTGGGTGTTTTTAAAAAAAACAAACTCAGGAATGGGACATAATCAGCTTTAACTGCCTTATCCCTTTGCCACGGTCAAGGCCTACTTCTGGACATGCTCCTGTTGATGATTTGGTAGAAATCACTAGGGTAGGTATCTCAGGCGTAGTAACAGGGTTGGGCTGCTGGTTTGGGAAGGTCTTTTTCTCTTGGGTAGTACTAAAGAAGTCTGATACATTTGTTTCAGCCTCCTTAACTCTGCCAAAATGTCTTTAAGTACCGTCACCATTTGACTTTCACTGTCCTCCTTCTCTCCTAGACCTTGTTTCTTCTATGCTGCTTCTTCTTCTTCCTGTTGTTTCCTTCTTCTTACCTCTAATTCTCACTGTTGCTGTTGTTGTTGAAAGAGAAAAGCTTGTTCTGCTTCTTTCTGCTCCTTTAAAAATTTCTCCATTTCTTCTTTCTGTCTCTGTTTAAAATGCTCAACATATGGTAAGGAAGGAGAAGGTGGCGAAGGTGCTGGTATTGGAACAAATGCTTGCAAAGAAGAGAGAAAATCCTCTACATTTTATTAAAATCGGTTTCTTCTGGAAGTAGGCCTGTGTTGACTTTGGTAGCCGCTGCTAAGTCATCTCTTCTTGTCTCCACGGCCGGTGCACCCCAACTCACTGTATATCATGTCTGAGAACTCTTGTCGCATTGATTCACTGCATGACGTCACAGACCACTCTCTTCAAATTGGAGGATTCTATTCTGCAACTGAATTTCATAATGCGTGCTAGGATTGGGGAAGAAACTCAATCGGTTTCGATCCGCTCTTCCATTGCAAATAACAGCAGTTCACTTCATTCCCTTCACCTGTTCTCACAACAAGATGTGGACTAACGTAAACTCATCTACCCTTATATTATCGATGCTGTTCCGTACGGACTTAACCATGCATGTCAGATCATCATGGACAATCATCTGGATCACCGATATGAGCGTTTGGTAAAAAATAATTTATGTGGAGAGACAAGGATGTCTGAAGCTGGTCTTCATCTACGGTCCAGAAGTCAGAAGAAGTTTGAGGAAAAGAAGAAGACCTATGCGATGCCCTCTATGTTAATAAAATGGTGTTAACAAAAAACTAAAGGCCCTTGTCAGGGCCACTCATATAACTTTTGCTTTCTTGCCTAAAAATTCTTTTAGTCAATTTTATAGTTAAGGTATGTTCATCAATCTATGTATGTGTTCCATATGTCTATGTCTTTATCTACTGTATTTGTCTCTCTTTCCCTAGAGTAGCCCGAATTCAGGTCAGACCCTTGCCACATTGTTACCAATCTCCAGTACCATGACATCACCTCACCTGTTCCATTCCTATTCAATCCAACTTTCCCTTGTCTGAAATATGCTCAATATTCCTCATGTCAAATTTCCACTGTCCGTAAACATGCCCAGGGTGTGCTGAAAAGGCTTGTTCATAAACATGCCCAAGGGGGGGGGGTCTGTAATGTATTTTCCCATTGTCCGTAAACAGCCCCCTTTAACTACTTATATCACACATCAAACATACACCTATTTAAATACAGCTATAGCAATGTGTGTGGGTGCAATCATGACCCATGCAGGTATATACCAAGTGTGAAGATGGTAAAGTGGTGATAATGAAAAGCTAGAAATTCGTCAGAGATAGAAAGAACAGAAAAAGTTGTAAATTTAAAGATGAAATATATTTCACTTTGAAGAAAACATTCCTCCAACTTGTTTTCAGGTATAAATCTTGTAAAATGCTTTTATGTGGATTGGGAGCCCTCTCTATTTCTGTAGAGAGCATGATACTAGAAACAAACTGAAGAATTCAAGACTCACAGTGCTAATTCAGTTCTCATAGTAAAACTCACTGATATTAAAAATTAAATAACTTTATATTTCTGATTGCTCATTATCAAACATTTTTTTATCAGTATTGATGCATCCAGGATGACGGCTTCTGTGCAGATAAAACCATATGAGCCATCCTGGATGACAGCTTATGTGCAGAGAAAACCATATAAACCGCTACATTTTCTAGATCAACGTTGTGTTTGAAACACATGCTTTCAATACCGCACCAAAAAGTAAGGTGCTAATTTCAGTAATGAGTGTTCCAAACTCAAGTCTGTTGAAGGACTGATATTCCATCAATTAAACAATATTTCTATCTTTTGAGTTATAACTTAATAATGAGGACTTTGTATAGCGCCTAATCTTTAGAAGCTCTAAGCACTTTACAACATTAGACAACACCTATAAGATAAAAAAACATATAATAATATTATTACAAAAATAAACACCATGAAATTAGAAAAACTTTAAAAACTAAAAAACATGCTGAGAATATTTCAGGTAGGAAACATTATTAGGTCTTTAAGTTTGTTCTTGCAATCGAAATAAGTGAGTTTTGAGAGCCCTCTTGAATGTGATCACTGTGTCTTTGTGTCTAAGTTCAGTGGGCAATTCATCCCACATTGCTGGGCCCTGGTAAGCAAAAGAAAGCTCTCCATATGACTTTGTTTTCACAGTGGGAATAATGAGTATATGATTGTCAGAAGAGGAGCGTAAGTATCTTGCTGGTGTGTACACATGGGTAGGTCGGATAGGTATGTTGGACTAGAGTCCGACAGTGAAAGTAGCACAGAGAACAAATTTTGTGTTTGATTCTGGTGGATTGAATGGATAGCCAGTGTCGGGTACAGAGCAGCGGGGAGGTGTGCTCTGATCGTGGTATTCAAAGTATGATCCGAGCAGCTGTGTTTTGAACTTTTTGAAGTTTCTGGAGTAGATATTGGGATGAACTAGACAGAATTGAGTTACAATAGTCCAGTCTTGAAAGTACTAATGAACACAAGTGTTTTAGTGGCATGAACTGAAAGATATTTGCGAATTGAGCTGATGCGTCTCAGCTCAAGATATACAGCCTTGTATATGTTCATGACATGTTGGTGCAATGTGAGAGTACTGTCCAGAGTAACACCTAGGTTTCATATTGATTGTATGAATTTAATGTTGGCGTTGCTGATATTTATTGTTTGAGGTAAAGGATGTGAATGAGAAAGTCTTTTTGTTCTTAAGTTTTCAACAGATTCTTTTTTACTAAAATCTAATTTTCATTATTAATCAATCCTAGCCAGTGAAACCCATATATACTCTTATTTACGTTCACCCATTTTTGAGACTGGTTCTCATTTTTCAGCACCATTAGTACCATAAGTCCTTCATCAGATTTGGCTTCAATCCATGTATCAAGGGGAGACCACTCTAATTGCCAAATGGGTTGTTAACCTTTAGTTTTTTATTGTTATGTTATTGTGGGGTTTAACGCCATTTTTCAGCACTCGATAGGCTATACACGGTGGCCAGTATTAATGGTGGAGGAAGAACCCGGGAAAACACCGGAAAGAACCACCGACCCATGAGAAGCTACTGGCAAGCTTTCTCACATACCAACATTGGCTGAATCCTAGACTTGAACTGCCGCAGACAGAGGTGAGATGGCAGTGATCCGTAACGAAGAGCGCTTTAGACCACTCGGCCACTCGGGGCCCCCCTTTAGTTTTTTAGCCAAAAATATTTAGCCTGAAGAGCTGGATTTGCAAAATAGTATTAACTCTCCCTAAGGCAAGATGATCTGGAAACATATTTGAGGAAGAAACCAAAATAAACAACAAGGTTAGCAATTTTAATGATAAGACTAAAAATGCAATTAAATTATCATCACCTAAATTGAACCAACCATCAAACATTCAAGAACAATTGTTGTAAAATGGCTTGAGCTCTCCAAGGAGAAATTTTCCATATGGTTAGCTATCTGTCCTTGTGAAATAGGGCCTAAATTGACTTGTTGCAAAATGAGCAAAGTACCAGTCTCGATGATGGGAAACATTCAATATGGAACTGGCTGCATAAACTGGGCTAATTTAAAAAAAAAAAAATATTGATCAAAAACATGCCTGATGCAAATCAAATAATGTCCATGTACAATTGTCTTCAAAGGTAAGGACAAATTCATCCATAACAAGAAAATAAATTCACAAGGGATTTGAATATCTGCCACAGAAAAAGTGCATCAGACTTCACCTATCATTTCTATTCTTCACTGAAAAATGTGTCATACATAACCTGATATTGCAGCAAGTTTGGTAGCTAACTCAACTGATACCATCCAATCAGAGAATGTAAAATTTGCATACAATAATGAAGAGTCTAAAGACAATGACCACCATTCTTAATAAAAGAAGGCTATGGCCATGTAAATAGCAAATTCAAAGGAGACTGTCAAACTGAGCATGCAAAAAGTGTCCTCTTCAAATGGTGTAATAATGGCAGATTTATACACAACAAATACAAACTTGCACACAAAAATGTTTAATACATGGGTTTTAAGAAAATAATGGTTACATGAGTATACAGTATTCTCTTTTTACAATGCAAATCTCTTTCAAACACACACACACACAATAACTTCACTACTTAAATAAAAATTAGGCTCTCTAAATCTCATGGGCTAGAATCTGAATACAACACTGCATATGACTATGATGATTCCTGTGCTAGGCTGATCACTGCACAAGAGTGTGTAATGCGTATGATCCCAGATTCGTCAGAAACTTTGCTAGGCTGATCCCAGCCACAGATTGTATTTTGGACAAATCCCAGCCTAAGTAGAATCTCTGCTAGGCTAATCCTTGCATTAGAGTGTATTCTGGGCTGATCACAGCTTAAGTATATCCATGATATGCTGATTCTCGCTAAGTGTAGTCCAGGTTGATTCCAGATCAAGATGAAAAGTGCTAGACTGATCCCAAAATGAAGACAATATACTGATTTTAAATTGCATGTATACTAACAAAAACAAAGCACCTGGCTCACTATCTCCCAATATATGAAAGGGAAGTGGATGATCCCCTATTTAAGAACCATATAAGAAATGTATTAAACAGACATGGCATTTATATTATTAGCACAGAATATGAATATCCAATTGGAAGAGTCCCAATAAATGGAGTGGGTGGGGCAAATTATCCCTTATTTAACAACCATATAAGAAATGTATTAATAAGGCATGGCATTTATATACTATAGAATGAGTATCCTATTGAGGTAGATTTCCTGCCCCATTGCAGCCCCATGACAAACCTATTAAAACAGATGCATTGAGAGTACTAGGGCATACCCCTCTATGGAGGCACTAACCGAGGCAGTTGTGTGGGGTGGGCAATATGGTCAACTGCCTAAGGTGTCCAAACCCAAGGGTGTTGGGCACTATTTTCCCAAGTTTGCTGTATTTTGTTTTCCATGTGGTGTGTGCGGCATTGGCCCTGGCACCAACTGGTAATTTTGGGGTTGGCAGTGGGTCAGCACAAATCCAGAAAAAATAGTTGGATGCTGAGACTACAAACTTGTCTATAACTTTAAAAGGCAAGATAAGTGGCTGATCTTGATACTGTAAGATACTACATACATATTATGTACTCTGTATCTTTGAATACTGATGCCAGTGATGGCCAATAAGAAAGGTTCTGAACGTACACATTGATCGTGGCCCTCTGTTATTTGACAGCCGAGTACTGAGTTCATGTCTGGGCTCGATCATCCCATACTAAGTTATTTGATGTCCAGCTCAACACAACAATGTGAATAATCTCTGGAACACTATGTCCTACTCCTTTACCATGACTTTTGGTACTCTGCAACATTCCTACACCATATCTGCATCACCTGGAAGCAACCACAAAAGTGTTGGCTAAGGTCTATGCCAGTGAGAAACTTCCACTATACATGGACATCACCTCACATTCAGCAGTCTGCTTGACTTCGAGGTGTCCAATCTTGCTAGGTTTGTTGCCAGAGGATATGACAGCTAATTTGGCATGAGAGGTCTTCAACAGATGTTGTAAATCACTCCTTTGTAGCTAAGCCTTCTGTCTGCCCTCCTGGCTTCAACCTTCTATGTCAACTGTGGACCACACTGAACTGCTTCTGGACAGGACAGGATTGGTGTGCAGTCAACCTTGTCCAGGCCAATGACTCTTCCTGTAGCTGCGGAGCTCTACAGACCATGTCACACATTGTGAATAACTGTCACTGACAAAGTTCCCTGGTGGACTGCAGGCTCTGAACCTTGCTGATGATGATGCTGTTAAATGACTGAGCATGTACTACATATGATAAATAAATAAATAAATAAATAATAAAGTTGTGATCTTACAAAAAGCCCATGTAGACAGCAGGCTAAGGGGTTAGAAGTATCTTCTTGCATGAGCCATTGTTTACCTCCCAATCTCAAGTCACAAGATACAAGTGTTTGCTTACAACTATAGTAGAAGTCACACAGGTCACGTATGCATTCAACATCAACTATTTCAGTCATGGGTGACAATTTTAGAATTTGGTTCTACATACCATTAAGTGGCAAGTATTCACTTCATTTGGATTCATATACATCAACACTCCTTTGGAATGTCACTCTTTAGATGCCCCCAGAAGTGTCTATAGCAAATTCAATTTTAAAATACGTATACATTTTTGGATGAATGAACCCAAAGGTGTGATCCAATACAATCCAGGTTGCATGTCGCCCTCTGTGATGCCACAATCAAAATTATGCATACTGATAAATAAATGCATGCTACCCTATATTGAGATGATTCCACTCAACATGCTTTTTACTTGACTTAACTTTAGTATATGGCCACCATTGTAAAAGACCATAGAGACTGAAAAGCCCACAATCACTAGCGTTTTGTTTTTGTTGGTTTTAATGACTCATTTAATGCATTACTGGCTCAATCATGGACAGGAAATGGGAGTCTAGTGGGCAATGTTTGTACCAATCTACGTTAGCATATGCTGAATGGTTCTTGAGCTATGCAAGTTAAAAGCAATATCTCATGAGAAGTCAGAAAGTTAATTACCAAGAGCTATAACTCTGTCCAAAATGGATTTATATGCCAAAACCCCATAGATGACACAGGTTGATGAGACAATGTCCACACCAAATTATATCAAAATATGTTCAATGGTTAACAAACAATGATCTGCTTCAGTGGAGATTTTTAAAATTCATAAAAAGTGGCAATGTCTCTACCAAAATTGTACCCAAAATTATGAAACCTTTAGAAGGCACATCCAAATCTCATGTGCAGTGTAATTGTTGCAGTGCTACAGTGGTTAAAAAAAATGTAAATGGACAGGTAGATGAATAGATGGACAGAAATGGTTTGGTCCATCTGAATGCAACTCTAATGATGATTAAAGAAATATATAAAAAAATCCATATACAACTGAATATATTTTGCTCACAGAGACTTTTTTAGAAAATCAAGACACTTTATCCATCCGAATTCCTGAGCTTTTGCATGTTGCACTGGTTCACCACCACACATCAGAAATTTATCTGAAAAACAAAACAGATCAAGTTTATAATATTGTTGACCAACAAATATTGCCAAGTCTACACATCAAATGTATGAATACAACCTGTCATTTGATTGGGGAAAGATTGACATTTCTAAATACAACACTCCCTCAATAACTCGAGCCCCAATAACTTGAGAACCCGCTTATAATGTGGGGTCAGGTGTGGATCTAATTTTTTAACCAGAAAATACCCAAAAAATTGATTCCTATTCATTGAAGTTGAAGAAAATCACGATCAAAACTGGTAACAGAAACTTTGTAGTATATTTCGTTTTATTGTCGAAAACGGTAGATAGGAACTGGAAATTTTAATCGATACTAGGAACTATCAAATTTAAAAATAGGTCATGCTATTTTTTACATTCCTAGTACACCGCAATTAACGATATGTAAGGAAATTTTGATCAATGAAAATGTCACTCATGCCGAGCGGAGGCAGAACTTTAATAAATAAATACAAATTAAAATTTTTTTTTTATCAACTGAAATTTGTGTTCTGGTTCTATCATTTAGATCCTTTTAAGTGTAATCATCATAAATGCAATGTGTCCTCTTGTAATTAAACGAAAAATGCATCAATCCACCGTAACAGCTATGTCCACGAGTGTTTCTCTAAGAACCTAATTAAGTACCGAATGTGTTTTGAAAACAAACTTCTGGAAGTAATTGTTGTATTGTTGCACTGAATTAAAAGTTAGCCTCCTTTGTATTATCATGTTAATTATGTCTTTTGAATCAAATAATGGAGGAGGAATAAAAGAAAAATTAAAAGGCATGAAAATCCTACAAACTTACAATATAGCGGCCCTGGTCATATGTCAGGTGAACTAACATCATTTGATCAATTGAACACTTATTAATGTTATTGTGTATGCATCATAAACTACCTTAAATTAACCGACTCTTTCATAACTGTGATCAAAGATAACAAGGCAGCCAAGCGAATTGAGTACTTCATAAGATAAAGACCTTGATTTCACAGATACAGACCATTATGGGCATGTGAGTTTCAGAGAATTCTTGAACTGTCACTTAGAGATATCCTCAAGGATGATAAGAAATTTCATTATTAATTCCAACGAAATCACGACATCAGTATTGTACTAACTGAGCAATACAAAAATTGAGTTTCAATATTAACGATTGTCTCACAAAATAAATGTTGCGTGTTTTAAAAAAAAAAAGAAACTTGTTTGGTGGTGTATCAACAGTTAGTCTCCTGATTAGGCAGGATAATATTAAACACCACTACGGGTACCAGACTCATAAAGAAAACAAAAAGTAGTGATGTGATACACATATTTTTTCACATACGTATGATGGTTGTTGATCTTTCATGTGTTGGACATTTTGAAAATAAATGTTATTTAAACAGAATAAGGAAAATGCGTTATTAAAATTTATTATCGATGTGATTGTAAAATGAGGATTCAGTCAATAAAGAGCCCAGTTCCTTAACACCACTCCACCCCCACCCCACCCGTTTTTCTCGATGTCAAAGCGATTTTTTTTCAATTTTTGTAGGTCCCTCGTGTAATTTGTGCCTCGCTTATAGTGCGGTCTATGTTTGTGGACCCCATTGTGTGCGAGTTATCGAGGGAGAGGTGTAATATTAAATTCAGTAAACTATTTCTAAATTTGGGCAATGATATCCTGTTTTAATAGTAGTAAAATTATTGCTTCAATATACCTTTTCAAAAAGACATCCCCATCACTGATGAACAATCCTATGGCAGCAGTGCAAAATTTGTTAAGCACTTAAAACAAACATCAATAAAACAACCACAACAACTGAGAATTTACAAAATAATTTTACAATGGAATATTTCTGTAAACAAAATGAGAAAAGGAGATGAATTCCATGAAAGTATACCATAATACAGCAAGAGTTCAAAGAGTTCCTGACAGTGCTCACTTGGACCTATTTCATAGCCTATTTTCAGACATGAATTTAGTTTTCCACCCGAAAAATAAAAAATCTGAAAGGGGGGTTTGGGGGTCCCCCCCAACGGGGTCTTGAGGCACAGCATCCCCGATGCGGGGGGTCAGGGGGCCGAAGTTCCCCTTTGCCAAAAATGCATTTTACAATAAAAAATACTGCTCCTGGTGCAACTTATGATCATAATATATAACAAAATAATCATCTGAAAATCTAACAAACTTACCAAAATTTTTTAATTTGACTTGAATGATTTCACCATATTTATTGTCACCTGAATCTGTTCTCCAATACTACTGGTCCTTAAGTTATTTCATGTTCACATCATAATTAAGTCACAATATGTTCTCAATTTTTGCAGCAAATATATTATACTTCTCTCTTTTCATAACAAATTTGTAAAATAAACACCCAAGTACATCAACTATATACAAATAATCCCATACATTCACTTTTTCTTTTTCTCCAATGGACACAACCTGTTGATATGCCAGTCTAGCTCTTTTTGTGGCTTTGGCAAAGATTTCTTTAACCTTCTTTTTTGATTAACTTTTTTTGGCTCAGTGTGGTTTTTTGGCTTAATGTGCAATTATTTCTTTTCCTTCTCAATGAGAGCCTTTTCCCTTTTAAGCTGTGCTTGTATTGGCGACATGCAGTGTGCATATTCTGACATTCTGACAAAGAGCTACATCTGTTCTCTCATGCAAGGAATGTTTCTTCTTATAGTAATTAAATGCACTTTTTCCAGATGCCTTCTGAGCTTCAATTTTTCCATATGCAGCTTCTTTATAGGTGCTGTTCCAAATTCTTCCAACTGCGATTACTGTAGAGCAGAGGTCACAAAATGCCAGTCCTCTAGCGTTCAGTTTTCTTATAAGCTAAATTTCTGTCAACTTTTCGCTCCAGCATTCTCATTTCCATATGTTTTTTAAACTTTTATCTAAACTTCTCTCGACATGGTCTCTCTCAACAACTCAGGATGCCATTTTTTGCAAGCACGCTTCTTTTCATTGCCATCAGTTTCCATTACATGCAGATTTATTGGATGACTTTAAACTTTTGCACAATCAGAATACTCTTTACAAGAGTCATGGGCTAACTAATATATGGAACATTACAAGGTTTGTTGCAGAAAGAGACCGAACAGACCGTTTTTAAAAAACTGGATTGGAGATGATATAAAGACTTTCTATATCAAGGAAAATTGGATTAAAGTCAGGAGAAAAGCGGAATTCCACTTTAAAATGAAGAAAAATCATGTCTGAGAAATTCTTCATGTTGTGATTCAGAATGAGCAGTTGAAGTTTTATTTCAATTTTTATTAACAGCAGCCATATTTGAGGGAGGACTGGCATCATCTGCATACAATTAAATGCCCTAAATTCCAGAACGCTTTTTGTAAAATCTGGTCAAATTCTAGGGAGTAGTTTTTGAAAAGGCATTTAAAGGATTTTTCCATTTTCAGTAATTTTGTCAGATATTTAAGGCAAAGTGGCATCATTTAGATAAATCCAAATGCTCTGAATGTGTGAACCATTTATGTAAAATTTAGTCAATATGCTGAGCAGTTTCTTCTCCAAAGTCATTTAAAGTTTTGTCCAATTTTAGTAATGGAAGCCATAACTGACTGCCCATTTGCATCACTGAAAAAAAACATTTAAAGCCCTTTATGCCAGGATGCTTTCTGTGAAATCTGGTCAAATTATGCTAAGTAGTTTTGAAGTAATTTTTAGATTTTTCTTTCTTTGCGAAATGGGAGCATTACTCAATGGTGGATTAGCATCATATGTACAGAAGAAAATACATAAATCTGTGAAAGTACAAGACCATGACTGACATGGCAATGTTAGTCAGTATTGGTTTACAATATCACATTGTCAAAATATACACCATTAACTTATTTTGAAAGGTTGGACCTTCAAACCTCGATCTGGTGATTGGTATTTCAAAATTACACTGAGATAGGACTAGAATAATCCAAATGATATGGCAACTTGTCATTTGGGAGATAAATGACTAATTAAGGCCTTTGGTGTACGAGTGTACAGTACAGTAGTCCCCCTCTTATAAGGCCACCCCTACTGCAGCAGGGAAGTGGCCTTAAAATGAGGGTGGCCTTTCTAGAGGGGGATGACAAATGCTAATAGTAAATACATATGAAGAAAGTCACAAGAACATTTATTTCTAAAACATTTAATATTTTCATTAAAAAATAACATGCATGTTGTGAAATAAATGAAAAACAAACTGTTTCATCATTTTCAAAAGAATGTTATGAATAACCATTAATATAGTTTTAAAACTGTCTTTATAATTCTGTTACAGATCACATCATCTGTCACTCTGTTGGTAACAGTCTAAAAAACAAACCAGTCTTATCACAATGAAAAATATCCTTGCTGTCATATCCTCTGCATATATCGTTTAGTCTTTTGTTCCAATCTTCGAAAACTTCATTATTAACATCAGCTGATTCTCCACTAAGGACAGAACACTTAATATTGTGTTGCACTTGAAATCTGTGCAACCATCCGCTAAGTCGTCATATCCCAATTCAACTGACAAAATTGTTGCCTTTTAATTTGTCATTCAAATCAGGATACAAACATCTCCTGGCTCAAACAATCTTCCTTTCTCCGTCCATTTCACCTTCCCACTTCTGCAGAATTGTTTCCTTATCTTTCACGATATTGTTTATCTGAGTCTTTCCGATGTTAGTTTTCTGCAAGGATCCTCAAACACCCCCACCCCCCGAACCTATCGATCAGTTGAATTACTTTCACTTTCTCTTCTAAACTAAGAATTTTTCTTTTTCTTGATGACATGTTGATATTTTTAGTAAGTTATTCGTGTTGCCAACTACAATACTGATAAAACAATTTTTATGCATCTAAACAAATTGCTGTGTTTTTAAAGGAAGTGATCTTGTCATGTGATTCATTAGTCGCAGTCTGGTACCCTATTGTTTTTATACATTTCTTTACACTAAGTGAGTGAAGCCTAAACGGCTGCGATATATACCATTTAACATCATGCAGATTTGACCTCGCAGCCGTTAGGATTTGTAATTTTAACAATTATTGTCAGTAGTGATAGCTACTAATTATCAAAGTGAACATCTTACTAAGGGAAGCCATAAAGGTTATCAAACCATTTTCCTGCTGACTTGTGTAGTACATCGATGCTGCCACTTCTCAGCTGTTACTCCTGTTCAATAATTGCAATCTTAACAATTGTTGAAGTGACTAAACCGGACATCTTATGATAACACAGCAGTAAGGCTAATTGGATTACATGTACTTCACCCTTTTGTATGGATTAAAATCTGAGGCTTTATCGGCTTTATGGAATAAATGTGGCTTCTCGTGAGGCGTAAATTATATAATATTAACCTTGGAGGTACATGTACTTCAGTCAACATTTCTTAGAGGAATGAAAACCTGTCATCGGGAAACAGAAATAGGATTACTTAACACACATTACGAATAAAATACTGGTTCTGGATACATATCAAAATAAAATGAGGCCACTTGTGAGGGGTAAATTTTATATTATTGCACTAATATACTGGCTGCTGGTCGTGATAGCGGGGTGGCCTTTCGCGAGGGGTACTTTTGAACACAAACTCGTCGGTGCCAATGGATTCTGGCCGTAAGGAGCGGGTGGCCGCTGGTCAGGGGGCCGTTCAAGAGGGGGACTACTGTATCTACAAAGAGCATGTCACTAATGTTTTGACAGTATGAAATGTACTTTAAATTCCATATTGTTGTAAATAATAGAGAGTAAAGTTTTAATCAAGTGCTTTTTTTTGAAGTCCAAACTGCAGAATTAGGGTCTCTATGTAATTCATGGAAGACCACTACATTATGAAGTCCTTTTAACTAAGGTCATCATTATATGAGCATACACTCCATTTAAGGTTTTAGACTTGGAAGGTATAAAAATTAAGGAATGTAAAGGCCCTCTTAATTACATTATACAGTAATAGTATTTACCAAAGTCTTCCCTTGTATAAATTGCTCCTTTAATCTGAAGCAAATCTTAAAAAAAAAATCTTAGGCTCCTATCCTGTGACAACTCACCCCAAAATTTGTCAGGAATCAATCCCATGCTCGGTAATCTGTCCTTTGTGTCAACAGCCCTGCAGTGTGGAGTGTAGGGTGGTTCTATAAGATGACCAGCCCCTGGAAAATGCACATGCTCTATGTTCTTTTTATATTTGTCAGGGCAGACTTCCATGAATTTAAAGTTAAACTCTTGATTAGTCATCAAGTCATCTCCAGCTGTAAGGATCAGAATTTTAGCTCCATGCTGCCAGGCCTGGAAATATAATAGTTCTTATTACAAAATTGGATGTTATTACATGCCAGTTACTTGTAAGCACTTTTCCTTGACATCAGGCAATACGAGTTATTTCAGGACCTTTTGTCCAGATCACTAATTTGAAGGTTCAAGAAGAAAAGAAAATTAGAATGAGTCATTATTCATATTAATCAATATTGTGATAGGTTCTAAGAGATTCTCACAAATTTGGTAACTGCAGATGGAGGAAACACCAAGTTATTTGCAGGGAAACCATTTTACTTATTTTAGTCAGTGATGGTGACCTTTGACTTTTTCAAACCAAACACGATAGGGTTTCTTCTTTACCCCAATTGCAAGCCACCCACAAAGCTATGTAAAGGTTGATGGTGGAAAGCTCCAGTTATTCTGAAAAAGCCACTTGTCTTTCACAGTGACTTTGCACTTTGAGCTTCTGACCCTGAAGTTTATAGGGATCTTCCTCACCATAAATGCAACCCATCCACAAAGTCTGACAACTGTAGATGATGGACACATAAAGTTTGGAATCCTAATTAATAACAGATGCCCAGTCATCATAAGAATACACAATGAAATCAAATCTAATAAGAAAGGGCTGCTAGCTGATGAGAGGTACATTTAGGTCAATTAAAACAATCTTTGCATCAACTGCATCAGAATGGTTTCTAAGCTAAGCTGAATGCAAGAAACATCCAATCTAAAGATAAGAAATTGATCAACAACATTACAAGACTCTGCCTACAGTGGAGTAAATGAGACAAAACCCATAAAATGCACAGCAATGTTTAAGAGCCAAATATCTTACCAATTCCATCAAATTATGTGGAATGATTCTGGACCCATGCTCATTCCAATAGCATCCCATATAAAAAGATATGAAGTTGATCAACAAGGGTCATAACCTAAGGGTGTAAGCAACTACCAAATCGACAAGGGTCATCACTCCATCCAAAATGAAGTTGATAAGATAAAGTCCATAAAATGAACACCAAGGTCTTCAAAACAATTAAACTGCATCAAAATTAAACAAAATGCTCTTCAGCTATGCTGGTTACAATCAATATCCCAATAGAATATACGAGGTTAATTGTTGTGGACCATTACTGTCAAAAATGAAACTGATAAACACTGACCATAAAAGATGCAGTTTATGAGAAAATGTACATTCATTTCCAGCAAAATTGAATGTTGAATGGTAACTAAGCCATGCTGGTTACAACCATCTGCTGTAGTGATAGAAAAAGGACAATGATAACATCAAAACTGGACTTCAAAAGATGAAAACTTTATAAAAGGTATGTTTATATGTGAATTGGTAATTCCAAAACAAATGACATTCAGTTCTGTGAAAGGGCTACAGAGGTATCATTGTCACAAAAGTGTAAATAGATGAACAGATGAAAAGGTGATTCCCACATCTCGACCCAGAACCTTAAGAAGACAAAAATCTTACTGGTATGATGTTGTTGCTATCTACTTGAAAACAGTCTCTCATTACAATACCTTCTTCTGTGACGTATATCAAGTCTGGTCGAAGTCTGGAAATGAATTATCATATCAAGATTAGGCATCAGGTTAAAAAATATGTTCATTTGAAAATGTTATTCCAGATATGCTATTTCGGTTGAGACTAAACTGTAGCTACGGTATGTATACAAATATTGAACATGACTATGGATTTAGGAGGCACATTAAAAAGTCTTCTGAGGAAAAGCCTTATTGTGTTAATAAATCTGGTTGTCTGAAGACTTAGGGTACAGATTGTACTGTACATCACAGATAAATCTGGTTGTCTGAAGACTTAGGGTACAGACTGTACTGTACATCACAGATAAATCTGGTTGTTTGAAGACTTAGGTACAGATTGTACTGTACATCACAGTGAAAATGTTTTTTATGGAACATGGATGCACAACAATTTCACCTATGATGACCTAAATGCTAAATTTAACCCAGGTGTGACAGCTAGATAGATGTTGTCATGGTGGAACAAAAAACATACATGATCAGATTGCAGCTAAAACTTGGAACCTATTTGGAGCAAATGTTAGAACCCTACAAGACCTACGCATTATTATTCTTGCCACCTTTGAACTAAATGCCATTACGGTCCTAAATGTTATTCCAGGTACATTCTATCATGTTCATGCTCTTTAGTTTGACAGCAAACTGTGGTTATGACTACAAATTCTGAACATGACTATGGATTTAGGAGGCACATTAAAAAGTCTTCTGAGGAAAAACTTTATGATGTTAATAAATCTGGTTGTCTGAAGACTTAGGGTACAGATTGTACTGTACATCACAGATAAATATGGTTGTCTGAAGACTTAGGGTACAGACTGTACTGTACATCACTGTGAAAATGTCTTTTTTTTTGATGGAACATGGATGCACGACAATTGTACCTAAAATGGCCTAAATGCTAAAATTACCCCGGTGTGACAGCTACACGTTTTCATGGTGGAAACAAATACATCATCAGATTGCAGCTAAAACTTTGAACCTCCTTAGCTATAAACTGGTGGCTTATAACTGAAGCTAAACCAATGTTTTAAGCCTACAAAATTTACGCAATAATTAATTTTGCCACCCTTAAATTAAATGCATTTACTGTCCTAAATAATGAATGTGATTCATTATAATTCTTTGCAACAAGTTAATTTCTGAAAAACACAAGACATTTACAGGTTGCAGAGCACTTACACAAAAGTACTTTTAGGGAAAACTGCATGAAATACATAAAAACTGCATGAAATACATAAAAACTGCATGAAATACATAAAAACTGCATGAAATACATAAAAACTGCATCTATACATCTTGTCACAAAGTACAGAATCCTCAATGACATATTTCTTATGAAACTAGAATATGTAACAACCATACCTGTTACTATTTGGATTAATTTTCCCATTTTGTATCATTCCTTCATTTGGCATTCCATTAACGTTAACAACAGCTTTCACCTGCAAATGTATATGAACGATAGATTTTGAATACAGCTTAAAACAGATCCATTTCATACAAATGTCTTCCAGATTAATAATTTTTTTATTTTCATATATATAAACAAAAGATCAAAGTCAGGCAACATTTAGATATAATAAGCATGAATATGCACGTAGGATTTCTGTCAGCAAGAGGATTACAAACATATATATCTTAGTTATATATCACAGACATATAGTTATTTTTATTGTAATGTGTCTGTCAGTGTACGTGTGCATATGTGTGTTCATGCATGCATGCACAAGGTTATTGTTTGGTATAGAATAATACGACCTTGATAAAACATGATATATTATGTCAATCAAGCAACCATCTAAGAAGGCTGCATATTAATTAAAATTAGCCAACATTTTAATTGATGATATGTGGCTGGTGACTTTGTAAAAATAGAGTGGAGTTCTGTGGAAAACAAGTATATCTCTACTGCAGACAAAAACTCCAAATTCCATATGTAGAAAGCTTTGCCAAAAGATCATTTAAAATAATACTTTAAAAAATTCAGATACATAAAATCTCTACATGCATATAAACATACCATCCAAACCTCAACATTCTAGATTTAATGGTGTGCATTTAACCAGGCAAACAATATTTAAATAAAAATTTCAGAAAAACTTTTTGAAGAAACTTTAAAAAATTCAAACACATTCACACCCTTCTAAGCCAAAAACCCTTAGAACCCCCCAAGCGTTCTGTTTTCAGACATTTTAGGTTTACTGGAGTTTTTGCAGATGCAAAAAAAATTCTTTTTCTAAGCATTTATGTCGTGAAAGAGAGAGAGAGAGAAATTATTGTATTTATTAGAGTGTCAGTGTCTGTGTGTGTAATAGTGCATAAAATTAAGAAAACTGTTTCTTTTCATCTTCGTTTCAATGCATAATCAATGAAGAATTAGCTGAGCAATATGTTATATCCTGCTACAGAAATAAATAATGTTTAGGATCTAAAACTTCATGGTATGTCAGTGGGCGAATCTGACTTTAGAATAATGTTTTGTCAGTTTCCATCATCAAAGCATCCAAAAGTGAGGCCACGTGCATAGTTAATAAAACCTTGATAAATGTTTTTTAAAAAGCAAGCAAACGATGTTCTATTGCACATGTATACACATGAATAGCATCAATCACAATGAGATAATGAGCAGGCAAATTTTAGTCTTTTTTAAATGGCTTACCTGCAACAATTTAATTAATAATTCACCTTACAAAGCTGGATCTTTTGTGTGGTGCAAATACTTCAGATGAGCCTACTGTTGAACCTAATCTGCATTCACACTCATGTCGAGTATTGTTTTAACCTCCTATGCCCTTGGGACATATTTCAAGTCTCTGTATCACAGATCACCCTATGATAGTTCTTGCGAAATGTAATCAATCTGCTCCAGCATGAGTCAGGGATTTAGCAGCTAAAATATATTTCTAAGTTTGAACTGAGCTTCAGTTTTAAGTTTCTTTTTAAGTTTGGCATCAAAATTCGATTAGGAATTCATAATTAAGGGGTTTACTGGAAAAAAACTGATATTAAAAAAGGAAATTTTTTAACTCAAATAATTTGGTCTTGTGGGGATTCTGGTATGCTGAGGTTTCAGTTTTGAGTAGTTTGAGTAGTTTCACTGTAGCAAGAAAATCCAATTAGGTGATGTACATAAGGGCATATACATACCCATCAAATTGTATTTTTTGCAAGTCAAGCTATTTGTTGGATAACTGTTAACAATAGATTTGCACTGACAATGTCCAGTTTAAACAGTCAAGAAAACTTAGTTAAAATAAAAATTAAAACAGTGTTAGCATTTTTATTAGGTCATCAACCATTTAACTCAATTATCAACAGACTTTAGTCCCGGTTTGTAATGTAGAAGTACTTATTAGTGGAAACCATTTTTCTCATTTCATTCATTTTCACTTTGCCCTGTCCCTTTGATCCCTAAATCAACATGCTTCCTCTTGATCCCCAATATATGCCATTTAAGTTCAATAACAGTGCCGTATTTGCCAGCCAATAAGTTGATGCAAAGTATAAGCTGAATTTGTAAATTTTCCATCATTCATTCATATATAAGTCGATGCTGAGTACAAGATGAGGACAGATCAATACTTTGGCTTCCTCTTTTCACTATAAATCTTTCTACATTGCATTGCAAATTTTATCTGCAACTCGGTAAATTTTCAGGTGAGCATCTTTTAATGTAGCTAAAAATATACAATTCATTTTAAATGTTGTATTTTAAATGACTTATGTACTTTTAGCTACATTTAATGATGCTGATCTGATAATTTACTCTGTAACAGATAGGATAAAATTTGCTGAATGAAACTATATTAACTTCCAGTTTCATGAATATTAATGTTATTACTGCATGCTATTTCAGATTACCAGCAATAGGGAAGTTGCATTACAGGAAATAACCTGCCCACAGCTATAGCATATTGTATTAGCATGTAATAGCACTGCAAAACCATGTGGTTCTAGGAAGAGTGGATACCCCAAATAAACCTAGAAGGTTGTTGTTGTTGTAGGGTTTAAGGCCATTTTTCAGCACAAGATAGGCTATACATGGTGGCCAGTATTAATGGTGGAGGAAGAACCCGGAAAAAACCCGGAAAGAACCACCGACCCACGAGAAGCTAATGGCAAAACCTAGAAGGAATTGTTTACTTAGTGGTTAATGATAATGGAATATGGGCATGACCGTGTACATAAATAAATAAGATCACAATCATTAGGTAACTAAACAACACATATTACAATCATCCTGAAACCGCTCTCTCTCATAAGTATAAAATGATGCAGAAATTTTCTGGTAAAGAAAGGTATCGACTTATAGACGGGCAAATCTGGTAAATATTGGAGAACATGAGCTATTGTGCAGAAATGGAACAGATACATCACAATGTGATGTACTCTGCCTTAGAGTGGGCATATACAACTTCTAAGCCAGTTTATATGTCTACTGACCAAATGAAAAAGCATACAGAAATGTAATTCTGGTATAGCCAACCATCTTTTAGAAAGATGATTTAAATAAACAGATAAAACCAAGTCATTGTCCTGATTCGGCAAAAAGTCTGTAGGTTGGACATGCCTGTATTAAAGGATCAGCAGGAAATTATCATTTTTATGAAAAAGCTGACATCCGAGTCAAGTTATAAATTAGCATATATGAGTTATGGGTGAAATGATTCATCGATACTTTTGCTGAAATGATACACATATCGATACAAAATACAGAGAACCGATACTGTATGCATGTTATTTTAGTATTCAGCAGTCATGAATAATTATTATTAGTTGCCTTACTATTCTGTAAAATTATAATCCATCTGAAACAGCATTTGCAGTCACAGGCACTCATGTTTATTAGTAAAAACGAAAAAGATTACTTGAGAATACCCATTCACCATCTAGAAGTTAACAGAAAGTATTATGGTTTGTAATCTGGCCCCCCCCCCCATTAGATGCTAATTATCTTAATCCAAAATTATGTTCAGCATTCAACCGCTCCGGTGGCCTGTTGGTTAGAGCGTCTGCCTCGGATGTGGGAGGTCATGGGTTTGATCCCCAGCCGAGTCATACCAAAAACTTACAAAAATGGTACTAACAGCTGCCTCGCTTGGCACTCAGCATTAAGAGGTTAGTATGACCTATGACCATTTCTTCCTCCACCTCCTTTGATAAAGAGGGAGGTCTCCCTCAAGATAAAATCCTGTCTTCATCTCTCCTTAAACTGTACATGGGGAACAAATATTGAATTTCTCTTTTTCATGCAGTGTTATTTAACCAGTGAATGAAGGTGCTGATGGAATAAATGAAATTAGTATAGAATTAGATATGGGGCAGATTTCAAACTGCTCAAGTTTATCACCTTGTGTATGTAAAAAGAATTGTAGAATGGGACTGGGTGTAGTCAACGCTTTTCCTTCTTCACTAACAAATACAAATACCTGTGGCTGCAGGAGTCTTTTGCATCTACAGGAAGTAAAATTGATAAACTTTGTTGGTATTCAAGCTTATTCCCATGCCCAAATTTGTTCTAGATGAGATTTTCTTTGCACGAGGAAAGTGTATCATTTCTTCTCTTCTATAGATAACATCGTAATGTCTTCCATGTGTAAATGAGACATGGAATTGATAATAAGATGTTTTCAAATCATTCATGTTGTACAAAACAAGGGGAGTTAAATAGATCCACCATTAAATGGCCTAAAATGTTGAATAAAACTCACTGCAACCAGCAGGTAGTCTGTTTGAAAGTACTGTTGTTATCTTCTCATCAATGAGAATTGCATATAAATATATGATAACTATATGTCTGCATAGTGGAAATAAGACCAGAATGTCAATATACATGAAAGGGCATTACCTACCTTCTAAAGATGAAAAGACCACCAAGTTATATGTATATCTATATGTACTGTATCACAGGCTGAATATCGTGAATCATATTGATATGTGACATGGGTATATCGTTTCAACTCTGATATGAGTATATGTGGGTGTATCCTCCCCAATCTCTTCTCTGAGTCTGATGTCTCTGTTTCCAATAGTCAAACTCTAAAAGTTGAGAAATGTTTTGAACACCTGCACCAATGTACGACTTTATGAACCAACAATATGATCTTTGAAATACACAGAACAGATATTGCAGTTGATGTTTACCCTGGTTTCATGAGCTGCAGTCCAGACAGCCAAACATCCACCTAAACACAAGCCCACCAATCCCATTCTGTCACTGGCCACATAGGGCTGCTGGCTGTACCAATCAAATGCATCCTGAATGAATGAATGAGAGAACATTATGTTATATTTAAATAGTAAGCATAAACAAACATAACAGGATATTTAAGGAGTAAAAAAATCAAGTACTTTCTTAAAAACCAAAACTAACAAAGGCATCAAAAGCCATACATTTTGACTACACTATAGATTTGTGGATTATGGAGTGCTTATCATGGCTGTAAACATTAAAATGTTTCTTGATATAGAAGAGAGGCACTCAAATCTATGCAAGTCAGGATCCTTAAAGAACAACCAATATACGCAGAGTGGTAAACATAACGCTCAATCATCAGAAAACACTTGCAACAGAGGAACCATAAATAAATCAATACTCAGCATAAAGGGTCAAATCAAAAGTTCACCTGACCTTTAGCCTGATGCATCCCAATAAATACATATGAACAATGACAGCTGGATGCTTGAGAGGGCCAGTTAAACTCAAGAACTTTACTTTCATAATCTGCAGTAACGAATTCAAGTCGGCTGGCTTCTGGGATTGAATTAATTACTGATTTCCATAAAATCCAATAGAAAAATATAACTTCAGAGATACTGCTGGTTATGGTCCACATAATATTTATAATATTCTGAAAGGTCTTTTCTTGATATAACAGTAGTTTTCTTCTAAAAGAATTGTCAAATATTGTTTCAAGTACTACAATGAATGGAATGATAACCAAGGAATATAACAATGATAAGATCAAAACATTTTCCTAAATGAGTTGCCTCCATGGTCAGATTTTTACTTGAAAGTGAAACAATGCACGTATTTCATTACTAATTTTTGGGGGCCCCGAGTGGCCGAGTGGTCTAAAGCGCTCTTCGTTACGAATCACTGCCATCTCACCTCTGTCTGCGGCGGTTCGAGTCTAAGATTCAGCCAATGTGGGCATGTGAGAAAGCTTGCCAGTAGCTTCTCGTGGGTCGGTGGTTCTTTCCGGGGTTTTCCGGGTTCTTCCTCCACCATTAATACTGGCCGCCATGTATAGCCTATCGTGCTGAAAAATGGCGTTAAACCCCACAACAACAACAACAGCAACAACTAATTTTTGTAAGACAATACACTTTGGTACTATTATTAGTTATACAAACATTATTTAGTAAATGAGAATGGATACTATACCACAAACATGGAGGGAAATTATACTGTTGTTTCATCAGTCAAATATGGGGACACAATTCCAAGAGATATTTGTAACAGATAACTGAAGAACTAGTTTAATTAGGACACAAAACATTTTTATCGGTGAAATAGTAAGTAAATCAAACATAAGCTAAGCGAACACAGATATCTTTCATAATGCATTTCAAGGTAACAATGTGATTTATCTCATAACTTAAAACTAAATGTAATTAGAGAAAAGAAAAATTAGACTACTAAAGGGACAGAAACATTTCCAAGTGTACAGGACATACAACACTGTTATAGATCTCTTGATCACGATCGGGATCAATGTAACCCCATTTCAGAGCTCCCACTAGTAGTCAAATACAACAGTCACATTCAGATTTTTAGTAGTCGATATTGATGGTTGATATTGTATTTGTATGGGAAATACACTACCTCATTTCCGCTATCAAACACACATGACAACCAATGATACAGACCCTTACATGAAGGTGATGGTCTGTGCAGTGCACTTTAAATTATCAAAATAGAAAACAGGACAGATCTGCAAGTGCACTATGCATTGGCATGTACACTGTAAATAGTTGCATGAAATGGTTTTAAAAGGGAAATACATTATTCAAAGGTGTCTTTCTCCAATGCTCATCCAGAGAAATTCAGCTGGTTACTGACATTCACAATGTGCAGCAGGGTGACTACAAATAAAGCTATTGCATTTGTTCAATACTCAAGAGGTATACTGACAACTGACTGACCGTCACATTATTAAGTGTGTGTGTGTGTGTGTGTGTGTGAGATTTGAACTGTTAAAGTAGATGTACCAATGTTTCAGTCATATTACTACAATGTCCGCAGTGTGGCTGTTTATAGTGATGTCTAGTACTGAGGCATCAAGCCCCTCCCAGTCATATTATCCTGACACCAGGCCAACCAGTCCTAACACTAACCTCCTAATGCTAAGTGCCAAGCAAGGCACCTGTTAGTACTATTTTTATAAACTTTTGTATAACTCATCTGGGGTTCGAACCTATGACCTCCCGCATCCAAGGTTTATGCTCTAACCACTCAGGTCACTGGAGCGGTGCAGTCAATCACATTGTAAAGTAAGGGAACTAAAAATATTGCTAACATGTGATGTTTGTTCAATATTCGCATAAGGGATAAAGGCATTTAAACATGTGATGTTTGTTCAATATTCAGCATTATGGGATAATGGCATTTAAACATGGGAAGCAAACTGATGAAGCTCATATAATGATCAGCAAAGATGTGAAAATCTGAACTCTTCTTGCCAACATATTAACCTTAGTCTGATTTCTATATCAATAATATACACAAGAGCATCTTCCACATCATGTATCAAAGCTGCATAATTTAGGCAATCTTTGTACAGGTGGGAGCTCTGCACTTTTGTCATCTCAGTATGAATGAGATACAGGCCTCAATTCAAGTAATTCAACAGTGTCATAAAGACATATAGCATCAAAGTGAATGTGATTGTTGTAAAATCTGAAATGGTGGAGAGTAATTTTTAATTTTTATGGATATGAAAAATCCAACAATTTAAATCTTAGGCATAATAAAAGAAGTACAAAAATACCCACTGGTACGCTCAAAACTAAGATGCTGATGTAACAGAAGTTCTTGTTGTGCAGAACCACAGGCTCAACAGCATTTCCCTGCCAGAGTAATAAAACTTCAATCTGGTTCAATATTACTAGGCTACAACTACATATAACTACTGAAAGTTTGTAAGTATTCTAACCAAGAAATATTGAAGCTTGATCTCAGCAAAATGTTTGGGAAGGTGATCAATCATCATATAGCTCAGGGAGAATGCAGCAAACCCATGGGATGCCAGTAGAGCTGCCCTGGTCTCCACCAAACTGACCAGACCACCAAACATGTCTATCACAGCAGGGAAGGGACCATCTCCTGGAAGACACAAATAAACATTAAATAGGCCTTTGAGGCAAGTGTAAACATTAAATAATATAATGCAGTTCTAAAGAACATAAACACATTTAATCAATGTGCCTGAAAGTGTTTCAAGACAGAAAATGGTCAAATTGTAAACAAAGAGATGGACTAACAAATCATGCTAAATAAGTGGTACAAACTAGACAGAAATAGAGGAGCAGCCCCTTATTCCTTTGATACAAAGTGCTGATGAAAGCCATTAAATTCATTCATCTGCTCTTGATACAATCAAAACTAAGCTATATGGCTAACAGCAAATTTTGTAGGAAATTATGTTTTTTCTTATAATACTTACCTGATCACATTATATTAGGATAACTTTGTTTGCTACCTACAAATCCAGCTCTTCCAAAAAGAGGGAAAAACATATTTGTTGGCTAAATACGGTATATACACAAAGGGAAGCAACTCTTACAGATTAACTCTCATGCTATGGGAGCTCAACAGTTTCATATTTTGCATAGGATTAGATTTTTAAAGGGAAAAAATTTCCCTAGTTTTCTTCACTGGTATTGTTAAAAGAACTTTTAATCCCCTTTATTTAGGTGCATGATTGATGGGTGTAATTTGGGTTTTAGAGTATACAACTTGGCCTTACTTTAAATGTGCACCTTTCAAAAAACTGCTAGCTCAGCTTGCATTTTTTCACTTTATGGCCTTTAGAGGTAAACTGTACAAACAAAATCAGAACTGATAGCTTTTTTACATTTTATATATTTGTTAATTCACTCAAAGCACGTTCAGAAGCTGGTATTGTCTAGTCTGCCAAAGTTTATTTTCCATATTTCAACAACTGCAGAAGACTAATTCAGGTTGATCTTTAGAGCACATGGAATCATGCAGTCATTTTTGTTAGCTGTGTGCTTGCAATTTCCATAAGTACAATATCCAATGAAATTTCAGCCATGGTACACAAAAGTAACGTAAAGGTATGCCAATATCCTCTCCACTGAGGGATGCAAATGCAAACAAATTCACCTACAGCTGTCCCTCTCTCAGTTCAAAATATTTCTTGAGCACTCCCTACTCACTAGGTGGCTATCATCATAACCAGTTTAAACCAGTCTTTCGCTTAAGGAACACCTAAAAGGATGCTCACATTGCAGGGAAGGGTTATATGAAATGTGATCAGTTAAGTATTACAAGAGAAACATAATTTACTTGTTTTCTTAGTCAAATATGTTACCTAAGAATACTACAGTTGGAGAATACATAAAAGGAGGAAGAAATGTTGAGCATCCTGCCTCTTCCAGGAGGAGCATGCTTGCCACTACTAATGGATGAAATTGAATTCTCCTAATGATAGTTTAGCAAAATGGAAGACCTCAGTCATACATATCTGAGGCAGTCCCTATTAAATTTTTTCATGCGAATCCAGCAGAAGTGGCTAATACTGCCTGATTATGGGGCAGTGTTATCATAAACAGAGAGTGGTTACTGTCTTCGTAGCTACCACTGGCCTGATAAGATTCAGTCCTATCATCTGTGAGCCCATGTCCTATGATAAAAGCTGGAGAAAAGCTGGTCTGGCTTGTATCATTAGGTCAACTGATAAGTCAGGACAGAACTGCATGTAGTTTGGGTCCATGGAGTGGGCATGTAGCTCATTCACTCTGTATACTGAGGCAAGCACTATCAGAATGCAAGTCTTATATGATTGCAGATTGATGAATGTGGATAACGGGGGCTTGAACTTCGAAGAGTTAAGCCATGTCAACACACAGGAGAGATTCCATTTTGGGAATAACATTGAGTGAGCATGGTCTGGATAGATCAAAATTAGACAGCTAGTCAGAAAGGTCGTTGTTATGTCCAATATCATCTCGTCCATTATGCTATAATGTGTCAGAGAAAACTGAATTTGTATCCTCTGATGGTGCTGAGGGCTAACTTCTTTTTTTCAAGAAGAAAGAGAATGATGTTGACCAGCTGAGAAATGGAGGCCGAGTGTGGTGTGACGTTGTTGATGTGAAACCAGTCATTAAAAACCCTCCATTTCCTCCATTTGCCTTTAGAGTGGCACACTTTCTAGCTGTTTGACCCTCTCCACAAATGAGGTTCCAAACTCCTTTGTGCAGGGCATCCCTGACAAGAGCCAGGCATGAAGGAGTTTCTCTGGACATGGATGGAACAGTGGCAATCTGGGATGCTTGTGCACTGTGGAGGTTAGAATGACTTTCCTGGGTATGTCTGTCACAAAGGAGATCCGATCATTGATTCAGAGTTTGTAATACCTTATAAGGGTGATCAGAACTATCTGGCAGCTCATGTCCTTCACTTTCTGAACTACATTTGTTATCAGGACTTGTGGAAGGAAAGCATATGCCCACATTCCCTCCTGGCTGACTGATGGGGCATTGATGGCACATGCTTCTGGATCCAGAAAAAGGGGAGACAAAGGTTTGCAATTTGTTGCTCCACCTCATCATGAAAACAACTATCATAGGGTGGCCCCATAGGGTGCAGATTAGACTGAATGTCGAAGGATGGAGAGACCACTCTGACTAAAGCAGTTGTCCTTCCCTTGACAATAAGGTGGCTAAAACACTTAGTCATCCAGGTAGGTGGCAGACCTAAATATTTATCTGGTATTGGTCACACCACTGAAGGTAATCCCACACCAAAATACAAAGGTCAAGGTTATTTCATCCCTCCCTATTTGAAGTGGTATATGACCACTAATGACTTGTCCAACAGTATCAGAACTATATGTCCATGCAAGTGGTTCTACCCAATCGTTGGAGGCACAGAGAATGGCTTTTCTTTTCTAGGCAGTTGATGTGAAGAGTCATCTCTTGACATGTCAACTTACCATTATCCATTGTAAAGTCTGGAAGCATGTGTGTTCCCCAGTATGACTGGCATCTGTACAAATTATTATTTCTGAGTGTAGAATTTTGGTAGCATTCCTGCTGTCAGCCATATCCTGTCTTGCCAATGGTGAAAGTAGTCCATTTGAAGTCAAATGTGATGAAACTGAACAGTTCAATAGTTTTAAAAAAATCAATAGTCACCAGATTTTGCAAAAATGTTTACACCATATAAAAACAGTATTTTGACCTTTTGTACCGAAGAAATGTGGATGATTACATTTAAGAGAAGTTTTGAGAATCTAACATGATTGTCTGGATTACATCTCAGAAAATGGCAGCAAAAGCAAAAACTGGTTCAAAATAATGTTGACCACCTAGTGGGTAGAAAAATGCCTGGTGGTGCTAAAACAATACCAGAGTAGAGATTACTCAAATTTTGAGAAGTAGAGTTCATCAGTGTCTGAGGATATCTACCCTCTACCATTCTAGGATCCTCCCTTACAATATGGCTATCTCTTCAGATCACTCAGTTAATTCCATAAATTGTATACTAGTTCCATATATCTGCTATTATTTAATATTTTATTGTAGTTCTCATTGTTTTTGGGGGCCCCGAGTGCCTGAGTGGTCTAAAGCACTCACTGTTCCAGATCACTGCCATCTCACCCCTGTCTGCGTGGGTTCGAGTCCAAGGCTTGGCTAGCGTAGGTATGTTGGAAAGCCTGCCAGTAGCTTCTCATGGGTCGGTGGTTCTTCCCTGGGTTTTCCTGGGTTCTTCTGCCACCAGTTATACTGGCTGCCATGTATAGCCTATCTTGTGCTGAAAAATGGCGTTAAACCCTAGAACAACAACAACAAATCATTGTTTTTGTCTCTTTTAATTCCAGAGAACGAGTTGCAAATATGCCCCTTGGTTCTAACAACAGTACTGCAAATACTACCTGATTTATATCCATATGCATATGGTTAGGGGATTGAATGTATGTGCTGTAATAAATATGAGCACATAATAATATGAACACACATCAACAAACAACATGGAAAATCTTTATCATTTGGAATTTTTTACTGTCTATGCTGCAAAACAATGGCCAAATCTATATTTAGTGACATCAACAATGAGCTTGAAGAAGAAGCCATTGAACCTCAAATCCATTGGACGAAAATATTAAAGATGTAATAAATAATCATTTAATTACATATTATACCTTAGCCTGAACATTTTTCTTTGATTAATATCATTCATAATAGAGTGAATTCAGTTTTCAGTGAAGCACAGACCTCCTACAGATGAAGCCAAACTTGCAAAAGTATATATGGTGAATATTAATTATTTAAATCTTGAATCAAGTTGATCTCATTCTGTTAAGGTTTTATGTCCCTGTCACGTGTTGCACATATCCCCATCTTGTCCCACCTCATCTGTTCTCATCCACTCTCATCTCAACCCATCTGTTCTGTAGCAGTCTGCATCTCTCAAAAATGTTTGAAGGACTTTTGATGCAAGTCTTTGCACTATGAAGACAACAAAAGTCACCATTTTTCAACTAATTTTTTATGACCTATGTTTAACTCAGAACTTTGCCCTTCCACTGAACTGTATGTGTGTGTGTTGGGGTGGGTGGGATCGAGGTCATGCTGACAGATTACAAGTTCTGATGTATTTTAGGTATATATAAAAAATCTAGATTTGTGTTGTTAAATGACAAGTCCAAAAAGTTCAAATATTTAGAAAAAGATCAAAACACTGCTAAAAATTAACTGCAGAAGGACATCTACATAAGTTTACAAACATGTATGCCAAATTTTAATTTTTGCCCTTAAGTGGTTTTGTGTGTATCTGTGCTAACATTGTCTTCATTAAAAAAGTTAAGTCCACATGCTAAAAAATGTGTAAGAAATACTGAAATATTGCTGTAATGTCATGAAAATCAAACTAGGTTGTCTACATGTGAAAAAAAAATATGGCTACAATCTTTATTTATCTGTCTCAAGTGGTTTTTCATTAGTCTTGCTAATGAAATTTTATTCCACAAAAAAATATCTTGGTCCCAAAATTTTTAAGATCTATAAAATCCAGTAAAGGCCTGAAAATCAAATCAGGTCATTTACATGTGTATACAAAATAATAACCAAATATTTGCCTATGCTTAGTGGTTTTCACACACTCTTGAGAACAAGCTTTAATCGTTGCAGGATGGACAGGAGCAAATCATAACCCAACTGCAAGCAGTGACATAAAAGAAAATGTGCCGGCATAAAATTGTACATATTGTTGTACAAAATGAATCATTACCCTCTGGGATAAAAATGCTCCCTCTGATTGGTCCCTCTTTGACTGGTATGCGTCTTACACCTGACTTCATGTATGATCTATCCACACGCGTCTCCAAAAGACAGGTGCCAGGTGTATTTCCTAGGTAAGCAGGACCATCTTCAAGTGAAGGAAACACACTTATCTTCACCTTCCAAGGAATCTCAACATTTTTCTTGATCAGTCTCTGTCCCTGTGGTGCTGACATGCTCCAGAATAAACCCATGGGTTCCACTCCTAAGAAGACACGGATTAACAAATAGCATTTAATATAATCTTTTTTATAAATATTATTTAGACAGCATACACTTTAATACATCTGAATTTAAAGTAGCTGTATGGTAATTGCAAATGATCAAATGCCTCTGTAGAGATGTGTGTGTGATTAGGGTTTTTAATGTAGCTTTTAACAATTTTTCAGTGATATCGCTAAGATGTCTGCAGTGTGGCAGTTTATAGTGATATCAAGCACTGGGGCATCATGCTGCAGACACATAGCATCATGTCCCACCCAGTCACATTATCCTGACACCAGGCTGACCAGTCCTAACACTAACCTCTTAATTCTGAGCACCAAGTGAGGCAGCTGTTAGTAACATTAATGTAAGTCTTTGATATGACGCGGCTGGGGTTCAAACCCATGAGCATTTGCTTCTGAGGCGAATGCTCTAACCACTAGGCCAGCGGAGCAGTCGCCTCTAAAGAGATAATAATAATAATAATAATAATAATAATAAAAATCATCACCATAATCATAATAAAAAGTAATCAAAATCATGATTCATCACATTATTGTCACCATCATGATAATGTTCATCCATTACCTCATCGTCATCAGATGATGATTAACATGCATCTCATCCACAGCAGTCTGCATTTCTGCATGCATATTAAAGGAAATGTGGATGAAATTTCCATAGCAGTCTGCATTTCTGCATGCATATTAAAGGAAATGTGGATGAAATTTCCATAGCAGTCTGCATTTCTGCATGCATAGTAAAGGAAATGTGGATGAAATTTCCATAGCAGTCTGCATTTCTGCAAGCACAGTAAAGGAAATGTGTATGAAACTTCCACAGCAGTCTGCATTTCTGCATGTATAGTAAAGGAAATGTGGATGAAATTTCCATAGCAGTCTGCATTTCTGCAAGCACAGTAAAGGAAATGTGTATGAAACTTCCACAGCAGTCTGCATTTCTGCAAGCACAGTAAAGGAAATGTGTATGAAACTTCCACAGCAGTGTGCATTTCTGCAAGCACAGTAAAGGAAATGTGTATGAAATTTCCAAAGCAGTCTGCATTTCTGCAAGCACAGTAAAGGAAATGTGTATGAAATTTCTGTAGCAGTCTGCATTTCTGCAAGCACAGTAGAGGAAATGTGTATGAAATTAATGAATCAATGTGACTTTGTATGTAGCATAGGTTCTTTTAATTCCTTGATATGTCATTGTTTTCCTGTTAAGTTTTGATGGAATTTCCTTTCAACAATAACCATATACCTAGCTATCTGTACATAGTCTATACAATTCAATGCTCCATATTCTGAAAATCTTGAATGTGCAAAATTGGTAAAAATGTACTATTATGGTATACTGCGAAAGGTGACTTCTCATTAAAGGTTGACCTCTCTTTAAAGGGGCTCCTCAAGTGGGGACCAATATAGTACAATTTTGTCTCACCTTTTCTTGAGAAAAATGTGAGACTTAGATCGTAATGTCAGCCATGGTGGTGGCATAAATGTGGTGTTGAAATTCTTGTGCAAGCCAATAACTTTAAAACTAGCAGCAGAATTAACGTAATTTGCTATAATTCAAGCTGATGTTGAGGAAGTGGCCATTTTGCTGGGAAGAGAGGCTGAGAGTTTTTGTGTTGCCTCTAATTTTTACAAATTATGACACAGTTCAACAGACACTGAATATGATGAATATTTGTATCTTTGGATTTATCTTTAGATGATTGCATAAGTAGACAATAACTTTCTTTTTAAACCGGTGCTGCCCTGCATCACGACTTTACTGTCTTTCTCTCCAGAATCCGGCACCCCTGGGGCATAAATCTGAAACTGTTCTGATATTCACACTATAACCATACATACACTTTCTTGTAGGAAAAAGCCAAGACAATTTATGCAACTATAATTTGGTCTTCCACAACAATTGGTGCATACTGGATAAGATATTATTTTCTTTTAACTGCAGAGTGTTGAAACCATCTGTGACATCCTTCATTAAATACAAGATTTTCAAATTAACATTTTCGTCGAGGCCAAACATCACAAAAAGTCTTCTGGTGGAAACTTCATGTTGACATGAGTTTCCATGTTGGAAAATTAACGATGACAAGATTTTCAGGATGGGTACCACCACGGCCATAACGGCTTCCAGACGGGCTGCATTTAGTACAAGTTAGACATCATAAAAAGTCTTTTGGCAAAAGCACAATGTTGATATGATAAGCCATTTACAAGAAGTAGTGAAAATAGGATTATCAAGATGACCATTGAATGTGGCAGCCATATTATAAGTTGGATTGGCACCATTTTAAGGTAGGACCAAGCAGACATCATAGGAAAGTTTTTTTTAAAAAGATATGATACGCCATTAAGATGGAATATCTCTTTTAACTTTATTCAACAATATACTGACAGAACTGTGCTGACCTATAATTAGACCATACAGATACATAGTGTTTTTAAACCATTTATAGACTGAACCTCCATATATATATATATATATATATATATATATATATATATATATATATATATCTCATATACCAGTATACATATATACATATGACATGAAAACTGACAAACAACTGTGCAGTTCAAAACTGGTGTGAAACTAGTAAAAGTGCTTTTAAAATCTACCAGTTCCTATTTCAAGGGCATAAAACCATAACGATGATTATTCAAACAAAACACAAAAATGTATTAAGTACTATACAGACTCTACATGCGGTTCACTGCTGATGTATACAGAGACAATAATCAATGGAATAATAAATAAGGTTGAACACTGCAGAACATCTCTACCTTGTAGTGCTTGTAAGGCACAAATGGCTAAAGCAGAGGACCAATATTATTTATTACCCTGCCCAATATGGTGTTCTTCTTTGATCCATTGCTTTAGGAAAGACTGTTATGGTCTGTGTGTGTATGTGTATATATATATATATATATATATATATATATATATATATATATATATATATAAAGTACGTTAAATGGGAAATTCACTTATAGTATCCAACAGAAACTCTTAGACTGAGACAAAACAATGAGTGACCCATGGAACCAGGGTTACTATCTTATTTTCACCGTCAAATGAAGCCACCAATATTAAGAGGTCACTGTTTCAATAATTTATAAAGAGAACCTCTGTATTTCGCCTCATTTAGTTTGTAATAAAATATAAATCTGTCCTAACAATTAACTTAAATCACATAGGGATATAAAAGATGTTTATAAATGTCCAAATCCATACCACAAAAAGAATCTGGATGGTCAGTGCTTGTGCGACAAGTTTTCTGCTGCTCTCCAAATAACTGGTTCCATAGGAGGGTATTTAACAAAGTAATCTCGACTATATTTTTACATGGTTCTATGCATGGCACAACACGACATTATCTGTGTTATTACTTTATGTCATAAAGTCATTCTCTGTTTACCAGATATCAGTGATATTAGTCAAAACTTACCCAAGAAGTTAATCAGGGGATAGAAAACTGGTATAGAATGGTTTATGTCCCTTATGGAAAACATTAACGACATTTCATCTGGAGTTTGTAAATTTCAATCTGCTCTGCAGCCATAGAATGAGTTGGAAACAGATTGGCAAATTCCTGCTGGAATACTAGACTTTACATACAGTAGCTCAAAGTTGTGAATATTTTTCATATGGCTACCAACAGTCCAAGGCATGCATAGAATGATCCATCTGACATACCTCTATAAAGAAGTCGAGGGGTTAGTGTCAGCTCTTTCACTGAATACATTTTTAAAACCATTAAAACAAAAAAGTGAAATTTAAGCCAAACTTTTTCCTAATTTTGAAACTATAAACATTGTAGAAAAACAAATAACAAGTAACTGTAGATGTTTCTTAGTTGAGCAATGTAGAACAGAACAATTTAGACATTTTTTTCTTTGTACAACCTATTGTGGAATGGAATCATCTTAGTGACAGTGCTGTTTGAACACAAGCAATGGAGAGCTTCAAGACAGATCTTGAACAATTCTACACATTTTTTAGTGACCTTCGCTTCCATTGCAATTATTTTCTGTAACTGGTTCTGCACTGTATACATTCAGATTGTATGCTGTAATTGGCCCTACACTGTATACATTCAGATTTTATGCTGTAACTGGCCCTGCACTGTATACATTCAGACTGTATGCTGTAATTGGCCCTGCACTGTATACATTCAGATTGTATGCTGTAACTGGCCCTGCACTGTATACATTCAGACTGCATGCTGTAATTGGCCCTGCACTGTATACATTCAGATTGTATGCTGTAACTGGCCCTGCACTGTATACATTCAGATTTTATGCTGTAACTAGCCCTGCACTGTATACATTCAGATTGTATGCTGTAACTGGCCCTGCACTGTATACATTCAGACTGTATGCTGTAATTGGCCCTGCACTGTATACATTCTGATTATATGTTGTAATTGGCTCTGTACTGTATACATTCAGACTGTATGCTGTAATTGGCCCTGCACTGTATACATTCAGACTGTATGCTGTAACTGGCCTTGCACTGTATACATTCAGATTGTATGCTGTAATTGGCCCTGCACTGTATACATTCAGACTGTATGCTGTAACTGGCCCTGCACTGTATACATTCCAATTCAGATTATCTTGCACCACTGAGGGGTGAAAACACACATATTACCTAAGAACATGCAAACATTTATGACAAGGACTTGCAAACATATTTCACAGCTCAATAAGATGAATTATCCAAGAATACACTTTGCTTGGTAAACAAACTTTGCCAATGTTTTCATTTTCCTCCCTAAAGTAATGCTAGGTGAATGAAACTATTTTTTGTCATAATTACTGAACTGATGACTATAAGTGCTTTAGTAACAAAAAAACATCTAATTTATGGACATTATAAAAACAACTACAATATTTCCTCTTTATGATTAAATTCGTAACTCTTTCCAAAATGACCTGCGTAAGTTCCAGACTGTGCAGCATCCTTAAAGAGGTCTATCTGGCCATTACGATCCGCAATATACTTAGCATATGACTGGAACACAACTTTATTCTCCTCAAGTTTTGCACTCAGTTTAACAGTCTCATAAGGTTGCAATCCCGACACTCTGATATGAACCTTCTCATCAACCAATCCTGAACTGGGCGTGACAGACAGTTTTGGTGGTGGCTCTGATGGTTTTGTAGCATTATGAGAAATGTATCGAAGATGTGACCAAAAAGCACTGACTGCACATGGTGACTGGTCTGTCTTTATGGCTTTTATTAGGCAGTTCCTACCATGGTGAAATAACTTCTGGTAAAAACATCTGGAAGTTGTTGTAACAAACATCCTCAAGAGAATGCTTCCTTCATTCTTCCTTTGGTCCTGTACCTGTTTATAAGAAAAAAGAATTATAATAGAAAAGAATTAAAAGAACTTTGACAATAATGATTACTATACCTTTATGGACATTTAATTCTGCCTCAAAAATATGAAAATTTATACATTTAACTGTTCAAGAACACTATTTAAATAAGAATGAAAGTGTCTATTCACACTATGTACGAACTAATGTAAAAAAAATAACCTGAAAGCAAAAAAGTTACACCCAGTAACAAAATTACCTCAGATTAACCACATGACCCATTCTGACATAGGACCCAGTCTATCATACTTTTACAGTCTCTTTTATGGTATGATAGTAAAGTGTCCTATGACAGAATCCAGTAGCATACTAACAGGGTGCGGGGGGACAGATGGGTAAAACGAAGGTGCTAAGAGGTCTTGTGGTGCCAAAACTGCTGATGAAATGTTTGTTTTTTTAAATCGTCCAAACTGTTTTTTTGTAAATTTGTTACTCTTGAATCCCGACCTTTCAGCAAATTACATAACACACCCATATAACAAGAATTTTCAAACTTATTTCTGCTGCCAGCATGTGTTTCATGAACAAACGGTTATTCTATCCATCAGCTTCACTACCAACAACTCGCTAATCACGTTTCGCATCACAGTGAGTGATAGGAATCCATATATCGATTAATACTATTGCCTGGGCACAAACCAGTTAAAATATACATACATCTTTGAATCCATCAATCACAAGCAGTTAGATGCATGGGAAGGGGGGGGGGAATATTTTTAGAAACAATTTTTTTATAACTTTTG
Source organism: Sinohyriopsis cumingii (assembly GCA_028554795.2). Lineage (NCBI taxonomy): Eukaryota > Metazoa > Mollusca > Bivalvia > Unionida > Unionidae > Sinohyriopsis > Sinohyriopsis cumingii. The sequence goes on along the minus strand of CM068835.1, from coordinate 74,305,652 downwards.
TTAAAATTGATGGTTTCTGTACATGCTTAACAGTAATATGTTTCAGGTGAAATTAATGGTGCTTGATCGTCTTGTATGACTGACAGAATTTAGATGCCGCAGAAAGCCACCAAATGGCACTAAACTGCAGTAAAATCATTGGCGGCCAGGGTTCCATCCCAGGCCCTGCTGGGAATTAAGCTCACAGCGTACCCTTACTCCTACAATGTAAGATATTTTATGTTCTGGTGCTACACACAAAGAGCCTCCTGGATAGTATAATAGATAAGGTCTTCAGAATATCAGGAGAGGTTATTGGAGTTTTCTGTGGTAATTTTGTCACTCAGTATAATTTTTGTTTCTTTCAAAGTGTCAGGTTATTGCTATTTTCATCATTAGGCTTGCATCAGTCACTAGCCCTACAATGTAAGACATATCACGTTATTTATATTCTAGTATAGCATCAATACAAAAACATCATGTGATACGTCTTATGTTGATGCACAGGGGCTCGTTATAAATAAAATTAGGAGTATCCGTCAATGAAACGGGGGGGGGGGGGTGTATCCTGTAAACATTATAACTGTTAAAGGTTAACCCCCACCCCCCAACCCCGATCCCTTGATTCATTGACGGTAGTCCTACAACGTAAGACACAACACCATACATTTTTGTTCTGAAGCACTAAAACAAAATCAACATATGCTATGTCTTACAGTCTAGGACTACACTGACGGATATGCTTTTTCTCCGAGCGAATCCACAGGTGACCGACTAGTCCTACAATGCATAAGCGTGCCTTACAAATAAAATTTGGTAGTACTCCTAATTTTATTTGTAACGAACCCCTTAGACCAGCAAGTTGTTCTCCACCTTTTTCTTTTTGTTTGACTGGCGGCGGAGACCAACGTTGTTCTGCACCACTCGTGCTGAGACGTCCGAGCTATGTCACCTCGGATGATCGGAACGCGCTATTAATTAATAAATTTATTTAGACTAACCCTTGTATTCAGACGGTAAGTATAATCCCTCTTCTAATGATCCACAGTGTTAAATCCTTTAGAACACACACTTTTTTAGTATAAATCCCTGTCAGAACAGAACACCTGTGTATTCATCGGCTGTTGACCTCAGATTTGAATTACCCACGCATGCGTGTAAAGCAGCATCACCACGAGGCAAGAGTAACGCGTGAAAACCGTCTAGCGAGGCGTAGATCGCTAGGAATTTACTGATGCTTGGGTGGGAACTGTGTCGTTACGGCAGAAATTTAGGAGAGAGAGAGAGAGAGAGAGAGAGAGAGAGAGAGAGAGAGAGAGAGAGAGAGAGAGAGACTTCATGTCAGAAATGTGAGATAGAGTGAATGATAAATAAATTGTAAAACGACCACAAACTGTATTCAGATGTGAAAATATGCTACACAATAATAATAATAATAATAATAATAATAATAATAATAATAATAATTTATTATTATTACTAGTGGTAGTATCTTCAATCATATTTAATAACATTTACAATGGTATAAATGGATTTTATGACATACATACATATCTACATATTAATACTTTACATTACTTATAAGAAGAACATAATTATTATGATGAATATTATTAATAACATTTGCAATGGTATTTATGAATACATACATACATTACTTATAACATGATTAGCATGATGAACTTTATTAATAACATTTACAATGGTATTTATGAATACAAACATACATGCATACATACATATATACGTCTGTTATAATTTTACACCATAACTTATAACATATGGATAATGTTATATTTTAACAAAAACAATAGTTTTTTCTTCCCTTCTGACCACTAGTCTTCAAAATTCCTTGATAATTCTGTCCTATGTCTCTTGATCCGTGGAGGAATGATACTTTTCAATCAAACGTGTCTTTGCTGATTTTTCGCCTCGGTATACTTGGTCTCCCATTTCTTCAACCAACCATGACCAAACATTAAATACAGCACTGTATGTTCTGAAATAAAATAATAATAATAATAATAATAATAACGATCCTTTTCATATGAAATATTCCCCCGCACTGCTGGTATCAGACCATGTACATCCGACTCACTTCCCCATTTCCTGTTTTGACTGCACATATAAACTTTCTATTTCATACTTTAATCCCTCGTGCAACAAATCGTTATTTATAACATGATTAGTATGATGAACTTTATTAATACATACATACATACATACATACATACATACATACATACTTACATTATAAATTGACATGTGAGTTAGCGATAATTTTGTTTCTTTTGTCAGATTTGCGTGATAATTTGTTTATGTGCGAGATGTATATGTCTGGGTTCTTTATTCTTGCTAATGAGCGGAAATTCTGATAAGCTCTGTGATATCTTCCAGGGATTTCTCTTAAGAGTTCCTCGTCCTTCAGTACTCTGACAAAAATCTCAATTTCCTTTCTTCGTGAAAACTTTGATTTTCCTGTCTGGAAACTTTACAATTCGGAGACTGTTGTAGAGTATATTTTATCTAGAGCATGGCCAACCCCACCAGCCAACTTGCTATGCCTGTCCAAAGTGGCGTCACTCAGCTGATGACTGGCCGATCCTAAGCTTTCTATAAAGATAATAAAAAGTCAGCATTAATATTTTAACCTCCAAAATTAACATTATGTGGTAGTTTTCAAATTAATGAACACATAATATATTAGACACCAAGAAATCATGTTAAAGTCGTATTTCCACGAATTACAAAATACTGCATATACTAAGACTTCATATATTTATAAAACAAAATTCTTCCAATTTAAAACGATTAATTATAATTCTGTTATCAAATGATTTACCTTTGAACTCCTTGTTCAAATATTCATTGATTAGGTCAACCTCATCATTGTTTCTGGCACCTCCTCGAAGATTAACTGTTCTGTTCCACATCAAGTCTTGCTGCATTCTCTCTGATATGCACCCAGAAAAGTCTGCAAGAATTTAATTGCTTTGTTACTTAGGACTGTTTTCTCATTGTTTAACTGATTCTTATACAAATTTACTGTTACTGACCCACAAATGAAATAAAGATGTTATATACTACCGCAGAATGATCACACTAAATTAAAACTATTTTCTTCAGAATATTTGATATATGCATCTGATGATTCTGATATAGTCCTGATCAGGGCCGGCGCTACCATATAGGCAAACTAGGCAGCCGCCTAGGGCGCTGATTTCAGAGGGCGCATTTTTTTTTATTTTTTATAATTGTTTATAAATGTTGAAATTGATATTTTCGGGGGGGGGGGGGGGGGCGGCGCCAAAATCTAACCTTGCCTAGGGCGCCAGATAGTCTGGTTAGGTTTGGCGCCCGCCCTGGTCCTAATGGGTATTCAGCTGTCACTTCCTTGATGTTCCAAAATTATATTAAATATAGGTGACTTGTTTTTAAATAAATGAACCGATAGAATCTTTACTGTGGAACTTTTGTAACATCCAATTAAACACTTGTCATAACTTTTATAATTTATTTTCACATGACATTTTAATATTTTTTGTACAGTAACCCTAAAGCAAACACTAAGTACGGCAAAAAAGGACCCCAAAAACATATAAAGCAGGATTTTTTTTAAAAATTACTTTATGAACAAGTAAGCATTTAGTGGATTTTTCTTGTATGTGAGTAGTAAATGGGGCCACATTAGGGACAATGGGACTTAGCATTAAAAACACCCCTGGGCCACTTTAGGGACAATGGAAATTTAACATGGAGAAAAACGCTGGGCCACTTTAGGGACAATGGGAATTTACCATAGAGTTTGGGTCTGTCTAGGGACAAGGGAAATTAACATGGGAATAGAGTTTGGGTTTGTCTAGGGACAAGGGGAATTGAATATGGGATTTTTTTTTTTTTTAAAAAGTTTTTTTAAATTTAAATTTAAATTTAAATTTAAATTTAGAAAAGGGTAGGCAATGGAAAGGCTATCTCTTTTCGAGAAATATGGCTGGCCCTGAAAAGGGCCTTTTGGTTTTCTTCTTCTTCTTCTGCTTCTAATTTCTTCTTTTTCTCCACCAAGTTCTTATTTTATCTCCTACACTCTTTCTCTTCTTCTCTTTCTTTTTTTTCTCCTGCTCTTCTTTCTTCTTCTCTTCCTCCTCTTCTTTCTTCCTCTTCTCATTTTCTTCTTCTTTTTCAATTTTTTCGTTCCATTTGCTTATTCTTATTCTTTCCTCTTCATCCTCCTTCTCCTCCTTTATCTCTTTCATGACACCACTAATCTTGTCCTTTACCTTTTTTAAGTTATTAATTTCCATCTTTACACGATGGGGACTATAGGAATAATGGTCTTCAACGAGTCTTATTAACATCTGTTCCATCATTCCTAAGTTGTCTAAAACGTCTTGCAATGTTTGTATTTTGTCCATTTGGTTAGAAGCCATCTTCTTTGTAGAATGGTTTGAACGTTGTTGTTGTTGTTGTTGAGTTGGATTATAGTGGTGTGCGCTCGCAATGAGCATGTACCACTGGTTTGTGGTGCCACAGGCACCTTTTTGATTGCTCCTGGGGGAAGGAATGGTGCCACTTCCTCCAGGCATTTATGTGTTCACAGAACACTTTTTGATTGGGCCGTCAGGTCGAAGTACTTTTGTGTACATATCAACCTGATTGTAAGGCCTATATTTTTGTTTGTATTTGTAAGAGTGGGATTGGACCCAGCACGCACTCTGTCATTCATTTGCATTGATGAGCGACCAGTGGGATTGGACCCGATCTAGTTCGCGTTTTAATTTATGATGCGTGCACTGCACGTATGGGTTTTGATGTCTGTCCGTGGTAAGGGGTGAAAGTGGTCGGGCTCGGGCGGAGTTGTCTTGCCACAGGTTAGCAGGGTTTTTCCGATCCAGGATATTTGTTCTAAATTTCCGTCTTTTGGAATTTGAATAAAAAACTCTGTGCTGTTTTTAAGAGAGGTAGAGTTTATCGAGGTAGATGTTAGCTAATAGGTGACAGCAATTTGATTGGTTTGTTTTGCAGCATTGTGCTGCTGGCCCTGGATGGAATTGGTGTTTTTTCCATCTTATTGAGTAATTATTTAGGGTCCTATTTTTCTAGTTATAAGTTTTGGTTGCAGCCTTGTGCTGCTGGCCCTGATAGTCATTGGGTTTTTTGACTACCTTATGCTTGTAATGTTTTGGGGTATTGTTCTATGCTATTGTTATATTTGCAGCATTGTGCCGCCGGCCCTGATAGTCGTTGGGTTTTTCGACTACCTCATATGTGTAAGTTTTGGGGTCTTAATAAGGGTATCCCTGATGGTCTATTCTTGCGACCACCTTATGCGTTCTATTTTTGGGATTACATAGTTATATCTAGGTTTATCTTGGCTGTCACCTATGTATAGAGAAAAGAGTTTTTGTAGCTGTTGGTTAGGATGTTAGGAGAAAGATAGGTAAGGAGGAGTGGAGTAGGATTTTATTTTCACCACCTACCCCCCTGTACATTTCTTCCTGGTTTTTGTACTAGTTGTTTTTTTTTTTATGGTTGGTGTTTTTTATTTTATTCTTGTTATTTGTAAAGTTTTATCAGCCAGTGGATTTGTTTTGATTATAATTGTTTGGATTTATCCTTAGTTTGTTTTAGTTTATCAGGTCCCTGAACGGTCGTGTTAGTCTGTGAACCCACCAGATCTATCCGGCCGTCCCAGTTCCTAATTAATTGTATTTAAATTTTTGTATAAAGTTCGGTTTTTTAATGAAAGTAATTCCTTAGTTTGTTTTAGTTTATCAGGTCCCTGAACGGTCGTGTTAGTCTGTGAACCCACCAGATCTATCCGACCGTCCCAGTTCCTAATTAATTGTATTTAAATTTTTGTATAAAGTTCGGTTTTTTAATGAAAGTAATTCCTTAGTTTGTTTTAGTTTATCAGGTCCCTGAACGGTCGTGTTAGTCTGTGAACCCACCAGATCTATCCGACCGTCCCAGTTCCTAATTAATTGTATTTAAATTTTTGTATTAAGTTCGGTTTTTTAATGAAAATAATTCCTTAGTTTGTTTTAGTTTATCAGGTCCCTGAACGGTCGTGTTAGTCTGTGAACCCACCAGATCTATCCGACCGTCCCAGTTCCTAATTAATTGTATTTAAGTTTTGTATAAAGTTCGGTTTTTTAATGAAAGTAATTCCTTAGTTTGTTTTAGTTTATCAGGTCCCTGAACGGTCGTGTTAGGCTGTGAACCCACCAGACCTATCCGGCCGTCCCAGTTCCTAATTAATTATATTTAAATTTTTGTATAAATTTCAGTTTTTTTAAGGAAAGTAATGATATTGTTGTATGTGGTGTTTAAGTTGGGGTTTGTGCTATTGAGGAATTCTGGATATGTACTCGTCGATCCTATTTTATTCTGTTCCGTTTTGAAAATTTCCCTTTCTTTCCGTAATTTATAACATATGTTAAAGATATGGTGCAGGTCTTCAGGCTTCCGACAGTAGTAACAATTTGGGTTGTGAGGTTTTGGTCCTATGTGTTTTCCGTAGCTGTTGGCCAACTTGGTTTTTCCTGTATAAATTCTATTTATTACTTTTTGATCTTTCCCTTTAAGTAAAGGCGGTTTTCTATTTCTAGTGGTTTCTTTGAGTGTGGTATGTAGTTTTATGCCTGTCTTGCTATTGTCCCAATATTCCTGCCATTTCTGATTTATCATGACTGTGATTAGGCTGTAGATTTCACTAACACTGTAAGCCAGTGGTACGTGGTTTAGCTCGCTCAGTTTAAGTTTAGCTAAGTCATCTGCTAGATTGTTTCCTAGTATGTTTATGTGGGATGGGACCCATAGGAATTCTACTTGTTGTTTATTGCTTTTTAGTTTCTTTAGTATTAAGTTGGTTTTATTTAGGAAATTTTCTCTGCTGTTGGTGCTGTTATTTAGAATGGTTGTAAGGACGCTTAGTGAGTCGCTTATTATTACTGTTTGGGGTGGGTTGTTTTTCTCCACCCATTCTAGTGCTTGTAGTATTGCCCAGAATTCTGCTGTGTAGATTGAACAGTGGTCCGGTAGTCGGTGACCAACTTGTATTTTAAGTTTGGGGATTACGTATGCAGCTGCTGTTTTTGTGGGTTTAGTGGTTTTTGAACCATCTGTGTATATTTGTAGATGGTTTGCATATTTAGTTGCTAAAATTTCTGATGTTATAGTGTGCAGCTGCAGTTCTTGATTTAATTTATTACCATGTTTGGTGATAGAGGTATTGATGTTTGGATCTTCGTTATACCAAGGTCCAGGGTCGAAGTTATTGTATTTTTCTTTTTGGTTTATGTCTATGGGAAGTAGTTTTGCTAATTCGTGCACTATTTTTCCTGTTGGTACGTGGTGCTTTTGGGTGTTACTAAAGGAGATGTTGCATTTCTCTATTGCTAATAAGGTGGGGTGAGTGTTTGATTGTGTTCGTAATCGGGCTGCATATCTCAGTATTAATTCCTGTCTTCTGAGATGGAGCGGTAGCTCACCTGTTAGTACTTGGAGTTCTGCTAGTGAAGTTGATGGTAATGCTCCAGTTATTGTAATTAGGGCTTTTCGTTGTACTTGCTCTAATTTTTTTAGTTGTTTTGCTGGTGCTAGGTTGTAAACTTGGCACCCATAATCAAGTTTGGATCTTATTAGTGCCCGATATATTGCTAACAGTGTTTCCTGATTGGATCCCCAGTTCGATCCTTTAAGGCTTCTTATTAGATTGATGTCCTTATCGCATCTTTGTACTACTTCCTGTATGTGTTTTCCCCAATTTAGGTGTTCGTCGAAGTACATACCCAGGAACTTCTTAAATTTAACATATTTAATTACTTGATTGTTTATTGTAAAAGTCGGTTGTGGTTTATTTAGTTTACGTGTGGGTGAAAATATTATGACTTCTGTTTTATCCTGTGACAGTTTGAACCCCCATTTGTCAGCCCATTTTCCTATGTTATTTAGACTATCTTGTATAGTTTGTATGGTTTTTTGACTGCTGGGGTTGCCAGCTTTCCATATTCCGCTGTCGTCCGCGAATTGCGAAATTTCAATTTGTGTGGTTGCCAGATTTTTATCTAGGTCGTTGATCATTAAGTTGAAAAGAGTGGGACTGAGTACACTGCCTTGTGGAGTTCCATTTTCAAGGGGGTGTATTTCAGAGTGTGTGTCTCCGACTCTAGTTATTATTTTGCGGTCTGTTAAAAAGTTTTCGATGAAATTGAACATTTGACCAGTAATTCCATAGTGATTTAATTTGGCTAGTAAGCCTTTGGTCCATACTAGGTCAAATGCTTTTTCTAAGTCTAAGAATACCGCTATTAGATTCCTATCTGCTTTCCTTTTTGAGTTGAAGGCTAATTTGATCGCTGTTTCTAGTCTTATGAGTTGATCCGTAGTGGATCTTTTATTTCTAAATCCGCATTGGTTTTCGGATATTAAATTATTTTGCTCTAGGTGGCATTTTAGGCGATTAGTTATTATTGTTTCCATGATCTTGCATATATTGTTTGTTAATGAGATAGGTCTGTATGAGCTGACGTGGTGGGGGTCCTTATTTTGTTTCAGTATAGGAATAACTATAGCAGTTTTCCATTTATCAGGTAGTATTCCTGTTTTCCAGATTTTGTTTAAGAAATTAATTATTGATTTTTTGATGTTAATTGGAATATTTTTATACATGATATATCCTATTTTATCCTCTCCAGGGGAAGTTTCTTTTTTGGTGCTTAGTGCCTTATCCCACTCAGCAGTTGTAATATCTTTGTTTAAGTAGGAATTTTTATTGCCAAGGTCAGTGAATAGTTTACTATGGGTTCTTTCTACCTTGTTTCTATGTTGTTGAAATGAGTTGGTGTGGTTTTTATTACTGCTCATTTTTGCAAAGTGCTTAGCTAGTGTTTCAGCCTTATCTTTGTTTGTAATTGCCCCTGGTAATTTTGGTGTGCTATTATATGTTTTTCCTCTAATGGCTCTAATTTTGTCCCAGACTTGTTTGGTACTGGTTTTGATATTTATACTTTTGCAGTATTTTTGCCAAGTAGTTTCTTTGGCTTGTTTAATGATTTTTTTGAGTTCCTGTTCTTTGTTTTTGTAAGTGGTGAAATCCAGTGAGTTTCCTGTGCGTCTAAATTTATTGAGTGCTTTTTTCTTATCTTTATGTGTTTGTTGGCATAGTTCGCTCCACCACGGGACTGGTTGTTTGTTGGGGCGGCCATTTGTTTTAGGTATGCTAGATGTTGCAGCTAGATTGATAGTATTAATCAGGTTATCATAGTATGTGTTTAAATTATCATTTTCTATATCCTTGTGGTCTATTGTGCTGAGTAAGGTTTTATACATTTTCCAATCTGCTTTTTCGTATTTCCACTTGGGTTGTGTTTGTTGTGAGTTGAACTGAGTAGTCATCTGCAGGGTGGTTATCAATGGGAAGTGGTCACTGCCTATGGTGTCAGTTTGATCCACTCTCCATTCCGCCACCTGTGCTATTGATGTGGAGCATATGGTTAGATCGATGGCGGTGAGGGTACCATTTTCGGGGTTTAATCGAGTTCTGGTACCGTTGTTTAGTATGGTCAGGTTGGATTCTGCTATCCAAGTTTCAACCAACCTGCCTCTTTTGTCCGTTCGATCACTTCCCCATATCTCGTTATGCGCACTGAAATCTCCGCATATGACTACTCGGTCCAACTGTTTATTGTCATTAATTTGTCGGTATAAGTCTATGTTTGAATTTTTACTACTGTCTCCTGGATCGTATAAATTAAATATTTGGATGTTCTCTATTCCAGTGTTTATTATTAGTGATTGAATTTCCACTGACTGATTTTCGTCTACTTTAAGAGGTATGGGCACTGGTGTTACGTTGGGCATGTTATTTATAATGAAGATAGCTAACCCCCCTCCTTGCCCTTTGAGTCTATTTTGAAAGTACCCTGGGGCGTAACCCTGAATTTTTGGTAGGGCCCTTATTTTGTTGGTGATTTTTGTCTCTTGAATGCAGATTATATCAGGTTTTATAGGTAAGTTTTGTAGCTTTAGTCTTAGCTCATCTATATTGCCTGACAGTCCCCTCGCATTCCATTGCCATAGTGTTATGTCCCTATTTGTTGTACTATACATGATGGTTATGTTCATTTATTGGTCTATGGGGTTGTGGATTTTTATATCCTACTTGTTCCAGTATGAGTTTTAGTATAGTTTCTAGGTGTTTGATCCTACTTTCTAGTGCGTCTAGTTTGTTATTTGTAATATTTGTTGGATCCTTGATTTGAGTGGTGTTAATGATATGCGACCTTTGTGGGGAGGGTGGGTGTGGGATGGTAGGTCTACTAGAAGTTTTTGAGGATTTTGAAGTGACAGCTTTCAAGTTTGTTGTGCTGTTAGATACGATTTGCTTCGGCTTGTTTAATAATATTTCCTGTTTAGCTAGATGGTAGCTCATGTTTTTAGAGTTCATTAGTTGTATAATTTGTTCTTCTCTAATAGCATGGGGGCAGTTTGATGTGTCGGGGAGGTGGTTTCCCTTACAGTTTGTACATAGTGGGGTTTCCCTTTTGCATTGCCCTCTGTGGTTACCTCCGCACTGTTTACATGTGTGTTGGTATTTGCATTTAGTGCCATAGTGGCCCCAGCGTTGACAATTGTTACATAGTCTGGGTTTATTGATATATGCTTCAAGTTTATATCTGATTCCTGTGGGGTTTAGTTTAATTATTGTAGATAGGGGTAGGTTAGATTCTATTACTGCTGTGTTAGTTTCGAATCCATGGTGGTTCCTTAGTTTGAAGGCTCTATTGATTTTGGTTCCACCTTCCTTGATTTGAGCAGTGATTTGTTCATTGTTTAATTTTTGCAGATTCCTGGTTAACTTCAGGATTGATTTGAAAATTGTTTTTGGTGGCTCTGCCTTTTCCTGTGTTGGATACCTAGGTTTGTTTGGAATTCTGATATTTGAGTTGAGAGTGGCTCCTGTGGTTGTTTGGTGGTGTTTTTCTACTTGGACTGGTATAGTGTTGATGTCCCTTATTTCTAAATATTTGGCCATTTGCCTTTGAGTGCCGCAGTGCACTATTATGTATCCTGTGTTAGGTCTAATTATTTTGAGCTGCCCTGAGTGATTTCTTTGTAGGGCTCCTATGATACTGTTTGTAGTCATGTTGGTAAATCTGGGGTTTCTACTTTTAATGTATAGTGTTAGTTCTAAAGGGTGGTACTTACATTTTGGTTTTTGATTTGCGTGTTTTGTACAGTTTGTTTGGGGGTAGGTGGTTTTCTCTAATTTGGTAATTTCTTCTATTTGTGGTATTTGGTTTGCTGGAGTCCGTTTTGTCTTAGTCATGTTAGTTGGTTCCAATTTTTGTTTCAAGGGTCCTTTTCCTTTTCCTAAATATCCCTTTTGTTTGATTGTTGTAAAAACGGGGGTGGGGGTGGATTCTAAATCGGTTGGACTATAGAGTAAGTCTTTTTCCGTTAATGGTTTGGATGGCCCCGGGGTTTGACAATTATGGTATTTATTTGCACAGCTTTTGGTCGGATTTAAGGGTTTTGTTTGGGTTTTGCCCGTAGGCGTTATTGTTGAGTTTCCTTTGTTAGTCTGCTTAATCCCCTACTGTGCTATCTCGCTATAACTTCCTGTCCCTGCTGTTTTTGTCTCAATTTGTATAGTTATAGGTAGCTTTCTAGGGGATAATGCCAATGTTTGGAAAATGGGGTTGGTGTTCTAAAGGAAAGGTCTATCGTGTTGTTTTCCATGGCCAGGGTACTTTCCAAAACCTCCCCCCCCCCCGGCAAGGTATCGTAAGTATTGAATATGATGGGAGAACTAGGGCTGAGTTTTACTGCCTGTGCTCTAATCAATTCAAAGTCCGGGGTTGAGGAAGTGAAGGATAATTCCGTGGCTTGTATTTGTTTGGAGTTTGGTGTAGTTTTAAAAGTTCCTATGTGTGTAGGAGTAGAATCTGTAGTGTGTTTTTTGGCATTTATTTTGTCCATTTTCCTTTTTTGTCTAACTTCCCTGTAATTTCTATGGTTTGAACGACGAATACTGTGGGTTCTTATAGTGAAAGCGCGGACGTGAAGGAAAACATCCCCTACTTTTCTCATTTCATATAATAAAACCCAAACTATACTCTCCACATACGCTAAGAAACAATAAACAAAATCCATAATCTACTATCCACACAATCGTACGTGAGCGGTTACAAAACCCAAACTATACTCTCCACATACGCTAAGAAACAATAAACAAAATCCATAATCTACTATCCACACAATCGTACGTGAGCGGTTACAAAACCCAAACTATACTCTCCACATACGCTAAGAAACAATAAACAAAATCCATAATCTACTATCCACACAATCGTACGTGAGCGGTTACAAAACCCAAACTATACTCTCCACATACGCTAAGAAACAATAAACAAAATCCATAATCTACTATCCACACAATCGTACGTGAGCGGTTACAAAACCCTAACTATACTCTTCACATACGCTAAGAAACAATAAAGAAACCCATAATCTACTATTCACACAAACATACCTTAGCTCTTACAAGCACCAACACACAAACACATACCCTCACACTATCTTAGAAAAGAGTTAGTGTTTATATTCACACTACTCTACCTACACATTGGCAAATTGATGGTTATTTCTTTTCTAGAGTATTGGGTAGCCCTGAAAAGGGCTGTTTTTTTGGAACTTCATGGACACCTGGTTAATGGTGGCACCTTCCAGGCCTGGCGCCGCATACACATCTTATCCCCCCGTTACTTTTTACCTTTTGGGGGGAGAGAGCAGAGGCAGGATATGTGGCTTCAGAATCCCAATTTTCGGTTTCTGGGATTCTGAAATTTCTTCTTCTTCTTCTCTCCTTTTCCTCCTCCTCCTCCTCTTCTTTGTATCTTCTCTCCTCCTCTTTGTATCTTCTTTCCTCTTCTTCTTTATATCTTCTCTCCTCCTCTTCTTTGTTTCTTCTTTCCTCCTCCTCTCTTATCCTTGCCTCCTCCACAATGGCTTCCGCGGCCAGTTCATTTAATAGGCGCCTGGCATATTCCAGATGCACATGAAGTTCCAACAGTTTCTCCAGTCTCGTGTTCATTTTTGGTGTTGATCAATCAACAAGGATAGTTGGACTGCCGAACGAGTTTCAATGTATAGTGAAAGCGCGGACGTGAAGGACAACATCCCCTAAAACATAAAATTGATCTTACCTACATCATGACAAAAAAACAACAACGCGCGGACCTAAAAGAAACACTCACTCACTTTTTATGCTACCCATCACTATTTTAAATTTTTTTATAAATCACTTCAATAGACTATCCACATACGCAAAGCAATCCAATCTAACCCCAAATTTACACCTCAAACACCAAAAAAAAGACATCATTTTAATCTACTATCCATACCAACTTACTTAACCACTTACAAACACAAACACACAAACACATACCCTCACATTTTTTAAAAAAAGAGTTAGTGTTTATTTTCACACTACTCTACCTACACACATTGGCAAATGGATTGTTATTTCTTTTCTAGAGTATTGGGTAGCCCTGAAAAGGGCTGTTTTTTTGTTTGCTATGGCATTCTTTTTTAGTTTCTAAGAATGCGATGTCCTCTGAGGATAGACTTTCTGGCGATAGGTCTGCTTCTTCGAAAAGAGAAGAAGAACTCTTTGGTGTCGATACGACAATCGACAAAGCCTCTGTCAGCTTCAGGTTGCTGCTGCTGTTGTTGTTGTTGCTGCTGTTGCTGCTGTCTCTGAAGTCTGTACTTCTCTGTCCATTCTTCTTTTTCCCTGTTCATTTCTTCTCTGAAGAGCTCTTCTATCAGGTCTTCAGTGATTTTTAACATTCTCACATTCTCTATTTCTTCTGGCTTCGGTATCAGACTGTGTCTGACCCTATGCAAATTCACGTAGGCTTCGTTGAGCTTAGCTAGTTTGGAGCACATCTTCGTAGGAGGATGAGTCGACAATGGATGGTTAGACTGGAAACAACCCCGGTTCTTAAAGTCAAAGCGCGGACGTGAAGGAAAACATCCCCTACACGGTTTTTGAGTCGCAACGTTTAGTGAGTGTCATGAGAGGGATAGTAAGAAATGAAAGAGCATCAATCCAACATTCTTATAGCTAAACAAAAGACAAAGGCATTTTTTTCAAAACACAACATTTTTTATTCAAAAATCACTTAACACTAAACAACAACTCTAACATTTTTAACAATAATCCAACAATATAACATCAAACAATTTTTTCAAAACACAACATTTTTTATTCAAAAATCACTTAACACTAAACAACAACAACTCTAACATTTTTTAACAATAATCCAACACTAAAAGTTTCTCGACTAGGTAAAGAGGGATAACAGTCTTCCATGGTTTCTAGTAATCTAGGATGACTTCTCTCAAACTGTTGATTTCTATGGTATTATCGAATTCTGCATACAGGATGACGTTCACCGTTTCATCAGGGTCTCGGTCTTTAAACTGAATTTCCACACGAATCTGGCCGGATTTTATAGGGTGGAAATGTCCCTCGTCGCTGCCTTGGTCTGGAGTGAAATCAAAAGCCCACAAAGCGTAGCCTCCTGTATAATCCTCGTACGTAATACCGTGACTGGTATTGGTTCCTAACTGTCCGGTGGCTTCGTACAGGGACAAGTACGATCTCAAGTAATTCTTCTTGGTAAAGTCAGGTTCGAAAGGTCGGGTACACAAGGTCTTGCCATCGCGACTGACTTCGATTTTGGACACGCCAAAGTGTTGAAAGTAGAAAGGATTTTTTTCGGCAGCTCCGTTGAAGTCTGTATTCTCGACGATACCAACGATCAAACGTTTGGGTAACTGTCCTTGGAACAGATGATCTTCGATCATGGATCGCTGTCCCTTGGGAATGGTGAAGGTTTTCACTTCCACGCGTCGTATGGGATACTTGGCAGTCGTTTTGCTCAACGTCTGACTGATGTCGTTTCCCACTTTAGGTAACGCTTCCACACGGCGTACGTAGAGTCTGGCTTCTAGGATTTTGGTTTTGTAACCGTCACTATCAGCCATCAAATGGAAAGCGGCACTGCTACGATTCAGTCTCAGGCGGACATCCACCCCGTTCAGCAAATACTTTTCTTGCAACCACATGTCCAAATGCAAACGATCCATCAGTTCTAAACTTGTGTCGGCTCCCGTGATTCTCTTTCTTCGTTCTAGAAATCCATCATTGTTGTCTTTCTTTTCATCAGTTTCCAATATTTCAAACTTGGTAGGTTCGTCAGCTTCCCATACCACACAGGCATTGAGATGAGTGTTCTTGGCATCTATTCCGTACGTCAAGAGATTTTCCAGGTAGGCACGATAAGGGTAAGTATCCATGCTGCTACTGACCAGTTTGTTATTCAAGTACAAGTCCACTCCACTGAACAAGGAATGCATGAAATTGTTGACGGGAGCTACTGCTTCATCGTCTATAGCACCTCCAGTCTTATCTAGAATTTTGACTTTCAGGTACAAGTAACTGCTATTCAGATCGATGTAATCTTCGGGCTGTCCTTTGATTTCAAACTCGATGGGAGCGGAATCGGTCAGTGAGGAGACGGGGTGAAATTCCACCCACTGGGATTCTTGCATCGTCATCATCGTGGGGGGCATGGCAAACAGATCCAGTTCCGTCTTGGAACAAGCGCAAGATTCTCGGTGCATCATTTTTTTGTCTCTTTTCTCAATAATCGAAAACGTCTAAGTCTCGAACGGTTCTTCTTTTCTTGGCCTTTCTCGCTTGAAGTCTGGTGAAAGGGTGTTTTCTTCGTCGTCTCTTTCTGCCTTGTCCTTGCTGAATGCCTGACTCGGTAGCGTGCAGGGCATTTATAGGTGTTTCTCGTTGGCCTAAAATGTCTTTGCCCGTTTGCAGCAAGACATTTTTGCCTGCCCTCATGTTGGTTTCTTTAGGGTTTTGTTTGTCGATGATGACATTTTGGAGAAATTCTTTGCCTTGCGTCAGTGCCACATCTTTCAAGGCGTGCAATCCTCGTGTCACCATCGGTTTCAACACCGGGGCCACCGAACGAAAGGCCGATTTTAACATATCTCCTAAGCCGTGTCCTCGCTGTCGAGCAACCCCTCGGTACACTGGATACATGACTTAAGAGTCGTGAGAGAACCCTTTTCGAAAATGGAGTTTCACCGTGACTTTTCCTTTGGTGAATGGAATATTTTGTCCCAGATCTCCTTTTATAGCAATGTTGACCGTGTCCAAATACGACTTACTGACAGGCAAATAGTGAGGATGGACAAATTCGCGGTGGACGTGATAAGTGTTTCCACCTTCCTCGTCAGTGTTCGTGGCAGAATCCACTTTGAAAGGAATGACACGCAGTAACGGTACGGAGGTGTGTCCCACCACGTTGTACTCCACCACATCGGAATACACGAACATCAAATTCAGTCCTTGGTTCATTTCTACCGGGGCACGAAATAACTTGCTAAAAGACTCGTTGTCGTAAACGATGGGTAATTCGTTTTTCTTGAGCATGGCCTTTCTCATGTCCATGTCTCCGCCCAACATGTCAAACAATTCAGGACAAAATAAAATGGACACGATTTTACTTCGTTCAAATTTCATCAAGAAGCGACGAGCTGCTTTGTGGTACTCCATGGTGACACTTTTGTTGACATGCTCCAAAGCTTTCAGAAACACGACATTAAACCTGGAGGCTATGGTGCTGACCAAATGTTGACCACTAAAATAATAGCCTGGGGGAATGAACAAGTGATAGGTGGTGTACTTTTGTGTACGGGTTTTCTTGTCATATTTGACATTGCTATCCATCCACTGTTGCATTTGCTCGTCATGAACCTCCACATCGAAAAAATTTTGATTGGGAAGGACATTGAGGACTTGGGTCGGGTGAATGATTTCTACTAAAGCCACTTCCCAATGGGCTTCGTGATCTAACTGGATGACCTGAGGTAATTTGGCCGTGTAACATCACAACGTGTTCTTGGGAAACACCTCCATGGAACTGTCACTGGGTAAAGTTAAGTAAAATTGGCTTTGGTGACTCGTAATTCCAGAGTTCTGTGGCTGTCCGAGGGGTTAGTGGACGTCAGAGGCGTGTCTCCGTCTAAAATGGGGTTCTGGTTGTGGTTGAAGTGGTGACTGGCACTGGCACTGTACACAAGGTTCCCGGGGTTCCCGTTCGAGGTGAATTTCAGGGAGGGATTAGGAAGCAGGTAACCGATGCAACTGCTCAATAAAATGGTCCACAATTGTTTGTCTCCTTGTTTGCAAACTCAAATTGGCGATGGCTGCCCCGATGACACAATACACCACGAAGATTTGGCAGAAAAAGACGATTTGCGTTTTAGGCACACGTTCTCCACACCACACCCACAAGGGTTGTTTTTGTAAATCTTGCACAGAAGAACTAGGTGAAGGAGGAGTGGTCGACGTAGCTGCGTCTGTGTGAAAAGGCATGATGGTCACTTCTTTTTATAGTCGATGACTTGCGAAGCGTCGATCCAAGAATCAAAACTGGGTGGATATCCTTTCCAACGTACTTTGACTTCTTTGACACGTCGTTTGCCCACTTTACGGGTTCTGCGTTCCAGAATGCTTTCGATGTCGTACACGTCGTCTTCTTTTTTGGTGACACGTTGTAACTCGGGCAAATAAAACGTTCCTTTGAGCACTTCTCCGTTCATGTCTTCCAATTTATAGACGGCAGGATGACGGCCATGCACTCGTCCAGTGACGCGAAACAATTCGGTCGTCCAGTTAGGTAAGTAACCTTTGTCGAAAGTGCGTTTTTGGTTTTGCCAATGCGCACCCAATCTCCTACGGCCAACATTCCACTTTTCTTGGGGACAGCCCTCGTCGGGGACGTACCAAACAGGCGCTCAAACACCAACACTTCGTTCTCGGGAGTCACGTCTTGCGGGGCACGTCCGATGCTTCGATGGTAAGATTGGTTGTACGCTTGCACCAGGTGCGGTAAGATGTCGATGTACTTCAGAGTGTGGTGATGCGTGAAATATTTCCACATGCGTTCTTTCAAAGTGCGTTGAAAACGTTCCACGATGCTGGCTTTGGTTTCGGGATTCTCGGTGGTAAAAAAATGAATGTCATGTTTCTTTAATTCTTTTTGGAAAGCTTGGTTCAGAAATTCGGTGCCTTTGTCCGTTTGCCATCGAAGAGGGTGACGACCGCTTTGTTTCATCACTCGTTGCAGGGCTCGCACTAACTCGCTGCTCGATTTGGAAGTCAAGGGCACGACCCAGGCAAATTTGGAAAAGACGTCGATGACACAAAACAAATATTTGTAGCCACGATTGTAGCTGGCCAAATGAGAGACATCGGCTAAATCGGCTTGCCATTGATGATCGATGCCTTCCACTCGGGTGCGACTTCTGGCAAACTTGCGTCGAATGGGTTTGTGTAAAGTGTAGATAGCTTGTTCTTGTAACCATCGTTGCACTTGAGGTAAACGGAGACTTTTCAGTCGCGTTTTGGCAGCACGATACAATTTTTGAACTCCTGCGTAACCTGCAGGATGGGAGGGATCGTAGTAAATGCTGGCTAAGACTTTTTCCAGTTTTTTGTGTTGTTTGGTGTGTTAATAAGGCACCCACTCTTGGAGGATGCTACTCTTTTTCTCTTGGGGTATTTTCTTGGATTGCAATGCTTTGCGTGTGCGACCGGCAATAGGTGTTGAAGAGGAGGAGGATGTCTGAGCGGGGGATATCGGTTCTTGTTTCACTTCTGTCTTCACTTCTGTCTTCACTTTCTTTTTCTCTTGTGATGAAGAAGGGGTGGCCATCATCTTTTTAATCCATCCAATTCTGGAGGTAGGTGGTGTTGTTAACTTGCGTACTTTTTCTGGTGGAGTTTGAAACCCTTCTTCTTCTTCTTCTTTTCCTTTTTCTGTCTTGGTCACTGGTACTGGTACTGGTACTGGTGATGGTGCTGGACTTTTCATCAAGGTCTTAAAATCTTTCAGAGTGGGTAGAGCTGTTTCGTCTAAAGCTTTCTGGTGAAAGAGTTGCAATCGTTGCAAGAGTTGACCGTACTTTTGCGATTTTTCTGTTTCGGACAAATCTTGGCGATCCATCAAGGACTGCAATTCGTGTTGTAACTGGGACATCTCGCTCAAATGGGGATTGGGAGGTAAATGCGGGGTGTGTTGTTCTTGCCACCGATGGTATTCCATCCATCGTTTGTAAGGCACTAAAGCTAGTTTTCGTCCTTCCATGGGGTTGTCAGGGGTCGATTCTGAGATCTTGGAACTTCCGAGGCCTTTTATCTTGCTCCCACCAGTCCTCCCAACATGGTTCCCAAGACTCCTTTCAGTATGGGGCCTAACAAGAGAGGTAAAATACCTCCACGTTGCACTAACATCTTTTTTTGACGAATGGGAATTTTCTTTTGAACCATTTGGCGAAGAACGTGACGATGTTTGCCTAAGCATTGTTTCTGGTGTTTGGACAAAGGGATCGTGCCTTTCAAAACGTTCAAACAACATTCGCACACGGTATCGATGACCTCTTTGGAGGCCGTTTGAATGAGTTTTTTTCGTAGGGGTGGAGAAGCTTTGGACAGGACAGATAACATGTCCCCATGTTTGGCTAAACGTGGTGGCATTCCTTTCCTTTTCTTTCCTTGCGGTTTTCTGGAGGGTGACATCTTTGAGTCTTCAGGAGCACCAAAAAACACTGATACCCGACTTGGTCACAGGCCTTTTTTATACTGGAACGCGTCGCCACTGATTGTGTTGACGTCGTATTAGTTTGAGGACAGGCATGACACATCGTGCAGGGGTACGTAACGGACTAAATCGAGCTAGTTCTTGCTTGGACAAATCCAGTAAACTTTGTAACATGCCCGATCTTTCTTGAACTTTGATTTTGGGAGAAGGTACTTTGTGAGCAGCAGCCACTGCCACTAAATTGGAAGGTCCTGTCACTGGGGAAGTCCTTTTGGGGGTCATCAACGGAGAAGTTCTTGGTGTGATCAACGTCTCCAAGTACTCTTCAGTTCTGGGTGTCATTAACGGAGAAGTGGACAAACGTGAGGCTGCCGGAGACGCAGTCACCGCCGTGGCAGGTCGTGGTTTGCGAGTGTAAGGTTGCGTCCTGGCCGAAGTGCCTCTCTTGCGACTAGTTTTCTGTGGACTTTTCTTTTTCTGGGGACTTTTTCTCTGTTTCTTTTTCTGGGGGCTTCTTTTCTTTTTCCGCGGTGGTGGTGTCTGGTCAGAGGAGGGTCCTGCCACTGGAGAAGTTCTCCTTAGGTCCTGGTCCTTTTCTTCTTGGGGCTTCGTTGGACTTTTGTCTTGGGTATAACTTTGGGGGCATTAGGATCCCATCTTAAGAGTGAGCGAATGATGACCCCTCCTAGAGTACCGCTCCCTTCAGGTTTCAAAATAATTTGTTTTTTGGTTTGAGTGTCGATGCGGGTATCGGCCAGTTGGACCAAAGCGACTTTGTTTCGATCAAAAAAGCGTTTGGTTTGATGAGGAATCTGAATGATTCCTTGGAGTAATTGACGTGCCGTCACCGTGAACCATCGTAAGACTTCTTTGAGACTAGCTTCTAAGACACGGGCTCGTGTTTGTGGATCTTTTTCTCGACTGATGCCATACAAGGCACGAATCAATTTGACGGGAAGATGCGACTGAAGGGACGTCATGTTCACACTGTGTGAGACAGACGAAAAGGGTCTGAGGTTTTTATAGATTTTTTTTGTGGAGTGAAATTAAGTCGAGGACAGAGACGTGTACAGGACAGGCCCTCCGTCTTGGCACCAGTGGTGAAACAAGTGGGTACGAAATCGCAAATCCTCGGGGGTCGTAGGTTTCAAATCGACGAGTAAATAGGCGTGTGGCGTTTGAGTGGCATCGTCGTACGCCTGAGTCAGCCAAGGCGTTCCTAACTGTTTGGCTAAGACTTGCACTTGCGATTTATCTCGAGGGCTTTTAAACAAGACCACGTAATGCGCATTGAGACTGATGGTGCGATGGGCTTTACTTTGTTGAAACAAATTTTGGGTGATGTAAACGACACTGGCATTACGGTGATGCCCTTTGCGCGTGAACCACAGTTTAATTTCTTTATCGTCTTCTCCTAACATGTCGTCAAAAATGACCAAATGGGTTTGACGGGAGTCAGAGACGATGCCGTCGTCTTCTTTAGGAATGCCTTCCACAAACACGATGGAATCGCCTTGACTTTCTCGCGAGAGGCTGTACGCCGATTGCCACTCTTTGTAACACCACACGATTCGTTGAGGGGGTCGATCGATCAAATGATGTTTATGTTCGATCAAACGTTTGACGAATTCGGTTTTGCCTGAACCGCTAGGTCCAGCAATGAGCATGTTAAAGGGATGGCGAAGATACAAAGCCTCCCAACTGGCACGATCTAAGTGTTCGTCGATGACTTTGACAGTAGAGGAAGAGGGAGCAGAGGCAGCAGAGGTAGCCATAGTGTGAGAAATGTCACTTGTGACACGAAAACAAACAAGACAAGAGTTTATATACTTTTTTTCAGAACACGTTTATTGAATGTTTTTTTTTCAAACATGAATACGAAAGACAAAAATACATAAAAGCCAAAGGCTTAAGTACAAGAATAAAAGGCACATGATAACCATGAACGTGGAATAAACACAAGTGTTTGTACAACATGTTTTGGGTAAAGTTCTAACCAGTTCTATAGTAGGGGGTAAGGTCACACAAGTGTCCTCCCGAAAGGGTCTTTCAGGCCTGTCCACGACAGTCCCGTCCTGGGTGACGGGTTCTTCTGGCACCGTCACTAACACGGGTTGAAAAGTAACTTTTTTCCTTGAATAACTCTCGTGCATACTGGGCCACCTCTTGGGTCCAAGCCAAACCAATCTGGTTTCTTCTTCGTCAACGACATGGTAAGTTACTTCAATGAACAATGAACTATCGATCTTGCCTAGGGTTCCTTTTTATATACAGACCAATACCGACGTGACCGTACGGCAACGTAAAGTGATTGGGAAGTCGCACTCGCTTCTGGTTTACAATTTGATAGACTTTTTCCAAGGGTCGACTGACGATGTGGTGAGTGGGTAAACGTACAATCTTGTTCGGTTGATAGGTGGTCACTTTAAAGTTTCCATCCTCTCCCGATTGCAAGGCTTCTTTCAATACCCCAAAGTTGACCACTCGACTGGTACGATGATTCAGAGTCAGTCCTTTCACTTTGCACGTCGTGTGCACTTCTCCTTGTTTGTCCCGGTATTCGTAGCCGTAATTTTTGGGGCCGCCACTGACGAAACTTAGAATCTTGTCGTCGGTATGCTCGTCTGTCCAGGCTCTTAAACGGTCTCCTTCGATGTCAGGGTGATGTTGAATCGGGTGATGGATGTAAATGCAACTGTCCGTGTCAAAGTACAGGACGCGTTCTTCTAACAGTTCTAAAGCTTCGTACAATTTTAAGCGAGCATGAGCTGTCACGTAAGCCGCAATGATGACATTTCCAAAAGGGTCGTCTTGTACAAAGTCCAGATCTTCTTCGTAATTGACCAAGATCAAATCCTCTCGAACGACGTCCACGTGTTTCATGTATTTGGTTTTGTCGTGAATCATCTGGAAGTAGCGGGAAGGTTCTGTCAAATATTCCGTCTTGGGTAAACACGGTCGTTGTGCCATTTTACCCCACAAGCAATTTAACATCACTTTGGCAAACGATCGCCTGCCTTCGTTTTTTTCGATGTGGTCTAAAGAGATGCCTTCTTGTTCGTAGTATTTCTCTTTGAATTGTATTTGGTCTTCGGAAGTGTGACACCAGGAAGGATAGCCGCTGGCTTCTTGTTTCAGTTTCAAAAAGGCATCCACGTAGTCGGCGAAAATGCCTTTCTGAGTAGGGTCACCCTTGTGGTACTGTTGTGTCTTGGGAAAGTGGCAAATTTCGTACACTTCTAACAGTTGGTATCCCATGTCCAGAGCTTTGAACAATTCCACGCTGACCCAGGTTCCCGTCAAGGCACGTTCTTCCTGGCTGTGATGGCAAGGTTGGTCCTGGTTGCACGTTTCGGCACAAGTACGGCACAAGGGAAACATCAGTTTGCCTTGACAATGGTGAGGTAAGACGGGATGGTATAAGTTCGTGGGAGGCAAAACTTTACACTTGATCAAGCCTTCGTATTGTCGAATGTTTTTCAGGTCGATGTGTTCCGTCAGCAATTGCGGGTGCCCTACGGGAAAGCGACAATATTTGCACACGTAGGGATACAGCGAACACACGTCCAAGTATTTGATTTCTTCTCCTTTCTCTTCGTCGGCTTGGTACAGCAAACAGGTGGCATTGGTCCTTCCTCCGTACAAACTATCCCTCGGGTTCAACGGGTCCATGAACTGGTAACTTTCCACGAGGCGTTTAAACTCGGGATCGGTTTTCAAACGGTGATCGTACTCGTGTTCCCACATTTCCACCACTTGGTATCCTTGCTGTTCTAACTTTAGGCGTCGCTGACAAGTGTCCTGGTACAAGTCTTCCATGGTTCGTTGCAAAAACTGATTTTTAGTGTCACAGTCAGGGTAACAGACGGGACATCCATGAAATAAGCAACCGTTAAACTCGTACACGATCTTGGGGTTTTCTAAGTCCCAGCCATCGACCGAATACGTTCCGATGGTCTTTTCGCCTCCTCCGTTGCGGGCATGCTGAATCCATTTGTCTTCCTTGTCGCAGAAGTAATGTAACCAGCGTAGGGCTTTGACCGAGTATTGACGTTTGACAAAGTGGGTCGTTTGAGGACTGATGACAGCCACGGTGTTTTCAGGCATGAATCGTTGGCGGTACACTAAGGAACACGCTTTGGCAATGGTGCAAGCTTCTTTCAAAGGATCGACCCCTCCGTGTTCCATGAACAGTTCTCGAAATTTTCCACAGCAACGTCGTAAAATGTACACGTCGGAACGACAATACTTTAGCATTTCTTCCTGAAAGTCGAAGGGGTCCGAGGCGTGAGCCTGGTACCATGCGTAGAAAGCTTCTCGTTGTTCGGTACGCATGTTGTCGGGGTCGTAATAGTGAGCCTCAGGCAAATGGGGTAGAACGGCATGTTGATTGGCTTCCGTATTGAAAAAGTGTGGAAAGTACCCTTTAGCCATTTCTGTCATTCCAAACGTTTTAGGCATTCGGCTCAAAGGCATGGCCAAGTAACTCATCGAATCTTTAAACTGCACTTGTCCCACTTGCATGAAAATGATTTTGGCTCCGTTCAAAGTGACTTTAGGACGTTCGGTGCCTTGTTCCGTATAGTATCTGAGAAGAAACTGTCCATCGTATCCGGAGAAATTGTGAGCCATCACCGTGGCATGACGATGACAATCTCCGTAACGTTCGATGTCCTCTTGGCTCCACGTCTTGTCGATGGGGTCTAAGACCCATCGAGCGAAATCGGCTAACGTGTTCGGTCCCCGAGAGATTTTTTCACGTCCTCCAGGAATCTTGCTGCAGTGAGGGCAATGACTGAAGATAGGTTCCTGAATGCACTTCTCGCACGCTCGATGAGCCACGCAGAAATTAGGAATGTGAATGCCGGTCTCTTGCATGCATTCGAAATCGAAAAAGATGAAATTGCTTTTCTTCTTGTGACCGTCCTCTTTCTCTGGTGGGGGTTGGTATTTTTGCACGTAGCATTGGTGTTCCAAGTCCACGATGTGGTGACAAATGTGACATTTTTTCTTTCCTCGACATACGTGTGCCTTGGTACTGTTGGTACGTATGCCTTGTCTACACGTAGGGCACAATCTCAGGAGTTGACAAGCACATTTCTTCTGTGAACCTTGTGTTTTCAAATGTTGTTGGTAACAGGTAGGGCTGACAAACGTGCGCAGACAAGTCGAACAAGGCACTGGTTCTTCGCTCAGACAGGGTGGAGAGGCCAAACATCCTGGGCATTTCCATCCACAATACTTGTGTTGCTCTCGATTGTTATAACCATAATCACATTTCTCACAGTAATATCTGTATCCAAGGAATCCGGTGATAGTGGTAATGGTATCAAAATGGTCATCGTGATAATAAACATGAATGTATTTTCCGTCCTTAAAGTCTTGGCCTCGAAACAACAGAGGTCCGCGCATTTCTTGAGGGTGCACTTTCAAGGTGTAGCGTGGAGCTAGGGCATCTTGCAATTTTTGCACCTCAGGAATGCCACAGGGTGTGTCTTTGGACAGGCCAGCTTGTTGCAACAGGAGTTCTGCTTCGTTTCGTTGTTTGGTTCGGTTCGATTTTCGAATGTTCTCCCAGGCTCTTTTCCATTCTACCGTGTCGTTCTTGTTGGCATAGGTTCGTCCCACCACGATGGCAGGGGCTAAGCACATCTGGTCTTGAGGGTTGTTAATTCGGACGAGACTCTTTTTGGTGTTGCGAAGGTCGTCCACCAATAACATCTTTTTGCGTCCTGTCCCTTAAGGAAGAGAGACGTGAACCATTTTCAGTGTGGCTTTACCATCGGTGATGTCAAACTGGTCATTAGATTGTTGTACGTGTTGAATCTTGTCCATGACTTTGGAAGGGGTTAGTTCTGCGGGTCTGCTAAACTCGATCCAAACAGGGGATTTCAAACCGTCGTGATCTATGGATAGTGTCAAGCGATCGTCTTCTTTGGGTTGACATTGTCGCTTGAGTGAGGTGAGCAAAGAATCCCACATCTCGGTGATAAACCCTTCTGCTTTCTCCAAGGGTACGTCGGCCTTGACATCTTTAAACTTCACCGTGTAGGTGTAAGCCGTGGTTCTAAATTTTCTAGAGGAGCGCTTTTCCGTCTCTCGAATGGAATAGTACTTTTCAGGGTTGACTAAGGGTGGTGGACTTGGTTTAGAGGGTTCGGATTCTGGTTCACTCATGTCCTCTTCAAAATCACTGGCATGAATTTGTGCCAAGATTTCAGCCCTGGTACGAGGCGATAGATCACGTTTCTGCCTCTTACTTTCTTCTTCTTCTTCTTTCTTCTCGAATGAATAGGATCGTTTCATCTTGAGTGCAAAACGTCAAATGACTCAAGTTTAAACACCATAGACTAATTTATAGTCATGACAAACCAGCGTATATAAAAGGGTGTGTGTCTTGTCCTTTCACTATTCATTTCACTCTCAAGCCGAGCACAACGATGGAGGAGACTAACCAGATGGAACGTTTCGTCAGAGCTTTGCGAGGGGTCATTAGAAAATTCTCTTCAGACCAGCCGACGGACTACTCTCCTTCCTTTCGAGATAAAAGTCAAGATACTTGCTATATCTGTAAGAAGAAAGGGCTTTAGTCTTCAGAGTGTCCAGACCGTCAAAAAAGAAAAACAAACAGGGGCTAAAAAAGACAAAAGTCAAGATACCTGTTATTATTGTCAAGAAAAAGGACATTGGTCTCCAGATTGCCCAAAAAAGAAACAAGAGGAGTCAGAGGAAAAGAAGGATTCTTCAGAAGAAGAGAGGGATTCTTCGAAAGAAGAGAGGGATTCTTCAGAGGAAGAAAGAAGACAATTCTATTTAAAAGAAGCAAAGAAACAGGAGAAGAAAAGAAGAAGGGAAGAAAATGAGGAAAAAACGGTGAAGAAATTCAAAAAACAGAGAGACTAAACAAGGAGAAAGAAGAAGTCAATGAACTTTTAATTAAAGTGTTCTGTGGTGAATTGTGAATTGGATTGTAAAAAATGGAGAAAAGAATACATGAATGATATAAGGTAAGTGTCTTTGAGTTTTGATTTTAAAATAAGAAGCTACACTCACGCACTCATACACAGACACGTACTATAAGGGTAAATATGGGTTGTTGATTTGTTTTTGTTTCTTGAGTTATTGGCAATTGAAATTGTATTTCTTTTCGAGAAATGTGGGTGGCCCTGAAAAGGGCCTTTTTATTTTGGTGTAGGGGTGAGTTTAACCAATCAACTTTAACTGCCTTAAGCCTTTGCCACGGCCGAGGCCTACTTCTGATGATTGGGTTGAAATCACTAAGGGTGGTACGATAGGCTTAGTCACAGGGTTGGCGTGTTTAGCTCGGGAAGGTCGTATTCTCTTCGGTCGTGATAAAGAAGTCTGATACATTTGTTTCAGACTTCTTAACTCCGCTAAAATGTCCAACAGTACCGTAGCCGTTTGATTTTCACCCTCTTGTTTCTTTGCTGCTACTTCTTCTTGCTGTTGTTGCTGTTGTTTTTTTCTTACCTCTTCTTGTTGCTGTTGCTGTTGCTGTAGGAGAAAAGCTTGTTCCACTTCCTTTTGTCGTTGCATAAATTTCTCCAATTCTTCTTTCTGTCTCTGTCTAAAATTCTCCACTTGCGGTAATGAAGAAGGTAACGAAGGTTCCGGAACAAATTCTTGCGAGGTAAGAAAATCCACAAAATCCCAATGTACCTCTTCTGAAAGTAAGTCCGGGTTCCCTTGGGCAGTCTCCCCTGCTGGTGCACCCCAATGGATCGTTTTCTGAGTTTCCGTCATGTTGAATCACTGTCGCATAGATTGACTGCACACAAGCGCTAACTAATCTATATAGACCACCTGACGTCACAGACTGCTCTCTTCGGATTGGATGCGAGCTGACTGAATTTTGTAACGCGTGTTCGGATTGGTGAATGAATTCAATCCGTTTCAATCCTTCCTGTACCTATAAATAAGCGCAGTTCACTGCATTGATTCACCTATTCTCGTCGCTTCAAGATGTGGACCACAGTTGAGTCATCCACCCTTGTGTCTTCCATGATGTTTAGGACGGACATGCTCATGTATGTCAGGTCCAAGTGGACTGTTGTTGATAGGACAGATACTAGTCAATGGATGAGGAGAGCTTACATAGAAAGATAAGGATGTCTCAAGAGGGTACTTGTGTATGGACCAGCAGTTAGAAGGAGTTTAAGAAGAAGAAAAAGAAGATGTGACAGATGCCATCTATGTTAATATTAATATTAACATAAACCCAAAGGCCCTTTTCAGGGCCAGCCATATTTCTCGAAAAGAGATAGCCTTTCCATTGCCTACCCTTTTTTAAATTTAAATTTAAATTTAAATTTAAAAAAACTTTAAAAAAAAAAAATCCCATATTCAATTCCCCTTGTCCCTAGACAAACCCAAACTCTATTCTATTCCCATGTTAATTTCCCTTGTCCCTAGACAGACCCAAACTCTATGCTAAATTCCCATTGTCCCTAAAGTGGCCCAGCGTTTTTCTCCATGTTAAATTTCCATTGTCCCTAAAGTGGCCCAGGGGTGTTTTTAATGCTAAGTCCCATTGTCCCTAATGTGGCCCCATTTACTACTTATGTGTTTTATCATGGATAACCATTTTGTTCTTTATAGTCGCTGGGATAATGAACTAATACAGAATAATTACAGTAATAAAAGTCTTCAATATACGTTGTTCCTTCATAGATGTTAGATGGAGTTAGCTTGAGCTAATTAACATATAAATACATTAATACTCTGAAACAAATATAACATGGCTTACTTGTAATTAGACTGTGCCCCAGGATAAAGTATCTTCTGTGGTTATTGTTGTGGAATTTGACCATGTCATGCTTCCAAAAGGACACCATTGATGGGCCATCATTTTCTCTGACAGCATCTCTTCTTACTTTATCTTCCATCCCTCGGATGAGAATCGTCTTTGTATACTCGAATTTACGGTCAACAGCCTTTTCACTTACAGTCTTTTTTGCTCTTCCTTTTCTTACATTTCCTTCTTGATATCTTTTTGCAATTTTCAGAGCAAAACCATTCTTCGTCTGGAAATGAAAACACATGTATCTTACATAAAAAATGAGAATACGAAGAAAAAAAATCTAAGTACGTCAATATGACCATTATTATAAAGTAACAGTTGGGGTATGATTTTAGATAATGCCATATCCTTTCTGTTGATAAAGTTCCATGAGATGAACAATAATGAAGAGATACATTATGTTATTACCACTGTGTGGAAGGTCTTTAATCCCTTTGCATGAAACATAAAACCACTGATGGTCACATTGCTGATTGGAACATTCGATCATTGGTTCTTCTTTGACCGACTGGCACACACAATAAATCTTCTCATCTACAGTTTTCCTGCATGTGTCACCGCACACCCACTCATCTGGCAGATTGTCTTCCTCTAGGCTAAAACAACATAGATGGAAAAAGGAGCCTCTAGGGCAGGATCTATTCAGGCATTGTATCATTGGTTCATCTTCTCCCAGATCTGGAAATAATTCGAGTTTGTCAGGAGATATCTTTGTATTCGATAAGACCAAAACTGTTATTAGTTTAACAATGATGTACATAGATACTGATTTTGACTAAGTGAAGCACATTGGTACTGATGTTTATCACTTGTGCAAAAAAAAATAGAATACGGATAATTTTGAAACAATATAATTTCCATCATAAAGCTGTACAAAACAAGCTATAGATGTGTATTATTTTACCTGAAGCAGTAGTATTCTTTTGTGAAATTCTCCAGGCGATGGCACCAAGCCCTCCAATCTTTGTACAGGATTCCCAGCATTGGATCTTACATTTTGAGCATCTATGTGTCTTTCACAAGACAGGCCATCCCCCCCCCCCCCCCCCAGCACACTATGGGATACACATGAGTATCATCTCTTCTTGGAACATAATCATGCAGCCGCTCCAGTATCCCAATAACACCTGCGTTTGTTGAAGGATTTTCTGTGATCACACCAATATTAAACTGTAAAATGGAACACAGTTTAATTACTGTACTTATACCAAGCCTTTATAACAGAGTATGCAGTTAAAGCGTTTGAGACAAAAAATAATTTTCTCCACTTGCTATTGTTGTATTTTTGCCACAAAATAAATACACACATTCTCTTACTTTCAACCTATTAGAGTAAGAAAAGAAAAACAATTGCAAATCTAAAACTAAGTGCACACATATCTCCTCAGATCGTAAAAGTACATTTGTTTAAACTGCTTCATGTAAACTTTTAATCCAAAACACGGACAAATCGTAGGCACTAGCATAACAATGTTGAACATACATCAATACAACGAACAAGTACATCGTTTGAATGAGATTATTGTTATTATCGTGATAGGAGAATGGCATTTAGTATAAATATCAGGCAAGTACATACTACTTCACTTTTCCGCCTTGATTTGGACCAATGTTTGTGATCAATATGATGACAAACAAGGTCCGCCAGTGGATAGAGGCATGGGACATTTTCAGTCAGGATTCGAGACACCACAGCTTCCATTCTATCCCTGGTCGCTTGTATCTCCTCTCGAGAAGGAAAATAAGTGGACATTGGTAGATCTACAGCTCTTCTCACATCAGAAGCCTCCTTGTACATTATGGTGTTCACTCTGTTCTTTGCTATATATGCTAAGGCCCAAATCATGTACTTGTTGCCATGGTTCCTAGTATGATGCCTTGCCTTTAACTATCAACCAACATTGTTCCAGCAAATAGTATAGCCTATTTATGGTGTGAAATTTAAGAAACTAATTAAATGCTGTGTTTAATATATGTCCGTGATTCACTGCACTATGATTTATAGTCAGTATTAAAAGGTATCATTCTTCCACGGATAAAGAGACACGGGACAGAATTATCAAGGAATTTCGAAGACCCGAAAGCATAATTCGCTGTCTTGTTGCTACGGTGGCATTCGGAATGGGGATCCAAATCAGCGATGTTGATATCGTTATTCTTTGGGGATGCCCAAAGAGCATTCTGAGCTATTGGCAAGAGATGGGAGATGTGCCAGAGATGGGAGAAAAGGTTATGCTTGTCTCCTACCTTATATGACAAGCATGATGAAGACAACAACAGATGAAAACATGATAGAAGTTGCGAAAAATCGTCAAGTCTGTTTAAGAAGAAAAATTCTTGAGGCATTGTGGATCCCCGAAATGGATAAGCTTCCCGCTGGCCTAAAAGAATGTTCCGCGGGAAGTTGCAATATATGCTCTTGCGGCAAATGTAACTGTTGTGTAAATTGTTGCAACACTTGTCAATGCAGTGGTCAGAAGGGAAGAAGAAACTATTGTTTTTGATTAAAATATAACATTATCCATATGTTATAAGTTATGGTGTAAAATTATAACAGACGTATATATGTATGTATGCATGTATGTTTGTATTCATAAATACCATTGTAAATGTTATTAATAAAGATCATCATGCTGATCATGTTATAAGTAATGTATGTATGTATGTATGTATTCATAAATACCATTGCAAATGTTATTAATAATATTCATCATAATAATCATGTTCTTCTTATAAGTAATGTAAAGTATTAATATGTAGATATGTATGTATGTCATAAAATCCATTTATACCATTGTAAATGTTATTAAATATGATTGAAGATACTACCACTAGTAATAATAATAAATTATTATTATTATTATTATTATTATTATTATTATTATTGTGTAGCATATTTTCACATCTGAATACAGTTTGTGGTCGTTTTACAATTTATTTATCATTCACTCTATCTCATATTTCTGACATGAAGTCTCTCTCTCTCTCTCTCCTAAATTTCTGCCGTAACGACACAGTTCCCACCCAAGCATCAGTAAATTCCTAGCGATCTACGCCTCGCTAGACGGTTTTCACGCGTTACTCTTGCCTCGTGGTGATGCTGCTTTACACATGCGTGGGTAATTCAAATCTGAGGTCAACAGCCGATGAATACACAGGTGTTCTGTTCTGACAGGGATTTATACTAAAAAAGTGTGTGTTCTAAAGGATTTAACACCGTGGATCATTAGAAGAGGGATTATACTTACCGTCTGAATACAAAGGTTAGTCTAAATAAATTTATTAATTAATAGCGCGGTCCGATCATCCGAGGTGACATAGCTCGGACGTCTCAGCACGAGTGGTGCAGAACAACGTTGGTCTCCGCCGCCAGTCAAACAAAAAAAAAAAAAATGGTGGAGAACAACTTGCTGGTCTACGAACCCCTATGCATTGTAGCCTGGAAAGCTGTATTATCGCGGTACTTAATGTTCTTATCGGTACTTATTAAAACTGTTTTTCTATTGCTGCTTACTTATTATTTATAAATTTTCAATGACTTTCCATCTTTCTAGTCCTATAAAAATATTTGTCAATCGAAGCTGGTAAATGTAAATATAACAGCATATGGTGACTGACCCAGATTAACGTACCATGGGGGAACAACTCTATATTATCGCGGTATTTGTCTAACTTACGTATGGTAGCACGCAGGTATTATAATAAAAATAAAATACCACTTAGCTATGAAAAGAAATGTCCCCGCTTGTACTGGCATAATATTTCCAACATAAACGGAAGGATCCAATAATAAAATCAAACACACATATGTAATTCAACTGTTATTCCATGAATAACAAAATTACAAATTAAAAGCAATAATTATTTAACTTTATATGAATTTTAAATGCAATGTGGGCAATGAACTGTGAATATATAACAGCTATTAGTAATATTATTATTGAAATATTACTGATTTCAATAATGTTTAACTGTTATTATAATCTTTTATATATACGAGAAGTATGATCATAAGTAACATTTTGTAAATTTTGGTCCATATTGGCTACCATGCAATGAAATTGCAACCTTAACCTTGTAAGGACATGTATGACACAATCAGTATATGACCTATACTCATCAAACATCAGACAATACACTGAATATATTTCATAATCAAAGCCGATTCTGGTATATCAAGTTCGACTGGAGTTTTCTATATGATGATAAACGTAAACTAATGCACTTTACAAAAAAGTGATGTACGATATTTGCCTCCTTACTGGCTACAGCTTTACATATGTAAACAACTGCTAGACGACGCGAGTCCAAACTTAATCGGGAAATCCCATTTGCCGCGATAATATAGAGCCCGCGATAATACAGCGTTAGACTATAGGACTAGTCAGTCACCCGTGGATTCGCTCGGAGAAAAAGCATGCGCATGTCATGACTGTAAAAATATTAGCGTTAGATAAAGAACGTGCCCACTACCGGTAATTGTAAAAACTCACATGACCAAAACTTCTGAACAACAAATTTTTAACTTCCAGTGGGTTACACCCACCCACTTATCGTATACAACGTCAGTAGTCTGGTTCCCGGTTCAATGACAACCCGGTTTTGACGCAAGTAGTGAATAGGGATACTATAGCGTCAATGGGACTTAGCATTAAAAACACGCCCTGGGAACATATAGCGTCAAGGGAAATTTAACATGGAGAAAAATCGTGGGAACATATAGCGTCAAGGGAAATTAACATGGAGAAAAATCGTGGGACTGTTGAGCGTCAAGGGGAATTGAACATGGGAATAGGGGACTGTATAGCGTCAAAGGAATTTAAACAGGGTGGGACTGTATAGCGTCAAGGGAAATTGAACATGGGATATTTTTTTTTAAAAAAACTTAAAAAAAAAAAGGGGGTAGGCAATGGAAAGTCATTCTCTTTTCGAGAAATGTGGGTGGCCCTGAAAAGGGCCTTTGGGTTTATGTTAATATTAATATTAACATAGATGGCATCTGTCACATCTTCTTCTTCTTCTTAAACTCCTTCTAACTGCAGGTCCATACACAAGTACCCTCTTGAGACATCCTTGTCTTTCTATGTAAACTCTTCTCATCCATAGACTAGTATCTGTCCTATCAACAACAGTCCACTTGGACCGGACATACATGAGCATATCCGTCCTAAACATCATTGAAGACACAAGGGTGGATGATTCAACTGTGGTCCACATCGTGAGGCGACGAGAACAAGTGAATCAATGCAGTGAACTGCGCTTATTTATAGGTAGAGGAAGGATTGAAACGGATTGAGTTCATTCACCAATCCGAACACGCGTTACAAAATTCAGTCAGCCCGCATCCAATCCGAAGAGAGCAGTCTGTGACGTCACGTGGTCTATATAGATTCGCTAGCGCCTGTGTGCAGTCAATCTATGCGACAGTGATTCAACATGACGGAAACTCAGAAAACGATCCATTGGGGTGCACCAGCAGTGGAGACCGCCCAAGGGAACCCGGACTTACTTTCAGAAGAGGTGAACTGGGATTTTGTGGATTTTCTTACCTCGCAAGAATTTGTTCCGGAACCTTCGTTACCTTCTTCATTACCGCAAGTGGAGAATTTTAGACAGAGACAGAAAGAAGAATTGGAGAAATTTATACAACGACAAAAGGAAGCGGAACAAGCTTTTCTCCTACAGCAACACCAGCAAGAAGAAGAGGTAAGAAAAAAACAACAGCAAGAAGAAGTAGCAGCAAAGAAACAAGAGAGTGAAAATCAAACGGTCACGGTACTGTTGGACATTTTAGCGGAGTTAAGGAGTCTGAAACAAATGTATCAGACTTCTTTATTACGACCGAGGAGAATACGACCTTCCCGAGCTAAACACGTCAACCCTGTGACTAAGCCTACCGTACCACCCTTAGTGATTTCAACCCAATCATCATCATCAACAGTACGCAGTCCAGAAGTAGGCCTTGGCCGTGGCAAAGGCTTAAGGCAGTTAAAGTTGATTGCTTAAACTAACCCCTACACCAAAAAAGGCCCTTTTCAGGGCCACCCACATTTCTCGAAAAGAAATAGCCTTTCAATTTGCCAAAAACTAAAAAAAAAAACATTTTACCCCTATAGTACGTGTCTGTGTATGAGTGCGTGAGTGTAGCTTCTTATTTAAAATCAAAACTCAAAGATACTTACCTTATATACTTAATTTATTCTTTTATCCATTGTTACAATCCAATTCACAATTCACAACAGAACACTTTAAAAAGTTCATTGACTTCTTCTGTCTCATTGTTTAGTCTCTCTGTTTTTTAAATTTCTTCACCGTCACACTCTTTTCCTCTTCTTCCTCCTCGCTTTCTTCCCTTCTTCATTTCTTCTCCTGTTTCTTTTTCTTCACCTGTCTGCTTTCTTCCTCTGAAAAATCCCTCTCTTCTTCCGAAGAATCCCTCTCTTCTTCTGAAGAATCCCTCTTTTCTTCTGACTCCTCTTGTTTCTTTTTTGGGCAATCTGGAGACCAATGTTCTTCTTCTTGACAATAATAACAGGTATCTTGACTTCTGTCTTTTCTAGCCTTTTTTTTTCTTTTTTGACGGTCTGGACACTCTGAAGACCAATGCCCTTTCTTCTGACAGATATAGCAAGTATCTTGACTTTTATCTCGAAAGGAAGGAGAGTAGTCCGTGGGCTGGTCTGAAGAGAATTCTCTAATGACCCCTCGCAAAGCTCTGACGAAACGTTCCATCTGGTTAGTCTCTTCCATCGTTGTGCTCGGCTTGAGAGTGAAATGAATAGTGAAAGGACAACACACACACCCTTTTATATACGCTGGTCTGCCATGACTATAAATTAGTCCATGGTGTCTAAACTTGAGTCATTTGACGTTTTGCACTCAAGATGAAACGATCCTATTCATTCGAGAAGAAAGAAGAAGAAAGTAAGAGGCAGAAATGTGATCTATCGCCTCGTACCAGAGCTGAAGTCTTGGCACAAATTCATGCCAGTGATTTTGAAGAGGACATGAGTGAATCAGAATCCGAACCCTCTAAACCAAGTTCGCCACCCTTAGTCAACCCTGAAAAATACTATTCCATTCGAGATACTGAAAAGCGCTCCTCTAGAAAATTTAGAACCACGGCTTACAAATACACAGTGAAGTTTAAAGATTTCAAGGCTGAAGTACCGTTAGAGAAAGCAGAAGGGTTCATTACTGGGGTGTGAGATTCTTTGCTCACCGCACTCAAGCGACAATGTCAACCCAAAGAAGACGATCGCTTGAGACTTTCCATACAACACGACGGTTTGAAATCCCCTGTTTGGATCGAGTTTAGCACGCCTGCAGAATTGACTGCTTCCAAAGTCATGGACAAGATTCAACACGTGCAACAATCTAATGACCAGTTTGACATCACCGATGGAAAAGCCACACTGGACATGACCCACGTCTCTCCTCCTCAACGGACTGGACGCAAAAAGATGTTATTGGCGAACGAGCTTCGCAGCATTAAGCGTAGCCTCGTCCAAATTCACAATTCTCAAGACCAGATGTGTTTAGCCCGTGCCATCGTGGTGGGACAAACCTATGCCAACAAGAACGACACGGTAGAATGGAAAAGAACCTGGAAAACTATTCAACAATCCGACCGAGCCAAACAACGAAACGAAGCAGAACTCCTGTTACAACAAGCTGGACTGTCCAAA
Organism: Sinohyriopsis cumingii; assembly: GCA_028554795.2. Taxonomy (NCBI): domain Eukaryota; kingdom Metazoa; phylum Mollusca; class Bivalvia; order Unionida; family Unionidae; genus Sinohyriopsis; species Sinohyriopsis cumingii. The sequence goes on along the minus strand of CM068835.1, from coordinate 74,269,467 downwards.
GACACACCCTGTGGCATTCCTGAGATGCAAAAATTGCAAGATGCCCTAGCTCCACGATACACCTTGAAAGTGCACCCTCAAGAAGTGCGCGGACCTCTGTTGTTTCGAGGCCAAGACTTTAAGGACGGAAAATACAGTCATGTTTATTATCACGATGACCATTTCGATACCATTACCAGTATCACCGGATTCCTGGGATACGGTTATTACTGTGAGAAATGTGACCATGGTTATAATAATCGAGAGCAACACAAACATTGCGGATTGAAATGCCCAGGATGTTTGGCCTCTCCACCCTGTCTGAGCGAAGAACCAGTGCCTTGTTCAACTTGTCTGCGCACGTTTGTCAGCCCTACCTGTTACCAACAACATCTGAAGACGCAAGGTTCACAGCAGAAGTGTGCTTGTCAACTCCTGAGATTGTGCCCTACGTGTGGACAAGGCATATGTACCAATACTGCCAAGGCACACGTATGTCGAGGAAAGAAAAAATGTCACATTTGTCACCACATCGTGGACTTGGAACACCAATGCTACGTGCAAAAATACCAACCTCCACCAGAGAAAGAGGACGGTCACAAGAAGAAAGGCAATTTCATCTTTTTTGATTTCGAATGCATGCAAGAGACCGGCATTCACATTCCTAATTTCTGCGTGGCTCATCGAGCGTGCGAGAAGTGCATTCAGGAACCTATCTTCAGTCATTGCCCTCACTGCAGCAAGATTCCTGGAGGACGTGAAAAAATCTTTCGGGGACCGAACACGCTAGCCGATTTCGCTCGATGGGTCTTAGACCCCATCGACAAGACGTGGAGCCAAGAGGACATCGAACGTTACGGAGATTGTCATCGTCATGCCACGGTGATGGCTCACAATTTCTCCGGATACGATGGACAGTTTCTTCTCAGATACTATACGGAACATGGCACCGAACGTCCTAAAGTGACTTTGAACGGAGCCAAAATCATTTTCATGCAAGTGGGACAAGTACAGTTTAAAGATTCGATGAGCTATTTGGCCATGCCTTTGAGTCGAATGCCTAAAACGTTTGGAATGACAGAAATGGCTAAAGGGTACTTTCCACACTTTTTCAATACGGAAGCCAATCAACACTCCGTTCTACCCCATTTACCTGAGGCTCACTATTACGAACAACGAGAAGCTTTCTACGCTTGGTACCAGGCTCACGCCTCCGACCCTTTCGACTTTCAAGAAGAAATGCTAAAGTATTGTCGTTCCGACGTGGACATTTTATGGCGTTGCTGTGGAAAATTTCGAGAACTGTTCATGGAACACGGAGGGGTCGATCCTTTGAAAGAAGCTTGCACCATTGCCAAAGCGTGTTCCTTAGTGTACCGGCAACGATTCATGCCTGAAAACACCGTAGCTGTCATCAGTCCTCAAACGACCCACTATGTCAAACGTCAATACTCGGTCAAAGCCCTACGTTGGTTACATTACTTGTGCGACAAGGAAGACAAGTGGATTCAGCATGCCCGCAACGGAGGGGGTGAAAAGACCATCGGAACGTATTCGGTCGATGGCTGGGACTTAGAAAACCCCAAGATCGTGTACGAGTTTAACGGTTGCTTATTTCACGTATGTCCCGTCTGTTACCCTGATCGTAGCACTAAAAATCAGTTTTTACAACGAACCATGGAAGACTTGTACCAGGACACTTGTCAGCGACGCCTAAAGTTGGAACAGGAAGGATACCAAGTGGTGGAAATGTGGGAACACGAGTACGATCACCGTATGAAAACCGATCCCGAGTTTAAACGCCTCGTGTAAAGTTACCAGTTCATGGACCCACTGAACCCGAGGGATAGTTTGTACGGAGGAAGGACCACTGCCACCTGTTTGCTGTACCAAGCCGACGAAGAGAAAGGAGAAGAAATCAAATGCTTGAACGTGTGTTCGCTGTATCCCTACGTGTGCAAATATTGTCGCTTTCCTGTAGGGCACCCGCAATTGTTCACGGAACACATCGACCTGAAAAACATTCAACAATACGAAGGCTTGATCAAGTGTAAAGTTTTGCCTCCCACGAACCTATACCATCCCGTCTTACCTCACCATTGTCAAGACAAACTGATGTTTCCATTGTGCCGTACTTGTGCCGAAACGTGCAACCAAGATCAGCCTTGTCAGCACACCCAGGAAGAACGTGCCTTGACGGGAACCTGGGTCAGCGTAGAATTGTTCAAAGCTCTGGACAATGGGATACCAACTGTTAGAAGTGTTCGAAATTTGCCACTTTCCCAAGACACATCAATACCACAAGGGTGATCCCAGTCAGAAAGGCATTTTCGCTGACTACGTGGATGCCTTTTTAAAAATGAAACAAGAAGCCAGCGGCTATCCTTCCTGGTGTCACACTCCCGAAGACCAAATACAATTCAAAGAGAAATACTATGAACAAGAAGGCATCTCTTTAGACCACATCGAGAAAAACGAAGGCAGGCGATCGTTTGCCAAAGTGATGTTAAACTGCTTGTGGGGTAAAATGGCACAACGACCGTGTTTACCCAAGACGGAATATTTGACAGAACCTTCCCGCTACTTCCAGATGATTCACGACAAAACCAAATACATGAAACACGTGGACGTCGTTCGCGAGGATTTGATCTTGGTCAATTACGAAGAAGATCTGGACTTTGTACAAGACGACCCTTTTGGAAATGTCATCATTGCGGCTTACGTGACAGCTCATGCTCGCTTAAAATTGTACGAAGCTTTAGAACTGTTAGGAGAACGCGTCCTGTACTTTGACACGGACAGTTGCATTTACATCCATCACCCGAGTCAACAGCACCCTGACATCGAAGGAGACCGTTTAGGAGCCTGGACAGACGAGCATCCCGACGACAAGATTCTAAGTTTCGTCAGTGGCGGTCCCAAAAATTACGGCTGCGAACACAAGGAGAAGTGCACACGACGTGCAGAGTGAAAGGACTGACTCTATATTATCGTACCAGTCGTGTGGTCAACTTTGGGGTATTGAAAGAAGCCTTGCAATCGGGAGAGGAAGCAAACTTTAAAGTGACCACTTATCAACCGAACAAGATTGTACGTTTACCCACTCACCACATCGTCAGTCGACCCTTGGAAAAAGTCTATCAAATCGTGTACCAGAAGCGAGTTCGACTTCCCAATCATTTCACCTTACCGCATGGACACGTCGGTATTGGTCTGTATATAAAAAGGAACCCTAGGCAAGATCGATAGTTCATTGTGACTACCAAGACCGAGCGAACAAGATGAATTCTTTCAGAGAAACACAAAACAAGTTGTTTAGAAAGGCACAATTCAAGTGTGAGGCTTCGGAAGTGGAATGCGATTGTGAGCCTTGCGATGGGTACGATGCTGTACGTTGTGTCCTTAGCGATGCCGTAAAGCATCATGGGAACTTTAGTGTCTCTACCCCTATCATGGAAAGTGATGCTGTGCGTGTCAAACCTGAGGGTTGCGAAAGTGATGCCGCTCGTCCTCTTGGACATTTTGCTGGGTTTCGTTTTAAAGGGGAATGTCCACCTTCACGTCTACCCCCCTACGGATGTCATCCAGCCCTGAGCAAACTCCTGTTCATGTCACCCAACCCTCATCGAAACAAACCTGTGAAAGACGAATATTCGTTTCCTGTGCGTTTGTCGGAATACTGCGACTTTGAAAATCGACTTCAATCGTTCAAAGGAAAATGGCTTAAGTATCTCGGAGGCCCGACCCCGGAATAATTAGCCAGAGCCGGATTTTTCTACTTGGGCGAAGGAGATAAAGTCAAGTGCTTCAGTTGCGGTGTGTCACTTCACCACTGGGAACCGCAAGATTCGGCCTACGTAGAACATGCTCGATGGTCATCGAATTGTCATTACTTACCCTTAGTGGGACCGAGACATTAAAGTAACTTACCATGTCGTTGACGAAGAAGAAACCAGTTTGGCTAGGAGTCAAATGTTGGACATCAACGAGACCAGTATTTAAACTTCATTTCAAAAACGATATTGAATCATTACCTAAAGAACTGCAAGAGAAGATTTACAAGGATGTTTGGCAGGGACTTGCCAGAGTGAAATCTCAATGGGTGAGTGTAGAACTTTTGTGCCGAGAAATTCATAAGAGGAAAGTTAATAAAGTCAACCAGTGTGTTAGATTTCTTTGGGTCAAGTGTGCATTCGTCCTATTGTATTACTCTAGACCGTTTACATCAAAAGAGTTCAGTGACATTCTTGGACGTTACCCTGCATGGCACTGGCCAGAAATTACTCACAATGTGGATTACTTTTGCTCTAGGAGAAGATTGTGAATTGTACGGACTGACCAATTCATGGATACTTTACAAGAGAACATTCGTGCTTTGCCTGTGGAGTTGAGAGAACACATTTACCGAGAGCTGGTCAAAATACAAGGCAAACGTAAGGAACAATTGCATCCGTTACTTCACCAGATCTTTAACCACTGGTACCTGAATGATATAAGAGAACTGATTCGTCAGAAATTGTTTCAGTGGTCAGACCTTGTTAGTGAGTTAGTGAATGAACGAAATGTTCATCATTTTGGTTACTTCGAGATTCACCTAGAGCAACGCATTGAGGAAGACGAGTTAAAGGATTACCAACATATGTTACGTGGAATCTGCTTAGCAGAAGAGAAAACTTCTAATCGAAGTTTGAACTGTAGGTTACAGTATTCTAGATTTCCTACTGGAGAACGAAGATGTCTGGGTAGAATGTACGTGTATTACTTCCGTAAAAAAGAGAGCATAAAAACAGGAATCCATGCCACGGCTTGTCACAAGTGATTGAACAGATTCCGTGGAAGGAACTCAGTGACCATATTCAAACCGTGGATCATTACCATCGATTATTACAAGAACTGTATCCATTCAATTTGGGTCGACAAGTGGTGTGTGTCTTAGTGACTTGTTTTCTGGGATTTCGTTTACCAGCCGATTCTTTGTGGACTCTTTACGATCAGTACTTACCACCTCAATGGCCTTAAATGGTCACGAAAAACTTCTTTTGCTCAAAGCCTTGCGGTTTCATCTGGATACTTCTCGACCTGTACGGGAAAAAAATATTCGTCAACTTTTAGCTACCCAAGACGTGTATGACGATGTGTGCGTAGCTTGTGACTTACATCCCCATTGGACAGATGTCCGTGCCTGGAAAGAATGGGATTTTGAGGCTTGGACCCAAGAAGTGGCCCAGTATGCACGAGAGTTGTTCAAGGAAAAAAGTTACTTTTCAACCCGTGTTAGTGACGGTGCCAGAAGAACCCGTCACCCAGGACGGGACTGTCGTGGACAGGCCTGAAAGACCCTTTCGGGAGGACACTTGTGTGACCTTACCCCCTACTATAGAACTGGTCAGAACTTTACCCAAAACATGTTGTACAGACACTTGTTTTTATTCCACGTTAATGGTTATCATGTGCCTTTTATCCTTGTACTTAAGCCTTTGGCTTTTATGTATTTTTGTCTTTCGTATTCATGTTTGAAACATTCAATAAACGTGTTCTGAAAAAAGTATATAAACTCTTGTCTTGTTTGTTTTCGTGTCACAAGTGACATTTCTCACACTATGGCTACCTCTGCTGTCTCTGCTCCCTCTTCCTCCACTGTCAAAGTCATCGACGAACACTTAGATCATGCCAGTTGGGAGGCTTTGTATCTTCGCCATCCCTTTAACATGCTCATTGCTGGACCTAGCGGTTCAGGCAAAACCGAATTCGTCAAACGTTTGATCGAACATAAACATCATTTGATCGATCGACCACCTCAACGGATCGTGTGGTGTTACAAAGAGTGGTAATCGGCGTACAGCCTCTTGCAAGAAAGTCAAGGCGATTCCGTCGTGTTTGAGGAAGGCATTCCTAAAGAAGACGACGGCATCGTCTCTGACTCCCGTCAAACCCATTTGGTCATTTTCGACGACATGTTAGGAGAAGACGAAGAAGAAATTAAACTGTGGTTCACGCGCAAAGGGCATCACCGTAATGCCAGTGTCGTTTACATCATCCAAAATTTGTTTCAACAAAGTAAAGCCCATCGCACCATCAGTCTCAATGCGCATTACGTGGTCTTGTTTAAAAGCCCTCGAGATAAATCGCAAGTGCAAGTCTTAGCCAAACAGTTAGGAACGCCTTGGCTGACTCAGGCGTACGACGATGCCACTCAAACGCCACACGCCTATTTACTCGTCGATTTGAAACCTACGACTCCCGAGGATTTGCGATTTCGTACCCACTTGTTTCACCACTGGTGCCAAGACGGAGGGCCTGTCCTGTACACGTCTCTGTCCTCGACTTAATTTCACTCCACAAAAAAATCTATAAAAAAATCAGACCCTTTTCGTCTGTCTCACACAGTGTGAACATGACGTCCCTTCAGTCGCATCTTCCCGTCAAATTGATTCGTGCCTTGTATGGCATCAGTCGAGAAAAAAATCCGCAAATACGAGCTCGTGTCTTAGAAGCTAGTCTCAAAGAAGTCTTACGATGGTTCACGGTGACGGCACGTCAAATACTCCAAGGAATCATTCAGATTCCTCATCAAACCAAACGCTTTTAAGATCGAAACAAAGTTGCTTTGACCCAACTGGCCGATCCCCGCATCGACACTCAAACCAAAAAACAAATCATTTTGAAACCTGGAGGAAGCGGTACTCTAGGAGGGGTCATCATTCGCTCTCTCTTAAGATGGGATCCTAATGCCCCCAAACTTCTCCCCAAGAAAAAGTCAAACGAAGCTCCAAGAAGAAGAAAAAGACCAGGTCCCCAAGAAGAAGAACTTTTTCAGTGGCGGGACCCTTCTCTTACCAGACACCACCCCGAAAAAAAGAAAAGAAGCCCCAAGAAAAAGAAAAGTCCACAGAAGAAAACTAGTCGCAAGAGAGGCACTTCTTCGGCCAGGACACAACCTTACACTCGCAAACCACGACCTGCCACGGCGGTGACTGCGTCTCCGGCAGCCTCACGTTCATCCACTTCTCCGTTGATGACACCAAGAACTGAAGAGTACTTGGAGACGTTGATCACACCAAGAACTTCTCCGTTGATGACCCCAAAAAGAACTTCCCCAGTGGCAGGACCCTCCAATTTAGTGGCAGTGGCTGCTGCTCACAAAGTACCTTCTCCCAAAATCAAAGTCCAAGAAAGATCGGGCATGTTACAAAGTTTACTGGATTTGTCCAAGCAAGAACTGGCTCAATTTAGTCCGTTGCGTACCCCTGCACGACGTGTCATGCCTGTCCTGAAGTTGATACGACGTAAAGACAATCACTGGCGACGCGTTCCAGTATAAAAAAGGCCTGTGACCAAGTCGGGGGTATCAGTGTTTTTTGGTGCTCCTGAAGACTCAAAGATGTCACCCTCCAGAAAACCCCAAGGAAAGAAAAGGAAAGGACTACCACCACGTTTAGTCAAACATGGGGACATGTTATCTGTCCTGTCCAAAGCTTCTCCACCTCTACGAAAAAAACGTATTCAATCGGCCTCCAAAGAGGTCATCGATGCCGTGTGCGAATGTTGTTTGAACGTCTTGAAAGGCACGATCCCTTTGTCCAAACACCAGAAACAATGCTTAAGCAAACATCGTCACGTTCTTCGCCAAATGGTTCAAAAGAAAATTACCATTCGTCAAAAGAAGAAGATGTTGGTCCAACGTGGAGGCATTTTACCCCTCTTGTTAGGCCCCTTACTGAAAGAAGTCTTGGGAACCATGTTGGGAGGACTGGTGGGAGCAAGATAAAAAGGTCCTCGGAAGTCCCATGATCTCAGAATTGACCCCTGACAACCCCATGGAAGGACGAAAACTAGCTTTAGTGCCTTACAAACGATGGATGGAATACCATCGGTGGCAAGAACAACGCACCCCGCATTTACCTCCCAATCCCCATTTGAGCGAGATGTCCCAGTTACAACACGAATTGCAGTCCTTGATGGATCGTCAAGATTTGTCCGAAACAGAAAAATCGCAAAAGTACGGTCAACTCTTGCAACGACTGCAACTCTTTCACCAGAAAGCTTTAGACGAAACAGGTCTACCCACTCTGAAAGATTTTAAGAACTTGATGAAAAGTCCAGCACCATCACCAGTACCAGTACCAGTACCAGTGACCAAGATAGAAAAAGGAGAAGAAGAAGAAGAAGAAGGGTTTCAAACTCCACCAGAAAAAGTACGCAAGGTAACAACACCACCTACCTCCAGAATTGGATGGATTAAAAAGATGATGGCCACCCCTTCTTCATCACAAGAGAAAAAGAAAGTGAAGACAGAAGTGAAGACAGAAGTGAAACAAGAACCGATATCCCCCGCTCAGACATCCTCCTCTTCAACACCTATTGCCGGTCGCACACGCAAAGCATTGCAATCCAAGAAAATACCCCAAGAGAAAAAGAGTAGCATCCTCCAAGAGTGGGTGTCTTATTAACACACCAACCAACACAAAAAACTGGAAAAAGTCTTAGCCAGCATTTACTACGATCCCTCGCATCCTGCAGGTTACGCAGGAGTTCAAAAATTGTATCGTGCTGCCAAAACTCGACTGAAAAGTCTCCGTTTACCTCAAGTGCAACGATGGTTACAAGAACAAGCTATCTCCACTTTACACAAACCCATTCGACGCAAGTTTGCCAGAAGTCGCACCCGAGTGGAAGGCATCGATCATCAATGGCAAGCCGATTTAGCCGATGTCTCTCATTTGGCCAGCTACAATCGTGGCTACAAATATTTGTTTTGTGTCATCGACGTCTTTTCCAAATTTGCCTGGGTCGTGCCCTTGACTTCCAAATCGAGCAGCGAGTTAGTGCGAGCCCTGCAACGGGTGTTGAAACAAAGCGGTCGTCACCCTCTTCGATGGCAAACGGACAAAGGCACCGAAATTTCTGAACCAAGCTTTCCAAAAAGAATTAAAGAAACGTGACATTCATTTTTTTACCACCGAGAATCCCGAAACCAAAGCCAGCATCGTGGAACGTTTTCAACGCACTTTGAAAGAACGCATGTGGAAATATTTCACGCATCACCACACTCTGAAGTACATCGACATCTTACCGCACCTGGTGCAAGCGTACAACCAATCTTACCATCGAAGCATCGGACGTGCCCCGCAAGACGTGACTCCCGAGAACGAAGTGTTGGTGTTTGAGCGCCTGTTTGGTACGTCCCCGACGAGGGCTGTCCCCAAGAAAAGTGGAATGTTGGCCGTAGGAGATTGGGTGCGCATTGGCAAAACCAAAAACGCACTTTCGACAAAGGTTACTTACCTAACTGGACGACCGAATTGTTTCGCGTCACCGGACGAGTGCATGGCCGTCATCCTACCGTTTATAAATTGGAAGACATGAACGGAGAAGTGCTCAAAGGAACGTTTTATTTGCCCGAGTTACAACGTGTCACCAAAAAAGAAGACGACGTGTACGACATCGAAAGCATTCTCGAACGCAGAACCCGTAAAGTGGGCAAACGACGTGTCAAAGAAGTCAAAGTACGTTGGAAAGGATATCCACCCAGTTTTGATTCTTGGATCGACGCTTCGCAAGTCATCGACTATAAAAAGAAGTGACCATCATGCCCTTTCACACAGACGCAGCTACGTCGACCACTCCTTCACCTAGTTCTTCTGTGCAAGATTTACAAAAACAACCCTTGTGGGTGTGGTGTGGAGAACGTGTGCCTAAAACGCAAATCGTCTTTTTCTGCCAAATCTTCGTGGTGTATTGTGTCATCGGGGCAGCCATTGCCAATTTGAGTTTGCAACAAGGAGACAAACAATTGTGGACCATTTTAATGAGCAGTTGCATCGGTTACCTGCTTCCCAATCCCTCCCTGAAATTCTCCTCGAACGGGAACCACGGGAACCTTGTGTCCAGTGCCAGTGTCAGTCACCACTCCAACAACAACCACAGCAACCCCATTTTGGGCGGAGACACTCCTCTGACTTCCAGTAACCCCTCGGACAGCCACAGAACTCTGGAATTATGAGTCACCAAAACCAATTTTACTTAACCTTACCCAGTGACAGTTCCATGGAGGTGTTTCCCAACAACACGTTGTGCTGTTACACGGCCAAATTACCTCAGGCCATCCCATTAGATCACGAAGCCCATTGGGAAGTGACTTTAGTAGAAATCATTCACCCGACCCAAGTCCTCACTGTCATTCCCAATCAAAATGTTTTTGATGTGGAAGTTCATGACGAACAATTGCAACAGTACTTGGATACCTATGGCAAATATGACAAGAAAACCCCTGGCACAAAAAATCAAAAGTACACCACCTATCACTTGTTCATTCCTCCAGGCTATTATTTTAGTGGTCAACATTTGGTCAGCACCATAAGCTCCAGGTTTAATGTCGTGTTTCTTAAAGCTTTGGAGAGTGTCAAAAAAGTGTCACCATGGAATACCACAAAACAGCTCGTCGCTTCTTGATGAAATTTGACGGGAGTAAAATCCTGTCCATTTTATTTTGTTCTGAATTGTTTGACATGTTGGGCGGAGACATGGACATGAGAATGGCCATGATCAAGAAAAACGAATTACCAATCGTTTACGACAACGAGTCTTTTAGCAAGTTATTTCGTGCCCCGGTAGAAATGAACCAAGGACTGAATTTGATGTTCGTGTATTCCGATGTGGTGGAGTACAACGTGGTGGGACACACCTATGTGCCGTTACTGCGTGTCATTCCTTTCAAAGTGGATTCTGCCACGACCGCTGACGAGGAAGGTTGAAACACTTATCACGTCCACCGCGAATTTGTACATCCTCACTATTTGCCTGTCAGCAAGTCGTATTTGGACACGGTCAACATTGCTATAAAAGGAGATCTGGGACAAAATATTCAATTCACCAAAGGAAAAGTCACGGTGAAACTCCATTTTCGAAAACGGTTCTCTCACGACTCGTAAGTCATGTATCCAGTGTACCGAGGGGTTGCTCGACAGCGAGGACACGGTTTAGGAGATATGTTAAAATCGGCCTTTCGTTCGGTGGCCCCGGTGTTGAAACCGATGGTGACACGAGGATTGCACGCCTTGAAAGATGCAGCACTGACGCAAGGCAAAGAATTTCTCCAAAATGTCATCATTGACAAACAAAACCCTAAAGAAGCCTTCATGAGGGAGGCAAAAATGTCTTGCTGCAAACGGGTAAAGACCTTTTGGGCCGCCGAGAAACACCTATAAATGCCCTGCACGCTACCGAGTCAGGCATTCAGCAAGGACAAGGCAGAAAGAGACGACGAAGAAAACACCCTTTAACCAGACTTCACACTTCTAAAGCGAGAAAGGCAAAGAAAAGAAGAACCGTTCGAGACTTAGACGTTTTCGATTATTGAGACACAGAACAAAATGATGCACCGAGAGTCTTGTGCTTGTTCCAAGTCGGAACTGGATCTCTGCCATGCCCCCCACCATGATGACGATGCAAGAAGCTCAGTGGGTCGAATTTAATCCCGTCTCCTCTTTGACGGAATCAGCTCCCATCGAGTTTGAAATCAAAGGACAACCCGAAGATTACATCGATCTGAATAGCAGTTACCTGTATTTGAAAGTGAAAGTGATCAAAACGGACAACACCAATCCAGGAGGCGATGCTAGAGTAGCTCCCGTCAACAATTTCATGCATTCCTTGTTCAGCGAAGTGGACTTGTACTTGAATAATAAACTGGTCAGTAGCAGCATGGATACTTACCCATATCGTGCCTACTTGGAAGATCTCTTGACGTACGGAAAAGAAGCCAAGAATACTCATCTGGATGCTTGCGTGGTATGGAAACCTGACACGGCAGGTGTAGGCACGTTTAGCGACACAGTCCTGACAGAAGATGACAATCCTCACAATGTGGGGTTTAACGACCGTCGTAAGAAAACTCTGCAAGGGCGAAGTTTAGAACTAATGGATCGTTTGCATTTGGACATGTGGTTGCAAGAAAAGTATTTGCTGAACGGGGTGGATATCCGTCTGAGACTGAATCGTAGCAGTGCCGCTTTCCATTTGATGGCCCATGCCAATGAATACAAAACTATCATTCAAGAAGCCCGACTTTACGTGCGTCGTGTGGAAGTGTTACCTAAGGTGGGAAACGACGTCAGTCAGACGTTGAGCAGAACGACCGCCAAGTATCCGATACGACGCGTAGAAGTGAAAACGTTCACCATTCCCGCTGGACATCGATCTATGATCGAAGATCATCTGTTCCAAGGACAGTTACCCATACGTTTGATTGTTGGTATCGTTAGGAATTCAGCCTTCAACGGAACCCATGATCAAAATCCTTTTGAGTTTCAACATTACAATGTGTCCAAGATCGAAGTCAGTCGCGATGACAAGACCTTGTGTACCCGACCCTTTGAGCCCAACTTTGGTGTCGCAAAGAATTATTTGAGATCGTACTTGTCCCTGTACGAAGCCACGGGACAGTTTGGAACCAACACCAGTCACGGCATTACGTACGAGGATTACGCAGGAGGCTATGCTTTGTGGGGTTTTGATTTCACTCCAGACCAAGGCAGCGACGAGGGACATTTCCACCCTATAAAATCCGGCCAGATTCGTGTGGAACTTCAGTTTGCAAATCCACCTCCAGATCACATAGTGAACGTCCTCCTGTATGCATATTTCGACAATACCATAGAAATCAACAGTTTGAGAAAGTCATTCTAGACTATTAGAAGCTATGGAAGACTGTTATCCCTCTTTGCCTAGTGGAGAAACTTTGAAGATGGAATGTGAGGAGACCGGGGAAGAAGAATCTCAAGACAAAGACGAAGAAGTTGTCATGATGAAGTCAAGATGGCCAGAACAAGAAACCCATTTAGTCTCCTGTTTTGCCAAACACTTGGCCGAAAAAATGACGGAATTGATCAAGAAAAATTGCTATGGATGTCAAAACGATCATCCCAGTCAAATTCAACACGATAAATGCCTGATGTTGAGTCAAGAAGAAAAATTGGACGAGTATCTGGACGATGCTTGGAGTCTCATCTCGGACGAAGTCGTGTTGCACCAGTGGTATAAAGACATGCGTGAACATTCTTGTCCACCATTAACAACTCAAGAGATCCATCGTATCGAAGCTCTCCTGAATCAAAGTGAGGAGACGAAACGAAGAAACGGTTATTTGTCAGACATTTTCAAGCAAAAAGTCAGGATCGAATTGATGACTTGTTATTACCTGTGAAGAAGAAAACACACAAAAATGGATACCTGCGAACTTTATTACCTTTTGAACCACAGTTCGTACACGGCTTCTTGGAATCCTGTCGTCTGTGCTAAAGATGAACTCCCTCATCGCAAACCTCAAGACCATCTAGCTTATGTGATCAACACGGACGACAGTCATCTCCCAGGAACCCACTGGGTAACCGTTTACTTTCCTCAAGAAGGATGTGTGGAATATTTCGATTCGTACGGATTGCCCCCTTTGGAAGACGATATCATCGACTTTATGAGAAGAAATGCTCAGACCACCCGATTCAATAATGTGAAATTGCACATATTCCTTGGTGTGTGGACAGTACTGTGTGTATTTTCTGCATCATCGCCGCCGGGGCTATTCCTTAGAACATTTAGTGACTCATTTTGATCCTCGTTCTTCTTCTAGAAACGATGTGAAAGTAGATCGATGGTTTTGTGACCATTATGCTTATCTTTTGTCTCAAGCTAGGAAACGTAGTGTCCATCAATGGCCTAATGATTTCCAACAGTGGAAATCACAATTTCATTCACAACGTTGTCAGCCCTGTTTAAAGTAGAGTATGAATTGAAAAAAATGTTTGTGATTTGAAAACAAATGTTTGATGTTATAGTGTTGGATTATTGTTAAAAAATGTTAGAGTTGTTGGTTAGTGTTAAGTGATTTTTGAATAAAAAAATGTTGTGTTTTGAAAAAAATTGCCTTTGTCTTTTGTTTGGCTATAAGAATGTTTGATTGATGCTCTTTAATTTCTTACTATCCCTCTCATGACACTCATTGAACGTTGCGGCTAGAAAACCGTGGAGGGATGTTTTTCTTCACGTCCGCGCTTTGACTTTAAGAACCGGGGAAGTTTCCAGTCTAACCATCCATTGTCGACTCATCCTCCTACGAAGATGTGCTCCAAACTAGCTAAGCTAAACGAAGCCTACCTGAATTTGCATAGGGTCAGACACAGTGTGATACCGAAAGCTGAAGAGATAGAGAATGTGAGAATGTTAAAAGTCACTGAAGACCTGATAGAAGAGCTCTTCAGAGAAGAAGTGAACAGGGAGAAAGAAGAATGGACAGAGAAGTACAGACTTCAGAGACAGCAGCAACAGCAACAACAGCAGCAGCAGCAGCAGGAACCTGAACCTGACAGAGGCTTTGTCGATTGTCGTATCGACACCAAAGAGTTCTTCTTCTCTTTCCGAAGAAGCAGACCTATCGTCAGAAAGTCTATCCTCAGAGGACGACGCATTCTTAGAAACTAAAAGATTGCCATAGCAAACAAAAAAAAAAAAAACAAAAAAAAACAACAGCCCTTTTCATGGCTACCCCAATGCTCTAGAAAAGAAATCACAATCGATTTGCCAATATGTGTAGGTAGAATAGTGTGAATATAAACAATAATTTTTTTTATAGTGTGAGGGTATGTGTTTGTGTATAGGATTGTGTGTTTGTAAGTACTCACGTACGTTGGTGTGGATAGTAGATTAAGATAATGTCTTTTTTTTGGTGTTTGAGGTGTGGGGAGAGTAGATTTGGGGGTTTGATTGGATTGATTTACGTATGTGAATAGTATATTGAAGTGATTAATGAAAAAAAAATTGGAATAGGAATGGGTAGTATAAAAAAGTGAGTGAGTGTTTCTTTTAGGTCCGCGTGTTGTTTTGGTCATGATCTAGGGAAGATCAATTTTATGTTTTTAGGGGATGTTTTCCTTCACGTCCGCGCTTTTCGTATAAATTAAAAGTCACTCGTCAGTCCAGCTACCCTTGTTGATTGATCAACACCAGAATGAACACCAGACTAGCGAAACTGTTGGAACTTCATGTGCATCTGGAATATGCCAGGCGCCTGTTGAACGAACTGGCCGCGGAAGCCATTGTGGAAGGGGGAAGGATGAGAGAGGAGGAGGAGAGAAGAAACAAAGAAGAGGAGGAGAGAAGATACAAAGAAGAGGCGGAGAGAAGATACAAAGAAGAGGAAGAGGAGAGAAGAAACAAAGAAGAGGAGGAAAAGGAGAGAAGAAATTTCAGAATCCCAGAAACAGAAAATTGGGATTCTGAAGCTATTTATCCTCCCTCTGCTCTCTCCCCCAAAAAAGTAAAAAGCAACTGGAGAACAAGATGTGTATGTGGCGCCAGGCCTGGAAGGTGCCATCATTAACCAGGTGTCCATGAAGTTCCAAAAAAACAGCCCTTTTCAGGGCTACCCAATACTCTAGAAAAGAAATAACCATCAATTTGCCAATGTGTGTAGGTAGAGTAGTGTGAATATAAACACTGACTCTTTTTTAATAGTGCGAGTGTATGTGTTTGTGTGTTTGTGTTTGTAACGGCTCACGTAAGTTTGTGTGAATAGTAGATTATGGGTTTGTTTATTGTTTCTTAGCGTATGTGGAGAGTATAGTTTGGGTTTTATTATATGAAATGAGAAAGTAGGGGATGTTTTCCTTCACGTCCGCGCGTTTTAAGTGATGATCTAGGTAATATCAATTTTATGTCTTGGGAATGTTTTCCTTCACGTCCGCGCTTTTCGTATAAGAACCCACAACGTTCGTCGTTCGCACCATTCTACGGAATAAAAGATACGAGATGGAAGTGTCGGCGTTGTTTAATGACTTAAGAAATGTTTACTTTTGGATGATGGATGGAGAATATACTATTGAAAGGATAGAAAAAGAATGGAGGTTAAAAAAAGTCTTGACTATGTCAATGAATTAAAATTAGCCAGGAAGATGATAGAGGAGATGATAGAGGAAGAAGTTAAGAGATTGAGAGGATTGATTCAACCAGAGTATGTAAGAGTGGGGACAATAAAAGAGTCTATGGACAAGGTAAAAGGAGTGAGATGTTATTTAGAAGAGCTAGAGAAATGGTCAGAGTGGAAGTTTGTGAAAATGGGCAGTGAACATCTAAAGAAAGCGGAAGAAAAGATGAAAAAGATAATAGAGGAAGAAGTGCAGAAAATTAAGGACAGGTGGGCAAAAGATAGAAAAGAACAAGAGAATAGAAAGAAAAAAGAAGAATATGAGAGACTGAACAATAACTGGATAAAAATCCAACAGAAGTTCCGAGCCATGGGTCACCCGGACTGGATACCGGAAAATGAAAAGAAGAAGAAGAACAACGGAATTTGGGGAAAGATTAGGGGCTGGATGAGGAAATGGAGGAAATAGAAGAAAGCCAAAGGCCCTTTTCAGGGCCACCCACATTTCTCGAAAAGAGAATGACTTTCCATTGCCTACCCCCTTTTTTTTTTAAAATTTAAAAAAAAAAAAATCCCATGTTCAATTTTCCTTGACGCTATACAGTCCCACCCTGTTTAAATTCCTTTGACGCTATACAGTCCCCTATTCCCATGTTCAATTCCCCTTGACGCTCAACAGTCCCACGATTTTTCTCCATGTTAATTTCCCTTGACGCTATATGTTCCCATGATTTTTCTCCATGTTAAATTTCCCTTGACGCTATATGTTCCCAGGGGGTGTTTTTAATGCTAAGTCCCATTGACTCTATAGTATCCTTATTCACTACTGACGCACTTAAGCACTTACTTTTACCTTTTCTGAAATATACTTCTTTCATAACGATATCTCTAATCACTTTGGAAATATTATTAACTTTAGCAAAGTATGGGCAAAAAAATGACAATGATATATTTCCTCATACTCTTCTTAACACCATTGTAATAAAGCTCGTACGTCACACATTTTGACGCACCTCACAGAAAATTTGTCTTTGTTCTACCCTATATCCTAGTCTCTCTGTGATTTCTCTCTCACCCATTCATATTTTGTTTTGTTTCTAGATTCCACAATTCATCACAGTCTCTATATTTTAGTAAAATGTCTTTAAAATAAAACAAATTTCAAGGTACTGCTGTTTTTTTTCCACATGGCGTATCGGGTTCTGACTTTGTCTTTTTTAAATCTATTATATTTGTACATTCTAACTAAGAGTATAGGACTAGGTAATCCCAAACCTTACTTTTTCTTTGCTCTATGCAGAGTCTCTTTTCTAATATAATGCATTTTATTGCCCCATTTGAAGTTTATTACGTCTTTGTCTAATTTATTAAAAAATGTATTATCCGTATCAGTGGATTTAAGTGTATTGTTTCTGTTGGAGTTTATATTATGTTTTGTCCACTTGGGTCAGCTCCATTATGCATAATGGCGTTACAGCCCAGATAGTTGTGTTTTCGTTAATCTTTTTGATTAGTTGCTTATAATTTTCTCAATCTGCATTTTTTCCGAAAAAGATTCATAGTGCTTGCACTGGGCGCGGTAATATACCCGGGTGGTTACCCCACCGGTTACCTAGTTTTAATATTTCTGTTTTGTCATGATTGATTTTTGACCCCGAGGCTTTACCAGATCTTTCAAACTCTCTAAGTGCTGAAAATATTTTGCATCCCTTATAAAGTTAGTGCAATCATTCGCCTGTTGTATCATTTTAAATTCTCTTTTTTTAGATTTCGGATTTGAATACCTTCGATGGCTTGGTTGTTAAATATTTTATGGCTGATAATTTCAATTGCTATTACGTAAAATAGCATCGATAGCGTACATCCCTGTCTCACTAATTTCTTTATTTCAAACTCTTTTGTGTTATTCCCATTTACCTGAACACGAAATGTTATTCCGATGTATAAGATTTCAGTCCATTTTCTGAAGTTTTCTCCTAAATCAAATTTTTCTAGTACTTTTTGGATACAGTTGAGTTCTAATCTATTAAAAGCTTTCTCTTGGTCGAAAAGTACACCTTTCTTTCCTGTTTCATTTATATAATCAATCATAGTCTTTATGTTTAAAATATTACTTTGTGCTATGTATATTTGATTTAATTATATCTGATTTAATATATCTTTATTTCAATTTAATTGTTTGTTTATTTATTTCATTACACGCTATTGTGATGTAAAGTTATTCACTAGAGATGATTTTTTCCTTAGAAAATAGCTTATCTTGACTGTTCGTGTTTAGTAAACATCAGGTGTTGACCTAGATCCTGACCTTGATTCAAAATTAGTAACAACCACGTAAATAAGTTCTATTTTTATTTTAAAATGACTGCTTGTTGTCGAAGTCATGATGGGACTACCGATTTAAGATGTAAACAATTTCGTAAAATTTTATTTCTTAAAGTAAAATGATTAGTTTTTTGTCAGGGCCACAGTGGTTGTACGTATCTTTAACAAATAAATAATTTCGACGAGGTTCTGAAATACAATATAACCTTTATTTTGGAAAGATAATATCAGTTGTGCTTTTTCTTTACACTGGAAGGTTATGTTGTGCTGTTTGGAGTCATTCCAAATTACTTAGATTCAAAAGGATTAATTCTTATTTTTCTCTGGAAAATACGCATGCTCGTGTGAAATTCTTGAACAAAGACAGCTCTTTTAAAAAAAAAAATTTATTCAGATCTCCTAAACTGGAGTGATATTTCTTGTTTCTACAAGGAACTTTAGACTTTAACACTACAGGTTACAACATACGTCATCGTCTTCCATTTTTGATTCTTCGTCGGGGCTCGAACTTGAAATCAGTAGAACATTTTGTTATTAGCACTTCTACAATTGTATTCGTGGATTATTCTTGGATTATTTTTGGATTTGATTCTTAAAACCGTAAGTTCATATATTTTCATTTTTACAGAATTTTTCCAGGGAAATAAATTATTGTATTTTTCAAACCTTGTATTTTTCACTCTTTCTTATGTTAATGTTTACTTGAGCCTAAAGACTTTGTGCATCACTCCTTTTTCCCCGCATGTTTGATTTGTTTTTATTATTCTCCCTAATCCATTTTTCACCCTATTTATTAAAATTCTAACTAAAATCTTGTAATCATTATTGAGGAGAGAAATGGGTCTCCAATTTCTTTTAAATATCTTATCTCTTTCCCTTCCCTTTATAAATTATCGTGATTAAACCTTCTCTCAAAGATTTAGACATGTATATTTTACTAGACAAATATTATTATATAAAAAGTTGAGGATCTGCGTTAATTCACCGTGGAATTTTTGATAGGCCTCTGTGTTCTGACGAGATCATCTCGCATCTTACTTCTTTTAAGTAGTTGTCAATTGCAGAATTGTCTATATCTTTTGTAGTGTGTAGCTCCTTGTAGTATGTGTAATTTTTATCTAAAATGTCTTCCTTTTTAATATATATTACTTTATTCATTTTAACCTTTTCTAAAAAAGGTCTCCCTTTTTTCAGTTCTTCCCAGGACTTTTTTTTATATATGTATGTAAGTTTTCCCGCTCTACTGATCCTGCCTTGAATTTCTTCCTTCTCTATTTCTTTCACCCTTTTTGTTAATATTTCTTTTTGTTCTTCATTTATTATTTTATTTAGTTCTCCTTGTATTTGGTGTTCTTTTTTCCTTCTTTAGTTTTCTCTTCTCATTTATGAGTATTTTAATTTTAATTTTAAACTGTCCCATTCTTCTATAGTATTTATATTTTCTTCATTTGTGAATTTTTTTAGTGTTTCTTTTATTTTATTTACGAAATCTAAATCATTTAAAATTTTGTTATTTAGCTTCCATGATCCCGGACCTCGTTGTTTCTATCCAAATTTTTTTTTATTCCATTGTTACCATTTTGTGGTCTGATAATTTAAACAAATTTATATCTGCTGTTATATGTTTGTTCATAATAAATTGTTCCGTGGAAACGAAACATTCTACTGGCTTGCCCTGTTTTGCATTCATACGTATAGTCTCTTCTTAATATGTTCATATATATATATATATATATATATATATATATATATATATATATATATATATATATATATATATATATATATATATATATATAACGTGCAAATTATGGTCTTTTATTAATTTTGTCATTTCGTATCTAAATCGCATGTCTTCTTGTGTTAGTCTTGTTGTCCGGTCTACTTCATCCTGTATCAAAGTAAAATCACCTCCTAAGATTTGGTTTTCCAATGCGAAATTTTGTAGATATTTATGTAAGTTTTCGATAAAAAGATCCCCACCCCGTTTCCTGGAATGTATACGTTTATTCTATGCCAGGATTAATCTTAATGTGGATTGATCTTTCCTTAAAATGGTTTCCCTCATCATATCTTTCCCACATCATTACTCTCTTATTTTTTTTTACTCTCTTATGTTTTAAAAACATCGCGCACCCGCGCCCCCGTATATCTTCCTTTACAAAGTCATTACTAATTATTATTGCATTTAGTTTATCTTCTAAAACTGTTTTATTTCTGGTGTAGGTCCATTATGTGTCTCTTGTAACATCAGTACATAAAAAGTTCCTTGCCTTGGCTAGTTTCTCTGCCTTGAATGTATCTATCCCGTTGCTAATTTATTGCCCCTAATCGGTAGTTCTTTCGCATCACTTCATCGGTTTCTTTATTATGTAGTCTCCATTATTTGTTATTAGGAATAATTTAAATATGTATATGCTAAATGGGCTCTGGACTGTCTCCAGAGCCTCGTTTGACTTTTGAATTTCTTCTTCAGTAATTTCTTCACTTTCCTTGTCATTGTCATTGTCCAAATATGTTCCGTATATTCTGTCTTCGTCTTTTTCATTTTCGATGTCCGTATCGTCGTCTGATTATATTTACATTTCTGGATCCGAGTCGTTGTTTCTGTCTTTGTCAGTGCCTTTGTGCTTGTCCCTTTTCTCTGTCTCAATTTCATCAGTCTGTGTTTTTCTTTGGTTTTTTGGCCACGATCATAGCTTTAACAGGCCGAATTATGGTCGTTTTTCGGGTGGCCGGTGTTGATGTTAGGGTTTTTATCCCCAACAGGTCCATCAGTCCCTCTTCTGGTTTTGGCTCTATCTCCTCATCGTCTGAGAGGTTTTCCTCATCCTTCATATGGAGGAGGTAGAATGGATTAGACCTTAAGATGTCTCCTTCATTTTCATTGAGTCCAGGTTAAGATGTTTTCCTGGGGATGGCGAATCCTCCCATTCGAGGACTTTACACCCACCCTAATATACCTGCTAGGTCACTTGTGTTCTGTATACCTCTGTAGTGTATGGGGTTATTTCTAGCATTGATTGACCAGTTATGATTTGGGTGGGTATTGGGTTTTCTGTAATTTCTTCCTAAAACTCCCCTTGTCAATGTTTGCTTCTGCATTGCCTGCCGTTTTTGACGCAACTGCGCCAGCGTAAAAACGGGGGGGGGGGGGGGGGGAGAGCAGCTTGATTTTTACAATCCATTGGTGCGAGCACTGTCAACATGTACTTAGGTCATGCACGTTCCATTTCGCATCTTTATACCGTGATTTCAAGAGGAAAAGAAGTACATAGAAAAATGTAGGTACTTTTATGGTATACTCTTTTGCTACTGTCAGGACCCTTACTCCTGTTTTAACTGTTTGAAATCCACGAACAGTCGTTAACCATTGCCTTTTGGTATTGACCTTGATTTTCTGTTGTATTTTGTCAATAAGGACACTTTTGTCAATTGCGTTAGGGATCCCTGAGATGAAGATGTCTCTGGTTTTGGGCTCTATCTCCCTCTTTATTGGTAGTACGTCTGACACCGACGCCGTACGTCCTTTGACTTCAAATTCATTACTTTCTATCAGTGATATTTCATGGTCCCTTGGGTAGATGGTGTATTTATTCTTACCACCGTTTTGGATCCCCTCGATCTTATTTATATCTAACCCTTTCACTTTTAAGGCTGTGATAATGTCTGACTGCCTGGGGCAGTCATTTGCTGCGCCAAAGTCTAATTGTTGCCAGCCTATGGGATGAGACGCGATTAGAATTTCTGGCCCGTCTCCCTTTTCTATTCTAACCACGAAATAATTGTCAAGTTTTGCTCCTTTGTAGAGCTGTTTCTTTAGAGTGTTTTCCATTTCCTTATTACGTTTGAGTCCAACTCACGTAATTATCAAAGATTAAGTTAGAGTAGAAATCACTTTGACAATGATTTTGAAACGGTTGATCTCATAGTACTATTTCAATTAGAATTAGTGGAAAACACAGCTTACTGAGTAATGCAAAACGAGGTTGAAAATGGTGGTATGTTATATAAAAAAAAACATATGCAAACTGCTCAAAGCACTTTGCATAACACTGAAACGTGAAAAAAAAATAACAAAATGTTTGCAAAAACATATATAAAAAAATATCAAAATCCACAATCAATACCTTGAAAACAAAATAAATGTGTGTGTAAGGTACTCCTCTAGTATCCAGGATTCGTAGGTAAGGCCACTCTATCCTCTTTGCCTTGTACATGCCATTGCCGATGACAAAACCGACTTTACTTCTCAAGAAGGAGTATCAGAATCATTTTAAAGTTCGCGCTAGACATGGCTGTTACCGATTAAAATATACGCAGGCGTGTTCCGGAAAGATTTGCATGCAACATTTCAATGAACAGGTGACATCATATCTATTATAGGACTTCTACAATGTATGCCTGCTGCAGTTCAGCCAGATGCGCGCGCGCGCGTGTGTGATTTGGATTTTTAACGCAGCTTTAATAATTTTTCAGTCATATCGCTACGATGTCTGCAGTATGGCAGTTTTTAGCGATGTCTAGCACTGGGACATCATGCCGCAGATATGTAGCATGATGTCCCACTCACTCACATTATCCTGATACCAGGCCGACCAGTCCTAACACTAACCTCTTAATGCGGAATGCCAAGTGAGGCAGCTGTTAGTACCATTTTTGTAAGTGTTTGGTATGACTCGGCCGGGGATCGACCCCACGATCTACCGCATCCGGACGCTCTAACCACTAGGCCACCGGAGCGGTCAGCCAGATGCACCCTATCAAGTAAATATTAAACTGTTGAGTTTATGATGTATGTATGTATGTTCATTGCTTTTTCAGTTTTCAACAGTCTTGTACAATGAACTTAATTTTTGTTTTCCTGTTACATTGCTTCATTCAAGCTTTTTTACTTTTGTACCTGGATTTAGGTTGGTATAAGCAGCGGTTACCGCCAAAATTACATTATTTAAATGACGTAGCATAAAATGAAACGATTCAACTCAACAAATGAAAATGATTTCATATACCAAATGGACTGTTACATTCAGTGGTCAAATGAACAAAACGGAATGATGAATTCAGATTCCAAATAACGTGGTATTAAATGCTGATGTTGTTGTTGTAGTGTTTAACGCCATTTTCAGCACAAGATAGACTATACATGGCTGCCAGTATAACTGGTGGAGGAAGAACCCTGGAAAACCCCGGGAAGAACCACCGACACACGAGAAGCTACTGCCAAGCTTTCTCACGTACCCACGTTAGCCGAGCCGGTATTAAATGTAATACGAAATAAAACGAACTAAACTAACAAATAAAATGATGAATTCAAATTCCAAATTAAGTGGAATTAAAAGAGACGGTTTGAAGAACAAAACGAAAAAATGAATTTAGATTCCAAATGACGCGGTATTATATGATAATTTCAGTTTAAAAATACTGTAGTATTACACAGAATAATTTGAACAACAAAACGGACTCTTGAATATATATTCCAAATAACGTGGTAGTATACGATGAATTCACTTTCCAAATCATATAGTAGAACATGCACTAATCTGAAGAACAAACCGGACGGATGACTTCAGATTCAAAATTACGAGGCATTAAATGAAATGTATGGAAAGTAAAAAAGTTTAAGTAAGTCTGACTGGGACCAGCACTACAATTTAAGATTATACTGCAAATCATATATCGAAAAACCAAGCGTACGTTGGGTGGCGCTGTTATCCATGAAGCATTGTGCCAATAGGCCCAGACTTATAATCATCTGCACCATATAAAGGACGATTTGCTTGAGTTTGCCAGACATTATGATTTTTCTGAAGCAAGGTTACTTGAGCAAAGCAAGAGATAAATATCTTTGTTCATTATTATTGGAAAAGGGTATTCATGATAAAAGTGTTTTTGATTTGTTTAATAAATCTGCATCAGGTTCGGATAGGAAATTAAGATAATTACAAAGAAAACAGATGAAATTAGAGTTAAGACAGCTTTAAATAGCTTCAGAAGGAAGTGATGCAGATGCAACTGCAAAAATGAGGAAAAAGAAATTCAAATGCAAAGAGAGAGAGAGAGAGAGAGAGAGAGAGAGAGAGAGAGAGAGAGAGAGAAGGGGAAAAGATATGCAAATATAAATGCAAAAAGACGAAACAGAAATGCAATTTAAATTTAAAGAATTAGAACTGCCAAGTAAACCACATTTGTCCCTTAACACACAAGTTCAGGTTTTGATGTTGCCAGAAATATTAGGTTAGTGCCCTCTTTTAAAGAAAAGGAAGCATACCAGTAGTTTTCTCTTTCTGAGAAAACTGCTAAACTTTTGAAATGGGCAAGAGTGTATTGGAGTTTGTTATTGCAAATTGTACTTATTGGCAAAGCTCGCTCCCGGTACAACAAAGTGCTCATTATGATGTGGTTCAGAAATGTATGTTAAATGGTTGTGAGTTGCTAACAGATGCACATCGACAGAGGTTTAGGAACTGTATGAAAGAAACTGAACAAACCCATGTCGAATTTGCATGGAAAAAAGAACGTATATTTAATAGGTGGTACTCAACCAAGAAGGTAGATGAAAATCATGATAACCTCAGACATCGTCGCTAGCTAAGGATCTGATATGTGAACACTATGTTCACCTTGGGGGATCGAGAAGATAGTTGTGTGCTTCGTGTCTGTGAATTTCATTAGATGCGGCGGCAAGCCACCTCAGCCAATCAAATTTAAGTTGTTCAAATTTGAACGCTGTTCCGGCATGATCGAGACAAGGGGAACACATAACTTGAATGGAATCATACATAAGCAAATACACCTGTAATGGCTTGTTTCTGGTACGTAGGCATACTTTTGATGTTAAATAATCAAATTATCCTTTTGATTTCAAATACCTCCACCATTTTCGGCCGATATACAATTCACCGCTGTTACACGCTATTAGTTAGCTGGCATTACATACTAAGGGAGGCAACTCATGAAATCCTATAGATGTCGCTAGGACAAAGCAAAAAATATCTGCTCGATTCACCAAGATGTAGATAGGGTTAACATATCGGAACCTTGATGAGCGAAGTTGAACCTCAGTTAACTCACGTTGATTGAAGAGTTCAAGAATTGCGTCCATAGTGACGTCAAGGCATACCTTGATGAGTAGCTTGTTGATAAAGATTACAATGACATCAGCCAACTTCGATAGCCAGTGTTCCTTATTGGTAGTTTCTACCGTCCCACCGAGAACAATGACAAGTACAGTCAGGAGACGTGCAGAGCAATAAGTGACCTACACACCAGGTATAAAGACCACATCCTATGGTTAGGCGGTGATTCAAACCTTCGAGACATAAACTGGACTTCTGACTCCATAACGGGTCATAACCACTCGATACCCATCAACCAAGCATTCATTACTTAAATCAACGAAATAGGCTGCGTACAATCAGTAGACTTTCCTACCAGCTTAGAAAACACTCTTAATATATTTTGCACCAACATACTTTCATTCGTAGACAAATGCGTCCCACTCCCAGGCCTCAGTGATCATTATATTGTCCTTGTCGAAACCGGCGAATTACCTGCTAGTCACAAACAAACGCGTGGACTCATTTATCTATGGAAAAACTTTGACACTCAATCCATGGCAGTAGAACTTAACCATTTTTCAGATGGCTTTGTCCTAGAGCCTAGCTCATCAACACCAGTGAGCACACTATGGTACATCTTCAAACATTGATACAATACAAATATCAACACCTTCGTACCCTCTAAACATACACATACACGCTTTAATCAGCCATGGTATAACTGATCAATTCATCGCGTAAAAAACAGATGCAGAGAGCTTTCAAGAAAGCACTCTCTACCAGGCTGCAACAGACTGGGAGAGATACAAGCAACTTCAAAAGAACATGCAGTCAGCATGGAGGGATGCCCGCAACAATTACATCCATAACAATGGTTAGCGAACTGGGCACTAAGAAAAAGAAGCTCTTCACTTACATAAAAAAGGAGGCGTGACAGCTCTGATGTGGCTTCATTGAGGAAGAATAGTATGACCTACTCTGACACCAAAGACAAAACTGAGATCCACAACAGTCAGTTCTATTCGATCTTCACTAACGAAGACTACAGTGACAAACTTCCTCAGATACGATCAACTTCTTCTACAACTGCTCCTCTACTCATAATTCTAGCAACGAGTGTAATGAAACTCCTAAAAATATGAATCCACGTAAAGCAGCCAGCCCAGACCAAACCTCCCTTGAACAAGACCAATAAAGCCAAGTATCTTGGTGTCATCTTGGACAGCAAACTATCTTAGAACTCTCACATAGACTCTTAACCAAAAAGCCAAACGGACGACATCTTTTCTGCAAAGAAGTCCATCATCCTGCCCAAAAACACAAAGGGTTGCTGCTACTAGATGCGCTTACACGCACAGATCGAATACACTTCTACAGTATGTGACCCACAATCCAAGACCAATGCAGACAAACTATAAATAGTCAAAAATTGGGCAGCAAGATTTTGTCACAGCAACAGCTGACAAACCAGTAGCATCACAACCATGCTGAAGGACTTTCAGTGGGAATACCTGAAAACCTGACGTCAACAGAACAAGTCATCATGATGTACCGAATCATTAACCAACAGGTTGAAATACTAACAGCAGAGCAATTGATCTGCGGAAAAACCTTCAACCAGAGGCCATGCCAACATATATAGGGTACCGTCCTGCTCCGTGGAATCTTATAAGAACTCCTTCCCCACAGGAGTTCGTCTTTGAATCTGCTTGCCAGTGAAAGCCATTACAGCGCCTTCTGTTGATACCTTTATGATCCACATCGGCGCTGCATGTCCCATGTCTTAGCATGTACACCTTATTTTATTTTATCCTGTTGTTAACTTGTACAAAGAGCCTTCCTTCACATATGTACATAGTTCTCCAAAGTGCGACTGTACCTGTATATAGACCATGCACTTAACTGAAAGAAGAGTAAAGGTCAAATCATTAGAAAATGGTGCCAGTATAGCTGATGACTATTCAATTTAATTTGTCAATAAATCTTCCTCTTAGCATGTGTTTGGTAAAAAAAACTTTCGGTCTCATCAAACACTTTTAAATCTGAATCTAACACCACTTTAGGAATCAAGAGTCTGATAAGACTAATCAGAAATCCTAATTTTTTCGTATGTGCACTTATTATAAGAAGAAAGGGAACAAGATTGTTGCAGGTTGAAAATAAACAACAGAATAAACACGAGGTTATTCCAAATGCTCTTTACTAATAGGTCAAGGACAAGTATTGAAAGCATTATATTTGTTAGGTCTAGCAAACCCTTATCTGATTATATTATGGAGAATTATAAACCATTGATGTTGAACTCTTCTTCTAATGTAAGTGTCTTTCTGAGAGTCAAGTGTGGCTTTGCTACTGTTCATCACCAATGTGTAAATCTGTCTGCAGACTTGGTCTCAAGACCAGTGACTGTAGAAAAGGTGACTTCTTTTCCCATTTAAGGATATTCATTTATTACTACCGGTAACTGTAGGTAATGACTTAGCTGGAGATAATGTTGTGGTTAGTCCACTTGTAACTAACAAGCCTTGTTTGGATCAAAAGGTGAATCCTATTGAAATTGAATTTCCTGGTTTACACCCATCTTGTGCAATTACAATAGTTATAGCAAGGAAAGCTCTTGATAATGATGTAGGTAAGGAAATTATTTCTTTAGCTGAAACATTTATTAGTCTTTTGATGAGGTCACTTGTTGACCTGGTATTGATTAGTCAAGATGTATTAATCATAATTATCTTCTTTTTACTACTCATTCTCTCTATTCTGATCAAGGTGTCAAACGACAATCACTAGTTGATCCTGACATCTCCTGTTTGTTTAAGAGCACTATTAAACTAAAGCCACACAAGAACCAACTTGTTGTACGTGAAAAAATGGGTTATTTAGGAGAAAATGGAGACAACCTGAGGTACCCATTGATGATGAGTTGTCATATAGACAGGATATTCTTTAAGTCTAGCCCTTGAAACTCTCTTGGTTGGTAATTTAGGAGTCAGTAAGACTAATTATCACAAGCTCTTGGACAATTTTTATTGTCTGAAAATTGAAACTGATGTTTCTAATACTGTAGATCTTTGCACTCTTGTCAATGGGTGGAAAGTCAATCAGAAGATACCTAAAGCTAGTCTACAACCTATTCCTGCATTTGACGAACCATTTAGTAGAATAATGGTAGACTGTGTTGGTCACTTACCTCAGACCAAGTCAAGCAAAAAATATTTGCTGACCATAATGTGTGCGTCCACAAGATTTCCAGAGGCTATTCCTTTGAGGAATATTAAAACTTAGACTAGTAAAAAGTTTTGATTTTTTTTTTAAAAGCACTTTTTGGTCTTCCCAAATCTGTCCAGTCTGATCAAGCTGTGCATGACTTATACATCCAATAGTTTAAATCTTCTGCCTATAACCTTGAATGTCAAGGGCTTTGGGAATATTTCATAAAACTTCAAAAATTGCTTTGATATAGGGAAAGATTGGGTGCTTGTTGTTGTTTGCTGTGAGTTCAAATTTATTGGTTCAAGAATCTTCAGGTACTTGTCTTTTTGAAACAGTTTTTTGGACACACTCTCCGTTGGACTACTGAAGTTATTATAAGAAAAACCTTTTCAGTCAAAGATTCATAAATTAATCTCCTCGACTATGTATCAGATTTCAAATGTAAATTGTCAATGACTAAAACTAATCTGCAGTATACTCAGTCAAAAATGAAATTAAGGTAGGACAGAAATACAAAGGTAAGGAGTTTTTTGCATGGTGATAAAAGTTCCAGCTTTCTTCCTCATGCCTCAAGATCCCTATCTGGTTAAATTACCTTATGGACAATCCTGGGAACTGAAACAGAAATAACTATGCCATATAAGTAAAGGAATGTGTTGGACAATTCTATGCACAACTCTATTTCACTCTCTCCCTCTCTCTCTCTCTCTCTCTCTCTCTCTCTCTCTCTCTCTCTCTCTCTCTCTCTCTCTCTATATATATATATATATATATATATATATATATATATATATATATATATATATATATATATATATATATATCTATATATCTATATATATATATATATATATATATATATATATATACACACACACACACACACACACCGACACACTAATTTCGCTACTTTAATAAACATTAGGCTATGGAAATGTGGGATACTCATGAGCTAGAATCTGAATGAAACACTTCACATGACGAACACCATTGCTAGGCTGATCACAGTATAAAATTGTGTTGGTCATGATAACAGATTAAGTAGAATCTGTGATAGGCTAATCCCAGCATTAAATTATATTCTGGGCAGATCCCAGATTAAATAGAATCTGTGATAGCCGGATCCCTGCATTTGAGTATATTCTGGGATGATCCCAGATTATGTAAAACATTGCTTGATTCTTGTGTAAGAGTATCCTGAAATGATTCCAGATTAAGAAAATCATTGCTAGGCTCATTCTTGTGTAAGAGTGTATTCTGAGTTGATCCCAGGTTAACTAAATCATTGCTAGGCAGATTCTTGTGTAAGAGTGTATTCTGAAATGATCCCATATTAAGAAAATCATTGCTAGGCTGATTCTTGCGTCTGGATGCAAATCTCTAATGATGATTAAAGAATACAAACAAATAATTCTCTATACAACTGCATATATTTTGGTCACAAAGACTTTTTTTTTAATAGAAAGTCAAGGCACTTTATCCATCCGAATTCCTGAGCTTTTGCAT
The DNA here is from genome assembly GCA_028554795.2 of Sinohyriopsis cumingii. Classification (NCBI taxonomy): domain Eukaryota; kingdom Metazoa; phylum Mollusca; class Bivalvia; order Unionida; family Unionidae; genus Sinohyriopsis; species Sinohyriopsis cumingii. The sequence goes on along the minus strand of CM068835.1, from coordinate 74,239,467 downwards.
GTTGCACTGGCTCACCAACACACATGAGAAGTTTATCTGAAGACAAAAAAAGCTCAAGCTATATTAGTAGAAACCTACAAACCAAAAATATCAATACAACCTGCCATTTGATTAGTGAAAGGTTAGCAATATTTCTAAATAGTGGCAAAAATTTCATATAAGACGGTCGCAAAATATCAGTAAATTATTTCTAAATTTGTTTTATTTTTGAATGGTAGTAAAATGTTACAACTTTAGTGCACTTTAAAAAACAAATATCCCCATCACTGAAGAACCATTATCCCATGGCAACTAAACAAAATTTATAGAACATTTAAAACACAGCAATAATATAGCCAATGCACCTGGGAATTAGCAACGATTTTACAATGGTATATTTATCTATGAGAGAGAGAGAGAGAGAGAGAGAGAGAGAGAGAGAGAAAGGGAGGGAGGAATTTCTTTTTCAGTATACCATGATACAACAAGGACCTCAAGAGTGCCTGATATTGCTCACCTGGCCCTATCAATTATTAAAAGGATTTTTCCATTTTCTGTAATTCTGGCAATGATTTATGGATAATTGGTATCATTTACATACACTTGAATGCTCTGGATATGTGCATCCTTTATGTCATACTTAGTCAATGTCTCTTGAGCAGTTTCTTCGAAGAAGTCATTTAAATTTTGTCAGATTTTGATAATAATAATAATAATGGGGACCTTGTATAGCGCCTAATCTTTAGAAGCTCTACGCGCTTTAAAGCATTTGACAACACCTACAAGATAAAAAAACATATAATGATTATGATTACAAAAACAAACACCATGAAATTAGAAAACATTAAAAAACATGCTGAGAATATTTAAGGTAGGAAACATTATTAGGTCTTTAAGTTCTTGCAGTCGAAATAAGTGAGTTTTGAGAGCCGTCTTGAATGTGATCACTGTGTCTTTGTGTCTATGTTCAGTGGGCAATTCATTCCACGTTGCTGGGCCCTGGTATGCGAAAGAACGCTGTCCATATGACTTTGTTTTCATAGTGGGAATAATGAGTATACGATTGTCAGAAGAGGGGCGTAAGTATCTTGCTGGTGTGTACACATGGGTGAGGTCGGATAGGTATGTTGGACTAGAGTCCGACAGTGAAACGTAGCACAGAGAACACATTGATTCTGGATCGAATGGATAGCCATTGCAGGGTACAGAACAGGAGGGAGGTTTAATGCTCTGATCGTGGTATTCTAAGCATGATCCGAGCAGCTGTGTTTTGAACGTTTTGAAGTTTCTGCAGCAGATATTGAAATGAACCAGATAGAATTGATTTACACTAGTCCAGTCTTGAAAGTACTAATGAACACACAAGTGTTTTAGTGGCATCAACTGAAAGATATTTGCGAAATGAGGTAAAGGATGTGAATGAGAAAGTCTTTATGTTGTGATCAAAACGGCCTAAGTTTTATCATCATTCATCTGCAGCTTGTCATCCATGATTTCACATCAGAAATGCACCTCTCTACAGTTTGGATGGTAGCATCAACTTCAGTTGGGTGGCTAGATTTGTATATTTGGGTGTCATCAGCGTACAATTGGTGAGACACTGGATGATGATCTATGACACTTGAGTGACTGAGTCTACAGAATGAAGAGAACAGATACAAGAATTTACCCCTGTGGAACACCACAACATAGATCAACTGGGCTGGAGTGTATTCTATTTGCAGATAAAATTTGTGTCCTGTTGACCAAGTAGGACTTGAACCACAGCAAGGCTGTATCATGAATGCCAAATACATGCTGAAGACGGTGAAGTAATATATCATGATCTATTGTGTCAAATGCTGCAGACAAATCAAGGAGGGTGAGGACTGTAATCTTTCTGCTATCGAGCGCAGAGAGAAGGTCATTTACTACTTATAGAAAAGTAGTTTCAATACTGTGGCAAGGGCGATATGCAGATTGTACGTTGCTAAAAAGACTGTTTGAATTTAGATGAGATACAATATGGGATAGAACAACTTTTCCTAAGATTTTTTTTTTATATGAATGGGAGATTAGAAACTGGGCAGTAGTTCTTTAAATGATCGTAAAATAATTTTAATTTTCCTGCATTAATTTGGATTTCTTTAATTGCTCAAAATTGGAATTCCTAAAAATACAAATGTTTGTTTCAGTGTCTGTGATTTTATTTTGTCAGTCAAAACTTAGCAACATTAGATTATACATACTAAATTATATAGGACAGATCTCACATACTAATTGTGGTCTTCACCAACACATGAAAGAGTTGAAGTCGATTGAGAGTGTGACACATTTTGTAACAAACAGTTTGATGGTTCAAATAAAACAGATAAAACTGATGGATATTTGTTTGTAAATGACTCTTTAACATTAGGCAAAATAAAAAGTTTTTGGTTGTGGTTATAAGGAAAATAAATGTAGGGCAAGTAGGTCGGTAAAAATATTTTTTCACTATGTTTTGTCTCGACAGATTTAAATGAAGCATAAACTAGAAAAAAATGCATCATCTGCATCCTGACTTTAACTTATAGTTACATCCCTTTGTTAATATTTTCATTCAATTTTTAAAAAAATTGTCTTTTGTACAAGTTCTTTTCTTAAGAAACAAAATAATATGGTCATCAGTTAAAAAATAAGTTCAGTTGGGTAACCAGAACCACACATACTTTTCATTTGGGCATATGATTTGCTGAATAATTTTAACCTCAAAAGAAAAAAACAAGTAAGTTACTGTACATTTCCTAAGTTTCTATTCAAAAAGACTTCATTTTCACAGTTATGCAACAGTTGTAGTATGGCGTTCTACGAACGCTCTGTTATGAGTTGGGGGTGGGGTGCTCCCAATATTTATTTGAATTACTATAGAATTCCTACCCTGGCTCGTTTTTGTAGGAAGTGAAATTAGTGATAGAGAGAGATACAGCTCCGAGCCCCCAGTCAGCAATACCGACAATTAAATTATTAAGAACACAAAGGTGAAATTCAAAAGAATAACATTTTAATACAATTTAAACAATATTAATTTCTCAACCAATCTCCTTCCTCTCGACCATGTAACAGCCTCTTTCATCACATGATTATTGTGTGAGATGGCTTTCCTCTGTACTTGGTTTCTACTCATCTGTGCTCTACTCTGCTAATTCCTTTCCTCCTTCCGGCGTTCTCCGTACTGCGATTCTTCCTGTACTCTCCTTGTCTCCTTTTCTCCTCCTCCTCTTCTCTCTCTCTCTCTCTCTTTCTCTGGCAGCTAGGCTTGTTCTCTGCCTATTGCCTTGTTCTACCCTGTCTCTCTGAGACTCGGGACTTGACTACCCGGTAGTTCTTTCCCCAAAAGCTTCCTGTGAAAAACACAAGGACGTTAGCATGTTTCGTTAGCCATCTCGCCTCACACTAAATCAACAATCAGTCAATCAGATAGAGGCTATCTACATCTTCGGTCACGCATTCGTGCACTTTGAAAACCACACACGTTCTTATAGAAACAACGATGCAATAAAGAGAGGTATCCTACTTATCATACAGACATCACTAAATTGCGTCACATCAAAATATTCTTAAACTCATTATTCTGAACAATATCACAACAAACAGACGCATTTCTGTACATTACACTCCCACAAGTGTACACAAATATTCAAATATCCATGTTATTTAAATTTACACCTGCAACCATTTCCAAAGTTACAATTTAATTCAGCAATTGCAAAATCTATAATATCACATAAATAAATACACTAGTTTACCACGAAGTAACCAAATAGCGAATTACAATATTAATTCTGACTACGAGCTAGCAATCTACATAATCATAGCTCATTTCTCAAGTACGCATGTAAATTAAACAATGTAAAGGTAATTCTACGTACTAACAATTCTAGTAAGTAAATATACATACTGCACGTAATTACAATTACAATGCCGTAACATTCTGCAACTATCGAGCAAATATCTTACTGACCTTTACGAAGCTTTCTGTCCTTGAATGTACCAAGGTTTCTTTTTCCGCCAGTTCACGAGTGGCTTCCTCGGAGTTATTGCTACAACTTCTCAGCACGATGCTTCACAATGACTAATTCGTCCCCAGCCCAAATGACTTTTAAATTCTGGCTCGAATTGATGGCCCAAACCCTTCCACAGTTCCGATTGGATATCAATTCTACCCCAGTCGGTTCAGTTTAACAGACGAGCCTCAGGCCATCTGTCAAAGCGGGGAGATTTAGAACAGCATCGAGGGTCCTTTGTTCTAGAACAAAGCTTTTAACGTCTACATGTTAGTTTTGACACCTAACGATGTAGGCTCTTGTACAAAGACGAATCGCTACGATAGACGCAGGTCTACATACATGTGGCGCTAACCCATTCCTTTGTTCCTGGCTTACGTAATCGCGGGCAGGCAAACGTGACATGTAGACAAATGAAACCGATTCACTATTAATTATAATTTCACATCCCGAATTTTCAACACACGAAAATAGATGTTTATTTCTTCTTTCATATATTGCAAAAGAGATGCGATAAATATTAACATAACTTAAATGATATTATTTTTAATACTTGGTTGTGCAATCTAGCTTCAGCTTTATTTTCCAAACCAATACATAACCTGACCACGTGCCATATACCAAAACCAGTCTGTCTATAGAAAGTAAACTCCATCAAGTGACATATCAAAACAGACTGTCAATAGAAAGGAAACACCATCAAGTGACATATCAAAACTTTCTGTCAATAGAAAGTAAAGACCCTCAAGTGACATCAAAACAACATGTCAATAGAAAGTAAACACCATCAAGTGACATATCAAAACAACCTGTCTATAGAAAGTAAACACCATCAAGTGACATATCAAAACAACCTGTCTATAGAAAGTAAACACCATCAAGTGACATATCAAAACTTTCTGTCAATAGAAAGTAAAGACCCTCAAGTGACATCAAAACAACCTGTCTATAGAAAGTAAACACCATCAAGTGACATATCAAACAGTCTATCTATAGAAAGTATAAATTTTAACACCATCAAGTGTAGTTGTAGTTGTAGTTGTAAGGTTTAATGCCATTTTTCAGCACAAGATAGGCTACACATGGCGACCAGTATAATTGGTGGATGAAGAACCATGGATAACCCCAGGAAGAACCACCGACCCATAAGAAGCTACTGGCAGTCTTTCTCTCGTTCTGATGATAATAATAATAAGGACCTTGTATAGCGCCGAATCTTTAGAAGCTCTAAGCGCTTTACATTAGACAACACCTATAAGATAAAAAACAACATATAACACCTATAAGATAAAAAAAACAACATATAATGATATGATTACAAAAACAAACACCATGAAATTAGAAAACATTTATATAAAAATACATGCTGAGAATATGTAATGTAGGAAACAATATTAGGTCTTTAAGTTTGTTCTTGCAGTCGAAATAAGCGAGTTTTGAGAGACGTCTTGAATGTGATCACTGTGTCTTTGTGTCTAAGTTCAGTGGGCAATTCATTCCACGCCGCTGGGCCCTGGTATGCAAAAGAACGCTGTCCATATGACTTTGTTTTCATAGTGGGAATAATGAGTATACGTTTGTCAGAAGATGGGCGTAAGTATCTTGTTGGTGTGTACACATGGGTGAGGTCGGATAGGTATATTGTGCTAGAGTCCGACAGTGAAATGACAATTGAGGTTGACTGCAAGGTTTAATATCAGGTTCAGTGACTGTGTTGTCTGATGAATTTGCACTAAATCCAAATGCTGTTAATTTTCTTAACTTACAGTTAGGATGAGATGATGAACATATGCAACGTCTAACTTACGCCTACCCATGATAATTTTGCACTGTCGACAGTATATAATTGTGATTGAGATTGTTTCCATTGCTTCGTATTAATACACAGCAATATGTACTTCAAAGGTAATCAGTTTTCTCTGATGTTTCAGCTAAACTATTCGATTGGCATATTTATTTAAAAAAAAAAAGACAACAGAATGATTAGCCGTTCAATTAATTATAGCTGTTTCTGTTGGCGTCTTCAGAGATCGGTTGATTGTAGGTATAGTCCGGTAGCTTGATTGAGTTTATCAAAGAATACAGTAATCAAGCCAGAGGTCAACATAAGCGGATTATGATGTAAAAGTGCACTGTAAAGATTGGTTTGTCAATACAAACAAAGGATTTGTTTATGTGACAGATAGTTTTCAGTCATTTTGTAGCCACGTTTCTAGCTTCCTTTTGTTGTCCCTTTGAACTTATCCATTCCAAATCCATTATTGCATGTACAAATTAAATAACCACAAAGACTGTCACCCAAAAAATCACCAAATATATATTTTGTCGCCAATAAGGAAAAGAAAATCACAATTTGCGACATTGGTGAAGCCCATGACGATCCCTGATCTCTACAGTCTGCACATGGAACTGACTTGTATCCAAGTCTAAATGGTAAATATTAATAATTTAAATCTTTGAATCTAACTGATCTCATTCTGTTAAGTTTTTATATCCCTGTCATGTGTTGGCTATGGCCTCCATCCTGTCATACCTCCATCAGTACTGTCTGATCCATAGCAGTCTGTATTTCTACTCAATGATGTGTGAAAGACTTCATGAATTGTTACAAAATTTTATTTAGGCTTTACATTATGAAGACAAAATGCAGGACTGAATTTTCACCATCTAAATTTTTTGTGACATATTTTAAACAGAAGTAAAACGAAGTCTTAAAGCAACTATCAGCTACTTCTAACGCTGGGGAGTCCGCAGGCATTCTTGTCAACTGTATCCACCATGGTATGTCTAACGGAATTGATGATCTACATGCAACTTTTCCTAAATTTATCAGCAATACATTTAAAACTAATATTGTCTCATTGTATCATGATGTTTATAGCAGAGTATAGAATCCAACCTAACGATTTCTTACCTTTATCTCAGAGGAATCTAAACAGTTTACGATTGTCAAATTGTTTTTAAAGAAAAAGTTACTATTAATCTAATCAATCCCGTTTTTATTATTAGTAGTACCTCTGACTCTTTCCAAAAATATTCCTTTTGAATTAGGTATTATATACCTACGTTTGTTATTATAACAACCTGTAATTAAAATATTATTTTACCTTAGGGATATCAAAATAATTATCTTTGAACTTTTCTTAAATTTGAGAATCATTTTGGACGTTAAACGAAATTGTATCTGCACTGTTCGGATTTTCCCTGTCTAACGGTTATGCATTGCAGTTCATATGCATCATACGATCATTGTGTTTCAGTATAATTCAATAATATGAATATCACAGTTGCAAAGCTTATTGAACAATTCATTAATGATATTTATAATCCATCATTCTCGCTACGGAACTAATAATTCTGATTGCACTGAAATGCATAACGCAAAAAGTGTTATACTCAACCGCATTGTACTTATGTAACATATACATGCTTGCATATTAAAATGGATACATAGTTTGCTCCATGCTTACAACATCAAAACATGTACAAATGAACACAAAAATATTGAAAAATATTTTAAGTTATTAAAGACATAGACTACACAAACGCGTCTTATTAAATCATTCTAACCATCAATATTTGTTATAGAGACTATCTTTTCGTATTGCTAAGTTTCGTCGACATTTTTAATCATCTCACACCAAATACCTGAGACAACGATTTAAAAAAAAAAACTTAAAATTTCACATGGTAATCTAATGGAGATTCCATAGGAATATTACTTGATTATTGTGTACAAACATTTGACCCTCTTGTGTACTTTTAGGGTACCGGCCAATATTTCACAGCGTGGCAGGATAAATGCTTTTTAAATCTGCAATGAATCAGTGTACGTCAGCCAGTCAATTTAAAGTACGGTTACCTGCTCCTACTTTAAAGTGCAGCTATCAATATGCATCCACGCCTACTCTGTTATATCGATTGTGGCCGTTAAACAAGTCAATTACATTCTTCTTTTCATATCCTGAAACGTTCTACTCCAGGAATGACCCCGATAGCATAAGATTTTAAGATGCGACAACTTATCATGTATGTATGAATGTATGTTTACGTGCAAGAGAATGTAAATATATTTATGTTACTTCATTATATAACGAAAAATAGCCACATTTCCTTCTGTAATCGGTTTCTCTGCGTTCCGTAGTCTATAATAATGTCTGAATTGGAACCATTGCTCCCTCATACAGGATGCTAGAAAAAGTTACATAAATATCGCACGATCTACGTTAATCAAATGCATCTTCTGGTCCTCATCCGCAGTAAATAGAAGTCTTAAATCAATTATCCGCTACTTCAATTTCTCTGTTCGTGTTCCATACATCGCTGTATAGTGTAATAACAGCCTTTCTACCTGTATGCAGAGTGAAATGTTTTACAGAATTGATGATTTACATACAACTTTCCCTACTTTCAGCAAAAATGTATTTAAAACTAGTATTTTCTCTTTGCATCATGATGTATATGGTAAAGTATAGAATTCGCCCCTAAGAATGGTTACCTTTATCTCAGAGGAATCTAAAGAGTTTATGAGTGTCAAATTGTGTTAATGAAAAAGTAAATGTGAATCTAATCAAGACATTTTGATTGTGACAGCATCGTAAGTCTACCTCTGATTCTATCTAAAATTTTGAATTAGGCAATATATACTTAAGTTTGTAACTATCACAACCTGTAATGAAAAGATTATTTTACCTACGGGATATAAAAAAAATTATTCTCTAAGCTTTTCGAAATCTTGAGAATCTTGGACGTTCAACAAAATTGTGCTTTTAGAACTGTTTAGATGTTTCCTTTCTTATGATAATGAATTGCAGTTCATATAAGTCATACGATCATAATGTTTCAGTATAGTTTAATAATATGAATATTACCGTTGCAAAGCTGATTCAACAATACATCAAAGATATTTATAATGCATCATTTTCGTCGCAAAAAGGCGATTTGATTGCAATGAGATGCATAACGCAAAAAGTGATACCCTCACCAGTCCTCGCATTGTACTTACGTAACATATCCATACTTTGGATACATAATTTGCTCATTGCATAATACATCGATGCATTTACAAATTAACACAAAAATGTTGCAAAATATTTTAACAGTTATTAAAGACAGGGACTATAAAAAACGCGTCGTATAGAATCATCCTGAAGATCAATATTTGTTATAGAGACTAACGTTTGGCATTGCTCTATTTTTTTGTTGTTGACGTTTTTAATCATCTCACCAAATACTAGAGGATTATTCTAAAAAAAGGAACAACTCAAACTTTCACATCGTAATCTAATTGAGATTCCAAATGAATATTACCTGCTCATTATATACAAACGTTTGACCCTCTTGTGTACTTTTAGGGTACCGGCCAATATTCTACAGCGTGGCAGGATAAATGCTTTTTAAATCTGTAATGAATCAGTGTACATCAGCCCGTCAATTTAAAGTGCGGTTACCTGCCCACACTTTAAAGTGCAACTATCAATATGCATCCACGCCTACTCTGTTATATAAAATGTGACCGATAAACAAGTCCTTTAACATCTTTTCATATCCTGGAACGTTTTACTCCAGGAATGTCCCCGATAGCACAAGATTTTAGGATGCAACAAATAATCATCTATGTATGTATGTATGTATGTATGTATGGATGTATGGATAAATGTATGTTATGTATGTATGCAAGCATGCAGGTACTGTATGTATGTATGTATGTATGTATGTATGTATGTATGTATGCATATATATATGTATGTACGTATGTATATATGTGTGTATTTATACAAGGTATGTATGTCTGTATGTATGTATGTATGTATGTACGAACGTACGTACATACGTACGTAGGTACGCATGCATGCATGCGTGCATTTCTGTATGTATGTATGTATGTATATATATGTGTATGTACGTAAGTATATATGTGTGCATGTATACATTGTATGTATGTATGTATGCATCTATGTATGTATGTGAATGTATATCTGTCTGTATGTCTGTATGTATGTATGTACGTATGTATGACTGACTGACTGAATGACTGACTTTCTTTATTTCCTCTTCAGAAGAGATTACATTCAGTTAATTTTTCGTTAATACAGAAAAGTTAGGAACATAGCTTGATATTAATGGACTTACAGTACAATATATATATATATATATATATATATATATATATATATATATATATATAAACACACATACGCACACACACATATATACATATACACACACATATATATACACACACACACACACAAACACATACATACGTACGTACGTACATACATACATACATATATGCATACATATATGACATGTTGTAACAACTAAAATCTTATGCTATCGGGGGGAATTCTTGTAAGTAAATGTTTGAGGAAAAGAAGACAAGACAGTCAAAAAGTCGTTTATCGGTCACAGTCTATATAAAATTGGATGTTAAGAAGAACATTGACATTTATACTTTTGAAAGCGTGCGCAGAGTTAGTCATACATTAATAGGACTTGCTGACTTGCACTGAGACAAGCATTTAATCTGCCAAACTGTGGAATGTTGGCCGGTACACTTACAGTACGCTAGAGAGTGAAATGTTTTTTTTTTTTTTACTATGATCAAATAATATCGCTATGGAATCTCCACCTGATTACCATGTGAAATGTTAAGTTTTGTCTTCCTATAACTAACTTTGTCGACAAAACATAGGAGTACAAAAAGTTAGAGTCTGTAACAAATCTTTAGAATGATTTTATACGAATCATTTGTTATAGTCTCTGTCTTTAAAAACTGTTCAAATATTTGGAATACTTTTCGGTTCACTTGTAAATACATCGGTATTTTTGCATGGGGCAAATTATGTATCCAAAGTATAGATAAGTTACATAAGTACAATGCGAGGACTGTTGAGGGTAACACTTTTGCGTTATGCATCTCAATGTAATCATAATGTTTATTTTTGCGATGAGAATGATGCATTATAAATATCTTTAATGAATTGTTCAATAACCTTTGCAACGATGATATTCATGTTATTGAAATATACTGAAACACAATGATCTTATGATGAATATGAACTGCAATTCATTTTCATAGGAAAGGAAACATCTAAACAGTGTTAAAGGCATAATTTTGTTGTATAAGGGAGCAACGATTTCAATTCAGGCGCTATTATATGGACCATGGAGCGCATACAAACCGCTTACGGAAGCAAATGTTGTGGCTATTTTTAGTTTGATATCCGCAATTTCAACTAATGCTTTCCAGCGGAATGAAACCAAATGGAATTTTCCTGCACGATTCCACTTTCACACCTATCTTGATCCTACAGAGACATTCAGAAGGCTGTTTTCACAGTCACGTTAACTCTTAAGGACAAGACCAACGTACAGCGAAGCTAAATATAAATTTCCTCACTATTCAAACTTGATGTGCCATTACACCATTTACCTCCTCCCCAAGTGCTAAAAGGTCACTTGAACAAAAATGAAAAGTTAGGAACTGGCGTTTTCTGTGGAGCTAACTTTACTTCTAAAACACATTATGTCCTTAACTGTGTATTGGTTCTTTGTTATGTAAACTTAATATATCCTTGTCCTACAGATAACTGACACAAAAATAATTGCCTCAGAATGACAACACACACACACTATTTCACATTCTTTAGAATTAGTAACTCCAGAAGTTCTTCTTGGCATTCCAGCAGAATTGAAAAATAATTTCGGTAACGTCGTGACTCTATGACTGCAAGGTAAAGACAACAAGCATATGATATTGTACTCAGTTTTAAATCTTTTATTAAATGTAGGCAGTCATAACTCAGCATGCACGATGAAAATAATTTTTCCACAAAATGGTCACATTTTTCAAGCGAAGTAACATAAATATATTTACTAATGCACGGAAACATACAAAGATACATACATACATACATACATACATACATGCTTTGAACCTTCCACGCTGTGGAATGTTAGCTTTTGCCCTGAAAGTAGATACATACATGATAAGTTGTTACATCTTAAAATCTTGTGCTATCCATGGAATAACTGTAGTATAACGTTTCAGGGTATGAAAAGAAGTTGTTATTGGATACGTTTATCGGTCACAATCGATATTAAAGTGGTTATGTGGGTGCACAGTAACATTTGTACTTTAAAGTGTACTCAGATAACCGTACTTTAAAAACACTGGCATATCATTGTCGATAACGTTGACAAGGATCCCTGCACGCACACTCCCCAGCGATAGAAGTAGCTAATAGGTGCTTTAAGACTTCGTTTTACTTCTGTTTAAGATGAGTCATTGCAGGTTAACCTTTCATGTTGATAAATTACTCGTCCATAATTATGAGTATCTTGAAAAATTGTCCGTGGTTGTTATCTAGCGGCGAAAGAGGGTCAGAAGATGTATTTGATTAACGTAGACAAGATGATATTAATCGAAGTTTTTCTAAATCCAGGAGTAATGGTTGCAACTCAGGCGCTATTATAGAGACCACGCAAGGCTCGTAAAAGCTGAACATTATTCAAATCGTTTCATAAATTTAATATGAAATCATTCCAGCTTTGAGATCCTCTATACACTAATCTGTGCGAATTTAAGCATAGTTCACTTAGCTGTTTACGGAACACCACTGAATGCATTTCTTGATGAAAAACTAATCAATGGACAAAAGAAGTCCATATTGTCCATAAATCGCGGATTTCCTTTTTCTGGTAAAATCCGTTGCAGTGAAACTCTGTGATAATTGTAGACTACAACTGCCTCTTCCGGTTTTAGGTAAGATGTCTGTGAATATTAGGATTATAGCATTGAAATACTAGCAATCCTGGTCAGTTAGATCTGTAGACCTGCGAACATTCATGTGATGAATTAAAGTTTGCAATGGAACTGATTGGTATAAACATATAGCGGAAACGTTCTTAATTAAATAAATGATGAATTAGGCATTGTCCTATTTATTCATTCGGACAAGATATAACCACCATGAAAAACGAATCTCAATGAATTCAAGCTTTGAATTATTTGTCTCACTTGAGTAACATAAACCAAGACACTGCAAACGTGTTCTCTGTGGGAATGATTAGAGCGATTGCATTGTCTTTCTGGTAAAATACGATCCTTGTGACTCTTGAGAAATGTTTGTAATAAAAACACAATTTACAGGTATAAAGTATAGTGCATACAGCATGTTCGAGCTGGGTGGGAGCTAACATTATTGACTCCCAAGAATATATTAAAAGAACAAAATAATGTAAATTAAGCAAGTTAAAATACAAACTGCGTGCAAATACATTTCTGGATAAAAGTCATAGTTTCTGAAAAAGGACATCACATGCAGCCTCCACACAGCCTCAGTATAACTTGCGCATACTTGATGAAAGGCAAGAATAAATTTGAAGCAAGGATCAATTATAGACTACATAACACGCCTTGACATTTTACGAAATTATGGAAATGAATAATGGTTAATATTAGTTTATAAAAAATGTAATATTGAAATAATGAAAAGGTTTTCTTGAGATGAGGTAAGAAAACCATACTTCAGATAAGGTTTGATGTATTCAAGGTATACCACATTTCTGCATAAATGGGTATCGACGAGTCGCAACATAGGATTAACTAAATGTACTAGATTACAAATCGAGACAATAATTGTCAGTTCACTTCATAAAGTGCTTGAAACGCCCACGAAACGAAATTTTTTGGGTAGCATATCTTGCCCTGATTTGTCTCCATTGATTATGCACACCCACGAGAAGGTCCAAGGATTCCAAGAATGGGGTAACCGGATCTTACGTTAATATACATTTTGAAAACATGCGTAAATAGCAAGTAGTATAAATACCCGCTCTAATCCTTGATGTGACAGTCCTTGGGAAGATCGAGACTTAATTGGTAAGTAGATTATTACTTTAATTTTTTTGAGATTTGGTAATAAAACGTAATTGATTCGTGATGTTCAAAGGACATTACAATATTTTTAATTTTCGTTATCTAATTTCTATCCTTTGTGACGCGTCTACTAAATGCGATATTTATATATATGCCACCTTCAAAAACCCCACATTAAATCTATTAATTATTGGTATTTCCAACGTTCAGTTGAAGTTCAACTGATTTAAAACTTGGATCTAATAGTTACATTGAATTTCAGTATGGCCTGGCAATATGAGATTTTCATTTGACTCATTTGATCGTTAATAGTTGTTGGCAAAACATAGAGCAGTCAGACTTTGCTTATCAATCAGAAGCATGTCTTAAGAACAACATTTTACCTACCCGTGAGTTTCTCAATCATCTGTTTTACTTTTGTGATTACAATTGCTTGTTTGCTGAATTTACAGATCGAAATAATTAACAGGACTATTTACTACCAACTTCCTACTACTTGCTACGAAATTAGTATGAATCTAGTGATGACAATGCTTTCCATTTTGGATGTGATAGGTGATTTAAGTAAACTTTTTATAAACATTTAGTAAGATCTTTACCTAATTATCTTATTATTATCAGAATTTGAGTGTAAAATGTTAGTTTTAAAATGTTCACTTAACATCTAGAAATTTTCAGTAACTCTTTCAAATACCGGAATTTGAGAATATAATGAAAATGTAATGATATAATCTTACGAATATATTTCAGCTAAAATTCGCGAAAGGTTTAAGGCGAAATATTTTCTCCATAGTTCGACTCAATCATTACCAATCCAGACATTATGTACAACGATGTCTTGATTTCCTAAAGACAGTTCATCCCCACCAAGCCAACCACCGCGTATTTCGGACTTCACAAATTTGCAAATAATAATAATACTATATATTGCATGCCGACATCGTAAAACATATTTTCAGAACAAAATTATAAAATATTATGACATTTTATGTGGTTTTGTAGGACTATCGTTGAATTTATCCTTTCATATAGGATTGATGTTTCTTAAATTCCTTTAATTATGACACTTAACGGAATTTACAGTTAACAAAAAGTAGTTAATAATTAAAACAATAGAAGAGTTCAATCTAATCCATGTGAATGCAACTGTAACGAAAGGTCTTTACTGTATAAAATATATAATATACTATTACAAACAATTAACTTCAAGGCCGTCTTCTTCCAATGTGTTTCGCTACGAATCTCTGCCCATAACCTGGTTCATATCTCCAATGACTGTGCGAAAAGACCTTTTCATCGTTGAACTAAATTCGCACATGGAAACACAAAAATATAACAAACTTGCTTAATTTTAAAAGAAATGTTAGAAAGTGAAAGCAACAACTGTAAGTGCCGTCAGTTTTACAGTTACTCATCGGTTAAATATAAACTGCAACGCATATCAAAGCAACCGAAACGCATAGAAGCGGTGAAGGAACGATCGAGAATCTGCCAATCATTTACTTTACGATCTCATCGCTTAACAACGCACAAAGGACTATGCGAAATAACAGAAGAATTAAAAATTGTGAACTCCATGACCTATAGTTAAGTAACTTGGTGTCAGATTGAATGACCCTAGAAATCAGTGCATTAATCTGCCAGTCTGACTCATAATTCACGTACTTTGAACATCAGTCTTACCGGCAGAAAGTATATAAAAACCCCTATCCTCGCCAATGCTAAGCAGGATGTATTTCCTTCTTTCTTTCCCTTGATGATATCAGTAAAACAGAGCAATAGGAAGAAAGAAATAATACTCGAGCATTTTAATTTTGGTGAAGATTGTTGATAAGGGATTAGATATGCATCTAGGAAAGCTACTACACAAAGTAACCAATGACATTGCTTTTAAAACTACAGTAAAGAGAAGCATACTGGTAGTTGCGTATGTGTGCGCGCGTATGTGTGTGAGTGTTTGTGTTTGTTTATGTGTTTGTGTGAGAAGTATAGCTCATTCTAATAAATGATAGTATATTTAAGCACAAACCTTTGAATATAAGTTAGTTCTATGCATGCAAGTTGAAGATGTTAGATTAATTCAAAATAAGTGCAAGACATATGGGGTTAGAAAAATTGTTTTCGTTTTGTAAAGCTTTCATTTAATTCTACATATTTTTAATCAAAAATTAAGGCGGCAGTTGTTTCTCCGTGTACGTCAGTCTAAACGTGATCGATTTTACATGTGCAATTTAAGAATCATAGTTAAAGTGCACATAGAAAATAAATATTCAAATGTAGAGAAGAGGTGTTTAATCAAGAGATTGATTTGATATGCGATTCAATACAACGAATGAAAAGGTGTTAACGCTCCAAAACGGATGTGATGCACCACAACAGTTACTCACAAACCTCTGCAACGGGTGTAATGACGTGATGATAGCTCAAGCAGAGTCGCACCATTACTGTCATCCTCGTGTACTTGTATGTCACTTAACACAGCCCTTAATATTAGTAACGTAATGGAATGGAACGGAAAGCAGCAAAAGCATAACACTTCTGTAATACAAACCTTATTATTTTACCTTCAATATACCAGACACCGTACCGGTACCAAAGAATGACAAACCTCTCACTTGTGTCTTCGATTAAATCAATTTTTGAATCTTCTTCTACAAATGAATGTTGTTGATGACAGGTTTCACACAGTAGTAGGTATTGTAGTAGAATAAATAATGTTAGTAACAGCAGACGTAGTAGTAGTAGTGACACAAAAATGAGAAGGTAATCTAGTTTCGCAAAGATATATTTAATGCATTGAAGTTTATTATGTTCATTTTAAACTCTTAAAATAATCCATTTCTATAATATGCGAATATTTTATTTCCTATCTTGAAAGCATAATTATAGCCATCGATAATAATAAGTTAAAGATAAAATAAATAATGGAACTACTTTAAGAATTAATTTTACTCATTAATTGACCGCTACACCTAATGGTTAGCATACCACATATCCACCTCACCACCCTTCATACCTTTGCTAGCATTGACACTCTTCTTATATAACCTGATGTCTTGTTAATATTTCCTCAGTTAATAGAGACCTACGAAGAAAGTCTTGATAACATTTTTTTCTTCAAAAACTAAACTTTTGCAGCAATTGAAAGGTAAGTAAAAGGGATTAATCTTCAGCAGTTCAAAAACACCCGAGATGGCTTCATTTGTATTAATATAGTACGAGATAAAGAAAATAAGGCACTAAGATGCTAATCGCTTTTATTTGTATAGACTGCAGTGTACTAGTAAAGATGGAATTGAGTCTTGGAGGTTTCACCGATCCGAAGAACATAACGACAGATGTGCTAGGCATTTGCAATGAGGTAGTTTTTCTGTATTTCTGTAGACATTTTATCAGGATCTTAGATGCTTATGTGTGTAGATTTTTCTCTAGAACTTATCACGGTAAAAAGGATACCATGTAGATTGTACAGATTGCATCTGATTCAGTAATATTACAAGTTAATTTCAACGAAAGATTCTAGTACATATATATTTTCCCCAGTCTTAAGCCGATATGTGCATCATGTTTACAAAAGATCTTATTACTCTTTTAGACTTATTCTAGTTTTATTTATCTATCATCGCCGATCATGAAGCTAGATTATTTATGTGCAACACTTGCTTAGATGGAACCAAAGGGCTTCGGATATCTTTAACTACTTAACAATTTTAAACTCCTGATGGTTAAGAAATATAAAGAAGTTAGTAGATGGCATTCTAAAAATATTTACAAATTCATTAGGAACAAATATTAACTCGGTGTTAAGAACTGTATGTCTTATGAACGTTCTGAAAGGATCACGTGCATTTTGCTTCTATTTTATCTCGAAGATGTCTTCATGGGCAATAGGGTGACGGTTATGTATTTGGTTCAAAGAAACAGTGACTATTAAAAACATAAAAGGAAACTTATTCTGCTCTCACTGAAAGATTTTAATATTATAACACTGTTCTGTATCAGATTGTATTAATGCACACGTGTTGTTCGGCTCCTGTCAAAATAAATATTGTTGGGGCTATTTTTGCTGCATAACATTTTATTACTATCACAAAGTTGCTCTCAATTTCTTCCCAGTTACGACCTCAGATTGAAGACAAAATAGGCCAGAAATGTACAACATTTATCCCTCTTCTCTACAGAAGTCAAGTCGTGTCCGGGTATAACTACTGGGTAAAGGTGAGATAATTTAGCTAATATTATATTATAAATCATTTAAATATCTGACTACACTTTGAAATTATGCTATTATTGCTTTCAACAATTTTATTCATGTCGGGATTATCAACCGTACTATCAAGTGTTTCTATTAAATGCATTTACCGAGATAGTAGTAGTAGTAGTATGTATAGTAGCAGCAGTAGTGGTAATAGTACGATATTATGGCTATTATCGTTATTGCGACTGTGTTGGAAATATTGGTATTTATCATGGCGATTCTTCAGGAATATAATTAAGTACGATAACCTCTCAATGGTTATAAAGTACATGAGAATAACCGACATTACATAAATGGAAAATTTGCAGCTTTGCAAACGCTTACAAATGTTTTTAATCAGTATGGATTTCAAGACCTACTGTGCGAAAACAAATTCTAAATCTATCAGCGAATGTTCTTAAGGAAATTACTTTGTGAACCTTGGCAAACTGAACGTAAACTCAAACACTGATCGATGCTACTACTATGCAGATAGACTGCTTTGATTGCAATTGCTTCAGAAAAGCCTAGTATTATTTATTGTATCATGTTGATTTATAAAAAAAAGTCTTTATAGCCTAGTGTCATTATATACCAGAGGAGCCTTTGTGAAATCAGACAAAACTAAATAATTATTTAAAAAATAAAACACCAGAAAAATAAAACACAAATACAGTTAAGTACTAAATTAAGACATTTGTTCGTAAAAGAGTACGTGTTCTTAACATAACATATAAATAGCGTGTACTTAACGTACATATGACTTTGCTCCAGGTTATCTATTTATATTCATCTGCTATATCATTAAGCTATTTCAAATATATTACAAATAATGCGTATACCTCTATACGCTCGTGGTTCAAGTAGATACACATATTTGAGATATTGGAAATTTTCTACATTCGGTATGTATTACATTTGTTCGTAAAAGAGTACGTGTTCTTAACATAATATGTAAATAGCGTGTACTTAACGTACATATGACTTTGCTCCAGGTTATCTATTTATATTCATCTGCTATATCATTAAGCTATTTCAAATATATTACAAATAATGCGTATACCTCTATACACTCGTGGTTCAAGTAGATACACATATCTGAGATATTGGAAATTTTCTACATTCGGTATGTATTTCTTTGATTCTTTGAGATTTATATTTTGAATTGTTACTTTTCTGCACCGGCAGCACAAATTTAGAAATTAGAATATATCAGAGATTTTATTGTAATGCATTAACCTATGCATGAAAAACGAAATCTTTTTAATTTACTATTCAGATCCTGATTGACTATGTATCATTTGGCAAAATGCTGAATGAATGCATCCATGTGAAAGTACATCAACCGGCTGTCTCGAGAGACCATGTGCTACATGTCGTGTTACAAGGAAAGACCGTTCTAGACGAGATAGAACGAGAGTGACCTTCATGTAGGTTGCATGTTGTGAGGAGTTATATCCCAGCTGAATAATACGATTTAAGAATATAGACACACAAATGAAAAATAAATATTGCTTTCCATGACCATTAATTACCAAGCAAACGTAATGCTAAAAAACACGAAGTAAGATATTTAATTAAAAAAATCAGTCTCAGAATTGTAACCACAAAAGCATGAATAAAAGATATCTGTATCGATATTACTGGAATATTCGCATTGGATCTAACAACCTTAAAGCCTACAGGAAATATATTTGTACTTAGGAGAGAAACAAATAAAGCTTGAAGCTCTTATAAATGTGTCCTATATTGTTTTCTATTAACATTGTCCACATGGCATTTTCGAGGATAATATATACAACATCATTATAAAACAACGTGGGTCTAATATGTACCAATATTGTCTCCGTATCTTTTTTTTTCATTTTTAATAATAAACAAGCGTTCATTCAGAAATGAAATTCGATTTGATCAACAGTAACATGATGCAATGCAGTCGCCATATTTGTATTACAATTTCTTCACAGTGAGCACTATACACGCAGCCTTTGTCAGGGTTGTTTAAGTAAAATTGTGTGTAAGTCAGTCGCGTAATTTCTGTCCCTGTGGCCCAAGTAATAAGGAGATAGGAGGGGTATCCTAAATTGCTTTTCTTCAACTCTCATGGTTTCTTTCTTTATTAAACTTTAAATCTACTAATGTTGGATACGATTGAAATTGTTATAACTTGTTGTACAATCTTTACAGAAACATTCTTCCCATAAATCGAGAGCACAGAGAAATGTATATGCTGCATTTTATAAAGAGAGTAAATATATCGAATGGCGTGGTATTAAATCAACAATGTTTTTTTGTCTACGTGATAACGTAAAAACTGTTGAAACAGACATTGATAACCTTTGACTGAACAGAGACGAGACTGATGCTTTCAGACGTGTGTACGGCTTCTCAGTAGATATTATTAATAGAAGAAAGATATTTATCTCGTATGACAGAGAGCGCATTCAGTCCTCATATAAGCTAGAAATTATAGTATTTATACCTGACTAACCTGGGAGCATCGATCTACACGTGATACTTTTATACTAAAACGTAAGGGCTTTTGCATATATTACTAACTTTTCCTTGCTTCCTGAAGTGAGCTGCACAAAACTCAAACAAAACCCTTTCGCAGAAAGGAAAGTTTCGGAATAAAATTATATAAAAATGCCATATCGCTTAAAATATGATGGGCGAGATTCTAAATCTCTTTTATGTAAAAGAAAAACAAAAAAGCGAGACTGCTTAAGTATGACCATGATATATTACTTCACCGTCTCTAGCATGTATTTGGCATTCATGATATAGCCTTACTGTGGTTCAAGTCCTACTTGGTCAACAGGACAGAAACTATATCTGCAAATGGAATACACTCCAGCCCAGTTGATCTTGTTGTCGTGTTCCACAGGGGTCTGTTCTTGGACCCGTTCTCTTCATTCTGTACACTCAGTCGCTCTCAAATGTCATAGATCATCATCCAGTGTCTCACCATTTGCACGCTGATGACTGCCAAATATACAAATCTAGCCACCCAATTGAAGTTGATGCTACAGCCAAGGTGTAGAGAGGTGCATTTCTGATGTGAAATCATGGATGACTTGTAACAAGCTGCAGATGAATGATGATAAAACTGAGGCCATTCTGATCACAACACAAAGACTTTCTCATTCACATCCTTTACCTCAAACAATAAATATCAGCAACGCCAAAATTAAATTCACACAATCAGTACGAAACCTAGGTGTTACTCTGGACAGTACACTCACATTGCACCAACATGTCATAAACATATGTAAGGCTGCATATCTTGAGCTGAGACGCATCGGCTCAATTCGCAAATATCTTTCAATTCATGCCACTAAAACACTTGTGTGTTAATTAATACTTTCAAGACTGGACTACTGTAACTCAATTCTGTCTGGTTCATCTCAATATCTACTCCAGAAACTTCAAAAAGTTTAAAACACAGCTGCTCGGATCATACTTAGAGTACCGCGAACTGAGCACACCTCCCCGCTGCTCTGTACCCTACACTGGTTATCCATTCAATCCACAATCAAACACAAAATTTGTTCTCTGTGCTACATTTCACTGTCGGACTCTAGTCCAACATACCTATCCGACCTCACCCATGTGCACACACCAGCAAGATACTTACGCTCCTCTTTTGACACTCCTATACTCATTATTCCCACTATGAAAACAAAGTCATATGGACAGCGTTCTTTTGCATACCAGGACCCATCAACGTGGAATGAATTGCCCACTGAACAAAGACACAAAGAAACAGTGATCACATTCAAGAGGGCTCTCAAAACTCACTTATTTCGACTGCAAGAACAAACTTAAAGACCTATTAATGTTTCCTATCTGAAATATTCTCAGCATGTTTTTTATTTTTTAATGTTTTTTAAATTTCGTATTGTTTGTTTTTGTAATAATATTATGTTTCTTGTCTTATAGGTGTTGTCTAATGTTGTAAAGCGCTTAGAACTTCTAAAGAGTAGGCGCTATACAAAGTCCTCATTATTATTATTATTATGACAAGTGGTTCAAAATCTCGTGCATTTAAAGAAAGGAACCAAACAATAAAGATAAATGAATATTGCTCGTATAAGATGAGCATTACCGAGAATATCACGTATGCAAAAAGACAGCATTTAAAATCGGATACTTGAAAAATGCGCTACATAAAAAAAAAACGTTTTCTCTTCATATTTGGTAAACTGTTTCTTTTAGATGTCTATACATAGTAGAGTGGATTTAAGTAGTAGAAGTTGTCATAAATGATTATGTTGATGACGAAATTAGAGAATGTGCCCCAATATTTCTGGTCTGTGCCTGGGAACCGTGGTCCTCTTTTATGAATTATATTTGTCTCCCACAGGATAGAAGCATACTAGTACTATGACAATGGCACAGAATTTGCTTGATATAAATTTACCAAAAACAGAAACAAATGAGGAGACTAAAAATAAATTCTCATCGAAACGTTCAAAGAAGTGTTTCAGAAAGAATGAAATAATTACAGAAATTATGTATTTGTCTATAACGAAATTGAACCATACTTATGGAGAATAATATGTAGAAAATTAGAACTTTGCCTTCTGTAAATGTCTTCTTGATGTGTTGAGACAACTCGTGGAAAGAGAAGATTTAGTTAGCCGTCATCGATATGTAGATTGGAACCATAACTCAAAAACTAAAATTATAATGACATAAAAAGTAAAGTTGAAGATCTGCTGATATACTAAACGCAAAATTTGATTATGAAAGAGATGCATACACGCAATTTGTTTTTAGCTATTTACCTTTGCTTGCCGAAAGATTAGACTAACAGATTAAACGCACCGGATAAAACGGTAAACAAATTCATAAATTGGTTTCGTTTTGTATTGATAATAGTGGAATAATTGTTTTCTTCATAGAACGTAATCAATTGCAAACCCACTTAAAGATAATTCGTATAAACCAAATAAATATAACTTTGATAAATACAAAACATTAGTTTAAAACCAATAAATATATTAAATATAAAAATACATGAAAATGAATATAATATATAATTGTCTATAAAACAGTTAGAACACACATAAGACCATTTAGAATAAGAAAGAGTATTATTGTGTACTAAAGGATATATCAAATATTTATCAGCAAAGGTAATTGACAAGAAACACACTTGTAAGAAGAAAAAATCTTTGAAATTCTGGATAAATCGTAAGAATAATATTATTAGCAGGGTTGATTGCTTCACATATTAATAATATCAGTATGCTGGAAGTTATACATATTAAAAAAATAGAGACAAACAATCATATATATAATTATATTGTTATAAAGGATATACAATATATCAGTTTAAATTATGCATTTTTATATAGTGCATTGGCATTAAGTCCATTAGGATAACTCTAACTTATGAATCCAATAAGTTTCTTTTATGACTCTATTCATGTCACCATGTACAATATATGTTGGCATGAAAGAAACATCGAGTAGGGAGTGATTATTGGTGTTAAAGTCTATTTAAATATTTGAGGAAAACTGAGGATCTCTATAATTTATTATATGAAATCGATGATTATTCATTCTCTTAGAAACTTGTTGAAGTGTTTGTCCCAGATATTGCATGCTACATGTTTTACAGGTTATTAAATAGATCACATCAGTTGATATGCAGTTAGTAATATCACGTAGAGCAACTCCTCTTTTGTATTAACACTACTGCACTACTTTCTTTTATGTTTGCACATTGAGAGCACCGGTGTCTGTTACATGTAGATGACGAAAAGTGTATTTTTAAAAATTATTTTCTGTTTAGTTCTAACTAAAAATCTTGCAAATTCTTGGATCTTCTATAAGCGAGAATTGGCTTAACTGTGTAATGTGATTTTATGCTGGTTTTATTGGATAAATTTAGGAGACTAAAATATTTATTATTTACACGACCTACATTAGGTAATGAAGGATTATATTTTATTGTGAAAGGAATTACAACTCTCTCTATTTTACATTCTGCTGTGCTTAAATCCTTATGTTGAGTAGGAATATTGGCTTTGTTCAGCGCAGAATCAATTATATGTGTATGATAATTTCTATTTTGGAAATATGTATGTAATTTATTCAAAGAATTTTGTAATTGACAATCATCTGAAATAATGCGTCGTTATCTTTTGGCCTGGCTGTATTTTATACCGTTTCTACATGACATGGGATGACATGAAGAATATTCCACATATTGATGGATATTTGTTCCCTTGATATGAATATTTGTAGAGATAGTGTTATCAATAATTTTTATTCCATTTACATCTAAAAATGAAACATGCGTTTTGATGCAGTATAAGTAAATTTAATCGTCGGGTGAAAATGACTTAGACGATCAATAAAAAAATACTTGTAAATTATTGTAGGAAAGAACAGGTTAGAAATGACTTATATAGTTGTTCTTAACAAGTTTTCATCACATGACCCTTGTAGTAAAGATCTTGTAGTACGTCACCCATTTTGATGCACATCACAGAAGTCTATTTTTTTCCAGAGACACTATTATACACATACAATGAAGGTAAAATAGATTGCAGAGCAACATCAGTAGCATATGGAAAACTGAAGTTAATAGGAAAAATAATATTAAAAGAAATTATTTATAATTCCTTCAAATGTTTCTTATATGTTATCATAATCTTCATTTGAAACATATTAGCTTTTGTCGCAAAAGCTAAAATAATACAGTTGGGGAATATCATGTTCGTATCATGGTAAAAAATGTTTACTCATGATTAAAGAGAAAGTAAATTTAGTGCGTAACTGTTTTCCAACATTTAATTGGTATTGTTAATGTTAAGTTCCTGAATTGTTAAATGTACTATATTTTAAACTTTAAAACTAAAACTGGTGTGCATCCATCACATCTTATGGCTCTAAAAGTGCATACAATTAGAGACAGAATATACAATGTTACAAGAGTCTGTTTTAGTTTCATGTTTTTTTTTTAATTCTTACCATTGTCAAATCAATTTGTAAATAATAATAAACTGTTTAAATGAAAATAATATTTTCGTTAAGGCTGATTGATAATTTACTCTGATTACTATGATGGTAGATAAAAAAAACCACAACAATCTTTTTAAATAAGAAATAATAAACAGTATGCTGAGTTAGGTATGATATATGTCACAAAATTATGTTGTATGTAGGTTTCCACAAATTCTTATAACAAAACAAGCACATCACATTATCACTAAGGAAAAATCCATATAAAACTTTATTATGGGATTAATATAGGATTAAATGATCAGGGTTGGGTATTTATGGATGTGTAAATTTTACCTAGTCATTCACAAAGGACTTTATGTTAACTTTTACCTAACCACTCACAAAGTAAATATTGTACGAAGGTTTTTATGGTACCTCTGCGAGTGATTAGATAAAATTTACACATCGATAAATATCCAGGCATGTTCATTTTATCATTATAATTTCAATTTCGTCCTTTCTATTATCAAATCAACTTGATCCATCTTTAATTGTGTCGAATTGAAGTTTCGCGTATTTTCCTTTCATTCGCCTATTCACATCGACCCATATATACATAACCTGTACAAAATCACACGAACATATTGACTACTGTCACATTTACGTTTACTCAGAAACTTACTTTACATCTTATGCAATGGATGCCGGTGGTTTCAACACATTTCGTTTATTTGCAACATTCTTGTTCAATTTTATTCAGTCCCATCAGCTACATCAGATGATCATGACCTTACATAATAACATATGGTACGGAATGAAAAAGTGCGCTAAAGTACATTTCCAATCAAAACTTAAATTATTGTGGATTTTATCAATGAAAAACATGGAAATATGAGCAAGATGATGCTACCCATTACTAATAAAAGGTAACAATGCAATAAATTTTTTACAGGAATAACATTTTATGTCATTCTCAACAGAAATAATACTTAACAAAACCCGTTCAGTGATCTAATGTAAAATGAAATATTACTACTGCCACAGTTTCGTTTACTCCTAAACTTCATACTTTATATATTAGGCAGCGGGTCCCCTCAGTGTCAGCACATTTCTTTTATATAAAAATAACAACATTCTTGTTTAATTTTAGTCCTATCTGCTACTTCCGATGACAATGACCGTACATAATAACAACTTAGTGGGATAGAACAAGTGTGATAAATGAAATTTCCAAGCAAAACTTTAATTAATTATTGATTTTATCAATAAACAACATGGAAATATGAAGAAGATGATGCTATTCCTTACCACAATAAAGGTAATTAAATAAATTTCATACAGGAATAACATTTTATATAATTTTCAACAGCTTAAATACTCAACAAGACACTTTTAGTCTAATGTGAAATTCAATGTGTAGTTGCTAAATGTAGAGTTGCTCTCACAACCAGTCATATGTTTTGTTTGGTTGCATAATTGTGTGTTGGAGTGCTGGAAGGACTGAGCGATTATTGTTCGAACTTCGGATTGGAGAGTTTATCAATAGCTGTTGACTGTGATCTGAAGTGAAAGGAGGATTTGTGTTGGGGTTTGATGCAAACAGAGCTTGACCTCCATTAGCCATATTTTTCAAAACTGAACTAGTTCGCTGTTGTTCTGGAGTGCTAGGTCTTTGAATGTAAGTTTTTAAAGACTCCTCACGTGTATGGCCTGTCATAAACAAAATACTTCTGGTTGCAAACCCAGCATCACTCTTAGCTTGAATTGCTGTTGTACGAAGTGAGTGACCAGTATAGTGTAGCACTCCCGCATTCTTGCATATGTCTGGCATGAATGCGGACAATTGCTTTGGTTTAACCGATTCAGAGACTTCAGGTGATCTTAGTTATTTGTTTTACTGCGTTGCGTAAATACGACCTTTGCTGCTTTGTGACATGTCGGAAGGAACATTATGGCAGATTTCACTGGAAAAGTGTTTGTGCCAGTTGCATACATTATGTTGTCTGATGTTTCTTGAAGCTTCGCATCAACACCACCCTGGTGGTTTCATTTAAGTGTTTCATGATTTAGAGCAAAGTACCCCATGCCAGAGTCATTATTTTCAAATTGTAAGGATGTTGGGGTCAGTTGATGGTGAAATTCTATGCCTCAGGTCTCAAAACGAATAGTCAGCAGACACCATATTTTGAATCGAAGAGCAACAGGTTCAAAATATTTAAGATACACATTGATTGATCTTAATTCTTCCACTGAAATTACTTGGTAGTGCTGAGTTAGCCTTGAAATACCTGATTTTAAATTCAATTTCAGTTTTACATTTAACATTGAATTAGCATTTTTAAATTTTGTCTTTAAAATGTTATTAGCTTTTCCGTTGTCCTTCGAGTATCTGTTTATGGCTGCACGAACATTTTTTCAAGGACTTCCTGTGACATTCATTTTTGTGGCCACGCAACTCGTCTGTTGTGACCATTTTGTGGCAAGAATCGTTTCATCCTGCATACTGAGTTATGACTGCCTACATTTATTCAAAGATTTAAAACTGAGCGAAATATCATATACTTCTTGTCTTTACCTTGCAGTCACAGAGTAATGAAATAACCATAATTATTTCCTGATGCTGTTGGATTGCCAAGAAGGGTTATGGAGTTATGAATTCTGAAGAATATGAAATAGTGTGTGTGTGTGTGTGTGTGTGTGTGTGTTGTCATTCTGAGGCAATTGTTTGTGTATCAGTTATCTATAGCACAAGGATGTCTTAAGTGAACCTAACAAGGAACCCCTATACAGTTAAGTAAATAATGTTTTTTAGAAGTAATGTTAGCTGCACAGCAAACGCCAGTTCCTAACTGTTCATTATTGTCTATTGAACTTTTAGCACTGGGGTGAGTGTGTGCAGGATATAATGGCACATAAAGTTCGAATGGGCAGGAAATTTTTATTTACTAAATAATAATAATGAAATTTTAGATTCACGGTACGTTGGTCTTGTAATTTCAAGTTAAAATGACTGAGAAAACAGCCTTATGAATGTCTCTGTAGGATACAAATAAGTGTGAAAGTGGAATCGTGCAGGAAAAATCTCCGCTCGTTAATTTGGTTTTATTGCGCTGCAAATCAATAGTTAAAATTGTGGCTATCAAACTAAAATTAGCCACAACATTTCTTTCTTTAAGCGATTTGTATGCATTCCATGGTCTATATAATATCTCCTGAATTTAAACCATTGCTCCCGTATAGTAGATATTAGAAAAACTTTCGTCAATACCACACGATCTACGTTAATCAAATACATCTTCTGGTCCTCATACAACTACGGACAACTCGAGCCATCCATAGTCAAGGACAGTTATTTTCTCAACATGAAAGGTCTACCGGATATATTTACTGTTGAATTCATGTTGAACAGCAGTAAATCGAAGTTTTAAAGCAATTATCCGCTACTTCTATTTCACTGTTCTTCTTCCATGCATCGCTATTTTGTGTACTAAACGCAATTATAGCTGTATGCACAGTGATTTGTTTAACAGACTTAATGATTTACATACAACGTTTCCTATATTTAGCAATAGTATATTTAAAAGTAGTATTTTTCTTTGTATCCTGATGACTATGGCAGAGTATAGAATCCGCTCTAACGATTGTTTACCTTCATCTCAGAGAAATCTAAAGAGTTTAAGATTGTAAAATTGTTTGAAAGGAAAAGCCAATATGAATCTAAGGAAGACATTTGTATTGTGATAATGCCTTTAGAGGACCCCGGACTCTATCCAAATCAAAAAATCATTTTGAATTATGCAGCATATGCTTAAGTTTGCAAGTGTTACAACTTGAAATTAAAAGAGTATTTTACCTATGGGATACAAACAAAACTTCTTTAAGCTTTTCGAAAACTTGATAATATTAGACGTTCAAAAAAAGTGTGCCTTTAGCACTGTTTAGATGTTTCCATTCTTATGATTGTGAATTGCAGTTCATATTAGTCATACGATCAGTATGTTTCAGTATAGTTTAATAATATATCTATATTACTGTTGCAAAGATTATTGAACAATTCATTAAAGATTTTTATGATGCATCATTCTCGACGCAGAAATAAACATTCTGATTGCATCGAGATGCACAACGCAAAAGTGTTACCCTCAACAATCCTCGCATTGTACTTACGTAACATATTTATACTATGGATACATAATTTGCTCCATGCATAAAACACCTGTGCATTTACAAGTGAACTGAAAAATATTTGAACAGTTTGTAAAGACAGACACTACAAAGAATGTTTCGTATAATATCGTGCTACATACACTAACATTTGGTACTCCTATGTTTTGTCGACAAAGTTAATTATAGAAATACAAAATGTAAAATTTCACACGGTAATATTATAGAGATTCCATAGGAATATTACTTGATCATTGTACACAAACATTTGATTCTCTAGCGAACTGTTGGTGTACGGGTCAACATTCCACAGTTTGGCAGAGTAAATGCTTGTCTCAGTGCACGTAAGCCAGTCCTGTTAAAGTACGGCTACTTCAGAACATACTTTCAAAAGTTAAATGTCAATGTTTATCCTTAAATTAAATTTTACATCGACTGTGACCGATAAATGATTCCATGACTGTCTTGTTTTCCTTTCTTCAGGAATTTCCCCCCGATAGCATAAGATTTTAGTTGTTACAACTTGTCATGTATGTATGTATGTATGTATGTATGTATGTATGTATGTATGTATGTATGTATGTATGTATGTGATGTGATGTGATGTGATTTTTGATTTTTAACGTAGCTTTAAAATGATTTCAGTCATATCGCTACGATGTCTGCAATGTGGCAGTTTATAGTGATGCCTAGCACTGGGGCATCATGCCGCAGACATGTAGCATGATGTCCTACCCAGTCACATTATCCTGACACCGGGACGACAAGTCCTAACACTAACCTCTTAATGCTGAGCGCCAAGCGAGGCAGCTGTTAGTACCGTTTTTGTAAGTCTTTGGTATGACTCGGTCAGGGATCGAACCCACGACCTCCCGCATCCGAGGCGGACGCTCTAGCCACTAGGCCACCGGAGCGGTTTGTATGTATGTATGTATGTATGTATGTATGTATGCATGCATGCATGCATGCATGTATGTATGTATGTATGTATGTATGTATGTATGTATGTATGTATGTATGTATGTATGTATGTAGGTAGGTATATATGTATGTATACATGTATAAGTAACACAATATCGCAGAGGTGTAGTTGTTGTTTGATATAATTGTTTATTTCGCATCTGCCGTTTTTGCTGGAACTCTGTGCCATTATCAACAATAACAATGACATCGCAGTCATTTTTAACAATTTTTTTTTCTTCAGCCGCAAGAACAAGTGCTGATTTTCTTAATGTTAATTTTAAAAGTAGGCACTTGTACAAACATGAAATTACATGACTATTTCGTAACACTTCACTCAATGACGCTGGGGTATAAATTAACTGCGTTGTTATCATCGAGTCTCGGCGATGGAATAATGTCAGATTTTGAATTTACACTGATGATTGGAATTTACAAAGATATAATGAGCTTGATTGAATCCACGTCTGATATAATAATAATTTATAATAATAATAATAATAATAATAATAATAATAATAATAATAATAATTGTCATTAATCTAACTCTGAGAAAGCAGCGATGATATAAGTAAGCTCAACTAAACCTGAATTTAGTGCTATTTTTCTAACTGCAATTCCAGTGAAAGAAATCGTGCGAGCACAATTACGAATATATTACAGCTGGCCAAATATCAGATCAAGATGATTCGGTGGATAATAGCAAATAATTAACTGGTATTTGCAGATAAAAATGAACAGAATGGAAATCCAGATTGGCAAGTTGTTAGAATTCCCAAATCAACGAAGAATCCGAAATTGTTATCACTGTTCATGAACCAACATTATCAGCTGAGACATAAATTAATTCACAAGACTGCATACGGTACTCTCGAGAGATGATGGATTTGCACTCATGAGAAATATCCAGGTTGGTGGTTGTGCAGCGTCTGCTGTGGCTATGTAGCCCAACACGGGAAAGAAAGTGCTTGCTGAATTTTCTACACTTGAATGTTGAGTCTGGTGTGGGATAGAGCTGGCTCATCGTCCTCTACGATCAGCGAGCGTATCTTGTCCGCGCCGGCTTTCAGACCAGTGATCAGAGCATGTCGCCGGCTGGACCTGTCTAAAGCATGATCTTCCCATGTGTCAAGAGCATTTTACATCGCACTTGCAGACATCTTTGAAGCGGAGATGTGGCGGTCCGATCGACTTTTTGCACGTTCAAGGCGCTCAGTCTTTTTTCTTCTGAGGCATGCCGTGTACAGGTTTCACTGGCGTACAGGAGAGTGTTTAGCACGCAGGAAAGGTACACGTAGATCTTAGTTTTCACAGTATGCATGCTGTTGTTCAACACTCTCTCTGACAACCTGGAGAGAGTTGGTGATGCCTTTCCTACACGCTTGTTGAGGTCAGCATCGAGCGAGAGGTAGTTGGTGATGGTAGAGCCGAGGTACGTGAACTGACTGACTGACTCAAGTTCGCAGTTGTTTATGACGATGTGGGGGGGGGGGTCTGCATCCTGAGCCATCACGCTTGTTTTCTTTAGGCTGATGGTCATCCCAAACTCATCGCATGCTTTATCTTAGTGTGTAAGCGTAAACGCTGATCACGTTGACATATCCGCTTATTGTGTGGAAGCTAAGGGTTAGAAGTCTTCCATCTTTTTGTTGGCAGGGTTATATCATCCCCAGTATAGCGTTCCTGGTGGCGAATCAAACACCACACTCTCTGGCTTCGTCGGCGCTCTTTCATTGCCAGAAGAACGTGAAGTTCTTTTCTCTTAGGGACCCGTAATCTGGAAGTCATGTCTCCTGTATTATGGCGATGTCGATCTGGAGTGTTGCATGTTCGTTGTTGATGATTGAAGTCTTTCGAATATCGCTGATTTCTGGAGATCATCTGATTAGGTTATTAAGTATAATAATAACAATGCGCTGGTAATGAGCGATGGAAAAGAAATATATTTTAAGAATATATTTGCTAATCATTATAAAACATCTGAATCAGATTTAATAAACTTTATATTGCCAGGATTTAACACTGATGAACTTAAAAAAATAGTCAACGATCTTATCAATGAAAACTTTCTTAAAATTGTTGAATCATGGAGAAATTAGTCCCACCAGCAGATATTCTCAAGCGTAACAATGAGTTATTTCCCCTGATCATTTTGCATCTAACACAATTGTGATATAGTTAAATATTATTTTTGTTTATATGTCTTCGAAAATACTAATCTTGTAATATTATCTGCGACATATTGTACATATTGCATTGAAATATCATAATATTTTCCAGCTGCATTTATTGATTGAATTATTAGTTTTTCACCAGTCTCTTCATTCACAGATTTATTCGCCATTCTTGCAAATTTTGTCTACCTCCCAGTATCTCCAAATTTGCTGATTTGACTTTGTGTAACAGCTCGTAAATTACCAAATGAATTATCGAGTTTCCTGTCGTTGATATGATCAATCACAGATCCAGTTTTTATTAATCCGTGAAAGCACTCGTAGGCAAATGTGACAAAGATATACTTTATCCGTACACCACGGAATTTTAGATAACCAGTATTATTAATAGGACCAGTTTATTTTTTTTTTGTCGACAGTGCCTGGTTATACCATCTCGAGATACTTCATAACCCTTGATGATAGGGTGTTTCAGAAGTTCATTTTGCTCATTTATATAATAATATCATTTGTCTAAATAATTATTTTGAAAATGTCGATAGATAATCTTCAACATTTTTTATGACCTTATCATAATTATCGGTGTTATTTTTATCATAATATCATTTCACCTATCTCTATTTGTACCACCACGTAGCACACACAACTACGTTACTCCTCTAACCACATCACCTCACTTCAAACACGGTTACTAATTACATCATTTAAGTTTGCTAAAAATCTTCATCCGATTTATTAAGTCTTGTTTGGTAAACATTTTTTCAGAGAAAATGTGGGCACAAACAGTATTGTTACGATACATGCTTGATTAATGAATTGTATTGTTTTTAACAGTGAGTGAAATATTAATGTCGTATCGTCCACAAAAACAAGGTTGGCAACCAGAAGAAAGACACTTTTTAGATTTACTTGAGGATCCATATATGATTGACCAGGACAATAAACAAATAAAAGATCTCGGTTGTTGTTGTTTTTGTTGTTCTAGTGTTTAACGCCAGTTTTCAGCACAAGGTAGGCTATGCATGGTGGTCAATATAACTGGTGGAGGAAGAACCCTGGGAAACCCAGGGAAGAACCACCGACCCATAAAAAGCTACTGGAAGGCTGTCCCACGTACCCACGCTAGCCGAACTTTGGACTCGAACCCACTCAGACCGAGGTGAGATGGCAGTGATACGGAACGGTGAGCGCTTTAGACCACTCAGCCACTAGGGGCCTCTAAAGATCTCGATGGAAAGATAAATGAAAAGTTTAGGCAAGGTGGTTTATGTAAACATAAACGAAGCTGGTGTAGGTTAGTTATTGACGATAAACAGCTTTCCTATCAAATGGAACTAAATTAGGCACAATTGTGAGTTTCATTGATGGCGACTCACTACATTATACTCATTTACGATCTTCGATGTTCGCGTATGTTTCAATACGTCTATTGTCAATGGTGAACAGATTCCCTAAATTATTAGTTAGAGTAGCAACGGATTCATTTTATATCGATAAGAAACATGCATATTTGTTAAAACAACTAAGTATCGTCACTGAATCATCGTGGGGTGGATGGATATTGAAAAAGAACAACTACACGTTTATGATGAAACAGCTGATGTCGAGAGTAAAAATACTTAATGTGAAAATATTTGAAAAACAATATCTTCATCACCATCGGTATATGATACTGTTGCCAGACATAAATCAGTTTATATCAACGGACTAAACGGATCAGGAAAGACAGTACGGGTAATCGAATTATTTCGTCAGAGTTCATCAAACTCTGTTAATATGATTGTATTAACACCTATATAAAGACTCACCAGGGAAATGAAAGAACGTATGGTAAAATATTATACTTATCAAAGCTTCTTTCGGTGGAAGAGTGGTAAATGGACTCCTGAACGAATGGGTGAAAAATATATTCCAAGGATTATTATCTGGGATGAAATATGTACCGTTTCATTAGAAATATTAAAAATATTTCTTGATTGGTTGTTGACAAAATACCTCTGTAATAATTTGTGGCGATCATGCTCAACCGCCACCTTTTTTTGGATTGTCTCCACATCAATGTCTAAAAAAAGTCGTACATTAATATGAAGAAATAACTGATGATCATAGAGCGCTTGAGTTGGATATCAAGTCGAGTTCCACGACTACAACACTTATTTCCAGAAGATGTTTTTCTCCTGGATACTTAGCCCATGGAGCTCCTGGTAATTTTCCTAACGAAGCAGCGATATCACTACCAAACACTTTGTGTCCAGAGATAAATTCATATTTTTTTGTACCACAGTTTACACATTTACCTGTAAGTGGACGCTTTTAATTTTTGTTATTAGTGTTGTTAATCCACTTGTGGGGGTGTATGCTCTGCATCGAAGACAATATAAAAATGTATATTATGTATTATATTTGTACAACATGCATGTCACTGATTTCTCAGCAACACGAAAGCAAGAGCCAGTAAAACATAGTTAAGCATTACCGATTCCCTCAGAATGGTAATAAAAGGTCCATCCGGATCGGGTAAAACAAAATTACTGCTTAATTTAATAATGTGATGGTTCAAGTGTGGGTAAGTTACATTAGTTCACCATCCGTAGATGCTCATTGATGCTACGATGTGCTGTAAGATTTTGATGAAATGCAAAACTGTTGGACGAGGATAGCAATGATATTATTAATATTATCACCGATATTGATGAAGCTCCATCTGTAGATGACCTCGATGGATTTATTAATACTCTCGTAGTATACTATGATGTAATGCTGGACAAACAATCTAATCCAGTTCGGATATTTTCTCGAGGCAGACACAAAAACACCTATGTTATATATGTTACTCAGCGATATACACAAATACCTAAAGTGATCAAAGATAACTATTTTAGTTGTGTTTAATGGAGTCAATACACATACTCTGCAAAACATTCATGAGACCTCGTGTTCAGGGGATATAGATATGATTAAGCATATAAACTTCTTTTCAAAATCACAATCTACTCCGCACGGATTTTTCACGATAAATTTACATGATCCTCGATCGCGATATCGTATAATTCTTGATAAAATATTTGGTTGAGAGACTGATATAATAATTATTTAATTACTCACACAATACAGCAGCAGGGAGGGTGCGACCATACATGAGTGTCCGAAAGGTAAACCAAACATATACAAATTTTGAAAAACACGAACGACAAAGATAGAGTGAAAAAAAATTAAGTAACCCAATTAGAGAAACTCTCGGTTTTGGTTAGAGGCTTCGGTTTGACGTTATTTTTTTTTTCTTCATTTTTTTCGTACGAAGTTTTATTTTTCATAAATGGACTTTCAAGTAAGTGGTCTGTTCACCGTCCCTTCTTGGGATGCTCTTCGTATTTGTTTACATACATATTAAATTCGTAATAGTTGTTTGTATTTGCATTTAAACAGTAATTATTATGACATACGTACATAAATACATACATACAGACACGCACGCACGCACGCACACGTGCACACACACACATATACATACATACATACATACATACAGACAGACAGACAGACAGACAGACATGCATACATACATACATACATACATACATACATACATACATACATGACAAGTTACAGCAACTAAAATCTTTTGGTATCGTTGTCATCCTTGGAGTTAATCGATTGAAGAGAAGGAATCAAGTAGATATCACGATAGTAATGGAATCGTGTTTCGGTCAAAGTCGGTATCAAAGTGAATGTATGAGTGCACATTTGTGGTTGTACGTTTAACTACGCGTTGAGGTCATCGTACTTTAAGATGACTCCCTGATCCTGCCATAGTGTTAAATGTTAGTCAGTTGCCTTCAAAATGCACATAATGGCAAATATTATAAGTGATCAAGTAGGAGGAGGGCTTCTTCAATATTTCCAGTCTCGTTTAATTTAGTAATTATTCACGTATTCCTCGATTTTTCACAATTGCATAACAAGTTAACTTAGCAAATAGTAATGAGTTTGGAATTATCCTTTTGAGATATACTGATAACATCCAATAATCATTTTGGCGTTATACTGTCGTAGTATATTATCTCCAGACTGCCTACAACACTTAGGTATGTTCATTAATGAACGTAAGCATCTTGTTGTCAATTTGTGTCATTTTGTCTTAATATATTATAGTTCGATTATCTACAACTGTTTCTAATCAAGTTTAAACCCCACCAATACCATTTGACGCAAAAATGAAATTGCTTTTGTTTGTCATACAATCGACATTGAAGAGTGAAATACAATAGGTAATAAATAACAGAAACACGTTAACATTTCCAATTAGTTTTGCCGAAGAAAGGTTCAGTGTGACCACACAATATGTTTTGTGTTTTGGATTTGTTTCAAATGGCCATCACTAAAGCCGACCTTCATATTATGATATGACAGTATTATTAAAATAAGTAGCTGATTTAATTATAAAGTATACTAATTTTTTACAAGTGCATAATTGACCCTCATTTGACTACCAGCGCCCTCCAACATCAATGTTTTATCAGAAAGTATCACAGTATAACATCTATAATTAGCACCAACTGGACCTACACTTGCATGAAATTACATATCACCGAAGACTATCTGAATAACTCCATATGTTCCAGTGGAAAGTAATAAATTGGGTACAAGGTACGAATATCTTGTTTGGAAATTTGCCAACCTGTGTCGATGTTTTGATTTCGGTCCATGTACGAGCACATATTGTGATATGCACGTGCAATATGAGGAGAGGCGTCTTCATAGTTAAGCTGAATTTCTACAATGGGTTCTTGGTAGTCGTTTAACCGCAAAAGACTGCAGTCACTACTAAGTTATCAAATATCATTTTACCCTGGGTTTAACTATTATCTCGAAGTACATTTATTTTGAAACGCTACACACCTGTTTTGGTGCTTTAACATGCTGGTACTTACGTATCAAGTAAATTGTCCAGCAATAGTAGCTGGTTGGTGTGCGTTTGTGGTATATGCGAGAAATGACGGATTAACGCCGATACAATTTTTAATTCAGAACAATGATTGTCAAAATTCTTTACGTTTTTAACTGACCCTGGTGGAGTCCACACTGGTGTAAGCATGTAAATCGATCAATGAAACTGTGCGACGTGTACATTTTTCAAGAGTCCATCCCGATCTTGCATTGGTGTATTTCTCCAAAGTTTCAACAATCTTTTCAATGCCTCTGCCAGTTTCATCGCTGCTGACACTGGTGTAGCTGCAGTTCAGGAACATGCGGACACCACTGTGAATCCATGGTGTAGTAGTTTTAGATCCATCCCTGTCACGACTAAACGGCACAAACAGATGCTCGCTAAGGACATTGTCTGCTTGAACACTAATGTGACCAAAGTTTCGTAACACCGCTACTATTCCAGTAAGCATATTTGTCAATAGTTGTTGGAAGTTTTTACCTGGCTTGTATGTGGTTGTTATAATTGCCACATGATTGTCTGAATCAACACTAAGTTTTTTTGAAATTTGAATTTAGGTACTCGTGATTGTAGTGTCTTTACACGAACGTACTCAGTCGCTTCATTATCGATAACAGACGCAAGACGGCGACTGCGTTTTTCTTCATACTCACCTAATATCACAAGTATGTCACCTTTTCTTGTACCTCTCGTTATTCGGATATTATGCTCACATGCAAATTGTTTTAGTTGTTGTACCATTGTTTTATTAGTAATTGTTGGTGTTGCTGTTGTAGCAGTGGCAACAGGTGGTGGATTTAGTGTAATTATGGGTCTCACGAATTCGAGTATGTCTGCCTTTCTCGCTCGACTTGGTACTTATATTCCATACTGTCGTGGGAGCTGTCTGTTTGAGTTGAGGTACAGTGGGGCGGGGTGGGGTGGCGTCTTCAAGTAAGAATTACGGGAATCTTTTGTTTTCAGTTTTGTATTTTGTCAGCATCCAAAGCTACAATTGCATCAATTCAAGTTATTACCTGATTTAGGTCTGTTTTATTCTTTTTTTTTTGTTGTTGTATCTGTATGTGCACCTCTTCTGTCATGGAACAACTGGATAAGAGTGGTGAAATTGCTGGGTCAGCCACGTTTGCCAGGGACGAACCACGAGGCTTTCTATTTACAGAGTCGAAAGACTTGGTGAGGTTGATGAACACTGTATAGAGATTCACGTGCTGTTCCATGCATTTATCATTTTCTCCTGTATTTGCTTCACAGCAAGGACCACGTCGACTGAGTTGCGGCTTGGACGGAATTCGCACAGTGATTGAGGTAGTACTTCTTCTGAGATGGTTGCGACAAGTCAGTTCAGGATGAAACGGGCAAGAATCTTCCTAGCAATGGAGAACACAGAGATTACTCTTTAGATGTTGCATTCAGCTCTAGCGCCTTTATTATTGTACAGTGAGATAATGGTGGCGTCTCGTAGAATAATATCCAAGTACAAAATAAAACAC
The DNA here is from genome assembly GCA_028554795.2 of Sinohyriopsis cumingii. Lineage (NCBI taxonomy): Eukaryota > Metazoa > Mollusca > Bivalvia > Unionida > Unionidae > Sinohyriopsis > Sinohyriopsis cumingii. The sequence continues at coordinate 74,200,644 of CM068835.1, read as the reverse complement.
GTCAACAGACCTACAACAGGAACACAAAAAATGAAGAGGACTCCAAAATCGGAATGAATCTGATTGCTCAGTTATTTCCCTATATATACCTTCTGCTGCGACTATATCTCACAATATACCCCATGTGACGGGTTTTACTACTCATTTTGCCTCAAACTTGAATGTTCATGCGACCTAGCCCAACCAATGTGAAGTTAATGAAATCTTCTAGAATCGTCTAAACCTCATTCAGCCAATGGAACATTAAGCCAAAGTCGTCGTTAAGAATATTACTAAAACTTGTTAACACATAAATAATCATCTATGTATATATCCTGTGTAATTGTTACGCTCTTAACAGACTCAGATCACGTGGGCAAATTCTTTCTAGAGATATTCTGTACAATTTACAAACATGAATAAAAATTATAAAAAATAAATAAAGTCATGTACTATTAGTTAAAAACAATATATCTATATATATATATATATATATATATATATATATATATATATATATATATATATATATATATATATATATATATATATTCGCGTAAGACTATTGGTTGATTCCATTATGAATGAATGCGTTCCTTATCATGTCCGGAGCATATATTCACTAAGTTATGGTGGATCATTTTTAAAACTTTTAATATCAATTTCTTGAAAGCGTTTGCGATAAATCGTATCCGTGTTGAACTAAGTCCAGTGACAGCCAGAAGACTAACTACACCGTGACTATTTCCGCAACACATAATCTAATCCCATTCTCCTTTAAGCTGTTGTCATTAATAACCTCGAATAGGATTAAAACAGTCTATGTTATTTTGTATTTCCTTCTAAAACCTATATCATATTCAATACCTCTGAATAAAGCATTGCCAATGTCGTGTATTTGTTTTGCAGTCTAAATTAATTATTCTTTTTTGCTCAAGTTTTCTGTGAAAGTTATAACAAGCGATCACTTGATGTCATTTTACTTAGTAAATTACATGACCCACCCCCAATGAAATAGATAAAAATAACATCTAAAGACTTTATCATGGGAAACGAATTTTAGTGTATTTGAAGTTGTCTTTTATACTCCTACCGTCGTTTTAGTTTGCACCTTTGGTGCTTTTCACATTCACCAGTTTTGTTGACACCTTCATTGTTCTGCTTTGCATTAGAGAATTTCTTTTTTCCTTGGCCAAAGCCACACAAATGTTCTTTGGCATGTCTTTCAAAACGGCAGTCGTACTTCGTATGAACACGTACGAACCGAATATACAGTCCTTTTGGTACAGACGTATTCCTTTCTTGTTCAGAAAGCACAAAACAGTTCCACCCTCATAATACAGAAGTAGTTGATTCAAGCGAAATCTTTATTGTTTCTTTTTAACATTAATCTTAATTTTTGTAACATGGATCTTAATTCGAGATGGAATTTTTTATCAACATTGTCTAGTCTGATTATGTAATTGTTCTTTGTATGCACGGGTACGGAATCCTGTTTATTTATTATACCATGATGCGCTACTCTTCACTGAGAAGGTTTGGTTGCCAGCTCTATGAAAACACATAACACACTAAAAAAGAAGGAGTTTTACGGGAAATTAAGCAGAAATGGGAAAGAAGAAACAAAAGCAGCAACCAGTTTCAAAGGAACAAATAAAAAATATGAAGTCTCCAGATGACAAGGGTTAATAGATCTCTGTTTTATATTGTATATCCGCGGAGCTCATGGCCATGTATTTCAATTTAGATCGGACGGACCATAAGTTATGAGACTTTCATTATGCAGTTAGTTGACATCAAAACATGCTACACAGCACCGTTAGTTAGGCAGTAAGACCCACCAGCCCCCAGAATAAAAATATCGGGTGATGTGTCTTACGTTGTAGAACTAGTCTTGGTCATTACGCCATTTGATGCATTACAATTGAGTTATCCATTAATATGACTTAGTCATTAGGCTATTCGCAGTTACTATAAACACCTAAATACACTGAAAAACCGAAATATACATGTATCTACATGTTCTCAGTGTATATATTGGTGTATACACTGTTTTTGTTGAATAATAATATAGAGCAAAGTAAAATATGATTTATGTGATTTTGATAAGAATTATCTGCTTTTTGGCAATTTGTAGCTGAATTCATGTAATGGCGACACTCAGTCATACTTGATTCGACAGATGTAACCAGAGAATTGTAGTAATAAACACAGAATGAAAGTGAAAATAACTAAAAGTATTTGCTGACATTTTATTATATATTTACTTTAACTTTTTAATAAAATGAATTAAACTGACTTACACTGTCCATTTTGGAGATTATCTAAGTTCTGGAATGATACATTTTTATCACCACCATTGTTCTGGAATGGAACGATCAGCCATTTATGATTCGGCTGATTGACGAGTGCTATAACTAGGAGACTGTAAACAATAAGTATCAAAACCACTCAAATCATATTTCATTTTGCTCTTTATTATTATTGAGACAAAAACAAATCATAATTCGTGTGTGTATACCAATATCTCTACACTGAGAAGATGTAAATATATAAGGTTTTAGGTGTGTATTTCGGTTTACCAGTGTATTTTAGTGTTTATAGTAACCCAGCCATTTGATGTATTAATTGAGTATACCCATTAGTATGCCCTAGTCATTAGGCTAGTTGATGCATTAATTGAGTGTACCCATTGGTATGCTATGGTCATTAGATTATAGTTGGTCCTACTAAACACTGCAGCCTGAAAAAATCTGACAAAGTCTGTTTACTTTTGCTTAATTTGTATATATTTGTACGTATTATACTACATTAAACTTTATTTTCACAATATTGTAATTAAAATAACAAACATGTTTTAATTTTATTTCAACGTAAAATTTGTACGTACAAACCCTTAGTTGTTTCCTTTTATTTCATGTTTCGACAAGGATATATTAATAATTATAATTATGAATAAATGTTCATTAACAAGTTGTTTAACAAAATAATTATATTATTGAGACAAACATAATGAAATATTTAGTTTTAATTGCATAAATATACTTTAAATATTTAATAGAATGAAAGGAAGGTAGAGTGTAACTAAGACTTATGACACAGATAGCTATAAAAAAAGGCAGTCTCGTTGTGACAAAGCCAGATTTAAGAAGTTAATAAAATGATTATCTTAATGAGAGGCACATAATAATATTATGAAAGTAAGATTAAATACATAAGTAATATATTGCACAGGTTTAATATAAATGGTTAATGGAACAAAGGTAGATAATGTTTGATGAAGATTAATAACAAGCAAGGTATCATATGAAACGGCAGGTTCAATATGACAAATTAAGCCGTACTAATGCTTTATTATTACAAAATCAGTGCTATCAAAATTGGTTGATTATATGCAATATTACATTTAATTTAATTTTGCATATGTATTCTTTTAAAGTTAATGTCAAATATTTATTAGCATTCATAATCATATATTCATGATGTACTTTCATCAGGAAAGATAAACCATGACAAGATGTTTAGAACAAAATACAGAACATAATTCCACAGTCATGTAAATGTCCTGTTTTGTTTCATCATTATGCAGTAATACAGACCTTTTCTATTGCTATTAATGTTTGTGGTATCTGATGAGAAGAAGTGATTATGCTACAAACAGTAAAATCAAATTTGTAATGTTTTGCACCTTTAGTAGTTCCTGGCTATTTTACATTGTCTCAAGCAGTTATTCAAATCTGTTGATGCAATACTTAGAAACAGTAACCATTTAAGGAACCTTTAATTATATGCTGGCATCGGCAATCTCAAATATTGTTATTATTATTGAAATGTTGCACCTTCCTTCAAAAGTATGTATTGTTTGCATCAATTAGCAGACTGATTAAACATATGCTATTTTAAGTTTGTGGATCATTAGAAACTGACCAAGAATAAAAGTCATCATCAAAAGTATTTTGTCATGATTTGGTTCCAGTATTAATGTTCAAATGATTAATACTAAGTCTATTTAACAATAAGTTACTTAGTGGTATATTAAAAATGTTGTGCAGCATTGTTTAAACATAGGTGTTGCAGTGTAAAAGTGTTTTAATTTTGATAAAGTGTTAGTCATTCTATGAATATCATATTCTTTATTGGATAACATTGTGTATATTTGTTAGAATGCCTTCAGCCCATGCTCCCAGGTGTGCTTAACTCTATCAGTACCTATGTGCTGTTTACAAACAGAACTGTGCCAATGATTCTGTCCATTGTGATTCTTGCAGGAGTTGGATACATGCACTTTGTGCAGACATCACAGTTAGTGAATTAAATTTTTTTTTCTTCCAGGAATTATAATTTTATATGCTTAATTTGTATTAACTTGGAATAATAATGGTGAAGAATGTAGCTACAGGGTTTTCAGTAGATATATGCCCTCTGGTTTTGACGAGTGAAATTTAAATATGACCCATTTTTAATGCGCAAAAATTCTGACTTGTGCATCTTTTTGACACACATAAATTTGAGCTGGAGCATGAATCTTAATTACCCTTGATTTGCCTCCGGTTTAGTTTCTTACTAAGAGAAAGCTGTCCATAACAAATTTACTGTAGGAGGCACTGATTAACATGGCCTCAAGAACAGTTTACACATTGACAGCCAATAATATTGCACCCATGGAATATATATATATATATATGAACTGGGTTGAGCTAATGCTTAAGTGCAGCTAAATTTGGTTGAATTGTTTTGAGATTATGTTTGAAGTTTATGATAGAGAAAGAGGAAACAGTTATGACATGAACGGATTCCCTTTTGACCACTTATCTGAATTGGTATGTTTGGACATCAGATTATAATCAACTGGTCAGAACTGGAGCCGGTTGTCAAGGTGTGGACCAACTTGAATACTTTTATTGGCAATTAATTTGCTTCATTTTTTGGAATGTTTAAAACTTCAGGATCATTTTTTACTTCACTGGATTCATTCCTGATAAAATATCTGCATTTGTTTGATTGCACTTTAAATTATAATCACTTAGACAAAATGGGAATATATGGTTTCTCGTGAAGCCAGATTTCAGTGTAGGATTATGTTTTATTGCCGATTAATTTGCTTCGGTCTGTAAAACATGAAAACCTCAAACATTTTAGTAAATGGATTATTCAGAAAATATTGAATGGACATAACACTCAGTGCATACATCTGAACTTGAAAATCACAATAGCACAAAGAAGTCTGTTTTCTTTTCTGCTTCAGTCTCAGAAACAACCTGCCAGTTATTCATTTTCTGACTCTCAGGCTCCAAAAAAAACAGAAATATAGTGTCAGCTCTGAGGAGAATGAGGAGATTCAATCTCCATTTTGTTAGACAATCGGAACGATTGGAAAAGTGAACTGATGATTCTGTGATACACATCCTTGATATATGAATAATATATCACCTTCTTAATTGTATTGGTATATGCATCATAAAAAATAATTGGAACAGATCATAAAAGAATATGTTGAGAAGTTGAATATATAATAAAGTATAAAATTATCCTCTGTCTGTTTCATATACAAAATTTACACATAGTTAGAATGAGAAACCCTTTCACATTATAAAATACTGTTAAGTATTTCTCATTATTCAGCATGAGACAAGAAATCTTAAACATCATTTGTTTCCACAAATAATGAGGATTCACAGCTATAGGCTCATGATTGTTCAAAAGAACTGACTCTCAAGATTTCAGTTTTGACTCTTGAGATTTTAATTTTGACTTTTGAGATTTTTGATTCAAAGGTCAACTGACTCTTCAGTTTTTAAGTCTGTTGAGGACCATGTAGCTATATGAATTCTCTCTTCTGACTCAAAGAGGTGAGTGATAATTGTATAGTTTGTCATATATCTACTGTATGGACATGTTTTTTATATATATATTTTGACTATTCACAATTAAATTGCTTAATAAAGTCTCAGGTTACACACAATAGGTAAATTCTGGCTGTGCTAAGTAAGTTGTCATTATATAATGCGAATCAGCAATTTGTTGAATGTCATTGATAGTTACCAATTACCCCATTTTATATGTGCTATGCATTTGTTATTTCTTATTGATTCCAATTTGATTCAAAGTAAAGATGATTATAAAAAATATATTTTGATGTAAACAAATTAGTCTTTTTTAGGCCAAAATTTGAAAAGTACTGCATTGGTAATAAACATTTTTTCAAACAAATTTGATATACAAACAGCTGGTCCAATTATGTACTATGCACTTGTTATTTATAGACTGATTTCATTGAATTTCAGTCCCAATTAATGATGAATATCACAACTATATGTTTATGTAAAGAAATTGATGTTCTGTATGTGTAATTAAAAAAATTACAGAATTAGAGTTATTCTCTGTTTTTTTACATCTTTTTGTTTTAAATTTGGACATATTAACTTTTGAAACAATTTGTTGTATATGTTATAGAAATGAAAGATAGAATACGTTATGTCTGACACAAACAAATTCTTATCTTGGATATGAAAAAATTGTGCATATAAAACTAGTTCACTTATTTAATCACTTAATCTAGATAGGCATGTGCTGATTTAAAAAGTTATTATTATGTGTCTCTCAATATTATTATTATTATTATTATTATTATTATTATTATTATTATTATATAAAATAAATACACATGTATCTGCCTTTGTCACATTGGATCTGCTTTAGACATATGCTGTATTGTACATCATACTCTATCTGCCTTTGTTCTATTAAATATTTGTATTATACCTATACAGTATACTACTGTCATAATATTATTGTCTATATCTGAATAATATAATTATTTTTAAAGAACTAGTTAATGAACCTTTATTAACTATTTTCTGCATGTATATCATTGTCTCAATTTGAAATATAGAGACAACTAAGGGTGTGTATATACCAGTTTTACTTTCAAGCAACATTAAAATATGCTTTTTAAAATTTTTATTACAATATTGTCAAATTAAAGTTAATACATACAAAAAAAGCATAAACAACAGACTTTGTCTGACTTTGCACTGTTTAGTAGGACCAGTTATAGTTTTAGACCAAGGGTAAAATTACCAAATCCATTAATTCTGAATACTGACCAATTATCTTCAATATAGTCCACATCATGTCTACATTAATTAGGTAAAATAGAGAATAGATGATACAAAAATCCAACAATACATACTTGAGGCTTCAATGTCACATTCATAAATATTTGTTCAAAATGGTGCAGGATGTATAACATGTTTAGTTTGGTTTTGAGTTTAACGTCACAGTAACACAGGTAATTCTTTTAGTGCTGAGGCAACAAATATAATAAAGAAGTAACTCAATGAATATTTTGTAAGAAGTGTTTCGATTGGTATAACATTCTGCATTAAATGCGGTGATACTGTTTGCATGACTTTTACTTCGGGTGGTAATCCATGTAGTAAATCCAGTATAAACAGACAGCTTGTTTAATGTATTAGGCCTTGGTTTGTTACGTTTTTAATGTTAGCATTACCATACTTGTTTATAAGTCAAGTCAAAATGCAGAGTGCACCTGGTCCAGCAGATATGGGGCTATGATGTGTGTTCAAATGATTGCTCTTTACAAATTGCATAAATCCAGATCTGTTGTTGCATTATGTGACAGGAGATTTGAGTCTGTGCAGTTTGCAGTTACTCTTGACTTATAATGGATTATAGATAGTATATCACTTAAATAAATGATGCTAAATTGTGAAAGGAATCATGTGGTATCATTCTTTTGCCCAATGGAAGTGAGTGTTATGGCTGAAACATGTCCTGATCATGAATTATACAATTAGCAGACAATGAAAAATATAACTCTTTGTTGCAAATTTGCAGTTGTGCTCCATACAGTCTTCACAAATAAAGGGGAGAGGGGGGAGTCATGGGCTTCTGCGATCTGTGATCTTGTTTTTCCATATGTGCATTTTTGATTTATGGTAAAGTGAAAGCATATTGTTATGTGATATGATCAGTACATTTTAGATTTCAAACCAAATGGGTTGTTTGGGTATTTATAACCTTTCTTTGAATTTTGTTAAATTTATGTTTACATACACAAATTCACTGTACCAATAACTCAGTATACAAAAAAGGCTATAGTTCTTTCAGACTCTCACTTTATGTGGATGTTTGGGAGGGTGGGTTTTTTGATGCTTTGAACTTACTCTCACATTAACCTGATTCTTGAATACCAGTACTTTCTTATGGATGTCATACACAAATATGAATTCATGATGTGTACAGATGTGGAGAATGTGATATTTATGTAAAGATAAGTGTCAGCTTTTCCCATGCTCCTAACTATGTCAATGTAATTTTGATTATTTTCACATACGCATACTGAATGTGTACTGGTCTTGATGGAAAAGTTGTGTTATATTGAACTAATAAAATATTTTTTATCTCTTTAGATCTAGTGTGAAAGAATCCTGAAATTGTTTGTCAACAGTGAAATATAAATGACAGCTTGTAAATATCATTTAAATTAGGATGTCACATGACACTTGCAACAGTGTATGGGCCTTATATTTATGCAATTTTCCTTCCAGGAAAGAAAACATACTCCTTACCTGGAATGCCTGAAGGAGGAACAGAAAGCAGTGATCATTTGCAAAAGGTAGCATCTCTGTCTTTGAGTGAAAATATTTATAATTTTTGTCATGTAAAGAGCATTAATTCACATCAGCAATTTTGAAAAGGCAAATCAACATTTTTTAAATGTAAGTTGACTGAAAATCATTTATTCCAAGGTCCATACTCCCCAATTTTGACCTTGGGAGCATTGTATTGTCCTCACTCAAAGGTCTGCTTAACTCAGTCTCAAATCATAGAATAAAAGCTATACAGAAACAGTTAGTAACAGTTGTAAGCAGAGAAGAGAAAAACATAAAAATACATCTAACATAATGTATATGAACAGTGGGACTTAATAATATTTACTGTAGTGTATGCCTCTTTTGAATTAGCCAGATGTTTGTACCTAGATGTCATAAGTCAAAATCCATCCTATTTTTTATTTATATTAATCTGGAACTTAGAAATAATATTTATTTCTTTCACATGCTTTATACACCAGCTATCAGTAGAGAACATTATGTTATGGTGCTTTTTTCTGTCGATCTGTTACCATTATAGTCTCCACACAGTAACTCTAAGTTGTCCATCATCTGCCATAACCAAACCTGTGGATGGCTTGCACTTGGGGTAAAGAGGGACCTTATTGAGGTTGGGGTCAAAAGGTCAAAGGTCAAGGCCAGGATAACTCACATACTTTGGCCAGGCTTTTGACACTTGATGTAAGGAAGAACACTATTGATTTTGGACTCAGCACATCAAAGGTCATGGTCACTCTGAAAGAAGTTTTTTTTGGTGCAAAATACCTTGAATTTTCCATCATCTACAGTTACCAGACTCCTTGAATGACTTGCATTTAGGGCAAGGGAGAAGCTTAATAATGTTTGAGTCAAAATGTCAAATGTCAAGGTCACAGTGACTAAATGAAGATAAATGATTTGTGCACAATAATATTAGTTAGTCACGGATCACTACCAAACTTTGTAGATGGCCTGCATTTAGGATAAGGAAGAATCCGGTTATTATTGGGTGTCAAAAGGTCAAGGTTACTATAACTGAAAAAAGAGAAATGGTTTTTGAACAGAACTTTCAGTAATTTACATAACAGAATATAAAGGAATATTAAAAATGGTGTTGTTTTATAATGTCCCATTTTTATTTTAGAATGTTACTGTAACCTTTTCAATAACAGAGCATTCTTATCTCCTTTCTGATATTTTCCCTCATAATCATCTACTTCAGTATCTCCACACAGAACTTAACTGTATGAACTTACATGAAACTGTTCTAAAAGAAATCTTTAACTGTTACCTAATCTAACATTATTTTATTTGTTAACATTTTCTTTACTTCTGACATCTTCAATCAAAGTCATTGTTTTGAAAACATGATAGGTTGGCTATACAAAACTATGCATTTCATCTATCAGGTTTTCATCCCTGCCAACCTGGAGAAAGAAATTTTGAATTTCATCCAAGAAGAAAACAAAGGCAAGAAACTCGAGAAAGGCATGTCAAAACGATTGACCAGTAAAAAGCTTACAGTAAGTTCTACAAACTTCTTTGTAACCATCAAACATGGAGATTTTCAGTATTTTCATGGAAAATTAATTTTTTACATTGCATTATATTTTTGTACCTTCTTTGTTGGTATTGGTATATAGTAATCCTTGCATTTATACATCTTCCTATGTATCCATCCAATTGCCCATGATACTTTGCTCTTGTAGTTTTATTTCAAGTTATTTACCTTTAAGTTTATGACAGTCTCTTGTTAGTGTAACTAGTCATGCAGTGTTTGATCGATTGCAGTGAATGTAAACATTATGGTCATCACTTGAAATATTGACAGATCACTTTGCCTTGATATTGTTAACTGGAGTTTTTGCCCTTGGAGCATAATACATTGTATGACACAGTCTCATTAGCACAACTCACTCCATGCTATATTTTTCCAGTTTTTCATGGATTGCTGTGAAGCATTGTGCATATGAATATATTGACAACCCTTTATTATCCCATGTTTTTCTATGAGTTATTTCCCTTTTATATCTACCATTAATTGTAATAAATTACAGAATTGTATGAAGATAGATACACTTGCAGTTTCTAGGGGGTTGTGGTGAAATTGAAAAATAACCGTATTCCATCATTTTCAGAAGAATATGTAATTCTTTTTACTTTAGATTCATTAACCCTCATGGGGTAGGGGTAGCTTGTGTGTGTGTGTGTATGGTATATTAATGTGAGCAAAATGCCCACTGTTCCTTTAGGGTTTGTTAAAATGAGACTCTTGCAGTATAAAGATTGAGTTAATTTGTGCATGTCTGCCATGATAATGTCATAATATCATGTGTTCTATAAAAAAAATTTGGCTTCACAAACTGTATGTATACGTGTGTGTATGTGTATATGTATGTATGTATGTATGTATGTATGTATGTATGTATGGATGTATGTATGTATGAATGGATGTATGTATGGATGTTTATGTATGCATGTATGTATGTATGTGTGTATCTATGTTTGTGTATATGTATGTATACTTCAGCTCAATATGGCTGTATGGTGGCATCTAAAGGTAACATTCATTAAACATATAAATAAATCACTCAGGAAATTTGGGCAACTAAATCCTTCCAAATGTATGTAAACATCAATTACTGCAAAATAAAATATAAATCACAAAGGTGTCAACACATCTGTAAAATGTACATACAACAGTAAAGGTAACACATATAAAATAACTCAAACATGTGGTCAACATTTTTTATATAAACTGCATTCCAAGTGCAAGATGTTTTTGGGTTTGTTGATATTTGTACAGTTTCTTCATGAAGTTCACATCAAAATAGTTATGTCTCACAAGGCTGAAGTTGACATTCAATAAGATTGTGTTCCACTGTCAGTGGACAGTGTCAAGGTATGCACTCCAGTCAAGATTCACCCTTCTGGAGGTATTCATGAGTCAAGTGTGTGTCCATTCCCAATCACAGTCAGCAGAATAAAGATTCACCATGTGTTTCATATTCTTAAGTTTGCATGTGGAGATTTTGTTCCACATATTTTTTACCAAGCATGATGACCACAGTGATTTGAACAATATTTGAAGTCAGTATATGGAGTCTTCCATTTGGAAATGGACTACTGCAGGGTAGCTTTGGCTGCTTTAGCTACCATTTCACTACCTGTTATACCAGACAGCCAACAGTACAGAATACTTTTCCATGTAAATTGTGATTTAGTATCTGAGAATGATTATTGTCTGGCTTTATGGTATGAAATTTGTTTAACTAGGGGAACATTGTTATAAATAGATATATCTGTCCTTATTTGTCAGGTTAGATTTATTGTCCTTGTTTTCTCACTTTTACACTGAGCAGAGTAAAAAATAATAAAAAATTCCCATTAGGAACTTGAATTTCCCAATTATCCATGTTTGTTTTAAAGTACTATTGACAACCAGATTTTTCTTAAAGAAACAATATTTAGTTTTTTATGTAAACTTTACCTTTCATAAAACATAAGTTTCTTTTCCTACTGAGTTATTTTTGAACATACATTATGTTGTATATTTTCTTCACAGGATATGTACACCAGTTTGTCTGATGCAGGATTTAGTCATACCCAGACTGAGCAGGCCATGACCAATACTGTCCTTCATGGAGGAGATTTGATTGATGCTTTGGATTGGCTCTGTCTGAATCTGCCTAATGGTGAATCAAATTGACATACAGAGTAGATGGCCGTTCCATTTAAATATACATGGTATCCAGGGAAGGCAGTTTTAGAAAATGCATGGTTGGGTACTCGGTTTATTCAAAGAGATAACATTACAGTGACGCAACGTTTTGAATTGGATAGCTTTGCTGGCCTAGAGGTTAGAACATCTGTATCAGATGCTGGAGGTTGCAGGTTAGAACTCTGGCCAAGTCATACCAAAGACTTATAAAAATGGTGCTAACAGCTGTCTCTCTAGGCACTCATCATTAAAAGTTTAGTGTTATAACTGGTTGCACTGGTGTCAGGATAATGTGACTGGGTGGGACATGATGCTACGTGTCTACAGCATGATGCCCCAGTGCTAGACATCACTATAAACTGTCACACTGCAGATATTGTAGTGACATGACTGGAAAATTGTTAAAGCTATGTTAAAACTCCAAATCACACACACACACACACACACACACACACACACATTCTAAATCTATGGATGTCTGCTCCACATTAAAAGCACCTTCTCTGGGTACAAAGCATATTTTTTTTCTGGATCAGCCCAGACATTTAAAGTTCATCTTGTTGAAATTTTTATGATAGTTAAAATCATTTATGTTACTTCATGATATTTCTTATCCACAACATCAAACCAGTTATATTAATGTTGGAACAGAAGTTCACTAATTGCAATGTTGACCTACCTATATGCTACCATTAGCAACTGGATGGTATTACCATGTCATAAATGATATGCTAGATTTTTAAAAGATGTATTCTTCATTGTTTTTGTCTATATTTAAGGTTTAGCTGCAGTCTTGAATTGTAAGTCAACAGGATATGTAGCATTAGAGAGAGAGTCACCTGCTATACTGCAATAGAAGTGTTTGTTTACCAATAACATAAGGGCCCCAGGTGGTATAGTAGTCTAAAGCACTTACCTTTTCCAATCCCTGCCATCTCACCTCTGTCCATGTGGGTTCAATTATTAATCTTGGTCAAAGTTGTGAGAAAGCTTGCCATTAACTTCCTGTTACCTACTTGTAGAGATGTTAGTCTGTAATAGATAACACTGTTTACTTGAAATATAATCCATTGTTCATTGTAAGTCAAATGTGAAAGATGGCATCCATAATTTTAAAACATCCCTTCAACAACATGTATAGGCTATACAAAGATTTTCTGTTGATTCTGGCACAAAATGGCAGACACTTAAGAGAGTAATTCTGATTGTAGGAGTTGTCCTAGTATTTGGCGCAACCAAGAATATGTCATAGCCTGTGTGATGCACTCAGAACTTCATGTGCATTCCAACATGGATTTGATCTGCCATCTTTGTTTCTCCTTCAGATATGTTCCCCAATCACATTAATGGTAGTGATAGTAGTGGGCTAGCTTACAAATCCAGCTCTATTAAAAGATGAAAATCAGTTCTTTCTGTCTAGCTCATGTTGACAAAGGGCAATAACTCTTGCCCATGACCTTCCCTTGCCACTGCCATAGATCGCTAATTTTTAGCTTCACTGCTGTACTGATAACACAGTTTTTGACATCATGCCATATATTTCCCTTGCTTTCTTCTGTACCTTTCTCTGACTCATTAGGGGGAGTGTACCCCCCACCACCCATTTAGGTTGCTCGGTGAGTGTTTATAGTGCTGTATGTCTGAGTATGGTCTCGTTCCTGTGAGTTTGTATGCATTTTTGATAAAACGGTCAGGCCAATTAAGAATCGTGGAATCTTAATGAGAGATCCATTTAGCCATACCATTTGGTGACATACCCTTACTATGATGGAGACTTCTGGGAGAAATATTTCAATCCAGCCAGGCTTTTGAAGCAGCGTGTGCTGGTGATAGCCAGACTGTCTTCTATAGCACAAGCATCCAGGTGTACCATATGCCAGGCAAACCAGCCAGCCGTTTAGACAGTGCTGAACTTCCATGTTTACTGCTTATCCACATGGCAAAGTTAGTGACATTTTCTGAAAGGATGGAATTGAGTCATCGGTGCTACCTGGTATGGCTTTCCAAAGCTGCAAGCAGAACCAGATCAAGACTCGGCACATGTTTAGTGTGATGAAGCTCCCACATATCAGTCATATTCAGATCCGAACATGGAAAGGACTAAACTTGGTTTTAAGGCCACAGCTGAGGAAATTCGTACGGTGTTTGCAACATCAGAATGCCATCCACCTCCTACCACTACTGAAGTCTATTAATTTTAGAGCATCTATTGATTTTGTTGGGGAGGAAGAGATGCCATCATTTTGGATTCTTCTCCAGTCAGCTGTAATTAAGGAGATCAATGACTGACTTTTGGGTGGAAATGGTTACCCTAGGAATTATAAGTTACAGCAACATTCTCATCTCACTGGTACAAAATCTACTCAGACACCTTCAGAACTGATCTCCAGGGACTTGACAGAATCCAGCAGCTGTTCATACATCCCTCCACTGTTTTGTAAAGTGGACAAAAATGTGTTCCATGCCACGTCAGAGCTAGTCAGGAATGTAGTCACTATGTCTTTTATGTTAGATTTGGCCTGTTTGGTAATTTTCTGATTCACAGAGAAATCCAGCAATAACCATGCTAGGGAGGCAACAGCCTGGATTGTTAGAGACATTAAACACACTACAGGCAGTTCCCCATACCATGGCCAGTGCGTTGATTGCTTCAGCCAACTTAGAACCGATATGGCATAATGCACATCAGCAGTCGACATCACTCAAGCCCTATTATGCTCTGGCTTTATGGACAACCTTGTTTGGGTCACCATTGCACTTTGGAGGAAGAATTGAAGTTTAGAGGTAGGCAGTACAGGAACAGCCCCAGCCAGTGTGGACTAGGGATAAATGATCTTTTATGTCAAATGTGCAATATTGATCCCAGCCCAATGCCAAGAGACAACATTCTAATCAAGCTAGGAGGCAACCATATAGATTGGTAAGAAACCAAGTTTCTCCACATTCAGGCCTTCTAGATCTAAAAATTGAACTACCCTCCCTTCCTCCCACAGACAGTCTAGCTGTGGTCATCTGTCTCCTGCAGTTTCAGGATCATCATTTCAGAGGGGCTTCGGATTTTATTTATCCAGTCACCTCCCCTTTCATTCTTTCCCCTCTTCACTGATTTACCATCAGATCAGAAAGAAAGATGCTTTTCTACAACAAAAGATACAGTCACTTATTGCAAAACATGCAGAGGAGATTGTGCACAAACCACAATCACCAGGATTTTAAATCATTGTTGTTTCTTGTTTGGAAGGTGAACTGCAAGTTGAGGCTGATCATTGACCTGAGTCATCTAAATCAATTCATTTCACTGCTTAAATTCAAGTTTGAAACAGAAACATAAATCCACCTCTCCATTCAACAGAACAAGTATGCCGTCAGTCTCAAACTGACCAACATATATTTTCACATCCCTTTCCACTTTATATAATGGATATTTCTCTGTTTTGCTTCCCTTGACATGGTTTATCAATTCAGAGTCCTACTTTAGGCTAAAACGTCAGCCCTTGGGATCTTTCCAAGGTTATTGATTGCATCATCACCTTATTCTGATTGGTTTCATCTGCAATGATTGAAGTGTATCTGGACAACTTCCTACAGAAACCTTAAGGTAAGTTCTATCCTACTCCAAGGGAGAAATGAATTTCTCTCACTTTTAGATCATATAGGCTTTCTAGTGAACTGGTTAAAGTTTGACCTTCATCCATCCCAACTTTTTATCCATCTGGGTATTTAGTTTATCACCAACCTGCACATGGTAAAGCTTCCATGTGTTCATGTAATCATGATCATTGAAGTCATCAGGTCCATTTCAAACAGGACTCAAATTTCAGTGAGAGAGTTCTTGCAGCTAAGAGGACTCTGATTTCAGTGAGAGAGTTTGTGCAGCTCCTTGGATTGTTCAGTGCAGCAGCAGACTTGATTTCATTCAGCTGTCTTTTTATGCACCACCTGCAAATGACATTGCTAGCACTGTGGCACCCCTTTTCAAGTCCCCACAATGTAGCAGTCATGATCACACCCAAGATACGATATGTGTCAGTGGTGCAACCCTGGGTTGACTGTCCATGGGGATCACACTGGAGAAGCCCAAAGCAGAAATAACAATATATACCGATGCCAATACATGTGGTTGGGGTGCCCACCTACTGTTGTACTTCATTACCATCAGTGGCTTGTTGGAGCCAGAAGAGTGGTCTCCACATCAACATTTTAGAAATAAAGGCTGTCCTGAATGCCTTCACTTCTGGAAGGATCAACTCTCAGGTACAGTGGTCCTCAGTATGTCTAACAACTTGATGTTTGTGACCTACCTCCTCAGACAAGGAGACACCAAATCACCTGACCTGTGTGTTGATGCAACAATCTCCATATTAGCATACATATCTGGCAGACTTGAAGTCTTGGCCAACACTCTCTCCAGGAAAGGTCAGGTCCCTTACATGGAATAATCTCCAACAGTCAGTCTCTTTTGGATCTGCACACTTCGGAGAATCCCATGATTGGTTGTTTTTGTGACCAGGTGGAATCACAAGGTGCCCACCTTTGTCTCTCCAACTCCAGAGCTAGAAGTTTGGGCAGTGGATGCTCTCTCGGTCAGTTGGGAGGGGCTGTGGTCATTTGCTTACCCTCTCATGTTTTTGGTATGAAAAACAATCCAGAAATTACAGGGTCAGAAATGCAAGATAATGCAGATAGCCCCTCTCAGATGGGACAAGTCCTGGGTTACCAATCTATTCGATCTAATGTTAGATCTGCCTTGAAAGATTTCTGCCAACCCAAATCTTCTCAAGCAACCATGGTCATAGGTGTTCCATCCCTGCCTTGACCATCTTCTTCACACTTAGCTCTTCTCTGTAAAGTCTTGCAAGACAATCAGTTTAAACCTTTGATTGTGGAGAGAATCTCAAGAGCAAGAAGGTCCTCCACTCTGAAAGCTTGTGTAGGAAAGTGCTGTTTTCAGGGACTGGTGCCATATCAATAACATCATTCGTCTGAGTGCTCCAGTCCCTCATCTGGCCAACCAAGCTTTGTAACTAAAAATAGGTTACTGCCTGTCGGTAATCAGTGAGTCATCATTTGCTCCCTCTCTTCTATGGATAGGTCAAGAACAGCGGCCATGTAAGATATCAGTTTGCGCACTCAAGTACTACTTGAAATGCACAAAGACAAGTCGTGGCAGGTTCAAATGCCTCTTTCTTCTGGTGAAAGTTGGGAAGCAGGATATCACCCCTGAAACCCTAGCTTTTTGGCTAAAATAGGTTATACACTCTACATACTTGGAGGTCTCACAAGATGAAAGTCACCTCAGGAAGGTTACTGCTAAAGAGATTAGAGTGATCTGCAAGCCTCATATTCAAAAGTTATGTTTTGATTCTAAATGTAGTAGAAGCCAACAGTTGGCATGCAGATTTAACCTTTTTGAGATTTATATAAGAGATTAGTCATGGAGGTTGACCTTGAATCTGTTATGTCTGCTGGTGGCAGCCCAGATGGCCACCAGGTCTAATTAATAGAATCAACATTGCATATCAGCTTCAATGGATTCACCAGTGAAATTTATTAGGTAAAGAGATTTCAGTAATTATCTTCAGAACCATATGTAGTGGTCATAGATCAAGCAAACTTAGTCTGTGTTGCTTATATAATTAGGAGAGCTGCTATTTTTCATATGGGAAATCCAGCTATCATTCCTTGGAAGGATACCAAAGATAGAGGTTGGTGGCAAGGGGAGGTAATGGGCAAGGGCTTTGTGGATGTGACATATAAAGAAAAAGATGATTTTCATCTTTTAAAAGAGCTGGATTTGCAAGGTAACAGACTAATATCCCTTATGTTAATATGATCAGATAAGTATTCTTGTAGACACATTATTTACTAAAAAAAAAAATTTTTCTCATAGAAATAAAGACTAATAGGTCTAGCTTGTCCAAGTTTTTAATTTGTAAAGATATTGTATGGCTAATGGTATACACTTACGTGTAGTTTATTGCCCCCAGAAATGCTCATATACACAATTATCACGGAAAAATATTGGGATTCAATTATATACCACCAACTTGAATTTTTCTGTTAAAAATTCAGGTTTGTACAGTTACAAGTATGGATTGTCTGTACATCTTTATAATATAATATTTGAAAGGTCAGAAGTGTGACATAGCAAGTAACATTATTCAGAAGATAAAATGATGACTTTCTTTATAGAAAAATAGAACAGGTTAGTTATCAGTTGGCTTGGGTCCCAAGCTGAATAATTAAAGAAGAAAGCTGATACTAGCCACAGATGTAAAGTATATCATCTCTCTCTCATAGTGAAATAAATAAGTTGGCACATTGGTTGTAATTCTTTAATAGTTGTCTCATATATATTGATGCTTAATGATCAGTGCTTCTTGTTTATTGGTTTACAGATAAACTGCCAAGTGGGTTCTCAGACACTCTTCAGAAGGAGGAAGATAAGGTCCATGTACGCCCCAAGTTTGACACTACTCTATTGAGAGAGGAGAAGAGTTTAATGAAGGAGGAGGATGTGAATCTACAGTCTGTGAAAAAGCCAAAGGAGCAGAAGGTGATTGACTGCCCATGATTTCAGACAAAGGTTTAACCATTATGTTCACACACAAAACTATGTGCATGTTTTGCTCTTATTCATCTATGAGTTTGTAATGTCATTAGTAATTAGATGTGTATGTCTGGTAATTAGGCGTGTATGTCAAGTAATTAGGCATGCATCTCAAGTAATTAGGCATGCATGTCAATGTCATCAGGTTAAAGGAAAACAAAATCTTCACAAGCTTAGTAGAATTAAATTACTGAGTCATAATTGGCACTTTTACTGTCAGATGACAGATACTTGAATCCTTGCTTTCTTTTATTTATGGATTGTTGTCTTAAATGTTTCCAATATGTATTAGTCTTAAAACTGAATTTTGAGAGTGGGAGCCATGTTATTGTGAATTCAGTGTCCTGGAGAGACAAGATGTAATAGTGCATAATAAAAACACTCAACAGTTCCAATGTAGATTGACTTTTAAAGACATGGCTGACCTTAGTTGCATTGTATCTCTTCCTAAGATGGATGTATTATGAATTTTAATCGGAATCAATTTGTGTGGTTTTACGAAAAAATGACATGCTTCCTGGTACTTAAATAAGTTGTTTGGAGAAGGGTGTCTTTTGTTTCATAGAGGTAATTGTTCATTGGGTCTTTAAACTAGTCCTGAGCATTGTACCAGCCATTACCACTCAATCCATGAATATTAGTACCCTTGATAGATGATGAATTTACAGAAACTGGGGGCATTAATTAGCTTTTCCCGATAGTAAAAGAATGAGAAAAATTGATTTCATATCAAGATTAATGATTTATGTTTCTGCAACATTTTACCTGGATTGTAATATTTTTTTCAGAAATGTTCTATAATCATTGAATGACATGTGCTTTTATGGCTTATTAGAGATCCTATTCCAGCTAGGTAAAATTACCCTTTCCCTTTGCAACAGGTGTGTGTAATAGCTTGTTGACATCAAAAGGGTATGTAAAGATACTGGAAAGTTCTTGACTCAGTTGTGCAGCTCTTAAATAGGAATACAACATCGGATCATTTATTGCACACCCATTATGAATTCTGATTCAGAACTATAGCTGTCATCATTTGTTGTGATAACTTAAAAAATAGTCCAAAACATCGATAATCATTCTAGATGTATTGAAACATTAATAATTCATTGTAAAGTTAATGTTTTGTTTGCAGTCTGAATCAATGTATCAATATAAAAAACAATCTAGTTAACTTAATTGTAAAGCTTTATATATTGATAACACCATCAGACAGTATGTTGTTTCTACAACTCCTATAGTCTGTTTGTAGTACAATTATGTAATAAACAGTTTCTCAGGATCAAAACTAAGTGTTAGAACCAGTAATTAAAATTTCTCTTCTTTATCCCACATACTGCATATAAAGGTTTTTCTTTATGTGTTGTTTTAAGGCTTAGATTTCTATTTATGAGCATAGCAAATTTCCAAATTTAAGGAGACGACTAGTTTTTGGAAAATGTCATTCATTTTGATAGCATGATAGATATACTCTGCATATTGTCATTGAGCTAATCACAAAATTCTTTCATATCTATTTATAATATTTGCTGAATCTACATATTGATCACCCTTTTTTTACCCTGGTATAAACATTCACCAAATCTGAAGGCCAATGGGTGAGGCATTTCAACACACTTGAAGAATTTGGAGCATGATTATGCCAGAAAAAAATCCATATATGAATTACTATACTACAGTAGATATGGAAAATTCTTTGAAATTTTAAGGCAAAATGTATAGTTTCCCTAGTGAAGCCACCAATCCTATATGTTGCAGTTACTTAATCAATTTCTGGGCTGCACACACTCCTGATCAGCAAAGGTAACACTTGTTTCAGGTACGTGAGCATCTCACACTCTAGTCATCTGAAAAGATTTATGGAGAAAAAAAACAGTTATGCTATTTCAGAGGATTAAAGTTTTATCTTCCAGTTGCTTGACAGATAGTCACAAAGGATCTGAACAGTATTTTGTTGGCTGATATGCCTTTGAGAATATGCATTGGTTACTATGAAGCTGATGAGTTTTAAAACCCCTCTGTAATGTTATTTATTTCTCTTTGTGCAAATAAAATGCAGTGGAGAAAAGAGACCTCTCCTCATGATATTTCTTGCTTTCTTTGAAATGGGAGAACACAGCACATTTGCATACATTACCAAATACAC
This sequence comes from Sinohyriopsis cumingii, assembly GCA_028554795.2. NCBI lineage: Eukaryota > Metazoa > Mollusca > Bivalvia > Unionida > Unionidae > Sinohyriopsis > Sinohyriopsis cumingii. The sequence continues at coordinate 74,179,573 of CM068835.1, read as the reverse complement.
ATGTTGTGAAGGATGCAGGGGGGGTCATTTGTTTTGAGTGTGACCTGGATAAAAGATAATTATAATAGCACTGCAGGTAATGAATGACAAGTAAAATTAGTGTTAATACATGGATATAGCTTCATTCATACACACCATTCAGCAATACTGCCAACATATTTTCACTTGTAAGTCAAGTCCAGCTGCAACCAACCCTGAACTGCCATCATATAATTCACTGAAGATCATGGTCTGTGTTCTTTGTTATACCTATTACTCATAAACAAAGCTCAATGTATCCATAATTTGGTATTTGCAGCGTGTAATTGGAACAGACTTATACATGGTAATATGAAGTTTAATGATGTTAGAATGTCTTGATTTAAATATACTTTTAAATTAATATAGTGAAATGTGTCTAATATGCTAGGGTGTGGGTGCCACAGGACAGGTTGATATGAAGAAATGGATCCTGCAATATGCTGAGCAGTCAGACTCGGATTCTGTTGGAGAGGATGAAGATGGTGACCAGTTTGATCCAGTAATTTTTATTTTCTTGAGTATTCACAAACAGTGATACACAATTATAACTTTCCTGACAGGAAAATCAGATTGTTATTATTGGTGGTGTTAATAATTTGTACTCATGTGTTTAAATTTGTTAGAGGAATACAAATTACTTAATAAATATGTTAGCAGATTGTACATGTTTTCCATGGAATCCTTGTAAAGTTTTTAAGCAATAGAAGTTTTTCTGAGAAAGTTATTGATTTAATAATATATTTATCTTTCATTGTATAAATACCTGTTTCAGTGATGCAATTTGACCTAATTATGTAAAATGTAATGTTATCAGTTGAAACATATATCTTTTAAGACATTAGTTAAGTCATAACATTGAAAATAAAGGACAGTTTGTGTGGTTATACTGATTGTAAACCCATAACTATAAAAAGCACGCATCAGGAGAAGCTATGAATGTAACATCATACTGAATATTGCTGTTAGGGGACAGCAAGGATTCATGTTAGAATTACTAGCTTATCCCTTTTTTGTTTGTTTAGTCAGTAGTGGGCTAACATATAGAACCCAGATTCTACTCTTCTGCAGTTATTGATTTTTCTGTTCTGTTGTCTGTTTATAATATCATGTTTCATCTAATGTATTATTAAACATGAGCGTGAACCAGGTGTCGCAATGAAATGTATTTACATAAGGAAAAGCAATAAGCAATGAATTTATTTCAATAAGTGATGAGCTGGAAAAGTCAGAATTTTAGGACGACATTTTTATTTGAAAATGTAGCTTGAGCAAAGTTTGGAAATACAGAAATTAAATATAATTACATTGTTTACAATTAAAAATGAGAGGTAATGAATAAAAGTATGGTTTAGAAGGGAAGCAACTACAGATTTGTATATCAGTTATTATTATTTTTATTAGGGGTCACAGGTGGCTGAGTAGTCTAAGACACTCGCTTTTACAGATCACTGACATCTCACCAGTGTCTGCGTGGGTTCAAGTCTTGGGCTTGGCCCAAGTTGGTATGTGAGAAAGCCTGCCAGTGGCTTCCCATGAATTGGTGATCCTATAGGGGTTTGCCTTGGTGCTTCCTCCACCATATATAGCCTATCATGTGCTGAAAAATGCCATTAAACCCACAACAACAACAGCATTATTATTATTATTATTATTGTTTTTGTTGTTGTTGGACTCGTATATTTTTTAATATTGTTGTACTTTGCATTTATTTTAGAATGAGAGGTATATTGAATTGACAGCTCTTATGCTTGATCTAAAAGAGGAAGCAGCAGAAACAAAACAGATGGGAAACAAATCCAAACAGAATGAGCTTTCCAAACAAATAAGGGAAATAATTGTGGGTAAGATCACAAAGGAAAATAAATGTTGGTAAGGTCAGAAAGGTAAACAAGCTGTTGGTAATGTCGCTGAGGGAGATAATTGTGGATAAGGCATACACACTAACCATTTCACTTTTGGTGTAATCACTAGCTTTTTTCACCTAAACATGTCTTATGCTTGCCTGTATTTGGATTATGCCTTTTTGGTACATTAAAAAAATAAAAATTAAACAAAAAATCTGTGCTTGTCATTTTATTATCATTTTTTGAGTCTCAAACATCATATAAATTTGGGAATATTTTTAAAAAGTAGACTGCTGGATACAAATATCATAAGAGTACATTTTTCCATCTTAGACCCACATGTACTTTCCTTATTTTCTATTTATGGCAGCTATATATATAACAGTTCCAATTTGATCATATATATAGATAGCAGATCAGTCTATGCTTAAAAAAAGGCACCAGATGTTAAATGAGATAGGCTTTCTGGATGTGACTGATGACTGACAAATATTAGAGGAGAGGGATATTTTTAAACTTGAAAACATGATTGATTAAAAAAAGACTTAAGTGCTTTAGAAATGTTAAAAGAAAGAATATGAGATGTAGGACATCATTATGTTCATTGTAGAATTTATGGACTGCATGACCATTCAGGGAAAGTTAGGTTAAAGCATTGTATATACATAATTTGTCATCATGTTTTGTGCTGGAACTAACCCACATGGAATTTGCCCATTAGTGATAAGAATTTTAACCATTTGGAGTTTCAGGTTTGGAGCAAAAGTAAATGTAGTTTTCCTTAAGTTTCCTGTAATTATAGTGTGTAGTAAGTAGATTACATCTTTATGTTCAGATTACTCATTTTTGCCAGTTAGTCATAATTATGCTTGTTCCACTCTTGCAGTTGGCATGTATGATCAAACTATAAAGGGAATTGTGCATTAGGGCTGTTCCAATAAAACATACCTGGGACGCAGGGAAAGTGGGGTACTCACCGGTAGATGCAGTTTAACATTTTCTTATTTCTTAAATATGAACTCTTTGAAATCAAAGTACCCTGGCATATAGTTTTAAAAAACTGCCTTTCCTGAGTGCCATGCATGTTTAAATGGAACAGCCCTTATGTCAAAAGGAGAAATAATTGTGGATATGTTCACAGAGGAAATAATTGTGGATAATGTCACAAAGGGAAATAATTGTCTGTTAGGCCATGGAGAAAAATAATATTGTGTAAGGTCGCAGAGGGAAATAATTGTGGGTTAGGCAGTGAAGGGAAATAATAGTGTGTATGGTCACAGAGGAACATAATTGTGGATAATGTTGCAAAGGGAAATAATCGTGGGTTAGGCCATGGAGGGAAATAATAGTGTGTAATGTCACAGGGGGAAATAATTTTGGATAATGTCACAAAGGGAAATAATTGTGGGTTAGGCCATGGAGGGAAATAATAGTGTGTATGGTCACAGGGAAATTAATGTGGCTATGGTCACAAAGTTGATATTTATTAATTTAAATCATAAAGTCATTGTAAGCAAGTATATTTTGCTTCAGTTTTTTGCTTTTTGAAATTATGTGATGTAAATAAATAGATGTTAGTAACCACCAATTAATAAGTACCATATTATACTAAGTATGTTGCAGACAAGTAAAAAGACATGTGGATATTACTTTAAAATAATACTCTGAGTCATGTTTTGTCTTTAATTTTGTTTAACATTCTCTTGTTAGCAGTAATTCATGTTTTGTCAGTTTGATAATACCTCACATTGGAATAAAACAACCAGACTTAATTCACATCAGTTTTCACATAGTACAGGGTACACCTTCCACCAACAATTTATATTTATTGTGCTATCATACTAAATGAGTGATTTGCTAAAATTTAATGATGCTGAATTATTGTGACTTTCAGTACAATTTTCAAAAACAAAAATGTCAATATTTTGGCTTGTTTTAAGGTGCTGTAGTAAGCATCATCTTTTAGTTGTATGAAGAAAAATTAACGAACATGGCTACTTTTTACTTTTCTGCTGGAGATAGCTAATTGTGTCATAGTATTTGCATTTCTGTCCATATATCTATCACTTAAAAGCCATTTGAGATTAAGTGATGAAACTTGGTATACTCAGATATCATCATTACAATGCAAATTGTATACCTCACTTCAGGTTCTGTCTTCACAGCTCAGTATATTGTTTTCTTCTTAATATACATTATACACACTTAATATTTTAGGAGAACTAGTACTACCTTGCAAATCCAGCTCTCCAGATAACACTTTTAGCTGAAACAAAAAAAGAGCTAAAGTTATGTGCCCACTTAGGTGGTGGTTGGGCTGAGTGATCTCCCCATGATGTAGGGATTTGTAGCAAAACCCATGTATATCTCAGTTCTTCAGCTCTTCCTCACCATGAGACCTCACAGAAGTCAAAATCAACTCTAATACAAGATGGAGGATATCTCACTTCACTGGGAAAGTATGCGCCATCTATATTTCCAACTTGTTTTCTTTCAATGTTGACAAAGTTCTGTCATTAAAATTTTACCCACATGTTGCCATATTTCGACACTTAAGTGTACTTACATACATGCACAGATATCCTTGGATGACTTCACAAAATTTTTGTGCTGTACCTTTAATTTCTGCTTACATGCAAGTCCCTGAGACCTATAGAAAATTATTAATATATGTATAATTCCATAATGACTGGCTACATATAGGTGAGTTTTCTGTCCTAATACATTTGGTGTCCAGATTCATTGCATGTACCTGTACCTTGAACCTCTCACAGGTAGTATGGTGAATTAGTTTGGTTTTTACTTGGGCACTTCATATCTTTATTGAGTTTGCTATTTTCCAGGTAACACTGTAAGGCATAGCTTTGCACCAACTTTGTGTTGAACAATAATGACAGTTTTAGGGCTACAACAGATTTTTGCATTCTGCTCTATTTGTCTGATAGAATTAGAGCATGGGCAAAGCACAGACATGCAGACATGCACTACAAAGGACAAATACACCATAAACCTACATACCAACATGTCCTCATTGTGGGAATTTTCGTTGGATAAGTGAGACAATTCAACAAAGCAGGAAATCTACATGATCAGACTCCAAATTGCTGGCAACATCTTTAGGCTTTGCCTCCTCAGGCTTCCACTATACAGCTCTTGATAATGAACAGCAAGGTAATGAGAGAAAAAAGTATCCTCTCACTCCACCAATACACAGACCAGTCGTGTCGATCAAACATCCCAACATTATGACTCGGAGCCTTCCAAACTTTCATTGAAGAAGTTTTGTGCCTTTTCTCTGGATTTCTGCCTATCTCCTTCTATCTTGTCAACCACCTGGACCAGAACTCCATCATCTGTTGATCAAGTTTTCATTGGCAATTATACTATTACCATACACCAGTTTTTCATTTGGAAACCCCAACCATCGACCAGGGCATCACATCTTTGGGGATGACAAAACAATACTCTATTCATATGGATCAAGCATCATTCAGTGACAATAAACAATTTGTCTGCAATGCAGTAGTAGTTGGCTCCATGTTGGACTTGGTATTGATGGCTATCTTCCAAAAGTCAGATCAGAGCTCATCATCTCATACCCTGAGTTCCACAGTACATGCATGGGAGTTGGACTCCAGAATGGCCCAGGTTTTGAACAGAGCTGCTTAACATCCTTTAGCCAGTGCTGTCACACCAACTGCAAATTTACAGTTAACAGAGTGGGATGCTTTGCTCTCCACCACCACCTTCCTTAAGGATCATCATAAGCCAAGGTATGATCACAGTCATTATCCTCTAATCTTCTTTTTAATGGCCAGATCAATGAGATATGTAGCAAGCCACTAAGGAGATGAATTTTCATGCCCCTCAACTGCAATATCAATGCATGGATGTTTCAGAAGATTGACAAAAGAAACCAAGGGACATGACTTGAACACAAACCTCCAACAAGTCGTCCGATCATAATTCCTCATGTTGAAAACCATGGTCCAATTCTTATCAATTCTTCCATTTGAACTCAACATCAGTCCTTGGGTCTTCACTTAACTGACGAAACTCATTGTGGCTCTTTCCGGACCATCCTCAAACTGGCGACATCAAGTTACCTTACAATATGCTGTAAAAACATCAGGTGAGTTATTTATTTGATTATGATATGACAACCCTTGTTATACTGTTAATTGGGGTTTCGTTGTTAACAAGGACAAATCCAACCTAGTACCATCTCAACAATATGTTCATCTGTGTATGAAATTCATCACACAGGTAAACAGGCTATGTCCTCTTCAGGAATGGGTGTTGAAAATCAGGACCATGGTGGCTTCATTACTTTTGAGGAAATCTCTCTTTAGATGGGAATTTCTTTGCCTTCTAGGCTTGCACAATGTGGCAACGGACCTCATAATTCTAGGTCACTTTTATATGCGCCTGTTAGGAATGATTCCTTTATCAAAATGGAGGCCAAACCTTGCCCACTGGACTAACCTCTCCTCATTTGCACAAATATAAGATACACTCTGCAGACATGGAGGGACTTAACTTGGCTCAAGGCAGGTATAGTGCAAGTACAACTGTCATCAATCACAGCTTGTATGGATGCAAACACAAGAGGCTGTGGGGCACACCTATTTTTATGGAAGCCAGTGGAGGATGGTCGCCCCAGGACTGGCATCTATATACCAATATCCTTGAGATGAAGTCCATTTTGAAAGTCTTTTACTGGTGGCAGGAATTTTTAACTGGAAAGGGAGTCCTCATTCTAACCAACAACTTTCCCATGGTGACTTACCTCAAATGGCAAGGTGTAACCAAGTCCCCCATTCTTTGCATACTGGTATGGGACTTTCTAAAGTAGATTCATCAACAGTAAATTCCTGTCCAAGTTTTGTTTTATTCATGGATGTCTAATGTAATAGCAGATTCTTTGTCTCTGGACAACCAGCTTATACCAATGGAATGGTATCTCAATCAAATGGTTTTCATTCAGATATGTACCTGATGATACTGGCCACTGGTGGATCTATTTGCAATGAGGTAGAATACTAAGCCCCCAACTTTTATTTGACCGGTCCCAGATCCCAAAGCCTGGACAGTTGATGAGCTATTGTAGATTGGAATACCTTGGACATATATGCCTACCCTCCAATGCCTCTGATTCCAAAGATGATATAATAAGCGAGAGAATCCGAGTATCACCTCATCATCATTGTGTCACTCAGCTGGGAGAAAATCATGGGTTAGCAACCTCATCAATCTCACATTGGAAATTACACTAAAAATAGATAATTCCCCTCATCAACTCAAACAACCACGATGGCAGTTGTTTCACCCCAAACCAGAGCTACCGAAACAGGCCATATTAAACAGGCCCTCGGATGTGAACAGCCAGTCATTGAGAGAATTACTCAAGCAAAAAGGCCATGCACTCTGAATGTGTGCCAAGGCAAAAAAAATATTTTAATACAATGGCATTCACACAAACACATTATACCACTACATGCATCTAGACCTGAAAAAGACAACTTCCTCCTCTGGCACAATCAGAGGTTAATGCTTCATGATTACTGCCACCTTTCATCATGATGGAAGAGAGGACATTGGACAAAATAGAGACTATACCGACCTGCCCTCAAATTTTGATTATACCTGGCAAAGACATTGGCTCTGTGCCCAAAGTGGAACCTATGATGGGTAATAACCTATTAAAACAAAACATTATTGGCTTGCTTTTGAGGGCATCTTGGGCTTGCCTGTCATCAGTCATACAAGACCTGCTTCCTTATCACATTAGTGACAGTAGACAGAATCAGCGAAATACATGCTGTATCAGGGGTCCTGAATTATATGCAGTTCTGACAAGATGGGTCAGTTATATGTATGAGGGTTTACTCTTTCATTGTGAAGAACAGACTTCCATCCATGGGTAACCAGATCTTTTACCAAAATCATTGCCTAATATATGTATTTCCACTCAAGGCCACCTCCAGGATCCAGTGTGAGCCTTGAAGTGGTAGCTTAAAAAGACCAAGTCATTGTTTTCAAGAGAGTTCATGCCTATTTTTCCCTCTCAAACAGAGACAGGACGATATAAAAGCACAGACCCTTTCATCCTGGATTAAGTGGGTTATTCGCTTTGCATGTAAGAAATAACTCCAATTCAATGAATTTGTTATGCATTTTGATTCTTGAGGTTGGAGCAATTGCCATTAGTATCGCCTTTGACCAGAACTGTTCTCTAACTGATATTAACCATGCTGTGGGATGGAAATTTGAGTCCACAATGCCCGTTGAAATAGAGACATGAAACTCAGTTAATTTCCATGTCTGTCATTAACTCTACAGATCTGACACAAGAGTATGACCCAGATTTCATCACTGTATAGTTTTGATAGCTTCAACACACAGTAGGTGGGAGATACAAATTCACAGAATGTTCTTGTTTGAATATTCTGTAATCTGTGTGTGAGTGGAAATGGTAGGCTTAATTGGCTTTCCAGATTTAAAGACCCTTGATTATCATTTTAATGACAGAAGGATAGAGTGATTTGATAAATGAATAAACGGTGTACTGGATAGCAGTCTCTTGGAGAATGGTTGAATTTAGTGTCATTCTATTGATCTGAAAGAAAATAGATTTCACATTGTTTCAAAAATTGGAAACAACAGCTGTCTTATGGAAAACTTGGTAACCATTTGTTTGTTATGATACATGATTCGGGAAATAAAGGTTCTGATGTTTTTTTCTGCTTGACATGTTTATCAGTGCATCCATCAAGAGGTATGTTTAAATATGTATTTGTCATGTTGAAAGTTACAAATTCAGAAAGATTGATGCTGAAAAAAATAAACGAAGGTTTGAAAAATGTTAATATTCCAGATTTGATGAAATAGACTATTGATAGCAGAGATTTTCTAGGGTGGTTGGGCCTGTTCATTTTGGAAAAATAAACCCCAGTTGGAAACAATATTTTAAAGAGTAAATTTCTGAAATTTTATTTCTGTATAATTTTTTAATATTTCAAATTGTGATAGGGGCCTATTATCTGCCCCTGATGACCCCTAAAAAATTCCGTGAGTATTCTGCAATGGGTCTCTGCTTGCTTTTTAGTAATATTTTTTTTTCCTTCAGAGATGGATTCTTTAGAAAAGCATCCAGACTTTGATCCATCTGTGAAAATCAAGAATGTTGAAAGTGAAAAGGCATCTGGAAATCCTAGTATAGTTGCCATTGCAAAAGAGAAATCTTCAAGTAATCCTGATGTGGTGAAAGTAGATGATGTTGATGACATTGGCTCTGGATTAAACCTGATTGAACAGGCTGCAGCAGGAACACCTAAGCCCCAACAAGGTATGACACTATGAGTAATGCAGTTTTAAAATTTTATCAATAACATTTTATTTATAATAAACAATTTTTGTTTGATAAATTACTTGTATAATGTGAGTGGCTTCAAAATTCATATGTAGCTGTATGAAAAGGGGTCATATTATGCCATACATTCTTTATCTGTCTTTAGGGTTTATTTATATTTACATATTGTCTATGATCTATACATGCTTGTGTTCATTTGTTTACTGTAATATGCATGTATTCATTGGTTATGTATTGATTGCTTGACACTTACATGTATATTTGGTAAAATTACTTACTCACTTTAATGCAGTCCTGTATCACTGATATATCATTATATTTGAAAATATCATGAATACATAAAGACTAAGGAGGGTCCCTATGTGGACAACTGGTCTAAGGCTTTTGCCTTTACAGATTACTGACATCTAACCACAGTCAGTCTGATTTTGAGTCTTGGGCTTAGCCAGCGAGAATATAGAAAGATTCAGTAATAGCTAGTTGGTCAGCTCACCCACAGACTGTAATAACTTTCTTCAGCTCTTTGGTTGTTTTGTTTTGAGGACTGATTATGTCCTTATAAAATTTTGATTGGAAGTATATATTAACTTTCATTTCACAATTTTCTTTTAATTTTCTTTTTCTGACCAAAATGTTCTATAGGTAGAGTGGCTCTTGGCTACAATATACCTACTAAAAAATGTAAAAGTTCCAAACTTGATGCATACAATTTTTTATTATCTTTTTTCTAAATTTCTAAATATTACACAGGAAAAATGATTATGACATTTATTTATATATTTAAAAATCACCAGAACTACTAAATGTTCTCTTAAAATAGAGGTGAAGCAAGCTACAATAGTAAAGGAAGATGTTCGACAGTTTGAATATACAAGACAGCAGTGGACAGGTAAATCTCCCAAGCAGTTTCTTATTGACTGGTGTCGCAAACAGAAGTGTGAGAACCCTAAATTTGAGAAGATTAATCCTCGAGGGAACAAGTTCAAATGCAGGTAATATATGTTTTAGGCAATATCACTGTTCTGGTGTTTTTTTTTATGGCTGGTTTATGTTTTTCATAATATTTTATGGGATTATTCCTGCATCTGTCCTTCCATCTATCTGTCCATCCATCCATCTGTTAACAATTGCTTTTCCATCCCATAATTTTGTCATTTAGAGATCTTCTTAACACTTTAGCCAGGTATATATCATGAAAAGATGGTGAGTCATGTACCAAGCTTGACCCCATATCAGAAGGCCAAGGTCATATAACAAACAAAAAAAATTGCACTTGCATAATTTTGTAGCCTGTCTGAAGCATAATTTTTAAACCAGTGAAGATCTTTTGATAAAATCAGCGCTCAAATACTCACACACACACACACAAATATATATATATATATATATATATATATATATATATATATATATATATATATATATATATATATATATATATATATATATAATATGTATAGTATGTATGCTGTATCAATGATATTCCACTCGATGTATAAATTTTTCATTAAAAAGGAAATGAGGCTTGCCGAGTTTTCTTTTAATGAAAAATTTGTACAATGAGTGGTGTATCATTGATACAGCGTACATACTATACATATATTTTATTTATATCACATTAAAATACACATATTTGCCCTTTGATTGGAGTTACGATATGCTTCTGGCAACTGTGTTGACCGAGTGAATGAACTCACATCCCTGTGTGTGTGTCCGCTACAAAATGTAGTTCTATGTCTTTTCTTTTTGTTCACAATCACATAAGCAAATTGATAAGTTGATTGTTTTATTTCTGAGTTTCTATTTTTATTCACATTTATTAACTCAATATAAGACACACACATGATTTAAAAATGAAATATGGTTTATATGAAGAAACTAGTGCACCACAAGCATGATTAGCTTCTTTTACACTGAACCTGAACTGTCAGGCATTCAAGCACTGGCATATGGATATTAGCGTGGAATAGAAACTAAGTGAAATGATGAACCTACAACAAGGTAATTAAAATATTTTACTGTTTATATTTACTGTTCATCTAAGTCATTATTCTGCTTTAATTAACATTTCTAAAGACTGTAAAATTCTCTCTCTCTCTCCTTTGGATGGTTTGACTAAACTTTGCCATCATTCATAGGTACAGAAACATCATCATATGACACAAGTGATAATCCCCAATGCTCTTATTTTCATGGATTTTCACCTGTATCTAGCTACAATAATCAAGAGAGAGAGAGGGGTGACCATTTGGACATTTTTATATTTAATAATTATTAATTGATTTTTAGAACATTGTAATAGGAGTAAGAAAGAACAACAACAAAGCATTAAAAACGCTACAGTATGTATTCCTCAAAACCTAAAAATTTAAATTATAGTATCAACTGGTTATTGCAACTATGTATCAGGTATAATCACTGAAGATAAATCCCAAGGAAAGTGGAAACATACCGTTACGACGAACAAGATTACTGTAGGTTATGTGGTACAGGCTCAGTTTTAATGTTTCCGTCCAGCATATTATGTTTTTCTCTCACTCCAGATCTTTGCTTAGTTTGTCCCTTATGCACAAGAGGGGAGAGGGGAATGGAAAAAAGAAAGGATACCGATGAAATTGTGTACCATTTTAATTGCATTTAGAAAACAAGGACTTTCATTGTTATTTTCATATGTCATTTATGATAAAGGAATGAGTAGAAATTCATCATTGATCTGTAGTCCAGCAGTTGAAAGAATGATTATATAATCATATTATTACACTATGGGTGGATCACAATTCGATATACCAATAGTATCGGTACATCAATTTGCTTTATACCAACACTTTATATTATTTTTAATGTATATGTGGTATATATATATATATATATATATATATATATATATATATATATATATATATATATATATATATATATAAGGGCTGTTCCATTAAAACATATATCCCCCCCCAGGGACGGCACTTCAAAAAAACTTCTGTAGGAGGTTGTGTTTCAAACTATTTTGATTCTGACAGTGGTAGGTTGGTGAGGAAAATCACTTCTGTTGTGGGTTGTGTTAACAAAATGAGAAGTCGCTGGTGGGGTTGTCAGAAAAAAATATGAATATATATTTAAAATCGCATCTAACCCCCTCCTAGCGGTCTAAAGTGAATAAAACATTGGGTCAGAAAATCATGCCAGTACACGCGAGTGCACGTAATTTGTATGAATTTGCGTGCTTTTAAAGCAGTGATACGCATTCAAACCCTATTTAAATTATGTCAGTGTCGCGGATATAAAAAATGTGCTTTGTGCAGTATGCAATTTTCATTAAACTTTTAACTTTAAAAGTGCATTTTGCGACATAATTCACGTTGCCACAGCTGTCTCACAGCGCTTGATGCGACATCCAGATATCTGGATACTTCGGTTAGACAGGAATGGCTGTTAAACTAAATTTGATTGGTTCATTTGGCCCTGGAAAAAGCAGTTTATGGTAGTTTTAGCCAAACTTTCATCATGGAAGTTTTACAAATGCATGTTTCGAATAAGGGCCACACAGGAAACCAAAATGGCTGAATCACAACACGGTTTTTCTTCAGACTACGTTTTCAGTGGTGATAGCTATGATGACAATGAATTTCACGTATATCGGTCTGTTGGACATTGGGAAAATGTCACTGGAAATACCAGTGTGATTTTGAGCCCAAAATTGATATTGAGTGCGAGTCCGATGTACGTGTTGGATGGACAATATGCCGGTTATATTTATTCAAGATATCCATGTCTGAACAAGCAGACTATGGGAATGTTGGACTTAAAACCCTAATACAGCATTATGGAAGAGAAAAATCTGGCATAAGAGGCAGCAAAACACTGATGCAAGGAAGTGAATCTTTGGCAGAGTTGGTGTTAGTGAAAACTGACAGAGGTCTCGGAAACGCTTATAATCACGCGTATTTGGACGCCAATTTTTTTTTATTTAGGTGGGCGGTAAAATTCAAAGACTTGCCAGTCCTGCTTCAGTCACCTGCTTAGTGGGAAAATGTGTTGATCAGTTAGCTGTGCTGATATTTACAATGACAGAATTTAGTGGCTGAAAGCACCCCCCCCAGTCGTCACCATTATAAGAGTACATCAAAAGAACATGTTGCAGTAGCTAAGCGGCAAGATAAAAGGTTTTGACTTGCAGCTGGGTGGGAAAATCTACTGATATTTACAGTGTTTGAATTCAGAGGCAGAAAGACCCAGAGATGTACATGTGGTAATTTATAACAGTACATCAAATAAACAACTTTAGCTTTCATTATTGTGTTCATTTCCGAGTGTAATGGAATAAGCAGTGCACGTGACCTCGGAATCATGACATGCTGAGACTTAGACTTGAATGAGTATTTTGGGTTCAACGGCAAACTGACGAAGATTGTGAGATTCAGGAGAGTGCTAAAGTTGCTAGAACTGATAGTTTGGAAGGGACAGTAGCCAAGTGTAAGAAAGTGTGATGCCTAGCTTAGTGCTTTGAATAAGACCTTCCTTGGATCGAAAAAATTCAGACTCACTCTGATGGACAAACAAGAGCTATGTCAGTGTTATAAAGAATGTAGAAATTAAACTATGGCCAGCAATAGTTCTCATAATTTGCATAATTTTCTAGGAGGGGACTGCAACTTTTGCTGGTAAAATGGGATCCATGGACTCTTAGATTTAAAATCCTTATGAGACCTCTGGTTCAAAACTTTTCTTTTTGGAACAGTGATGTCCAAGTGAGAATACTCATGGGGCCATACCTGTGAGATTGCACAATCATAAAGAACAATAACTTGTTCAAGCTAATTATGCATATGCATTTCACACAACAGGCAATGAAAGGAGTTCACAGCACAGAATAATATTCGTACACAGAGGAGAAGGATCATATTAAATTCAGAAACAATTAACATATCAGTGCTCATACGGAACATCAGAGAATCCCCATACAAAATAATTAAGTGTGTGTAGATCTCTAGTTGGCAGAACCACTATGGCAACAAGAGAATAAAGAGACAAACTTTTATATCATGCAGATGTATGACCAAATGAAGTACATGCTTTCTATGTGCAAAAATTAAATGACATTAAACATAAGAGACTGACTGGTCTGTGTTAACTCAAAGCAAGATGGATAAAATTTTTCCTGTTTGTGTTTGGTTCTTCCTATGTATATTTTGATCATGGTGGTATTTTCTGCAGACCTTTTGGCACTTGGTTCCAAGCCATCAGTTGGTATTTGTATTACAAATTGGATAACTAAAAAAGTCTATTATCTATTACACTACATTTTTAAGCAGTGTCATTAACTAATGATGAAATTGATGAAAAAATACTTGATGTCATTCTGATATATGGATCCTTTGCTACACTTTTAATCTGTTCATCCTGATTCTTTTTTTTTTACCGTCTCCTTTAGTCGTACTGGTACCAGTGCTCTTAATAAAATTGTAACTTCTATTTTCTTGGAATCTAAATATTTGTAATGATGTGTTATTGTCAAAAGGTAAAATGTGCTTAGTGTTGTAAAATATAAAACTATTAATTAGCAAGGGACTAAAGTAAAAAGTGGGCAGAAATTATTGCCATATTACAGTGTTGTTAGAAACAACAGAATAGTTGTACAAGATGTATTTTGCAAAGTTGTAGAACTAGCGCTCGTATTGTCACCACATATTCTACTTAAATAATAATATCATTATTTCTGTACATTATTATCAATATTTTCCCAGTGGTAGTAATTTTCTGATCTGATGTTGTTCATTTCTTGCACAATTTTTACACATCAAGAATTCTCACAGTATCATTAAAAAAACAATGTAATCTGCACCAAATTGAGTTGTTTGAGAAGAAATTATTTTTTTAACCCAAAAATCACTGAAGCTACGAGTTCTTGCATTAAAGTCTCACATTAAATAACATTTGAAGTAGCCACGATAGTAGTTTAGGATGCAACTGTACTAATTTCACCTTTGGTATATCCAGATCTTGAATGTGATGGAGGAACATAGCTCCAAAATAAACACATCAGTTTTAGAACCTGTACATTGACTATGAATCAAGTATCCGAGTCCAACTGAATTGTTAGAAATTTTTTAATTCTTCTGACAACATTGTAATTAGCTGTCAGATATGGAGTAAGCCTATTGTCTTTATGCCATCCCAACCAAGACCCCACCACAACCACTTGACCATGCCCAATGACATCACAGTAATAATTGCTATACAACTAGAGATGACATCTCTTTGAGAATTTTGATTTCAGTAGAGCCTTAACAGAGTGGAACAGTAAGAAAGATATTTAAGTGTTAGGGAGATATTTAACAATGGCTATTCATCCTGCCACCACTTCCTCATTGGAGATCACACACACAAAACTTAGAGTAAATCCTGCAGGGGAGATAACTTGACTATTCGATTTTATTGGTCTCTGGTTATTCCATGGTATTTCTGTTACTTGAACATTATCTTACAGTGTGTTCAGTCAGCATGGTCGAAAAAGGCTTACAACCATTGAGAGTTGTTAAAGGACTCACATTACTACAGATGTGAAAGAACAAGAACCATACTATAAATCAGTGAAGATAAAATAGAGTATATATGGGTTTGACTGTCCCTGATTGGTTGATAATGAAAGTAAGATTTTAGTAAAAAAAATTGTTTGAGAGCTTGTCTTACTTGTAACTGAAAAAAGTGTGGGACATTGTTTTATTAACATAATTTCCATCCCTTTACAAACCTGAGTTTGGACGACTCGTTACTGAAATCAGCAGCCGACTCTTTGGTGCAGTATTGAAAGCACACATTTCAAATTTGTATAGATCCAAAAAATGGTGTGGCTGTTATGGTTTTCTTTTCACAAAAGCTGTCGTCATAGATGTGTCTATACAGATATAAATTTGATCATGAGCACTCAAAATTTTAAGTTACTGAATTTTAATATCATGGTGTTTGCACAGGTTTACAGTGGAAACTGAATTAGTACAGCGAGTCCTGAACTCTTGAGTTTTGTGTGGAAATATGGAATCCAAGCAGAATACATCCAGAAATGTAGAGGTTTTTAATCTTGGATTTAGTCTCTCCGATGTGTTTCACACTGATATGCATATTCACAAAACATCTGTATAGTAGTAGGAAAAGTGAGAAATTTAGATACATATCATAAACAAGACAAACAGTATATGGGGGGACAAGATCATAAGAACAAGCTGGAATGGAGAAGTATAATAAAAACAATGAGTAGAAGTGTGCCTCTTTTTTTTGTGTGCAACATTATTTTCTCAGCTTCAGTAAGAAATTTCATCAAAAGGAAGCCAGTAAAGGGTGTACAGTTAACTAAACCAATATGAATTTAGCTGCTTAAAAGATGTATCAAATTGATTTTAACCTTCTGGTCCGTCTTTGTCCATTCTGGTGATATGTCCACTGAATCAGTATGGTTGGAAACATATTTGGCAAATTTAAAAATTTAAAAATCTTTTGGCAGATTATGATTATACACTACTTCTGCCTGAGAGATGTGCATAATTTTATTTATTGGTTTGTTGATTCTGGTTGTTGCTCAGTTCAAATGCATCACTGAAAAACATTGATGCATTCTCATACTTTGTTACAAATATTTATTACAGATGCATATCTCCAGATATTGGTGAATATAGCTTGAATAAGTTATAACAGTTCTAGTTGGAACAATGAACACTGTTAGAGAAAATTCAAGTGAGCTGAAATTTAAACTTTTCGGTAGTGTGTGATGCAGGATTGCTCGACTTTTCCATCTCATATGCTTACCATGAAAAATCCATTTGTACCAACTGATGATGACTTTTAGGTAACCGTCAGAAAGGCACAATTGACAATATTCAAAGGTCTACAAAAATTACTTGAGTCAAACGTTATAAACTCGTACAGCTGTGTCAAAAATGATTGACTAGTACCTTTGCTCCTGTTGCCACAGTTGATTAGTTGGTTGTTTTAGTTTGATTTGTTTTTTGGGATTTTTTAACAATATATTAGGTGGAGGAAGAACCCCGAAAGACCACCAACCTAAATTGGTTGATCTGTGATGCAAACTCACTCTGTGAGATGTGCAAGTGATGTAAAAGCAAGCACCTTAGTACACTTGGGCACATGGAGCCTCTGTTGATTTGACGTTTATCTCCAACAGCCGAAGTCATTTAGACACAAGATCTCGGGTTTCGATAGATCATTGTGGCCTTTACACCATTTTGAGATGAAGAGAATCTATATATGGCAGCCAGTTTTACTGCTGAAGAAAATCCAAGTCCTTTTGAGACACCAAACACCACTTATGTAGAACCACTGACCTTCCACAAGTAACTGGCAACATTCTCATTTACACATTGGAGGCAAGTAATCACATGACAAGCATTTTGTAACACTGCCATAGAAGCCCCTCAGATCTGTATCACAAGACAAGCAACTTATACCACTCTGCCATGAAAGCCCCTCGGGCAATAGGTATAAGTCTCATATGAAAGACTAGAAGTGGGAGATAGAACCTGACAACTGGATTGAAAGTGCAGAATGTTACTGCTAGGCCATCAGTGATGATGATGCTGTTGTCGACAATACAGTTAACTGCAATGACATTGATTTTATGAGTACTCTGGGAAAAATGATTCCTTGACTTTCATTCATTTTTAAAAATCTAACTTATGATATAAAAATGTTTGACTTGCTATATTTTTTTATAACTTTATATTAGTCTTTCAACAAGGCATAAAAATAAGACATTGGTAACTGAAAAAGATGTTCTTACAAGAAACGATAGCAATACAAGATTTAACTATCTATTATTCTAATCAAAAGCAGCATGCCTGAAAGCAAAGAAAAATAGCAAGACATAGTGATTACTTTAGTAAACACACAGTTTAGTAACAATACAAATTCATAATTTCTGTATTAGAATAGAAATATCTGTTATAAAATTTGTATTCATGAATGTTAAATTAGTAGGTATTAAGGGACTGATCAATGACATCTACAAATAATAAGCCACCATGAAAATTTGTGATTTCACAGTATCAGAGACATACTTGGCTGACAGACAAACAGAGAAAAAGACAAAAGATTGATTATAATGAATGAATACAATTAAAAATATGGAGTAGATTATATGATCTATAAGAATTCAGTAGATTACCTCCAGCCAGCTGTCATTTAAATCGCTTCTGTCCCCAACCCAATATTAAAATCGCTTCTACCTCCCACTAACCCATAGCCAGAAGTTATGTTTAAAAAATATGCTTCTGTAGGGGGCAGTGTTTTTCGATTAAAACACATCTGACGGTAGATCATAATTTTTTTAAATTGCTTCTGTTGTGGGTTGGTTGAATTTGAAAGTGCCTTCCCCCCGGGGGGTATATGTTTTACTGGAACAGCCCTAATGACTAAATTGTGCCTTATGTACCATAGACATGAAGATATTTAAATAAAACTGCGTCCAAATTTATATCATGACGAGAGAGTTTGTCATGTGCCTTAGCCATGCTTTCTGCATCAAATTTAAGGTCACTTTTTGGGAAGATATAAATCCATGACCTGTATCCTTGTACAGTTATAACTATGGGGCAGCGAAGATCTTTTGATGAAGCTTTAGACAGTTATATATCTTGACTTAATGGCTACTCACATGTTCGGGCCCCGAGTGGCTGAGTGGTCTAAAGCGCTCTCTGTTTCGGATCACTGCCATCTCACCTCTGTCTTTGTTGGTTTTGAGTCTCCGATTCGGTCACTATGGGTATGTGAGAAAGCTTGCCAGTAGCTTCTCTTGAGTGGGTGGTTCTTTCCGGGATTTTCCCGGCTTCTTTTTCCACCATTAATACTGGCTGCCATGTATAGCCTATCATGTGCTGAAAAATGGCGTTAAATCCTACAACAACAACAACAACAAATCACATGTTCAATCATGCTTCCTGCCCTCAAGCTCAAGGTCACAACAAAGGATATTGGAATATAGTAGCCTCATCCAGTCTGTCATTTGTTATCTCAGTTTACAAATATTTGATAAAATTTGCTCAAGTCTATACAATATCATACTATAGTCAAGTCCCAGTATTAAAGATCAAGGCCAATAGTGGGACAAAAGTCATAAAACAGGCTGTTTGTGTTTACTCTTGTCTATGTTTATGTTGCCTTCTCCACTGTATTTGTGATCTAAGTCTACAATGCTATCTGTTTGAAATATGGAATCTATCCGCTCTATATAGGGTCAGAAATGTAATATTGTCTGTTATTGGCTGAGCTATTAAATATTATGAGAGCCGTTCAAAATTGACAATATATTTGTCACATAATGACTGTTGTCCTTCTAGATACAAAATGCTGTACTTTGACTTTAAAAATCAAGGAGTCGGAGCAAAGTTTATTTTCATTCATCATGCTAGATTGCTCCTTTCCTTCTGTCTAGTACCAGTGCCACAGAATTACATTGGTATGGTGTGGCAGGGGAGAAATGTATGATTTTGCTTTAAAAGACAAAATCCTGTCTAACTTTTAATTTTTTTCTAGTGTTAAGTTGTTGAATCTTGATTCAGTTTTACATTTTGATGAATTTTTTATGCTTAAAATCTGGCATTTCTTATTGAGCTATCATATGCTGTACTCCAGATTACCTTTTGTGCCCGAGATTTCTGTGGTGACTAAGTACCTTGCCATACAGATCACTGATCTCTCACCTCTGTCTTGTGGATTTGAATCTTGGCTTGCAAAACATTTGTACCTGAAAAAGCTTGCCATTAGCTTCCAGTAGATCAGTGGTTCTTCCTGGGTTCTTGCCCCACCAAATATCCAATTGTGTGATGAAAATTGGCATTAAACCCAGAAAACCAAACAAATCAAACCACCTTTTATCCCAGCTGTATGCATATACAAAATAGTTACAGAATTTGTGTTTTGGTAGGATACCCATGGAAGATGAATTTTTTGTACCTTACAGAACCATTATAGACAGAAAGAAAGATGGGATGTTGGATGTTTGTCCAGAAATTCTTTGTGAAAATATAAGGGATGCAGAACATTTGGCATCTACGCTGGCCTTGTATCATCTCTGTAAAGGACAGGTCAGTAAGATTGCATTATGCAAATAATATAGAGCTTCTTTAAATAATTTACTAAATATTCATCAGTCACTGAATGATCATAGTTCATTTTGTTGGAAAATATTGCATACTTGATTACTGTATTTACCGTATATGTTGGGACACCATAAATTAATTTTACAAGTAATTTTTTTGTGCACTGTATGTTCTGGGACACATTGTTTTTTTCGAGTCGTAAGTTGTGGGACACAATTTAAATCATTCGAAAATTACATGTCGGAAATTGCACTCCAACTGAAATTTTATTTTAAAAAATATAAATCTGTATACTTGACATAAAACTCTTCAATCCACTGCAGCAGCATCTCATCAACACAACCCTTCTCCTGCACACGTACAATCTATTCTTTTGGTACATGAATATATTTTTAGCTTTCTCATACCGTGAAAAAATGTTAGAGACAACACACCACCTGAAGTGGAAACTGCAAGGACAAAAGTCAGATGTTTTCAAATCTGCACAGGTCTTGCTAATTCTCACACTTTTGACGCCCGTCTTATAGTCAGTCCATCCAGGAATGCGATCAAAGTACACTAGAGTTTTATCCATGTTAATGATCATATTGTCGGCGAAATGATCTATTCATCACATGAGTTTTTTTTGCTCCAGATCTTCTGGATGATGCTGGGTCATCAATGTTCGTGCATGAAGCATTATATTGTAAACTTTAAAAACTGTTCCATTGTTTCACTTTATTTTAAAAATTGTTGTGAATACTGGTGAAAAGAAACCCAAGTTAGCTTCCATATCTCGGCCGTCTTTGTTTATTCGAAGCTAAAATATAAAAAATCGGCACACGTAAAAGAATCCAAGTTGGCTTCTGAGGTCAGCTTGCTTTGCAATAAAATAATCTTTGTATTGATATCTTTTTAAAAAAATTTGGCTTCCGAGTCCAAAGTCGGCTTCCGACGTCGGCTTGCTTTGTGATAAAAATAACCTTTGTCTTTGATGTCCTGTCGGTAAGTTCAAAGAAGAAGTTTACTGTTGGCTTCCAGCTGTGTTTATTTACCACCAGGGCTTCCATGTGCTTAGCATTTTTTGTAGTAATTATTACAAAGGTGCACTGATGTCTGAGGATAAATATTAATGATACTTTAGTAACCCGCGCCGGCGAAAAGATTTTCACTTGCACTCAAGCGAATGTGTTTTTAAATAATGATTTTTTTTTTGTGAGATACTGTCATACAGCAGACCTGGATAAAAATTATTCTTGGCTATTTTGAACCTAACACCGTGCCATGTGTGAATGGCAGTTGTCTTCAATATGTCGGTTGATTATTTCCCTCTCGTTTGTGAATTCATCAACATCTGTGCACAAAGCACTATATTGCGTCAAAATTTGTTCCATTGTTTCAATTTATTTTCAAAATTCCCGTGAATATAATTGAAAAGGAACCCAAGTTTGCTTCCATATCTCAGCCGTCTTTGTATATTAAACAAAAGAAAAAATATAAAAAAATCGGCTCACTTCACAAAATCCAGTCAGCTTCCGATGTCAGCTTGCTTTGCAATAAAATAACCTTTGTATTGATATCCTTTACCAAAAAAAAAAGTAACCAGAGTCGTCTTCTGAGATTGGCTTGCTTTGTAATAAAAATCACCTTTTGTCTTTGATGTCCTGCCGGTAGGTTCAAAGAAGGAGTTAACTGATTGCTGCCAGTCGTGTGTATTCACCACCAGGTCTTCTATGTTCGACGTGTTTGGCATCTGTGGTTACAATTAATACAAAGTATCATTGACTTCTGTGGGTAAATAGTAAGGATAATTCTGTAACCCAAGCTGGTGAAAAGATTGTCAATTACACTTAAGTGAATGTGTTTTCAAATGATCATTTTTATTTGCGACATATTGTCATACAGTAGACCTGGATATAATTCAATCTTGATTATTTTGCACCCAACACCGTGTCATGCGTGAATGGCGTCTTCAAGATATCGGTTGACTATTTCCCTCTTGTTTGCGATTTTGTTGGCTCCAGTTTTCAGTCGGATAACATGTTCAAACTTTGGAGCACAACCAAACACAATTGCTTCTCAATGTTCATGTGAACAACGTGGTGTGTGGTATCGGACATAATTGATACACGCTACAGTATGGAATCCTACGCTTACGGATTTCGTGGATATATTTTATTCTTAAATGCTCATGTTGAAAAAAGGAATAAATTATAACAACACAAGGTTAGTTTCTTTCTTTTTATTATCAATTCAACGTTTTATTTATCTATTTTATTGCAACGTGCAGTGGGGTGGGGGGAAACACAAATGCAATACAATTTTATTTCGTTTCTTAAGTCTTGGGACATATGACCAAAGTGAAAAAATGTTTCACCATAAGTTCTGGGACAGGAAAAAAAATAATTATTTTATCGTGTCCCAACATATGCGGTAAATACGGTACGGATGAATGTATAATTTTTCAGGACTGGCACAGGGCAGAAAAGATGCAACTAATATGTAGTTTTCAGGAAGGTCAGTGTTTTTTGATAAGTTGGGGAAAAATAAAAGTTTAGTCTTAAGTTGGGAAATATATACACTCAAGAACATTTTACCATGAATGAGTATGTGGGGAAACTTTTTGGCCTTGGTTAGGACTACTTTCTCATCCATGATTTAAAATTTAGTTAAGTATAAACTGTTTGCAGTAACATTTGAATTTATCGGTTGGTAGTAATTCCATTCTTTGTTTTGGTAAGTGTTTTTTTAACACATTAATACTGCACAATTACAAGAATAAGAAAACAGTAAAGGTGTAGCACCCCTTGACTTCTTAGCAAATTTAAATATATGTATTTCTGCTTTCTACTTTTCCTAGGTAGTTAGGGGTGGGCTTTTCATAGGATATTGCTTTCCTGACATAACTAGATTTAGTTTTGCTGACAAAAATATGCAGAAAAGAACACAGATTGAAGAAACACATTGAAAATTGCAGCTGTACTAAAAAAATTAAAACATTTCATTGACATATATGTATGCAAACATGCATGCCAAATTTAGCTTGTTTACCTCAAGTGTTTTTTGACAGTCATGCTAACAAACTTCTTTGGACAGACAGTCAGATGATATACAGAAATATGGACAGATAGATTGGATCAAATTGAACTGTCCCTACAGCAGCTAGTATGGGGTGATGAAACTTTTTAATGTTGAGGTGCACACTTATCATCATAAAGCATGGGTTTATTATTGGAGAACTAGTATCATTTCCTTTTGTTTTCTTTATTTCATCAAGAATTGTGCAGAGATGCTGCCAGTGCATGCAGTCATGTAAATTGCGCAGAATTTGTATGAATTTGCTCACTTAGAGACTAGTGTTGTGTGAGAACTCCTGCAAATTAGTTAATTAGTTACAAGTCTCTGGCATCAGCCATCTCTTTTTCTTACAAAACTGTCTTCCATTAAGTTTTTGTCAGCAGTTCTACTTTTACTATATACCAGCTTTTCATTTGGACACCCCAGCAGTTGACTAGGACATCAGAGCTTTGAAGATGTCAAAACCATACTCTGTTCATATGGATCAAACATCTTTCAGTAATACTCAACAGTTGGTCTGCAATGTAGTAACCATGGGTCCTATGTTGGACTTGGTATCTATTGCTATCTTCCAACAGTGGAACAGAGCTCATCATCTCATACCCTGAGTTCCACAGTAGATGCATGGGAGTCGGACTCCAGAATGGCCCAGGTCTTGAACAGAGCTGCTCAACATATTTTAGTCAAATCCATTACAGCAGCTGCAAATTTACTATTGGCAGAATGAGATGCTCTGCTCTACACTCCTTAAGGATCATCATAAGGCAAAGCTACAATCACAACCATTATCCTCTATCTACTTTTTAATGCCAGATCAATGAAGTACACACACAAGCCACTAAGGAAACACATTTTGCAGCCTCTCAGCTCCCACATTGATACAGCGATGTTTTCAGGAAACCAGCACATGGAACCAAGGGGCATGACTTGAACACAAACCTCGGAGTTGTAGCCCTGTTGTAGTTCATCATGTTGAAAACAATGGTTCTTGCACACCATAGTGGACAAAAGACAGAGAAGTAATTATTGCTTCCATCAAACTTACCCTTCAAAAATTGATGTCATCTCCATATGTCCCTTCCCACAGATCCTGTTAGGAGGAAAGCTTAAATTCTTTGCTGCCAAATGGGCAAGATTTGCCACAATGATCACTGAACCCAACCAGTGGTTTCTATTCTGAGTCACTCTGCATCACTTTCCATGCACCTCCTCTGTCCAGAGTCCCATCACCTACAAACTTTCCAACAGACCCATTCAAATCCTGCACCATGCAGCAAGAAATAAACAACCTTCATCAGAAAAAGGCAGTAGAAATCATTTGAAATATAAATTCAGTAGGATTTTATTCCAGAGTTTTCTTGGTTCCAAAGGCGTTTTGTGCCCTACCATTGACTTTAAATGCCCTCATTCAATTAATTTGTATTTCTTGGTTCTCGATGAAAACACCACATGTACATTTGGACAGCTATTTCAAGAGTGAGACTTCCCAATCAGCATGTACTTAAAAGACACATAAATTCATGTACTTACTCACAAGGCTTCCAGGAAGTTCCTGCAATTTGCCTACAGTGACATAGCTTATCAGTTCCAAGAATAAAATATGATAATACATGTTACACTGCTTACAAATCAGTGTTTCCTCATCAACACAGACAAACCCAGACTAGTACAATCTCATTAACTGGTTCTTCCATGTACAGAATTCAACACATAAACATTTTACATCTCCCTTTTAGAACTGGCTTTGATAACCAGAGCCATGGTGGCTACGTTACTCTCAATGGAATCTCTGTTCACACAGGAATTCCTTCGCTTTCTAGGTTTGCTCAACGCTGCAACAGACCTCATCATTCTAGGTCGAATTTATATGTGCCCATTAAAAAAAATGATTCCTTTGTCCCAATGGCAGCCAAAGTTTATCCACTGGACCATTTGCACAAATATGAGGCACCATCTGCAGACTTGAAGTGACCTAACTTGGCTCACAGTGGGTATACCGCATGAAAAACTGCCCAAGATGATAGTCTGTATGGATGAAGGTACAGGAGGCTGGGGGGCACACCTACTACCCTCTTTTCATGAAGCCAGTTGAGTGTGGTCTCCCCAGGACAGGTATCTACATATCAGTATCCTTGAGATGAAGGTCGTTTTGAAACAGAGTCCTCTTTCTATCCAACAACTCTATGATGGTGACTTATCTCAAAAGGCAAGGAGGAACCAAGTCCCCAGTCCTTTGCATACTGGTGTGGGACTTTCTAAAGTGGTGTTGTCAACAACAAATCCATATCCAAGTTAGTCATATTCCTGGAGGTCTAATAGTAATAGCAGATTCTTCTTCCCAGGACAGTCAGCTTATACAGATGGAATAGTCTCTCCATCCCTTGGTTTTTACTCAGACATGCACCCGATGAGTCTGAAGATTGGTGGGTCTGTTTGCAAGAAGGTGGAATGCTAAGCTCCCATCTTTTGTCCCACCAGACCCAGATCCAAAGCAAGAGCAGTCGATGTGCTATCCATAAATTGGAATGACGTGGATGCTTATACCTTCCCATCAACACCTCTGCTTTGAAGGTGATACTAAAAGCAAGAGAATCGGAGTGTCACCTAGTCCTCATTGCACTACTCAGATGGGATAATTAATGCTTTGATGACCTCATCAAACTCCCAATGGAAATTCCATGGAAAATAGAAAAATTCCCTCAGCTATTCAAACAACCATGATGGCAGTTTTTTCACCCCAACCCAGACGTACTGAATTGACATGTCTGGATCATATTAAACAAGCTTTCAGGAATAAACAGTTCTCACAACCAGTCATGGAGAGAATTACTGTTGCAAGAAGGCCCTCCACTCTGAAAGCATACAAATGCAAACAGAAAAATGTTATGCTTTTGTGTACATCAGAATAAATTATACTGCATGCATCTATCTCTGTAATAGTCAACTTCCTTCCCAGGTTCTTTGATGAGAAAAAGTTAGCACCAAGGAGAATCAAAGGTTACTGCTCCATGATCACTGACACCTTTCATCATCATGGAAGAGAGGATATCAGACAAATCAAAGACCTTGAATATACATGGCCAGACTACTAACCTATCATGGGTATTAACTTGGTTGAACAAAATACCAGTTGAACCACTTTCAAGAGCATCTTTGGCTCACCTTTCATACAAGACCCGCTTCCATATCACAATAGCAACTGCAGGCAAAATCAGTGAAACACATGTCTTTCAGGGGACATAAATTACATGCAGTTTAGATATGATGGGCCAGTTTCACTTATGACAGTTCCGTCTTTTATCGCCAAGACAATTCTTCCATCCATGGGCAACCAGACATTTGTACTGAAATCATTGTCTGCTCTTTGTGCATCCACTAAAGGCCACCTAAAGGATCCAGTATAAGCCTTAAAACCAGAGCCATTGCGTTGAGGGAGATCACTCCTGATTTTAGCTCACAAACATGGACAGGAAAATATAGCAGTCCAGACCCTTTGTCCTGGATTCTTTGGGTTATATACACTTCATATAGTAAATAATTCCAACTTAAATGAATTTTTACATCTTGGCTCACAAGGTAAGAGTAGTTCCCATAAGAATTGGCTTTGTCCAGAACTGTTCTCTGATATTATCAGTGCTGTGTAATGGAGAACTGAGTCCACATTCTACAGTTTGTACCTTGATCGGTGGTACCTATAGCCATATCATAACTGGTTGCCTCTCCAGGTCATTCAACAGCTTCATAAGACACAGCTTCACTACTTAATTTGTGGGAGGGAAAGTTTTCCCATTCTGAAGCCACTTCCTGACAGATGGGGTCTTCTCCAGTCAGGTTACTTAGAAGTTGTCTCAGATACCTTAGTGGACCAGAGATGGCATCTCTAGGGTAAAGGGATGTACCTCCCTCCATCTATGAAATATTGCCTGATTTATTATGATTGGGTAACTTATTTAAAGAAGAAACTAATTTTCTTTCTAGTAAAATATGTTTCTTTGCAAATACTTACAAAATCATAATACCCATACACCCTTCCTGCAGTTACATCCATATAGAGAGTTTGCTTTACACTCCAGCCACAACTGAGATTTTCATGGATTTTGCAGCCAATACATATTTCAAAAGGAAATCACTCAGCTTGACTGCCACTTAGGTGGGCAGATAATTTTTAGCTCTATTTAGCTAAACGATTTATCTGGGAGGGCTGGAGTTATTAGTAATTCTCTTAAGGTATTATGATTGGGTAAAGATTTGCATCAAAACATATTTTACTAGAAAAAATGTTTCCTCCTAACCCATCTTTTTGTTCGACTTACCCCCCATATTTTTGAGACAAGGGGGGAGCACCACTCTTTAGATAAAATCCTGGCAGCATCTCTTGTGGTAAGGTAAAATTTACTTTTGGTGAAGGAAAAGTCAGTTAATTTTCCTTCTGTTTACCTGTATGTTCCTAGATGTTAATGATGGTTACTCTATCACATTCAGTAAATATTGTATAAAGATGACATTGTGCATTGACAATCTAGAGCTTCAGATGTTTGAGTCAGTGATATATGATTGTTGTTGTTGTTGCTGGGTTTAACACCATTTTTCAGCACAAGATAGGCTATATGTGGCAGTCAGTATAAATGGTGGAGGAAGAACCTGGGAAAACCCCACAATGAACCACCAACCCGCAAGAAGCTACTTGCAGGCTTTCTCACATACCCACATGGGCCAAACCCGAGACTCGAACCCACACAAACAGAGGTGAGATGGCAGTGATCTGTAACAGTGAGCACTTTAGACCATTTGGCTACTCAGTGCCCCAATATTTGTAATTGACACCATAAGATATAGTGCACCTTAACATGTATATATCTCTTTGACCTGTATTTTGTCTTAATTTCATGTATTTTGAGTATCATTCTGGTACAGTGAAGCCTGCTGTAGTGGTCACCTGTATATCACAGACATCTATATAAAAAAAACTCTGAGACGAAATGTCTTATTTAAGAGCAACTCAGTGCCCAATTACTTGCATATAAAGAGTACCAGTTTCTTAATGTTGCTGTTGTTGTAGAGTTTAATGTCATTTTTCAGCAAAAAATAGGCTATAATTGGCAGCCAGTATAAATGGTAGAGTAAGAACCTGGAAAAAGCCCGGAAAGAACCACCGACCCACAGAGATACTACTGGCAAGCTTTCTCATGTACCCACTTCGGCCGAGCCCGATACCCAAACCCACTCAGACAGGTGAGACAAAAGTGATCTGTAACATTGAGCGCTGACAACCACTCAGCCTCTTGGGGCCCCAGTTTCTTAATGCCTATTCCTGCAAGCTTCATGGATGACCATTATAGACAGGTTTGACTATTATTATGATGGTTGCTTAGAGTAAGAAACATCACATATCGTACTGTTCTGTCACTCAGGTACTTTTCTTCTTCAGTCTGTGCACCAGTTGTTACCTCCCCCATACAGAGCAGTGTGGCTGGAATGGCTAGAAAAGGAAAGGGCAGCTCAGATGGAGGAAATAATTAAGGAAAACAAAGTAGGTAGTGAACAACAAGAGATACTAGATCTATTTTTTATAAGAGGAATGAAGCTTTAAAGATAATAAACTTCATTGGAGATAAAGTAAAGTAGTCGGGATCTGAGGAGCTTTTTTCTTTGATTCATGTGTATAAATCCATTACGATATATGTTACTTGCAGAGCCAACTTGATGCCTTTATTTATAATACTGAACTTGACATGGCTAGAAATAATAGGTCAATGTCCTTGTTATGTCACACATGTAAACAATCACTATCAGTACATTGCATGCTGGGATTGATTTGGGACGAGGTAAACATTGCTATTATGATCGAGTAAATCACAAGACAATATTATAAATATAGTTTAGGTATATTAAAATCTGAAATAAATTTAATGTTGTATTGTATTGTATATATTCTTTAGATACCAATTATGATATCTTATTAGTATATCCACTACCTTGCAAATCAGCTTCCGAGCTAAATTTTAGAACCAAAATGTGCTCAAGACCTCTGCTTACCTAGATGGAAATAAAACAAGTGTGATCTCCCTTTGTGGGGTGGCTTGGCTGCATATCCCATACATATCTTTATTACTACAGTGGAAACTGTTATGAGCAACCTCTGCTATGAGCAACCACCTGTCATTTCCCACCACAATCATAATTCACAGATCGATTTTATTATATAAATCTGTCATGAGCACCCACCCACAGAACACAACCAGCGACCATAATGTTTTGACAAAATATGCATTTCGACACTGCTATGAACGGCCGCATCACTAAAACTCAGAGATCAACACCACTGACCTTGACTTAATCCTTTGTAAACAAGAGAGCTTATGATACATGTAGTATGCAAACAAAATGCACATTAAATAACACTACAACCATATAGCAAGATAAATGCCACTAAACATGACTTAATCCTTTGTAACAATGACTGCATAAATAGTAAAGATTGTTCTAATAATGTTTTATGAAGAAATTTTTTTTTGTCTAGCTACCAGTTTTGTGAAATTCACAAGTCCAGCATATGCTGTCATATTTAAATTGCTTTAAACTGGGGTAAAGTACATGTCACTAATCACCATTGTAGTACCGAAATCATGTGAATAGCCAGCAAGATTAACTAATTTTTCATCGAAGGGAGTAATCATGGACATACATAGTCAGTTTAGAGGTGTGTATTTTTTTCTTTATCTTTTGTGAAAACCCACACAATGTGGGTAGTCTTAATGTCCCTGTGAGAAATCTTTAGAAAGGGCTTCAGTGTAGGGTTGAGTACATCATTTGTCTTTCCAGTTAATCTGTAATGCCTGGGGGTGAATGAGCTCTTTGTTTTTAATATAAGTAAGTGAGAATCATTTCCAGATTCAGTTTCTTTTTAAATTTCTTTTGCTACAGTGTTTCACCAAGCCACCATCTGTTTATCCGGGTGCAGACTGTTGCAACTTTTGTTTATCGAGCTATAGCGCTGGTGAATTAAATTTCATCTCAGAGTTATAAATGTATTATTTCTTGATGAGTTAATTATGTCTTTTTGGTTTCTTTCATTGGTACCTAATATGTATTTATTCCACATTCTCCAAAACCTGAACAAAACCGAAATACATCTAGTGGTTATTATATCTACACTTTAATAACAATGCCAGAACCTCTGGTGAAAAATAGAAAAATTCTAACACTGGAGGAAAGAATTAATTTAATTGAAAGAAGGGAAAAAGTGGAGGCTGCTTGCAAAATAGCAGTCAGCTTAAATGTCAGCAAAATACAAGTTCAGAGTGTTATCAAAGACAAGAAGTCCATTAGAAATGAATGGCACAAAGGTGCACAAGCACAGAGGAAATATGTCATGGCACTACAGACAGAGTATGGGGATTTAAATGAGCGAGTATGGGAGTGGTTTTGTGTTGCAAGGAGTAAAACCATGCTTCTTTGCTCAGAGATGGAGATACATGTTCAGACCAATCAGCTAAGTAAATGTCAACAAAGAAGTATAAGAGATTTCTTAAAGAAAGTGATTAAGTGCATAAAATAAGATAAATATGTCGTAGCTAACTGTGCAGTTTTTGTTACATTTGAAGCAACTCTAAAATGTATGGCCATGTGAAGTTACCATATGGATATGATAAATATTACCTTAGTTTATTTCTCAATTCATATACTAATACTACGGATAGGATAAATATTACCTTAGTTTATTTCTCAATTCATATATTAATACTACGGATAGGATAAATATTACCTTAGTTTATTTCTCAATTCATATACTAATACTACGGATAGGATACATATTCCTTAGTTTATTTCTCAATTCATATACTAATACTATGGATATGATAAATATTACCTTAGTTTATTTCTCAATTCATATACTAATACTACGGATAGGATAAATATTACCTTATTTTATTTCTCAATTCATATACTATACATGTACATATTCATGTGATCTCATATATAAATTTGGTTCACTTTGTATGATAGATGTATATCTTTATTATATAAAGTTATTATGAGAGGAATGCATGCAATATTTAACAAGATTTATGAATAAAGGATATTATACATGTACAATGAGTATGGGTATTTTTTCTTCATCAACAGTGCTAACTATTGACCCTGGAAACCAGCCTTTTTTTCTCTCACATCTGTTATGAGAGACCACCGTCTTGAGAGACCGCTTTTGGTTGGCAGAAGGTGCGGTCTCTCATAGCAGGTTTTACTGTACCTTTATATCCAATACATACCTTTATTATGGTTAGGAACTTTGCTGTTTTTGAGGCTCATAAAATTGATTCATCTTGTGCCTTTCCACTATTTGACCGACAATGCTGTGGAGTTTTCTCAAATCAGGATAGTATACTCCAGCTATATTTCTGTCTATTTCTTGCTCAGTTTCTATCACAGTATTGTCTAAATTTGTCCTGTGATATACATTTCAGTGTCATTAAGAATAACACATATAGCATTTCATCTTTGCAGCCACGTGACCAATTCATTTCTAAATTGATGAAAAAGCTGGATATAGATGAAAGTAAAGAAAAGAGACAGGAATCCAAGAAAGCTGAAGAAGAATCATGGGAAGATTTAGAATTTGATGAGGTGATAATATTGTAATTTGACAATTAATAGATAATTAATTTTTTAAACTTATAAGTGAAAGTAAATCATATTTC
The DNA here is from genome assembly GCA_028554795.2 of Sinohyriopsis cumingii. Lineage (NCBI taxonomy): Eukaryota > Metazoa > Mollusca > Bivalvia > Unionida > Unionidae > Sinohyriopsis > Sinohyriopsis cumingii. The sequence goes on along the minus strand of CM068835.1, from coordinate 74,147,475 downwards.
TTCTTATTCTCTACAGTACACTAGATTTTCGAAAAAGTCTGTATTAAATGAGAATATTGCAAAAAATGAAACACTTTCAGTGTTGTTAGATTGGTTGGTTGGTTTTCAAAGGCACTTTCATCACTGTTTATGGATATATCATGCAGATAAAATGAAAGCTAAATTCTTTTACACACAACATGCAGAGTCAGCTGACACAGGCTGGCCTTTGTGGATATTGACCCTGTGACCCTTGGATTAGAATTCCAACACTGTTCCAACTGAGCTTTCATGAATCTCACTTTCATTAATGGACTGATATAGTGTACTGACACACAAATGTCATCAATCTTCCCCTTGGAAACCCAGTGGGACTGCCTTGGCATCATACAATGTTGTATTCTGTTGTATATTCAGGAAGAATCAAATGATGTATCAGAGGAGAGAAACAGTGACACCCATCTCACAGAGACACAGTGTCACAAAGGGATGAACAATCTGGGCTTGCTGAAATTCTATGAGAAGCACACACAGACAGCACAATACAAGAAGTTGTACCAGTCACGTCAAGCGCTTCCTGTCTTCCAAAATCAAGGTTTTATCATGGAGGCCATCAGGAGGGAGAATGTGGTGCTGATAGCAGGAGAGACAGGCAGTGGCAAAAGTACACAGATACCTCATTTTATTTTACAGGTGAGAATTTCCAAACAAGTACTCCATAATTTTTCATTCACTCTCTCAAACTATGTAAAATTTTCTTAGTATTCAATTGAAATGTGCGCAAAGAGAGAAGGATCTGAACTAAATAAGGCCATAGGTCTTTAATATTCTAAATAGATAAAGGTATAATGTATGAGTAAATTGTACATGTGAAAGATATTTGTCTTAATTGCTTCAAATGAATTATAAGCCATGACTCATATAGTACCTTTGTTTGAATGGGAAAGGACAATGATTGTGTCCTTCTCTGTGTGCATTATTTTCCAGTACAAAATGTACAATTCTTGAATCATGTTGAATAAAAACTTCAGATTGAATGGAATAATTTGAATAAGTTCATACAGTTTAATATTCTTCGATGTTCTGGTAGATGGCCTTAAGGTGGAGTTGTTATAATAGTAACGGTTGATTAATAATGAAAAGAAGAAAAAGACGTGCAGTTCTGCTGCACATTTCTAATGTTTATGTTGACAGATATTTATGTCAGTATTTAGTTTTAAATTTTTCATCATCAATACTCTGACAATGTTAATGGTTTTTATGTTTTCAGTCCAATTTGGTGGAAGGTCTTTGGCAAATAATTTCTGGCAAACTAAATGAAATGGAATCAGTTGTATTTTCTTCTTTCTTTGTTTTAGCCTTACTAACTGTTAAATATGTATGTTATCAAATAAATGATGGGCTTTACTTTTGTCTTCTTGACAGGACTGCTTAGAGTCTGGTGAAGGCCAGAACTGTAATATAATATGCACTCAGCCACGGAGAATTTCTGCCATTAGCCTGGCGACAAGGGTGAGCCAGGAGATGGGAGAAACAACTCTTGGTTCCCAAGATTCACTGTGTGGGTATCAGATCAGGCTTGAAACAAGACGAGGTCCCAACACCAAACTGTTGTACTGTACAACGGGGGTAATTCTCAGACAGCTGCAACTTGATCCCTTGCTGAAGGATGTCACTCATATCATTGTAGATGAGGTATGCAAAGTTTGAAAATCTCAACTATGACATTTTTGGGGTTGTTACTTTTATTTTACAGCTCATCAAAAGAAGCCTGCTGTTTGTTTGTCCTTTGATTTGAATATATATTATGGCCAAGACGACTCAAGAAAAAAGATGTATGCTTCAAAATGTGTAAGTATGTAACATGTATGGTATGGATACCCTTCATGCAGGCACATCATTTTACCTTATTTCTGTAGGTGGCAGTATCCAAGTTTGTTGCCAGTAGAGAAGTCTGGGGCCAGCTGTTTTCTCATCAGTACAGTGGAACAAACAAATTACTCTGCCCCTCTTTGCAGCTGAGGTCACAAACCAAAGAACTGCTTTTCACTGGCTCTTAGTTCGTCATCTGTCATCCACTTGCACAGGTCTTGTTATTTGTTACTATAATTGCAGAACTACTTGTAGGAGAGTCATGACACATTTCGATCTGGAGGTTTGACTGATCTCAAATGAAAATGGTGTCTCATGGATTTCATATACGGCCACCATGATGCCATGTGGTCATCTTGAATGTTTGATAATTACTCCTCATGAAAAAATTATCATATTCTCGTGTTATGTAGATGGTTCTAAATGAAAACAGTGCTGATCCGGTGTTTAACATGGCTGCTATCTTGAGAATCTTGCTGATGCTACTTCCCCTAAATGGGTGGCAGTATCAATTAGGGGTTCTCACTGTAAGACTTATTATGATATGTAAATGATCCTGAAAGAAAATATTGCTTATTTGGTATCCAACTACACTGGTGGCCATCTTGAATTATTTTGGTATGTATACTCACCCAGAACTGATGATATATCGACATAGGGTTTTCATTGAAAGACTTGTATAATTTGTTGGTGGTCCTATCAGTCAGACTTTGAATATCTGAACAATATTGACCACTCCAGTGGCCTAGTGGTTAGAGCATCCGCCTCGGATGCAGGAGGTCGTGGGGTCGATCCCTGGCCAAGTTATACCAAAGACTTACAAAAATGGTACAATCAGCTGCCCTGCTTGGCACTCAGCATTAAGAGGTCAGTGTTAGCACTGGTCAGCCTGGTGTCAGGATAATTTGACTGGGTGGGACATCATGCTATATGTCTGCAGCATGATGCCCCAGTGCTAGGCATCACTATAAATTGTCACACTGCAAACACCATAGTTATAAGACTGAAAAATTGTTAAAGCTACATTAAAAATCCAAATCACACACACACACTCACACACTGAACAATATTGTTATTGCTATGTATCTTGGATGAATGGGCATAACCTAAGTTTCTTTGAAAAAGGTCTTATGATATCTGGTTGGCCCAAACTAAAATGATGGTGGTCTGACCTCTAACATTGATGGTGCTCATCTTGAAAATCTTGTTTACAGTTGCTTATCCTGAGTGAATGCATATATCAACATGTGGAGCTGATCTCTTCTCTTACATGACTGCTTGTTGACAATATTGTCATTGCTACTCCACCAAAACATTATCATATTGACATGAGATTTTAAAAAGAAAGACTTTTTATGATATTTAGCTTCCTTAGCTCTTAAAGTAATTAGTTGTCTGTAATTTAAATTAAAATATTGTGAACAGCATTTGAGCCTGAAACATTCTGCAAAAGCATAGTTGTGTTGCAGTTATAGTTTTGAAGATATCAGGGAATTTGTTTCCCTTTGGAAGCCCAATGTAATTGATGAAATTGAAACAATGTCCATAAAAGAATATATTTTCACCCCAGAAATTAGTTGATGTAAGCAAGAAATATTTGCATACACTGTGACCCTGCTATAGCGTGATTGTTTGGGGTCCAAAACCCATGACCGTGCAATGTACCAAATCATGTTATAACCAACCAAGTCAGCTAACTGAAGAGAATGATGCATTACCCTCCCCCGAAATAATTAGTGGGATAGAAGTGGGTACTCAGTAGTCAAACCTGTTTATATCCATAATAGTAATTTCATAAAACATGTACATCAAGACGCATACTTTTTATAATAACAAACATTTGCTGTGTCTCTTCAAATCCTGAAATGTAATTTCTTGCTGATACTTTCAAACAAACTTATAAAATTGGTGTTCTTTCCTGCAACATTATTATTTGCTGGACATGTCCAATGGGTCTGATATGTGGCTGACAATAAAATGCACGATTCAGACATTGAGAGTTTCTAACAAGAAACTTGTATATAGGCTTGGAAAGCATATGTATGAGTTTCTAACAAGAAACTTGTATATAGGCTTGGAAAGCATATGTACTTGGCTCAACATTCACACAGAAGATCAAGGTATTGACCTTGTAATGCTCTTCTGATGAGAATTCAACAGTTGTGTTTATACTGTACATGTAAACTGCCTGAACCCAGTTTGAGAGTAAACCATAGGACTGTTCAGAGCAAGTTTGTTGAAAAATGTTTAGCTATCCTCTAAAGAACAAAGGAAAAAACAAATAAAATAAGCTTGGTATTCATTGAAACATTTGTTTTATAAATAGATTGTTTAATTATATTTGGCAGTCCCTCCACCCCGATAACTTAAATGGTTTTTGTCCAATCGTGATATGTGAATGAGTTAAAGCTAGCAAATAGAAAGGGTTAAGATGAATGGGGAGGGTATATGTGTGTGACAGTGACCAACACTGCTGACAGTTTCATCCATGAACTTCTTGTTGCAGTGCATATGTATGATGGTTGATTCAGTAGTGATCAATACTCTTTTGTTTTCCCTTAATATGGTAGGTAAATTTATTGACTTGTAAATTTGGGTAAGAAGCTTGTTAGACAACAACATTATTTACTTGACTTTTTAACACTACTCTCAAAGCTAATTGCTTGTGTTTAACTCTGGATATAGTCCTGCCCAGGGCTTCAAATTTGAACTATAAAAACTGTACATTTCTGTGTTCCATTATCAGTTGTAAATACCAATTGATTAATACTTTGACCTCTATTTATTTGAACTAATACAGCAAAAATAATTACTAAGGAACAATGGGATTAGTTTCATAGGAAATGCAAACTAGTATTCACTGGTCAATTGATTACCACAAAGCCACGTGCACACGTTGTAGGCTTTCTCAGTTTTTCTTATTTTAATAAATTGGTGTCCTATGATTTGAACAACCTTTAGCAGCAAGATTAACTTTGATGATTAGCAGTTACTGAAATTATTTAAATTTGGATGAGGATCTCCTCTTTTCCTTGAGCAAAATATGTATGAGGAATACTGAAGATAAATGGAGAAGACTTGCTGGCATCATTATTCATAGTTCAGTACAGTAATAATAAGATTAACACTAATCAGCTTTTCAATCAGCTGACTTTCTTTCAACACTAAACTAAGCTGAAATTGTGGTGATTAGCTTCTGACACATTTGAAATGAATATTCGCAAATAGAAACTTTGAACATCTTTATTCCTATCAAGACAGATGCAGAAGTTTTATTTTCAAGAACATGTCAAATCTTGCCAAGTTGTTAAATCAAACTCTTGTTTATTTTGGCCAAAAAAGTGCTTTTTCAAGAAATTGTTGAAATTATTTTAAATTCTCATGAGCCATTCTGCATTCATATTAAATTCAAATTCATCCAGTCACTTCCCAAAAATGTTAATTACTTTTTTTCACATTAGTCTTTGTACTTTTGAAAAACAAAATTTATGGATGAACAAACAAATGTAAAACTTTTCAGGAGCCATGGCATGATCATGTTATATTTGAAATCATACACGATCTCTTCCCCAGTGTGATAAAAATATTTTATAAGTTATTTCTCGTACTTTGAAAAAATTATTATTATTTTAATATATGAAAACCTGTATGTAATTTTGGGATCCATGCTGCATTCATGTTATATCTTAGTTCATTTATAATGGAGATAACTGTACTATATAAATATATAGAAAAGATCCTAATGTGAATATGTTGACATACATTGCAGCCAGAATATTAATAATGGGAGGTAGAAGGTTCCTAGTCAATATAAAGTATTGGAACTTTTTTAGTTTTTCAGTTGAAAACTTATTGAATGTGCTTACATAAAATCGGTATTATTTTTTGTATACATTTACAGGGGTATGTCTGGCAAATGCTTATAGAGGTGTACATGTACATTGAGTGTCATGAAAAAGGAAGTAAATCTTCGAAGTTGCTCTACCTTCTTTATATACTTCAGTTTTTGCCACCCATGAGAAAGCAAACACATTTCAGTTTTTACTAAAATCTTTTTGCTAATTATCAAAAGAGGATGTTTCCTGTACAAATTGTGTCAGTAATTAGCTAATAAAACAGCTGAGAAAGCAGTTGGGTACATTTTATTTGGGTCCTTTTTATTTTGGTTGTATTTGCTGCTTAGGGCACAAAACATCAAATTGAATTGCCATATAATTGAATTGCCATATATGGTAATGCTTTGAATACATTCATGGTAAGACCGGTAAAACATCGTTACATCCAATGCATGATCTATCAGTGCGTAAACTTTTAAAATGATGAAAATAATACTATTCATGATTTGTGAAAATCTTTTTGTGGTTGTCAACTATCACAATCTGTCCTGGTGAGATTCCCCTATTTATGTGTGAGAGTACCCTTGTGGCAACAACAATAAACTGAAAATGGTTTTACAGTTGCATACAGTTTATCCATTCTGAAAATATTATGCTAACTTTATGTGGTATTAATTTTTCTCTGTATTCTTTTTAAAAAGTAGTATTTAATATTCCACATCATATAAACTGGTTTCATATCTCATGAAAAAGATAAGTGAAACCTCGCCCTTTCAGATAAATCTGAACCATTGCTGAGATTATAAAATTAATGTACATGTATGTTGTATGCAAATATGATTTTGCTACATGTATAATTTAATTGATGACTGGTCGTGAAATGGTCTAATGTCATTTGGTGATTTTTTAAAATTACACAGCCTGTTTTACTGTTCTTAATTTCAAGAACAAACTGTTTACAACTCTTATATTTGTATTATTTGTTATTTTTAGTTCTGCTTTTGGCTGACATAACATTTTTGCATACATGTACATATACCAATTGATGACAAATACTTTAAACAGTATGACCAGTAGAGCCCTATGGCTCGGATTCAGCCTACTTGAGTATGTGAGAAAAGCTTGTCAGTAGCTTCTCGTGGGTTGGTGGTTCTTTCCGGGGTTTTCCCGGGTTCTTCCTCCACCAATAATACTGGCCGCCATGTATAGCCTATCATGTGCTGAAAAATGGCGTTAAACCCTTCAACAACAAGAAGAAGAGCCCTATGGTCAGTTTTGCAAACTAAGTGGACCAGGCCGTAGTAAATATTTTATTGAACGGTCAAATGACCAAGTCACCATTGTTGAACCTTTTTTGCATATAGTATAAGTATTTATTTGGCCAGCTGTTGTATGCGTATATGACTTTAAAATCACTATAATTTTGAATGAGAAGCACATGAAAATTTCTTTCCAGCTTTTAAAAGGAAACACAAAAATTAATAGAAAGATTGGATGCACTCCATCTTGTAGGGAAAATAAGTAAAAGTTAATGGCTTATATGTATCAGTTATTACTTCAATGCCAAATGTATTAATATTTTACTGTGAGTTAAAGTGTTTGAAAATGCCCTATTCAACAGGTATTATTATAGCATCATTGTTACTGCTTTTTGAATGATTTTTAAATTGATTCCTTTTTTATTTTTCCAAATTTTGTCCCCATCCCTATAATTTTGATTAATATGACTGGAAAGTCTGTATTTAATATCTTGAATAAATCTGATTGTCATATAAGTAGGTTTAATTTTAGATGATTTACACAAGTTGCCCCCATTTAATGCTGCATATGAAATTGATAACAAGATAAACTATTAGCTAGATTACATAGATAAATTGTATATAAATTTTTGCCCTGGAAAGAAAGTTTTAAAATTTTGGTCTTAAATACTAGAAATGTCAGCATGCCTTGGTACATGTGCCTTTTTGTTTCAAGAGATAGATGGATCTAACAGGATTCTAGAGTCAGTTTATAGCTTGTTGATAGAGTACATGTTACATAACATTCTTACTTATACACACCTATGTGTTAGACATCCATTCTAGTTTATGATAACAAGGCATATCTATTATTCCACAGGTTCATGAACGTAGCGTCCAGTCAGACTTTCTGCTGATAGTGCTGAAGCGTCTTTTGGCACAGAGACTAGACTTGCATGTGATCTTGATGAGTGCTACTCTGGATGCTGAGAAATTCTCCAAGTACTTCAACAACTGTCCCATCATCAATATACCTGGGCGTACCTATCCTGTTGAGGTAGTGCTTACATCAAAGGAAATTAATTATGATAATTTAGTTTTAAAATTTCATTTATGAAACAAGTTTAAGAATGCTACACTACAAGTGGCAAATTGTGACAGAACATTTAGGACAAAGATATGATGTACTAAAAGGTGAGCATTATTGTAAAAGTCACACAGGTCATGTATGCATTCAACACCGACTATTTCAGTAATGGGCATCAATTTTTAGGATATGATTCTACATTAATTTAAGTGGCAAGTATTCACTTCATTTGGATTCTTATACATCCACATTCTTTTGGAAGGTCATTAGTTAGATGTTCTGAGAAGTGCATACAACAAAATCAATGTAAAAGTGTGTAGTCATTGTTGGACAAAATTAACCTGGAGGTGTGATCGAGTACAACCTGTGATTGAGTACAACCTGGATTGAATTTTGCGTGCTGTTATGTCACAATGAAACTTACTCATTTTCATGAATAAATTCATACTACCCTGTATTGTGAAGATTCCTCCCAATGCGCTCTTTACTTGACCCAAGTTTAGTACATGGCCACCATTGTAAAAGACCATAGTGATCAATAATTTTTGGCTGGAAGTCTCTTGATGACAGTTTTGGTGCAGAGCATTCAATAATCAGGATTGAATAGACTTTGGCTAAAGAAAATTGGTGTTAAATTGTAAACAAATACAATTTCTGTTTAATTAAAATGAGTAAATGTGCATAAAAAACTCTGCACTCTGTATCAAAGAAGTGACACTGAAAATAAATATTGCCGTTGAGAGACTTTATAAATGTCTCTTCAGTTTTTACCTCTATAATTGTAAGAAATGTAATATATAATTATATGCTCTTTACTCTTCTTCATATTCATTTTGAATGTTCGACTGTCTGCCTCGGATGCAGGAGGTTGCATGTTCAACACCTGGTTGAGTCATACCAAAGACTTATAATTTATACATTGTACTAACAGCTGCCTCTCTCGGTGCTCAGCATTAAGAAGTTAGTGTTATGACTGGTCGGCCTGGTGTCAGGATAATTTGACTGGGTGGAACATGATGTTACATGTCTGTGGTATGATGCCCCAGTGTTAGACATCATTATAAACTGCCACACTGACTAAAATAATTGTTAAAGCTGTGTAATGAATCCAAATCACATACACTCACACATTTTGAATGCCATCACAATAAATGATTATTTCTGCTATGTACATTTTACTTTATCTCGTTGAAATTGACATCCTTGTTACTTATGCTCATCGCTAGCTGTAGGAGAAATAGATTTAATTTATCACAGGTACCATTATGTAGGTTAAAATTAGTATACCTCAGGTGATAATTAAAGTCTTACTTTTTTCTTCAAAAAGGTGTTTCACATTGAAGATACAATTGAGATGACTGGTTATGTGTTGAATGAAGACTCCCCATATACATTGAGACAGGATCAGTTGTTAGAGGTATTTGTAATCACTTGTTTGACATACAGAAAAACGGTATATTTTAGTCCAAAGGATAAAGTGTTCACTTGCTTGACATAGCCTTGTATATATTAGTACAAAGAATTAGTTGCTACTATGTATGACATACAGTCTTGTATACATTAGTACAAATGATCAAGTGTTCATTTGTTTGTCATTCAGTCTCATAAGATCGGTTATACCATATATACTTGCATATAAATAATTTCCAACTGCAAACAACATTGACCCCAATCTGCAGTCACATAATGCATGGACATCTGGATCTGTGTTGTTTGTTCTGCTGAATATCCCATACAAACTACATACACCCAGATATGCCTGAACATTATGTGATGGTAGGTTTTGGTCTGTGCAGTTTGTAGTTAGAACTGACTAATATATGAATATATATGGTAAGTGAGGTATAATGTATCATACTCTGAGGTATGTTCCAACAAACCTGTGTCATGATAGGGCATGCAATAATGTAAGACCTCAGTATAATAAGTTCAAATTTACAAAAATTACAGTTATATCAAAATGAGATTTACCCAGTATAATGGTACCCAGGACCATAGCTTCATTATAAGATGGGTGGCAGTACATTGATTTTTTTTTTAGTGAGGTATCACTGTATAAAACTCATTTCTTAGTTTACAAAGGCCTTAAGTACAAAACTCCCTCACCATAAGGTCCTTAGTTTACAATGGCCTTAAGTACAACACTCCCTCACCATAAGGTCCTTAGTTTACAATGGCCTTAAGTACAACACTCCCTCACCATAAGGTCCTTAGTTTACAATGGCCTTAAGTACAACACTCCTTCACCATAAGGTCCTTTATTATGACTAAGTTCCTGTTATAAGGTGGATTTTGTTTTTCATTTAGTTTTAGTAAAAATTATTTATATGTACTTTATTTCTAGGGCTGCAAATTGAATAACTCCCATGGACAGTGCTATAATGAGAGATTACTGTAGTTATATATTAACATATTTGTAATGGTTGATGTTGTGGGTGAGACTGTAGTACAGCCGAAGTAAACATTTATTTATAACTTACAAACAAGACAAATGCACTTTAGATGAAACCACTATATCACACAGTACAAACACTTTATCATATTTATTATAAATGTCCCCCCTTTTCAAAAAATAATTTTTAATTGCTATTTTTGAATTCAAATTGATGTGTTGGTAAAGAAATGACATTTTAACAAAGAATATTGTACAAATCTTTGACTGTAATGTTTGTAAATGCATGGATTGATGTCTTTAGCCTTGGCATACTGTTATGTCATATGGATGAGACCATGTCAGTGAATGAACTCTTAGCCATAAGTACAGTGTGACAGTTCTTCATTGAGTCTGTTCATATTAAATCCATTCTTAATGCGAACAAACATTCTGTTAAATGATGGATGCTTGATGCCATTAAAAAGATAAAAAATAGTTACTAATAAGCAAATAACTATCATGCTGTCCTCAGCATCCATGGATATTGATAGTGCACTCTACCAAGTGCAGAGTTGTACACTGTGATTTCGTCTATAGAATTCTAATAGTGTAGAAAAGTTAACTTACTCTTATTGCCTTACACATCTTTCATCTACTTGAGGTGACATTTTGTTTTATGACTAACATGAAAACTATGTTCCGTCTGAATTAGCTGATTGTTTTCAAACTGTCTCTCTTCTCATTAAGGTGTTATGTTTATTCAGTTTGTATTGTTTGCTTGACTTTTATCCATGATTGAGGATATCATTTTGGGGGTTTTACCTCTTTTGTCTTGTTTGTAAGTTATAAATAGATGTTTACTTTGGCTTGAGTTAAAGACCTAGCCTTCATTATGACCTAAAAAGGTTCTGGAAAATCTTGTTATTGCTACTTTTTTCTAAATGGATAGTCATATTATAATTGGGGTTAGCCACAAGATTTCTTACTGTATCTAGTTGCTCTTAAAAAAATGTTTGCAGATCTTTGCATCCAGTGTTGCAACCTTGGTAACCATTAGGAATCTATGGTTTCAACACTCAGCAGTTAAAATTATAAAATTATAAAATGTTCCTACCTTGATATCCTGGAAATTCAATTTGGCCTGTAGAGCATCATGTCCATTGAGGACTTGTTGCTATTTTTACTTTTTAGCAAATTCAGTAAATTAAATTTAAACATTTGGCACAAGTCATAGAGCATATATAAGTTAAGTGCAGAAATAAATATTGTAACTTCTTTTAACATGTTTAACATGGGTGACATAAAAATCTTATGTAACTTGTTCATGACAGGAGGATGATGCAAGTCTGCTGGTGACAGAAAAGGCAGGAGAGCAGTCTAAACTTGATGTATTCTGGACTAAGGAGGACTTGTCTACGATAGATAGGGTAATTTGTCCCTTTTTGACAAAGAGCTCACAGATTAAGCCCATTGCATTGCATCTTTGCAGTCCCAAGTTCATCTTTGGTGCCAGGGTATATAGTGGCTGCTGGTCATCCATACATAGCCAGTGACTTCCTTTGAGTTTCCTGTTTCCCACACTGCAAAGGTCACTTCATGTTTTCATTTCAGTTCAAGTTGTACTATCAATATTTAATGCATTAAGTTTAGGTAAAAGGCAAGGTTGCTCCCCTTTTTGATAATGGCCTGCACAACAAATAAGGCTGTATTTTGTCTGATCAAAGAATTGAACATTGCCAAAGACATATAAAAAATGGTAAGGGTGTCATTGGCAGTGGAGGGGGATGCATGGCCTCACTGCCAACAAGGTATTCAGAGGAAGGAGGAGGATGGTGGTAACAATTAGTGCTGGCTAATTGGACTTTGAATTTCTGTCTGTTAATATTTTTTAATTGATAAATCATTTTTGTAATAATTTCATAGCATGTACTAAAATTATATTTAAAGGGTAGGATACTTGATTTAGAAACATATGGGGCAACACATGTTTTTATGTTCATGTACATTATATAATTTAATTTGACTTTGACTTCAGAAAATAACAATATTTCCACACTGAAATCTTATGATTTTTGCATATGCTATAATTATCAGCTTGTGAGAATAAGGAAAATCAGACAGTGGTAATATTTTCTTTCTCTACCACAGAATGAAACTATCAGACATTTTTATCTGCATGAGTGTGACTGAAAACCAGTGTTTGTAATGGTACAGTATTGTCCATAAAGATAGATAACTTTAGTGTTGATATTAAATTGTATGCCCATGACCAGTAGGTAAGCTGATTATTGGATTAATCACATCAGCCCTGATGACAATAATGACTTTAAATTTCTGATATTTTTACTCATTAAATTCTAGATCACTTACTTTTTATTTGTCAGCACTAGAAACATAACTGCTTGATTTTATTTATAAATAGCTCGATCCTAAATTTTAAAAGTGACATATTTGTAAATGGGGAGATCGAGTCTCATACTCAGCCAGGGTGGGTATATAAGAAAGCTGCCAGTAGTTTCCCATGGATTGGTGCTTCTTCATGTTTTGTTGGGTTCCACCTCCACCACTTATGCTGCCTGCTTTGTATAGCTTATCTTGCACTGAGAAATGGTATTAAACCCCAAAACAAACAACCAATAAATGGAGAGATTGTTTAATAATATTTTTCATTACCTATATCTATACAAGTTCTTGTTTTTGTAGACTTCATTACCACCAGATATGTATAGTTTGAGAACCAGAAATATTGTTACCAGGCTCAATCACAAAAGGATAAACATGGATTTGGTATTGGTAAGTACACACTTTAACAAAGCCTCTAAGATGTACAAATTTGTTCATATTTGAGGTTTAAAGTCAACTCAAAATTTCAAACAGGCCTCATCTTCTTGTAGCGAGCATTGGGTGGGATGATGATCTAGTTTTCTTAGATTATAGTATGGTGTATTTGTACACTACATAATAGACTGATTGGAAAAATGTATGGTAAAAGGAAGTGGAGTAGACTTCTAAAAGTCTTTTATCTAATTGATGGTAATATTCCTGTCCAGCCAGCCATCTCATATACAATCATTTTAGCACAACTAGTCTTGCAGTTATTATGAATTGCCATGAAATTTGGCGAATGGTTGGTTCATCACCAGAAGATGCACATCTCAACAAATAACTTTGCTCTTGCAATTTTTGATAAAGTTATTGCACTTTCTGCGTCAGAGCAGTATACGATACCACCTTCTTCTCGCAACTAGTCCTACAGTTTTTGATGGATTGACAGAAACTTGGTAACTACTATAGTCATTTCATAAAGATGCAAAGGTCCACAAATCATTGTTCTGGCAGTTGTTATGAGCTATTACCCTTATTGACTTGGAGCTGAATGCAGTGTATAACAGAATCTTCCAAACAAAACTGACCTCGCATATTTCATTTAATCACTGTGAAACTCATCAGATTTATGATCATCATGTGAAGTTACTTATATTAAGAGATCACTATGCTTCAGTCGTTAGTTGGAGAGATGCATATCGACAAATGACTTCACTCTTGCAAGTTTTATTAGAGTTATTGCCCCATACATTGCAGTTGAATGAAGTGTAAGACAGAACCTTGTGAATGCAACTTCTCTTGCAGTTTGTTTGAGGTTGCTGTGTTATAAGGTCATAATTTAAGGATGCACATATTGATAAGTCTTTGTGCTCCCATGATATTTGTAAGAGTGTTGCCCTCTTTTGCTTAAAGCCATGTGCAATATATAACCAGATCTTGTGTATTCATGTAAACCTCACTGACAGGAAGGTTTTCCTCATGGGATGAGGAGTGCTGTCCATCCCGATCATCACTCTTTCAAATCTTCTATGTACTCAAGATTATTATAAATAATTATAGAAAATAATTAATCTGTTTACACATCTTCCTTCAAATGTAATATATTTCCATTAAAGACATTTTGTGATCATGTGACTTTAACGCAATTTCCCTCAAGTATGACATGTGTGACACTTAAATTGCTAAATTGACAGACAACAACCTAAAGTTAATCATTGGATAATACTATGTGTGATTAGTAATTCAGTAAGGCTTAATGATGTAAATGGATTATCATGTGATTACTAAATAGTTTGAGCAGCATAAATTGATTAACAGTACTTGAATTCTTTGGTTTTGCAATCAGGCATTTGAAGTTAAACTTGAAACATTTGCACATTACAATTTTGGAAACATGGAGAACAAGTCTCATGCCAACCATGCTTGCCATAATCACATTAAGATGCAAATTATGAAAACAGTTGCATGTCTTATGTACAGAGAGAGATTCATTATTCAGTATAATGTGGAGATATTAACAATTTTTTTTATCTTTTTCCATCTGTCAGTTACAGTTCTTTGCTAAGGTTCATCAAACAAATGATATACATTTAGTATAGTGTGCTGTTGGTTGTTGTGGTGGCACTTTTGTAGCTCATTCTTGACCAGGCCAACAAAATAAACTTTAATCTGATTTTAAATAATCCAGTTCTGAAACTGATATTTATATCTTGAAAAAGTTGCAAGAATTTTTGTTTTTGTTTTGCATTCATTAGCACATTACAAAAATAAAGAGACAAATATACAGGGATCCATCATTACTTTGTTTCACAAGAGCCAAAGACATGTACTTGATCGTAAGTGAGGTCACTGTATAAGGTGGTATTTTATAATGGAATATGTTGTGTACAAGCACATAAAGGGCATGTGATACATGACACCATCTCTCAATAATGAAACTAAATTCAGTTAATAGTTTTAAAGTGGTCCATGGCCGCACCCATGTTTTGTGACATGCCATAGTTTATATTGAAGGGCTGTGTAATGACTGACCACTTTATTCTGTTTTTGGGCTTAAGGAGATTTCTTCTCTTAAATTTTATGGTATGGTGTCTACTCACTGTTACTAGGAATAGTTCGTGTTTACAATAATAAAGCACTTCCTGTATTTAGCTGCTCTGGCTTATTGATCTTGAAGGACTAGACAAGGTCATGCAAGTCAGATTTAGAGGAAAGTTTTGGTCAGTGTCCTTTTTAAAGTTTGACATATTTATGTAGCGCTTCAAAAATTATCATTTCAAAAGAAAATGTTCATCAAAGGTAATTGCTTAATGTAGTATCAACTGAACCCTCCAAGCTATCATTAATCTCAGTACTTTGATGTAATAGAAATGGCAGGCTCATTAACAATGACTGGTTTTTGTTTTAAATATGTATGTTTAACATGTTGGTCATGCAAAATATATGCTGTATGTCATACTGGAATTAACAGGTCAGTTTAAGTTTTATGTAGAAGTATTATTTTTTATGATCAGTACATATTTATCTCTCTTCAAGTTAATTTCCCAACTATCTTTTTCTTGTAGGAAATTCTTGTCTACATCCAGGAGTCAGAGAGGTTTAGTAGTATTCCAGGATCAGTGCTTGTGTTTCTTCCAGGCCTGTCTGACATACAGGAACTTTATGAGATTTTACAGTCTGACCACAGATTCTCTGAAAAAAATGGGTAAGCTGAATTCTCTATGAGCCATTTTTTTATGTCTCAATAGGACAAGGATAGGGCATATGGAGTTACGTTGTCAGTCCATGTGTACATCCTTCTAGATTTGTATTTAGGTCAGTGGGGGCAGGGGTATCCATGTTTCATGAACACGTTTGTAATTTTTGTCTTGCCTGCACCATCAAATTAAAAGGCATTACAAGGGTGTCAATTTTTGCTAAGAATCAGATTAGAAGGCATTACAAGGGTGTCAATTTCTAATAAGAATCAGATTAAAAGGCATTACAACGGTGTCAATTTCTACTAAGAATCAGATTAAAAGGCATTACAGTGGTGTCAATTTCTACTAAGAATCAGATTAAAAGGCATTACAATGGTGTCAATTTCTACTAAAGATCAAATTAAAATGCATTACAATGGTGTCAATTTCTACTAATGATCAGATTAAAAGGCATTACAAGGGTGTCAATTTATACTAAGGATCAATATTAAGATCTTAAGCGAAGGTCTTTATATACCATATATAATAATAATGTTTACAGGAGAGTCATTTTATTTGAAAGGAACTTTGTTTTTCAGTGCTAAAAAAATCTGATAGCCAGACATTCAGGGCCCATCTAATTTTAGATTGGGCCCATCCTGTATTCTGAGTGAGGTGCCCATTGAGCTTGTCAATTTTTTATATATTTTGCCTGAAGTAACTTCGGTCACACTGATGAAATGTGTCAATGTATTTTTAAGATGTTGACATATCTGACACATCGCAATTTAAATTAAATCACCACTGTGACTACGTGAAATTGAGATCTGATTTTAATCAAATTGAAGTATGGCATGTCATGCTAAAAATATGATTTGTACTCCCAAACCTCCTAACAGTCATATTTAGAGAAAACACAATTTTCACCACCACTTTCAGGATATCCCTGATCCTTGTAACATGTATTGTTACGTATATTGAATTTAATTGTTTGTATGTTTGTTTTATATTTTTTTATTCCATTACATACTAATGTATCATAATATTGTTTTCTGGATTTGACATTG
Organism: Sinohyriopsis cumingii; assembly: GCA_028554795.2. Classification (NCBI taxonomy): domain Eukaryota; kingdom Metazoa; phylum Mollusca; class Bivalvia; order Unionida; family Unionidae; genus Sinohyriopsis; species Sinohyriopsis cumingii. Next base: position 74,130,518 of record CM068835.1, on the reverse strand, counting down.
TCCAGATATGATTTCGTAAAGTTTTAATTTTTTATTTATTTTCAATGTAAACAACTAATAATAGAAACATTGTATCTAGTTGCTGACATGTTCCAAAGTCAGTGACAGTTTTGGTAAACAACTTTTTTAAATTTTTTTTATTATCTTTCTCAGAGTAAGAATCAGTAAGTTGAGTCACGGTCATACCTGGACTACATGTCATTAAGCATGTGTCAGTTGGTAAACAAACTTCTATTTTTTCTAAAAGGATGAATTTTTGACACCCCATCCGGGAATCTGTTTTGCATCTTAATTAGATGTATAACTGATGTTCTGATAAAAGTTCTATCAGTCGTGCGTTAACGTCTGACACTTTAAGTTGTATAATGTTGTGACCAGTTTGGGCTGAATTTTATTTTCTTCAAACTATTGCATTCAAGTGATTATTATCTCTGGACATACAAAAGTGCTCTGATATAGTTCTGGACAAAGACTTTCACTAGAATTTATACAGAATTAAAAACATGGATAATATTTTCTGTGATTCAATAAGAGACTGTTGACACATCATTACAACACTGACTATTACTGATGTCATTGCCTTCCATCTTGAATTTCATCAGGATTTGAATTGAGATTCATTTAGAACTTTTCATTGATAGGACTTGTGCTTTTTCATTCTTTGATTATTTTTGGATTTATTTCGTAAAACCGTAAGTTCATTTTTCTCTTTTTTCACTTTGTATTCTAGGGAAGTAAGTTATTTGTTAAATTTTACTTATTGTATGAGTGTAGACACATAACAGTTTAAACAGTAAATGGTCATGATTTAAGGTGCTGTAAAACTATCCCTTGTGCAGTTTAAATAGTGGGAATAAAGGCAAAGAAATTAGATATAAATCACCATTTCACATAGTACTTAATTGGCTGACAATAGCTAGTGAGATGTATTTGAAGGCTGTAGTGGGTGAGCCCACTGGTAATTTGCATAGGTAGGATCAGCAAGTGGAACAAACCATTATAGATAAATCAAAGAGGTGCTAGATGCATGTACAAGAACAAAAGTTAATTATGTATTATTACCTTGAGTGATAATGTTTAAACCATATGTATATTTTTACTGCATAAATAGAATGCAAAGCATGATAATTTCATTTGTTGGAATAGTGTTCAAGTGTAATTCATTCTTGAAGCCAATTTAGGAAGCAATAAGCTATCAGCAAAGCCCAACATAAATAAATTTCAGAACTGGATGCCTGTGTCAAAAAAAATCTTTCTTTGAGCGCTGTTTTTGTTAGACCACTATTTTCACACATCATTTGCATTGATGAGAGGACATTTAGGGTCAAGAGCCAACTTGTTTAAACCAGGTACACAGAGAATACTTGTTTGTTCTTTTTAGTTACATGTTATACAGTGATTATCCTGTGTGTAAAGCAAGTGCTGGTAGAAGTGTAGTCTAAGGCATTAGGGTTTGAGCCTGACAGTTGAGGATTCAAGTCCACACAGATACTTATCATGTTTATTGCTGCTAATTATTTTAGCAGAGACTAAGTTTGCCATTAAGATAGTTTGTCACATTGTGGAATTCATTGCATTTAAGTGTAGTTAAAACTTCCAAGACCAGACAATGTTGGGATGAAAATTGTTGGCAGTTTCATAGCCACTGTGCAGAATTCTGATTATTATTTCTGTTCGATGTCTTAATGCATAGCAACACAAGTTGGCTGTTTTAGTGCTGAGGCCATTGGAGTAAAGCACCTTACTCAAGGATGCAGGTTAGCTATCCTAGGCTGATCTGATGGTAGGATTTGAACCTGCACCCTTACAATGTATAGGAAGGCACATCAGGGCTATTATAGACATCTGATCCCAGAAAGTGTGGGTTTAAATTTGTTAGGCTGTAGATGAAGCCAGTTACAGAGAAGCCACCTTTCGGAAGTTTCTTTGGACTCTAAAACTTTTCGTCTCATACTATGTTTATATTTCAGATGTATTATTCTAGCTCTACATTCGGTGCTGTCCTCAGCAGATCAGAACTCAGCATTTAACATACCCCCAGCTGGCATACGTAAAATTGTTTTGGCAACCAACATTGCCGAGACAGGCATAACAATTCCTGATGCTGTCTTTGTCATTGACTCTGGGAAAGTGAAGGAAAACAGGTATTTTGTAAGTTTGATTTATGCAGGGAAATTAGTAAAATTTAATTGTTTTTTATTTAAGTACTTTCAAATTTAAAATAAATTTTGTTTATTTCATCGATTTGTTTAGTTTTAATTATATATTTCTGCCATATGATCATTCATAACAATAGAGGAAGATGGCTTCCATTGAAGAGGAAAATTGTGTCTAACATGAGTTAGATTTTCAAATTTAGTTCCTTGTCTAAATGTCTAAGTAATATTTTGAAAAACATTTATACATTTCTTGGCTGTAATGTATCTTTATAGTTAAGTCGATTCAGAGTTAAACTGACAGAATTTGACCAGATCTGACATATAGTAGCTATCCTTAAGGTCTTTCAAGGCTTTTGAAATCATGCCTATCATCCCTCCAATTTTACAAATAGAAAAGCTTTTAAATGACTTTTTCTCAAAACTATTCTTCATAATTTTTTATAAATTTTATTGAAAGCCTCTCAGCATTTAGGCTTTTCAGTTTTATACAAGTGATGCTGATCAATCATCCAACATGGCTGCCATTACTTAAAATAAAAATTTAAACTTTACATAAAGACCTTTATAGCTTTTACTGATGGTGCTTATCCACCATCCAGTATGACTGCTGTTACTAAAATTAACATCTTTGAACAACTTCTCCAAATAAACACAAGAGAATTTGACCAAATTTGATAGTAGTCATCCTTGTATAAAGACTTAAAATTTTTTTTTTACACATGCTTTAGATCCGCAGCCCAATACAGCCATTGTGACTAAAAGATGAAAATCCTTTAAAGGACGTTTAAAAAATTTATCAGCATAATTGTGTTTCTAATTTATAATCTTATACAAATGAAGCAGATCTGCTATTCATTCTGGCCACATGTACTTATAAAAAAGATTTCTCTGCACCTATACAAAAATTTATTCGAAGCCTCAAAATAGATTTATGACCAAACTGGACAGAAAGCATTGTGGTTTGAAGTTCTTTAAATTTGTACAGATGGTGCTGGTCTGCCATCAACTATGACCTAAGATACAAACAATATTGAAACAACTTTTGACTTGACCAATTAACAGAATATGAAGAAATTGTTGCTGTAATGTTCCTTGCAACCCGCATTTCTTGGCCAACTGCTCTTGCATTTGTTTAAAAGATGTCAGCTACTTTGATCTCTTCACAAAACCATTGTGCAGAATTGCTCACAGGAGCATAGCTGCCAAGTTTCCCATTTTTTCCTTATTTGTCTCGTAATTTGGACCTGAATACGGATGTGTTTTTCTTAATAAAAGTCTGTTTCTTAATATTTAAAAAGATCAATTAAAAATTTCCTCGCAATTTTCTTTTTAGGACAGGCTCCTAGTTTCATTCTGAGAGCAAATGTATTGCATTTTTATAGGGATATAGTGTTCTAAAATAGAATTGGTTCATTCAAAATCGAGGCTACCAGGACAGGCTTTAACCACGATATTGAACTCCAAAAAGCAGTTGCTGCTATCTCTGTATCCCATCTTCGTAATATTGAACTTTTAGTCATGTTAAATAGGAAAGCAGAAGTTTCAGAATTTTTTCAAGCAAAAAAGTAGAAATCAGAACCTGAAGGACAATTGTGCCATCATGTTTAGATTTGTGAAACCATCTAGTAAAAGAGAAAACCTTTTATTTTGCAAATTGTGTTATTGCAAGTTTGCTATTGGGCATGGAAGTGCCCATGACATAAAACAGCATGAAAAAGCTAATAAACATCAGCTTGCTTTCATCTTCAACATCTTAGCCTGTCTTAGCCTGAATGTATGACATTACAAATGCCATAGAGAACCTTGATGTAATTCGGTTGAAGTTCGGTTTACTAAATTTCTTTTAGAAGTGACCATTCCTAATTTTCTAATGTTGCTGCTGATTTATTTTGCACACTTTTTTCCACACAGTAAAATTGCAAAGGATTAGTTGTGTGTTAGAATGAAAACAGTTCAGTAAAACAAAATCTCACATAATTCAGATCATGAATGAAAAATGGTACATTGGAATCGATAATGATTGTGAAAACAAGGTGTGAAAAAGGCTTCTATTAATAACCTGTGTCTGAGTGTTAGTGTGTTGCATTCCTGCCTCATTTGAATGGGCACCAAAGTTGAACAGGGTGCATGTTAAGAAGTTGCAAGAGTGCAACACATGTATCTTTGACGTTAAGTAATTAAGTTACTGTCCTACTTTATTGATGGTTGTAGATGTTGTAAAAGGTTACATATGCATTCAAGTTTTAAAAGTCAGTATTTGTTCCTGAAAATCAGTATTTGTGTCATAAGCAGTCAGTATATTTGGACTCTGGGGTTGGCAGCTATTCAGGAGCATTCTGAAAGTGGCCAAAATAAGAAACTTTGAGAATCACTACTCAGAAAAGTTGAAGTGTACTAATACACAAATCCTGAAGGTTTTAATTGCAATTAAGCATTTACTTTGGCATTTCTTGATGAAATTAAAGTATATATTTTTGGTGCATGTGTGTTAGTGATTTTCGTAGAGGAGAACATTTTGTCTTGTTAGATCTCAGAAGAGAGTTGGTCTTTTAAGATAGGTCTTTAGATTATATAACAGAACTGATGCATTAAAGATCTATTCATAAATGACAGGTGATCTCCCAAAGCAGTAGTCTTTTAAATCAGGTTAAAAGTATTTGAAGGAAGGCCATTGAGATGGGTTCATAAAAGAGCCTGGTGATAGTTTCATGAGGCTTTTATTCTGTTGTAAATTTCTTGTGGACAAAGCATCTCATATCCTGGTATTCTTTTAATTTGTAACAGGTATATGGAGTCTAGTCAGATGAGTGCCCTGGAAGAAGTGTTCATAAGCAAGGCCAGTGCCAAACAGAGACAGGGGCGAGCAGGGCGTGTGCAAAATGGTTTTTGCTTTAGGCTATATACCAAAGAGATGTGAGTCAAAATTTTGCACACACATAGGTATGCATGCATGTATGTAGTTGATACATTTATAGTATATCTGAATATCACTGATAAAAAATAATGTATATCTCTTAAATCAGTAAATGATGAAAATTCATACAGAATATAAATTACAAAATTATTTATTGTGATATCATATCCAGAAATATTTGAGTCAGACAAACTCAAGGAATGGTGTGCAAATGCTTTCCTATTCTGTGCTTCAAGAGTTTGTCCCTTTATGTCATGAGATATTTTTAAAACACTTACACCAATGATGTTCACACTAGAATATAAATAACAAATTACTATTTGCAGGGTATAAAGGTGGGTAATATTCACTGAAGTATTCAGAAGTGTCATTATGCTGCAGAGTTTAGAATACCTGCACAGGTACCCTGGGAAAAAGTAATGAGTGTTTTGATGAGAAGAGGCATACAAGTTTGACTATCACATTAGAGACAAATTCCTTTTTTATTTTCAAAGTCACAGGTTCTTTAAATCTAATTAGAATAGATATGTGGTTAGTTCTTAAACTCCAGTGGCCTTAAACTCTGGCCTAGTGGTTAGATCGTCTGCCTCTGATGGGGGAGGATGCAGGTTCGAACCTCAGGCTGAGTAATACCAAAGACTTATAAAAAATGGTACTAACAGCTGCCTCGCTAGATGCTCAACATTAAGTGTTATGACTGGTCAACCTGTTGTCAGGATAATGTGACTGGGTGGGACATCATGCTACATGTCTGCGGCATGATGCCTCAGTGCTAGATATCACTATAAACTGCCACATTGCAGACATCATAGCAGTATGACTGAATTTTTTTTATAAAGCTATGTTACAAATCCATATCACACACACACACAAATGCTTCTTAAATTAGTGATGGTAGATGTAAATCATAGAAAGGTTAAGAGCTAGTTACTGTACTAGTTACTACTTGGAAATGGGGACAATTGTCAAATAAGCAATTAAGAAATATTTTGATTTGTTTTTGATATTGACAAGACAACATGTGCATTTATTTTTCTATGCAATAACAACAGAAGGGCTATGTTTGCTTATTTGGTATATATGCTTATTTTTACTTGTGTGCTTTCTATCAAGATCTTAAGAAATGTTTTGTTTCCATATTCACAACCAGGTGTTGTAATTTGTTCCAGAAAAAAGCATATCATTGTCATCAGTTGTCTTGTAATGAGTTATACATGTATTTTTGTATGTGCATTTCATGGGAGAATCTATTATGTGATGTAATATGTAGGTGCAAAGCAATCAGTAATCAATTCTCACTGTTCTACAGGTATGATGATATGCGGACATACACCATACCAGAATTGCTCAGAGTGCCACTAGAAGAACTTTGTCTGACCATCATGGTAAGGTTATTGCATAATACAGTGCACATGATCATTATTGAAAATATAACATTTTTGAAACATGAAGGTACTACAAAAGTTTGATCCTGTAGTTATTATCCAAACATTTCTAATATATCTTTTTGCTATCTATGATATTTCTGTTTTTATGTCTGATATTTAAGTAAGATATGAATTTTAATTGTTGATTTAGATTTCTTATTCGATTTAATGATGTATGAAGCCATGTCAGTACCTCTAGAAGAGTGCTTTATTAAACAAACTAGAAAGTAAAATATTTCCCAAAGTTCTTGTTACTGATTTTGAGGAAAATTCTACTTACAGGCTTTCAAGTGGTCCTGCTGTACCCTATTTTTTTCATTAGCTTTTCATTAAACTCAGCCCTACTATCCCCACTTTTTTAAATGTTTAAAGACTCTCCGTTTATCCCTTTATATTTGTATTAAGCATCATGGAAAGTTGTTTTTCCTCTTGATGCTTTGTGTCAGTAAGTTTTAAGGAAACGTTTGGTGCTCCATTGTTTTGAATTATACTCTGACAACCAAGTTCATATAAAAACTTTTTACAGTGCAGGCTTTTTTAAGCAATAAATCATGTTTGGTATTATCCACAGAATGTGAGAAGGATTTAGTTCTGTATTATACAGTATTTAATTTGAACGAAATTTGAGAGAGACTAGTACACTATTCCCAGTTGTTGATGTTCCTTTCTCACATGATTTTATAATGATTCCATAAAGCTACAAATATCTTGATTAAGAAACTTTATACAGCAGTATTGTTCTATTTTTAAACCTGAGTAAAATATTTGTTTAGTACATTAAAAAGCTGTCTCGATATACATCTGGTAAAATTTGATGAATGGGTGCAAAGTGCATGGTACTGAAATTGATTTGAGTCAGACATTAAATTAAAACAAGCAATATCCAAATTGAAGCAGAATCCTGTTTAGTCAGGTGTACAGAATTCAGGTAATACTGATTAACAAACAGCAGAGCAAGCTCTCAGATAGTGATGAAAATTGGCAGTCAGACGGATAAAGGCTATGTACAGTTTTGTTTAATATTCTAATTGTAGTTAAAGATTAAAACCCATTTTCTTCAAACAGTCTTCTTGAGTTTGTAGCTATCAGCAGAGGAATTTTGTTCTCTCCTTTCATCATAAAACCTCCTAAGCACAAGGGTTGCTGGTAGTTTTCCTGTTTCAAATGAAAAGAAAAGAAAATCTTCAGTTTGGTTAGACAGACATTTGATTTAGAGAATAAAGATGTCTGGCTTAAACATTTCCTGTAGAAGTTTAATTCTGTATTTTCATTGTCTTCTTGCAAGTTTTTCTCTTTCTGCATCTCTTTCTCTCACTTAAACATACACACATACAAGCATGTACTCACAGATGCATCCCAGCTTCTTTAATCATAAATAAAACCTTGGTTTTATTCAATTTGGCCGGGGCATTAATTTGCTTGATATGTTTCAGGTCATCATGCATGTGCCCTGTGGCCTTTTGCAAAGTAAATACCTATTTCCAAGACAAAAGTGCAGTATATATAAAATTTACTTAGAAATAAACATTTTTCCTAAGGATATTTTTGTGAAATGCACTTATTAACGGTGTCGAATTTTCTTATATTTAAAACTTTGGAAAATTATGTGCATAAACTTATTTTGTTACATGAAACAGGGGCCTTGTCTGTGGTTAGAGGTATGGTTATCTTAACTACAAATGTTGAGTAAATTGTTTGATTCTATCCTCTGTTTTGGTCTATTCTCTCTGTTTATTCGCTACTTTTTCCCTGCTTTAAGAAAGGTAAAATAAAATAGTTCCACTTCATTCTGCTTTATCACAAAAGTTTGCTTCAAAGCCTGTGCACACATTGCTGAAAATGACTTGTCAAAAATGAAGAATGTTCTTCTTGACCATTAGGATAACTGTTTCTTTAAAACTAGTGTTCTCCACATCAGAAGAATTCTATTGATTGATATGATAGTAGGCTTTGATATATGTAATGGAAATTATAATGAATTAGACAATTGATTTCAATAGTTTAAAGATTTAAAATTATAAATTATATACATCTTGAAATTATATTTTTTCGTGATTTGTAAAGCTGCATAGGTGTCCTAGCTAAAACACTTTAAGTCAGATGGAGTTTTGTAATTGTTCACATACAGCAGATAACTTGATTAGTCAGCAAACTCTTTGTGGTAGCATACAGGGGAAATTTATATCTACATGAAGTTTTATATCTACTCTTTGCAGAAGTGCAACTTTGGTAAACCAGAGGATTTCTTGAGCCAGGCTTTGGACCAACCCCAGGAACAAGTTGTAGCCAGGGCAATGACCCTTCTGCATGAAGTTGGAGCCTGCAGGGATGGGTACAGTTTGACTGCTCTGGGGCACCATCTGGCAGCCCTCCCAGTTCATGTTAGAATAGGAAAAATGCTACTCTACTCAGCAATAATAGGGTGCTTAGAACCAGTTGTGAGTAAAATGATATTTCTTTTTCCAATATTTAACTTTAAGCCAGAGTTTTAAAAAATGATTTTTTTTTTTATAACTTGTATGGACTTTCCTAGGTGTTGTAATAAAATTCTGGTTAATACAAATACCTTATCCAAGGCTGCAAGACAGAATTTTATTGCCATATTAGTTTTATCCACATTGTTCACATTTTTTGAAATTCTTTAATACTGTCAAAACTTAAGTTGCATAAAGTGGAGGGAATCCTACTTTTCCCATAGCAGAATCATCATTCATTAGATCTTTAAATTCATGGTTTGGCACATTACTCACTCCATACAAACTGGTATCCCTCAAGATAAGGTGAATTCACATCATACAAATTAATACCATATGTATTCACTTATAAGTTAGATCCAACTGCAGACAAAAAAGACTGACATATAATGTGCCAGCAGATCAGGATCTGTGTTGCTTTGCTGATTACTCCTAACAAATTGCATTGACCCAGATCTGCCAGCCCATTATCCAAACTTTAGTCTATGAAGTTTGGACTTAAATCTAAATTTTATACAGGTATATAAGGTTTGTTCAGTAATATATTTCATTTCTTCACTGTGTTGAATCTTATTCCCTCTTCTCTAACATGTTTAGTTTTCTGTTAGAAATTTTTTATTTTAGGTACAATCGTGGTCTTAATTTTTGTAATTTTTAAGAATTTGGAATGTTTTGAATGATATAAATTATAGTCATAAAATTTGTCCTTATTGTAGGTTGAAGGTAATATCGTAAAGGAGATATAATAGTTATATATGTACATGAAGTATAAGTTATTCATTTAGCATAATGCTTCAGTCCAATTTTTAGGTTTTGTTTTGTTGACATGGCCTGGGGATCATAAACTTGTCAAGCTTGAGATTTTGTTTCATCCAATCACAGAGTACTTTACCTATGAAAAGTCTCATTTCATTGGTTCAGACTAGAACTACAATCTCAATCCTGTGCTCAGGTTTGTATAATCATTGGCTCTGATTATAAAAGCAAAGGAGCTTAATGGTATTTTCTCTTTCTATCCCATGTAATTCATTATGTTTACATCAGCATGTGCTATATTCAGCTTCTCTAAAATGCTTATAATATAATATACCCATGAAAAGCCCAAGCTTGATGATAAGCCCACCAACATATTTGACAATGTTTTTTAATTAAAGCCTTTTCCCTGCAATTAAATCACTTCCTATTTGGTTGGCACCCACCCCACCCCACCCCAGTCCTGTATTTGCAAAAAAATGTTAGCAAACATAACCAGATTTACAAGGAAAAGGACATGAAAGTCTGTTAAATTTGCAGTAAAACATTGCTTAAGAAAATAAAACTTTAAAATAGACCAGTTTCTCCTTCAGATATGTTCCCCAATCACATTATGTTAGAAATATTAGCCTGCTACCGTGTGAATCCAGTCCTACTAAAAGACAAAAATGGTTGTATTGTCTATTTTTCGATAGACAAAGGGCAATAACTCTTGGCCATTATCTCCCCTTGATGCAACCAGGTGCTACCAGTTTTTAGCTTCACTGTGTCATGAGACACATGCAATGCAATAGCCTCCGACAATCCAGCCCTTTTTTGTGTTCCTGTGGACCCATTCAACGTTCATTTTGCATTTGTAATGTGGATTTATCAATCTACTGCAGGTTGTATACATTATTATACAATTTCTGCCAATATTTTGAGAGATTGTCACTTGTCGGGACTTCCCTCCGACCATGCTATCATTGACCTTACACAAGGTTATGACGAGTTAGCTTACATTTGACTTTATTCACTTACTTTCTCCACTGCAGAGCTCTTAATAGCGAATATTGAAGTGCTGCTTGATAATTATGCTTAATTTATCTGTATTTCATGCTGTTTTAATATAATTATTATTAACCAGCATGCAGGATATGTTTTTAACAGGCCGTAGGTTTCAGATATGACACTTCACCGATCTGTTAGTTACGACAATGATTTTAGCGACCTAGTAATTGCACACATTACTTTGTTTTCTGTTTTAGTTTATGCTTCTTGTGTCATTTTAGCATATATCAATTAAACAGTTCTACAGGCCACTTCAGAGCATGGAAATTTACCATGACTCCTGTTTGTTTATGTTATGTATACTATGTTTCTGTTACTCAGTGTCTATAACGTGTGGTTACAAAATTATTTTGTTTCAGCAACCTAGTAATTTCAGCATATTACTATTTTCTACTTAGGTGTGTATCTTTTATCAGAGAATGGTAGCCTACCATGACTCTGGTTCAGTTTCTACACATTGTCCCATCTTAAGTTTAATATAGGACATACATTTATGATGACACATTTACGGGTTTGTTCATTACAGCAGTGTTTTAGTGACCTAGTAATTTAAACCCTTTACTTAATTCTGCTTTAATTTGTGTCTTCTGTGTCGTTTCCACAGAATACTTATTTAATCAATCTATATGCATTTTCAAAGCATGGAATTTCACCCTGACTCCTACTTTGTTATGTATACATTGTTTCTGATATACAGCATCTAAAATATGTAGTATGGGCTGCCAATGATTTTTACTATTAGCTAGTTAGTCACATACTGATTTGCTAATCTATGCTTTGTTTTCTCTCATCTTGTGTTGTTTCAGAGGGATTGTTTACTACATGCATGACATGCATGTGCACAAACATTGCCCTGTTCGGCATTGAAGGGAAGGAGCTTAATATGCAGTGTTTGGTCGAGAAACACATGCTCTGCTGTACCTGAGAAAGTGGCAAAGGGGAAGGAGAGAAGGCTGAGGTCACGGCAGCATACCTCTGACATCCTTAGTCTCCACCCCAAATCAGCATCAGTGGCAAGCATTGTGGGGGTGTCACTGGTAAACCCTTCCCCCACTAAAGTTTGTCACATGGATCACACCGTTACATCAGGGGATGGAGAGGATAAAGGATGGGTCCATCCATTGCTGGATAAGATGCATCATTTGGTACAGCAGTCGAAGCTGCATTCTCTTCAGTCTAAGGAAACATTAGGGGAATATTCCCAATTTTTAGGCAACCCAGATGGGGTAAGCCTCCCCATATCTCATCATGGCCTTCAGGAAGGTAAGTTGGGGTGAATGGGATTTACAGTTAATCAGCTGGACCTGAATAATAATAATAATAATGCAGCACTGACACCAGCCATCCAGCTGACACCAGCATGAAGACCTCTTGGCCAAAATGGGCCACCTACACAATGTTTATGTGGGATCTTAGTGATAGATCCATCTGTCTAACTGGGCAGTTGGCAACATATCATTATTTTACAGGCGATTTCGGTGAAAAATATTCCCATTCAGCTAGGATTTTGGAGCTGCTTGCGCAGGTGCATGTTGGACCAACATCTGTGAAAGTGACGGAACTGGAAAGGCCAACAGTGCTGGATTGGCCAGTAGTGTGGTGATGCTGACAGTATGGGAAAAGTTGGAGATCGAGGCAATGATGCAGAAACTGGCAGTGAGGTGATGCTGACACTGCTGCCTTTACCGGCGATGCTGGATATTAAGAATACTCATGGCTTATACTCAAGGGAGAGCTGTTTGACTTATATTGAGCTTGATAAACTGGGGTGATGAGTCATTGATAGTCGCATGTGCACTCACATTGATGCCTATCATGCAATAGTACAATGGCAGTATGAAACCAATTTGAGCTCACTGGTCCTCCTTGTTCCAGGTCAGTCGGAGGGGCTTCGAGTTTCTTTCATCAACAATCTCGCCCCTCCACATTATACACTGTCAGATTGGGAGATGGATGCCTTTCAGTATCAGAGGATATGGTTACTCATAAAAGGTATGGGTGCATGTGCTAAGGACACATTCCCTAATGAGTTACTCAAAACTTGCTTTTGGCATGCAGCTAGCAGGTGGAGGCCTATCATCGACTGAAGTCTCTTCCCAATATTCAAGATGGGGAAGGCAATGTCATTCCACCTTTCATCAGACGGGGCGAGTATGCCATTAGTCTCGATCTGACATGTATGCTTCCATGTCCCTATCCACTCTTTCTATTGCTAGTTTCCATATTTACCACCATACCATTATCAACTCGCCATTCTTCCCTCGGTCCTCATCAAACTTTGGATTTTCACTCACACTAAGGATTCCACTGTCCCCCCATTTTGGGCATTGTTATCTATATTGACAGCAGCATACCTGGGCAGCGTCTTAATGAAATACATGGTAAGTTCCTCCAAGGCAGAATGATCTCCCTTCCCTACTAGATCATCCAGGCCTTTTCACGAACTGGGAAGTTCAGACCTCCATACATCCCAGAATTTCGTCCATTTGGGCATGGACTCCTTAACCAACTGAAATCTGACATGTCCCCTTGTATTCATGCTCCATGAATCATTGAACTCGTCGAGTACGTTTCCCTCAAGACTTGGATTTCATCAGGGGAGTTCTTGCAACTCCTTGGCTATTATACATTAGTGGAATTAACCCCATTCAGCCGTCTCATTATGCCTTGCCAGCACATTGGCATCAAGTTTTATGTCCTCTTAATCAAGCAGTCATGATCACACCTGAAATTTGATCATTCCCATGTCAGTAGCGCAATCCATGCTGGCTAACCATTGGAATCCCGCTGAAGATCCCCAGGCAGAAATAACATAAAAGTGCTGCTGACAGTGCACATGGTTGGAGTACCAACCTGTTGCTGACCTTCACCACCATTATTAACACCTGGCAATTGGCCTCTAATAATCAATATACCAGAAAGGAAGGCTGTCATCAGTACATTTCATTTCTGTAAAGATCAATCCAGGGGGCAGAACAGTCCTCTTTTGATCAGACATCACTGCGGTGGTGACCTGTATCTTTAAACAGGGAGGTACCGGACCACTTGTCTGGTGTTTTGATTTGGTAGTTTTCTATGCGGGAGTAACAATCTCCATATCAACATACAATTCAGACACTGACTGGCTGCATCAGTGGCTTCACATAGAATCAATCCAGAAGGATCCTGTCCTTCACATGGAATGTCCCCTCCCATTAGTTGGTTATCACTTGGATTCACACACTTCAAGGTCATCTAATAATTGACCACTTGGCGATGAGGTGGAATCAACAGCTTCCCATCTCCATCCACCCAACTCAAGACACAGAAGCTTATGCTGTGAGATGCACTGTCAATAATCCAGGAGGGGTAGTGGGTCTGTGCCACCCCTTCTACAGTGCTACATTTATGGTGTCAGAATGGCAAGATGACTCAAATAGCCCCTCTTTGAGGGTACAAGCCCTGTATCACCAATCTATTTTTTTCCACAAGGATAATACACTCAGGAAGATTCTGGCCAACCTGAATTAACTCTCCTCTTCTTCCACATGCTCAGCTTTTACCAGTACAGCCTTGTGAGTCAACTCAAACCTTCATTTGTGGAGAGAATCTCGTGAGTAACCATCTGTATCACTTACCTGCATGCCTCTATCCCTCAACCGGCCAACTTTCTCTGGTTCTGTTCTTGGAGGAAAAACAGTTGACCTCAATCGTTACCAAAGGCTACCACCCTCTGATATTAGGCATCATGACAACATGTTTGTGTGGGATAGAGATCTCTCAGATCTTTTAGACAGCATTGGTCTCCTTTTCCAGTATACCTTATTTGTCTCCAAAGGGATCCAATCAGGTTATTATAACATGGCTAGATTTGAATCCTTTCGAACTTCTAGCCTACACATCGCCAAAGTCATTATCATACAGACTATGCTGATAACTTTAGCTTCAGCATACAGGGTAAGTAGGCTGTATCCCTCTTTAGGTTCATCAGAATTCTCTTCAGTACAGATTGGAGGGTTCAGTGATTCTCAAGATACCATCAGGATTCATAGCCCAGAACAAATTAACCTGTTAGTAGTCAACCAGTGTCCCTACTCACTTTCTTCCATAGCCAGGTCGAGAGCAGCAGCCATGCAAGATTCTGTTTGTGCCGGCAGGGATCATTTATCTCAGACACATTTCGACATCATGGCAGATATGACATTGGGTATGATTACGATCTCTCAGATATGTTTGACAACTTGATTTCCAACAACCAAAATCAATAACATTTCCAAATGGACTTTGTCTCAACTCAAGGAAGTTTGAACCTCTCACTCATGCTTCCTATCATACAAGATAGCTTTCACATGCAGGATCAGTGAACTACATGCTCTTTCAGTCAACACGAACTATCTTCTATTTGGTTTGGATTGTTCAGTAGTCCTCCTTACACAACCAGGCCTAGTTGCCAAGAATCAGTTGCCATCAGTAGGTAACCGATGAGTCATCATTTGTCCTCTCTTTCCCATAGACAAGTCTAGAGAGGCAGCCATGCAAGATCCTGTTGGCACCCTCAAACACTAATTGAGACACACAGAGACAAGTCATGGCACGACCAATGCCTCTTCTCATATGACTTACATGCCTTGAAGTTCCGAGCAATTTCTGTGATATCACACATCATGCTGTTTGGTCCTGGCTAAAGGGGGTCATTTGCTTGGTGTACTCTGACATCTCACCAGATCAGAGTAACCTCATGTCTGCACCTTCAAATACTTCTTGAGACACATAGAGACAAGTCATAATATGCACAGTTATCACTTCCTCCCGGTCAAGGTCAGATAGCACTCATATACCCATAAGTTTATTTATTTAAAAAAATGCTCAGAGCAACCATCAGGTATGGTCATTGTTTCTTAAAATAGAAACCAAAGAGCATCCGTGCATGGAGATTTTTTATTTTATTATATAAATATTGTCATTGTATGTGCAAACAAAACTGCCTGCTTTTACCAACAATAAGAAATATCACACTGAAACATGGAAACGACTTCTTTTACAGAAAGTAACTTCTTAATTAGATTTAAACTAAATTTGCAGGAAATAATCAAGGCAGGTCTTTTAAACTTCTGTATACCAAGCAATTTCTATTACTTTAGTCTTTTAGGCCAGTATAAGACAAATGAGTCACCCCTTTGACTTAGGCATATTGTTTCAGGCTGTGATTGCAGCTGCTATGACAGACAGGTCCCCATTTTTGGTCCCTATTGGAAAGCAGGATCTTGCCAATACAGCCAAACAGTCCCTAGCTGTTGCTGCTTCAGATCATCTCACAGTGTTCAAGGCCTATGTAGGGTTAGTACATGAAAAGCACATTAGATCATATTGGCTAATGGAATTTTCTCTCTGATTAATTCTGTCAAGTTTTGGCAAACAGACTTTTAAAAAAATTAATAGAATTTGATTAAGCCTGGTTTCAATTATAAAACTTTATCATTCTAATTGAATAATGTTTTCCTTTTTCAGAAAATATGCGTTTTGTCCAATTTCATGAATAATTAATTGATCCATACATGTCGTATCACATAGAGAGGGAATTTTTGTATACATAAATTTGTATGTCAATCTGATTCCATGTTCCTCGATACTAATTTCTCACAAAAAATATATTTCCTGCTTTATAATTGTCTTACTTTTATTGTTCTGTATTTATTGGTAATTGAGAGAGGATGCATAAATCTAAGTCAAGACTTAATGATCATGTCTTACACATTTAACAACAAGCTGCAGCCTGTGTAATGGTAATATAACCTGTAGGTAAATGAAATGAGAAAACTAGAATCATTTCAGTTATTAAGTTGGACAGTATCTCGTTTATTTATGGATTGTAAAAGTTAACCCAAAAGATGTGATTATTTGTATTTCATATAATTGAACATAGGACAAATGTGTATAAAAAGTTTTATATAACATGTTTGAAAGAATATTTTACCATTAAGCAGATCTTTATGCCTGGAAAATATCATAGGCATTTAATTATATTGTTGACTTAATATTAGAAAGAAATAATGATACCCATGTGTGATGTTTTATAGGAGAGTTTGAACAACAAGTATTGTGCTGACATGCCTTTGTACCATACATACATACACACACACACACACACACACACACACACACACACATTAAACTAAACATACCTAATGATGAATAAATATAAGAAATTACATATCATTGAGCACAACATTTAAAAGAGAACACCATAAGCTATGGGTCAAGGCCTTATGAAATTCTAAAATATGACTTCTTTCATGATGCTTTTGTATATTATTGTATGATGCTGGTAAATGCATTACAGCCATGTGTTGTTGGTACAAATTGTACTGATGTATTGTTTTTATACTGTAAGCAGGAAATAAAGTAAGTATATGATCATATATTGTGTAAATTAGCATATAAGTTGGTGTAAAGGCCAAACATACTGTGATAAAATTCGATGGTATAAAGGATCTTAGATAAGCACCATTTTGCAGGTGGAAGGAAGCACAATCAAAAGGAAGACAAGCAGAAATGACTTACTGCCAGAAAAACTTTTTGAGAAGAAATACTCTCTTGGAGATAGAGGTATGCACTCTTGTGTACTTGGCTAGTAATTTTATGTATTGACCTGCAATACAATTGAGTAAATTCTTTGTATTTCATTGTATTAAACAAAATAACGAAAAGCATACTACCAGTGTTATTGACATATTTACAAAACCAGTAAGCAAATATACTTTTAGAGACTGATATTTCATAAAATTGTCTTTTGGTTACCTGAAGTGAAATTAGTGACATCAAGTCACCTCAGTTTACAACACTCTTCAGTTGTGATATTGATTTGTTGTTCTTGCAGTTTTGTTTTCTATTCTCTTAATCAGAAAGGTAGTAACAGGTTTCCCATGGGGCCTGAAATCCTGGAATAGTTTTGGAATTTTAAATATTGATCTAGACTATTAAACTATTCACAACATTGCAGAGTTTTGGAAAAGTCACAGAATTTCTTAAGATGTATTTTTTAAAAAATGATAACTGCTAATTGCACAGAGCACTGAGTGCTAATTAAAAACTTTTTTAGAACATGAGACAGTTATGATCAATAAGCAGTTTCATTTGATAGATATTGTGGTCCTTCAGTTTCATGATATTAGCCTAGGAAATGTTCATGAAGAGTCATGGAGATAATAGCCTAGGAAATGTTCATGAAGAATCATGGAGATAATAGCCTAGGAAATGTTCATGAAGAGTCATGGAGATAATAGCCTAGGAAATGTTCATGAAGAGTCATGGAGATAATAGCCTAGGAAATGTTCATGAAGAGTCATGGAATTTGTTTTCGTCAAGTCTGTAGGAACCTTTTTAAAAAAGGAAAGTGTTACTTGACTTTTTTAATAATTCAATCAGTTTTCATGCAGAACATTTACACTGCTTAAAATTGCTCAATTTCTGGCAACACACATTAGATTTTTCAAGGTAAAATGCCATCAAAGGTTACTGTATGTACTCATGTATAAATTTAGTCCAACTGCAAAATAACTTAGACCCATGTCTGACATTGAATAATGTGCCAGTGGATCAGGATCTTTGTAATTTGTTCTACTAATTATTCCCAACAAACTGCCAAGACCCATATCTGCAGGTACTTTATGAAGTGTCAGATTTGGGTCTATGCTGTTTGCAGTTGGAGTCAACTAATAAGACAGTTTATACAGCACCCCAGATTTGTCTCTGTTACTTTAAAAGTTGCTAATCTTTGTTTTCTTTTATTTGATCCTTTTCAGACTGTGAAAACAGATTTAATCCGACTAGTCATATCAATAGGTTTTCAAGAAAAGGCGTGTTCCTTGCACTCTTCAGGCTTCGCTCATAGTGCTAAAGAGGTGCTAGAAATCAGCAAAGCCATATCAAGTAAGGGAAGTGATCTTGACATTCATACCATTGCAAAGGTCAAGGCTGTTTTGACTGCTGGACTATACCCTAATGTTGCCACAGTAACATACATGGCTCCAGTAGATGCAGTTGCTAACCCTGAGAAGAAAGTTTGTGCTGGGGAGACACCACAAGGTCCAGCTTTTGTCCACCCTTCCTCAGTCAATAGATACCTCCAAGCCACAGGTTGTTTGGTTTACCATGAAAAGGTGTATATCTTTCCACAGTCACAGTTCATGTGGTGGAAGTTCTTGAATTACGCATTACTAAAGCAATCTGCCAACTCAGCTTATAATTGCAAAATGTTTAACATTTTTGTTTTTCTTACTCTGGAGGTGCATCTACATGATGAGGTCAACCAGATACATGATATCTTTTTGACAAGTGTTTTCACATGCATGGATGTGTTCTGCAATATAATATTGTTTGGTGTTGACCTATGGTATATGAAGAAAGGTCTGTAAAAGATAGGTTTTAGGTATTTATAAGTCTGTCCATTATCATGATATCTGCCAATTTGAGCAACAGTTCATTTAAAGGTACACCCACTTTAGAAGAAAACTGCTTCTAAAGTGAACATTATTGCTAGATAGCCAATATGTCTCCCAGACATATTTCCCAGTTGGTGTGATACTTCCAACTGTTTGCATTGGTCAGTCAATGTATAATCATGTTTCACCTCACAAAATAATAAGGCAGTATGCAACTCCAAAAGTGTCCCATATGTCTATTAATTGTTCAGTTAAAAAATGCATAGACTTTAATGAATGTTTGCATAAGCATTGTAACTGTTGGATTAGAAATATGTGTGTTTGTGTGTGTGTGTGTGAGAGAGAGAGAGAAAGAGAAATTTACAATGGATGCAGTTACTTTAAGTTGTACTGCTAAATATTTTGCAGTAGCTTGAAAATGTCAATCTAATGAATATGCAAACCACAGTTCAAAGTGCCAAGATGCTTTAGTAACTGATAAATGGACTAGTACCTCCAATAATTTGTGCACAGTAGCTAAATGGCAATTTACAGAAATTTATTTATTGATAAATTAGAAAATAATAATATCTATTTGTCCTTTTCTTTTAAACTTATTTTCCTTATATAAATTGGATGTTTCATAATATTTCCGATGTATTGAAGAGAAACTTCCTTCAAAACATACCTCTTAATGCAGAAGACCAATATCCTTTAAATAGTTGAAGTGATTTTGGAAAATAAATGAAATATATCTTGTTTGCTTATTTTTTTAAGCTTTACTAATTATTGACCAGATGAACCTATACACTAGCCTTTCATGAAGTATTAAATACCACAAATTTGTCTTCATTACTTATCCTAAACTTTTGGAGGGGATTGCCGTTTGACATCTCACATGCTTTTATCCCAAGGTCTGATTGTTCCCGAAAATAATTTTTTAACATCTTATCCTCCAGAACAGGTGGTTGTATCTACATGGGTTTTCTCTAAAACACTTGTGTTATTTACTTGATACTAAATGAAAATGGCGGCAGTCTGACCTCCAACATGGTCACCAAATTTGATCACTACCAGTCCAAAACTGGTGATTCTACTGCCAGTGTGGCTGCTGTGGAGGCCACGTTGAAAATTATGTTAGTGCTACTCTCTACTGTGAATAATTCTAATGAGATTAAAAACCTATATGATGTACCTGGTCCACGCTGAAAATGTGCCAATCAGACCTCCAATTTGGTCACCATAGTAGCCATCTTGGAAAACTTATTATTAGTTATGCTAAATTGATGGTCATATTGACATGGAGTTTTCACTAAGAGACTTATGGTGTATGGGGTGTTGATCAGACATCTAGTTTTATTGCCACAAAAGCCATCTTTAAAATACTGTTAAAGTTTTTCAGAATAGATTTTCACATAGACATGGGTTTTCAAGAAAGGTATAATGCATAGCTGTTCCGAAATGAAAACCTTTCTGGTCTGACCTACAACATGATGGCCATATTGGCCATCTTTTAAATCTTGCCCTCTTTAAGGGAAGATCACTAAAAAATTTATGATTATATGTAGTTGTTCCAAAATAAAATATATGCCATTGTGACCTCCTACAATTTGACAAATTGTTTTGCAGTTACTTCTCTATAATGGAAGGCCTTACTAGCATTAAATAGAAAAATGGTACACATGTTTCAACTACAAGTACTAGAATGTACCACCTGTGTACTTTGTAATTTTTTATATGAACTTTGTCATTTCTGTCTTTCATTGTAGAGATGTTGATGGGGTGCAAGATGTTGTTTAAAGTTGCAGAGGATGGATAAGAATGAGATGTGCCTGGCATGCACAGAAATGTTTGCTGTATCACCCATGCAGTGTTTATGCAT
Organism: Sinohyriopsis cumingii; assembly: GCA_028554795.2. NCBI lineage: Eukaryota > Metazoa > Mollusca > Bivalvia > Unionida > Unionidae > Sinohyriopsis > Sinohyriopsis cumingii. The sequence continues at coordinate 74,109,460 of CM068835.1, read as the reverse complement.
CATGGACCAAAGAGATATGGTCAGACTCATACAACAGAAACAGTTGAAAGGCTGAGAAAAGATGTTATATTCCAAAATCAATCCACGGTGACTTGTGCAATTGTCTGAGTTCAGAAATTCTAGCTAGTTGATGGGAGACAGTGATGCCACATCAACTTACAGTGAAAACTCCCATAACTGACCCCATGGAACCTGTTGACTTTGCATACATTTTGGTGGAATTGTATATGCGGTATGGATGTCATTAGGCAGAGTTACTCCCTATTATGGCAGCCCTAAGGGTATAAGCTCTTCCCACACCCCAGACTCAAAACCCATGCATGGCAACAATGTCAGTAAAATCAGATGTGGGAATGCAATCTGAAGTTTGCCAGCCCTTTACTATATACCATACACTGTCCAGGCTGTTGACCAACTGGTCCAACTATACAGCCAACACATGTATTGTTTATTTGGTGAGAATCTAATATTTTCCACTGGTGAACATTTACATGAGTTGACAGTTCCAGCAGCAAAGGTGAGCAATACACAGGTGACTGCCTTGTCTGGATGGACTAACCTGACACAGTATAGCAGATTGACCCCACAATTTGCGCTAGCCATCCAGCCAACCAGCCATCCCAGACCAGTATCCTCTAGCCAGACCAGTTACATGCTGATATGACACAACTGGCTTTGCTAGCTTATCCATTATGTAGGTGCCACAATACACATGGTGATGACATTTTTGCCCCTTCCATGCAACATGTTATATCCTCAGGCACAAGGTGTGTAGGAAGACGACAACATCCCTGTCGACAAAGGAGATGACACAGACTTTGACCCAGCTGTGTAACAGACAGATTTCAGTTTTAAGGCAGCAATAGAAGAAATATATAGGATTGTGCAATGATCGGAATTTCCTCATACAAACTAAAGAACTCTGTCCATGTTGATAAAGAGGGTGAATGTAACATCTTTATGAATTATACCACAGTGGGAAAAATTTGTTGAAAATTACCAGGCATCTTGCAGATGAGCTTCCTGACCACAGTAATTTGAAGACCTTCCTTTTGGTGAGTCAGTTTTCTGCAGTATTGTCACCGCAGTGGTATATATCACACACTGATGGGTACCATTCAGATGTGCCTAGTCTAAAGAAGGATATAACTACTATTAACATGTCCTGGTGTTATAAGGTGGACAGACAGGTGTTTCAAGCCACATCACAGTTGCAGAGGAATGTCATGTTTTTATTTTTCCTTACCTGATTTAGCACTCAGTCTGGTAGCTATCTTTAATATAGCTGAGAGAGCAAGGAGTGACCATGCTTGGAAATCTGTAAGCTGTATTGCCAGAATAATTAACAGGGCAACACACCATACAATGGTGAATACCCTAATGGAGTGTGTGTGTGTGTGATTTGGATTTGTAACGTAGCTTTAACAATTTTTCAGTCATATCGCTATGATGTCTGGGGTATCATGGTGCAGGCATATAGCATGATGTCCCACCCAGTAACATTATCCTGACACTAGGCCAACCAGTCCTACCACTAACCTCTTAATGCTGAGCACCAAGTGAGGCAGCTGTTAGTATCATTTTTATAAGTCTTTGGTATGACTCGGCCAGGGATTGAACCCATGAACTCCCACCCTAATGGATTCCTGCAATCTTGATTTTATGAGAAGAAACACTCTTTTGTGAACTTACCCATTGGCAGCGCTACTTTATCTTCCATTTGGTTTCCCCCCTTTGGTTCAGGGGCCATATTGAAGAGGTTAAGAAGCAGGTGATGCAAGAGTTGCCATTTCAGCTTTCCCAGCAAGCCACTATCTAATCTCAACCTCCTCAAGGGTCATCACAGAAAACATAACAGCATGAACAGCCTTTTTATGGACAAGCAAGCAATAGGCAGCCATATGCCTCTGGTTCTTAGGCAGGCAGGGCAGGATAGGATAGGAGAGAGAAAAAGGTTTCCCTTTTCTAAGTCTCCTGCCAACCAAAAAAGACATCTGTCTTACCCTCTGGCTCTTGCAGGCAGGGTAGGACAGGAGAGGTAAAAAGGTTTCCCTCCTCTAAGTCTCCTGCCAACCAAAAAAGACATCTCTCTAACCCACTGATGACCCTCCTATTGGTACTAGACTTCTTTTTGCTAGACTTGGATCAACATTTTTCTTACAGTTGGGTGATCCAGTTGTTTCAGAGGGATTCTAGATCTTGTATATCCAAACCTCACCTGATTACCTTTAATGACAAACATCCCAAGAAATGTCAAGAAGACAGACATGATACAGAATTAGACAGAACATTTGCTGATAAAGTGGGCAGTGAACTACTTATTGCAGATACTTTCTAGTCATGAAAGTCAATGGGAAATTGAGACCAGTCATATATTTGAGCCAGCTCAATAAGTTGATTGCTACCAAGAAATTTAAATTGGAGAAGGCATGGTCTGTACAGCTGTTGGTGTGGTGTGATGAATATGCAATCAGTCTTGATCTGCCTGACGTATTACAACATACTCATGGGATTTAGCAAATTCCTTTTTTCTTTGACTACCTTAGGGGAGTGTGCCAATTCTGCACCCTTCCATTCGGCCTTAGCCCTTTGGTCATTACCAAAACATAGGACTGCACAATATCCCACTCCAGGATTTGCTTCTCCATGCCACTGTTGGTGTACCCAGATGATATTTCTTAAAATCACTCAAATTCAGTCTTAGTTCATGATATGAACAAACTTCCATTTTTCACAGTTCAGGGTGGAGTTCCCTGTCACTTCTCAGCATTTTGTTTGTCTAGCTATGGTATTTAACTTGTCACAGTCTGGTTTGTCTTCCACCCAGATGCATTGATGCATTGTCCATGAATCAGAAACAGTTTCTGCTTTAAGATACATTATGGTAGCAAAGGGTTTTCTTATGTCCTCTGCCTGTTCAAAACAATGGCAGACTTGCTCTGTCTCAGCTACATTTAAATGCACCCTTGGCAGATGGCTATTCTAGCCCAGTGGCACCCTATCTCAGGTCATTTAGATCAGCAGATTATTATCTTGATCACAATCCAACAAATGTGGCTACAGTGGTGAGACAGGGAATGGCTAGCAATTTCAATACGTAAGGAAGCCACCCTTGCACTCCCCCATCTGGAAGTTGCAATCTGTGCAGATCAGTTTCTTGGTTGGGTGAGTGGAGGCATGAATGTTACCATGCTTCATTATCTTGATGTCAAGTAAACAGTACTAGAGAAAACTCTTCACATCAAACTGTTAGCAGTCACTAGATGCTGGTCAAAGCTGTGCCTTGTAGAGTAATGTATGTGTAATACATATCAGTGAGCCAGGTTTGTTACTAATGCAGTTCACAATTTTGCCTTTGTTGAAGATCTTAGTGTGACTGATATACATCTACCATGTCCCCAATCACATGGTAAATCTGTTTAAAAAGCACTACCATAATGACCAAAGAGAGATGTCAGTTGCTATATGTATATTGCATGGAAATGAATTCATTAAAATACTGGCAAACATCAGTGCTCAACCATTCTGCATGCAATCTAGTCTGAGACAGACAAAAGCTGATTGGTGATTCGGATAAATTATGGCTATCCAGATGTGAGTTCTTACATCATGCAATCTAATGTGTCAGTTGTCTCTGTCTCATACTTCTGATTGAATATCAACTATATGAAACAATCATTTATAACATTTCATGTGATATATTTTCTTTATCAATACAATTTTGACATTTGGTAGGTATTTGTTATGTATATTGTCTTGTTCAGTAGCGAGAAGTGAGAATCTACACAACTTTTTCTGGTCGTTGGAGGTGCTGTGCTAATTAGTACGACCTGTCTGGGAAACATGTGAGTTAAGTTAAGTGACCATGTTCAATTTCAAAGTCAGCTTTCTTCTAAGTGAGAGAAGCTTCTAAATCTAACCATACAACCGAGCAGCTATCATGGCAGTATATATATCATCTAAGACAAGTTATATTGTATTATTTTCTATTACTAATGTGAAAGTATATATAGAATATGAAAAGCTGGTATAACAAAATGATGTTTACATTCATATCTGCACAATAATTTTCTCATCTTTTATTAAGACATCTGTTTGTAATTGTCTTTGAAATGTATTATAACACTAACATAGCATATTATATCTGCCGACTCATTTCTAAAGTATATGTACGTGTAGGCTTGTTCTTTAAGCAGTTGCCGCTGGGTGGTGAAGATTTTGGTTCTTGCTTAATATGTGTTTATTCATACAGTAATTTAATGCAAGGTACCACAAAGAAGTGGTTGTGTGTAGAAAGCATTTTATTGCAGACTTGGAGTGGTCATTAGGTCATTTGATTGTTGTCATTAGGGCATTTGATTGTGGTCATTAGGGCAAGCTTTATTGTACTCTATATATATATTCACTTTTACCCAAAAGTAAATTTATCATATTTGTTGTTTTTATTTTTCTACTAGTGAGATTATATGATGGTTTCCTTTCCTTCAGGTGAGGTCTTCTAAGGTATATTTGCGTGACTGCACACTTGTTGGACCCTATCCCATACTTCTGTTTGGGGGAGAGATTCATGTTCAGCACATCAGCCAGAGTATATCTGTTGATGACAGAATCCAGTATAAGGTAACAGAACATCACTATAATTATGATCTGATCTGAAATGAAACTGTTCTTTTGATGCCAGTTATCTCTCTGTCTTGCTGTTAAAAACAGCATCGACCATTAATATTAAGGATAGGTAGATCAGTTTAAAATGTAAGGAATAATAGATATAAAACAGAAGAAATGATTTAATACAATAAAATGAGGTTAATTTAATATATAATTGCAAAATAAATATAATTGAAAAACTAAACATTATTATATAAATAGCACAGGGTCTCTAATAAGTAAATTTTTATGCATCTGATATTTTTTTACCCCCTGCAGATCTGTGTTTTATTTTTTTAGTATTCCTTGTGAAAATTCTTTGAAGAACACTTTCAACTGCATTGCACTTATCCTGATTATTTAATGTTGTTTCAGAACAACCATCCAAATATTGAAGATCTGTCTGCATGACACAATTATCTTCATAGGTTATTTGAACAGGCTCCTGACTCATATCAGCTTTCTCTTATTCATCTCTTGTTTGGTATGTCTGGTCCATTTCTCAAGGGAAGCTTGACTTTCTTTTTGGTTTTATAGACCTATTTTTTAACCAAGAGAATCTTCACCCAGAACAGAGGCTTTCATATAAGGTCAACATCATAAGACTGGACATTGCCATGTGACTGGTCACTGGGTACAGCTTATGGAGCAACATGCATCAGTCACTGAGTAGTGGGTCAAGTGAAAGTCACCGAGTGTATGTCATCAGTCACTGGGTCCCTGACATGGTACTGGGTCACTGTGCATAGAGTATTAGGCATCAGGTACAGGGCACCAAGCACCAGTCACCAGTTAATGCATTAATCAACATACAATGAAGGTCTGTTAATGGGCACTGATACAGTACATGGGTATAGTTATTGGGCACCAGATGGATAATGTGTTAAGTGATGGTCACCTAGTGTTGGTCACCAATCAAAATGTACTGCACATTGGGCATTGGGTTTTGTCCACCATTCTGATGAAAGGGATCAGGTTGATACATGCCTTCCCCTATTTTCTATATTTCTATTTAGTCCCAATGGGGAATGGTTTGTGAGTTGTGTTGACCATCAAGGGGTAGGGATCAGATCAACACCTCTCTTTCTTAGTGTCCAATTCAACCCGTACATGGTTTGGGGACTCCTACCATCCAGTGATCAGTCAGCTGTGTCTCCATTTTATACAATGACAACAAGGATGACTTTGCCCATGGCTCTATGAATTTGCAGATTGAGTAGATTTAGATCATCACCACCTCTTCTGGCCTTATCATCAAGGAGAAGGTGAGGGATTGGGCACTTGCCTTCCTCGGCATGGAGAGGAAATCTTCAGTCTCATTCTCCAGGGAGGATAACAAGTGGGTTATGTCCCATCTCCAGCCATGAGCGGAGATGGGTAAGTGAACCCTCAGTCAAGCAGGGAGATAAGATGGTATAGTCACATCTCACGCTGAGTGCAAAGCCAGGAGAATGAACTATCAGTTTTGGTTGGCACAGATCAAATTCAGGAGGAACGAATTACATCAGACCTTTCTCTTCTTTTAGGGTCTCCATCTTCATTCTACCTTACAGGTCAGGTAACTGAGTAAGAGGAAGGAAGTGTGGATCTTTAACAAGGTAGTAAATGAAGTTTACCACACTCCTTCCCTCAGATCTGTATCCAAATCATTCAGGAGCTCCAGATGCTATGGCGATGCTTGTCAGGGCATTTGTAGTTAGACTGATTTGTTCCCAAAATCTGCAGTAGTTATGGAGCGAACTCAGAAGATGTCTCGAGGTAAAGAGATAGCTAGACAGCTGGAGGTGTGGTCTGACTGTTGTTTAAGCTTTGTCTCTGGTTTCAGTCTATATTTACAAGGTCTATTTGGCAGTTGGGCCCCTTTAGACCCCCACCTTGGACTTGAAACTTCTCAAATAGGAATTTTAGCAGGGATCTGGGTCCATATTACCATTAAATCTAGCAAGGTTTTAGAACTGAAGGCTTATTTAATTATCACTATAGCCCCCCATGCTAATTTTTTGTGGACTTCCCTCATACATTCTGCTGAAAGAGGAATCATTATTCCTGGCAGCATTGCAGAGATTTTTGGAGGTCATTGCCAAGACATGAGACAATGCTCTCTGCCAAGTTTCTCCTCTCTCCACATCCCCAGGGATGCTGCCTTGAATACATCAAAGGTTTTCCACTAGTAAAGTGAAAGATGCTTTTGGGCTTCCTGAGTTCAAATGTAGATGCTTTTCGGAGGGCTACTTCTTCCAGTGGTTTCTCAAGACTTGAAGCACCAGAAACCCCAGTTCCTGCCAGCAGTGATGGAAGTGAAGAGAGGACAGGGGAGGAAGTCTGTGGACCCCTCACCCTTCACTGAAGAGGAAAGCAGTTATTCTTAGAATGTCAACCCACTTCCAGCCATGTTCCCCATTTCACAACATCCTGTATGTGTGAGAATGAGTTTTTTTCTTCCTGAGACTTTGTTGGATCATGCATGGATTCATTTTACAATAAAGGAGGGCTACAGCAGATAACATCCAGGATGCTCTACCACTTTCAAGCACTTCCATTTAGTTTCACCAGTCTAAGATGGTATTTCAGTGGGAAGAGGTATACACCTTTCATGGAAGGGCCTTAAGGACTCATAGTACTAATTCAGTTCCCATAGTAAACCTATGCAAACACCATGATATTAAAAATTCAATAACTTAAGAGTGCTCATGATCAAACCTATAATTTATCAGTATAGATGAAACTTGAATGTCAGCTTCTGTGTAGAGGAAAGGATATGAGCAGCGGCATGTTCTGGACCTGCATGTTTTTGAAACGTGTTCTTTCAATTCCGCACCAAAGAGTTAGGTGCCAATTTTAGTAATGAGTGTTCCAAACTCAAGACTGTTAAAGAGCTGAAATTCCATCAATAAAACAATGTCTCTATTTTTTTTCTCACTTACAACTAGGATAAACTCTCAAAATATTCTTTTTCCTAAAACATAACTTACATTATTAGCAAATCCTGGCCAGCCAAACCCATATATACTCTGTTTTATGTTCACCCATTTCCAGGCTGGTTCCCATTTTTGTAGTTCATTACATAAGTAAACAATGTGCATTGTCCTGCTTGTCAAAGATTACATTTGTGAATATTAAATTATATTTCAATTTCATGTTCACCTAAAGAGCAATGGTGCATTTCAGGCAACATTTAAATATTTGAGCTTTATTTAAGAAAATCAGAAAAAAATATTAAAATAAAGCTGTCTAATAAGACTCGTCTTTTTAAATATCACCATTTATCGCTCTTCAGTTTAATGCTGAAATATATTACCAGCCTTGTCATATTATTTAATTAGTGAGTAACAGGTCAAGGTGACCATCTATATGTACTTGTATTATTACAGAAAAAGTTATTTAATTGACAAAAATTACCTAAAATTCCTCCCAGAAGACATATAATTTAAAACTAAAGTAAGGTTGACATAAATCCATTAAAATGCAAAATATGAACTTTCAAAACGTTCACTGAAAGAAGTTAATGGGATGCAAAGTAATGAGAGGTCATCACCATTAAGCATGTTGGAAGAGACCTAAGTGATTATATCTGAAGCATTATGTTTCAAAACACAACAAAGGAAATATCATATTGCTTACTATAATTACTCTATAAATGGTATATTGTATAAATTTTATATATGTAATGCTTAGATATAAACCAAAGTGTAAAACACTCCACTTAACATAGTCAAATCTACACACTGTTCCCCATCCCCCTTCTTGGCAACAGTTGATATATCTGAATATGCATTTAATATCCTACCTAAAGTCACTATGTGGTTTACAAAAGGTATTAATTTTGTTTGTTCTTCACAAATAGCACCATATGATTGCATTTATAGTAAAGTTAATTGCATTTGCATATGTGGAATCACTGTATTGCTGTGGCTGTCTGTAGTACTCATGGTACTAATTCAGTTCCCATAGTAAACCTATGCAAACACCATCAATATATCAAAATGTAAAAAATTCAATAACTTAAAATTTCTGTGTCCTCATGAGTAAACCTATATTTATCAGTATAGATGAAACTTGGATGTCAGCTTCTGTGTTGAGGAAAGGATATGAGCAGCGGCATTTTCTGGACCTGCATGTTTTTGAAACATGTGCTTTGAATTCCACACCACAGAGTGGTGCTAATTTTAGTAATGAGTGTTCCACACTCAAGACTGTTAAAGGACCGAAATTCCTTCAATGAAACAAAGTTTTCTTCACTTACAGCTAGGATAAGTTCTCAAAAGATTCTTTTTCCTAGAACATAACCTACATTATTAACCAATCCTGGCCAGCCAAACCCATATTTACTCTATTTTATGTTCCCCCATTTCCTGGCTGGGTCCCATTTTTCCAGATAATTAGTACCGTGTCCTGGAGTTTATTTCTGGATCTTCCCCATTGAACAAGTTTGTTCTGGAAGAGCATTTCATAATGGAGATGTCAAGTTTAGTAAGGAATACCATCTAGCTGAATGACTGCGGCATCTCCGATCCTGTCAACACCTCTCTGTCTTCTCAGCCCTTATAAATTGTATCAGTTTTGTTTGGGGCAGGAGATCTTTCAGTTTTAAGTCCTTCCTTTCTCACCAGCTGTGTTAGCCTAACAAGTTGACAAGCAATATTCCAGTCTGCAGTTGAGCACCCTAGTGACAGCACTAGTAAGTCCACTTTGATAGCTTATCTTAGGCTTTCAGATTCAGCAAAACAGTATGAGCCAGTAATGTATTACTGCTATTAAAATGTAGTTTTTCATGGGTGAATCTAATTTTTATATTGTAATACTTACCTATTATTACCCCATTGCCATTTTCCTCGGTTTGAGATGTGCTTGATTTCTTGGTAAGAAAATGTTGATATTGACAAAAGTTGTTAAAGGTATCAGACTGGGATAATATTGTCATTCTAGACCTCCAGTTACTAATTTGATTATTCTGATTGACAGAAGTTGACAAAGGTATCAGACTTGGATTATTCTGATTGACAGAATCTGTCAAAGGTATCAGACTGGGATTATGTTTTCATTCTAGACCTCCTGTTACTAATTGGATTATTCTGATTGACAGAAGTTGACAAAGGTATCAGACTTGGATTATTCTGATTGACAGAATCTGTCAAAGGTATCAGACTGGGATTATGTTTTCATTCTAGACCTCCAGTTACTAATTGGATTATTCTGATTGACAGAATCTGTCAAAGGTATCAGACTGGGAGAATGTTTTCATTCAAGACCTCCAGTTACACATTGGATTATTCTGATTGACAGAAGTTTACAAATGTATCAGACTTGGGTAATATTGTCATTCTAAACCTCCAGTTACTAATTGGATTATTCTGATTGACAGAATCTGTCAAAGGTATCAGACTGGGATTATGTTTTCATTCTAGACCTCCAGTTACTAATTGGAAGAGAGAATAATCACCATGGAAGAAAAGATATAACAATGCAATAATAGCATGTAAGATAAACTTTGAAAGTATCACAGTGTGCTACCACCATTTATTGACACTAAGGGGAAGTAAGTCACATGATTCACATGGAGTCAGATTCCAGTCACATGGTATCAGACTCCAGTCAGCAAACAGAGGACACCTTAGGAACAAACTTTCTCAAAATGGTAGGAGAGTTTACATCAAGTTTAAACACTCGAAAACCATTGTTCGAGATATTGTGTTACTTGAGAAAGTCATGCTGAATAAATATACAAGCTTGTTTAAAAAAGGTTTTGTTTGCTTTATTAGCATCTAATCCTGAATTGTCAAGAACTCTAAGTATTGATAGTAGCCTTTAAGAACAGCGAAGGCACAATTGCAGTGGAATTAAACTTGTTTGCTTGTACACACATGCAAAGGATGTTGCTATGTGTATGTTGTTGTATCCATGAATAAATTTACCCAATCAACCTAATTATGGCAATAGGAATCATGACTGTTTGCTAATAGATGCATGGAAGTGAATATAGGTATAATTTTGAGCAAAGATAGGTACATCATCACTCAATATAAAATTATTTAATTTTTTTAAAAATACATCCATGAAATCAGGTACTCATGGATGCATATATTTTGACTAAACCATGAAATTTAGTACCCATAAATTTAAAGTAATGAAGTGTATCTTAATTTTGCAATGGTAAAGCAGTTTTTATGACCGTCACATGCTGCCTTAAAGGTTTGCGGAAAGTCTAGGTTTTTCTTATTGCTTTTGTATATATGAACCCCCTGGGCACTGGACTGAGTAATTTACATATAGTATTTAACTTTTATTAATTATTTTGTAATAATGTTACAGTATGTTTTGTTTCAGGCATATGCAAAAACTGGAGTGATATTTAGGGAACTAAGAAAACTTTTGGATGGTTTATTATCAGCCAAGCTGGATGACCCATCAGTTGATATATCAGGTATTTCTCCTCTGTTACAAGACTTTTTCTTGGATTGGTATCATTAAGTTATTGTCTACACATCAGGTCGAGCCATCTCATTTATAAGATGGTTAGAAGTTTTACTGATTTAATGCATTAGTCTAGTATTTGTTGGGGTTTGCCTACTTTTCATAGGAAAGCAATAAAGCGGATGATAAAATATGTCATTTTGAGGAGTAGTTTTTTTGTTAAAATCCTCTGAGTTGCCAAATTATTTGTTGTTTTTTAGTCAGTAGATGAGCTTTATTTGTATGTTTTTCCAAAGCAACTTACAAAAACAAAGTATTGTCTCTTGGTTTCATTATTTAAATCATATGAATGCCATATAGTTTTAAACCGTACCTGTCGGTCATGTTTACAGTGCAGTTTATATGTAACTCTTTTATGTTGCTAAATATTTAATTGATACCAATGTTGGATTTACTTTGATTTTTTAATGTCAGCCTTTATGTTTTCACAATCAAGATTATGGCATCAAACTAACACAGATGATTTTATCTTTTCAGGGAGCAGACTAGTGTCTCTCATTCAGGAACTATTGGTAGCTGAGAAAGCAAGGTGATGAATGATTTGTTCCTCATTATCTCTCACATATGTGAGATAATTTTCAGTAGATCTCTGAAGGACAATAAGATTACCTCCACATAAGTTAGGATAGCATGTGATGGAATCTTTCATACAGCATTTAAAAGGAACATTTTGGATTCATGGCTGTTGGAATAATTTTCTCAGATTAAGCTTGTCAAATATGAAAAGCCAAAATTCACTTTTAAATGTATTTAGAGGCTAACAGGGTTACCATGGCAATTATTTTGCCTTTAATAAGACTTTTTAAAATAAGAGATACAGAGACTTTTGAAGCCTATGCATGTAATTGATGCAGCTTTTTCATTAAAAAAAAAATGTCCATTAAAGTGACATGTAAATGTAAACATCACTTGAGCAACTGAATGTAGGTCTTTCAGAATCTATTTTAGACCACTTTTTGCATATATTTATCTCCCTAATATAATAACATTATTTTAAATGAGTTTATTGTATATAGGCAAGGCTCAGAGTCCAAAAAGATGACTGAAAAAGAAAAACATACTGCCAACTCTTCTGTAAAAGAGGACATATTTTAAATTTTCAATAATAAATCTGTCTGCAAAGAGTGTCCTTTTTAATATTTATCATTTAAACCTTAATTTATTTTGATTTATAAAGAGAGGACCCTCAAGCAACTATAAAGTTGTCAAATAGTATCTTGGCACATGTAACTTTATATCCACATTTGATGCAGTTTCTGTGAATATATATTTCAGTGATGGTACATTTGGTGATGCAGTTTATATGTTTTTATGAGAAATGGCTCCTGCATGACATGTGATGTCATTCTTGCCATTTTGTAAGATTTTAAAATCAGGTTCACAGGAAGATCAGAATAAATATTATGCCCCTTCGAACTTCATTGTAAGCAGCAAAATTCCTGTTTCCATCTGTCATTAGATTTTGTGAATTTTCAGTTGCTTGGGATATTTGGTATTTTGGCATTGGGAGAAAATTGAAGAGTCTCTTGACACATTAAATTTTCATCTCACAAGAAAAATACTAACATGGTGCATACTTTTAAGAAGAGATGGAGCCAAACCAGCAATTATTGCTTAGTATCACTAACTGTACAACATGTGCCCCATGGGCTACATTTGGCCAGTGATCTGATTTTATCCAGTTACATTTGCATCATATGGGCACATTGAAAAATTGCCATCTGGCCCATACCCTGGAGGATGTTGCACATGCCTGATGTACAAGAAAATCAGTTTGGATTTCAAGCCATAAGGTCTTGCAAAACATGGCACTTCATAACCGATGTTGACATTGCCAGGAGCTTTGATGGCACTCAGGGTGATAATGTCATAATATTAAATTTCTAATGCTTTTGACAGAGTGCCATATCCGACATTGCTGTGCGTATTAGGGAGCCATGGAGGCATGCAGAGATGGCTGAATGCATCAGGTTATACTGGATTGTGCCACACCAACAACCACTTCTGTATCACCTGAACCTTCCCTGTTGATAATACTTCATCCAGCTCTTACTGATGTACATGTTGATGTGCCGACCATCAACATGCAACTTTAATTCCGATTGATGAAGACTGCATAGTGTACCAACAAATCAACAGCTACAGTGATTTCCTGCTCCTACAGAAAGAGCTTAATGCATTGGTTAAATGGAGTAATACATGGCACATGGAGTTAAACATTCACACATTCACCATCATGCACGTCTCAAGTAAAACATCCACACAGCAGTATATCTACGCCATGGAACACCAGATTTATTATATTGTTCAACTCCATCCATATCTTGGAATAAAACTGAGTAAAAACTTGAAGTTCAAACTGCATATCAACATCACAGAGCTACAAGCATGCTTTGATTTTTTAAAGATAATTTATTGAGTTGTCCATTTAAAGTAAAAGAGAGGGCCTGCTTTAGCTCAGTAAGAAGCTGGAAGATGCATCCACCATTTGCCCCCCCCCCCCCCCGATGCCCCCACCCGATTTCACCTTTAAGCATGTTTGGCCTACATCCATAAAACTTAATAGCTGACAACTACATGTTTGCCCACTCCCCAATATTAATTCTGCTGGGGCCCCTGTTTGTGTGTTTTTGGGTACGTGTATATATATATATATATATATATATATATATATATATATATATATATATATATATATATATATATGATCCCCATTTTATTCTTTGTGTGATGTTTTGCAGAGAGGGTACGGGAGTTTAGGGCTTAGTGCTAACTACACTAAGAGTCTTAATAGTGGTTTTGAGACATGCTTATTCTGTCAGCGTGAAGTGATATGTCTGATGGAAGGTAAGGGCATGATTGTATGCATTTGCATTGAAGACATTTAAAAACAATGTTAAATGTAAGAAGGCAAGCTGACTGCTGTAAACTTAGATACACTAAATAAGGAAGTGTACTGTATATTATATACATTGGAACATAAATGGGTGATAGTAAATGAGGATCATGAATAATAATCCAGTTACGATTAAGTAAACTGCTGAGAAAATCAAGCTATGATTAACCTAGTGAGATAGTAGAGGATGTGGTCTTGAAGCATTAGGGATTAAATAAGGAAATGTGGCGGTGTGTGATGGTTTCAACAATCAAATGTGAACAAGAGGTGTGCTAGACTTGGAAATGAAGAGGCTGAAGGTTTCTATGATGCATTAAAAAGTGATTAAAAGATACAGTACAGAAGTACAAGATGGGTAATGATTTAAGCATTGAAAGCTAAAAACAGCTAAATATAATACACCTATGCACCTGATGCACAAAAATAAACGCATTAAAAAAAAAATGGAATATAATAATATTTGCACATTTAATTTCGGCAGCAGTTGACACCTGTACCATGTTGAAGGTCTGATCTGGTTTACAAAGATCAGACTGATATTCCAATGATATAATTTCATGAGGTTCTGCGATGGGGAAGTCAATGTGATGTGTGGGTTAAAAGCATAGGAACAATAACTAAAACTGAACATGAAATGCAAGATTATTAATCACATACATACATTGTATTTAGTTTATTATACCAGTGCTAAGCCTTTCAGTTAAATTGATTTGGCATGCTAGAATTTGCTTGTGTCAAGCATGACCACTGCCATTTGCATCAGTACTTGAAGTTTTCAAAGCTGCTGAGCACAAAAAAGAGGCTAATATTGCTGTTAGCAGGACATATATGTTAAGCTAATCATTTGAGTTGTGAAGTCATTTTGCACATACACATCAGCTAAAAAACTGTCTGCTTGGTTCTGGGTATTACCTCTTTGAATACACTCCTGTCAAACATGGCAACTGGCAATTGCATCGTTACTTTGAAATTTTCAAACCTTATTAGTTCTTGTTAAGAGTCAAATTCAGTTTTTAGCATGGTTTATAAATTATAAGCTAGTATACTTTGGGTTTTTAAACAGTTACAATACAAGATCAAAGAAAATGAAAAGGCTCAAAAAGGATATGATCAGTAAAATCCTAATGTACACTGCACCACTGTGCTACCCATATTAACATTAGTTGTTACCATACTACACACGGAGGTTCACTGCAAACCACTTCACTACGTTTTTTGTTTTCCTAGTATCTTTTTTCTTAGTGTATTGTTTAAAACAATCTCACAGCTAGTCCTGCAGTTTTTAATTGCCATAAAACTTATTAAACATATTGTTAATCAGCTGATGATGCCAAAAAATAACTTTGCTCCCACATTTGTTTCTAGAGTTATTGCCCTTTTTGTCATGTTACTTAGTGCAGTGTATGGCACAAATCTCGTTAGCACAACTACATGTGGTATCACAGAATGACTTGCTCATTTGTTATTTACTGGGTTTGAAGCTTGGTATATATGCAGACTTCTCAAAAAAATTCTAAATAGCTTGTTATAACTATGATTTCTTTGATCCTGTCAAGAAATTTAATGCTGATTGATAAAATAAATTTCAGTAAAATAATCTGCAGATACATCGGCAGCAAGACAGACATCAGATCTAGGCATAACATCAACATCACACAGGTACGATGGTTATTTAGGAAAGATTCTGAATATTATTGTGCTGTACAATGAAGTTCTTTATTAATCAACTTTGCATCAGTCATCCCCTTAAAGAACTTCCCATGCACCTCCGCACACTCTCTCATTTTGATTAGGCAGTTAATAAATGCTATTTTGTATTCACTTTTTGGTATATTCTTCATGACACTGGACAACTGCTCTTCAAAGTAATTGTGACATTCAAATCATCTGCAACTGTGGATCATTTTATGGAGAGTGGTATAATTTTTTTCATTTGTCTAATCAGCATTCAATCTATTGACATGAAGAAACAAAAAGTTATACTATTAAAAAATATAAAAGTTCCCCTACTTAAATAAAAGTTAGGACTGAGTGGAAAAATATTCTGCTACTGACCAAATAGCATACTGTATCCGGTAGCTCTTTGGTAATCTCTGACTGGCATTAAATCCTATGAATATAAATTACGATCATATTTTAAAATGTTCTGGTTTTCATCGTTTTAAAGCTGGTTGTGAATACATGGAAGATGATCCACATTCTGGAAGACTGATGTCTGCAATTGGTTAGCTGGAAGTGGTTGAGGCAAAAGGGGCAATTAATGAGGATGCTGGATACACAGTTGAATTTAACTGTTATCATGGGCATTAATTCTTAAGCTGTGTTTAACATACTGAAGATAATGTTTTGAAGCTCAAAAAGGTTTGTGCATTAGGTTCTCATTTTTTGACGGCTGATCCAAATCAGGCTCACATTAAAATCACCAAACAGTTACTTGCCAAATATGAAAAAAGTGGCCAGAGATACTGGAATGAGATTGTCACAGCTGATGAGACGTGGATTTACTCTTTAAGTCTGACACTAGAGAAAAAAAATAAAGCTTTGAACCAGTTAAAATGATCAGAAATCAAACAATCACTCGACTTAATCAGATTGTCAAGATAATTTTAGTGCAACATTTTGTAGAGATAATATTACAATACATTCTGTCGTGGTCAGCTTGACACGTACACATTAAGATTAATTAAGATGAATTTTAATTAGAGTCCGTTCGATAATAGTCTGACAGATATATCAATGTAGGATTACACGTAGGAATTGACAATTGAGACTAGCCAGAGAAAAGTTTGGGAAAATATTGAACCATTTGAAACAGGTGTCATAGAATGATATTTTCCAGGATAGTTATTAATAAAGGCAGACTAGAGATGATTACTAGTATTCTGACTTCCATAGGAGTGTAAAAATTTGCTGGTTAGAGAAAGTGATATTAATTGGCTAAGCTAAACGAATTGATGTGTGTTTCCCAGATGAAATTCAAGATTTTAAAAATAATCTCCATCCCATATTAGTCAGTCCGATTCTTTTTTCTGCCGAAAGGGGAAGCTGGCTCCAAAATCAGCAAAAACTACTTTTTCCATTTAAATAAATCGTCTAAGGGACGGGGGTTGGGGGGTTGGTTTGAAATGTGAGAGACCCGAAACCAGAGGAAGGAAGGAGAAAATGTTCTGATGATAAGCGAGCGAGTGCTCGAGAAGGAGCAAATGTATTGACTCAGTTGCGTAGAATATATTCATTGGTGTACGTTTGTAATTATTTGCTGAATTATTAATTATAAATTCATGCATCAATTTTCCTTGAGTTCACATGTTAATTACTGACATGCATTTTGTTTTGAATGTTAAAAGACTCGTGGATTATATGAATTTGTTCGAATGACCTCGTTTATATGAAATAGAACTCGTGTATTATAGTTATTTCAGTCATTTCTTCGGATATTAATCGTGAGAAATAAATTATCTATCTTGAATGATTTGTATCATATTTGCAGAAAATTAATTTTTCTATGTCTGGAAATGTATGCCAATGAATCGCTAAATAGCAATGTAACGTAGATTGGTCAAGGAGTGAAGTCCTTTAATTCGATTGTGTAATTAAGTTGTGAATTCTTTTCAACCTAGAATCGATGGGGTTAGCATTAAGAGCGTGTGTCAACTGACAGTTCAGCTAGTAGCTTATGTGGGTCAGTGGTTCTTTCTGGAGTTTTCCCGGGTTCTTCCTCCACCATTAATACTGGCAGTCATGTATAGCCCTATCATGCGCTGAAAAATGGCGTTAAACCCTACAACAACAACAACAACAACAACTAGTAATTTATAGGTACAGAGGTTTGTAATGAATATCTAAGAAGTCTAATTTTGTTACGTTCCAGAGCAATGTTAGTAGCCGCTAACAAGACATTAATTTATGATGGTAGCGTGTGTATCATTATTTGGTTTCGCACTGACAGTATTAGCTTAGTTCTGTGTGATTTAGATAAGGCAATATCTGACGTAAGAGAGTGCGAATATTGTTAAACCCCGGAGAAGAAATCCCTTACACTTGTTTAGGTTGGGTATTATATTCATTTGAAGGAAGACTTATCTCCATACCATCACCGCACAGCTGAAAAGAGTACCGTCTACAACCTAAACGGTTAATGGCCCGAAAAGTTGCGCGCACGCGCGCGAGACAGAGAGAGAGAGAGAGAAACATAACAAGTTATATGTGTGAGAGAGAGAGACAGCAAGTACTGAAACGCCAATCTATCACCAACATCGATTTGGATGTCCGGAAGCGACCAGGTGATGCTAAAATGCCGGCAATTTGAGGTCGATCAGTCACTCAATCATATGATGAAAGTTAGTTTATCGGTGTAACAGGACGGCTAATTGAATTTCGCATACATTTTGTAACTCTGTTTCTAATAGAAAGTGAATCACTCTTGATGGCATTAACATTTGCATTTAGGTTATGTAATTGATTAAATTGTTCTATTTTACATCTGGAGCTTGTGTTTTTCAATTCCATATTTCTACTCAGATCTCTGTGATTCCACTCATTAATTTCATATTTCTTGTTATTACTTACTCCATCCGGGCAATAACACCGTGGTCAATTATCTCCTAAATAATGATAACCAAAAGCCGTAAGGAACGAGGAGATTGTACATCATCTCCCACCTTCTGACATTTTTACAATTACTATTTTCTATGAAAAAGGCACGATCATCCAGACACCTAGGCATGACTACAAGTGTCACAGGACATTTTTATACTTTCCAAATGTTGTCAAAACCATCTGAGCACTGGTACCTGAAATGTACATCAACTCAATGACAATAGACCGGTGCATAAATCCACCATCGCGAAATACTTCCAGAAGGAGTACAGCATTCAAACTTTGCCACATCCTTCATACAGCAATATTTTAGTCGTCCTAATTTAGCTCCAAGTGATTATTGGCTGTAGGGCATACCAATATGTAAATACAAAATGGCATTTAATAATTGGATAATCAGACCTAAAAATGGGTAGAGGTAGGTGGGGTATCATTGAGGGGATCCACTGACGTACTTTTCTGTAATTAAATAACTTGGACAGTAGATAAATATTATAGATTTTTAAATAATCCTCGTGATAAGATTAAGATCGTTTGCTAAACACCCTCATGTTCACGATTTTGTATGTTTTTTTTTTTTTTCTAAGTGTCATTGCCCTCGTTGATTTATTACTCAATGTTGCTGTGTATGACAGGATTTTGTGAATGCATCTACTCTTGCTGTTAGTGGATTGCTGCAAAATTTACTACGTATTATGTTCATCATTAGTAGATGTGCCTATTGGCGAATCATTTTGCACACTGATCAAGAAGATTTACGGGATGCGTTAGACTATATGATCGTCCCCATAATGGCTTAGAGATGAGATGCGTGAGAGACAGGTATAATTGGTGTGCAAAATTGCTCGCCGTTCCTCAGATTTTAAGAAAACATTTTTAAATGGCTTTGCGGCTAAAATGGCGTCAAAGTGCGCATATCAAATAAGAGTTTGTAAGGATGTATTGACTATTTGCATAAACGTACTGTTTGTTATTCTCTGTTTTTCCTTGGGCTTCATCTTCCGTTTTGTCAGTAAACTTAATTTTCCTCTTGAATTGTTCCCTTACGTGAAACCACATTTGTTTTTGTATTCTTTACACCATTCTGACTGATAAGAGTCTAAAATATTTGTAAGTCACAATGCTCATTTTAATTTCTCCCTTTGTTTAAACCGTATTCGAAATTCTTAATTTCTTTTATGAATCTAATTGCATGACCAAGAGTGTATGCCATCTGTGTATTGCTTTCACATTGCTCACTTTGCTACCTTTTCGTTTTATGGAATAATTCAGTTTGTCAAGATTTCGTATTTTTCGTTGTGTGGCCCACCACACTTTAACATCTGGTGAATGTTCAGTGCATGAATTATTCGTACTACATTATTTACCAAACGATATTATGATGGCAGCATAACACGTAAATCATGAGTGCTTCACTAGCGTATAGGAGCCTTTTCGTTGTTATCTTGAACAACATGCGTAAAACAGATACATCTGAGCTTTGCATATGCCTATCGCAGTAAAAATGTTATCTTTGATACGTCATATCAAGTCCAATTTGCAAGTTTAATAACATTCGTCAAGTTGAGCCTGACTGAGAAATGTATTTTTTTTCTCCACTTCTGTCATGCCTAATTCTTTTTGCATCTCGGTTCGGCTTGATCTAATGCATGTTTTTTTTTTTTCAAAATAATGTAATGAAGTAATCGGAAAACAGATCAAACCCCAAAGACGTAATCGTGCAGTGTATAGAAAGATTTTGCAAACTGCAAGAACACTGAAACAAATTATATGCCAGTCAAACCCAGTTTTCGTTTCAGGACACTTGTATTTTTAATTTTCAAACTTTTATGCGAAAAAGTCGAGCAGTGGTTGTTACCGTGTTTATTAGCTTGGACACGATCAGTTTTCTTGGAATGTTTGTTTGTTTACTTTTTTTCTAGTTCAGGCATTTGTCAAGAGATGTCATTATTTCACTTTGTTGTTATAAATCTAGGAAGCAATACTAACAACTCGCAACATTGACAAAAGTTTTGTAAATCACCGTGTATACACATTTGTAAGCACATACAATTTATAGCAAATTTGAAGTAGTCTAGGATATGTTGAAAGATCCATTGACATTAACATTCGAAAAACAATTACCCCCAAACTCTCAAATGATTCTACTAAAAATGAGTCAGCTAATTAACAACGTATTAAGTTTATTGAGTACATGTATATTTTGTGAATATATCGAATACGTGGTCAAATAAAAGAACTGGTAAATATAAACATGAAGCGTAATTTTTTGGTTTTCTCGATACATTCAGAAAAAAAATATACCAGTCTTAGGAAATCTATTTTCGAACGTATTATTTTGACAAAAAGTCCTGCAAACCATGCTGCCCTTGTCTGTATCAGTTTAATACACGTATTCTTTGCTAGATGTTTTAAACCAATGTAGCCGTTACATACAATTGTTTAAAGTTTGCCTGTTTATTATCAAATAGGTAGGTCTATTCATCTATGAAATTTTCGTTGTCTTCCAACGGATTGGATCGTTTCTCAAAATACAGCATTTAATTTGCTCAGTCTGATTTGAAAAATGTTGTGCTAACAGATTCTGGCGTGCAAGACTGGTGTATTTAGCTTCAGTACATTGCCGTACGTCTGTCATTGCAGAGCCTGATCTTAAAGTCATTGTTACATTATCTGATCCTAAATTTCTAGAAGTCAGGATTTAAAGACGAGCTTTCGAAATGTAGCCAAAGAATATGTCGTTCAGATGCACCATTACTAGATTATAAACACATTAGCCATTTTGGATATACTCCTCGGTACGATAGGGGTACAGTTGATTTCTTTTGCGCGAAACGAAACTTAGCAATCACTTCTCCAGTGAAGATAACAGTCTTCTCTTTTCAAGAACAATGCTTGGGTTGTAAGCTCGAAATGCAGCGGGCTTCTTGATGCGTATATACATGTTGATAAGAACTCTGATCAAAGTAACAATATAACATTTTCACAAAATATACGAACTATATTTGTGTGGTCTTTGTATATTGTACCCCCCCCCCCCTTCTAACTATCTATCTATCTATCTATATAAATTTCATGGAAAAGTGTTCCTACACGCAAGTGCACATATGTGACCGGATGATTATATTAGCTATTAACTTGGTTTTGTTGTACAGTTCACATTTATTTCTAGATTTAATCAATTGTACTGAATCCTGCTTGACTTCATTTGCGAAATTTGATACCATAATTTTTGACATGCCACTCATATTCGGAGCTACTGTATGCGAGATCACGACATCATTACAGTTTTTGGTGAACTTTATCGTAACCTTTCAGTATCAAATTTTGAATCTATTGAAAAAAAGATCGTCTGAAATGGCAATCAATAACTGGGAGAAATTGAAATGAAAACATGCAACAAAATGTGATTTATATTTGTTTAGAGCATGAGCCAACAACAGTCTCTTGAAATTAAATCAAAACTACTCTAAGACGGCTGATTTGCTTAAAATCTACTCGTTCATGTATTGTCGTTCTGCAAGAAAGGAACCACTTTTAGTGCCACTTATTATTTGGTATTAATGGAGTCGGCGTCCAAGAAGGTATCATTTCCATACGCAAAGCTTAACTTGTAGGGACTAATAATAGGCCGTATTATTCTGGGTTAAATCATGAAACTAATGTAACTTTTAAACCGTTGTAATTACTATTTATTCTTTTAAAAAAAGAGCATATATGTAACAACGGAAAAGACGTGTTCATCCCGAGATTTTAACATCAAACAGTCAAAACAAAGATCGCTCTAATTACCTAAATTTCATAGAACATCTCTTTATATTTCATTCACCAAACTGAGATTTCTGAATACCTTCATTATTTCTTCGTTTTTGCAGCAATTAATTTTCCCCTGAACATTCAACAGGATCAAAGATGAAATTATGATCACAATTTAGTGAATTATCCTGGAAAGTTTCTTTTTCATTTCCGACTCAAATTTGAGTCATTACTCAAATGTGAGGGATTCCTCAACTTTGGTTTGCTGAGAATAACGTGATCCTCAGATGCACACATTTCAAACTTGAAATCTATTTTTCATCCATTTCCTCTTCTCTACCTTTGGGAAGAAAAGTCCAGATTTGTCAGAATTTATTAGCATGATCTTCAAAAATGTAAACTTTCGATATCAATTTGGGACATTATTTTTGTTGAAATTTGTTGAAATTGGGATTTATGTATCAGAGCTGAGGTTCCCTAATTGTACTGTTGAAGCGGAGAGTTTGATAACTAAATTATATAAGTACCTTTATACCGTGTTTTATTCTTAACGTAAGTGCTCTCTAAGAATTATATTTGTTACTGAAACTGAAAAATGTTAATATGATTAACCATCGAGTGAATTGCTAATGGAAGAAGAAAAAAAAATAAGATTAAGAATTGTTGATATAACTAATCAAGCTATCGATAGACAACACAGTATATAGCTGCTCTTCAGTATTCGTTTGCCGCGCAAGTATGTGAGAGTCAATTGTTATGCTCCCTCTGTGATAGCAGGCTCCTTCTGTGATAGCAGTGTGAGAGTCAATTGTTGGTATGCTCCTTCTGTGATAGCAGTGAGTGTCAATGGTTGTTATGCTATCTCTTTGATAGCAGTGTGAGAGTCAGTGGTTGGTATGCTCCCTCTTTGATAGCGGTGTGAGAGTTAAGGGCTGTTATGCACATTCTGTGATAAAACTGAGTGTCAAGGGTTGTTTTACATCTTCTGTGATAGTAGTAAGTGTTAAGGACTGTTATGCTTCCTATGTGATAGCAGTGTGAGAGTCGATGGTTTTTGTGCTCCCTCTTTGAAAGAAGCACGAGAATCAAGGGTTGTTATGCTCCCTCTTTGATAGCAGAAGATTCATATCGCTTTGCCACAGCACAAACACGAGCCATGGAAATTAACTGTTGTTGTAGTAGTGTTTCTTTTTATGTTCAGATTTATAAACGTTTTCAATCAAAATGTTTTCTGTTCGACAAAACCTTACCTCGCTCGATAAGGCAAAACCCATTTGAAGCACGCAAGCGAAACTTTGTAAGCATATTTAAACTCGTATATAAATGACTAATTATATTTTCAGGCACTTAGGAAAATTTGTTTAAAATTTGTCGACATTTAGAAAGCTTTTCGAATGATAATTTTTGGAAAATATTTCGTTAACAATTTTAAGCGAAAACCACTTGAAGTAGGTACGTCCAATTCGGCATGCATGTTATGGTTTAACAGCACACCAGCACAGTCTTGGCTATATTGTGTCGATTGATTACAGTGGATTGTTGTTGTTGTTGTTGTTGGGTTTAGCGCCATTTTTCAGCACACGATAGGCTATACATGGCGGCCAATATTAATGGTGGATGAAGAACCCGGGAACACTCCAGAAAGAACCACTGACCCACGAGAAGCTACTGGCTAGCTTTCTCACATACCCTCTTTGGCCGAATCCGAGACTCGAACCCATGCAGACAGAGATGAGATGGCAGTGATCCGTAACGTGAGAGCGCTTTAGACCACTCAGCCACTCGGGGCCCCTACAGTGGATTAGCATCACCACTAAATATACAGATCAAAGATAAAGGGAACAAAAGAGTACAATCCTTACAAATTCAAAATATAATCTTTGATAGAAACCACAATTTTAAATAAAATAAAGATCTTCACAGCCGGAACATCATCGCGGTACGCATCCCTTGGCAAAATGTTATCTCAATGTTACCCTTTAAGACCCGAAGAAAGGTGTACCAGGCCTGTTATACACCTCTGAGATGGCATAGGGGAGACGGATTTGTATTTACCTGTAAATTATTTGATTGGATTATCAGGCTCTTTTGAAAAATATTTTCAGGCCATTATATTTATTTAAAAAAATTGTTATAATGATAAATAAAACACAGGATAGACCAATTAAATATAATATGAATTTTTGTATTGACATATGGATGACCTGATTAGATGTTTAGGTCGTTATATAAATTAGCAGTTTTTGTACACATTTTTGAATTATTTTATACTTATTTCTTCTTTTACGAAAATCATATAATTATAGCAACATTTAGAATCCAAACTGACTTCAACAAACTAATGCAAATTTGTATTCATGTTTTTATGGTTTTGCAGATGATCTTATAATAAATTTTCATTCCCAAAATTGAAACCCCCTTTTTAAAAATTAATTTCCATTATTTTCTTCTTTTTTTCTGTAGTGTACTCATACTTGTTTTACGGACACCGACATAATTCTTGGGTATTTTTTGTTATGTTTCTGCTTTTTGTTTTTTCTTTGATGACGATCTTGGAATTCGACAACCCTATTAACCGCAGTAAATAACTGTTAACCAACGAATGGATTGAATCCCAAGACAAAAGGTTTCAGAGCTGAACCCCATAGGTCGCGATGAAGAACTTTCACAAAAGCAAAATTTGGGGTCCCGGTTCACCGAGTGGTATAAGTGTCTCGAATTTACAGATCACCGACATCTCAATTCTCTCTGCATGGGTACGAAATTCAGGCTCTGCCAGATTGGGTACGAGATTCAGGATGGGCCAGCTTGGGTACGAGATTCAGGCTGGGCCAACTTGGGTACGATATTCAGGCTGGGCCAGCTTGGGTACCAGATTCAGGCTGGGCCAGCTTGGGTACCAGATTCAGGCTGGGACAGCTTGGATATGTGATTCACCTTTCCAGTAGATTCCCTTCGGTCGGTGGCTGTTCTCGGAATATTTCCTGGTTCTTCCTCCACCAGATATACTGGCCGCCATGTATAGCCTCTAATGCGCTGAAAATGACATTAAAACAAAAACAATAACAACAACGACAATAAGAAACCCAAAGTGCGTAATGTGGGCGACCGATCATTTAATTTTTGGGTGGGTGGTTGGGGGTGGAGTGAAGA
Organism: Sinohyriopsis cumingii; assembly: GCA_028554795.2. Classification (NCBI taxonomy): domain Eukaryota; kingdom Metazoa; phylum Mollusca; class Bivalvia; order Unionida; family Unionidae; genus Sinohyriopsis; species Sinohyriopsis cumingii. The sequence goes on along the minus strand of CM068835.1, from coordinate 74,083,938 downwards.
GTAGTCAGTGATTTTTAAAAATACAGCCCACACATAGCCGTAACAAAGGTTTCTGCTTGAATTTGAGAAGAAAAGAAAAGATTAATTATGTTCATCATATAATCTTTAAGTTTAAATGTCTCAGAAAGAAATGATTTGGTTTTACACGTAATTTGAAAATGCGTTTCGTTTGGATTGAGTAATACGTATGAAACGTTTTGTATTTTCTGTTTAGGCTCGAATAAACAGTAACACAAGAAAGAGTGAAAACAACAAGATTTGAAAAAATACAATAATTTATTTCCCTGGAAAAAATCTGTGAAAGTAAAAATATATGAACTTACGTTTTTATAGAATCAAATTCAAAATAATCCGAGAATTATCCAAGAATACAATTTTTGAAGTCATAATAACAAAATGTTCTACCGATTTCAAGTTCGAATCCCGACAGAGAATCCAAGATTGAAGACAATGACGTATGCTGCAATCTGTAATGTGGAAGTCTACAGTTCCTTGAAGAAACAAGAATTATCAATCCGGTTTCTGTTAGCTGAATAAAATGTTATAATAAACTGTCTTTGTTGACAATTTTACATGAGCATACGTATTTTCTAGAAAAATAACATAATTAAGCCTTTTGAATCCAAATAATGTGAAATAACTCCAAATACCACACCATACTACTTCTAGTGTAAGAAAAAGCCCAGCTGCAACTGAGATTAATTCTCCAAAACATGGGTTATATCGTATTCTAAACGTAAACAAGGGGTCACGTGATCATCTTCTCTAAGGTTTATAGAAGCTAAATACTTTTTAAAGATCACGTTTACCCAGTGTGACCCTGTCGAAAACCCATCATTTCACTCTAAGAAATACAAAATAAAAAAATATTTACATTTTAAAGACGAAGTACCATCATGACCTCGAAAACAACCAATCATTTAAAAATAAAATAGAACTTGTTTACGTGGATGTTAAAATTTTGAAACAAGGTCAGGATTTAGATCAACACCTGGTGTTTATAAAACAAACAGTCAAGGTCAAACTATTTTCTGAACAAAGTATCATCTCTAGTGAATAAATTTACATTACAATATCATGTAATGAAAAATAATTTTTTAAAAAAACCTGGCAAACAATTCAATTTAAATAAATATATATTAAATCCGATATAATTAAATCAAATATACATAACACTCCCCCCTAAAAACAAGATTTATACATACTTGAGGTCGAAAAGAACTCATAAAATACACAATGTACATGAAATAATACATTGTTAAACACGGGAAAGTGCGTCTGCTATTAAATTATCTTTTCTCTTTATGTGTCTTATGTTAAGATTATATTTCTGTAACAATAAATTCCACTGTAGTAGTCTTTGATTTTTATTTTTCATCTTGCCGATGAAATTAAGGGGGTCGTAGTCACTAAATAAATAATCGAGGAAGGAGCCAAACTAAGGTACACTTCAAAATGTTGTAATGCCAATATCCAAGCCAAACATTCCTTCTCGATTGTTGAATTATTTCTTGGTGCTTATTTAATTTCTTAGAAAAATAGCACACTGGATGATCAATGCCATTTTCATCTTCTTGAATCAAAACTGATCCAACCCCAACATCACTTGCATCAACAAACACTTTAAACGATTGCCTCAAATTTAAAGCTGTAAGAACTGGCGCGCTTTAAAGTATGGCTTTCAAATTGGCAAACGCCTCCTGACAATTTTCAGTCCAAAGGAACTTAGTTTTCTTACTCAATAAATTTATCAGGGGTTCAGTAATTATATAAAAATTAGAATTTTTTTTTCGATAGTATCCTGCCATACACGAAAATCTCATCAGTTGCTTTTTAATTAACAGACACGGGAAATTGAGAGCTAGATTTGACCTTAGCATCTATAAGCTTAACTTGTCCATGTCCCACGGTGTGTCCTAGAAATGTTACACTAGCAAGGCTGAACTCACTTTTAGATAAATTAATTGTCAGACATGCATATGTGAGTCTGTAAAATAATTTCTGAATTGTTGCTAAATGTTCTTTCCAGGTGTCGTTGAAGATGACGACATCATCTATGTAAGCATCACAATTGTCCAGACCAGAAGTAATCATATTTATGAGATGCTGAAATGTACTTGGCGACCCTTTCATCACAAACGGCATTACTTTATATTGGTAAAAATCATCTGGAGTCACGAATGCCGAAATTTCCTTTGCTCTTTCCGTTAGCGGAATCTGACAAAATCTTTTTAGAAGGTCAAATTTGGTGACATACCTGGCATTCCCGATCTTATCAATACAGTCACCGATTCTTGGTAATGGGAATCACTCTGTTTTTGTCACATTATTCACCTTCCTATAATCAGTATACATACGGAAAGTTTTATCTGGTTTTGGAACAAGTATGCATGGTGAACTCCAGTCAATTTTACTGGGCTCTACAAAATCATTCTATAGCAAATATTCAGTTTCTTTTCGCAAGTATTCCTGTTTGAGAGGGTTCATCCTATATGAGTGTTATTTGACAGGTTTAGAATTTACAAATTTAACGTTATGGAAAAGTTGGTTTGTCCTTGTAGTAGCATCTGGAAATAAGTGCTCATATTCAAATAATAACTGTTTAAGATCATTTCTTTCGTGCTCTTCCTAATGTGAAAGTTTCTGGTCCAGATCTTTCATAATTTCTGACTTCCGAAGATTTGTCACCCCAATGTCAGTAAAATCGGTCAGTAGAATCCGATGATATTCCTTCGCTTAAATCTTCACTGAGTGGGACAGGTACAACTAAATTAATTGCACGTTTAACCTGGCTATCTCTTTCAATATACTGGTATTCCTAAAATATCTTTAGATCACAGGATCAGTAATATTAGAATTTAACTCATTCGCTTTCTTCATAACCTTGTAAGGGCCGTAATATCTAATCTGAAGAAAAATTTGAAGAATGAGCTAGAGAGACAGAACTCCTTTATTACAAAACTCAAAAGTTCTCTGCATTAAAGTTCTTTCAAAACATAACTTCACTTTTGACTTGAATTGCTGAATGCCACGGTGAAGCATAATAGGCTGGAATGTTCCAGACATAAAAATTTGACCCATGACCCGATTAGATAGATTTGGTAAGGACAAAATTGAGCAAAAGACTTTATCAAAGCTTTTACTATTATTTTAGATTTTATATTCCTCGAGGGAATTGCCTCTGGAAACCTTGTTGACGCACACATAATGGTCAACATGTATTGGTTACCTGACTTGGTATTAGGTAAGGGACCAACACAGTCTACCATAATTCTACTAAATTGTTCGTCAAAGGCAGGAATAGGTTGTAGATGAGCCTTGGGAATTTTCTGGTTTGGTTTTCCTACCAATTGACAGGTATGACAAGATCTACATTATTTACCATCACTTTTGATTTGTGGCCAATATAAATGAGTTAAGATCTTGTGATAAGTTATATTGATCCCTAATTGACCAGCCAATGGGCTAAGTATTTGCTGTCCGTAAGGTTTCAGAACTGCAATTTGATAGTTCACTGGCCATTCATCACAAGCAGGTACCTCGGGATGTCTCCATTTTCTCATACTAATTCCATTTTTTATGAAATAACAGGCAGAAACTTCAGTATCTTCAGTTTAACTAATGAATTTCTGAAACAAACAGAAGATCTCAAGATCTTTTTCCTGTTCGACGACAAGTGATTGTCGTTTATCACCCTGATTAGAATAAAGAGAACGAGTCGTTAAAAGAGGATCACTGTGATCAATACCTTCTGATTGATCAAACAAGGTGTGAAAGTGACCTCATCAAAAGCCTGACCAATACATGTGTCAGCTAAAGGAATACTTTCCTCATCTACATAATTCTCAAGAGCTTTCTTTGCATTAGCTCTGGTAACTGCACAAGCTGGGAATATTTCAGGGAATTCTTTTTCCATTGGATTTACTTTCTGATCCAAGCAAGGCTTGTCAGTTATAAGTGGATTAACCACAACCTTGTCTCCAGCTAGGTCGTTGCCTAGTAATTAACGAATGCCCTCAACGGATAAAACATAGACTGTTCCGACTGTCATGGGTCCTGAGACTAAGTCTGATGACAAATTTACACAATGGAGTGGAACATTAACAAAGCCACACAATACTCCCTGAATAAGAACACTCTTAGTAGAAAAAGACTTTTCAAAAAAAGGCAAAGTACCCGACAAAAAACACTCTGAGAAGCACCTGTGTCGCATACAGTTTTAATAGGGATAGTGTTGGCTGAATCACCCACGAGTGATGTGAAACCCTTCGCTATGAATGATTCATAATTCTCCATAATCAAATCAGACTGGTGTTCATTAGATCCAACAAATGTATTGTTTTCAATACATGACATTGAACTTGACATCTTAGAAATAAGAGCATTTGGAATAGGTCTGTATCTCCAAATCAAATCTATAAACTTGTTTTCTGTGTTAATTTGTATTTCTAAATAACTCGTTATATTGGCACCGTGTCCGCGTTCCAGTAATTTTTGTACTAGAGAATGCACAATCCTTCCACAAAACTGGTTATTCACTTGGCGTTGAAGACTGAAATGCTGTATTTTAATCTTTGTGGTGTTTATTGTTGTAGTCGAGTAATCCTCAAAACTTTTGATTAAATTTAAAGTTAGGAATAGTGCGAAGAAAATTGGAATCCAACGATAGAGATTCTCTTTTTATTTTATCTCTCGCCCTCTCTCTCACCCATTCATTTGTAGAAATGCATACGACAAGTTGCTTTTGGGAGGAATTTAATATGTCTGTCTGATATAAATAAAGCTCATCACGTTGTTGCATGTACATGGTGAAAAACGGGTTCCCTATGTTTCGTTCCATTCTTTTATGTATGCAACAATTGCAAAATACAGAAACACCGAAAGGCTGTTCAAATAATCGTCACTGCAGTACTGTGGGAAACCAAATTTCACTCCATTATTTTTAAATCGCTGAAATAAATCGGGACGATTGTACAACGATACTTTCAAGATTGTCGTTTCGAATTAGATCATATATATAATTTCGGTTAGTGTCTAACGCTTGCGAATATGTAAGGAAATCGTATATTGGTACTTTGTAATCTCCTAATTGAATATAAGGTCATTCGAAACATGAATTAAAAGCATGTATCAATATTTTGATGTAATATTGCAACACTGTTATGATTAAGTTGAAACGGTTTTATTTTCTGTCTGTCTGAAAATTGGATTCCAGGACAAATTTTATTGTGCCTGTGGTTGATTTACGTCAAAGAGGAAGGAATTAATCAATCAAGATCACATCCGGTGAAATGTTCAAGCACGCATAATTGAACTACATCATCAAAACGAAACAGGTTACGTGTGTGTGTGTGTGTGTGTGTGCGTGTGTGCGTGAGAGAGAGGGAGAAAGAGACGTTTGGGCAGGATCGAGGAGGAAGCAGCGTTGAAGGCACTCTTCCCTCTCCTAACAAATGTGATGTAAATATATCTAGTGAATACTTCTTCGATAAATCATCATCAGCAGATGATTATAACATTATTCTTCCCATGCATGGTTACATATTACACACCAAGGTAGCATTCATATTCGTGGGCGTGATGTAGAAGATGCACACAAGAAAGCTAGTTACACACACACACACACACACACACACACACACACACACACACACACAATGGGCGCTAGGACGAGGTTAGTCATCAAAGGCAACATAAAACGGAGTTTCATTAAGCTCTGTCGAAGAGTGTTAATTTCAAAAAGTACGAAAAGAGCCAAGTGTTTTCAGTATTCTCATAATTTGATGCAGAGGCATTGTCTCTACAGGACAAGTTCCCACTTGAGCTGTGTCTAGACATTATTTAAAGTTTGTAGTTTCAAACATTATTATAATTATCTCGTTGATAATAATATTTGTACAAATCAGCAATCTAATTTTACCCCAAATTATCCGGTTTGTTTACGAGTGTGTTATGTTTATATGGCCTTTTTAAAAGCCATTGAAGTTGGTAAAGTAATTTGAGTACTATTTTGTAATATTTCCATGGAATTTGACAAAGTCTGGCTTTAGGGTCTACTTCACTAACTAAAAATATTGGAATGTGTGTGAGTGTGTGTGTGTGTTTGTGTGTGCGTGCATGTACGTGATTTGAATTTTTAAAGTAGCTTGAACAATTTTCGAGTCGCATCGTACATAGTCTGCAGTGTGGCAGCTTTTAGTGATGTCCAGCACTGGGACATCATGGAACAGACATGTAGTATCATGTCTCACCCAGTCACGTTAGCCCGACACCAAACCGAACAGTTCTAACACTAACATCTTAATGCTGAGTGCCAAGCGTGACAGCTGCTTGAACCATTTTATGTCTTTGGTATGTTTTAGCCGGGATTTGAACCCGCGACCTCTGGCATCCGAGGCGGATGATCTAGCAACTTAGGCCACTTATGTCTGATAGACTGATGAAATGCTTTAAACACGATCTTAGTGATAGGATACCTTGCTGGAGGAAGAATTTGAGAAGAAATAAGAGCCAGGCACGGTGATCCCCAAGGATCTGTACTCAGCTATTGTTTTGAATTTATATGAATGTTATTGTTTTCTTTGTATAGTCCAGCATAATCCTTATTGTTATCGTGGAAAACACGTAGTTTGATGAGGATATGCTGAATGAGGACGTGGAAAAATCAAATTTGCTAAAATAATTGTTATATAAATCCAAGCATTGTCGGATAAATGGCTTGTGAAGTTTAACCCAATTAAAACAGAATCTATTATTATTATTATTATTATTATTGTTGTTGTTGTTGTTGTTGTTGTTGCAAGGTTTCGGAACAACAATTTGATAATTCACTGACCATGCATCACGAGCAGGTACATCAGGAGGTCTCCATTTTCTCATAAGATTTCCATTGTTAATGAAATAACAGACAGAAACTCCAGTAGCTTTATTTTCACTAATGGACTTCTGAAACGAACAGGAGATATCAAGATCTTTTTCCTGCTCAACGACAAGTGATTGTCGTTTATCATTCTGATTAGAATAACGAGAAGGAGTCGTTAAAAGAGGATCACTGTGAGTAATACCTTTTGATTGATCCAAACAAGGAATTAAAGTGACCTCATCAAAGGCCTGACCAATACATGTGTCAGCTAAAGGAATACTTTCCTTATCAATATCATTCTCATAGCTCTGGTAACTGCACAAGCTGGAAATACATCAGGGAATTATCTTTCAAATGGATCGACTTTTTAATCCAAGCAAGGCTTGTCAGTTAAAAAAAAATTAACCACAACCTTGTCACCTGTAGGTCTTTGCCTAGTAATAAATGAAGGCCCTCAACGGATAAAACAGAGACTCTTCCGACTGTCACGGGTAATGAGACTAAGTCTAATGACAATTTTACACATTGGAGAGGAGCATTGACAAAGCCGCACTCTACTACTCCCTGAATAAGAACACTCTCATTAGAAGAAGACTTCTCATAAAAAGACAAAGTACCCTACAATAAAAAAAAACAAAAAAAAAAAACAATGAGAAGCTCCCGTGTCCCTTAACATTATAACTGGGATAGGATTAGCCGAATCAACCAAAAGTGATATAGAACCCTTTGATATGGATGGTTCATACTTCTCCATTATCAAATCAGTCTGGGGTGTATTAGACCCAACAAAAATGTATTGCTTTCAATACATTACCGTGAGCTTGACCTCTTAGAAATAAGAGCATTTGGAATAGGTCTGTCTTGATTCTGATTCCTATTTTTCAATTTATAGCAATCAGAAATTACGTGTCTTTTTGTCTTGCAATAGGTACACGCAGGAAGAGACAATAATCTTGAATCATGTTTCTCTGAAATTTGATGTTTAGAAGTTGTGCCAGTTTGAGTTTTGGAAGGGCTTGCTTTAGGTTGAAATACTTTTCTGTCAAAAGCCTGTTGTGTAGAAGTCTTATTTACAAAAGGAACTTTATGAGTTAAAGAATACTCAACAGCAGCTCGAGCAGCATTTTCCAAGGTTTCAATCTGATGCTCGTCACGATAAGACTTAATGTCACTATGTACAGTTTTTGAACTCTTCATGTAATATATATTGTCTGAGATCTTCATAATCCCGTTCAACTTTCTTGGCTAAGCTCAATCTATCAAATAATTGCTCTCTTTCTCTAGCAAATTTGACACGGGTTTGTTCAGCTTTTTATAGTTTCTGAATTTTTGCCGATAAGCTTCAGGGACTAAATCATAACCCGTAGGATGCATTCTTTGACCGTATCATAGTTACCACTTTGATGAACTGACAGTGATTTGTAAATATCACTAGCCTTGCCAGTGAGTACACATTGTAATAACTGAGTCCAATGCTCCCTTGGCCGTTTCAAATTTTCAGCAACTATTTCAAAACGAGTACAATATTTGTCTACTTATTTTTCTCTGAAAGGGGGCACTAATCTAATGTTCTTTGAAAGGTCAAAACTTAAATTTGGATTTGAAAGATTAATATGCCTTTCATTTGCCAGCTCCATTTCTTTTATTCTACATTGATATCCCCTCTCTTCTTCTCTCTTTGCATTTGCATCTCTCTCTCTTTCGCCCTTTCTTCTTTTTGTAAATGCATTTGTTCTTTTTGTAACAGCATTTGTCTGTCTTTCTCTCTTTCTTGTCTCTCTCTCCTCTTTCTCATATTGTTGAACTTTATTTGTTCTTTTTGTGATAACATTTGTTCTTTCTCTTTGTTCTTTTTTTTTCTTTTTCCAATTGTAAATGCATTTGTTTTTCTCTTTCTTCTTTCTGACGCTCCAGCTTCATCAACTCAAATTCAATCTTGTCTTTTAATTATAATTCTTTCATTTGTGTGTCAGAGTCAGATACAGACTTGCTGACTGAAACCAAAGCACTTTTTATCCAAAACATTATTTTTTACCAAATACTGAACCAAAATATATCTTATTTCCTGTTTCGTTAAAGAGGCATTTACTTCAGAAAGGTCGTATTTTCTGTCAAGTTGAATCAAATCATCTTTTTGAAAAGATCTATTTGTTCCAGGGTAGGATTTGAAAGAAGGATTTCTACTTTTGATGACAGTTTAGAAAAAGCTTGCCGATTTCACTAACATTTACAAAACTAGGGGAATTCAAATTTAACGAAGCCCAAAGTTTTCAGCAGCGGGGGGGGGGGGGGGGGGGGCGAATCCCACAACTTTTAGAAGCCTCCAAATGCCGAAATAAGCCCTTTAAAAAAACGAGTTGACGCTTCGCTGTAAACGTAATTGTCGCCGTTGTTGCTGCGTTTTTGTTGTCGTTGCCCCCAGAAGGGGCTGAATCCTACAACTTTTAGGAAGCCTCCAAACGCCGAAATGGAGGGCTAACCCTACGCCGTTGTAAACGTAATTGACGCAGTTGTTGCGGCGTTTTGTTGTCGTCGCCCCCTCTGCTGCTCTCTATCCAAAAATCGTATCTAACCCAACTCGATACCGTGTTCGAGGATCATGTAAATTTATCGTTACAAACCCATGTGGTTTTGCCTGAGCACGACTAAAGAAATGTTTAAACTTATTTATATCCATATCACCGCTGCACCAAGTCTGATGTATATTTCGTAACGTGTGTGTGTCAACGCCGTTGAACAGCGCAAGAATGTTACAGTTGTCCCTGATCACTTTCGGGATTTGTGTATATCGTTGAGTTACATAAGTCACATCCACGTTTTTATGTCTGCCGCGTGAGAATATCCTGGCAGTATTTGATTGTTTGTCCAATATCACATCGTCGTACACGACTAAATTGTTAATTCTCCCATCGATACTTGGTGATTCATCAATGCTAGTAATAAATTCAACAACATCATCATCGTCGTTTAATGATTTTGCACTTTCATTAAAATCTTTTAACACGCTGTAGCATCGCTGATCGTCCACAGATGGAGCTACCAAATACAACTTATCCCACTTCATCCACTTCATTATTAAATTAAGTAACAACTGCGTCTTACCACTCCCAGATGGGCCTATAATTATCATTCGAATTGAATTTGGTAGCACTGAGTTATGTTTAACTGGTTCTCGTTTCCTTGTAGCAGAAAAGTCAGTGACCTCCATTAGATATATTATAAAAGAATATGGATTTATATTGTGTGAAATGTAGAGCACGTACCCCAACAAGTGATCTAACAACCATTACAACAAAAAATAATCGACAAGCGCTTACAGGCAAGTGTGAACGATGCGGTACAAAGAAATTTAAATTTATCTCCAGTGGAGCGCCAAAACTAAAGTCAGCGCCGAAACCAAAGTCAGTTAAAACAAAAAGGGGGTGATATCGCAGCTAAGTTAGGAAAGTTACCAGGAGCTCCGTGGGCGAAATACCCAGGAGAAAAACATCTCCCAGGATATAATTACTGTGGTCCTGGAACCCGACTTGAAACCTGCCATCGTGGTCACTAAAAAACATATACCTGTACAACGACGTGGTTTCTCAGCACAGCCAATACTGGGTAATGTCACTGTGAGATATTTATATGAACCAGGTGAACTTGAAGGTGGTAAAAAAAGAGCGACTGATCCTATCTGGAGTATTACCGCACACAACATATCTAACATAACTAGATCCACTGGTAGACCGGCAATCTACAGGCTGGATTCGACTGCTCCTCAATGTGGATTCACACGTGAGCAATTACAACTAATTCCCGAGGACACACAATTACCACCCAGATCACTTAACTAGCACCAAGGGTGCCTACACCCCGACGTCGATTACATTCAAAACAGGTCAGCATCACATTATCGCGTGCATGACCAAGATTGTTATCTTTTCTGTCTACGGTAAATTATTTTGGGTGTTTACTCGAATACTGCCACAACATTATACAATTACAGCTCGCACAGTGATTATTCTGCTGTTGTTTCAGTGTCATGATAAATTCAACATCAAGGTCGAAATCGCGATTATTTGTTTTGTCACTCTGTTTGTAACCGGCTAATTTTTTTCTTATTATGTCGCTGTTGTTTTCATTATTAATTTCATCAGCCATTGACTCATCCAAGACAATTCTCCGCAGTTGAGATATTCTTCTGACTCTGGACACAGCCAAGTAAACTAAATTTGACCACTCGATTCGATCATCAACGATCCAAACAACTGTATCAGAGATAGTCCTTGAGATGAATGTATCGTCATTGCGTATCCTAGCGTCCACGGGGATTTATCAGCGGGCAGTGTGTCTTCAACAACATTGACATCAACTGTAACAATATCATTTAATACTAAATTCTGTTTCCTTGACTGTCCTGGTATATCAACATCTATATTCTGTAACCGCGTATCAGCTGGTCTATAACACAGCGATGTTGGCAACATTGGAAACTTTTCTTGTTGTAATTGAAATAACTGCTGTTGAAGTGTGTCTCTAACTATCTTTCTACTTGCCACTATCAAATCGTCTGGTTTCCACGTTTTCCAAAAGTCGCTCATTGAAGTTTCAGGAATCATCTCGCGCATGATTTCACATTGAATTTTATTCGGTTGTAATCTGATTAATGTTTTAAATTCCTTCAACGTTGCATCAAGTGCTCTATGATCATCAGACACTTCTTCATAATAATCAACAAAATCTTTTAACCACAAATGCGGAGATGGACCAACAAAAGGTGGTGGCTGACCGTGATCGCCGCACATTATCACAGCTGTAGTTTTTGTTAGCAGCCAATCCAGGAACAATTTTAATATATCTAACGACACTGTGCATATCTCATCCCAAATTATTTTCCCAGGAATATATTTTGTTCCCATTCGATCTGGAGTCCATACACCACCGCTGTATTTGAAAAAGCTGTGATAAGTGCAAGAATTAACTCCTCGTTGTTTCATCTCCCCTGGCGAGTCTGTGTGTAGGTGTTAGCACAATCATGTCTGAATTTCGAAATAATTCAATCGCTCGAGTTGTCTTACCAGAACCACCCGCTCCGTTCAAATAAACAGTTTTGTGTCTGGTGATTGGATCATTCACAGATAGTGCATTCGACATTTCTGATAATTTTGATTTGCAATAATCATCCTTAATTTCAACATCAGCGGATTCACAATAACAATGTAACATTTCCTTTTCTATTCTCCACGAACTCCATGATTCATCGTTGCTTGTAAAACGAGCAAGTGATTCTAAATATCTTTTATTGATATAAAATGAATCCGTTGCAACACTAACTGCAGTGTTGGGAAATCGATTTATCATTGATAGCAAGTTTATAGAAATATAAGCCAGCATCGAAGATCTTAAATGTGTGTAATGAGGTGATTCTCCATTAATATAACTTACAATTGTGCCTAACTTTTTCCCGTCGGACAAGAAAGCGTCCTCCCGATTACAAAATATATTTCTCGCAGCGGCATCAGCAATTATAAAATTTAATTCAGCGTCATCGATAATCAATCGTGAATGATGTAGTTTATGATCATATGCACCACCTTAAGTAAATTTACCGATTATTCTTCTCCCGAGAACCTTTGTTGTTTTTTCACTATTGCTGAGTTTAATCTTAAAAACTTTAGGAGCCTCACCGACAATGACATCCATGGGAGTATTTGGACTCTCTCGTGCATATTCTTCAATGACTTCATCGAGACTGATACGCTCCGGTGTTGGTAACCAAACTAAAGTCTGCGGTCGATATGATATAATTGCTTCACTGACTGTCAACGATACCAGTATTCGGCTGTCAAGCATATATCGCAACAACACTATTGGTGCCCAACGCTTTTCACTAAAGTGTCTGCCAAACCAAACATAACAGCACGGATGAAGCTCTTTAGCAAATTCAAACGACGTCACACCAGCAAATCCTGTCAGGGAAAAATCGGGTAAAGGACCGTTTATAGCAACTCGTGTCATCGAGTTCGTGGGATGTCCAAATCTTTTAAAGTATTCGTTACACTCGCCCATCCCGAGAAAGCTTCCCGGATAACACGCAATCATATCCACGGAAATCATCTCGCTGTGGTCATACCTAATATTCCACGAACCGCCGTGTCCATACTTGACACAACTCAATTGTATGTCTTTGAGAAACTCACTTCGTGTTGGTCTCCACGAATTTTTTTCTCTGGCGGCGTGAGCGGCAACACTCGGAACTATAAAACAATTAGTTAATAGCTGCTCAGTGTTTTCTGAATATTTCTCTGCGAGTTTTTTTCATTTGTTGTTGAAGAGATTCCGTTCGGTATAATTCACCGTTAGATCTTACAAATTGATCATACTCGCCATCTTCGGAACTTTTAAACAACCACATCGACACAGGGTCGTTTTTGCTTATCTGTTTAATAAAATCAAATATATTTCCCAAATAATATTTCACAACACGATCGCGCGGAAATATCGTAACTGTGTTAGTCCAAGCGTGAGCGTTATGATCAATGATATTTATTGGAGCTCCGTTTCGATTATATTTCGATTTGTATAATACTTCCTCTGTTATCGTTGTTACGGTAATGGGAAATCTTAATGCTTTTTCTAGCTGGGCGACATCGTTTATTGATGCTCCTGTATCCTTGACTCGCTCCGCCCCCGCTGATATCTTGGAACGTCTTAGATCAGTTAGACCGTTTCCGCGCATCGCATTTTTGAAATATTCCATTACTCGCTCGGCTACACAATTCAGCCTTGACAATCTCATCGGGGTGAGTTTATTGATTTTTGGTTTTTTTATCGGATAGATTCCATAAATGACCGCGGTCACAGGATACGCTCGAGCATAATATGGCTTATCAATCCCAGTCAGCATTCCTGGTTTGGAATCTTTACTTAACAGAATGGTTTTTCCATTAGCAAGGACAGGGTCATTTTTGTCACGGATAATCCACATATGGGAATCTGCTTGCACAATAAATTTTATTCTGAAAAAAATATTTCTGATTATCAAAGAGATAATCAATGATTGTTTTCGCTCGTGCATCATTCATTGTAGCATCAATGACTTCGTCAACATTGACTCTGTCAATGTCGCGTATAATTTTAAATGTGGACATACGTGAGATGCGCCGTCGTTACGAAATTCTTTTTTGGCATTTCTGATAATATTAAACAGACAAGTCAGGGCTCGTATCCGCGAGTCAGGGGTTAGTCTGTCAAGATCGAATCTAGAAGCTTTCCCAGTGCCAATGGCAGATAATCTTTTAAACTCCTCCATATTATATTTAAGACAAACATTTAAATAAGAAATATTATATATAATGAATAAATGCAAGTGGCTTCAAGTTGGATCCGTAATTCCTTGTAATAAATCCTGCAGAAAAGAATTCTGCGGGAACCATTCCCAAAGCGTCCGAAGGGGAAGTTTAGACCAATACCATGTCTGCGATGTGGTGTTGGGGTCAGGGGTAAAACACACTTATGTGCAAGTGGAGCAGGAAAAAGATACCGTGAACTTAAAAGATAGTATAACAAAAAAATAAAATAATGATGTTGCGCTGAAATGTGAGCGCGATTACTTAACTAAGTTTTCAGACAAATTATAAATGAGACAAATATATTATATACATAAATGAGCCAAGAATTTGTCTCACATCCTATCATTAAGAATTACGAAGCGAATCGTGAGGGAATAGTCAGAAATTGCAGGTTGAAAAAATCAGTTGGTGTTGTTAATAATTCTGGTTATCTAAGATTTACTACTGGAAAAAAGAAGTATCATAATCACAGGTTCGTGTTCGAGTGTTTCTTTGGAAAGATCAAAGACGATCTTGTGATCGATCACATCAACGGTGTGACAACCGACAATAATTTACCCAATCTGAGGGCTGTCACACAAAGCCAGAATTGTAGGTCTGGTAATACTGGCTGTAGTAATAAGAGCGCCAAGAGAGTTGTATCCATAAACTTAGATACGAATGAAGAAATAATATTTCAATTGATGAACTTAGCTGGCAAATATTTTGATATTTGTGAACCCTCAGTACGAAATGTCCTAGAAAAAATATACAAGTCTGCCATCTCAAAAAATAAACAGAAAATTGTTTTTCATTGTTGTTAGGTACTTCACTATAATCCTGAAGTTTTTTAATGTAAATAGCATTAATTAAGGGAGATAACTCCGTTAAGCATATCTCATGCAATTAGTTCCCTCCCTTTGTCAAGGTGATTTCACAACACTCCTTGAGATTGTGCAATACCCAGAGCGGTATAACAATTGCGTCACAGTCTATAACACTTCCGCGTTTACGAGTACAGGTATTTTTCAAATTCTGTGTTAAAATTTAGATTCACTGTTTAAAATCCAGTTCAGAACTTAAATTCAGTTTTTAAAATTGAGATGCAACTTAAATTCCAGTTTAGAATTTGTTAACTCTCTGTCAGTAGTTAAATATATGAAAGGTTTTAAATCCTGTATTATCAGATTAGAGAGTGGCACAGTGGTAGCGCGTTTGACTCTCGTCCAGACATTATCAGATGCCATGTTCGAATCCTCGTCACGGACGTACTGTCGACGGTCCCGATTTATAGGGTTTTATAATAAAATGGGGGCTCCAGCAGGGGCCTTGTGTACATATATCCTCCACGTCGAATCGTGGTGGTGTGTTTTTCACCCCTGGGAATTCGATTTTGGGGGGGGATGTACACAAACAGTTTCACTTTCGCTTTGGAGCCCCCAAAAATAAACAGTAGCCTTGGATGCAGAAAGCTCTACGTCACATGGGTCAAAAAGACGAGAATGCCGAGAAGCTATCAGAAAAGCTCTGTAAGACTGAGAAAAAAATCACCTTGATAAAATCAAGGAAGTAAAAAAGACAGTCTGATAACCACTCATCAGGCTACTGTTTATTTTTTTCTTTTAAATATATAATATTATATATATATATGAATTACGAAAATATCAATGATGTGAATGCTGCTATTAAAAATTTGGAAGAGCGCGAATTTAATATATCACCAAATCCTGAAACAATTATATCCGATTTTGAATAACTACATGAAGCTAAATGCGCAGGGCGTTATATTCTTCCTGCTCAGTACCGATTTATAAAGACGATCCAGACCAATTTGTATAAATCACTGGCTACAGTAGAAGAAGCACAAATAAATGAATTTGTCTGATTGTCTCGTGCAATTTAAAAGATTAGGTTGGAATTAGCTCAAGAATATGAAACAAGGAAGATAATAAATACTCGTGTAAGAAGATTAAAGAATTGTATATCCGCTGAAATCAAGGCTGGCGAAATCAAAGCTGACGAAATCAAGGAAGTAAATATCTCACTTTGACAAAGTCAAGGATTTGATCATCAAGGAAGTAAATATCTCACCTTGATGAAGTGGAAATGAAATTGCCTTGACAAAGTCAAGGAAGTAAAAAAAAGTAATATTTTCTTTTTACTTGCATCAGTCTGAGTTAGATAATATTTTCCTTAGTCGGTGGGGTCTAATGCAAGAGTGCGCATAATTGAGAATTTTATCTCTGTCGCATACAACTGAAATAATATGCTCGCGTCTGAGACTATCTAACTGTTGATGTGTTAGTAAGAAGTCTTCGTCTCCATATTCGTGAATGATGAATTTAACGTTAATTTCTTCTTGTGCAAATGCAGCCCTAACTGCTTGCTCGAGCACTTGTTTGTCATACACGAAAACATCTATGTGGTGGTACATATTTAAGATTTATAAATCTAATCTAAGATCTAAATACGCGTATATATTCTAAAATTTGATGTATACAGCAATGCGCAATCACAATATGATCTTTTTTTAGTCGCTGTAGTTGCGTATCAGTCAGTATAAAATCGTCATTGCCGTATTCATCAACAATTATTTTTTCCGGGGTAACTTTCCCCCCGCTGACAGCTTCATCAAGAAGTTCTTTATTATGTATGAAATATTTTACACGGTGATACATTATATAATACTTGCTTGATTAATTGTGAAATCGTAAACGATTTTCGGTCTTACAATAAAAATATTTTATTTTATATATTTTTTTTGCTTTTTACTAAATTCGCATGATTTTTACTAGTAAATTACCTTTCCAAATTGAGAAATTGGTCGATTTCTGTGATTATTACTAGTAATTGCCCTATAAATTTCAGTGAATTTGTCAGCGTTGTAGAAAATATAAAATAAAATTAATTTTTAAGACTGAAAATCCCTAGGATTTCACTAGCAGACTAATATGTAGTGTTTCACCTCGATAATCAAGAAGGTGACCGCGTTGGTCTGTCAGCGCGAAATTTATTCTGGTCAGCCACGGATTGTGACATCGTAGATAGACCGGATTGATCGGCTCTTGCACAATCAGAAATCCAGGTGGTACATCTTTCGGAGTAAATGAATAAAGAATAAATCCTTGCTGGGCTTGATTTGATGCTGTCGTGTCCGTGCTGTAACTGCCATCAATGACATCACACACAAGATTGAAGGCGACCACTTCAGTTATATTTACGATGCCCGGATAAACATGTCTGCCTTCTCCGGTTGGGCTATTGTTGTGTTTGAGGATAGTTGGCTCCGGTAGTGTTTTTCTGTGTTGTGCAAGTATGTCATCAAAGAACTCACTAACGATTTTGTCAGTTGATTTCTTTAGTTCGTCTGCGTTATATCCCGGATATTTAAAATTTGGCCAATCCGCCTCTTTTATTTTATAATAACTGAGAAAGGCTGATTTACCTGCTGTTGTTATAAGCTTTGATGAATAAATTCAAAATCAAATTGTATTTGATTTAATATTTCTATTTGCTTGATAATTTCATGTTTTGCCGACGACGTGTCAAGGAGATACTCGGTTAATATTTGATGTAATTTTTTTTGTTGCGTTTCATGCTCGCAACTAATATCTTCAAAAGTAATTTTGTTATCTTGCTTGATATACGGTCGCAGGGGTGATCCATAATACCACGTCCAAGGCTTAATACTACCCGATGTGGTAACAAATCTGCCCCTATCCGATTTAACATTTATGGCTTTCCATAACGGATTATTTTCATATTTTGGAATATAACTATGATACGATCTTTCGTCGGAGGTAAAATCAGACTTTTTCGGTTCTGATGACGATGGCGGCGTCGGTGGAGCAACTTTGGGCCATCCTAAAACTGTTCTGATCGAACTATTGTATATATCCACGGCGTAGTCTGGGGTGCTTATTTCGATGGCAGAAGACAGCGTTGGCTCATGATCAGTTATTACTATTTTGGATTCCTTTGTTGTGATATTTTTTATTCGACGTTGTAATTTTTCATTGATTTCTTCGATTTGATAAGACCCGGTTGGTAACCCAATGACGTTCCAGTCTGTTGTACCATCGGGTTTATTTTTATATGCAAACACAAACGAATTATTTGCTGGCAATCCACCAAACGATATTGATCTGATATTGGGCCAACTGTGATATACTCGCAATTGTGCTAACGCGATCTCGTTTACTGGAATCGCAGTTGGAAAATTAATATTGAATTCTGGTTCAGTTGAGGTTACTTTTATTAAAGAAGTTCTCGCTGGGCTTGTATTTGCGACTATCTGTTGAAGTAATTCCGTCATTATTTATCTTTTGTCGCTTCAAATGACCAGTGTAGACTTCATATATCTTTGCCATTTCGGCGAATTCGGAATCTGATATTATTGTATCATCGAGACTGGATGATATCAGCCACGACAATTTCGAGTAGGTGCTCGTGGCCGCGCTGTTTAACTTTTCATACTCGTGCAATTTTGTTAGCGCGCATGAGGATATTTTTTTCGCGATAATATTAGCAACTCCTGCAATTGTCGTTGATGTTGAAACTGTAATTGTGACCGCGATTGCAGTTGTCACTGGTGTTAACGCTGAAAATAATACTCCCGTAGATGCAACTAACGCGGACACTGAATACACTATTGTGTCTAGGATGATTACACGCCGTTTATATTTTTTTACCTTTGCTGTGCATTCGTTGATGGTATTTTTTAACTCTGACTGCCATTCGCGTACTTGATCATATCTGTAATTGTTGCGCATCCAGTGTTGTCATTGATACTGACTTATTTTTTAACGCCATTTTATTATTTTACGCAGTAACCAATTGAGGCGTTTCAGCTACAAATTCCAAACACCACCAGTAAGATGTTG
This sequence comes from Sinohyriopsis cumingii, assembly GCA_028554795.2. NCBI lineage: Eukaryota > Metazoa > Mollusca > Bivalvia > Unionida > Unionidae > Sinohyriopsis > Sinohyriopsis cumingii. The sequence goes on along the minus strand of CM068835.1, from coordinate 74,064,880 downwards.
CGGTTAATTTCTTGTCGGCGGATTCCAGTATAAATGTTTCTTCGGTCCCCTTGTTTAATATGATAGTCACAACCCCGGAATACTTGTCAGTGGAATATCTCCAGGGATATGTTGTGAAGATTTCAAATTTAAAGGCACTGAACACAGACAGTCTATATAATCCAGTGACTGTTGCTGTATATTTGATGGTGTTGTTTTGTTTAGACCATGTTGCAAATCCAGATGATACTGTGTATACTATGTTGGCAATATGCCCGGGAGTAACTCCAGATGTGATTTTAATCAAACTGGTTTTGTTAACGATCTCAGAAATCCCCGTTACGATATCTTGCTGTGTTTGTTTGATCGTGTCAATGTTGGTCTTGATATTAGAAAGCTTCATATCGATGACGGGAGGAGTTCCAAAGAACTTATCCGTGGTCTCATCGGTTTTTCTAAAGTTTCTACGGAGATTTGTAAACGCGTTTACATGAACATCATACTCGGCTCGCAACGTGGATAATTTACCGTCAATGGCGTCAACCTAATTTTTTGTCGCGGCATCTTCCGGGGATGTTGGATCTCTTAACACAGTTATTTGGTTACCGTTCATGCTGAGTTCACCTGTCATTGTATCACCGGTCTTTTTTACTGCAACTTTCTGCATATCATCTCGAAGCGCCGCAATTGATATCAGCGAATCTCTGATTTTTCCGTTATCAGTGAACACAGGGACGGTGCTAACCCATACGAATCGAAATAGATAATCCCGCGTGGATCGATCGCGTAGGCAACCCAGTGAGTTCCTGGACCATTGCTGTTATTGCGATTAATAATTCCGTCTTCTGGATTATTCGATTGTTGTGGTAACTGATCTCACATAAAGACCCCTCTGAAATTTGTTATATTTAATTGTTTAACAGCACAGAGTAAATCAAAATTGGACATCGGTAGAAAATCAGCGGTTTTCAGAACCGTTTTGGGTACCACGATGGCTGAGTTCCTGGAAGTCTTAGCCCGCGTCCCTTTTTTTGTATCCTTTTCCAGTCGCCTTTTTTAGTGCCATTCCAGCAGCGGTTCCAACAGCTCCTAACGCGGCGGCTTTAGCGACAGCTGGGTCAGCAGCAGCTATCAGTGCTGGTATTGCTGCAAGAAGAGTAAATATAGCACCGGTTTTAACCATATCTTTGATGGCTTTTGGAGCGAAATCAAGTTGAGTTCCAGTTTTCACTTGCTTCGCTTTATTGAAATGTTTTAGTTGGGTTTTAGTCAGCGATAACTTGCTTGGACCACCATTAGCGATTTGATCATTTTTTAGTGTTATCGTTGCCCCACATGCGCTCGCGTTTTTCGATTGTAATTTTTTCAGCTGACCAGGAGTCAGAGTGACATTAACGTGACTGTATGACATTTTTATAATAAACGCGACTGATCTAATTGTCCTACACGCTGCTGCTAGCAATGTTACATGTTTTTGAAAACATTACATGTTTTTGAAAACATTACATGTTTTCCACTGGTGCATCAACGATTCTTATTCGGCCACTAATACCTTCAAGCAACATTGCTTTGTCGGAGAGTATGGCCGCGATTGCTCTATAGGGACCGTGAACAGCTGCATGAGCAGGATCAGGGACTGGTAACTCGCCGACACAAGCTCGAAAGTGAATATCAAGAACAGACTGTTTGGATAAGTCAAGATGCTCCAGCGAAAAGTAATAAATCGGGTACAAGTTTGTAAAATCAAGCTGTGATATTTGCGTTCCTGTATCTATATTTATGTTACGCGCCAAGAATGTCAGCCAGCGATGATATGCGCGCGCCATATGATTATTTGTATAACTTAATGATATATCTTCGGATGGTTCTTGCTGACCGTTTATTCTCAACGAAATCTCAGTAACGTCGAGTTTGTCAAATATCATATGAGACTTTAGTTGATTACCCGTCCGAGAAACATCATGCAGCGCAATAAAGATATGTCGTGGTGCAGAAACTCCTTGTTGTGATGCTATATGCCAAGTAAACACATCCCTGACTTGACTCTGGCATACACAGTGAAAGTTTCGTTATTGTTACCATACCAGCATCAACAGCACCAGCTCCTCGCCAGATCGCATTATTGTCGTCGCCTTTTCTATGAAGCATAACTATGTGTTTAGCTCCAAAGATGACTTTTCTGAAATCTCTGCAAAATCCGAAGATGTCAGTGAGTGGAATCGCGCATGAAAAATTTCTGGTAACACCTGACAACATTGCTTGGCGTGTTGCAAATCCCAAGTTGTAAGTTGCGCTATCACCTCGTACAATATCAAAAGCAGCACCTGGTCTGGCTGCGTATTCAGGACCATCAGCAACTGGCTGTGGATCAGATGCAGTATCTCGTGGTGTTCGTATTTTAGCATACTGAATATGATCAGCGTTATCGGTAATATCCTTGGCAAACATCATTGATGGCCCAGCTGATCTTATGTAATCGTCAGAATATCTTGCTAGACCAATTATTGTTGTGGCAACATCGACATCATTCTGAATTATTTCGATAGTTTTCTCATCAATCATGTATGCGGCGCTATCAAACAGCGCCATGATCCCGTTGTTGACAAAACCAACTCGGTCATTGGCGCCGTAGTTAGCACCATCCGCCTTTGTAAGGTTACCTTCTACTTCAATAAACGCCTCAGATGGCAAGAAATATCTACTTGTATCATGAACTTGAAGTTCAATACGCCCTCGCTGATTTGGAACTCTTGCATCGTAGGAATAAAATTGATAATCACGAACCGATCTGTCTCGCTCGACCGGCTCATCTATATTGAATGCTGAGTCGGATATAAGTTTGAACATTTTATACTACTGCGTGTAATTTCAAATGGATGACAGTCCGCTTCCTGCTATTAAATTTTCTGTAATATTTCTTTGCGCGTCGGATTCCATCGCCGCTAGTTTTTGATTTGCGGCTTGATTTATTATTTTACTAACCTCCGCCGGCATGGTTTCGGTGGTTGGTAATTTCACCGGTCTTTGAGGTTTGCGTCTCATTAGTCGCGCTAGTCTTTCTTTGATTGACGAGAGCGCCTTACCAGCAACACTAACAATTGCACCAGGAGCTTTTTCACTAACAATATTAATGGCTTTCATCGATAATTGTTTTGCAAGAGGGCCCAACTTTGGTGCTAACCCTGCAAATAATCTTTGAACGGTATCGCCAAGTCCGTCTCCGTAAGCTACTCTATAGATTTGGTAATCGTGAGTTTACAGCTCTGATCTGCACAGGTGTATGTCTGTTATATATGACCATGTTATGTTATTTGTCATGTATCTAATCGCTTTAGTCACTATCAACAAGCTCATCGACGAGTTCTTGATATATGTGAGCATCCATAACACCACCTTGAAATAATCGCCGACAAATATCAGAGGCTTCATTAATTATTTCCGGCGAGTTGTTTCCGGCACGTCTTGAGAACTTCTAGCCGGGATACATCATTAAAAATATTATCAGGGCAAGAAATTCCAAAACCGCTGCCTGATTTATATTTTTTCATCATCATCTACAAATTTTAAATACTCGGGAGTTTTTCTTATATATGCTGATGCTGGATTATTCCTGTGAGCAAGATATATTATATCAATCCAGGAATCAGGAGGTATCACATCAGCATATTCAGGGACTAGAAGTTCTTTGACATAACCACGTGCAGCTAATTCAACTAAGTTGTCAGGTTTTCTAATAAAATTAAGAGCGTCCCTAGTGAAAAACTGGCGACCAGAAATTATTCTGAGTGATTCTGGCAGAGTTGGGGCAATGGGAGGAGGCGATACTTGTTGCAGAGTAATCGTTGGGGAAGAAGGCGGTAGTTGTGCACCTGAATCCAAAGGTGAAACCGGTGACGGAGGCGGATCAGCTACATCTGTGTGTGGTACTACTATTGTTTCTTTTGGTGCTTTTTTGGGTCTTCTTCGTTTTTTTTTCTCTGTTTGTTGCAACGGCGCAGGAAGTGAAAGGTTTTCTTCCCGCAACGGAGAAGGATGTTTTTGACGTTTCTTTCCTTGTTGCTTTCCTTCCTGTTGACGCTGTTTTTTTTTCTTGTTGTTTTTGCTCTCGTATTATTTTTTGCTGTTCTTTCTTTTCCGCCAGGTGCTGCTGACGCTGTTCTTGTTGTTCTTCATAATAGTCTTTTATCCCACTAGCAAAAAATGGATGACCAACATCTATAGTATAATCACCTGTAGCTATTTTATACAACCAGTCCCCCCAAGTATCTTTCTTTACACCCTTGACATACTCGGGTTTTAAATATTGACCTCTATGCTGATAATTTTCGGCAGCAAACTTACCAAAATCATACCTACTGTGGGCATCTGTCAATTTAAATTCCTCAAATTTTTTATACCCTCTTCGATAAATCTTGATTTGAGATCAATCATTTTTCGTCTAACAGGTTGCAGCGCGGATTCTTCTCGCAATATTTGAATAAGACTTTTTCCTTCTTCGGGGCCCCTAATAGCAGTTAAAACCTTTTCAGTGGCCGCAGTGACGGGTTGAAATAACTCCCTTGCTTCAGCTGCGTATTCAACTTGTGCTTGTTGTTGTAATTGCACATCTTTTTTAAACTTTTCCTTCACCGGGATGAATTTTTTAAGTGCTTCTTCTCGCTCCCTAGACAGCCTGGCTGTGTAAGATTCTGAGTGTACCATTATTTGGTATAAGTAATTTTTAATTTATGTCCTCGGTCGTGTTAGATAAAATGTTTAATTCACAGCAGCAGAATGGGCGACGACAACAAAACGCAGCAACAACGGCGACAATTGCGTTTACAACGGCGTAGGGTTAGCCCTCCATTTTGGCGTTTGGAGGCTTCCTAAAAGTTGTAGGATTCAGCCCCTTCTGGGGGCAACGACAACAAAAACGCAGCAACAACGGTGACAATTACGTTTACAACGAAACGTCAACGCGTTTTTTTAAAGGGCTTATTTCGGCGTTTGGAGGCTTCTAAAAGTTGTGGGATTCGCCCCCTCTGCTGCTTTTTCTGAAATATTCTATCCAAAATTTACAATATTTATTAATTCTCCAAAACATGGGTTTTATAGGATTATTAACGTAAACAAGGGGTCACCTGATCATCTTCTCGATTGGTATAGAAGGCTAGTAACTGTTACAGATCACGTTTAGCCAGTGTGACCTTGACGACAGACAATCATTTTAAAATAAAGATAGAACGTGATCGGCTCAAATTTTGAAACATGGGCAGGATTTAGATTAACACCTGGTGTTTATAACCTAACTGTCAAGGTCAAACTATTTTCTGATAAAAAGTATCATCTCTAGTTAATAGATTAACATTACAATATCATGTAATGAAAAATAAAAAAATTTTAAACTGACAAATAATTAAATTGAAATGAATATATATTAAATCAGATACAAGTCAATCAAATGTACATAACATTATTATTATTATTATTATTATTATTATTATTTATAAAAAGTCTAATTCGATTTTTCACTATCCAATCTATCGACAGCATTCCAATGAAAATCGTCACTTTCCTTAGCACCTGGGCTTTGCTGGCGATGAAATATCGAACTTGTTATTGACATAATCAGGAAATAACTTCAAAAGTGTGGCAAAGGGTTCACATTTTACGGAGCTTCAAATTCAAACTTGAAAGGAAATCTAAGAACTTTTTTTTACTAAATATGATTCATTCGTACAATCTCTTTTAGAATACGGAAATATAATTTGGAACATTTGCAGTCCATACGAAAAAGATTTAACTAAAGACAAAACTTCAAGAATACAGCCCATGGAGCTAAATGTCCTGTTCATCTTCAAGAGTATTGATATAAACGTAAAGGGGAAAATCACTCCACCTAACGGTAGAAACAGAACTTTTTCTTTTCAAAATATACCTTAACAAGGTCTCAACTTATTCTGTGATGGCCCAAACTGACTAACACCATTTGTCAAAAACCAACATATTTCAAAAATATGTTATATATACGAAGTATATTAGTGAAAGCAACCATCGGTCAGGAGAGAGCATGAACAACCCTTCCCTGCACTCCATCAATATATATATATATATATATATATATATATATATATATATATATATATATATATATATATATATATATATATATATATATACACACATACAGAGGCTTATTATACCACCAGTATTACTACCAAAGGGAGAGAACTGTCAAGCTCTTGCATGTCAGACATTGGTTAAAATGCAGCTCATTTATCGCCGATCTTTCACAAGTTGTCAATAATCAGACAATAACTGTTTTTGTGATGAAGTAGACCCCCTAACATTACGATTGTCCAAAATATACTGTCTTGAGAAACCGCATCATAGAAAATTTGCTTTATCAATTTGAATATAGTCCCTCTCTACGGTTAGTCGCTTGCTAAGACATGAGGCAAACGATGAGATATTGAATGCGGTCCATTTATTATTTCCAGTAAGGCTAAAGCTAATAAATTATTTTCACATTATTTCTCAGGTGTTATCCTAAGATGCTAAAGCTAGATTAAACTGGAAGCAAAGTCTCCCTTTTCGCTAAGATTTTATAAGCAGTCTTATTACGCCGTCCAGGATGCAGATCGGTGGATCGTGATTTAAAAATTGTTACTGTACTTCTTTTCTTGCTTTTAATGGTACGAATACATTCTGATCCAGTACCGAATTCACCCGACTCCTTCCAGCGAAGATCCCGATCAGCTGGTACATGAGGCTGTTCGTTATGCTTGTTAAGTCAAGGAATTAGAACATACTCTGATTTCTGGCGCATTAATGCAATGCTAGGATATCTACGCTATTCGCAGTTGTATTCAACTCGTAAATATGGTAACTGAAATAGCGTTGAATTAGATTAAAAGACAAGAAATATATATCATGCGCTCAGTTGAAACGGAGCATAAATCTGAGTTGAATTGAACTTCTTTTGGTTTAATTTTTTAATGATGCATGATTTTTATAAATATGAAAAGACTGTATTCAGCTCCATGATCCTGATGTAGTAGAAATGCATTTAAGTAACCGTTGTCCCTATTTGAAGTCATGCATTGGGTTAATTAAATTACCTGTTATCGACTAGTCGTTTCTGTTTATTTCTCCAAAAATTTTCATATGAATACGATATCTTCCTATCTGCATGCAAAATAAACACGTTTAGTACCGATGGTTGTTGACAAGCGAATTTTAGAATGATTGCCGAATGGTGCTTATGTATTGCGTATCAGTGATTCCAATATACCCACTGGCCTATGAAATTTTTACGAAAACTATTTACGTTTTTTTTTTTTTATTAGTCGACGGAAAAAAAAACTTTGATTTAGCATAGGGTTACGTCGAGGCCGTCAGGCCTATTCGTGTTCATAAACAATATAAAATGAGTCACATCCTCCATCTTGGAACATATCACGTATTCTGTTTTGCATTTAGTACATAACCCTTCTTTCATGCTTTCTTAATATTTATAGCTTTACTGTTTGAATGAAATTCAAAGCGACTTGGGATTTATAAACTTTGATTTGGCGAGTCTAAGAATGTCGACAAGCTGGCGTCTATTTTCTTTTATAACTAAATTAAGGTTTATCGACCTGATAATGTATGGGAGCGTTGTTGGGAAATAGTAAAATCAAAATCTGAATTTAAAAATGCTGCAAGCAATGTCGATATGATTTTGACGCACATAAAACAAGATGGCTTTGTCAGCTTATATTGGGGAGAGGGGAGGGGCTAGCAAAACAATCATATCAAGACAATCTGTTTCAGATTTCACAATTTCTTCAGAGTTACAGACCATAAACCCTACTAACTGTTTTTCCCAGCCCAATGGATTAATAAAATGAAAACTATTCTTACTCACATCTAATTGAGTCCAACTGCAAACTAAAGAAACTCAGGTTTGTAGTAGGCTGAGAGATCTGGGTCTATGCAGTTTATTAGAAATATTCAGCTGAAAGAACAATACAGGCAATGATCCGCTCGCGCATTATTTGCCCCAAGATCACTATGTTGTTTGCAGTTTGCCTTTACTTCTCAGCCAGTGCATCTGTATAAAAAGATTTATTTTTATAAGGAATTAATAAATAATATTTGATGAGCACTGATGTAGTGCGATATTAGTAGAAGAAATAAATTATGCAATTGATGAGCTATGTTTGCCTGTTCCTCAAGATTACATATGCAATATCTTCACATATGCCAACATATGTTGCAATACACCGTTTTCCTCTGTTTCCTGCTGAAAAGCTGGGTTTGAAGGGTTTACACACACACACACACACACACACACACATACACACACACACACATATTTGATGGCGTCATTTCCACAATACCTTAGCGACATCGTAATAAGCTTGCTAGAATTGCGATAGCTTTGCTGAGGGTTCGAATCCAGACCAGTCTAACTCGGGTTGCATGCTGTGGTATGACTCCGGGCAAGGCACTTTACACCCTTTGCTTGGGCAATACATAAATTCTTTAATGTGTGGATGCTCTATAATCCAGCATTCACTCATTTGACTAATCAATCGGCCAAGTTATCAAAGTATGGATACAGAGGAAAGATGATCTGATATGACTTGATTTCAAAAATGGTTATGTCAAATTGTCGTTACACTATTGATACCATGGCATTCTAAATTCGTCCGAGATGATGTCTGAAATAGACTTATTAAACGGTTTGATTTGTTAAAGTCATACAAAGAGGTGTTGATTAAGAATATAAGCATCGAAAATGCATGATAAATTGTAGAAGCACGAATGGAATAGTTGGTATCAAGGTCACTTGGGTCTCTTTTTATGCCATATGAACCATTATTTAAGTTTTCGTGGGGGTGGGGGAGGGGTCAAATATCAATATATCCTCCCAAAGGGAAACACCTGTTATGATCATCACGGGTGTGCTTGACTTATGTCTGTCGCTGGTGCATTTATGATACAAATGACCTCTTCCAATCTCCATTGCTAAGCTTCCAAAATTGAGAAGGTCTCATGGATAGACCAGAAATCTTTGAGGTGATGAACTTATTAGCCTATAGAGAAAAGATGTAAATATGGTATGGAGAGATCTTTATTTGATGTGTTTTTGCACGTATGGTAACGTTTTTCACAATCAACTGAACCGACATAGATCACTTCACTGCCCGAAAACCAGTTGGATATTGCGTTATATCCATCCATCTATTGAGAATTACATTTTCAGACTTATTGCATATTATTGTACAGGTGACATACTTTAGTGTTTAAATTTCGACCATATTTACGTGAATATTCTTCACCTACGTGGACTAAGTCTCTGCGTTCTCTGACCGCATGGTTACCAACACTACATTGAAATAGCAAAAAACGTTTTTGTAGTTCATCTTTGCGATCGCTATTTATTTAACACCCCTAGCAGTGTGAGTGTTTGCGACATGGTTAAGATTGTTAATTATTATTATTATTATTGTTCTACTTATTATTATTATTATTATTATTATTATTATTTTCTTTATTTATTCCTGTGTCGTTTCAGAACATAACAATGGCGACGAAGTGCACATATTTCAAGGCCAGAGAGAATTCATGTTCAACGCATCGCCCGTATCAAGTGTACATGTCAGGTCAGATACCATAAGGTCAGCAGTACATAGATAAAGATCTTTGAACAAGGAGCAAAGGGGAACATTCGAAGTTTGAGAGTGCTGATATACTGAGTATCCCCTAGCATAGCTGGTGTCTCACATTGTTAACGTCCTTACTAGTATTATTACTAAAAAAAAATATTTCTTCATTCCTTTGAAGTTTCACAATATAATGACGACAAAGTGTGCGTTTGTCACAACAGGAAACAAAAAAGTTGATTAGTTCTGACTATCTTTTCCCGTCCTTCAGTCTTCTTCTGTCCAAGTCTGGAATTTCAAATCTACTTCGGATGAATTCCCAGCCAATTCTAGCTAGCCTAGCAGACGTTATGATTATATGATTATTTAGCCACACCACATTTTCATGCGGTACTGGTTACCGACTGTTAGGATAGAGGGGGGCAAAACGCCTCCGCGGGGTAAAACGCCCCCAAGCCCTCATGACGCCCCTGCGCTAGAAAATGGCCTGGTCTTTATACAGCAAGATTGCCCAGGTTACACAGGCCTTGTGAATGGATGCAGCCGCACGCATGGTTTTCATGCAATAATATTACTTTTTTGGCATCTTCCTGTAAAAATGTTCCATAAATTTGTTTGCAGTATTTTTGACTGAAACTACCTAAAGAAAACAGGGTATATATGTTTTTAAACAACATAGTATAGAGATGCATTATGTATAATATTTCATGATTCGCCGCAGTTGTTAATTCCGCCTATTGTTAAATTGTCAATGCTGTACGATAGTGGCAAAATGCCCTCTACAGGTGGCGTGTTGCCCCATAACTGTTTAAATGTTGTACACTTTTTAACTAACCGTTCATATGCCTGAAATTATTCTATACTTTTTTTGCGGATGGTGCGAACTTACAGAAGGAAAACTGATCGAGGAAATTATGGGACACTAGCTCTAAGAGCGGCTCTTGAAGCAATTCATTCTGGAATTTCACTGAAAGCTGCTGCCAGGAATTATGGAATTCCAGCTAAAACTTTGCGTAGGCATATCGATTTGAAGGTTACTCAACCTGGAGTGTCAAAATTGGAAAGTAAGACTACTGTTTTCAAGCCTGCTTATGAGTTACATCTAGTTGAGCACATCCAGTCCATGGAAAAGGCATTATCTGGACTTACCACAATTGACATACGGTGTTTGGCATACAACTTAGCGGTTCATCTGAATTATAAAAACCACACATTTCAAGGCAATGCAGCAGGTATTGTTTGGCTGAAAGGCTTTATGAAAAGACATCCAAATCTAGCCATCAGAGCTCCAGAGGCAACCAGTGTCAGCAGAGCCATGGGCTTTAGCCGGCCACAGGTAGTTAATTTTTACCAAGTATATAAGGAATCTCTTGACGCAACACTTGCTAATAGTCTCAGAATATGGAACATGGATGAAACGGGCATTAGAACTGTCCATAAACCAGTAAACATCATTGCATCAAAAGGTGTTAGATCAGCTGGTAAAGTTACAAGCGGTTAACGTGGTCAAACTGTTACTGTAATATGTGCCATGAATGTGACCGGTACCTTTGCATCGCCAGCATTTATCTACCCACGTAAATGAATGGTTCCATCACTGATGAATTGCGCACCAGCCGGATCACTAGGCTTGTGTAGCCCAAGTGGGTGGACAGTCATATTTTCTTGCAATGGCTGGAACATTTCACTTCGTTTGTGAAATCCACGAAGGATTAGTAAGGTTATGATCATTTCTGACAATGCAAAAATATTGACTGAGCCAAGCAAATCGGTTGAACTTCTGCTAAGTGGTAGTTATACAGCCACTGTGGATGGGTCGGGTAATCCAGAGACAGACAAAACAGTATATACTCAGTTACCTGATAATCAACAAACACATCACCCTGCCATCACCGTCGAGGAGACAGGTAATGAGAAAATGTTTGACGAAGCTATTCTTGCTGCAAGAACGGAATGTATTACCTTGGGGATATCTAATAACGAATGCAAAAGTGCAGACGATTCAGCATTTATGAACATATTGCTCTAACTTTCGCCAAAGCCTAGAATATACAGTCAGCGCACAAGAAAGTGAAAGGCAGAAACAGCCATGAACTTAACATCATCACAATATCAATAAATGCTTATTGAAAAGCAAAGAAAGACGATAACACATACAAAAAGCAAATGTTATAGGACTGTGCAGGCAAGCGGGAGCAAACGGAATGAAACCAAAGTTTCAAAACAGAAATAAATGCAGACGAAAAAGAAGCAGACATGTAGAGAAGACCAAAAGATAGGTAGAAAACCATCTAAGACTATAAAGACAACTTGTATAGAGGACCATGAAAAGAGAAAAAAAGGCTTCGGGTCCAAAGTCAGTTGGTAAACGTGATCTTGCCTTGTCAGCAAACACAACATATAATAAAGACAACATTTGTGGAAACTGCGAATTTGAGTATGGAGGAAGTGATGATCCCTTAATAGAAGATTCCTGGTCGCAGGGCAAGAAATGTTCCAAGTGGTGCCATGAATCGTGTGGCACCACCCTCAATATGCAATTTTTCTGTGCTAAGTGTGAGTAATACAGAATTTTCCAGGAGCATTCACTACTTTTGGGCTTTGTCTTTTTCTTCATTAGTTATGGAAATTAGATTTGAGCATTGTTGTAGCTGCCTGCTTTTCCGCATTGTTGTGCTAATTTTAATGATGCAACAGTATGTAGTTTTATCATATTTGTCACATATAAAATGTCCATATAGGAATAATCCTTGATTTTACAGTTCAATAGAATCCCTGTAGTTTTACAGACTTTTACAGATGTCGAATGCATTGTGGGGCAAAATGCCCCGGAGGGGGCTTATTGCCCCACCATAAGGGCAAAATGCCCTTTTATAAAGTTTTACCATTTTTCATTTTTCTCGTAAATAGTTTCTTCGTTGTAACCAAACATCATTCCATTATGTTAGACGTAAAGCATACTGTAAATAAATTGTCCAATTGAGAACACAATCATGTAAATCATGCCATAAATTACCAAAAGTTGTTAAATGGGGCGTTTTGCCCCCCCACCCCACCCTATATCCTGCCGTCTGGATCACTATTCATGCCGTTTATTGACCGTATACCTTCCATGGTATACCATACCACACCTCATGAAGTAGAGCCGTGGAATGTTGACTTTGCCGGGGATTTTACTGATAACACTTCCGTTCATGTATCATTTTCACTTCGCCGGTAATGCCGCCGTCTACACAACCAGCCGTACTACCGACTCCAGTACCGACAGAATTTGATGTCGACAGGCCGTCCATATATGTCAGACGACTACATCATACAGATACGGCTAGCCATTAATTCACGGCTTACCCCCTTGAACGGTTCCGTGAAAGTCTTAGAGAAAACAGCCTTGCCTTTTCTGTACCTTCGAGTGTGCATTACACAGATGAAGATCTTGATCGCGACCAAAATGACACACAGTGAGTGTCGGGATAAACCTGATTATAACTCGCACTCAGGTACCACAAAGAAGACTATTGAGTATAGCCATAAAATGACAACAGAGGAAATTTAGCTGGTGTTGTATAACTCAGAATGTCCACGACCACCTTCTTCTTCAATGGCATACAGGGTCCAGGCCTCAGTAGCTACTGACACGAAGAAGTCAGTCCCGCATTTCGTCTTCTTCCACGGTTGAGAATAAACAAGGACATTGCCTAGACGTTCTGCCAATATCAGTGATCCAGGAAATTCCAATGTCTCACGCTCACACACAATAATAGCCACGGTCCCACCCGTTGACACGGAGATGCTCTGCTGATCAGTATTGGTGACAGCCATTTTATGGGTGTAGGAAAGTTTTTCACCCCAACGCCGCCGATTTGTGTGACATACCACTCGCAGACAACTAACCAGTAGGCACTATACATATGTTTCAAACAATATTTGATCGACCTCTTCCTGTATGGCTAGGGAGTGATCTTTATTGTATCCGATGGTCTTCAGATCTCATTTTGATATCCTCTTTCCCTTTCATTTTCTCCTTCCTGACAGTAAAGGATTTGCTTTCGCAACAAGACATGTGGGCGCGAGTAAAGAAGGAGGCGGTATTGATTGTTTGGAATCCACAATCTGCTGTGCTTTATTCCAAGCTTTTCTGGTTAGGAAGGTCAATGACGAACATGACAAATCATTGATTTCATTCATTTAAATCAATTCATCATACCATCAGAAGTTAAAGATGGAGACGGCCATAATAGCCCGCCACTCAATCCATCCGTATGCAGTTACGATCAATCGCAGTCTAACACATCTTTTCACGTTCCCAGTCATTAATTCTCATGGAAATGCTACGGTTTGCGTACCAAAAATCTTGTTATCTGTTTCGCGCTTTCTCTTTCAGCTTTAAGATTAAGTCATTGGGCTTTTACGAACCTACTCAGCTCTGTTGTGTCCCTGTTGCGTACGGCTGCATCTCCTTCCACGGCAGCATATTTGGACACCATTCTACATAAACATTTGATAACTGCCATTGTATTCAAAGAGAAGAACCAACACATTTCCCTATTATGTAATGTAGTTTTTTTCTTCTGATCAATTGATAAAAGTCCAACCTTTATTCATCTCTACTGTCCGTCCATCTGGATATCCAATTTCTCACCCACCTGGACTTAAAAGATACTCTCCTCCGTCGGCTAGTCTTAATGGTCAATCAAACAATAGATAATAGCCATGGAGTTTCTGCGACTCCTTGGATAATTCAATGCGGCAGCGGATCTTATCCAACAATGCTGATCGTAAGTTGTTTCACATAATTATACCAAATCACGCATATATCTTAGGTGGCCTATCATGCTCATAACACTAATTCTGACGTGTTTATATAAGTTAATACGTTTACTTATGATTTCATTCTAGCATATGTATTATAAGGACATTTACTTGTTACAGTATGCTTATTCAAATTGCTTTGCCACTTACGAAATTTTCGCATGAAAGAGCAAATATACAGTTGTATGTATTGCGTCATGGAAGTCTACCAAGAAGTAAATGTGCCATGTACACTGGCGATCATTCCTATTACGAAGAGCCAAAAAATTCGGAGTTTCCACAAATCTTTCACAAACATACTCTACAACATGTGTACAATACCGTAAACACAGTGTATGTGCTCTCTCTCTCTCTCTCTCTCTCTCTCTCTCTCTCTCTCTCTCTCCAAACAAACATTGATGTTATTTAAACTTTCACGTTTTCCTTTCTTTCTTTCCTCACACATGTATCTTTGTGCATGGGTGTGGGTTTGCATGTATGTCTGCTAACTGTCACTTATACGTACATACAAGCATGTATACGAGGTTAGTGAGAATAGCAAGTACTCTGTACAATAGCAATCTTTATTTGTGAACAGTGTGTCCGTGCTCCCCCTTCAGTTTCGTGACCCAATTATTAAATGTTATTATGTATTCAGTTTTTTGTACATTTTCTTCATACCCTACAGACCTGCACTTCAAACCGCATTCCGACTTTCCAACATTCTGTCCTTCAATGTCTCTGAAGCTAAATCAGGATTGTATGGAAGATGCAGCAACGTTTATATATGTGCTCAGTCAGTATGTTGGCCACGGCAGCATATCTATGCACTGATCGATTTCTCGTGTACTAGTGTGTGGAAGGGTGGTTCGCTAGTGCACCACAAAATGTGGCATCATTTTGAGGCAACAATAAAGTGTTTAAACCACTCTTGATATCCTTACAATGTCGGGCGATTTGTCGTCTCCTTCCGTTCAAACGTTATTACTTTATATTAAGTCGGGCCCAAAATCGTAATTAAATGTTAAATCAAGTGGAATATCATTGTAACGTACCTGGCTACTCCTAATATGTAGAGAATAGTTGTTTGGCGACTTCAACACGTGTCGTGTTTGATCCGCCGTCAGCAAATGTGGGATCCATCTTGCTCAAACCTTTATGAGTTTCAAGTGAGTCATCAGTAGTATAAGGGGTGAGATTAGCGACAATGGGAATTAGCATTAAAAACACCCCCTGGGTAAGATTAGCGACAATGGAAATTTAACATTAACCACCCTGGGTAAGATTAGCGACAATGGAAATTTAACATGGGCAAAAAACCCTGGGTAAGATTAGCGACAATGGAATTTAACATTGGAGAAAGGAAAAAAAAAAGGAAATATTGATTTTAGCGACAAAGGCATTCGAACAATGGAAAAAAAAAATCGATTCTAGGGACAAAGGCAATTGAACATGTAGAATAGAGTTTGGGTCTGTCTAGGGACAAGGGGAATTGAACATGGCAATAGAGTTTGGGTTTGTCTAGGGACAAAGGGGAATTGAACATGTTAGAAAAAAAACTACTTTAGGGACAAGGGGAATTGAACATGGGATTTTTTTTTTATAAAAATTTTTATAAAGGGGTAGGCAATCGAAAGGCTATCTCTTTTCGAGAAATGTGGGTGGCCCTGAAAAGGGCCTTTGGATTTATGTTAATATTAATATTAACGTAGACGGCATCTGTCACATCTTCTTCTTCTTAAACTCCCTTCTAACTGCAGGTCCATACACAAGTACCCTCTTGAGGCATCCTTGTCTTTCTATGTAAACTCTTCTCATCCATAGATTAGTATCTGTCCTATCAACAACAGTCCACTTGGACCAGACATACATGAGCATGTCCGTCCTAAACATCATTGAAGACACAAGGGTGGATGATTCAACTGTGGTCCACATCGTGAGGCGACGAGAACAGGTGAATCAATGCAGTGAACTGCGCTTATTTATAGGTAGAGGAAGGATTGAAACGGATTGAGTTCATTCACCAATCCGAACACGCGTTACAAAATTCAGTCAGTCCGCATCCAATCCGAAGAGAGCAGTCTGTGACGTCATGTGGTCTATATAGATTCGCTAGCGCCTGTGTGCTGTCAATCTATGCGACAGTGATTCAACATGACGGAAACTCAGAAAACGATCCATTGGGGTGCACCAGCAGTGGAGACCACACAAGGGAACCCGGACTTACTTTCAGAAGAGGTACATTGGGATTTTGTGGATTTTCTTACCTCGCAAGAATTTGTTCCGGAACCTTTGTATCATTCTTCATTACCGCAAGTGGAGAATTTTAGACAGAGACAGAAAGAAGAATTGGAGAAATTTATGCAACGACAAAAGGAAGCGGAACAAGCTTTTCTCCTACAGCAACAGCAACAGCAAAAGAAGAGGTAAGAAAAAAACAACAGCAAGAAGAAGTAGCAGCAAAGAAACAAGAGGGTGAAAATCAAACGGCTACGGTACTGTTGGACATTTTAGCGGGGTTAAGAAGTCTGAAACAAATGTATCAGACTTCTTTATCACGACCGAAGAGAATACGACCTTCCCGAGCTAAACGCGCCAACCCTGTGACTAAGCCTATCGTACCACCCTTAGTGATTTCAACCCAATCATCATCATCAGAAGTAGGCCTCGGCCGTGGCAAAGGCTTAAGACAGTTAAAGTTGATTGCTTAAACTCACCCCTACACCAAAAAAGGCCCTTTTCAGGGCCACCCACTTCTCTCGAAAAGAGATAGCCTTTCAATTTGCCAATAACTCAAAAATCAACAAAAAAAACATTTCACCCTTATAGTACATGTCTGTGTATGAGTGCGTGAGTGTAGCTTCTTATTTTAAAATCAAAACTCAAAGACACTTACCTTATATAATTAATGTATTCTTTTCTCCATAGTTACAATCCAATTCACAATTCACAACAGAACACTTTATAAATTACATTCACTTCTTCTGTTTCTTTTTTTTACTCTCTCTTCTTTTTCAATTTCTTCACCGTCACAGTCTTTTCCTCCTCTTCCTCCTCACTTTCTTCCCTTCTTCTTTTCTTCACCTGACTGCTTTCTTCCTCTGAAGAATATCTCTCTTCTTCTGAAGAATCCCTCTTTTCTTCCGACTCCTCTTGTTTCTTTTTTGGGCAATCTGGAGACCAATGTCCTTTTTCTTGACAATAATAACAAGTATCTTGACTTTGGTCTTTTCTAGCCCCTGTTTTTGTTCTTTTTTGACGGTCTGGACACTCTGAAGACCAATGCCCTTTCTTCTGACAGATATAGCAAGTATCTTGACTTTTATCTCGAAAGGAAGGAGATTAGTCCGTCGGCTGGTCTGAAGAGAATTTTCTAATGACCCCTCGCAAAGCTCTGATGAAACGTTCCATCTGGGTAGTCTCTTCCATCGTTGTGCTCGGTTTGAGAGTGAAATGAATAGTGAAAGGACAAGACACACACCCTTTTTATATACGCTGGTTTGCCATGACTATAAATTAGTCTATGGTGTTTAAACTTGAGTCATTTGACGTTTTGCACTCAAGATGAAACGATCCTATTCATTCGAGAAGAAAGAAGAAGAACAAAGTAAGAGGCAGAAACGTGATCTATCGCCTCGTACCAGAGCTGAAGTCTTGGCACAAATTCATGCCAGTGATTTTGAAGAGGACATGAATGAACCAGAATCCGAACCCTCTAAACAAAGTTCACCACTCTTAGTCAACCCTGAAAAGTACTATTCCATTCGAGAGACGGAAAAGCGCTCCTCTAGAAAATTTAGAACCACGGCTTACACCTACACAGTGAAGTTTAAAGATTTCAAGTCCGACGTACCATTGAAGAAAGCAGAAGGGTTTATCACCGAGATGTGGGATTCTTTGCTCACCGCACTCAAGCGACAATGTCAACCCAAAGAAGACGATCGCTTGACACTATCCATAGATCACGACAGCTTGAAATCCCCTGTTTGGATCGAGTTTAGCAGACCCGCAGAACTAACCCCTTCCAAAGTCATGGACAAGATTCAACACGTGCAACAATCTAATGACCAGTTTGACATCACCGATGGTAAAGCCACACTGAAAATGGCCCACGTCTCTCCTCCTCAAGGGACCGGACAACGCAATAAGGTGTTATTGGTGAACGACCTTCGCAACACCAAAAATAGTCTCGTCCAAATTCACAATTCTCAAGACCAGATGTGTTTAGCCCGAGCCATCGTGGTGGGACGAATCTATGCCAACAGAACGACACGGTAGAATGGAAAAGAGCCTGAAAAACTATTCAACGATCCGACCGAGCCAAACAACGAAACGAAGCAGAACTCCTGTTACAACAAGCCGGACTGTCCAAAGACACACCCTGTGGCATTCCTGAGATGCAGAAATTGCAAGATGTCCTAGCTCCACTCTACACCTTGAAAGTGCACCCTCAAGAAATGCGCGGACCTCTATTGTTTCGAGGGAAAGACTTTAAGGACGGAAAATACATTCATGTCTATTATCACGATGACCATTTCGATACCATTACCACTATCACTGGATTCCTGGGATACAGTTATTACTGTGAGAAATGTGACTATGGCGATAACAATCGAGAGCAACACAAACATTGCGGATGGAAATGCCCAAGATGTTTGGCCTATCCACCCTGTCTGAGCGAAGGACAAGAAAGTGTACAATGTCCTGCTTGTCTGCGCACGTTTGTCAGCCCTGCCTGTTACCAACAACATCTGAAGACGCAAGGTTCACAGCAGAAATGTGCTTGCCAACTGCTGAGATTGTGCCCTACGTGTCGAAAAGGCCTACGTACCAATAATACCAAGGCACACGTATGTTCAGGAAAGAAAAAATGTCACATTTGTCACCACATCGTGGACTTGGAACACCAAAGCTACGTGCAAAAATACCAACCCCCACCAGAGAAAGAGGACGGTCACAAGAAGAAAAGCAATTTCATCTTTTTCGATTTCGAATGCATGCAAGAGACTGGCATTCACATTCCTAATTTCTGCGTGGCTCATCGAGCGTGCGAGAAGTGCAATCAAGAACCTATCTTCAGTCATTGCCCTCACTGCAGCAAGATTCCCGGAGGGCGTGAAAAAATCTTTCGAGGACCGAACACGTTAGCCGATTTTGCCCAATGGGTCTTAGATCCCATCGACAAGACGTGGAGCCAAGAGGACATCGAACGTTACGGAGATTGTCATCGTCATGCCACGGTGATGGCTCACAATTTCTCCGGATATGATGGACAGTTTCTTTTGAGGTACTATACGGAACATGGCACCGAACGTCCTAAAGTCACTTTGAACGGAGCCAAAATCATTTTCATGCAAGTGGGACAAGTGCAGTTTAAAGATTCGATGAGTTACTTGGCCATGCCTTTGAGTCGAATGCCTAAAACGTTTGGAATGACAGAAATGGCTAAAGGTTATTTTCCTCACTTTTTCAATACGGAAGCCAATCAACACGCCGTTCTACCCCATTTGCCTGAGGCTCACTATTACGACCCCGAAAACATGCGTACCGAACAACGAGAAGCTTTCTACGCTTGGTACCAGACTCACGCCTCCGACCCTTTCGACTTTCAGGAAGAAATGCTTAAGTATTGTCGTTCTTACGTGGACATTTTACGGCGTTGCTGTGGAAAATTTCGAGAACTGTTCATGGAACACGGAGGGGTCGATCCTTTGAAAGAAGCTTGCACCATTGCCAAAGCGTGTTCCTTAGTGTATCGACAACGATTCATGCCTGAAAACACCGTGGCTGTCATCAGTCCTCAAACGAAACACTATGTCAAACGTCAATACTCGGTCAAAGCCCTACGTTGGTTACATTACTTGTGCGACAAGGAAGACAAATGGATTCAGCATGCCCGCAACGGAGGAGGCGAAAGACCATCGGAACGTATTCGGTCAATGGCTGGGACTTAGAAAACCCTAAGATCGTGTACGAGTTTAACGGTTGCTTATTTCACGGATGTCCCGTCTGTTACCCTGATCGTAGCACTAAAAATCAGTTTTTACAACGAACCATGGAAGACTTGTACCAGGACACTTGTCAGCGACGCCTAAAGTTAGAACAGGAAGGATACCAAGTGGTGGAAATGTGGGAACACGAGTACGATCACCGTATGAAAACCGATCCCGAGTTTAAACGTGCCGTGGAAAGTTACAAGCTGATGGACCCGTTGAACCCGAGGGATAGTTTGTACGGAGGAAGGACCAATGCCACCTGTTTGCTGTACCAAGCCGACGAAGAGAAAGGAGAAGAAATCAAATACTTGGACGTGTGTTCGCTGTATCCTTACGTGTGCAAATATTGTCCCTTTCCTGCAGGGCACCCACAATTGTTCACGGAACACATCGACCTGAAAAACATTCGACAATACGAAGGCTTGATCAAGTGTAAAGTTTTGCCTCCCACGAACCTATACCATCCCGTCTTACCTCACCATTGTCAAGGCAAACTGATGTTTCCATTGTGCCGTACTTGTGCCGAAACGTGCAACCAAGACCAATCTTGTCAGCACACCCAGGAAGAACGTGCCTTGACGGGAACCTGGATCAGCGTAGAATTGTTCAAAGCTCTGGACATGGGATACCAACTGTTAGAAGTGTACGAAATTTGCCACCTTCCCAAGACACAACAATACCACAAGGGTGACCCCAGTCAGAAAGGCATTTTCGCAGACTACGTGGATGCCTTTTTGAAACTGAAGCAAGAAGCCAGCGGCTATCCTTCCTGGTGTCACACTTCGAAAAGACATTCAAAGAGAAATACTATGAACAAGAAGGCATCACTTTAGACCACATCGAGAAAAACGAAGGCAGGCGGTCGTTTGCCAAAGTGATGTTAAATTGCTTGTGGGGTAAAATGGCACAACGACCGTGTTTACCCAAGACGGAATATTTGACAGAACCTTCCCGCTACTTTCAGATGATTCACGACAAAACCAAATACATGAAACACGTGGACGTCGTTCGCGAGGATTTGATCTTGGTCAATTACGAAAAAGATCTGGACTTTGTACAAGACGACCCCTTTGGAAATGTCATCATTGCGGCTTACGTGACAGCTCATGCTCGCTTAAAATTGTACGAAGCTTTAGAACTGTTAGGGGAACGTGTCCTGTACTTTGACACGGACAGTTGCATTTACATCCATCACCCGAGTCAACAGCACCCTGACATCGAAGGAGACCGTTTAGGAGCCTGAACAGACGAACATCCCGACGACAAGATTCTAAGTTTCGTCAGTGGTGGTCCCAAAAATTACGGCTACGAATACCGGGACCCACAAGGAGAATTGCACACGACGTGTAAAGTGAAAGGATTGACTCTGAATTATCGTACCAGTCGTGTGGTGAACTTTGGGGTATTGAAAGAAACCTTGCAATCGGGAGAGGATGCAAACTTTAAAGTGACCACCTATCAACCGAACAAAATTGTACGTTTACCCACTCACCACATCGTCAGTCGACCCTTGGAAAAAGTCTATCAAATCGTGTACCAGAAGCGAGTGCGACTTCCCAATCATTTCACCTTACCGTATGGACACGTCGGTATTGGTCTGTATATGATGATGGCCACCCCTTCTTCATCACAAGAGAAAAAGAAAGTGAAGACAGAAGTGAAGACAGAAGTGAAACAAGAACCGATATCCCCCGCTCAGACATCGTCCTCTTCAACACCTATTGCCGGTCGCACACGCAAAGCATTGCAATCCAAGAAAATACCCCAAGAGAAAAAGAGTAGCATCCTCCAAGAGTGGGTGTCTTATTAACACACCAACCAACACAAAAAACGGAAAAAGTCTTAGCCAGCATTTAGTACGATCCCTCACATCCTGCAGGTTACGCAGGAGTTCAAAAATTGTATCGTGCTGCCAAAACGCGACTGAAAAGTCTCCGTTTACCTCAAGTGCAACGATGGTTACAAGAACAAGCTACCTACACTTTACACAAACCCATTCGACGCAAGTTTGCCAGAAGTCGCACCCGAGTGGAAGGCATCGATCATCAATGGCAAGCCGATTTAGCCGATGTCTCTCATTTGGCCAGCTACAATCGTGGCTACAAATATTTGTTTTGTGTCATCGACGTCTTTTCCAAATTTGCCTGGGTCGTGCCCTTGACTTCCAAATCGAGCAGCGAGTTAGTGAAAGCCCTGCAACGAGTGTTGAAACAAAGTGGCCGTCACCCTCTTCGATGGCAAACGGACAAAGGCACCGAATGTCTGAACCAAGCTTTCCAAAAAGAATTAAAGAAACGTGACATTCATTTTTTTACCACCGGGAATCCCGAAACCAAAGCCAGCATCGTGGAACGTTTTCAACGCACATTGAAAGAACGCATGTGGAAATATTTTACGCATCACTACACTCTGAAGTACATCGACATCTTACCGCACCTGGTGCAAGCGTACAACCAATCTTACCATCGAAGCATCGGACGTGCCCCGCAAGACGTGACTCCCGACAACGAAGTGTTGGTGTTTGGTACGTCCCCGACGAGGGCTGTCCCCATGAAAAGTGGAGAGTTGGCCGTAGGAGATTGGGTGCGCATTGGCAAAACCAAACGCACTTTCGACAAAGGTTACTTACCTAACTGGACGACCGAATTGTTTCGTGTCACTGGACGAGTGCATGGTCGTCATCCTGCCGTCTATAAATTGGAAGACATGAATGGAGAAGTGCTCAAAGGAACGTTTTATTTGCCCGAGTTACAACGTGTCACCAAAAAAGAAGACGACGTGTACGACATCGAAAGCATTCTCGAACGCAGAACCCGTAAAGTGGGCAAACGACGTGTCAAAGAAGTGAAAGTACGTTGGAAAGGATATCCACCCAGTTTTGATTCTTGGATCGACGCTTCGCAAGTCATCGACTATAAAAAGAAGTGACCATCATGCCCTTTCACACAGACGCAGCTACGTCAACCACTCCTCCTTCACCTAGTTCTTCTGTGCAAGATTTACAAAAACGACCCTTGTGGGTGTGGTGTGGAGAACGTGTGCCTAAAACGCAAATCGTCTTTTTCTGCCAAATCTTCGTGGTGTATTGTGTCATCGGGGCAGCCATTGCCAATTTGAGTTTGCAACAAGGAGACAAACAATTGTGGACCATTTTATTGAGCAGTTGCATCGGTTACCTGCTTCCTAATCCCTCCCTGAAATTCCCCTCGAACGGGAACCACGGGAACCTTGTGTCCAGTGCCAGTGCCAGTCACCACTCCAACAACAATCACAATCAGAACCCCATTTTGGGCGGAGACACGCCTCTGACATCCACTAACCCCTCGGACAGCCACAGAACTCTGGAATTATGAGTCACCAAAACCAATTTTACTTAACCTTACCCAGTGACAGTTCCATGGAGGTGTTCCTCAACAACACGTTGTTCTGTTACACGGCCAAATTACCTCAAGCCATCCAAATCCAAAGCATCACCGAAAAGCAAAACACTTTTGAGGTCGAAATCCTGAACCAACAATTACAAGAAGCCATGAATGACATCGGATTTTCAGGGGACACAAGACCATCCAACAATTCACCCTTCAATATCTACACCTTGAAAATTCCGGCAGGGTTTTATTTTAGTGGTCAACATTTGGTGGACACCATTACTTCCAGGTTCGAGTTAGCCTTTGGCAAAGCCCTGAACAGAGTCAAAAAAGTGTCACCCTGGAGTACCATAAAGTGGCTCGTCGCTTACTGATGAAATTTCAGGATACCCAAACGTTGTCCATCAGTTTTAATCGTGACTTGTTTGATATTTTAGGTGGAGACACAAAAATGGCTCCAAATTTTAAACCGAAGATCAACAGCAATACGGAATTTTACAAGTTTTTTCGATTCCCTGTAGAACTGAACCAAGGACTGAATTTGATGTTCGTGTACTCCGATGTGGTGGAGTATAACGTGGTGGGACACACCTCTGTGCCATTACTGCGTGTCATTCCTTTCAAAGTGGATAGTACCACGACCAGTGACCAGGAAGGTGGAAACACCTATCACGTCCACCGGGAATTTGTGCATCCTCATTATTTGCCTGTCAGCAAGTCGTATTTGGACACGGTCAACATTGCTATAAAAGGAGATTTGGGACAAAATATTCCATTCACCAAAGGAAAAGTCACGGTGAAACTCCATTTTCGAAAACGGTTCTCTCACGAATCGTAAGTCATGTATCCAGTGTATCGAGGGGTTGCTCGACAGCGAGGACACGGTTTAGGAGATATGTTAAAATCGGCCTTTCGTTAGGTGGCCCCAGTCTTGAAACCGATGGTGACACGCGGATTGCACGCCTTGAAAGATGCAGCACTGACGCAAGGCAAATAATTTCTCCAAAACGTCATCATCGACAAACAAAACCCTAAAGAAGCCTTCATGAGGGCAGGCAAAAATGTCTTGCTGCAAACAGGCAAAGACCTTTTGGGCCGACGCGAAACACCTATAAATGCCCTGCACGCTACCGAGTCAGGCATTCAGCAAGGACAAGGCAGAAAGAGACGACGAAGAAAACACCCTTTCACCAGACTTCAAGCTAGAAAGGCAAAGAAAAGAAGAACCGTTCGAGACGTAGACGTTTTCGATTATTGAGACACAGCAACAAAAAAAATGATGCACCGAGAGTCTTGCGCCTGTTCCAAGACGGAACTGGATCTGTTTGCCATGCCACCCACCATGATGACCATGCAAGAATCCCAATGGGTGGAATTTCATCCCGTCTCCTCATTGACCGATTCCGCTCCCATCGAGTTTGAAATCAAAGGACAGCCCGAAGATTACATCGATTTGAATAGTAGTTACTTGTACTTGAAAGTCAAAGTTCAAGATAAGGATGGAAATGCTATAGACACTGAGCCAGTAGCTCCCGTCAACAATTTCATGCATTCCTTGTTTAGCGGAGTGGACTTGTACTTGAATAACAAACTAGTCAGTAGCAGCATGGATACTTACCCTTATCGAGCGTACCTGGAAAATCTCTTGACGTACGGAATAGACGCCAAGAACACTCATCTCAATGCCTGTGTGGTATGGGAAGCTGACGATGCAGGCGAATTTGAAACATTCAAAACTGATACAGCCAAAGACCACAATGCGGGAGTTGTAGAACGAAGAGACAGAATCAAAGACGGACACAGTTTAGAACTGATGGATCGTTTGCATTTGGACATGTGGTTGCAAGAAAAGTATTTGCTGAACTGGGTGGATGTCCGCCTGAGACTGAATCGCAGCAGTGCCGCTTTCCATTTAATAGCTGATAGTGACGATAATTACAAAACCAAAATCCAAGAAGCCAGACTCTACGTACGCCGTGTGGAAGTGTTACCTAAAGTGGGAAACGACATCAGTCAGACGTTGAGCAGAACGACCGCCAAGTATCCGATCCGACGCGTAGAAGTGAAAACCTTCACCATTCCTAGGGGACAGCGATCCATGATTGAAGATCATCTGTTCCAAGGACAGTTACCCAAACGTTTGATTGTTGGTATGGTCGAGAATACAGCCTTCAACGGAGCTATCGCTAAAAATCCTTTCTACTTTCAACACTTTGACGTGTCCAAGATCGAAGTCAGTCGCGATGGCAAGACCTTGTGTACCCGACCTTTCGAACCTAACTTTGACAAGAAGAATTACTTGATGTCGTACTTGTCGCTGTTCGAAGCCACGGGACAGTTAGGAACCAACACCAGTCACGGTATTACGTACGAGGATTATGCAGGAGGCTACGCTTTGTGGGCTTTCGATTTCACTGCAGACCAAGGCAGCGACGAGGGACATTTCCACCCTATAAAATCTGGCCAGATTCGTGTGGAACTTCAGTTTGCAAAGCTACTGGACGAGACAGTGAACGTCATCCTGTATGCAGAATTCGATAATACCATAGAAATCAACAGTTTGAAAGAAGTCATTCTAGACTATTAGAAGCTATGGAAGACTGTTCTCCCTCTTTACCTAGTGGAGAAGCTTTGAAGATGGAATTTGAGGAGACCGTGGAAGGAGAATCCCAACACAAAGACGAAAAGGACATCTTGATCAAGTCGAGATGTCCAGAACAAGAACAGCAATTGGTCTCCTACTGTGCTACATACCTGGCAGACACAATTACGACATGGATGAAGCATGATTACTATGGATGTCAAAACATCAGTCAAGAAGAAAAATTCAACGAATATCTGGACGAAGCTTGGAGTCTGTTTAAAAAAGACGTGTTACGTTGGTGGTATAAAGACTTGCGTGAACATTTCTGTCCTCCATTAACGACTCGAGACATCCATTACATCAATGCCCTCTTTGACAAATTCAAAGAGAAAGTCGAGATCGAAATTGATCACTTATTATCAGCAAAAGAACATTTAGTGACTTATTTTGATCGTGATTTTTCTAGAAACGATGAGAAAGTAAATCGTTGATTTTGTGACTAGTATGCTTATTTTGTTGTCTTCAGCTAGGAAACGTAGTGTCCATCCATGACTCAATGACTTGCAACAGTGGAAATCACAATTTCATTCACAACGTTGCCAACCCTGTTTAAAGTAGAGTGCAAATTGAAAAAAAAATGTTTGCCATATGAAAAAAAATGTTTGATGTTATATTGTTGGATTATTGTTAAAAAATGTTAGAGTTGTTGGTTAATGTTAATTGATTTCGTTGTGTTTTGAAAAAAATGCCTTTGTGGTTTGTTTGGTTATAAGAATGTTGATTTATGCTCTTTGACTTCTTACTATCCCTCTCATGACACTCATTGAACGTTGCGGCTCGAAAACCGTAGAGTGATGTTTTCCTTCACGTCCGCGCTTTGACTTTAAGAACCGGGTTGTTTCCAGTCTAACCATCCATTGTCGACTCATCCTTCTACGAAGATGTGTTCCAAACTAGCTAAGATAAACGAAGCCTACGTGAATTTGCATAGGGTCAGACACAGTCTGATACCGAAGCCAGAAGAGATAGAGAATGTGAGAATGTTAAAAGTTACTGAAGACCTGATAGAAGAGCTCTTCAGAGAAGAAGTGAACAGGGAGAAAGAAGAATGGACAGAGAAGTACAGACTTCAGAGACAGCAGCAGCAACAGCAACAACAACAGCAACAGCAGCAGCAACAGCAACCTGAACCTGACAGAGGCTTTGTCGATTGTCGTATCGACACCAAAGAGTTCTTCTTCTCTTTCCGAAGAAGCAGACCTATTGCCAGAAAGTCTATCCTCAGAGGACATCGCATTCTTAGAAACTAAAAGATTGCCATAGCAAACAAAAAAAAGACAGAAAAAACAGCCCTTTTCAGGGCTACCCAATACTCTAGAAAAGAAATAACCATCAATTTGCCAATGTGTGTAGGTAGAGTAGTGTGAATATAAACACTAACTCTTTTTTAATAGTAAGAGTGTATGTGTTTGTGTGTTTGTGTTTGTGTGTTTGTGTTTGTAACGGATGAAGTAGGTTGGTGTGGATAGTAGATTAAGATGATGTTTTTTTGGTGTTTGAGGTGTGGGGAGAGTAGATTTGGGGGGTTTGATTGGATTGCTTTGCGTATGTGGATAGTCTATTGAAGTGATTAATGAAAAATTTTTTTTAGAATAGGAATGGGTAGTATAAAAAAGTGAGTGAGTGTTTCTTTTAGGTCCGCGCGTTCTTTTGGTCATGATCTAGGTAAAAAAAAATTTACGTTTTTTAGGGGATGTTTTCCTTCACGTCCGCTCTTTCACTATAAATTGAAACTCGCTGGGCAGTCTAGCTACCCTTGTTGATTGATTAACACCAGAATGAATAGCAGAATAAGCAAACTTCTTGAACTCCAGATACATCTGGAATATGTCAGGCGCCTGTTAAATGAACTGGCCGCGGAGGCTATAGTAGAAGAGGAAAGAATAAAGAAGGAAGAGGAGGAGAGAAGACAGAGGGAAGAAGAGGAAAAGAAAATAGGAGAGAGGATGTCGTACAATATTCCAGAGACAGAGGATTGGGGTGCTGAAGCGAATCATCCTCCCTCTGCGCTCCCAAGAAGAAAGGTGAAAGGAGACTGGGGAAGAAGATGCGTGTGTGGCGCCAGGCCAGGAAGGTGCCATCATTAGATAGGTGCATCTGGAGTTCAAAAACAAACAGCCCTTTTAAGGGCTACCCAATACTCTAGAAAAGAAATAACCATCAATTTGCCAATGTGTGTAGGTAGAGTAGTGTGAATATAAACACTCACTCTTTTTTTTAGTGTGAGGGTATGTGTTTGTGTGTTTGTGTTTGGAAGCACTCAAGTACGTGGGTGTGAATATTAGATTATGGGTTTGTTTATTGTTTCTTAGCGTATGTGGAGAGTATAGTTCGGGTTTTGTAACCTTTCATGTATGATTGTGTGGATAGTAGATAATTGGATTTTGTTTTAATGATTTGCGTGTGTAAATAGTAGATGTGGGGTTTGTTGATTGCTGGTTCACGTATGTGGATAGTAGATTATATGACATGAGAAAGTAGGGGGTGTTTTCCTTCACGTCCGCGCGTTGTTTGGTCATGATCTAGGTAAGATCAATTTTATGTCTTGGGGATGTTTTCAATCACGTCCGCGCTTTAAGTATAAAACTAACAGTGTTTGCCACTGGAGCCCATTCTACGGAATAAGCAAACAAGAAGATGCCAGCAGCTTCAGCTTTGTATAACAACCTTATGGGAAGTTGGTATTGGATGGTGAATGGATTGAATATAGCAGAAAGGCTTGAACAGGAATGGAGGCATGCAGTGACAAAAGACTTCGTCTCAAGACAAGCAACCAGCCTCCACTTAGCCATCAATATTGTAAAAGAAATGATAGAGGATGAGGAGAAGAGAATCAGAGGTTTAATTAACCCACCGTATGTTAAAGTGGGTAAGTTGAAAGAAGCCATAGTTTATGTGACGAGTGTAAGGTGTTATTTAGAAGACATTCTAGAATGGACAGATTGGTCTTTTGTGAAGTGGGGCTTAGACAAGCTTAAGAAAGCCGAAGAAGTAATGAGAAATGTGCTGACCGAAGAGGTCAAGAAGATCAAAGAAAAGTGGTCAAAGAAAAGAAAAGAAGAAGAAAATAGAAAGAAAAAGGAAGAACTAGAGAAACTAAACTCAAACTGGATGAAAATCCAAGAGAAGTTCCGAGCCATGGGTCACCCGGACTGGATGCCGGAAACAGAAAATAAGAAGAAAGGAATGATGGAAAAAATAAGAGGATGGTGGAAGAAGTTAAGGAGTTAGAAGAAGAAGAAGAAAAAACCCAAAAGCCCTTTTCAGGGCCACCCACATTTCTCGAAAAGAGAATGACTTTCCATTGCCTACCCCTTTATAAATTTTTTTTAAAAAAAAAAAATCCCATGTTCAATTCCCCTTGTCCCTAAAGTAGTTTTTTTTCTAACATGTTCAATTCCCCTTTGTCCCTAGACAAACCCAAACTCTATTCCCATGTTCAATTCCCCTTGTCCCTAGACAGACCCAAACTCTATTCTACATGTTCAATTGCCTTTGTCCCTAGAATCGATATTTTTTTTTCCATTGTTCGAATGCCTTTGTCGCTAAAATCAATATTTCCTTTTTTTTCCTTTCTCCAATGTTAAATTCCATTGTCGCTAATCTTACCCAGGTTTTTTTGCCCATGTTAAATTTCTATTGTCGCTAATCTTACCCAGGGTGGTTAATGTTAAATTTCCATTGTCGCTAATCTTACCCAGGGGGTGTTTTTAATGCTAATTGCCATTGTCGCTAATCTCACCCCTTATACTACTGTCATCAATATATTCAAAACAGCTGAAGAATTAATGTCCTTGAAAAATGAAATATTATCCACTGTGTATCGAGCTGTTTCATCAATTACCCTTTCAAAGCAGAAAAAGCTTGCATCATCTTCAACAGAGTTTCTACTATCCTGAAAGCACCTCAAAGGTGTAGTAAATTAACGTGAATTACATCCAGAAACTTTATCTAAGTCGGCCTTGATATCGGTCGGAAAGATTCTCATTATAGCTTAAATTGTACAATACTTGTTCGCTCAGTAGATTTTTAGACATTTCCAATTCAATGACATTTACTTATGGTATATTACGCACATTTATATCTAAATATCCAGCGTTCTAAACGTTAAAACGTTAAAACAAAATATTCAGAACTTTCTAAATATCCCTGATATATATAGTAGATTATTCGACATTTCCAATTCAATGACATTTATTTATGCTATATTGCGCACATTTATATCCAAATATCCAGCGTTCTAAACGTTAAAACAAAATATTCAGAACTTTCTAAATATCCCTTATATATATATATATATATATATATATATATATATATATATATATATATATATATATATATATATATATATGCATTAATGACATTAAATGAAACTTAATTGATTCATAGTGAAATTTTATGTTTCTTTTTTGTCTTGTTTGACTGTTTAGGATTAAATTGTTTTCTTTATGAAAAAAAAAACAGTTGCTAACTTTGTTTAATTCTCAGTGGAACGTCTTTTCATTATAATCTTAATCACATAAATGACGTAATTGTAAGCAGGTATCAAGTTTAGTTACGAAGTAGAAATAGCTTTCCATTCGGTGTGATAAAGCCTCGTTAAGCTTGAAATGCCCCTAGTTATTAACCAAATGTGGGTGAGAGTACAACTCTCACGTTTTTTAATTCTTGTGAGAGGATTTGTACGCTTTATGAAACTCACAGGGGCACACAACGCAATCATCCGGCTAACATATTCTTCGTGGGAGCAGTCTCTTTACGAACAGTATAGTTGTTCAGTTAAGAAGTAGAAAATCAAAATCGTGCTCTTCTTTTCATTATCCCCTCCACACCAAACCGTGAAATGGCTAATATAAGAATTGGCATACAAACCCATACATATTTATAAATAGTGTTAATGACGTTACAGATATACGATGATAAATACAACACTTACGTATATCTGACGTAGAGTTAAATATTGCTTTATATGACTCTTATAATGCAGTGATTATTCAATCCATCACAAATATCTGACAGTTCAATATTGCTTTCTCCAACTCTTACAATGCAAAGATGATTCATGAACAATATCCGAAAGTTCAGTATTGCTTTCTCTAACTCTTAAAATGCAGTGATGTTTCAATCCATGACCAGTATCCGACAGTTCAATACTGTTTTCTCTAACTCTTAAAGTGCAAAGATGCTTCAATCCAAGACCAATATCCAATGCCTGTGTAATTTCGAATGAAGAATTGTAAAGTGTTAGATCAATAATAAATCTGTTTATCTTTTTTAAATATGACAATTCAATCAATTAGTAACAGATTGTTCAGTCTATTAGCAAAGAATGGCATTATTATTCATTGGAATTGGAAATGACTTCAATTGTTTCAACGTACCCTCCTAGAAGCAGTATCTATCTGCAAATCTCTGTACTCCTATAAGTTTTAAAAGCAATTTATACTTGATTGTTAACTCAGCACCAGGAGATACTAACTAGGACTACTGCGGATAGATGTGCTACACTTTGCTCCACAACGCATAGGAAAACAAGTGATAGAAGCTGCTGGAAATGTGACGATGATAAATGTCTTGATTAAATGAATATATTACTGACGATCAGCCCCGTTCAAAACTGTTACAGTACATAGGTTTCTTATACATTTCGTTCACATCTAACATTCGTTAGCAAACAAGAATCCAGAGTTAGATGGACATGTAGTTATGAGCAACAGGTCTACTAATTGACAATGCTGTTCAATAGAAATTCAAGTTCGTCAAGGTCTCATCAATATAAATCAGCGAAACCAATATTGATCGACATCCTACAATATTTGGTAATGTTTTACAGAATAATTCAGGAGGTATGGTAATGAAGGGTTATAATTCTGTTTAATGAATTTGGGAAATGCAGAAAATTGTTCTACTTCAATGATTTATTCATATAAGGCTGCATGCCGAATTAAGTTGAAATGTAAAATAACTTGAGACAGAACGGACTCAGGATTAGTGACAGTCATTGGCCATAGCTATTATAAATGATGGCGTGAAATGCTATCCTTCAGGATGGTATCAATACAAAGGCAAACGCATAATTCGTTGGAATACGAAACATTTTTGAACAGTTATGGTGCATAAATTAAACAGAGGAGAACTGTCAATATGAAGTAGTTGCTCGCCTTAATGATTATGGGAAATAATAGGAATCACATTCATTCAAGACAAGATCTCATCCATGGAAAGATGCATATAGGTTTTAGTTAAAATCTAACAATCACTGTTAATGTTTTCTGCAGAAACCAAAATCAGGATATCTCGCAAAGAGAGTGCATACTTCGTGTTAACTGATGTCGTGTAACGCTGGTATGTGAACTCCTGCAAGTTATTTTTGTTGTTGCTACGATGGAGCATACTTTATCGGATTGAAATCTAACAAACCTTAGCATTGACATATTTCATGTAAATAGTGTTGTTCAGCAATAACAGTCCCCAATATGGATCTGCATGCAAACTTTTGTTTATAATCCAACAAATTATAATTCTGAAACAATAGTCAGGTAAAAGGAGATTTGCGAGTATGCGGTTTCGTCGAAGGCTGGAAATTGAACTCGCACACGGTCATGAAAGTGAAATTATTTGCTGCATCTCATTGCATTTCAGCTGTCGTCGTTTATGTGGTTAAGGTGAGGAAAGGAACCATAGACCGACGATGTGTAGCTGTAACAGTTCCTCTAATGCTGGAAATTACTTTCTTTCGAGGTATTATCATCACGAATAATCATACTATGTTTGTTAAAAACTAATTCTCTACAATGTTGTCTTGCGGAATCCAAACTTATCAACGGATGAAAACAATAATGTTGCATACATTTATGCAGTATTAGAAACTGCTCTACCTTGGTCTTTTAGAATATATAAATCAATAACAATACAGTTTGAGTACACGTGATGCGAGTGCACGGTCATTTCGTTAAGTAAATTATTTCCTTCAGCAACTATAGCACATTAACAGATGACAAAGAGCATTATATTCAAGCACAGGTTTGATCGCTTGTTCTGGTACTTGTTGTAAGCCATATAGATGACTTTAAAGACATTAGACCATAGGCATTATCAACAATGTAAATATGTTCTGAAAACTGGAAATGACCATATAAAAGGATTTAAGAAACTGGTTCTATAGCCATGACTTGGATGGAGATAATGACCAAAACTTGTGATATTTGTACATATTTAAATATACAACATTACTAAGTAAAAAAGCAAGTCATTGCAAAAATAAGTTTTATCTAAAGAAACATTGTTTGCTTAAGATGTTGACGAGAATCGTGGCTTATACCTTCCATTTTTTATATATGTACTTACCTGCGTTATATGGCTTCTCAACACAGTCATATGGGATCTCTAATGGACAATGCTTTAATATTGTAAATGAAACGAGTTGAATGAAGCCCAGCCTTTGCGAGTCGTTGCGAGCAAAAGATGGACATTATTTAAAGAGCTTCATAAATATAGTATTAAAATATTGCTAATTTGAGAGTCTTTCTATCACATAATGTTGTTTTTTTAGTGACAATTAATTAGATAGAAAGAAGAATGAAAAGTTTCGTTCATTCTGACAGACGATGCGCCTTTCATTTATTGTGCAGAAAAAATGGTCCCAAACAAAGTTGTACTAGTAACAGTAGATTATACTTTTAATAAACCATATATCAAAGAAGAAACGTCCATCTGAATAATATTTTATAAAGCCCAATCAAATTCATTTTTCAACACAGAATGTCAAATGTGTGTGATGTCACATTGCTATATACGGTTCGCAATACCGGTTAGAGTCCATGTTTACCCTAACACATCCCTTTTACAACTAAACATTACATTGTTACGATATTTATGTGCAAAGAGGCAAAGAGTATTATTGGATGCAGACATTCCAACATTTACTGTTTTGTATTTGTGACCGGATCTTTGTAGCATTTGATTTGGAACAGTAGACTGTACATTAGACGTAAACAATTTTTTTGAGCCAGATTCACCGCGTAAATGTGATGTAGTTGGATAAAGTTCTGTCAGCTGGGAGACCGATTTATGTCCGCATATTCTGTCCCCACAGGTGGGTTTATTTATTGCTGTACGTTAAACATGATTATAGGGTAGATTCCACCCCTTCAACCCCCCACCCCCCCCCCCCGCAAACGAACGATACGTTTAGTTTTACTTCTTGTTGTTGTTCTTGCATTGGATATAACGCCATTTTTAATATGATGATATTGTCATTCATTGCATAACAAACATATGTGGTGGTAAACTGGCCATATTCAGACAGACGAGACCATTTTCCCCTTATTTTGTCTTAGTCAAGTCGAAAAATGGCCACCAAAATATTCATTGAAAACGAAAATTTCCAGAAGGCGGGGTTACAAGGCTTATGTCCTTCAAGTTTTGTCTAAGGAAGAGCTAATCGTAACATATGGCATTAAAACCTTAAATGCTCTGAATGTGCGGTTTGCAGTAGGAAAGATGTAGTAGTAAAACTTAGAAATGTCCGATTTCCTTAAGCTGACGTAATTGGGTAAACAACATTATCACAGCATATAAGCAGTATTCGCATCCTATGGAGAATACTAGTAGACGGGTCGACATTGACGTAGCTGTTAGAAGCGTCCTTAAGCGCCACACTCGATCTTGCCGACAGAAAGAACTACATCTAGTTTAGTACATATTTTATATTTGGTTGGGGCTTTTACTGAACTTTGTGGATAAATGTGGGTTAATTGCATGAAAAGACAGTAACTATAAAGAGATTATGACCATGTACTTGAGGATAATCTTTCTATTAGTTCTAAAGACTCGTATGTTAACTAGTTAGTCAAAAAAGAATGCCCTAACTGCACTTAAGATAAGACGACAATGCTCCCCATCGATACATGTCATGACCATGTGGACTTAACTTAATATTGCTCATACGAAAAAATAAACAATCTTTCTTTTGTATCCCTTGGTGTTACTAATGATCTTGAAATGTCCGTTAATGAAGGATGTAATCAATCTATACTCTACAGAAGAGGAAGAACGGCAATAAGGACATCGATCTACATTTTATGGGATCATATAGAAGTCGTCTCACAATTAAAACTTCGAGCTATTGTTTGCTAAGTAGATCCATTTTATTTCCGCCACAACTGATCATATGTATCATGACTTGATACTGCGTTTATTTTCATCAGTCCACAGCAGATCCGTTGTAAACCAATCTGCTATAACCTTCAAAATAAAATATATTGGAGTAGGTTAGAGAAACTTTTTCATGCATATATACATCACCTACCTATTTGAGAATATGTTATATTTTAATTTTTTTATTATTTGCTTGTGTTCGTTGTGGATGTTTCTGATTTGAACATATGTTTAACCCGAGAGACCATTGTCAGCATGACTAAATATAGCAACGGTAATTAAATGGATAAAGATGTCATAATGTATACGCAGATGACTTGGTGTGTCTCATTCGCTTATGTTTTTCATTATTTGTATGCGAATCGTTGCAGAGAAAAACAATATCATCGCTATTACTTAAAAAAGCGAGATAGAATCAAATTAAAGTTTAGATGATTGTTAAATATGCAGATTTATATATCATTCACAAATAGTTTGTGCTATTTTGGCTTTGATCTTTGTGGACATTGCAGACGTGATTTCGAAATACTCTTGAGAAATATATCATTTATTATTGCTGCACATAATCGACCTTTAATTTATTCAAACATCAAGAACAATGAATAACTGCTTTGGTAGTTAAAGGATCCAGACATACATTGTCGTATTCTCCTCTTTTTTCCTTTTCAGTTATACAATAATACCGTTGAAACTACTTAAGTGTTCGAAGATCTGAACCATACAGCATGCTCAATAATTCCGACAGAAAATTAATGTGAAAACTGTGTTCAGTTGACAATGATCTCAATAACAATATTCCGTTTCATTGTATACATTAGCATTTTACAGGTAGAAAACATGCATAGCGTATTTCATTTGCATATTGTTCTTTACAACAGCTTTAAAGTTCTTTGATATTTTATTTTAATCCGACATATGTCACAGGTTAGTATGTAATTATTCAGGTTTGCGAAAATGAAATTTAGACATAATATGCATTAGATTGACTAAAGCATTTAGATATTTTTAGATGTAATGTAATAATTTCTATATGAAATGCATGGAGTGAATTTTTCATTTCGTGATCATCATGCTTTGTTAACCTTTTTTCAGAAATAACACGACTTCATTTATATTCATGGATAATTACCGTATCCCTGTTTGTTGTTCCTTTAATTAAAGATTTGTAGCAAATATAAAAGTTTTCGAGAATTGGCACCTCACAGGCAAGAAAGACTTTGCAGGAAATGACATCGTACATGTTGTCTTTACTATTGCAACAGCATGCACTGGGACAATTTCAGTGTTTATTTATATATTAAGTATTTATTCCTCAATGTTTGTATGAGACAATTGGTGAAATAATGAAATAGTTTTAAGATAACTTTAGCACCAGTCTAAATTGGATTCAATGTTGGCTCATTGATATATAAAATCACCATTTGCTGATGACCGTAAAGTTGTGCTTAAGAATAAATATTATTTTAATTTATGTAATTGTTTATTTATGTTAGCTCTCCGTTTAATAAGTTAGATGGTATTGGATGTAAAATGATAGCATTATTAATCTCTAACATAACTTTTGAAAGAAGGTGTCATGTAGAGACGATCCCATTCTGCGAATATTTGTGGTGAGTTATAGTAACAGGCAAAAATATCTGAATCAGTTCTAAGATTTTGAGTATGTCCCTGATTAACCAAGAGGGAGGGCAAACCGGTTGGATTGACATCTTAACATATATTATAAATTCTGTCAGAAAAATATGAGCGTCTTGTTTTTAAAAACGGAATCTTGAGACTGGAACACAAATTCGCTTTAAAACCGAGATCAGACTTTCTTTAATAAACAAGAACATAAATCGCTTGATATCTCTGTTCCTTGTTAGAGGACAATATTTAAACGTCCACCGTCAGCTGGTATTTTGATAGATGGAAATCTACGGGGAAACAAATTGGATCATTATAGAGAAATCGTCTGGAATTATGGCCTTTGTGTTTAAACAACTATGACGATCCTTCTGAAACAGTGTTTCTACTACGTCAGAAAACATATACCATTATTACTGTAATAAATTATTTCAATACTGCATCTTCCTCATCCTTTGTATAATATTTAAGATAACATTTGTTCAATTTATTATTAAATTCATAATGATATCTTGATATTTATTATATATTTCATAGTGAAATATTGAAATATGTCAGGAGGAAACATTTACTATTCAAGATATTATATAACTAATTTTCTATGTAACTCACGGTCACTGTCAGTGACTGGATTTACATGACAGTTCAAAAGTGTCAACAATACAATACTGTATACCTGTAATACTCCCTCGACAAACGCAAATATTGTTTAGAAGAAATAAAAGCTCGTGATTAAAACAGGTTATAAATGTTTTAGTTTGCAATGTGTTCTTGTTTGAAACGATTGGGTGATTCGGGCTTTGTTATTAGTCATTGCAAATCGAAATTTACTACCAATATAAAATTTAACGAAGCAAGATTGAACGCTTGCCAAGGCAGCACAATACTAAGCCTTTGCATGCATAAATAAAATATTAAATAAACAAAATAAAATCCTTACAAGTAAACATATATTCATTACCAAATTTTGTTTAAGAATACCACCCTCTGAAGTCTCTGAGTTCCAAGTGCTGTTTATAGACCCGAACAGCATCTCCGGACCAAATGTGGTAACATATTAACAATGCCTACATTATAAAAGTCGCTTTCCTAAAACTTATTCAAAACGTTTCGAACTGCCTTTCATCGAAGTAGCAATGAACTGTACATCACGCTGGCACAGACTGTAAGACACCAATGTAAACCTAAGGTACTTACATTATATATATATATATATATATAATAAAAACATCTACGTACTTTTAGTCCACACCAAACGTACCCATTTCGACTTCTAGACTTAAAGATTTTGCTTCCTTCATTATTGTCAGCATGTTTTGTTTTGTAATATTGTGGCGCTTATTTGCATTGCTAAGTCCCAGAAAAAGCTTTAATACAAGTGTATTTGACAGTTTAATGAATATCATTCTTGACATAGTAATTATACTATTTGCAGACATTAACCTAGAATGAAGGAAACCAAGAGTATTAAACTGTCCGTAAACCTCCTCTTACGTCTAAAATGAAAACAATATAAAATTTATGCGATTTTTAAACTTTAAATAGCCAGAGGCTCATCTCTTAGAAAACAAAATAAATACATAAAAACAAAGGTATTGATAAGATACTATAAGCCTTTGAGAGACAAAGTGAAAACATAAGTCTCTACATTCTGGTCTGTTTAGGTTTCAAACCGGTGGTATCTGATAATATATAGACTCATTATGCTATGATGTGTCCTGTTACCTGTAAATTATGTGCAAAATATGAAACTGTTTGATTCTATTGATTCAACCTCACAGCTGAAATCGAAGGGCAATAAGAGATGGTATTACCAGGTACTAAATATTAATACCGAAAACAGGTTTAGTTCCCATTTTCTATTTTTTTTGTTGTGATTATATTAGGCGAAAGATGATCACTAGCTATTTTAGGAGACGTTCATATTCATACGTATGTATTACACTTTTTATGTAAAATAGTAAGGCTCACTATACATTATATGCTCACCTGTATCACTGGTTGGTTTGTTTCAAATTTCGGAACGGTTTTTGTTGTATTTGACAACATTTGCTAGTCCTTCTATGGAATGAATAATACACCAAATATGGTCTTCATTTGGTCTAGAACAACAGCACGACTTTATCGCAATGTTTTAAATATATTATATCAAACCGGTGACCACACAAACTATAATGAAAATGAAATTATATCGATTGTGCAAGAAAGAGGGAAAGAAAGTATTGTCATGGTAATTGTGGATTAATACTTACATTATTTTACCACAGCAATCAACATGAATATTGTGAAGTGTCGAATTTTGAATTGCAGTGAACTTTAAAGTTGAATGCATTGATCGTTAACATTTTATCGCATTTAATCCAGAAAAGTCTTTGTGAAGGGTCACTTCGATCTTTTGTCGTTCAGCCCCCATGCCAGTGAAAACCTCAAAGGGGCATAATTGAAACTCATTGAAATTGACCAGGGTTTCTTAACACGGTCCTTAGAAAGTAAACAGTTGAGCTACCAACACTAACCGCTTGGTAGGAACCTATGACAACTTATCATTTTATCAAAGGGAAATTGTTACGCACCGTTGTTCACAGATTATGAGCTGTCCAAATCTGATGAATGGAATTTTTTCTTTGGGAAATATTAGGGACCGCTGCCTACGATTGGGCAGCATAAATTAATGCGTAAACTTTAGAAGCAATCAGGCTTTAACGTAACTACCTTAGTCAACATTCTTTAGTCTGAAATTCAATGGAATAGAAAAGTAGTCTTGACACCTGGGGAGGCCTAAGGACAATAGTGCTTTCCTCGTCAAACAAGAAAGGAACAAGGTGGTTGTCTTGTAAAACGAAAGACAGGTTTAGTGCTAGGACGCACAGGTTCTGAATGAGAACAGCAATAAGGTACGCAATTTTAGTTTCATGTAATATAATAATTTGATTGTTTGTTTTAATCAAATGTGTTTACTACGCTGGCGTCTATCGAATATTACTGCATTCTTTTACATATGCTACTACTTGTTCGACTGCTATTGCATGAAATTCACAAGTTGTAACTCACAGCAATCCTTAACCTACAAGATTATTTAAACATTACAAAATCAAATATAATCATATTATGTAACGTTTATTTCAGTTTTATGGAAATTTGTTGATGCTAGAGCTGTTATGCAATTTATTTGTATTCAATTTCAAGGAATGTGTTGATGCTAGAATTGTTATGCAATTTACCTTTAAATATTACAGTTATTAGTTCATTGGTAAAATTGATTGCATGCGATCCAAATGTTCATATGCATAAGATTTCATAGGGTTATATGAAGTAACTTCCTTCGGTTGTTAGGACGATGCAGTTTATCGTGAGTTAACGATATTTACCTGATTATATCTGATTTTGTAATGTTTGAATAATCTTGTAGGTTAAGGATTGCTGTGAGTTACAATTTGTGAATTTCATGCAATAGCAGTCGAACAAGTAGAAGCATATGTAAAAGTTAGTTGGCATCCGTTAGTCTCGAGAGACGATGGAACTGCGCCCATGAGAGATGTCCCGGTTGGTGGTGGCAGTCCCTGCTGCACTTGCTGTACTTGAAGGTTGTGTCAGGTGTTGGTTGAAGCTGCTTCTTCTTCCTCTGCGATCGTCTTTCATCAGCTTTCATCAGCTAGCCAGCGTTGCTTGTCCTCTCCGGCTTTCAGACCAGTGATGAGAGCATGTCGCCAGCCTGATCTGTCTAGAGCGAGCTCTTCCCAGGTGTTGACATCAATATCAAGGGCTTTCATGTCATGCTTACAGACATCCTTGAAATGGAGATGTGGCCGTCCGATCGACCTTTTGCCAGAGGCAGTTCCGAATAAAGAATGTCTCTGGGGATCCGTCCGTCAACCATCCGACGTACATGGCCCAGCCATCTGATGCTGCGTTGGCGGAGGAATGTGATCATGCTGGGAATCTTGGCACGCTCGAGCACCTCGTTGTTTGTTACTCGATCGCTCCAGGTGATCCCGAGTATGCGTCAGAGGCATTGCATGTGAAAGGCGCTCTGTCTTTTCTCTTGTGAGGCGTACAGAGTCCAGGTTTCACTGGCATATATGAGAGTGCTTAGCACGCATGCACGGTACACGGTAATCTTAGTGTTCATGGTCAGCATGCTGTTGTTCCACACTCTCTGCGACAACCTGGAGAGAGTTGTTGATGCCTTTCCGATCCGCTTGTTGAGCTCAGCATCTCGCTCGATATGTAAAAGAATGCAGTAATATTCGATAGACGCCCGCGTGGTAATTTAAGACCTTCCGCTGCAAGCCAGGCCAATATCCTACCACACTAAGTCAAAATTTACGCAGTGTGTAGATAGCCAACATGCTCTGAGTAACGTGAGGGAATTTGGAAATTTTATATACGTTTAGAGAGTGAGGTATACAGAAATTTAGGGGTAATTTTGTCCTTTACGATGGGACAAAGTATACAGCTTAGGAAGGATGAACTATAAGGACGTTTATATATGGTCAATGGAGGAAGATGATGCGAATCAATCGTGGACATTGCGCTCTTTTCACCTCTCGTTAATATGATGAAATATATCCAAATTGGACACTCCTGTTGAATTATATTGATATAATTGAATTTGAATTGGAATTGCCATTATTAATTTGTTCTGATTAAATTTGTTATTGTCTTTTCAAATGAGGCTCGTATTGCTTTATTTCTTCCCAGTGTTCTCTCTCAGTTCTATGTTGAGATTCTTCTCTTCTTTCACTCCGGCCGGTCTATAATATCGAGGGAGGTCATCCTCTCGATAACGCCAGGCAAATCCAATTAACCGCCCCTCTTACTAAGATGTCGACGTTACAAATATAAACATTTAACAGTTTCATAATTGTATGTATGTATGTATGTATGTATTTATGCATGTATGTATGACGTTGGACTGTGATTCTTCAATAGCTGGTATTTATTCTTTGTTAACAATTTATATTTAGTTGAAGTAATTTCATGGATCATTAACAAAAAGTATCACTTTCTACATGATTAATATGTATTTTCATGTCTTAAAGTGATTTCTTGGAACTCATAGGCATTGAATGTTAAGAAATTTACTAGATTCATATAGAATGACGAAAGCACCGTCACTCCCGTGAAATATATCAAGATGCGTTTCGTAATCGTGTCGGGAAGACCTTATATTTCCATTCAATTCATTGTTATTTTTATCAGACACAGGGCGGTTTCTTCTCCTGGAGAAGTCTATGCAAGACATTATCTGATGTAGTGTAGTGTCATATATTTCGTTTCGGCAGATATATCATATATTCCAATCCTGGTCAGGAATAAGGCACGACAGAAAACATGTCTGTTAATGCAGTTTCTGCGTGATTTGCAAATCAGTAACACATTTTGACGAACATCTCCGACACGTTTCAGTTGCAGTTGAACTCTAAGTTCAGCATAAGATCGCGTTCGTTTCTCCTTATGTTTCTCTCATCCATATTGAGATCAGTGTGAGATTTAGATGTTGGACATTATAAATAAGTTTTCCATACGCCGTAAGTTTTTTCCAACAATATTACCATGATAATAATAATGATCCCTCGGCCGTCTATTTTATGATCTGATTTACTTTATTATTATCTTGAATAAATCGATATGACTCATACAGTTTGTCTGAAGACACCAAACAATGCTAAAGCGAAACGATCTAACATATCTCGGATGCCTTGTTATTATCGTATATTGTCCTGGTGATGCTTTCGTCTCGGCTGATTTAAGCTTTTCGCTATCTCAGCAAATAATATTGCTGTGTCACATATAAAGTATTCTTAATATTTTGCTGCATTTGCAAGATGACTAATTTTAAACTCTTTCAACAAGCAGCTTATTCACTTCTGGCTGCGCTAATTTAGAGGAATACTCTCTAAATATGTGAAATTTCTTGAATGTTGGGTCTTTTTTTATTGTATTCTATTAAATGTAATATCCGTTATTTTATTCATTTGGTACTGAACAACTGTACAAAGCTCTGGGATATCCGATTCCTATACGGCATTCGTAAATTTTGGCTTGTTCCAGTTACCTCTGAGGATTCTGTGTAATCTTCTTAATTTATTATCCCGCTCATTATATTGTCTAAAACGTTGAGCAGTCTTTGACATTCAGACGTCCTGATATCAGAAAC
This sequence comes from Sinohyriopsis cumingii, assembly GCA_028554795.2. Lineage (NCBI taxonomy): Eukaryota > Metazoa > Mollusca > Bivalvia > Unionida > Unionidae > Sinohyriopsis > Sinohyriopsis cumingii. The sequence continues at coordinate 74,021,525 of CM068835.1, read as the reverse complement.
GAAAACGAAATTTCCTTTGAACATCACTTTCTACACTGAACAGATTAGCCTTCAGTCGGTCTGCAAAGCACCCTTATAATCCTCTGTGTCTTTCAGTTCACTGTTTGACAAAAACGTTAGATTGGTCAAATTATACGGTACATGAAATGATATTAAGTCTCTCATTCTTCAACTTGGAGTGCTGATTTTAAGTTCTTCTATACAAAAATATAATAGAAAAGAGCAACATGCAATAGGGTTTTCTCCATATCTGGAACTTGGCCCTTATTTGTCGGACTACACATTGCATTTTAAAGATATTTCTAAGCGTACCTTTCCAACAATACTTATATTCCCTACAGACGAATGTACCGTATCAGTATTTAAGACACCGAAGATTGTTTTAAATCTTGTTTGAGACAATCGATCATATAAACCAAATAGATGGTTCAGAATATGCATGTAAGCAGTATCAAGACCTGACGCGTTCATATACAGGTTACTAAGACGAGAAACAGTTGTACTGCAAGAGCACTGTGTACATAATTACTTTAACACTGTTGATTGTTTTATTCAGACAATGTCTTGCATTCATTGTTAAGTCTTCATAACGACAAGAAGGTCTTGGAATTTCGAGAATTGTCTGAATATAAAACATAAATATACAGTGTTGCTCTGAATTATTGACTATCCTCCTCAAATCATGTTTCACATCCAAGATACCCTAAGTTTGAAGAATTGTACAAAAGTACCCTAATCATATATTCTGCCTCTGACATTCCATATTCCTTTGCAGCCAGTATGGAAATAGGTATGGTATCAATGTACATTATCAATACGCATCCATGGCTTACTGTCCATTGATAATTTCGATTATTTCTTTTACAAACCTTTCGAGTGTTTAACCGTTCATAAATATTGCGTTGTTTGTCAAAGCTCCTATTTTTATCTCAGTTGATTATGTGTGATAAGTCTCTCTCTCTCTTACTCTATTCTGTAAGAATAAACACTATATATGTCACTGTATATCTCAGGAAGGTGGTTATGATTGTTTTCAGTATGTACCTCTAATTGTGTATCTTCCCTGTGGTATCCAATGTAGACACTGTACTCATTTGTGCAAAACTTCCGAACCAAAGACTCTTTGTAGTTCGTGGCCAGTACATGTACTTTCGAGAAAATTGATTTACTTTCATCAATAAGTTTCATGGTTTATAAGTATATCACATTTGTCATTGTTTCTGTAATTATTTAGATTAATCGAATTATTGTTTAATAAATGTTTTATATTTGCTATTTGCTATAGTCATTGATCGCAAGACTTGTTTGCATGATTTGCGTTATTTCTTATGAATACCATTCAAAAATATCGTTTTGTTTTTCTACGGTGTTCTTTGTTAATGTTCATGGATTTCGTCTCCTAGAATTAACGTTGTCTGCTTCAATAGGACTTAGGCAGTTTTGATTTAAATGTTTTAACTTTGTACGAACAACATTAACGTGCAATTCAGTTTTATCTAACTTGCTTTAATTTCTTCGTTCATGAATTCGTGTCTCTTTACTCACTTTAAGATTCTGATTCAAGAGATTATTATCAATATCGATCTTTATACCCTTCATTCATATCGTGTGGCTTCTCCTTCGAGAGATTTATTGTTGTGTCCATCTGTGTGTTGAAGTCTTCAACAGCCCTTCGATTCTGAGTGCAGAATTTAAGTTCTTTATTGTTTTGTATCATTTCCTTCAGACTTTCACACACAGGTATTTCAAGATCCAAAACTGATGTCACACTAGTAGATTAATGTGTCATTCACAAATAGTGTACAAATCTTGTGTTGGTATTGAACTCATTTATTATGTGGAACACATTTCAAGGTACTCTTAAGAAAGGTAACTGATGTCGACACTATAATTCCCTCAGTTGATCCAGATAATTTAAGCCGGTTTGGTAGGCAAATGACCGAAAGACAAATTGTCATATTCGTTTTCTTTTCCATTTTTTTGCATTAATACAATTAGTGCTAACTAAATCCTCGACGTCCAGAACTATACATCCAACTCTCTAACTCGGACAGAACATTGCCGTAATTCATGTGTTCCGTGGAAAATAATCTTTATAACTGAATATGTAGGTTTTATTCCCAACATCAATTTATAGGTAGGAGACATGAATATTGTTATATCTGCACAACAGTCAGGACGTTCTTTTGGATGTGATCTTAATTAGACATAAGTTCGAGTGTTAGAGGATAACATATGAACATAACATTTTAGATAATATGTATGATAACAAAACATTACAATAATGTTAGATATGATATATAAGTTTCTATATAAAATGAAAATGTGAATTAATCATTTAATGGGTTTCAATCTTTGTTCTGGTTTTTTTGTTTGTTTTTTGTTCTTGGTTTTCATGTGAAACATTTCTATCATCATTTATATTCATGGATTATGGCAGAATCCCTTCTATTTACAAGACTCAATGTTCGTTTTACATTTCGCTTTATCGTTTATAACAAAGGCGTACTTTGACCAAACTTAGTACCCAACGACCAACAATATCGGATATAAATTTAGCAGAAGTTTAAATGGTATTAGAATTGATGATTAAAAAAGTGATGAATAATATATATTTGTATCACTTTCAGTAGCACTCATACCGAACATTAACCAGCAGTAGCACTTCAGTCAGTTATACAATAACCAAACACTGACCGAATTTTGAAATATAATAATAATAATAATAATAATAAGAAGAAGAAGAAGAAGAAGAAGTAGAAGAAGAAGAAGTAAAAGAAGAAATGTTTACTCGTTGATGTACAAGAAACCATATACTCATGACATGAAATTTACTTTTATGAATATAAATAATGTTAATTTACATACTTATGTAGCGTCATGTAGCTCCACATTCAGTCAGCTAGATAGCATCAGGTGTAGAAATCGCATTATCCATTTCTAATAATCCATTTGAAAAATGGATTCATCTAGTTGACGACTACATTCTGTACAAAATTATGGTGAGTTATTAGACAATGCTACGAATTTTAGTCCATCCCTTTTTTAACCTTGAGGGAAAAAAGCCTTTTATACTTTTATTGTGTCGAAACCAATAAACGTCTTATTCGTTTTATCGAAGGGCTGTTCATGACAAGATTAAAACCCTCTGGAAACGAGATCAGACTTATAGCAATAAAAATATTCATAAACCCCGTGATAGAGGACAAAACTTTTGCTACCACTGTGCATTATGTCGGATACAACTGATTCGAAAAATTCCGAAAGGAAAAAATGCGGAAATGGAGGGAGAAACGCTATAGATTATTACAACAAAATATTCTGTAATCGTAGCGTGTGCGTTGTTAAAAAATAGACAATCTTTTTTACTAGCACCCTTTATATCAAGTCAGAAGAAACAAAGCCTTTCTGACTGTAATATATTCATTCTGTTTATCTTCTTTTCCTTTTAACATGCACTATTTGCCCAAGTTATTAAAATATCATTGAGATATTTAAATGTATTATATATTTCATAGTGAGATATTGAAATAATTGAATATGAAAAGCGACACCACATTTATCTCCATAGTAGCGATTCCTGTTTCTCCATCGGCCACTCATATGTGTTATTTAGACCCGTATTTCTATATCCAGGTCTTTTTCATTGTTCTTCCTAATTGGCTACTCTTTTTCTATATTTTCTCTATTATTCTCTCTTGCTCTCTGCTTGGGTTCGAGTCTCGGATTCGGCCAATTTGGGTATGTGAGAAAGCTTGCCAGTAGCTTCTCGTGGGTCGGTGGTTCTTTCTGGGGTTTTCCCGGGTTTTTTCTCCACCATTAATACTGGCCGCTATGTATAGCCTATCGTGTGCTGAAAAATGGCGTTAAACCCCACAACATAAACTATATTCCTCTACATCCACATATGGATGTACTGTTGTTAAACTGTGTCAGCTGTATATCAAGTGTACATTTATGCAGTCAGTAAGGGATGATAAAGAAAAGCCTAAACATGAACTCCAAACCGTAAAATTTAGACTTCAATTATCAACATGTTATGATTAGATTGCTACATCAGTCTTAGTAACTGCCCGTGACTGACCTTACAGGACTTTTCCAATGTGTCACCCATACAGTGTTGGATACCGGTAAACCTCTACAACACAAATATACATTTTTGTTAAGAGAAATAAACACCTTGTAACTAAATGTAGAAATACAAGCTTGTAAGTAAGAACTTTAACTCGCATTACAATCGTGATTATGTCTTTCCAAAATCTGGCGGGATATATTGATGTCCTCAATTTTTTCAACATTCACAGCGTTGCGAACGCTTCTTTCCAGCGCCAGATGCAATTTTACCACACTTCCGATTTATTTAACCCCTACAGTAGCCATCATCATCATCATTTAACTTATAGACGTTTTCGCCCAAACGGGCATGTACGTCTGCCATAGTAACCATCTGCAAGACAGTTTTATTTATATGTTCCCGCGCCTGTAGGTCCAGGAAATGAGTCAAAGGTAAAAGGAAATACAGCAACATTTCAATTACAATGACAATTGAAAATATTTTCTCAACAGACAACATATCTTCAATAGCATGACGTTGCATCTCATTTGTGACTGATCTTGCATTATCAGCCCTTACCTTTCTTATTTAAAGGGAAACGTGTATCTATGTTGAGTGTAATATTTTATAATAATAGTCTGCAAGAGTCATTTAATTCGTGGCATTTTACTTCTAAGATCATATGAATGAATCGTGTACTTTTAGGAATGAGTTACATGAAATGAAGCTCACGTCGATTGTATTCATAAATTCCGTTGTCGATGAAGGTAGTAAACACTACGTTGTCCAAATAGGTCATGTGTGACGCGAACGGAGTTTGAAATAACACTACGGCATTAAAGGGACATGTATACTAATCCAAAGGTCAGACTGTCCTAGTTTCTGATTGGTTAAAAGAAGAATATCTGATTTTGCTTACGGGTATTTAAATTCCTAAACAATAATGGTTCACTGAAATTCTGTAATCACCTTCTAGAAAATACATTAGATATTCCTTTGTTAACTTAATGTGAATTTATAATTAAGCGAAGTAAAACGTAGAATCATTCATCCTTCAAGTTGATAACAGTCTTGAAAGAGTGTTAAGGATATCTAGTCATTTACAACCGTTCCTTGGAATTATAGAGTTTGGAACATTTATTGAAATATATACTGATATTAATGTTGAACTGGATTATTCTGATTTTATTCGAAGAATAGTTGGATAATTACCATAGTATTTAGGGAAGAATATTATTCTGAACTTTACCGTGAATTCACTTATCGATTTTTTTGTTGTTTTTACTGTGAATTAACTTAGAAATATTTGGATTTAAAACAGTGACCTTTTCCTTACTGTTGACACACATGTACATTATCGTTAACATTCGGAATACTTTTAGAAACGTATTTGAATTTCCTCAAATATATTCTAAATCATCCAAAAACATGTGCATGAAATCTGCAATCTGCGTGAAGTTTACATGTTAAAACTGCTAGCACCTCATCTCCTAGGAAACGAAACATACTCCTCAAAAACACAAGCGAACAAATGCCATTTAATCAAAATTTCAAACATATCTTTGTATTATGCTTTGGTATGTAATGGCAAATTTTGTTATGATTTGTTCCTATTACCTATAATATATGCAAATGATATAAAACATTCTGTCATCACGTGTTTTATAGCACAAGCATATACATTTCGTTGTCTTTCAATGCTTCTTCACACCCATTTCATATCGTTTATAAATAGTCAGAGGACGTCAAAGAATTTATCTAGAATTATCTGTTCCATTATATAGAGAAAACAGCATCGCACAAATCAAATAGGGAAAGAATATATAATATTTGCAAGTGATACCTTTAATGCCTCAACAATAGTGTGTTCTCATAATCCAGCTGGAATACCTATTGCACACAGGTTTACTAATGTGATGGGAGATTGTAGAATGTAGGTCACTAGCTATCATCAATTAAGCCCATTCTCGTATCACATATCAAATGCCTGTTTGGGGAAAATGAGCAAGAAACATTGCCTTTTAGAGGTTATGTTACATCATTCGCGTATGTTCTGTAGGTTTTAAGGATAGATTTTTATGTTGCCAATATTATCTAGTCCTCATATGAAATAAATAAATTATCAAATATAGCATTCACTTGGCCCAAACTATTATGTATTCGTTTTTGCATTTTCCAAGATGATATCCTTTGGGGTTTATTGATTTTTTCAAGTTATTCTATCAAAGTGGAGGCTGAAAAATTTAACAAAATAAAACATCATACTGAATGTGCAAGAAAGAGAGGAAAACGTATTGGCTACCTAATATCAGTTTAAATTTCCCTTGGATTGGCCGAGTAGTCCAAAGCGCGCCCACCGTTCCTGATCACTCCCATCTCACCTCTATCTGTGTGGGTTCGAGTCTCCGACTCTGCTAACGTGTGTACTTGAGAAAGATTGTCGGTAGCTTCTCGTGTGTCGGTGATTCGACCCGTGATTTTTATCCATATTTATACAGGCCGCCATGTGCAGCCTATCTAGTGCTGAAAATGGCGTAACACCCCACAACAATAACAAAATCCACCAAATAATGAATAATTATTGAAAAATTCGTATTGAACCTTGAAAATGAGTTAACATGCTAATATAAATCACCATGGTATTGTTGGATTTTACGACAACGAAAAATGACTTTATCATACACTTTAATGTAGTTAAAAAATATTTAATTAACATTGATGATACGATACCTTAAACGATAGCTTCCTTCATATTCATCACATCATGCATTTCTTTTATTCTTAACATTTATATTTTACTGAAGACATTTCGTGAATCATTAACCAAAACATATCACTGTCTATATGAATATTTACTTGTATGGCTTAAAAAAATGTCTTGATAAATGTTTTTTACTAGATTTAGACAGACTGAAATAAAGCAATAACTAAAAACTATACTTCAGTGGCATGAATCAGCAAACAAAGAGCTAACAACTACTATAATACATTATGCTCGCATTAGAAAGCTTGTTGATAAAATGGCAAGCTTTCATTCTGAAACTTACAATTTACTAAACCAAAACGCGGCAAGAAATTTATCAGAGATATTGGCCAAGAAACATAAAACAGACTTACTCGCAAACGAAACCATATTTAGTGGATATGATAACTTACTTAAAACTCAAACAGGAAACAAATTCTATCCTTTTGATTAGTTCGCAGCATATACAAAAGCACATTTAGACAATTAATGCAGTTTCCAGGATAAACGAAAACAGAGCAGAGAGTTGCAAATTGACGGTTCTCCGTGAACTAGAAATGAAAAAGTTGAGAAATGAAACGGGTAATAACTTTAAGCTTATGTAATAAACATTTAAAGCAACAGTCCTTCAACTGCGACAGTTATTTAACAAATACATGTAACACGTTTATCAAATCTGAAGTTATACACACTGCATTTTATTGAAGTATATATAGGTATATCAAGTCAAATGGCTATTTGGCATGGTTAGGATAAGATGTACGTTTCAGACTCTGCCATAAGTGACAAGCTAGAAATAAATCAGCAGCAAAGATCCGGGAAAGATTGACATTAGCTGAATAGGATAAAAACGAAAATCTGTACTGAGATATTGAAACATGTTTGTTTTTTATTTTTCTTTCAAATAGTGTCATATGCATAAAACTGCGTTTGTTCATATATAGTATAATCGCATAATTAAAAAAAGTACCATCTGATCTCTTGGGTCTAATACTCGCCTTAAAAATATATTCAAGTATATATTAGCGTAAATATGTAAACATTGTTGTTATTAAAATGTTTTAATCTTGAAAATAAAGTTTTTAATATTCACATATGTAATGGTACGAAGTTATGTCGATCTATAAACAGCACATTAATTTGGGTAGGAGAACAATTGATTAGATTAGATTTATGGGGACAGGTGCTTGTTAAATAGCTATACTGCAATGATCTGTAATGTCTGTAATGATTTGTAATGTCTGTGTCGTGAGAGGAAGCGATTCTTAATAAAGTAATCGTTTATTTAACCGTCAGACAGACTAGAAGGAAAAAGTCAACTTCGATCTTTGTATCGAACATGTCAGAGTTGAAATTGTCCAGAAATTTAGAAGTCAGTCTGACCACAGTATTTAGTTATAAAAGGCGGTATATATATTTAATCCTGATTGGTTTCGCTAAATAATGGTCATGTTTTCCACACGAAATTGCTTGGTTTTAATATGCTTAATCGCAAAGCTTTAGTCAGTTTACGTTTTCCTGCAAGAGAAAAAAAAATGGAGACTCAGAGATTGAATTTAGAAGAAATTCTCTCGTAAAACATTTATCAGAGGGACCCGATGTCTGGAAAGTTGAGGGACACAATTCGGGCGATAGAAGAGAGCCAAGCTTGAAAGCACAAGGTATATGCTTTAATTCCGTGTATTTCGTTGATTCTAGTATAATGATTTGCCTGAATTTATTTGCTTATATTTGCATGAATTTATGTATTTATATCTGTTGATAAAGTTTCTTTGAGTTCATCTATCTGAATTCGTATACTGATCTTCTTATGTAAGTTTAACAAATTGTTTGAATTGGTCGTGTTGATTATTATATGAATAATTTCATGCATTATTTTAGTTGATATGTGTTACTAGAATCCGTGTGAATTCTCCGATCTTAGATGATTTCACGTATGATAAAGACTTGAATGCCTAATGACTGAAATTAACGTTGATAAACCATGTAGTGAGATTTCATGTATGCTAAAGACCTTAATTTGCATTCGCTGATAGTAACATAGATAAGTCATGTCATGAATTTCATTAATTCATTTGTGCAATTGATACGAGAACGGACCTGTTATGTCTTGTGTGATGTTAATGTGAGTCAGTGATGAAAGAGCCGTTAGGAACTACATTAATCATATGAAACTAGGTTTGTTTATGGTCTGTCATGTTTGGCTTGACAAGATATCCTTTGGTAACTGTTTGAATTTCGATAGAAGGATATCTGACATAATGAGAGGGGAGTAATGATGTATTCCCAGTAAAATATCTTACAGAAGATTTAGGTTGCTTCTCTGTTTATTTGGAAAGGGGAAATAGCTCCACTGACGTATCCACGTACCTACTTATCCAATTATCTACGTATCTACGTACTTGTCTATACACCTACCCACACAAAGTTCGAGGGCCTATAGAGGTGACATAATATAATGTTTGGAGAATAACATAGCGAAAGAAACATGAATGACAACCACAGTGAAGTTGGAGTGAACCGGAAATAAGCAGGTTATGCAGTTGTACAAAGCAAAGACTTCGATTGTTCGCTTGATTCTATGATGAACAAATTCAATCTTTTAAAAACAGAGCGGCTATTTATACAAGTATATTTGTGTTTTAAAATCGTTGAATGATATATTTCAAAAGAAAGTGTATCGTCCTAATGGAACGTATTAGCACAATTGTTTATGTAATTGATTAAATTGTATTTCATGTACGTGTCATTATGTTCTATATAGCTGCTCAGATCTCTATTTATTCCATCTATAAGTTTCACATTTTATATAATATTTAATATTTACTCGATCTGGACAACAACACCAAGGGCAATCACCCTCTAGATAACGATAACTAAATAAAACGGACACCTTGTAAGAAGGTACAATCCGCCAATCAACCCCACCAACACCAACCAGCCCCCACAACATAATATTCAAAATTATGCACCACATTATTGAAAAGCTGTATATGCTGTTGCTACAGTTGTTGTAATATACCATGATTCAATAGCATAAATCATACAGTTAGATGGAGATAAATGTTAAACTTTATTGAAATAAGATATTATTTATTGTTGCTATTGCCACGTGAGGGATGGCATCTCATATATGGCGAGTGTTGTTATTCCTCTACCGAGCACCTGGGGAGCCTCATTCATTTATTTATTATTGTTTACTTCTCCATTCCAAAGTTTACAAAGCCATTGAATACAATTTGAAATTTTCTGAAATTAAAAACATGTTTATTTAAAATTACAAAATGAAGGATTTCGCATAAATATGATATCAGACTGTGGAGTCCGGTGTCTTAAAACTTTGAAGGAAATATTCCTTGCCAAATCTTTCCTCCGAATCTCCATTTCACTGAAGTACCTGCATCGAAGTCTGTGTGTGATTTATGGGAAAACTAAATGTAAATTCGTTCAAAAAAGCGTTACTAAGATGGCTTGAGAAATTATTGCATCTTGTAAATTTTCTAGTTTGATATTTACAGACACAGTGCATATCTGAGTTGACTATAGCTTCCTCTTTTATAAAAATGTACTTATCTTAAAGTTGAACAAAAGTAAAGATATTATAATGGAGGTTAATCATAAAATAACATGCCATTTTATTTCTTTTATATACACAATATTTTGAAAGGCTATACCGTTCATAAAATTCCAGTCTTCTATATAAATCTCAATGGAGATTCGCTATTTTAAACATTGTATGTCATATATGTATGCAAGCCAAACTGACCAAACCAATATTCATCTAAATTAAACCGTCTAAGATACGCTAATAAATGTATTTTGTCAGACTCCATTGACCACTACCTATAACTTCACACTTAGTTTAGTTCTGCTCCTTGTGAAGCCTAGTGATGTGTACGGATCATCAGAAGGCATGTATATCATTGTTGTGTATATTCAATGGAAACAGTTGTAATGTTACAGCTCTGTGGGGATTCCCTTGACCGTATTATATTCTAAAAAAATACGTAAGTGCTTTACATAATATTGACCGCTCCCAAAGACTTACAAAAATGGTACTAACAGCTCCGTCACTTGGCGCTCAGTATTAAGAGGTTAGTATTAGGACTGGTCGGATTGGTGTCAGGATAATGTGACTGGGTGGGACATGATGCTACATGTCTGCGACAGGATGCCTCAGTGCTATACATCACTATAAACTGCCACACTGCAGACACAGTAGCAATATGGCTGAAAAATTGTCAAAGCTACGTGAAAATATCCAAATCACACACATACATAGTATCGTCTCAAACAAAATCGTATAAAAAATGAAGAACTCTTTCTCATGAACAAATATATTCCTAGAATAAATCTAACAGTATTCGATTCAATTAAAAATTTACAAGATTAAGGGCAATGAAATAACACTTCGTCAAAACAAATATAATGGCGATAACAGTATTTCAACCGTCATTCTCACACGTGGGAGGCGGATATTCTAAGGCATCAATGATCATTGTAAAAAATAAATTATAAATTACATCGTTCTAGCTATGGAAAATACAGCTACCTGAACAGATGAAGGGAAAGCAATGACGTCGCTCGTTTGACACAATAAAAAAGATACAAAGGAAATTTATCCGCCATTCTTTACTAAAATAGCGAGACTTATTAAATGCTGCACTGTAGTCGCTTATTCTAAGTCACAAAACAAGAGTATTTCCAGCCGAACGAAGCATGAACCATATTATTTTTGCTATACGTATATTTACTTAGATTGTAATATAGTTCGAGAAATATTGGAATTAATACTGAAGCTACAGTTAAACAATAAAGAAGTCAAAGTCGAGCTAGCCAATAAAATAGCAAACTGACTACAGTGATGTTGCATATACCTCTTCATCTGTTTTAAATGATATAGATGAAGTACGCATGTGAGAATGACGATGATAATGTGAAAAAGTACTATGCAAATCACAAACAGATACCCACATAAGAGAAAAGAAAAACGTTAGATTCGATTGGAATTATTCTGTCGTGACCGTACATTTCTAGCAATACCATATGACGAATGTTCATGCAATGTAAAATGAAGGCTTGACAATATGACAAATGTCCTTTTTACAATTAGTTACCACGGCAACGGCTCTTAGTCATCTTTATTAAAGTCTAAGGGCTAAATGGTGATTACCAACGTCACTCACGTTACGACCAACATATATGGCACAAACATTATTCACAGTAAATATGCTTCCTTTGAGATAACTCATTTACCCGAGATAGGTTATCTCCCTTAACATATTTGAGCTGTGTCATTATATATGTGGCAGTGCCTCTGGTACTGCCGTTGGATATACGATTTTCGTTTTTGTAAACGAATTCATGCTCGATGGTTTTGAGTTAGACATTAGTGTCCCGATAGTGTATGTGTTTATTATGCCTATTCTAGTTGTTTTAATGGAGAGAGAAATTCATTCTAATTTATACAGAAAGCATATATTGGTCACCCAAAGCAATATTCCTCGTTGTTTATTAAATATGCTTGCCTCATATGCAATATGGCATGGCAGTTCCAAATCCTTCATACAGACAACTAGCATACAAGGACTGGTCTCCAAAATTGGAGGGTGGCTATCTGCAACCAAATCGTGAAACTGTATAGTCTCTAAGAATCATGTGTATCTTTCGAATAAATAAGCAAATCGCCAAACCCAACCTATCCACCACCGATTGCCAGCTATTTCAGTCTTATTCAAATATTTCCAATGTGGCGCAAAATCTAACACATTCATCAGGTGATCCTTTATGCAGTTACAAACAATGTACTTAGCCTCTCTAACGTCTGCTGCCAATATGGTTCAAGACCCTAATCATATACAATATACGGCGGTGCTGTATGAATTTGATGTCCCAGAAGTTTCTTTGTTCTATCAATCAAAAATAACTCTCTAATAACGTGAAATATTTCACAAGAAAACGTGGGTGTTACGGAAAATGCAATTATAAAGAGCAGGCGCGCGGGAATTTGGCCTCTGGTGATTCGTAAATTGTTGATATTTGTTTAATCAAAACCCATTAGATTTTAGTACTAAGAAAAATCGATATATTGTGTCGTGATGCTTCTTTCTCAATCAAGTAACAAAATGAAATAGGAAAAGAGTGCCTCAGGGTAATTCAGAATTTAAAAACCATGGGTTATTTATGCTTATTCTTTGCTGTATCGTATATATGTAATATGTGTGTGTCTTGAACAAGGTGGCACAATAATCTACTAGGTACTAAAGGGACAATAATTCGCCCAACTACCAATAGGGAATACAATTTTTTTATTGTGACATATATATAGGCATGTCACGGTGACAAACATACTGTAATAAGAATATTCTGCAGATATCGCTAAGAATCGAAAAGAAAAACAAAACATATCTTCAGTTCCACTTGGTTAGAATTTTGTTTTAAGGAAATATCATGGTTCACGTGTTACTTTTCATCCATACAGAACATATTTACTCTAATATGACAATAAGCACCTCTGCTTTAAATTATAATCAACCGTAGAAGAATCATTGTAAGTTGGTTTTGTAATAAACTGAAATCAGTCCATTGGCGCGCACAAGAGAGAGAGAGAGAGAGAGAGAGGAAAAAAAAAACCATGGTTGGTATTGCACTTCAATCGAGCAAATATTTTAAAACATGCACACCATAATCAAAGAAGAAACGATAAAATAAATACATCTTTATTCAAAAGGGGGATAGAGAGGCACCCGCAGCGTAGACATAAATAAGATGGGGGCGAGTTATGTGGCCCATTTACATAGTCCAAAGCGCTATGTACTCAATGGTTTCAGAATTATATGCATTATTAAAACTACAGATGACTTTAATACAAAATATCCAAAGAAAATATTTATATTTTTGTCATGAACAACTTGTGGCTTAACCAATTAACTCACAGATACTGGTAACTTGTTTCACTAATCTGTTACTATTCGATGTCAGCTGCATCGGTTTTATTAAGAAAATCATCAACATATTCAATCAAATACCAGATGATCAATGCTATTTTCACCCACGTACCAGCAGCGCATTCTCTGCAACGATATTGGCAGTACCATATTCATACCTGTCCTTTTCTTTGTCAAGTACACTCCGTTCATGTAGGGACCTTATGTACTATTAAGTCATAATCTCTGTCGTCACAAAGGCGCACGCAGTGTAAGATTTTGCTATACTTTGTTTATACAAAACAGTACAAGTATTTCCAAGTCTTTCTCAACAAGCCTTGGAAAGTCATGCATTGCGTTTCTGGCAGCTTGCCTTTCCTCGACATTTCAAGTCTTGACCGTAGCGTTTCACCATCTACATGAGTTCACTATGTTTGTTTAGGTCGGTGCAAAATCTTTCAGCAGGATTGGTGGTCTGATTTATTACTAGACCTCAGTTCTTGACAATACCTGTTCGCACTATAACATAACAGTCTCACATAGCATATATGAATTGTGTACAGTATTATCAGGAAACGCTCATGTCATGTGCTCTTCCCTTCACAGATTCGACTAGTCATCTTATTTTATTTGCGAATCGTGTTCTAACGTTCTCTTCTACTGTGTTTTGTTTCCTTTCCTTCTGCGGAAAGTGGACATTTCCGCTACGATGTCTATATCTTCAAACCATTCGACCAAGTCTCTGAAGCACAATCAACTTTCATTAAGGCATCTTAAAATGTTTAAGTTCACTGAGTATAGAATGGATGCCCAAAGAACAGACAATAATCCCTGATTTCGGCGACTTCTGTAGACAGATTGCCACATTGACGGAGCTTTAATCTAAATATAATTTTGTGTCGTTGAAGCCTACTTCCTCGCTCATTATTTAATTACATTTATTTAATTGGCTTTTGCTTAAACTTTCAACTGTTAACAGCTTAAATAATAAATATAGATTTTGCGAATTTATTTTAGTAACAGTCTTGTAACATTTCTAGCTAAATTTTAAAATGCATTTCTTCAGTGATGTATGTTAGAATAAATGAAAATGTATATCTGCATTATATATATATATATATATATATATATATATATATATATATATATATATATATATATATATATATATATATATATATATATATATATTGTATTCTCTTTAAAAGTGGACTTCCTGCTGACATTGTAATGTTTCATATCTGCATTGTTTTATGGTTATTAAATATATTGGGTGGATATATCTGTTGAAATATACATTTTTATTTTGTCTCCTGTCGCATCAGTGAAATAGCTCACACCAAATCTATAGATCTTTGTATCGTATTTCCTCTTTAAATATCAAAAGCCTCAAATGTAATTAGAGTGCATGTTGTTGACCTTAAGGGTTGTGGGAGTAATAGTCTCGCCATCGTTGTGTTGCAGTTAGTAGATCTCTGTGATTTTTCAGCTAAAGTTCGGATCTACTGTACCTAATGGCTATATGAAACCAGATTTGAACAGAAACAATAGCATTTCAAAATGCATGGATATTCTAAACGCGTTGGAAGACCAATCCAAGAAATTCAATATGACGACCTAATCAACATCCGTTCGTCTCCAATCTGTTTTGTTTCTTTAATACATGCTACAACTATACTATGTGTTCTCTGGCTGATATATAGATGTCTAGAATATATTGACCAATCAATTTTGCCTATCATTATGTCCCATCAACTCAGGCAAATTTCATACTTTATATAGTTATTTCCTCAGGTTGAATATACATAAAATGCGGATATGTGTCCTAAGTGATTAGAGCTTCTGCCTCGGATGCGGGAAGACGGCACCCGCCGAGTCAGACCAAAAGCCGTACAAAACTAGTACTAGCAGCTGCCCTCCGTTTGCGCTCAGTCTTAGGTTAGCGTTAGGACTGATCGGTCTGATGTTACGATTATGTGACTTTTGGGACATGTCCACGGGCTGATGACCCAGTGCTAGACATCACTATTAACTTCCACACAGCAGACATCGTAGCGATATTACTCAGATCGTTAAAATCCAAATTACACAAACACACAAAACTTGTAATGGTAACTAACTCTCGAGTAATGAATTACAATACCATACAGCTTCAATTACACTTGCTAAACGTACATATTCATTGCTATATTCTTTCAAGAATAGGGCAATTAAATAAAGTGTCAACATTCATCACGAATACTATGTTTAATATTTCGCTTTGTCTTAATTATTTACACATCTTACTAATAATTTCTTGAACTATTTCTTCCTTGTGCGCTAAAACCAAAATCTATTTTAAAGTACATAGAATTAAAACTTAATAAATCAAACCCACAATACTGCATTCTGGTTAAAGATGGAATAATAATATAAATTTGGCAATACACACAAAACTTGATACTTTACATATAGCAAAATAATGGTTTTGAATTGTTTATATACTTGTACAGTATGTTTTAAGCATTCTTGGAAATATTGCGATTCTCCTATACGAGTAATTCTTGCGAATAATACCCTTTTATGATGTTTGTATCAAGTCATATTCTTTACTATCACTAACTTAATAATATATGAATTCAAAAATAAAACTGATTAAAAGGCTTATTTATCTAACGGTGTCTAGAATATTTTCATCATCTGCAGGTGCTTGTCCAGCTGTTTGAGTTAGTTTCATTACACATTTCGGTATATATAAAATGTATTATTTATACTGTTCAACTTTAACAGCATGCCTTTGTGAAACTGATATCATTATGTATTTGCTTATTTAATTATGTATCCATAACACTATAATGGGAACATAACAAATATTGTGAATAAACTAAACCGTTTGATGAGCAAAATAGTTGGCATCATTCAAGTCTTCTGTTCATTAAAAAATTTGACAAATTACCTATTCATTTATTTAATTAATGTAACGTATTGTTTAATGTATTCCGTATTTAATTAATTCGTTGAATTGCTTATTATATATATTTTCGCATGCACCTACTTACGCAATATTTTCATAAACACTGGGAACATTTAATGGACACAATATAAGTGAAACAAATCATGACTTCTTTTAACACGTCTAATGTGCCGATTCTGTAAATATAGTATCAAGGGCAGGGCGATGTCAGTACCGTAACGGCGGAATTCTACGTGACACGAATATGGAAGCGCACTTTACAACCCTGATGGACATATATACTATGACAAATTCATAATCTTGAAAGGATTATACAGTGCCTATGTATTAGCTCCAGCTTAACATTGACACAGCTTCAGACATCAAATATGTACTATGCAAAAAGCAAGACGTGATTAGGGTCGACGTTTTTGTTGTACAAATTATTTCTTCCGATGAGTGTGGACAGTTGATTACCCATGGATTATTTGGTGACAGTGCTTTGCCATGTTTACTGATGGGTAAGTGATATACACGGGCAAAAATGAGATACACGTAGAGTGGTGGTAAATCAATCAATATTCGCCAACAATTATTTTCTCAATTCATAACTTGGAATCTTTAATTAAAGGAAAACAGTCAGAGCAGACATCTCCATCAGTGCTATATCTGTGCCAGTTTAATCTAATAAAATGTATCTTTTGTCCTGAGGTAACATTACTTAGATGTTTTTACAGCAGCAACACTGGAAGAGAGACGAATGTGCAATATCGAATTCAAATGAAGGTACAATGAGATGGCATTAAGCTGCGTCCGAGACTGATATCGTTGCACTATGTTGCCTGGTTTTTACGCCCTGTATTCCTCCATTCATCTAACATACAGATCGTGAACAAAATAAACGAATCACAAACGTTGTATAATAAATTTTGATCCCGAGTTGTCTGCCCGTACTGTTTGATGTGAAGCAAACAGTTTATAGAAATTTGTTTGTTTTGTCGGCATCACGTACTCATAGAGTTTCTTTGATACTCAGTACTTTTTTAATGCACTTTATAAATGACAAATTAGCTCAAATTATCTCAAAGAGTATATAATCTGACAAGCGATTCTAGCGTTTTGTATTCAAACTTTGCATTTCCATTCAAATTTAAGAATGCAATCAGTGTAGCGTATAAACACAAACTTTTCTTAATCCGCCTTCTACATGTGAAGGCATGCAATTTCAAATAAACTTATTGAACGGTGAAATAAGGACGCATACAATTTAAGCAACATTTTCTTATTGTATTTCCTGTAATATTCATCCAAAACTTTACATATGAAGAACATGCACGTGTTTGTTGTGGCAACATCCTCGTCAAAAGCATCTTTGTAAATTTTATTATTTGATGATATACATATAAATACATCAAGAAATTAGGATAACGTCATAAACAACTCTCATCGAATGCATTAGCTAACTAAATGTAGCGGTTTATTAATAAAAAATAAAAAACATGGCACTAGAAGTGAATGTATTCCAACTTTTTAAAACAAAATCATGTGAGATGATCTCATTAGATTTGTTTTCCTCTCATATCCAGCAAATATGTTTGTTTTTAATTATACCGCGAACTGATAAATATAAGTTTCCTTGACTAACCATGATAAATACTCAATCAGACGTGACGAATAAGAAAGAAAAAGAACACTGCAGATAATAAGATTTGCAGAAAAATTGATTTTGCGATCACGGTATGAGGCATGTCCTACATCGTCTTGAAGACATTGGATATTTCCCCGTTTAATGGTTAGAGCTATACTGTTGCATTAGCAGGACACATTTCATTACATAATTGCTCAGTTTTAGGTTGACATTGCATGTTGCATTAACACTTCCATTTCAACAGCAGTTATTATAGCGGTACTAATATATTTTAGGTTACAATCAAAGCTCTCAACCCTCTGTAATGACAAATGTCAGCAACCTTTCTGATTCCCTTCCATCGCTGGAATCCTTGTAAAACTTTGAATTTGACATCCGGGTAATATACTTGATATTATAGAAATATGATTTGCTCATCCCATATGTAATAGGATTTTATGACTGTGTGCTGTCTCTAGGCACAATGGGATGTAGAATATTAATGAAAGTGTAGTTGAAGGAGCCAAAGCTGCCCTACGGTGACCCATTTCCGAAAGAAAGATTATATATTCTCTCTTCAGGTATTAAATCTCTCTGCATGTGTAATATTCTTGGTTGAATGAGTGCAATACGAATATCACTAGCAAGCTTAATAGCATCAAACACATTGCAGGAGAGTATCATCCCTCAAACAGTAAAAAAATCCAGATTTGATGCATTATTGTGCCGATAGCGTACATGTCACATATCTAACACAAGCATACTTTCTTAAGGACGAACCATAACTATAGTGAAGACTGTTTGTATTTACTGAATTGTTTGATGAAAAGGTAATTACGAAAGTTTATAATGATGAACCTGATGAAATCTTATACTTTAATAACTGACAGCAGTTTATACAATAAATGTTGACCCTACATTTTAATTTTTTTTTTCTTCTTCTGTTTGTTACCACGATGATTTTTTCTTCCACATTTTGCAGGAGGTTCATATTTACTTTTCACGTTTTACTTCAAGTCTCAATTTATTTCGAAGTGTTAATTGTCCTAATACGTTTTGGTTATTTCTTCACTTTTATCTTTCTCAGACTTTCTTTTAAATTGTCCCATAAAGATATTATTGTGCAGTGTATCGTTATCTCTAATGCGTGAATACTGGTCTGTACAGAATCTACGAATGATTTCAAAGAAGTTGTCATAGACATATTTCAAATTGTAACTTTCTGTGCTAGCATCCATCTCCTTGTTAATATGGAAGGGAATGAAATCTTAAATATGGCTACAGTTCAAAATGTTTCAGATACTTGCTAAGTCCAGTAAAACACTTTCAGTAATATTCGTTCTTGATAGACGGAGCAGACGTGTATGCTTTTGGAACCTGGTATACCCAGTTTTGCCCGCGCTATTTCTACATCAGAATCAAGTTTAATATATATTTTAATGACATACTAACAAGACACTTAAACCCTTTGGGATTTGACATCCATTTCTAAAAAAATGATATGTATTTCCTTCTTGTAGTTGATTTTCATTTAGCAGTCTGTCAACTCAATCTTTAATATCTCGTTGGACTTGCTGTGTGAAAAATTTGAGTATAATTGCTTTATTCACATTTGTGTAACATCTGACGTTTATAATTCCCCATAATTTTGGTGTAGGAGTTGCAACATTTTTCTTAACATTGTGTATGAGGGATTTGGAGACGAGGTTGACTGAGGAAAACCTATACTGTTTTGCGTCGTTAGTAGGGTCGGTATCTAGTGAAATGAAAAATCTCTGTGAGAAATTGAGAAAGTTAAATCCATGCAGTGTCATATTGCTGACAGTTGTATTTCCGATGCATTGTTTCTCTGATTAATGCAATACATGAGGGACATTATATTTTATCAGTGTACTCTCTACAGCAACCACGGGGGTATTTGCATCGTTGCCATCACCTCTTGATAAGCTCAGTACAAGGAATTTTACCCAATATCAGGACTTGGGTTTAGGGAGATGTAAAAGTATATCAGGAGGGAGCGTAATGACAGCAAGGACAATGTTAGGTTGCAAAATTCAGTTTTAAAAGCCTCAGTTGATAAAAAGTGATGATATGAAATCTAAAAAATACTATGGTTGATTTTTGTAGATCGTATGTAGTTCGGTTTCGTTTGACGTGACCCTGAAAGTTACAAAAACTGATTTTAATGTATTTGGTGTAGATTGATGTATCATTGAAAGATGCTTTTATAGATTCCGATAGATCTAATGTTGGTTTTGGATGTATGTAATGTGCCCGTGAATTAGTCTATAATTGATTTTAATCGATTGGGAGTTTTTGAGTTGCATATGAAGTGTCATTGAAATATATCTTGCTCGAATCTAATCGATCGGATGTGATTTGACCCATTCAATTGCCACTGACAAATGCATTGATTGATTGTAATCGATTTGGCGTGATTCGATTGCAAGAAAATGAGCTGTGATTTATTATAATCAAGTTTGATGTTGCTTTTCGCATGTGATATGACGTGTCATTGAGATACTATGATTCATTCTACGGGGTTAGTATAGGTTAAGTCGCATGTAGTGTGTTTTTGAAAGATGAAGTGCTTCTTAACTTTATAGACCAGACAAGGTTTGAGTACATGTGATATACCAAAGTCAAATGGTTTATCGATTCGAATAGATCGGTTAAGGATTGTTTACCTAAATTTTACACAACAAAATAAAATGATTGATTATAATGGATTGGGTATGGTTTAATTGTAAGTAGTGTATTTATGAAGGCTGATACGATAAATGCTAATAACTCACATGTGGTTTTTAAGTGCCATTGACTGAGCATAATAATTCGGGTGTGATTTTGGCTAAATTTAATGTACCATGGCTTAGATGCTATGAATTGATTCTAATGGACTGGGTATGGGTTGCTTATATGCCATGTGTCTTTCAAAGATGCTATGATTGATTCTAATCTACCGAAATTTGATTGGCTTGGATGTGATGTGCCACAGAAAAAAAAAGCTGTAGTTTAAATATATTGCGCATGGTTTGTTTACATGTGATGTACCGGAATATGATTTGATCGATTTTGATTGATTGTGTGCGGTGTTATGTCTCACAAACAATTTGGTATCATTGGTTCTAATCGATCAGAGTGATGTCCTATTGAAAGATGTTATGATATATTTTACTGATCAGGTGTGCGATATTTCATTGAAAGATGCTTTAATCGATTTAATAGGTCCGATAACGTTTGCTGTGGTTTGGTTGTCTGTGGTATGATGTAACATTGAAAGATGTGATGATGACTTCTAATTAATCGGGTTTAATTTGGTTACATGTGGTATGTTATCGAACGATGTTACTGATTGTAATAGATTGGGTTTGGCTTGGTTGCGTGTGATGTACAAGTTAAAGATGCCGTGATTGATTCTAATAGTCTGTGTTTGATTTGGTTGCATGTGATTCGTCATTGAGAAATGTTATGACCGATTCAGATAGTTCAGTTGTATCATTACATGGAATTATGAAATCTAATTAAGGCATGAGTAATCCTAATTGACTGTGCGTCCTCTGGTTGCATGTCATGTGGTGTGTTTCTGAAAGATACTATGATAGATTCCAAGTCACCAGATGTCGTGATAGATGTGATATGCTATTGAAATATGATTTTACTGATTCTAATTGATCAGACATGGGTTGTTTGCACATGATGTATCGTTGTAGACTTTGTTGTAGGCAAGTCTTTTGAAATTTCAGGAAGATTGTACATTGTTATAACTTTTAGTTCAGAGATTTTGCTATTAGCAGAAAAAGGCCAAGGTAGGGATGCGGTATTCAGTCCAGGAAACGATATGAATTTTTTTTTAACAACTTGAATATATCCGTTGTGTGATCATCCGAGGACTTGTCGCATGTCAATATCTCTGGATTCGGCATATTAGGCTAGTTTGCTTTTCACAGAAACCTCATTAATTTTGATACATGAGCAAGAGATTTGTTTGCTTTAAAAATCTAACTTTTTAAAAAATTACTTCATGTTTTAAAGAAAGTAAAACTAACAGAAGCATTTTGTTCTCATTTTCATATCCTGCTTAAAATCGAGGGGGTTTTCTCTTTCAGCGTAAACGGTACATGCAAAAACGGAAATCTTTCACAACAAATACATTTAGGTAGAAAAAATAATTTTTTTTTCTCCAAAATAAGTTTATTGTACGGTCTGTAAAATCGCCCGCACATTACAGGTTGCCTGCTAATTTAAGCATGTGAGAATATCTGACGCGTCAACACATGCTATGCCGATATAAATATCTTGACCATGTACTGCTATCTTTGTAAAAGTTATTCCATAACCAATATATATATATATATATATATATATATATATATATATATATATATATAATTATTGACTAGTAGTCGCTTTTACCATTTTATGTTGGACTAAACCCGAGAAACTTCAGGAGTCTCGTTTAATGCGGATGTTCGTAATATAATTTTGTATGCACACTTCAGCACCATATGGCTATCATATGCCATCTGAAGGTAAGTTAAAACGCGTAGCAGTTTTTCGTATAGCAAGATAGGAAGATACAATCCATTCTAAATACATGTAGACGTTAACTGCAACAAATAAAATACAAAATGAATATATGTAATAATACTGTAAAATATCACAGAATGAAACGAAGATCGGAAACAATGAAACCAAGAGTATCCAACATTTTCAGGAAAGACTGTATGCTCATGAAAGTCGTAGTTATAAAACCCCTGGTTTTCGTTGCTTTCTTTTGTTTCAGTTACATAATATTTATACTCGATCATAAATCCGGGTCAACCTCGAAATAACATAGCTCCTGATCTGACCTCGCACAATGCAAAATGATATTTGTTGCTTGTTATACTAATATAGACATAATAGCTGCATAGAGCGAAATCTATGTATGATTTATGAGTTTAGATATTTTGTCTCCGACTTAGAATTCAGTATATACGATCCGTATGCTTTATATAAAGGACACGTGTCCACAAACGTACGTGTCGTTGCCTGTAGGTTTTGCTCCAACAACAATAATCTTTTAGGAAAAGAAAATATAGTATATTATTCCTATAAATACAGAACTTAAAAAGATGTCTACTTACGAAAACAACTTTTCACATCGTCGTCGTTTGCTTAATATCATAACTGAATTTCAAACGTTCTGTATTACTCTTACGGGCATAGTAAGTCTCATTCTAAAAAACATATTCGTCCTCCTCCAGGTAATACTTCCTTGTAGTCGATGATCACACACATACATACACGCATATATATATATATATATATATATATATATATATATATATATATATATATATATATATATATATATATATTCAGGACTTATAGATATATTATCTTCGTACATCTTATGATATTTATCACAAATGCCATGCTTAATGTTTTGCTTTGTCCTAATTATTTATACATATTACCAACAGTTATTTGAATTTTGTCTTCCTCGTGCGCTAAAACAAAAATCTGTTTTAAAGTACATAGAAGCAATAATTAATAAATCAAGTCGACATTACTGTATTATGGATTTATAGATGGAATGATAATATAAATTTGCAGTTGCACACAAGACCTGATATCTTACATATGGTCAAAACCATTTTTATTTAAAATATATATATATATATATATATATATATATATATATATATATATATATATATATATATATATATATATATTTTTACAAGGTATTTTTATATATTTTTTTAAATATTGAGATCTTTCTATACGTTTATTCTTGCGAATAACTGACTTTTTATACAGTTTGTAACAACTTATGTTCGTTGGTATCATAAAGTTAATAATATATGAATTCGCATAGAAAATATATGCGAAAGGTTAATATATCTAATAATTATTTTCATCATTTGCAGATCCTTGTCATTGACATTTACAGGTTTATGAAACAGTTTATATATTCATCGATTTAACTAATCGAATTTTTTGTTTAATGCATATTATATTTAAATAAATTGTTGAATTGCTTATTTATATATCTCTTCTTGTACCTACTTACATAATATTTTCATAGACACTGGGAACATTTAATGGACATAATATAAGTAAAATTCATTATGATTTATTCTAACAAGTCTAACATTCCGATTCTATAAATATATTACCAAGTGCAGTGCGATATCAGTACCGTAACGGCGGAATTCTACGTGATACGACTATGGAAGCGCCCTTTACAACCCTGACGGATAGATATACTAGGACAAATACATAAGCTTGAACGGATTATACAGTGCATATGTATTAGCTTGAGCTTAACATTAACACAGCTTCAGACATGACATATTCACATCGTGCACGCAAGATCGTGATTAGGGTCGATGTTTGTTTGTACAAAATATTTCTTCCGAAGCGTGTGGACAACTGAGTACGCATGCATTGTGCGGTGACAGTGCTTTACCATATCTACCAATGGGTTAGTGATATACACGGGTAAATAAGGTACATTTATGATGGTGGTAAATCAATCAATATTCGCTAACAATTATTTTCTCCATTAGTCATAACTTGGAATCTGTAATTAAAGGAAAAGAGTCAGAGCAGACATCTCCTATAGCCTTATTTATGTGTCAGTTTAGTCTACTCTAATGTATTATTTTGTCTTGAGGTAACATTACTTAGATGTTTTTACAGAATACTGGCAGAGAGACCAAGACAATGCGCAATAGCGAGTTCAAACGAGGGTACAATGAAATAAGATTCAGTTGGTTCCGAGACTGGTATGATTGTACTATGTTGCTGAGTTTCTACACCCGGTATTCCTCCATTCATCTATCAGATAGCTGATGAACAAAATAAACGAATCACAAACAATGTATAATGAATTTTGATCCTGGGTTGACTGCCCGTACTCTCTTTAGAATGAAGCCAACAGCTTATCAAAATTTGTTTATGTATTGTCGGCAACACGTGCTCATAGATTTATTTTGATACTCAGTGCTTTCCTAATTGCAGTACATGGTCTTTTTTCTGTGATATCCCGAAGATGCAATTGACTCGGAGTACTCATAACAAAATCACAAAGATATGTTAATTAGTGAATTTCGCCCATGTAATGAACACTACGTAAAAGGGACATAGTAATATATATATATATATATATATATATATATATATATATATATATATATATATATATATATATGTAATCAGACATTTCAAACTTGTATCATGTCAGAAACAACTCTCTTCGAATGTACTATCTAGCTAAACATGGCGGTGTGATAATTACAAAAATTGGCATCAGAAGTTAGTTTATCTCCACTTTTTAAAACAAAATCATGTGCGATTAACTCCTTAGATTTGTTTTCCTTTTCGATCCAGCAAATATGTTTGTTTTAATTATACTTCGAACAGATATATATATATATATATATATATATATGTGTGTGTGTGTGTGTGTGTGTGTGTGTGTGTGTGTGTGTTTTTCTTCTAAGTGTGATAATATCCAATTAATCAGACCTGAAGAAGAAGGAAAAAAGAAAAAGAAAAATGCAACTCATATGCATTTGCAGCAAATAGATTTTGAGATCGTGGTCTGAACCATGTTCTACATCATCTTGAAGACATTGAATAGTTCTCCGTTAAATGGTTAGAGCTGTACTGTTGCATTAGCAGGGACACATGTCATTACAAAATTGCTCACGTTTAGGTGAACATAGCATATTGCATTAACATGTCCATTTCAACAGCTGATATTGTAAACGCGCTAATATATTTTGGGCTACATTCAAACCTATCAAATGAGTGCGAAATTTCAGCTTTCTTTCGGATTCCCTTCCAGTGCTGGAAGCCTTGTAAAACCTTTTAATTTGGCATCCGGGTAATACACTTGATCTTACAGAAATATGATTAGCTCATCCAGTCTGCAATAGGTATTCTGGACTGTCTGCTGTCTCTAGGCACAATATTAATTTGGGTAATATTGAACGTGTATCCAAACCAGCCAAAGCTGCTCTGCAGTGACCCATTTCCAAAAGAAAGGTTATATATACTGATTTCATATACATATATATATATATATATATATATATATATATATATATATATATATATATACTGGCATGTTTTGGTTGGATGTGTGGAATTAAAATACTATAAGCTAGCCTAATACTATCAAACACATTGCTAGATAGTATCAACCCCATAGAGAACAAAATCCAGATTTGAGGCGGTATTGTGCCGATCACGTATAGGACACGCGTCAGACACGAGCATACCTTCTTAAGTGAGAATCTCAGTCACAGTGAAGGCCCTGCTCTTGTTTACTGACGACGGAACAGGACATAATTGTCTGATATAACATTAATTACGATAGTTTATAATGTGTGTGTGTGTGATTTGGATTTTTAGCGCAGCTTTTACAAGTTTTCAGTCATATCGCTACGATGTCTGCATTGTGTCACTTTATAGTGATGTTTAACACTATAACTTCATGCCGCAGACATGTAGCATAATGTTCCACCCAGTCACATTATCCTGACACCAGGCCGACCAGTCCTAACAATAACCTCTTAATGCTGAGCGCCAGGCAAGACAGCTGTTAGTAACATTTTTGTAAGTGTTTGATATGACTCGGTTGGGGATCGAACCCACGACCTCCCACATCCAAAGCGGAGGATCTGACCACTAGGCCACCGGAGCGGTGAAAGTTTATAATGATGAACCTGAGGAAATCTTATACTTTAATGATGGACCTCAGTTGATACAACAAATGTCGACCCTACATTTTAAACATTTTTGTGTGTCTTAATCTGATATTTTGTTTCTTCCACATTTTGCAAGTTTTTCATTTCGAAGTGTTAGTTGTCATTCGAATTTTCGGTCATTTCTTGACTTTTACCTTTTTTGAACATTTCTTGTATTGGCTCGATATAGATATTATGCGTGACGTTATCTCTAGTGCGATGTGACTTGAATTAGATTAGTAATGTTATGCGGTGCTAGTAGCATTTGTATCAATTGAATTAAAAATCACTGTCAGAAACTGAGAAAGTTAATGCCGTGCAGTATCATATTGCAAAATGTTGTATTTCCGATACCTAGATTCTCTGATTGATATCGCACATGAGGAACATTCTATTTCATCAATGTGCTGCCTCTATGCAGTAGCCACATGGCTATTTGAGACCACATCTAGATAACGTGAGTACAATTAATTGTACCCAATATATGGCCTGGTTTTAGGGAGGTATCCTAATATATCAGGAGGTAGCGTTGGGATAGTAAGGACAATGTTAATTTGTAAAATTTAGTTTTACTGTCTTCAAGCCTCTATGGATGAAAAATGATGATATGATATCTGAAAGATAGAAGGGTTGATTCCTATAGATCGTACGTGGTTTGGCAGCGTGTGATGTGGCAATGGATGATACAATGACTGATTGTAGTCTAGTGTATGTTTTGTAGATTGGTGGATGTTATATGTCTGTGAAGTATGATTGTAATGATTCTTATAGTTATAATGTGTGGGTATCCATGTAATGTGCCATTGAAATATTCTGTAATTGATTTTAATGGATTGGGATTGGTTAGATTACAGCTGAAGTGTCAACGAAAGAAGCATAGCTCGAATCTAATCGATCGGATATGGTTTGACAACATTTGATGTGCCATTGCTAGAAGCATTGATTGATTAAAACCGATATGGCTTTTTTCGGTTGTATGTATTCGGTCTGTAACAGCTATATTGCGGATGATTGACAGCAAAATATGCTCTGATTTTTTATAATATATATTGATGCTGTTGATTACATGTGATGTGATGTGTCATTTAGAGATGCTGTGATTGATTCTAATGGGTTGGTATTGGTTTGGGCGCATATAGTGTGTTTTGAAAGATGAGTTGATTGTTAATTTCGGATGATGTTTGATTGCATGTGATATGTCACTGACAAATGATTTTATCGGTTCTAATAGATTGGTTGAGGATTGTTTACCATTACTTTTCTATTACAAAATAATATCTTTTGTAATGGATTGGGTGTGGTAGTTGTATGTGGTGTGTCTCTGAAGGATGATATAATCGATGATAATAGCTCAGATGTGGATTGGTTTGATGTGATGCGCCATTGAATGTTCCTTGACTGATTATAATAAATCGGGAGTAATGATGGATATCAAATTGATAGGCCATCGGTAGATACTATGCATCGATTCTAAAGGATTGGGTATTGGTTGTTTGCATGTAACATGTCTTTCAAAGATGTGATGATTGATTCTAATCTATCGAAAGATGATGTGCTTGGATGTGATGTGCCACATAAAATGCTCTAATCAATTCCAATTGATTTCATCTGGAGTGTTTACAGGTGATGTCACAGGAATATACTTTGATCGATTTTAATTGATTGTGTGTGGTCTGATGTATCAGAAATAAATTTGTATGACTGATTCTAATCGATTGGTCTGAGATGCTTTTTAAAGAAGTTGAGCTAGATTTTACTGGATCGGGTGTGTGATGTTTAATTGAAAGATACGTTAATAGGTTCAATAGATCGGATATGGCTTTTTTGTATGTAATATGTCACTTAACAGTTGCTGTGATTGATTCCCCTTGAGTACGGCTATGTTTCATGCGATGAGTCAACGAAATATGTTAAATTTAATTTTTAATGGATTGGATGTAATTTGGTTGCATGTGATGTGCAAATGAAACATAGCCTCATGTATTTTACTGGATCGGGTGTGGATTGGTCACATGTGATGTATCATTGAAAGATGCTTTGATCGATTCAAATGCATCGGATAAGGTTTTACTGCATATGATGTGCCACTCAAAGATGATGTAATTTTTTTAAATATATTGTGTTTATGTGTGGATGTCTGTAATGCGATCTCACATTGAAAGCTGTTTCGATGGATCCTAATGGGTCAGTTTTGTTTTGGTATCATGTGGTGTGTCATTGAAAGATGCTGTGACGGATTGTAATTAATTGGGTGTAGCTTGGTTGCGTATGATGTACCAGTGAACGATGTTGTGATCAATTCTAATAGGTTGTGTAGGTTTGGTTGCATGTGAGGCGTCACTGTGAAATGCTATGATCGGTTCTGATAGCGCAGTTATTTCAATACATTGAATTTTGGACCTTTAACGGCGGCACGATTAACAGTAATAGAATATGTGTTCTTTGGTGGTATGTGATGTGATGTGCTACTAAATATGATATGCTCGATTCTAATTTACTCTATGTTCTTATATACGTGACGTTCTATTGAAACATGCTGTTACTGATTCTATCTGATCAAATATGGTTTGGTTGTAAATGACGTATCATTGTAGACTTTCTTGTAGTCAAATCTTGTAAAATTTCAGGAAGATTGCTCATTGTTATAACTTTATGTTCAATAATTATATATATATATATATATATATATATATATATATATATATATATATATATATATATATATATATATATATATATATATGTATATACGACGTATGGTCATTCAAAGAATAGTCTCCTATTAGTATCTTTGGATTCTCCATCTTTTGTTAGTATGCTTATCACATAAACCTCCGTCATTTGTATACATGCGCAAGAGATTTCTTTGCTATAAAACCTAACGTTATGAATAATTACTTCATGTCTTATAGAAATTAATAATAACAGGCGCAATGTGTGACAATTGTCAAATCCTTCTTAAGATATGGAGGTTTTCACTTTAAGGTAAGATGAACATGCAATAACAGAAATGTTTCAATTAATACATGTGGGTAGATACTTTTTTCCCCTCCAAAATGAGTTTATTTTATGGTCGGTAAAATTGCTCACAGATTGAAGGTTTAACGCCAATTTAATCATGGGAGGATATCTGACGCGTCCAAAACTTGTCATTTAAATAAAAATAACTTGATAATTTACTTCTGTTTTTGACAATGGCATTCAATAACCAAAATATATATTACATATTTTCATCAGCTGTGTCACATTCTTTGGAAAATACGGACTAGTAGTCGCAGTTGCCATAATATGTTTCACTAAACAGTAGTTTCGTTCAATATGTGTGTACGTAATAGACTTTGTTTGCAGATCTCAGCACAAATGTTGCTATGATATGCCAACTAAAGGTAAAGTTAAAAAGTTTAAACCTTATTTTTAGTACAACTTAGAAGGATAAAATCCATTCTAAATACATGTAAACATGAACTGCAATAAAATAAAATACAGAACGAAAAGATGTTAACATTCCGTAAATTATCGCAGAATGAAAAGACGATCATAAACAATGGAACCAATAGTGGCCATCATTTCAAGGAAATAGGTATGCTCATAAAATACTCAGTTACAAGAGCCCTTGTTTATGTTTGGTTTATTTTATTGCCCTTTCATAATGTCTATCCTCGAGCATTGGTCTCGACCAACAGCGAAATAACAAAGATCCCGATCAGATGATTATTATAAAGTTTATGGATACTAGAATCTCGCAGTGTTTTACATAGATTTAACATATTTTTTAGTGATCAATTGTGACCATTTCGTTGAACTCTTGATGAATGGTCTTCGTTCAAAGTTGATTACTAACCTTGCAAGGGATTGGTATAAATTAGTATGTAGAGACCTTAGCCAGAAAATAGATCATACGTAATATTCAGACAAGCGCATAATCGTGCATCAGTATATATGTTATTTCCAAACTTTGTCAATAACAGGGATTATGTTCCAAGAATCAAATTCCTTTGTTACCCAGCTTTGATTTATTGTAATAGTTGCAATATATTTCTTTCTCAAATAGCTATAGTTATTGACGCTTTCCAAATC
Organism: Sinohyriopsis cumingii; assembly: GCA_028554795.2. Taxonomy (NCBI): domain Eukaryota; kingdom Metazoa; phylum Mollusca; class Bivalvia; order Unionida; family Unionidae; genus Sinohyriopsis; species Sinohyriopsis cumingii. The sequence continues at coordinate 73,990,422 of CM068835.1, read as the reverse complement.
ATAGAATATATTTAAAGCGCCAATTATCCACTTCGTGTCCTACGGAAAGCATTTTCCATTTATCACTTTATTCCTCTAGTGTGCGATATATCAAACAAAGATGTAAATTGTAACCACGACAGTATTCACTTGTGCGGAAAAGGTCATTTTGGAGGCGGTGTAGGGGTTGCATACACAGCCTTTTATCATTACACTTTTCGAGTTAAATACATCATCATCGTTTAGCCAACACTAGACGCATCAATTTCTCTGTGAAACTTCTATTTATTTCTTATCATTTCTATGTATTGGGCGTGCATGCTGATGTAAAGTTCAGTGAGTTCATTTCAATATTAATTAATATATTGTCAAATGAGTAACTATTAATTTTGAAATAAATACCTGTCCTCAAATTAGAGAAATATTCAGTTTATTAATTACACTTTGCTTAGTGAGCTGAAAGCACAGCTTCAATCTCGGACGGTGGTCATACACCCTGAAATGCATACTTACAAGCTATCTTTATTTAAGAGTGTGTGTCATTCATGTGACGTGTCTATATCAATTAGGGTTATATATACATATATGCATATTGTACATTTAAATATTATTAATAGAAGAATAATTCCACCCTTACTATCCTGAAATGAAACATCGTTATACACCCACCAGAGGCTAAATATCATGCTTACAAGAGTTTTGTGCGAACCATTATAAACATGGAAACCTTGAGGCTATTGCGAGAGCACATGGAAGTACCGCCAGTTCCATCACCAGTGACATCCTATAAACCAGCTGTTTTGCAGAGATGTTACAGAATTAGGCATAGGAAGACCTGTGCACCTGTCGGGGCAGATGAGAAGTTGTTACACACTTCCGCATAGTCTACCATCTTGTGGTGCCAGTACATACTTGATGCAACCAAAGAAGGCACAACATAACTATTCTCCAACCTCTTGCCTGAATCCAAGAATACCAGTACTCCTTATTCCCAGGTAAAATTAGATTACAACATAAGCTGATCCAATATCTTGTGCAGACCAGATTCATAAAACCGTTCAGCAATTTCATTATCAACTGTGCCCAGACACAGACTCAATGCCACTTTTAAAATCAGCTTTTAAATTGTACAAAGTCAATTTTTAATTGCTTAAAAGTGAACATCCCTTAAACCACACGTGTTACAGATTCCAATTCACTGCGATAATACTCATTTATAAGGGGGGAGCACCAAAGGAAGATGACGATGACGATGATATACAAAGACATACTATAGCCACGCGATAACTGAGTGAGTATTTTGTATTAGACCTTACATATATGTCCACCAATCATGGATTTGGCAAATTTTGAAAAGAACGTGTCCCGACGAAAGGGTAACGTCTGTCCGTATTCAGATTACCAGTGCTCGACAGTGGCGTAAGAACGGTGGTGTCGTCGTGGTTTCTAGATGCGGTTTCTTTTCTGCTGGGCAGCGTATAGTACAGGTGGAATGTGTTCTTTGTAGAGCCAGAACACGGTGCTGACGCGGTTGCTTATGTTATTTCAGGTAGGGTGGTTCAACAGTATATATATATATATATATATATATATATATATATATATATATATATATATACACACACACACAATTTGTTTGCTTCGTCGCTATGCTGTATGTTTTGCTGTCGCTGAAGTAGTTTGAACTTGTTAGCACGGATTCCATATTTGTCACAATCCAAATTTCCCTGATATTATTTGATTAACCGTTCTATTATAGATTTCATAACGTAGATATATCAGTCGGAGAAAGCTGATTTGCCACTTTTATCGCCACCATGGCGATATCCTGTTTGAAACTACTTTATGTTCCATTTAGTAAGTATACCTGTCTTTGTATATGTTATTCAGACATGGATTTTTATAATTAGGCCTCTTTATCTCTTCTGTGTCGTCATCCGTTTACTCCTCTTCTTTTGCTTCTTTCTCTTTCAGGATGAATGGCTCTTAAAATATGCAGTATAATGTTATGTAATCAAGAATGTATCAAATAAACAATAAACAACAAAACAAAAGCTTCATTATTAACTTTACTATGACTAGATTTAGACTTGAATAGTTCACAATGTCACTGACTGAACTTAACTGGCTGTTGCTAATCGTAATCCGATCACCTTAACATCATCGAAATCCTGCTTCGCTCAACTACATACCGTACACATTTGTAGCTGGTTTGTGGATTAAAGTTATTTATAAGCGCAATAAAGGCTATATATGGCGGCCAGTATACGTGGTGGAAAAAGAAGGAAAGGAAATACCATTTTGCTTTCTAACATGTGCACACTTACAATATTGGTCGTATGCGTATGTATGATACCCTCTTCATTACAACTGGCGATAAATCTGTTTTAGTGGCGATGTTGTAGGTGTCGCGACAATCATAATATTGTCTGAAAACGATATAGAAACCCGGTAAGTAGCGATTGCAAACAACAATTAAGTGACAGACGAAATTTTGGGTGCATCGTCTGTTATCGAAATAGACCGCAACTATGCCAACACACAAAACAGATACCTATATGCAGAAATGCATACACAGAGAAACCCAGTCACTGTATCACACCGCGCAACAACTGTGGTAACCAAAATAAGCATCACTGTATTTTCGTATATAAACATCTATTAATTTGAAGAACAAAAAATGAATCTGAAGCATTATATGTACAATCTAAATTTGTCAACCATCAATATCCTAACATTATTGTAGAATTGTGGAACCTCTTTTTGCCATGGAGTAATGCAGCCGTAAATGGATTGGCACATATATAAATTGAAAGTATTTCCCCTGAAGCATATATAATAAAACGCAAATATTGGAGATTTGTTAGTGATATAAGGAATTATCACTCGTGAATTGGAAAAATTGTACATTGTACTTAGTGATAATTTAATGTTTTCACTTCACTAAAGATATTTTTGCTTATATCTACTTAAAAGCGCAGAAATCCTACATAACTTACACGAGTATTCTGTTCTCATTCTAAATACTTAAAACTGTTCGGGTTTTGATGACAAATATAAAAGCATTCTCGCTCATCGTTGACATTTTATTATTTTATTGTAAATGCACTTCACAGCAAAACGAGCTGAAGAGTTGTCTGACACATACCAGCAACTATTATACTGTATGCAAAAATAAATCAGTTGTGTCTGGCTCAAACTATAACATATATTACTCGAACCGTCTTCTTCTTCTTCTTCTTCTTCTTCTCTCTCTCTCTCTCTCTCTCAAAAGCAACAATAAATCATAACCTACGTATCTAATGACTAGTTTGGGGGCTAAAGGCATTTGCTTGAAATTGGTGTCAATGTTCATATTTGTTATGATACATTCGCAATAATCTTACACTATTTTTGCTTTTTATTTTAATGTTTTTTGGGGGTGGGTGAGTGAAACGTTTGTGTAGTAGTCTACTTTTCAGCAATTAATACAATTTTTTTCCGCTGACGTGTTGGCGGAAAACATTATTAAAATCAGTTTTTTCGTTTGAAATTAACTTAGCCTCAGTAAATATGTATGTATGTATGTACGTATGTATGTATGTATGTATGTATGTATGTATGTATGTATGTATGTATGTATGTATGTATGTATGTATGTATATGTGTGTGTGTGTGTCTCTGTGTGTGTGTGTGTATCTATGTATGTATGTACGTATGTATGTATGTGGTCCAAGGTTGACATTGCCTGGGTGGGAGTGGGAGACAAGCGCCCCACTCTTCCAGAAATGCCCCATATGGCTTGTGTCTATGACCGCCTCTGTCAATTAAAATTCAGCTCCTGGCCTTAGCGAGTGGCTTTTCTTACAAGTCCGGTGGACCATTATTTTCCCACTAACTGGAGAAGGGGTGAAGGCGGGCCATTAGCGCCTTAAAACAAGTCGCTTCGGGTAGATGGGACTCGTAAACCATGGATGGTAGCTCATCTTGGATAAGGAAATCTTCGATTCCAAACCTACTAATGGGAAATGACATGGGAGTAAACCCAGACAGAAAATCTGGAGACGGAGTCCCTAAGGCGGTCTGACATTGATTTCAACGTCATTCCGACAGCACCTGCGACGCCGTTGGTGCCAATCTGTATCGGCATTCGTCGTTCTCCTGGGTCCACCATCTGCCTGGAGAGGGGGGATCTGCATGTGCAACAGCGGAGTCTCCATGCCACCCTGCCCAGGCTTCGTAGCTCCACTGGAGAGGACACTCCAGTGTCGTCTTAAGGCGTCGGCACATTACGGGAAGTAGCAGTTTACCGGTTCTAAGTCAAAGCTCGATTGGCGTAGAGCTTGGCGCCATGGTTTACTTCTGATGGCGGCAGAGATCACCATGTATCACTGGACAGCTACCTCCCGCCTCATGATGGGCAGGTCCGAGTCAGTAAGGTGCTACATGCCATGGTCAGCCTGCTTTACTGTGTGCGTGGAGCTTAGAGAACCATCTCGACAAGTGGGCCACAAACTCCGCACCAGGAAAGACTCAACGAAGAAATAAAAAGACACCAGCTCTTCGTTTTGCAAGCTGAAACATCAGGATCATGTGTCCTGGACTGACAGATGACCTACAGTAGATCGACGATGCATGGAAGACTGGCGTCATTGACAGAGAACTCAGCCGACTGAACATCGACATAGCCTGCCTCCAGGAGACCCGACTGGCTGACAGCAGCACCATCAGGGAAGCCAATGACACCTTATTTTGGCAAGGGAAGTCCTCGGATGAACCTATACAATACTGTGCAGGCATTGCCTTAAAGAACACGCTAGTTGCCTTCATTGAACCTCCGTCATCAGGTATTGAGAGAATCCTTGCCCTCCGGTTGTCAACATCCTTAGGCCCGGTCAACATCTGCAGCGTGTACGCCCCTACCCTCTGCTCCACCTACGAGGAGAAAGACAAGTTATGTGAGGCTCTGTATCAGGCAATATCTAATATCCCCAATACCGAATACTAGAGTGGGAGCTGACCATGAGGCTTGTTCCACATGACTCGGTTTTTACGGAAGGAGCAGGTCAAGGAGAATGGTCATTGATTGCTGAAGATGTCTGTACCCACAGCACAACACCTAAAGTGCAAGCAACCGGAAGAAAACAGAGCAGTTCATCAACAACCTGCAGGAAGCTTTCACCAAAGCGACACCTGGTGGCACCTTCGACTTCAAGTGGTCGGACCTCCGTGACTCTGTGTATATTTCATCCATCACTGCTTATGCGAAGATGGAGCTCAAAAATGCCGACTGGTATGAGGCCAACTGGGACGAGATGGAGCCCGTGACAAAGAAGAACGCCCTCCTGGCATACAAGGCTGTACCTAGCCCCAGTACAGTACAAGACATCAGGATTGCCAGGAAGAACGCCAAGAAGACCGCCCGTCGCTGTGGCATCACCTACTGGCTGAACCTTTGCACCAGTATACAGACAGCTGCCGACACCGGGGATGCAAGAGGAATGTATAAGGGTATAAAGAAGGCTACACGCCTCCCCAACTCCAAGACCGCCCATCCCCTTCAAGTCCAAGACGGGCGAAGTCATGGCAAGCCAGGGGAAACAACTAAAGTGATGTGTTTAACACTATCTCGAGCTGTATACAACCCATAACATCGTCACTGACACTGCCCTGGACACCATCAAAGACCTGCCTGTCATGGAGCACTGCATCAGCCCCTACACAAACACCTCTGCCTCTGCTGGGAACAAGGACACATGACACAGGAATTACGTCACTATTTACAAGAACGAAAGAGTCCGTAGCGAATGAAACTACTACCGGGGCATCGCCTCACCCCTTCAACATCATCGGAAAGGCTTTCGCCCGTGCTGCCTTGACACACTTGCAGGTTCTAGCCTTCCACGTGTACCCATAGTCCCACTGGCTTTCGAGCCGGCTTGTCAACTGTATACATGATTTTCTCACTACGCCAGCTGCAAGAGAAGTGTCGCGATCAGCAGATGCACATCTACATTACCTTCATTGACCTGCCGAAGGCATTTGACCTGGTCAGTAGAAGTAGCCTCTTCAGACACCTGCAGAAGATGGACTCCCCACCCCCACGACTGCTTGCTGTCGTCACGTCGTTCCACGAGAACATGCACAGCACAGTTTGCTTCAATAGCGCAGCATCGGAGGCCTTCCCAGTCATCAGTGGAGTCAAACATGGACGTGTCTTTGCACCGATACTCTAGCCATCTTCTTCTCCATACTTCTCCACTACGCCATCAAGGACTGCAGCGAGGGAGTCTACATCCACACCAGGGCTAATGGCAAGATGTTCAACGTCGCCCGTCTCTGTGCTCTGACTAAAGTCACAGAGGTACTCATCTGTGAACTGCTCTTCTCCGACGATGCAGCCATTACATCACACACAGAAGATGGACTTCAGCAGCTGGTATGCCGCTGGTATGCCGCTTCTCCCACGCCTGTAAGGAATTTGGACTAACCATCAGTTTGAAGAAAATGAACGTTATGGCACAGGACGGAGACTCCCCTCCCTCCGTCACCATCGATGGGTACAACTTGGAAGTTGTTGAGAACTTTACATGCCTCGGGGCCACCATCTCCAGCTCACTCTCCATTGATTCTGAGGTGAACGGCAGGATTGCCAAGGCAGCAGCATCGATTTCCATACTTAACCAGAGTGTCTGGAACAACCCCAACCTCAAAGACGAGACCAGACTACATCTATACCAGGCCTGCGTGCTCCGCTCACTCCTCTACATCAGCGAAACAGGGACCACCAATGCGAGACACGAGAGGAAACTCAGCAGCTTCCAAATGAGATGGTCGAGGCGCATTCTGAACATCCAATGGCAGGGCAAAGTACCCAGCGCAGTGGTTCTGGAACGACCCAACATGAACAGCATGTTCTCCATTCTCAGCGAGAGGCACCTTCGCTGTCTCGGCCATGTCAAGAGAATGGACGCAGGCCACATTCCCAAGAACCTGTTATGTGGGGAGTTAGCAGAAGAACACGGCGGACTGGACGACCACATCTGCGCTGGAAAGATGTTTGCAAGAAGGACATGAAGACGGCCAACATCAAGGTCAACGACTGGGAGAGCTGTGCTAACGACCGTTCCACCTGGCGCCTATCTGTCATAGAGGGTGTTCAAAATGCCGAGGAAGACAAAAAATAAAGTAAGCTGAAAAGAGTGCTGGTTAGAAGAAAAAAAAATCTTACTCTGGAGCTACACCATCGTCTCCCGTACACCGACGGATGCCAATATATATATATATATATATATATATATATATATATATATATATATATATATATATATATATATATATATATATATATATATATAATGAAGAGAAATACCACCCACAATCGAAACTTCGAGGGATCCCCACAGATTCGTCCGTGGATATACTCTGACTGCGATCCCTATTTATACTGCACCTTTAGCCTTAATCAAATACATAAAGGTGTTCTAGTTGCTGTTTGGGAGGTGGAGGTATCGTTTTTACTTTATATTTATACTGCGTAGCCAGTTACACTTTATTTTGAATTTTCCTGCATGATTATACCAGTCTTACCTTAAATTATAACTCAGATGATAATAGCTGGACCACTACAATAATATGTTAAACTGCTAGAATAAAAGCCATTATGCCATTGTCGGGAAGAAATCTATCCTACAATTCATTCTGTAAGGATTACCACAATGTAGCTGGATATAAAATAGGTCTTAACAGTAGTTCCATCTCGTACACCTGTTAGCAGCAGCAGCTAGAGGACATCGTTAGCAGCAGCTAGAGGACATAATTCTATCTCTTAAAAGAAGCAGACAGTTGTAAATCGTATTTATTGTTTCTTTGATATTTACTGGCAGATGTTATTTTTGCTTTTGTTAATTGCATCTTCAGAACTTTGCTGTCAAAGTCTTTATACCAAATTCTTCAATCGTTGCATGCATGCTATGTACTGATAGATGCTTGATTTTTTTTTAACCCCGGTCTCTGTAGTTTGTCATATAATTAAATATTATGGAATGACTGTATTATTGTGGAAACAGTCATGAGTGTTAAAGCAATACATGATGTCATAAAAAGTAATAGAGTTACAGAAAAAGAAGAAAAATAATTGCTCAGCTAACGTTAGTATGGCCACTTTCAGTTTACCCGATGTATAAAATATATACATCAGGTTCATAGAGAATTCATCTTTCGGAATTCTAGGCCATTTGTCTTACGCACGTTTAATTACTATCAGTAAATCTGAGTAATTGCATTCTTGGGCGTCTTTTTCTTGTGTCGAATCAAGCATCCTAATTACTAATCATGTAGATGCTTTGTATTGTGTCAGAAAGTCGAAACAAGACTCTCTTATAATAAAAGCTAATAGAACAAAGGATTGATATTGACGTACTGTGTCAGTTTGAATAATGTATATAACGTTATTGCATTACTTAAATATCTGCAAATAATAAAGTATAATATATCCATTATATCACAATGTATAATCCTAGACGTAATTAAATTATCATTCAATTATCTCGTTTAGATTAAACTCTTAATTTAACTTCACTTTTCCTTTAAATTACACATTATGACTGGACCACTTAAACTATTTCAAACACATTGGACGAACTGTGTTCACTTAATACGATATAATTTACCTGTGTCTTGAACAACATATAGAGCTAAGCAATTAAGAGGGAGTCAATGTCACTAAACGTCAACTAAATTACACAGTCAGCTTGATGCTTAGTTCATGTCAACATCAGTTAGTCAGTTATAATCGCCTTGATATGACTTGCGTCTTATTTCCATCCTCGCCTCCTGACAGAACTGAGCAAAGCACTGATTCCATTTAAGCTTGATCGTATTTCGGGAATTCTTTTGATTTGCAAAACTATATTCGTAAATCAATATCAGAAAAATAAAATCCGTATATATATCTATATATCTATCTATCTATCTATCTATCTATATATATATATATATATATATATATATATATATATATATATATATATATATATATATATATATATATATATAGAGAGAGAGAGAGAGAGAGAGAGAGAGAGAGAGAGAGAGAGGGAGAGAGCGAACATAAAGGTAAGGTGAACAGGTATTTGTTTTGTTTGTTGTTGTTTTGATTTTTGCAGCATGCATAGCTTGTATATATTAGAAGAAAAATATAAATCTAAGTTCAGAGTGGCTATTGCAAGAGAAAAGCAACTGAATATATATATATATATATATATATATATATATATATATATATATATATATATATATATATATATATATATTGTGGAGGTTAGATACCAGTACAAAAATAAAAGATACGCCCTCTCGCGTCGTGCAGTTTGTTACATGTTTATTATCCCTAAGATTAATTATATCGAAGTTTATATGGCAAGTGTTTTCCTTTGTTTGTTGTAATAATTAGATAATTTCTCTTAAACATGTAAATATCATTTAAGGAGATAAGAATAAATTTTGTCAATAACATAACTTAGTAATTTCGTAGGTAAAGCGAAAATACTAATACCAGATATATATTTAAATATGAAGTAATTTATGAAATAATACAATAGTAGTCTACGAAGCGAATCGTTACTCTGTTCATCATATGTTTACCACGAATCATGCCTTGATGAAAAAGCAAGTGAAGTTCATCGACTCGACATATTAGCAAGTGTTAGCAAGTAGCTTTCAAAAAAAGTTGAAATGCTGATATCGATATCATTTTCTGAATATACAAAGCACATTGTTTCGGAATCGTTTTTTTTTTAAAAAAAAAAAAAGCACACAATCAAATGTTAAAAGTAAAGAAAAGCGTATAAATTAATAACGTATAAGTACTTAAAGCACAGTGCATCTAACGATGATGATCCAAAACGACACTCTAATGTTTTACAAATGAAACATAAAAGTTGACTTTAAAATTCGAAATTCAAGATGTTTAGAGTACATTGACATGAAAGTGGACACTGTCATTTTCATGCTTGAAGATATTCTGAAACATTCCTAAATCAAAATCCGTACTCGTAACTAAGTCATTTATTGAATTCAGTCTGTTCTATAAAAAACATTTTCTAAGTCTGATTATGTTATGCTATTTTAGTGTCATTTCCTCTGCCAAGTCATTGTCTACTTTTAAATGCAATCAAAACGACTTATTGACGATACGTTTTGTTTGTTTATTGTTGAGTTTTTGTTTCTCTTTCTGTGAGGGTCAACCTACTAATAAACTGTTATTACTACTATCATTTATCGAGTCTATACTGAGTTTAATGCAGCATCATTTTGTAAATGTATAAGACAGCTTACGTCAATAAATGTCATGTTCTATTTCGCCGTTAATTCTCAAAGTTGAAGCATAACATTTCTAAACTTAATCTTTCCTTGCCACTATTGATATAAAACAAATATTCTCGGTCGAAATACTACTAATCGGAGACATAGTCTTACTTTACCAGGATGACAATCGTTGGTAAATGAGATACCAGCTACGATAACCATCCTTGACTACGTATGGGATAGAATGCTTGACGTAACGTTAATATTGCGGTTCTATGTATGCGATATTTACGATATTGTAAATAATAGGCAATGGTATAGCAATTCTAAAATAAAATTCATTTTGATACCAATTAATGGGGAGGGATGTCATGATGTTTCTCGCTAGCTCATATACGATTTCATTCCGTTACATGATTAGATTTATTGGCGTTCTAATCAGTTAGAGTGTTATGTTCTTGTTCGACACATTTCAGGATCGAATCGCACTCGCTGAAATATTATTGTTCCTTATAAATGAGGAAAAATAAAGCTCGAGTCAGTTGCGCACAAAACATGAAAGTCAATTCTGATCATGTGCAGTTGATGTCAATTAATATTTTGAGACACGACTAATTCCTGGAGAAATGGTCTGGTAAATGACATTGACAAACAAACTAGCCGACACAAATATGGAACCTTTCGACGTGAAATTATACAGAAGTCCATCAAATAATAGATAGGTTTAAAGCGATTGAGGTTTCTGATTTATGTGTAGTAATGTTAGGTCAAATATTTACTGATGAATTATTCAATTCTCACTTATATGCCGGCATGCCGAAAGTGAACAATTCACGCCCGCATATAGCGGTAAGGAATGGGTGCGGGTCACTTCTAAACATGTTGTTGTCTACATCCGTAACACTTAATAGATGACAACACCTAAACGAGACGCTATAAAGTGTCTCTTCTATATGTGTCCGGGAGCAGTATCGACATTAATGCAGGTCTGTGAGACGGAGCTGCTGTCTGGTTTCATCGCGGACATTTTTCTCAGTGTGAAATTTACCATATCTTGTCATTAGCAAAAGGTAGCTCTGCAACATTGATAACATCACAGCAGTGGTTTCATAGTAGAGGCCATGTAATTTTAGCTAACAGTGACATCAAAGACCCTCGGGAAGTTTCAAACTTACTATATAGCAGGTTTAGGATGGCTGCATTTCAGTTACTTGGGAGTAAATCTTCATATTTCTACGTACAAGCATTTTCGGGGATCGTGTAACAGAGGTCATTGTCAAAAAACGAAGACAAACTATGTTTTGAATGGGTGATTGTATCGGCGTTGCACCAAGAGCACGATAATACAGATCAAAATACCGACAACAACAGGGTTATCTCGAGTGTGGTAAAAGATGTCTCCCTATAAAAGTTACTCACATTGGTAATTTAGAACGAATCACCTTCCGTATCACTGTTATTGTGTTTATTTGGAAAAAGGGCCTGCTTAGAGTATCTAGACATACAGCAAAAATTCACATGGAGCGGGGGGAGGGGTAAAATTGATTTGGCGTTTACTTTGGTGGAATCACTGAAAATCCTCAGAGTACGATCATGCCCGGCAAAAAATATTTTGAAAAAATAATTTATCGCGATAAAATGAGGAATGAAACATCTATGATGATTTTGAACAGTTAAAGTTCCAACTTGAAGTTGCGCTTCTCGACGTCACCTTGAAGTTCGGTCGCTTACGGTGCAAGTAATTATTCGCGGCCATTAACTACTGGGTATGTGATGTTCCATTTGGAACCGACATCAATAAAACAATGTTCCAACATTTGCGATTACTATCACGTTAATGGTGCGTGCAAAAAAAGCCACATAACGCGCGTACAATCTATAGCAGAGAATTTACACCGGCAAACAAATAGTCCTGTTGTACTTCATAAGACCCGTGTCTATGTCGGCCATTTAATAATGACCATGGTTGCATTAGTATCGAATGGGATAATAAGCTCATCACCAATAATATGTGAATATTCTGCGTGTTGTGACGCCGTTTTATTATTTCTACGTAAATCAGAAAACATGCATGCCATAATAGCTGATCGGATCTCGTCCCTAATGCACCATTCACTCAAAATTACAATTCAGTGGGGTTGGAGTGGGAGGTGGGATATTGAGACTGAGATATGCTCAGTCCTTGGGTTACATTTTGTTAACTGTGACAAAGGTCTTTAAGAGGTTGTGTTGAAGGACACTGCGCCTGCAAAGCCCCACGTGCAACAGTATGGAGATTTGAATAATCTTAGACACTGCATTAAAGAAACAATCAGCCAATATAGCGCCATATTTAGCAACCGTTAATATGTCAGTATCAGCAAAGCAATGAGATTTGGCACCGTTATGACTTAGACGCTTCAGCTCTTGGAGTCCTTTAATTTAATTTTATTTAATTATGTCTCCCCCCTTTGTATTTTATGTTAACTCGAGATTATTTATTGGATCCCCACACCAAACTATGAGGATCATTTGTCAATTTAACCTTGAAAGGTTATCTACAGGGCAGACACTTGCCTTTCGAATTAATTCTTATGACATTTTCCTCATTCTGTATGATGGATTAAATATATTTGACTCCCTAATCAATGAGCAGATTACTTAATTCCTGCTGCTGTGTCATATTCCGGGCTAGCACAGAATTGTCGTAAGATTTGCAAATTAAAGTTCTACGTAACCCTTAGTGCTGCGGAATGTTTTCTTAGTATATATGGGATGTGATGTGCCAAATCCAAATGTAAATTAAAGTGTGTGTGTGTGTGTGTGATTAGGATTTTTAACGTAGCTTTAATATTTTTCAGTCATATCTCTACGATGTCTGTAATGTGACAGTTTATAGTGATGACTAGCATTGGGGAATGATGTCCCACCCAGTCACATTATCCGGACACCAGGCCGACCAATCCTAACACTAACCTCTTAATGCTGAGCGCCAAGCGAGGCAGCTGTTAGTACCATTCTTGAAAGTCTTTGGTATGACTTGGCCGGTGATCGAATCCACGACCTCTCGCATCCGAGGTGGACGCTCTAACCATTAGGCCAACGGAGCGGTATTTCTTAATATATATGAAAAACTTTTGTGCTTTGTTTGTTTGTTTGTTTTTTACCATAATTTTTGACAAAAATCATTGTTTTGTTTTGTCAGGCTATATTGATTTCATGATGACATTATGATAATGAAATTCAGTTTTTATGCATAATCTAATAATACGTATGACCGCCTTGAATGCAAAGGCCAAATCCCACAATATACATATACTTTTCATTTACCGTTTTTCACAATATACATATACTTTTCATTTACCGTTTTTCCTTGGCTTTGGAAGGAAGATTATTTACTATTGATATTCTGTGTGCAAGCTATACACATAATACTGCAGAAAATAAACAGTAAACTGCAGACATCGGGCTGTACGCAGTAAGAAATAAGGTATTTCAATATATTATTCGTACTGCAAACTATTACTTCCGAGCCTAAAATGAAAGAAGAAATTGATTGCTCCCGGAGAATAACGGATTTATTTCATCTCGTGGGTAACAAATTAAATTATTTTAAACCACTCGATGGCGTATATACGTTATTCATTCGTTTAAAGCAAATATCATCTCTGTAAAGATATATACCCTGAAGAAATTAGAATATTTACCGTAAAGCCATTCAAATAGGATGGACCATGCATATGATCTCATAGCTTAGCTTTACATGGTCTATCGACTTTTCCAACTGTATCCATTAGAAGGGTTTGGTGGAAAGAACATGTTCCTGTGTTGCCTGCGCTTTATTAAAATGTGGAAGTTGCACGATAGTTCGGCAATGTAGTTCTTTTTTAAAAATGAAACAAAACTGAGTACGTGACATTGTGTCTAGCTGAAAGTATTTATAGCGCAAATTGTCTTGAAAACGTCGACGTTCGAGATTAACACGGCTATGTGTCAAGGAGACAGTCAACGTTACAGATTAACACGGCTATGTGTCAAGGAGACAGTCGACGTTCGAGATTAACACGGCTATATGTCAAGGAGACAGGCGACGTTCGAGATTAACACGGCTATGTGTCAAGGAGACAGTCGACGTTCGAGATTAACACGGCTATGTGTCAAGGAGACAATCTAAAGTAAATGCATTCATACTGTATGTCAAACACAGGTTTAAATTGCAAGTTCTCTTAATCTATTTATTGTTTGAGTAGTAGAGGACTCAAGGTGCAAAATCAGGCCCCATTGTAAGTCGGTGGAAGCACAACGATATTAAAAATTCGACCACTTAAAATTTCAGAGTGCACATAATTAAGCCTTTATCTATCAGTATAAATGCATCCTGGATGACATATTCTTTGTTCAGAAAAGAATATGAGCCGCACCATTTTCTGAACTTATCTGTGAAACAAATGCTTTCAAATTCGCACCAATGAGTAAGGTGCTAATTTCATTGTTCCAAACAAGACTGTAAAAGGACTCAAATTCCAACAATATAATAATGTCTTTTATCAGTTACAACTAGGAAAAGCTCTCAAAATATTCTTTTTTGCTAAAATCTAACTTTAATTATCAACCAGTCCTGGCCAGCCAAACTCATATATTCTCTATTTTACACATTTTCAGACTGGTTCCCATTTATTCATACAATTAGTACTATGTGTTCTATACGCGCAGCGTTACTTTAGCAAAAGGTATGACGAATTAGACGCATTGAGTGTATACGTTTGACAGCAGCTGATGTGTTAATTCTAACTATGAACTTTACTAACATTGTTAATATTGTTGGCAAATGTGCGTTTTATTGGTTCCTATATACCTTTCTTGAGAGTAGGTCTTCATATACACAACCACACAAGTCTTTGACTTCATGGATATATAGTGATATATAGAAACAAGACTGAATTATATGATGCAAAGTCTTGAAATAAATTTGTTTGAAGTCGCTTATTTTGTATGATTTGCAATCATCTCTGTTATTAGAATAATCAGTCACTCAATCATTTGTACTTCTTTGTTGATAACCTTTGTTCTCGTTATTATACATGATTTTCATTTCTTATGAAGAAGATATAGATTCGGCATTAAGGCTATCTCGGCAGTTTTGTGACGTGAATTTTCATCTCACGATGACATATTGCAGCAAAATATAAGAATAACTAGGGATTAAGAAAACAACCAATAATGTTTTTCAGAAAGCATCATTTTAAGAATTGTAGTGACGTATTCATGTTACGTCCTTCTATAGTTAACAGCTTTTCGACTCGGCAAATACTACTCCAATTCCCTTTTTACGGTATCCACATCCGACACTACTCCAATCCCTTTTTACGGTATCCACATCCGACATTCAAAGGCTATTTTAAATATTTTCCCTGTGGCCAGGTGATTCAAAATAGTAATATGGATGCTATGCATGATTGAAGTTGAAAGTCAATATAATACATTGGCATGTGTATCATTAACCTTCTCTCATCTCGATATTCACATCTGTAGCAGAAATAAATAATCTGTTAAGTCAGGCTGGCCTATCCTTTGCAGCCCAAATTAAGCATTTTATCTCATGTGCTAGTTTAGCTGTAAAACGTAGCCACACAACAAGCCAACCAAAGTAAATATAAACCAGATTAAAGATTTAGTTACTTTATCAGCTTACATTAAATACTAGGCACGTGGTTTTCATGTTCATTCTATGAACTTTAATTATCAGCAGGGTATCGAAGTGCAAAACAACCTTATGAATATCCTACAATGGAGAATATCTAAAAAGAGAATAATAGGAGATATCGGGTGATGCAAAGACTGGCGTAACCATTGCACTCTCCCTCCCCCCCCCCTTATTAATGCAAATGCGTATCTGGTGAAATGTAGATATCACTTACATAGTAAGAAAGAGCTCTTATTTGCCATGTGGACATTTAACTGACGTGATATTTATTCCTTTGTAGCCTCTGTGCTATTATTTAACTATTTAACTTGCAATAATACACACAGACTGCAACGTGTACACATACTAAATTCAATGTGTTTGCACTGACTAATAGAACAACGTACCTTAAATAGACTGCTGTTCATATTGGATGTTGGCTTTATTGACATGTAAAGGGTTTTGGCGACCTTTTCCTTTTATCTCGTTTGTGATTGTAATTCATTGCTCGGAGGCTCATTGCCAATCAGAGATTGTTATAAATTATATCGCCAGAAATAAAACAATATCACTGAGGAGAGAAAAACTCTTCGGCCATGCAGTTCTCTGTGATCATTATTAATATGTACATCGCAAATGGATAAAAAGTTAGTAATAATGAACATTTATTTTTCATACATCTGATAGTCAATATACAATTGGTAGATGTCATAATTATGACTTTAAATAAGCTCAGCGTTTTGTTTCTTCTTTTAATTTCTTCTGTTATAAATAATAAAAGATCAAGTTTTTTTTTTAGCTCGTTTTATCTTTCTTCATTACTTCTGCTAATTATTGCAAAAAAGTTTTTTTTTCGGTGTCTTTGTATTCCGACCATTCGTATCGGTACGGTACATTCTTTGTAACACAACCTTAATGGAATGACGCCAACACTCTGTTTGTCCATATAATTAGGCAATTAATTTGTTTTATTTCTATTCATTACGTCTGCTAATTACTTCCCCAAAATATGTTGTCGTATTTTTATTCCAACCTTTCGTATCTGTATACAGAACGCTTTGTAACATAACGTTAATGGAATTACGCCGACACTCTGTGTGTCCATATAATTAGGCATTAATAATTGGTTGCGGTATGAAAAAATAAGCTCTTTCAAGCAGATGGTGACGTTTTTCTATTGTCGTACACATAACAGGATGGATTCTTAACTTAAATAACCATGAACCCTCCAATTAACATCGGAATGACACGAAGGTAAAAGCGCCAGTCTGAAAGTGAATTCACCATAAGGGTTATTGATGATTCATTCAGGACAGAAGTAACATAGACTATCATCGTTGAATCGGTGTAAATTGAAACCCCAGCGTCCATTCAGCTCGTTGGTAATGTGATTATGTTGTGTGAATAAGTTGACTGGAATGGCATTAGTTTAATAGCGCTCTCTGATAATCACAACCATCAAAAGGGGAGGTATGAGTTTGAATAATATATGCTAACTGATGTGCAATTTCGATTACTATAAAACCAATCCATATTATTTCAGTTTCATCAGGAACGTGTTTATTGTCTCCATAGTCATCTCTGGTAGCATTCAATAAGTTTGAGGGCATATAAATCACTTTCGTTCACTTTTCCATCGCATTAGAGGAGAAGACGTGGTATGTGATTTCCTGAAATATCTGAAACATTGTGTTGTCATATAAGGCATCACTTGGCCTGGCCAAGTACATGTTGTTTAGAAAACTAAGCAATACAAAAAACTACATTAAGAGATTCGCAATATGCACACAGTGGAAGAAAGGACAACAAAATGTGGACGAAATCCTAACGGAAGCTAAACACTAAGTCCGGAATCTGATTAATTTGTCAACTTTAATTACATCCATTGGCCTTGTGTTGCATGTCTTGCTCATGCCTACTGTCAGATCTGATCTTCTACCAAAACCTGATTATGATCTGGCATAATATGGCATAGGACATTTACGACATATCAGACTCAAAGAATATGTCAAGGTATAGGAAACTAGGAAACTGTGATTATAACACATGATTTCACATCAACCTGCCCGTTAGGAAAAGAATGGGGAGAATACTCATGCTGCTGTTTTGATAATCTCTACATGCTGCATGGAGTTGCTGTAGCTCAGTGTTAGCGTCATGAATTAACATTGGATTAGCCCGTGTAGGATACAGTGCTATGTCCTTGGCAATGAAATTTACACCAACTGACACGACTGACAGGGTGTGGATTTTAATCCTACCATCGGGTCCTCCTAGGTCGGCTACCATTGTGTGTCGGTGGATGCAAGACACTTTGCTGCAGTTTCCAGGGCACTACATAAGATGCTTGTGTCGCTCTTCTGTGAAACATCAAATTAACAAATGTCTCAAAAATGATTTAAAAACAGGAATGCGATTCTAAAATTAAATTGCAAAGAATGTTGTCAATTCAAATACTTTCGCCAACACACGTTTTAAAGTAAAGCATTTGATCGATCTGATTTGAGTAAGGTTGATTTTAGCCAATCAGGTTGCTGAGTTCGATTCTTAAGTGTAAAAGCCGAGAATTGTGTTATGTTGGTGAAATCCAGACTTGATCTCATGTCAGATCCTCGTATATCCTCAATTTGATCTATAAAACTGATATATTGAACCAAACAAAAGGCAATGAAAACTTACTTTTCTCCAATGAAGTCCAGAATCTTGTCCAATTATTGACATTAATATAGAAAGCACACAATTGGAACTAAACACGTCGTGTAGACAAATATACAGGATATTGCAGAGTGGTTCATCTATATAATCGTGTATAAAGGTATGACCGCGAACTATACAGTTTTGGTCCATGTGACCCACGCTGTCGAAAATCTTGGGCCACCTTTGTACAGTTTCATTCATAGCCGATGACATACATATAATGTTTATCCCATATTAATTAACTGTACCGTAATTAAATCATCACACATCTATTCATACAATTTTCTTGAGGGTAGTTTGTAGCAATACCCTATAGTTATACCGCAGAACATATTGTTGTAACTGCTTCCGGCAGAGACATTAGTTTTTTTTCTTGATTACATTGATATTTTGGTATATTTTCAAACCGCTTAAAGTGCAACCGCTGTCTAGATTTCCTTGACAAAAAAATCTTACGTAGCTACGACCATGCTTTTTGCAGTGATTTTTGTCATAAATTATATTAAACAGGTAGTGAAGAATGGTACAATCTGAGATTCAGTGACCATATTATCTCTCTCTCACGACATAGAATCTCTTTGGATTTGTTTAATAACAGCACGAAACCAATTAGTATGATTATTGGCAATCAGTATGTAGCCGGCATTCAATTGGCACGAATAAATGCCTGACTTGGAGCTAACGATTGAGTTAAATAAATACAAGGACGAAACGGCATAACAACTATTAAAAACCACAATCGTCGGCATGCATTACATTGCATGCCATCTGATTTTACTATTATTGGCGGGCATTTAGGTTGTTATGAACTCCCACTGGATTAACCTACACGATCAGAATCATCAACTTTATTCAAAAATACTGATGCAAATAAAAGTTACCCATTGTACAGTTTGCACTCAACAATTTGTGTAAATTTTGTGATCACCAAATCAAGCAAGTTGTTTGAGAATTTTCACAACAATCAGAAAAGAGATTACTATAGATGTTAGAGTATCCAAGCAAAACAAATCGCAGAAGATGGTTGCTTTGTACATTCTTTGCAACCTAAAACACTGTGATGCAGATACAATGTACATATTAAAACAGGGAAGTAACATACCATGGTTGTCATTTTAAACATGTTTTAAATGTGACCACTCCAGAGGTAAAAGTTTTCTTAAAGAAAATTTCACATATAAAAGTAATTTAAAAAAAATCAATCTTAAATTAATCACGGAAAAGAATGGTATTTTACACGATACATCAGATGAGGTTAAACACACTTATTCACTGATGATTTTTACACTGAAGCCAGTGGCAATCTCTAGTTTAATGATAAAGTGCAACACATCATTTCTACTAAATTACATTTAAAGTCATGGTAATATGGTGGGTTGCAGATGTCCTTCTTCTGCTAATGGATATTGATGATATGTCACTTTTTGCTTCTTCCGACGGAATTCTACCTTTTGCAATAGAAAGTAATCCTATTTGTAGTTTTAATATATGTCCAGCTTTCATCAAATCGCAATAATGTCTTATAATTCAATCTGTTCCTAAAATAACAAATGTATATTTATTGGTTTTTCGAACGCGATTGTCTTAATGTTATTAATTTTAATTGGTTTTCAATTGAGCGGAACTTGATGCATTATATAGCCCAGCATTACCCTTTATTGTAAATATTTGCTAAATAAAGAAGCGTGTCGATGTCAGGAAAATTAAAGATTATGTAGAAAAGAAAATAGCTCTATTATTAGTTAGATATATATGTATTTAGATAGATAGATAGACTATATATATATATATATATATATATATATATATATATATATATATATATATATATATATATACTGAGTTGTAGGTAAGAATGTGATATTAGCGTGGACTTCGTAACTAGCAATTATATGGTATTTTCTCCCTGAGACAGAGAGGCGTTTTTTAAAGTCATTCTAT
Organism: Sinohyriopsis cumingii; assembly: GCA_028554795.2. Classification (NCBI taxonomy): domain Eukaryota; kingdom Metazoa; phylum Mollusca; class Bivalvia; order Unionida; family Unionidae; genus Sinohyriopsis; species Sinohyriopsis cumingii. The sequence continues at coordinate 73,969,856 of CM068835.1, read as the reverse complement.
ATTGCCACAAACTTGCATGATATCGATGTATGGACCTCAGTGGGAACGAAATATGACAGTTTTACAAATCAGTACACTTAATATAAATTATGAAGTGTCATTTTATATTTAGTTTTAGGACTGATAAAGTATTGTACAAATCTCCAAACTAATATTTGTTTAAATAAAAATACAACTTAATACGATGAACCTATTTACATAATTGAAACCGTTAGTTAGTGATATATACTTTGCAATGTTTAAAGTACGAGTACGTTCCTCAGCTGTTTTTGCAGTACAGTAGGCACAGAACGTGATCTGTGTACAGTACAAAATATGGATTGGGGTGGTGAGGGGTGGAGTGGAATATTTGCTAATATTCTTTTAATACTTTGTGTGCTTAATATTGTGTGTTTAGATCACTTAATCTTTCAAAGACGTCATTCGCAGGGTCTCCTATTCATCTAAGAAAAGAAATATTAACCCTTGCAGTCGACCTAAAAATGTAAGCGATAAATATCAGAATAATAATGATTAACATACTGTAAAATCATGTACAAATTGAAGATAAATGTCACATGTTTATGTAGATCTGATTTCATTGAATACACTTTGAAAGAGGAGACGATTTCTTCAGAGCATTCTTTAATTGGCAAGATAAAATATTTTTTAACGTTTTTTTAAAGAAAAAAGAATGTTTCAGTATTTTATCAATGTCTTTGCAGAATTTGGACATACAGACGTGGAATCAAATTAGGTTTATGGGCTCTGCCAATAGTATGGTAGAGTTACTTTCGTTCTTCTCAAACAAGACCTGTATAAGGGATGGTGTAACTGCAGCCAGCTAAATTCTAAAACACCGACCGTCTATAACCTGAAGCAAGTGCAGGAAAGATTTTTAAAAAAATTAGTACACAATCGAATTATAGTCACGATTAGATCATATTAACTGCGTATAAACTGAGAGCGACCTTCCAAGTCTGTGTTTGCCACGTAGCTTATTCGATCTAGTCTAATTTGTGGAAGAAACATAAGTTTGTAGCCAAAAAGCCATACACATTTTGAATAATAGAAAAGCCAGTATTAAGTGGCGGATAATTGTGAATTCGACATAGTTGACACAGATGCGTAAGAGCTATTTTAGATTTCGAAAATTTGAACCCGTTTTCTTCCGCGTATTTGAGAAGAGTTTAAGCTTATCTGTGGTTGGAATGTAGAGAATGTATACTCTATATAACGAGCAGTTATTTTTCTTCTTTGAAAGGAAGAAATTGTACAGGAAACAAAGTGGGAATTGTGTTATAATTTTATTACATACTACGACATTGCCAATCTCAGTCCAGTAATGAAATAAAGATCGGTTCGTTCTATCTACTGTAGTGAATAGGTCTAAAAAGTGAGAATATAACAACTGAACACATCTAAAGCTTTGAAATACAGACTGTGAAGTTTTTCTCGAGAAACTAATTTAGCCATTAAATATTTGACAGCATTAAAGTTGAAAATTATTCATTAATATTCTACGTAACAATTTCATTAATATGACGTTGAGACAAGAAATATAACTCTTGTATAAAGATTTTTTGGTAACCATGAATAATTGTTTTCATTTTGCACAATTCGAACATGAGATGATGCACATTAGGCCATGATGACAAGTTACAGTTTCTTTCCTTATTCTTTTCCAATATAACATGGATAGAAATGCAGACAGTAAGGCCACAGTATTGAATCCGATATGACAGGCAATATAGTCATGGTTTCTACGATAAATATTTACATTAGCTACTCATTACTAGACACATTTTTAATCAAATACAATGAACACTACCAGATGTCAGAATCAGTTACGTTTGCGTTCTTCTGCATAATTATTCGACTAAACATCACTAATACCAAAACGATCGTTTGATACTATTATTTAATTTGTTATATGTTTCCAGATAAAGGATGGAGAAAATACAGCCCGTGGGGGATAAACATTAATTTACATCATAAGATATGGCTTTAAAATCTATTGTCTAGTCCGCGTCATTGAGGATGTTATAGATGCCTGTCCTAAATTGAAAGGAAAACCATAAATTGGTTTAATTTCAGACACTTTAAATTTATTTTACATGTAATTCCCAGGATTTGTTCGAAGCACAACATTGATATATATCAAGACTACATGATATCAGCGCGAATGCTGATGAGATATCTATATGTACTAACGGTGTCATGACTATAGCCTAGTGCTTATGTACTAACGATATCATGACTATAGCATGGTGTTTATGTACTACATGTATCATGACTATATCATGTCGTTTATGTACTGACCGTATCATGACTACAGCAATGTTTTTAAAATGTACTAACGGTATCCTGACTATAGCCTAATGCTTATGTACTAACCGTAACATGACTATAGCGTGGTGTTCATGTACAAACTGTATCATGACTATAGCCCGATACTTAAGTACTAACGGTATCATGACTATATCCTGGTGCTTAACTACTAACGAAATCATGACTACAGCATGGTGTTTACGTACTAATGGTATCATGACTATAGCCTAGTGCTTATGTACTAACGGTATCATGACTATAGCATAGTGTTTATATACCAACGGTATCACGACTATAGCATGGTGTTTATACAAGAACGGTATCATGACTAGAGCATAGTGTTATATACTAACAGTATCATGACTATATCATGGTGTTATGTACTAACGGTATCGTGTCTATAGCCTGGTTTTATGTATTAACGCAATCATGACTACAGCCTGTTGCTTATGTATAAACGGTATCAGGACTATATCATGGTGTTTATGTACTAAAATTATCATGACCATATCATGGTGTTTATGTACTAACGGTATCTTGGCTATAGCATGGTGTTATGTAATAACGGCATCGTGACTATAGCCTGGTTTTATGTACTAACACAAACCATGACTACAGCCTGTTGCTTATGTATGAACGGTATCAGGACTATATCATGGTGTTTATGTACCAACGGTATCATAGCAATAGCATTTTGTTTATGTACTAACGGTATCATGACTACAGCATGGTGTTATGTACTAGCGGTATCCTGACTATAGCATGGTGTTATGTGCTAATGAAATCGTGACTATAGCCTGGTTTTATGTACTAACGCAATCATGACTACAGCCTGTTGCTTATGTATGAACGGTATCAGGACTATAACATGGTGTTTATGTACTAACATTATCATGACTATATCATGGTGCTTATGTACTAGCGGTATCATGACTATATCATGGTGCTTATGTACTAGCGGTATCATGACTATATCATGGTGTTTGTGTACTAACGGTATCTTGACTATTGCATGGTGTTTATATGCTAATGATATCATGACCACTGCATGGTGTTTTTGTACTAACGGCATCCTGACTATAGCATGGTGTTTATGTACCAACGGTATTGTGACTATATCATGGTGTTTATGTACTAACGGTATCATGACTACATCTTGGTGTTGTGTGTTTACGGTATTGTGACTATAGTATGGTGTTTATGCACTAACGGTATCATGACTATAACATGGCGTTTATGTACTAATGTAATGGTGACTATAATCTGGTGCTTATGTACTAACCGTATCATGACTATAGCATGGAGTTCATGTATGAACGGTATCAAGACTATAACATGGTATTTATGTACTAACGGTATCATGACTAAAGCATCATTTTTATGTAGTAACGGTATCCTGACTATACCATGGTGTTTATGTATCAACGGTATCGTAACTATTGAATGGTGTTTATGTACTAACGGTATCGTGAATATTGCATGGTGTTTACGTACTAACGGTATCATGACTATAGCATGGCGTTTATGTGCTAACGTAATCATGACTATAGCCTGCTGCTTATGTACTAACGGTATCATGACTATAGCATGGTGTTATGTATCAACGGTATCGTGACTACTACATGGTGTTTATGTACCAACGGTATCGTGACTATTGCATGATGTTTGTACTAATGGAATCGTGACTATAGCCTGGTGCTTATGTACTAACGGTATCATGACTATTGCATGGTGTTTATGTACTAACGGTAACATGACTACAGCATGGTGTTTTTGTACTAACGGTATCCTGACTATAGCATGGTGTTTATGTACCAACGGTATCGTGACTATATCATGGTGTTTATGTACCAACGATATCATGACTATATCTTCGTGTTATGTGCTAACGGTATCGTGACTATTGCATGGTGTTTATTTACTAACGGTATCATGACTATAGTTTGGTGTTTATGTACTAACCGTATCATGACTATAGCAAGTTGCACATGTACGAACAGTATCATGACTATATCATTGTGTTTATGTACTAACGGTATCATGGCGATAGCATGATATTTATATACTAACGGTATCATGATTATAGCACATTGTGTATGTACTAACGGAATCATGACTATAGCATGTTGTTTATGTACTGACGGTATCATGACTACATCAGGGTGTTTATGTACTAACGGTATCATGACTACAGCATGGTGTTTTTGTACTAACGGTATCCTGACTATAGCATGGTGTTTATGTACCAACGGTATCGTGACTATATCATGGTGTTTATGTACTAACGGTATCATGACTACACCTTGTTGTTATGTACTAACGGTATCGTGACTGTAGCATGGTGTTTATATACTAACGGTATCATGACTATATCATGGCGTTTATGTACTAACATAATCGTGACTATAATATGGTGCTTATGTACTAACGATATCAGTATTATAGCATGGTGTTCATGTACGAACGGTATCGTTACTATAGCATGGTGTTTATGTACTAATGGTGTCATGACTATATAATGGTTTTTATGTAATAACTGTATCCTGGCTATATCATGATGTTTATGTACCAACGGTATCTTGACTATTGCATGGTGTTTATGTACTAAGGATATCGTGACTATTGCATGGTGTTTATAACTAACGGTATAGTGACTATAGCATGGTGTTTATGTACTAACGGTATCGTGACTACAGCATGGTGTTTATGTACTAGCGGTATCGTGACTACAGCATGGTGTTTATGTACTAACGGTATCGTGACTATAGCATGGTGTTTATGTACAAACGGTAACTACACTATATCATGGCGTTTATATACTAACGTAAACTTGACTATAACCTGGTGCTTATGTAATAACGGTATCCTGACTATTGCATGGTGTTTATGTACCAACGGTATCATGACTATAGCATGTTGTTTCTATACTAACGGTATCATGACTATATCTTGGTTTTATGTACTAACGGTATCCTGACTACAGCATGGTGTTCGCGTACTAATGGTATCTTGACTATGGCATGGTTTGTATGTACTAACGGAATCGTGCCTATGTAATGGTTTTATGTACTAACGGTATCTTGATTACAGCATGGTGGTTATGTACTAACGGTATCAAGAGTATAACATGGTGTTTATGTACTAACTGTATCATGACTAAAACCTGGTGCTTACATACTAAAGGTATAATGACTTTAGCATGGTGCTTATGCACTAACGGTATCATCACTATAGCATGGTGTTCATGTACTGACGTTATCATGACTACAGCATGGAATTTATGTACTAACGGTATCATGGCTACAGCATGGTATTCACGCACTAACGGTATCGTGACTACAGCATGGTGTTTGTTCACTAACGGTATCATGACTATATCATGATGTTTATGTACAAACGGTATTATGACTATAGCATTTTGATTATTTACTAGGTATTGTCACCTCAAGAAGACATTTGCTTCTTTGTTATCATTTTGCTTGCTCCACAACTGACGTTCGTAAACAGAATGAGCTATTCCACTGCCTGGTATAATCTTTGTCTAAATTAAGAATTATTCACCGCACTTTCCTGGACACTATGAAATCGCTTCTGATTGTTTAAAAGCGAACAGATTCATTTCTATCAAGGAAATCGATTTCTGCTCATTTAAGCGACAAGACAAGATTCAACGTGTGCTTCTTCAGACAAGCTTATCTGGTGAATTCCCATGAGACTGTCACCCATTTCCTTGTGTTGAATTTAAAATGTCGAAGTTATTGGAGGTCTTACGTCTTCATTAGGAGTGGTGGAATATGAGACATCATGGGCTGGAACTTCAGTTTATATTTATCAGCATCGAGGCTAAACTACATTTTCTATATATATATCATCTTACACTGATGTATTTTTATTGTATACTTTTACCGCACGTAATAAGTTCTGATTGAATGCAAGATCGTCCTTTGGCATTTTTCATGATTTTTGTCACCTCAATGTAGAGGACAAACTCGGTTATTTGTGTGTATCTTTAAACTTTAAAATAATGGGTTTGTTATAGGTGGCTATTGTGAAAACTGATTACTTTAAAAAATACCTTCGTATATATTGCTGTTATTTAGTCGGTATCGGTGGTAGATACATACAAGATTTCTAATTCAGACATGTTTTTGTTTTTCACGCGGACGCATTTCGTTCATATGAGGGAAGCGTATGAATATTTGATCACTTAAAGCGTATAGTTTAGCTAAGATAGCTTTGGACTTGCACATAATCTGTACATATTCTAGCCGTTATTGTCTTGCATAACGCATGATTCAATTTTGATTACACCTGTTAGAAAAGTATGGCTGAACAATTTTAGGCTCGTAGCCACGGAAGTCTGTAACCTGTACACACTGTTTGGTGGAATCTCCATGTGCTTTTAAACTCTTAACTTTAAAATAGTAATATAATTTTAGCATATTATTATACATACGAGATATGAACATGATCAGGGAATTGTAGCAAAAATATGATATCAATCAGAGACGATTAGCGTGCTAAATGAAGCTTTCATTATTGACAGTTTACTCTTCCATCCTATGTTTGTGTGTATGTGTTTGTTGTAAGGCAGTTTTTACTGTGATATCATGTGCACTTTTATCACTACCAATAACAATCTGAGAATGAGTACACAAACACTTCATCATCAATAATAAATTATCAATAATAAATTATCAATAATAAATCGGGATCACCATTTGAAAGGAACTTTCATGAAGCAGACATGTTTCTTAACCAAACATCTCAGACAGTGTAATTCATAACTAGATCCCTCTGACTGAGAAATCATGAAAGAGCCTCTCAGCATCTGGTGCCAATCTCCTGACGTTAGATCGACACTCATTCCGAAATTTGCTAATAAGGAAAAGTAAATTATTTCAACTTACCTCACAATTTCATCCCGAATTATTGTAATATGTCATGCGAGTTACAGACAATGCAATGACTATCATTGACCAAACCTAATTGTTATTTCAAGAGAAAACCGACAGATACAGTTCCTTTAACAAAAGCAGTTTGACTCACAGTATGATCGATATTGCTATTCTGGGATAACTAATTGAGAAATAACAAATCCGATGTTTGCACCAATCTCACAAAGCTAAGAAAACCGGAACTTGTATCGTACTGTCGTTGGACTTTAACTCTTATTCAATGACTTCTATATCGTCAAGATTTCAGAAGTTATAAACAAGGACCGTTTCTCATAAAATCTGATTCATGAAGTTTCGCAGGCTTATTTTAAGAAACGTTTGCAAATCATGTTTGGATAAATGCAATAAACTGAAAACGACTAGCACGAAGCCTGAGCGCTTTTGACTCTTTAAGGAGTCTTTTTCAAAGGCAAATAGAAAACGTAGACAAGACAAACAAACAAAATATAAAAACGGTTATGTTTGTAAAACTTACATTGCTGTTTCTACGTGAATTAAACCTTTGACTTTATTATGTTTCAACTAGTTGTTTTTAAGTTGTTACTGATACTGGAAAATATATTTTATTAACCACGAAATTGATGAGCCATAACGACATCTGTTTTTTATGTAAATTTATGTAAGCGCAAATTATATCGTTGATAGTTCATTGTTAGAATAGTCATCATAGGCTATGAAGCAAATTTAGATAATTACTTAATAGAAAATGTGTCGGCTGCAAAAGATAATTTTATTCGTGAATGGCTGTCTTTTTCTAGTCTTCTTGGTTTAAAACGCTTGGTTTGAATGTTCTATGGCGGCGTATCCAGTAAGATTCCTTTTCTTTCCTGGTTTTGGAACTCCAGCTGTGGTTGTGAGCAATTGGAATAAGTATTATATCACTGAAATTGTGGCCAGGGTAGGAGAAGTGTTATGCGACCGGGCTTCTGTACAGCGTATTTGTCATCCAATCAGATCTATAAAGGTTGATCCTTTTGTGTAGCTTTTCAGTTTCTCCGACATACTGAAGGCAACAGAGGTTACATGTGATGGAACAAATTACATTCTCTGTTTCATACGTTTTGTTTGGACCACGTATGTTTAGTTTTTGTTCTAGTCACTGTGCTAGAAAATATTCTGGTCTCTATCATATTTTGATAGGTTTTGCACTTTTTATCGCCACAGGGGCCAGATTGACTAGGGTGGTTTTGATCAATGATTGGCTTTAGTTTCACCCTGACTAGGATGTCCTTGAGCTTGTTTGGTCTCCGGTAGGCTACTACAGGTTTGATAAGGAGGATTAACTTTAGTGTATCCGACGATTCCAAGACGGGCCAGTCTTTCCAGATGATTTTACCTACTTTGGCGTTCTATGAGTGGCAGGCCCGGTTTTATCTGCTTTGGGGTTGTCTGGATGGTAGGTCCGGATAATTTGCATTTAGTTAGTGCGGTAGTCGTCACTGCTGCTTGACTCTGGCATATTTATATCATGCACTACAAAGTATCTGCATGCCTAAGCGTTTTATGTACAAGTTCACCTTTCACAAAGTCTGTGCGGAGGTGATTGTCTGCTTTGAACACTTTCCAATTAGTCTCTCTTCTATGCGCTACATCGTACAATACATAATCAGATCCTGTTATTGCGTGGAAAGGAATGCGAAGTAAGAGAATGGGCTGAAGGAAATGTTGGTGCATGCAGTGCGATCGAGGATTCCACAAGAGTATGTTGCTCCAATGGTAACTGCATCCACCCAATTTATTGATCACATGACTGTGTTCATACTCAGCAAAGAGGAAGACGTGTCTGCTTTCCTTTCTGACTTTATCTGTGTCTCTCAGAAATTTATTTCGGCAATTTGGGTGGTAACCCCAGTCTGCTCCAGGTTTTAAACAAACACTAACGCGAACTCTGAGACGATCAACATAATTAGCTGCATTAAGAACGCGATTGCTCACGTCTTGCTGTTGGTATCTTTACAGGACGTGCAACGTTCCCAACTGATTATATGCGAAAGGCTGTGTAATCTTATATATATTTTTGTGCCCTGCTTTATTTTAACTTATTAGGATTAAAGTCTCCATAAATGTAATAACTTCAAACGCATACATTTAATTTAAAAAATATTTTCCAGCAATATTCATTACTTAACCTGTTTTTTCTCCATTTACCCGATTACTGTTTTAATTTTCTTTCACGAATGGTATATCATCATATCTCTAGTTTAAGGGCGTATATAGGAGCTTCTCTATTTTAGTCTTTTTCTTTTGCAGCAATGCGAAACGTTATGAGCATTTTTGTCAACATTTCAAAGTGTTTTACATGAGACCATCAATAGCAATTGTGGTTCAGTAGTTATAGGGTTGGACTGGGAACCAAAAATGTATTTGGAAACATTGGTAAATATTAATGCTATCAGTATCACATAGTTTGACTATTTCATCATCATTATCATTATCATATTTTTTTCCTTTCATAGAAGGTTACATGGCATGATAATGATGTATAATAAATCACTTGAGTACAGTCATAACACCTGCATTACAAATACAAAGAAACTATAGTATATCAAGTAACAAAAACATAAAGAAACAGTCTGTCATTCCGTTCAGTTATTTTTTAGAAATTATGAACATCAAGAAGGGTAAATTCTATATTCTTATCACGTACAATCTAACAAATAATACAAAATAGAATAAAAGATGATGGTGATATTTCATGGCAAGTGTACTTAGTGCAACTTTTCAACTTTAGATGATTACTCATGGTATGTGAATTTTACATTTTGAATTTTAACAGTATATATATATATATATATATATATATATATATATATATATATATATATATATATATATATATATATATGTATACTAGAACGTAACTTGTAATTTATAATATGTTAATTTGCTCCTACGTTTTCTTTGAAAATCTTTCTGTTAACCCTAAACAATAATTGGCAATACAATTGTGTGCATGCCGTGTGCTATCTCGCGATTCATTTGATTTGATAACAAAATTACTCAACAGTGTAAACACTGTAATGAAAATTGACCTCCTTGTTTGAGGATTATGCGTGCAATTTAATAGGTATCAGCTCGGGTAACAGTTACAGACAGAGAGCGATGTTACAGCAATGTCAATAGCGGTAAAAGACAAGAGTTGAGAACACTAGAGAAAAGTCTTGGAAGTCTTGAGCCATTTGAAATATGTTATCATCCAGAACTGGTATTACTAAAGGTGGACTAGAGAGAATCAATCTAACTTGGCTGGGACTTATACATTTGTTTCTTTTGCGGATAAAGGAAATAATCCTGATTTGCTAAGCTGAGCGAAGATTGTTTTCCTAGACGGAATTCAAGCTTTTAAGAAATTTCATTCTCGAAATTAGTCAGTCCATGTTTCTGAGGCATGGAATGTAAGTATTTCTTGTTAAATTATCTACGGACAGGTGTGGGAAAGTGAGGGACACAGAGAGAAATTTGACTTCATAAAAAAACACAAGGAATAATACCTGCACAGGGGGTACAGAGCACAATCTGCCACCAGGACGTTGATGATCAGAGAGAGAGAGAGAGAGAGAGAGAGAGAGAGAGAGAGGAAATTTGGAATAGGCTGAGCTATCACCAACAGTATTTTTCAAAGGTCAGTTGGCAACCGGGTTCTGCTGGAATGCCGGCACTTTATATTCGATCAGTCACACGATTCTATGATGAAACATGAGTTATTAGTATAATGTAATGTCTAATTGAATTTCGCATACCTATTGTTTCGCGTGACTCTATTTCTAGGAGAAGAGAATCACTCAAATTTCATGTTCAAAATAAATTTGCATCTCTGACAGATTAAATTGATATACATTACTGACGGGGCTTGTGTTGTTCCGTTCTATATCTTTGCTCAGATCTCTATTATTATATTAATTTCATATTAATTTCATATTATTTTAATGTTTATTCGATCAGACAATAAGACCGTGGTCGATCGTTTTCTAGATAACGGTCAACAAAATCCATAAGGAGTGGGAAGTTCACATCATCATCACCCTATATCGTGACATGCTGGTTGCTTGTATTATTGTATTACCATATGACAGAATATATATATATATATATATATATATATATATATATATATATATATATATATATATATATATATATATATATATATATATATATATATATATATATATTTGTATTCAAAATTTATAAGTATTTTCCGTATGATATAATCCGGGTAACAATAGCCGCACATAATTCTATCCATAAGTTTTATCTGAGAAGAGTTTTGTCATCAGCCTTAACTAATTTATCTTGCGTTTTAATAAATCACTAATGTGAAGGCACATGCATATCTTTATCGACCTGGGATTAATGTGACTTCGCTGAAGGTGTGAACTAAGTATGTTATTTTCCTAAACCCTGTATGGCACTTAGATAGTTGTGACGTAAGTCTCGGTTGTATAGGTCTTCCAAAAATATTTCACAGCAAATTATATGGTCATACTAAGTAACTGCCGCTCATAGTAAGTAAGTATCTGTCTCTCATAAAAAGTCGTTCATTAAGTTCGAAACTCCCTTTCCCCTTAGAGGTTCTAGTAACCTTCTCATCATACGGGTGAGACACTTGGCGCATTCTGGAACCCGAATGGAAAGACTACCCAAGACTTGCTCTGTTATACCTTCGGACTGGAATTAGACAACACCCTCTAGACAGGTCATTTTTCAAAAACTATTTCAAGTTTGTCCGTCCCTCAAGCAAATATGGACTCCGGATACGGAATTTTGCTTTAACAGAAATTCTGTCATCCTGTTTAATTTTCTATATTCGACACAAACTCGATGGTACCGTCAATTCCTCGGATGTCAGTTCATCCGTCCTAAACTGTTTGAATACATGCATTGGTCCCCTTCCTGTCTATTTTCTAAACTAGCCTGTAATATTTCGCGGTGCAAATCCCTGGGTCAACCATCACAAAGCTTTCATAGCGCTTGGTTCTGGGTTCTTTTAAACTCCATCAACGCTCTTTCAAACTCCTTACAATGTCTCAGTCACCATAACTCTGTCAATGTTTTATAACCCAGTTGCCTCGGATATATGGTTGCGTAATCAAATATTGCTAACACATAATGATTTATAATCTCCGACGCAGGCTTTATCGGACCAATCAGATCCATCGTCAGCCTCGAAAATGGCTCATTAATAACACTGGACAACAAATTTTTACAAAAGTCATGTTACTGAAATAAAATTAGTCAATTCTTATCAATTTTTATGTGCTGAACACGAATATGACAGTCAAATTGCAAAATTGGCTCTAGTTTTTTTGTAATCTGCAAGAAATTAATGTTTACATAACGAAATGCATTCCAATAGTAAAAGGTCAACTGTAATAGCCTACCTATAAAAAATCAAGTCATTGACTACATCTTAGATTTCTTCGCCTGTCTCTTGTACAGCTGTTCGGGAGCATCTCTGAGGAGTGTCCAGCAGTAGTCAGCCAGCATTGTAGTGGACCATTTTCCCTGGTATCTTTGTTCCATTGTTGCGATATCTTGATGAAAACGTTCGCCGTGTTCATCACTAACAATACCACAGTTGCTAGGAAAGAAATCCAAATGGGAATGAAGGAAGTGAATCTTTAGAGACATATTGCAGCCAAGTTTCTTATACTTCATCAACATGTCTTCTACTAGTTCCTTGTAGTTTTCTGCCCTAACATTTCCGAGGAAGTTTGTAGAAACTAGGCGAAAAGCATTCCATGCTTGTTTCGCGTCACCTTCCAGCAAGTTGTTGAACCGGTCATCTTTAAAAAGCTCTCGAATCTGAGGACCCACAAAAACTCCCTCTTTAATCTTTGCTTCGCTGAGTCGAGGGAATTTTTCATGCAGATATCGGAATGCTGGCAAAGTCCGGTCAATGGCTTTCACGAAGTTCTTCATCAAACCTAGTTTGATGTGAAGGGGTGGTAGCAAGATTTTCTGAGCCTCAACCAGAGCTGGGTGTTGGATATTCTTCTCTCCAATGGCTACATTCTGCCTGTGAGTCCATTCCTTCCTCATGTAGTGCATTTCCCTTGCTCGGCTATCCCACTCGCATAAGAAACACATGTATTTTGTATATCCTTGCTGCAGTCCCATTAAAAGGGCAACTACCTTCAAATCACCACAGAGGTGCCAGCTGTACTTGTTATACTCAATGGAATTCAGTAGCTGCCTTAAGTTATCGTATGTCTCTTTCATGTGGACAGCATACGCTACTGGAATAGATAGAAGAATGTTTCCATTGTGCAAAAGCACAGCCTTGAGACTCAGTTTCGAAGAGTCCACAAATAGTCTCCATTCTTGTGGGTCATGAGTGATTTTTAAAGCATTCATGAGGCCCTCAATATCGGAACAGAATATCAGATTACTTTCCTTTCTGAAGAAAGGCTCCAATTGCTGGTGGCGCTTTCGATATGCAGTAATTGTGACATCTTCTTCTAGAAGATTCCATTGTTGGAGTCTTGATCCTAGCAATTCTGCCTTGTTCTTTGATAAGTCCAAATCACGAATCAGGTCATTTAGTTCTTCCTGTGTTATTCTGTGTGGGGTTGATGATGCACCACAGTGAAAATCTGGATCACTGCATGCTGATGGACCAGGAGAAGAACAGGTCGACTCACCTTTGTCTTCGTCAGATGAATCAAGAGAATATTCTGCTGGAGGTTCTGGAATAGGAAGTCCCTCACCATGTGGAACTGGTCTCAATGCAGACGGAATGTTTGGGTAGACTATTCTCGACTTCTTTCGCTTCGTTATTCCGCCGGAAAGAGGAGGAACCAAGCAGAAGTAACAGTCATTTAGGTGGTTGCTTGGCTCTCTCCACACCATTGGGACTGCAAACGGCATTGATGACCTTTTGCAATTCAACAACTGTGAAAGCTGTGTTGTACATGTAGCACAGCATATATGCGGAGCCCAAGGCTTGTCTTGGTCACCAACCTTGCATCCGAAGTAAAGATGATATGCCTTCTTCACTTGAGAATTGATACTTTTCTTCTGGTTGGCAAATGTCACTTCCCCACAAATATAGCAAAAATTGTCCGCGGTATTAACACACTTTCGAGGCATTACTGTTCTTTATTGTACGTAAATGGATAAAATAATAAGTTTTATGTAACAGTAGCTTGAACTGTCTCGCACAACGTCTAAAATATTTTAAATGCTGAACCTATCTGATTGGGCTTTATATAGTACACTGCTTACGTCAGCTTCAGCAGCCGCCTGGCATTAGTATAATAGGCTTACACATGTATAGTACACTGCTGACGTCAACTTACTTCAGCAGCCGCATGGCATTAGTATTGCATTGCATCAGAAAATGATGCAATCAACTGTGGATGATGTGAGCATGATGGTATTATGCAATGTTACATCATTATTCCGGATGTTGCTGCAGTCCTACTGGAGAAATTTACACAGTGAAACATAGAAAATGAGGTATATGAATATCTTCAAAACGAGAGCCAATACAAATTTTTCACGGTTATATTCGTGTTCGGCACACCAAAATACTACAGATTAGGGCCTTTTCAAGTCAGTAATGATTTCACTGTTGACCAGTGTAAGTGGGTTGGTTCATAGTGGGAATGGGCAATGGGACGTTTTAGTTGCCACCCGCTTACACTTGTCACACGACAAACACATCCTCTGCACATCCCCTATAAACATCTGGCCAATATAACTCCCTCACTAGCCTACCTCTGGTCTTCACCACGCCCATGTGACTTCCACGTAGACCATCCTGTGACAGCCAAAGCACTTTAGCTCGCTAAACTCTCATCACGATAGCATGTTTATACATATCTGACCCTCTTCTAGCGTACATATCTGAACCTTTCCTAGATACCATGTTAAACCTGGTTTAAAACACAAACTTCACTTTCTATGTAGACTCTCTTTTGCGTACCGGTATGCCTTTTTGAGAGATAAATCATTTTCTTGAAATTTTCCAAACTGGCCATGTATTAAATTGTTTATTGGCGACGTCGTGGACCGCAGCTGTTTCGGCCCTGACTTTCGCATTACAGACCTAGCCTAAACAGACCATACGTGAACAGGTACACAGGGTTTGGCTGTGGCAACACATACCCATACCCTAGGATCACATCGTGAGACAATTCCGACATGCATGGTGCTTCAATTCGCTTTTTCAACTATGGCGAGTCTAGGTCAATGTTCAACGCCGGCAGCGAATCTTTAGTCCTGTTTTCAAACTGGACCTCTACTGTCTCGCCTCCATAATCACCAGGCTTGTTGCTATCTCAACATTTACGTGAATACAGTTGCGTTGGTCAACCCTACTGTTTTCCATTTTTTAACAGTACGCAGCGATACCGCATTAATCGTTGTCGGACGATACGGTATGCAGCACTAAAATAAATGGCCTGTCTTATTTTCTAAGATTACTGACCCATGGCGTCCAAAGTTCCGACTATTTTGTCTTTGGGGTGCCCCCTCGGTGGCCTTCCTTGGTTCGCTGATGCCAGGTCAGTCCTGCTACTCCAGGCAAATGGACACTAGTGCGTTCTCTAAAAAACACTCAGCAATCACGCTGATGTCTTCTAAAGTCGAGAACACGCACTAATCTAGGACCACTATAAAATCTTTCCGATGTGTACTTTCAGTGTTCCCTTTCAACTTCTGTTCGTGTATACGCTCTTTGTTTGACGCCGTACGTGTCATTTTGGTTCACTTGTTAAACGTACCCGTACGCGTTCATATAGTATTTTTTGACGACGCTCTGAAGAGTTTACGGAAACGTTCAACGGACAGCCAAAAGTGCACTAGCATCGTCTTCTACAAGGCGTCATAGTCGTCTACATAATTCGACATCATATTATTATAGACGCGTTTCGCGGCTTCCTGAAAAAATGCTGATACTTTGATAGCCTACTGGTCATTGAGTATAAGATGATCCACTACCAACGTTTCGAATTCCGTTAAAAAGTAGTCAAAGATTTCTCCCTTGACGTTGAACATGGGCATGGTGATCTGTATATGTCGTCTGTCATCAGGTCGCTTACTTGTGGGTCCTGAAAGTTCATTAAAGTCTTCGCCAGCCTTGCTTAGGCTTCCATCCGCAGTATATCCGTTTATCGAGTACATTGCTCTTTCCCCGGTTTGCTGTCTTGCTAATTCGATCATAATCTGATTTTCTAGCTTTCCTGCTTGTCGTTCCCCTTCACGCTCCGATGCATGTCGTTTATTCTCTCGGTTTTCTTATCGTTCCTGTTCTTTCTCTCGCTCAACTGCTTGTGTATCTTAGTCATTGTCAGCTGTTTGTTGTTTCTAACTCGTCATTAAAAATCAACATTAATTCCCTGACTAATTGTCTGAGTGTACCCATCCTGGTCTGCTTGTACGGTATAAAAATAATTATGTTCTCCACCCCCTTCTAGACTTACTGACCTACCCAAAATACTCCACTCTTATTTACCAACTCGAGTATGGTCTCAATCATATGGACTGTCTTAAACCAGAGTATCCCATGGATAGCCAATCAAAAAACCGAAGCCTGAATTTCTCATCAAATTTCAGAAAGGTTACACAACAAACAATGCGTAACCACCATTACGGCTTTAACCTAATTAACCCTTCTTACCAGAGAATACTAATTCATCCTGAATTTCACAAGCTCAGATCACGACCCTTTCAACCCAAAGTACTGGATAGGATACAATGGGGCCCAAAGTACGGATAATATCAATTCTTTCCAATGTTGTCATCAGAAGAGAAAAAGAAATGCCATTACAACTGCATGTGTTGAATATGAATAAGGCAATGGTTTGAGTGACTCGATTCAATATTTTTTTTTACAAGCAGCATATACATTAAAATGTTTTTGGATGCATCATGTTTAATTCTGTTTTGAGCAGACATTTTACTGGATAAATAATGTTCAAAATCCCCGACGAGCGACCCAACTTTGTTAGGAGGTTGAATGATGATGATGATGTGATCTCCAAACTACTTATGGTTTTTGGTTATCATTATCTAGGAGATGATTGACCACGTGATCATGTTGGATCGAGTAAACAATAACAATACAATAAATGAACTTAATTGATGGAATAACAGAGATCTGGGTAAAGATATATGATATAACAACATGAGCCCGCGTATGTAAATTATAACAATTTAATCAGTTACACAAACAAAATGAAATTAAACCTGACACTTAAGAAATTTACTTTCTCTTATAAATAAGGTTAAATTCACTTTCTCTTGGAAAAAATACTTACAAAAGTTTTGCGAAGTAAATGAGCCTTTATATTATATATTTAGAACAAATTTGATCATAAAATCCATTTACTGATCGAATTCAAGTTGCTGGTATGTCAGCATCACCATATTTCTACCGGTCATTTTGCCGGTGATAGGTCGGCGGTGAATAGGCTTTATTCTCTCTCTCTCTCTCTGGTCATCAGTCGTCTTGGTTGTTGACTGTTTTTTCCACTGTTCAGTACAGGTATGGAGCTATTTTTCTTTCAAAATATAATACCCAATTTAACTTACGTGTCAGGTTTTTCTTCACTTTGGATCAACAATATTCCCACTATGTAACGTAAGACTATTTCCATCCACCAGGACTACGCTAATATGGTCAGACTGAACACAGTTAATGATACACACACTCTATCATCATAAATTAATTTCTTGTTAGCCGCTACTCATATTCGACTGGGACATTTAATACCTAGACCACGAATATGCACATTGGTAATGATAACACCACCGATTATCGGTGATTGATTGACATACAGTTCTAGACATAGAAAACACAATTCTTAGCATACTTGATACAAAGCAGTCAAGGCAGATAATTTTACTTCTCGCAATTCGTTTCAAAATAAATGCATGAAATCTTTGCACTAAATGATTTATGTTACATGCAAAACCACTAAATCCGAAATCATTCTTACCAACCAAATATTATATGACACTCTTTCAATGCATGAATAATATAAAATTCCATCCAAAATGCTTTCAAACATTTACCTTTAGAACTCAACGAAATTGATGCATGAATTTAAAACGAATATATTCATCACATAATTACAGACTTACATAAATTAACATATTGTATGCAATTGAGACAATACATTCATGCCTTTTTCGAGCACTAGTTCTTTAATCATCAGAGCATTCACTCTGTCTCGTCACTCGTTTCGGGTCTATAAAAGTTACAGACCCCGGTCCAATGGACGATATATTTAACTAATTTGTACTGTTCTCGGAACCAGCTTTGCCATTTGGTAGAAACACTCGGACCATCTAATATCGCTATAAAGATTACATAGTCTGGGAAACCCACTTGTTTAGCTTAGCCATTCGGGATTACTTTCTCTAACCGCCAAATGTGCAGCACTCCCATAGAAGACAGAGTAATCCTCGCTATGCGCTGTTATTATTTACTATGTTGGAAAATATCATTTTATAACGCCGGTTTCAAATAACCAAATATTTCCCAAAATGTTTTCTCTGGTTTGTCTCATTTCTGTCATTCCCTACACTTAACCCATAATATATATAACCGTCGGACCGTTATCGAACGAACTCTAATTAAATTTCAATTCATACCCCAAACGGAGCAGATCCCATCCATCCCATCTCTCGCGCAGTCAACAAGTGTGAGTCTAGTGCATAAGTCAAGGGTAATAGTTATATATCACGCCGACCACTATAGAAAGCACCGTGCCATTGACTCGACAAATTTTGCACCGATACACACGATGCTGTAAACTTATTAAATATTCACGTGTTTCCATCCCAGTCACATATAGTTATCTTATAAGATTATACCAGTACCAATGGACTCATGCGAAAAACAATAACCTTCGTTCATTTAGATCTAGAGGTGAAAGCCAATAAAAGGTTTGCTAGATTTTAAATAACAAGCAAGCTATTTTTAATTAGCAACATAAATCAGAGGCAGAGCAATATATCATAATTATACACAACATGAAATCCTATTGTTTAAAGTGTGGAAAACAAACTTACAAATGATGAGGTTATTGGTCACACAAGAAATACCAAAATAACTGTACACAGTTTAATGGCAATTTGTAGTAGTAGAGAAGCAAATGCGGTATTATTAAAAACAAAGTCAACTAAGTTCACTCACCAATTACAATATAACATAATTATATAATAATTTAATGATAGCGTAAAGAAAATAAACGGAAAAGAGTATATGGCTTTCAGCCACAAAAAGTACAATAAAAGATAATTAAAGGCGTATGCAAGAAAACATGGGGGGGGGGGGCTTCAAAAGTAACAGTTGGGAAAACAAAATATTTACGATATACTTAAATGGAAAATTGCAAAGGAATTAAAGAAGCATTTCCAACAATTTATGTCCAGATGAATAACACTATTTACGTCATATTAAGAATCATCAAACATGCCTTTTCCATTTGCAATATCTGCAATTGTAGAGACTCCTAATTAAACAGGATTAATATTGGCATTCCGATAATTACAAAACATATTCCATATTCATTTTCATACACTGTTTTAAAAATGTCTATCTGAATTCCTTAATTTACAAGCATATCAAGCTGCTTTTCAAGCGACTATAAAAGGTGAGCGAAGATAACAATAATAAATTAATGAAACAATGGTATTTATGTGAAAAACAAGTAAATACAAGTAAATTGAGATATCATTGTCACATAAGTGGAAAATGCCGTGGATCAGTACTCAACACAACCAAGTGTAATTTAAAGTAATATATTTAAATCACAAAATCATCAAATAAATACGGAACAACGTACGACTTTGTATACTGAGGAACTTAACATTCTTTTGAATGTATGCAGTTTATTACTGGCTGATTTGACAACATAAATGGAGATTATTGTAACTTTTAGGCCACATATATACCTTGGGTGTGAGTGGACACATTGCGTTTTGTAACATGCAAAAATTGGAATTATTC
Organism: Sinohyriopsis cumingii; assembly: GCA_028554795.2. Classification (NCBI taxonomy): domain Eukaryota; kingdom Metazoa; phylum Mollusca; class Bivalvia; order Unionida; family Unionidae; genus Sinohyriopsis; species Sinohyriopsis cumingii. The sequence continues at coordinate 73,949,624 of CM068835.1, read as the reverse complement.
CATTTTCGTGTACATCTTCGCCCATGATGGCATAACTGTATTCCAACGCTTGATTGAAACCTTCCCGAACTTATACATTAGACACATTAAGCGGAGCCACAAAGGGTTTGATTGATTGATGGATCTTATGAACTGTCCAGGTGTTCGCAGCTTTGTTAGGCGCAACTGGGTGGTTAATATAATGGATATGGACCATGCTTCCTGAAGTAATCCGCTCATGCAGGCTTGTTAACCTGTCACTATTTGCGAAGATCATGGCATTAAACCATACTGTAAACATTCACGTTTTCCGCGTGATGGGGATTCCTCACTTGGGATCCATACTTCGTGTGTCGTTTTATTCGAGTAATTATTTGTTTAGCATTTCCGTCGTAATGATGGGTTATTTTTTGGAGAGCACACATTGTTAGTAAAGAAATCAATCAATACCAGTTACTTGTTTGGCATAGATTACTTTATTCATGTTCACTTATTTTAATATTTGTAGCGACGGCGTGAGAGGCGAGTTATTAGGAGGCAATGACTCCTGGGGGCCAGGCAAAGAGGAACCGTTGTGAACTTTTCGTGCGGCTTTATTTTAGTATTTCACCTTCACCTTAGTCAAGTGGGGCAATTTGTCATATATATATATATATATATATATATATATATATATATATATATATATATATATATATGGTGAGATGAGGTAGGTTATGTAGGGACGTCATTAAATAACATAATCCCCATTCATTAGTAGGGATGCCGCTACAGAACACTACTCCCGGGCATCCTGTCATCGGTGAATAATTTTGTTATATTTTTGTTTGGATTTGACTTTTCGATTAATGTGCTTGTCGGCTTCTATTTCACCTACAAATGCATTCTAATACCAATCATTTGTCATATTAGTATTGTTGTATACTCATTTACCTCTTGTCTATTTTTCGGCATATTTGTATCCAGTCGCTCAGTGTGGCCCCACAAAGTGTCTTAATGTGAATATTTCCCGATGGACGGAACCCTTCCCTCATAATGACTTTTGTTATAATCTGGAAAGGGGTACCTTCTTTGTCTTCGTCAAATTAGCCTTCTTCTGTTTTGCTCTAGTACTTGTCAAAATGTTTGAGAGTGTGTTTTCTTACCTCATGTTCATTGTTTGAGCTTAGCCGTGGCAAGAATACGAGTACTGCATTTGTACACCATATACAATGTTACCTTTCCTTTCTACTTTATTTTTATACTATGTCATGTTGATCGGGAATTCCGTTGGCTGGTTTGTCTAAGTCGCTTCAACATCTTGGTTCAATGAAATATTTATTCGTGGTCTTGATTTCACTGTTCTTTTTAACTGCCCTGTGAATATTATATTTAACTTGTTCGATGCTTGTGACTTTTCTTTGAAGTGGATACGTTTTTTCTGTAAGACCGTCAGTTTCAGATCTCAAGTTTTGTGCTTTTACTGTCATGATCTCTTTCTTCAAGTGACCAAAACATAAGCTCATTTATTGTCTGATATACCTCGACCATATTCTCGAGGATCTTCATTGCAAGCATGGAGCTTGGATCAGTTTTGGGCTTGGAAATGTTCTTGCTACTTGTTTTCAGTGACGTCTGTACGTATATGTGATGTTATAAGTTTTGGGAGTTTCAATTATTGTTTTCATTGGTAGATGTTAAGCTATTAGCTCTCGTGCTTGTTAACTTTATGTAACCAAATGATGAATGGGATGCGCGGCTGAGTCATAGAAGCCGCCTCGCTTGGCGCTCAGCATTAAGATGTTAGTGTTAGTACTTGTTGGCCTGGTGTCAGGATAATGTGACCAGGTGAGGCATGACGCTTCGTGTCTGAGGCATGATGACCCAGTGCTAGACATCACTATAAATTGCTACACGGCAGACATCGTAGCGATATAACTGAGATTTTGTTAACGCTACGCAAAACCCCACCTCACACACATATTATCTGTTTAGATAATATTAATGAGAATGGTTCATTTTCACGTGAAATATTTGATGTTAATTTAACGAGTTGCCCTATTGGTGATAAATTAAGTGATGTTACGGATGAACTCCAGGTTTATGATGGGATGATTGGCCAATATTCTAGAGTATTCCGATGTTCTAGTAGTCTTGATGATTTATACGGAAATTATCAATAGTATTGTTTTGAATGAATTTACAATAATCCAAAATATTATTTAGTCCAAGCTATCATATGATTACTTTGCAATTCTAGTAAATAATTTAAATAAATGATTCCTCTCTAACCAAATCATAACATGACATTCAATATTTTGGCTAAAGTGGTTATGTGAGAAAGCTTGCTAGTAGTTTTTCGTGGGTCGGTGGTTCTTTCCGGGGGTTTCCCGGGTTCTTCCTCCACCATTTATACTGGCCGCCATGTATAACCTATCTTGTGTTGAAAAATGGCGTTAAACCCTACAACAACAACAAAAAAGCAAATAAATGAATGCAAATAAATAGGAACAAGAACAGGAACAGTTGTTAAATTATGCCACACTCTAAACATATATGTGAGATTTCTTTTTAATTTTCAGTTCTATCATATTTATGGTTTGGTATATTATGGACATATTCTGGACAAAATGCTGTTTCATTATTCCTCTGCGTCCTATTTCCTATAGCCAATTTAGACATGTAATCTGTACTAGCTACTTTTTAATCTGAGGAATATGTTGCACCCTTTTGGAGTATATATAATATTCCTTGCTGTTTCACTTATCAGATTATTCAAACTCTGACGAACTTCCATATACCGGAATTATTTATGAATACTGAAAGAGAAAATGAAGACAATATTTATTAATGTTTCTTTCTTAACTCTCATTGACAGGAGTTACAGAGTCTACATTGTTTTTCAGATGTTGGATTGCATTGCGCGCAACATTGTGTAACAGTGTTGCCACTGAATACACACTGATTGCAATAACACAACGGATGTTTAACTAACAGTTGTACCAGGACAGAGACATCTCCGTTGAATACGGAACGGCAAGTTTGAGTCTTGCTTTCACCGTGATAACATCGATATCAATTATGGCATCATATGCGCAATGAATAAGTTTGCATTTCATAATGGTCATTGTGCTGCTGAAATTTCTAGACGCATACAGCAATAGTGGTTCAGAAAAAAAAACGTACGCGGAAGTATAAGTAAATATATTGTGTATTTTCTTTCTCATTTTTTAATTGTTGTTTCTTTATTGTTATATTTGTTATGTTATTTGTTATGGCAACTAATCTAAATTATTATGAAAAATAGTTATTTCCAGTTATAGTTAAGATGACGTTTCTTTTCTTTCCAACGGCTTAAATGAAATCATAAATTTCTCCAACCTTTTCCACTTCTTACAAGCATATCAATAATTTACATTTAAACAGAATCATTTCGTGATTGGCTGATCGAATAAACGTTAACAATGTTTTGCAAACGTGAAAGACTTGGTCAGATGTTTTCATTCAGCAATCACTTTAGACAAAGGCAAGATGTCAGTCCTCAATAAAACCAATATACAGAAGCGTCAGATGTTGACATTTAACACAGACATTGGACAAAAGTGTTAGATGGAATATAAAAAAAGAAATATGACTATGTTTTTGATGCAAATGATATTTAGGTTTTAAAGTATCGTAATGTAGTATTGAACCCTTTGTCCCATATGCATTGAACATATGTTCGAATATGATGGCGTCGTTGAGGTCACAACAATTATTTCAAGGAGGTATGAATGCGTTAATGATCTTTACCAAATGTTTGTGTATGTGTGTAAATTTAATGTCTTTTGTAAGCTTTGATCTTACCAAACAAAATAAAACAACGTTTGGAATCAAAATGAATTACAGCGGCAGAGCAGCGTCAGGTCTAAATATATATGGTATGTTATTTTCAAAAAGTATAAATAAAAGAAAGCAAAAACTAAACTTCTGACCTGTTGGAATCATATTTTGCTATACTTAATTTCACATAACTTGAAAGATAAGGGGTATGCGAATTTCGCCGTTAGCATATACTGGCAGTTTTAGTACTAATTTTGTTTAACATATTAAATGGATTATTTTATCTAAACTCATGGATCTACATATAAATATTTTCTGCGAACTTAAATCTCTCGTCAAAAGATATACACGGCGAAACACTTTTCATTTCACATCTGTTATCATTAAGAAGTAACTGTGTAAGATTGGAACATATACCATACCGCTTGAACAAAGGAATTCTCAGTTTCGGATTCCTCAAATTGTCTACATCATTGATACCAATATAAAGTTTGTCCCTGATATCGACAAATAAGATATTTGGAGTTAAAGCTGAGCAGTATTGTAGCAGCTTTCTAATAATCTCAGGCAGATTGAGGTCAATTGTATCGGTTCAAAATGACATGCTGTTCTTTGTTTCATGCTCTAAACATTATTTGCTTCTAGCATGAATCTACATTTATGTTTGCATTATTCCGTTTTTTTATACAGACATTTAGACCAGACGCATAAATATAATAGAAAAGAGACATTCATGGCAAACCCGCCTTAGAGTGATTAATAGATAAGATAATACATAAATACTCTTTTTCCTAACTTTTTGATATAATGGATAAAGACAATTTTCTTCACGGAATTATAATGAAAGCTGGCATCTTGTGCACTGTTTGTTTGAAGTCATAAATCTCTCTCATGTTATCTACTCGCATCTAAAAATTTAATTAAGATACGAATCTGAAGGCAATTATTTCTCTTCATTAACTAATTGTCCATATCACTGCTTGTTCGTTTATAATATCCTTCTAAGAAAAGTTTTTGCGACGTACTAGGTTTTTAATTTTTTGTAACATCTGCTGTGGCAGTTTATAGTTGTTGTTGTTTTTAATTGTTTTCCGCGACGTATACAAATCTGTTTTCTTCTGTGATTTTCAAATTAAAAACATGCATTAATTGTGTCCTGTATATGTATAATGCCCGGCAAAAGATGTGAATTAATACAAACCTAGTTCAATCTGTTTACGTGGTCACGAACTGATATGATATGGGACTCTAATTTTAAAGTTTTCAAATTTAGGTTGATCCAGTTCAGATTAGGTTCTCTTTCATTGCCGTTTTGTGCTTCACATGCATCAAGAGCCAGATCTGAAATGTTACGTGTAGCAAGACTATATTTTGGTCAAATTTCTCAAATGCACCATTGGTAAAGGATTCATTGTGGCGGAGGGGACAGTGCGATTGAAAGGCTTTGTGTCTAACGGCATAAGGGATACAGAGTCTGGAATTGTTCTAACCAATATATATGGATATTTATTTCAGAATAAAATGGAGTACATATATAGATGGAAAATACAAATGGCAAAACACGTACATGGAAAACAAAGAACACACTCGATAAATATTTCAGCTTAACTCAGCCTTTTGTATTAGGTTCTTCTGATAGTTAGCATGACGTTTACATTTTTGACATATCGACGTGATGCTCTTTTCATTAGTTACTCAATCCAGCTACCGTTTTTTTATCCGGCTTTCATATTTCATAATAAATACTTATGCATCGAGTTTGAAAAATAATTGACTACATTTGGTGTAGCTTCTATTTCCAACTGAAATCATTTTATGGTGGAAGGTTTAACTGTTAAATTCTCGTAGTGTAAATATGTCTGGTACATAATATCAGCACTCTAATGCATTATACATGTCAGTAGATACCTCTTGGTCGGCCGTAGGGATTTATCGTATTTGTTTTCTTTTTGTCGTCAATATATATTCCCATACCCAGTATGACTTTTAGCTTTTGTTACGGATAGGAAAAAGTCTTAAGAAAAAGGGGAAATATACCAATCATTCCCAAGATGAAGCAAACTTGGATAATTTTCACCGTTTATGTTTGCCTTCTTATTTCTCTTACGCCTTGACATAATGATCACAAAGTGCAAGCATTTCATCTCCTTGCATAGTTTTCTGCATCGCTACACATTAGTAAAACGGATCAACTCCATCAATAATGACTGCACCTTCTCCCCCCAAAGCTGGCTAATACATCGCATCCTACATATACATAAACATGTATAATTTTCTGTACCAGTTGTATAACTCACAAATGAGTGAAACCCTATCAATAACAGTTTGCATTTTTGTACTATTCATAAAGTCTCTGATTAGGTCAGATATTTATGGGGGAATGTGTTGACCAAATGATATGAAACGAACATCTCCAAGGGAGACGATAAAATAATGAGGTAGAACGGTATTTAATAGTACATGATCCGCATACCTATTATTATGTAATTGCATTGGCACCTGCTTGAGAAACATAAACGGTTGATATACGTTACGTAGAAGTAATTTTGGTAATCCGAAAATGAATGCGTATTAAATTTATAGTGAATATATTGTTTATATTTCTGTCATTTTTAATACTTTATGTCCATGAATTTCCTTTCGGAATAAAGTGCAATATATTGTCTGCGCAAATGCAAAATTATTGAAGCCATAGAGATTAATGTTTAAAAAGTGAGTGCAGTAGAAATATGAATGCACACATTTACTTATGAAAAGGTTTGTCAGCAATTTTGTAGCCAGGTGCTGCATCTGCCTAAATGATTTTGTTCTTTTATTCATGGTACGAGTAGTACAAGTCTCCCTAACAATCTCCATGACAAAACATGTAATCAAGTTGCCTAAATAACCACCCGTTAAAGAGGACTGTTTTATTCCAGATAGCTAATACATCTGTATATAAATTGTAAACAAACACATGGATTAATTTATAGGCTGCTATGTCAGGCGATACTTTTGATATTTCCAATAGTTGGAATTTTCTGTTACGTTAGCTATCGATACCTACCTGTTGAGTCCTTCAATCAAACTTTCTAAGCGATGTCCTTCTCCAAACGAAGAGATTGTGTTCAATGATTTATCTTTGTGCGAGGTATGCATATATAATGCCCATGACCTGTTTGTTTGCTCAGAGAACTAACTAGACTAGTAAAACTTGAAAAATTGATCAGAAACCTCTGTTTGCATCATTATTGTCATACGATGAGGCCCTACAGAGTATTTAAGCAGTAACGTATGCACAAATAGTGTTTACATAGTAATTTATGTAACTATTTTATCATCCATTAAATCCCTTAAAGATTACCCTGGAGATATTTTGCATGCGCATCTTGATATTTACTAGCTGAGGGAATTGTTTAAGTGAGCATATTAAACAAGGGGCAATATTCGAATCGAGGATGTAATTGTTGTTTAGGATTTAAGGCCATTTCTCATCGTAGGATAACCTATATATGGCGGCCCGTATGACCTATGGAGGAATAACCTTGGCAAGGTATTCTGGCATTCGTCAAGGAATTTGTTTTCTTGTTCTATTGTAGGTCAACATATGCATATATTTTGTTGAAGAACTATTCACAAATGTAAACAGATGATATGTGTGATTCTGTTTGAGACATTATTACTGCAATAAAATACGCCAATAATTCGCGAGTGGCCCACATTTCATATTACCCATTTAAGTTGTCTGAGGCATATACACATAGAAACGAGATTTTGGCGGAAGCTGTCAAACCTATTATGGATAACAGACTTTCATGCGATTTTCTGACAGATTTAAATCCAATATGATGAAGTACATCTCTACAGTATACTACGGTTGCCGTTTGATTATAAGACACCGTTGTGACAATGCAATTTCTTATAGGTCAGAAAAATTGGCTTAATGTGCTTATTTAGATTATATCGGCATTATAAGCACTTTCAGAGTCTGGTGTGTGGCTGAAACTTCTTCAAAAAAGTTACTGTTTTGCATGGGCATGGGCATTGAAAGAATATATACATTGTGAATTTCTTATACGGACGTCACAAACGTCAGAATAATTTTTTGAACTATTAGTCACTAGTTAGTTCTTTCGCATCTGTTCATAGATATCTGTAAATGATAGATGGTGACATTAGAACAACCACATATATTCAATATTTTATATAATTCATTGACGAAAATATGGCTGATGTTTATGAAATGGACACAAAATATATGATTGTTTAAAGTTCATTGACTTCAAAACAACTACAAAGAAGACATAGTACTTTTGTCAGTAACAAGTGTCTAAATATTTACAAATTAACGATATGGGCATCAATAAATTTGCTCACTAATATGCATCACGGAGGATTCCTCGAGAAGTAAACATCATATAATATAGTTTGTGACTCACGGCAAGAGCAATGTATGGCAGCTTTTGCATATTACTGTTCAACTCTTAACATAATGCCTACTTTATCCAATACACGTAATATATGTCCCGGAGTATTATAAGCTCATCGTCTTCTCCAGGACTTCTAGAATGGTGTCACTGATACTTCCCTCTCGTGCTATAATGCAGTCTACCTTGGTAAACATTATGTGTCTTGATTTTCATGATTATAGATTGAAAGTATAATTTATCAATGAATACATCAAACCTCACACGCTTCTGTTGAGGCGTCTTAGATCTCAATATAAGACATGTTTACCTGGAAATTAGCTATTCCTATAATTAAAATCGGTCTTAGAGGAGTTTCATACTTGTGATCCTTTGAGATAATTAATGTATTTATTTCAATCATTTATTGGAATTTATAAAGTTCCAGAGCTCTAGGATTTAGTGGCTGTATTAGGTTAGTGTGAACTATTTTAAAGAGAATTTGGATTACAGTATCGTTATACATAAAGACTATAGGCACATAAGTACAATATAGAGACCTTCATTCGGAATACAACTAGAACTCATTGGATTATTCTATAAGTTTGGACTTGTGATAAAGGTTACGAACTATTTAGGATATCATTCACCATAAGGTACGTTATTTTTAACTTCAGTGTGTACGTTAAGGAAAAAAAATTATATTTTGAAATGTTACAGAAACTCATTGGCTTACTATTTCGTGGTAATATTTTATAAGGGGATGTCTGGCCCCAAACCTTATTTCGAAATTGACGACTATATGATTCTCCCCACTCCATGGCTTCCTCAAGTTAGTCTAAACAACTACGAAAATGGCGTCTATTTCATAATCGTTTACTCGTCGATGACACATTCAATCGTCACCGTCGTCAAACAAAATAGGAGTTGATCCAGAGACACCCCTTATATAAGATTACTCATATATTTTACACAAAATATTAATATGTATAATTGCTAGCAATTTTTTATTTCTGATATTTTACTGTAGTAACGAATTTAAAAAGTCTAGTTTTTTAAATCAACATCACAATTTTTATATCCCAACATATCGTTTATCATCGAAATTACAAAGGTCAGATTTTATTATAACATCAGTCTCAATTTTATGACAATTATATTTTATTGCCATGACCACTAAAACCGTCTAACGCCGACTTATAATGATCAAATCCTATTACGTTTCCGACACCATATCTTTTTTATTCCCTTGTCTCGTTTCTTGACTTCATTAACAAAATTCTAATGAAACTGGTACATTAATAATAATAATCATAATGAAGACTTTGTATAGCGCCTAATTTTTAGAAGTCCTAAGCTCTTTACAACATTAGACAACACCTATAACATAATGATATTATTGAAGAAAACCAAACACCATGAAATTAGAAGACATAAAAATGTGATGTAAATATTTAAATTAGGTAACATTATTAGGTTCTTGCAAACGTCTTTGATAACTACAAGCAAAGCCATACCAACGTAAACTGGTTTATACAACTTCGCGTTTGTATTTCTCTTAGGTACCAATACAAGATTTTCATTAACAATTTCTATATTGACTCTCTAATGTTGTCCATGATCTTTCTTAAGACGCTATTCTTCGTGAGCTTAAAGACGTTTTTCTCGAATTATGTTGCTCCAATTACTTTTCGTCTAGTGTTAGACTCGATATAACCTTTCAACCAGCACGACTGGTGAAACTGTAACACACGATGAACTTTTCTTGGTATCATACAATGATCAAGTGCTTGTTTCAGACTTTTGCAGTGTATAATATTATCTCCAATCGTCAAGAAGATTAGGAAGACGTTTTTGAACAACTGATATACCACTAGTGCTAGCATCAGATGTATAAATACAGTGGAGCTCTGACAACAAGCGGTAATCGATCAGGATGTATTCAGGACAAAACGGTTAATCGTTATGTGCGTAATGTAGCTTCATGGGGTTGTTGAGATGAACTTCAACAAAATTAACAATATTATGAGGTACCGTTTTATCCTTTTCTTTGAAACACTGATCCAAACTTATCCAGGTAAATGCACCATACGGCATCTGCTCAGACATTACATAGTCATAAAGATTATTAGTGTCCAAATAAACTATGAAAAATGACGGCAATATTTGATCATTATTGTTCATATACTTACTGTTGGCGATCGTATATCTTTTGTCATGGCGCTTAGTCCTCCTCTGCTTCCACGTTTTAAGTAACAATACAAGCCAGGGTCTGTTAACTGTTCCACCTTTATTTTGCTGTGCTTGAATAATGCGTCCCGTGATGGTCCCGGGGCTGTGGAATACCAAGCTATAATATTAAAGTCTGTAGCTATTAGCGCTGACATCCAAACAATTTAAAATATATCTGCGAGCAACAACACATCAGTGATCAGATACAGGTCTGATAATCACCGATGGTTTTACAGTTAAATTCATTCATAATTTGTGTAGCGTAAGCATAGTCGTCATCGCTGACATTCTCACACTCTCAAGATTTAATCGAAAATAAAAACTTTCCTCGTCAGGTAAACGTGGTTCATTAAATATATTCAGTCGTCAAGATATTCGTAAGGAAAAATTAATTTTCTTGTAAGTAAACTTGTTGTTCCATCGAAATATTCTGTCAAATTCTTAATCATTCCACATCCTTTCACAAGCTCATCTAACGATGCCGCCATAAACTGGAAGCTGTCGATGAATCTCAACTTGCCGAGTGTCACAGACATCTATATTTCCATGTCATTTAGGATACTTTTTTATCTTTGTTATTTGTTTTCAAACAGGTATATTATATCTTTGCTGCGTAACGCCTCTACGGTAACATGAGAATCTTATCCACGGAAATTAGGAGCAACAACGGGGACGAAATCTAGTGCGGTATATTAAGATTGCATTTGTGATCTGGACCACGATATTTAACTGTAATTGGGCAATGCTCTTTTACTCGATCCTGGTCCAATTCAGACGTAAACGCACCTTCGAAGATGTGACATGTGTGTGCTGAAGCAAATTCAGTTTCCTTTTTTACTGTTAAAGGTTTCATTTTCGTTGTTCTACAGAACAACACATGATGGCATAAACATCTTTGATCAGGTTTTTCAGCAACCACAGAGCAGTAGTGGAACCAAGATGAAGTTAAACGGATTTTGATAAACGTTTATCGACAGCACATTTAACTTTATATGCGATATGCGACCCCACAAAGAACATCTTTTACTTTTCCTGTCAAGGATTTATCAGGGTTACTTCCTAGTCCTTGCACGGGAAGCAGAATTTACTCAAAATCATAGTATATTATAAAAGGAACGTTTATCTTGTCTCTGTAGTTCGTAAACTGTAATATATTTTCATCTTTACATGGCATATATATCCGCTGTACGTTAGAACAATACTCGAGATGTCGATCGATTACCAGCTGATATTTACAGCAGCGCAATCATCTGAAGAAGAAAAAATACTTTTTTGTGGCCGTTATGCTGTCCACCAACTAGCCCGTGAAAGATTTTAATCCACACATAATGACTTTTATAGAATAATACATTTACTGTTGATTGTTTGGATCTTGCGAGATCTGATGTGGTTCGATCTCTGATGCATACTGGATACATCTTTTGTGTATCATCGTCTTCTTCAAACACTTTAAAACCATATGGCAAAAGTAAAATGTTTGTTTCTCAGATTTTGGAATTGGATATTAAGAAACGGGATATAAAATTCCGGAACATTGAGATTGATAGAACGACAAATGTAATTTGACACTGTTAGCGTGCTTATCTACCAGGTATAATAACGCCCATTGCAAACACTTTTTATCGTTGTTCTTGACATAAATACAACATTTTGAGGTTTTAATTTTAATTGGCAGATCGACATATACCTACCTCAAAGAGGATTGTTTTTCATTGTGTGAAATACAATTTCTATTATTTAATCGAATTGCCAATCCGATCTGGATGTTGTGTATTCTTCTATCTTTTCGGTATCTCTTGAAATATATCATTTGACAATGACATCAGATTTCTTCCAATCAAATCTCGGCTTGATAACTATATAACGTATGGGAAAGCAAGTTCTTCTACATGCTGTTGAGATGATTGTATATGATCATATTGCCGATCCATTGATATACTAATTTCATGAACCAGGTATTATGCCTCAACATGAATAAGCTTATGTTGCAGCGCAATCACGACATAAAGTAGCGTCTTGCCCAGAAGATAACAAATGTTTGATTTTACTGTCCCAGAGCATCATATATAATGGGATATCTTTAAGCCGTGTTAGTGTATTGGACAGCGTGAGGTTTATAGTGGTGAAAAATATATAAAATTTAATTTTATATTTGCAAAGATGTTAAACTTGTTGACAGTTTTAACAGAAGATCGAAGACGGTATCTGATATCGTTGTGTAGACCCGTTAAATGTAGGTCTGTTCTGCTAAATTATGAGACGATCTAAGGTGATTTAATTAACAAAATCTTTGATTGAACTAGTTGTTATAACTGTTAAAATTGTCTCCATAACCGCTCTATTTAACTTAACTTCGATTACCACGTATTTTTGTCACTGGTTGAATAACAAATATATCTTGTTCGTCGAAGTGTTTTTTTTTTTTTAGAAACTTCCTATTACGACTACGGTTGCAAGATCTTTTCGCTTGTATGTTGCTGATATTGTCACTAGAACCCTGTCAACGGAACATACTTCCTCAGATAAGTTCGAGGTAAAACCTTTTTCAAATGTTGCTTGTTAATACAATTCTGACACGATAACCTACGTTAAGCTTGTCTGTGATATATGTTCTCGTTGCAAGAATACAATTTTTCATAGCATCGTTCGATGCCATAATTGTTCCGCGTGCGGGTAGTCTTATTTCTGCAGATCATCAATATATATGTTGGTGTTGTTTGCTGTAAGATATTTGCAGATCTTTTCTTTAATCGAACGATTTACTCGTTCGACAAGACCTGTCTTTCGTTCGTTACCAGTAACATATTTTTATATTATTTTATCTTAGGAACCGCTTGAACTGATAACTAAAAAGCTCTAATCCATGGTCGGTTCAGATTTTATTTGGTTTTCAATCATTCTTAACAATAAAGTCTTCTAGCGCATTTGCTATCGTCGATCCAGTTTTATCAGAAACATGATCACTAAACCATATTTGCTTAAGACATCAATAACGTTAAAGAAGTATATTTAGTTATTGTTGTACTATGCAATGTTTTGCACATCACAAGATCTATCGCCCAGATATCATCAACTGCATTTGCGACGACCTTCCGTCTAAGAAACCTTTTTAGATCTGTAAAGTTCATGCGCTATTTGATTTGACGCAAGATTTTGGGGTATTTGGTGATTATTGTATCAGAGTTTTTTGCATCGCAACACCACGTTTATATTTTCCAGATCTTTGTTCACATCCTCTCAGTTACATTTCATTTACCTTTAGTCGCTTACTAAAATAACTTTATCATCGGATGTTATTGTCGGATTGCTAGCACCCTAGGTTTGCATGCACAACCATCAGTTATTGTATCACCGGATTTTATCTCGTTTAACGAACATACTCTTTCTCTTACCACATACATCATATATACTTTTCAGCATTTTCTGTTATTAGCGGTTGTTTCTGTTGTTTCATCGATGTCATTGGTTTTGGTTCTGCATTTGAGACAACATGTTGTCGTTGTTATACTAGATGTCAGACAAAATTAATGTCAAGATCATTTACGATCCAAATACCGCTTTACGATCATTACTGATACTTAGAAGCGGGTCAAATTGCAAAAAACACTTTAAAAAGTTGTGTGTGTATCAGCTATCCGATCAGATATATGTTTCACAAACAGAACGCAAGAGTAACCAGAAGCTGAAGTTTCATCCGGTTCAAGTTCATTCGAATTATAGTTTATATTTTTGTAAGATGTACTGTTTGATAACATCATTCGGAGGAAGAACATAAGAATCGAAATAGTTGTTGTTGTAAAGAGCTGTCCAATGAGTTCCAGATCCGTCTTTGAAATTTTGTACATTGATGACACAGCTTTGATTATTTTCTGGTGATCTATATACTAATACATCCTTTGAAGATATCTTTAAGTTTCTCAGCAATTTCAAAATTATTTAACACGAACGATTTCATTTTGTAAGTTCGAAAACTCGTCTTAGGGTTCCCTGTATCATCAGTCCTCGGCCATGACTTCCAGGAGTGGGTCTTCGCACTGGGTATACCTGATTTGGTCGTGCTTGCACGCAACTTCCAATCATTAACATGCTTGGTAATAAACTTCCTTTTACCACTCCTAGCAACGGGTCTTTAAATCCGACCCTGACTTAGTTGAGGTTCGTTCTTGTGGTTCTTCTTTTTTTTCGTAGGAGTTTTTCGTGCTCGTGTTGTCGGCATTGTTTATAATCATTTATCAGATGAAATTAAACTGCATTCCATTCATAGTAATTGTTTTATACCGTCCCCGGATACAGCCTTTTGTCGCTCCTGATACTGCACCTAACACTTCAGCTATAGTTAACGTTCCTAACACGGGTTATATCTTTGGTAATATTGTTCGTGCTAAAGTAGCTATCATTGTTCTAATTAATCCACCAAGGATCGCTTTCGATCTGGGATATGCTGCTTGTGACACTGACATATGAAAACTAAAAGCTTTATTTTTTAATCCTTTGTTTATCTGCCGTTGTTTAAGAAGTAATTTTGTTCGAACTCTGAAAGGATTATTATTTTGCATTTTGAAATCTATTTTTAATGAAACCGCTATTCTTTTAGCTACAGCTCGTGCTGTTTTTTGCATTTTCCATGTGAAAGATTAATATCATACAAAATATATTTCATGATTAATTTTATAAGATGAGATACTTTTAACACTACAACTGTACCATCATTTTACCTTTGACGGCGTCAAACACTACATATCTGTCAGATGTTACAATATTATCAGCATAGTAAATATTATCTGGAGCAAAAGGAACCAATAACATCGTTTATGTTACTTTGATGAAAGCTGTTGATCCAATGGCTCGTTCGCTGTGCTTACTAACATCAAAATGAAATATCTGATTAAGAGATCGAGACTGTTTTACAGATACTTGATATCCAGTATCAGCGTCCTGATATTCCATCACATAAATATAATCTCGTGATACATTTCTAATAACATTATTTCCGAAGCTACATTATATCTCTCATTCGGGATATTGGTTTGAGTTTATTCTAACAAATATTTGCCTCTCGTCAAATCTTTTTTGTAGTTGATTAATACGTATATTTTGTGTCCTTGAAACACGATTAATATATGACGTAGTCATTGCTCGCACGGCGCTGTTGTAATCCGCCATGTGTGTTCTGTTGTGTTTTGTACTGCAATTTGATAAACCTTATTCTGTTCAAAATATATCTTTCTGCTGTACGCGGCTAACATTGTCTCAAGTTATATTAGTTTGAGATGTATATGACAACTCGTGCAATCCTTAACGCCAAACGTGAAATCACAAACTGGCAATCAGCAATACCTTCAGCTCTCATAAGACAATCGTTATTTTCAGCTCGGTCAAGTATAAAACTATGTTTCATACCACAAAAAAATTTATTGTAGTCCGTGCAAAATCCAAATATTGTCCTTAACGGAAGTATCATTGTGATTGTCGCGAATGAGCTGTATAATTTACTCGTTTAACAAAACCATCGTTATATTCTCGAAGATCAAGGGAACCATACGCTGAATTTTTACTAACAACGTAGCTGTTGCAGCGACTTGTGGATCAATTTCTATTGCATTACAAAAGAGCTATCAGAGCATTTCTCACATTTGCTATTGCATTATGAGCTGCTGCAGCCGTTCCATATTGGTTTTGAAGCCTCAATACAAAAAGTTGTTTATGTTAGTGTGCGTTCCGTCATCGTTAGCACCAGCAATTGGCGATTCACCAATTTGAAAATGAACCATATCAGCAGTATTTCCTAATGATGTATCCTTGATCTACGTCATATGTGTCACAACAGATCTAGAGTACACAGTGTTAAGAATAGTACCTGCAACACTGATCGGTTATTATGTTATTTGTCTCGGATTTACTTGCATCAGGTGAAACATCAAGACTAAACCAATAAATTGTCTGTCCTTGGGTACCTCATGCCGTGTATTACTCAGCTGCAATATAAGTTGATCAGGATTGTACTTGCATCTGTGATGTTGACGGCTGATTCACTGTGATATGATATTGTCGCAGATGTGTCAGATGCATATTAGTATTTCTTAAACTCTAACAATGATCATATTGTGTATTGGTTACTAAGATCTACAAACAATTTGTTTTTAGTTTTGTTCTTGCTCGTAACGTGTAGTAATTCGGAATGATCTCAAAATTATCTGATGATATTCCACTGCTGCCAACGGTAATAAGATATTTTATGATTTTGTTGATTTCAAATGGATGTCGCTATTGATTTTCACCCAGAACGCAAATTCCTCGTTGATATTTGTTTCGATATGCGCAATATAGTGCCATACAATAACAGATACTAATCAAATCTCGTACTGATTTGGTGATGATTGTGTCTTATGTCCAACTTCGATAACACAATTATAAAAAACTGAAACGTTTTGCGCTGTTCGATGATATCGGAGATGAATCAAGTACTCAGTGTCATCGACGACGTTATTATGTCTTATTCACAGATAAAATTAGCGTGATTTGCACTCCATTGATTTACAATCCACTGATTGGTGTTCTATTAACGCTAGGTTTGCTTTAGCGAATTAATTCACCACGAATCAAATCGCTATGTAACATTTATACCAATCTGTCGTTCAAGAGCCGTTAGATCTCTGATGATCAAATATATCTACTATTTCGTTGTCAATCTATGTATGTATGTTTCCAGCTTCTTTCGATGTCGTTAGCAGCATCATTCAATCAATAATATCAGCGGCAGAGTTAAAGATCATTGATACTTCTCCTTCAATATGTTTAAATAAAATATCTTAGGCATAAGATAAAGGTAGACAGAATTAGCTAAATTACCTTTCATGCACATTTCAGCAAGACTAACAAGGTCCTCATCAACTTTTTCACTTTCTGTAACATTAACAAATTTTTCATCATCACTGGTCCAATTTCTAATTCATCAATTTAAGCTTTAAGTTTGGTATAACACCATCATATTCATAGTCAATCAGTTTTAACATTGTCGTTATGTTGATATTAATCTTATTAGTCTTTAGAAAATATAAGTAGTCTCTGGGAAATTCTGGTATAAACCAGCTGATAATTTTTCAATATATCTTACCCTTTAAATAAATTTTTCAGATCCTTTAGATGACAAATCATGAAACGTTCTTAAATTGTCTGCGATTTCAACTAGTTTTTTAGGTATAAACTTACTTTGTTTTAAACTATCAGCATATGACTTTTGTTGTTGCTGTCTTACGTCTCCAAGTTCAGATGCAGTTTTTGCAATAATGCCCTTCTTCAAGAAGTCCTCGCAAACCTTTTTCTTTTAGGTTGTCTGCATCTTCTGGTGATATTTTGTCAATGCCGTATTGCTTTCCAAGTACAGATTTGGTGATAGGCTAAAAGTGTCTTGCGGTTTCTTCTGCGGTTTGTTGTTTTCCAGCACGTTCTTGCTCAACCTTTTTCTTAAATGCAACTCTTGTAGCCACACATTTCAGTAGAAGATTTATCAGCGCCTTGTCCATTATTGTGAATAACACGTTAATTTTATACTTCTTTGCAGTCTAAAAACATGCCAATTATGCGTCCAAGCATATGCATGGTATCTCATTCAAGTGTATCAAATAGATAACTGTGATTCACATGAGTGCCCTAATGATAAAGAACAAAAGATTTGTCTCTGGAAACATCAACGCACTGTTCTCGTGATATGTTTTGCACATCAATGTTGTCAAGTCCGTTAATCAATATAAAACAACCAGTATTTCTTCTGATAAAACGATCAACGTTATGAAAACAATGGGCAAGATAAATTGAATTACATTTTCGATTTCTTCACAATGAATAATAACATTTAATCCTATCCATTTGAGCATTGCTCAACGAGATGTCGTCAGAAACGATAATCTTATATTCATTCGAGTCTAGTTGTTCGTTGAACTCTTTCTGCAGCTCGTATTTGTCCTGAGGAGGATTTAACGTATACATATAAAACCAATCATAGCTGTATATGTCGTTGAGTAGCATGTTCATTAGCAAGTTTGTTTTGCCAGATCCATTTCGTCCTACCATAAGATAATGACAATCAGGTAACTCCTAACTGTGTTTATGTTTTATTACTCGCTCGGTATCAATGTTTATTATGCTCATCATATAACATGTGTAAACAATTTTGTCAGCAGCAATTACAATGACATGAGCTACTACACACAATTTGGCACGTTATTAAGCGGTTCATCCGGTGAAACAACTGCAACAACATATGTTGATTTAATAAATTACCTCAAGAAATCCAATGGCATAATGACCGGCAATCTTATCATGTCAGAACAACGAGTGTTAGATCTAGGAACAACATATCCTCCTGTCAACGTGAATAACACACAAGTCATTAATTATGATCATCTAAGGACAACTGTATCTGAAAAAAAATTCACTTGCCGGTGACATAATGACCAGCAGCATCAATATGAGCAGTAATATTATAACAAATATCAGCATATCATATCCGTTGAACAATGCTGATATTATATCACAACATTTGTTCTGACACATTTTACGTTCGTTACCCAACTATCGTTGTACAAAGGAGTATGATCGAGTTGTGTGTTGCATATCACCTTTTCGCCCATGTCTAACTAACCTACCCATTGATCCTACGGCATTTTTCAGGTACGCCGCTAATCATCCTTTCAGCTGAGTATGGGATATTGCAGCTGATTCTGAGGAAAGTCTCTCGGTGGTCCTATTATCTTATCACCATTGATAAATGAAATAAGACCTGATACAAAATCATGTACGTTAGCCATCGGCGTCAACAAGATAACATCATATACGTTTCCAACAAAAACATCTGGTCTAACAAACACGAACTACGTAGATATGATAACCAGTCATACCGCAATACCAGTAGCGAAATCCGGAGACACAATGCCTGGTACGCTAAACTTGGGATCAAATAACAGCAACATATTATACAGTATCTTCATTTGATCTGACCAACAAATCTTAAGTCGACGTGGCAGCAAATAATGCAGTTGCTGTTTTAGGTACATCAGCTGTTGGTCATTACGTTAAGAAAACCGGAGGCCCAATCACAGGAGCCACTGATATGGGCGTAAACAAGAAAACATCAGTATATGTTCCTGTCACTGTATATGTTGTAATTTAACCGTACATATAAGGTGTTGTTGTTGGCAGCGCAAAACTAGCTTCAGTAACGTCGGTTATATTTAACATCTTGCTGATTCGTTGGGGTTTAACAGCCACAGCGTCAACACAACGATTATAAAACATATTCTGCTCGTCAGGGAAACTATGCACTAACAGCAGTAAACAAGACTGAGTCCGCGATCGAGTCTTACAGCGATGCTGAACTATATTTTTTTTGTATCATGCTTGCCGATATTACAAGTATCAGCCATCATGGAATCTGCAAAATATGTATTTGATTTTAATATTTTTACAAAATATTCTTTGAGGGATTATAAAATCCAAGCTGAAAAGTTGCTAACAGAAACAAAAATATAAAAACATAAAATATTTGGTTATCTTTTATCCAAACTTTCAGAGAATAACATCAACCTGAATACTCATAAAAGTGGACTTCCTTCTTTCGCAATAGCATTTGCAATGATCAGGCAACATATGATATTGAATAATCTCAGCAAATATTATTTATCTAAAATATTACCATATATTGATTCAGTAAAATATATTTACAAGGATAAACAATTATGAAATAGACGCTGTTGCCTCAACAAAATTTGTTTTCTTAGTTGTATGGTCTAACTTAAGGGAGCAATGGAGGGGGAAGAATCATATTGTCCTCAAGTACAAAATATGTTTGTGGGCCAGAAACTCCTTTTTAAAGACTACTTTTCTTACTTAGTGTGTTTGTGATTTGGATTTTAAAGTAGATTTTAACAAAATTCACTAATATCGTTACGATGTATCGAGCGCTTGTGCATCGTGCCACAGACATGTGACAGCATGTCCAACACAGTCAAATTATCCTGACACCAGGCCGGCCAGTCCTAACACTAACCTCTTAATGCAAATACCATTTGTACTAGTCCCTTGTATGCATCGGACGGTTCTTACCTCGATAATTAAAGTATATAACTGTTACTAATATATCTCCAAATGTATTTATTTATTTCATTGATACACACGCTTCATGGTTTTGCTACTTGTTAGTAGTCATGATTTTTATTCTCTTCTTGGTAGAAACAGTTACATGTGTTGGACTGTTACAGTATTTCAGGCTCCAGAATTTGATAAAACTACAAAAAGATCAAAATTACATTTTAATAGGCCTATTCGCATACCAGTAATTGAAAGGATGATTGTATATATGCGAAGCTATTGTGTTTTGTCCGAACATTGTAGTAGATATAGAACAGGTGTAAACGTAGAAACTGTTTATTTTTCAAACAATGTAATTAGCAAAATTACAAAAAAAGAGTCAAGATTCGTTTACGTAAGTGTATCTCATCTTAAATCTAAACACTGATTATCTGTCGAAATTATTAATCAAACTATATTGCCTAAATCAGCATATTGATGCGAGAACTAGAGTTTACAATACAATGAATGCTATTGAAAAAGTGATCCTATGTATGTTTTAGACAAATACTAGGTGAAAGGAAATCAATAAACTAACTGAAATGTGGCAAGATGGCTTATTATCAACAACCTATTTTTATTATACCCATAAGTATTGCATGTTGGCTAGCCAATGTTCCAATATGTTATCCCTAACTACACCTGAATAAATCGACAAAGTTATCATATATTTCCAAATTGAAAAATAGATAAAAATATATACTGTGGCACTGAATATAAACAACATAGCAGCGATCGTTATTTATGTAGAATAGAATGTACTGGAGATGCAAACAACGTTTGATCAGAATATCAGTTCTTCTGACGACAAACGAAGGTGTTATTAAGAAAGTATAGCGAACATAATGCTTTGAAAGTCTGACAAATAAAGAATTGCCAAACTTATATTCATTTAAAACAACTATATACGTTTAACTGAATCATATTCGACCACTTCCACTCTTGACAAGTATCAAATGTGTTATATGTATTTTATTGCATTGCGTTCTTGGATATCCTTTTCTAAGCATATTGTTGTGTTTTGTTTAATACATGGTATGTGATCCTAAGTCGGCCTGAATAAAAAGTAATGTTTTGTACATGAGCTTTTGAAAAACAGGGTCTAACTTATTAAGTAAAATATAGAGTATTGGATCATACTATAATAGATTACAGCAAGAATCCAAGATCTAAGTCGTCCATCGCATAATGCACCAACAGATTTATATTAAAATAAAATGCATTCTAGACTCATTGATATTAAGCCGTGCTGCAGGCAGTGAATTGTTTGTTCTCTCAAAAATGAAAATTAACTTTGTGATTGATCGCGAAAATTAACGCCGGTTTAATTTTTTCTCTCAACATTTTGTCGGCTATTCAATCATCAACTTTGGCCTGTTATTGATCAATCACTCTTCCAATAGCAATAATACATATACCTTTGTCACATATTTTCGTGTACAATTGTGCCTGATTAAATCGTATTCGAAACGCTTAGCTTGTTCGGTCTTCTGCAATTGAACCACTTCCAATAAATCAGGACAAAATATTACATTGTACGTTTTTGACCATTTTGTACAAGGAATTTAAAGCGCGTCTGGAATTGCAGACCTACATAACATAATGCATAATAAGATAAAGTTTTCTGATTGTGAGCTGAGTATGTTGTGAAAAGTTCACGCTTTCTGTTTTATATTTGAAACGACTTGTGTGGAAGAATATATTAATACATGTTATTCTAATCAAAACTACCCCAAATTGGTTTAACCATTTATACCCTGTATAATAATATTTAATGCGAATGAGTGTGTCCTTTTCCCTGGAGAAGGTTTATGAAGCTGTCCTTTAGCTATTCTTAGAATGTTAGGAGAGAATCTCAAGAATAAAGTGATTTGGTATTTTAAGACCTTACGTTTTATCAGACCCAAAACAGATTTAAAAAAAAACAAACATGAAACCTATTAAATCCATATCCAATGGAACAGCGTGTAGAGAACATTTAGCTTAATATTGCAAATGCCTTGAAGGAATCTTAACAAAACACGTTAATCTATTTTTACATCTCAATTGCTTCATTATTTTATGCTACTCTCCCACATCCTATGTGATAAAGATTCTTAGATATTGTAGTAGGACCTATATAAATAAAACGTAAGATACAAATATTTAAACGAATTCACAGAAAAGTGTTATGAAACAGATTTTAGAAAATCCATAAATCACTCTACGTTATTTTAGCATTTTAATATGGTCACTTATTGCTGTGTTAATTCAGGTTTATTTCTTTTCATAATCAGAATAGGCACTATTTTTAATTCGGTATTTTCTGTTCTGCACGGAATCCATGAAGTGACATAATTGCCATCTTTTTTATTCGAGATGTTCGGTTTACTAATCCGAGAACTTGAGTTACTAATCCAGATCTCGTTTTACTAATTCGAGATATCTTTTTTTTCTATTTGGACATTTAGGTTGATGAATTTGTCATCTAACCGGCTCGTTTATTGGTTACGTTTATTATGGATAGACTGGTGTAGTGTGGAGTCAAAATACTGAGGCATCTGTGGTAAGTTGTAACTGTAGATTATGTTATAACAATTAAAGTAAAATCCTACTCGTGAAGCGACGAAGCGAAAAGTTCGATGTGATAGATAAAAAATTTCTTTCATGCTAAAATGTAAGCCACGTCCTTTCACTGTGGGTGGTCCGATAGGAAAGACCCAGATTATGCTTCCACAGTATTCAATTGTTCATGATTATCACGTTATTGATGACGCATTTATTATACCTGCTTGTATGAAAAAATCGGGTATATTTGTTTGTCATGGCAGCTGCGTGTTAGTCAACTGGTCTATCTGAAAATCCGTCGTTCTTTTGAATTTCTTGAAGCTCAAAATTAGATTTTGTAGTTATGTTCTCCAGGGCTTGTTAATAATATTTAGAATTCGGATTCGGATTCGATCATAAGGGATGCTTATGCAGGTTAATAAAAATAAAGTTCACGAGTCTTGGTTAATAAAGAAAAGTCTACAGAGCGATATCTTTGCTTTTCAAATTAGATGACGTGCATACAGCTTAGACAATTTGGTTTTGGTTTTCAATTTGACCTCATGTAATTTACAAAGGCACAAAGAACAAAAGGTCAAAAGGTAAAAAAAAATATCAAAAAGTCGAAATATGTTTGCTGAGTTTGAATCCAATTTTTTCAAGATGCTTGTAGCACTCATAAACATATCACGACTTGTGGGTTTTCTTTGCGGGTGGGGGAGTGGTCTTTTCAAAAATGAGCATTCTACAGTAATAGGGTAGGGATTTATCGTTAGAAACTATAGGACTATACCACGTCCTGCAAAATGGATGTGATGTTATGGGTCTTTGAAAAGTGACTTTGATAAAATGTTTGACAATTTGTTTCTATAGGTTTCACTCCACTAAATTCCATATATGTTTCCTTCATTTTTCTGCATTCGTGATGAAATCAAGTGAAAAAGAAGTTTAGATGTACAAAAACTATTTAACTATCTATACGCTAATTTGGAGGCCTCCTGTCCCAAGCACTGGTTTAGATTACGTGGCGTGTTATGGATATAGATACATCTGACTAATCTGCTGAACTTCCTAGTGCAAGGATCCTTTCCAAAACAATTTTGAAAATCACTTGTATGCTTGATCTTTCTATATACAATCCAAGGGCTGAACTAAAACAAACATTGTACTTTTTGTTTAGGCTTTATTGCCTCTTGAAACTGAGTGCAAATCAAATTGTTCAGTATTTAACAAACGTCCAGGAAAAAAAAGAAAAATGTCAATTAGTTTCTTCGACATTACATTCGGACTCAACAGAAAGCTGAATTCACCAGGTAGTGTAGTGATATCGTATCTCAGTAATAACCCGAGTTCAATGACTGCAGAAAGTTGCACATGGATTATGGGGGTAGAGGCACAAACCTCACCCAAAGTAACTTTACAAATGTGAAAGCTTATACTTTGGCAAGGTTAGTATATGCCTCACCGAACTACAAGGACAAACTACATTAAAAACAATAAATGTAATATAACCTGCTCGTTTCAGAGCCTGAACATTAGGAAAAAGATAGTATTTTCCGATCACTCTCCATAAATATCGGTAACGTTTCTGTTTCAAACAGTCTTTGTGGGATTTATTTTCATCAACGTGATATTTTGTGGAAACAGAAAGCATGAACAGATTATGTATTGTATCTGAGTAAGAATCAATGTTCAATGAATGCAGAAAGCTGCATAGTCGTGTGTAGGGAATAGGGTTTTAAACATTGCTAAATTTATATTAATATTTACATTTGATTTCAATCCACTAAATCATTGAATTTTAATTAATGAAAGGCACTTTATCAACATAAGTGTCCATTTCATTTATAAACTTTTAAAACGACAGTAATGAGTTGTTAATGTTTTATTGACTGATTACACAGATAATCGACTTCAAAATTCGGTATTGCATTTGAAATGGAATATTTACACTTAAGCGGCGGTATGTGTTTGCATTTACACGACAAGATCTATATTATAATCAAATCAGTAGAAGTAATCTTTAAATGAAATGATCTTTTCTGTTTGGATAAAATGAGTTCATGAAATTATTTTCGCAAGGAAGATAGTAAGGGATATTCTTAGAGGAAACATTCGCGTGGAAGTTGTAACACAAAATCAAGCTGCCAAGGAGCCTGATGATACTATTCTTCTGAAGAGTCAAAATCCAGATACTGTGGCAGCAAACAATGTCAAATATGACACCACTATGGTCAAAGTAATCTTCAGACACATTAGTTTAATGATTATACGTAGCTTGAATGCATTGACTAGGAGAAGAAATCATCTCCAGTTATTACAAACAATATCCCAAACTGACACAGGTTGGAAATTAAGCCAATGTCTGAGACGTAAGGCTAGAACTATCTTCCGCCATCTAGGTCAGTCTTGAGCAACGGCTTGTGTCTCGCCACCAGGAATGTTCCATCTATTCCACCTCGGTCGTCACAGTCTCTCTCTCACCAGTTTATCTTTGTCCGTCCACATTTACGTTTACCAGATGGTGTCTGAGGGCTACATTGGGTATCCGTTCTAGGGGCATCCTCATTACTTGTCCAAGCCATTTGATCCTGCGTATCTTGATCTACATGGAAATATTGTTACATTAAGTCTTTTTCTATAGGATCGCATTGGATATCTTGTTTGGCCAACAAAGGTTGCATATTTTACGGCGGTAACTGTTGAGAAATGAATGTACTTTTCTTTTGTCTGTCTTCAATACTCTCCAGCGCTCAGAGTCGTACAACAGTAACGACTTTACGTTCCTTTTATAAAGTATGTTCTTTGTATTGAGGCTATATTGCTTTGATTTCCATTTAGAGAGAGGTCTGTAAAAATACTTTAGGCTTTATTTAACCTGGCCTTGATGTCCTTGCTGGCACCGTGGTCGCTGCTAATTAGGCAAACAAAATTTTATTAAATCCTCAACAAACTCAATTGCTTTTCCATCAATGGTAATTGGAAGAGTAGCTGTGGCGTTTGTGCACATCACTTTGGTTTTCTTTGTGTTGACATGCTGAACCTGTACGATTTCTCATGAAGTTGCGCCTGATGTTATGAAACGACAACAGATCATCACCAAAGTCCAGATATTCAAGGTGTGATACGTGAGTCCTCTGGATCCCTCGTGCATGGTCAAATGTTTTTTGACGCATTATCCAGTCGATGGTGACGAGAAACAGAATGGGAGAGAGTATGCAACCTTGCCTAACACTTGATTTCCTTTTGTTATGGATCACGCTACATTCGAAGTAGTCGTAAATCTTCCCCATTAGTTAGACTATCTTCCATATTATTCCATAGCCCATAAGAATCTTCCATATACTCTTGACGTGAACACTCTCAAATGCTTTCCAGAAGTCAATTAAGCTGAGGTAAAGGGGAACATTCCACTCTAGGCACTATTCAATTATAATGCGTAGTGCATATATCTGATATATGCACCTCTTCCTTTGCAGAATCGTGCATGCTCCTGTCTTAAGTTGTATTATATGGCTTTGTCAATCCTTCGGAGGAGCATTCTGCAGATGTAGCAAGGGATGGACAGGAGTGTCATCCGTCGCCAGTTGTCACAGTTGCTGAGGTCATCATTTCATTAGTTTACCAGTGACCCCTTTATACCAGCCCTGTGAAATGACATAATATTCCCATATATTTCTTTAAAGAAAGTCAGTACGTACATTTTCAGTTGTGGTTATATCAGCTTCCAGCAATTCAGATAGTAAAGAATCAATCCTATGTGATTTGCTGCTCTTCATGGTTTTGATGGCTGCTTTGACCTCTGCTTGGGTAGGTGTGTTGATATTGATGTAATTGATGACATCTGATGGTGTAGGATCTGCTGGATCATCAGGCCCCGATTCGTTTAGTACTTCTTCTAAGTGCCGGACCCATCTCGAAGTCTTCTTTCTTTACGTTGTTATCACTATTACCCGTTTATCTTTAACTGACATGGAGTGGTTGGATACATGAACAGAGAGCTGTGTTGTACTTTTGAATACCATGCTTGTCCTGCCTCATTTGTCAATTCCTCAACAAATGTCTTCTAATCATTCCGGCGCGCCTTTTCACTTCTTTATCCTTCAGCTTATACCCGTTCTGTGCATCCTCAATCTACATTAGTGAGTTAGCACTCAGCATGACAGGGATATACATCTCGGAGAGATCTGATCCAACCTTTGTTGATGACATTATGGTCAATCTGTTTGACAGTGTGCTAATCATGCGATTTTTGCAAGTAAGTTTCTAGACTTCTTTCTGTAGGAAAACAGTGCAACTTTAATCACCTGCTTATTTGTGTGTTTTCTGTAAGCTAGTGAAAAGTTTTATTTTATATACCGGCTCTTTAAGGACTTTCTTACCTGTTGGTATTTACCTCTTTGTTCATAAAGGTGAATATTACAGTGGACTGAAACAACACACAAATACACAATAGACATGTATATAGATATACATTTTCCATTAGGAATAACTATTGATACAACAATAAGCGCCCCGTTGCAAAAGGAGATTTATTTTGTAATGGTATCTTGATTGGCGGAAGGGGGGGGGGCGAGATTTTATTACATATTGGTATGTAGCACATTATCCATGTTGACCTAATAAGTATGAGGTGTTGTTAAAGATTTGAAGCCAATTGATATACACTGGCTAACGGCGATGCACCGACAGTTTTTGATGATGAAGGAATTTCAGTAATTTCATTTTCATTCTTGCTGATGGATGCCAACATACTGGAACAAGGCATAGTATATATAAGATACCTTGACAATGACACAAACTACAACATCAAGTCCCTTGTGTATTTAACACCATTTTTTAAAGCAAGTGAAGTGTCAAATCGAAAACACTTCAATATCTCATCCCCTTGTAAAGATAACATACGTTAAACTGCCCTTCTAAATCTGGTTAGTTCCAAAGACTTCATTTTCCTGTAATCATTTTAAAATAAATTCAGGTACGCAGAGCACAGTCTGAGGATTTCCTTCTCTCATCACATCTAAGGGCATATATGGGGAGTGGGGTGGGGTGTAGCTTTGCTTTTATTTGGGGAGGTTGGGGTTGGTATTATTTTTCTTCTATTTATATTTAAGCAATTGAAATAGTAGATCATGGAAACAATATTTCTCAATATTATTCGGAATACCCCAAAATCATATATGCCTTCCAATCGTATACATAAATATAATTGGTAAACTTAGATCTCGGAATAATACATCGAGATCTTAGATAAGTAAACAGAGATATCGGATTAGCAAACAGATATCTCTGATTGCCGAATATAGATCTCGGATTACTAAAATGAGAGCTCACACAAAATCTGAAGTGTGTCTGTTCAGAGATTTCGTAGCCCTGAGTATCATTCTCACGATGCAAATTGTGTTTTATTCCCTCCCACTATATATATATATATATATATATATATATATATATATATATATATATATATATATATATATAATCTGTGTGTGTTTGTATAGTACCTACGCTATATCATTTATCTTTGATATAGCACGAGATATATACATTTTTCATCGAAGGAAACTGGGCTTGCTGAGCCTTCTTTTGAATAACAAATTGATAGAACGAGTGTTACATCAATGATATACGGGACATAGTATGCATATATTTTATTTATACCACCTAAGAGCAAAGAGACTGCTTTTCCAGCAGAGTTGCTAATGGATATTGTGCATGGATATTTATCGTATGATGTTAGGACTCTCAGACAATCGGCCCTATGTGTGGGCTATCTGTGGTCAAGTGACTTAGCGTAGTGTGCATTATATATTATTGACTTAAACGACCTATTTATCCTAAAATATGGCAGGTTGAAGCAAAAGCTGACCAAAGCGACGAGCAAAGTGGATTATATTAAAGCAAGTGACTCAGTCACCCGAAAAACGTGCACAGAAAAGTAAAACTTTGGGCAAATGATCCGTACTCAGAATGGCAGGGTTACGTTTCTGAATTTCCGTACATTTCTGATCCCGACATTGTGAATTACTTGGTGACAGATTATTCACTAGCCACATGTCAAGAAATTCACATCTGCTACAAGATGGCGATGTGATAATGCGAGGGTTGTGACTGATACATTTGTGAATAAAATGTCAGGTTTGCATGACAATTTTGGAGATACAGAAAGCGGACATGTGATCAAACACAAATCCCCTACATGGGTTCCTCTCTTTATTATACTGTTAAATGTGAATGTTGTGGCAATGGTGGCATATAAGCCAAATGCCCATACTGCTTTATAGACAAGATATTTAAAGTCTGTTTGGACAACCAATTATGTGCAGAGAAAGTAGAGGGAAAGCTACAGTTCAAACGAGCAAACACATATTATTATCAGGTTCAATGCTAGATATTTATTTGCGAGAAAGTTTATTGTCATTTCGCTCTTGGACACAAAATGGCTTTTATTAAGACAAGATTGAACCTGAAGAGGCGTTTTAGGTTAGAGGAGTTTTGGGGTGTTTAAGAAATAGCTAAACACTTCTTGAAAAAGTGATAATTCTTCAACTTGTTAGGAAGTACTTCTCAAAACCTGCAAGAATGGACACCTTTTATGTTTTATATGTCAACTGCGGATACGCGTAACAACACGGTACGCAGGGAATTAATTTGTTTATGTCAAACCCTGTGTGACCATGCTGCAAAAATGAAAACTACCCTTACAAGTTTTTACGCTACAAATGTGTCACCTTAAAGAGAGCCCAAAAATAAAATGAACATGTCTCTCTTTGTCAGATTTTCAAAAAGGGGAACGAAGTACAAACGTTGAAAACAGTTACTACACCGAAGACTTACAGTCTAACCATCTCTACTAGCATGTGCTAGATTAATCTCATTTATGACTATGCCTCTTGTTTCATTTTAACTTACTATGATATTCTATCATATGACATCTCCTATGTGATGTTTCATTGTATGTATACTGAAAAATCATAAAATTAAGGAAGGGTTTCGATTATCGAGCGCTGTAAGTTTCTTGGAGGGGAGATGAAACCATATCATTGGTGTTTAAACTATTATTTATTAGGTTGAAAATAATGTGTGTAAGAACATAAAAATATATTTGTTAGCCGTTTCTTGCATATCACGGCTCCTTCTATCTTTCTCGCGATCGATCGATCGTTCGAATAAATACTTACGAAAATGGTACTATGCACCTCCTCACTTGGCGCTCAGCATTAATAGCTTAGAGTTAGGACAGGTCGGCATGGTGGCAGGATAACGAGACTGAGAGGAACATGATGTTACATGTCTGTGGCATTATGCTCCAGTGCCCGACATCACTAAAAACTGCCACACTGCATGAATCTTAGCAATATGACAGAAAATGTTTTAAAACTACGTTAAAAATTTAAATCTCCCTCCTGCTCACTCTTTCCTCTCTCCTCTCTTTCTGTCTCTCTCTCTCTAAAGGGATGTTGAATACTGAAGACTGACTGATGTGTCGTGAAACCCTAAAATACATATATTAATCTCTATCGCTATCTTTATCAAAATGTTGACCGCTTTCCTATCCTGGTATAACAAATATCAGAAACAAATCTCAGTGTGTTACAGTTGCTAATATATCCTCACCAGATCGGATGGTCTGCCATATCTGAAGGGTAGCAATAACAACTGATTTTCATTTTGTAATAAATATTAAGGTCTCTGTTTTGAATTATTTCCAACTGATTTCCATTTGTTTACTTTCATTGTATCATTGTATTAATGGGAATATCAAGTTGCAGTCTATGTTCAGCGTGACTTTTGTTTGTAGTAGCACCTTACAGAGAATCATCACAAAATAGGATATACATTGCCTGCTAAGGCACATGTTCAAAAACAGAAAATTTGATTTGCACAACAATTGAGGAAAATAAAACCTTATCAGATAGATATAACTCTGACGTACAACTAAACAATAAAACACCTATGATAAGTCTGTGTAAAAATAAGAACAAAAGAATAATGCTTCAAAATGTGTCAATCGGACTGTTTAAAGTAGAAACAACTGTCTTCTGTGAGACAAAGGTTTCACTTGGCTATGTATTTTGTTAACTATGCTACTGCGGTTTAATTTCAATTAAGAGCCACAATAGATTCATTAAGGTTTATTAATGCATAGTACACGGTAACTATCTTGTCTAGTACTATAATGTCACCATATATGGTAGATTTGCAACGGTTCCCTAAGTATTTTATATTTGTTACATAACTGACCTAAAATTCTCTCAACGTGTGTTTTTACATGAGCAATGTTTTTCACTGACTCCAGTTGTACAGTGCAGGTTGAGATTTCTATTTCGTAAAGGCACGAATCTTGGATTTCCGGAATAACAAATCCAAGGTACGCTAAAACAACATCTCTGGGATTCCGTTTGTCGGGGAAACTACGGTTTTCACTGATACATTTATCACTTGCACATCCATCCCAAGCTTCTGACAAGAAAGAAATACTTCCCTGTAGGATAATATAAATGGCGAAATTGACCGTGTTATAGTATTTATAAGATGACCATATACGGGCTCTGGCATAGAGATTAAATAGTCGTTCAATAAATATCTCGAAGCAGTCAATAGGCATTAGCACTTTTAACTCAAACGAGCTTCGGAATGCCATAGCATAGTCTATCGTAGCTAGTCCCTTTCTGGTCCGAAAATTAAACTCTTCATTCTACAAAATAACACACTTATCACGAATAAGTAAACTCTACATACCGTTGTCTTTGACACACTGACACGGAAAGCTAAATCCGGAACAGGTATATACGATCTCAGTTTTATCTAACCTAGAAACAGTTTCTGAAATTTGGTAAGTGTAGTCTTAATCGAGTCACATATGAAGTCTTCCAATAAGTGATATACTGCCATCAGAGTAAGTATTGATGGAAACGCCGTACAATATTTACCTTTTACATCATTGCTCTGAATGAATCCTCAGAAAATTCACTTTCTCTTGGCTTTTTGGAGGGGGGGGGGGGCTTGACGTCACATCTCGAGATTTTCTAATGTCAGTCCATTGAGTTCACTCATAACATGTTCAGTTTGTTTGGTTGATTTTCTGTGCTTTCATTCTGAGCATCGCCTCCTTCATCAAGCCTACCAGAATGCTAAAATTAGAAAGTAACGTTAGAACTATTGGTTCACAAATCGTATCATAGTCGTGCTCAGTAACCGTGTTTGGTAAGTTCAATAATAAATGGGCAGCATCGTGTGTTTCCGTGTTCTTCTGTGATATATGTCACTTATCGGTTTGGGTTCGAATACCTAAACGATATTTTTTTTCATCATAGAGAGCCACAAGGTTTGCCTGAAAGACAAACAACTCCTCGTCATAAAAAGTAAACAATGCATGATGTCTGGTTATTTTGTTTACATTTGAGATCATATAAAATAAAAGAATAACATAACATATTGTTACAAGCAATCTGTTTTGTCATATCAAACCTTGATTATGCTGACATGAAAGCATTATTTAGTTACATATTATACAAGTTCAAAATAACATTATCCGTTTTTTTTCCCCTAAATTTTAATTCCTGATGGAATAGAATGGAACGATCTACAGCATTGATTAGATCTATGTTGATAACCAACAACACTGCAAGTGCTCACTAACTTTAGGCCTAAGAGATTTCGCTACTTGAATAACATTCAAACAGAGTGATACTGTGGTTGTTATCTCTAGGTTTGCCCATATAAATGGCTGAAGGAAGTGAGCATCGCGCATATGCTGATCGATCCGGAACATCTATTGATGGAAAGAGTAATTCGCCCCCGTGTCCAGTGTGTGTCTCCTACAAAATGTAGTTCTGTAGCAATTGCAGTAGTTTTCAAAAGCCTCTTTGGAAATATATAATGTATTTCTTTGTAAGCATCTAGTTTCATTGATATTGATTAAATACATCATAGGCTCAATTTTGAATTAAACAGTAATCTTTGTTTAAACGAAGGGAGTCTGCATGGCTACTTCCGACAAACAACATTCAGTCACAGGCGAGTATATTGGAATGAGTGGTTTACAGACCATTTCTGCCGACTATGAGAACGTTTTCATCCTCCATCTTAGTTTCCCTCAACGTTGGTCGTTTGTCCGCCAGTTTTATCATCATAGGTCCGACGACATCGTCGCATGAAATAGGTACAAATTCGCAAAGCTGGATTTTTATTACCTTTTTTCTCGTGACGGGCGAATATTGTCTAGATATATGTGTGAAGTGGCAAATTTTATGTCGATCTAACAAGAATACATTAGTTGAGACCAGACAACCATTAATTAGATTTATTGAGACAGGCGCGTATCATATCGCCATACTACCGTGTACGGTAATGTCCTTTAGAGGGAGAATTCTATTCCTAATTAAACATTTGTTTATACAGCAGCCAGGCGGACAATTTAGGACAAGGAAAACTTCATTTTCATGGTAAAGTTGTCACAATTGAGAGAACGCAGAAACTCTGTTACTGAAACTACCAGGGTCAAGTTGACCCTGACTTTGGCGCCTCTGGAAAAAGGCGGCAGAGATATTTGATTCTGATTGGTACGTTAAATGAGAGGGCGTGTTCCAACACAAAATTTCATAGGTTTTAATATCGTCCGCATCGAATTTTAATCAGTCTAAGCTTTTCCTACGAGAGGAGACCCAAAAAGTACGACTCCGGAAATTTGCAAGAAATTTCCGTAAAACAACTGTTGTCCAAAAAGGGGACGATTGTCGAAAGGAACCGACGAACTAATTTACCGATTAGGAGGAACGTTGAAAGCAAAGGTAGTGTAACAATTCCATGTAATTTGTTGATGCCATATATAATGCTTTGCTGAAGTTATTACTTGTATCTGCATGAATCTTTTTTCTACATTCGTGTAATAATTTGCTTTATGAAGTATAACTGTGTTGAGTTTATGCATAGGAAGTTGTACATTAATCTTCTTTAGATAAGTTTGACGAATTGTTTGAATTTGTCGTCTTGTTTCCATAAGAATTATGTACTAAGAATTTAATACATTATATTAGTTAATATGATTACAAGAATCCGTGTGAATTCGCCGAATTTAGAAGATTTCACATATGATTAAGAATAAGTGTGTATTGACGGAAATGATCTAGTAATTGATTGATGTGATGTATCCTATTTATTCGCTGTGTAAGTTGAGGCTGGCGCAGAACCCCAGGCCTCGCGTATGTGTTAATGTGTAAGGTCAAGGCGTAACGAATTAGCTATTTGACTAACTAGGGTCATTATAGGACATGTGGAGTCGATTGATAGCGTTAGCTTCTGTTTAGCACTGATAGTGAAATCTGATAACGAGGGAGAATAATGAAGAATGAACTGTTTCATAAATAACGGGAAATTTAGGTTGTCTCTATTTATATTTATCTAAAAGGGAGAAAATAGCTCCAGAGACGTATGAGACGAATGAGGGATGTTATTCTGAGACCTATACGGAGAAGTATAGAGAAGAGTGCAGTGAGACGTATATTCCTGTGACGCAATCCTGCGACGTATTAAGTTCTGAAGACGCATTCTGAGAATATCCTGAGACGGATGTTAGAAAGTATCATCCCGAGATCCAAGGGTCTGAACAGCGACAGAGGAAGAAAAACAGACTGAGGACGAGCAGGTTATGAAATCGTACAAGACGTTGACTTCGATTGTTCACTCGATCCTATGATGAACTAAATCTATCAGTAAACAGATCGGCTATTTTATTTAAATCTATTTGAGTTTTCTTTGTACATTCCTGATGTAATGAATTTTCACAGTGTTTGTATGTAATTGATTAAATTGTTTGTTTACATGTACGGGGGCTCGTGTTGGTTTGTTCTATATACCTGCTCAGATCTCTATCTATTCCACCTATAAGTTTCACCACTTATATTTATATTTACTCGAACCGGGCAATAACATCAAGGGCGGTCAACCCCTAGATAACGAAAACCATATACGGAGGGACAATCACTCCCCCCGTGTAACAATATGGATCTACGGAATTAAAATTGACATACTAGCTGACTAACCCACAAGCTGGAGGAGTAGTGGACTAACAATAAGATTATTTTTGTTTTGAATATCTCTGTTTTGTTGATTGGTCTATCAGTATTGCCGTAGACATGATGTTAACGTTTGTCGCATTGTTATCGTGTAACACTACTAAAATTGCCATGAAATGTGTGCACGTACCATTGCCTTGACTTGTGTTTCTGTAGGTTACATGGCGTAAGTTAAAGTCCATTATTTGCGTCCAGATATGTTTCTATTTTCTCTCTCGCTTCACAGATTTACGCGTATTTTTCCCACTACAGCACGAGGGAGAGGAATAAATAAAAAACCAAAAACAGAGGGGATATCGATACACGTGTTTTTATAAATATGATTAGATTTCCCAAAATGATGCTTTCTTGCATCTTACATGTCCTTATTTAGATTACACTCATCCTATCAATCGTCATATATTGGTGTCCGGACTTATATATTCAGTTTGTTTTGTAGAATCAATAAGTTTGAGCGATTTCAATATATAATGGGACTTGTGGGTAGAGTATGAAACAAGTTTGGGCAGTTACTTTTATATTTTGTTATTTCTACACTTTGGTCATCCAAATATTTAAATGAGAACAGTCGTATCCATGCTTTGTAACTAATTATAACTACTGGCTGTATCTAGATTAGATGATGCTAAGTAAAAATAGACACAAAGCAAAATAAACAATCTACACTTTTGGTATTTTCTAAAACATAAGCATCAAATGTCTAAACCAAATTATAATTCAATTCTAAATTGAGATGTGCATACAATTAAACCTACCTGTAACATCACTAAGTGTATCAAAGACTGTCTTTCCCGTGTGAGGCTACATAGCCACAGCAGATGCTGCAAAACAACCAACCGGGACATCTCTTATAGGCGCAATTCCATTGTCTCTCGAAACTAACATATACCTACCAACATCAGTGACCACTATGATTTGTATAAATGACCACTACGTTGTGATGATGTTTGTGGATTTTATTCCCTCTGCATTATTTGTGTTGTTTCAAATTAGGTTTGAAGTAGTTTCGTCTTAGTCAATACTGAGTGATGCTCTAGAAAATAGCAAAAAAGTAAATTTGTTTTAATCGAATTTTAATAAATATTTAAACTATTGGCAATTACCACAATGTAATTAAGATATTTCTGTCACTAAGAATACATTATAATACATAATGTATAATTTTAATGCCACGTGTCCAAAATGCATTCTGGAATGGTCACAGTGTGGACACAGACCTCAAAGGATTACAATTCACTGAATTATATATCCATGTATTATCAATCGTTTACTGGAATGTAAATTTAACGATAATCATTAAAAATTAACAATTTGTGACATGAACTATACAAACATCATAGGTTTTGAAAATTTATATCCCCCATTTGTGTCACAGATATTCATTCTGATTTTGAGATGCAAAATAGCAGAGTTAATAAATAAGTTTTGAATTATTCATTTTACATCCCAAGAAAACAAGTTTCATGCAAATATTCTAATGACCGTTCTTAGACCTATGCGTAGCAAAATATAAAAATATATAGATATCTCAGTACAAACACTAGTGACAACACCAGCCTTTGATAATCTAAACTAGTGTATAAACCACACCCCTTTTTTAAGCGAATCGCTCAACACCAGACTATGACTATGATTTCTTCAATTTTGAAGAAAATGCAAGAAAAAACAGTTGATGCAGTTGGAAATTTAGCATCTTGTAGAATGGAGATAATGCACAATTTTGAGACAGATGATAATGATAACACTCACATACAAAGAGAGATGTTATCAATTAAATCTGGACGAGATTGTCATGATGGATGACATCCATACACTTTCATGCGTATCATATTTTCTTTTGACAAATAATATATGCCCAACAAATGTGCGTTCGTGTGCGATTTAGATTTTTAACTTAGTTTTAACAATTTTTCAGTCATATCGCTACGATGTCTGCAGTGTGGCAGTTTATAGTGATGTCTAGTACTGGGGCATCTTGCTGCAGACATGTAGCACGATCTCCCTCCCAGTCACATTATCCTTACACCAGGCCGACCAGTCCTAACACTAACCTCTCAATGCTGAGTGCCTAGCAAGGCAGCTGTTAGTATCATTTTGACAAGTCTTTGGCGTGACTTCGCCTGGGTTCGAACTCGCGACATCCCGCATCCATTGCGGACTCTACACAATAGACCACCGGAGCGGACACAGTTTTCCATATACTGCATATAGATTTTTAATGAATTGTGTTCATCTTGTTAAATAGGAGTTTCCTTGCAAGCGTTTTGATAAATGTTTGTATGATTTGATTACAGAATTTTAATATTTAAATATACTACTCATGTCGATTAATAATTTAAAAAAGTCCTATGTTGGATATTTTCGATATAGGCAATCTGATATAAATGGAGACAAAATACAATAAATAAGGTCATTATATTACCGCGTTAATATTTTCTGTTTGTCTCTATCATAGATACATCAATGAAAATCAATACATATTTTTTCTTAGTTCCTTCTTGTATAATGATACGTGTCCCATGTCAGCGATTTTAACAGTCTAGTGTTATCTGCGATAAGGTTAAAAATCCTGTTTACTAAAATCGGAAAAGCCACCAGGCAAAACTTAACTACGCAGTCAAGGAAACAGATGATATACTAATGGTACTAATTCAGTTCCCATAGTAAACCTATGCAAACACCATGGTTTTAAAAATTCAATAGCTTAAATTTTCTGAATGTTCATGAGCAAACTTATCTTTATCAGTATAGACGCAACCTTGATGACAACTTCTGTGAGGAGAAAACCATATGACCTGCTTCATTTTTTGGATCTGCATGTCTTTGAAACATGTGCTTTCATTTCCACACCAAAGTGAGTCAGGTATTGATTTCAGTAATGAGTTCTCCAAACGGATTAAAATTCCATTTTATTAAACAATGTCTTTACTTTTCATGACCAACCAATCCTGGCCAGTCAAAGCCATATATACTCTATTTTGACCTCACCCATTTCTAGACTGGTTCCCTATTTTCCT
The DNA here is from genome assembly GCA_028554795.2 of Sinohyriopsis cumingii. Lineage (NCBI taxonomy): Eukaryota > Metazoa > Mollusca > Bivalvia > Unionida > Unionidae > Sinohyriopsis > Sinohyriopsis cumingii. Next base: position 73,911,482 of record CM068835.1, on the reverse strand, counting down.
TATCATTAGCACCGTGAGTCATATTATATGGACGATTAAGATAAGTACCTTTGTACACTAGAAACTATATATAGATTTCCTGCGTAAATGTGTGTGCAATCATTCAGTATTTTAGTCATGCTAACGAACTATTGCTAACTGTACAAGGATTGCTTTGAAAAAGTGACAATGTAAATATAAATCCATACTTTCGCTGCAAATGAAGTTAGTAACAAGACCAAAATATGTACAGCAAATTGTATTCGTTTGACATTTATACTTACCAAATTAGATGGATTATACATTGAATTTATAGTATAAAGGAACTATTCTTGCTAAATGTGATCTAAAGATTACTGACCTCAGTCATACGTAGACACATTGTATAAACCAGCAATCCACAATAATTGGTGCCCCACGTATAACAGTTAATTCGAGATAATTATTCAAGCAATCTACGATAATTTGATACCCCATGAATAACTCTTAATTCGAAATAATTCATCACGCAATCCATGATAATTTGGTACCCCATGTATAACTGTTAATTCGAGATAATTAATCACGCAGTCCACAATAATCGATTATCCCACGCATAATAGTTAAGGAAAGGAAATATTATGACGTAATTAACAAACAAGGCTTGAAATGAACTGTTGCGTAAGCATTGAAACAATCTTGGTAAAGCACAATTTAAATGGCACGGAATCTTTCTTATTTGCAACTATTCGGGAAAATGTGCTCATCAATAAAAGTATGGGGAGTACCATGTTGTATGTTTTTTAAGACTTCTTCTTTCAGTAATATCCGAAATGTGATGGACAATACCATTAAATTTGGGATATTTTAATTTGACAGTGTTTTTCAATAAAAAATTCTATATTTAAATAAATACATTTCCGTATTAATGTTCTGTATATTTTCGTTCCAACTTAAGAAAGCTTATCATGTATTTTCTCCATATTATCATATTTGCCTTCTTTTGCTCTCTGGCTTCATCGAAGACCAGATTTGAAAGTCTGCAACAAACTTCTCAAATTGTCTATTTATAATTTATCATACACCATCTAAAATTCACTTATACACCTCTAAGTCCTTTTCTTCGTCTCTCCATCTCTGAATAACAGATCAATAGAGAAACTCTAAAGGACTGTGATACACTTGTTCTTATCAGAAATGAAACCTCTCATCGTTTGGTTTACTTCCACGCCCATTAATCTAAACCATGGACTCTCTCACAGTTTCCTCTATAACATACATGCAAACGTACGCTGACGACTTAATCATCTGTTTGTCTTAGCTTCAATGGAATATGTAAGGCTTATTTACATAGATAGTTAGTGGATGTTATTTACAAAATTTAAATTAAGAAAATGGATATAGTGTTTATTACTTGGAATATTCATTCTCGACATTCGGTTCATTAATCCCAATATTCTCGGACAAGAAAATATTAACCGCCACCCAACACAATACAAAATTCCCGATATTTTAGATAGACAGCTTACTTAAATATGTTATACCTAATCAGAAAATTATTATAATATTGCGTCTCAAACTGACATTTATGTGCAATTTATCATATGCACCATCTATTCTTTAATTGCGATTATACGTAAAATAAAAAAGTAATGGACATTAATGGGTGAGGTAGTATTAACGGCAATTATTTAAATGCCGACTCTCTGAACGCCAATGCGTGAACTGACAATGTCGTTAAAATTATGTTGTTGTCTTGCTTGTTTCTTTTACCCGGCAAAAGCCCTCATTCCTTGCACATTATGTCATAATATTTTGAGTTCCGTGATCCCGAATACTTATTTTTCATTTAGTGTTATTTTCTTGCTGCTGATAATGTGTGCGGCGTAGTGGTGTTATTGCTAAAAATCGATTTTGTGCCCCGTTTCATTTCAAATTGTAAAGTTTTAATGATTATTTTAACTTTTTACCATGAAAGGTCTTTAGTGTTTTAGAATAACGACAAACGGTCGATCGTAAATTTTCAGGATGCTTAGTGTGTCTTACAATTCACGTTCTTATGTTTACAATATTTTAGTGGCGACGTACATACCTTAAAGTACTATAACAAGTCAAGAACCTTTATCCCCACGAAAGAGTATAAGTTAGATAATTAAACCAAGAGGAGCAATTAGCTGCATCACGTGATATCTCAATATCTCCCGAATAATATAACTAAAGCCTTATAATTAATCTAACGGTTATAGAAATATTAAGATAATGATTAAATTAAAGTTTTCCACTGATGCGCGCGCGCGCGTGTGTGTGTGTGTGTGTGTGTGTGTGTGTGTAAACGTGTCCGATGATATCGTTATTGTTCTGGTACTGAGCATAGTGTATGTACAAGATGTTTAGTATTGTCTTAGTAATGCCGACGTAAGACAGAATTAGCCAATATCCATTTGTATTCTAGAAATGTGAAGGGAAAATAACATGTATATCTTCTATTAAAGTTTTTAAGAAAAGCTGAGAAAAAGTGCTTGTTTCTAAATATAGACTATAATAAAAAGAAAACAAACTTTCTGTGTACATCCATTATATGACAGCTTCAGTCGAGGAAACAGCTGCAGCATAAGGAACATTACATCAAATAAAAACACGTAACGCCACCAGTTAACTCTAAATAACCTTTATAGCTAGACTTGAGGATTAAAAATGATACGCGTTCGTACATTTTTACATAGAACAAAATTGTTTATATGCATGTTGGTCGGTCGGTTTGTTTCTTCAGGGTTTTATTGCTTGTGCATGTATTTTGTTTGTTTGTTTGATTTATTGCGATTTCCTGATCAATGGATGCCGTATTTGTACGTTCGTGATCAACTATTCAAACCTGCGCTTGTTTCTCTATGTTCCTATGACTCAGATTGCAATTTTTGTTATCGATATAAAACATCTTCCAAAATAATCTTGGAAGATTTATTATGCATGTTAGACAATGTTAGTTACTTTGTATGCTGTTCTAACTGTAAAGCTCCAAAAGCAGACAATGCCCTCTCTCACGATTATGTTGCTTTGTAGTCTAGGCAGAGGACATACATCAGTCGCAGTATGGAGTAGTATGGCACCTCAATACTCTTTTTCCAAATCAAATCAAACTAAAGCTGCATATTAAATTTAAATCAGCCAAATCTTTTCCATATAAAACTGCGCACCGAGTCGACTTTAAATTTATTAGGAAAAAACAGATGTTTTGTCATTAGTGGAACTGCTGATTAGGAGTCAGAAATCAAACGCAAATGATGATGGAGAACGCTGACACTCGAATTCATCCGGTATCTTATCATCTGAGAGCACCCACGTTAGTTGAAATCCAATAGAAACTGACAGATTAATTTTGCGGAAACGAAAGTAAATCTCTTGTAAAATCACGCACCGTAATACCACCCAAACGAAATACGTTGAATGCTGAAAATATTACTCATTTCAGATCAATAGCAATTTGCGTATTAAATTTGGTTTGATTCCTTAAAGGATGAATATAGTTTAATATGGGACAAATCGATTTGGTATTCCATAAAATCCGGGTCCTTCGAATGCCTAATCCATCTAGAATGACGAATGCCTAATCCATCTAGAAGCATGTTAACACAAAACTGAACACAAAATATGACAGATGTTCAGTATTAATAAGGCTACCATTGTTTCGAAACAAGATGGGTGCTTTGAGTAGCAGGACTCATACCACCATTGACTGCAGACAATTACTAAATTTATTTTAAATCTAATTAATATATATATATATATATATATATATATATATATATATATATATATATATATATATATATATATATATATACATCAGCACGCCAGTCTGATATAATGTAGCGATCTTTCCACATATATTTGGTTTGCAATATAACTCTTTTCTCCAACTCATATATTAAAAGTTTGTTTTTAAACTCTTATGTTGCCCTAAATAGCAATGATCTGTTCGTATGTTGAATAGATGAAACAGCTCAGTGATCTAGACCAGTTGGTAATCAGTGCTTTCTTTCAACAAAAATGCAAAGTTCGGAAAATATAAGGAGGAATGCCGTGTAGTCGATTCCTAGCGACAATATCGGAACTTGTGCACAAATGATTGTTTTCTTTTATTATTATTTTTTATTTTTTTCATAAACGGTAGAGAGAGAGAGAGAGAGAGAGATGCCTAACCTCGTACTATCTGAAATCATACGCTCTATCATGCACCATCAATAATGTTGCCCTGACGAGTAATACGACTACACTCATAACACATAATTAAATACATTCGGTTTGCAAACACTCTGGTCTTTAAACGGTTGTAAACACCAGTTTCGAACTGAAACTATGTGAAACTATATCTTGAAATAAGAAGCAACGTTAATTTTTACTACATATAGCTTGTCCTGTTATGCAGTTCAGAGGTAAACAACAGCCTAACGATATTTAAAATTATCTTATCAGTTTCACTCCTCTTTCAAATGAAGTAAATTTTATTTAGCTTCCTAAACAAATCTAAAACAATGTATACACAAGGATCTGTATTAAGTTTCAATATGTATCATATATTTTTTTATTTTCCGTTGAATTCAGTGAATTGCCGTTAATAGGATCTACGGCGTCGACGAGTAATTACGTAACCAGTTATTTCGACCTGATCATTATGCTTACAACGCAACCTAATGTTCAGTGCATTAAGTAAATAAGTCAACTGGTCCTCTGAGTGTTTGCAGTTTCTCGCATGAACTAGTACATGTAAAAATAAGACCATTCAGATTGCATAATAACTGGTATGAGCTACAATCCAAAATCGCTGAATGAAGGTTTTCAATAATTTGTCACCGATCGATTCATTCCGAAAGAGATCTATCAGAAAACTTTGAAAATGGTCTCTTCAATTGATTAGCGATGGGGATATATCACGGTAATAACTCAAGAGTAAATGTTCGAAGTTTGATTTATTGCACCGTCCTTTCTTAGTCTGCTGAAGTTTGAAATATAGCAGTTAAAAAAGCGTCAAATACAATGTAGAAAAACACGGTCACAGCATGAACGATATGAACGATATGTTGCATGAATGACAATCTTTACAATGACCGTCACTATGTTAATATATTGCACAAAGAAGGTTTGAGCGAATTGTTTAAAAAGCTTCTAATTTGTTGCGTACTGAAGAAGAATATGACATGTTAATGACCTGCAAACGTTATCACGATTCGAGTAAACTTTCGACAAAAGTCATGTCTTAGTAATCAATCATATGACACATTTTATTAGTTAATGGAAAATGATAATCAGTTTACAATTAATTCCCTGGCATTATCTGTATTCGACGCATTAAAAACCAGTGACGATCGATATTAACAGGGATTGTACATTTTCCAATGATAATGAAGTTTAACAGTTACTTTATGCGCAGAATAATTTTGTATAATACACCCGTGTCCTGAAAAGTTAAGATAAAGATTCATGTGTTGATTGATTGACAAGGTTTGAGAAATGTGAAAACAACGAAAAAATTCAACCAGGTGAGAGCAGCTAAAGACTTATATGTGAATGTGGCTACTCATTGTTCACTTTTTCTTATCTTATAGCAATGGTCAACAACTCACACACACATATATATGTGTGTGTATATGTGTGTGTGTGTGTGTGTGTGTTTAAACAGAATTGAAGTTAATAATTATAAATAATGGAGCTTGAAAATTGATCACACTATGTCCTTATCTCTTCTTATATAGTGTATAATCAACTTAACAATCTTCATGACTTTACGAATCCTGTAATTTATAATATTCAATGCTTATATTCACAAACAGTTATAACAACAATAGCGAATCTCACGAAATAAAATACAAATTATTTCTCTTTTAAACCTCCTGTGCATGGACAAAGCTTTACATTAAATATTCCAAATTCAGAACATTTTGGCTAGTCTATTTCACATACCCAATCTGAAAAGCGTTTACCCTTTTACCTAATCAAAGCATCAGATTTAATTTTGCATTAATGATGCGATGTTCAGCATACCTTTAGGTCTAATAATGAAATACATAAACAGTAAATTATACCTATTTGCTATATTTTACTCACGTTATCTGTAATCATTCTATTAAATCCTTTGCGTGATAGAATCAGGTTTGGAGATATTATATATCATAATGAATTGGTACTTGATTTTCTTTCTTGTCACCTAATTTCATCATCCTTCAATTATGATTTATTTGCATGACCCTGGATAAAATCTTTCGTCCCCACTTCAGTATAATGCAGATTTATCATCAATGAGAATCTATGTTTTTGAGAAATGATCTTTTAGGACTTGTTCAAATACACGAAAGTCACTTTAACCAATATGATACATGCTGGTATCCGGTTGTAAATTAACTTCGCTTGGTATGTCAATGGATGGCTCTTTGGCCAAATAGTATTGGGTAACTTTGAAGCAAAGAATTTAATGAAATGAAATGACAAATTGGACAGTCGTGATTATTACAGTACATAAAACTGTGCTTTTCTGTAAAGGTAGTAGACGACCAACGGAGAGGAATGTTTGAAGATTCTGAGAACTTTTATTCGATAATAATACCTATTTCAATATTCTACATGAAAATGTGCACATAATACACGTAATAGAAAGGAAATAAATAAGCATATAATACAAAATATATATACGCAGCCTAATTACAGAAATGAATAGATACGGCTAGGTGAGCAACGATCCGAGATTATTGTATGTTCATTTGATTTGCAAATTACTATCTGGCGCAAAATGTGTCCATTAACTGTAAGATGTTTTCATTTAAACTACATCCTTAAATATACAAAGATACAACTAATAACTTGCTCATGCTCCACACGAGTGGTAAAAGAATACACTTTGAAACATGAGTGATAAGCATAAATAAAAACGAAAATTAACTACCCAGATGCTTCCAGTATTTCAGTGCAGTGCAAGTCTCCGAAAGTAAAAAGGTCGCACACGTTTAATAGAAATCGATTAACTTTGCAAATAAGTTTGCAAGAAATAGGAGGTGGACTAAAGCTAAATAATCACTTTTGCGAATTCTTTGTGGATTCTAACGATTTCCAATAACGTAAACCATGGTATATCTAAGCACCATAAAATTATGTGAAACAAAGGCATGTCTAGTGAGCTCTTCATGGAACTTAAGAACATTTGTTCGACTCCGCTGAAAACAAGCTCGATGTTTTTTTCCTTAAGTGATGAAAAGCATTGCAGGTGTGCAAAATGACGTTTTAATCTTTTATACGACGAAAGTCAACAATGTTGCTGTAATTAATAAATTTGAACATGTCTGACATGGAGAATGCATCTTTTGAGTCTGGAATCAAAACACAGTTAGCTTATTTATATCAAGAGTATTACAGGTGTCCTTATCTTATGTCATACAGGGAACTAACCTTACTTCCTCATACCATTTGGGACATTAAACTATATAATGCAAAGACGTCTTATTCACAGTAGAGAATAAGCATGACACCAGGGATAACGAATACAGACAATTTACATCCACAACAATGGGGAGGCACTCCATACAAGAGTCTTCCGATTGCTTTCGAAATAGTAACACGATGTTACGTGGCAGCTGATTTGGTTATCGTTATCAAGAGAATAATCATCAAAGATGTTAATGCCCTGATCAAATGGATAATAAAAGTATGAATTTCATGGATTGAGTAAACAGTGATCTGAGCGGAAGCTTAGAATAGAACAACACTAGCCCCCATATTCAGAAGATACAAATTTAATCAAAGATACAAACAAAATGAATTAAACATGACATTTCAGGGATACGCATCGCTTTGAAAAAATTACCAAGTTGATAAAAATGCAATAAGATGTTCTGTTTATACCGATAAGACACATTTTAACATGAAATCGAGTGAGCGATTGAACTTTATCGTCCAACATTAATGCATTACCTGGTTGCTTCCTTGTCCCTCCAAATTCAATGTTGGTGGCACTTTAGAGTTGTCGCATTCTATTTCATCCTCCCTTTATCTCTCTCTCTCTCTCTGCAGAGGCCTCAGACTGCAAACAAAACTGAAGCTCTGCAGATTTACTATTTTATGCAACTGAAACCTGGTAGTCAAAATAAACAGATGAGGATAAGATGGTATGAAAGGGTTCAGACACTGCGGACAGGCATTCCAAACACTTCATCAGGTTGTCAGAAGAGCGAATAATAATGAAGATCTTCTACCGCTAGCGACCTCACTGTGGCGAAGGGACACGCGTCTAGGATCCCTCAAGTCACCCTTGAAACACTTCAACGTTGGTCCAGAGTCGAAGGAAGACGTAGCTCCACGTGGGACACTCTCTTCCACATTGGAGTTACAGACTTTGAACTGAGGCGCGAGCAGTGCAACTCTCAAAAAAGTATCGCATTCTCTATTGAGCAAGCAACCCCAAGCGAAACATCATGTTTGGTATGCCACATACAGTTCAGAGCACAAACTTGTCTATAAGACACTAACTTTCTCACATAAATCAAACGAATAAGTAATGTCGCGGTATTGTTCGAACTCGGAAGATGAACAACAACAATTCATTATCACTGACGAACATTTTAATGCAAATATTAGCAGATTATTGTCAAACTAATATCGTGCGCTTACTGCGCTCCTTGAAAGAGATTTGAGGGAGCTGTCTGCCTTCGAGTTGTCCATGCCGAAATATGCATCATCTTTCATTTCGCAAGAACAAATCGTTGTTTGTGAATGTGAGTAACAGTAATAATTTATACAGCTCTTTACGAAGCACACAGAGAGAGGTAAACAAATCTCACAAAAGATCATGGTTGTTGTTGTTGTTGTTTTAGGGGTTTAATGCCATTTTTCAGCACACGATAGACTATACATGGTGGCCAGTATTAATGGTGGAGGAAGAACCCAGGAATACCTCGGAAAAAACCACCGACCCACGACAAACTACTGGCAAGCTGTCTCATATACCCACATTAGCCGAATCCGAGACTCGAACCCACGCAGACAGAGGTGAGATGGCAGTGATCCGCTTTAGACCACTTGGCCACTCGGTGCCCCACGATCATGGTGCAACGATACATAATCGTGCACCGGTCCAGTATATCCTCATGCAATAATCTTCACACAATTTTCCTTCCCCATCCACCACCAAACTATCCAACTATCACCATGGAAAGAAAAGAAAATAATCCACTTTGTTTGGCATGACACTTTAAAGCTGACTAAAAACCTAAGCAAAAAGCATCTTGTGCGTCTCTGATACTCTGATAATTACAAACAAGTTCGTGTGAGTCGGCTCTGTGGGTACTGAGATTATGAGTCATTTCGTTCTTGAGCTGCAGCCTGCTTACAATAACTTCCATAAGACAAAGTGACAATTCCTAATGCAGTAGTTTGGGTCATTCATAATACCGAGTAAATGTGATGCCGCTTGGTGTGTAACCGTTCCTTGCCTAGTAGTCTGTACTTCGTATAAATTCATCTGGATATCAAACCTACGCATAAGGTTATGTCGATAATGTATCAGGTTCTTATCACTGAGATGGAAAATTTGTGTATTTGTCGACCCAGATGAAAAAGAGACATTATAAATGCATAATATAGTCAAATATTTGTGTGTAGCAAGATTATCTTTCCTCATCACAAACCGAAATGATATTCTTGTACAACTTGCAGTAATTTACTTTGAGAATTATTACAATGAAGTACCGATTACAGTTTGTCACGCACAATTTTAATGCATGTTTTGCATATAATAGACAAATCTTGTAATAATGATCTGTACTTGGTGGTAGCATGTCTCACGAGAGAAAACAAAACTATCATAAAAAGTGTCGTATAGGGATATTGTATTCGACAAAAGACCCCTGTCGCCAGCAAACGCACCATTTACACCACTTCAGTGCTCGGGCCTGGTGTAAATCCTGATTATGTTTTCCTTTCCTGGACGACATCATATTCTGTTTGAGGTTCTTCTCTGGTAATACTAAAAACACGAACAGCTGGTGTATTGAAATGTAACATCTGCACAGTGCTGCTCTGTGTTTTTCAACATGCTTTGCGTTTTAAACCTAGATTTAAGATATTTATTGGTAATACCTAACACTTTTAACGTTGTCTAATCAGATTGCATTGATACATTTGGATTTATGAGTAACGTCTTAGCGGTGAAATCAAAGCTAGAAGAGTTTCTGTCATCAGGCTGATTATTCGTTTTCACGGTAATACGACACGTTTGCGTACACTCTCAACAAATACTTACATACTCAAGTTAGACAGCCTAATTAGTTTACTTATTATTAACATCAAGGGCAAATATTCCACAGGATACTTTTGTCGACGTTGACTCCATTACGATCGAAAGCTAGACGATGTTGGGAATCACCCTTTCCCTTTATTAACCCGTATTAATGTGGATACCAGTCTTAAAATCATTGAAAGTTCATCATTACTCTTATAAGCAACGAGTCCAGTGTGCTCGCTAATTAAGTATCTGTTAGGTTTTCAATTACATAAATTATTTATATTTGGAAGAGTAATGCTCGTGTGTTGTATAACAAACAGTTTATAACAAAGACATTAATTTGGTTCCTCGTGGTTTTTGCTTTTTTTTGTTTTCGTGATATGCTGTCGAGACTGTAATTCAGAATGCCAAATATATCTCTTTTTATTTAAGCTTAGACAGGCTTGTTACTAGAAATGTGGAGGTAATGCAAACTATGAGCTAAAAGTCATACTGTCAGAACTATCCACTGACTGCTTGAATTTGAAATAACTACAATAATGTTGATGCAAGTAAATTTACGGTTTTTATGCAAGCAGATTTTGTTCGTCGTTGACATCTCAGCTTGCATATTGTTTGCGTCCTTGGTCACATATATACCAAACTCTCGGAAGTTTACAAATGTTTTCGTTGCAAATGACAAGAGGAGAACTTAATTGTATCAAAAACGAATGTTGCGAGATGAGAATACATGTCACATGGTAATTATTATGAGAACAGGAACAGTGAAACGCCATTCAGATTGTATAAAAACAATATTAAAACTTACTTTTAGAAACATGCAGTTACGCTCCGGAGGCATAGTAGTTAGAGGGTCGGCCTCGGATGCGGAAGGTCGTGGGTTTCATCCCCGGACGAGTCATACCAAAGACTTACAAAAATGGTACTAACAGCTGCCTCGCTTGACATTAAGAGGTTAGTGTTAGGACTGGTAGGCCTGGTGTCAGGATAATGTGACTGGGTGGGACATCATGCTACATGTCTGCGGAATGATGCCCCAGTGCTAGACACTATAAACTGTCATTCTGCAGACATCGTAACGATATGACTGAAAAATTGGCAAAGCTCCGTTAAAAATCGAAATCACACACACACGTGACATGTCACACACTGCCTTGAATATGCAACTCCACCATCACACACGCACTTTTTATGTTACACAGTGACGATGCATATCACAAACGGACTCTACATATTACAGATTGACTTTGCATGTGCAGCTCAGCCGCATTTGTTTAAAATGCAGAAAAAAACGCATCTCACATACTGAGAATGTGTCACGTTTATATTCAAATGTTAAATATCAGCTACTTTCATTAATATTTCACAACGAGAGGTACAACCAACAAAAGATCTAAATTAATTTCGAACTGCTCAGCTTAATCTTGGTCCGAAAGCATTTAATCCTCATCTCACCCCATCTGGTGAACTGAAAAAGAGACAGTGTTCTGTATACTGGCAAACCATAGACCTTACAAGAATTATCAGATTCTAATAAAAGAAGTAAAATAGCCGTATTAGTAACAGTCGATATGTCGGTTTGCGTTCTATACGACAAGGTTCGTGATTAGAGGCACTTTTGGATAAGCTTGATAGTCCTTAAGATTAGTTATTTTAGAAACTTCACTTCCAACTTCCAATATATATATATATTTATCTACGATATATACATTGATTTTTTGGTACGTTACACGTGGAGGTTTTAAACCTCACATTTGTATTAGAAAGTATTTATGTAAAATTTGAGATACTCTCTCCCTGTTTCTCTCTCTGTCTCTCTCTCTCTCTCTGTCTGTCTCTCTCTCTCTCTCTCTCTCTCTCTCTTTATATATATATATATTCATTGAACATTTTGCGTAATAAATACTCAACAGAGAAATATATGTATTCAATGGAAATAGATTTCTGATAAGAATGGAAATATTAAGAAAGTAATGAAGGAGACCTTCCTGTATTATAAGTCTATGTGGTCGTACGGCGAATCTACGATTATGTAGATGGTTTCTTTGTCTCCATTCATTTTCAAAACTGTTATAAACAATCTTACTGTGACCCTTCAAAGCTGTTTTCGTAAACTTCGAAACAAATGTATTTTGGAGTCAAAGAAGGTAAAGCTTCCTTGAATTTCACCTACATAAACGCTTATACTGATGCGCTAGTACAACGGGTGTGTTTTGTACAAAAGGGTGTTTTTTCAGCATTTAGTTGTATTACTTGAGCTCGTTCTTCAAAATGGGTACATGCAGCCCATTTTGGTCAGTACATTTACTGGGAAACCTCCACCATACTTGGAGTACATGAAACAATCCCGTTGCCCAATAGGCATACAGCCAAACACATTTATGCAAACACGCACGCACACACTCGAACACATTTGCATGTGCATGCGTGTTTATATGTACGCACACAGCATATCTCCAGACAGAGGCACATTATACATTATAAGGCATTTCGAAAATCAACCAAAATATCATTGTGAACATATTGTCTGTTCCAAGATAGTTTCATGTCCAAGTCTAAAATGTGGTTGGCCAAATCATTGTCTAAAATAAGTCTTGACTTGAATCAATTTGTTCCTCCAAAGTTACCTTTTAATTGACAAATTTAATTTGCTTTAACCACAGAGGCAATGTATGAGAAATATACACTGAGTTCTGTTCTTTGACCATAATAAAGTAATCATTTTACAACATATGAACCTCTATTCATTTATTGTAATTTGTTTTTTTGTGTGTTCATATTCTGTTGTTTGATCTGATATGCAGGTGTCCATACAATACCCATTCGTTTGCGGTTATGTTTGCGGACTTGGGAATGTCTAGTTATATTCACTTTCTTGTAAACTGATTTTATTATGCATGACTAATATACACGCATACATATTTGAAAATGTGTAATATCTCATATTATTATTATTATTATTATTATTATTCTTGAATCAACCTAAATTAGGAAATAATTGACATTGGCATTATGTGGCTCATCTCCAAATTCGTTAGGACCTAGTTCTCTGCCATGGGTTTGATGTAAATTCCTTATTAAAATTCCATCAAATGATTTGAACTCTCTAGCGATTTGTACACTCTTCAACAGTTATGAGGTCGTATAAGCGCGGTCAGAAGAGAAATTTATATTCAGCGGTCTGGAAAACAATAAAACAGCTTATTTCTTTTTCGCATCAAAGATACTATAGTTTGCTGCAATAAAGCAAACTAAGGCGAACTTAGGCGTTGAAAATAGAATTGGCCGATGTTCATAAATCAAATTTTGCCACTTATTTCTTTGACGTTTGGTTCCCAATTACAACCAGACTGCTAAACCTTGTGAGTCCTCGAATGCGAGACCGTCAACCATAACCCCAAAGACCACATATATTAATATATTCACAACATGGAGCATTGGTATTGGTTTGTATATTTGATTTAATTTATATTTTGTTTAATTTGTGTATGATTTGATTTGGTTGTTTGTGGGTTTTGGAATCTGGTTATTTTCTTTACATGTCAATGTAATGTAATTTTGTTTACAAGGAATTTGATATTTTCCATAAATACTTAATGATATAAACATTTGTTTCTATTTTTGACTTAGTTCCTAGCCTTGATTGAGGGTCAAGTAAACAAGCTTTTCACTGAGTAAAATGATTTGTTCTTATCAAGGGCATACAGGGGTTACGTGATTTTTGTAAATGTAAAAAATCATCACGTGATCCTCTATTTCGCAATTAGGCATTTCCAAAATTGCGAAATACTTGGTATTAATAGTGATGTTTAGAGAGAGAGAGAGAGAGAGAGAGAGAGAGAGAGGTCAGGGCTTTTAAACATTGATGTCATGTTGTTTTCTTCTGTTGTGACTAGTTTTGAGTTTTTGAGTTTTATTTTAATTCTTCGGATTCTAAGAGATTAATTCGGTTTCTCTGGAAATATTTTGTGCTCATACAGAATTCTTAAAAATATTGTTTGCAATTTCCAAAACCGGAGGGTTAATTATTGTGTTTCTACAAGGAACTGTAGATTTCAACACAGTACAGGATACAACATACGTCATCGTCTTCCATTTTGGATTCTTCGTCGGGACTGGAACTTGAATTCATTAGAACATTTCATAATTAGAACTTCTACAATTTTATTCGTGGATTATTGTAGGACTATTTTTAGATTTGATTCTTATAACCGTAAGTTCTTATTTTTTTCTTCATTTTTTACTGTATTTTTATCCAGGGAAATAAATTATTATATTTTTAAAGCTTGCTGTTTGCACTCTTTCTTGTGTTACTTTTTATTCGAGCCTAGACTCGTAAGAGAATAAGGAAATCAACTGTAATAGTAACATAACCTAAAACAAACTATATCTGCCGTAAGTGTTTTATTGACTTAGTTGATAGAAAATAAATGTCTGCAGACTTATCCCATTAGTGGCTGACAGACACAAAATACACAAATGTGTCAAAACATAACTGATATTGCGTAATTTCTAGGATTAGGTAGCATGAAATGGAACAATTTTTAGCAAATATCTGATAATTCGGCGAACATAAAAATATAAAATTGTAGAAGGTGGGATGAAACATACTATATTTTACACGGTTTCAAATGTCATTTATAATATTTTTCATGTTGATTCTACATATAACCCTCTGCTAACTGGCATTCGTTTCTTTTTTAGGTCCAAATTTATTTTTATTTTATACCTAAATTTTCTTTAGATGACCTCACAAATTAAATCAGCTGGTGGATCTCTAATTGCATCTTTTCACACATAACCGAAATGCAGAAAGTGAAATTTTGACCAGTATTCTCAATATTTTATCAGGAACTATATATGAAATAAGGAAAAAGGAAATCAAGTTCTTGATAACAATATTCAAATACAAATATGTTTCTGCCCAATTTTAATTCAGTGTTTTATATTTATAATATACTCTACGAAACTACCGAAAATTATTTCAATTTGATTGCCTACTCACTAGTGCATCTCATTCCATACCAATCCAGTCGCTGGCTTTTAATATGTGCTTGATTGGGTAATATTACATAAAAAACAATTTGGAGCCCCCATTAAACCTTTCTCCACATTTTCCATGACGTTATATGTTTCCAAGCTTCAAGTACTAAAGAGAGATGTAGTTTCACAGGGCCCCGGGAATGTATATAAAGCATCAACTTGTATTTTTTTTACTGGTAAATATGTAATTCCCATGTTTTGGTCCTGGGAAATTAATGTTTACATTCCCATGTTTTGGTCCTGGGAAATTAATGTTTGCCCTTAGTTCTGATTCTTTTGTTGCGCGAGCGTAAGTTACAATTTTTCATGACTTGTGAGCAACTCCTGTTTATTACAACAATTAATTCAGATATGTAGAGAGTCCATTACAAACTGAGTTCAGAAGAGTCAACCTTGAAGATAAATTGCCTTTCTTTAATTGTCCAAATGATCATTCTCTTTCTAATTTATCTTCATTATTAAGCGGATTTGATCCTGAAAACATCTTTACCTTTTCTTAAAGGCTCATTAGACTATACGCATCCTTCTTGCCGGAGAAGAGGCGTCACTCACTGCGCATATGGTTTAGATCAGTGATTGCTTAATGGGGATATTTTAAGGGGCATAAAGCTGTGTTGTTACTATTTTAATTTACTGAACCAGTTATAATCTCCTCTCTCTCTCTCTCTGCTTCTAAAGCAAATGATATTTCAAGAAAAAGTAATTATCTTTCAAAATAATATACGGATGCAAATCAAGCATAATTATGTCGATACCAAGGAAGATTGTATGCGATAATGAATTTGTTCATCATTTTCATGACGTGTAAGCTATAACATCTTAAAAATACCCCCATGTTTGATAAAGATGGTACCTGCATCTCCTGTCACAACTTCCTAATATTGCCATTTATATTAACGTTTTGAGAGGAACTGCTTGATAGCGAATGTCGTATATTTTTAGTATCTATGGTGTAGCAAAACGTATTTTGATGCGTTTGTGACTATATGTAGGATTAGCAAACTGATTGTTTACCCTTGCAACTAGAATGTCTACAATGTAAGAAATCTCTGTCGTTTTGTCACTGAAAAAAGACCACATCCCTTTCACCTCGCGAGACTGACCAACGGATCAGATTTCTAATAATGATTCACGTAAATTGCTTTCATCTGACTCTGGTTACATAAAGAGCCTGCGAGATCTGTCATAGCTTCTCGAATAACACAATAAACGTCACGCCCTTTGTCCAACCCTGACAGTAATTCTAACAGAAATTGGACAGACATTAGTACAGAGTTAAACGCAATTTCGAGTGACAGCCTCACAAGTGCGAATCTGTGACAACAAGTGGTGAATTAAAGATCGGGAAGAAAAAGGGATGATGAAATTATATCACATATTCAATGTGTGCATGGAAATAAGACAGGCCTTTAACATATTATAAGATAAACTAATACTGCAAAGAACATTGACGAACGTTACGATTTCATTAAAACCTATACTTTATGACGAATGTGCCAGGGAAATTGTAATGGCTGTAGGCGAATCAAGAAATTATGGCTTTAATAGCCATATTTTGATTTGTTGCTTCTGACATTAATAGCATGATCTATTCCCACTATAGTTTCCGTTAGTGTCATGTTCGTTGCTACATTTTTTGCGCCGTTTAAACCTAGAATCGTGTGCGCTATGGATGATATTACACAGCAAACCAAGACAGTGCAAAATCGTATTGTATTGAAAGATTTGTAGTTCATCTCTTTTGATTCAGTGAACAAACCTGCACGCTATTATCGATCCAGAGCAACGACAAATTTAGCATGTGACTTCTAAACGAAATCAGTAATTGTAAGGTGCATACGAGGCAAGCTAATAATCACAAGTATACACGAAGTTTTCAGATATGTATGTCCTATACTAGTTTCATCCAGCCTCTATTTGTTGCATTCGTACATCTTACAGAACAAGAAATTTTAGTCCCATTCCACCATTTAAAACGTTATCGCACTCTATAAAGCATGTCTCTTTTATGTTCCACAGAGGAAAACTTGATTCATAATTTTGTATGCATCAATGAACATTTCGACGACTTATCTCTTTTTAAGAAATACTATATGGTGCACTTCCGTACATTTTAGATTTCGGAATCCATATTTCCGTCACACTCATATCCCAAAAAAAGGAGTGACAACTGATTTGGTCAAATCATCCATGAGGGAAAGGCATATGCACATATGTGCGTTATTCCTACACATTTGATCGATGGAGGTGGGTTATGACCTTTTCGGGCAAAAAGTCGTTTACGTTTTGAAAGAGCCACTCAGATCTCAAGACGAATATTTTACCATGCAATCAGCCACCCTTTAATATCGGAAACGCATAATTTGTTTTGATTCTAAATCACCAGTATTTTTTATGATATACCATTTAGCAAAGTCCCCCACCAAAAAACATGTGTATTGTCATTGTTTGCTGTTTGAAAATCATTCCTCAGAATATGACCTATAATTATTAGAATATCTGTTTAGTATCATATTATTTATTTATCTTCAACCGTCTGCTGATTTATTAATTTAAACAAATATCACTTGCAAATAACCGAAAGAACATCGTGCAACGGCAAAGACAAATGGCACATGGAATATTTTTAAGTTGTCATATTTTCATTTATCACAGTCTTTAAACTTGTTTCTGTCATTTGTTTTTAGCGAAGAATAAATTTTCATCACTTCAAGTCTATGGAAATTGCTACTAGGGTGATTTTGTGATTTTGTCTGGCATTTCTATACAAATTGGTCTACACTCTTTACAATAGCGTATACAAAGATGGTACGTGTCTAATGCTTATCCCATAATTTGGTTAGTAGACTTGGATTTGTGACAAGTAGACAAAGGGAAGCGAGAAACATTATATTTTCAAGCAACCGTTCACTTCGTAAAGGAGAATTCTAGCTAACAACAGTTCAAAGACCCATGTGTACATCCTTCTATGGGATTTAAGACGTCACCAGGAGAATACTATCTGCACTTAAAGGCGATTCCTGCAAATACACTCTTGAATAAGCCGAGTTCGTTGTAATAGTTATCTGTAAAAGTTTATATCTACTGCGACGCTGGATAGCTTATCGAAATTTTGTGTACTTCCAACGCATTTGAGTGAAAATCTGAATGAGACAAATGCGTTCTTGTCCCCACGATTTCTGACATATTGCGAAGGTGCCTGTCTGGCGAAAAATATGTTGATTGGGCTTTGTGTTCTAGTTGAAGCATTGTTCTAAACTATACAATGTCATATTTCATACTGTGCTGCAACGGCTCCTCTTTTTCATTCCTCTCTTCTTCTACTTAGATTTATATGTTTATTTATTTATTTACTACTGCTATTATTATTATTATTATTATTATTCAGACAGATGATGAAATGTTTGTCAGATACAACATGAAATCGCATACTTAGCAAGCGTATATACTGATACTACTATTATTAAAAGTAACAAAAAAATCCAGCAGACTTTCGTGAGAATATAACTTCCGGTGGTTCATCAATATGGTTTGACCGAAATTCTTGAGAATGTTTCCAGTGCTTTTGGAATAAAGATCTAATCATTTTTATCAACGACCAGAACAGAGTGGAATTATAAATACGTTAGAATGGCTAGTGAAAACGGAATCACAACAAATTGAGGAATTTATCATCTCAGAGGAACGCTTTGATGTGATCCAAAATAATGAATGTAACTGTGTATATACTGCAGACCTCGTTTTCAGAGTACTCTTTCCATGGCATAGGTGGTTGGACTCTAGGATATGGCAGTGTTGATGTAACCAGCGTTGCATCATTAATTTTATGTTTATGAGGCTAATACACTACCATCGTAGTAGAGCTTGTATATTTTTTACCGGTTCCACATATATTATTGTCTTAAACATACGTCAAAACTACATGCTACTGCCACCGCATCCAACATTGTGAACGAGGCTCTCAGTTTCGATTCCTAATAATGTATTAACGTTTACAAATCTTTTAATAGCGTTACATACGGACCATTAGATCTATCAGGCCTGTTACAATAATACAATAAATGTCATGTCATTTTTCCAAACACAGTAATACGAAGATATAACTGGACATATGTTACTGAAATGCCAAAAGGCCGGGCTAACAAATGCTGAATGAATAACAGCGTGTAAACTACTGGCAAGAAAGAGGATAATGATCGAATGCCGTCGCATGTTCAAGTGGAATAGATTTAAAAAGAACGTGCATTGACAATGTTATAGCAAAGGCACGGGATCTACGATTTACTGCAGCATATTGCTCAATGTTCATTACTCTTTAAACACAAGGCTCGGCTAGCTTTGGTACGTGGGAAAGCTTGACAGTAGCTTCTCGTGGGTCGGTGGTTCTTCCCTGGGTTTTCCAGGGTTCTTCCTCCACCAGTTATACTGGCCGCCATATATAGTCTATCTTGTGCTGAAAAATGGTGTTAAACCCTAGAACAACAACAACTCTTTAAACATTTCTTTGATCCAAGTATACTAGCAAAGAGAAGACTGTATATTTATTCAAAATTCATGTTGTTGCTCTTTTTCGTCCATTTTTGTACTGCAGTTGTTGTTCCTGAAACTGTGAGCATAGAAACTGAGCTCTCTAGCTAAATTTAATTTATATATTATATTGATGATACTCACTAAAGATTGATAATGCAAGATGCCTAATGCAAGCAAAACAGACCCTGTTAATTTCTGTATACTATATGTAAAAATGTTTGAAAGTGGGTGATAAAATACAATTAAATGCAAATCAGTAGAGAATTCCTGAAAGAGAGACACTTTCAAAACTTAATACCAAAGTTTGTCAGATCAAAATTAGTTTTTACAAACATTATTTTTGTATATACTAAACATGTACCTGCGTTACATTGATACGTATAATTCAATCTTAAACGTTATTGGAAAATGCATAGTCCATTCGCCGCCATAAAGAGGCATTTTTCATCGACTAGTGTCTCTTGTCTTATTGTGTGACTTGGCCTGATATGATGAATGTCAGTTCCAATTTTATATTGATATATTCACCCAGTCTTTCCGACGGCATGTAATCAGAGCTTCCTTTCATTACGGTAAATGAACTCGAAGAGTATAAAATGGACTCTAATTCAATTTTTGGTGGGATGAAAATAATTATGTGCTGGTGGACTAATATTATTTAATCCTGTTTTTATAAGGAAAGTGCTACATGATCACTCACACTTCTGTACTAATTGTTCCATGTCACGATTCATCAATAGCTACACAACAATACGTTCATCTTTAAAAAAGTGAATATTTATCAGTAGATATTTACGATCTCATTTCTACCAACAATCAGGCGAGCAGCCAGTCAACCTGTCTCTATGGATATATTGAAGGAAGAAATAAAATATCGATGGATATATGTAAAGCTAGGTGTCCTGCTTTACACCAGCATCCAATATATTCAGTATACATTTGGGACGTGAGAACAAATATCCTGTAGCATAAACGCTCCTCCAATTAGATTCATGAAGCTTCCCACAGGATTCGTCCCAATGTATCCTCAAAGAAATCAAGAAAAATAAATCTATTTGACACGATGAAATGGTTTAATTTGGAACACTGATATCCGTTAATCATACACATATTTATCGCCATTCTGTTCATTCAAGTCTCCTGTGGGAAATTTCAGGGCTAGATAAATATCTTCAATCATTCAATCTCCATCCTAGATAAGATTAATTTGATACAAATGATTGACAAAAAATCGTCTCTTTGGGTCCATATATAGTAATATGTCCATATATTTAGAAACAAGCAATGATTACCAATTACAAATCTTTACAATCTAATGGACGGAATAAATTACCACATATTTCAAACTTCTGGTCTATTGCTAGCACAGCACAGGGTAAATATTAGAATAAAAAATGACTGACTTTTGGTGCTTAGAGATAACTGAAAAGACATACGTTACCATTATAAATTATTCTCACTAATACAATGTTTCTAAGGCACAGCTTTCATATAGAGTGGACTGTACATCAATGTAGTACAGAAATGAGGGAAAAATAATTTTGTATAACATGATCGTCTGAGATTAGAACAAAGGTTTTCGTGCTAATGCACTGAAAACAAATGACATTAAATCACAGGATGTAGATCAGTGCACAACACAACTTGGGTGGTTAAATCGACCAGAAGAGGTAGGTTTTTCTTTTAATAAACTATATTTCTCCATGAATACTTACCCGATCAGATTAAGGTTAGGATATAAACCCTACTACTTCTCTAACCCCGCTCTCCCAAAGACAAATATTCGTCTTTACGTCTAATGTGTCAAGAGAACCAACTAACCCTCCGATGTGAACTGTAAAGAGATCGAATCGACATAAAGGGCTTGCAGATCTATTGCCGTGCATGCTAAATCTATCAGGAAACATAACTTGTAGCATAATGACTTTAACCAAGTGTTGGCTAGAGATTAGAATGGATTCGAATCAAGCCATGTTAAAACCCATGATTGGTTCTTTTTTGGAGAAAACGTGAGGGATATTGGTCGACTGAGACCACGATAATCTAAAAATACGTTAGGCAACTATTATGCCTAAAACATGTATGTCATGATGCCGGAAGATGGCCAATAAAGTTAGTGCTTGAGAATGCAAACTTGATTTTTCATGCTGCTGTCCTAGACCTGTCTATGGATGCGAGCGAGCGAGTGACACCTCTTTGATTGCCGACAGACGGTAATCTAATTTGGGCTACGAAGCCAGATTGTGTCAAGAAAACCAACCAACCCTCCGATCTGAACTGTAGAGAGTTCGAGTCGACATAAAGGGCTTGCAGTTCTCTTGTCGTGCATTATAATTCTATTACGAAATATAACTTGTATCCTAGAGACTTTAGGCAAGTGTTGGCTAGAGGTTCAAATGGATTCGAATCAATCCATGTTAAAACCCATTTCGTGTGAATGGCTTTAACATATCTAGATTGAGTCTCGATCAAGACACTAAGTCTTCCGGGAATGTGTCTGATCTCTACTTTGATAACATGATTGTCGACCTAAGTAGAACTACCAAAACATAACAAACAGGTCGGGTGATTTAGTGCCTCCATGTTTGACAACATAGGTCACCACCATAGAGTTATCCGACCTAATGATGACCCTTTTCGCCTCAGAGTCAATATTTTCATAAATGAAGTCATTGATGAAGGCTTTAATTTCTAGGATGTTTAAATATAGAGGCAATTCACTTCGCTCCGAGCAAATCGCTGATGGTAGCGAAGGTTAGCAATAGATGGTCACCCCTACCGTGCGTACTGGATTCGGTACGGACCGTTATTTCCTCTCGAGGTTTTTTCAGCGCGATTCCGCATAAAAAGACGGTGAATCCGGGATCAAGTCCATTGCCAATTGGAATACATCATGGAGTTGCAAGTACTCCTCGCTGAAAATCAAGTCATGCTGGATAGAGACTCGACGAGCTCGAAGATTCCTGGGACGCGAACATAGGGAAGACTCATCAGATTCCGGATAGGTTATGAACCCCGTACCTAGGTGGACAAAGTTCACTAAAAAGTCTAGATGGCTTAAAAGAGAAAGAAGATCGTTCCTACCTTGCAGTCAGATAGAACATACCATGTGTTTCCGTAGGATGTCATCCAGGTACGCTCCCGACTTTGTAGATGCCGACGATTGGAACAGAGAGCTTAAGTAATCCATCAACTGAGTAATAGAGCAGGTGCTGATATTGTAGCCAAAGAGAAGAACGGTGAATTGACAAACTATGTCGCGATAGGCGATTAACAGAATATAGGGATGTGAAAATATATGCGTGGGCGGTTAAAACAAGACTGATGGCAGTCTCGCTCAATGGAACAGGAAGGCGGATTAAAATAGCCGTCACCATCTTGATGAAATGTCCCAACCTGCTGTTTGCTCTCGAAAAAGAAACAGCCTTGAGTAAAACCCTGGTTTGAAATATTTTGATCGCAGATATGCTCTACGTCATATCATAAATATATTGGGTTGCCTACAAGTGGTGAATACTTTCCAATTAATCGGCATGGATAACAACCGTGCATTTCATGCGTATAATAAACGAAACATATATTATGAAATCTTTAGTGCATGACTAACCAGCTACTAGTATAAACTGGTAAATCAGCATATGACTAATTAGATTAAACGGAAACTCATACTTCCACTTACTACGTATTATAGACGCTGCATATCATAAACGGCGTATATATAGCGTAAACAAAACAAGAGTCATGGTAGGTTTATATGTACCGAAGTTGCTTATAAATCATTTAAAGTGGCATCCTGCTGAAATGACACAAAAACATTACACAGAAACTTGTAATGTATCAAAATGTGAAGTGAAAGTGTCGTATCAGAAACATATGGCCCTGTTATGAAGTTATCCACAATGCTTAGTTAAGTATTAAACCGAAGTTCTATCAAAACCGAGTGGAAAACGAATAACTAAACATAAATGTCAATGAGCATTTCAGAAATTCTCAAAGAAGGGTTCCATAACGGACGAAGTAAGTTCACAAAGTCAAATACACGCTAACTCATAATGACCTAGTATATGGGAAACGATATAATGGTTGGACATTAGTTAAGAAACACGAAGTCCCTGGAGGTGACAATCTCACTCAAACGTTTAAAGAAATTCTACACTAGTTCATACAACCTGAAGTAGATCGAACAATCCGCACCATATATCCAAAATGAAAGTTGTATTGGCCCATATGTGCACAGAGACGGTTGGATTGTCGAAAAACGAATTGGACGACGTGCGATCTGTACAACAGCGAAGCTAAAGACTAAGGACACCTGGCGGTGCGAAGGGAAGGTAATAGGCAAGAGTTATTGCCCTTCGTCTACTGATATAAATAGGGAGAGACGAATTTTTGTCCTTTACTAGGTCTGGGTTCGTGAGGTAACAGGCTAATATTCCTAATGTGGATATCGAACGTATTCTAAGAAAAACCTCAAACAATAGCACAAGGAAATCATTGTGAAAACGTTTCCCTTGCGATTTGTATCATTATTTTCTTTCTCATAGGTCATCGCGCTTTTTTGGTAACTACCTTCGTTAAACTGAAGATAGTCCGAAGAGATTTACTACAATTTGTTTGCTCAGTTCTTTTCGAGAATCAGATAGCTAGAATACAACAATAAATAAAGATAAATATACTCATATTTGGTCATAATTTGATAAGCCTTCTTGTAAATAAAACAAAGTGAAGCGCCGCTTGAGTTACACTAATACATTATATTCCATAATAAATGTCATTATATAAGAGAACAAAACAATATACCTACCTACCTACCTAACTCACTATCTACCTGTGTACTTCCACACATTCGCTTGCAAAATCAGTCAAGAAACATGTCGGCACGACAGTCCCCAATCCTTCTCTCCATTCATCTTTGTATATATTTATCTAAACAGCCATTATAGATGCATTTATTCTATCAAATTAATGGTACTGATAAGTTAGAAAAATAATGTAATGAATAATAAAATTCTAATTAAACATATACAATTTAATACTATCCTATTTTTATGGGGGGGGGGGCCGATTTGCCGAGTGGTCTAAAGCGGTCACCGTTCCGTACCACTGCATCGTATCTATGTCTGCGTGGGTTTGAATCTCAGGGTCGGCTAACGTCACTACGTGAGAAAGCCTGAGAGTAGCTTCTAGTAGGTCGGTGGTTCTTCCCGGGGTTATTCAGGGTTCTACCTCCACCAGTTATATTGGCCGCCATGCATAGCCTATCTTGTGCTGAAAAATTGTGTTAAACCATACAACAACAACTATCCTAAATCTTAAACATCTATATTCACACTGACAAAGCATAAAGGGTAACAACTGTTTTATGCTAAATTTGACTTTTGTCCTGGCTCAAAGCTGCTTTTTCAATTATGTTAGTTTAGAGATGTTTTGAAACAAACTTCTTCACTGACATTTATATTGGGACCTTCATATTAGAAAAACGCTTGTAAGTTAGTAGAGCCATAAGCATGCCAAATGTACAAATTTAATAACATCACTATGAACCTCATCCACGTACAAAGAATGTAAAGGTACGATAAATTTTTACCTTAAGACTGTTTGTACAATTAGGAAATCACGGTATATTTCAGTAGGATACTCCTAACGGTAATATTAATAACTTATACGTTTACGAAAAACAAATGATGACGCCATTATGGGAATATGCAACAGAATGAAAATGTTTTAAAGATGTAAAAATAACAATTATATTATACACACATGTTATGCAAGAAAAGATCGAGGTGGTATTTAAAACTGGATGTCGTCCAAAAAAATAAGAAATTGTTTTCAAACTTCATCCAAAATAAATTGTACAATGTCGCATGCTGAAATCAATTAACGGTTTCATATCACCTCTCAGACTTTCAAATAACAGCCACAAAAACACCACTGAACGTTTAAGACAAGAAACAGCTATGTTAAAAAGCAAATAAAGTTTACATAGCCATATAATATTGGTAGAAGTAAGTTTGGTGTAAAGTTGTTTTGTTTACATACATTTTCCTACTCTATCCCAATGTTTTTTCGATGGTTATTATAATACTCTTCTTCTGTACGGTCATCCATATGTCAGCCATCACACGTAAACTGCTGATTAAAAAACATTGAACTTTCTCATGTTGCACCTGGTTTAAACATTCTGCAAGTAACGTTTTGTTTCGATTACAGGATACACTTTTTTGGAAATAGGGTGAGTACCGGAGGTGTGGAATAAGCATGGTGTTCAGGAAACGCAGCATGGGAAGCTACAACGGCTAGAACTTATGGCTGATTTTGGTTTCGTTTATACCTGTATAGGTTGCATTGGTATCATATCTATTGCAAACCAGAAAGACATTCATCAAGATTTCATATCACAAATGCTTTTATTAAGTTGATTGTGATGGGATATCCATGAGTAACGGGAGAGTTTGAATAGAATAACGTTTCGGTTTCGTGCCCTAAAATATTTTCCTAATTACAGAATGACAGAGGTCGCTGTCTTCAATTGCAATTATGCCTTCACAATCAGAATATCAGAAGTGGCGAACAATATAATAACACGCAATGACAGTTATTTGAAATGAAGGGGGCTTTATAATCACAACCATCGATTATTTAAAATTAAATTGAATAATTGTAATCAAATAAAGCAAATGAATGCTGTCATTGGTCGTGGAAGGCATAACATTTACGCAGCATCAGTAAGTCCTGAAAACATGCTAAACACATATGCATTAAAAACAAGATCACTTAGTTATAAAAACGTTCTATTTCTCTCTAACTCCTTCCAAACACAAGTGTTAATCATAATATACTTGAAACGTTCTCTCAGCGAAACTCCTGCTCTTCCAAAGGAAAATATTAAAACACAAAGACTATACGAATTCGGCTTCCTGTATTGGTGACGTATATGAACGATGCTATTGTTGATAAATGCTTCGGAAAACATCGTTATAAACTGGAAAAATACCAACATGAACACGGTGCTGACATTTGTAACGAAAGGTGAAATTACAATACGGTGGCATGTCTAGCACCCCAACCTACGCGTAACTGCAGTATAATTAATTCACGATCTTTGCGTGGATTATTTTCAAAATGTAGTATAACACAACCAGGAAATGAATTTCGAGGAGAAGGTTTAGACATTCTTATATTTGTGAGCAGAAATGTAATTGCATTTATCTGGCTTTCAAAGCATTATGCCTGACTGGAACATTATTTGTAATATATCGTTTCACCAATTATAGTCGTATGACCGCAGGCCTAGCTTAAAACACGTGAAGAAAATGAGTTAATTTATAATTCAGGTTACTCATTTTAATTCCATTTATGCCAGTGCAAATGCTTTGGGCACGGGTTTTACACACTTTGTAATATTCATAAAAGTTATAGTTTTCAAATAATTATAAAACGACGTATTACAAGATAAAATATACAATATTTTTATAGTATCGCTTTACGGCACCTCGGCTCAATAGTTGCTCTGTGGTACCATCTAAACGAAAATAATCGAAAAGTGGAGAAATAAAGAATTTGACAAGATTTCCCAGGACGACTATTAATCCTTCTAAAAAATGTAGCTTCAACAAGAGAATATAGAAAACGTAAACAAAATGTTAAAATTGTGTAAGCTATACAAAAACAAAAGAAAAAAAAGGTAGCACATGTAAAACATACTGAGCATGCTCAAAATATCTTATGAAAGCCGCATTGCCTTAACAACTCTAAGAACTTCTCTAGTAGTAAGTTTCCATACATTTTCTTAAAGCAGTTAGGGGCACAATTCATTTATCTCCCAGGATGGAAACAGACAAGTTCAACAACTATGTACTGATCTGTCAATGGACACCGGCAGGGTATATACTCAGTCGATGTTCACCCATGAGAAGATTTACATGAGTCTCGTCTGTTCGTGTGATTCTCGAGCGGCACAATGCCAGATCTTATCTCTTTGATTTGTACGATGGAGGAATCTACCTATCAATTGTGGATTAAATTCCGTTTAGTTTTTTCTGGAGTTTTCATTCCACATATTCTACCAAGTATGACAAACCTGTTGATTTATACAATATTTTCAGTCAGTATATGTAATCTTCCATTGGTAGACGGTGTCTTCAGTGCAGCGTTGGCTGCTTTATCTGTCTTTTAATTATCTTTTGCGCCAATATGACGAGGGAGCCAACATCACATAAAATTATCTCAGATTGTATCAGTACATCTTGTTTCTATAATTACCGTATTGCTAAACTTAAAATTCTGCAAAGCTTTCAATATGGAATGGAACATCGCAAAGAGATTGAAAGTATGGCTATTATTTCTGAAGCCAATATAAGACCATTCCGGATAGCTGGCATGCAATAGTTCCCCAACAACTTTCAAACGTTGTCTCATTCTTTTAAACTGTGCAGATTTGGACAGATGGCTACAAAATGTTTGCAAGGGAAGAGGTTAAGGTCAGCATCACTTACCCTTAGACTAGGCTTTTCCGTTGGAAATCTTCACATTCTCTTACGTCATATGTTATGTGAAAAGTAGATCTAATATCTATTAGATAAATAAATAAATTTTTACTGTTTCAGAGCAGTCTACCAGAAAATATTCCAAATGAATAATTTATTCAAAATATCATTGGAATTACTAAAGAGATCATTCACGGTTTGTGTTTATGCATACAACTTTGGATCATTGAGCACTCATTCATTGAAATCATGGACTGCATATCTAAGTTACATTAATATATTAAAGATTATTGTAACTCATTCGTATCGGAACATTCAGTATTTTCTAAACCGTTCATATTTTGTGATTTGGGACAGGACATTTTGAGTTACTTGGGACTTCATTCATAATGAATAATAGTATCTTATGAATTTTCATGTTTTAAGAGTTCATTACTTGTTGATTTTGCTATAATGTCATTTCTTTCTGTTAGATATATTAAGACCTAAATCATAGTAACACAAGAGTACCTCGATTTACGGGGTATGTATTTCTTATATATATCATGTCGAAATAGGGTGATATCGTCGAGCAAAGAATAAAAAATACTCCATACACCCATTGCCATGGTCCACGAAGGCAATGCCATTTATACGGTTCTAAGAGATACATATTTCTTTAATTGCAATGGTGACCTTTCAAACCCTGGAGATTAGTGAAACAAACTCTGTCTTTAACAATAGCCATAAAGCTTGCTGTGACTTGAAGGTCAATCGAATCCGGTCCACAAGATCAAAAACGTTACCTCGACCTATACACACGTTTTACAGGAATTAAAACTGGTGATATACTGGCTAAATAAATAAGTCATGTATAACACAAACATTCAAAATTGAACGTAATAAGTTTTTGCATTTTAAGTAACATTTAAGTGGTAATGAACTTCGATAAATTACTTTGTGTATTTGCAACTCTACATATATGGATAAAAGTCACAAGTGGTGGTACAGGTGTAGAACGAATTTAATAGTTTTGAAACAGCTGGTTAACATATCATTTATTGATTTCGGGGGAAAGTAATTATTAGCAAATTATTGCTGCATATTATTGCTGATGAATTTAATTTGGACTACGTTTCACTAAACTTTTAAAATTAACCTTAGGCTTATTTCTGTGCGTCAACTATTTCAGTTAATAGTTCTTCATGAGAATATTTCTCTCTCATAGTGGCATATGATTTCTCTTTGTATACGAATTGTATACGTTATGTTGTCCCTTTAAAGCTTGAACGAAAGTCGCGTCGTTAGGCTTGTTTTCTAATTTATATTACTGGTAATGCAGACTTTCATTGCTAAGAAAACTTAGAATTGTTTAAAAGGAGTAGGATGTGAAATATTTTAATGATTGATACCTTAACGTTGAGGCGTCTTATTCAAAGGTGGTGCTCTACGTGATACAATGTTTCAGATGAAAATGTGATAATTTATATGTGCAGTCACATAGTTGCAGAGATTGTTGATTTCGGAGGCACAATAAGACAGTAAGAGCATCCACTACATAATATTATTTCGTATGCTTGGTATGCAAGGGACGGGTTATATAATTAACGTTTGACATTTTTCAGTAGCAAATTCCTCTGTGTATTGGCGTAGTTGACTAAACATACGTTGGTTGCTTTTGCAATGTACTAACTCATCGCCATTTGGTGGTTGACTTGTCTTTAGCAGGTACCAAATACGTGAATGTTTCTACTCAATCCTTCAGGTCTGTATTTATAATCGTAGATTCAACGACCGATTAATTGCTTTCATGTTGTAGGTTTCTTTTTAGCCCTCACGTTTTTGATATAATTATGTGTAAAAACAAGTGTGTTTATGTATATTACATTATAATGAGGAGTCAATCAATTATGGCATTACTTAGATACCAGATACAAATTTGTGCGGAAACACGGATACCAAAATAAATTTTACATGTAACACAACCAAGTGATCTACTTGATTTCAAACATTTCCAGTTGAAATTCAGCATAAATAAGAATACAAACATTCAACGTAATGCTGAATTGTGTGAACACACTAATGGGCACACGTTGTTTACAAGATCAGTCAGCAATTACAAAGTTATGGTGGAGACCTTTGACTCGTCCGAGAAAATATGCCGATGCGTCTTTATGGTTATTAACATTTAGTAACTTATTTTAGTTAGAAATCATATTAACATATATTTCTGACATGAAACTATTTATAAAAGGATCTTTTGATATATCTATATCGCTCTGTTTCATTGTGCACAAGCTCATATGGAATCGTACTTATCTAATGTACGTAGGATGAAATTTGCATTCAGGACATAATATCAAATCCAAATAAATATTCACATGTATTAACGAATACAACAGCTTTGTGAGAAAATATTAGCATGTGGTATTATTCGCAACATCATTCAAAACAGTATTAGCATATAGTATGTTTTTATTGGTCTATATGTTTTAATTAGCAGCGTCTAGTCTGAAAATCATGATACACCTGAGCTTTGATGTATAACTTTGGTTTGTTTTATTTTTCTCATCTAATAAAATGGATTTCACTTTTGCAAAATCACTTTTCTTGGCTTTGGGTTACAACTCAGTTGCATGCTTAAGCGTGGAGTTTCATTGTTTGCATGTGCTTTTCCATGTGTTATCTCCTGAATGTTTGACTAGAAAAGAGTATATTATTGTCCAAAAATACCACACTCGACGGGATAACATATATGGTATAGACACCTATGCAAATTATGCGCGCGTATGTCAGAGTATATATTGTGCGTTTCATGGTGATACTATTTTAAAAGTGCAAATATGATTCCCATAGGTTCCTAAAGCAAGACAAGTGTAATAAAATGTGTATCTTTTGTACTTCTTCTTCATATTTTTATAATCATTATTGTCGTCATCAATTATTACAAATTTGAAACAATAGCATGTCAAAATGAACCAGAACTATATCGCCAAGCTGAATACTCCATTCCTTTGCATTTCTGTCATAGCTTAATTTGAGTTTTGACTGAGTCTTGTGAAGGGTAGTTCTTGTTGCTTCACAAGCTTCCGACACTTGTGTTTGAAACCATAGACACGAAGATTACTTTCTGAATCTTCAGTTAAAAGAAGGCTCACTTTTAATAACTTAAATGCTTCAAGGACAGTATGTCCAAACTTAGTCATATTGATTCTTCAACTGATTCCCTGATAATGAACAGGAGCAAATGCACACTTTCGTCCCGATTTGTCTCATGATTCAAAACAGAATGACAGAATCATCTTCAATTTTTGATGAAACCTTTCTAAAACCCATTGATTTTAAGAGCGATAACTATAAGCTTTAAAATGCTAGATTCCTAATTCATGCGTAAATGGCTGGAAACTTCTAGACCTATATTTGACCATTGATCAGATTTGACAGATATGGGAAGAAAAAAAAACCGAATAAAAATAAACTTTAACAAAGATATTATATTGTTTATATATTTAATATTCCTCGACAAATATATTCTGGAAATATTGTGGTAGCACACATTGTGGTTTACAAGTATGGGTTCCTGATTTTTTGGTTTTAAGAAAGGGACCCACACAGTTTATGATTATTATATTAAATGGTTCGTCAAATGCAGGAATAGAGCTCAGTTGATCCTTAGGTATCGTATGCGTGGATGTTTCGGTCATTTGATAAGTATTGCAAGATGTACAGTATTTAGAAAGATCACTTTTAATTCTCATCCAATACAAATGTTTTAAGATCTTGTCCTAAGTATTATTGACTCCTGAATGACAAGCCGATTACTTTTCTGTGGACTAGATTAAGAAAGTCCTGTTGATATAGGTTAGGAACAACGATGTGATAGTTCACTAACCCCTGTGTATCTTATGTGGTGTCCATTTTTCATAAGGACCACATGCTTCACAAAATAGTAAACAGGTACCTGCATGGCTTCGGTTTTGCTTATTGCCTGCTAAAACAACAATATTTCAGGATCGTTTTTCCTGTTCGACGACAAAATATTTTCGATTGTCATCCTGATTAGAATAAAGAAAATGAGATGTATAAATATAATCAGTCTGATCAATACCCGTTGATTGATCAATATGAGATGCAAATCTGACCTCATATAAAACAGACCTTTTAATGTGCCATCTAAAGGGATACTTTCCTGACCAACATTATTCTCATAGCTCTTGTAACTTCATAAGAAGTTTATAAATCAGGGATTATTTTAAATATGATCATGTTTTTGACCCCGCAGGGCATGACAATTACAAGTAGATTAACCCAAACTTTATCTTCAGCTAAGTAATTGTCTAGTAATAGATAAAGAAGCTACTATTCTTACTGCCACGGGTCCTCAGATTGTCTAATGACATGCATTTTCGCACTTGGAGGAACATTAACAACGTTGTGCTCTATTACCTGAAAAAGAACACTTTCGAAATAAGAACACTTTTCATCTAAGTGCAAAAAGTACCAGATAATAAAAGTCTCTGAGAATCTCCGGTGTCCCTTAATATTTAATTGGGATAGGCTTGGCAGAATCACAAACAAGTGATAAAAAACCTTTCGACGTGAATGGTACAATATAATAACCAAATCTGACTGAACTAATGAAAGTTGCTTACTTTGTAGCAATCAGAAATAACGTGCTAATTCTTCTTGCAATATGTGCGCATAGAACGATATGCCGATTTCTTACCAGTATTATCACAAGTTTCATTCCTAAAGGTTGTGCCAGGTTTAGATTTGGAATTTCTCATTTGAGACGGAGATAGTTTTACCCAAAACACAGCTTAGGAAGACTTATTGACAAAAGAAACTATGTAAGTTAAGGAATAATGATCCGATGTACGAGCAAACTTTCGACAATTATGACATTTTGCTCATGGTTGGTTTTGAAGTCAATCTGGACGGAATTTTTAAACCCTGCAAGTAACATGAGCTTTTTAAGATTATTGTAGTCATGACCAGCCTTCTTAGTTGAAAACCACATATCAAATATGTGTACTCTCTCTCTTGGAAAGTCGACATTGGTTTGCCTAGTTAGTTTCATTTTTACAGTTCATATATCTATGTTATATGTCTCAGGTACTAATCATAGCCAATCAAGATACAATGTTAGCCTCATCATAATTAGCACTGCGTATTGATAAATACCAAATATCTCTTGACAATTTCGATATTGCAGCAAGTTTTACTAATCAGGAAAATGTTGATCTGTATCTTTCTCTTAAAAAGGGGAACAAATCTAATATTTATGGTAACATCAAAACCTGAACTTATGTGGGGAGGTGCTTTCTTCTTGCTGGTTCTAATCGGTTTAATTTCAAATTCATTTCCTCTCTTCTTTTTCTCTTTGCATTTGTTATAGTCTATCCTATTTTGTCATCTCTTCTAATTTCTTCAATCTGGAATCTTATTTGTCTTTCTTCTTTCTCTTTTTGAATGTGTATTTGCATGTTGATAACATCTCTTTTTATGCCATTTTATTTGTCTTCCTCTTTCTGATGTCTGCTTTCCACATATATTTTTAAGGCTGAAGGGTATTTTAACTCAAGTTCCATCTGGTGCACAGTTTCAATTATTTCAATTTCATTTCAGAGTCAGGCAGCAACTTACTAACCAGATCCAAAGCGCGTTTATCCATATAATTCTTTCCACCAAATACTGGATTAAATAGTTTCCATTACTTTTTTAAAGAATTAAAGTAGTTAGTTAGCCTATTTACACTACAACATAATACCTACAATCTTTGTAATGTGTTCTAGACATGATAAGCGTGACATATTGGATCATAGCAGTGATCTAGGAACCGTATGTCACTCGGTATGATTTTTGTATGGGCTTTCTTTGTCAAACCGGCTCTTACTCTTTTCAACAGCACATGGCCATTGGATACCTGTCGTTATATTCGCAATTCTTGCAGTCTACTCACATTAAACTAAATTTGTGTCCAAGTTTAGTTATATCCCACGTTCTGAAATTATAACCGTCATGAAACAAATTGTCTAAGCAAACATTCTGACATTTATGAAAGTAGAGAGGCTCACAATGCCTGACTTATTATATTTTTGTGCACACAGATTAGCGTTGGAGTACAGGAAGGATCGTTTGATTACATTTCTTGAACCTCTAGCAGGCAACGTTATCTGTTTATCTGAGGCTGAAAAGTTTGATTTTAAAGTAACATACGTTGGGGATGGGTTAGAGTAAATTGTTGTTATTATTATGGTGTAAGGTGTTTGTAAAGTTGTATATGCCATACGACACCTTAGGGGCACCGGAAACTGATTAAACCCCAAAGAAAGCCGCACCATCTATCAATGTGAAAAAAGCAAGTCATAGAAATATAACGTGACCAGTTTCAATCACATTGCAGGAAAGGCAATCAGTTCCTAACAACTGAAAATTTTACCGGCATATATTTCTTGCGAAATATATCTGATCAATTTATAAAGAGACCACTGACATAGGATGAACCATAAACACGTCCACTCACGGCATAGCAGTTTTCATGTAATACTTAAACCTGTTGTACAGACTCAACATGTATTATCAACTTTGGTTTAAAAACAAAAGTCAGAAAAAAACTTTAAACATTTGAATAGGAGGACACAGGAAAAATGCTCTTATACGTCGAACCAGAATATCACATGAATTCCTGGTGATAACAGGTGAGAACAGGTATGAAGCCTGAGATCAGAGCTATATATATCAGAGGAGACAGTGTATATCTGTTGAACAGGCTAGGTTGCAGTCATTTTTTTACAAACGATCAGAACAGTCAAAAGACAGGTTGTGGTTGCTTACCCTCTATCTCCCACTACCACTTGAACGTTTGTTTCATCTGGCGCTAACTATATCTTTGCGTCCTGACATTAACATCTTACTAGCATACTCATTTCATTATAAAGGATGTGCCATAGAGACCTCTCATACTAACAGAGCACAACTGCCGTAGCGTCTATAAGTGGTAGTTCAGTTTTGGGTACTTTGTCGCAGATGTACTGGACATACATATATAACCAGTTATAGCTACTCTGTCTCATTACAGGGGCAATTATGCCTTATGTATTATCTCATTATCATACTGGTAACTCCGTCTGAAACATCGGTAATTCTGCTTTGAAAGTTGTCATTCAATTATAAGTACTGTTAATAATCGTAAAATAGTTGCGTAATACAAATTGGTAAATACTGCTTCTTTGTTATGTTTTAAACTATAATATATTTCATGTACAGATCACCTGTCCATCTAAGTGTAAATTGGTAATGAGCGAACTGGCTGTGTCAGCTCCTAGTCCAACTGTACATTATTCCACCTATTTGACATTCAAACACCCACACAATTCCATATATTTGTGCAGTGGGTTCGCTTCTATGTCATATGTGTCATAAAATGTTAAACACATATCTACTAGTTGCTTAATGATGTTCTTACCAGTCGATATCATGTATATATACATGTACATGACACAATTATAAAAAATTAATTTTATGCATGACTCTTTGTATATATTATAGTTCTACTTCCTATATAATCTAACTTTAATATTTTCGATAATAGTCATGAAATTCTAGAAAATTGATATAAAGATATCAAACAGATTTTCCTGAGCCATCAAGATGTGACATTAGGATATTAAAATAAAACATAGGTTGTGTTAAATAGGTCAGTTTCACAAAAATTGTCATGTTTCTGATCATATGAGCTAAACTCTCAGCAAACAAGATCAGAATTATATGGGGTCAGTGAATCCACGTCTATCATTCTCTTTAGATACCAAGCCATTTCGAGATTTGACCATTTATAATAACAGATTATTATTTTCCATAAATAGTGTTCTCCAGTTTATCATCGGTCATAAACATTTTAAACAAATGTGTAGCTTTATCGATAAACGCCTATGCTACTGAATCAAATGCTTATTGAAAATTAGTCAAAAGAAGCAGTTACAGGATATAGTAACTTCTGATGTGAAACAATAAATCTTATGTTTTTAATGTCCTCTTTAGTCAACGTGTCGCACGTTTATCGCCCCTTTAGTCTTTTGTATAATTGTTGAACGCACGGTTTCAACCCTAGTTGCAAATGATGCAAAATCAACATTGCATGACATATCTGCAAGAGAAATGGGTCTCCAATTTGAAATCTGCTGCAAAGTTATTTCACTGTGTTCAAACAAGACGTTAATGACCTTAACCATACTCTGTCCAACATACCTTAATAGTTGTTGAAGTAAGATCAACAGAGAGTGCCAGTAATATTAGTGACAGTAGTAATAGTAGTTGTAGCAATATTCAGCAGTAGTAGATGTCAAACAGACACAAACAGACACCTCTGAATGGGATTGCTGCTTCAGTGATACCTGCGGATTGTTTTTTATACACGTAAGCTGAGTTGAGATACTGCCGAAGCACACTCTATTATCAATTAACTCTCATTCTTATCCAAGCTGCTGGAGGTAAATGTTTCCAAATAACATTTTAGATCATAATGCAGGGATGTTCTTCCCTGATAGATCTGACATGATAGTTTTGGGCGGTGTATTATCGGTAGACCGAGAGCAACATCTGTAGATGATGTTACCAACAAATTCCGATTCCATACCGTTGTCAAGGTTTGGAAGAGAAAAAAGTACAGAAACCCTATGTTGATACATACGAGATATGTGCAACGAGATTCTTATACATCCATTCTGAATGTATCGCATTCTGTTACAAAAAGATATCAAATATTCATGCCTGACACGAATTTGTTAATATTGCGGTAAACAAAATCAGTTTTCATGTTAATACTTTTACATCATATAAATGCAAACGAGTGATAAGAACATTACGGGACATATAAATGAAATGTTATTAAAACTTAACTTAACTAAAAACCTCAGCAAGCAAACATATCCTGCTAGAAAAATCACCAAAGTCTTGTGCGTATTTCATGTTTCAAAATTATTACTATTTGTTTGATGTACATCTGAAACAATAAATTTTGTTTTCTGATTATATTGATACGCCTCTCTTTATAGATTATATTTTGACACAGTTAGTATTATATACTTAAAGATGTTATTTGGAGGTCTTGCTATGCAATATATGGATATCTTGTTTGAACACATTTTGTATTATGCACTTTGACAATTTCTTGCCCTTTTCATGCAACTGAACCCATGTAAGATTATATCAAAATTACATTTGCCATTTAGCTTTTCTTTTGCGCAGCACAGACATAAAGTCAAGCTAAATCAACACATCGTCTGATTA
Source organism: Sinohyriopsis cumingii (assembly GCA_028554795.2). Classification (NCBI taxonomy): domain Eukaryota; kingdom Metazoa; phylum Mollusca; class Bivalvia; order Unionida; family Unionidae; genus Sinohyriopsis; species Sinohyriopsis cumingii. The sequence goes on along the minus strand of CM068835.1, from coordinate 73,873,931 downwards.
AAGATGACAAGAATGGATCAGACTGTTAGCCATGACCTTAGAAAAGACGTTTACTGATCAATAACTTGAATCTATTTGCGATGTTGAATCTGATATCATGATTGGGTAAGCTGGTGCAATCATAACTTATATATATATATATATATATATATATATATATATATATATATATATATATATATATATATATATATATGTATGTGCGTGTGTGTGTGTGTGTGTGTGTGTGTGTTTAAATCGAAAACATTTGTTTCTTGACAACTGTTTTAAAGGACTAACCGTAAAAATTGAACCACTATATGTATCTTTTCAAATTTTTTTCCATTGGTAATTCAGTAAATGTAGGGCCACATTTGTACCAATATTACAACCCTGTGACTTAATTAACATAAGTTTCCTTTGAGATGTGAAATTGAACAGCTGTAATGATGTTCAAGTGCACAGAAAAGTAGGTCGTGATATGCTTAGCTCTTTGTTATGTGCATGTGCTGTTGTGTTTGATTATTTGAAGAAGTTAAGTAATTATACCTATTTGTAGATCCTTATATTTTTCCTTTATTTGTAGATGTAAGTAAAAATAACTAAAAGGTGTTTGCTAGGGAGAATAAATTGCATGTTAGATAGTTGCCTCAAACAAGGGTAAGATCTGAATGATATTTCATTTGCAATCATATGTACTTTAATAGCACATTTATCCAAGTATTGCCTTGATCTCCGTAAAATAAATTCTCTTGGATATAGTAGTTTTTCACGTCTTTCAGTTAGCTGCTGAATACAATATAAATGAAACTTCTCTCGTGCATTGCCAGGTCAGAGAAATCAATACCTCGGATATATTTTGTTTCCCTGGTACAAATATTTCATCACGAGGGTAACGTATCCGTATCCTATCCAGACATGTACGATGATTTTTTTTTTCTCCGTCTTCATCACTTGCATGGTTTATTGGCGAGAGCTTAGCAGAACATGAAAAATATGCGTAAAATTGAGAGTCTTCAGGAAGAAGAGAATCAGCATACCTACATCTACGTAAGATACAAGAAATTAGCTTAGATATAAAACTCGTAACACGAAATAACGGCTGAGTGGGCGAAATATAATATTGATTTTGTAGCTGTACTCTTAATGTTTGGTTGCAGACAATGCCTGTAAGAAGTCGTTGCATATTACATGACGGTTTAATGTAAAAGAAGATTATTTTGTTGTAGGGTTTAACGCTATCTGTCAGCACACGATAGGCTATACATGGCGGCCAGTACTAATGGTGGAGGAAGAACCCGGAAAACCCCGGAAAGAACCGTCAACCCACGAGAAGCTACTGGCAAGCTTTCTCACATACCCACATTAGCCGAATCCGAGACTCGAACGCACGCAGATATAGGTGAGATGACAGTGATCCGTAACGGACAGCGCTTTAGATCACTCGTCCACTCAGGGCCCCTGTAATAGAACAACATTTTCTGTTATGAAAATAATAATAATAATAATAATAATAATAATAATAATAATAATAATAAAGACAACACCAATAATAATAATAATAATAATAATAATAATACTAAGAAGATGAAGAAGACAAAGAAGAAGAAGAAGAGGATGATGATGATGATGATGATAATGAATTATAAGAATCAATTTGAAGATCATCAAACACAAGTAATTTTTAGAAACGTTTAAAGGATTAGATTTCAAAATATTTATTTTAATCACATTATCTAAAGTTTGCTTGCAGTTTAAGTGTTAAAAAGTGTGTTATTGCTGCGTTTTGTACCTCTGTTTCATTCTTTACTTCCGGTCACCTTATGAAATGTAAAGGAGTGTATTTTGTGGCGCTCATGCAGAAATTAACTGTCAACAAATCGAGGAGTGTAAATATTTTGTCACATTGTTACAATATATTTCTGGTATCTTTCGGTTCATCTATGAGTTTGAGAAAAGCGCCCTTAGCTTTTCATCGCCATTTTAAATTCATTTTTGGTCCAGTAGTCATTGAGGAGTGATGAAATGGCAGTACATAACTTAGAATAGTAAGATGTAAAACATAAAATGTTAATAACATTTCTAATAATTATTTCACACTTGAGTCATGACATTGGCTCATTATGTAAAAGTATACTTTTACTTGGCTCAAAATGTATGAATCCAAGTGACTGCTTCATATTTGAGCATCAGTCTGATATTGACCTGCATCACTGATATCACATATTGTGTTACTCTACTCCTCAGCAAGATGTTGTTCTACCATAACGTGTAAGAATGATATTGTCCTTCCTATAATCCGCTGATTAATAGTTCCCTCCTTGTAACTTTGTTCATGAATCCATGTATGTAGCTTTCAGGTATCTGAATTCTGAATATTGTTAAATTGGAAATTAAATCCATATGAGAATTTGGACATCATAAACTACTCATTAAATGCTCCAAACATACTACAATCCGCACGACCTGTGAACAGGCATCCGGTGCAATGTATGCATTTGGTACCATAGCATGTGAATGACTGATCCACTCCACCCCTTTTGCAACGTTTAGTACTATGTACAATCATGGTAACATCAACAACGTTTCATTATAATTTACTTATTAGTTCAATATCGGTGAATAAGTGAAATGATTTTTTATCCCGTAAAGTAAAAGTATTGTCCTGATTCATTTTTTAAGGAAATCCCTAGTGACGTGGTACTAAATGTGGATAATTGCCGAGCGTCCTAATTGAGACTACAGTTTTTAATTGGCTTTTACTGAGATGTGGTCGTAAACATGCAGTCAGATCCGTTTACTTTCACCTTACTACGCAAGAAGTTATAGATTAAGTGTTTCATTGGGTTGTTTACATGATGGTTCACTAAGTTCATTCCAACATTTTTTTCTGTCTTTGTCTATAACATTCTGGTTTAGATCGAGTACATTCTCTTTCATGCTTACTCTTCTGGAAATGTACAAATATATCTTTTTATGCAAGCTTTAATGTACATCCAAAAAATGTTATTTGTTGTTTTGTTTGTTGTTTCGTTCTTTAAAGTCTTTTATGATTCATTTTTGCTAACACCCTGGATCACCTCTCGTTTTTCGTTCGATTGTATGTTAGCAGTTAGATTTAAAATTCTATCAATTTTGGCAGTTGGCTGCTTTTCTTTCGTTGTCATCGAATATTAAGGTATATATTGGACATTTAAATACTAGATCTATTCTCCACAAATTAGAGATCATTACTTTATATTTTGATGATTCCGACATTATTGCACTTTGTTAGACCAATCGTGATAATATCGTTACTGATGCTGATGATGCTGTGTTAGACGTCTACCATAAACCAATGAGGTGCTACCGAATTAATCAAGTCGGAGATGTAATGCCCTTTATTTCAGAAGAGTTTATTTTCAAACTCCTGGATCTGTTGAGATGTAACTTGAAAAGACTGGAATATAACTAGTGAAATAGATTCGAAATATATATTCTGCATTTCTCCATCTCTTTCATAATATATTTGGTATTTATCTTTCAGCAGGGCTTCACAGTCTATGATGATATTATTATCATGGGTTATTTAAGAAGGGTTTGCTTCATGCTGAATTAAAAATGCCATAAAGGTACAGATTCATAATGACACGCAAAATATAACAGTAACAGATCGGTTGCCGGTTTTGTTGGAGCCGATTATTCTGTCTTCAAACTTGGACAGTCTCCATTTTGGGCTAGCTCTGTGGATACAAAGGCCATAGGTCTGAATGTCTCCTATTTCAGTACACGTCTGCTTTTAAACCCTAGAAACAAATGTTGACAAGTTTAATAGTCTTAAAACAGAAGTAGACTAAACCACTAAGTTATTTAATTGTGCCGATCTCAGCGACGATGTGATACTGAGTACTTCGTTGAGCAATCAGTTGCTGGTATGATTCAGAACCCATAGAACAAGTAGGAAACGAAAATTAAATGTAATAGTACTAGTCATCGGGAAACTACGAGAAAGGTCGCAAGAAACAGATACAGTCAATCAGACAAAACAATGCGAAATAAATGTTTGTTCCAACTTGAAGAATACTAACCCTTTTGATGCAAACGCAAACAAATATTGAACATATGTACTTCATATGTTCTTTTGAAGCAAGCTATCGACCGTAATGTGATGGACAAACGCTACAACCTTAGGCATTGCCAAACCTTTTATCCCGCTTCTGAGATTTTGCCCGTAAATGACATATTCAGTTTTCTTTCTGCCCAGGTCTTATGTAATACTTTAACTCTCTCATTATTTTGCCATTTAAAAATTCTTTCCTTGAATAAGCTTCAATATTTTTGTCATATCATTCAAAATTGCTTTATCGTTATTCTCTGATACTTTAGCATGATTTAACCTATTATCTTCCTCTTTTGGCATCACTGATTTAGATTTGTCTGGAAAAAAGAACGATATCTATCAAACGGAACTTCTGAAATTGAGTTTATATATGAAATTGATCGCAGTGTTTCTTTCTCTATGCATTGCATAGTTTCATCGAATCTCACGGTTTCTTGACACGATGGAAATTGAAGGTAACAACGACCTATTAAAAAAATTCTAAATTTTCATATATGCTTGGAGCTTTGCCGAAATTAGTTATGGAAAAAAAATCGTTTCTAATAGAAGACAAGTTGTCCAATGTTCCATTTCTATTGCTGTAACATAAGAGAGATTTAAAATTTGATATAAACTTACGCTAGGCTCTCAACACTCAACATTTGTTTTCCCCATGCGGACTCGAGGTTGTTGAATAGGCCAAATATGTCCACTCTGCATGTCTTTAAACAACAACTGAGTGGAAGCAATCCGTTCACAATTAGTTGCATCGGGTATCAATTTTAGTTTATAAAATCGGCAGGGGGTACAAGCTACCGGTGTGTGTGTGTGGGCGGGGCAGTAGGGTGAAAATATAGTTCGAGGTGTATTAGCATTAGTAGCAGCGGCAGAAGCCAACAGATCATTTAAATGTGGGGCCCGTTTCATTCATGCAGTGTCGAGGATGAGTCCATGTGCTTATATAATCATATATTAAATCCATGTGTCTCAATATCAGCATTTTGCTCCGTTTCAAGAGGTAGATGTCAGCAAATATAATTTACCTCACACTCACTGAATCGCGTTTACCAATCTGATAGTTGCGGTTATCGTAATACTAGCACATCGCTAAAAACTACTGTCTGTGATTTTGACAGTGCATTCACATAGCGTTTTAGTATAGTAACGCGCAGGAAATTGCTATTTATACTGATACCTACGACGAATTCACAATGCGACTTTGCAATCAGTTCCTAAAATCATTGGGGTTCGAAAACCAAAGAGTATATATTAAAACTGAGATTCCTCATTAACGATATCCGCAATGAAAATGCCTGGTAATTGTCAATATGAAATGTACATATTCATATCAGCTGTTTTTTGTTATACATACAAGTTAAACTGCCTTTTATCTCAGTGACAATGGCATCAACACATACTCGTGTTCAATGATAAGATGGTAACGAAAACATTAAAATCTACAGGATGTATAAATATCTGATATAAGTTTAATAACATTTGAAATGTAAAGTTAGGGCAGACTTTTGTTTTCGTATTTCATAAGAACACACCTTAAGAACATAGATAATGATAAAAAAAATTCATATAAAATATCATGGCGGATATAACAAAAAAAACCCAGCTCATATTAGTCCAACTTGTTGCATTTTGATGTACATTTCTTTATGTAATAAAACATGTTTCTTAGTAAACAGAAAATGTGTGATTTATATCTTTTCGAAAACAACAACTTATGGCATTTGTTCCACAAAGTGTGAGATCATTTAGAACACGTGTTGACGAGGCGGTCATCCTTTGAAACATTCCAGTGGTACATCATTTACTGAGTTTAATGCCAGGAACTTCATTTGATCCTTGTAATCGAGCGTTCGCTAAGAAAGCAGCCCTATTTCCATAACATTGTGATCCCATTAATTACGGTTAATGCGATTGTAACAGCAATTGAATTGCTTTACAACCAGCTTAAAGCAACCAAACATGCAATGATATCAGAGAGGGCAATGAACCTTGATATTCGACAGTTTAAATGATTAAAATTTTGTTCATAATATTCTATCACAAATGCTGCAAGATCAAATTCATTGCAATTATAATATACTATAATGAAGAAAAAAATTTATATTAGAGCCTTTATTTTGTTTTAACCCCCCCCCCAAAAAAAAACACATTTATATCGTCACGTTATAACTGAAACATTTGATCTGTTTTGCACCTTTGCCCAGATCAACCTTTATAACTTTGTCAGGCATGTTGAATGGTTAAATTTTACCATATTGAATATAGATTTTCTTTTAAGAACTCATACTGAACATAGGTTTTCCTCTTCGAACTCCTTAAGTTTTTCTTCACAGAACAAAGATGGAATACACACACACACACACACACACACACACACACATATATATATATATATATATATATATATATATATATATATATATATATATATATATCACTGCCGTCATTGGGAAGCTAGGCTCATTCATCTGTGTCGGTGCCAGGCATACACACTTCAAGACTAAATGTTCTGGACTAGCAAGGTTGTTTATTAGCTACACGCGGAAATAATTCAGCTCCTATAATACACTCATGGAAATATTACGATAGTCAAAATTCAATAACTTAACATTTCTAAATGCTTGTGATCAGAGCTATATTTATTAGTATAGACATATCCTTGATGCAAGCTTCTGTATAGTGAAAACTATTTTAACTACGGCATTCTACTAAAACTGCCTTTCATTATCAACCAATCCTGGCCAGCAATAAATGCTACATTTTTATGTCCACCTATTTCCAGACCTTTTCCTATTCTTGTATATTATTAGCACTGTGTGTCTTATTTCCACCACTGATTTAATTCATAGACCTATGCATAACAATAGAATGCATAAGGAAACACTGTGCAGATATCTGCTTTCAAAGATTACATTAGTGAATATTAAATTATCATGCACGTTGATGCATACCAGTTATAGCAGTAGGACATTGCAGGCAACATGAGAGATTATGAGCATAATTTCAGAAAATAAAAGTATAACAAAATATGTCTAATTATAAGTTACCTAGTTTTCTAGCACTAATTAAGTCTCTTCAATTTATGACTGGAATATATAAGCAACCTTGCCATAGTATGCAATAAATGAATAAAATGTCGAGGTGGCCATCTACATGTGCATTCTGTTTCTTCAAAAAAGCAATTTTAAGCGAGAATTTACGTAATTTACCGAGGCTACGGAAAAGACCTGATTGCGGAGGCAACCCAAAGGGATAAACTAAAGAAACAAACCGCGATGACCTACTAACATATGGAAAGAAGGAAAAGGCTAACAGGATACCATTTATGCTGACCTACCATCCACACAACTCCAAAGTAGGTAAAATCATCGGGACACATTGGCCCATCGTGGAATCGTCGGAAGTACTAAAGTTGCTTCTCAAGAACAAATCTGTAGTAGTTCACCGGAGACCAAAAAGCCCAAGGACATCGTAATCAGGGCGAAGCTATCGCCAATCACTAATCATGACCACCCTATTCAATCTGACCCCTGCTGCGATAAAAGGTGCAAAACCTGTCAACATATGATAGACACCAAAATATTTTTTAGCACAGTGACTAGAGAAAAACTAAACATATGTGGTACTAACAAAACGTGCAAATCAGGGAATGTAATTTATCTCATCACATGTCACGTCTGTAGCCTTTAGTATGTCGGAGAAGCTGAAATACTACACAAAAGGATCAACCTTCATAGATCTGATTGGATGACAAATAAACTGTACAGAAGCCCGGTCGCAGAACACTTATCCTACCCTGGCCACACTGTCAGTGATATAACACTTATTGCAATTGCTCAAACTCATAACTGGAGTTCCCAAACCAGGAACGAAAATAAATCTTACTGGATACGCCGTCTTAGAACACTGAAACCAAGCTGTTTTAACCGAGAGGACTAGAAAACGACAGTCATGCACAAACAAAATTATCTTTTGCAGCCGACACATTTTCTTTTAAATAATTCTCTAAATTTGCGTAATAGCCTATAATTACTACTATAACAATGAAATATCAGGGATATAATTCATCCTTAAATAAATTTACATAAAACAACAGATGTCGTTATGGCTCATCGATTTCTAGGTTAATCAAAATATTTTCCAGTTTCTGCAACACGTTGAAATAAACTAGTTGAAATATAATACTCATAATGGTTTAATTTCTGTAGAAACAGCCATGTAAAGTTTTGAAAACACAACGGTTATTGTAGGGTGTTCTTTTGTTTGTTTTGTATTTGCCTTTGAAAAAGTCTCATTGAGAGTTGAAATCGCTTAGGCTAGTTAGATGCTAGTTTTGAGCTGTTCGTTGTCAGTTTAATGCATATATATATATATATATATATATATATATATATATATATATATATAATCCAGTGTACAACACACCACGCATAGATAAGTTATGTCTACATACTCCTCACATTGAACCCAGCCCTTTCATGGCAAAAGTTTTAATGTCGAATGTGTCTTTTATATCCCATGAAAATCAACCGGAGCTATAAAGTTTGCTTTTTGTCCGTTAATAGAACCAGAATCATGCATTTATATTAAGGTTTTTAGTCAAGTGAATTGTACATGCATATGTTGAATCCCCTTATGTTGTTGTTCTTGTTCTCTATTTGACTGAATGTGCTAAGTCAATTCCCATTATAAACTCATGCAAACATCATTTTATTAAAACTAAATAACACTAAATGTCTAAATATGTGTTTTGTTCATCAATGTCTTTAGTACAGTGATGCCATAAGCCACCATTATATATCTCGATAACCATACTCCTCTCTTCATTCAATTACAACCCTAATTTTACTATAGATTTACGTGGCAGGTGCGTGAATGCATGTTGCTTAGAGTCACTCTCATCATATAATTTGACCAGCCCAGAATGTATCTATCCTTCGCCAGAAATTACCAACATGTTTTGTTGCAGGTTAATTTCTCTGTGTTAATTTCTTCCTTCGCATAACACCAAGCATCTACAGAAATCAATATAGCCGCTAATGTGTCATGCTATAGTGCTATATACTGAAACACAGCATCATCATAGATTTCATATTTTGCTTTTATTGGAATACAAAAATATATTTATTTGCACGAATGAACAATTCATATGAAGATTATACATTAACATGCAGTGGTGTAATATTAAAGATAGTTTATCCATGAGTGGTTATGTATAGAGGTCCATAATGTGCTCAGACTGTATATGAATCGTCTAATTTGTGAACAAACTTTACAGGGAGCAGAAATGAAATATTTATGACATTTTGCGCAGCCTTCGGTACAGCGGTTCAATAGCAAAGATTAAGACCTTAATGCACATAGCATCTAATATAATCTAAAATATGTATGCACAATTGACATTTGTATGTACCAGTCTCAATAGGATGCTATCAGTGCGCTTGTTTAGCGAAATCCCAGATAGTCATTACATTACTTAATAACAACAGCCAAACAGAATATCGTCTGCGTGAATTCAGTCGTTTTTCAATTTACATTCAAGGTCGATAGCTCTAAACGTTCGGCGCATCATGCAAAATTGATGATTGGTTTTCACCACCCACTTCTAAATCTACGTTATAGTTAAATTTAGTATTAAAGAAAACCTCGATCATAGAAGCGCCAGACGTCTATCTTCAATTAATGTGACTTTGGTCATTGAAGAGAAATATTTTAGGTTTCCATCCGTACATATTAATTATTGAATAACCTACCTAATTGGCTCTTCATCTTACACAACAATTCGTGACTGACAAGGGATGGGCGAGTTCTATGATTATGCTTCAAGATCGTATTCCTTTGCCCTTTAATCGCTAATAATGATGGTCTTCAGTGTTAGGAACAGTCGAGCTAATTATTTGTGGCCATTGCAACGTTTCCTGGAGAATATTAGTTGTATTCAATATCTCGCGTACTTTTCTAATATCGTCTGCCTTGAATCCGTTGTTTTTATATTTTAACAACAAGATCAAATATATTCAAATTCTTTTAAACGTTGAAAATATTTTTAAGCAGACGGGTGATAAATAAAAAGTTTGTAAAAATGAACCATTAAGACAACCTTTTCAAATAAGAATTAAAGCAGAGCGAGATCTCATTCCCTGTGTCGAGTGCACATAAATGTCAGACGTTTACAATACTAGATAATCCGTTTGTGAATTGTCTGTTGTACACAAGACTTTGCATGAGTGTCTTCTGTACATAACAACATAACGTGTAATGTATTATCTTAAATTATATTATTGCTGAATAGTGTTTGTGTTTTTTAATATGCTGAATACGTTATTTAAACTCACGTAGCGATTGCTCAAGAAATGCTGTATTTATCAAGCAGTTTAATTGGTTATGCTAATCTCAGTGAAACTGATGGACGAATGAACTGCATTGAGTATTTAACATTATTTATTTACTAATTTATTTACACGTTGGTTACAAATAACAAATAAATGAAGGAATTAAAACTTACTAGTCAGTGAGTCAGTACGTTAAAGCTCAAATAAATATTTTACACGTGTATGATATTGATACTATAACTGATACAGCTGCCATCATGTCTGAAACGAATCCTTCATAAAAAAACTTCTTAGTTGCCTCTGATTCATGTTACTGTTCACGTCTCACGACCCTTGACGCACAACGGTTTTAAATTCCCCATAAACTTTCACCTGCTTCTAATAATAAATTCTTCCTCTTTCATTTTATAATCGGTCTGTATTCAAAATGATGTTACGTACAGGTTGTATGATGTCTTGTATGTATTATGTGTCTAGCTTAATTGGAATACTCGCCACATTTAAACTCTTTGCCTCTAATATACGTCGTTAAAATGGTTGCCACTCCAAGGGTATAAAACAAATTTGCCCTGAGAAATGATATTTCGTGTGCTTGATATCTTCTTACAACGCCTGATTTCTATCTCAAATACTTCTTTGCATTGAGGTGTATCATTGAGTGTATCTGTGTTGATGAGTATAGGAGAAGCTTTGTTTCATAAAAGATCTGAGTATATTTTATATGAAAATAATTGAAAAATTAATTTTTGTGCTTCGTGTACATAGGGATTCTCTGCTTGATCACTATTGAGAAAAAGGGGGTCTGTGTCTAATTAAATTTTTATGTTAATCTTTCGAAAAGAAAGAAATATAGTTAGACATAAAAAGACATAATACATCATTTATATGATAACTGTAAAAAGCGGACAGGTAACATTTTATTGCCCAAAACATCAGTATAAATTGTGTAATTTGAAGGATAAAAAAGAAGGTCCTAATATGATAAACCCACATGACATTCTTTAAAACATTCCGTTCGAATATCAAAATGGATCACACATTAGAGTCACTTATTTGCAACCTCTAACGGTACTCTCTCGTTATTATTAATATCGCATGAACCAGAAGGGACAGTGACTTACTTCGTTCACCTATGTATACCTATGTATACAATATAATGTTTATCGGCCTCAAAATATTAATGTTTGCGAACAGTTAAAATGTTAAAGTTCCATCGTCATCACACAGATGCCAACACAATTCATTTATTTAACTAAATGGCATTGTTTATCCTATTAAATGCAACAAGGTTAAAATCCAAAATGCGTTCATTAATCGCTTCCAGTACAACTTAAACACTCTTCATCACAACCTTGAGAAAGTCTAAATGTCAAAATGATCTAGTATTTGAAATAAGCAGAGCCCATACATACGTACTCCTACAGAGTGGATTTAAAAAATAAATTCTGGGTAGCGAACACCTGCTTCTGCCCACCCGATCTCATGTAATTACCCATGCCATCATAACAATTTATAGTTTACCGCCTTCTGGGCAGTAACCGAGACATCTCTTTTATTTTCATTGTTAAAACGAGTTAATGGGTCATATTAATCTGCTGCTTGACTATTACCCATGTTATGATGAGCATGTGACCAGTATGTATCTATACTGAATGGCGAATTGTTTAAGGGATCATCCATCCATGGTTTCATCAAATACTAACAAAGATATATCCAATACCGGCTCTGAATTTACGCACTGGTCCTCCTGGTGTGCACTGCATTTAGAAATATATATAAAACAAGTTCTATATGATACTGAACTTTAAAGTTTTTTCCATCCATTGAAAATTACTTTCGCCCTATATATATATATATATATATATATATATATATATATATATATATATATATATATATATATATATATATATATATATATAACAGCATGCGGGGCCCCTACGTGCGCTCAACCCGAATGAGCCAAATCGGTCCAATCAGCTTAAGGAGGCCCTGGATTTATCACTATCAAAGATTAACGTGTGCTTTTAGACAAAGTCAGTATGCTAGACAGATATACCCTTGTTGTAACACAAGGCCGGACATATATCGTTTTTTGTAAATTAAACCGACCCTAAGAACCCTGGCTGAAATGTAATTTATTATTGCAGGAGTTTAACGAGACAAAATCACAGAATATTTGCTATACCTTATTCGATATTTGCACTTGCGGTATGCGCAGTTGAGCTACTGCATGATAAGATTCAAATATGAAATGTATTAGATTGGATATGAACAACGCTGAAGGAATATTAAAAGTAAAGACCATAACAACACGAGCACGATTCCATTTCAATCTCCTTTCATCCGTATGTGTTATTCAGCATTCTCCTTTTCTGCCTTTGAACATTTCAATCCGTTTCTATAGCTGAGTTTTTTCCTGTACCACCATAATGTTTTATGTTCGCTGTTTAAAAGGATTTTCGTTTAATGTTCATAAATATATGGGCAATATTTTCGAGTTGATGTTTAAGGTTAATAGTTTTCCAGATTGCTTTCAGCATTTCATTTTGCTGACGACGAAAGTTTATTTTTGTCTTCTGTAATATCCATAGCTCCAGTATGTACAGCACATTGATGCTATGAGACATAAATAATATACATGGACAATGGATACTGAAGAAAATTATTAATAGAGCACGACTGATACAATTTTTACAAGTATTATAAACTTAACTGAATCACTAGGTATAAAATATCCCAAGTCTGAACTATTACAGACTACACTTAACACAAGTATGTTCGTTTATATAGCACTTATCGAACCTTCTAGTAATACTGCATTTATTCTTTCTTTTACTTGCATTTGGTGGGCATTGTTATAATGTGAGTAGAGATAGTACAGAATCTTCCTCCATTTCTTGTCTTAATTAGCAGTCAGCTCTGATTCTAAACCAATCTGCTCGAGGCAAATATCTGCAGCATCAGAATGGTTGTTTTCATTCTGTAAGTCTTTTCTTCCACCCGGCATTGACCTTGAATACGTAAAACTTAAGCAAATTCTGTCGTGTAATTTTTACAAAAAAATACTTATGAATGGAAAAATTGTCTCATTGTGTCAATTGTCTTATGATTATTAATTGCATAGTAACATACGTAATATCACTACATATTGAAAAGATTGCAGTATAGATCAGTTTTGCAAACTTATATATTTCTTCAAACAAAAGACAAACTTAAACATATACGGTGTATTGATTCCTTGTTTTCATGTTTCCAATGGTTTCTCATGCGGTCGTAGGGTTCCTCTACCTACAAAATCAAATCATCACATACTTTATGCAAGTTGATGTACAACATAAATAAATATAGATTGAGTTAGGCATGCGACAAAATACTTGTTCACTATAACCATTAGTTTGAAGGAATGATAGTTGGAACATTTTCGGGATTTAAAATTCAACATACCACACCAACAGTCAGTAAATCATTTCCTTTTTACATAAAGAATTTCCACTGATGAAAAACCACCTTCCTTCATTTTCTCAGGTTGAGAACAACAAAAAAGGCTAGGTTCATCCTTTTTTCTTTTCTTTAAAGATATTATTATTTCCCTCTTTTTAGCATCGATACAAATGTAGAAGTATAAAGTTAGGAAATAGTTTCAGCGGTAATATTTTATTTTGTTTTGCATATTTCTTTATACTCTGATCCTGATTTTGTCTACCTGTCTTTTGTATTGATTGTGATTGAGGGTTGTGAATGGATTTTTGCCTATCTGACTTTTGTCATGACTTTTGGTAGTACAGAAAATGATTATTTCGAGAGTCGGTGGCCGTTTTCATCTGAAAAGTAAGTTTATTTCGAATATATATTGTGTTCTTCATCAAATAGTTAATTGTATGTAAAGGGGAATTGGTAAACAAGTAGTCATTCTTGTTTAATATCCGACTTTTGGAATTTATTATCAGAGTTTGCAGTTATATTTTGAGAGGAATTATGTGATTATATTACTCACTGGAATTTATATCTGCTTACTCACCTGACTATTACATTATATGACTTTTATAAATTCATCGAAAGACATTCCGGTTTGCACGATTTTGGTAAATCAAAAATTAAAAACTTCTGGTACATCAGAACATTCATGACTATTGGTACATCAGGACATTCGATACTTTTGGAAATCATGCGGACCATTATATACCTTTAGACTTGGGATTGACATATAAGATCATTTTGGACTAAATTCGCAATACTGTATGTGTCTCTCAAATTTTCTTTTTGGACTCGGACTAATAAGTTATTTGCTGATTTTACTTTTTTCTGTTGCTTACTTTAAGGCCTGGAATAGTTTAAAATGTATCTGACATTTATCCGGCTGCGACAAAGTAACTTGCAACCATTATAATTCGATAATAGAAATTTGTGATTAAAGCTACTGGTTAATTTACATTCTTTCTTTCTGCCGACCAAGCAGATTTATATCAATGTTTTGAAAGTAAACTCCTGACATCATTCCGTAGTGATATATGTCCACGTTCCTTTTTGAGTATCGTCTTTGCAAATGTGAATTCGATGTATTCAATCAAATCGGAATGTTCCTTATCGTTAAAGAGTCTGTTACAAAATGCTCATTTTCTATAACACGTATCTTCCTGAAAATCGTTTGCTCCTAGAATCGAGTTTTGCTCTTTAGAGACATATTGATTGAGGGTCATGGGGTCGTACAGTGTGCACAGTTCAACGGAATGTGATCATTTGCAAGTCAGCATAATCTTGATTTTTCAATTAATGCCACTGGAAATTGTCACCTCTCCCTTTTTTGCTTAGTTAGACAACCAACTCGTCCACTATTTTTGCTTATTTCAGTATGATTGAAGAAAGCACACATCAGATAGTTTGATATAATAGCTGAATCATTGGTCCGTATTTTCTCCACAACAAAATTTACATAAATTTCAAATTAACGAGACCGAATAGGAATTGACAAATTTGTTTCGATCCACCAAATTATTCTATGGTATATGATTTCTTTTTTAAGTCTGGTTTGTGTGCAAATATCACAAATCCAAAACATCAGTATAAATCGTGTGATATACAATGTTTTACAGAATTAAAAAATAGAAGGTCCTAATATGATAAGCCCACATGGCTTTCTTTAAAGCATTCCATTCGAATATAAAAATGCATCATACCTTAGAGTCACTTATTTGCAACCTCTAACGGTACTCTCGTTATTATTAATATCGCATGATCCAGCAAGGACCGTGAATTATTACCTGCACCTATGTATACAAAATAATGTTTAGCGGCCTCGAAATATTAATGGTCGCGAACAGTTAAAATGTTAAAATTCCATCGTCACCACACAGATGACAACACATTCCATTGATTTAACTAAATGGTATTGTTTATCCTATTAAATGCAAGAAGGTTAAAATCCAAAATTCGTTCATTAATTGCTTTCAGTACAACTTAAACGCTGTTCATCACAGACTTGAGAAAGTCAAAATGTCAAAATGATATATAAATATCATAGAGAGTTGATTAGAAAGAAATATCTGAGGGAGGGAACAACTGCTTGTGCACACCCAACGCCATGTGATTACCCATGTCCTCATAACAATTTACAGTTCACCGCCTATTGGACAGTAACCGAGACATCTCTTTTATTTTCGTTGTTAACACGCATTATTTAGTCATATTAATCTGCTGCTAGACTATTACCCATGTTATGATGAGCATGTGAATATTAAATATATATGCTGAATGGTGAATGGTTAAAGGGATCATCCATCCATGGTTTCATCAAATACTACCAAAGATATATCCAGTACCGGCTGTGAATTTACGCGTTGGTCCCATTGTGTGCACGGCATTAGGAAATACATTTTAAATAAGTTGTATATTATACTGAGCTTAAAAGTTTCTTCCTTCCCTTTAAAATGACTTTATCGGTTTATATATATATATATATATATATATATATATATATATATATATATATATATAAATATATATATATAACTTATTAATGTGATGGGTCTCTATGGGGCGATGGGCCCCAAGGAGACAAGTCCATCAAATCAGCTTAAGGCCGGCCCTGGATTTATCACTATTAAAGATTAACGTGTACTTTTAGACAAAGTCAGTAGACGAGGCAAATATATCCTTGTTGTAACACAAGACCGGACATCTATCTTTGTCTGTAAATTAAACCGACCCTAAGAACCCTGGCTGAAATGTAACTTATTTATTGCAGGAGTTTAACGAGACAAAATCACAGAACATTACGTGTACCGTATTCGATATTTGCACTTGCGGTATGCGCAGTTGAGCTGCTGCATGATAAAATTAAAATATGAAATGTACTAGATTGTATATGAACAGCGCTGAAGGAATATTAAAAATAAAGCCCATAACAACACGAGCACGATTTCATTTCAATCTCCTTTCATCCGTATGTGTTATTCAGCATTCTCCTTTTCTTCCTTTGAACATTTCAATCCGTTTTCTATAGCTGAGTTTTTTCCTGTACCACCATAATGTTTTATGTTCACTGTTTAAAACGATTTTCGTTTAATGTTCATAAATATATGGGCAATATTTTCGAGTTGATGTTTAAGGTTAATAGTTTTCCAGATTGCTTTCATCATTTCATTGTGCCAACGACGAAAGTCTGTTTTTGTCTGTAATATCCATAGCTCTAGTAATTACAAAACATTGATGATATGAGCCTTAAATAATATACATAGACAATGGATACTGAAGAAAATGAAAATGTAATACCTGTTCTCCATATCTTACACTCATTTGCATGAACAAAATTATTAACAGAGCACCAGTTATACAATTTCTAATATGTTAAGAATTATAAACTTAACTGAATCACTAGTTATAAACTATCCCAAATCTGAACTATTATATACTATACTTCGAAGCTTCTAGTCATACCGCATT
This sequence comes from Sinohyriopsis cumingii, assembly GCA_028554795.2. NCBI lineage: Eukaryota > Metazoa > Mollusca > Bivalvia > Unionida > Unionidae > Sinohyriopsis > Sinohyriopsis cumingii. The sequence continues at coordinate 73,856,582 of CM068835.1, read as the reverse complement.
TATTCTTTCTTTTACTTGCATCTGTTGGTCATTGTTATCTTGTGATCGCGCAAGATGGTCAGTGACAGTCAACGTAAATTCACGAACGCACGTTGACAACAGTTAGCCGGGTTTTATCGGCCCAATTCAATTGAGATGACAAATTCGGTGCTATGAAAAGTGAACTTAAGGGACGGAACCATTAATTTTGCCATCGTTCCGTACATTTTCAGGTTTTTCTCGCTTAACACAAAATAAAATGGATTTTTGTATCAGCAAGAGTTATTAAATTTTAGTATTATGTCTTGTGAACACCTTACATATATATCCAATCATTCTTGTGTACATAAAATGCCCAGCAATAATGCCCATTACAATTCCTCCTCAAAAAAACCTTGTTTAACGCATCTACATATTTCATAAGTTGTTATCTGAAGTCGCAGCAGTAGAGTTAACACAATTATCAATAGTAGAATCGTTGTAAATTATTTGAAAAGGCATTAGCGCTTCAACTTTTTATTCTGCTTGGCATCTATGGATCTTGTGAGTCGAGATAGTACAAAATTTTCCTCCATTTTATGTCTTAATTAGCAGTCAGCTCTGATTTTAAACCAATCTGTTCGTGGTAAATATTTGCAATATCAGAATGGTTGTTTTTATTTTGTAGGTCTTTTCTTCCCCCAGACATGACCTTGAACATGTAAAATCTAAAGCACAATATATGTCGCGTAATTTTCACAAAAGAGAACTTCTGAATGGAAATCTTGTATTGGCTTCTTACCAATGTAGTTTTTGTGATTATTAGTTGCGCAGTAACATATATAATATTACTACATTATTTTAAAGACTGCAGTATAGTTAAGGTGTATTAATTCTTTGTTTTCATGTTTGCAATGAAATGTGGTCGCCTGTAAAGATATAATAGTTTCTTATGCGGACGTAAGGTTCCTCTTTCTCACCATATACTTTATGCAAGTTCATGTACAACATAAATAAACATAAGTTTAGTTAGGCATGGGACAAATGCCTGTTCACTATAACCTCGGGTTTGAAGTAATGGTAGTTTTAACATTTCGGGGATTTAAATTTCAACATGCCATACCAACAGTAAGTAAATCATTTCCTTTCTTCTTAAAGATTTTCTGCTGACGAAAAAAAAAGCACCTTTTCCTTTCATTTTCTTGAGAACAAAGAAAAAAGCTAGGGTTCATACTTTGTTTTACTTTAAATATATTAAATCTTCCCTCTTTTTAGCAACGATACAAATGTACAAGTTTATAGTTAGGAAGTAGTTACAGCGGTCCTATCGTATTTTGTTTTGCATATTTAACTTATACTGTGCTCCTGATTTTGCCTACCTGTCTATTGTAATGGTTGTGATTGAGGGTTGTGAATTGATGTTTGCCTATCTGACCGTTGTCATGTCGTTTGGTAGTAAATAAAATAATTGGACGTTTTCATCGGAAATGTTGATTTATGTGAATATATATTGTGTTGTACGTCAAATGGATAATTGTATATAAAGGGGAATCGGTAAACAAGTACTTCTTCCTGTTTAATATCCGTCTTTTGGAATTTATTATCAGAGTTTGCAGTTATATTTTGAAAGGAATTATTTATTTATATTACTCACTGGAATTGATATATGCCCATTGACCTGATTATGACATTAAATGACTGTTATAAATTCACTGAAAGACATTCTGGTTTGCACGATGTTTGGTAAATCAGAACATTAATAACTATTGGTACATCAGAACATTTATCACCATTGATACATCAAGACATTCAATACTTTTGGAAATCATTTGGAGCATTCTATACCTTTGGACGCGTGATATGTCATTTAAGAACATTTTGGACTAAATTCGCAATGTTGTAAGTGTCTCTTAATTTTTCTCTTTGGAACATCTTACTAATACAATATTTGCTAATTTTACTAAACTTGCTTGTTTCACTTTTTCTGTTTCTTAGTTTAGGACATGGAACAGCTTAAAATGTATCTGACATTTAACCGACTGCAACAAAGTAACTTGCAACCATTATAATTTGATACTAGAAAGTTGTGATTAAAGCAAATGGTTTATTTACATTCTTTCTTACTGCCGACCAAGCAGATTTATATCAATATTTTGAAAGTAAACTCTTGCCAACATTCCATATTGACATATGTCAACGTTCCTTTCTGAGTATCGTCTTTGCAAATGTGAATTCGATGTATTCGATCAAATCGGAATGTTCCTTATCGTTAATGATTCTGTTACAAAATATTCATCTTTTATAACACGTGTCTTCCTGAAAATTGTCTGCTCCTGGAATCAAATTCTGCTCTTTAAAAACATCTTGATTGAGGGTCATGGGGTCATACAGTGTGCACAGTTCAACGGAATGTGAACATTTGTAAGTCAGCATAAATTTTTATTTTTCAATTAATGCGACTGGAATAAGTCTCCTCCCGTCTTTTTGTTACTTAGTTCCACAATCCAGTCACAAAATATATTGCATAGTTCAGTATGATTGAGGAAAACACACATTAGATAGTTTGATATAATAGCCGAATCATTGGTCCGTATTTTCTCCACAACAAAGTTTACATAAATTTCAAATTAACGGGACCGAATAGTAAGTGACAAATTTGTTTCAATTCAATAAAATATTTCTATGGTATATACTCTCTTTTTAAGTCTGGTTTGTATGCAAATAACATAAACCCAGATCTACCTTCGGATAATTCCATTGAATTCTTTTGGTCTTGGCAGGTTATGGAAACTAATTCTTAGAATTAATAACTTATGTTTATGATAACCAGAGCACTATGCGGAAGCTGAGTTTATATTTTCAGAACGTGAACTGTTTTTATATTAGGATATACTGTAAGTTTTTTAAGTATTAAATCATACTGCAATATTGTAGAGCATTATATAGTAATCTACAAACGAAGTTAAGGTGAAATATTTAAATACGAGGATATGAATTCCAAATTAAGACAGCTAGATAATGTTTATTTCTGAGGAAAACTATTCAACTTACATTATAAAATAATCTACATCTAAAAGAGACTATGCTGTGCCAAAGAGTTGTCATTCATAATAATTAATTAATCGTGAGAATTAATTCAAACATGTGTTCTGTTTGCTTTTTGTTTCTCTAGCACACAATCCAATTAAGAAGATTAATTTGTCATTCTCTCTTTATCTCACGTCGGTGTGAATTTTACGTATTTTCCCCTGTCTCTGTTTGAATAATAAACTGTTACGCCATATAATTACACAACGCCAATTCCTTCTGTTAACGAGCTCGATAAATTTCTCTCATTTTATTCTGTCTTCGTTATTTATTTGTATTTCAACCCTCTTTGTTTCTCTTTCTTACTTGATTATAAACTTAAGCATATGTAAGAGCTGACACAACTTTGTTCTTGTTCAATACCTTAATATTGCAAACAAAAGTACATGAGCTAATTTGTGTTTCGTTAAAGAATTTGTCTGAACAAGGGTATTTTGTCATATTCACAAGTTCTAGTTTCAACTATGGACATTTGGAATTCGAAAGTTCGTTGAATAAAGTGTTATACTCACTATTTTATACGATACCATCTTACTGTTGAATGCACTACCTTCCATCTAATATTGTGAATGAACCAACAAACTAATCCCCCCTATCAGAGTTTAACTGTGAAGTACATGTCCATTACAGTAGTAAACTGATACCCTGACCGAAACTGGAACGTCCGATATGATTTATGACTTTGTTTACGCGTAAAGTCATCCCATCTCCCCATAAAATTCATATTTGCTATCACAGAGCATTTCCCTTTCCAAGCTTGTTCCATTGTTAAATATGATTTATCGAGGGTCCTATTGTCATTTGTGTTATTGAATTTGTACTTTTTCATATCTTCGGCCTGATGATGTTCATATCATTCCTTGATAGAGTATTCCATTTCAACATACTTTATCACATGGTTTATCATTTTGGAAATAAACATTGGATGCTTTCCCGTCGACGAGTTAATGATTATGATTATGCCAGTTTCATCACTGGGCGATATCGAAGGTAAAGTCGCTATTTACATAATTTTCATATTAACGGAATTGATTCGAAGGAGATAAATCTGTTCCAAATAATGTTTATTTTTGCGGAATGTCATAAGAATGCAGTTTTATATTTATTCCTGAGAAAGGACATCCATTATGTTCTCTCCATGGTCGATACAATAAAGCAATGATTATATAGCAAATGAGTGTGCCATGATTGCTGATGTTTTAATATAAACAATCTATTTTTGAGTTTACAATGTCGCTTCTCATTTACCTAGAAAGAAGAACTTAATAAATATATAAGTTAATTTTGAGAATTTAGTTTAACACAAAAAATAATATGGTCTTTAAACAATGATTCATTCTGTTCTCTATTCATCTCTATGATAATCGTGCTAACAGTAAAATAGAAAAATAAGAAAAAATAATAAAGGTGTTTATAAAACACGAAGCTCTACTAATTTGTCAAATCAGGATCATTATACATATAGACAAAACTACATAAGTCTTTCGTTCCGAGTGGGCGGTAAGTGCGAGTTTGGTATGGCTTAATAGTTCAGAGAGACCGTTTGGCCGAAACGTATATTTCCCTACGCTGTATTGAACAAGGACTTCATCCCGACTTAGAACCAAGCAATTATGTGGTTTGGTACGTATTACATTCCCTTTTGTTTTCACATATTCAGACAATCACATTTTCTTTTTAATTATGCTAATGTATACTTTAAATGGTAGAGTTATTTATTTATTTTTTTTTATTTTATTTTTTTTTTGGCTTTGCTTTCCTTTATTGCTAATGTGAAATTATGGTATTAAATGTACGTTTTACAACATAATTACTGAATACACACAGCCAACTTCCATGAAAATTTCAGAGCAAATCTAATAGACAATAGTAATTAAATACATGCAGCTAATCAGTAAGTTATTAATTTACAGTACTTCTAAACTCTGTTGTTGAGTGCTATCGATGCAGTGATGTGACAAATAAAGTATATGACTGAACTAAACAAAGACTGTTCCCAACCTGACATTATTTGCATTAATAATGTTGATAATATATGAAGAAATTTCCAAGCGATATTTTTCTTTTTCTTCTCTTTAGTTTCTACAATATAGGTCGCAAGAATTTAAAATGTAAACAAAGTATATCCTCTTCTTAACACATCAAAATGGTTATAGAATGAATAGGAAGTTTTAAAAAAATCATATTTGAAAAGATGTGCACACTTGATTACGTAGTATTTTTTCACACATGGTTTTGGTTAGTTATCTAAAATATAAATGTCACGGTAAACAAACAATCACGACAGGCTTAACACATTTGTGTGTGGAAACCTAAAATTACGTTGAACGCAGTACTTGTTTCGATTTTTACGGGTTTGCGAAAATATTACTTTAATCGTTCAATAATAGTCATCAAATAAGATAATTTGATATAATCGGGACGGAAATGCTCCATAGAAACAATTTGCACGAATAACTCGTTCAGACAGGTGATCTCTGATCCCAATGTCCGCCATTATATGATCCCTATTGAAAAGCAGGTGTAGGAAATGGAGTAGATTATATCAACCGGATGAAATAATATTGCAACACGTTTTAACTGGTAAGTATTTTTTTGTGTTCCTCTCCAGTATCTATTGTTGTCATTTGATATCAAGTTACGACAGTGCCGTCTATAATACAACACATTGGGTGTAAATGCTTCAACATCAAAGAATATCAAATGCCTTCACTTTACGCTATATCTTAGTCTATTATCATCTATCAAACGAACCATATCTGTATGCCTACCTACGCATCTACTTATTTATATCTATCCATGTATCCCAAAGACACTTTGCAAATCTAACTGCATATAACTGGTTTATAGCAATAACTGATGATATTCAATACGTCTCAAAAGTCGAACATGTGACCTAAAATGTTTGTAAATCTAAGAAACAGTTTTTATTTCAATGAATGATAATCTAAAAATCAATCCTACTTGAGGCACTGTGTAGAACAAACAAGATTGTTCTGAATGTAAACCAAGTTAAGTTTCAACAGATATTACAAATCGTACGCTCATAAATTTAATTCGGACAGATGTAAGCTATACGAATCATAACACTTTTCTAAGAATTCGTTGTGTGCGACTTAAAATTGCCCAATCCTCGACCAAAGTATGTTTTATTGGGCTTATACGGGTGCTTGGTGCTAATTATGTGCATGAAATAACAAAGTCATACCGATATGCCGATTATTTAAACTGGATTGGACTGTCTTCCTTAGATATTCGAACAGGTCAGCCTGAGTGGGGAGCCTTTGCGTGTCCTTGGGAAATCATTTAGGTTTTTTTCTTTGGCATGATACAGTCAATAATGTGTTGACAATACCATAAAAAACAACAACAAATCTCTCTCTCATAAAACAAAAATGATGATAAAAGCAAGTTTGTGTAAGATGTTACATTATCGTTTTGTTTTCTGGTCTAAAGGCCACTAATCAAATATGTTAACAAACGATGGTTTATAAAAGTCACTGAGTTGACAAAGCACGTTGAAATATATTCACGATCAAATAAAGACTACATATTGATAAAAAAGAGATATGAGAGCCCAATCCACATAAAATATGCTGGCATGTCTGTCTCTCCTGGCGGTAGTCGTAATAAGATATATGGCGTATTTGTGAAAAAATCTCTACGCGACCTAAATATATGAGAAAACAAAATAAAGTTTCAGTAAACACCTAATATAATTTGAGGATTGATAATAGTTTTTAATTCATCGAAGATTAACATAATTGTTATTTATATTTAATTTGTACTGTTTCTTGACCTCTCTGGATTATTATATGCTATGTATATTTGTACTTTGTAATTGAACCTTGCCCAAAATCAAGTTAAGGGTCTACATTACCAGTGATGTTTATTTTGTAAACAACATAACATATAATTAATGTTTCTCTGTGATTATATATTAAATATTCAAATCATTATTTTAATGTAGGTAAACATGTTTTCTTATATCGAAACTTTGGAAATTAGTTTTCAGTTGAAAAGTCCTGATCTTATTGACAACTTTGAATGTGTTAGGAAATATAAACTGAATTACACCATGGCTATATTGTTGTGACTTAGTTTTTCATATTAATGTAGTGCATTTCAAAATTACTCATTCTTTCCGTATAATCCGAAGCAAAGTCAGTTTTAGTGTTGCGTTCAGCTTTTATTTTGAATGATTTATTATTTTCAAACTAGTATTCATTGTAATTACAAAGTCATCTAAATATTTGAGGATTAAAACGTTATTTTGGAATTATTGTGAATTAATTAAATAACATTTTTGAATATATTATTGTATTATTTCAAGACTATTAGTACATCTCCATATTAAAGGTAATTGTCACATTAACACATTCGTGAAAACATGCACATCAGCATATTAATAATTGTAATTTATTGGGATCACCACATGAATTCGTTTGAAGCTCTATACAACTGGACTTGTGATATAAATTGGGATTTAATATTCACAATACTTAATTTCTATTTAAATTTTCACTGTGAATTCTATGGAAATATATGGAAATATATTATTTGTTGAATTGTACAAAACTTATTGGTTTATGATTTTTTCCTGTTATTTAGTTTAAGAGTATAGAGTCGTAACATAGACTTTTTCAGGTTAATTTTTCATATTCAGCTTGATAATTTGTCTTATTGGAACTAATTAAATATAACTAGACTATTGAATTGCCTTCTGTGAACTACTGAATTTAATCGGGGCTGTTACATTCTGTTTAAGGTAGTCTACCACTTTCTGATTTTGAAATGTGGCGGACTCTGATAGTTGCAAAAGGTGGTGAACTGTTACCTGTCTTACTAGTTGTATGCATCTTAGAATATACAATGTACCCTCGACCCCTCCGAAAATTCCACATTCACTTCACGCAAATATGTAATTTGAAGTCTTTTGGCGTACGGTACGCTTAATTTGCATTTTGTACTGAAATGATAACTCCATCTTGAATCAAAAGCAGAGAGCTTGTCTTTGAGTACAGGCTACTCATCTCTAAGGTGTTTGATGCATCTTTAAACCATCATTTGGTTTTCTAAATCTACCCCGCCGACTGTGTCTGGTTAGGCTGGTAATGTGCTGCTACACAATTGCGCATTATTTGTCTTTCGAGATGAAAAGATTTAACATCTATACATGATTAGATGCAACAAAGATTGTTTTGGAATCACCTTTTCCTTTACGCTGACGTTCAACTTGCACATTTGTATGCTAAGTTCTTTCCATCGAAATGAACATGGTCAGTGCAACACATACATACCGGTAACTTCATTAGGCATGGTCATTTGTATTCAATGCAATTTTAAAAGGTTGCATTATTCTGAATCAGTTATCTGTAAAATATATAATATCTAGGATGCTTCAACAGTGGTAATTTATGTGTTTATACTCATGATTCTGTTATATTTCTTTCTGTTTATTTATATTAAAATTATTTGTAAATCTGAATCTTTGATAGCTGAATTATTTTTATCAAGTTTTTAAATTCCGTCAAGAAGTCCTAATTGATATATAGCTTGCATTTAGAGGGATATTTTTACGGTTTGGATATTATTGTTCATTAAGAAATTAATTTTAACACAATTAAGAATAGACACCTTTCTGTACCATAATAGATTATGTCTCCTTAGCTTTAAACCTTATCACAAGGTCTTCGCCAGAGGAACGATGTTTGGACTGGAGACACGTGAATGTTGACCAAGTGACAAAACCATGCGTTGCAAAGATGCTTGCCAATACGTAATCTAGAATGTCAATACAAGTTTTCTTTCGTCCCATTTGATTAAATCGAGATGTCAAGTTTGAAGAATAACTGATTACAACCACATGGAAGAGTACGAGACTAGATTTTAAGACACTTGCAAATGACAGATGCAGTAGATCAAGCCAAATTATTGGTTTCTTTATTTTTAATTAATCCAGAATGATGAGAGGAAAAGGATATATATGTGTAATCAGTTACTGACACGTCAACTGTTCAGTTGTTTCCTTTGGTGATTTTAAAAAATCACTAGCTGAAATACATTCATCACCTGTTGAGATATTGGACACGTTAGACTTCAATAGGAGGTGCGTGTTCCGGTAAAATCAATTTTGAACATATGCGATTAAATATTACATATATACATACAAATGTTCGCATCATACTTTAATGCCCTTTTTCACTGTCCAGGCAAAAGGAATCCCACAAGAGCAAAACGACACCAGGATTCCAATATGTTTAATCTTATAAGTTATCGGATCAGTTCCGTTTTCTTAAGTGGTCTTTTGTCAGCCTCAATTGGAAATCAAGTACAATTCGTATTGAATGGGTCAAGTTATACATATATTTTGCTATTCATTTTAATTGTCAGCTCATTGGACGTTTGAATCAAATGGTCACATGATCCGCAATAAGCTTAGTCGCAACCAGAAGTGCTCCGCGAAGGTATGCAACACAGTCTATAAGTTAGAACATAAATCCGAAACCGGACAAATTTAATTAGACAAAGGTCTACAAGAAATATTTTTTAAATGAGTCTTAACTTCATCTTTATTGTTAATGTGTTGGTTCATGCAATTATTATTCCGAATTTAACATTTTACAAACGTATGCAATTTCGCAGACTATCTGCATTTGAAACATGTGTGAAACTTCTAATTTAAAAAAATATAAAGGTATTACACTATTGGGTAAATGTTGCAGCGGATTAGAATATCTGTTAGAGAAAGTGTCATCAATGAAAGATCATTAATGATCATTAATGAAAGACAGATACATAAACATAATTTCAGCAAAACGATAATCTTTTTGAAGCATGTTTGAGAATTGATCATGAGAAATAAGAAATTTTCAAGCTATCAGAGAGGATGTATTGATGCGTTTCTTTCATCCCATTCATAATGCTCATTAGATAATTATATAACTAAGCAGTTATTCCTTTGAAAATTCTCGAGGATGTAAGCCGGCGTACGAGTTGCCTTTGCTCACGAGGTAGCTACTTCATAATTAGAATCTTATCTGCACACGTATAGCTGATCAGAAGAAACGAATATATATGCGCCGGGCACTTTGTATATAAGGCATGAAGCTGGCAGTTGCGAAGTCCTAGTTCGTGGTACTTGATGGCGTGTATTGAATAAAGGTATTACACTGTTACGCAGAAAAGAACACACTCATTTATAATCAAGAAAATATGGAAACAAGTTTGGAAAATTCAAGCGAAGATTATTTCTTGCTTCAAAATGTTACGAACGATTCTGAGACTTTGAGTACAGAAGAACTGTTACTGGCAAAACTTGGTGCAAAAAGACCAGACATGTATTCGACAGTCATTTTGCTTGTCATTTATTCTCTTATATTTATCTCCGGTACGTTGGGTAATATTTTTACCTGCATTGTTATCATTCGGAATGGATATATGCATACAACGACCAATTATTACCTGTTCAGTTTGGCTGTATCTGATGTACTCATATTACTTCTAGGTAAGTATTAATTTAGTATATTGTTGCGTATTGTAACGAAGGTACAAACATTATAGAGCTCACCAGGGTACAACATACTTAATCTTAAAAAGAACAGTATAGATCATTCATTTTTATGCATAATAATAAATTGGTTGCACTGAATCAGCAGCCGTGAATTTGAGCTTATAAGGACTTAAGTGAATTATATAAATCAAGCACTGTTGTAAAATAGTGTCTAGGATCCACCATCGTCACAACCATCACCTTTACCAATATACCAACAACAACACCAATAACATGGATCTCATAGAATTGACCACTCAGGCCATTGATTGTAGAACGTACTGTACTACCCGAAATATTCATGGGTTAAAAAGGTCATTATTTGCGAGGGAACACATCATACCTTCTTCAAAGTTACACTTCCTCCATTAGTAATCAGTGTAGGTTAATACATTTATGCAACTATTGCTTATGTGCATAGGCATAATATCACTACTTTGTTTGCTTTTGAGGAAAGTTTATTTCAAAACACTTCGTTCATAAACAACACATGATTAACCACATACTTTAGCCTTTCTCGTTTGTCAATAACACAGGCAGTAAAAGGATGAATTAAATTAAAACTCTTAAAACAAAATGCAAATATTAATTAGAACAGTTGTATTGTTTGCTGATAAATGTTAAAGGAGATTATGTTTACTGCACTGAAATATTTAATTGAGCTCAACTGATCGTATAACGGTTTGCACAATTGTAGATAATGCCAACAGATCCTAATGCATATGAACCTCTTAAACGTCGTATATAAATTGTATGATTGATAATTAAGATTTAATTTGTTGACTAGAATAATCGTCTTTTGTGGACGTTGTAAAATGATGATGCAAATGTTTTGTGTAAACCACTGAAACAAAATAACATTTTTTGAGTTTCATGAATTAAATGTCCTATAGTAATACGCGGTCAATAATGAAACTCATCCCGCAATTGCATTTTCGGGTTATGGGATTATATCGGGCATCACGCATCCTCTTATAAGATGGAATAAGTCGAGCCCATCCATAAGCCTATGTCGATGGAGAAGAGGATTCTCATAACTGAGTAGACGTGGGGCTGATGGTTGTAACACTGATGAAACACACTGCCAAGCAAAGAACGTCAGTTAGACGATTGTTTAGAAAGTCCTGGTCTGGTTAATCGGTTGATCACAAAGGTTCAGAGGTTATACGATATTCAGTTTCACAGATCTCATGTATTTCATGTGTCACCATTGTTATGAAAGGAATATACCGTTGCTTCTAAAATCATGGACTTTGTTGGCGATATCATGGGTCAGTTGAGTACGGTTTATTTTTTGCCCGAGTATATCACACTTTATATCTCTGACATGAGATAAGCATTAAATGAGCGTAAATCTGTCACTTTATTGCGATTGCTTGCAAATGGGAAGCACATGCCATAGCAACCACAGTATTCCATAGTGGTACAAGACACCAAAGCCCAAGTAAAGAATTTGTTTCTCATAATGATTAGGATAAACTGAACCATTGACTTGGAAGGGTCATAGGAACTTGCCGAAATTTGTAATCATTGAATTTAATGATGAAGATCAAAGCTACTAAGGTGTAAACGTTTGCGAAAGATAAACCGCTTCAGGGCTTATCTGGATAGCCAAAGGGAGTTAAAGAAATGGATAGCTCTTTTCAATTAATGATAGTGGAGCTGTAAAACTTTCTTTGGCAATCTACCTCGCCCAATCGATTTATGAAGATAACTATCAAACTATGTTGGCACATAAATCTCTTCGTTCAAATAAAGGTACTGTGTGATCTACAGATATGAATGGCTCAAGAGACTAATGTGTTGGAAAATTTCAGCTCTCGGAGAGTTCCACAGGTGAAACGAATCAACATTCGCCTTAACGGCAAGTTGAACCCACAAATACTGACATCCTGATCTATTACTGCGCCACTCTGTCAGCGTCAATTATTTCATCCCTAATTATTTTCGGAGTTTGAACTGCTAGTAACATGGCGGACACAAAATTGCTAAACAAGAAACCAGTCTGCTCCAGAGCTGGCAGATGGGTCAGAATGGATCATCCTGCACCCAGTGTCTCTTGTACGAATTATCTGGGATTACATTTCTCAGACCGCTCTGAGTGGAAATTCCAGAAGGAGATGCAACGCGTGAAGCTGGGGAAACGTAAGCTTTCGTGTGGCTAGGAAGTGGCGGATGCCAAAATTCTACTTAATTCGGCCAGCATATGTAACGACAGCTCATCTAAAATGAAGAGACACATTCAAAAAGGCTCTCTTTATTAGAAATACGTTAGATGGCCAGAAGTAGAAACCAAATGTAAAGTCTGAACGAAAACTATCCCAATGCGATCAGTCAACCCATAACAGTAGAGCAGATAACACCTACCAGCGTGACAATATAGTAAACACGAACCCAAATGCTACAAAGTAGAAATATTCAGGCCACATCGTTTCTAAGGAGACACCAGTCTGATCCATCTGATCAAAAGAACCGAAACCTGTTAACAAACTATGAATCAATCCTGCTTGCAAAGATTGAAGTCACCGAAAAGGGTTCATCCAGATCATTAAACGAGAATGAGAGAGTTGAAAAATCAGAATAAATATTGTAAATACTGAGAAAACACTAGCCCTACCCTTAGAGTAGGCAAGATGAAAACTTGGAGATACTGGGTCTCTTGACTGAACACTGTTTACTCAGATCAGTGTAGAATATGTTACGAAAGATCTCTGTCAATATTATATGCAGCAAAATCAATCGCTTTTTGGCATCGGAAGAAATCATTACAGTCATAACTCAACTATCAAATACTTTGGTTGAAACATTGTCGCAAAATCGATAATGAAAGATTTCGCTTTTAAATAAAAAAGACTCCTTTAAATTGCAAATGTATTAACGCTGATAAATGCAAAGAACTCTTTCTTTTGATTGATGACATGACATTTTAGCAAGACGTTATTATATTCACTGTTTACTTTTTAAACAATTACATAGATCTCAATACAGTATAAAACATTTTCAGCACAATTCGTAGAAACTGGAGACTTTCATTGCGGGAAAGACATTGAAACTAGCAGAGGAAAATACCAACTATTTTAACCATCATCACAATAGCTAACACGCTTTATGTGCAAAACGTTGGAATGGATATTTGAATATATACTCCTCTGGTATCTCGAGTCACATTAGCAAACACTAAGACACGGAGAAGAGCAATAGCCGATGTCAAACTTCGAAACATCTATTAGAGATTTCATAAAAAATAAAATATAGTTATCATCTTTATCGATATGGCAAATCTATGACAGCACACGGACGTATGACACAATGCTAAACCTACTCATTCGAGGTCTAATGAACCACCTAATTGATATTCAGTATGTAAAAAATAAAAGAAAAATATTAAACGCTATCTTCAGGAGATTAATATACCTCAGGACCCCAAAGACACAGCCACACTATACAAATTTAGAGAATAATGAAATGTTTCAATTTAGTAATTGATTGCTTATTATACGTATATGATCTTAATGATCTATTATAGGTTAGCGTGCATGCATAGTATTGAACGTTATATACAGGTAAGCTTAACTAGCATTTAGAAACACATCAAAGAAAACGAATTAAAAGTTTAAAACCTACAACCGTTTATACCCACTTTTGTACATTAAATCGAATTAATGATGACACAGCCTACTATATTGATGACTGTCTTATTGTGTTGTTCAGGAGACCAATTTTATTTCCGACCAACGTATGATATAGTCTTTAGACCAAATTCCAATCCCGAAACCAAATTTTTATTTGAGATTTTATCATCCAAATTAGTTCCCTCGTAGACACGGCAAAATTCAATGTTGGAAACGTTGCTTAAAAGAAATATGTTCTAACACCACCAACTTGGTTAACATAACCCACCACAAAAGTATAATCTTTGTCAAGACAGAACCTGTCCTTTCTACAGCAGATTCCCTTTATCCTGAGACTCACATAGTGATCATACGTCATTGTATATTAACAGTTCGAAATATGGAGACAAGGCTTGAGATATCGTTGCCACTTCCAATGACGCCATTTCGAGCCAGTGACAGGATAAAGGTTACCGAAACTCGGAAGTGCATTCAGACTCAAGTCTTTAACTTCACCGAAACCTACTAAAAATAAAATTCATTATGTAGTCGGATCCATTTTGAACACATATATAATTTTGCAAAAACCTCAATTCGACAACACAAATGGTACAGAATCTCTATTAAAAGAAGAAGAAAAAACGAATTGTATATTCCTGGATACCCGGAACAATGAAGGTAGATAAAGGAGCCTGCAATCATTTGTTTCCGAAAGGAACCTCCAATTTACTGGCAACAAATATTCCATAAATTAGCATGTTCTGAAAAACGCGGAACCATTGGAGACTGGCAGTTCTCAACAAAACAGCACGGTTGAGATGGCTATGTACCAATCTTGAATATGAGATGCAACCTCTGGGAGGGTCAGTCACGACTTGAGTATATACTAATAGTATCCACTTTCAGTGGACTGCATTTTGATTCTGCGCATTGACTTCTACCCTGTGAGACAGCATGAATGTTATAATGATGTATCATACAAAAGTATTGTACGTTGATATGAATACGGTTTATAGTAGAAGGTTTAACGATATATTTTATGGATTTATTTTATGTTGCATATTGTGTGCTTTATTTATTTTACAGAAATGTTACATATTTTGTTTTGTGTTGTCGTACTTCTTGTTTGCAAGTATTTGGAAGGGTTTATGATTTCTATAGTTTGTAGTATATTGTACAATTTTGCTTCTGTTTGGCACCATATATATATAATAATGTGATGAGGTTCTCAACACTACATACATACATACATACATACATACATACAGCTCCGGTGGCCTAATGGTTAGAGTGTCTGCTTCGGAAGCGGGAGGTTATGGCTTCGAACACCGTCTGAGTCATACCAAAGACTTACAACAATGGTACTAACTGCTGCGACTTAAGAGGTTGGCGTTAGGACTGGTCAGCCAGGTGTCACGATAATGTGAGACATCATGCTACATACCTGCGGCATGATGCCCAAGTGCTAGACGTCACTATAAACTGACACACTGAACAGTTGTTAAAGCTACTTTAAAAGTCCTAATCACACACACACACACACACACACACACACACACACACACACACACAAAATCATACTGACTCTATGTCTGTCGGCTTCTTATATTATAGCCTGGGGAAATGTGTCGGATGATTTCATTCAGCCGGAGACTTGTGTCGGATGATTGCATTCAGCCTGGGGAACTGTGGCAGATGATTTCATTCGGCCTGGGGAACTGTGGCGGATGATTTCATTCAGCCTGGGGAACTGTGGCGGATGATTGCATTCAGCCTGGGAAACTGTGGCGGATGATTGCATTCAGCCGGAGACTTGTGTCGGATGATTGCATTCAGCCTGGGGAACTGTGGCAGATGATTTCATTCAGCCTGGGGAACTGTGGCGGATGATTTCATTCAGCCTGGGGAACTGTGGCGGATGATTGCATTCAGCCTGGGAAACTGTGGCGGATGATTGCATTCAGCCGGAGACTTGTGTCGGATGATTGCATTCAGCCTGGGGAACTGTGGCAGATGATTTCATTCAGCCTGGGGAACTGTGGCGGATGATTTCATTCAGCCTGGGGAACTGTGGCGGATGATTGCATTCAGCCTGGGAAACTGTGGCGGATGATTGCATTCAGCCGGAGACTTGTGTCGGATGATTGCATTCAGCCTGGGGAACTGTGGCAGATGATTTCATTCAGCCTGGGGAACTGTGGCGGATGATTTCATTCAGCCTGGGGAACTGTGGCTGATGATTGCATTCAGCCTGGGAAACTGTGGCGGATGATTGCATTCAGCCTGGGGAACTGTGGCAGATGATTGCATCCAGCCTGGAGAACTGTGGCGGATGATTGCATTCATCCTGGGGAACTGTGGCGGATAATTGCATTCATCCTGGGGAACTGTGGCGGATGATTGCATTCAGCCTGGGGGACTGTGGCGGATGATTGCATTCAGCCTGGGGAACTGTGGCGGATGATTACATTCGTACATTGAATCTCGATCTGACGAAAAATGACTAAAAGCGTTACTTACATAAACTGTCAGCACTGTGTGTCTTATGAAAAAACAATTATGATTTAAAACAATACCTCTAACAGCGGTAATAAGGTATCAGTTTCAATACTTAAGTTAAATTATTAAGAGATGAACAAAACCTTTATTTCTGCAAATGTGTCTGCACATTTTCCTTGTAGTTGTCGTTAATGTTCTACATTTTTCGATCTGAAGCGTTTTCATAGATGGAAGACAAAAATAGTTTCTTCTGGCTTGATGGGATTATAGCGTTTTGCATGGATTTATATATTTTATTCCGAAATCTTCGCAATGAAAGACGAAAGCAATTTGGAGTATGATGAATGTGGCCCATTCAATAATCTGGATATCAATACATCGAGTAGAAAGACAGAACATTATAATTTTGAAACAAAACATTTACTATAAGACTGAGGCACAAGGATCGTGCACATGATTACGTTTTGCAAAGCGCAAAGCATACAAATTCATGGCGAAATGACTGGTGTTTGAGATGCGACATAGGTGAAACATTTTTAGCTCCATGAAAAGGCATGTCCGATGAATCCGATAGCACGTAACTACATCTGAATCATAAGATGTTTAATCTGTAGCGGGAAATATGTCAGGTCCACATCTAATTTGTATCAGATGGAATCATTTCAACGTGTCAGTGTTTTACACAAGTGTTGGACCGTTAAGTCGTATACTCATAAAACGATGACGCGTATTGATGTCAGAATCAACTGTTCTGCTAGCTTTAACGACACTTAATACAGAGTTATTTTTATCATGCCAAACAGTTGGTGACCAACTACCTTTCTTAACGACATATCGATCCAGCCAAACTGGGCTTACCTGCTCCAGGGGGGCCCCGAGTGGACGAGTAGTCTAAAGCGCTCTCCGTTACGGATCACTGCCATCTCACCTCTGTCTGCCTGGGTTCGAGTCTCGGATTCGGCCAATGTGGGTATGTTAGAAAGCTTTCCAGTAGCTTCTTATGGGTCGGTGATTCTTTCCGGGGTTTTCCCGGGTTCTTCCTCCTCTACTAATACTGGCCGCCATGTATAGTCTATCGTGTGCTGAAAATGTCGTTAACTCCACAAAAAAACAACAACGACAATAACCTGCTCCAGGTACTGAACATGGTAGACCTCAATGATGAGTCAGATTCACTGCCAGCTGCACAACCGCGACTCCTCGCTTTTGACAATAGATGATGGCACGAAACGACATTGCACATAATTTAACGGTTTTCATAGAGGCGATAAAAAAAATGTTGAGTACCATGATCTGGACAATGTGCTAGGAAAGGCTGTCTTTTTGTTTAAATGTTCGGATTGGATAACATTGTGCTCAAGGCTATCAGTCTTACTGATTAACATTAAAGATAATCATTTTAAACGTTATAAATGTATACTGGGATTTGATTAGAAATAGGTTTGCAGATTACATTTAATGATAAATTAAAAATACGCATTATCAATCCTAATAACAAGTTGTTTGAAACATGGCACCGCTAAAAGTATATATCTGAAGTGGGTTAATTTCATAATTCTGTATTTGGGACAACTTGCCATGAACTAAACAGATCTCTTAAGGTTCGCAAGATCAATCTACAATAGTGAAACAAAAGGTAGAGATATAATATATCTAGAACAAAGATTGCTTTCAACATTACATAATGACTCATCATGTATGTAACTGTCTTAGGATCAGCATAACAATTGCAAAATGTAGCATAAATCGCAGTTCATCCATGCGACTGAAAGCATGGAAAAAGAATCGCAAATTGTTGAAGATAATATAATCTGTCTGCTTTACACCTTCTGTTTGCTGGGTTGTTCTTAACGCTAAAGAAACGTTATCAAATGCAGTGTATGTTGTGGATGCCTTGTTAGATTATTAAATGTCCGACGACGGAGATGGTATAGTCTAACTAAAGTGGCAACTGCAAATCAAGACAGAAGAATGCTGTAGATGTATTGATAATAATCCAAAAATTCCAGTTATCTATACGAATAGCAAACAAATGTGGAAATAAATAAATGGAACAAAATAAAATTCATTGGGAGGAGTGGAAAGAATGGTTAACTGAACACTCTTCCCACACATTAGACTAACAAACGAGGAAATGATTTCATTTAAACCATTTTACAATACTGGACATGCGTATGTGTTTATATATCGGAAAACATTCATAGGCTCAGAAAGTGAGAAGAAGAAACGAAAATGATGTAAATGATAATTCTAGAGATCTGAACTAGAATATTGCCTGAAATTGTAACAAAGCTGATTGAGAGAATAATGAAGCATTCCTCACGGATGAAAAGACATAACAAACAAAGAGGAAAACAGTTTCAATGGGATGCATGTGGGATGCCTAAATTTGAAATGGGTGAAACAGGATTTCAAGTACAAACTATTTCAGAAATTAACTAGCTTCGTAACATTTACGGAACAAATATTTAAAGGCAACACAATATATTGTAATTTGATTGTCTTCTAATGAAAGACCTTAACTGAGAGGTCATAGAGAATTTGTTTGAAAAGACAAGTCATCGATAAAAAATATATTTTGAATGGTAAAGTATGACCGTTAAAAAGATATGTTCTTTAGCAATGTTAAGAATGTAAGGAATCGTTCAGCTCTTTTTGATCCGGCCGAAATTATTACGTAATATGTAATTATGAACACCTGTTCATATAGATGATGAAGGAGAGAGAGAGGTGGGTAAAGAGCATAAAAAAGTTGAAGTACTGAACCATAATGAGGTTACTGGATTTGATGGTGTAGAAATAATGGCGCGTCAGAGATGGAAGGTAACAAAACATGCACGCACTTAAAATTTCCGTTAATCTCAAAACAAGAGGACAAACGGAATTTGCTTGTAACTTTAAAAACCTAATGCTTAAAATTAAGACTTGTAAAGTGTATCTGTATTTCCATGACATTTTAAGCAGAATTAACGCAAAATATCTAACTGTTGATATAATTATGAGGACAGCGAATCTGTCAGTCATGTCAGCATCATCTACTTTACTTTCCTTTTTTTTTGTATATAATTTCTACTACAAATTAGTATCACACTATAAACCCAATCAATTGAAATATTTCAAGTTCACTCCCAGGTTACTTATTGGTGTGCAATATTGTTGCAATATAAAAGACGTTTCTAATTACTTATATTATAATGGATTATATATGAAAGAATTTAATTTGGCTAAACAGAGATGCTGCTGGAGATCCATAAAGAAACATAACGGCTATATGTGATGACGACCACTATCCCCAGTAAGGATAAATAAATACGATAACCTTAATTTACTAATAAAATAGAACGATCTAGACAAGTATGGTGATATAATCTTATTGAACTATTATATAATATAATTTATTTTTTAGCGCATAAGAACCAAATCACATTCTGGATAATTTTTTTTACAGGAATGTAACTGCATCACAGATAAGCGAATAGCGGTATTAAATCAAATTAATGTAATATCTATATCGAGTTAACAAAACAGCTATGGTACAGACATTGTTTGTATTGTACAAAATACGATGAAAAAGAGTTTTTGTTGTTGTTGTTGTTTTAGGGTTTAGCGCCATTTTCAGCACAAGATAGACTATACATGGCGGCCAGTATAATTGGTGGCGGAAGAACCATAGAAAACCACAGGAAGAACCACCGACCCACGAGAAGCTACTGGCAGGCTTTCTCACGTATCCACGTTAGCCGAGCCTGAGACTCGAACCCACGCAGACAGAGGTGAGATGGCAGTGATCCGGAACGGTGAGCGCTTTAGACCACTCGGCCACTCGGGGCCCCGATGAAAAAGATAATATAGTTGTTGTAACAGGATAGACCTGAATGGATGCTTGGATCAAATAACAACACAACACAGTGTGATGAAAAATGGAAGTTTATGATGTGAATTTAAAACAATGTATATACTACAAATACAGGGATTATTTCACGCTTTAAACATACTTCTTATTCAACTACTTTATCCAAATATTCACAAAAAGTAAAACGAAATGTTTCAAATATTCCAGTGTATGAAGGTAAGATTCGTATAATCTCCCGTAACGATTATAAGATTCAAATAATCTTACGTAATCTCATATAATGAAAGTGAGATTCAAATAAGCTCATGGAATGATAATAAGATTCAAATAATACCCAGTGATGAAAAGTGAGATTCACATAATCTCATGTAATTTCATGTAATGGAAATGAGATTCAAATAATTTCATGGACTGTAAATAAGATTCAAATAATCTCCTGTGATGAAAGTGAGATTCACATAATCTCATGTAATTTCATGTAATGAAAGCGAGATTTAAGTAATCTCATGGAAAGAAAATAAGATTCAAATAATCTCATGGAATGAAAACAAGATTCAAATAATCTCATGTAATCAAAATGACCGTATTGGACTCAGTTGAAACAACAATCAACTGAAACAAACATATGACTCGGCCATTTGTACAGCCGCATGATTCATAAATATTTGTAAAATCTTGCAAATGTGTCCACTGACCAACCACACAATTCTCCCGAATTATTGGGTTGGCCCACACTTGTATCGACTGCACACACCCTTCATGGATCCACCATGCGCACAAGTTTACAAATTAGCGGTTTCGTATTCGTATGACCTTGATGGTTACATCATCTTCCATATCCATATAGGCACAAAGACGGCCAGATAGACAGTCTGTTGTACTCGCACACACATACGCACAGACATCACACAGTTCTCCTGAATTGGGTTGGCCTACTTGTATTGACCACGCCCACCCTTTATGGATCCACTATCCGCACAGGCATACGTATAAACATACATACAGACAGGTACCGACAGGTACAGACAGATACAATAAAACCAAACTGGTCATGATAACAGGTACGGAATTAAAATCTATATATATATACTACTAAATTAAACCCCCAATAGCGATTTGTAACAATTCAAAAGTTCACAACGTTTCAAAGCCATGTGGTAGTAAAGATATCATTTCACGATACGACATTAAAACCTGAATATACTTCACATATCAAATAAAATACAAATGTAACACTTCCCCCTATGGCTGGAGAACAAAAAACAGAGAACGTTCACTCCTTGGCAAGATCCAAAGACCAGAAAACAAACTTTCCTTAAATCTACAGGAAAGTGAGTATTGGTAAGGGTAAAATACCCTTGCATACCGTGCATTTTGTGTCTCTCGCCGCAAACAATCTACGACGAGATATATGCTAGTTCGGTTGCTTACTTAGATAAACAAGTATCCACCCTAGGTAACGTTGTACGCATGTACGACGAAAATGATCAAATCGTTCTAAGGCTAAACCAAGTTAGTTCTTCCTTATTCTGTGACAGTTGTATATGTTATAAAAAGACGTTTACGACGATGATATACAGACTGTATGTTATAACATTTACAGAAACTATTCAAAAATTAACGTATACTTTGTTGCTTGTGACGATACTATACTTAAACAGGATAACGAATAAATGAAAGATGATTACTTTACGTAAAATGATATCAAATAATTGACTGGATCTCCTCATTCAAATCTGTCATCAACGGAATGTGCATTTAGTGCTAGTGTGATACTGTATACACATATTTGTAACGCAAATGTAGCGGACAAAATTGTGAAAACAGAGCTATTTAAGACAAAATTCATGATAAGAAAAAAATGTGAACTGATTGTTTTGTTGATGATGTATTGAATCCCAGTCGTTGAAATAATTGTCATCAAAGCAGTAGATGCCATTAGTTTCATGGCCTTTTTCAGAGTAAATAACTGAAACAATGCTCTTCAATACACTGCAGGATGACACATGTGCCATGCGCCGAATCGAGACCAGTTACTTTAAGATGAAAACTGCCATCTCAAATACTTCGTGGTTTGCATCTTCAGAAGGCATGCTATCAATACTGACACGATTGGATTGCTTGTGTTCTTATATTTTACCAGGGGAAACATTTGCTCTGCTGATACCTAAGCGACTAACATTCATCTGTGGTGTAATATTAAATATTGAATCTGCATAGTATGCATAATGTGTTTTTCCTTGCACATATTTCGTATATAAAACATTCAATAAATGCTAAATGACCTTATCCAGTTTGCCGTTATTGAATATATATTTTGGCTTTATTTATGTGGTACGATTTAAATGTTTAAACATTGTCTACATTTTGGTTGGGTCTTTTCCTGAAGCTGAATGCTAAGCCTAGTTGTACTTTTAATGAACTAAAGTGCCGCCATTACTATAGCATATTTACATTTTTGTTGCATTGTCATCAAGAAATTAACGGTCTCTGTTCACATAGTAAAATCTATGTTCAGTTGCATTTATGTTAAAAATCACTCTGAATCTTTTGGTACTTACGTTTTAATTACTTTTTTCTCTGACGTCGAATGAAAACAGTTGCGTTTTTGTCAGTTGTTCAAGCATTTGTACCTGAAGTATCGCCGCATTGTCAGTTTCGAGTTAATCGGTGTGCACGTTTGTGTGTTGTGTTACATGTGCGTCATCGTCTTATGGGTACAGTTTTTTCACTCGTCTACTCTGCTGAATGTATCAGGTACATTGTGTATATATATATATATATATATATATATATATATATATATATATATATATATATATATATATATATGAGGCTTAAGCAAATTATATCAACATTCTTTTTAAGTTTTTTCGAATACAGAGGATATGCTAGCCCAAATACAGAAGTTACATTCTGGCATGATTTACGTCTTGGCTTAATTAAAGAGAATTCATTCTTCTGTATCGGACACAGAGGATGGGCTAACCCAAAAATAAGGATTTTTTTCTGGCATGATTCTCGTCCTGCCTTAATGGAAAATAAATTATTCTTAACCTCGGATCATTTTCTAACAACGGTAGACTGCCTTTCTCCGCGTAAATCAATGGAAACAATTAATCATCTTTATCCCAAATATCGACCAGCACGTTTAGATGAAGGACAATATAATCGAGTGTTGTTGCTTTTGAAAGGTTCTTTTTTTTTGTTTGCTTATGTGGCTTGGTTTGCTTAGGCTTGTTTTGGTATTTTACGGCAGAAGATTATTTAATACCCAGGCGACTTGACCATAACGAGAGTGATTAACATCCGCAAATCTGTTCAGTCATAATTCTGATAAGTTTTCCAATACAATGTAATAGCTTATTCAAAATGTATTAAAATGTTTAGCCCATGTATCAACACTTGTGGCAATAACTTATGTACATACGTTTAAAACTCTCTCTCTCTCTCTCTCTCTCTCTATATATATATATATATATATATATATATATATATATATATATATATATATATATAGTGTATGTATGGAGGTCAATACAATATTGCCACTCCATTCGTGAAATATTTCCTTTGATTTGGATGGATTAGGTTTTCAATTCTGTGCCAAGACGAGTAACTGCTGCATCGAAAGAAATTCCGGAAGTTTACAACAATTTTTGGTAGTAAGACAACAACTTCGTACAAATGTAACGTATACATGTAATAGTTCAAATTGGTTATCTTGCCAAATTAATGACATTTGTCTTCCGAAATTGAAAATAATTGTTTTTTCGTTAACAATTCGCATGCAGATAGAAATGTGAGAGGTTCGCAGTAACTCAGAAACTGACTAAACGTTTACAGTCAGCGAGGACTCAGAGCAATATACCGCAGGAGTATAAGGATGCATACGTATCCCATATGTAACAGTCTAAAGACAACACACAATACAGTAACGAATGGATTCAAGCAAGGCTGCGTGTTGTCGTCAACACTCTTTAGTATAATGATCACTGCCATGCTCACAGTTGCCTTCCATACCTATGGCACTGGGATCGACATCAGATAACAAACTGATAAGAAAAGACTTTGTGTAAAAAGGAAGTTCAATGATGGCACTGTTCATTATCTCATTTTATGTTAAAGTCTGTCAACTGAAGGCAAAATCAGAGTCTGACATGAAACATTTAATGGATAATGTATCTTCTGTTTTTCTCTCTCTATCTCTTTCTCAGTCCTTCCGTTTGAGACCTTTTATTGAAACCGACAGTGTTAGACTTGTTCATGAGATGAAAACATAAGTGTACCTTGTAGAAATGGGCAATATAACAATGACAATTGTTAATTCGATTAAAATATGCCATTTGGAAGCTGTGACGAGTCTGATTAACACCTGAAATGTCGTTATCTATCCACAGAATAGTCCGACTATATTGTCCCCAAAAGACCCATATCTTTTTATCTCTTCCCGTACTAGATAACACATACGTTTCCGCAGAGCATTTTTTTTTTATTTTCCTGCTGCATGCTAATGAGACATAACAACTTGTTCGCATAAAATAAAGAAATAAAATTCCACAGTGAACGGCTTCATAGTTTGCAAACAACGAAGAGATAATAATCCCCAGTATACGGCTTAATGGATAGAAAGATTTTTTTGTTGTTGTAATCTATATTTCAAGTATATTACGATGTCATATTTCTGCATCATGGACATTTCAAAGAACCTTTGTCATCATGCGTCCAACATAAATGACCTATATGTAATCATATACTCCAAACGTTCTCATAACGGTAGAGTTAAGCAGTCGAACGAAATTCGCAAGTCATAGTAAATGACATCTTTGATTTCCGGTATGTGCATACAGTTAGGTTATTTTCAGATCCATTCTTAGCATAGCGTGGACCAGTCTTCTTTAAGCACTTTACATTCTTTAAATTGTGCCGTTCACAATGGCAATACATTGTCTGCTTCATAAATTTACACAATTCAAGCAGAAGTAGAGACATGCCTTAGATACAACAAATTGTATCAGGCATGTCGGGACCCATTAAGGTACGCAGTCAATCGTATGATTTCCTTTGCAAGATGAGTCCTTACTAGATTAGTATTTCTAAATTTGCCTCGGTAATAGTACATTCGCTTTAGAACTCCTAAGCGTCATCTCGGAATATGGAGCACTTACTCTGATTCTTTGATCGGAAATTGCAGGTTTATTACTGTTGCAGTAGAATAAAAATGAAAAACTATTGATTGAATGTTTTGAAGGAGCTAACGTGATAATATGACGTACTGGTCTATATACGAACATGAAAATGAACATATCCAAGGATACATATACCACAAAAGATAAGAGTGGTTCTTGCCGTGAGAACTGAAGACATCAATAAAGGTTTTCAATACGGTGAAGGAAATATAAACTAATGATAAAGATGTTACTGGAAAATAGTGTATGTTCTAGTTCACATTCAAATGGCATATTTGGAGTTATTTTCGATGGTAATATTTTAACTATTTCATACTAGGTTTTTATGTACCTTAAATACCGACGCATGTATGTAGTCATGCAAACAGTGCTTTTATATGCATGTGGAATTTATATTTCATACAGAGCTTTGTTCATTCTACGGATGATGCTTTATTCGTTTATTCTTTTAGTTCATGACAAAAGGATCAATACGACCACGTTTCATATGTTGATAAGGCTTAGATCCTGGATGATCAACTATCTCATTTGTTACATATAAATCAATATAAAGGTTTTTATCATTTATATTGGAACTAAACAGTGGCCTTTAACAGTTAATTATAAAGGCAATAGTAGCCAAGATAATTTGTTTTGCAAGAAATCAACATTGTCCATTTCATTGGCGTCAAACAGACTGTAACGGTACATAAATCACACGAAATAATGAATATCATCGTAATAGCGATTTTTAGATTGGCTTGCTAATTCCGATTCCGTAAACGAAACCGCTTATATATTCCCAGTAACTTCTCCCCACTGAGGTTTTTATCACACGAAGGCGTGTTTGAGTATAACCGACGTGACCCACAATTGAAATTTGCACGAGCTGGCACGAGCTGGTAAACAAATATTTATAAATCTTGTATTGTTTGCAGCTATTATGATGGATTTCTCTATGTATTATTTTGTCATCATTTAGTAAAAGTTGAAAAATGGGACGTTCTGCGTCGCGTATAATGTTTAACATGGAAATCATGATTTCTCACTTTAAA
The DNA here is from genome assembly GCA_028554795.2 of Sinohyriopsis cumingii. Taxonomy (NCBI): domain Eukaryota; kingdom Metazoa; phylum Mollusca; class Bivalvia; order Unionida; family Unionidae; genus Sinohyriopsis; species Sinohyriopsis cumingii. Next base: position 73,829,799 of record CM068835.1, on the reverse strand, counting down.
CTTTGACACCGTCAATGTCAAACAAATCAAATTATTGTTGATTGAAGTGTTAATCAATAATTTCAGAAACACAATTATGATGACAAAATCTCATGATGTAATATTAGTTTCAAGTGAAAAGAAGCGACACGAATATTTCTTTGACACGTAGTTTGGTCTGGACATATTACGATATTGTCTGGCGCTCTAGTCTCTAATCTGAGATTGCAAACTCAAACCTTCGTAATTTAAACTGATTAATATTCATCAGTGTCAACCAACTTAGGAGAACAGAATACTTATAAATCTGAAAGTAATACTGTTTGAAGGACACATCAATATTGGTGACTGTTTCCATTACTGAGAGAATATTTTATAAATCAGTTACAGCGGATGTAATATATACATTATATATATATATATATATATATATATATATATATATATATATATATATATATATATATATATATATATATAACAAAGGATTCATTGGCGTAGCTAATGGGAATAAAATTAAACCAACAGTGGTGTTTTGTGACGAACCGGGAATGATAAAATCTCTATTTCGCCTAAATGCGTCATTGAGAGTCATACAATTGGAAGGAAAAGCATTGAATAATTTTTCAATTACGTACCCTGGGCCTCGTTATAAATTGCTCGAAATAGTTATCGTGTTGGAAAAAGACCGACAAAAACTTAACGAAGCGTATTACAAGAATTGTGAACAGTCATTGTATGATACTTGCAAGAAAAGTGTATGTTGCTGCTCTTAAACAAACCTAGTGATAAGTGCAGTGCAATGAGCAGCAGTGACAGCAACAACATTGACTAAACCAGTAAAACGATCAAGGTTCGCCACAATTTGAGAGAAGCCTTTTTTAAATTAATAAACAGACAGCATATACATTCATCTACCTTCAGAAAAATAGAAAACAATCCACAATAACGCAGACGAAAGACGGATGCCTTTATATGATAATCGAGAATGAAGAAACAGGGAAAATAGCGAGTGTGTATGAGCGCGAGCTTGACAAGCAATTCACTATTGTTTGGATACAAACCTGAAAGAAATGGGCAGGTACGAATTCGAGTGATATTTTGTAACAGAAGATTTGCGGTAATCTAATAGCCTTTTGGTGAGACTCATATCCGAGCAGGAACATCACATATTCTGTTTGTATGTGAAGGTGTGCCTTTTCTTATCAGAGCCTAATCTTAAATTATGCATTCCCATTTCCCATTAATAGAAGGCACCAAACAATTGTTCTTATATCAATGAATGATAAGAAATTATATATATATATATATATATATATATATATATATATATATATATATATATATATATATATATATATATATATATATATATATATATATATATATATATATATATATATATGTATGTATGTATGTATGTATGTATGTATGTATGTATGTATAAGCAGCAATCTCTGTGGAGGCTTATGCCTTAGAAAAGAAGAACTCTGCAATAGGACATGTTATTATGAATACTGAAAATCCCGCTTGCTCACGTTACGTGTTGGCCCTGGTCTTAGTCAATGCCGTGAATGTGCTAAGTAGCGTATCGTGCTTCGACTTCCATGTTGATCTATCAAGTATTATCTTTAGCGGCGGCGAAGCAATGCCAACGCACCCGTCACAGACAGAGCTATGGATGTTGTAATTATCAAAACGAGTGAACGTAACAAATACTTCTTTTACAAATTTTTTTTGTTCTTGATAAATAAGCGAATAGACAATGTTTATTTCCGTATATTATGTTATTCCGGATATGAATCAACTTTAGTAATCCACCTGAAGCGTCGAATAAGGATTTCACGTGGTTTGAATAAGGCAGACAATAGTAAAGTATTAGAAATTATAGATTTGCCAAGATCGTTTATGGGACAACATAACACAGATAAACCAGAGCTGGTTACATCATCATTTAAATAAAACTTCCGCGCGATGACCTAGCATCAAGATATCGAGAGACGCAAGAAAATCCGATATGTTTGCATTATCTGATAATTATTAACTTAGCTACTCGCAAAGTTGAGGACAATTTCGTGAAGCTAAACTTTTGCTTTTGTGTGAGATTCCGCTGTTCTAAAGCGTGCGATTTTGCATAAATACTCGCAATGTTATTTTCGGGGCCAAAAATACTGTCATAATATTTAGAAAGGGCAAAGACAAGGATGTTTTATGGGATGCCGAAGATGGTGTATATGACGGCAAAGTTGTGTTGACGAAACTAACATTCCGAATGGTGAAGAAGTGTGTTTCTTGTTATTTATGAACTCTAGAGGCACGTTACCACGATCGTGTATCACGCTTATCACAAACTCGCATTAAAGCTAGGTCCAACAGTTTTCATGGCAAACACATATCCAAGGAGGGAACAACGCACCAAGATTTGTTGTGGTGTTTCAGGATATAGCTTGTGTAAATAGTAGAATGGAAACTAGTTAACTGATATTTTCCTGGTTGGGAGTGTCGGAAGGCTCTGTGTGGTTGAACCGTCATTAGGAACCCTGTGACGAAATGTTGATCTTATCGCGCTCACATATAACAAGTTGTGACCGTACATACACCGTCATGAAAACACTGTCATTGATTTACAAATATTCCTGTGTGATATCATTACATTGTACCCGATTTATTAATGTTCATTGGAACACTTGGACTCTACAGTTGATGTTTACATTGAAGACCACGTGGCTGAGGTCACCTCCACAGGCCACATATTAATAGCTGTGACTGTTCAATAGGATATTGTTATAGAGCACACGTAGTCAAATAAAACCTATTGACATGCGTATGGGAAACTGCTAATATTTAACTTAACGTGGTACATTCTTAAATAATAATGTCATTTCATAAAGTTAATGATGGACTCAAATCAGCCTGCGAAAATAAATAGAGCAACATGTAACGGGTGACGAGTCATGCTAATACTTTCCTTAATAAAGTTAACTAAATTGTCCTCGTGTTGCCAATACAAACGTGTTTGATCAGCTCAAAGTGAACAAAAATAACACAGCGGCGGCAGTACAGTTTTCGCAGTTATAGGTAACGCAAATGCAAAATTCAGATGGATTATTTCCATTTCATGTTATTATTCCAGATCTGTAGACGAATGCAGCTCTCTCCGGTTAGCAAAATCGGATGCGTTAAGGGCCATCGGAACCTTATTTGGGATGTATCTTTAAAAGCGTTTAGTAAATGATAAGGAAAGGAAAAGGTCCTCGTGTACATGGGATGATTCCAAATATTTATTATCAGGCAATGGTATTTGACTACCCGGGACTATATCAAAAGTTCTTCGGTTGTGGCCTCGCTGTTGGTGACCGCGGTGCGTCCATTGAACGGTTTCCTTATGCTCATGATAGCAAGGTCAGTCAAGCTTCTTGATGGGTTAGATGAGTGAATAATTTGTGTCAATGGTTTCTCGTTAAGCTAGATTCGACAACAGGGCCTGACACTCATTGATCAGTATACACGATAACGCCTCAACAGATTTAAGTATTTGACTCATGTTCTTGCAAGCACAGCGAACTCACGTTTTCAATGATTTGCATAGACAACGCTTGAATGGGGACCCAATATGTGAACATCTTGGAGTAAAGATATTGCATGCATCCACGTGATGCCCCAAACCATAAGCATTTGTTTGACATGTCCCTTAAACGCCACACTAGAATTTTATGTGAAATTTCTGTTGATATTTAGTTACGCGTATCGATTTGACGTCGCATCGATGAATGACCAATGTTTCCTACCAAATCCGATTTAAATATGTTAATCAAAAGGGTGGTTGTTGACGTTAAGGACATGAAGCGTCATCGTTATACAACTGTTCGAAATCACTGCTTACGTTGATGAAGATGCGAACAAACAAGATGCAAATGCAATGACCGTCGGGATTTTACAATCCCAACCCCACCAATATGCATACTACATATAAGCAAACAAATTCAAGGAATACTAACCAATGAAACGAAGCAAATGACCAACATCGTTATCTTGTTAAATGATCGAAATATTTCCCATTCTGTTCCAAATGGCTTCATAGGTCTAAACGTCACATCTTAAAGAAACGCGAGACCGGATCATACTAATTATCATAACCGAAAATAGGGATGTGTGGGGTAAAATAGTAATGTTAATAAATGTTCATACGCTCTAACAGCTTCTATCCCACCTCCCGTTGTGCCGATATCGAATATCAACTCAAGGAATGTTTAGAATCTTAGAACTGGTCTAGAAAAACGCTGGAAAGTTAAACGCAAAATATTCTTTCTTCAATAATGTATTAACATTTACTGACAAAGCCACCGCGACCAAATTATCCGTAATATATATATATAGAACCAACAATAGCTTGACCAACCAAAGAAAGACCCAGACTGGTATTCAATAAATCCATGCTTATTCATTTACATTGTCTCATATTCAAAGTAAATTGTCCTTGTAATTACCAACTTGTAAAACTGGGTATGCTAATCTTTTGGATTACGTTTTGTACCAGCGAAGCAGGCGGCATGTCCCATACTTTATAATTTACTATTGAATGATTCGTGAAGCAGGACCTTCAAATTTATATTCAATTATAAGTACAAAATTAGATATAAAAAATCTTTAATTTGGTAATGGCAAGACGATTTTTGATATAATTTATACAATTTCCATAGATTAAAATTTAATTTCTAGCCCTGTAGTTATTTTTGGCATTCGTTTACTCTAGGCTTTATCATTATCTTGGTCAGGTTTTTATTCTCTGTACAAAAATGTAGTTATTGCTCTCTACGTCTCACTCATTTTGTGTATTTGTCCGTATGTGTGTGTATCTCATTATCCCCTCGGAACGACCTTGCTATGTGTGCAGGCCTAAAGGAGCATTTATTTTTTGCCGCCAATCAAGCTTCTGTTTTCGCCTCCAACCGTACAACCCGAAAGTATTGCCATATATAAAATAACTAAATTTGTACACAAAGCACCAATAGTACAGACACGTTCTGTTTAAAACGAAATTAAATTGAATACGTGACACGAATGTATTAATATGTGAATAGAAAGATTCAACGTATTTGAGATTACTCTTTATGTCCTTTATGCTATAACATTTATATTGGTACATCCTAGCAATGAGTATTATGGAAGCTCTATTCACGTTAATTAATCAGTCAGTCTACTTGTCTAAACATTGAAGTGTTGATAGACGTCATCTAATCTGACGTGACATGATTGTGCCAGTCCGAGCAAGAACCTAATCAACGACCCTTCCACACAATGTGCCATGTAAATCCTTGCCAAAAATGAATACACCAAATTCAACTTTGTTAGAGGACGTTATGCATTGCCAAATATCTTGAAAAAGTTACATTTTCATTCCAAAGAAAGAGTGTACAATGATTTTATTTCTAGTCCCTAGGTCGTAGAAAAAGGCTTTGTGTGGTTAACAAAAGTATCATTTTTCCTGATAATTTCGTGTGAGATATACTACTGTCAAGAAACTGTATGCTTGAGAACCTCGAAAAATTACCACTGAAACATTGTGGTATTACCAACCATAACCTTTCATTACACAAAGTACACAATTGTCTTGCTCTTGAAATGATATATTTATCAATATTGTTTTGAAGGCATGTTGCCCCTGCTTAAATATGTTCAGTTCTATTGGCATAGGATATAAAAACCATAGACGTTCAGGTTCGTTTATTTTATTTAAAAGTCTTCAAAATCAAAACCACGTATCTTTCAAAGATGAATTTTAAGTATGATATTTTGACAGGATAGCTCTAGAACACTAAATCTAGCATTAAAATACAGTTGTTTTATATTTGTAACACTGAACTAATTATATTCTATCGTGTCAATTTTGGTTCATTTTGGTGTTGTTATTGCGTTTCATTAGCAATTTATTCCATTTAATTGGTACCTTGTATTTCTTATCATCAAAATTAATGGTGTTGAGTTGTTGATCATGCAGATATTTACGGTAAAACAAATAGACCTCGATAGACCTAAACGTGGCAAATATGAATATAAATTTTGTATTCCTTTTTGCAAACTCCTAATTAAAGGCGACATAATGATCAAAATGTGGTTTGATATTCTAGTACGCTAAATATAATAACGGTAGCATGTAGGAGTGAAAATAAATTAAATATTAGGGTCATTCCAAATTTGAATCGCTCTCAGCTGAACAGTTATTATGCAGTATGTTCCACATACAGCCTGAAGAATTGCGACTTATGGGAATGTTCTTCTACACTGCATCTAAATCAAAAAGATATGTCCAAGACTCTAGTCTTTTACAATATGGTGACTTTGTATTAAGACTGATTATATAAACGAAGCTCTAATCATTTTAGGATGCTCTCAGAGGAGCGTTTAATTTTGGAAGTGTACCCGTAAATGGTATTGTTTAAAATGCTGTTTGTTCTCCGCGATGGGATAGTTTATTTTATTTATGTTTAGCATCTAAATTAAGCTCTTTCCTTTCTCTTTTTCGTGCATTTCATTTTGGGGATGATGCATATATTTTATTCTGGTCTGGGGGGATCGAAGTCAATAGAGATATTACATAATCTACGATTACAAAATCTAAAAGATTCATAGTTTATTCTTTTCTTGAGCAATCCTTAGAAAAAATAAACAAGAAGGGATCAGCTGTTTCCATGCAGGTAGACATTTATTTCCCTGGAAAATGCCTACACACTATCATGTGTGTGTGGGTTTTGCCTAAATGCATGTTATCTACAAAGATGCATCATAAACCAGTTAGAGAGGACCTTATTGCGAACAATGCAAACACAAATAATGCTGATTAATTCCAAGAAATTTTGTTAGGTTATGTTATTACCAAATGCTGATAGCATAATATTTGTGTAAGTTTTATACTGACATTAGTTTTTGGTGCCGAGAATAGCAGCTTTTCTAGCTTGCAAATGATATTGGTTCTGGCATGATACGGGTCTTACGGTTGAAGAAATTGCCTTAATCGTAGAATCTTTCCAAATCAATTTGGCATTCTTACACCATGTAAATCAATGTAGATCAGTCATCATCCAAAAACAAAGTATTGACCAACATGTTACGAAAGATGAATATATGATCCTATACTACGCTGTTGAAGAGATGAAAAAGGATAATGAAAATAGTCGTAATCGATTTGTTGGGGCCCTGTGAAATGTAGCTGTGTCAGGTTATGATTTGTTGAAAGTCTGACACTGGTTGTACATATTTACCACCACAACCAAAGAATTTTAAAAGAATAAAATACAAAAAAAAAAAAAAAAAAAAACAATAAGAAAAACTAATTACTCCTTGTTTCAAAAAAAAGATGATTGTTTCGAAAGTTATTTAAATAACAGAAATCCTGTCGTAATGAATAAACCACCTCTAAAACACATCTGCAATTGCTATCTGAATAAAGAACAACATATTACGGATACGTTGTTTTCCTGATGGATTTAATCCAAAAATACTCTTCTGTTTACGGTTTGATAGGTTTATGGTAAAGATTGCCCTCTTTTAACTTGAAACGTCTCTTCCTTTCTGTAAAATACGGTATATCAATAGTAGCACAATTTTCTGTATATCGCATATATTTGAGTCAAACATGTTAACGTTTGGCACACTGAAATCTTTGTTACGTCATGATGCGATCATTACATTTACATCTTATTCTCATTGGCGTTACTACGGTTGGTGTCATCCACACGGACCTCCTTCCTGCACAAAAATTCCAACACTGTATAGACAGTGACGAGCGGTAACTCATCGTGTCATCCCTATAGACCTCCTTGCTGTACAAAATTCATAAATTTTATAGACAGTCAAGAGCGGTAACTAACTGTGTCACCCCATCGACCTCCTTCCTGCACACACATTCAAAATTTTTATAGACAGTCATTTTGGTGTCACCATCTCTGATGGTGTAAACCTGTGAGGTCCGCACCCCCCTAGTGAAGCCATTGCTTATTTTCACAAGGCTTAATTTGCTTAATTGTTAGTATTATGTAATGATTAAAAAATCTAAGTTCACAGAACAAATTTAACTGACAAACAAGTGCATTAAATATTTACAATGAAACAGTCAGCGACCTTTTGTTTGTCTGAAGTCACATATTTCTCAATTATTAGAATATGTTAAGAATTAAGCCGCATTGTGTGACATGGCGTGATAAAGTCGAATAGGGATAATTACCCAGTAGGGTTAAATCCTACAGGGGAGCGATGATTACGCTTTAACAAGCCCTAGCTGTGTTTGATGGCGAGAGGTGAAGAAAAGCAGGTCGTCTTCAAACGGATTGTGTAACAGAGATATTTCTCTTTATAAAGTACATGTCATTTCCGTCCAATATTGTTCATACATGCTATTTCTGTCTAATGAAAGTTGATTCATGCAACCTATGTGATGTGTTCATTTTATGCGTACTCTCTCTAATAGAAATGTGTGTGTGTGTGTGTGTGTGTGTGTGTGATTTGGATTTTTAAAATATTTTTTCCCCCCAGTCATATCAATACAATGTCTGCAGTAAGGCAGTTTATAGTCATGTCTAGCACTGGGCATCATGCCGCAGATACGTAGCATCATGTCCCACCCAATCACAATATCATGGCAAGAGACCGACCAGTCCTAACACTAACCTTTTAATGCTGAGCCCACCAAGCGAGGCAGATGTTACCCCGGAACGCTGCATTATCGCGGTATGTAATGTTCCTAAACGTCCACATTATTGCTGTTTTGCCATTGCTGCTTTCTTCTAATTTGTAATGTTTCAATGACTTTCCCGCTTTCTATTCCTATATAAAAAATATTTCTCAATCGAAGCGCGTAAATGTAAATAAAACAGCATATGGTGGCTGACCCAGATTAACGTATCATGGGGGAACAACTCTGTATTAGCGCGGCATTTGCTTAAACTAACGTATGGTAACACGCATTATAATAAAAAAAAAACAAAAAAAAAACTTAAGTATGATAATAAATGTCCACACTTGTACTGGCATAATATTGCTACAATAAAAGAAAGGATCCAATGATAAAATCGAACACACAAATGTAATTCAAGTGTAAATCCATGAATAACAACATTACAAATTAAAAGCAATTATGTTTTAACTTTATATGAATTGTAAATGCAATGTGGGCAAAGAAATGTAAATATATAGCAACTATTATTATTATTATTATTATTATTATTGAAATATTCCTGATTTCAAGAAAGTTTAACTGTTATTATATTTTTATTTACGTAAGAGAAGTATGATCATAAGCAACATTTTGTAATTTTTGGTCCATAATGATACCAAGAAATCAAATCGCTACCATCCATGTAAGGACCTGTATGTCACCATCGGTATATCACCTATAATCATGAAGCATCAGACGATACACTGGATGTATATCATAATCAAACTCAATGCATGTATAGCAAGTTTAAATGGAGTTCATTTTATATGCTGATCAACGTAAAAAAGTGATGTTCATTCTTTTTCATTGTAAACGTATAAAAAATGTTGCCATTTTAGAGAAAATTGTTTTGCAAGATATTTGATTCCTTACTGGCTACAGATTTACATCTGTAAACAACCGCTAGGCGGCGCTTATAGTACTATTTTGATTAGTCTTTGTTATGTTCGAACCCGCGACCACCGCATCCCAAGCGGATGCTCTAGCCACTAGGCCACCGGAGCGGTGACCTAATGACAGTAACGGTGCAACCCTTGTGCTATGTTCATTCATATTCAATTTCTCTGTCTAATGAAAGTAACTCAAGAAACACATATGGTGTGTTTGTTTTATACGCATTGTCTCTGTCTAAAGAAATTAACTGTTGCAACCCATACTGTAGGCTCTGTTCGTACCCAATGGCTCTATATATGAACGTGCCAGGCACAACCAATACGTTGTGTTCATTTCGTCAGTTTGAGTGACTGAAGTGAACTGAAATGTTATCGATGATACTAGCCAAATAAATCCTAAAATCCTTATGAATACAGAGTATTTTACTAATTATTAAGATGCAAGATATAATTGCCAATCTATTGAGAAATATGCTAAAATATCAAAAACATCGAATCTTATGAAGCAGATCGTTCCATATAATCTGAACGATATGATTGGATCAATATGCAGTTACTAATTATTATGACATAAGAGCAAATAAGGGAAGTAACAATTATTAAATCTAGCTTTAGTACATTAAACGTCAATATACTTAATATGGAAGTCCCTCCGTGTAATTCTTTACAAATTATTTCCCTATAACAGTATTTCTGTACATTAAGTATCTCATTTTCTTGTCGTTTTTAATAGGTTTATTAAGGACTAAAAGATGTTCCCGCAAACATCAAGATACCTGCAAAGGATTAGATCACTTTACCCACGACCGCGTGCAAGAGAAAGTGTTAATCACCACACCCACTGCCCAACGGAAAGTGATACATTCGTCTTCTTATATTTGGGCAGCGAGGTTATGATGGAAATCACAATTTTAATGGAACAATATTTCAAACTTCTTACTATATCATAGTTGTAATTATCAGGGCACGATTTTTACATTTTTAACTTTAGATGCGTTTGCATGTTACTCTTCAAACGTCTATTACAGACAAGGCCTGATTAAAGTCTTCATGAGCCTACTGATATAACGCGGGACAGTCGCTCAGCTGTTAACTCAATATGGAATGGAAGGTCTATAGGAGGTTCCACACAATACTATGGCCTAGGGCTATAATCTTAATAGTCTATTTGTTAATCTGATCCTGTTATAAGCCGCAGATTGTACGTGATAAATATATGTTTCCGTAACACTTTTATGGTTCGATATAATCTAATGAATTTACATTGGATTCAAAGGAAGTATTAACGTGGATATCTTTCCAATTAAGTTTTAAATTGTATTTACTCATTACACTCAATATCTCTCTCTCTCTCTCTCTCTCTCTCTCTCTGCAACAAAGTAATTAATATATTTTACTCAGCTAAATGTAGTGTCGATAAGACCCAAAGGAATGCTCTAAGCTGTCACTTTGCTTTTTATGCCAATATATAATGGACTATTGCCTCAGACTGATAAGAAAACCATAGGAAAGGGCGTGACAAAATGCACTGTGTATAAAATTAATTCCGGTTATTAATACTATATGATAGCATGGGAAATAAAAACATTATATTTGCTTTCCCGTCTTATTTGTAGTTTAGCTAATAGTATAATCATTTGAAACATCCCAACAAAACGTGTAATAATCTTTATTACTAACCTTTTGAAAACGTTATATCAAAGTAAATGAGATAAGAGAAAAGTGAGAAATTAATACTTTCGTTGCCTTGGTATCATGATATTGAAAATGCAATAACTTTAAATTTATGAATGCTCGTGATTACAACCATATTTGTCAATACAGTATATACATATCAGTAATGCCAGTTTCATGCAGTGAAAACCATATGAGCTGTGTCATACTTGAGATCTGTATGTAATTGCAGCGTGCTGTCTTAGTCTATATCAACTAGACCGAAGATTACACACTTATTCCAATTTTGAACTTTTCCACAAAAAAATGTTTCCTTCAAGAGCATCTATCGGAACAAATATCATGATGCTGACATCAATCTTCTTACCGCTATAAACCATGGTCTCCAGTATAATCACCTGTACAACCATGGTCTCCAGTAGTATCACCGTAAAACCACTGTCTCTGGTATAATCGCTAGTATCATTCTTGTTCCCCGGTAGATTCACTGGCAACTGAAGCAACGGTACAGAATGAATCAGAGAGTAGATAGTGTCTGCGATGTTAGCAATAAAGACTGCAGATAAACCACGCTTTTGTAGGCTTGCTGTCCTGTCAGGTTTCTGGTAGTTTTCAATGTAATTGTTAGCAGCGTACGAGTTAACATACAAAGACTGCTGCCTCACCTCAAGAGTTACATAGCTGCATACCAACACATGCATTGCTCCATCGGAAATCACTCACCTAATAGAACCTCAGACAGTTCAGTTTCTAACATAGTATTAAACCTTTTCAAACAGATCTCTTTTTTTTAAATATATACATATATGTTTATTTGACTATTTGCATATATCTTTATTTTACTATTTACACACATATATCATTGAATCTTTACACACGAAGATGTAATATCTTTCGTTCTTGTGGAGCGATGGAGTTAGACCTCACTACGTCGAGGTCTGCAACATTCACTTAGAAGAATGATCTTGGTTCATTTCCACACAGTGGTACATTCCCTGTTCCGACACAGGACAAGTTTCTAAATTATTAAAGGACACCTACGCTCTGTTTCCCTAGCATGTATGATAACATACAATGTTCCTTTCTCACACAGGCCACATTTGCAAGTATTATAGTACTTCCCTCGCATTTATGATAACATGCAGTAGTCCTTTCATACACACGACAATCTTTCAAGTATTAAATTGTTTCCCTTACATTTATGATAGCATACATCATCGTCATCGTCATCACTATCACGAGAGAGAGAGAGAGATTTCAAACACTTAAACAATATTGGCTACCGTATTTTGTTGATTATGTGCTTTATAAAAATGAATGATATTTTATTCCATGTACAAAAGAGTACCCGGATATTTAAATATACCGCCTTTCTTTGCTATATTACATACAATCATATGATAGAAACACTGGAACTGAATCCCTGTGGTATACCCAATCTGAAACTGCATTTTTGTAATCACCTCGACAGTATCTAACTACCTATATGGTGTATTCGTTTGAAGAACAAATGAACCCAATATTTCTTACATTATTTAAGGAGCATTATGACACCCACTGTTCAAGTGTTTCAATGTCAGGATTTTTAGATGCAAACTAATGGTCTACCAAATTGGTGATAAAATACGACATCCTCGTGTATGAAAAACATGCTGTTCGCTTCTTCAAAACAAATTGCTGGATCTCATGGTGGTTTCCAGATGTGATTACATGTCAGAATCTCTACATACATAAAGTTGCACTCTTTGGAGTATAATAGAACAATATTCCTCAAAATCTCCAGCCAAAGAATAACGATAAAGTTACAAACGTAAATAGAGCAATCTTAATATTATCCCGATTTCTGAATTTAAATTATGAATTACTACGTGACCTATCATTTCGACTAGGATTATATCAGAACATTGATTTTTTATATCTCCATTTGGGCTTATTAATGCCTCAACTCGATTGTGTCAAATTCCTTTTGAGCCCGTTTTGCTCCGTCTGAGCATGTTGATTTTTATTCGGGTCCATATATAGAAACACTTGAGTCCATTTGCTATGAATTGCAATCCATCTACAAATAAAGTAGATATTCTAAGAGCATTAGAAACCTATACCACCAAGATCACAGTGAGAAAGACACAACACAATGTTCAATGATTTCATTTTCTTCTTCATCCTTTCTTGAAGCCCCGTTATCTGTAAATTACAAAACGGTAATACTGTACCGCATGAAACCAGGAAGAATACGGCCGACCTCATCTTAAGAGCATTGCCGCTCATCACAGCACCAAATATCCGCTCAAATAACAGGAATTTTCTAATGAAAGGATTGTACCATTTTTAAGCAGACTCTATTAGATGGTTTATATGGTGATCCCTTTCTCGAAACTAATCCTTTTGTGATCTTCCGGTTTCACAATATATGTTGAGGCTATTTGTAACAATGAGTCATGATTGGCTGTCAGTCATTTTACATTTGAGGAGTGGGTTATGTCCATTTGAAACAAATACTGGATTTACCTTTACAGACCTAACATTACGAAATAATGAATTATTCCATACCATTTTTGTCATAAAGCCAGTTAATGATTGGCGATACCGCAATAATGTTAAATTTGTACAGCGTGCAAAATGAGTAAAATCAGAATGATGGAGTATATAGTAATACTAGGTACGACAAAGAAAGGTGTTTCATTTCCATCTGATACACTTATTAACAAAAACTATTAACGTTAGTAGGAATCAAGTGATTTTGATAGTTATGACAAAGTATATGTCTAGTCTCATGAATCTAAACATCCTCAGTCGAATTTTATAGATACACAAAGAGCCATTATATTGCAAAGATGTTTAGAGAAGATTGTCTAAAGTACGTCATAAACGTCGACACGGTGATTAGACTGCACTGCTATCCTATTTAGCAGACTGTGCTGCATATTGTTATATTCCACTCGTGTAAATAAGTCGAATAACACTGCTGGTAATAATTAACACCACTAATCAAGTGAATAAGGTGGTTATAATTTAGAAAATAACCAAGATCTGTAAATAAAAGTTTGCACATGTCAATATTAGATTGTATACATTTATGCAGCCATGTGATCTAAATAACACACGTTCACACATATGTTGCTTAGGTACTGATGCTGATTTTGACAAATGCGTGCTGAATAGTGCATATTGTATATTGGCAGTTTCAAATTACAATTAAAAGTCATTGCAAATTAACTAATAAAGACTTATTGGAATATTAATTGTAATACTATATTGTTTGTCTTTTGATTGGTTGGGGTGGGTGGGAGAGTTTTTTTCTGCATATAAACTTAAAGCAGTTTGTAAACTTAAAACAGATTATTGCAGTAAAAAAATGAAATATACCCCATTCATAGCCGCTGCAAATAGCTGCAGTATAAAACACTTGTATACTGTGTCTATTGGCAAGGATGAAAATGAAGATTATGAAACTGCGTACTGGAACACGGACTGTGCATCATCAAATTAGCAAATCGTTGCAATTTTCTTTAAGTTCTGTTGGGAAATGTGTATTCTCATTCACAAAGTATGGTCACTAGTAGTTAAGTGGGATACCCTGGGACTTAGCATTAACAACACCCCTGGGACAATCTAGCCTCAAATGGAGATATAAAAAATCAATGTTCTGATATAATCCTAGTCGAAATGATAGGTCACGTAGTAATTCATAATTTAACATGGGGAAAAATCATGGGACATTCTAGCCTCAAGGGGAATTTAACATGGGGAAAAAATCATGGGACACTCTAGCCTCAAGGGGAATTGAACATGGAAAAAAATCATGGGACACTCTAGCCTCAAGGGGAATTGAACATGGGAAAAAAGTCTTGGGTCACTCTAGCCTCAAGGGGAATTGAAAATGGAAAAAAATCTTGGGTCTGTTGAGAGATAAGGAAAAAATGGAACAGGGTGGGACCCTATTTTAATATGGTCCCGACCTGATGGGTCTATGGAAATGGAACATACGAAAATTGAAACAGGGAGGGGTCTCTATTTTTTTTTAAACACAAAAATAATAAATAAAAAATGGGGTAGGCAATTGAAAGTCGATCTCTTTTCGAGAGATGTTGGTGGCCCTGAAAAGGGCCTTTGGGTTTATATATGCCCTTAACACGAAGGGCATCTGTGACTTCTTCTTGTCCTTAGGCTTCGTCTCACTGTAGGACCGTAAATCAATACTCTTTTGAGGCATCCTTGCCTCTCCACGTAAATCCTACGTATCCATAGGTTGCTGGCGGTCCTATGGACAACTGTCCATTCGGATCGGACATACATCGGTATGTCCGTCCTGAACATCATTGTTGACACAGGGTGGAAGATTCAACGTCAGTCCACATGCTGAGGCGACGAGAACAGGTAAATCAATGCAGTGAACTGCGCTTATTTATAGGTAGAGGAAGGATTGAAACGGATTGAGTTCATTGACCAATCCAAACACGCGTTACAAAATTCAGTCAGCTCGCATCCAATCCGAACAGAACAGTCTGTGACGTCACGTGGTCTATATAGATTTGCTACAGCCTGTGTGCAGTCAATCGATGCGAGACAGTGATTCAACATGACGGAAACTCAGAAAACGATCCATTGGGGTGCACCAGCAGTGGAGACTACACAAGGGAACCCGGACTTACTTTCAGAAGAGGTACATTGGGATTTTGTGGATTTTCTTACCTCGCAAGAATTTGTTCCGGAACCTTCGTCATCTTCATTACCACACGTGGAGAATTTTAGAGAGAGACAGAAAGAAGAATTGGAGAAATTTATACAACGACAAAAGGAAGCGGAACAAGTTTTCTTTTACAGCAACAACAGCAAGAAGACGTAAGAAAACATCAACAACAACAAGAAGCAGCAGCAAAGAAACAAGAGGGTGCAAATCAAATGGTCACGGTACTGTTAGACATTTTAGCGGAGTTAGGAAGTCTGAAACAAATGTGTCAATCTTCTTTATCACGGCCGAAGAGAATACGACCTTCCCGAGCTAAACACGCCAACCCTGTGACTAAGCCTACCGTACCACCCTTAGTGATTCCAACCCAATCATCATCATCTGAAGTAGGCCTCGGCCGTGGCAAAGGCTTAAGGCAGTTAAAGTTGATTGCTTAAACTCACCCTACGCCAAAAACCAAAGGCCCTTTTCAGGGCCACCCACTTCTCTCGAAAAGAGATAGACTTTCAATTGCCAATAACTCAAAAAAAAAAGAAAAAAAAAAAACATTTTACCCCTATAGTACGTGTATATGAGTGCGTGAGTGTAGCTTCTTATTTAAAATCAAAACTCGAAGACACTTACCTTTTTATGCCTAATTTATTCTTTTATCAGTAGTTACAATCCAATTCACAATTCACAACAGAGCACTTTAAAAAGTACATTCACTTCTTCTGTCTCACTGTTTAGTCTCTCTGTTTTTTAAATTTCTTCACCGTCACAGTCTTTTCCTCCTCTTCCTCCTCACTTTCTTCCCTTCTTCTTTTCTTCTCCTGTTTCTTTTTCTTCACCTGTCTGCTATCTTCCTCCTCTTCTTCCTCTGAAGAATCCCTCTCTTCTTCTGACTCCTCTTGTTTCTTTTTTGGGCAATCTGGAGACCAATGTCCTTTTTCTTGACAATAATAACAGGTATCTTGACTTTTGTCTCTGTTAACCCCTGTTTTTCTTTTTTTACGGTCTGGACACTCTGAAGACCAATGCCCTTTCTTCTGACAGATATAGCAAGTATCTTCACTTTTATCTCGAAAGGAAGGAGAGTAGTCCGTCGGCTGGTCTGAAGAAAATTTTCGGATGACCCCTCGCAAAGCTCTGATGAAACGTTCGATCTGTCTAGTCTCTTCCATCGTTGTGCTCGGTTTGAGAGTGAAATGAATAGTGAAAGGACAAGACACACACCCTTTTATATACGCTGGTTTGCTAGGACTATAAATTAGTCCATGGTGTTTAAACTTGAGTCATTTGACGTTTTGCTATCAAGATGAAACGATCCAATTCATTTGAGAAGAAAGAAGAAGAAAGTAAGAGGCAGAAACGTGATCTATCGCCTCGTACCAGAGCTGAAGTCTTGGCACAAATTCATGCCAGTGATTCTGAAGAGGACATGAGTGAACCAGAATCCAAACCCTCTAAACAAAGTTCACCACCCTTAGTTAACCCTGAAAAGTACTATTCCATTCGAGAGACAGAAAAGCGCTCCTCTAGAATATTTAGAACCACGGCTTACAAATACACGGTGAAGTTTAAAGATTTCAAGTCCGAAGTACCGTTAGAGAAAGCAGAAGGGTTCATCGCTGGGGTGTGGGATTCTTTGCTCACCACACTCAAGCGACAATGTCAACCCAAAGAAGACGATCGCTTGAAACTTTCCATACAACACGACGGTTTGAAATCCCCTGTTTGGATCGAGTTTAGAACCCCTGCAGAATTGACTGCTTCCAAAGTCATGGACAAAATTCAACACGTACAACATTCCAATGACCAGTTTGACATCACCGATGGTAAAGCCACACTGGACATGACCCACGTCTCTCCTCCTCAAGGGACTGGACGCAAAAAGATGTTATTGGTGGACGAGCATCGCAGCACCAAAACAAGTCTCGTCCGAATTCACAACCCTCAAGACCAGATGTGTTTAGCCAGGGCCATCGTGGTGGGACGAACCTATGTCAACAAGAACGACACGGTAGAATGAAAAAGAGCCTGGAAAACTATTTGACAATCGGACCGAGCCAAACAACGAAACGAAGCAGAACTCCTGTTACAACAAGCTGGCTTGCCCAAAGACAAACCCTGTGGCATTCCTGAAATGCAAAAATTGCAAGATGCCCTAGCTCCATTCTACACCTTGAAAGTGCACCCTCAAGAAGTGCGTGGGCCTGTGTTGTTTCGAGGCCAAGATTTTAAGGTTGGAAAATACATTCACCTTTATCATCACGATGACCGTTTCGATACCATTACCAGTATCACTGCATTCCTGGGATACGGTTATTACTGTGAGAAATGTGACTATGGTTATAATAATCGAGAGCAACACAAGCATTGTGGATTGAAATGCTCAGGATGTTTGGCCTCTCTACCCTGTCTGAGCGAAGGACCAGTGCATTGTTCAACTTGTCTGCGCACGTTTGTCAGCCCTACCTGTTACCAACAACATTTGAAGACGCAAGGTTCACAGCAGAAATGTGCTTGTCAACTGCTGAGATTGTGCCCTACGTGTGGACACGGCATACGTACCAATAATGCCAAGGCACACGTATGTTCAGGAAAGAAAAAATGTCACATTTGTCACCACATCGTGGACTTGGAACACCAATGCTACGTGCAAAAATACCAACCCCCACCAGAGAAAGAGGACGGTCACAAGAAGAAAGGCAATTTCATCTTTTTCGATTTCGAATGCATGCAAGAGACTGGCATTCACGTTCCTAATTTCTGTGTGGCTCATCGAGCGTGCGAGAAGTGCATTCAAGAACCTATCTTCAGTCATTGCCCTCACTTCAGCAAGATTCCTGGAGGACGTGAAAAAATCTTTCGGGGACAGAACACGCTAGCCGATTTTGCCCAATGGGTCTTAGACCCCATCGACAAGACGTGGAGCCAAGAGGACATCGAACGTTATGGAGATTGTCATCGTCATGCCACGGTGATGGCTCACAATTTCTCCGGATACGATGAACAGTTTCTTTTGAGATACTATACGGAACAAGGCACCGAGCGTCCTAAAGTCACTTTGAACGGAGCCAAAATCATTTTCATGCAAGTGGTGCAAGTACAGTTTAAAGATTCGATGAGTTACTTGGCCATGCCTTTCAGCCGAATGCCTAAAACATTTGGAATGACAGAAATGGCTAAATGGTACTTTCCACACTTTTTCAATACGGAAGCCAATCAACACGCCGTTCTACCCCATTTACCTGAGGATCACTATTACGACCCTGACAACATGCGTACCGAACAACGAGAAGCTTTCTACGCTTGGTACCAGGCTCACGCCTCGGACCCTTTCGACTTTCAGGAAGAAATGTTAAAGTATTGTCGTTCCGACGTGGACATTTTACGACGTTGCTGTGGAAAATTTCGAGAACTGTTCATGGAACACGGAGGGGTCGATCCTTTGAAAGAAGCTTGCACCATTGCCAAAGCGTGTTCCTTAGTGTACCGGCAACGATTCATGCATGAAAACACCGTAGTTGTCATCAGTCCTCAAACGACCAACTATGTCAAACGTCAATACTCGGTCAAAGCCCTACGCTGGTTACATTACTTGTGCGACAAGGAAGACAAAAGATTCAGCATGCCCGCAACGGAGGGGGCGAAAAGACCATTGGAACGCATTCGGTCGATGGCTGGGACTTAGAAAACCCCAAGATCGTGTACGAGTTTAACGGTTGCTTATTTCACGGATGTCCCGTCTGTTACCCTGACCGCGACACTAAAGATCAGTTTTTACAACGAACCATGGAAGACTTGTACCAGGACACTTGTCAGCGACGCCTAAAGTTAGAACAGGAAGGATACCAAGTGGTGGAAATGTGGGAACACGAGTACGATCACCGTTTGAAAACCGATCCCGAATTTAAACGCCTCGTGGAAAGTTACCAGTTCATGGACCCCCTGAACCCGAGGGATAGTTTGTACGGAGGAAGGACCAATGCCACCTGTTTGCTGTACCAAGCCGACGAAGAGAAAGGAGAAGAAATCAAATACTTGGACGTGTGTTCGCTGTATCCGTACGTGTGCAAATATTGTCGCTTTCCTGCAGGGCACCCACAATTGTTCACAGAGCACATCGACCTGAAAAACATTCGACAATACGAAGGCTTGATCAAGTGCAATGTTTTGCCTTCCACGGACTTGTACCATCCCGTCTTACCTCACCATTGCCAAGGCAAACTGATGTTTCCTTTGTGCCGTACTTGTGCCGAAACGTGCAACCAAGATCAGCCTTGTCAGCACACCCAGGAAGAACGGGCTTTGACGGGAACCTGGGTCAGCGTAGAATTGTTCAAAGCTATGGACATGGGATATCAACTGTTAGAAGTGTACGACATTTGTCACTTTCCCAAGACAGAACAATACCACAAGGGTGACCCCACTCAGAAAGGCATTTTCGCCGACGACGTGGATGCCTTTTTGAAACTGAAGCAAGAAGCCAGTGGCTATCCTTCCTGGTGTCACACTCCCGAAGACCAAATACATTTCAAAGAGAAACACCGGGCACAAGAAGGCATTACTTTAGATCACATTGAGAAAAACGAAGGCAGGCGATCGTTTGCCAAAGTGCTGTTAAATTGCTTGTGGGGTAAAATGGCACAATGTTTACCCAAGACGGAGTATTTGACAGAACCTTCCCGCTACTTTCAGATGATTCACGACAAAACCAAATTCATGAAACATGTGGACGTCGTTCGCGAGGATTTGATCTTGGTCAATTACGAAGAAGATCTGGACTTTGTACAAGACGACCCTTTTGGAAATGTCATCATTGCGGCTTACGTGACAGCTCATGCTCGCTTAAAATTGTACAAAGCTTTAGAACTGTTAGGGGAACGCGTCCTGCACTTTGACACGGACAGTTGCATTTACATCCATCACCAGAGTCAACATCACCCTGACATCGAAGGAGACCGTTTAGGAGCCTGGACAGACGAGCATCCCGAGACAAGATTCTAAGTTTCGTCAGTGGCGGTCCAAACAATTACGGATACGAATACCGGGACCCACAAGGAGAAGTGCACGCGAAGTGTAAAGTGAAAGGATTGACTCTGAATTATCGTACCAGTCGAGTGGTCAACTTTGGGGTATTGAAAGAAGCCTTGCAATCTGGAGAGGATGAACACTTTAAAGTGACCGCCTATCAACCCAACAAGATTGTACGTTTACCCACTCACCACATCGTCAGTCGACCCTTGGAAAAAGTCTATCAAATCGTGTACCAGAAGCGAGTGCGACTTCCCAATCATTTCACCTTACCGTATGGACACGCCGGTATTGGTCTGTATATAAAAAAGGAACCCTAGGCAAGATCGATAGTTCATTGTGACTACCAAGACCAAATTAACAAGATGAATACTTTCAGAGAAACACAAAACAAGTTTAGAAAAACACAATTCAAGTGTGGGGCTTCTGAAGTGGAATGCGATTGTGAGCCTTGCGACTTTTCAACCTGTGTTAGTGACAGTACCAGAAGAACCCGTCACCCAGGACAGGACTGTCGTGGACATCCCTGAAAGACCCTTTCGGGATGACACTTGTGTGACCTTACCCTCTATAGAACTGGTCAGAACATTACCCAACACATGTTGTACAGACACTTGTTTTTATTTCACGTTGATGGTTATCATGTGCGTTTTATCGTTGTACTTAAGCCTTTGGCTTTTATGTATTTTTGTCTTTCGTGTTCATGTTTAAAACATTCAATAAACGTGTCCTGAAAAAAGTATATAAACTCTTGTCTTGTTTGTTTTCGTATCACAAGTGACATTCCTCACACTATGGCTGCCTCTGCTGTCTCTGCTCCCTCTTCCACCACTGTCAAAGTCATCGACGAAACTTAGATCGTACCAGTTGGGAGGCTTTGTATTTTCGCCATCTCTTTAACATGCTCATTGCTGGACCTAGAGGTTCAGGCAAAACCGAATTCGTCAAACGTTTGATCGAACATAAACATCATTTGATCGATCGACCACCTCAGCGCATCGTGTGGTGTTACAAAGAGTGGCAATCGGCGTACAGCCTCTTGCGAGAAAGTCAAGGCGATTCCATCGTGTTTGTGGAAGGCATTCCTAAAGAAGACGACGGCATCGTCTCTGACTCCTGTCAAACCCATTTGGTCATTTTTGACGACATGTTAGAAGAAGACGAAGAAGAAATTAAACTGTGGTTCACGCGCAAAGGGCATCATCGTAATGCCAGTGTCGTTTACATCACCTAAAATTTGTTTCAACAAAGTAAAGCCCATCGCACCATCAGTCTCAATGCGCATTACGTGGTCTTGTTTAAAAGCCCTCGAGATAAATCGCAAGTGCAAGTCTTAGCCAAACAGTTAGGAACGCCTTGGCTGACTCAGGCGTACGACGATGCCACTCAAACTCCACACGCCTATTTACTTGTCGATTTGAAACCTGCGACCCCCGATGATTTGCGATTTCGTACCCACTTGTTTCACCACTGGTGCCAAAACGGAGGGCCTGTCCTGTACACGTCTCTGTCCTCGACTTAACTTCATTCCACAAAAAAATCTATAAAAACCTCAGACCCTTTTCGTTTGTCCCACACAACGTCAACATGACGTCCCTTCAGTCGCATCTTCCCATCAAACTGATTTGTGCCTTGTATGGCATCAGTCGAAAAAAAAATCCATAAACACGAGCTCGTGTCTTAGAAGCTAGTCTCAAAGAAGTCTTACGATGGTTCACGGTGACGGCACGTCATTTACTCCAAGGGATCATTCAGATTCCTCATCAAACCAAACGCTTTTTTGATCGAAACAAAGTCGCTTTGACCCAACTGGCCGATCCCCGCATCGACACTCAAACCAAAAAACAAATCATTTTGAAACCTGGAGGGAGCGGTACTCTAGGAGGAGTCATCATTCGCTCTCTCTTAAGATGGGATCCTAATGCCCCCAAAGTTATCCCCAAGAAAAAAGTCAAACGAAGCTCCAAGAAGAAGAGAAAGACCAGGTCCCCAAAGAGAACTTCTCCAGTGGCGGGACCCTCCTCTTACCAGACACCACCCCGGAAAAAGAAAAGAAGCCCCCAGAAAAAGAAACAGAAAAAGTCCCCAGAAAAAGAAAAGTCCACAGAAGAAAACTAGTCCCAAGAGAGGCACTTCAGCCAGGACGCAACCTTGCACTCGCAAACCACGACCTGCCACGGCAGTGAGCGCGTCTCCGGCAGCCTCAAGTTCATCCACTTCTCCGTTGATGACACCAAGAACTGAAGAGTACTAGAAGACGTTGATCACACCAAGAACTTCTCCGTTGATGACCCCAAGAACTTCCCCAGTGGCAGGACCCTCCAATTTAGTGGCAGTGGCTGCTGCTCACAAAGTACCTTCTCCCAAAATCAAAGTCCAAGAAAGATCGGGCATGTTACAAAGTTTACTGGATTTGTCCAAGCAAGAACTGGCTCGATTTAGTCCGTTGCGTACCCCTGCACGACGTGTCATGCCTGTCCTGAAGTTGATACGACGTAAAGACAATCAGTGGCGACGCGTTCCAGTATAAAAAAGGTGTGTGACCAAGTCGGGGTATCAGTGTTTTGGTGCTCCATAAGATTCAAAGATGTCACCTTCCAAAAAACATCCCTCTTCTAAACAACCCCAAGGAAAGAAAAGGAAAGGACTGCCACCACGTTTAGTCAAATATGGGGACATGTTATCTGTCCTGTTCAAAGCTTCTCCACCTTTCGAAAACAAATCAGCTTCCAAAGAGGTCATCGATACCGTGTTCGAATGTTGTTTGAACGTCTTGAAAGGTACGATCCCTTTGTCCAAACACCAGAAACAATGCTTAGGCAAACATCGTCACGTTCTTCGCCAAATGGTTCAAAAGAAAATCCCCCTTCGTCAAAAGAAGAAGATGTTGGTCCAACGTGGAGGCATTTTACCCCTCT
The DNA here is from genome assembly GCA_028554795.2 of Sinohyriopsis cumingii. NCBI lineage: Eukaryota > Metazoa > Mollusca > Bivalvia > Unionida > Unionidae > Sinohyriopsis > Sinohyriopsis cumingii. The sequence continues at coordinate 73,805,916 of CM068835.1, read as the reverse complement.
TGTTAGGCCCCTTGCTGAAAGGAATCTAGGGAACCATGTTAGGCGGACTGATGGGAGCAAGATAAAAAGGCCCTCTGAAGTCCCAAGATCTCAGAATCGACCCTTGACAACCCCATGGAAGGACGAAAACTAACTTTAGTGCCTTATAAACGATGGATGGAATACCATCGTTGGCAAGAACAACGCATCCCGCATTTACCTCCTAATCCCCATTTGAGCGAAATGTCCCAGTTACAACACGAACTGCAGTCCTTGATGGATCGCCAAGATTTGTCCGAAACAGAAAAATCGCAAAAGTACGGTCAACTCTTGCAAAGACTACAACTCTTTCACCAGAAAGCTTTAGACGAAACAGCTCTACCCACTCTGAAAGATTTTAAGACCTTGATGAAAAGTCCAGCACCATCACCAGTATCACCACCACCACTACCAGTGACCAAGACAGAAAAAGAAGAAGAAGAAGAAGGGTTTCAAACTCCACCAGAAAAAGTACGCAAGTTAACAACACCACCTACCTCCAGGATTGGATGGATTAAAAAGATGATGACCACCCCTTCTTCATCACAAGAGAAAAAGAAAGTGAAGACAGAAGTGAAGACAGAAGTGAAACAAGAACCGATATCCCCTGTTCCGACATCCTCCTCTGCGACACCTATTGCTGGTCGCACACGCAAAGCATTGCAATCCAAGAAAGTACCCCAAGAGAAAAAGAGTAGCATCCTCCAAGAGTGGGTGTCTTATTAACACACAAACACAAAATGGGAAAAGTGTTAGCCAGCATTTACTACGATCCCTCGCATCCTGTAGGTTACGCAGGAGTTCAAAAATTGTATCGTGCTGCCAAAATGCGACTGAAAAGTCTCCGTTTACCTCAAGTGCAACGATGGTTACAAGAACAAGCTACCTACACTTTACACAAACCCATTCGACGCAAGTTTGCCAGAAGTCGCACCCAAGTGGAAGGCATCGATCATCAATGGCAAGCCGATTTAGCCGATGTCTCTCATTTGGCCAGCTAAAATCGTGGCTACAAATATTTGTTTTGTGTCATCGACGTCTTTTCCAAATTTGCCTGGGTCGTACCCTTGACTTCCAAATCGAGCAGCGAGTTAGTGCGAGCCCTGGAACGAGTGTTTAAACAAAGCGGTCGTCACCCTCTTCGATGGCAAACGGACAAAGGCACCGAATTTCTGAACCAAGCTTTCCAAAAAGAATTAAAGAAACGTGACATTCATTTTTTTACCACCGAGAATTCCGAAACCAAAGCCAGCATGGTGGAACGTTTTCAACGCACTTTGAAAGGACGTGGAAATATTTTACGCATCACCACACTCTGAAAGTACATCGACATCTTACCGCACCTGGTGCAAGCGTACAACCAATCTTACCATCGAAGCATCGGACGTGCCCCGCAAGAAGTGATTTCCGAGAACGAAGTGCTGTTGTTTGAGCGCCTGTTTGGTACGTCCCCGACGAGGGCTGCCCCCAAGAAAAGTGGAGTGTTGACCGTAGGAGATTGGGTACGCATTGGCAAAACCAAACGCACTTTCGACTTACTTACCTAACTGGACGACCGAATTGTTTCGTGTCACTGGACGAGTGCATGGCCGTCATCCTGCCGTCTATAAATTGGAAGACATGAACGGAGAAGTGCTCAAAGGAACGCTTTACTTACCCGAGTTACAACGTGTCACCAAAACAGAAGACGACGTGTACGACATCGAAAGCATTCTCGAACGCAGAACCCGTAAAGTGGGCAAACGACGTGTCAAAGAAGTCAAAGTACGTTGGAAAGGATATCCACCCAGTTTTGATTCTTGGATCGACGCTTCGCAAGTCATCGACTATAAAAAGAAGTGACCATCATGCCCTTTCACACAGAAGCAGCTACGTCGACGACTGCTTCACCTAGTTCTTCTCTGAAAGATTTACAAAAACAACCCTTGTGGGTGTGGTGTGGAGAACGTGTGCCTAAAACGCAAATCGTCTTTTTCTGCCAAATCTTCGTGGTGTATTGTGTCATCGGGGCAGCCATTGCCAATTTGAGTTTACAACAAGAAGACAAACAATTGTGGACCATTTTATTGAGCAGTTGCATCGGTCACCTGCTTCCCAATCCCTCCCTGAAATTCTCCTCGAACGGGAACCACGAGAACCGTGTGTCCAGTGCCAGTGCCAGTCACCACTCCAACAACGACAATAACCCCATTTTGAGCGGAGACACGCCTCTGACGTCCAGTAACCCCTCGGACAGCCACAGAACTCTGGAATTATGAGTCACCAAAACCAATTTTACTTAACCTTACCCAGTGACAGTTCCATGGAGGTGTTTCCCAAGAACACGTTGTGCTGTTACACGGCCAAATTACCTCAGACCATCCCATTAGATCACGAAGCCCATTGGGAAGTGGCTTTAGTAGAAATCATTCACCCGACCCAAGTCCTCAATGTCCTTCCCAATCAAAACTTTTTTGATGTGGAAGTTCATGACGAACAATTGCAACAATACTTGGATACCTATGGCAAATATGACAAGAAAACCCCTGGCATAAAAAATCAAAAGTACACCACCTATCACTTGTTCGTTCCCCCAGGCTATTATTTTAGTGGTCAACATTTGGTGAGCACCATAGCCTCCAGGTTTAATGTCGTGTTTCTGAAAGCTTTGGAAAGTGTCAAAAAAAGTGTCACCATGGAATACCACAAAGCAGCTCGTCGCTTCTTGATGAAATTTGACGGGGGTAAAATCGTGTCCATTTTATTTTGTCCTGAATTGTTTGACATGTTGGGCGGAGACATGGACATGAGAAAGGCAATGCTCAAAAAAAAAACAAAAAAAAAAAAAACGAATTACCAATCATTTACGACAACGAGTCTTTTAGCAAGTTATTTCGTGCCCCGGTAGAACCGAACCAAGGACTGAATTTGATGTTTGTGTACTCCGATGTGGTGGAGTATAACGTGGTGGGACATCCACTGTGCCGTTACTGCGTGTCGTTCCTTTCAAAGTGGATTCTGCCACGGTCACTGACGAGGTAGGTGGAAACATTTACCACGTTCACCGCGAATTTGTACATCCTCACTATTTACCTGTCAGCAAGTCGTATTTTGACACGGTCAACGTTGCTATAAAAGGAGATCTGGGACAAAATATTCCATTCACGAAAGGAAAGGTCACGGTGAAACTCCATTTTCGAAAACGGTTCTCTCACGATTCGTAAGTCATGTATCCTGTGTACCGAGGGGTTGCTCGACAGCGAGGACACGGTTTAGGAGATATGTTAAAATCGGCCTTTCGTTCGGTGGCCCCGGTGTTGAAACCGATGGTGACACGCGGATTGCACGCCTTGAAAGATGCGGCACTGACACAAGGTAAAGAATTTCTCCAAAATGTCATCATCGACAAACAAAATCCTAAAGAAGCCTTCATGAGGGCAGGCAAAAATGTCTTGCCGCAAACGGGCAAAGACCTATTGGGCCTAAGAGACACAGCTATAAATGTCCTGCACGCTACCGAGTCAAGCATTCAGCTAGGACAAGGCAGAAAGAGACGACGAAGAAAACACCCTTTCACCAGACTTCACACGTCTAAAGCTAGAAAGGCAAAGAAAAGAAGAACCGTTTGAGACTTAGACGTTTTCGATTATTGAGAAAGAGCAAAAAATGATGCACCGAGAGTCTTGCGCCTGTTCCATGTCGAAACTGGATCTGTTTGCCATGCCCACCACCATGATGACCATGCAAGAATCCCAGTGGGTGGAATTTCATCCCGTCTATTCTTTGACGGATTCCGCTCCCATCGAGTTTGAAATCAAAGGACAACCCGAAGATTACATCGATATGAATAGCAGTTACCTGTATTTGAAAGTGAAAGTGATCAAAACGGACAACACCAATCCAGGAGGCGATGCTAGATTAGCTCCTGTCAACAATTTCATGCATTCCTTGTTCAGCGAAGTGGACTTGTACTTGAATAACAAACTGGTCAGCAGCAGCATGGATACTTACCCATATCGTGCCTACCTGGAAAATCTCTTGACATACGGAAAAGAAGCCAAGAATACTCATCTGGATGCTTGCGTGGTATGGAAACCTGACACGGCAGGTGTAGGCACGGTTAGCGACACAGTCCTGACAGAAGATGACAATCCTCACAATGTGGGGTTTAACGACCGTCGTAAGAAAATTCTGCAAGGGCGAAGTTTAGAACTGATGGATCGTTTGCATTTGGTCATGTGGTTACAAGAAAAGTATTTGCTCAACCGGGTGGATATCCGTCTGAGACTGAATCGTAGCAGTGCCGCTTTCCATCTGATGGTCCATGCCAATGAATACAAAACTAACATTCAAGAAACCCGACTTTACGTGCGTCGTGTGGAAGTGTTACCTAAAGTGGGAAACGACGTCGGGAAACGACGTCAGTCAGACGTTGAGCAGAACGACCGCCAAGTATCCGATACGACGCGTAGAAGTGAAAACGTTCACCATTCCCGCTGGACAGCGATCTATGATCGAAGATCATCTGTTCCAAGGACAGTTACCTAAACGTTTGATTGTTGGTATCGTCAGGAATTCAGCTTTCAACGGAACCCACAATCAAAATCCTTTTGAGTTTCAACATTACAATGTGTCCAAGAACGAAGTCAGTCGCGACGGCAAGACCTTGTGTACCCGACCCTTTGAGCCCAACTTTGGTGTCGCAAAGAATTATTTGAGATCGTACTTGTCCCTGTACGAAGCCACCGGACAGTTAGGAACCAACACCAGTCACGGTATTTCGTACGACGATTATGCAGGAGGCTATGCTTTGTGGGGTTTTGATTTCACTCCAGACCAAGGCAGCGACGAGGAACATTTCCACCCTATAAAATCGGGTCAGATTCATGTGGAACTTCAGTCTGCAAATCCACCTCCAGATCACACAGTGAATGTCCTCCTGTATGCAGAATTTGACAATACCATAGAAATCAACAGTTTGAGAGAAGTCATTTTAGATTATTAGAAGCCATGGAAGACTGTTATCCCTCTTTGCCTACTGAAGAAACTTTGAAGATGGAATGTGAGGAGACCGTGGAAGAAGAATAAGAAGAAGAAGAATCCCAAGACGAAGAAGTTATCATGATGAAGTGAAGATGGCCAGAACAAGAAGCCCATTTAGTCTCCTGATTTGCTACATTCCTGACAGATGAAATGAAAGAATTGATCAAGGAAGAGTGCTATGGATGTCACAACGATCATCCCAGTCAAATTCAACACGACAAATGTCTGATGTTGAGCCAAGAAGAAAAATTGGACGAATATCTGGACAAAGCTTGGGGTGTCATTGAGATAGAATTCGTGTTGAACGAGTGGTATAAAGGCTTGGATAAACATTCTTCTCCTCCATTAACGTCTCTGGAGCGCCGTCGCATCAAATCTCTCTTGGACTAGAGCAAGAAGTCGGAGCTAAACGCCTTTTACTTGTCAGACATTTTCAAGCAAAAGGTCAGGATCGAATTGATGACTTATCATTACCTGTGAAGAAGGAGAAGAAGAAAAAACCACACAAAACATGGATACCTGGGAACTTTATTACCTTTTGAACCACAGCTCGTACACGGCTTCTTGGAATCCTGTCGTCTGTGCTAAAGATGAACTCCCTCATCGTAAACCTCAAGACCATCTAGCTTATGTGATCAACACGGACGACAGTCATCTCCCAGGAACCCACTGGGTAGCCGTCTAATTTCCTCAAGAAGGATGTGTGGAATATTTCGATTCGTACGGATTGCCTCCTTTTGAAGACGATATCATTGACTTTATGAGAAGAAATGCTCAGACAACCCGATTCAATAATGTGAAATTACAAGGCACTTTTAACATTCTCATATTCTCTATCTCTTCTGGCTTCGGTATCAGACTGTGTCTGACCTTGGTGTGTGGACAATATTGTGTGTATTTTTCTGCATCATCGCATCCTGGGCTATTCCTTAGAACATTTAGTGACTCATTTTGATCCTCGTTCTTCTTCTAGAAACGATGTGAAAGTAGATAAATGGTTTTGTGACCATTATACTGGTCTTTTGTCTCAAGCTAGGAAACGTTGTGTCCATCAATGGCCTAATGACTTCCAACAGTGGAAATCACAATTTCATTCACAACGTTGTCAACCCTGTCCAAAATAATGTGTGAGTTGAAACAAAATGTTTGTGATTTGAAAAAAAAATGTTTGATGTTATATTGTTGGGTTATTGTTAAAAAATGTTAGAGTATTTTGTTAGTGTTCAGTGATTTTGAATTAAAAAAATGTTGTGTTTTGAAAAAATGTCTTTGTGGTTTGTTTGGCTATAAGAATTTTGATTCATGCTCTTTGACTTCTTACTATACCTCTCATGGCACTCATTGAACGTTACGGCTCGAACACCGTGGAGGGATGTTTTCCTTCACGTCCGCGCTTTGACTTTAAAGCCGGGGGTAGCCTCCAGTCTAACCATCCATTGTCGACTCATCCTCCTACGAAGATGTGCTCCAAACTAGCTAAGCTAAACGAAGCCTACGTGAATTTGCACAGGGTCAGACACAGTCTAATACCGAAGCCAGAAGAGATAGAGAATATGAGAATGTTAAAAGTCACTGAAGACCTGATAGAAGAGCTCTTCAGAGAAGAAGTGAACAGGGAGAAAGAAGAATGGACAGAGAAGTACAGACTTCAGAAACAGCAGCAACAGCAGCAGCAGCAACCTGAACCTGACATAGGCTTTGTCGATTGTCGTATCGACACCAAAGAGTTCTTCTTCTCTTTCCGAAGAAGCAGACCTATAGTCAGAAAGTCTATCGTCAGAGGACATCACATTCTTAGAAACTAAAAGATTGCCATAGCAAACAAAAAAACAAAACCAGCCCTTTTCAGGGCTACCAAATACTCTACAAAAGAAATAGCAATCCATTTGCCAATGTTTGTAGGTAGAGTAGTGTGAATATAAATACTGACTCTTTTTTATAGTGTGAGTGTATGTGTTTGTGTATATGATTGTGTGTTTGTAAGTGCTCACGTACGTTGGCGTGGATAGTAGATTATGATGATGCTTTTTTGCTGTTTGACGTGTGGGGAGAGCAGATTTGGGGTTTGATTGGATTGCTTTGCGTATGTGGATAGTATATTATTTGTTTAATAAATTTTTTTAGAATAGTGATGGGTAGTATAAAAAGTGAGTGAGTGTTTCTTTTAGGTCCGCGCGTTTGTTTGGTTATGATCTAGGTAAGATCAATTTTGTTTTAGGGGATGTTTTCCATCACGTCCGCGCTTTCAGTATAAATTAAAAATCGTTCGGCAGTCTAGCTACCCTTGTTGATTGATCAACACCACCAGAATGAAAACCAGACTAGCTAAACTGCTTGAACTTCATGTACACCTGGAATATGCCAGGCGTATAGTGAATGAGTTGGCTGCAGAGGCCATCGTAGAAGAGGGAAGGATGAAAGAGGAGGAGAGAAGAAACAAAGAAGAGGAGGAGAGAAGAAACAAAGAAGAGGAAGAAAAGGAGAGAGGAAATTTCAGAATCCCAGAGACAGAAGATTGGGGTTCTGAAGCCACTTATCCCGCCTCTGCTCTCCCCCAAAAAAGAGTGAAAAGAGACTGGGGAAAAAGATGTGTGTGTGGTGCCAGGCCTGGAAGGTGCCATCATTAACCAGGTGTCACTGGAGTTCAAAAACAAACAGCCCTTTTCAGGGCTAACCAATACTCTAGAAAAGAAATAGTAATCGATTTGCCAATGTGTGTATGTAGATAGTGTGAATATAAACCTGACTCTTTTTATTTGTGTGAGTGTGTGTTTTGTGTGTGTGTGTGTGTGTGTGTGTGTGTTTGTAAGCGCTCACGTACGTTTGTGTGGATAGTAGATTATTGGGTTATGTAAGAGCTTAAGTTGGTTTGTGTGAATAGTAGATTAGGGTTTCATTTTAATGCTTTGCGTGTGTGGATAGTAGATCATATGAAATGAGAAAAGTAGGGGATGTTTTCCTTCACGTCCACGCGTTGTTTGGTTATGATCTATGTAATATAAATTTTGTTTTAGGGGGATGTTTTCCATCACGTCCGCGCTTTCACTATAAGAACCCACAGTGTTCGTCGTTCAAACCATTCTACAGAGAATAAAAAAGAAGATGGCTTCAAACCAACTTGATAAAATGAAAACATTGCAAGACGTCCTGGACAATTTGGGTATGATGGCGCAAATGTTAGTGAGGCTAAACGAGGATCACTATTCTTATAGTCCCCATCGAGTGAAGATGGAGATCAACAATTTAAGAAAAGTAAAGGACATGATCAGTGCTCTGATGAAAGAAATAAAGGAGGAGAATGAGGATGAAGAGGAAAGGATAAGGATGAGAGAATGGAACGAAAAAATTGAAAAAGAAGAAGAAAATGAGAAGAGGAAGAAAGAAGAGGAGGAGAAGCATAAAGAAGAGAAAAAGAAGAAAAAGGAGGAAGAAAAGAAAGAAAAGAAGAGAAAAATTGTAGGACAGAAAATAAGAAGCTGGTGGAGAAATAGAAGAAATTAGAAGAAGAAAACCAAAGGCCCTTTTCAGGGCCACCCACATTTCTCGAAAAGAGATCGACTTTCATTTGCCTACCCCATTTTTTTATTTATTTTTTTGTGTTTAAAAAAAAAAATAGAGACCCCTCCCTGTTTCAATTTTCGTATGTTCCATTTCCATAGACCCATCAGGTCGGGACCGTATTAAAATAGGGTCCCGACCCTGTTCCATTTTTCCCTTATCTCTCAACAGACCCAAGATTTTTTTTTCCATGTTCAATTCCCCTTGAGGCTAGAGTGTCCCATGATTTTTTTCCATGTTCAATTCCCCTTGAGGCTGGAGTGTCCCATGATTTTTTCCCCATGTTAAATTCCCCTTGAGGCTAGATTGTCCCATGATTTTTCCCCATGTTAAATTTCCATTGAGGCTAGATTGTCCCAGTGGTGTTTTTAATGCTAAGTCCCATTGAGGCTAGGGTATCCCACTTAACTACTGTCACTCGACTAAACAGAAATGCAGTCTTAGAGAACATGTTACAGGACGAAAACTGACGAAATCATTCTTTTATCTTTACACTCATGGACAAAACTATTTTTATTAACTTTTCAAAATAAGAAAACAAAAACACAGTTATTGTCAAAAACTTGTACTTTGTACGCCTTTCTCTCATCTGCTTTTGTTTATTTTAATGGACGTATACACCTCAAAGAAGACGTGCCCGCTTTTGTATCATGTGAACACCAAAGAGAGCGATGTTCAGGGCGTCAAACTGTTTGAATTTACTGTGTGTTAATGACGTGATATGTATCCATTTCAACCGCTAAGAAACATTCTACAGTTACTTCAGAAAATAATTACCATTGCATGATTTTGAGTGGGGTCGTCCTCAACACGAGACAACTTGTGTATATGTGGGCGCCACCTAGCAAGCTCCAGCTATGTTACATGGTAACGTTTGAGGTGTCCCCAACGCGATCAAAAGTTTATAAAGGATTTTAGATGTTTATGTGGCATTATTTTTCTGTAAAGATCAAATATAATTTGGAGATAAAAAAAATTTATTCAGATATGTTTATGAAAGCAGACATGTCAGTTAACACGTGCATCTATTCCTTCCCTTTCTATATCAGCCTAGTTTGAGGACGCGTACTGTATCCAGTTCTTAATATTTCCGCCAAACAGTGCTTCTTACATGTGAATGGATCGAAACAAATATCCGGTAGATGACAATAATCCTGTCTAATTAAACACTATCCACCTCGGTCTCCCGTGCATATATTGGCACTGTGTCATGTCTTTTAGAATCATTAAAATCGAAATTCAGATATTTGGTCTCAAATACGTCCGCTTGCTTTTCCGCCAAGTTCAGCTCATCCTGTCGATAATAAATTTCGTTAGAAAATTGAAAAAAGGGGGTTCGACACTTTTACTTTTATATTAGGTTTCAAGTAAAATTGTTCATGGATATAATAGAATTTACTGTACAACTCCAGATACTCCATCATTTAAATTCGCATTGCATGAAGTAAGCGCTAACATGTCTCTCTGATTAGATGGGCAGAAATAGCATTATTCGGTAACATTGTTTCCCAAACTTCCTATGGTGTATTAAAGAAATGATCAGAATCGAGATCTTTTTCATGCTATGAGGAGAACATGCGAACTTGTCATAATTTTAGTTTGAATTTTGGATAGCAAATGTACAAGTATTGAGAACATTTATTGAACCAGTTATGAAGGCAGGAATTGCTGTAAAATGGCATCAATAATGAAAGACAATATATATATATATATATATATATATATATATATATATATATATATATATATATATACCAATCACTTTGAAGAAGCTAGAGGCAATCGCGATTTTGTCTATTACACTTTTTCATTTCTACGACAATAGCTTTATTTTTTAAAAATATTTTTGGTTCTAAAAGTAACAAAATGACTCTTAAGATATATCATTTAAATCGAATTTCCCTTTGAAGTCAGTAATTGGTTTTACGACCTCAGTCCTACGGAGCAAAAACCCAATGTCATTATACAGCCAAAGAGAAATGGAAATGATAATTACGTTGAATTATTATACAAAGGAGTATTAAAATACGATGAAAAAAGAACCGATATAGCCGCAAGCTTTTAAATTCGTCATGAACGGAAAGGTAGAGGAGTTAGATGGGTTATGAACAGTAAAAATCCGAAAGACAAAAGCTGGTAAGAAACAAATGCCTACCAAACTGGGATTGATGTAAAATGACGTGCAACATAATACTTTGCTGTTATGAGCTTGACGCCAAATTTCAGCACTCTGCACTCTATACATGGTGGCCAGTATATATGGTGGAGGAAGAACCAGGGAACAATCACGGCAAGGTATTGGAAAGTTGTCTTACCAATGATGGCGAACCCCGACCCTCGAACCAACGCGGATATAAGTAAGATGTCAATGATCGGCACAGGAGAGCACGTTAGACCACTTGATAACACGAGGAACCAATACATATTTGTCATGGAAAGAGCCAAACATTTTTTTAGCACTTGAAAGTGATAACAAATATCAATTAGCATTGTAGTCAGGTCAGTTTTATAGGTATCCTTTCCGTTTGTTTCAAGTGACGAGATTAAGTGTGGTTGGTTATATAAACTTCTTTCGCTTTTTAAAGCGTCTGGATGATTATATTGTTCTAATATATATTATTTACATGTTCAATGCAACGCAGCACACTTACTTAGTCCTAGTAATACTGTAAGATAAAGATAACGAAGTGTTACACACATACTATTAGCATGGGATAGGAATACGGAGTGTTATAATCATTTACGATACATACATATTGTTAATAAATTATAACGATACTGGAGTGTTATACGCATTTACAGTACATAGCTAGTATTAAAAAACGATAACGATACTGGAGTGTTATAGGCATTTATGATACAAGAATGTTAGTAAATGATAAAGAAACGGAATGTTACACGTATTTAAGACATATACATATTTCGTGTTATATATCCAGTAGCTGAGGTTACCTATCAATGGTGTCGATTTTTGTTACTGTATGTGGTATATTTTGTATTGAAAACTACGTGAATAAAATAGTATTGTAACGTGCAGGTGGATGGATTACGAGTCCGACTGCTTGTCCATTATTTGGTAGGTCCAACGGTCCAACGGTAAAATAGACTTTACTGTCTCAATCAAAAAGCATTGATTTGTGATATATTTAGAGGAAATGTTTGGGGTTTTCCTGAGATACGATTATAACTGTATTCGTCGAATGTAGTATTATTTTAATTAACTTAGAGTAAAGACTCAAAGATATTTTGATTAACTGAAGAATTGGCAGATTGACGGTATATTGAATTAGCTGTTCAATATATTTACAGAAATTTACAGACTAGTTTGACTAGTACAAGGAAGTTCACATGCGAATAGTTAAGGCCATGTTAATATGTACTGGAATGTCCATAATGTTCCTATACTCAGAATTAGTTAACCACAATAATAAAACTCCACGCAATTTAAAAAGGTATATAATGGAGCACTCTGCTAATGACTTATATGACTTTTTCATAATTTTAGTTGTAGATATTACATATAAATATTCCAAAAATGTCCTCGTTCATATCATTTAATCGAAAGAAGTTTACTAAGATTGTTAAAATACTGTACAGTTGGCAGTTTCAATTTTATGATATTGTGTTTCTTTACAAGCAAAAGGGCTTTAACAGAATGGAAAATGTCAAATCGTTAAGTAGATTGAGTTCTCTGCATTCTCGTTCGTATCAGTAAATGTTAGCTCGTACATTGTGCACTTGAGAGCTAGCGCGATGAAGTGCAGTAGAAGTCAACTCATTCATTCATGATTCTCACACGGAATACGATCTGTCACGATGAGCATAACCAAATCTCGATCTATTGTATGCCAGGGCAAACATGAGTGCCTGTACTTCAAGAATACAAAGGAGCTTCGTTTATGTTGTTGTTATTGTACTATTATATTAATGATTGTTGGTCGTTCTTTCGTTGGTAAACGTTCTTACGGTACATTACTATGTTTCGTCTATATTTCTCCATACCAATAATAATTTGCAAAGATGGTACCAATTAATACAAGAATTTCCACTGCATCTTCGTGAGCAACAAATCTTACAAGCCACCCAAACTGTAATTCTTTTACTTGCTAAAAATAATTGAACTCCCGTGTTGTCGGGGATTGTTATCATTTTCAACTTCATGTTTATTTCCTTGGCAAAATTGACGAATGCGCCTATTTCAGCTGTTTTGGGCGGACGGTAGGTTATGGGGCGGACATTAGACCATGATTCGAGGTTGAGCCTGCGTGACTTACGTTTTAATGACTACGCAAGGAATGATAATCATGATTGTTATCGCTTGAGACTGATTTATGAAACAAGTATGAACACCAGTCTTTAAAAACGTAATCTCTTCACTGTTTGAGCGTACATGTCTTTTACCTACAACTTCTGCCAACGTTACTGCAACAATATGCAAAGATTAGAATAGGGCATGAAAAACAGACTATAATCATTACAACACTGTTAAAAGTTTCACCAATAGACATTTTGTTACTTAAGCGAGGAATTTCGAATTAATTCATTCATATAAGTTTTAAGTTAGTCTTACCTACCATAACAAAACAAGTTCATGTCCGGAGATTAAATTAGTTTGGCAGAATATTAAAAAACCGTAATACTAATGATTTTGCATGCAAGGTGAAGGAAACAAATAATTTTATTCAAGAATGACTGAAAACCTAAGGAAAAAAAGAGAGTAAATGATTGCTAAGGAACACTGAAATGTTCAGCGTTGAGTTTAAATATAAACATCTGAGAATACAAAATCAAGGTCATGGTACTGCAAAACGATGACAGATACAGTTTCGATTCTAGTAAATAACCAATAACAAGGAGAAGTAGAATAATATAGTACATTTTCTTTTAAAAGGTATTGTGTTTAAACCAATGATTTATCAGACAGGATTTGTACGATGAGACTAACACTAAGTTTTCTTCTAATTTAAATGGGAATAGGAGAGACTGCATCTTTATATTCACCCTAAAGACGTGTGTGTGATTTGGATTTATAATGTAATTTAAACAAATTTGAAGTCTTGTCGCTACGATTTATGCATTGTTGCAGTTGATAATGATGTATATCACTTGGGCATCATGCCGCATACATGCATCATGATGTCACACCCAGCCACATTATCCTGACATCAGGCCGACCAATCCTAACAATAACCACTTAATGCTGAGCTCCTATAGAAGCAGCTGTTAGTACCATTTTTATGCATCTTTAGCATGACTCGTCTGGGGTTCCTACCCTTGACTGCCCGTATCCGATGCGGACGCTCTAATCACTGCAGCTATCCTCGAAACATATAATTTGATTACTTGATGCATGAAATTATTAACAAAGTTCAACAAGAGACATACACATCTATATATATATATATATATATATATATATATATATATATATATATATATATATATATATATATATATATATTGAATTTTGGAATCAAAATGTTAAAATTTTTATGAATTTAATGAGTTTTAAATACACCATCGTCTGTTAGCTACCCGGATATATACAATATTGTCCCTGTAATAATTTAACCTTTGGGTCGCAAAACCATCCCAAGGTCATCTTTCGAGCTCAGATAATCCAGGGACAATAAATGTAGTGTAAGACAAGAATAATACACAAAACATACGAACACACGTGTACACATTTATGTAGTACGCTGTTTCATTTAAGATATACAGATACAAACAAGCAGCGTCTAGGTGACCTAGAGTTTCTGATATTTTAGTCCTTTGTTACTCTTTACCATCAAATCAGACGCAATTCAGTAAAGAAGTTTGGATGTGTGCGACATACTGATTATCAACTACAAACTTGATGACGACTTCAAAACCTGTCTGCGTAGGTTCGAGTCTCGGATTCAGCCTATTTGAGTATGTGAGAAAGCTTGCCAGTAGCTTCTCGTGGGTCGGTGGTTCTTTCCGGGGTTTTCCCCGGTTCTTCCTCCACCATTAATACTGGCCGCCATGTACAGCCTATCGTGTGCTGAAAAACGGCGTTAAAACCCTACAACAACAACGACTTCAAAACTAAATATCAAACTCACAATCAATTATAAGTTTTAAAGTATTCAAAAGAAAGAATGTAAACCATAATATTAATAATATAAATTGAACATTATAAGGTTTCAAAATCTCCTAATACAGGGTATTCAAATTATAAGTAGGTGTCATAACATACCATGAGAGGAAGAGATAAGAATATATGTGATACAAAAAATGTATACTGATTTAGGTAGATATAAGGATTTAAAACACACATTAAATATTGTCGGATTGTAGGTCATACAATTGACTCAATAACTGGGATGAGTAAATTCAATAATCGTTAGCTCAATGGAATGTCGCAGTCTATAATGATTTCTAGACAATGATTTTTCCTGCTCTCCAGGGGTTTCATAATCACGAATGAAAAGTTTCTCCGTCACAGAGTTCACGCATTTCTTCGGGATTTTCTTTTCGTGACAGTTTGTAAATACTCGGTTTGACCGTTAAATGGTCTTTCAGTTGTTTTTTAAGATAACGACTGTTTAGATGTATTCATTGAGACAAGGAAGAGCTTAACTAAAGGTATGATTATCTGTTTTTGTACAAAATGCTTTAATAATAATAATAATAATAACAATAATAATACATTTTAAATACAAATAACACCTTAAACAAAAAAACAACTTGATATGTTTTAAATAAGTGTAGGAGTATAATGAAAAAGAAGAATAGGATATTCTATCTGTATGGATCAAAATGTGTGTATCATTCTCGAGGTTTTCTAATTATACATGCAGACTGAGTCAGTGTCAATTATTCCATTTAATACTTTTTGCGGACATGTCTGAAGTTCACCTAACACACTTCGCGACAGATCCTAGATGATATTAATTGCAATAAGAAATTTGCCTTCATTTAAGATGCACTGTACCAAATAACATTCTTAACAGCTGAACCAATATGGATATATGAAACAGAGTTGAGAATTTGACGTGTATTTTCAATGGAATATCGACGGGTATTGTTTTATTGTTATATTTTATAGCTCTAATTTAACATGTAACTAATCAGCACTACAAAAGGAAAGCATGTAAAAAGAATTATAAAACATGTAATAAATCATATACTAAAGTTTTTGTTCCGTTGATGAAAATTTGTATTATTCATGCAAAAATTATATGCACCGAGGCATACGGCTTTGGTAAATTTAATGTGCATATGATATACATATTCGTGTATCAAAACGAACCAAAAGCCAGGTTTGTAATGTTTCATGATAGCATGAAATTATTCATACGATACTTTTTTAAGTACCTTTATTATGGTTCCGTCTCTCTATCTTTATATACTGAGGCACCTTCATTTGTAGCATGTCTGAACGTATTAATCTAAAAGAAAAAAAGTCAAAACTTTGAATCTGAAGGGAGAAAAAGAAAGTGAATAATTAATGAAGTGAAATGATTTAAAGTATTTTACTTTAATTTATCGTGCAAAGCAGCAAAGAGTTTTGTCTGCATATAGCGCCAAAACTGAGTTCATGATTATGATACGGTACCTCAAACCAGGGAAAAAGGAACGGGAGTTGACCGCTGGTTACCACCTTAACAGTAGTACGTTGTTTCACCTATCACTTGTCTGAAAAAAGAACTTAAAACAGAACCTGATAATTATAGTCTCAACATGAGACTATAATAGTCAAAATGTCCAGCACGAAAGTTTTCAATTAGAACAAACGAGACACTGTAAACTACCGTTTCTCGTTCTTTGTTCTTTTTCACCCTAATAATTTTAAATTAAAACCAAATAAGTGCATGGCACGTTTTAATAAAGTGAAGTATACACGTTATATTTCTCTCTGAAGAAAAAATGTAATGCGACAGTTTGTGAGGAATATTAGTTTGCCGTTATTAGTCAACGTAAGGGCTGCAAAGATGGCTGCTGTCAGCCCAAGTTCTTATCATATACAGGGTACAATCCATGAAAAAGTATTCTAGACTGCGTCCAAAGTAGGCATTCATGTGATTCAGTTTTGATTAGTAATTTTATCTTTCTGTTTAATCTGACAACTTTATTCTGAGTAAATTATATATATGATTAAAGTCACTTCTTGTAACCAGACAGACATGGGCAGACTTTAATTAAAGGAAAAGTCGTATTTCCTGGCACATGGATAGGTATGATTAGTACGGGAAATAATTCAATAATTGGTAATTATTACTCACGTAATAATTCTTGAATTAGACGTGGCTTAACTTTTCAACTTAAATCTTTTAATTGTACATACCTATATTATTTCCCCTAACCTTCATGTTATATTATCAGCATACATTAGCAGCAGAAATGCCGTTTGCACCGCAAATTACACAATTATATAACTGGTTTATAATTCCTTCCCTCACTCTTCGTGTAACAATCAGACTTAAACAAACAAATACTTTGTGATCATGCGGTAAAAGAACCGTGGTCTATCTAGCCTCCGTCTCCGCGTTCAACATTGTTAGATCAATCACGTGCCAAGCTTTACTGGTTGTTCATTCACTTGCATGTATATTTTATTTCAATCGTGCTAAAGCAAAATGAGATACTAGTTTTAAATGATTGCAGACGTGTATTCGAGCCTCATCTTGTTTCGTTAATGGAAGCCTCTCTCAGATAAAACGAAATAATAACACAAAATGCTGGTTAAAGGAACAGCAACATGCAGGTGCACAGCTTGAGAATGTGTTGATATAACCCTTCTCCTGAGGTTTCTGGGAAACCTGGGTATCAGGTTGGCGTCTGTTTCTTCCTTTTTCCGATTATTCATCATGCCACTTTCTCATCTATTGAGCAACATCCAAGTGTGTGGGTTTCGGACTTTTCTTGGTGTAGGGTTAATTTCATTGGACCGATCTCATACCACGCGCCGCACGACTACATACCAATGTATTATCAGCTCTGCCATGAAGGCAGTATTTACTCATGTATCGTACTCTATCAGTAGCGACACATATGAAAAGCGGAAATACTGATGTTGTATACTGTCAAAAAGGATTATTTTTCATTCAATATGATTCCATGAATACTGAGAAAACTTTGATGTCTCCGAACGCAAAGTGCTACAACGAAAGTGTCCATACAAATGCCGATGCCTTCTTCACCTTCTCTCTTGCGATATAAAGATAGATAACAATACAGATATATACGACTTATTGTTATGTTCGTTCGGTAGGAAACAAAGCCAGCAGAGGCAGATATTGATAGTGATATGATATGTGTACAAAAACAGTGTATCTATCTACTCGGAATTGTTTAGAGTGATTTAGACGTCTTCTTCGCTGCATAGCTCACGAATGGAGATCTGAAACAATTGTTAATACAGTCTAATATAACGGACTATAATCAACCCAACAAGACTGTTATTTATCAAACACATGTCAGTCAATATTGCATTTGATTAAAATAAGAATATAAAAAATATATTAAAAGCATATTTTAATTATATATTTATAAAAAAAATTCCATGTGAATAGCTATATAAAATACATTTTTCGGTGATGGAAGTTTCTTTCAGAAATTACCCAAAACCTCATTGTAAAGCACTAACAACTAAGATCTATCTCTTTCCATTATATTTAAGTCAACTCAAGTACTAATTGTTCAAAAACAAGACGCTAAATGCAAATATTAGGTGGCACACTTTGTGCACATATAAAGACATAAACTTTTGATAATAGCAAGAGAAAAAGTCTGATTAAAAAGCAAGATATATGACTAAGTTACTATTTATATGTGCAATGCATTAAATTCTTAATAAGTAGTGTTATTGAAATATTGATTATCCATGATCTTCTCAAAGCATGCAACGTTCTCATTTGTATTTTAGTTTTCAAAACGTTTATAGAAACTATTGAGGAAATCTTTGTATTCCAAATCTTGTCCCGTCATGTCTTTCAGTTCCAACTCTTTCCTGCAAATAATAATAATAATACGAAAAACGGCTTTGTTAATTACAAAACACACGTATAACTAAAATAATGCTTGAATTACTAAATAGTTTATTTCATTTTCAACTCTCACAAAACTTGGACATCCTTGAAATTAAACTGACGACATTGCCTTGACATTGGCATTTGTCGGGATTTTATAATATTCAGATAATGCTTGACTTTCAAAAAAAGACTTCTCCAACATCCCAAGGCTGTGTCAGTAGGTTCCGGCAAGAAATGCGTATTCTAGATCGTGATTTAAACCATGTCCAACCTATACGTATGCACATAGCGCTTTTATCTTGTAAAGATTTGCAGAGAAGATTACATATCTTTCACATCTCTCCGGTGACCTAGTGGTTAGAGCGTCCGTCCCGGATGCCGGAGGTCGCGGGTTAGAACCCCGGCCTAGTCATACCAAAGACTTATAAAAAATGGTACTAACAGCTGCCTAGATAGGCGCTCAGCATTAAGGGGTTAGTATTAGGACTGTCTTATGTCTTACTTAGGCTCGAATAAACAGTAACACAATAAAGAGTGAAAACAACGAACTTTGAATACTACAATAATTTATTTCCCTGGGAAAATTCTGTAAAAGTGAAAACAATATGAACTTACAGTTTTATTGAATCAAGTCCAAAAATAATCAAAAAATACTCCGAGAATAAAATATTAGCAGTCCTAATAACAAAATGTTCTACTGATTTCACGTCCGAATCCCGACGAAGAATCCAAGATTCAAGACGATGACGTATGCTGCAATCTGTAGTGTTGAAGTCTACAGTTCCTTGTAGAAATAAAAATGATCACTCCGGTTTCTGATAGCTGAATAGACTGTCCTTGTTCCACATTAGTATATGAGCACACTTATGTTCAAGAAAATTAATAGAATTAATCCTTTTGAATCCAAGTAATTTGAAATAACTCCAAGCCAAGTAATTTTGAAATAACTCCAAACAGCAAAACATACAACTAACAGTTTAACAGCCCAGCTTCTACTGAAATGAATTCTCCAAAACATAGGTTATATAGGCTTTCTAAAACGTAAACAAGGGTCACGTGATCATCTTCTGGAAGTTTATAGAAGCAAGTACTTATTATAGATCACGTTTACTCAGTGTGACCCTGACGAAAACCAATCATTTTTACTCTAAGACATAAAATATTTAAACAAATTTTTTATATCTTAAAGACAAAGTCCCTTTATGATCTTGGAAACAACCAATCAAATCATTTTAAAATAAAATAGTACTTGTTTACGAAGGTTGCTACAAATTCTGAAACAAGGTCATAATTTAAATTAGCTGCTGTTGTTTATAAACTATCAGTCAAGGTCAAACTATATTCTAAAACAATGTATCGTCGCTGGTGAATAAATTTACATTTCAATATCACGTAATGAAAAATATACAAAAATCTGACAAACAATTAAATTGAAATAAATATATATTAAATCAAATATAGTTAAATCAAATATACATAACAACTGATCGGCCTGGTGTCATTATACTGTGACTGGGCAGGACAAAATGATACATGTCTGAAGCATGATGCCACATTACTGGGAACCACTATAATATGACACACCGCAGACATTATAACGACATGACTGAAATTGTTTTTAAAGCTACTTTAAAAATCCAAATCACACAAATAAACGCATATATTTATTTCGTGCATTATTCCACAGAAGCATGTGAAGGATTACAGAGTAATATTCCTAGTTTTGTGATCTACATAAATAAAAAGTAAATATAATTTATTTATTTTAAAACCTATAAAATAACTCGTTTAGGGATCAAAGTGTTGACCCCAAGTATGTATTGGCAGCAAAGATGCTAGACATAATGTTAGCATATTTCTCACCATCTGGTAGTCAAACTTGTACAACGTGCGAATGACATAAATGCTTTGTAATGAAGATACAACACATATTTAGTGAATTAAAATTAGACAGCGGGCTATTTTGCTGTTTACGGATTTTTTGTATCTCATGCATTGGTTGATTACTAGAGTATATCAGTGTTGATGATTATAGACTTTCGTCTCGGCTTGACATACATAAACAATGGGTACCGGGGAAAAGTCTAATCAGTTCGCTAATTCATTATGAATATTGATTCAAAGTAGCAACCAGTATTGCTTATGAAGAGAGCTCTCCTTGTTAAAATATATTTAAAATGCGTGGTTTTGACATTGACCCCATAAATACATTGTAAGAAGGTAATGTAGAAATAAATTGTCATTTGTTCGAATAACTGATAAAATGTGAACATTGGGTTTTTTAAACATTGACATATATGGACGAATATATTGTTATATGTTCTCTTGTTGATGCTCCGTGTATGTATGTGTGTGTGGGTGGGTGGGTGGGGGTGGGGGGTTACGAAAACGATAACAAGGGATTCTCAATTAGCAATGACGAAATATTATAATAAAAAATAAGTTTATTTTATGCAATTTTAATAAGTTGAGGACACTGTGGTCAAAAGTGTTTACTGGACATTTCACATAGGTAGTAGGAGGCTGAAACCTCTTATAACGCTCCGTTCACGAAATATTTGAAAGAATATATAAATTGTTTATACTTTAACTTCTCGCAAGCGAGGGTCCAATTCGGTAGCATATATATATATATATGTATATATATATATATATATATATATATATATATATATATATATATATATATATATATATATATATATATATGTGTGTGTGTGTGGCGTAAGTTGTATATACAATCCTACATCATATGCTTCTTGATATTTATCTTTTTCATGTTGTGTAAGACTGTCTCAAAGTATGCCTACTTCCGTTCCAAAATATGCTCCACTAAAGCGCAATAAAGATGCCGCAATTCTTTCCTAGAGTAGTATATCGATCTAGAGCCAAGCTTTTCTTCATTATATCTTGACTATATGTGTACCAGATAGGTTTCATCAGTAGTTAAAGCTAAATGTTTGTGAGGATATACCTGAGGAATAACTGTGACGGTAATTGCAAGGTCAGAGTTGTGTACTTGAGAAGTATGTCTTGATAGCATCTGCTGATCTTACGATGCATAAGTTTTTCGTTCAAGACGCTAATAGTCACAGCTGAGTCCTTGTCATTTACTGGCAGAAAAGTATGATCAGGATATAATATCGGACTGATATGGTCAACTCTTTTTAAAGAATAAATGTGGTTCAAGTATAAATAAGTGTCGAAAACCAGCCCTGAAATTCCGTCGTAATCAACTATAACTTTGTTTACCAATAGTTGATGCTATGTTAAAAAGATAATGGTGAAGCTAAACTAGCAACAAGTACAATGAAGTTTGTAAACTTAATATTCCTGTCTTTGTCGAGAGTATTGCTCTTATCTGGATTTTGATGACTCACGATTTTATATGACAGTCCGTTTCATAGTAATATTTAACATTACATATTGCTTTATTGTCCTAACTCTGATTGTGTTGTGTATCGTCATGTTTCAATTGATATCACTTATGCATCTAATATACCTCGATCGATCAAAAAGATTCAATTTATTTGAATGTATTTATTGAATAGTCATTCGTCAAGTGTATATATATATATATATATATATATATATATATATATATATATATATATATATATATGGCTTCTGTCGGCACGTGGTTCGGGTTTCTTATATGATTCGTTTTTATGGAGAACAGAAGGATTTTGCTCACCTGGGCGTTAATTTGGCTGCCATGTATTGTTGAAATATGGTATTTTATGCCACCTCTGTTTTTTCATATTATGCTCTTCGATGGGCAAATTCACGCAGTCCATTATCTAATTATGGAATATTTTGTTTTCGTGATAATTCAAACTTGTATAAAAAAGATATATACAAAATTCATATTTCGCCATTGTATCATAATAAGCCAAAGGGGTTTCTTTGCCGAGCCAATGTCCACCCAGGCGTGAATTCTGCTAGAAGTCTCATGTTTCCCATTTAATCTTCAAAAGACTTCTATACATCTGCTGTTGTAAGCTGGAAATTCCAAACACGTCCATACTATAAATAAGTGTACTTTAATTAATACTTGATCACAAATCTCCCAACTTCACAGTTGCCTTTCGACCTCATAACTGCACGGTTTCTCCTTATTCCATTTATGTAACGTAGCGCCAGCATTTCAAGCTGTGAATATATACAACTCAAACACCCAATACAGGCAACTGTTTTTACTACGCCACCTATGGCCAGTCAAATCGTGATTTTAAGCCTCATTTCGCCTGTAACTCTAAACCATATTTACCATCATTGCAACGGTAAACGGCGTCTCCCGACGACGGATCAGCCCCTCTACATTATTCCATTGTGCATTATACCAGTCCCCTATCATAAATACGGCGCATGGAGTCACACATTCAGTTCACATAATTCGATTTTAATAGGGACTACTAATGCGGCTCTAACCTGAATTCACTAAAACTAGACCATGTCATTATGAAATCTCACTAACACTTCACTCCGTGACGTTTGCCCTTAGTAACTGGAAAATTATTCGGGCTGAGGATTTTATCCCGATCACCGACTTCGCATAATCAAATGAGCAATCGCAACAAAATCTAAGAAATCCTTCAAATGGAGAGCCGTTAGCACTTGCGCATACTCCTAATTTATTACAGCATTTTGCATTTAGATTATAGCGGATGACAGCGAATAGCTAATATTCTGTAAATTTAATATTTTCCTTAAATTCATCAATGGTTTGGCTGTTTATTTACTTGAGTTGTTTTCTTAATAAATATTGTTGTTTGACAGCTAGCCTTTGTCTTTGCATTAATAAATTACCTATTGGTCTATCCATGTAACAGAGACTAAACATTTACATTGATTGTCTTATTTAGCCTTTCGTTATTTGAAAACCGAGGTTTATGATCGTTCTTATAGAGTATTATTCATACTGTTTACATTTCATAATAGAAATACAACTATACTGTTATAAGCACTGGGGTTTAACTACCATGTGAATCCGCTACTACCTCCGTGAACCCGGCATGAGTTCCATTATATCAAAAAAACTCCGAGGATCTCAAGACAACAGTCATGAAATGAAGCATTCTTAAAAGCAAATAGCTACACTTTATTTTCTATCTAACTGTCTAATTATCATATATCACGAACCTCTCGTTTCACAATAGCACGGGATTTATTTCTTCACCTTTGTATGACTCATCAGTAAGCTTCCCCAATCCGAAGATTGCTGTCTTACGTCATGCACAACGAAACACTACAAAAATAACATAATACAAAGATTAATTTCTATCTCAGATTACTAAACTTGGATATATTAAAACTCGTGATTGCTGTACATTATAACGTCTGCTCCTATCGATCAGTTAATTGTCTTCAATATTAACTCCCCAATAGCAAAAAGTTATTAATAAAATCTAACTATACGTAAAAGGTTATAACACTTACCCACCCACATACACTGACACACAACCGTATGCATACATGCTTGCATCTGAACTTTCGGCTTATTAAAGTTTGTACATGACAACGTAAAGTGTTTTTTTTTCATTGACTGGATATAGCAATGATATTTTAATGTGATAGCAATATTGTAGTTTTTTGGTGGATTTCGAAATAAATACTGATGCTGAACAAATAAGAATTTCTTACAGTAAATGTGTCTTTCCAAGTGAAATGTACAACATTGAGATTTCTTTTAATACCCGGTTTTAAAATCTTTGGGCCTTTCATATCCCATAAACATCTAAACCAATTTCCGTGACGGAAGAACAATGTATAAAAAGCACATGCCTAAAATGGCAAGAGACGTCAGAGACGTATTTAGTGTTTTGATTTTATTAAAAATGGTCTGCAGTGAAGACTTTAGAGCTAAAATCAAAAGGAATTCTGTTTCCAACACAGCTGTCAAATCTCGGCAATCTAGCACTTGAAACCGAACGTCGTGTCATTCTGCATCGCGTTTAACAACATACAAATTGCTAATCGATTGTGCATCATTATGGCTGCAAGTTCATTGCAGTTTGAAGAGTAAAACAGCAACCAGCAGTTATCAACCGTTCTAGTACCATTTCAGCATCTGAAAAGCTCACAAATTAAACAATATGTTTGTGACCAATATGCAAGTTATTGCACTTGATAACAGTACGAAAAATAAATGATTGTGTAACGCAATAACGATTTTCTTTCCTTAAAATCGATTCCAAAATACTTTTCAACCAGACTCGAGTGCCAGATTGCCAAGAGTTTGCAAATTTGTTGAAAATTTTAATTAAATTTGATATTAGTTAAAGATCTCACTAAACAGAATTTTCAGTAAAGTCGTAACCTGACGACTGTAAGCTATATTAGAAAGTAATAGACCTGCATTGAAGGCAAGCTGGCAGCAGGTCTTGCATAAATCAACCAAGAGTTACCATTTTTGACACTCGAAACTGATACCAATAGAATACATGTGTTACTAAGGCACCTACGGATCATTTACGTCCGAATGTTTAAACGGATTGCAAAACAATTATCTTCGTAACAGGTACACATGTGAATCATTACTTCTGAGGGCGATTTTTATTGGTTCCCCCTCACAAAAGATTTTTACACATCATACAGTAACAATTGTGCAATAGATGATAAAACATCGACTTGACGTAAGGAACTTGGCGCAGCATCTACAAGTGTGTGTTTACACACACAGATATATGGTGTGTGCTACTTGTTCTTATGTCTTCGTTTACAACATAGATTAGAGTGATTAAGTGTTGTTTATGGGAAAGTCTGATTCGGGAAGATATTTCTCAAACTGAGCAATTGGCCAGTTGGTGGGAGAGGACGCCATAATATAGATTACTCACGTAACTTTATGATAGCATGGATTAGTTTAAAAATTACCCTCCTCCAATTTCTTAACAGAAGGCATCTTCTGGATGTTCTAATGTGTACGTGTTTAGTGTTTTGAGATAGTACTACTTATTAGTAGGTATTTGCGCTTAGGCCACCAGAGCGGTCTCCGCTTGGAAGTTACAATATTTATAAATTTACAGTATAAGATTGCTCTTGTTTCACATGTGTTTGAGTCATTAGTGTGCCTATTATAAGCGAAATATAAGTACTTCAGGCCATGCACTAAAAAACACACCCAAACACATTAATTATTCCTATCTCAAATTAATTACTCAAGACGTATGCCTACAATATTATTATGGCATAGCGAATGACAGGTATCTTTTTTCTAACGTTCAGGTAAGTTGTACGTGTCTAAGACTTCTTTTTATAAAACAATACAGGCATAAATATTTACTTCCTTATCCATAACAAATTAGACCTACCGCAATATATAAAACGTCGAGTTTATGAGTTGCTGTAAATACTGCACCTAACTGGGGTAAAATTGACGAGTGTTCAATGCTTGGAGTTAATCTAAGATAAAACATTACGCCTATTTCGCTCTTAAAGGTTAGAAACTCCGATATCCACTGTGCGCTAATAGACCTAGGTAGGACGGTAAGAGACAAGTATTTCCGGATTTAAAGAACCCCATGTGTGACTTCTAATGGGATTTCTAATGCACTCCATCACGCCAGAAGTAAAATAAAGGAAGCATGATATACATCATATACAATGCAGCCGTGAATATTAAATATTTGATATTTAATCCCAAGGTAATTCAAAACAACAATTTGCGTGAAGTCCGTGCAAATCTTCTCAGGCAGTGCACTTAAATAATATTCTCACATAATGCTAATAAAGATGGTATGACCAATATATATTACCTTTGAAGGAAATATAACACAAGATACTTTACGCATTTGAATGTTTATACCTTTCCAATAGCGTTAGATCGGTGTGCACCCCTCATTCATAAAAATACACATCGAGATTCCTTAAAGTACTACAAACTTTACAGACAATAATAGATACGCAATGCGTCCCGACCCCACCCCACCCACTTCACTGAACCTATGAGGTGGAACAAATTTCTAAAACCGTTGTGCACATCTACAATCAATCACAAACCAAAATAACAAGTTTTCAGATGTATATCTCCAGACTTCTAGCCCCAGACTAACATAAGCCCCACCATATATCTGAATATTTTGAAATAATAATAATAATAATAATAATAATAATAATAATAATAATAATAATAATAAATTATATTTTTGCTAAATACTACTGAAATTGCTGATATATGAAATTCCACACTAATCAAAATCGAAAATAAAAAATGGTTAAACCTGCTTATATCATGGCTTGTATCAAAATCGAAAATAAAATACGATTAAACCTGCTTATATCATGGCTTGCATTACTGTGAAATATTAAGCACATTAAGCCACGGATCCAACAATCCAGATTCTATCCGTGATTTCTTTAAAGATTCGGAAAATGGTTTCACTTTAATTTAGTGCCTATGCCTTATCTATGCTTTATCTAACACTATAGCGGTATATTGGGTGGAGTCAGCTTGCTCCCCAGCCTACATTAAGACAATGTACCTTATCATGTGCACTAGTGTGTTATTCTCTTCCTTGGCTATAACATAACTGGGGTCAGTCATATTGACTTCTTTCCAAAGTGCGAACGTTTTCGATGACTGAGGAATGAAGGGATTATAAGAATTCTGAGATAAAACTGAACGTTTCTGGATGATTACTTTACGGGTTCCCTGGTGGTGTACGAATCAAAATGGCTATAATCCAGTTTAAAATATCATCATGAATGAACATGATTTCAGACACTTCTCGCAATCAACGTAATCCGTCGTGCTTCATGTTTTGTTAGCTATTACCTGTATTTAATTTTCTTTGCTGGAATCAACCGTGCTGCATCTATGATCCATCCTTAGGTGGGTAACCTAGTGGTAATATGGCCGGGGTACATACTTGTCTTAGCACCATATAATTTCCCCAATACTGATGTGCCTTAAACCTCTGTTTGTTGCATTGTTAGTCATTTTCGCAACTATTCTTTCATTTGGTGAAACCTTTTCTTTGCCCTGCGATTTTAAAAGGGCTTTCCTAACGTAAACACCATATGCAGTTCATGTAAATATCCAAACAATGTAACACAAAAAAGTGTAATATCAAATTTCAGAGAGGTCGCTCAGCTTTACAGTTCCTTTATGTACATGATGTGTTCCGTTTAAATATATTTCATTTCCAATATTGATCTCCTAGCTTAGAATAAATCTTACTCCAACAATCAATTTAGAAGTTAAAATGGAAAGAGGAACAAAATGAATATTATGGTTTCATACACTTATATGTCAACATGCGCAATTCAGTGAGAGAGAAAGAGAGAGAGAGAGAGAATGAGAGAGAGAGAGAGAGAGAGAGAGAGAGAGAGAGAGAGGGGGGGTGATTACATTAATCACTTTTAATATGTTTGCAAATATTGGTTGAGATTTTATTCAGTAAAAGGAATACACTGAGCAACTGATCAACATGAGTATCTTTTTAATGAATATTGCAGTAGTTCATTGAGTAGTGAAATTATGAACATAATTTATTTTTGTGGCGCTAAAGGGAGATGACAGGTTTGAACAAACCTCTTACGTTGTTCCTAAGTATTTGCAAACAGATATGTAACTATATGCATTTTTTATATTTTCACCATAAGCACACAATGAAGTATGCCTAAGCATCATAATGTAGATCACTGCAGTTATTTCTATTTCTTGTATACATAATAGATCTTTTATTGTTATCAACTAAAACCTACGCAGGCACGTGTATGGTCTTAGTCTGTTTTTTTTCCCTTGTCGACCTGTTATATGCATGCGAAACATGGATGGTGTGCATGCACCATGTCTGGAAACTAAATCATTTCATATGGGCTGCATGTGGAACATTATGAGAATAAGATGGCAGGACAAGGTTCCATATACTGGGAAAACATTTAAAGCATCAATAGTCAGACGATGAAATCCGAGATGAGATGGGCAGACCAAGTTAACTGGAAATCACACTAGCGGCTACAAAAGACGTTCTTCAATATATAGCTGTATGAGAGAAAACGATAAGAGGAACGCAAGAATAAACGTTTCAAAAACATTACCAAGTCATCATAGAAACGCTGCAACACTGACCCTCTGTCTTGAGATCTCAAACAAGATCAATCCCCCTCAGGTTATAAGCTATATCTGAGGAGAATTGCAGCGAGGGCGCAGAAGCGCGAGCAACGTTAATATTGGAACTGCAGGACGATCCTTATATATTAATCAGGCAACCTTAAGAAACATCTTCCGTCCATTGTGCTACAGCCAGTTCAGTTCACAAGTTTATATGAACAGCCATTCATATGCTCAGAGAAACCAAGCCAGTTAGTGATGTTACGGTTATCTTCAAACTCTAGAGACAAACAAGAAGAAACAAATTCTGAAGATAGAACAGTTATTTTCAGCTTTTATTTAATCATGGAATGTATTGCATGCATGTTTTGAAGAGTTTACAAATTAATTTCTAATTTTTCAAGCTTTTTTGTGTGGCCATAATTTGAACAAAAGGATTAATTTTTCTAAGATTATGTGAATTAATGTCATTAACCTGTGGTGGTAGAAAGTCAGGTAAAAACTGAGTCGATGTATACAATTTTGCGAAAAAATCACAGTTATGACATGTTCGCCTACATGCCAAGGCAGGTCAGTCATCTTTACTTTCAACACGGTAATATACCTAAGATGATGTACTGTAGATATGTTGGAATAAAACCGGATTGACATTTGGATATATTGATCTCATGAGTGTATGTGGCTGTAGAGATGAGTGAAATCAATTTTATCCATAACTATATCAACACAAATTAATAGTGGTATAAGTCTATAAGTCAAAGGGTCAATGACATTTTCTTTAATATATACTGGTATTACTTTCGCGATTTCCAAAATGTTCGATCTCTATTTTTAACTGAAAACACGTTTAATAAAAAAGAGTGGACTTACTATGGATGGGATCGTTCTTTTGGGCATATGGCGACAAAGCTTATACAATTAGACGCATTGTGCCTGGACGAGGTACTTAGTACAGTAAAACCGTATATCATTTTGTTATTACTTTTTATATCAGTTCTCAAGTGTATATCCGGTAAAATGCCATTGGCGTCGTCAACCGTCTCTGTAGTAGTAAAAAGGAATAATACACTTTTTTTACATTAATATATTCTGTCTGAGTTCCGGTATTGTGCTTAAGAACGTTTTCTTTTACCAAAGGCGCACATGTTTCGAATAGTCTTTCGAGTTTGCACAAATATAATCAATATTCTCCCAGCTATTAATCACATTTGTTTGCAATATTTTCCGAGTATTGTCCTCGCTGCACATTTGTTTACCCATTATCTTTCATTTTTAGTAATGATAGATATTTTTTCATGCAATACCTATCCTTACTTGTTTCACGTATTATTACGAACGTTTCCCAAGCTGGAGGCACATGTTGTGTTTTAATGTTATCGACAGTAAAGATGCCTTGGTTTATCAGAAAACATCGATCACAGATAATGTGTGTGTGTGTGTGTGTGTGTGATTCTGATTTTTAATGTAGCTTTTAAAACATGTTCAGTCATATCGCTGCGATGTCTCTAGTGGGGCAGTTTATAGTGATGTCTAGCACTGGTATGTCGTCCCGCAGACATGTACTGCCATGTCCTACCCAGTCACTTTATTCTGACACCAGTCATAACACCAAGCCCTTAATGCTGAGCGCCTAGCAAGGTAACTCTAAGTATCACTTTTATAAGACTTTGGTATGACTTGGCCGGGGTTTGACCTCCCGCATCCGAGTCAGACACTCTAACCAATAGGCTGCCCGAGCGGTCCGACCCATATAATATTGAGGTTATCGTTGGGGTATCTATGTTGTTTTACGATACACTACTTTCCAAGCATAATGGTGACCATTTACAAAATAGCTTTTTTAAGGAATCTCGGTCAATAAAATACTGACGAGTAAGCAAGTGGACCTATGAGAAAACACAAACAAAGGTTTAACCGTCTTATACGTAAAAAAGCAAAGTGATGAACTGTCACATGTTCACCTTCTCTAGTCCACATAATCAAGAGTGAAGGATAATTAGATGTGATAAAAAGTTGTGTGGAGGCCTCGACGTTATTTCACATGAGTAGTATATATGTGTCTATCCAGGACAAATGATCCAATTGACATGCACACAATATCGTAACTGTCTTTTTTAATAC
The DNA here is from genome assembly GCA_028554795.2 of Sinohyriopsis cumingii. Classification (NCBI taxonomy): domain Eukaryota; kingdom Metazoa; phylum Mollusca; class Bivalvia; order Unionida; family Unionidae; genus Sinohyriopsis; species Sinohyriopsis cumingii. The sequence goes on along the minus strand of CM068835.1, from coordinate 73,775,142 downwards.
AAACATTTCCCATATCCCGACACGATATTACACATAGGAGTTGCTTGTGCCAGTAACAATGCAGAACTGCTCGTCTTTAAAAATGAAAAGGCCTAAACTTTGCAATATATTGTGGAGTCAAGATTTGATAACGAAATATCAAGCCTGTGAGAATAGCTGACAAGGAGATGACAAAATATGGTAACATGATAATTATAGTTCAGTTTGGTGGCCCTAATGACTACATAAATGGAATACACCATTACATTGTAATACATATTCGGTAGCCAAGGTTCCGATAACTCTATCTACACCTCGACATATCTAGCAGATATTTCTGAACTTCGGGTTGGAAACTGCATCGGACGCGGCTGCAAGCAATCTCATTCAAATTTAAGTTATTCAAATTGGAACAATGTTCCTACGTATCGAGACAATGGGAGCACACAACTTGAATGGACTCATAAATAACCATTTTTTTTCACCAGTGTCTGTCTGTGTACGCACAACTAACTTTCACTCACATACACTTGTAATGCTTGCCTCTGGTACATAATCACATTTTCGATGTTAAACTTCAAAAGTATCCTTTTTATGTCAATGTACAACGCTATTGGTTAGTTGGCATTACATACTAAGGGAGTTAACACATGAAATCCAACAGATGTCCAGGGACATAGCATCAATATAGCTATTTGATCCGCCAAGGTATAGATAGGATTATCGGAACTTTGGCTAGCGAAGATGTTTGAAATAAAACAATTTTGAAAATAGGGGTGAGCTCGAATAAACAGCATGAAAATGACAAATGCATTTATAAAGAGATGATTCAATTATTCGGTGTAAAATAAGGATTATTAGAACGAAAAAGTCTATGGTGTAAAGAAGATAAAAGGCCCGACGAAGAAGCACCTGTAAACTTTAATGATTATTCACATCTTTCAAAGGTCCCTTACGTTATATTTTTGTGATTTCGAAAGTCTCAAAGTAAAACAGTGTCCTAAGGGTATATGCAGCACACAGACAAAAAGTGTCTGGTACAAACAGAGAAAAACATTTGATTGGAGTTCTGTTTTTAACAAAAGTCAGTGCATGAGATGCAAGCCAACGGTTTATAGGACCATTGATTGCATTTTGATATTGTATTCTGCGATAGTTAATATTTTAAAGCAAATGTACAAAGACCTATGCAACCCTATGTGAACGGCTAGATACTTTTTAATTTAACATCTGTATCTAACATTTGTTAAAGAAGTAACAAATTAAACAGGTGCGTGAATATGTCTCAAAGGATAACACATCATGTGAAAACAGAAAGGTCCGGCTCATAAACAGTGAAGTATAAATTTGTATTAATATAAATAAATATATTTGTTCTTTCATGCCTTATGCCATCAACATTTTCATGCCGATACATCTACAAAACGACGCTGGTGAACTTGTAAACGTGTCACTTAGCAATGATTTCATAGAAGATAGTCTTAAAATGGCGGGATATAAACAACAGTCAAAAGAACAGTAAGGTCTGACCTTACTGTAAACAGCTTTATATTCATGAAATTCCAATGACAAAAACAGGCTAAAAATGTTAGTGATGAAACATTTAAAGAGATCTTGAAACTTATTATAGTCATGATATTGGAATATCTGAGCGAAGACATTTAATAGTTTTGCAGAGTTTAATGAACAGCTATCCAGACGATAGAAAAAATATTTCCTCATTAAACACTAAAACTACCAGGACAATAATGGAAAAGTACATAATGATGGCGAATACCAAAAGAGAACCAAGGTCTATCGTGTTCATTATGTAGATAACAGCACTACTTATCTGGCCGTGATCCAATACACACCGGTAAAGAAACTTAAGACACAAAATATAAGAAACAAATTGTATATGCGAACATATATTTGAAATACATGATAATAGCGATATTAATTCCACATTAGAAGTTGATATAAAGATGACATTATAATTCCGTCATCATTTTAAACGTTTTCCATTAGCTCCTAAATAATGTACCAGACAAAGTTACTTATTAGACTTGTAATACATTTTTAAATGGTTAAAAGTCTACAAACATATCCATGACAGAACTATTGTTAGAACAAAGACATGTTCGTTATTCACTAATTAAGCATAAAGCTTTAGATACAACTGGGATTAAAACTGTAAAACAAAAACACTGAAGTTCCTTGAATATCAATCTTGACTTTAATCTTATACTAAACTGAAGACAACATTGAGGAAATAAAATATTTAAAGTAAGGAACAACAGTAAGATTAAGTATCAAATAAATATGCTTAAATGTATGCCGACAACTATACTGCTTGCAAATAGAGTATTGGTTCATTTGAAGACAAATTTATAACTATCCAAAACCGTTTCAACTTGGATGACACTAGTGACTATCCAAAGGACAAATTGTTTGATATCCTAAATTGAATGAAAGGTTTGGGGCCTTTTCAAAGATGTGCTAAGCCGTGTTCCACTTAGAGAGATCTTTGGGTTAAGTTAACAGTGTATTCATTTCAGAAGGAAAACTATAAAATGAAAGTATGTAAAGCAATTTGAAAGATACGACGGAACACAATTTAAAATTTGAAATTAACATAGATTGCTTATTTTATCAAAAGGAAAATTATCATGTGCTCATGTTACATAGAACATACTGTATCGAGCCGTATAGCATTAAACAATAACATTGTCTGCATGCGACATTCTTTCCTCAAAATCCTAGAATAATACATGGTACCTTGTAACAGAAAAATACCTTTGGGAATGATACAGTTAAAATGTTTAGATAGTATCCAGCACCTGTATTTTATTTCTTCCAGCACGCCAGTGTTTGAAAATTCTTGAACGCATAACGTTTTATTTCTTTCCAACACCCACGTTGTTATGTACTTTCCATCGCCCGACTTTTAAATGCTATCCAACACCTCATACACACAATCTAACATGCCATGTATAACGGAACAACATCCAGTACCCCACATTATGCCATCAACACAATGTGTAGTGACCAATTCCCAGTTGATCTACTATCTAACACCCTACACAATAATATCAACATGCAATGTGTAGTGACAAATACCCTACATGAACTATCAGCACGCCGTGTTTATTGACCAACGCCCAGTCATCTACTATCCATCATCAGCATTATACCATTACCACACCGTATACAGTGATCTATATCCCACACGTCCTATCCAGCAAGCTGTATGTAGTATCCATATCATCTACTCTTCGACAAGTAACGCTTAATATCCAACACAACATGTATAAGGACTAAAACCCCACACTATACCATCAGCACCTTATGTGCAATGGGAAATACCGAGTCATTTACTTTACAACTTCCCACAACATAGCATCAACACGATGGGTGCAGTGACCTTCTGCCTAGTCCCTGGCCTGTTTCCATGCCTATATGCAGTTACCACATATTTATGCGCCCGGTGCGAGCAAATCCATTATTTCAAAAAGGTGGCAGACTGGTTGTCGTCTTTTTACCAGTATGCTGAAATTTTAATAGTACGGCAATAAAACCTTTACAATATGGCGGTCTTGTTATTTGTGAACGACGTTTCTAGTACACATGTATTAATAGTCTTAATAAAATGTAAGTTCTCTTGTTTGTATTTTGATGGTCCTTTGTCATAGATTAAGAGACAATCAAGCAACATGTTCCTGTGAATTCGATAAATACATGATTGGCAATTAACGTTACCTTAACTAGGTGTAGTTGAAATTATTTATACATCGCTAATATTGCAACAGTATTCAATGTAAATTAAGCATTTGGATCTCATCAAACATTAGTCCATTTCTCCAGTTTATCCTAAATGTATGTATATATATATATATATATATATATATATATATATATATATATATATATATATATATATATATATATATATATATATATATATATATATATAATTACATTTCCGTCTTTCAATAATCAATTTTGTCCTAAGTGCTTGAAAAGAGGAGTTGAACATAAAATACAAATGTGGTAAAATAAAGTTTATGCGTTTGTTCTCTCTTTATTGTGCAACCATAATGTCTCGACATTAAGAAACCGTTATACTTCTTTTTTTATGAGGTTGTTTCACATACGGCTATGTTGCGATCGACAACGACGCATCCTCTGCATTACGGCAGACAAAACTGAGGTATGAAGTAAACTTTTGTCATGTAAAGTAACATAACTTAGGTATAGGCCATATTGTATGTATTTATAACGTGTAGATATAATTATCTCTATTATGGCATATACAGCTTTAATGAAATCCATACACCTTTTAGATGAAAATAAGTATGTTAAGTATGTACTTACTCAAGATAGAGTTTTCGATATGAACGAGCTTTTCGTTCTTCAGGTTTGGTTCCTAGTTTCACAGACAAAGGCATCGTGTCGAGGATTTATATGTTAATGTAACAAATCTATTTTTGATTCAAACATGACTATAAGGGTGTATGTTTTCCGTGGTCAGGATCAAATAGTTTTCTTTTGCGGATATGCTAGAGGACGTAATGGTGAACATTCCTATAAATCTTGTCTCTGGTTTGATAAGATTGTTTTTTTATATATATCAAGTACCATCGTATAATCGGATGATTGTGGTGCTTAGAGGTTAATTGGACAGGATTTATGTGGGATAAGACATAGTTATTTCGACCGCTGCACTAATATTTATGCAGAAGTAAGGAAATACTGATATCATGACGAAGGTGCCCTTGGGGTCAGCACACGCGCAAAACAAATATCCGTCGGCGATCATATGCTATATTATTAGTTTATAATCAGTTTGCAATAAATGTTACGATGGTTGCCAATGAATTAAAACTTCACTTAATGTCATATGGAGTACAAGCTATGCCACGAGCATCACCTAACTTCCTAATATTAGATGATAGCGTTTCATTATTGCTCAAAACGAAGTTCGATGCGACGTTACCTTTTGGGGTTTCTGAATTAATAATGTTTAGAACAATTTTATTAAAGGTTATACCTTGAAGAAATATCACGGCTCTTATATGTCTTGTTGATATTAAAAAATAGAATACATATGTCAACTATTTCATTGTCAACTACTTATTAATAATTAGTCATCATAATGTTTCCATGACGTCACAAGGCATGACACGGATCAGTCTGAAGACAATTCAGCTGCCTACAAATCCATAAATGCGCTTTTATAAATAGCTTTTCCGTTTAGACCTCAATTGTTCTCAAGTGGGCATACGGGCAGTTTTCGACTCCTGTGTTCAGCAAACATCATCAACTGAAAGAATGTATGTAGGCTTGTTTTATTATTTTATTTCCAAGGAATAAATCGCTCATTTGCCGACCATATATATATATATATATATATATATATATATATATATATATATATATATATATATATATATATATATATATATATTGGGACAATAAGAACGGAAGAAGTAAGGTGACGTCATGGTACTGGAGATTGGTAACGATGGAGCAGGGAGTTGACCTCAATTGGGCGGAACACTGGCAACAACGCTGCAAGTGGCTGACCTGAATACGCGCTACCCTTGGTATAGACAAATACAGTATAGACATACACATATATAACACATATACATAAATTGATGAACAATGTATCATACAAACAACTATGTAACCGACTAAAAATATTTAGGCAAGAAAGCAAATCTTTTCGAGGCATATGAATGGTCCTTAAAAAGGGCGTTCGAGTTTGTTCTATTTTCATACAAACCCAAAATATACTATCCACACATGGGAAGAATAAAAAAATTAGTTATACTATCCACACAAATGCACGCGAAATCATACAAACACATACTCTACTATCCACGCAAACGTACGCGAACGCATTCAACCATATATACACACACACAAACACACACACCACTGAGGTAAGAAGAAAAAGCAAACCAAAATATACTATCCACACAGACAGATGAGGAAAAAACAAATATACTATCAACACAAACGTACGCGAACGCATACAAACCACAAATATACTATCCACACACAGGAAGAAAAAAAAAATATACTATCCACACAAACCTATGCGAATGCATACAAACCACAAATTTACTATCCACACACAGGAAGAAAAAAAAACAAATATACTATCCACACAAACGTATGCGAACGCATACAAACACGCGCTCTACTGTCCACACACACGTACACGAACCCATACAAACATATACATACCCACGCACACATATAACACACACCACAGAGGCAAGAAGAATAAGAAAACCCAAAATATACTATCCACACAGAGGGAAGAGGGATAACAAAAACCAAACACCTCTCTCTCTCTCTCTCTCTCGTGTTTGATAAAGTTCAGAATATCGGAATAAAAAAGATTTTTTGACAGGATCTGGAGACCCTTACATAAGATTATACATTTTCTAACGAGACCGCAGTAACCTAATGTCTGAAGAAATGTTGTTATTCTGCAGGAAAGGCACTATGCTCATCTCTCCGTGGGTGTTGATTCGGAAGGCCATGTCATCTAATCAATCTGGCAAATGCAATGACCATTTTACTGCCGTGATGCAATGAGGTCAATGGTTTAGGACAAACGGTACTAATGTATGGAAAAAAGCAGCCAGCCTGGAAATGGGTGAACATAAAAGAAAGTATACATCGGTTAGGCTGACCAGGATTGGTTAACAACGTAAGTTATGTTGTAGGAAAAAGAATCTTTTGAGAGCTTATCCTAGTTGTAAGTGAAAAATAGTCCTAACAAAGGTAGATATCACCAAAAGGCGTTTCAATTTCCCACATGTGATCACTTCATCTAACAATAAATCAATGTCTCCCTCTTTTGTCGAACTATGTATGTTATATGAATGTCGGTATCTCTGAATCTGTGAATATATATCTGGATGCACTGATTAATGGATCGATGGATCGATGGGTTCATCTTATAATGTATTTGTTTCCGTTAAAGTATAAAAATTTGCAAGCTTGCATGTGAGTATATCATTTAGCTTTTTTTCTCTCTCTCTTTTCTCTCTCTCTTTATATATATATATATATATATATATATATATATATATATATATATATATATATATATATATATATATATATATGGAGGCATTCTCTGAGGCAGAGAATCATATATACCTTTATCAACGCTACCTAAAAGATAGACCGTTGACCCTATCATCCATTGGAATGCAAAGCTACTTTGGATACTGGCATACAGCTGTAGATTCCTTCTCGGCAAGCGATATTTGTCATCTATGAACGTTATTTTTATCAGATCTTCCAAGAAGAAAATGCATTATTTGGAAAGAGCTGTGGTAAATGCGTTGTTAGAAAATTATCAAGCAACAACTAATCGAACATAACAATCTGAGCACGTTTGTCTTTGATTCATACAGATATTTATTGAAACGTCACCAGGTCAAAAGTCACATATGCAAAATAGGGAAATAAAATAAAGCCGTTGTGTACAAAACAAAAATATTTACCTGTACCGCATTTGTTTACTATCAAGTGTATTTAGGTTAAAATCATAAGATATTCTCTCAATCTGGTTCCTTTTCTTTATTTGAGTATTTTTTCCTTTCGACAGAGCCTACGAAACTCCACAACATCCATCAATTGTAAATTTCCCGAATGATTCTATTTTCATTCTAAATCCATTCAGTTTAAAGACAAAATAAAAGAACCCAGTCTTGCCGATATAATATTTGTTTTAGGCTTCTCAGCAAGTTCGTTTTCAAGGAAGTTTAATCAATTAAACTGAATAAATGGACTAATGACCGTAAGCTTGAGTTAGAAAATGTAAACAGCGTGCACTTAAATGTTGTATCTCAATGAAAAGAGCTAAATATGATAACATGACTTAAATTTTGGAGATAGCAATATGAGATAAATATAAATTATTTCTACACTGATGTACAATTAACAAATGCTACAACGTATCTCCATTAATGAGTATCATAAGGCTGTCATAACGTGGCATTGCACATTATCAGATTAATAAACAGCTAATGATCACTTTTATTTAGTTTCTTATCGTTTCAAAATAGGTTATTTTAAAATGACAAAATAGTCGCAGGTTTTTCCTTGTCGTGTTCGTCGCATTGCATGGAAATTCAATTTTCTTATTTATTCATCTATTCGTATTTATTCTCTGTAAAGATTGACATCGATATAAGTCGAGCAAAGAATATCTATGAAGTATGACGAATAGGCACTTTCTGTTTAGAATTGCTTTTGTTTGATGAAAACCAATATGGGCTATTTTTGATGAGACAAGAGATCAATTTCACAATAATTGCTTTCAGTCAGTTAGTCATTCTGAAGCTTAGAAACGCTTTTGTTTGATCGGTAGCAAGTTGAAATCGCAATAGCAATGCAGTTAAATAGAAGCCTTTTCAAAATGCATTGAATAAAACAATCAGAACACTTTTACTGTGATATATACAGTATTTTTTTCAAAATAATTATAACAGTTGATATTTCACTCAAAATGACGTTATTGCATTAAATATACTAGAGCAAGATCAATTTGATATAAGTTCTGTCATAAAAATAAGTCCAGTTATCTCACCATCTTCCAACGCATTCTATACAATATATCTACAATAAGTTAACATGTAAAGAAAACTTCATTTTAGACACACACACACACACACACACACACACACACACACACACACACACACTTTAAAATAGATCAGACTCTCGCAATAACGTCTGCTAGACATTCTCCCTAGGATATTGCAATGGGGGGGGGGGGGGGAAGCCACATATGTTAATTTGACAAGTTGAAAAGCAATGTACCTACAGACTCTGAAAATACAATATGTCCACCAGCTGTAAAAATCCAAATCATGTCCTCAAAAGACTTGAACCTGGTTGAGTTTAGCACATGAAATGATTATAATTTAACGCAAGGAGTGGACTCTTACAAATAATAAAATATAATCCTTAAACTTCTTCTCAATATATGTATATAATGTCGTGACTGCATCAGAGGTCTTTTGTGATCCAACCTTCCTAGGTCTGTAGGTCAAATCTAATTCAATTCACATTGATTATCAGCATAAATGAATCCATATAACGTACAAATAAGCTGCAATAGCTTGTCTGTCTGAAGGAACGACGGTAGTCTCTTTAAATCTATCTAAACAAGTTATCTTTGGAAGATGGTTATTTACGAGATTACATCTAATTAAGTTAACAAGCGGTGGGTTTTGCTCTATCAACCAGCTGACTGCTGAAATTCCATACCATCAGCGGTACCACAAATTAGTGCTAATTAGAATTGTGATGCCCAGTTTCCTATAATCCCTTCATACATTAACGCAAACTAATAACGCGCTGTTTCGTTACGCTAAATTGCGTCCTTGGTTCCTTGTAGTAAGTGCTGATCAAACTCCTTGACAGGTTTTAACCGCAGATTCATCTGTATGATTGTATGCTTATTTTTCTACACACCTTTTAATTAAAAATTATAAGTTTATATTGAATGTAGGTATAAATAAATGCCTCTGTACTTATTCTACATTGTCAGAGTCATTATTTTAAATACAAAACATCCCTAAGGACAAACTATGGACTCAGCTACCTTTACCTAGCAAATACATGCTCCAAAAGGTCACCTTGTACCAGAGTTGACACTGAATAGATAATGCTAACAGTCAGAAAAGATGTCGTTTTACGCTGTACATTGGCATGACATGTGTCAGTTTTCCCCAGAACGTGCTGCTTATCCTCGTGAATACAGTGTTTATCAGATCGTTCCCACCGAACATACACGCTGCTGCAAAATAACAGTTGTTTACTTTTTTTTATCATTATTAAGAACCGCTCCTATTTAATTATATATATATAAACATTAAATCAACATGGCATTTAAAGCTTTGGTATAAAGCTAATTGATATACCAATGCTATTAGTATATCAAATTGTGATCAGCCCATGGCGCAATAATATGAATATATAAACATTCTTTCAACTGCAGACCTATAGATCAATGATGAATTTCTACTCATTCATTTATCATAAATGACATGAAAATAACTATACAAAGTATTAAGAGTCCCTTATTTCTAAATGAAATTAAAATGGTACACAATTTCATCGGAATCCTTTCTTTCTTTTTTCTTCTCCATTCCCCTCTGTCTCGTCGTCCGTAAGGGACAAACACAAAGAAAAAATCTGGAGTGAGAGAGGAAAACGTGGCACTGGACGAAAACTATACTTGTACCAAGTAACCTACAGTAATCTGGTTCGTCGTAATGGCATGTTTACGCTTTCTCTGGGATATATCAACAGTGTATATAATATATATATGATACATAGTTGCAATCGCCAGTCGACACTAGGCCTACACGAGCTTACACAGACTGTAGCGTATTTAATGCTTTGTTGTTGTTCTTAAGCCTATTATAATGCTCTAACGCTCGATTATCAATTATTAAATATAAAAATGTCCAAATGGTCGCCCCCGTCTCTCTCTCTCTCTCTCTCTCGATGTAAGGCGCATAGGAAAACGTTTAAATCAATGATTAATCATGCTCTCAAATAATCTTATTTAATTCCAAAAGAAAAACGATTGGGCAATATCCCCGTTGCAGAAAGGAGAGATCTTTACTATATTGGTTATTTCGTAAATTCATTAATCTCAACTTATATTCTGTCCCTTAGACGATGGAAAGTCGGCCCCAACTTTTTAAAATACGTTAAAGGCTTTGTAACTGCTGCATCTCCTTATATTCGACGAGTCCGTTGTTGTTGCGGAAAGCCAGTAACTTTATACTTCTTGCGTGTTAGTACTGTTACGATTTCTTTAACTATTGCTACCTAGTCTTATTTATCTCTGCAAGCGCCAGGTGTTTGATAAATAGTTCATCTTTTATCAATGCTGTTATGGAATGGAGCCAAAGTTAATAATAATTTGTGTGTAATTTCCTTCGTGAATTATTGCAAGTACCCATCTGCGCTACCTACTAATTTGCCTTAACTGGCGAGAACTTTATAGAAATTTTAATGTTGTCCGGAGAGTATAGGATCCTGTGGAGGTTAAAAATGTGAATTTGGGCCACTGTTTGAGTTCTGGGGGATTCAACACTGTGGATGACATTTGTGGCGGTTTGAGTCCATTCAACATAGTATACTTGGAGCACTGTGCAGGTTATAGGGAAATTGGGGTTGGGCCAAAATGCGGCTTATTGACTTTATTACAAATTTTACTATAACCATTTAGTGAAATTTAACATTAAGGAAACTACTATGTGGATTTGACATGCTGGGGCCTGCATAATCCTCTGTAGAATTACATCATTAGAGCTAGTATAGCCGTCTTTGGACCCTTCAGTAGGGTGGTATTTACTACACACTACTCTTCTACGCTTTTCTGTGCTTTTGAATGAAATTCAAATCTGGGTGTATTATACCGAAATACGAATTCGAACGCCAGAACCAGCATGTATTATTAAATGTTATTTAATAAGGCGTATTACGTTTATTATAGAAAAAACGACGAGGAGAAAGGGTCGTATCGATAATTTGTAATTTCCATACAACTAAAAGTGTCATCCGTATTATTAATTTTTCATAATACTACACACATCCTGGTCTATGTTAAACTCACAAAAGCGCCAAAGAGTGGTTCATAAATACTTAAATGTACATGTTACTTCCTTCTTGTTGTCTTAACGTGTCTCTTACTACTTCTGTGTGGGTCGGTGGTTCTTCCCTGGGTTTTCCAGGGTTCTTCCTCCACCAGTTATACTAGCCGCCATGTATAGCCTATCTTGTGCTGAAAAATGGCGTTAAACCCTAGAACAACAACAACAACAACTACTTCTGTTACCAGCTGGTCTGTTCAATACTGGATCGAGCAATTCTCATAGAGATGAAGTCATCATATATGTCCACCTTGCAAACGGTCGTTGAAAAGGATTGTTTCACTATTTTTAATTGTTTTGGACAAAGGTACACCAACAACACAAAGAGTAAATGGATCGCAGCAACATCACTGTTGTCTAAGTATTATGAGATGATTAATATCGTGAATGAAAAATTCGTATAAAGATATTACTAACAATAACACAAACTAATGTTGTCAACACTGCTTGTTTCATACATGTATTCATAGGTAGTTAAATTGTAAACAAGTTATATGTGCATAGATTAAACTGAAAAAGATTGCGTAAGCGCAACACATGAAGATCATGACACAAAAACAAAAGTAAATGCACGATATATCAAACCATGCGTATGCAAAACACTGATTTTAATCTATTATACATAGGCAAACCACTCTAGACTAAACATGTAAATATGTTTTCTTCCATTGACATTGTGACCAATAACCTCCACACTTGTTACTGGTACGCTACATGGAGAAAACGTGACATCAGACATGCTCCTTATCCAAAACAATATATCACATTTTCGAAATTATGTTTCTCTACACCTTTTTAAATAAGTTCAAAGTAAATTTAAACTGTCTCACCCAAAAAATAGGTCGTGTATGTTTTCATATATTTTCTTATGTATAAAAAGCAAAGAAAAGGCAACCCGACACACCTTTATACTGCAACCTCTGCATTTAATAATTGCTATCCTATCGGGATGGCCGCTATATACCACTGAAATCAGTATTGCATCGAAAACTTATAAAATCACAGATATCGCGTTTTGGTTAGTGAACGTATCTGGAAGTCATGGCCCTCCATCCTCCCTCTGTAGTAAGATCGCCTTGCTACTGACTGAAGGAGATACTGTCTGATTGGATCGTCTTTCCTATCCACGTGATCTCTGATACTGTATGCATAGCGTGACGTGGATACTAAATATTTATTCACAAAATGAATTTGTATCCATTATTTTGTTTATATGTTACTGTCCAGATGCAAAATCGTAGGAGCATACATCTTTCTATCTGTGGTGTTATGTTTCCATGCCGCATATATAGGCTTATTGTTTAAGCAACCATTAGCTAAATGTTTGTGTTTAAGTATCATTTTGAGCACAACTGACAGTTATAAGGTCATTATACTCGGCCAAACATTCTTCACACTAGTAAATCTGTTGATTGATCTTGTATCGTTGATAAAGGACAATTTAAAGGGCACATTGCTGCAAAAATGTGCGCATTTATAAATGGAACTGATTAATCGCGATGAAATATAGGTTAACAGATTCGAATAAAACCCGTTCTCTTCAAATTACAAGTTTGGCTAGAAATTTTACCTTCTGCCTTTTTCTCCCATCCTTGTGTTTGAACTTACATTGCTTTCTCATTGTATGGAGTGTAGAAGCATGAAAACAACACTAATTTTGATCTTCCTTAAACACATGATCAGTGTATTCATTTATAACCCGAAGTTTCAATTCGAATTAAGAGTGAAGAAGAAATATATATATTTTTTCCGAATTTGATATTTCAACTATCAAGAAAATGAAACTCACTCCGTAAATTAATTTTAATAAAAGAAAACTTTATAAACACTGAGTTAAAATGACACTCAGCAGGAAGCTGAGTATTGAGGATTCAAACTGGCTGCCATTGTTTAACAGGCTTGAGGCAGCTGCCCTGGATTCTTGTGCCGTTTCTTATTTCGTATTTGTTTGTTCACTGAGTTTATATACATTGGTGGTTTCGTCATGCAGTGGTATCTCTGTTAGTGTGTATCTTCACTTGTTTTATGTTGTTTGGGCATTGGGGTTTGGGGGAGATAACTATTAGATTTTTTCTCAGTCGTTTTGCAACACCAGTACTAGACCCGTTTATGTTCTGAATATCACGTGATACTCGCCAGTCGACCCATTTATGCTACCATAGACCCTAATTAAATGCATTAAATAGCAACTCTTTGTCGATCGATACTATATTGTGAATTAGGCTTAACAACTTAGGACTACATTCATCTTTCCTTAAATGTGAACGGCTGGCGATGAGCCAAAATTTGTGATATAATAATCCAGCTACTCCACCAAGTAGTTCCCATGTCACTCCTGCATAGCTAGATTTGGTGTCATCGCAAAGAACTCAATAATTCACCGCCTTAACTAAATAATAACTTTCAATTTCGAACACACATTGTTTGAACTGGTCCAAACCTCACTCAAAATGGAACATAGCTTAGTCATTTTTTTACTCTGCCTCTGCCGCTCCCCTCCTAGTCGAGAAACCACACTCACCGAATCTCTCTCCTTGGAGCAGTTTCCTAACCTCCTGGAGTATGAAAATTCGATAGGTGGCAACCTGAATATTATTTTTGATTTCAAGTTTGACTTGGACTATCCGGAAAATCAATACACATCTAAATTCCTAAATCTTCAACCTCAGTCATTTATCCAAGACACCAATAAACATGGTCACATTTTAGACTGGAATCTTCATAAAATATTCTACAATCTTCTTTGGTGTCTCGCGAACTTGCATCAAATCAGCCCTGCATCATATGCCATCTAACCGTATCAGTCCCTAACCCTCCATCTCTGTTTGCTACTAGGATAATCCTCCGTATGTTACATATAACCTAATTAATTCATGACATCAAATCAAAACTAACATCGTGATGTTTTCCAATATTTTCATGTGTTATCTAATATTGTAAAGCGCTTAGACCTTCTAAAAATTAGACAATGTAAAACGTCCACATTATTATTATTATTATTATTATTATTATTATTAACGTTACATTTAATTTGATTCGTTTTGCTCCTGGGGCATTTATCGTTTTCATATTGTAATTTATTTAATAATTGTTGATCTCTTTGATTTATTTTTCATAATGCGAATGAAAAAGATGGCTTTCTTAAATAGACCAGCTCAAATCTGTTTTTTCCTTGGTGGAATACTCACTGATATACCAGTATTACGAAATGAAAACTATTTCCTTAATTTGTATCGATCTATAACTGTATTTTTCCTGGCCTGACAGATAATTTATTTAAACCACCAAATATTTGTAGACACGTGGCATCTATTTAACTTTACACGCCAGTGTAATTAACTGCACAGCCACTCAGAAGAGGTCATTTTTCAAATCTTCAACAAGGCAGTCCGTTTCTTGTTAAAGTTCTAATAAAACAGCATATATACTATACTGGAATTTCCTTTTACTCAAATATTAATGGTTGTGATATAGAATACAATATTCAAAGGCTGTATCATTATGTGCGTGTAATGAAAACAATATGACTACGTGACTGCACGAAATTTTTTTTTCCTTTCAGCAGAAAGATATTTTTAGATACTTTACGAATACAAATTCCCATTGGCTGTTAATACAGACTCATTTGCTTGTACATTTAAATACGGTAAACTCTCGTTCCAACGACATTCACTAGCACAGCTAATATTTGGATTCGAGAAAGAAAAAGAAAAAAAAAAAAACAATGTTAAATTTTCTTTTGTGATCATCAGAATGAAATAACTCTCAATTTCAGCAGCAATTTCCAGGTTAAGAAAAATACATCGTTCAGCTGGTAGAGCGTTGGACTCACAATTGAAGGTTAACCTGTTTGATACTCGATCCAGACAGCATGGAGCTGGTGCCTCTTTGTGTCCACGAGAAAGGCCCAAAGCTAAATAAAATGCTGGGGAAAAAAAACTGTTCAAAGCAAACAACCAGCAATCCATCCGGTCTCCTGATTAATGTTTACTTTCCCATCAACATTTGATGGAGATGTGAACATGCTCATGTCCTGCCGTGTTTCAGTGTTAAAATATAGTCTGAACAAATTCATTTTAGACTCTTCCTTATTATTGACAATTACCGATTGGAAAACGATAAGACAAAAGGCATTTTAAATCTTTGACAAAGGTAGAAACGAAATATGTAGATATTAAAATGGCCTACTTTCGACATTTTAGCTTTTTTTGTATCAGTCGGAGGTGAAAAAAGCTTTAAAATCTCGTTTGCTTTTCCAGGATTAATTCATAGTAAGAGTTATAAATCTGTGTTGGTTGTTTAATGTTAATTTGATTAATGAATGATAGGTGATATATTTTAAAAAAATGTGGTGTCATAACTAAATAAATACGTTCATACATACATACATACATACATACATGTTGTTGTTGTTATTGTTGTTGTGGGTTTAACGCCATTTTCTCAGCACACGATAGGTTATGCATGGCGGTCAGTAATAATGATGGAGGAAGAACCCGAGAAAACCCCGAGAAGAACCACCAACCCACGAGAAGGTACTGGCAAGCTTTCTCACACATCCACATTAGCCGAATCCTAGACTCGGGGCCCCACATACATACATACATACATACATACATGCATGCATGCACGCACACACACACACACACACACACACACACACACACACACACATATTCATACATACATACATACATACATACATACATACATACATACATACATACATACATATGTACGTACATACATATGTATCAATCGATGCTTGTATGCTTGCCTGTCGTAAGGAGCTGGCGATATGGGCTACCGCCTGGGGCGCCAAGCCGGAAGGGGGCGGCAATTAATAGAGTTTATAATATCTTTTTTTCTGATAATGAGCCTCGAATGCGACACTCACACAGAGCAACATTTCGTCCACCGCAAACATGTAACGGCCCTGAAGGTTGTTGTTGTTGTTGTTGTTCTAGGGTTTAACGCCATTTTTCAGCACTAGATAGGCTATACATGGCAGCCAGTATAACTGGTGGAGGAATAACCCTGGAAAACCCAGGGAAGAACCACCGACCCACGAGAAGCTACTGGCCCCTGCAGGTATGTATGCATGCATGTGTGTATCATTAATATGCATACATACACATGTTCGGTATAATGGTTGAAATGACCGACTTAGTGGCAAAATTAGTTGTTCAACCTTTGTTTCCGTGTTGATCATGTTAAACTTATTATTTACCTGGTATATTAGTTCTTTCTGATTGTTTCTTTCTCATGTAACAATTTACCGCCCCGTTGTGCGATTCAGTACCGATCCATTAAACTGCCCCTGAGGATGTTGGCTGGCATTCTACTTGCCCAAGGTCTTTGGTAGCTATTGGAAATTTGCAATCTGTTCTCCGCTCACTTCAAGCTTTGCTGTCATCAACGAGAGTATATGCTTCAAGAGCCTTTGACGCAGAGCATACGTTCGCTGGTGTGTGAAGATAGTAATTATTACCAGGTGCTTGCATACATGTGCTGACAGAACTCATCATTTCCTCACACAACTTGTTGTAACCGAAGTATATTATTTTCAAGCAATAATGGAATCAACTGTGGATGATCTTGGTGAAAATGTTTATATACCAAATGGAAATTATTCAGATTTTATTTCACTTAGCAATATATCTAATAATTCACACTTTTTGAGCACGGAGGAAATGTTACTTGCCAAACTTGGCCCAAGGAGGCAAGATCTGCATTGGGCAGTTATTTTGCTCATCCTTTATTCTCTAATATTTATCTCCGGTACATTGGGGAATATTTGTACTTGTATTGTTATAGCTCGGAATGGATATATGCATACAACAACCAATTATTACCTGTTCAGTCTGGCTATATCTGATGTACTCATGTTGCTGTTAGGTAAGTGGCATTTTCTTTTTAGAGTGACATTAACTTCGCTCTTAAAATAAAGATCAGTGTATACAAAATTCCTGCTAATAGGAAAGGCAAAATCTTATTTAGTTACAAATATTTCATCGCTAAATTGAATATAAATCTCCGTATTGTTTTTATCAAAAACGAAGAAAATGTTCATAGATTATTGTATTAAAGGAAATAATCAAGATTTATGATATCAGGTGAAACATGTCGTTCATGCAATAGACACAATGCATTATACTGGGAGTGAAATGTCATTAATACAACAGATAAAATGCATTATATTGGGAGACAAGGGTCGTTCGTACGACAGACAGACACAACGCATTTGCAATATGGTACGTCTATACGAAATATAACGATAGACCAAAAACCAGGTAGAATATTTCTGCGGACATCCTCTTTAGAATTCCAACTCTTATATAAAAAGTGGATGAGAGAAAGGGGGGGGGGGGTTCTGCGTGCATGTGTGTGTGTCTTTTCCTTTTTCGTGTATTATGTATAGTCCCTAGATTAATTGATAACCATAAATTTTTTGATTGTAAGGTGACATCGGTAATGTGTTCCCCGACACCGCGGTAAACCTATTACGGGGATAATACAGAATTCAAAAGAAACAAATTAAGAGAGGTCTTCATGAAAAACGTATTTGTAAAATTAAATCCTTTGCTAAAGTATTGATTTTGACTACATCGCACTGGTGTGTGTGTGTGTGTGTGTGTGTGTGTGTGTGTGTGTGTGAGAGAGAGAGAGAGAGAGAGAGAGAGAGTGTAAGCATTTTCATTTTGGTTTGAAAAGAAGGAATTTAAATTACGATACGACTTGCGTCATCGTGCAGTTACTTTTATTCAACCAACTTAGGTACGAAAGACGGAGCAAACATGTAGTAGCCAATAAGGTTCCTAACTTAGGATCAAATTATATTCGGTTTTAATCATATTATTCTAATCTAATGCCAGAAGAAACATATACTGAAACGAGCGTTTATGCTGATTTTTCAGCTGTGTGACACAGCTAAATAATATATAACGATGTACTAGTTTGATATGAAAATTTAAGAATGACATTGTTGCAGCTAAAGATATTTATCAGAATTTTGATTTAATAATCAGTGCCATATTTATCCGTAGAAATTTAAAACCACCATGTAGCTGCTAATATTTTGACTCGTCCTCATTAGCAAACTTACGAACTATTTCCTTAAACAGAATTCCGGGGCGTTTGACATGGTAGGTACAAATTATGTGATTTCACCCGATGATACTTTTACGATCATGCCCATAATATTAGTGCTCGCTTGAAGCGATTGAGAAATGAAATTACATATTTTCCATTAGTTATCAATCGTTAGAGATGCCACCTCGGATGTGGTAGGTTGCGGGTTCGAATCCCGGCCGAATCACACCCACACTCACTCACCCATCCACATATTTACTAGCATATGCCTCTTTCGTCCAACGAGCTCTAAACTGTCAAAAACGCAGCCATAACGTATTTTCAGTCAAATCTCTACGATGTCTGGAGTGTGACAGTTTATAGTGATGTCTAGTACTGGGTATCATGCTGCAGACATGAAGCATGATGTCCCACCTATTCACATTATATTGACACCAGGCTGACCAGCGAACAGTTCCAACACTAACCGCTTAATGCTGAGCGCCATGCGAGGCAGGTGCTAGTATTATTGTTTTTAAAAAGTCATTGGCCGGACTCGGCCGGGGTTCGAATACGAGACCTCCCACATCCGAGGCGGACGCTCTGACCACTTAGGCACTCAGGCAGTTGGAGCGGTCGTTATATATATATATATATATATATATATATATATATATATATATATATATATATATATATATACATACATACATACATACATACATACATATATATATATATATATATATATATATATATATATATATATATATATATATATATATATATATATATATATATATATATATATACCAAATATCCCGCTTCCAATTGCTGAAATTTGACAGCTCTTTATCTGGTCCTTGTTAGCGGATGTTGACTGTTTCTTGAAAAAGTAGGTCTTAGGTAGCACCTTTATATCAGAAATAGATAAATCTAATCTGTAGCATTCCGCAATAAACTCTCAACATTATTTTATCATAGTGTCTTTATTTGCTTTATCTAAATGCAGGCTGATTTTCTCAATCACTTGCCCAACAAAAAAGGAAATAGTTAATTATGCGAATCAAGAGCTGCCAGATGGGCTACTATGATAGCAGACACAAACTAAGATCTGCATCTTGTTACATAAAGGAGTGTTAAATTTCTTACTTATATCTGACAAGTCTTATATATATGCAAGAAGGGGAGATGCTGCACAATTGCCTGCTCGTTGTCTTTAAAGGCAGTCAGTACTGGAATGGAACTATAGTAACCTATGATTCAACATTTTTTGCATGTCATTGCAAGATAAAAATTACATTCTCTTGTTTGTTTCGCCTGCGCTTTGTATTAGATTAGCTTTCAATAGATTTATCAATGCCGTGTGCTATTTACAATGGATGTTCAATTTTCCCTCGTATTTCATATATATATATATATATATATATATATATATATATATATATATATATATATATATATATATATATATATATATATATATATTAAAATCATTTATTTTAAAATATATTTATATTTGTTGCCTCATGATGTCAGAAAGGCTTGTAGTTCTCCGTGATCGATAAGCTCTGAATAATTTTTAAACTTTCGTAACTTTGGGAGTTTCATCTCTTTAAATACATGTTTGTAAGTTTTACTCCTTTCTATTTTGTTCAAGTTGTTTTAGAAATGTTTAAACGAGACGCCGCAAGTGCTAGATACCGCCCAAAGGTTTCTTGGAAAAATAGAATTTCTAGAAATTGGAAAAGAACAGTGAGCAGTCTGTCTGGTTTGTTTACATCACAGGCTTTTTGTTGACTTAAAACGTGAATATGATTACAATGTGACGGCCCACCTAGTGGCAATATGGTTAGAAATTACAAGTTCATGAATGAAATTAATAAGTTATATGCATTTTCAAAATTGATAACAAATACCAACAAAACCGCAAGATAGTTTAATACATTTCAGGAAAAGTTCTCATTTAAGAAATGGGTACATTCTGCATTACAATCTGGTCACATGCAGTTATTTTCGCGAAATGTGGCTGTCAGACCTACACATCGTAGCTATTGCCACGTCGGTGTTGAGAGCGCTAAGACCAGACTGTTAGTCCAATATGTAGTATCGCTCTTAAATATTTTTTTTTCTTCCAATAAGCCATAATGCATTATAAAGCATTTATCATCTCTTTTTAATGTTCTATAAGTAAAGGTGCTTTTCATTTATGTTAGTCTCCGGTTCAAAAAATAAATTCAATGTGAATTAAATAATCAGAAGGGTTAGCATTCTTAGGGCAATATTAATTAATGGCATTAATATGGCAATATTAATTAACGGCAACATTAGGGCAATATTAAAAAATGGCATACTTAGGGCAATATTAAATAATGGCATCCTTAGGGCAGTATTAATTAATGGCATCATTGGGGCAATATTAAAATAGGCATCCTTAGGGCAATATTAATTAATGGCACACTTAGGGCAATATTAATTAATGGTATACTTAAGGCAATATTAATTAATGGCATCCTTCGGGCAATATTAATTAATGGCATCCTTAGGGCAAAATTAATTATGGCATCCTTCGGCAATATTAATTTATGGTATACTTAGTGTAATATTAAATATTGGCATCCTTAAGGCTATATTAATTAATGGCATCGTTTGGGCAATATTGTAAAAAGGAATCCTTAGGGCATTATTAATTAATGGCACACTTATGGCAAGGTTAATAAATGGGATCCTTTAGGCAATATTAATTAATGGTATACTTAGAGCAATATTAATTAATGGCATCCTTAAGGCAATATTATATAATGGCATCCTTAGGGCAATATTAATGAATGGAATCCTTGGGGCAATATTAAAAAAGGCATCCTTAGGGCAATATTAATTAATGGCACACTTAGGGCAATATTAATTAATGGTATACTTAGAGCAATATTAATTAATGGAATACTTAGAGCAATATTAACTAATGTCATCCTTAAGGCAATAGTGAAAAAAGGCATCCTTAGGGCAATATTAATTAATGGCATCCTTAGGGCAATATTGAAAAAAGGCATCCTTAGGGCAATATTAATTAATGGCACACTTAGGGCAAGGTTAATTAATGGCATCCTTAGGGCAAAATTAATTAATGGCATCCTTAAGGCGATATTAATTAATTATTCTGGATTGATGCCTTTGGAAGAAAACGTTCGGAAGGAAGTGTCAATTATGACTTACAAGGTCAGGCCGATCAATTGTTAAAAATATTTTTTGAGAATCTTTCAAGCAAACTTTCCAAAATGCTTGATACGAGTGAATCGTCTGTAATAATAATAATAATAATAATATAGGACTTTTCATTTGTATTCTAGAAGCTATTATAATGCAGAAAATATTGATTGTTTTTGTATGGGTTTTTTTTTCTATTTTATCAGTGGATTTCGTATCTTACTTGTTTACAGTGAAGCTAATCCACCCCACCCCCACCCCCACTCCCGGCTATGTTTTAATGATTTGTATTTAAGAGCAATGCTCGGTAACACTTAATCTGGGACAACGACAACGTTTAGTCATATCATAAGAAAAGGGACTGCATAATAATTACAAATGAGGAAATCTGTTTAAGGTCTTGTTCATGCATGCACACAAAAAAATCTATTGTGTATGATATGAAATGTTTTATCTATGGAACGTGGTGGTGTTAAACAGGGTCACGATGATATACAACTTGGTCTTTTGTTCCTGATAAATGTACAAGAAAAAAAAATGAATTCTGCATCAATGAAGAAGATAATTTGTTAATTTGCGGCTCGGGGATTTTCATATATGTCATTAGCTGTGAATCAATAACGATGATCACCAATTGCTACTTCTTCATAGCGAGTATGGCTTGTCTAAAAGTTGCTTCCATGACTAATTCTCTTCAAGGAATATTTATCATGAGTTAGTTCATTGTTTTCGAGGTGAATGCATTCTGATACGTTCAACATTCTTAAAAAAATTGAGGTTGTACCAACTGTTTTAATAACGTCAAAAGTTAAAAGAAGTCACAGATTTTAATTTGTGTATAACATGATCTACACAAACTGAAACACAATAGATGTTTGCATCTCTTCGCAAGCCACAATGTTGTTTATTTGTATAACGTCATCTACAAAAACTGAAACACACCAGATGTTTGCGACTCGTCGTAAGCCACAATGTTGCACCTCTTCGCCCTCGAACAACTACAACGTCTAACGGATGGAGGAAGAAGGAATGTGTAGACGTTTTAACAGACTAAAAAATTACTGAGTGAGCAATCTCAGTATTCGCCAATAACTTGAATTTATCAGGAAAAAATAATTTGATCATCATGGATATGAGTGTTAAGAAAATTGTTTTCAGTGGGATGATAATAAACAGTTTTTATGTAGGTACATTTCAGTTTTGTGACATGATTCTAATCTGACTATTTGAAACATAATTTCCTTATATATCTAGTTTTCTCTGATATATACGCATGAGCTTGTATCATCGTAATTCTGTAGAGTGACAGTCGTATTGGTTCACGCATGGTACCGTTATGGTTTTGAAATGGAAACGCACATTCGTGTAATGTTCAAGAATATGAACATATATTTGCGCTTATAAAATTGGTTTGGTTACTGGCGCTGTTCGCTGCACGGGTTCAAGCTGAACAAATTTAAGTTTGACACGATAAACGTGCAAATTGTCATATAAAATCACGCTGGAATTACGAGAATATGTGGTCTGCACTTAGCTTTAACAACCCTTTGACAAATAAGCAAAGAAAAATAAACGGTTTATAGTACTTTGCACGTGAAAGTCTGGTCATTTTGTGCAATTATTTACACTATTACGGCATCAAGCGTTTGGAAATCACCCTAGCTGGTTCAAATTCTAACGTGAGTTCTTCTTGCACATGCTCACCAACACACGCACTTTATGTGTACTACACACTTTTGAAAAGCGTGTTTTTTAGTATTCTGTCGTACGAGATCCACAAAGTAGTGGATGAATGTGTGTTAAAGGTTTCCAGAAAGATCTTAAATAGGTTTTCTTTCATATGCGTTAGAGGTTATATATTTCCCACAGCAAATGTTGTGTTAGGACCACACAAATGTAATTACCTTTATCATATTCTTACCATTATCATTATAAGTTTTTGTTGAGGTGGGTGGATTTTTTTTTTAAATACAAGTTTGTGTGTAGTTATTTTGGCACAGTTAATTGGTAATTGACTTTTTATAATATTGTGGTGGGCAAATCCATTGTGTAACACGATACAGCAAATTTGCTACTTACTGGACGTCTTCAAACACTTATGAGATGCTGACAAGCGTATATGTGATGTGATTTGGATTTTTAACGTAGCTTTAACAATTTTTCAGTCATATCGCTACGATGTCTGCAGTGTAGCAGTTTATATTGATCTGACAAGCTTATACATGGCATAATAAACGTGTTATTACTCGTTCTACGTAGTTAAGGAACTGATTTTGGAGGCATTTTACAAATGACGGCAACATCAAATGCAGACGTTATGCAATCGCTCGTTGACAACACACATTATCTCATAAACTGGACATATAATGTAGTACCTGAAGAGATTGAATTTTAGCAGACCCTTATAGACTTGAAGAACAATAATGTTTTAAATGAATGAGTCTCATCCCGGCCACGCAAATCGGGTCAGCGTTATTTTCAAACCGCACATCAAGCAGCGATGTTCCTAAGAGGAAATCGTTTATGTCAGTGTCGTTATTGAAAGAAAGAAAATATAAATATATATGTAGCAGTGGCAAGAAACATGAAAATACGTAGTAGGTGGATATGGTACGGTGAAGTACAAGCCAGGTCAATGATGAACATTATCGCAGAGCAAGTAAGTGAACCGCTTGCCCAAAAGCGTGTCTCTGTTAGGCAAACTGACGATTCGGAGCATTAACCAACAACTCTTTTATTCTATAAGAACATTCGGGGCTGATCAGAGCATATCGTTGGTGGTGAAGGGTGGGTCATACAAAGTAGGAAAAAGATCTGAAGGATGGAAATCATAGTTGAAGCCCAGTGGCGATGCCGTTAAACCATCTTGCAGTTTAAGCCTTCCTATAAAATATTTGTAGCCGTCTAGCTGTAAAGAAAACTTACTCTAGGAAAGGTTCAGGTTGTATGCACATTGGACGTCACATGGACATGTTCACCCCACCCCACCCCCCGAGCTATGCAATTCACACTTCATTAACACTGAAAGGTCTCTAGATTTATAAGTAGAGATGAGTCCAAATTTAAATTTGGGGACATGACACTGAATACGACCGCTACAGGTGAGAAAAACCTTGAATATCAAGAGCGTTATTATACGGTTCTGGGTGGTTAACGCAGAGATGATTTCCATAAAAAGAATTGCTAGATTATTTATACCCAATGGTTACCAGACGCAGAAACTCAATTCTATTTCATTTATAAAGCTGTAAATATCATCCCATTATTATGAAAACCCATTGAACCTCCCTTGTTTCTATGTCCAGTACATGAAGAGACGTTTAGTGCTGACTTGCAGAACTGTTATTATTCAAAGCAAATGGTGGACAATACTTGGTGAAATGATTGAAATGCCGCAGAGAAAGCAGAATGGACGATCATTGAACCAACCACTCTGTGAGAAAAACAACAGCGTTTACCCTGGATAAAAATAATTGTTCTGACCCTACAATTCAGCAAGTAACTATACATTAATATACCGTCTGAGTTGTTTACAATAATATAATCTTGCTCCACAATCAAATGAGAAACGTCAGACAAACAGCGTGTTCCTTTTGCAAGACAAATTTTTTGCACGTCTACATTCAATAACATAACCATTAACAAATCAAACAGCTTAAAGCCCTCTTGGCGACAACATTAACTCAAGGTGCGGCAACCCACACCCAGATGGGAGATCCCAATGACTGTTTTGTGGCAATGATATCAATAATTGTAATTTAATTTTCAATATAATTCAGAAATAAGTAAAACTACTCGCGCTGTACTTGCTGTTAAGAATTAATTCATGGCGGAGATTTCATTGATAAAATTTCAGCTACATAACGTAACAGTATGTAAAGGCTAACAACATCATTCCATGCATTCAATTCATCATCTATCGCTCAATGATTTGTACAAGACCAGACACTCAGGTTTATGGGCATGGGGACAATTAAGAGTCAAGTGAAGAGAGCTGACTCCACTTAGGTATAGACCGAATGAATATCATACCACCGTAATTTCAAGAAAAACAATTTTCTTAAATGTGTTAACAAAAATTTCACTAAATGATGAGGGTGCAATTTGGCTGGCAACATTTTTGTTATAATCGCTCTTAAGCTGTTTATACTATCAAACGCAAAAGATAAATGTAGATTATCTGGCTTGAATTGTACACATGGAACTGATTATAACTAAAATTTACAACTTAATACGGAAAATAAAATATAGGCATTTCTAAGTGAACAATCTTCCCAGAGAAATAAGGGAAATGATACATATACTTCAATGTCACTGTTAATTTGCACATCGAATGAAATATTTGCCTCTCAGTCACTGTCTGCGTGATTTGTAACAGTCCTTACAAAAATAAATACAAATTGGTATCTGACATGTCCTACGCATCCATTATGTCGACTGCCTCTTATGATACCTGCTAATTATCACTGTCGAATATCGCTACACATGTAATACGAAAACAGATCGAGATAGCTATCCGGTAGAGATCGCGTCCAAATATCATTTGTCCGACAATATTTGCAAGACTAATATATTTCATCTCATTAGATCGCCTAGCGAAGATTCACGAGATATTTTCAGATTGTATCCGCTGGCGTGTCTGCCCAGTTCCTTTGATATATAATTTGGTGCAACGTGAGATATATCAATGTCACTATGGGTTGAATTAGTATAGAAGCGAAATAAGACTTGAAACGTTCGTTTGTTTATATCCACATTAGTATTAATGGACCGTGCGAGTCCATATAATGTATCCAAACCCTGTCATTTCTATACCTTCTTCACATTGTTTATGGATACGTATCCATTGCACAAAGGATACGTTGTTTTATGAATTGTACTGATATATAATCCTTCTTAGGTGGTCTTAGCCGCCTGGTTTACTTAGTAATGTTTACATATTCCAGTGTGCTTTATTAATATGGATTTTGAAACATATATGCTTTGTTGGAAAAGGTCAAGCATAATATAAATGGCATTATATTGCATATGAAACTATTAAGAATTTGCTGAATATCTGATTATCATACACTCAATATCGACAAACTTCTTTTTCTTACAGGCGTTTATAAATTGTGGAACCAAGTCATGCATTTTGGATAGCTCGAGTCATGCAATAATATCGGACAGTTACACTAACTACAAGTTCTTCTCTCTTCAGAACTAAGGCTCATTCACGACGATTTAAATTGCCCGGGCCTGCTATTAAAATCGAATGGAGCAAACATTGGGGGCCTGGACAAAACCTGTATGCTGGAACGTACATTACGGGTAGGGAGAAAACCCATAAATTAGAAGATACAATACCGGTCTAGACAAAACCCATATAAGATTGTTGCACAAAGTGAAAACGAAAATAAATATCTGAAAAATTAGAAGAGTGTAATTGGAAAAATTGTAATGTCTAGCTGAACAAGCAAATGTAATATTTAGAAATTATACAAATCGCAACTGAAAAAGGAACAAAAAAGTAAAAATAAAAAATAAAACAATATTATAGCTCTGACATAGCCCAACTAATAGCTGGATAATCCATTTAGACAAAGGCAAAAAATAAGTAAATTGAACCAGAACTTACGTATAATATTTGGACGAGCAAAATATTATTTTGAAGAGATTCTGAAGTCATGTACTCCTTTAAATTGGTCTTTATAAACATTAAAGATATAATGACCTCCATAGTTTATTTGCAATCTCTTCACTTAAAAAAATCAATTTAATTTCCTTCAAATTTAGTGGATGTAACAGAATAACAAAAGGAAATCCCGTCACAATTTATTCATCTTATAAAAAAGTCTGACTTCCTTTAATCTGTTGAGGTTAAAATAAAACTATTTGAAATTAAAAATATGTCCGTTTGGATGTCATGATGATGGGGGAAAATACTCGATATATGGTAATATATAAATAATTAATACTCGATATAAGGTAATGTATTGACAATTAATTCCCGATACATGGTAATGTATTTAAAATTGAAAGCCAGAATAAGTTTCATTCTTGCTCTTGCATGAACACCTGGATGCGTTTTCCGAATGGCTAAGAGGTTGTTTAACTTGTTTACCTGATACTCCAATAATTTAATTACTAGAAGAAATTTCCAATATGGACAAATTATGGGGTGCTGCTACCCATATTTAACGTCATAACGTTGTTTGACATAATAGTGCAACAATTCAGCTATACTATGAATATGCTTTTAATTACAGAGTACAGGGAATTATTGGAGACAGGGGTGGGGGGCTGGGTGTTATTATTTTTGAATGGAAAACCGGTTGAGATATGAGCATCCAGCATCATGATAACAACATAAGCATTTCAATTGTGGGAATAAAGTAGATATGTCAGACTTCGTGCTTTAATTTCAACCCCAGTTTTCAAATATAATACCAATAAACTGTACACTAATCTTTGCCCCAAACGATGTATTGCATACTTTAAACAAGTACAGCGCATCTTTGTGTTCTACTTGCAAACCCTGCTAGGCATCTTTCAGGAACGTTAATAAAAAAAACGTGAATTGTTTTAGGTCCGTTACACTCATTCTTTACTTAATGTGATATTTGTCAGTTTGATACCTGACCGAACAACACATAAAACGATATACTGAGCCAAACACAATGAAGTAATGGGCATGAATAGAACCCGAGACCGTTCGAATGCAAGTTTAATATATTTACCACTGAGCCGCTGTTGCACCATTCTTCATATGAACACAAGGAATGTCAAATCGCTTGTGTTAGTATGCATCCATTTCTACATAGGGCAAAATGGCTGTAAATCTGAGGGTGAGCAAAGGCACATTGAGATGTCAGGCATTCGCAAAGCTACATGCAGTTATAGGTAATTGGTATTAACCAGGACTGGCAATATACTCCTCTGCCTCACTCTGTTTCTGGGCTTATTACTATATTCAAACATGTATCCACCGAGAATGCAGCCAGGAATTACACTATCCAAAGTTGTATACAAATAACTGGACTTTCCTTTGCGGAAAAGGCTATATACATGGACGCGGATGTGTATCCTACTCGGTCACATGTTTAACAAACTCAAGACACAGTTTACCGACCTTTAATATTGTTTTTGATTTAAATATTTCTCTAGAAAATATAAAATTACATGGGTGAGCTGATTGGTTAGTATCTTACATTAGAAATATACTGATATCCACAGCACATTTACATAAGCTCATCTACAATGCATTCAGTAAAACAATTTGTATATCTGGATTGATTATTTTAGCACCCCAGCTTCCCCAAAGCCTTTGTATTGCTCAACGTCAATGAAAGCAGCAAAGCATGCAAACATGAGCGGTAGTGCATACTATCACCGACAGTTTCTCTCTTTCAGTATATACAAGACAGTGTTTAAAGATAACATTTCAATTTGTCAGTAGTAGAATGGCTAACTTTACACACACACACACGCACACACACCAAAAAAATCACAACGGTGTATGTAATTTCATCCGTCGTTGTGCTAATTGATTTAAAAGTACATGATTACGATACACCTTTTTTTCAGATACGCTACATGAAGTGGGAAAATGTGATAAATGAAGTTTTGTTCACTAGTTTCAGCACTCTCTACATCAAAAGAGAAAGTCTTACATTTACCATGCCCAAGGTTGCAGCAAATGATGTTTCAATTTTATTTATTTCTTGTTGCCTTCACGTAAAGGACTGATAAGCAATTCAAACCACAACACCTACGGTAAATATTAGCGTGGAATATTAATAATTTAACATAGATCTATGGCATTGAGGTTAAAAAAAAATATCCATTCGATTAAATAGTATCACACAGCGTCACATACCCACTGGATTATAGAAGCATCACATACACATTCGATTATTTATAATCACATACCTATTCTGTTATTAACATCCGGTACCAATTTATTATATAGCATCACATTTTAGCTTTGACTAATTTTCATATTTAAGTGGTTCAACTCAAAGAGCCTTCTATTAGCTTTATTTAGTATTTATTTACTAACATTCTAAGGATGGCGGGTATAGTTTGATTGGGGTCTTGAATCTGCATGAGGTCTTTATGACCTTATGTCCGTGATAGAGTACATTATCGGTTCTACTCTCACATGGTTAAATGTTTATATGTGGTCCAGATGAAGATTTATGAAGATGCGAAATATAACTTGTTAAAAGATCTCATTCCTCAAAAATTGATAATTGGAGATCATACGATTTTTTCTTGTCTAACTGTTCTTTAATTTGGCGAGTAAACAGCTTGCAACCCGAGTCGACAGGTATTCTTTGAACCATATATATACAATCAGGAAAAAAAAAATCGTATTAATACGGATGTCTTGACCAGTTGAATTTTCTTTCTCATTTTCATTATCAGTTCAGGTTATTGCTGTAAACATTATATTAAATGATATTTTTTTTTAAAATATAGTTCAGCCACACAAATTGTAAGTTGCAAAGGGTTTTCTTTTGACACTAAAATAATAAATGATGTTTTTCAGTTTCACATTTTGTCATTTGTGAATGCCATTTTTTTATTTACAAAATAGTAAAACTAGATAGGAAAACCCGGTTCTAAAACGCTTTAACGTTTTTGATATTTTCTTGCATTGAAATATGTTTATACCAAATGTGTTATACGAATTCTACCATTTCTGCGTGTTAAAATACTTCAAGGCATATTTGATATTGTTTGCTTAAGATCCATTTGAACAAATCAGAGCCTGTTTCAAAATCCCTCAATCCATCTTATGGTTTTGATCTAAGAATGCTTGATGACAACGTGCAAAATATGTCGAACTTTTGCGTTGTAATGTGTAAGTTAAAGATAAAACGTGAATATATTACCTCATCATTATTCTTTATATAAATACCGTCATGAACCGTATAAAGTACGAATCTTTTATTAAATGATAACCGCTGAAGCATGGTTACTAGGGCAATATAATTAACTTGGGCTACGCAAATTGTTTACAGCAGAGCGAATCTGGCAATGTGGAAAGACAATCCGAAATGAGTAGAAAACTCTCTCGGCTAAATTTGCCCAACAAAATGATACCAGTTAACCTGATCAATAATGCAGCTATTTCCTTTCCTCGTCAGCCCGTTGAAATCGTCTGACCTCACGCTGAATTAACTTATCACCGTATATCATTCAAACCGTAGCACATGCTGATGCCTACGGACCGCCCACTAATACTGTCGCTGGCAAAAGTGTGGAGATTACGTGAGTTACCTACAGTTTATGG
The DNA here is from genome assembly GCA_028554795.2 of Sinohyriopsis cumingii. NCBI lineage: Eukaryota > Metazoa > Mollusca > Bivalvia > Unionida > Unionidae > Sinohyriopsis > Sinohyriopsis cumingii. The sequence goes on along the minus strand of CM068835.1, from coordinate 73,743,924 downwards.
GATATTCATGACGCATGTCCGTGGTTTGGCTATCCGCCTTTATATATCATGTACAGTTTCTAAGAGTTATCGGGTCCCAGGGTGACGGAGTGGTCTAGTGCGCTGCCGTTACAGATCACACACATACCACCTTTGTCGGCGTGGGTTCGAATCTTGGCATGGACAACGTGCGTATGTGAAAAGGCTTGCCATGTATAGCCTATGATGTGTTAAATATCCAGTGCAAAACCAGACCAGTAGTTATAACTTAGACATGTTTCAAGCGGTTTTCGTGACTATTTCAGCAAGCTATACAAATAAACACTAGTTTCATCCTCTGATTTTTAGAGCGCGTGGTTATCTCAACTCAGACAATACGTCGTTTGTTTGACCGTTGCTGTGATAAAATAATCCCCATCACCGATTTAGCATGCACGCACGTCGTTTTTATCCGTCAGAGTCACGTAAACACCTTGGTTATTACATGTGTATGCATTAAATAAAGTAAAGTATTAGAGACCAGAAAAATATATCATCCACAGGAAAAAATATCTTTAAAATGTGATAAAAGCACAAGAGGTGCTCCTTATTTATTCCATTAAAAATATTACATGTTCACCAACAATATCAATGTGAAGTGGAAACCAATATGTAATTCATGTCATCAGACTTATAACGTGAACCAATAAGTCTGACTTAGAGACTTATACATCACATTTTTGCTTGCTTTTCATTTTTTTAAAGGATCCGCCAGTTTGACTCTCTTTATCAAGCATGACATGGGTTACAGTGACTTCTGGCTGGAGCATGTAAAACTTACAACGGAGCATCAGCATACACAAATGTGCAGCGTTGTTGCTAAGGATATAAGAAATAGAATAATACGCAAACATTAACTGAATAAGATTTTGCAAAGAATAAAAGAAACAAATAACTGATAAGAGGACACACATGCGGACAAGATCGACACTAAATGCTCTCTCAACATTCTAGGAGAAAGACACAAATTAAAAAGAAAACGCACTCCGTTAAAAAAATATTTAAATTAGAATCACGCAACAATGCATTTTTACCCCTTTTCCTCGAAGTTTGAAAGACTGTGCCACATAAAACATAATTAAATTGAATTTACTGGCTGAAAATATGCATGCAAAGCAACAAATATAGGATTTTAAGTAAATTCATATTAGGATTTATGGCAAGGGTTTATGACAAGGATTTCAGTAATGTTTAAGTGACGGCGTAAACCCCGCCCACACAATGTTTTTTTAATTTTTATTAAGGGTATCATGCACTCCCGATAATGAAAGAAATTTCATTTTCTGTAGCTACTGGTACGGGAAGTATAAAAAAATAAACAAATAATGTGCTAATACGATTGACGCAACAAAGGAAATATTTTTTTTTTCGTATTGCAGTCGCACTTTCATTTAGAGTTGCTACAAATTTTTGCTAATTTTCCAAGGAAACAGTTCGGGTTTCTGTTTTATAAAACACATTTCAAATTATATTGTTGTATTTATACATCCATATCTTTTCCATTAAGAATATATTATATGTGTAACACTAACGTGATATGTAAGCGCCAGGGACAGTTCGGATTTTGAACGATAAGCTCCGCCCACTAAGTCACTGTAGTTCCGGCTCAAAGGCTGTCGTGAATGTGGCGGATCCAGCAGCATCAGCAACAGATTCATTCAAATATATTTCAGACAATATTTTTGAAACAGTCTTACCTGATTGCAAGTTTTAAAATAAGGCTTTCGTTATACATTTGAACCCATTAAATTTATGTCGTACAGGTATAATTGTCACACAAAAATGAAACAATTACTTCTTTTATCTACAATTATTAATTCAAATATGTCGGAAAAATATGAAAGTTACAAAAATAAAAGTAGTAATAAAAAACAACAGTTTATACAAAGTTACCAGAGTGATTGAAGAGAATGTTTTACTCCACCTTAACGTGTATCTTCGGTAGGATAAAACATTTCATGAGGGTATCATTGATAAACCAGTAAATTTAAATTATATCAGATCCATGCAAAACGATCAGTTATCATAATCTATTTAAAAGAAGGAAACATTACTGACCCTTCGAAATAAGCCACTAAAGGCATATTAACAGGGCATATATTTGCATCCTCTTTTACCTTTGTTTGCTAATTAGTGTGACTTTTATCTTACTTGATTGATGTAATATTTTGCAGGGTTTTTTTTAGCCTCAATCCTAATAAAGACAAAATAACTATTTTCTTACGGTTTAACATTAAAATAGATATTGTTTTAAAAAAAATTCATTATAAAAGTTGCATTCAAAATCATTAAATTTAAAAGTTTGAAATAATTTATGTCAAAATCCAGCATTGCAAGTATAGATATGAAAAGGACTAGGACAATTCCAAAACTGAATGTATAGGGTGGTATTTTGTCAACTTGACACCACTGAAAAAGTAAGTGCCGAGTTTTATAACTTTAACAAAATCAGCACTGATTAAGCATGATCAATAAATCAAATATTTCCAATTTGAATTTAAAAAGCCAAACCTCGGTAGTCAAAAGACAAAAGTGAACAATGAGTATACACGTATTTTCTTTATTGCGTGTAATATTATGAATCATATAATATATGTAATTCGAGCACAAGCGTACAATTAGAATAAAAGTGTGTTCAACATTTTCACAAACACAATTAATAATATTATTACTTAAAAACAGTTTGTGCATTTAGATATGAAATATGATTAAATATAATGTATCACTTACAACGCATGTTGGTGTTTAGTTTGGGATTTAAAAAAATAATCCCTCTTGAATTCGTTCATGATAACGACAATCTACATCGCATATGCCCCAAGCTCAATGGCAAACCAGTTTTCGGATACATTTTCAGTGATTTTCTTTGTAATCTTTCATATTCCTCTGCGCTGTAATAAGAACGTAGTCAAGCAGGGTCTTATGCTTGTAAGCAAATGTGGTGGATAGCAACACGTAACTACGCAGCCAGTTCGATGCCTATTTTTGATTGGTCATTGTGCCTAGTTTGATTGACAGGTTGGAACAATCCTTTGTATCGTCCCACTCAGTCGAGTCGCCACTGTACGTTTAGGTATTGTGAAGAGGAAATTAGTGAAATAGTAATATTTTCCTTCTCTATAACTGACCTACTTTAATACAACTCATGTACTTAGGGAATGTTGCATGACAGAAAAACACACAACAAAAGTTTTCCCAACATCTCAAGATAATCAAGTTCTTTGTCCGGGGAAGCAATTACTACATTCACTCAAACCAAGTGACTAATACGACAGTCCCCCCTCCCCCCGCAATACTACATGTTAGATTGACATGGGGAATTTATAAACAACAGTTTAATAATGGGAGAAAAAAAATAATTTGAAAACGTTCTCATAATGGTTAAACTATTTGTCTATTTCATGATTCTGTCAGATTAATACCAATTTATAATAAAGAATCAAAGAGGATAAATCGAGTTGAACTAAACCGTTTTGACTTACATTACGGCTGCCAACCGAAGGCTAATATTATGCAGTGCGAAAATGAACGCATCAACAAAATATACTAAGGAATTATATCCCGGTAAAGTTATACCTGGTTGTTTCTAGGGCAATAACACACACACACACACACACACACACGTGCAAGCATGTATGTATGTATGTATGTATGTATGTATGTATGAATGCATGAACGGCGTTTGGGGGTGGCAAGTGGGGCGACCGCCCAAGGCCCCGCTCTTGAGGGGGCCCCGCGCTTAAGGCCTAAAGTCGTCCTTATGAGTTTGTCAAGCTATATTCTCAGGTAAATTGAATACAGACCCCGCGCGGTCATGGTAGGCGTACTCCAAACGACGCGTATGTATGTATTTATGTATGTATGTATGGTGAGAGATTCATATTGTACACTAAATTCAGAATAATATGCATTTGAATGCAGGATGACAAAACTGCTTTAGAACACACATACACAAGCACAGATACACACAAATACCTGATGATATCTGGCGCTCTAGATCTTAAAAACTTTCAACCCGAACATTCTATTCAGTATCTTGGACGCTGAACACATGGCATCCATGGTTTAATTTAATGTTTGGGGTGCAATGATCTTGTATTAAATTTCCTCAGGCCTGTTTTACTTTGTGTCTTTTCAATGAGTCAGTATGTACTTATTGACATACCATTGCTGATTTTGCTGTTAGGTCTGAACAATTTTGAGACCGACAAATAAATTTCTAGTTCACAGTTGGTTGTCGGTTTGGTGATGTAGACATATTGCAGAACGTAGCGGGGTGGTCTGTCCTATCAAGTTCTTTAAGATCGAAAAAAAACATGATTTTAAATTGGTGTAGATAATAAATGAATCAGAAAACAGACTTACGTCTGACGCCTCTGTAATTGTTATCGGAAAAGGTGAGTAAAATGCAGAAAAGGAGAAATTATGTATATTTCAATATTGTTTCTACCACACAGGAAATATACAATATTGTAATGTACAACCAAAATTGGTAGCATGTGAAGAAGGAGTTATGTCTGGCGCATTTGTCTTACAGTACTGTATGTCTAAATGTTTACTATGTCTAAGATATACTATATGCATAGCTTAATACATGAAATCGTGGCTGTATATTCAGAATGTGACAGTATATGAATAGTATAAGGGTGTCAGTTAACTGCCCTGATGTTTTCCTCAATAAAAATGTTATTCAAGTCTACATATTGAGTGAGACACATGCAGTCAAGGGTCATTCTGAATCATGTTATATAAAACGTTTGAAAACTATACCCCTACATTGAGGTACTAAAATTAATGACATTACGGATAATAATGTTTGCTCCATAATTAGTTAATCAGCTTCACCAGCAATATGCAATTTAGCTTCTAGCTAACATTGTTCGTATTGGGTCAAAATCCTGTTAGATACTAAACATATAAGGTCTCACTTACGTTGTGATTTTGCAGACTGCGTTATGATCCCTTACATAGTGCCGTCAGTAAACAAAAAAAAAAACAAAAAAAAAAAAAAAAAAAAAAAACATTCTCTCTGCAGACATATTTTTAAAATATATTAGTCACATGCTGTATGACTTTGCTTACGCCGAACGTTTAGTGTCTATTTAAATGTGATGTTCATTGGATTCCCTTTCTTAGGGAGCGTGAAGTAAACACCCAAACAATTTCTCGCATCGGAACGTATGGTCATATAATTTCATTCGGAAGATTACAGCGATCAAAATTCAGAACACGAATGTAAAATAAGGTCATAGTTTCGACTTCCAACGAACATGGTCATTAAGCTTTAACCGTGAATAACTTAGTAACATTTCATGCATCTCTGTTTTCAAGGGGCATAACACAGATACGAAATGTTACGGTACAGCTAAGACGTACAGGCTCATCCCAGTATATTCTTTCACAAACAAAGTCTCGAGCATTAAATTATTTTTTATAATATGATGATATTAATTATAAGTTCTTTGAATGTCTACAGCTCTTTGAACTTCTAGAACGAAAAAAAAAAAAAGAAACATACCTTATGGTAAATATGGATGACTGTAATACTAGTGAAATTTTTATGCAGACATGCGCGCGTGCGTGTGTGTGTGTGTGTGTGTGTGTGATTTTAACGCAGCTTTAACAAGTGTTCAGTCATATCGCTACAATGTATGCAGTGGGTCAGTTTATAGTGATATGAAGCACTGAGGCATCATTCCGTAGACATGTAGCATGATGTCCCACCCATTCACATTATCCTGGCACCAGGCCGACCAGGGCTAACAATAGCCTCATAATGCTGAGCGCCAAGCGAGATATCTGCTAGTACCATATGAGTACGTCTTTGGTATGACTCGATCGGGGTTCAAACCCGCGAAGTCCAGGATCCGAGGTGGACGCTTAAACCACTTTGTCCACCGGAGCGGTTTCATGTAGACATTATAATATGGTATTTGTAGACATTGTAAGCGATGAGAACTAAGTGAAAGATTAAACCAAGTTTCTCTCAATGGAGAGAAATAACAGTCCTGTCCATCAGTTTAAGGCCAGAAAGATCCGGTAAGATTTGTCGGTTGTGATCATTGATATTGGCTTATTGTAATATCTTTTTCCACGTGGATTATATCACATCTGTAAGGAATACATTCATATTTCTGTCTTGGGAGTTGAAATCGTAGCTGAAGTCTTTTAATTACTGAATTTGCAAAGTCACTGATTACAACGAATTTAATTAAATAACTTTTAAAATGTAGACGCGAGACAGCTGTCTTACAAACCGTGATCGAAGAAGTAGCAAAGAAGACAAAAATTTGTAAGAAAGAATTTTAAAATGTATGATTTTGTTGAACTGAGTGAATTTGTTTGTGGTAAAATAGCCTGAATAAGTATATATTGATACATATATTTATTTGGAAAAAAGTAGCAAAATTCTTTATAGAATTGTTTGTACTATATGTAAATCCAGTTCTAAGCTTTATAATAGTACATAATTGTGATTGCTTTCAACTGCTATTTCACAAGCTACAATATTGTCATTATTTGCAATTTGCTATATTATTAAATTTTGGTTTACCAATACATTTTAATAAACAGATCTAAAATATCGATGATTCTTAAATAATAAACAATTGTAACATCTTGACAAGAATATGAATCTCTATGTCCAAACAATCCAAGGACAGATGCTGTGTGATGAATTCAAGTTTATAAACGGTTATGATCTGTATGGACATATGGTGTGTGAATAACCGAAGTGTATAAACAGTTATTTTCTGTTTGGACAGATTATGTGTGAAGAACTGAAGTATATGAACAGTTATATTCGGCATGGATATATTTTGTGTGAAGAATTGAAGTGTATGAACAGTTATGATCTGTATGGACAGATGGCATGTGATGAAGTGAATACGCCGTTATTATCTTTATGGACCGAATGTGTGTACAGAATTGAAATGTATAAACAATTACAACCTGTATAGACAAATGGTGTGTGAAAAACTGAGCTGCATACATAGTTACAGACAACAAAAAACATTATATCTCTTGAAGTTCACATCTGCGCGGATGTGTAAAGCATTTTACTACGTGTTTATCGTTTCAAATATTGCAATACAGTCTCGATTACGGTATGAATCTGTACACAATCATGACACAGCGTTATGTCGTTGTTCACATTCGTTATAAATTGCATGTGACGTTGTATGAGATGTGTTTATTTCAACAATTATTCATAAAAAGACAAGTTTGAGATTATGCGTCGGCGTGAAAGATCTGGCATCTACAGTTCTAGTCAACATTACTGTAACTTATTTCGAAGGCGTTGTCCAAACAATATACAGTGATGGATACGCTCAGCGTCTTCCAAGATTATTATCCACCTACCGTTAATGCAACACTCAAAACTAATCAGATTGTGTCAGTAAATAATATTACTAAGGTATGCTACATGCATCCTCCAGACATATGCATCCAACAGATTTCGCCTTAGAATGAAAGCCATCATAGAGTAATGGAAACTATTCTAGCTAATATGTCTGCTTCTTCTACGTACCCATTGCAATGGAAAGCAGATCGCACACAATCCCTCGTTTTGTCCGTTTGTTTGTAACACTGGTATTACTATTAATACAACAACTACTACCGAAATTGCAAAAACTGTTATAACATTTATCCGCAAAGTATGCGGCATAGCCAGGCAACACTGAATCACATGAAGTGAGTATGATCCTTGTATAATTATCAGTCAACACAACACGCGCTAGTGGAACTGGACATCTACCATCATTTAAGTCAGATTATTTCGTAATGTTTTCTCTCCGTCATTCTGTCTGCATCTGGCTCTCTTAACCCACTGTCCTTGTTGTAACATGCTACTGCTAGAAGATAAAAACTATAACATCGGTAACGAAACATTCTGCTGTATCCAGAACCCTTTTAGGTGTGTAATAACTTTAACTTACAAGGCAAAAAGGAGCACATATATTTTGTTTTCATTCGTGTATAAAACTGTATAGTAACTGAAAACCAAAATTGTGTACTCTTTTGTTGCAGTAACACGTGTCAATTTCGATTGAAATGAGCATAGTTTGTCTTAAAGGAGCCTCTCGTAAGATCTTTGATATTGACGAAAACAACTAACAAAAACAAAACCTATTTAATTATTTCTCACGTGTAATATAAACTATGTTGCCCACGTGTAATATAAACTTTGTATAGTGTCATGCAAGTAAATATGATATGTTTTGTACCGGAGATTTGACATGTACCAATACAATTCTGTTATGGTGACAATTAACGTTTCCGGTCCACTTATATTTAGTAGCCTATCAAACAGATCATTGCATTTCGTATTTTTTCAAAGTTTTTATATTATTAGAATACAAAAGCTGTAAATTTGATAGAATACTAAAAAAAAAAATCAACAGAACATGGGCTTGTAACAAGGCGCATCCGATTTTCATCTTACAGGTTTGTTTCGATTTGTATCGGTCTGAATGTTTCACTGCATTGCTCCTAGAGACCTACAAAGCCCCCAGTATAACACTGCTATTGTCCCGACTGTCTTCCAATCAGAACTGTTATGTAGGTGGTGCTCCACATATATTACGTGCTTCTGAGTGACAGGTGTAAGGCGAAGTTGTTTACATTTGCGACATGCACAATGGAGGGAATGTTGGCACAACTATATACAACTTTCATGTAGTATTGCAGAAATTTCATCACATGTTGTAGATGTTGAAATCGTACATAGTCTATATACATCTTCTAATCAGATCAGTGGTATCCAATGTCTTCGAAAGAAAAAAAAAAACACATCCTGGTCGAGTCTAATGTGTTTTCACATTAGCATGTTTTAAAATAGGCTATAACATTTTACCACATAGGCAACATAAGCTTCTGAAAGTGCGATGCATGGAATACGAAATATTTTTTTTTCTCTCACAATTTTCACTTGATGTCCAGAAAGTGAAAATGACCAAATTTAGCTAGCAGTGCTCTGATAGGTGCACATCTAAAGTAATACCAAGCTGTTTAATCGATAACCCAAATTACTCCATTAATCCAAAACGGATTCGCCATGCGGTGTTGAGTGGTTCCCCGAGATCAAATTTCCTACCCAAATGGGTTTTGTTTTAGCATTCGGTGAGTGGAAGTTGATGGGTTGTAAGTCTAAAACCATAAACATAATATGGGTCACTGCCCAAAATGGCTAAGAACCATTGCATAAATCAAGCACAAACATAAAGTGAATTACAAGTTATTTTGACAATACCTAAGACAAACAAGTTATTTCGTTGTTGTTTTAAATAGCCAGGATGATCAGCGAGGAAACGTATGCTCTTCAACCACGGTTATATAGATATTGATCCAGGTGTATAAACAAATTGTATTTTATAAAGAGCGTCACTAAAAAGAAAAATGGCATTTATATTGATATCCTTCCACCAGAAGCTTAAAATATTTGAATCAAGATTTCACAAAATAATTATATAACCTTAATCACGATTTTGAGTTAGTAGCCTCTGCCAAATGTAAGGCTTAATGCTTGACAAGGATTTTTAAAGTTATAACCAAACGGCCTTTTATACGATTACTTCAAAATATGAGGTGAAACTATTGCAGACACTGGTAAAGACGGTTTTGTGTTGCAAATATTATTTTGAAAGCATTGGCTATTTTGAAAACTGAACGTGACGAGCTAAAAGGTTTCCACTGATAACGAAGTTATAATTGGTTTTGGTAATCAAAAGTGAGCAAGACAGAATGACTATATTACTACAAAGAGTGTGTTAATGCAATCCAAAGTAAGGACAATAATAAGCCGTCTGGTTAGATGAATTCCATATAGAATTTAAAAATGTGATTTCTGGCTGGATATGTCGCGTGCTGTAATACTGTGTTTTCAAGAAATCTCTGTTGCCAGCAGTTAACCACTGACACAATGTCAAAACGTAATTAGTCCTATCTCAATACGAGAACATAAGGACAATGTCCCATGTTGTTGACTATTTTTGCAATGACCATATTTTTGATGACTAATTCTTTTTCTTGATGTTGGTGTTGATCATAACTATTTCAAAAGAGGTACCGTCCTATTATGAATTAGACAATTATTTATTAAACTGATTTAAAATCTTTTATTCCATTCTAGTTAAAGTGTCAAACATAATACACTAAGATCCAATATGCTTCGAATCAAACAAGCTTTCAATCAAGACTGTCCATTATGTACTATTCTATTTATATTATCTTAAGATATTTTCTCATTAGCCATGTAGAAACATCGTGATATGGTGGGTATATATGTTAATGATGCTAAGGTTTGTTCTTTTCACTTTGCTGGTGACAGCTTTGCATAACACCGTCTCGCTTGGTTTTGAATACCGAATGCTCCGTTCACCATTCAAAATAGATGCAAGTGACTAATCGGGGGGCAAATCAATTCTCAATAAATCGGAATGATTTAAATGTGGACCTCAGAAGAAATTCAATCAAAAGATCGTGGTATAAAATGAATAAATTATAATATCTTCTTTAGGAATAAAACTTCCTTAATTTGCTAGCATGACCTGCTGCAAGTCAACATTACTCGTCATTTGGACACTACCAAAATGAAAAATTCATGTAATGTATCATTACGTTGTAAACATTCTAATGAAAAGTCAACTGTTCTTAAATATAACCCGTACAGCTGACACACTACACAACGTAAAAGTGGAAACTGTATGAGATAATTAAAACATATTTCATAACTTTATATAGAATGGTACAATTTATAGGATACCATAATGGGTAAAGCTAAAACAAATCTTTGGCCTGGGTCTATCATTTTATTTTAGTACACATTCCACTGAGAACATGATAATAGTAATGATCCATTTGATTAGAATGTTATCTAAGTATGGATGTGTGTAATTAGAATGCTGAGACAGATAATGTTCACTCCAAGTTATTATGGAGCAATTCGAATGTAATAATGAATAATTATAGTATTGTGCATCATAATTACATAAAATCTGTGGGGATAACAAAAAAATAACAAAATGAATATCATTGCACTTTGAAGATGTTAATGCTAATTCAGACGATGTTACGCTTTGCGCATTCTGAAACCCAGTACAATGCCAATGCCAATGCCATTACAATACGAAAAAGGATGCAGACTTATCCGCCTGTTCACTGAAACTACAGACATTTTGGTAAACCACAAAAATAGCTTTTAAATCTTGTTTATACGACTTTGCTAAAAAAACCATAAAGCGTACCAACATAATAATCTGTGCCATTGAAATGTGGATAGCAATTTCTGTCAAGGCTTATAAAACTAAAGTCGAAACCTAGAGTAACAAAGTTAATTTTGCAGATGTCATCGAAACATATAGCAATTTTAAATTAATGTATGCGAATTGGCACCGATTAAATCACTGGCATGTTTAAGGCTGCTAGTACAATGAGAACATGCTTGATTATCAAGGAAGTTCCGTTTGTTAACTGTATCAGGATAAACTGGACACGGGATGAAGATATGGATTTGTTTAAAGAAATGTCCAAGGGCGAACATGTTGCAGAAACAGCTTTTGTGTTTGTTGAAATATTTGTCTTAAGTTGAAATTTTGCAGACACGGGTACATGGACACGCGAAAATATAGAATTTGTCAAACCCTCTGTGTGTGTGTGTGTGTGTGTGTGTGTGTGTGTGTGTATTAATAATGGCCGTTAGATAAACTGAGATATGATTGACTAGTTAATGGTGTGGGGTAAGTCACGTGTTCTAAAATGAATTACACACCAAATCCAATCAGCTTAGTTTTTGGCGCCAGGCGAAAGGTCTTGACTCCAGGTGTTGGTGAGACCCTCATTACGATTTTGTCCAAGAGACACGTATTAGAGAGTCTATGCGAGACACATAACCATGGCTATGAAAAGACTGTTCTACTGAATGGAAAATAAGGTGAACCTCAAATAGAAAATAGCCTTCACAACTAATATAAGAGATTCCATGTCAAAGCATAGGAGACTGGAAGACCGGGAGAGGCAACTAAAGGCGGTGTAACACATAAGTAGGTCAGACGGAGCCCGAGAGTATTCAGGCTTAAGTAGACCCCAACTGACAAGCTATGTTGGTTCTGGAGGGTAAACAACAACAAGTTATTAGGTCACGAAAGGCATGCCTGCCATTTAAAGTCCAAAAGACTCACTCGAATTTGTGACCCACTTTGCCATACCAATATAAAACGATGATTCTAATTGCAATTTAGAACTTTGAGGTAATTTATATATTGTATTTCATTTTCTTTTCTGGTCGTGGTTCATTCTGCAATTTGGTCATGTAAAATGTTACGTTGTTGTATCTAATTAATTGTATTGTTATATTCTAGGGTAGGGGTGGATGAGTTGTACTATTTAATATCTCTGCTCAAATTTCTGTATATTCCATCAATTATCTTTTAACATTTCAGTATTTGTTTTAACCGGTCTATAATATTGTGGTCGACCATCCTCTAGGCATTTATATCTACCATAATACAATCCACGACAATTTTCATGCCATTTTCTTTCAATGTTGTGATAATAGCATTGCATACGGTTAACCCACGCATCTGAGCTATTATTCGCCACTGAGTAAACGGGTCTTATACTCAGTATGTGAAATTCTGAGGATGTGATACCTTTGTGTTCTCTTGAGAGAAGTTGGGTACTTCCCGATCTAGTAAATGCGCTTTTCTTTAACGTGTAAGCGTTACGCAGAATTTGGGGAGAAACGTATACAGTGTACTGCTCGTTTTGCCGATCGTTCTGACCGAGATGGAGACAGATTGCGTTAGTTAGGGATTTTAACTTTATTGTGAAGAACGAGTTAGGTTCCGAAGTGGCCCATTTAGCCGAATTTGTGGAATGAGGTACTAGAGAAGACAAAGCACAATAAGTGGCGTAGCGTGAGACAGACAGACAAGCGGCTGAGAGAGATAAAGCAAGATAATCAGCGGGGCGAGAGAAAGAAAGAATAGTAACAGAGAAGGAGAGAGATTGAGCCAGATTGCGAGCCGAGGAGAGCGCTAGTGAACGCAAACATGTCTTAGCAATAGAGAAATTGAGGACGGAATATGAGTCCAGGGACCAACAAGTAGGCGATAGGACGATAGATGATCAATCCATATTCAACAACAAGGACTAAAACGTCCACAACTTCGTGACTCAGTTCGAAAAGTTGACACTATAGTCTGACAATACAAACCCGTTTGTTTGTACCCCCACCCCAACCGATTTAAATAATTGAAAATTTAATGTGATAAAAAGTGCAAGGAACTTAGTCAATTCATTCATTGATTTATAGTTTCTAACCTGACTTGAGTAGAATGACCCTAACTCCGTCATCGTATGCGCGTTTCATGCTTAACGGAAGTTTCCAGTGTAATAGACGGACATGCTCGTATCCATTTCCAGTTTCTGGACAAGTCCATTTTCAGCAAAGGGGTATAACACGACTACAGATGTATATACATAAATCGTCTGCTTCCGTAATTTACAATGTCGAATAAAGCAAAGGAAAATAATGACAACTACAAATTTGCTTTTCATGTGGATTTAACAAGCCGTTTAATTTCTATGTTCATATATGCAAAGGGATATAATTCCAAACTCTCAACGTTATGTAATTTACGCAATTATTCAGCAGTTGCCGAACAGGATGACTACGTCATCATGTTGTCTGATGGAAATAAACTAGCCTATAGTGTACGCAATATGGCGCTCTGTTAGTATGGAAAGTCCGTTAAGCATGAAATGGTGCAGGGGACGTCAGCATTAGTGCCATTCTGGTCACAGTCAGGTTAGAAATTATAAATCAATGATTCAATTGACTTTGTTCTGTGCACTTTTTGTCACATTAAACGTTATCGTTTTTTAAATCGATGGGCGGGTACAAACAAACGGGGATGTAGAGTCAGACTATATTACGTTTCAGCCTTCTTACAGGGCGCAGCGAAGAACGTCTCTCAGGATATCGAACCGAACCAGGTAGACGATAAAGACTCTTTAATGAGAGGCGATACAACGGTATTATGAGCAATCAGCTGAAACCTTCCAATAACTCTTTAAGGATTAGTCAGAAAGAACCAACCTAACGCACGCGCAATTTTACGTACCCTAGCGAGAACTTTTCAATAAATGGATGAAATGACTAGTACGGAGCATGCGTATGAAATCATACGTGATGCAATTTTGAAGATGCATGGTGTACAGTAACGATTTTATCGTGTTCTTAACGGAGGAGTTCTCAATCTTTGATGATATAAGCGTGGTGGCCGAACGTTATGAGAGTGCGCATTAGCGTATAAATGCCTGGGGTGGCAGGGCATCAGTGAACATTGGACTGCCGAAGAGGGGTCATCCAAAAGATGGAATGGTTGGAAGGGTGGGAGACCAGGGTCCTTTAATCCCAGCTGAGATCATTTCTGCTGCTTTATGAAACCATAGGGACAGATAAGGATACCACCGAAAGAAAGGAAAGCTCGTATGTTAGGCTGCAACAAATTAGGTCATGTTTTCAAGGACTGTAAAGTGTACAGTCCGACAACGATAAACGTGCTAACTCAGGATACTGATAGGAAGCGAGAAACAGTGGAGTTGACCAATACAACTGTAACAACAGTTAATATAGAGAGAAATAATGTGCTTTATCGTATGGCTGGCTGTAGCTATCTGGCCTTGGTAGATAGTAAATATATTAAGATTTGGGATGAAACAGGCGAAACGGCTGAAGTCCGGTTTGTTAGCCTGACGAAATATCCACTCCCGCTCGTTAGCATCGATCTAGGCTCGCTGTTATGTGAAAAGGCGAATACTAGCAGCGTGTTTTAAGGTTTTCTCATAACGTAATATTAGGGCGGCTTTTAGAAAATGGGGGGTAATTTTTATCCCATTCTCTGTTCATTTCTCTCCTTATTTATTTTGAATTTGTTTTCATATACTTTGTATGAAACAGTAAGATGATCAAATAAATAAATAAATAAATAAATAAATAAATAAATAAATAAATTAAGTTAATGTATAAATAAAGGTTATTATTCCCATTTGGATAATATTAAGTTTTACTTATAAACTTTTCATTTTTTATGCATGAAAATTAATCGCATATTTCAAGTGGATAGACCATTGTTATGTATACAGTAGTAAGATTCATGAAGTGTCGAGAACATCGATACCTTCTGCCTATCTAAAACTAGTTCGCTTTTTACATGGTCTGTTTCGTAAGGAGTAGAGATTATCTGACCTCAGTTTCTGATCTTTCCGCACGATTTTATGACTTGCAAGTAAATAAAAACTCAACGCTAGGTCGATTTACATTGTACGAATCCGAAACAACCGAATGGCTTTATCAGGGCATCCAATCTATATATCGCTAACAGGTTTTCGAAAGAAAAAAAATCCTGATTTCACAGGATACGTTTCAGCCGTTTCAATCATATTCATGGAAAAACTCTCATGGAAGAGATAAACATAAAAAGTCCATTAAAATGATATTTGGTTTGGTTTGAAAATCATTCAGCTTTGATAAGGGAATATAGTTTTATTGCTTGAATTCGATAGATCGTCCGACATAACCTCTCTCTTATCAAAGCCCCATAAACATATTTCTTTTCTTGCCTTATAGTAAAATTCTGTTTTTGTTTCAAACTAATTTACAATAACATTTGCTATGATTAAATATATTTGACAAATATAGACAATGTATGATTTTCAATATGACAAAAGGCATATAGCTTTTATATTATTCAAAGAATTGAACAGAGTCTTTCTGGGTAAAAATTCGTACATCCTTCAAATATTTGCTTCTGATTGGTAATGGTACTATTTATTATGTTTTAATATTAAATGTTTCAGATCAGGATTCTAATTGCAAACCAGTTCATCAAACTACACTCGAGTTATGAAATTATTCGGTCGAGTTGTATGGGTTGGTCAAAGGGGTAATGTGGTAGTGGGATACTTCTCGAGACTTCGTGTTATTTAAATTAATCAGAAACCTCGACCATACGAAGTTTTCACAGATAGTGACACTTTATAAATGTTTGTTGAACTTTTATTTTATTGTCAACATTTACATACTACATAATAATAATAATAATAATAATAATAATAATAATAATAATAATAATGTTCATTTGTAATATAGGCCACTGGCCCATGATATATATCCAAACATCATATGGTATGAAAAGACGTTATAGTGCGTAACAAAAGAACATCGTATTTATAAGAAGTAATATACATGAACGTAATAGTTATTGCTGTTTCGGATAAAGGTGAGATAGAAGTATATACTGCACAGTAATCAAACAAACAGATTTAAGGATAACCCTAATTCTTGTGTGGAGCAAGATTTGTTATATTGATCTAAAGTCTTATAAAGCATGAGTCGTTGATAAAACGGTTTCTCTAATCTTTTAGGCTTTTATAGTAAACATTGCTGAATTAGTCATCATAATTTTACTAGTACATGTCTGTATAAAGGACCTAAGTTTTATCTAAAGTTGGATTTTTATATACAAAGGTGGGTAAGTATTTTGTTTCTTCGTATTTCTCCATATAGCGGACAAGCAGTAATAAAATGGAATTCATTTTCGATGTTAAGGTTACAAATTTGGAACAATCTTTCATCGTAGCATATACTTTCATATCTTCCGGTATTACCTCTGATTGGCAAGTTCCCCACTTTAAGCATAGTGATTATATGACGAAAATTGTTATTTCCCAACAATTCTAGTCAAGTAAATTCTACTCCAAATGACCTATTCTTTCCATCGACTTAATCTCATTATGCAACATTTGCCTAAACAAATATCTTCACATATCTGGCTGAGCAATCTAAGAAATATATTTTCATCATTTACGCCCTGAGTACACAAGAATTGCCAAATCCAAATGTAAATTAATGTGTGTGTGTGTGTGTGTGTGTGTGTGTGATTTGGAATTTTAACGTAGCTTTAAGAATTTTTCAGTCATATCGCTACGATGTATGCAGTGTGGCAGTTTATGATACCTAGCACTGGGGCATCATGCCGCACGCATGTAGCATGATGTCCCACCCAGTCACATTATCCTGACACAAGGCCGATCAGTCCTAACACTAACCTCTTAATGTTGAGCGCAAATCGAGGCAGCTGTTAGTACCATTTTTATAAGTCTTTGGTGTGAGTCGGCCGGTGATCGAGCCCACGAACTCCCGCATCTGAGTCAGACGCTCTAACCACTAGGCCAACGGAGTGGTAAATATAAGCGTTTTAACATAGTTAGCCCAGCAATCACAATTTGCCCCCTTCCCCATCTTAACTGTAAATTGTAGCATTGTTTAGGATATCTGTCTGCTGGCATTTTGAGAATTCTTAGCCAATACATAAAAATACCTTTATATTTTATACACTGCATACTAATTATTCCTAATTCTTTATATACGAATGCATTTGGAGTAGACTTAGATATACATGTACCAAGAATCTATTTACAAAATGACAAATGAGCTTTTTCGATATCATTGGCATCATAAAACTTCCAAACCTCAGCTCCATAATTAAGTATGGGAGCTATCTTCGCGTCAAACAGACGAAACAATCCAGTTATGGGTAACCTGCCAAATTTTGAAAGACTTTGATTCAATATATGCACAGCCTTCAGCGCCTGTAAGGATATAGTTTTCTGGCACATATACCAGGAGTTTGTTGAAGAAAATATGCATCTTAGGTACTTTTAATGTGATTCAATTGTTACCTCTGGATGGCCATATTACCACTTTTTGTAACGTTCGAGAAGCCACCTCTGCGAAATACAACCACTCATCTTTTTTCCATAGTCACCTTTAATTGCCACTTTAGGTAATATGTATACAAATTTATGAGCATATTTTGCAACTATTGAGCAGTGTCAGCAAAGACAGATAAATCGTCTGCATACTACACTAAAAATAGTTCTAAGGTTTCTACAACCACTCCCTTGTTTCCTTCAGCTAAAAAGGTTTTCAAAACATTCAAAAATAAAGACAAGTGTAAAGGCGTTAAATCACAACTTGAGCGCACGCCCAAAGGGCAATTAAACACATGGGTAATAAAACGGTTGGGCTTAGCACATGATTTTATATCAATATAAAAATCGCCTTAATAATGCTTAAAATATTTCCACCAATATTTTCACTAACTACCTTTTGGTACAGTAAAAGTCTCTCTATCCTATCAATGGCTTTTTCATAGTCAGTAAAAACTGCACAAAATCTACCTCTACATATTCTTAAATATTTACATGTTTATTTTCCTTCTCCTGGGATCAACAATATTAAGTCAGATATCGTCTATGGTAATTCAAGTGAACTAAGCTCTCATCAGATCGTAACCTATTACACATACAACCTAATAACTGGGATTTATGTCCCTTTTCTAGCTATTCCGCGCATTCATAACTGGAAACGTGACATACATAGGCTCAGAGATAAACCATCACACCCCTTTATGGCGATCAATTCGTAGCTGACGACATCGATCGACATGCGTACCTAAGGCTAACACCATCGATTCTTGGTTGAAAAGAATTAACGACTTAATTACACAACGATTTATTAGACTCCACACTTTGTCCGAACTGCGTTTATTGATTCATTAACATTCATTTCCAGACATAGAAAAATCAACCATTAGCATATATGACTAATCAGTTATGACAAATAAATTGTCACGACACGTATACAACGAAATGCATGAAAGCTTTACATAACGTGACTTATATTACATACAAAGCAACTAAGTCCGAACTCATTCATATAATACATGAGTCATATAACATTTGAAACAAGATGCTTTCAATCAATTATTTCTGAACTCAATGAAAAAAATATGTATTAATTCAAAATGAATAAATTCAAACTAAAATACAAATTTACATCAATGAACATGTATTGTACACAACTATGACTAATATCGTGCTTTATTAGAGACTTAAACTTTTCTATGTAGTTGAATCTATCCTTTCGTGTCCCACACTTTCCGACACAGAACTCTTAGGATAATCTAAGGAGAAGTACTTATTATTTACAGGAGCGAAACTTCTGGCTCTCCAAAGAATTTAGACAAATTAATTCCGCGAGTGGAATTTCGTCAAAGCCTGAATTCTGTCTGGGAAGTTAACTCGTTTCTTTTAGCTTAGCGAATCAGGATTACATTCTTTACAGGCCAAACATTGTGTCACTCCCATCGAAATCACAATAATCATCTCTAGTCCGCCTTTAATAATACCTATTCGGCATAATATATTGTGACACTTATTTCAACTGCTCCAAGACTTCCTACAGTTTGCCCTGATTTGTCTCATCTGTTTTCATTTTCCGCTTTTGACCTTGTTATGCAGTAATGCAAAATTCAACTGGATGCTTAAAGTAGGATTGGAAATCTTATTTGAAACACAAAACAAATATTAATACCCACAGTTTAGTTTATTATTATTATTATTATTATTATTATTATTATTATTATTATATGCCTGAGTGTTTCTACGAATGTACGTTCATTTATGATTCAAATAGTAGGCTGCATACTATTTTGTTGCGTACGAATTCGAATTTAGTACTGTTTTGGTTGTGAGTTTTATTCTAAATTGTGGATTCAGTCGGTCTAGTGCGCCCAATTTTTCTCTGATTTGACAAAAAAGAACGACGGTACTCCATAATCGACCGATATATTGCGATATAGTAGGGTTTTAACTGACTACCGAAAACTATGACTTCTGTGGCATTTAGACATGACCTCCAAAATAACTTTGTATTTGTTCCTCAGAGCCTTAAAAATGATTCGACTATATATCACTGATATACCACGATATGTATACATTTTTCATTAATAGGAAACGGAGCTTGCAGAGAATCTTTATCCAGCCCGATTTCTTGTTCTCTCTCACTCCAGATTCTGCATATGTTGTCTCTTGTGCACGAAAGGTGAGAGGAAAACAGAAAATAGTAGGGATTGAGAATAAATTGTGTACCATGTTAAATTCATTTAGAAAATTGGGATTATTATTACCTTTTATCGTTATTTTCATACCTCACTAATAATTAATGAGTGGAAATGCATCATTGATCTATAGGAATATACCCAACAGCACACAGTTCCAAGAATATTTTTGTATGCGTATTATTGCGCCATGGGCGGATCACAATTTGATTTACCATTAGTACTGATATATCACTTTACTTTATACCAACACTTTAAAAGAGATGTTATATTTAATGTATTTTAGTATATATACATTATACCAACACTTTATAAGCCATGCTATTTTTAATATATGTGGTATATCTATCTATCTATCTATCTATCTATCTATCTATCTATCTATCTATCTATCTATCTATCTATCTATCTATCTATCTATTTGTCTGTCTACCTACCTACCTACCTACCTATCTATCTATCTATCTATCTATCTATCTATCTATCTATCTATCTATCTTCTATCTATCTATCTATCTATCTATCTATCTATCTATCTATCAAAAGAAATCACGATTAATGACGTGTGATTATATAGAAAATTGCACGACAGAAACGTTAATTTGATAAATACAAATTTGCATCGTCAAGTCTGGTGAAAGGAAACTAAAATAGGTGGAAACATATTCGTCTAAAATAAAAGAGTACGGGACTAATACTTTAATCAGATTATATGTCTGATCCGGATAACAAATAAATTACAGAGAGTGAATGGCAGAATATGCTCAGATTTCCAGACTATTTTATTCAGGGTTATATCAAAGGGATCTGAGTAGGTACACGAGATAAATGTATATATACATAAATCAGGTTGTGTAACCTAAAGAGAACCAAGTATTTTTGTTAGATTGCCAAAGTTGGCGAGGTGTAGCGATCAGTTTTCCACAAATGTTTTGGGGTTTTTCGCCCCTGTTCTTAAAAGTGTACGAGTCCTTCCTACATTTAGCTCAGTTTCTTTGATACTGTTGTACGAACAATCATGAATGATTGTAACGTCGCTCTCTTAGTAAGATGGGTGGTTAATTGGATTTGGTTGGCGTTATCTAGAAGATGACCCACCTCAACATTATGCCTGGCCGGAGTGAAAGAATAACAGAATTTCAACAGAGAACTGAGCGAGAATACTGGGACGAAATAAAGCAGTACGAACCCCCTTTGTCAGGAAAATAAATTTAATCAGAACAAATTAATAACGGCGATTCCAATTCAAGTGAAATTATATCAATAGAATTTAACAGAAGTGTCCAATCTGGATTTATTTCGTCATCATAAGGGGAGGTGAAAAGAGCGCAATGTCTATGATTGATGTTTGTCACTTTCCTTTCCTTTGACCGTATATCAAGGTCCTCACACAGTTCATCCTTCCTAAGCTCTATGATTTGTCCCTTCATGGACTCCCTGGTCCTTTTATTCTGACCTAGTCCTTTATTTTTCTCTGACTTCTGTCTTCAGACTGTCCCGTCTCTTTCCCACAAAGCTGTTCCTTATTGCTGTTCTCTTTTAGAACTTGTGCGTCCTAGCACTAAAACCTATCTTTCTTTTTACAAGACGGCCACCTGGTCCCTTTCTTGTTCAACAAGGAAAGCACTATTCTCTGTAGGTTTCCACGGGGTTTAGGTCTATTGGTAAAGACGAATTAGGTCTTAAAGGGTCCCAATTAGCGGAATTTGTAGAGCGGATTCTCAGAGAACAATAGAGGCAGCAATGGAAAGAATCAGACAAGCCGAGGAGAAGGAAAGAATCAGACAAGCCGAGGAGAAAGAAAGAATCAGACAAACCGAGGAGAGAGAAAGAATCGAGTTAGCCAGATTGCAGGCCGAAGAAAGAGCCAGGGAGAGGGAACATACGTTAACCATGGAGAGATTACGAATCGAAGCGGAATCTAAGAGGGGTGAAGAACTGAATGAACATTTCGGACCCAGAAGCAAAAGATCATAGGATATACGCATCGTCCAGATAACAATGTCGTTGTTTAACGACAGAAGCGAAATCATCGATAACTATTTAACTCAGTTTGAAATGGTAGCTTTAATCCATCATATAGACAAAGACTAGTGGGTCATTAATACATCTGCATTTTTGCAAGGAGCTGTCAACGATGTCTATCATAATATGGCACCAATTGAATTAGATGATTACGAAGCTCTCAAGAAAGCACTGTTAAGGCACTACGAGCTGTCGGTTGAAAGTTTTCGCAAACGTTACTTTTTCCTGGCAATTTTCAGACTAAAGAATTTCGACTACGCTAGTCACTTTACAGTCTGATTGCTTCTAAAGTGTAGGCCTTATTATATTCTGCCCAGGCATAGGCAGCAGTTCCAAATTTGTCACAAAATAATAATTCCTTTAATCAGGTTTAGACAGCTCGGTATCTGTGCACGACGGTGCTAACAATTTTCTTTTTGAAAAAATGATAAGTGGACATAAGTTCCTACCAAGCGGTATGGGTTGGTAGCTGTGAAGTTTTATGCGTTGGGGTGGGATGCTCCCAATATTTATTTGAATTACTGTGGAATTCCCACCCTGGCTCGTTTTGTAGGAAGTGAAATTAGTGATAGAGAGAGGTAAAGCTCCGAGCCCCCAGTTAGCAATACCGACAATTAAATTATTAAGAACACAAAGGTGAAATTCAAAAGAATAACAATTTGATACAAATTAAACGATATTAATTTCTCAACCAATCTTCTTCCTCTCTACCATGTAACAACCTATTTCATCACGTGATTATAGTCTGAGATGGCTTTCCCCTGTACTTGGTTTCTACTCATCTGTGTTTACTCCGCCAATTCCTTTCCTCCTTCCGGCGTTCTCCGTTTCTTCCAATCCTCTTCCCCTTTTGTCTCCTTTTCTCCTCCTCCTTCTCTCTCTCTTTCTCCAGCAACTAGGCTTGTTCTCGGCCTACTGCCTTGTTCTATCCTGTCTCTCTGAGACTCGGGACTTGACTACCCGGTAGTTCTCTCCCCAAAAGCTTCCTACGAAAAACACAAGGACGTTAGCATTTGTGTTAGCCATCTCGCCTCACACTACATCAACAATCAATCAATCATCAGATCAAGGCTATCTGCATCTTTGGTCACGCATTCGTGCACATCGAAAACCCCACACGTTCTTATAGAAACAACGTTGCAATAAGAGCGGTATCCTACTCATCATACAGAAATCACTAAATTGCGTAACATCAATATATATATATATATATATATATATATATATATATATATATATATATATATATATATATATATATATATATATACACATATATATATATAAATATATATATATATATATATATATATATATATATATATATATATATATATATATATACACACATATATATATATATATATATATATATATATATATATATATATATATATATATATATATTCTTAATCTCATTATTCTGAAACAATATCACAACAATCAGACGCAATTCTGTACATTACACTCCCACAAGTGTACACAAATAATCAGATATCTATATTATTTAAATTTACACACTGCAACCATTTCCAAAGTTACAATTTAATTCAACAATTGCAAAATCTAGAATATCACATAAATAAATACACTAGTTTACCACGAAGTAACCAGATAGCTAATTACAATATTAATTCTGACTATGAGCTAGCAATCTACATAATCATAGCTCATTTCTCAAGTACGCATGTAAATTAAACAATACAAAGGTAATTCTACGTACTAACAATTCTAGTAAGTAAATATACATGCTACACATAATTGCAATTACAATGCCGTAACATTCTGCAATAATCGAGCAAATAACTCACTGACTTTTACGAAGCTTTCTATCCTTGAATGTACCAAGGTTTTTCCCGCCAAATCACGAGTGGCTCCCAAAGTTATTGCTACAACTTGTCAGCACGATGCTTCACAATGACTAATTCGTTCCCAGCCCAAATCACTGTTAAATTCTGGTTCGAATTGATGGCCCCACCCTTCCTCAGTTCCGATTGGATATCAATTCTACCCAAGTCGGTCCAGATTAACAGACGAACCTCTGGCCATCTGTCAACGCGGTGAGATTTACAACAGCATCGAGGGTCCTTTGTTCGAGCACAAAGCTTCTAACGTCTACATGTTAGGTTTGACACCTAACGAAGAGAACTCTTGTACAAACACAAATCGCCACGGCAGTGCAGGGTCGACATACTCATGGCGCTAACCCATCCCTTTGTTCCTGACTTACATAATCGCGGGCAGGCAAACGTGACAGTAGCTCAAATGTTTACTTTCTAAGGACAATGTTAAGATACCCCAGTCAATTTCACTGAGTTGGAATGCTACCCCTTTAGAAGTTTACACTGAAATGGGGCAGGGGGAGATGAACGAAGAAAGGTCGAAGTGACCCTTGACAGAGACTTTTCTGGCTTAAATGCGACAGAATTGTAATGCTCAATGCATTCACTCCTCCCGTATACCTTCATAAGTGAGTGCGGTGCCTGTCTCTGTTGTTCGCTTATACGACTCTGAAACGTTTGCGAAAACTTTCAACCGACAGCTCGTAGTGCCTTAACAGTGCTTTCTTGAGAGCTTCGTAATCATCTAATTCAATCGGTGCCATATTATGATAGACATCGTTGACAGCTCCTTGCAAAAATGCAGATGTATTAATGACCCACTAGTCTTTGTCCATATGATGGATTAAAGCTACCATTTCAAACTGAGTTAAATAGTTATCGATGATTTCGCTTCTGTCGTTAAACAACGACATTGTTATCTGGACGATGCGTATATCCTATGATCTTTTGCTTCTGGGTCCGAAATGTTCATTCAGTTCTTCACCCCTCTTAGATTCCGCTTCGATTCGTAATCTCTCCATGGTTAACGTATGTTCCCTCTCCCTGGCTCTTTCTTCGGCCTGCAATCTGGCTAACTCGATTCTTTCTCTCTCCTCGGTTTGTCTGATTCTTTCTTTCTCCTCGGCTTGTCTGATTCTTTCCTTCTCCTCGGCTTGTCTGATTCTTTCCATTGCTGCCTCTATTGTTCTCTGAGAATCCGCTCTACAAATTCCGCTAATTGGGACCCTTTAAAACCTAATTCGTCTTTACCAATAGACCTAAACTCTTTGACCAACTGCTTATCAGTTGCCATTCTTGCATACATAACTGTATTACCAACCAATTTACTTATCTTAAGTATCTACTAACTCTTACTGACCTTCAATAACAGCTTCCTTAAGAATACTTACACGTATTCTAATCCAATAAAGTCGTAACATACAGACTTACTTAAAATACTATAATGCAGCCTAACAGCGTTTGGCAGTACGAAAGTCTGAGTTTCTCTTTTAAGTCAGCTTGCTCGCACCAACAATGTGCAATTGCTCCCTCGGGATTTCCTTAATTATATTTTCTCCCAAGAGTAACTGAAGGCAATATTTCTTTCTGAATTAGTTTAATTCAAACAACGACCACGCTATCAAAACAGTCAAGGTACGGAATCATAATTTCTTACAATGTCATAACATACATTAAAGAAATATCAAACAATGGCATGCATTAACGACAGGATGCATATAAATTGACTCGATTCACTCTCGTAATTACTTGCTTAAACAATGACCAAATTTATCACTGCTATGGTACTCTAAATTCTATCCAGTATCCTATTCATCCTCTGTCACTCACACCGTTCAAAATAATCCCAGACAATAGCCCCCACTTTGTAACGTCGCCCTCGTAATAAGAGGGGTGGTTAATTGGATTTGGCTGGCGTTATCAAGAGGATGACCTCCCTCGATATTATAGACAGGTGGGAATGAAAGAAGAATACAATTTCACCAGAGAACTGAACGAGAATACTTGGTAGAAATAAAGCAATATGAGCACACTATGACAAGAAAATAACACATTTAATCAGAACAAATTAATAACGGCAATTCCAATTCAAGCTAGATTATATCAATATAATTCAACAGATGTGTCTAATTTGGATTTATTTCATCATCATAACGAAGGGTGAAAAGAGCACAATGTCCATGATTGATTTTTGTCACCTTCCTTTGCTTTGACCTTATATTAACGTCCTCCTATTTCATCCTTCCTACGCTCTATGCTTTGTCCCTTCATGGATTTCTTGGTCCTTTTATTCTGACCACGTCCTTTTCTTCCTCGAACTTCTGTCTTCAGACTGTCCCGTCTCTCTCCCACAAAGCTGTTCTTTATTGCTGTTCTCTTTCAGAACAGGTGCGTCCTAGCACTAAAACCCGTCTTTCCTTGTACAAGACGGCCACCTGGTCTCTTTCTTGTTTAACGAGAACAGCACTATTCTCTTTAGGCTCCCACGGGGTCGACTACGTTTCCTCTTCCAGGCAAGTTTCAGACTAAAGAAATTCGACTAAGGTTGTCACTTTAAAGTCTGATTGCTTCTAAAGTGTAGGCCTTAATATATTCTGCCCAATCGTAGGCAGCAGTTCCTAATTTGTCCCAAAGAAACAATTCCTTTCATCAGGTTTAGACAGCTCGGAATCTGTGAAGGACGGTGCGTAACAATTTCCCTTTGAAAAAATAATAAGTGGTTAGGGTTGGTAGCGCAAATGGTTACTTTCTAAGGACCGTGTTAAGATACCCCGGTCAATTTCACTGAGTTGGAATGCTGCCCCTTTTGAAGTTTACACTGACATGGGAGATATGAACTAGGAAAGGTCGAAGTGACCCTTCACAAAGACTTTTCTAGCTTAAATGCGATACAATTTTAATGCTCAATGCATCAAACTTTAAAGCTCATTGTAATTCCAAATTCGACACTTAATAATGGTAGACAATTTATTTATCCAAACGTTGGTCACATTGACCTTTTGACGCTCGAAGGATTACGTTCAGTTGTACATGTGGTTTAGTTTTTAAACACTGTTGTATTTACTGTCATGAAAATTGATAAGTTTATTATTTAGTCTTCAATGAGTGTTATGAGTGTTTGGCGTAAATATGTCTCTATTATAATTGTTTGGTGTATACAGGTCTCTATTATGATTTTTTGGTGCATATATGTCTATTATTATTATCGGTGCATATATGTCTCTATTATGATTGTTTGGTGTATGCATGTGTTTATTATCATTGTTTGATGTACTGTAGCATGAAGAGGCCAGTATTCCACAATGATGGGTCCAGAAAACATTAAAAAAAGAGCTCCAATCTTTACCCTTCTGCACATGCGCGAGCCAAATAGCCATTGAAAAACAACTTTTATAGACAACTAGGCATCAGTCTAAGCAAAAAACGTTTAGAAGCAGATCCGTTTGGATGTATTCAGATTTACCCTCCATATTGCGTTTCTTACCCTCATTTAAGGCGAAAATGACAAACATCCCCTGGGCCGAATGAGATAAGGCAGTGATAGAAGGTATAATGAAAATAATACAATACAAACGTCGATGGCCTTCCTGGCAGCATTACTGTATGTTGCTCCATATTGTGTTTGCTTATTTGTATACATAAGATAAGCTAAGTGAAAGAGAAGTCACCATAACGTATGTATGTATGTATGTATGTATGTATGTATGTATGTATGTATGTATAAGATTTGATAGCACTTAGGCACAATCATGGCTTTACAGTACCGAGTAAGTTTAGGTAAACCCAAACAGGCATGCAAAACAATGATACTGACAAAACATGATACAATCTTTAATATGTAAATTCAATTTGTTATATAAAAACCGCGCCATTCCCAGCTGTAACATAATCACAGAACGCATTTCGGTGCACACAATTTTACTCCATTAATTGCCTCTGTCGACACTGAAAATGTCCATATATAAAATCAAATGTCTATGTTGTCCCAAAACGTATATTTGTATGTGACGAAAAGCAATGCATTTATTTAAAGTTAAATAAAATCAAGCACCCTCATTTTTCTTCTTCCAAAAAAATCCCATGCAAATAAGGTGTTTGTGTAGGTTATACTATTTTCATGGAGACAAAATAATTTTCAGACTGAAGGTCGATGTTTTCCGTAAGGTTTTAATTCAGATTTTAATTTTTTATATTCCTGAATCCCTTCCTATTAAATAGACAAACATATACTGGAGCACCGCCGTGGTTTATCCACTTCAACATCTGTAGGGTAAACATTCTTAGCTTTTGAACAATTTGTGGTGTAAAGAACGTTCATTAAAATAATTTCTTAGAGAAAGCTGACACTTATTAGACATAATATACGTCTGTTCAAAACGGACATAGGTTTGATAAAATGATTGCTACAGTTAAATTGTATATGAGTTCAAAGATATGTTTAAATAATATTCTTTTTGTAGAAAATCTGAACAAAACAAAACAGACATTTACTATCTTTAGAACAATAAAAATAAGAATTTGTTTTGCATAGATATGTATTTTGCATGGCTATTTTCATTAGCGAGAAAATTTTAATCCTCAAATATTGGTCAGCGCCAACAAATGCAATATTTGTATCTTTTAACTAATTCTTGAATTCTTGTGGGTTTTGTTACTTTCATTTTCTTTTCTTGCTTTTATTTGAATACTCTGTGTAATCTTTGTTTACTTTGAGCTTAACTCTGTTAAATTCGAAAATATTGACGTTTCTTCTACTAATTTTTTATATAAAATACGAATGCCATCTCCTGATTCCTGGAGAGACTTTGCTCACTGGCTAACGAGGAAATTATCTTTCAGTAGCTTTGTTCTGTTCTGTGGCTGGCATTGACCCTAAATCACGTTTACTAAATTCTTGATCAACAGCGATTGTACTGGAAGTCGTGCTTTGCTTCTATCACGAAGATGAAGATCAATAAAAGCTTTCAGTGAATTCTTCCCAAGCCACTAGTACTTTCTTGATTTAATTTAGAGTAAATTCCGTTTCGTTCTGAAGCAAGTAACCAAGAAGCGTTATACTCATAATTAAGCCCATAAACCCCGAATTAATAGATTCGTATTCTTGCCCGTTGCAAATATGATGCAAAACAAATTGACTTAAATGCATACGATAGCGCGAAAAAACCAGTCTTGAAATGCCCAGGGTTAAGAACCATTTATAAAACCATAACGAATTTATTTTCTTATATTTCGTTCTTTAACTTCAACACTAACATCTTAGGTTTTTGTAGTGCAAGACCCGTTTATTTATCTCAGGTCACATTTCTGCTCAGTCTCAGCACTGTTAACGGGATCAGTCGGTTTTGTACAAATTTAATAATCTCAGAATTGATAATACATCAAAATTTAAAAGCATACTTTTAAAATGTTCAAGAAAGTGTAACTGTGGTACGTAATTTTGTCTCTATGAATCGGGTGGAGAAATCATTGTTAAGAAGAACGGATGTTCTTTGAATAAAATTAACGTTTTTATTTGATTTATATGGTAACGAAATGTTTCCATCCACTTTTATTTTAAAGAATTGTAATATCTTTAAAAAAAAAACTATTTTATAAATATGGCGAAATAAAGTGAATCTTAATTATCCTAGTTTGTGACATCTTTATGCTACTACTACTACTACTATTAAGAAGAAGAAGAAGAAAAGAAAAAGAAAAAAAAAAAAGAATATAAAGAAGACGATCGACACGATTACTAAGATCTAAGATGACATGTTTCGATTACAAAAAGCATGTATCTGCTTATACCTCTGCAAGATAGGATAATCCATCACAACACAAATTTATGGTTGAGTCTAGTGTGCATCTACTCCATGAAAGCCAATCAAATGCATTTTTATAATAATGTTCTGAATAAGTATGTTCTTTATTATTTATGTATGCAAGGTTTGGGTTTGATAATTACCGCGTCATGTCGGGTTTAAAGTTTTGCGTTTCAGGCTGAAAATAAACAATTCGAAATTTCTCAATAGGGTTTCAAGAAGCAAATTGTTAGATCCTTTATTAAAACCACTTCAGCAGCTTCTGGTAGTAAGATGTCTACATAAAAAAAACAAGGGTTTTATGCATGGTTTCCTCTAACTCTTACTACTCTCTCTGTAATAATTGTATTAAACAACCTTAAAGAATCACGTATAGTTGCTTATCGAATTAGTTCAAGCAAAACTAGATAAGTTCTTTCTTTAAATGGATTCTAAATTCATTTAGACAATATTCTAAGGAGCGATTAAGTAAAAAAAGTATCAAATACAATACATTTGAAAGCTCTTTACGCAATTACATTGTATCACATTTTATATTTACAACCACTCAAACTCTATATATTAAGTTATTTTAGGAAGGACATGTACCGAAAATTCATGGAACCTACGCACAAAAGGCTATCGAAACAGATACAGAACACTGGTAATCGGATCCGTGTATTTCACGGCAAATACCGATTCATTTGGAGTCGATAAACTACGATTTTCTACAGTAAGAAACCGTTTACTTTTCAGGGCTTGCTTTGATGAAGCTATCATACTTCAGTTTCCTCGGTAAAGAATGGCTGCTTTCAAGGGCGGCACTACTGAAGTATTGAAAAAAGCCAATTATCCGTAGGCATTGCTGCAATCATTCGAGAGCTCAGAAATATACCACATTTAAACAAACTCAGATGCATAAGCAGCTACTTGCAAAATGTAAAATGACGTGAAATGTGAACCATATAAACTGTTAAGTAAATATATAGAGAATTAGTCTCATATTGTTAAGACTTTCTAACTAGTATCCAGCCTCAATATTCAGCAATATCATTCGGCTCGAATTTGTCGGCGCATAGAAAAGTCATAATTTGTTCGGTGAAAATTTCTTCAGAAGAAAGAAACTGCGACCAATTCGGATCATCTTGATTGTTTTGGCAAATAAGTGAGGTGAGGTGGTTCGAATTTTAAGCTAGTTGGATACATTCAAGATATGACCCGTAGGTTTGATCTCGAAGTTGCAAATGTTCTCCAA
Source organism: Sinohyriopsis cumingii (assembly GCA_028554795.2). NCBI lineage: Eukaryota > Metazoa > Mollusca > Bivalvia > Unionida > Unionidae > Sinohyriopsis > Sinohyriopsis cumingii. The sequence continues at coordinate 73,713,035 of CM068835.1, read as the reverse complement.
ATATAGCTCCCTATCAAAGGGTCAATCAAGCTGTTTATAACCCACTCTCTCTTGTAATTAGCACCTGAATTTACCCTATAAAGATAGTACAAATAAACCAATACTTTATTGCTTTAGTTTCCCCGATGAAACCTCTTGCTACTTGTGGCAACGTACTGCCGTGCACGATGTAAACAAATCTCAATGCTGTGAAAAATTTCGACCAAACAGTGTGATCCACAACTGTTGCTACAAGAAATACATTGTAATTTAGTGGACATAGAAACGTTCAGTCCATCACAGGCTATACCCGTAAAAAGCAACATAAAACCAAATCAATTATACATACCAATAGCAATCAACTCATACATAAAGTACAAAATCATCTTGCGAATACATGTCACATTTCTCAGTGTCATACAAAGCTAAGTCTTAATTTTCCTTCACAAACGTAACATTGACATATGCATTCCCTATTTTCAGTGCAACGCTCAACGTACAAAACACAAACATGGACAGCACCGAATCAATGTTTTGAGACCATGCATGACATTGTACAATACTGTTTTGAAAGTTGCTGATTTCGTTGAATATCAATAATATTTGCAGAAATTAATTAGTGAACTAATTGTAATATTTTTATAAGTGATTATATGTGATTGTTACTTGATAGATTATTGAAAAATATGTTTATGCTGGCAATAACTTTTTTGTCTTTTCGAGTGTACCAACCCTGTATTCCGTTTTTATGTTTAGGAGCTACAGACAGACCGCGGCAGGAATTGCACTTAATAATAATGGCTAACCTGCAACAAATCAAAGGGCTTAAACAGTTATAAGTTAACAACTCGATGCATAGCCAACACATTCCGAATGATTGCAGCAACACCTACGGATAATTGGTCTTCTTCAACACTTTGTTAGATCCGCTCTCGAATGCACCCAGTCTTTACGGAGAAAACTGAAGTGTGATAACTTTATCAAAGCAAGCACTGAGATGAAAACTTTTTCTTACTAGAAAATCGCAGATTAACGACTCCAAATGAATCGGTATTAGCATTAAAATAAATGCATTCTTTTGTCTGTGTTATCTATATGTTTTAATAGCCATTTGGATTTGTCAGTTTGCCGTTCTGTTACGCTGATGAAACAAATTTCATCATATAATCGAGTGACTGATTGAACTCACTTTGCCGGCATGATATCATCAACTGGTTGCTTACGGTCTTTTACAAATCATTGTTGGTGATAGGGTAGACTGAGATCTGTCTTATTGTGCTGTACAGGTATGAAGCTATTTTTCCTTTTGATTTATTGAGACTCACACTTACTATGCTACTGAATCTCTTTTCTTGTCCTCAGTTTTTCATTACACATCCCTTGAACAATCTAAAAAGAAATACTTGCTATTTAATGGAGCTAACTTCTGGCTCCTGTCATAAACGTAAACTGGTCAATTTCGCGAGGGAGATTACTTATAACTTTTAATTTCGTCTGAAACACACACACACACACACCCTGTCTGCGTGTGTTCGAGTCCAAGGCTCGGCTAGCGTGGGTACGTGGGAAAGCCTGCCAGTAGCTTCTCGTGGGTCGGTGGTTCTTCCCTGGGTTTTCCAGGGTTCTTCCTCCACCAGTTATACTGGCCGCCATGTATAGCCTATCTTGTGCTGAAAAATGGCGTTAAACCCTTGAACAACAACAACAACAACACACACACACACACACACACCCACACACACACACGTTTACCTTATCCAATCAGGTTTATTATCTCTATCTTCCAAATGTTTAACACTGCCATCGATGTAATAATCACTCTCTCTTGACCGCCTTTATTAATAACTATTCTGGAAAATATCATGTAACAACTGTTTCAAATGGCCAACGATTTCACAAACATTTGACTCTGGTTTGTCTTAGCTTCGTCATTTCCCGCTACAAGACTTTATGCTAACATCTCCGTCTGACCGTTATCGAACTAACTCGAATTAAAATTCATATCTCCTTTCAAGACAGGTCAGTCATTACATGCCGCCAAGTTATTGCTAGTCTAGCTATAGTCAATGTGAATGGGTACGTGTCAAGCTGACCACGACATAATGTACTAGGAACAATATCTGCAACAGTGTGTACCATTAAACACTAAAGAAAAACTCTAAACAGTTGCAAAACACAAAAGAAAGGGTACATGTCTTTCAGTGTAAATCAAGACTCATTAGGAGGTAATCTTAAATTGACAAAAGTCAGGAATCGTTTTCTTTGTTCTTTATGTGATGTAATTATCGTTTCTTTGTGCCTTGATGTGATGTAATTATCATTCGTCAGTTATATCACTAAATATCAAACTGGTGTATGCACGAGAGACCTAATGAAGAATCTGTAAATATTATTTATTTTATATGTTTGCCATCATCATTCGTATTATAGATGATTAATGTATTATAACTCGTTTTATTCCTCTAGTTAATATATAGGCGGATGAGTGAGTATGTGTGGTTGTTGTTGTGTATGCTCTATTTCCTTACCTGAGGTAAGAAATCATAATGATCGTTCGCCGAAATCTTGCTTATACCCCTAACATATTCATGCTGTTAATTTTGTTATAGATCTAATGAACACGGTTGATTCAACTCCTGCAAATTCGTAATATACTCATTTCCCTACTAATAATGTTTATTTTGTTTCTTTCTGGGAATTGATAGTTAAACCAGATATATAAAACTTGTGAGTGAAAGGATACAATTAACCAAACCTTAGTTTGTATACCTCCACTCAGCAATGATAAAAACTGTAAATAGAGAAGGGAGTGACTAATTACAAATATTTACAACCAGTGCACCTGCTAAAGATAATGCAGACATAATTGCACAAGATATATTAGCGTCAGAAACCACATGCTGGATGATATAAATATGTCATTTTAACAATAAATTAATATCGTTCGTTATCTATTTCAGCTCGGAATATTGTTTGCAGCGTTTTATAGGTGATGAGGGAAAGTTTGTGTTTTTTTTACCAAAATTTGGCGGAAGGAAGCCGTACAAGAATGCATAAGAAAACTGGTTTTATGCTCTGATGTTTCCATCCATAGCAATACACATATGATTTGGTTATTTATACAGAGGCTACTCTATTTAATCAGTTATTGATTTTTGCATACTTTTGAATGTATGGAAGGTCAGGAAAGTTGGTTTAGAGATTTTTAGTTTAAAAATATCCATTTCCAGGCTAAAGTAACTGTGAGTTTATTTAAAGACACTCGAACATATACGATACCAAATATATGAAACTTACATTAAAAGAAGAATATGTAACAAGCAGAGCTCAGCAAGAGTTTTAAATAGGGCGACACACACGTGAAATCACAGAGTAACTGAAAAATCTAACTTCACAACATGGTCTCCTTTATAATATGCATTTTTGCTATATTCTGACATCTAGCATCAGTGTTTGATATAATTATATACGGCTCAAACTGAACATATACAACCTTCTTGTCAGATCTCTAAAAAAGTTATGGGATTAATTGGAACTATTTTTATTATTTAAGTAGCACTTCAATATACGTAAGGCATTGATGAAGTATACATGGTATCAACTGAATACACTCAGATTAATACACTCAGATTAATACACTCAGATTAATACTTGCACGATCTTTTCCTCGTTTCCAAGAAAGTGTATCGCACTGTCTCTAAAGTATCTATAAATGAGATGTACAACAATGAGAAGAGGAAATGTGTCACTATCCACAAAGCATGTTTCATTCGGAGTTGATAGTTGGAGATTTTCTATGTCAAGGAATCACTTTCTTGTCAATACGTTGCTCTAGTACGTCTTCAGTTATCTCACTATCGAATAGGTGTGAGAAGGAGCGGCACTAAGGAAGTGTTCGCAAACATCAATTATCCTTATGGTTTCCTGTAATCATTATAGCTAGGTATTATCTTTTAATCCTTATAATTTGATGCACGCGGACAATACCACTTAAGCACACTTTTTCAGTGCGGTCATTATGTGCATCAGAAAAGCTGAAGCGAATACACAGCCATTCAAAAAAGAAAACGTTCTGGGGAAAAAATCGATCACAATATTGGCTTTTAAATACGTTTTTGTTTCTCTATATACTTTGACAGTATTTTATACAACAAACAGGTCAAAACATAATGTAATGTTGAAATAAATAATGTACAAAGGAACAGCTAACAATCTGCTAAATCACCCAAAACTCAGAATCCCTCTCACAAGCTAATCGTATCGTCAAAATTCGGAATATTTAGATTGCTCACAACATAGGCACTTCTATTAAATATGCTCGTGAAAGGATATCATGTAACGTGAGAAGTCAATGAAGAATATGGAATAAAGCAAATGTCATAACAATGTCAATAAAGTCTTTACGTATCAGTCAACCAGGGTTCCAAAATATCGTGCTAACTGTAGACGGTCATTAGTTTGTCAAAGGCAGTTAATGTCAATTCCGCAATTCATTACCTTTCCCGATAATCTGATCGTCTTCGCTCGGAAGGTTAACTCCAACAGAGTTCCGCGTTTGGTCTTTTATTCATTCTTTGGAGTCATTGCACACATTACCGATATGCTTAAAATCTGACACTATCGTTTTCTTTACTTTTATAAATGTAATTAATGCCAATGTCAGCTTCGTATCAATAAGATGCATGTGTGCTAATTGATACGACAGTGTGACAAAATTACCGATGTGTGGGGTGAAGAGTTTGCAATCACATTCACGAATACAACATTGCAGATAATCCAATTGCGCAGGGATTAAGAATGATATGTTTTCAAACATTCTAAAAGTGTACACAGTTTTCAATAAAGGAAAACAACACTGTCTATTGGAAACAATTATGAGCTCAATCATTTCAACTACCTACACGTTAGACTCTCTGAACATTTGTAATAATGTGCGCGCCACACCTCACTTAAGTTGGGACTGTTTCATTGTACCTCTTTTTATGACATTATTTATTGAGTATGGCATTTTGCATATATATGGTAATTTCATTAATTATACGTGCGTGTGTCTGCGTGTGTGTGTGCCTGTGTGTATGTGCGTGTGTGGGTGAGTGTGTGTGTTGAATTTGAGAATCTGAATAATGCTATCGCTCTGCCTATGTATTGGATGCATTTGTAACATGTAAAATGACTAAGAAACACGAAGCTGATCACGTTATTGAAACGGTGTTTCCTCCAAATAAAATGATAATACTCAAAGGTACAGTTACATGCATGATCGTTTACAATATACCCTACTTTGGAAATGTTTGCAGACAGTAAAGTTAACTGAATAGTTTGTGCGTGTAAATGGTCAGCCTTAACGTGGATTGTTTTCACTTGTCCATTCCTATATCGTTTCGGAAATGACTGAACTATTTACCTGGAATCCTTTTTCACTCATGGAACCGAATTGTCTACACTCAGGTTTGGTTGAGGCAGGAATCTACATCACTGGCACTTTTGATATTTTAAAGTTTTCAGTTAACAAAAAAGCATTAAACCATTAATCACCAGCTTGACACATCATTTATAGCAATGGAATATGTAAAAATCATAATGGAATGACTAATTAAAAGTATGCACACCCAGTACACCTGCTAAAGCTGATGCCGGTGTAATTATAAGAAGATGGATGACATAAAAACTCAATCTAGTTCTTCATCTGCCATTAGATATGTACACTGTTGCGGATTTTTGTGATCATGTATAAATACAAATGCTTATTTGTCTTAATTTTACCAGTGAGCACTAGATGCAAGTGTTTGCTTCTGGTCCAAAGCTTTTGAGAAAGAAACCCATAAATGAATGCGCAAAATTACGTTTGTAGTAATCAACAGTTGTATTTAATAAGCTACTCAAAGAAGGTAGCTGATTAACTGCCAGGAGGGTCTACTGTTTAACACCATTTGGAGATGTTTTGCACAGTCACGCTTGTTGAAACTATCCCTAAAATTATTATTATTATTATTATTATTATTGTTATTATTATTATTATTATTATTATTATTAAGTGATGCTGAAGATATTTCTCAACAAACTAAAGTCTCAAGCAGAGAAAATTATTGCTGAAGAGCGGACAGGCTTCTGAAGAGGAAGGAGTACCACAAATCAAATCTTCAATCTCAGAATCCTTTGGAGAAATACCTTCAGCATCAGCAAAATATATTCCATGTCTTTAAATAGTTCAAGAAGGCCTTTAATAGGATATGGAATGCGGCCTTATGGGCAACTATGAGGTAGTACAACATCAGCTCATACCTGGTATGGGTTGTTAAGCATCTCTATGACAAAGCCACCAAAGCTGTCCTCGTCAATGGTAGCAGATGAGGTTGGTTCCAAATAACAGTTGGGAGTCAGACAGGGATGTATACAATCACCTTCGCTCTTCAAAATTTTCCTGGAAAGTATCTTAAAGGATGTTTTGGAAGACCACAAGGGCACGGTCAGCATCGGAGGAAGAACAAGCACTAAACTTCGCTTCGCAGATGATATTGATGGTTTAGCTGGAGATGAAAACAATCTGGCTGACTTGGCTGAGCGCCTCCACAGCATACGGAATGGAGATTTACGCCGAAAGAAAAACAAACGGATGACAACAACACCAATGTCATCAGTACAGAAACAAATGTAAGTTTACAGAAGCTAGAAATGGTCACAAGCTTTAAGTACTTGGGATCAATTATTACAAACGAGAGTTCCAAACCAGAACTACGTTGCAGGATGGCCGTACAACAATAGCAACAACAATATGAAAAAAAAAAAAACTAAAAAAAAAAAAACCAATATTACTCTTGGCTCCAATATAAAACTTATGCGCTCCATTGTCATACCCACTTTTCTGAATGTTTATGAAACATGGACGGTCACAAATAATTTACAAAGAAGATATTAAATCTATGAAATGAGATGTTACCGGAAGATATTAGGCATCTCATACATTGACCATGTAACCAGCCAAAAGGTCTACAGCAGGATCCAACAAGCCATCGGACTCTATGAATACCTCTTGGACACTGTGAAAAAATGCAACCTAAAGAGGTACGGTACGGTCATTTCTCAAGATCGTATGGACTGGCAAAAATAATCTTGCAAGGCACAAAGAGGGGGTGCAAAAGAAGAGGCAGAAGAGAAAAGAGGTGAGAAAACAACATTTCAAACTGGACAGGAATGGAGTTTGGAGACCTTCAGAGGGCAGTAGAGAACAGGGAATGATGGAGAGAATTGGTTGTAAAGTCATTTGTGGTGGCCCAACGACCCCTTGAGCTACTGGATTGATTATTATTATTATTATTATTATTATTATTATTCATCCTTATGGCAATCATATTTCATTTACTCCCAAGTACATGGTCCATCATATGAACGAACTTCTAGAACTGCTGTGGCTCTAAGGTCAGCTTGTCGGACTCTTGTCTGAAACGGTGCGTATTCGCATGCAACCATTGGATCATTAAAGTCTTGATATTGTGACATATTTGGGGTATTTGGGGCAAGCCGCTTTACTGTAAATTCATCTGCACATAATAATGTACTTATATACTTGTATTGTAACATAATCAATGTGTACTAAATATGTGATATGCAAAGTATAGAAGACAACATTTATGTGTACTTATGAGTCATGCGAAATAACTTGTTATGTCCTATGATAACACTTCGTCCTAAAATAATTGGTGTGTCCTGGAACCGTCCTAAACTCGTACTTTCCACAACCTTACAAAAATGACCGCTGATAGTTTTATATATGGCGATGAAATCAGCAATAACTATTGCCTGAACTTTTGGAAGCATCCAAATAACTGTTTCTTGAGAGTCTGGCAGTATATCTTTTCTCTTAGGATCTCATTTTGTTTCTCCTAAACCCGAGAAGTTTGAATTTATATATTATTGATTGATTTTAAAATTATAACATTTTATATTTAATTTTTTAATCAGTAATTAAAATGCTTTCCGAGTGTGCGACTTTATAGCATGAAATGTATGGTTCTTTTGTTATACGACCTCAAATTCTAAAAATGTATAGAAAGATCTTTTTTCACTAAATAGTTCTGCAAGATATATACAAGAGAAAAAGTTTTATACATAACATTCTCAAGTAGTTCTATCTGCAATAAATTTATGTTCGAGCGCAAAATAGGCACGAATATAATTGACAGCTATCCAAGACAAATAGGTGCAACTTGTACTTATTCGCTAGTGTACTTGTATGTATCAGCATGCACTTTGGTCAGAACACTAACTCTCGGTATGCCAAGAAAATCCGACTCTGACATAACTAAGTTGTTAACACTAGCAGTTAGGGTCCAGCATCATAACAGTCAGTAGTATGTATGGTATCATTGTTATTTCCTTGTTCTACTCTCCCGAGTCCTAGTGGTTAAAGCGCCAACCTCGGATGCGGGAGGTCGCAGGTTCGAATCACGTCCGAATCACACCAAAGACTTATCAAAATGGTACTAGCAGTTGCCTCGCTAGGCCCAGCATTAAGAGGTTAGTGTTAGGACTGGCTGGCCTGGTGTCAGGATAATGTGACTGTGTGGGACGTGATGATACATGTCTGCTGCCCCAGTGCTAGACATCACTATAAACTATAACATTGCAGATATCGTAGCGATATGACTGAACAAATTGTTAAAGCGACGTTGGCAGAAACTTTGTTTTATCGATGTAAAGAAGAGGTGGCATGGGCCAAGACCTGATTAAGTGCATACTCATGGGTAATTTTATATATTTTGTAAAAGCATTGAAAATCGTGTCTGTTTTCAATAAAATATAACCATTGTCATTTTTGTACAATGCTATACTCAAGATATCATTAGTTTGTACAATAACACTTTATTTTTTTTCCCTCGAATATGGAAGAATAAAACTAAAACAACACATAAAAAGAACTGTGCTTAGCCTGAAAATGTTTACATTTCCATGACACCAACTTTCTATTTTATTAACTTTCGCATCAATGTTTAATGGTCAATTAATGTTATGGACACATTTGCCGCGTGCTAATCTCTAGCAGTTACTATTTTTGATATTCCCGAGGAAATATAGTTTTTGTTTCTTTTAGTAAAGAACAAGTCCTACTCAACGACGAATAAATCATATGACCGAATAAATAATTAACTGTTTGCTTTAAGATCACTTTCTCTGTTTGCATCCTTTGTTTCCGTCATGGCGCATGTACAAACACTCAACGATAACGACAGCCACTGTCCTGACCAACCATCTTATAATTATACACAACTCGACATGGTTTTCCGTCACGTTCTTTTAACGTGACCTCATTAAAGTAAGTGAAAACCATGTCCTAGAAGATTCAAAACAGTAGCACGAGAAGTGTATTTAGCAGTCATTAATTTTCGCATTTGATGAGTACATTATCGCGGAAAGAATGGAAGAATCATACATAGTTTCTTCGGGCATATGACAAATTAACCAACTCATAAATTATTGTATCATACAACATTGCATCTAAACTAATACTCGTTGATAATGATTGAAATATTCAGTGTAATGTTTTACACCCGCAATTGGAGAACGTGCAGGTTACCAAATTTGTCAGTCATGCAGTCACGCGTCACAAAGCACTTTTTACGTCACGCGTCACAAGTACTCTGACGTCACAATATTTCACGACATTTATTGATAACAAATCGCCGGCTTGAGGAGAAGCATGTTGAAGAATGAGATACGTTATACATATTTGTTTTTTCCAAGCGGAAATGAGAACAGCTTCTAATATAAACTGGTAATTCTGTTGATGGTAAGGGAAGCATAATATTACACTTGAATATACAAACCGATGCATATAAAAGGTTTGAGCAAACCAAGGGCATTTGAAAGTTAATATATAATAATATGAACATATGATTCCAAAATACTGACTTTAAACACAATGATAAATAGTTCTCTCTATTACAATATATCGTCACAAAACGACCGAATTTTCACAGTCCATTATGTAACAGCTTTAGCCTAGAGAAGAGAGTTGCCAGTAACAAGAAAGACATTTTTTTTATTATCACATTGAACGAATAGTTTCCTTCAGCCAAGATTGCTTAGCTCTTCATTCAGTTACTTATGTTTAGAGACGAATTTTGAATTATGTTATATTGTTTTGACTGGCTTATATGTTCGTCATGTTATTGATTGGTCAATTGTTTCTAAAATGGATCATATGTCACCTTGAAATCTGATTGAATCAAACGAAGATTATTTTTTCCTAAGACAGACAGACCATGTTTATGTATGTGTGTGTGTGAGAGAGAGAGAGAGGGGGAGAGAGAGAGAGAGAGAGAGAGAGAGAGAGAATGATTAATATAACTTTATGCCTGTACCTGCATGAAACATGCAATGCACTTTATATCATTGGAAATGTTACATTTCAGCATATATTGATATTGAAAATGGTATGTATTTCCGCCTTTTCGTACAATGGCGTAAAATAATAATAATAATAATAAATAACGATTTTTCAAAGTAAAAAAAAAACCCACAAAAACCTAAAACGAACTAATCTACAAATTAAAAAGAATGTTATAGGCTTACATACAATTCTAAAGGAATGCTTCAGTGTAAGTGTAAGATAAGAGCAATGGAGAAAATAATTTTCCTAATGTGAACAGTAATACAGTCTGTCGTTAGACATGGTAGTTCACTCCAAATGCCCAACAAAACGAACCAAACCAACCAAAGCTTCCAGTCATATGAAATAACGGCATCTATGAGCAAGCAAACCAAATGCTGTTGTGTCATTGATGCACACGGATCATTTAGCTATAATAACAATGATATTCTATAACCAGTCTTTCAGCGTTTAGCATAACGTACAACATTACTATGAAAATTGTATCTCTCTTTCAGACCGAGGCTCATTCCGATATCAGCCGGGGGGGGGGGGGGGGGGGGGCATTATGATGTCATATGGAAGTGATTTCCTGTGCTTCTGAAGCTTCATTTGTGTGGTCTTTCGGAAGCCTGATTTAAGCCAGAAGTGTGTGGAAGCTTTAAGTTATAGTATTTGTAAAACAAAATACGTAATACAACTTTGAAAATGCAACTAATTATCAACTGCCAATGCTATTATAAGCCTAGGCTATATTGACGTGCATATAAAAGATAATAATCCCCCCACAAAAATATATGCAGTAATTCTGAAATCTGTCGTTTCTGATCTAGTATGAGACTCTGAATACTAATTCACAAAAATATCTTATAACATCTTGCACATAACCCTATTGGCGTCGTTGACAATTCAGAGGCACCCAAATAATATAAACCTTTATGTTACCCTACATATTAATACTAATTTCAACATTGCAAACGACCCGTGTAAACTCAGATCTGTTTTTGCATACATTTTGTCTATTGGATCTATTTTGTTTTGGGTTCAAGCGTTTTCTTTCAGCGGATTAATAAAGACATGCTTCATCAAGATGACGCAAGAAAAAAGAATGCGGAAAAAAACAACAGTAGAGATGATTAAAATAGGTTAACAGGTTTTATGGAGCATTAGGATGCAGCTGTTATTTTGGTTAAATTATCGTCATGAGTAATAAAATATTTTCTAAAATTATGTGTTTGTGTGATTGGGATTTGTAACGTAGCTTTTACTCGCTAAGATGTCTGCAGTGTGGTTTTTATAGTGATGCCATGCACTGGGGCATCATGCCTCAGACATGTAGCATTACCCTAACATTATCCTGACACCAGGCCGACCAGTCCTAACACTAACCTCTTAATGCTGAGCGCCTATAGAGGCAGCAGTTTGTATCATTTTTATAAGTTTTTTGTATGACTCGGCCAGGTCTTGAACCCACGACCTCCCGCAACCGAGGCGGACGCTCCAACTACTAGGCGTAGTGTAAACGTGTGTAAAATAGGAAATGAATATATTGCATTGAAGTTGTGCCCTGATTAAGTAGAAATTAGCACATTTGCACGTTACTCAATGATGTGGTCTGAACTAAACAAGACAACACACAATACATCTTGATATGACTAGAGCAGTGCTTTCTCCCCAATGATCCTGTGTTTTTGGATATGTGTGTGTGTGTGTGTGTGTTTGGATTTTTAACATAGCTTTAACAACTTTTCAGCCATATCGCTACGATGTCTGCAGTGGGGGACGTTATAGCGATGTCTAGCACTGGGTCATCATGCCACAAAAGTATAGCATGATGTCCCACCAGTCACATTATCCTGAAACCAGGCCGGCCAGTCCTAACACTAACCTCGTAATGCTGAGCGCCTAGTTAGGCATCTGTTAGTAACATTTATAAGTGGTTGGTATGGCTCGGACGGGTTTGGAAACCTTTTCTTAGACAAAACACTTAGACATATGAGAATATATTGTGTATTTACTTACTTTCTGCTGAAGCAAAATAATTTCTTTAGATAAACACGAAACAGAATTAAGCTCGTAAGCTTCATGTTTTTTACATTTGTCAATTAAAACCCCTAAATGTTTTCCGATTTAGTTAAGGCGGAGAGTATTGCTGAAGAAAGCAATTCTTTGTTTAATTCAAAATGTCTAGTCTGTAATCATGATCAGACAAAAGTACAATTATCACCAACTTCTCGTCAATTAACTTGACAAACACTTAGCTATGGATACATCCCATCTTTATGCGCAGTCCTCTCTAATTAATCCATGTCCACGACGGTCCTATGCGTACATATTTACTATAATCAATTTAATGTAATTAGACCATCGCGGACATTCAGCTAAATGTGCTCTTAAAAAAACAACAGCCTATTCCAAGGAATCATTTACACTGACTGCTATCATGACACGCTGACAGACTGGCATGCAGATAATCGAAGGCTAGGTGACAACAGTATCAATCAACCAAAATAGCTTTTTCTAGTAAGAGTTAGACATAAATCAAGACAAATCTGCTCCCTTATTCCCCAAGCTCCTGACCTTATTGAAAGCAGAAACATCGTACTGCTAAATAGCTAATCAATAGGTGGATCGACTGTAGTTAGTACACAAGCTGTAGCATTCGACAAATGACTAATTTGCTGACCTATCTACCGATGTATAACATTTTCAAGCCACCTGCGATTAAAAAGTTATTTTTTTTGGTGCAAAATGCAGCTGTTTAACATTGTACACTACTACGTATCTGCTCATTAGGATATCTTAGATTTAATGTATAATTTATAGTGGCTGGCGTTCTGGTCTCGCGTCCGAAAGTGTACGTGTTCACTCCATCTATCGGACTAGGCTGTGTCAGCTGCCGTGGTGTATCCTTGATCAAGGCATTTTACTCCAACTGCCTTGGAATTTTATAAATTGTTTGTGTTCCTGTACCGTAAATCACCAAATCGAACTGAATCTAAATGGTTTCCATTGTATTATTGGGGGGGGGGGATACGTACACAATAATTCCCCAACCAAACAATTTGTGTATGTAAATGTGCCGCAGTTGTCTACCATTGGCATTGAGGCAGGTGATGTGGATAAATTAACATAACAGTGTTTCAGTTTTTCACGTGAGGGCCACAGTAGACAATTATATAATTTTACACAAATATGTTTTTTGAAAATCTGATTTACTGTAGTAAAAACTGAAAATGAGAGAATTATTCACCATTTGTTTGTGATGTATCCCCTCTCCGCTCTTTGTATCTCTCACAGCAGCAGGGAAGTTGTACAGACCAGTCCGTTCCGCCAAAATAAAGCCTCCTACGAGAACTTTCTCCGTAGAAGCCTCAGATTTCAAAAATAAACCTTCCTACGAAAAACAATTTGCGTAAATTCGACCCAGAGTGCGTTTTTTGTGTGCAAAATCGATGATTCTGGACAAGGAAAAAATACTACTTTTCGGGGGTGGGGGTGGGAAATTTATTCTGGTGTCGATGAAGTTTGCGAAGATGGGCTGCAGATCTCATGAATAAATTTGATCGAGACCGATTCGGTATCTACTACGCGGATCATGAAGATTAATCGTGATAAACCCGTGCGGTGTTGCCTGAGCGCGGCTGAAGAAATTTTTTAATTTGTTTATGTCCATATCGCCGTTACACCAAGTCTGATGGATATTTCTCAGCGTGTGAGTATCAACACCATTGAATACCGATAAAATATTACAATTGTCTCTAATAACTTTCGGAATCTGCGTATATCGCTGCGTCACGTAAATCACATTGGTGTTCTTGTGCCGGCCACGTGAAAATATCCTAGCTGGGTTGGTCTGCTTATCCAGCATGACATCATCGAAAACGACGAGATTATTAACATCGCCATCTAAATTTTCCACCGATGGAGCTTCATTGATATCCGTGATAAATTCTATCGTGCCTTCGTCTGTATTGTCGCTAAATTCCTTTAGTACTTGATAACATCTCTGATCATCAACGGATGGCGCAACCAAATACAATTTGTCCCATTTCAGCCATCGCATTATCAAATTTAACAATAGTTGCGTCTTTCCAGATCCAGATGGGCCAATTATTATCATTCTTATCGAATTTGGTAACGCCGCATTATGTTTTATTTGTTCGCGTTTCTTCGTGGCGGAAAAATCAATTACATTCATATTACTAGAATACATGGATCTATATTGTGTTAAGTGTCGCACTCGTACTGCTACGCTAAATCCAATCGAAATCATTACACGCAATAACAGAAACGCAGTCAAGGGTGAATGCGAAGTTTGCAAGACAATCAAGTTTAGATTTGTAAAAAAAAAAGTAGAACCGGAGGAGATATCGCAGCCTCCCTAACAAATCTACCTGGAGCTCCTTGGGCGAAATATCCCGGAGAGAAGCATCTGCCAGGATATAATTACTGTGGACCCGGCACGAGGCTAGATATGAGACTCAACAATAATGATCAACCAAATCCCGGTGAAGATCCAGTAAACGCCATTGATAACGCATGCTACTACCACGATCTTGCGTATCGTAGCGGGGATTTACAACAAAGACATCTCGCTGATATTAGGCTAATTCACGCAATAGACGCAATTCCTAATAAAACTTTCAAGGAGAAATTGGCAACTTGGTTGGTAAAGGGTGCGATGAAAGGTAAATTAGTCCTAGGTGCGGGTAGATTATAATGGAGCAGATATATTATTCTCCGCGAGGATTTTGGCGAGGAAAATCAGCAATTGCCAAACTCGCCAAAGCCGCAAAAGTAAAACGATCTGTTGCTGAATCGTGGCTATCGAGACAGGCGGCCTGGCAAATATATCTTCCTCCGCCTAAGAAAATACCATATGCAAGTTTCACCGTCAGTGTCCCTAATGAAGTCCATCAGGCTGATTTAATGTTTCTTCCTTACGATACCGTCGACGGAGTCACATATAAATATGTCTTGACAGTCGTTGATATCGCCAGCAGGTATAAAGAAGCCGAGCCGTTATCGAATAAAACAGCAACGGAGATCGCTAAGGCGTTTAGCGAAATTTATTCACGATCCCCGTTGACCTGGCCAAAGCTTCTCCAGGTTGACCCAGGTCGAGAATTTCTCGGTGCGGTTACTGCATTGATGAAGAAGAATAATGTGAAAATCCGACGTGGCATAGTTGGTGTTCATCGTAATCAGGCTATCGTTGAAAGATTCAACAAAACACTAGCAGAAAGATTATTCGGATATCAATACGCGAGAGAATTTATCCAAGATAATCGATCTCACGATTGGGTAACAAGATTGCCTCACGTGATTAACGCACTAAATAACGAAGTAACACGAACAATAGCAATGAAACCTGCAACTGCAATTACAAAACCAAATATACCCCTAAAACGAAGTTCTACTATTCCACCTGTGTTAGGTAGCGTCATGGTCAGATATTTATATAAGGAGGGGGAAGCCGAGGGAGGAAGAAAAAGAGCAACCGATCCAACCTGGAGCGTTACGACACATAAAATATCAGCCGTAACAAGATCATCAGGAAGACCAGCAATTTATTTTCTAGATTCGCTAGCACCACAACGAGGATTTACCAAAGAAGAATTACAAATAATACCGAAAGATACTCAACTACCGCCGGCGTCATTAATGTGAAACCGAATTCTACCTAACTGAGATAATTTTCTTACTCGAGACACGGCTAGATAAACTAAATTTGACCAGGAAATTCTATCATCGACGATCCAAACCTGGCCGTCTACGGTCAATCCCTGCGATGAGTGTATCATTGTTGCGTATCCTAGTTTCCATGGCGATCTTTCCGCGTTTATCGCGTCATTGACAAGATTAATATCAACGAAAATAATATCATTCAAAACTAAGATTTTTTCCTCTCCGCATGGCAAAGTAACACTGATATTTTGTTTCCTGGTATCAACGGGTCTGTAACACAATGGCACCTGTAATGTTGGAAATTTCTCGCAATGTAGCTTGAATAACATATCCTGAATAATATCACGAACAATTTTTCTGCTAGCAACGATCAAATGATCTGGACGCCACAAATTTAGAAAAATATTCATCGGAGTCTCGTCGATTATTCTTCTCATCACGTCACATTGAAACTTATTCGGTTGTAATCGAATTATTTTTTTGAATTCGGTCAGTAAATTATCATCAGATCTATAATCGGCATCGATTTCCTCATAATAGTCAACGAAGTTCCTAAGCTATTCATGAGGAGATTCGCCATCAATAGGATCGGGTTGACCATGATCTCCGCACATTATCACGGCGGTATTTTTTCCCTCCAGCCAGACCAGGAACGATTTTAATACAACTAAATTTACTGTACAAATTTCATCAAATATTATAATTTTGTTGATATATTTGTTTCCCATACGAGCCGAATCCCACAATCCACCGCTGTATTTGAAATAACTATGATACGTGCCAGAATCAACGCCGCGTTGCCTTATTTCTCGCGCTAATCTATGAGTTGGAGTCAACACGACCATATCAGAATTTGAAAATAAATTTATCGCTCTCGTTGTTTTACCGCTACCACCAGGACCGTTCATGTAGACGAATTTGTTACGCGAAATCGGATCAAACGCAGATGCGGCTGTTGATACTTCCTCGTATTTATCTCGATGAAATTTATCGCAATCTTCGACATCGGCGTCCTCACAATAATCTAGGATATCTTCGTTTTTTATTCTCCAAGTTCCCCAGGAACCATCGGTGATTAAATTTTTTAGCCTGCACTGATATTTCTTATCGATATAAAATGAATCCGTCGCTACCCTTACCGCGATATCAGAAAATTTATTTATCATCGACAGCAAATTAATACTTACATAAGCGAGCATCGACGATCTCAAATGCGTATACTGCGCTGATTCTCCATCGAGATAGCTGATTACGGTACCCAACTTTTCTCCATCAATAATAATATTTTCTCTGTTGCAGAATATTCCACGCGATACCGTATCAGCAATGATAAAGTCCATCTCGGCATCATTAATAAACAACCTAGCGTGGCGATGTTTATGATCAACTGATCCCCCTTGAGTAAATTTGCCAATTATTTTTCTTCCGATATCTTTCGCGTTTTCACAATCCGTCGGCAACCATACTTCGGTCTGCTTTCTATACGATATAATCGCCTCGCTCACCGTCAACGATATTAACATCGACGAATCCAGCATATATCTCAACAAAACCGTAGGGACCCATCTTCGTTGAGATAAATGCCGACCAAACCAAATATAACAAATCTTATGTAAATTTTCAGCAAACTCGAATGAAGTTACATAAGCGAATCCTGTCATGACAAAATCTGGCAACGGTCCGTTAATTGCCACTCTCGTCATCTCACTGGTTGGATGACCAAATTTAGCAAAATAATCTGCACAATCGCCGTATCCAAGGAAACTTCCAGGATAGCACGCGCTCATGTCAACGGAAATCATATCTTCGAAATAATATTTGGTATTCCATAATCCTCCATGGCCGTATTCGATACAACTAAGTTGAATATCATTGAGAAATTCATTCCTCGTAGGTTTCCACGAGTTTCTCTCTCTGGCAGCGTGAGCAGCAACGGATGGAACCGTAAAACAATTTGTCAGTAACTGATCTGGATTTGTCGAATATTTCACCGCGATATTTTTCATCGATTCATATAATATTTCATCTCGGTAAATATCTCCTCGTGGCAAGATAAACTGATCATATTTTTCTTCACTCGAAAATAACCAGACCGATATTGGATCAGACGCGGCTAATATTTTGATATATCTGAACATAGCATCGGAATTATTCTTTGTGGATTCTACAGGATAAAATTTAACAGCACGATCTCGTGGAAATATCATTACCGACTGCGCCCACGCATGCGAATTATGATCAACAATTTCGATTGGTAATCCTCGAGATCTGTACGGCGATGAATATAATATTTCTCCCGATAATGTTTTTACCGTGATAGGAAATTTAAGTTTCTTACTTAACGCAGCAACATCATCGATTGATGCACCATCAACAACCGTCTTCGCCCACGTGTTAATTTTATCCAATCTCAATTGAGTCAAGCCAGATCCACGTCGTGCATTTTTCATGTGCTCGATAACGCGTTCAGCAACACAATTTATCATTGGTGATTCCTTCATCGCAGGTAGATTTTTCATGTCAGGATTATTATTCAGCCGATAAATTCCATAAACAACAGCACTAGAAGGATACGCCCTAGCATAATAAGGACCGTCAATTCCCAATAATAATCCTGGCTTCGAATTTTTATCAAGAATAACATTTTTCTTACCGCCACGTACTGGATCTCGCTTATCGCGAATGATCCAAGTGTCGTCAGGCATTTGTGCAATAAATTTTATTCCGAAGATAAATCGCTCTTCCTTGTGTTCGGATTTTATGTGTTCGATTATCTTCTTCGCTCGCTCCAGATTCATCGTAGCATCAACGGAGTTTGTTTTCCATGTCGACCAAACATGAATCGCTCCATCATCGAAGAATTCCTTCTTAGCTCGATCAACTTCAGGAATTATATATTCTGCCTCATCAAGATCAAATGCATCCATTATTATAATTTAGACAAATGTTTAAATTATAATGAATAAATGTTCATGGATAACAATCGGATCAATAAAATCATGCGATAAATCCTGCAGAGGAGATTATTGTGGCGCTCACATATATGCAATTCGAAGAGGCAGCAAAGGACCACAACGATGTTTAGTTTGTCAAGTTGGCATTCGAGGAAAGACTCGATTATGTTTCTCCTGTGGAGGAAAAAATTATCGTGAGTTACGGAGATATTATGAAAGAAAATCTTCCTCGATAATAACTTGCGAAGAAGATTATATTAATCGATTCAAGGCAAATTACGATTTAAACAAACAGAATATCATATATGGAACTGAAATTGACGATTCCTGCAATGAAAATCACACACAAGTTCAAATCACATCCAACCATTGAGGGATACGAGGCATCTGTAGATGGTACCGTCAGAAATGCTAGAACGAAACATCGTGTTGGTAGTATTTGTAATTCGGGATATCTCAAATTTACAGTCCATAAAAGAATGGAAAGAACAGAATGTTATTACAATCACAGATTCATATACGAATGTTATTACGGACCGATAGAAATTGGACTTGTTATCGACCACATTGACGGTAATAAACTTAACAACGAGTTATCTAACCTTCGAGTTGTAACTCTGAGTCAAAATTCGAGGTTTGGTAATACCCGTGGATTTCCCAAGTATTCGAGGGCCGTTAAATCAGTAAATCAAGCAACAGGTGAGGAACTCGCTTTCGAGTCGATGAGTGCAGCTGCAAAACATTTCGTTATTGACTCACATTCGGTACAACGAGTGGCGGAAGGAAAATACAATGCGACGTTTTCTTATGTTGCTGATTCGTGGATCGAATTTTCCTATACTCGAATAATATTTGATTCGGAAAACGATGAAGAATAATTAAATATTACAAAATTAATATAATGGACGAACAAACTATAAACGACATCATTGGAGCGATTGATGATCTGAAGAAAAAAATAAATCTTCCATCGGAGTTGGACACGAATAAAATTCGATCTGAATTCGAAACAATTGTTCAAGGGAAACTTGAATACAAATATACGCTACCGTCAGAATATAAATTAATAAAGAAAATCCAGATTGCGATATATCAATCACTTGCGACAGTCAACGATGACCAAATTGAGGATTTCGTTAAATTATCGATGTTGGTGGAGAATGCTAGGTTGATTTTATCTGACGCATATGAATCACGAAAAATTACAAGTTCGCGTGTCAGACAATTGAAAAGACTTGTCGATGAAAGTAAAATTAGGGAATCTTCCGATTCCTAATTCCGCAAACAAAAAAAAACAAAAAATAAAAAAATATATTAATTTTGAAAATTTTCCTGGATTTTATTTATTTTTTTTCGCTCATTTTTCCTTGGGAGACAGATTCAAGAGTCAGAGACTCTCACGATCTTACTAACAGATTGATACTAACAGTTTCTCCTCGTATATCAAGTAAATTTCCTTTCTGATCCGTTAGTTTGAAATTTATTCTTGACAAAAATCGATTATGACATCGCAGGTAAAACGGATTTACTGGCTCCTTTATTATCAAATAACCAGGAGAAGCGCTAGGTGAAAACGAATACAAGATAAATCCCTGATGGGCTTGAGTCGACACTGACGAATCAACATTATAGCTGCCCTCGACAACATCCGCGTGAAGATAAATCGCGATAACTTCCGTTATATTAACGATACCCGGAGATATATGCCGTCCGCCCCTAGTCGGATCGTTATTGTGTTTGAGAATCAATTCTGAATGTACTTTTTTAGTCCACGCGGCATGTAATTTCGGAAATAAATCATCGATGGTATCAGTGACGGATTTTCTCATTTCATCAACATCATAATTGGGGAATTTGAAATTTGGCAGTGTTTCATTGGTTAATTCAAATACTCTCATGAATTTTTGTTTTTCTCCTGAGTTTCTGATCAACTCGAATTTGCTAATAGGAAGAACATAATCGGCAATTGATATATCGTCTACTATCGCCTTGATGAACATACCATGATAATATTCAATATCATTCGCGAGTTGATTTAAAATCTTCACTCGTCCGATAATTTCGCTACATGAACCTGATTTATTTAGGATGCATTCATGAAATGATCCCCGCAATAAATTTAATTGTATTGTATGTTCTTGAATAAATTCGTCGATGGTTCTTCTTACCAAGATACCGTCTATGGGGGCTATTATCCTGTTAATGTAGGTAGCGTCGAAGATTTTCACACCGGGGGGAATTTTAGGAAGAGGCAACCACGAGAGAATTCTTTCGTTAATAAAAGTAAAAGCGAACATTACCAAGTTAAATTTGTGGTTATTCATGAAGTTGATGGCGCTACCGATCAGAGGCTTGTGTTTGATATCTCCGTACCATCCTTCGTCGGTGGTAAAATCTGATTTTTTTGGTTCCGGTTGCTCTGGAGGAGCTTCCTCGTGCCAACCTGGAATAATAAAATCAGATTTTTCTGGTTTTGCCAGAGGTGCGATTTCAGGCCAACCTAATATGGTCCTAATCGATGATTGGTAAATATCTACCATGTACGGTGATTTCACTTCTATCATTGACGATAATGTTGGATCGTGCGAAGATATCTTTATTCCGGGAGTAGCGTCGCCGGTTATATTTGATATTCTAGTGGTAAACTCATTATTCAGCTGATCAATTTCATAACTGCCTGTTGGTATACCAACGACGATCCAATCAGGTGTTCCATCGGGTTTGCTTTTATTTGCAAAAACAAGTGAATTATTTGACATCAAATTACCGAATGACGTCGATCTAACATTGGGCCAGCTGTTGTAGACACGTAATTGTGTTAACGCAATTTCGTTGACGCTGATTGGTGTTGAAAAATTAATACTAAATTCTGGTTTCGTTGAACTTAGCGATATTAACGTTGTTGTTGGTGGTGTCGTGTTTGTCACGATCTGGGCTAGCTCGGACATTATTAATATTCATTTGTTCAATCTCCGAGTAAATACTGATCATCGAAGAAAATTCTAGATCGGATATAATACCGTCATTGAGACTCTCGGAAAGTAACGATGATAATTTCGAGTACGCATCATTGATTTTAGTTAGTTTGTTCTTGTACGATGATAGTTTCTCACTTGTGCACGATGAGATTTTTTTTGCGATGATATTGAGAACACCAGCGATTGTTGTTGTCGATGATATTATTATCGTTACTACGATTGGCGCGATTGTTGTTACCGCGGATAGAATAATTCCTGCGCCGGCGATTATTGCACTTACCGCGTACACAGCAACATCGATGGCAACTAATCTACGCTGGTATTTCTTTATTTTTATCTGATAATCGTCGAGGAGTTTTTTTAGCGAATCCTGCCATGATCGCGCCTGATTATAACGGTAATCCGATGCGGTCATTTATTAGTTATTTATCTAACCAATTCTTGGTAAAATTGGTTTTTTATTTTCAACTTTAGTTGGTTGGGGTTCCTCTATCTCAGCAACTGCGTCTTGTTCAGGTTGATCGTACTGTTCGGATTGATCAAGATTAAGTAATTCCGATAAGTATTCGAAGGTTACAAGATATTTCACCGGTCCCATGGTGGTTCTGTCTGGTGGTTCTAGCGTGAATGTTGTATTGCTATATTCATTTAACAAAATAATAATAAATCCAGGATATAATTGAAATCTACTATTTTGTTCCGGTTGTACATTAAATTTTATATCGGAGATAACATGTAATCGGTATACGCCAGCAATTGGCGCGGTAAATTTAAATGTGTTACTCTGAGGTATCCATTGACGATAAGTTAATTTAAACACAAATGTTAGATTGCATTGAGAAATTCTGTCTAACAAAAGATCCGGTATATAAAGTTTCGACAATCTTGGGATTTTCAACGGAAATATTTTTGTGTTGATTTCGTCAATCTTCGTAGTTGTTTTGAGAAGATTCTCGTTAATGTCTCGAATTTCTTTCTCGTACACTGATGTTCCGACTCGTTTTGATATCATATTAGTTAACATGCTAGTGTCATTGAGATTATTCTCTTTGATGATTTCTATTTCATCGTTGATTTTTTTTATTTTCTCATCTATCGATTCGCGTATCGCGTTAACCCCCTTGGCAAATTCGGGAGCAACAACATCGCTGAGTTTATTAATTTCCTCGCTGATTTTTTTGTTGAGATCGTCGATTGATGTTTTCTGACCCATCGAGATATTTACTTCGTTAATTTCACCATGAATACTAGCAATTTCCTCGTTGATGGATTTTACTCTCTCGATGAGATCGCTGTGTGTAGTTGAGGAGGTATCGATGAATTTTTTTATATCCTCGTCGAGTTTTTTACTGAGATTTTTTGATACCTCCTCGAGTTTTTTAAGATCATTATTTAGCTTGTTAAATCTTTTTGTTATTTTTTCCTGGAAATCATCCAGTGATGCCTTATCGGACTTTAGAAGCATCGCCGCTGATAACTCGCTATTTTTTTGTTTTATATCCACGAAATCGGCCTTTGGTGGAAACTCCGCGATAATATCGTTAATATCAGCGATAGATTTTAATACCATCTCCGATTGGCGAGTAAATTGACTGATATGATCATTATATTCGTCTCGCTTGATTATATCAGCTATTTTCACGTTGCTGGTGTGTAATCTTCCCTCGGTATTTTGAAAAACAGCAGCCTCGCCAGGATCTACCTCTGACAGCGATAGAAGATTGTTAATATCGCTCTTGGTTGCGAAATTTGATGTATCGATGTCGCTTATTTCTTTTTTTTCCTTCCTGAAGAGGGATCTACCGTAAATGTCAACCATGATATTTATCTACGGTATATTCAAATAAAATTTTGCGATAAGGACCGGATGATTTTGAAATCGCATCGAGGACGTTAATTGATTCTGGGCCGCATGTTGGTGGATCTGTTAATGTTTGTGTTGGAAGTGTCGAATACCAAACCGGAAGTTTCAACGAAGACACGTATTTGATAAATTCGTTTGGTGGTGCTAATCCGTATGAGTCAAAATAAACGACTTCGCGAGGATTAATCGCGTAAGCAACCCAATGTGTGCCAGGGCCGGAATTTTCATCGAGATTTATTATTCCTGTCTCGGTAGGGTTCGGTTTGTCCGGTAGTTGATCTCGCATAAATACGCCTCTGAAAAATTTTATTTTCTTTTTTTTTGCTTCACTGATTAAATCTAAATTTGAGGCTGGTAGACTCGACTTAGACCGGATCCGTACGGGGGTCGTCTTAGGTAAAGGCCGGATCCCTTTTTTTTACGATATCTTCCTCCGGTAATTTTTCGTGCTATTGTGGAACCTATTTGAGAACCTACACCTCCGAGCGCGCCTAATCCTATTGCTTTTCCAACTGCTGGAAGAATCCCGGCTAGTAGTCCTGGAATAGCAGCCAATAAGGGAAAAATACCACCTACTTTGACCATATCTCTGATGGCGCCTATGGAAAGACTCACATGAACACCAGTATTTGCTGATTTGGCCTTAGAGAAACGTTCACGTTGACTTTTGCTCAACGATAGTTTGTTAGGCCCACCTTGAATTTGATCGTTTTTCAGGGTTAATTTCATACCACATCGCTTTGATATCGCTGATTGGAGCTTTTTCATCTGACCCGGGGTCAGAGTTACGCTGACGTGTTCGTATGGCATATTAATAACCGCTTAATCTAAATTTGGAATTTGTCACATGTTCTCTACGGGTGCATCGATGACTCTCATTCTTCCACTGATACCTTCCAGGATCATTGTTCTATCACTGAGAATAACCGCGATTGCTCTTGCATTATTCCCACCTGTATCAATTCTGGCCTTAAAATGAATATCAACGACGGATTGCTTTACCAAATCGAGATGTTCCAAAGAAAAATAATAGATGGGATAGAAAGTATTAAAATCTAGTTGTGATATTTGCAATCCAGTATCGATATTTTGATCGCGCCCCATGAAACTTAATAATCGATGATACGCGCGTGCCGTAGAATATTGGACAAAATTGATAGCTATTTCCTCAGATGGTTCTTGTTGGCCGTTTATTCTTAGTGAAACGTTTGTTGCATGGAATTGATCGAATACCATGTGGTTAGTTAATTGTGTATTTCTATTCATATTTTGGAAAGCAACAAAGATGTGTCTAGGTGCCGAAGAGCCCTGTTGTGAAGCAATTCGCCAAGTAAATATTCCGTTAATATTAACATTATCGGTGGAGTCGGTCATCGTTGTCAGCCAAGACATGACGGACTTTCCACCTTGATTCATGAATGATAATAATTTTTCTTCTACGATCATCGATGGAACTATCGCTGGCATCCACAAGGTAATTCTTTCAAGGACAACTTTACCGACATCAGCGGCTACACCAGCTGCTCGCCAGATGGCTCTGTCATCATTGGCGTCTCGAACGAAAGTTATCGTATGTTTTGCTCCGTAAATAACTTTTCTAAAATGTCTACAAAATCCAAAAATATGGGATAACGGAATTGCGCAGGAAAATCTTCGTTCATCCCCAATTAACATTTTCTTTCTCGTGGCAAATCCAAGGTTGTAATTGTTACTGGTGCCAACTATTATGTCTTCGACGGCATTAATATTAACAGGAGGAACAGCGCGATCTCTAGGTTGTCTTTTTTCATACGGAAAATCTTCAGGGACATCAGAGTTATCCTTCGCGAACATCATACTAGGACCGGCTGATCTGGTAAAATCATCAGAGTATCTTGCTAGTCCTATGATCGTCGTTGCTATATCAACGTTGTTTGTGATTGATTCAATCTCTCTTCCATCAATCATGTAAGTGGCATTCTTGAATAATGCCATGATACCGTTGTTGACGAATCCAACTTTAAAATCCGCTGCAAAGTTGGTATCATTTGTCCTAACAATTTTCCCAACAAATTCGATATACGCCTCAGATGGAAGAAAATATCTTGTTGTATCGTGGACTTGCATTTCCTTACGATTTCTTGTATCTGGCTCAACTACATCGTACGAGAAATACTGAAAATCTCGCACGGATGTATCCCTACCTACTGGCTCGTCCATGTCGAACACTTCGTTTGACACTTGTGCGAACATTATTAATAAGATTCTCATCTAAAACGAAGACCGCTGCCTGAAATGAAACTTGTATTTACTAGATTTGTCTTAGCAACATCCTGCGCTAGATTTGTCTTAGCAACTTCCTGTGCTAGATCATTTATTTTTTTATTTGCTGCGTCATTTATGGCTTTACTGACTTCGGGTGGCATTTCTCTGGTGCTAGGTAATTTGACGGGTTGTTTTTTACGAGTTAAACTTAATATTTTACTTTTGACAGCGTTGAAGCCCTTACTGGCCAAATTACCGATACCAGAAATGGCAGTCTCGCCGATTTTTCCTATTGCTTTTGATGCGAACTGTTTGATCGCGGGTCCGATTTTAGGTATTACTCGCGTGACAAGACTTCCAACGATATCGCCGAATCCATTGCCGTGAATATATTTGTATACGGGCAATCGAGAGTTTACTATGCGGACCTGTTTGGGTCTGCTCTGATGTTTGTGAACAATCATGTTATTTCAATTGTATTGTTTTAATCGATGAGTTCATCGACAAACTCCTTATAAATGTGAGAATCAATGATACCACCACGGAATAATCGCTGACAAATATCTGAGGCTTCGTTGGTTATTTCACGGGAGTTATTTCCGGCTCGTTTTCCTCCGATTAACACTTCGAGGCGAGATACGTCGTTGACAACACTGTCAGGGCAAACTGTATATCCACTTCCTGTTTTTGATTCTGTTTCTGATTCTGATTCTGATTGCAATGGCGTTACGTAGAATACTTCGTCTGACGGCGTTGAAGATTTCGACTTCTTCTTCTCCTCCTCTTCTGTTGTCCATGGTGATGTCCCTGACGACGTCGGTGGTGAATATTGTTTTTGTGGATCAAGTGATGAAAATGGTATTGGCGTGCCTGATTGCAGCGATGAATAATATTCAGATAGGCCTTTCGCAATTTCCGGATCAAGTAAATGGCTTACTCTCTCTCTCTTAGGTGACGAATCCTTAGGTGGCGAACTTTTACTTTTAGGTGGTGCTGATGCAGGAAAATCCCTTATAGGACTATCTTGTTTAGGATAAATATCCTTTATAGAAATATCTTGTTTAATAATATCCTTTTTAGGACTATCTTTTTTAGGACTATCCTTTTTAGGACTATCCTTTTTAGGACTATCCTTTTTAGGACTAACCTTTTTAGGTGTTGTTAAAGTTGATGCTCTCGCTTCCCCCTTTGATAACTCTATTCTGTAATTACCAACATCCGATGTAAATTTCCCAAAATCTTCATCAGAATATCTTACTGGTTTTCCTAAACTACCAAAATAAATCATCGCATACCAATCAAGTAATTTAACTTTATCAACATCAATATCTTTACGCAAAAGGAATTTTTTATTTATCGGAGAATCATCCGCAGCCATCATAATTTTTTATTGATAGTCTTTGGTTAAATGCAACAAGTTTTGATCCAAATAATTATCCGCTGATATATTAGGATCAATTTTAAACGAACTACTAGCCGGTGATGATTTATATTCGGGTATAACTATCGGTTCATCACTCTGATCTTTTTTCTTTCTTGGTTTTCTTTCTTTTTTCTGAGGTGGAGGTTTTTCTTTTGGTCTAGCTCCTAATTCCTCTGGTTGAATTATTGGTTCCTGCGGTTGAATATCTTCCTGTGGTATTACTTTTCTCCCTCGTGTTTTAGGTTTTTCTTTCATTTTTTCCGCTCGCTCCTTATTATCATTTTTTCTACTTTCTGCTACTTCTATAAATCTTCTAAACCATCGATCAGTTGTTTTCGCCTGCGTCATTTTCGCATAAACTTTATACAACATAATATTCCATTTATCACGAGATGAATATCTGTCCATTCCTATTTCAGTCAAAAAGTCATTTCGAATATTAAACGCATCTTCCGCAAATTGACCAAATTGATCTATAGTATACATCTCAGATAACGGTCGTGTTATCATTTCCCATCCCTCATCGGTAAAATTTTCTCTTAAAACATTGATATCAAACTTCTTTTTTTCATATTTGGATTTTCCCCCTCCAGGTCCGCCTCCAGGTCCCCCTCCAGGTTTTCTCCCTCCAGGTTTTCCCATTCTAGGTTTTCCCTTGCTACCTATTTTAAAAGCAATTGCAGGTTTCCCCCCCCTGTTGCGCTGCTGCTGCTGCTATTGCTAATCGCTGGGGTAATGTTTGTGATTGATCCTCAATACCTTTCAACGCGCGAAGGATTCCTATTTTACTGATATCTGGATCTTCTTTGTCACCATATACAGTTTTTTCGATCGTTCCGGTCACTGGCTTCAACCATTTCGCCGAAGTTTCGGATATTCCATATTGTACATCTTCGTAACCACGAGAATTTCTCTTAAATAATTGTTTTGTCGGAATGAGCTTCCTTAGTGCAGCTAATTGCTCTCGCGCTAATCTAGCAGAATGAGGTTCTCCAACTGTACTAGTTTTCGGACTCATATTATTTTCAACTATATTGTTTTAATGTGAGGTAAAATTAGGATCTGCAGCCTTTCTTCGCAAACTTCATCGACACCAGAATAAATTTCCCACCCCCCCCTCCGAAAAGTAGTATTTTTTCCTTGTCCAGAATCATCGATTTTGCACACAAAAAACGCACTCTGGGTCGAATTTACGCAAATTGTTTTTCGTAGGAAGGTTTATTTCTGCATTCTGAGGCTTCTACGGAGAAAGTTCTCGTAGGAGGCTTTATTTTGCTGGAACGGACTGGTCTGTACAACTTCCCTGCTGCTCTCTCACATAGCTTGAAAATAAAGTTTTAATCCAAATGACATCAACTGCATTCGCAAACAGGTTCAGTGACATCCATTTCGGCATTAGAAACGTCTCTCTGGTGTTTGCTGGAAGAAAATAGTGACTGTTTCCAGTAGATAATACGTTATTAATGTGCCGCCTTCTGCAAGTCAAGATATGCCTAGATACACAGAGTGATGTGAGTGATTGCCAGGAGGAAGTATTTCACTGGCATTTTCTCTCTTGATATTTTAAAAGCATTATGTGGCAGAGGGCACCAAATACCATCTTACAAGACATTTCTTAGCGTGGCAATTTTACATTAACGCACGTAGGATTTGTAATAACAATGAGTGGGGGCTTTAGGGTGTTCGTCTTTGACGTCTCGTTATGTTGCTCTCCATATTATATTGATATGACGTGAAACTAAGTCATTTAACATAACACATCATTCGTTAGTCAAACCGTATACTGCATTGAAAAACTTCTAATGTGTATTTTCTTCTATATTTCACGGAGGTGTACGTTGTAAAGTATACTCATTGTTTGCACGACGTAGGTTTCAGCTCATATTGGTGTTATCTCACCATTAGCTTTGTATAGCTGCGACCGACCCTTCAAGGGCGGAAAGTTAAATGGCACAATTACAGTCTAGATGCGAATCATGTAATTCCCTCATATCTCAAACATTTAAAACCATACCTTTCTCTGTCCATGCAAGCTTTTGTAACTTTAGAAACAGTGGTCGTCAACAGAGACTGCAATCTGAAATAAATTCTCTTTTGGGGGGACGAAGAAGTCTGGTTAGACGAAGGGTGAAGTGGCGTGATGCCGACACTCACGTTGGCATATAAAAAGCGGATTTACTAAATTCAAAACTCACTATAAATAAAGAACTTAAAATAAAATAAAAATAAAAATACAGTATTCTTTCCTCAAAACAAACGCGTGCACAGATAGAAGAATACATACTTGACATTTGTGAGGAATAAAGAGATTACATGTATATGTGCTAGATTGTAATTGTGAAGGGTACATTCTGAGACTGAAGGTGTGGTATGATTAACAATGGACCAGGTGCTGACTCCACGTGTCTATCAGTGGAATGCCTTTTTGATTTAAATTTGTTTTATCATCAAACAGTGTGTGTGTGTGTGTGTGTGTGTGTGTGTGTGTGTGTGTGTGTGTTTGTGTGTGTGTGTGTTTGTGTATGGGTGCGTCTGTGTGTGATTTGGATTTTCAACGAAGCTTTAACAATTTTTAGGTCATATCGCTACAATGTCTGCAGTGTAGGAGTTTATAGTGATGTCTAACATTAGGGCATCATGGCGCAGACATGTAGCATCATATCCCACCCAATCCCATTATCCTAACACCAGACCGACATGTCCAAACACTAACCTCTTAATGCTGAGCGCCAAGCGAGGAAGCTGCAAGTACCATTTTTATACGTCTTTGGTATGACTAGGCCAGAGTTCGGACTAGCGACCTCATGCATGGTAAAGAGTAGAGTCGTAATTGTATTCCTTATCACACGTTTTAATTGTATTAACCATAACGTTTCTCAGTTAATCATATTTGACTTGATATTCGTCAAATTAGTTTGCTTATTTTCTTTACTTGCAAAATGCGAAAGCTTGCTTTGATGCAAGTTGTATATTATTCCCCTAGGCTACAAAAACGAAAACAAAGTTTACAAAAATTCTTAAGAATTTGCAGCAAAAGGATAAGAAAAGAATTTCCTGCGTACGTGCGTTGTGTCCTATTGTTATCTCACCTTAAAAGAGACATACCCTATGGATCCCGCACATGGGGGCAAGTGGGTGTGGATGGTTGAGAGGGAGCACATGTATTCACCCTCTCCCAGATTTCAGCTCTAAACCTGATTTAGCCTACATGAGTAAAAAAAAAAAACATCATTGCTGACCACTACATGTCCCCACACTAACCATCTTAATTCTACCGGCGCAATAGGATACATTAATGTGTTCAGCATCTAACTATAGACTTAACAAGCTGCACGGAAAATACATTTCGATGCGTATTTGATCTCGTAAACGAGAAGCGTTTCTAGCGCAAACATAGGTTTTGAGGTCTGTATACTACAATTCTAGTTTTGATCGCGTCCAAGGAATTAGTATGTGTGGATGATATATACCGTAACTAGCAAAACAACTCGTGTGTATTAGCCAGCTGATTACAGGAGTAACAGTTCATTTCAACTGGGATACGCGTCTAACATACATTTCAACGTTAAGCTGAAACGTCTAAAGCTTTCTTTAGTCCGTATCATCATCATCATCATCATTTAAATAATAGAAGTTTTCGCCCGTACAGGCATGTACGTCTGGTTAATGTCCATAAGCGGACTATTTGATTGATCCCGGGGGGAGGAATTAAAGCCTCATCCACCAGGCATTAATGTGCATAACAGGCACTATTTAATTGAGCCGTCAGGTCTTGGGTCAATATGTCTGGCTTCATAGACCCTAGCGACCTGAATGTAAGGCTATACTCGAGTGGGGATAGACCTAGCACACACTCGAGTTAAATTTAGCAAATCAGTCTGCATTAGCTGCGCTAGGTGTCCACCAAGCAGTATGTGACGCCAGTATCGATTGGTCGCCACTATGACGTCACATCGGGACACCTAGGTTTTTATTCCCATGTATAGGGTTAATTAATTGTTCATGAAGAGAGGAAAAAGTGCTTCTCCCTTCATGTATTTAATATGTGCTATGGTGAGGAGGAAGGTTGGGTTAGGGAAAAACCTGCTCACCAGGAAGGCACCTTGGTTTATCCAGGATATACATGTTTTGACTCCTTGCTAAAAGGTTAATGAATTGTCGTCTTGACGGATTTTTGGAGATATAGTCTGTGCCGTTTTTATTAAAGATAGTACGGCACCAGTGACCGATTAGTGATAGTCTGTAGGGTTATTACAATTTTCCTATTGAATCTGATTTGGGTGGGGTGGTTTTTGGTTTGGGTTCACCCTTTTGTGTATGGTTGTTTAAACTTTCCTAAGCTTAATGGTACGCCGCTTTGTTCAGCTGGGTCTGATGGTCCTTGGGGTTTGGACCGCCTCATATATTTTTAAGTTTAGTGTCCTAACTAGTTTCGCTAGGTATTTGGTTGCTGCATTGTGCAGCCGGGCCTGATGGTCCTTGGGGTTTGGACCACCTTATAGGTATTACTTTTGGGTTATCGTAAGTTTTCCTATTTTGATAGACTTTGCCACCTTGTTCAGCGGGGCCTGATGGTCCTTGGGGTTTGGACTACCTTATATGTATTAGTTTTGGGGTTATAGTAAGTTTTCCTATCTTGATAGACTTTGCCACCTTGTGCAGCGGGGCCTGATGGTATTGGGCTTTTTAGACCACCTTATATATTCTAGTTTTTAGTCTTATCTAGGTGTTCTAATTGTTTTTATTGCCTCGAGGAGAGGCTGTGCCTTAGTGCAGTTGCGTTTGTTGTACTACAGATAACCTGTGGTCACCTTGCGGTAAGAAAAGATGTTATTGTCCTTAATTTCATGTTGTAGGATTGTGGTGCCCTAGCAAAATAATTAATTAAATTTTGTTTGAAGAATGAGAAGAAAAAAATAAAAGAAAAAATATTTTGTTGTTATTCTTTAGATTAAGGGTTAGTGTAGTTTATTTGTTTCTTATATGTGTAGGTTTAGCGTTGGGCTAAGTACTTCCTAATCTATCGTAATATGTAATTTATTTTTCAAGTTTTTTGGATGAAGCTATTGTATGTTGTTATTTTATGTTCAGGCTAAATCTATTTGATTAAGACATATATCTTTGCCGAATACTCGGATCGCTAAGACATGTCAAAGAAATCTGATCTTATTTATTTCCTAATTTTAAGTTTATTAGCCTGTCTGCTAGTTATGATAATTTTTCCAATTTTGTTTTAGTTATGTGATATTATTTTATTTTCAGGCCAAAACTATTTTGATAAGACATATATCTTTGCAGAATATTCGTGCCCTAAGACCTGTCAAAGACATCTGTTCTTGTTTATTCCCTGATTTTAAGTTGGTTAACCTGTCTACTAGTTACGGTAGGCGTGGATTTATTTTGATTTGATTATTAGCTTTTGGATAGAGCTATTTATGTGAGGTTATTTTCAGGCTAAATATATTTCGATAAGACATATATCTTTACCAAATACTCGGGTGGCTAAGACATATCAAAGAGATCTGGTTTTGTTGTCCCTTACATTGAGTTTGTTAGCCTGTCCCTTAGTTTAGCGGGTCATATACGTTTGTTTACCCTCCCCCCTTTTTTTCCCCCCAATGTCGGTGAGGAAGTTTATAATATTTTTGGAAGTAATGCACTTATTCAAGTTTTGTTCTTTGAGGAAACCTGGATAGGTTGGTTGGGACCCTATTTTATGTTGTTTAGTACTAAACCTAGTTCTTTGGGTTCCATACTTATGGCAGGTGTTAAAAACATGTTCTAAATCTTCTTGGAGTAGACAGTGTGGGCATTTGCCATTTGAGTTTATATTGATTGTCAAATATTGCCCAAAGCTGCTGGCTAATTTAGTTTTGCCTATTAGTATCCTATTGATGAGTTTTTGATCCCGACTGCTAATGAGTTGTGATGGGTTGGTATGTCTTGCGACCTTATTTAGTATGGAGTATAGCTTGCGTCCCTTTTTGCTGATATCCCATTGTTGTTGCCAGTTATTGTTAATTTTAATTATAATGATGATATACAATTCTTGGACGCTGTAATATAATGCTATGGAGTAAGGTTCATGGAGATATTGTTTAGCTACTTGGTCTGCTTTATCGTTACCTGCTAGTCCGATATTTGAGGGCACCCACATGAACTCTATTATATGTTTGTTATTTAGCAGTTGTTTAATTAAGTGGTTGGTTTCCTTCAGGAAGTTGCATCTTGTGATAGTGTGGTTTGACTTAATCGAGTTGATGACGCTAAGGGAGTCGCTAATGATAACTGCTTGTCTAGTGTTTGTTAGTTGGATCCATTTTAGAGCTTCATAAATGGCACAGAATTTGGCTGTGTAAACGGAGCAGGTGTCGGGTAATCTAGCTCCGAATTCTGCATTGGTTTCTGGGATTTCTATTGCCGCAGCAGTTTTGTACGGTTTTGTAATTTTGAATCATCGGTGTATATCTTCGTGTACCCTATGTATTTTTATTCTAGGTCGGGAAATATTTGTGTCCTTATATCATGTAACTGGTCTTGTTTGTTGCCATAAGTAAGAGTTATTGTGTTACAGTTAGGGTTACCTCTCGCCCATGGTGTTGGGTCGGGGTAACTGCATTGTTCAAAGATCTTTAGTTAGTTCATGAATATTTTTTGCACCGGGTGGTTTTGGTTTCAGTTTTTTTAATGAAAGGAATATTACTTTATTGGATGATTTTCCTGGTTGGATGGCTTGTTTTGTGGCTCGAAACTCGTGCGGCATATCTTAATATGCTTGTGTTTATTCTTAGTTGCAGTGGTAGTTCTCCTGTCAGTATTTGGAGCTCTTCTAGGGAGACTGAGTTTCGTGCTCAAGCGCAAATGATTAGTGCCTTATGTTGTATGGAATCTAATTTATTAAGTGATGTTTGGTTAGCTGATGCATATATTTGGCATCGTAATCTATTTTTGCCCTTATAAGTACCTTATATAGTGTTAAAAAGGTTTCTTGGTTGCCCCCCCACCCCCACCCCCCGCCTCCCATGTAGTTCCTTTGAGATTTCTTGATAGACTTAGATCAGCTTTACATTTTTGGGTGAGCTCTTTAATGTAGTGTTTCCATGTTAGGTTTTCGTCAAGGAACATTCCTAGGAATTTGGCTAT
The DNA here is from genome assembly GCA_028554795.2 of Sinohyriopsis cumingii. Taxonomy (NCBI): domain Eukaryota; kingdom Metazoa; phylum Mollusca; class Bivalvia; order Unionida; family Unionidae; genus Sinohyriopsis; species Sinohyriopsis cumingii. The sequence goes on along the minus strand of CM068835.1, from coordinate 73,678,393 downwards.
TTTTACAAATTGTATTAATTTCCCTAGGATGTTCAGTTTAGGATATTCTATAGCATTTACATTGTGTGGAGCTTTTGTCCAGACCAAATCGAATGCTTTTTCCAGATCGAGAAATACTGCGATTAGATGTCTACTGCATTTGCGTTTTGCATTAAATGCTATCTTGATGCTTGCTTCGAGTCTGAACAATTGGCCATTTTAGTCTGTCATTAATCATTGTTTCCATTATTCTGCATATGCTATCAGATAGATATATGGGTCTATATGCATTGAAGTCATATGAGTTTTTGCCAGGCTTGATTATTGGAATGACAATAGCTTTTTTCCAGATTTTGGGTAGTGGGCCCTTCCGCCAGCTATCATTAAGTTGATCTAGTATGTTTTCGGTTATGTTTTCCGGGATGTGTTTGTATATTTCATAGCTAAGTGCGTCTTCTCTGGGTGAGGTTGCCCTTTTCTTAACAAGTGCAGCTATCCATTCTGCTATTGCGAAGTCCTCATTTAATTTAGTTTGTTTGGGGCCTAGATCGGAGAAGGGGTTTGGATACTTTTGTTCTACATTTTGGCGGTGCTCTTGGAAATGTTGGGTATGGATGGAGTTGCTGCTCATACTTGCTAAGTGTGATACCAGGCAGTTTGCCTTTTTTTTGTTGGTTAGATTTCCAGTCAATGTGGGTGTTGATTGATCGCTTTTCCCCTGCTTTTGTCTTGTCCCATACCTGTTTAGCGTTGGATTTGAAGTTTACATTAGCGCAGAAGGCTTGCCAGGATTTGTGTTATGCATTTTGGATTATTGTTCTCATTTCTTGTTCCCTATTATTGTAAATCCTAAAGTCATTGGAGTCCCATGTGTGTTTAAATCGATTAAGGACCTTCTTTTATTTTTTTATCTTCATTACATTTTTCGTTCCACCATGAGACTGTGGGTTTAAGTTGTTATCCTCCTGTTCTGGGTATATGTGTTTTAGCTGCCTCAGTTACGGCGTTCATTACATGTATATTGTATTGATCGATCCTATCATTATAAACATCTTCTAGAGTTAGTTTAGTTCGTATCGTTGAATCCAATCGCCTTAGAAGCTTTTATTCTCTGCTGAATGTTGACAGAGAGTGACCTGACCTATAATTTGTTTATGTAAGACACCATAACATAATATATTTTATTCTTGGTTACAATCTTGAACATCGGCGTATTAAAATTAACAAATTAAAGGAAAACTTCGATTAATTATTTAAGCGGGAAATCTGGTCTAATGGGTTCTTTTGGGTAGAAAGATGATATATATTCTTCTTAATTAGTTCAATTATATTTTGAACTGTTCTTAGCAGCACGATGGAATTATCTAGGACTAATGATCGTCGTCTAGCTCATCTGGATATATATATATATATATATATATATATATATATATATATATATATATATATGTATATGATGTAATTAAATCATTTACTATATATATATATATATATATATATATATATATATATATATATATATATATATATATATATATATATATATATATATATATATATATATATAGTAAATGATTTAAATTACATCACAAGTACTCCTGGGTGGCGAAAACGAAAGCAACTTTGCCATAGAAACATGTTAAGTGAGTATATTGAGAGAAACAGCCAGGTTAAACATGCACTTAATTTAGTTGTACCTGTACCTGTCTCTCCCATGGAATATTTAAGTGAAGGAATACCATCGGACTGTACTGATTTTGGAGTGACAAAACTTCAGAATTCCGAAATTATGAATGATCTGGATCAGAACTTTTCACATTTGTAATAAAGGAACGATCTTAAACAGGTATTATTTGAATATTAGCACTTATTTCCAGATGTTCCTACAAGAACAAACAACATTTTCCATGACGCTGAAATTGTAAATTCCAAACACGTGAAACAACATCCGCACAGCATGAACCCTCTCAAACAGGAATACTTGAAAAAAGAAATTAAGTATTTGCTGGAAAAAGATTTTACAGAACCCAGTAAAAGTGATTGGAACTCACCATGTATACTTGCTCCGAAACCAGATAAAACTTTCCATATGTACACTGATTAAAGGAAGGTGAAGAGTGTGACTAAAACAGATTCATTTCCATTACCTAGAATCGATGACTGCATTGATAAAATTGGATATGCCCAGTATGTCACCAAATTTGACCTTCTGGACGGATTTTGGCAAATTCCATTGACGGAAAGAGCAAAGAAAATTTTGGCATTCGTGACTGAAGATGAACTTTATGAATATGAAGTGACGTCGTTTGGGATTAAAGGTTTGCCAAGTACTTTTCAACGTCTAATGAATATGATTACATGTGGTCTAGATAACTGTGATGCTTACATCGACGATGTCATCATCTACAACAACAACTTAAAAGAAAATTTAGCGACAAATCGGAATTTAATTTTGACAGACTCACTGATGCAAGTTTGACAATTAATTTATCCAAAAGTGTGTTCTGCCGTGTTAGTGTAACATTTCTAGGATATCTCGTGGGACATGGGCAAGGCAAACCTATAGACGTTAAGGTCCAGGCTATATCTGAGTTCCCCGTACCTGTTAGTAAAAAGCAACCGATGTGATTTTTAAATTTTTCCATAATTGCTGAACGGTGACAAATTTATTGAGCAAGAAAAACAAGTTTCTTTGGACTGAAAAATGCCAGGAGGCGTTTGGTAAGTCAAAAACCATACTTAAAAGCGCGCCAGTTTTTACAGCTCCAAATTTTAGCCAATCATTTAAAATGCATGTTGATGCAAGTGATGTTGGAGTTGGAGCAGTATTGATTCAAGAAGACAAAAATGGTGTTGATCATCCAGTGTGCTATTTTCTAAGAAATCAAATAAGCACCAAAGAAATTATTAAACAGTACAGAATGAGTGTTTGGCTTTGATATTGGCATTACACTAGTTTGAGGTTTACCTTAGTTCAGCTCCTTCTTCTATTATTGTGTTTGGTAACCACAACCACATTATTTTCATCGGCAAGATGAAAAATAAAATGTAATGACTACTAAGGTAGAGTTTGTTGTTACAGTAAAATAATATTGATATCAGGCACATCAAGGGAAAATATAATGTAATAACAGATGCCCTTTCCCGTTTGTAAAAATGCATTATTTTATGTATACGCTGTATAATTCATAAGAGTTCTTATGCTTTTTTTAAACCTCATACAAAATTAATCTATGGGAAACAGAAAACTTTATTATATAAATCTTTCTTTTTCATTATGGAGCGAAGTGGTACGTATATTTGATTTAACTTTTATTTGATTCAATTTGTTTGTTTTCTAGTTTTCAATTTTGTTGTTATTCCATTATATGCTACTGTAATGTAACTTTATTTACTGGATTTGACATTTTGCAGAAAATCAGTCCAGTTCTATTTGACCTGTTTTTCATAAATACTTAGTAATATAAACGTTCTATCTAGTGCTGATCTATTTCCTAACATTGATTCAGAATCAGTAACAGTTGAAGTAAACACGTTTTTGATTTTCGATTTGTTCTTTCTTAGAGTAAGATTGAAAACGTGAAATCGAGGCCGTACGTGATGTTAGGCATGTAAAAACCTTATATCTTGTTCTAGAAACATAATTATGTGACCGTCATAAGGGAATCTGTTTTGCTTGTTACATTATTGTATACATGTTTTCTATAGATAATATGGGCAGTCGGGTTTTAAACCATTGACACTTAAAGGTATTTTGTTGTGACCAGTTTGAGTTTAATTTTTAATTGTTTTCAAAATTATTTAGACTCCAAGAGATTTTTTTTCCCCTGGAAGTACTTGTGTTCTAAATTAATTCTTGGACAAAGACTTGATTGATTGATTGATTTTATTTTTAACGGCCCATCAGCAATGTAAGGCTATTTAGCGCCAAACAAATTGTTATATGTATAATCTTTTTAAACATTTTTATAAAAAGTCTCATATCGACCAGCGATATGAAAAACAAATAGTTGAAATTAATACGGTAAGATGGTAACGGTACAAAATAAAGCTTCCCGATCAACGGGGGATGTAATTGTTGTATATTAATGAAAAATAATGAAAAGGTATTAAAAAGGGACGGTATATATATTGCTGCACAAGGTGATAGCATAAAACTTAGAGCTTAGAGTAAATATTCACTGCTTTCTGGTGCTCTATAATACGAGTCATGTTGATAGTATCAAAAAGTTTCTTCATGTCATGCACATTGTAATACTGATCGCGGGTAGGTAGCAGGTCAAAACACTCTATCATAAAGTGCCTGACAGTGAATGGTTCATTGCAAGAAACGCACTCTGGTGGGTCTTCACCTTTCAGTATGTGGGAGTGGGTGATATAAGAATGACCAATTCGGATTCTTGCAATGACTACCTCCTCCCTACGCATGGTTCTATAGGAAGGAGTCCATTTTCCTAGAGTTGGCTTGATTGCATGAAGTTTGTTATTCAATGCATCATTCCATGATGCCTGCCAGTTCTGACGTAAGGACTTTCTGACACTAGGTTTAAAATCAGTATACGGTATTTAATAATCAGGTGGTTCTTGAGTAAGGGCCATTTTAGCAGCGCGATTAGCTTTTTCGTTACCTTTAATACCAATATGGCTAGGTAACCAACAGCATATTATCTTGTGGGAGACACTCATCTCGGTATTTTTGACGAGTATGTTTTTCAATAATGGATTCTCCAGTTTTCTATTATGTAGTGACTGAAGTACTGATAGTCGGAGAAGATGATGCTGTTTAAAATACGTTTGCTTACTATATGTTGCAGAGCAAGGCTGAAAAATTGATGTTCTATTTGGTAAGCGAACTTGCGTTGTGTCATTTCCACAAACGAAGGCTGCAGCAGCCTTTTCCTCATCCTTTGATCCGTCGGTATAACTTCTTGTGTAGTTTTTAAATTCGGTGAGGAGTTCTTGATAACAGCTGTGGAAGACAGAAGGGTTTGTCTCACATTTTTTCCCATCGTGTAGCGTAAAAAGTGGTTTTGGTTGTTTAAGTAGCCAGGGTGGTGTTTCGGAGATGGACATTTTCTGAATTCTAGAAACATCAATTTTTGTACTGCAAGGCTGGATGATATTCTAATGCCAAAGGTAGGTATGGTGTTTGGTTTATTTTCGTATAAGGTTTTGTATTTGGGTTGAAAAACAGCCGAAAAAGTAGAATTCAGAGGGTTTAATTTTAATTTGAGAGCATACTGTGCGGAAAGCATTTCTCTACGATGCGATAACGGTGGTTCGTTCGCTTCAACTAGTAGGCTTTCACACTGGAATGCTTTAAATGCTCCCAGAGCCAGTCTTATTCCCTGATGATGAATTGGATCAAGCATTTTCAGATATGACTTTCTGGCTGAACCATACACAACGCAACCATAGTCCAGTTTGGAGCGAATAAACGTTCTATATAAATTCAGGATAACTTTTCTATCAGCACCCCAATCAGTGTGCGCTACTACTTTAAGTAGGTTAAGTGCTTTTAAGCATTTAGCTTTCAAATTCTTTAGGTGTGGAAGAAAAGTCTGTTTTCTGTCAAAGATTATACCTAAAAATTTTGTTGCCTCAACAACTGGAATAGGTGTTCCGTTCAGCATGAGTTTAGGTTCATCGTGGCGTCGTCATAACTGACAGAAATACACTCATACCGTTTTTGACTTCGAGAATTTGAAGCCGTTCGTACTGGCCCAATTTGTATCTTGTTTATATTTCGCTGTAGGTGTCTTTCAATTGTATGCATGTGCTTTGATCGATAACATAAGAGAGAATCATCAACATATAGCGAGCAATCCACACCAGGAGTCAAACACTTAATGATGCTATTAATTTTGATATTGAAAAGTGTCACAGATAAAATACTGCCCTGGGGCACACCCATCTCTTGCTCGCGCAGATCTGAGAGAGTAGAGCCCACTCGTACCTTGAATTCTCTGTCTGAGAGAAAGTTGGATATGAAATAGGGCAGACGGCCTTTTAGACCTAGATCGTGCAGGTCATTTAGTATCCCGTACTTCCATGTCGTGTCAAAAGCCTTTTCTAAATAAAAGTAAACCGCTACTAAGTGTTCGTTCTTGATAAATGCATCGCGAATGAATGTTTCTAGTCTAATCAGATGATCGTTGGTGCTCCGGCCATATCAAAAGCCACTTTGGAAAGGAGATATTAAATTGTTAGTTTCCAGGTACCAGACAAGCCGAGAATTGATCATTCGTTCCATTGTTTTGCACACACAGCTTGTGAGTGCAATTGGTAGATAGCTGTTAGGATCTGCGCTATCTTTACCGGGTTTGGGAACTGGTATTACTGTTGCCTCTTTCCAAATTTTTGGTACATTACCAGTAATCCATAAGTTATTGAAAATTTCTAGAAGGCCGTTAATGAAGGTTCTGGGAGGGGTTTCAAAAACTGGTAATGTATTTCGTCAGCCCCTGTGGATGTTTCGTGGGCCTTATTCAGAGATTCCATCAGCTCAAACCGTGTAAACGGTTGATTATAACTTTCAGAGTTATTCGATGTGAATTTCAACCTTGCCTTTTGTTTTAGAGTTTTTAATCTTCTGAAAGCTTCTGAATAATTAGAGGATGATGAATTTTTGGAGAATCTATCAGCAAGTATATTAACTATGTCATGTTTCGAATTGATATTCTTGTTGTTTAGTTTCAGATGTTGAAAGAAATTGTATTTTCCCTTTCCATTTATTTTGCCGATCGTGTCCCAAACTTTCTTTATAGAGGAACGAGAATTTAGAGTTGAAATAAATTTGTTCCATGATGCTCTTTTAATTTCTTTAATCGTGCGGCGGACTTTGGCCTGAACAATACGGTACTTAGTTAAGTTTTCGGGCGTTGGACGATTATTAAAAATTTTCAGTGGTTCTCGGCGTTGTCTAATGGCCTCTTTACATTCTTTTGTGAACCACGGTTTTGAGGTTCTTTTTCTGTTTGGTGAGGACTTGGGAATGGATTCTTCTGCAATGTCGATTAAAACAGAAGTAAAATATTGAAAAGGGTTATTGTCGTTTAAAGCAGCATCCCTGTTAAGTCTAGTTGTATAAAGTGTTTAAAATTTGGCCCAGTCGACCTTCTTTAAATTCCAATGTGGAATTGCTTCGTCAATTGTAACGTTGGTGTTGTTAAGGGAGATTGGAAAATGATCACTGCTTTGAAGGTCATCAGCGACCTTCCATTCATAGTCCAAAAGCAGCGATGGGGAACACATTGTCAAATCGATACATATATACGTACCTGTTACTGGGTGCAAATATGTCGGTGATTTGGTGTTACATAGACACAATTCGTGTCTAGAAATGGTCTTCTATTTTGTGACCTCGGTCACTTATATGGTTAGATTCCCATAAAATGTTATGGGCATTAAAATCTCCGAGTAAAACAAATGGTGCGGGATGTTGTTGAACAAGTATGTCTAAATCGGTTGGTACTACTTTCGTGTTTGGTGGTAAGTAAATAGAACAAAAGGTAATCACTCGATGTAGAGTGACGCTTACAGCAATGGCTTGTACATTTGTATTGATAGGGATGACGCTATGAGGGGCTCTATTGTTCACAACAGAAACTCCTCCTGAGGCCCTCTCAACATTTTGCGAGTAGGTGTTAAACAGGTTGTAGTTTTTAAGTCTAATGTTATCCGTTTCTTTCAAAAATGTTTCCTAAAGACATAGTTCTGCATGATCATATTCGTTTAAAAAGAGGAGAATATCATTGTAATTTGCTTTAAGTCCTCGGCAGTTCCATTGTATGATAGTGTTTTTCATCATAAACTTTAATTGAAGATTGTGGAGCTAGGTTAGACCTTTCGCGGAGGGAAATTGTTTTGTTATTTTTCTAGAGGAAGTACGGGGGCGAATTTATTGTTTGTAGGTCTGGATCTCCCTTGGGAGTATGGAGTAGTTTCCTCTGCATCTATGCTCTCAATGTCTCCAATCCTGTTATAGAGTTTGATGGGGTCATCTGACTCCTTTTGTTGCCTGTTTCCATGAGATTTGTTTTTGTTTTTTGGTGATTTCGGTGGTTGGGT